>CM060809.1:14162500-18962500 GCA_030704555.1 Heliconius charithonia
ATTTTAGAAACAAAATCGAACATTATAAATTGTTGAAAAAATTGATTTTAAAATAATAATAAAAATAAATATATTCTGAGATTCATACAGATACGTACACATGGTACACCATGCCTTACAATTTCATTTTGTAACCAATTTTTCCCCTATTTTGTTACATTTACAACGCAATCTTCATTTAATTTTTTATTAATTTTACAGATATTTTAGTATTAGAGAGGAATTCTTTGTAAGAAATCCGAAAGTTTATCAAATAAGCTATATAATATAACGAAAAAAAAGGAAATTTGTTGATATTTTTATGTTGGATAATTTTTTTAAACTTTTGCAAGTTTGCAAAAATCAGAAATACTGATATTCAGTTTTTATTTTTTCTTTTGAGGCATAGAACCGAAAAAAAAGAAAAATACAAAAAAATAACTAAACTAGTAAACTTACCTATTTTTATGTTTACCGGTACATTTAATTTTGACATGATCGCTTTTCGTTAGAACGTAAGCGTCACTCCCGTAAACATCGAACGATGGCCCTAGTATGTATTTGTGATCACTCTCATAAATTATGTCACTGTATTTACATATTATGTCGTTAGTAGTTTCTAATATTTCAGGCACTACTTTGCATTGGGAAAGCTGAAATGTTATAAAATACATATAATAATCCAAAAAAAATAGTTTATTGAGTAATATTAATAATATGAGTAATCTCGTATTATTGGAGTCATTTATTAATTAATGTAATAGAATCCAAAACAATTAGTGTAGTACTTGCGGGCGAAGTTGCAAGCGGGTCGCTAGTTTATTAAGAAAATTATAATGATCCATCAAAGCAGTTAATCATATATATATGTCGGTGTTTGACTGACATTTCTATAAATCATATTAGTCACTGTTGACTGATGTGAAATATTTATTAACTTCACGCTGTATCCCGCATATAGTAGGGTAGGTAGAGGGGACCTATTGAGACACTCCGGTCCACATTCCCGCCGAATTACTGAGGCCCAGCGTGTTGAGTGGCGGAACTTAACTCCGATAATGTATTAATTAACCTAAAGTAAATAATAAAAAATTATACTTACATAACACTTAACCCAATCTGTTCCTTGACAAACAACTTTAGGCATTTCTTTATCGAATTGAGTCACTTCCTTTGCAAAAGGGTCCAACCTGGGAATTTCACATCCCGTCCCCTTGTCTTGTTTTAACGCTTGCTCTAGCTTCTTTTCTATATATCTGTAAATATAATATAAAAAATTGTAGATATTTGTAGTTTTCTTTACTAAATATCAGCCTAAATCTATTAATTGTGATTCTAAGTATCATATTTTTTACAATATTAAACAAAATAGGCATAACAAGATAAAACGTGGCGTTGAGCTCCGCTACTCAACAGGCGATGTCTCGAACTTTGGGAGGAAAGTGGAGAACGAATTATCTTTGTACTAGGTTGCCTTTGACTTCCCTGCTTTGCGACTTTTTTGGCAAAATTGATAAATATGTAATTTAATCGTCTACCAATTTCGATAGAGAACCTAGAGACAAGACTGCAAAAATACGAATACATATCTTCAGAGCAAGACCTTCCAACTACAAAAAAAGGTTTTATTAAAAAAAATAAAAAAAAAATAAAACCATTCAACCATCCAAAAAAGAAAAATCTATATTTTTGTGTAACTTTATTCAAGTCACGTTACTTTTTTGGCAGGTTTTTCTGTCTACCATAAAGAACGTGGTATTGAAACGTGGTATTGAAAAGTGCAAATTTTTCATTACAAGCCAATTTATTATTGCCCCATAAACGGATACTTCAAGTAATCATTTTCACACAAAAAAATATTGCAGTTAGGTCCTGCACAGACGCCGACGATATGTGTACGCAAAAAATATATATATTATTTAAGGGTATAAAAATATACCTGTAGATATATTTTTTTATTTGATCGCCACCGTCAAGCCTTTTCTAAATATAATATGGGGAAATATTATTAAAATACCATACTAACTGCTAAGATATTCATAGCAAAATCGTATGTTATTGTTCGGAGCTTCAAATAATCACTATGTCTTTACCATATTACAAATAAAAATATGAATAAAAATAACTATTTGCCACTAATTCTAAAAATAAAAAAAACTAAACCTCTACTTACTCAATAAGTGTATCTCTGAAAAAAGAAAAAAGTAAAACATCAATCAGTCATGCATGAAATATAAAGCCAGCATAAAAGTAAAAAATATATATTTCATACTATCCTATCGCACACTAAGTACTAACTATGTTTAATTTTTTCACTTATAAATTGTATTTTTTTTATGTTAGGTCAATTTCTTTCTTAGCGTACGATACGATAAGCTTTAAAAATTGATATGTTTGAAGTAAATATATAAAAAAAATAAAAGCAAAAAAAAATATAATATAAAAAAAATATATTTTAATATATAAAACTCTTCCGTTACCGATTGACGAAACAAATGAAAATATTGAATTTAGAAAATTTTAATTTATCTTGTAGATTTCTTGAGGAGGGTAGGCAGCACTAAGGAAGGAAATAAACGACATTTTACGTTTTATTGTCCACCACTAACAGTTGCAATCTACAACTCGTTATCTGTTCATATGTTATATCTAAAAATAACATCGTAACAACAAACAAAGATAAATTGAGATGTTTTTGCTTTAATCTAAACACACATAATATGTGGTTTTAGTTTTAGTTCAAACGCATTTTATTTTCGCTATACATATATTGGATAGTATATTAATCTATATAAATAAACACTAGTCTACTTGACCAGTTATCTTATCTGTTACTATATCTCAGATACTGTTAAATTAGTACGATGCTTCACAAATCATAAGTATAATACGATCAACCAGTCGTGGCTTCCCTGTGGTTAGCGTACTGGTACTTATTTAAGGATTTTCTTCATGTTTTTTATCATTTTCTAGTAAACAATGCGCAAAAGTTCATAAAATCTAACTTCAGGACGGCTACGACTCATCAACCGTACTGTATCGCTAGATTGTTTGATTGACTGATTCATTAGAAGTCAATGTTTAATATACTCGAAATGCCATAAATAAATTTAACTGAACCAAGTAAAAACAAAAGATCTAATTATAATTTATTAAAATAAATTTATACGATAATAGATTAAATTGAATATACTATAGAAATACTTACAGTTAAAAGTCATGCAGTATTCTGTCGAGCCAAGACAAACCAATATAGGCTATATTTATTAAATCATGCAAATCTCCGTGCTTTGTAATAAAAAAAAATGGTGAAAAAAAAGTCATACATTAAAAATTACCTTTCAAAATTGTTAGGTGGAGAAATTTCCGTCACCTTAGGCAAAGAAACCACAAGCTTAGACTGAAATGCAGTGCTAGATGATTTTATTCTAGAAGCAATTACAGCAGTGCTCTTAGATATAAATAGTTGATTTTTAATGTCTGTCTGTTTACATATTTAAATAACAAAGGAATAAGTGGATATAATGTGATTTTTTATCAGATACATTTTTCAATTTGTTACCATTTAAAAATTAATAAAAGAACAACAATACATATAACATCTAAAAAACCAAAAAGTTTTTTAATAAAGTTAAAAATGTTCTTAAATGACACGATTATTATTTATATATTTATTATTATATATTTATTATATATTTATTATTGACAAAAATATTTTTTAACACTTTTTTATATTTTCTTTATTGATAATATTATACATTGATACATTACGGTACGGTACGGGGGAGGCTATCTACCTCATATATAAGAAATTAGTGTTAAGACACCCCGTACTTCACTATCCATCCTATTTTAATACATTGCACTTTGTCTTGTCGTATGAGATGGATTGAAATACTCATTTCCTTGAGTGGTAATAAACTAATGGCGATCACATTTATGGTCCCGCTACGCATATATTTATTTTACAACGATAACATAGTATATATAAGTGATACAATACTTAAAAACACAGCGAACGCGAGTCAGACACGCACACCGAGGATACTATTGATTATCATGTACTTATTTCATATGACCTATCTGTTAAAAGCTATTAAATATTTACAAAAAAATACGGGGCGCGGCGTTAGGTTACGCAACGTTCATCTTTAAATATGCTTAAATGAGAGAACAAAACGTTACATAAATGGAAATGTACCTAGCTACATGAAGCATCAAAACATACTTTTCTATAACCTTACAATTTGTTATCTTATCGTGAAAGAATTAAGATTTTGATTTAAACTGAAGGTAAATTCCCATTTAAATATTACATATACGTTTATGCGTGGCATTGAAATCTCAACACGCAATGCCTCCAAAATTCGGCAGAAAGTGGAGAACGGACTGTCTTCACAATAGGTTCCTTCTGTCTACCCTGATGTGTGCGGGGTACAGTGTGCAGCTGATAAAAAATATATGTATACACCTATATGTACAGTAATGTTAAATATGATGTTTGATTTGAATGTAAATGTAGCGGTTGTAGGTTCAATTCACAGGACACTGATAAAATAACTTTTGTCCAATGGACGGAGACGGAGTGTATTTGTAGTATGTAACTTGTGTTTAAAAAGCGAAATAATGATAAAAGATTAATATTATTATTATTGCAGTACCTACAAATATGTATATGTGAAATGAAAATTAATTTTCAACCCGAGGTGTGGTAGTAAAACCATATCTTTATCGTAACTTTTCATTTCCTGTTCATTACTGTTTAATTAAATTTTACTATTGAATGTAAAATATTATAACGTATTTACTTTTGCCACTAAAAGACTTAACAGCTTTAAATAAATAAATAATTAATAGTCATGTCCTGTCTGCCCGGTGGCTGTGGATTCATCCCGATTCAGGGGAATTGATTATATTTAATTAGTAATATAGATCACAGCGTTGAATTCCGCCACACAACACAATGTTTTTTATCCAAGCACTAAGCGTAGAGCAGTGTGTTAACACTAGGTTCCCTCTGTCTACACTGATATGCGGGATAAAAGAAGAAACTAAAAAAGTGACATTTAATTAGATGCCATTTTTATTATCTTAATATTACTTTACTGTCGTATTAAGCGATGCCTGTCGACGGCTGAACTAAAACAGTGTTCATTTATACGCCCACAAAATACTAAAAACACCTTATCTAATAAATCAAATAAACAAATTATATTTAAAGTATTATATTATAATAGATATTATTATACTCATTGAGGCCAGTCGTAGCGCAAGGACGAAAAATTGTGACTGTAAAATCGACTGGTTGTGGGTTCGATCCCCACTCGAGGAAATGTAATATTTATTACAAATAATTTAGATATATTAGGAAAAACACAGGAAAAAGAAAAGAACGGTTGATCAGTCTGTGGTGTCTAACAATTCATATATAAAAAATATATAATTAATGTAGGTATTGCATTGCACTATAGTAGTCTATAAAGTTATAGACCATAACAACATGATAAAAATATATATATATAATCAATGTAATTGTACATATTGAAAATAACTTCACTTTCTACCGATGTACCAACTATCTAAGTTATTTGTAGCAACGAAACGGATACCGCTTTCATTTTAAACAGAGTGATTCTAGAGAATGCTTTATGAATAATTAATCGATATATTAGTGTAGTACAAGTTCGAAGCCGCGAGCAGACCACTAGTATATTTATACACATTATACTTCCATGTTTTCAATAATTTATTCATAAATAAAACCAAAGAAAAACAAGTAAACAGACAAACACCATAAACAACATGTGAAAAGCAATAACAAATCAAAAATCACAAAAGTTAAGTGCAAAACAATACTAAATATTTTAAATGTACTAAAAAAAACAAAATTCACACAAAACACACGTGCAAATTCAAACAAAAATTAAACTAATATAAAGTGGGCAGAATTTGAAGCTGCGACCTATAGCTTATCTAGTATCAGTATCCATAATGTCTCACAATAAGAAAGATCGTAAGCTATACGTTGATTTCTTGTCACGTAATATTTTCTATATTTAGGTTTACTACTTTAATCTGTCTAATAAGATTTTTTTTTTATTTATCATTTTCCTTTTGTTATTATTATTTAAATGTAATACACACTATATCGCACTCCTGCTGAATTAAAATAAACTAAATAAAAATTTACTGTTTGTGTGAAATTCAAATTTCTATAGTTAATTTTTAACAAAATTAAATTGAAGAAATTACAAGTTAGGTCACTTTTATATAGAGGTGTGACATGTTATTATTTGGAAAAATAAATAATTTCGCACTAATCTACCTTGAAATATTCCAAAAAAAGCACAATTACTACTACATAGAATAAAAAACAGTACAAACAATTGTACATAAATAAAAGCATTAAAAATGACCAAAAAAAAAATTTCATAAATACTGATATCTTACCGTCTCGTCAAATCTAAATCTTGTTCGGTATGTAAACTGTCATTTAGCGATACATAGTACAGTATGGAGAATATTAAAACTATTATAATAATAAGTTGATTCCTCCGCGACCTGTACCATCTCTTCGACATGGAGACCGCCATCTGAAATAATTTAAATAAAAATAAAAATCTTTTATTATCAAGCCACATTGGCTCTTAATTTGTTAGTACAATGGAATTACTAATATATATACTGTTATATTATTATTAAATAATTTGTATTTAATTTAATGGGTTTTTTTATTTATTAAGAAGAAATAACAAAACATCCATTTAATCGGATTTTACAATCATGTCTTAAAACTATTGATTTACTGTCGCTTAAATTGCCTCTTACATATACTTACATAACTATTATTTATAAAAATTAAAACTCTCTTATGTACGAAAAAAAGTCCTTTAACTATATATACTTAGGTACGTGCAATAAAACAAAAATAGGAAATATAAGAAATAACATACAGCAACGTGATCGAAATAAGATGATACCTAAGTCGGATGGAGACGAAGAAGAGCGCAGAAATGCAATAATTGTAGTTTTAACTTCAAGACCTCTTCTTCAGAAGAGGATATCAATACTAGCTTCAGGTTGATTTGTCATCCTGTTATACTCGTTAGCTAATGTATTTATTGTAGCGTACGAGTTCAATTTAGTTTTTGAAATTTTGGTTAAAAGTAGAATACATATTGTTCACGACGTCGCGATATTCTCGCGTTCGCGGACTTGACTCGACATGTCGTTACAAGTTCGTAGTTGCGTGTCGTGACTCGTGACGTCACACAATTATAATAGTTTTAAAGTATTATTTAATATTTTCTAAATTATTAATATGTTTAATTAATAACATAAATAGAATTATAGATAGATATAAGTATCACCTTTTAGTTTTATATAGCTATTCTCGAGTTTTTATTGTAATTATATAGTTTTAATATAGTTTACGGAGCTAATTGTATTTTAAGATAATAATCAATTTCGTATCGTAAAAACTATTATTAATTATTGTTAATTATAGATTTGTATAGAAAAATAACAGATTTATAAATGTTAAATGTTAGTAAATAATTATTAAGAGATTTTTTACCATAATAACTTGTGTGAATTTCGTCATAGTTACAGTATCTTTCGTAAATTTCTAATAGTAAATAATTTAATAGTATATTAATTTATATTTAATTATATAGATATTTTTGTGTTCTTTTAATATATATAAATTGTAAAATCGTCCGATAGATAGTTATTAAAATATAAGTAAAAACATGTAATAGTGGTAGTGAAAATGTTAGCTTAAATAAAGATAAAACGGCTCGGTGGCTTGCGGCTCTCTTTACGGTATAGCTCCGCGGTACGTAAGGTAGCAAAGACGCGCAGTCGTTGTGTCGGGCAACCAGTTCAAGCATAGTGAAAAGGAAGAAATATAGGAAGAAAAATAGAATGATAGGAAGACACATTTGAAGAAGCCGTCAGTCACCGACCGTTATATTGAAATATCATCTTGTTTCATTCGGCGATCTCCGCGTTCCCACTATCCGGAACCTATAGTGTACAGGGCGTCAGCGGCTCGTTCGCTCGAGATCCGCCCGTCCGGTACACATATATTTATACTTATTTAGAAAACGTATAAAAAATTGAACGTAGCGGGACTTGAACCCGTGCCTCCTGGAAACCGACCAGGCGCTCTGACCACTAAGCCATACCTTCTCATCAAGCTACGTCGAAATTTTTTTCGCTTGTTACAACTTATTTATGTTGTTAGCATCTCTGTAGGGAGATTTTTAAAAATTTCCGCTACCCAAAGATAATTATCGTCTGGCAAGAGAGAATACTATTTATTTATTTTTTTTAACATTGTGTGGATTAACACTTTAAAAATTTTAAAAATACATATATTTACTTGCACGGTGTAAGCTTGAAGGCGCATTCATATTTAGTTTCTTAACAAGAAGGGGGCAGTCTAACTCGCCGTTAACCAATTTATATAGCAAAACCTGATCCAACAACTGTCTCCGATCGGACAAACTAATAAGATTTAAATATTTTAAGCGACTTTATTACAATTATACGAAAGGTGCCATAGGAAACGCTTTTGGATCCTCTCGATGCGCTCAATACGAACATTGTAGTATGGTGACCAGACTTACGAAATCTTGGTCTGAGGCTTCTTAAGATATTTAGCGTTCCTTATAATAAAGCTAGCAGTTATTAGTTATTATATTAGCATTCTGTATATATTTCTGTATATTACATACCCCTCTCCGTCCACCCAATTTACTTAAAGCTAGGTCATTCAATAGTTGTGTGACATTTGAGGCTAGCAGTATCCAAAAAAAAAACTGTCTTTATAAAATTTGTGTGGATTGATTTTATTTCCCCACTCCTGATACCTCCACGCGATATCTAAATTAATGGTCTCGACAGACGTACAACAAAGTGAAAACTATAAGGGTTCCAGTTTTCATTATATTTTTATCATTAAAAATCAGTGTGTGTTTTAACACAAATATACATAGGGTTGAGGATAAATAGGGTTAAGACCACTCTATTTCCCATTTTTATTTTACTTTTATTAGGTCAAGCTGTAAGAAAATAACAGCATGTGAATCCTACATACATATATGTAGGATTCACATGCTGTGCACGGCGGGACGAACTGCGCGAATCTATGATGCGCAAAATTTTGCGAAATTTTCTGTTTTTCCCTGGTTTAGTCAAAACGTTCTGTGCGCGTGAATTTCAAAACGTTCTGAAGCTTAACTCTATGGGACACATTATGACCATTTACTCAAAAACTACAATTACAATTATCACCAAACTACTTCCCTGGGATCACCGTGTCGTCCACAATGTTCCCGCAAGATTTCAGAGCTGTAAGCTTAACGGACTAGTAGGAGTAGCATTACAACGAAACACACATTTTTGACCTACTGGTTCGCTTTGCTTAGATTAGAAATTCAATTTGGCCCACTTTCAAAAATTGTATTCTCTTCGAACTTGGCAGCAAGAAGCCTGAAAAGAGGAACTTCTTCACTTCTTCAAAGTTACTAGTAAACCATTCAAGTTTAGGCTGATATAATTTATAGCTTCGACAACATTCCATAGAAATTATAGCTCGTGGTGTAGAAATGTATGTTTTTTAAACTTTTTATACTATATATTATTCATTATATTCCATGGACACTTTTAATATAATTTATTACAACTAACAAACCGCAATATCCTTAATGTAAACAATACTCAAGTGTAATCAGGTAACCTTTCCATACAATAGACATTGTTTGATCGACGTGATATTATATTCCTACTACAAGCTTTATTTTATTTATGTACCTAATTGAGGCCGGTCGTGGCGCAGTGACATTCGGCAAAAAGTAAGGAGTGTTTTTGCCTTCGTTTCCTCTGCCTACCCTGCTGTGTGCGGGATACCGCGTGAAGCTGATTATGTTCCTAATTGAGGCAGTCGTGACGCAGAGCATGTGACTGTAAACGCGACAGTTGTGGGTTTAATTCTCACTCGGGGGAATGGAATATTTAAGATTTTCATTTTTTTCCTCTGGTAACAAGACGTAGCCCGGCGTTGAGTTCCGCCACTCAAAAAGCAGTGTCTCTAATTCGGCGGAAAATGGAAAACGGAGTGTTTTAATACTACGTTTAATCTACCTAGAGTAACCTCTTATAGAGTGTGAAGCTGACAAAATAACAAATATATTCTTTGTAACTTCATGGATTACCTAAATATAGCAAGATAGGCATGGAGAAAGTAGTGTTAAATCAATCTAATCTCCATTCCAATGGCTGTGAGAGCAAAATAAAAATAATTATTTAAACCAATTTAGAGTGTACAATATTTTTTCTGAGTAGAATTGAATGCATTATTAATGAGCCTGCAGTGTAATATTTCCTTACATTAAAACACAAAACATGGAAAGATTAATTTATTGTATAAACAATTTGTATAACAATAAAGCTCTTTCCATTCACAACTTATTCTAAGAAGTTTATTTTCATGTCAATGTTGAATGCTGGAGATATTGCTTTATTTAAATATTTCTTACAGTGCATATACAACTAGCAAGGCCACTAAGAGTGAATGAAGATGTGGATGAATGAAGGTTACATTCATAAGTAGTATGTTAATGTTCTCCGTTTCCATCCAAGTTTAAAAGTTATAAAAAAATTAAATTCTTATTTTTTTTTCTTTGTATAAAATGTCAAGATTACCTTTAAAAGTAATAAAAATATGATACTTCTTTGTGGTGTTGATGCCCCAGATATATATACTCTTAAGCTTAGCGGAGAGAAGGCAGAGGGAACAACTATCACATGTACAGTACAACATCCTCTAATAAATTCATAGCTTCAATTTTGATTTATGAAACAATTTTGAGTAACAAAATATTTTTTTGCTTTATCCCTATTAGGGAAGCCAGAGAAAATGGGCAGACCAATGCTTCAATCTCTGCATGTCTTTTGCCACATTCGATGTCATGAACTGGGGGGGTTTTATGCCTTTCTATACATAACTTCAAGTACTTGTGCAAATCTTTTCCGGCTTGCATTGATTTTCATCGTATAATGAAAATGTTACACAACATTCAAATATTACATGTGTTTAGTTGTTAAGTTATTGGCACATTTAATTACTTTTTAATTTCAAAATAAAATATGCAATATAATGAAAAGATTGACAAGCTATCCTGACTTTACTCTAGAGTACATAAGGTACATACAGGTTACATTTTAGACCAGTAGTGGCCCAGGAATACAAAGTGTGACTGTAAACATGACTGGTTTAAGGTTCAATACCCAATTGAGGAAATATTTATTTAAATTAATATTTTCATTTTTTCACTCTAGTGTCAAGGCTAGGTGTGGCGTTGAAAACGGCCATCTCACACACAATACCTCCAAAATTCGGTGGAAAATGAGGAATGGAGTGTCTTAACACTGGGTTCCCTCTGCATATCTTGTTGTGTGTGAGATACGGCATGAAGCTAACTTTTGAATGATCTTTTTATTTATTAAGGTTTTTTTATATTTCTGAGGTGGGCACCAGTATTTTGCTGAATGATCATGGATTTAATACAAAATATTTTTTTACATAAATGACTATTCTTTTAATCAAATTAATATTTATAAAAACATTTTTTTTGATTACTTTACATAAATCTTAAGAAACTATGAATTATCTATTAAGAATTTGTAATTATCTATAATATATATGTTATATTAAATGCAAAAGCATTTATTGATATATAGGTTTTTCCCATTACTGCATTTTAAGTACAACAAATACGGTTACATATTTTTAAAATAATAATAATAAATATAATTGACGACTGACGTGTTTAATAAAATAACATAAGGACATAATATTTAATTTACTATTATAGTCGGATTATTTAAGATTGTAAGTGTACTTTTCTTAATAAATCATAAAATTATTATTAAACACACTTCACTTTAAATAAAATTAAATAAATGACTAACCTTTCCTCTATAAACAATCCAAAATCACATTTGTATTCACCAACGAAGAAGTAAAATAGACGGGAACTTGCAAATACTTTATATATTGACTATTTAACTTTAGATATTTATAATCGATGAAAATATAAAAAATATATATTAGCTTCATACAAAATGATAAACAATAAATGACATTTCCCTTTAGTAGCGATGCAAAAACTGTTTCATTTCATTTCCATTTACAGAGGTGGGTAAATAAAGTGTTGCCAGATTTGTTAGATATTCCCATTTATTAAGTATATCTTATTTTTAAAAAATATGGTTAAAAGATACGTCAGTAACACTTAAAATTGGTTTAAACTAAATTAAATTTTATTTGTCCTGATATTAACAGTAATGGTCTTGAAAATTATATTCTATATTTAATGTAAAATCGTAATGCAGCAGTGCTAGCAGTGGTGCTATTACATTTTTTAATATTTTTTTCAGCTTTACATTGCATATGGCAGGATTAGAAGAAAGAATCTAGAGTCCTCAGTTCTCCATATTTCTCACAAATTCGATACATGTATTGTCAGCTATAAAGTAATCAAGTTTTGTTTGTTTTGAGTCTAATGTTATTTTAAATAAAATTATTGTTTACTATCTTATTATATCACTTCATATATATGATATCTCCAACATATTTGGTTCAGGGAAAAACTATCGCAATGGCAGTTCTGTTGAAATCGAAATCTCGACTTCGCAACAACGACATTGACAGTGACATTAATGACCTAAATAAGTAAATAAATTAGAAATCATGAGTTTTTATTGTGTGTGTCACATGAGTCATTAAAACGCATCTAATAACTATAAGAACCAAACGAAGTTACATAATTGTATTTAGCATAAGTTATATCTATAAGCAATAAGTTGCGTAACAAATAAAAGAAAACTATTACTTATTAAACTTAAATTATATCGATATTTTTAACAATTAATACAATCTAATAAACAGATATTTTTATGTGTGTTAAAGTAACATTATATTACATTATATTAAATTTAATTTGAAGTACACTATCCTCATCGCCTTGAGATAAATACTGTTTGCAACTCATGATTAAAAAATCACTCATAATAATTTCCTAAAAAAAACAATTTAATTAAGGATTGCTTGGCAATGACATATTAAAATTGATGGATCATAAGTATACTATTCAAACATATACTATTTAACACACTGACAATAGGTACTTAATCGTTTGCGATTTCTTAACTAAATCTAATACTAATTTAATTAATATGAAAGTTAAAAAGACTTCTTCATTTTTGACACTGTGTTTTCGAAGGTCAGCCGAGACCTCTCCCTTCCTTTCTTACTGCTTTATTTTTCCATCATAAATCTATTTTGCCATTCTTTTATCACTAATCTGTTCGTAGGGACCAAACCAACTGAACACATTCGTCTTCCCTCACCGTGACCCTTGCTAGTATTTGCCATTCTGTGATTCGGTCAGCAAAGCTGACTCCGCATAACCTACGGAGAGATCGCATCTCTACAACATTCATCTTTCTTTCGCTCTTCTTCTGTAATTCACACGTTTCGCTGCATTGTGTACGTCAAAACGTTCAACTGTGCTGACATTTTGGCCGTCTCATCAATGCAGCTAAGGCACCGTATCCATCTCGTATCTTGTACCTCTATATCTTATATATACAAGATATGACAAATTTGGGAGCGTTTTATTATCTAAAATATATTTAAAGCCAGAACCAGACGCAGTAAAAGAGATGTAATCATTGTAGTTCTATCGTTACTAGTGAAAAAAAATCTTGAATCAGTTTTGAAAATGGTCGATAGAGGACGGGGTGTTTGACACCCAACCGATCAAGTGCGAGTCGGAGTCGCACATGAAAAGTTATATTCTATACAACGGCAAAAAATCACGTTTGTTATATCCATTCTAGCACGTTTTTAGTACTTGTTGAAATATAGTCAAGATTTCTTTTGTACTACTACAAGATTTGGGATATTTCACCGAAAAAGTTTAAAAAACTTAAAACAAATTTTCAATAACTTTTATTATTTCTTTTTTGAAACTTTATTTATACACATAGTATATATTATATATTTATAAAGATTTATAAAATATCTTTATACTCTTACAAGAGGTGGCCTTATGGGTAGCAATAGTCATCTCTTCAAGATAACATTTAGAACAAAAAGAAAGAAGTATAACTAAAGACAGGTAGGTGGTGGAACTACTAAACAAAATATACTGATATAGAACGAGTTACATATATAGGAATGGTTACATATACTGTATGGTATACGACTGATACCTTCGATTTCGCACATAACAATATAGGCAGAGGGAACTTGGGCACCTAGTGTTAAGACACTGTTTTCTATAAAGATATTTCCGTTTCTCACTCCGTCTTCCATTGAATTCTTGAGGCATTGCGTGTTGCTGGTGGAACATAAAGTAGAGAAAATGAAAATATATAAAAATGTAGAAAATATTATAAAATATGAAGTACTGACTACTAAAAAAAAATTCTAACTAACAGAATATTATGCTAGTGACCTCAAGGCCCACGTCCCGCGACCTTATGTAATGTTGTGATGAAAGACATATCGATACGTTTCACTTCCCTACACATAGTAGTCAGTGAGTGGTCGTATATTGTGTAGTGGTGACGAATAATTTTGGTTTATTTTACTTTTTGTGGGTAAGTTTATGTGTTTTATATATTTTATTTAAATAAACAGCTATAATATTTGAAGTATTTAATTTAAATTTAAGCTTTAGTTACATTATATTTAACTTTAGCATTCCATTATTATGTGTCTGTCCGAATTAATTATAACTTTTGCTTGTAACGTACAATGTTACTTTTGACAAAAATCAGAACAGAGTTTATGAATGGGATCTCCCTAGCTATAAGATACGTTAAAAAAAGTAAAACATAGTTTAATAATATTAAAGTTAAGCATTATTCATTCATGCCTAGACTTAAACATTATCTGTTCCTTTTGTACTACAACGATACAAACAAAACCATTATTGAACAACACAAGGTTACTTTACATACATGATAATTTGAGTAGATGTAGTGTAACGATCAAAACTGCCATTCCTTTAGATTTTACTAGGACAGTCCCATTTTAATAACTTATTATTACGAAATATTTACTATTGATTTCTAATAAAATACTAACTAAGTATATTAAATAAATTTCGCCATTCAAATTAAGGGAAACGAAATCTATTAATACTAGATCTGTAGATCCTGTGCCTAATTTTTTCTGTTACTAAGTGACTGACAGACAACACACAAACCAACTGCTTACGGAATGTAGGAGAGCACTATAAGGTTTTATTTAAATTAATACGAGAAGTGGAAAAACTGAATTTTCTGTCTTCCGAGCCGGTGGTAGTTTGGCGACGATTCAAAAGTGCATGTAAAAGTCTATTTGAATAAAGAATATTTTTATTAAGAATATTTTCCTAAAGTCCACGTAAATAATATCGTAGACGACGACTAGTTTATTTCACCTACGTCAAAAGCTACATTTATTAAAAAATAAACTACTCCAACTCAATCAAAACGCTTTTGACTGAAAATATATATGTATATATACTAAAAATATTTTAATTTTTCGAACGAACCGACATCACTGGTTGTACAACGATAGTTTCAAACTGTTTCGCTTATAATGGTAATGGATGACTTGGCGGTTAAGCATTGTATACTATCTATATAAATGTTCAAGGAAATATGGTAGTTCAGCCAACCAGATGTGGTAGTTCTAAGTAGTCTCAAATCGTGCTTAAAAGTTAAAATATTAATATTTACAACCTAAACGTAAAAAAGCGGTAACACAATTCAATAGCGGAACTGGACGCCGCTCTTTGACTTGCCGTTCTTATTTCCTCGCTCGTCAGAGCGAAGAAGAGCGAATGTATTCCCCCAAGTGGAGATGGAACCGACGTCCGTCGCGTTTACAGTCAGAGGCTGTGACGCTGCGCAACGACGACGGCCTCAACATTCGACATCTATATGTTCTTTTGATATAATGTGTTATTACTATGTAATGTGCGCTTACCGTTTTAGAATACCATAGTGTCTTAATGAGTGTGAGAAGCAGAGTAATTCCATACTAAATTTCCTTCGGCTAAGTGACGAGATAAGGAAATATTAGTATTTATTACGTATGAAATTGTGAAACCAGTACCTATTCGTCACTAGTTCCTGCCTATGATAGTGTGGATAAAACTTAAATTAAATTATATATATCAGCTTGTGAACTAGTAGGTATAGGTACATTTATTTGTACCAAATATCATCGATCAATTAGGTATATTCAAATAAGGAAAGGAGTATCTTAAATCTATAGCGGCTGTGAAGTATAAATTGGGCGTTCGGTTCCCACTTGTACATTTATTCTATAAATTATGTATGTTATCTGAATACTCTGAAATTTAGAGACATTTAGAGACATAAATCTGTATTTTTTAAGCTTCACGCTGTATCCCGCACACAGCAGGATAGGCAGAAGGAAACCTAGTGTTCTACTACTAAGATATTCGGTTTACCGATTTCCGTCGAATTCTGGAGGCAATGTGTGCAGGTTCGAATCCCACTCGAGGAAATAAAATATTTCATATTTTCATTTCTTCACTGTGATCTCGAGCTAAATCAACATTTCAAATCAAAACAACCAAAAAATAAAAAAATCAAAAACATTACGCCTTAATTAGTCCAACCTTGTTGTAATAGTAGATAATACTATAGTAAATATTTACCATACTTATTAACCTAGCCTAATTTATAGAAATTGGGCTAGGTTAATAAGTATGGTAAATATTTACTATAGTCATTAGTTGTCTAATTTTTTACATGTATTGTTATCAATTGCTATTATGGTTTAATAAATACTAATGAATTAAACCAAGTTAATTTAATTTAAGTTAAACTAATGAATTAGGCAGCTATGCCGTCATATGTCATATGTCCTATAACAGAAATAGGTATTCTGTATAGCACGGAATATTTCTGTTATAGGACTTGTAGCAAGTAAATAGATAAGATAAAAAAAACAAAAGATGTATGTCAAGAACATAAATTAACTTCCGTAGTCTACAAACTGATCGAACAAAAAAAATAATAACAAAACATTTTTCAATTTCAGATTGCAATGAAGTTTTTTATTGTTCTAGCGTCGCTCGCGGCCGCGACCTTTGCTGATAAGAGATGTCACGGCGTCTACATAGATAACAGATACTATAATTTGGAAATTATCAAAGAGGGAATTAACAATATACACGATTTGGCCGTGAATACTAACGATAATTCTATTTACTTCACTTACGACGATTTCAATGTAACGATAGTGAGACGACTCGCCCATTTCAATCCTAATACTAGAAAAGCTACAGTTGTTCATGGTATTAATAATGCTACAGCCATAGCCGTTGATCAATTCTATGGAAAAGTGTATGTTGGTGGAAGCGATGGTTTATACAAAATAAATGAACTAAAACCGGAACGTTTACCTATAAATGATGACATCATTTCAATGCATTTCAATGGTCTATTATACTTTGTTAATAGAAAAAAACAAGCCTTCCAATTCGAAGATGGATACGCGACACCTGTAGAAGAACTTAGAGGAACTAAAGTTGAAAGTTTAATTGTGAATGACGATGACAATATCATATTTACTGATAACAAAAAATTGTATAGAATAAAAAGGAAAACTAGAATACTTGATACTCACGAAAAGCATGTGGTGAATGCGATCGCCGCCGATTCTTATTCAAGAGCCTTTATTTGTACAAAAGAAGGTTTGTATATGTACAATAAGTATAAATTTGTATTTGATAAAATTGCCAATTTGAAAAATCTTAAAATGATTGCGTTTTACAAGACGAATGATTTGATTTACGCTGTAAATGATTTATTAGTTAAGCTAAGTTTAAGCTCCATCGGTTGTTTTGAAGATTAGATGTTATTAATTATAATACGACGCCATTGTGATGCTACTGTGATTGATGTTTTAGCAATTTCGCATTGGTAGTGAACGTTAAGCCACAACTTTAGTTGAATATAATGATATGTGCTAAAGTTGTGGCTCGACTAACCACATAAGCGACTATATGAAGTCGTTGTAAGTTCATACGTACCTTAATCAAACTCGAAAATAATTAGTTTTAATATTGTAAAATGTGTCGTCGAAAAGAAATATGTCAAAATTAGGTTTTTTTGTTTACCTCCAATAATGTAACAGATGTCTTAAGTTTAGTATATCATAATAAATTAATATGTACATATAAATAATAGTTATAAGCATTGTTTATATTTAAAAAATATTTTTATAAAATTTTTAGTTTCACGCTGTATCCCGCACATTGCAGGGTAGGCTCCGTTCTTGTTGAAACACTTCTGTTCCCTACTTTCCACTGAGTTCTGGGAGCATTGCGTGTTGAGCGGCGGAACTCAACACCGAGTTTTGCCTCGACACCAGAGCAAAGAAATGAAAATATAAAATATTTCATTTGCTCGTGTATAAATCGAACCCACAGCCTATCGCGTTTACAGTCTTACGCTTCTAGCCCTGCACCATTAGCCTTAATACCTTTAATAAATTAGTTGAAAACTACAAAGATCACTTTCATTTAAGACAAAATGTTATATTATCTGTGCTCTTATTGAAAAAGTATAAACAACAATTGTAATATAAAAATTGTTGTAAATAAAAATATATAATAAATTATTTGTATTTAATTATGTGCACTTTTTGTACAACACCTACAAATATAATTTAATTCTTAATTTAATAAATAAATATGTTGTTTGGCCGTATATCTCTATCAATTAAAATTAAATTAAAAATATATTGTCAAAATAATGTCAATATAATAACTAAGTAATTTTAGAATATTATTAAATTGATTTACATTTGAATAATAACATGGAACTTAAATGGTTGTTGATATCCGGCTTTTCGAATGTGAGTATAGTTTAGAAAAAAATATTATTTTCAGTTTGCATTGTTGTAAATTTATAATGTAATGGACAATGGAGGACGGACATAGTTTTTATTCTTTATGTATGTATACACAAAAAGAATCTACTATCAGAATATTTGATTTGTTAAAAAGCTTATTTTAAATTAGCGTTTACTATGTTATATAATTAGCCCAATACAATTTGGAAATGTTAAAATTTAGGGAGAACCTATATTACAATGCGTCATTAAACGTGTAAACATGTTTGACTGAACACAACATTTATTAGTTTAAACCTTAGTATCTACTGTTTCTTTTTTTCAGTTTTACACTGTATCCCGTATACAAACTCAAAGCTACTCTCAACATTACACTTCTCCCTTAGTACCAGAGCAAAGAAATTAAAATATTCATAAATAGTATAATATATTCTTCCCGATGGGATTCGAATCCACAACCGTCGCGTTACAATCGAACGACACAACGGTTTCATATGTACTAATATTAAGAAATAATTTATGTTTATAAAAATGAATTGAATACATTACCTATAAAAATACACATCATCTATAGCCTTTTAAATAATTGAGAATTGAGTTCACCTCTTTTTAAATTTTTAATAGTAATAAAGATTTAAATACACGTCCGTCTCCTTCAAATTTTTCTCCTTCACTAAGCTAAAATGGCATAAACAAATAAATAAATAAAATAATAATAATTTTCACAGTGTATAATAGCAATACAAAGTTTAATGTCTCGCATGAAAAAGAACTATTACTATATAGGTATAACTTTTATTATGATCACTTTAATTTGGGTGTACATATGGAGTTGGTACATGTGCGAGAAAGAAATTGAAGAAAATAATATACGGCCGTAAGTTTATTTTATTTTAATTATAAATTCTGCACTATATTTGAGTGTTCACGCGATGGTTGTAGGTTCGATTACTTGAGGGAATATATATATTTTAAGCGCCTAATATAATCCTGGCCGCAATTACGTTGGGTTACATCGGAACGATTATCTAGATATAATTATACGAGTATGCTATAGCCTTCTTCGATAAATGGACTATCCAACATAAAGAAGTCGTAAGTCGTCGTCGTCGAGTCGTTTGTAACTTTAGCCCAATCAGTCAAAAAAATTCTTTAGCGTTATAATATTTATATATATCAAATCGTTTTTCAGACCTAGAATAGAAAATTTGCTATATTAGATTTTATGTGAATAAATAACCATATTTTGCTCAATCTATTCACTTCGAGAAAATAAAAATAATTTACATATAAAATATCCAAACATGTTTTTTTTTATTTTTCTCAATATTATGAACATTTTATGGAAAAGGTAAATGGAATGTATATTTTAATAGATATCAAACCAATATACACATGTCTAGCGATGTTGGTTGTCAATTTCCATATGTTGATCCATTTTCAACTGTGGCTAAGAAATATAATAAGGATATGCCTAAAGTAATCTGTGAGGGGGAAGACTGGGTTGAATGTAACGTGAGTTGAAGTTTTTTTTTTTTCTACATTACGTATAGCCTAAAGATCCTCTTGTGGACAATAAGTTGTTTATGATTGTCATAAAAATGATCAATTTTATTGTTTTTATTTTGATTATTATACTATTATAATGAAGCTTAAGTTCGTTTTTCTTAAAATATCCGTGCATTTAATGACAGACTTTAGTCTTACTCGTTTTAGTAAAATAAATTCCTTTAATCTTAAAAAAAATAGTTATTCTTAAAATAAAAATAAATTGAATCAGCTTCCCGCTGTGTCCCACACACAGCATGATAGGCAGAGGAAACCTAGTCTTAACACACATCGTTCCCCACTTTCTGCCGAGTTCAGGAGGCATTGCGAGTTGAGTGGCGGAACTCAACGCCACTCTTTGCCACGCCACGCCACGACTAGTTGTTCTTAATCTCAATATTTTTTCATAGATATCAGAATGCAAGGTTACACAAAATATTTTAAATAAAATGAAAAGTTTAACATGCCATTATAAGGATATATTATATTTAGATGATCACACCTATAAAGTAGCTCATTCCGTTACAGTAATTAATGACGATGTATATGTTTTAAATAGAAGTGATTTTGTAAAAGTTTCATGCTCTGGATACGATAAAGAGGGGTTAGTATGTGTTACAGAAATGATAAAAATAATAAGAAAGTATATTTTTTTATTTCTCTCTTTCCTTCACAGTCCCAAAAACTGTTGTATACATTTTACAAACAATGTAAAATTTTGAAATTATTTTATGGATTTTATATCATTTTAAATGAAAACTACAAGAATTGGGATTCATAATTTCAAAAAAATGATATAGTACACGTGTTTACTTACTTAACTATGAAGTTATGAAAAGAAACACACAATATCTTTAAATTGATGTAAAGTAAACACAGTGCTTTAACACTAGGTTCTCTCTTCTTACTTTGCTATATGAGACAGAAAAGTGAGCGTAAAATAATATTATGCTTATAATTAATGCGAGCGTATAAAATATTAATAAAATGAAATAATAAACACTTTATTTCAAAGCTTTGGTCTTTTATCTACACGATGGCACGGTTATAAAGCTGGTATACGAACTCTTCCAATTCCTAAAGTATTGAAAGAAAAAGAAAATTCCATAAATATATTAATACTTGGTTTCGATTCCGCTTCCCATAATGGCTTTATACGAAAAATGCCCAAAAGTTATAAGCGTTTGAGAGAACTGGGTGCTGTTATACTTAAAGGGTAAGTAAATAAAAAAAAATAGACATTACCTACATATTATTCTTTCTTACTCCTCATTCTAATTAGCTTAAACCAAAAGTAAATTCAATTCGTTTCTTTTATTTATTTTAACCTCTTCATATTTATTAGGACTCAGTTTATATAAAGCGTTTTGATGTGTCTATTTTTAGTTTAATAACATTGTCGTACATTTGACTAAGACAAGTAGAGATTTCACTACAGTGAAAGTTTTTCTTAGAAGACATCTAACTTTTCCTAGTCGGTGTAGATAGAGTGTGAGTTAGGCGGATACAAACGATACTTCGTAATATCGTCCGTAATTACAATATTCTATAACAATTAAAAATATTTAAAAAATCTGTTGAGCATTATAGATATCATCTTAATTTAATAATATTATAAATTCATATTATTAATTTTAGTTATAACATAGTAGGTGATGGTACACCTGACGCCTTATTTCCTATATTATCGGGAAGAACTGAGTTACAGCATCCCAATGCGAGACAGAGATATTCGAAGAAAATACATCTAGATCCTGAATTATTCATTTTTCATACAGCTAAGTTGAATGGGTAAGTGATAAAATATGTTCGATTTAATTTCAAATATATTGCAGAGTAATAAAAAAGGACCTAAAGTAAAGTCAAAGTATTGTCCGCTTTGTATTGTGCTCTTGCGCCACGACTGGCCTCTTACCTATGTTTTTCTTAATTTGCCCATGCCTGAAACTGAACATATATAACAAATTGATCACGAAACCGCCCTTTTTGAAGTTGGTTAAAAATTAACATAACATAACATGTCGGGAACTATGTGCGCTGCACCTTGATGAATAATTCATTATTTTATGTTCCTTCTTAACCTATTTTCCCTTATTTTAGCTATGAAACGGCATATTACGAAGACATGCCATGGATAGGTTCGTTTCAGTATCGTTACAATGGTTTTAGTAAATGTCCCGCGGATCATTATCTCAGGTCTTTTCTAATGGAGGAAACAAAGGAAGGCACGAAATGGTGGAAAGGAATTAAAAGCAGATACTGTATAGGTGCCAAACCACAATATATGGTTATGCTTAATTTGACTAAGCAGGTTTGAATATTTGTAACGTCATCTAACGCAATTTGTTACTAAATAAGAAAATAAATAAATCAGCTTCACGCTGTATCCCGCACACAGCAGAGTAATCAGAAGGAAGTTAGTGTTAAGACAATCCGTTCCCTACTTTCTGCCGAATTCTGTAAACGCGACTGGTTGTGGGTTCGACTCCACTCAAGGAAATGAAACATTTATTTAAATGTATAATTTTCATTTCTTCGCTCTGGTGTAAAGTCAAGGCGCGGCGTTCCGCAGTTTCCAGAATCCGGCTGAAAGTGGAGAACGAAGTGTCTTAACGATAGGTTCCCTCTGTGCGGTGTGCGGGATACAGCGTGAAGTTTATTTAATTAGATTTAATATTTTTAATTTTTCAATGTTATTTTAGTTTATGAATATGAAAAACAAACGTTTTTGCTTCACGTTCATAGCAGATATATCTCATGATGATTTCAATATGATATCTACAGCAGATGAGGATATTGTGGAGTTTCTTAATTATATGAAATTTAGTGGGAAATTAAATAATACCCTGTTAATCGTGATGGGTGACCATGGGCCTAGGTTATTTTTATTTTTTTCTTGTTATATCATGCAAATTGATAATTAATATTAATATACCGTTGCGTTTCGCCACTCAATGCCTCGAAAATTTGTCTTGATGGGAACGGAGTGTTTTAGCACTAGCTCCCCAGATTTCCTCCGCTAACCAAGCTACTTACGAGATTTATCCTAAAGGAAAAAAAACCTTTTTTATTTTTTCTACTTAATTTCTGCTTATTAATTTATTTTTATTCATTTTTATTGTAACAATTATTGTAACAATTTAAGATTCTCACCAATGCGAGCAACACTACAAGGCAAACTGGAAGAAAGATTAGCTTTCATGTCTATAATATTGCCAGACAATTTAAAAATAAACCGGCCCAAAGCTCAGATTTCTTTACAAAATAATGCCAATGTATTAACAACACCGTTCGATATTCACACTACTTTGCTAGACGCTATGGGCTTATACAGTCGTGCCAGTGACTATGTCGTGCCAAACGCTAAAATAAAACGGGGACTTAGCCTTTTGGTGCCAGTAAGTGGCATTGTTATTGTTTTTCTTAATAGATTTACTGTAGTAATTAGGATTTGGGAAGTGCAAGTATTAGATTTTATTACTATTTTTTAATTAGTAGTACTACTTTTTAATTGATTGAGCTCGGGCGTTACGTATTCAAATCTTAGTAGAGGTAATATTTATATTTATAATATAGATGTTTAGCGATATTGATAAAACCATTCAATATTCTTAGATTTTCATGCCAGTGAGTGGCTTCTTATTTTTTCTTTAATAAATTTACTGTTTTAATCGCTCAATTCTGGAGGTATTGCGTGTCAAGTTGCGGAACTCAACGCTGCGCTTTTGCCTTCACACCAGAGCAAATAAATGAAAATATTAACCAATAATAATTCAACCCCCCCGTGGGGAACGAACCCACAATAGTCGCGTTACAGTCACTCCCTTGTGCCCCTGATACATCACGGTGTGACAGGTGCAGTCTCATATATATACATATAAATAATTTATAAGTATATATAACTTGGGGAATAGAATTTTATCACGTAACTCATTTTCTCTAATCAAGATGAAAAATAAAGAATATAATGACTTATCTAAAGATTTATATTACATCTACGGTTCTTTCTATAAAATGTAATGTTATACACAATACATTTACAAATATGAAAAGATTTTTCCATCATAATATAAAAAAGCAGAAATCGCAAGTATTTCATTTAAGTTATTAATCTGCTACTAAGCATTTTTTTTATAATTCATTGGAATAAAAATATCGTTCGCCCGAACAGGGACTTGAACCCTGGACCCTTGGATTAAAAGTCCAATGCTCTACCGACTGAGCTATCCGGGCTGTGACATTCGTATGCCAATTTATACATAACTAAATATATTTCATGTTTGGTTTATTTTTTATTTTATTATTTTAATTTTATCTTTATTGATAAAACTAAGACTGATATTAAGGTTATTGTAGGTCAAAGTGAATTCATACTATTGTTATATTTCTAATCCATATATTGTATGACGAGGATATTTAAGAAAATATATATTTTTAAATTAAATGACATTGACTGTTTTGGTGATATTTGGAATAATAAACTTATTGAATCTTTTTTAGGAACGGAGTGTCTTAACAGAACACTAGGTTCCCTCTGCTTACATGTATATTATAATACAGCGCTGTATTTTGTCTTGTTACACGGACAGTCTCAATTATAGAAATATTATTTCAGTTATGTATAATCCATTTCTAGATACCAAAATCTCGGTCCTGTGACGAAGCTGGTGTACTTCCGCATTGGTGCGTTTGTCTCAACACGAAATGGCATGATGTATCACCTAAAGACACGATGTATAAGAAAATTGGAAATGCTGTAGCTAATTTTATTAATAATGTAACTTATGAAATGCGGTTAGTTATTTAACATTTTTTAAAGTGTTTCCACACTTAGGAAAGAAAAAGACTTATTAAGAAAATGTATAAAAATTTGAACATAGCGGGATTAAAAAAGCCGCGCCTCCTGGGAACCGACCAGGCGCTCTGACCACTGAGCCATACGTGGAAGTGAACGTATGGCTCAGTGATCAGAGCGCCTGATGATTAGTTGTTTTTTGCTTAAAATTTATATTTAATATTATCTACTTGCAACAGTTTTTTATTTTGTATAAAAAGTAAAAAATTAAATTAAATTAAATTAGCTTCACGCTATATCCTGCACACAGCAGGGTAGGCAGAGGGAACCTTGTGTTAAGATACTCCGTTCCCCACTTTCTGCCGAATTTTGGAGGTATTGCGTGTTGAGTGGCAGAACTCAACGCCGCGCTTCGCCTTGGTGTTTTTAAAACTGTCGGCGTTTATGGTTTCGATACCAATTCTGGATATTTACTTTTCCTAGCTCTAATGGATAGTGTTGAGTTTTAGTACTCATGTATGGTTTCGATACCGTATTCAATATGCAATGCCTCGAAAATTCGAGGAACAGAATGTCTTAGTATAAAGTTCTCTCTACTATACATACGACGTGGAGCTGACAGCAAAAGATGTAATAAAAAAGTCGATCAGTAATCTGATCGGCTAAAAACACCTGTCTAAATAAAAGAGCAACTGTAGAATGACCTATTTCTTTTGTTAAGGTGAATTCATTATGACGAAATAAATTCCTTACTTACGAAAGAAATTTCGATATATCGAATATTATAAATTTATAACAACTGAGAACACTTTAATTGTTTTATATGAAGTGAATGTTTTAACGATACTCTTTAAGGATTAGCCCGATTTAAAGGTTATCTTCATTGACCTGACAGATAATACAGAAAAAAACATAAAACAACTTATTGGTAGGGGGTTCGATGTCCATTTGGGGAAATGTTAGCGCTGCAGGCATAACAACAAGTTATAGGCTTCGCTTTTAAACTTCATATTTACCGCCAGTTAAAATACTGCCTCAGACCTAAGAAGGAACTGGCACTGTTTTTTAAATATCATAATAAAATATATTGTAGACCTTTATGCGTGAAACGAGAGCTGATATCTATAGAATGGGTGACGCGTCGAAGTACAGATAACAAATCTATAGAGTCTTCTCAAAATATATATTATCAAACTATGGTAAGAAATTAAATAAAATAAAAAAAAAATAAATCAGCTTCACGCTGTATCCCGCACACAGCAGGGTAGGCAGAGGGAACCTAGTGTTTTTAGACACTCCGTTCCCCACTTTCTGCCGAATTCTGGAGGCATTGCGTGTTGAGTGGCAGAACTCAACGCCGCGCTTAGCCTCGACACCAGAGCGAAGAAATGGAAATATAAATTTAAGTAAATATTTCATCTCCTCGAGTGGGGATCGAACCCACAACCAGTCGGTTTACAGTCACACTTTGTGCCGCTGCGCCACACTGGAGATAAGAAATTAAATAATAATGTATATTTTCTCAGTTTCACGCTGTATCCCGCATATATCAGAGGCAGCAGGCAAAGGCAGCCTTTGCTATGTACTTAGTGTTAAGGCTCTCCGTTTTCATTTATACCATTCCATTCTCTACTTTCCGTCAACTTCTGGTAGCATAGCAAGTTGAGTGGCGGAACTCCAGGGGGCCGAGTGAAAACCCAGAAATTTTACTATCAAAAAATTGCCGTGGAAAATATAAAAAAATAACGATTTCACGAACAAATCTGTTCAAAGCTAAAGCCTATAGCCCAAACCAACCTTCCCCCAGCCCCGCCTTACCCATATCCTTAACACTAGGTTCTCTTCTGCTTGCTACCTATACCTGTTCTAAAATATGTAAAAGTTATATTATTCTGGTATAAATAATTATATTAAATACAAGCAATACTGATGAACCAAGATAGCATTTTAAAGATGTTGGTTTAAATCTAAATATTTTCATATTTTATAAGAAAATATTTAAATGTTTAATTAATTTCATAAAAAGTTTTCCAGAAATAAGTACAGTACGATACGGAGTCGGAGAGAAATAGTTTTGAAAGCCTTACTTTAGAGCGGCCACAACTTGCCATCTGCACTTTACCTACTATAAAGTAATTATTTACAGATTATAATGAGTCCCGGTCGCGCCGTATTTGAAGCCTCCCTACAATATGGCAAATATTTACACAAAGTTATAATTTCTGATAGAGATGTGTCTAGAATTTCTGCGTGAGTATTTTGTAGTTTCTTATTTTTAATTTCTTATTTTTTGTTTAGATGAGATGGTTGTGGGTTCAATTCCTACTGAACCTAGTGTTAAGACACTTCGTTCCCCACTTTCTGCCGAATTTTGGAGGCATTGCGTGTTGAGTGGCAGAACTCAACGCCGCTCTTTGCCTCGACACCAGAGCGAAGAAATGAAAATATAAATTTAAGTAAATATTTTATCTCCTCGAGTGGGGATCGAACCCACAATTTTTTAATTTAATTTTTTAATTTTATATGTATATATTTTCAGGTATGGTAATGAGCCTGCGTGTGTGAGTGCAACACACCCACATTTAAACAAATATTGTTATTGTATGAATACTTTTAATAGAGTAATTAAAGGCTTTTAAATAAGTTTAGTGTTTTATTTTACTATATTATTATGATATAATTGAGGACGATCGAAGGAGTTGATTTGTCACCAAATAAAAATTTTATGAAAAATTTATTCATCAACTATGAATAAATTACCTTTTTTTTTTTTTGTCGCTGGGAAATGCATTTACGCAGACTGCTCATACGGAAGGCGTGCCTTACCGATGAGCGGTACTGTGGGACTCAACGGTGTGAAACCGTTCCTACCCACTAAAACCCAGCGGAAACCCTCTCCACCAAGATGAAACGCCGCAGGATCGCTCGCGCATACTACTACGACGCCTCGGTGGAAGGCCCGCCTAATTGCGGGCCACCGTCGCCTTCAGGGTGCCCTGCGGTTTCTCCTAGGGCACCCGCAGCCTCGATGACTTGCAGGAGGATCACCATGACCCTCCCACAGTAGCTCCTCTAAGGTAGGGGGAGTTGAAGATGCGCATACCGCCTTCTTCGACCCCCTGGTCTACGGCGGCGGAGCGAGTCTGCATTAGCGCTGGACTCACGCACCCGCTCCGCGGTCTCCTTCAGTGCGATAACCGATTCGCAGAAGGAGACCATTGCAGACCAGTTCCTCTCGCAGTCCAGCATAGCCCCTACCACACTGGCCAGTGAGAGGTCCCTACCCACTACAGCCATCAAGGCATGGCGTTGTGGGGCCCAAGCGGGACATTCAGCCAGAGTGTGATGCGCCGAATCGACAGAGAAATACTACCTGTTTAGGTAGTATATTTTAGCCTTTTCAACTCAATAAATAATAATAATAATATATATGTTTTAATAACTTGGTATAAATTTTTTTTAAGTAAATTTGGAGAAATGTGATTTTTTAATCCTAAAAAGTCCATCTTTTATTTATAGATTTCACAGTGGCGTAGCTGGGGGGGTGCGAGCGGTGCAGTCGCACCGGGCATCAAAAGGAAAGGGGCATTTTTTTACAAATGTACAAGAAAAATGTGACAATGAAAATGAAAAATACAATCTCGCTATCATGTCAATCGAACATGAACTAATTGATATTGTTGATTTTGAAAATGTGATTAATTACTTTGCTAGTCAAATAGCGCGTAATGACCGTTTTTTATTTTTTGCCATTTTGACCATTTTAAAGGGCATGAAGTCCTAAGCTGCACCAGGCAGCAAATATCCTAGCTACGCCACTGAGATTTCATATAATGAAATTTGTGAAAGTGTTTAATGTATGGATGGATGGCAATTGGCAGATAAAAAGCTACTTTAACTAATCAATCAATCAAAATTTCGTATCTACTTAATAGCAATAAATTCAAAACATTATCTTAAAAATAAATAAAAAGACCATAAGTATATATTTAAAAAATATCTTTTAATTACTAAAATACAAAATAAACACTAATAATACTCGTAAAGGTACATTGGTAACTTGAAATTATATATTCAAGGCATTTACTGAGTTACATAGAAGTTCCTTCAGTGGTACCCCGGAGGACCGTAAGCGGGCTTGAACCCGTTACCGTTGTGGAATCCGTTGAGAGATCCAGAGTAATCTGGAACATTGTAGTTGTAACCTAGAAGTGATAAATGATTTATGTCAATTAATAAATAATAACCATTGTAAATACATATTAATTTACGTTATGACAAAAGACTGTAATCGCGACAGTTGTGGGTTTGATTCCCACTAGAGAGAATCAAGAAATCGACGGAATGCGGGAAATGGAAGTGTTAATAGGGAACAGAGTGTCTCAACACTAGGTCCCTACGTATGTAAAGTAAAATATTATAAATAAGTGGGGTTCGCACACATAAACACAACCTTACGCATTTCTATATAAAGTTTAACTAATAACAATAAAAAAAAAGTAGTCTTTTAAATAACATTTCATCATGCCTTATTTATAATTATTAATTAAAATGTCTACTGAAAATTATCCTGTTTTTCTATTTAGTCATTGTGAGTGTAGGTATACACGTATATATTTAAAATCAGTTAAGAATATCTTTCCTTCCTCAATTTTATAAAATAAATGGTATTATTTTATTTTTTTTCTTTGCGTACCCCGCATATGGCAGGGGAACCGGAGGGAACCTAGTGCCATGGCCTATTGCCATCACACACACGCACCTCGATCATCACGCACCGCCAAATTTTCACGAAATTTTGCAATGAATGTCGCCTGATAGCAGGACTAGACGATTGTAATTTATTCTCCCGAGGGGGAACCGGACCCAAAACTACACCTTTACGGTATGACGCTATGCCGCTGCACCTCGACGAGCATTGTACATAGTATAGGTAGGTATATGCACCTATTTTTTCTATCAATATTTAATATTCGCATTTCCTCGCTCTGGTAGAGGCAAAGCGGCGTTGAGGTCAACCACTCAATACACAATGCTTCAAAAATTCTGCGAAAAGCGGAGAACGAAAGTGTATCAGCACTAGGATCGTAGGTTCCCTCTGCCCACTCTGCTATGTGCGCGATACAGCTAGAAAAAAAATACCTTGATTATTAGAATCTGGATATCTCGCTTCACCCTCGTATCTCACATCCGCGTGGAACCCAGTCTGCCAGTCGGCATGATAGCTCACTGTTGAGAAAAAATATTATAATAATAAACAAATACTAGATAAATAGAAGGTAATAGAAAATCTTGAGAATAGGTACATAAGTCAAAGGTACGATTACATTTTTTGCTTCTCTTCAAGTGTAAATGAGTCTTTGGTCATTAACTAACTGTAATTAATTGTTGTATCTTATTTGAATTTAGTAAGGAACGGAATGAGTCTTACTGGGAACGGAGTGCCCTAAAACTCAGTTTCCGAGGCAGCGCGGAAACATCACATAGAAAAATATATTTCCTTAATTACAAAAAAAACCAATCGGGTAAAAGTATTCAAATATTGTAATTGATCCAGCAGTTTTAGATATCATTAGATTTTTTAAGCTTCATAGATCCCCCGCTCATCACAGATAGGCAAAGTGTACTTAGTGTTAAGATATTCTCTTTCTTCCGCTTTCTTTTCCTAGCTTCTTCTCGTTGTTGTGGCACAACAGCACATCATGTTACTGTAAGTGATGTTCGTTCGAATCCCATTCGGGGGAATATATTATTTTCAGTTCCGCTAGGAGACAAAGTACGTAGTTGAGTTCCGCCACTTAACACGCAATGTCTTATAAATTGGCGGTGCGTCGGCAACTAAGTATTACACTAGGTTCCTTTTGCCTACCCTGCTATATTGGAAACTGAAATATATTGAGTAACTTAAAACACATTAAATATATAGTTATTAATAAAGTATACAATACCGATTTGAGTCCTTCCATCTGGTAACTGGACTCTATACTCCCCACGCACGACGTTACCATCAGACACCTCTCGTCTGTCGTAGTCGTTGCCAGATTTGGCATCTTTCACTGAATACCCGAATTCATAGGATTTTGGCTGGAAGAAATAAATATTATATGTAAATAAATAGACATTTGCAGCCCACCGTAACGCAAAAATACAAGCGTGTGACAAATTGTGTAATCGCGACAAATTGTGGGTTCGCTTCCCATTGGGGGAAATTACATATTGAATATTTTCATTTCATTGAAGGAAAAAGAAAGAATAGACTGTGATATTATTTAATTAATATTTATTTCCTTATAGTCGGATACTCTGCTGCTGTCACGGTGCTCTCAATTTTATAATTGAAACTACCTTAACCGAGTAGGTAAAACATATCTATGTAATATAAGGAAAAAATATGTAACTAAATACATACATATGATATTATATCAGCGATTTATTCTACGAGGATAACCTTTAACACCTTCTGTCAAGGACTTGTAAAATAGAGCAATCTAAAGAGTAGCTATTAGATATTAAAAAAACTGGACAAGTGCGAGTCGGGCTCGCATACCGAGGGTTCCGTACAAAAACTGGAGATCTCGAACCTTTTCTGAAATTTAAGCTTGAATAACGGCTCACTTGAATAACGGCTTTAATGCCATAATAATAAATTCTGCCCCGCCTTTAAGATTATTTCCTATAGGATTTAACTACAAATGTACTATTTTTCAGATTTTTTCCTGAACTAGTACTGCCTGAAGATGATAACTGCCAATTTTTATAGTTCTAGGTCCACTGGAAATACCTTATTAATTTTGATTTCCTTCATAATGTCAAAATATGCGGTTTTGCCGAATCTTTTTTTAAGTAAATGTATAAATATTGGGTGGTGTGAAATGAATGAATGAATGTGTGTTTGAATTTCAGCTCGATATAAGCATTCCTGATAAAAACACTCTTGACAGACAGGCAGACAGACGGACACAGTGTCCTTAACAAAGTGATCTTATAAGGGTTTCTTTTTCTATCACAATTTATTATACGCAAATATCCAAAGAAACATACAATACACAAAAAAATATATATATACAGTGTGAAGGTTATCAATTTCATTTGGGGTTCGGCATGAAGATAAAAAAAAACATGATTAGCAACATATTAACATACATAAAAAAATAAAAAATTAAATATGTTAATAAAATTATTCCAAAACATAATCTGCTATTCCATAGTTTTCTATATAGTCAAGATTAATATATATGATATTTCGCTACTAAATAAAGTTTAGTTATTATCAAGTTAACGATATAGGCGGGTAAGTGTTTAGTTTAACAATTATTTATTTCTTTAAAATTAAAAAGTTGAATAAATTATATGAATAAAGTTTTATTGTAAACAATAAAAAGTGTCACAAAAAGGGTTTAAAAACAGCAACAAGTTTTCGCATTACGGGTTAGACATAGAGAATCTAATAATAAGACACTCCGTTTGCCAAAAACTGCCTATTTTTCCACACATTTGTGGTGAGTGGCGGAAGTCTACGTCACTTTTGTCTACAAGAATTGAGCAATGAAAATAATTTAAATATTATCGTTACCGTGGTATTGTGGGGCTTCGCTTTGATATGTACATATTTATTGTTGTAACAAATGAGGATATGGCAAAATTATTTATAGATCTATAACATACAACAGTACACTTCGTCTAACCTTTGATCAATTCATCAAAGATATTGTTGCGTTTTAATAATAATTAAAGATTTTATTAATTTGCCCTTGAAAATGAACATCAATATATAAACATACTTTGTTTACGTGTCATGTTAAATAAAGTGTGGATCTTACTGGAGCAAGAGATCCACAAGAATAACGAAATGCCAAAAAAAATCGACCAGCTAAACTAAATGAAAGTATGTATTTTATCCGTATTTTAGCTTCACGTTGCATTTGCATTCAAGCTAAAGGGAACCTAGTATTAAGATACTCCCCACGCCCTGCTCTACTTTCGAGCAATAGCGTGGTGAGTTACGGAACTCAACGCCGCGCTTTGTCTTGTTACTAGAGCGGAGAAATTAACCCATAACCCTCGTGTTTACAGTTGTTACAATGTACAGTTCACAATGTTCCAACTAGAGTTAACTAAACGAAACTGTATTTTATAAAAGCATTTTTTTTAAAATATTTCAGCAAAATGAGGGCTCTAATAATTATTTTATTGAACATCGCCATCATCCAAGCTGGAGTCATCAAGGAAGATGAAAAAAATCCATGTCCAGGAGTAAAGATAGATGGAGTTTATCTTGAACCAGAAGTACTTAAGACAGATCTCGATAGACCTTACCAATTAGCCGTAGATTATAGCACCAATATTATATACTTTAGCTACAGCTTAAACGAACAGGATGATGGCTTTAAAAGTGCGTACGTAAATTTAAACACAAAAGAATTCGCTGATTTACCAGGTGTTTACGAAGGATTCGCACACGCTGTAGACCAGAAGAACAACGTCATTTACATAGGTGGTGGTGACGGTATATACAAATACAATTACAATTCAAAACCTGAACTGATAGCTGAAAAGGGCAAGAGCATATGGAATATGTTTTTCAAAGACGTATTATACTACACAGATTTTCCATCACAATTTCTAAACACATATGTAAACGGTGAAATAACAAGATTCAAAGACTTGGAAGATAATAAAGTTGATCAATTTGCGATTGATAATGAAGACATTTTATATTTTACTAATAATACTGGTTTATACAGTCAAAAAAAGGATTCTAAAAACGCAACTGTCTTGATTAAGGAATTTACCAACGGTAGTGCTAGACAATTAGCTACTGATGTAAAGGGTAATGTGTATGTCTGTATGTCAGATGGAATATATAAAATTAATAAAGAAACAGCATCTGTAGACAAAATACTAGACGTAAATGACGCGTTCGGACTGGCATTCGATAATGCCAACAATATAATTTACTCGGATGACAGTAAATTGATACGACTTAAACCTAATAAGGAAAAGGCCTGTTAAGACTAAGTAAGTAAACTGTGATGTTACAAAAATCTGGTGATGTTTCATTTTTGATTGGAATCTCATGATAAAAGGTAGCAGTTACATTTTTTAAATATATTAATGATAAGTTAAACATGTTAAGATATGCACAATGTATAATAAATATATTTCCATTACAAAATGTTATTGTTATAGATTGACGCTGTATGCCGCATACAGCAGACTAGGCAGACGGAATCTAATGTAACTACACTCCGTTCCCCACCGAACGCCCAATAATAGAGACATTGCGTGTTGCGTGGCAGATCTCAATGGTACGCTTAACCTCACCACCAGAGCGAAAAAAGAAAAATTATAAATTTAAATAAATATTTTAAATATATCATAGGACACAGCGTGAAGCTAATTAATTTTTTAATTAATTATATTTAAAAAATACAACTTTATGCTTCTTCTCTCACAGAAGGTATTCAAGGCTCCATTCTCCACTTAAGATGAATATTATTCAAAATTTAAGGAATGTGACGAATAAGTGTAGGTACTCCCTAACTATTTTAATGATGAGTCGTTCTAAACGACCTCTATGCTTGTTTACACCAATTTTCTCGCACATCCGCGATGACAAATATCACGTAGAATTGAAAAAAAACATATTATACTATGTGGCCGTTATTCTCTAAACAATAAGAACTAAATTACATTAATATTACTAAAGTAACTGCAAAGGATAATAGGTTTGGAAAGATTAAAACATTTATTGGAGTCAGTTTTGTACGTAAACTGTTGTATTGTACACGTTTTGTCAAATAAAAAGTTATTACGAAAAAACGTTCAAAAACAGTTATAATTATTAAAAAGTTAAAATAAAAATTTTAAAATCATTTGATTTGAGTTTTAAGTGTTAAAAAAAATTAACGTGATAAAAAGAAAAAATCTAATAATGTTACCAATATTAATAAGTATAACCATTATTATTATGAATGTAGAAGCAAAATTCACTATATACGCAACAGATACACCTGTACAAAAAATTGGTAATCGACTTTACAAGCAACACCTCTTAACAAACGAATTTAAAGACGTCAAGGAGTTAAGCTACGACTCTGAGGGTAAGAACTTATACTTTATGTATATGGATGATATCATACAAAATTCTGGTCGAGCTTCAATCAATATTATCACCAAGAAATCAAATAAAATTAGAGGAATAGAAAGAAATAAGGCAACTGCGGTAGATGCTGATACCGGGGAAGTATATTTTGGTTCAGAAGATGGTCTTTACAAATACAACGCTGCATTACAACAAGCCGAATACACTGGCCTTTATAATATGAACATATTCAAAATAGTTATAAGAAATAACGCAATGTACGTCATAGATGCAAATGATCATATGATCTATAAAATTTACGATCGGGGAACTAAAGCTGTGAAGCAAGATATAGCAACTAGTGTTTTAGATTTCGATGTTGATTACAAAAATAATATACATTTTGTGTCCATGTGTGGGGTCTATTGTGCCCCAAAAGGCGGGGAAGTGGTGAAAAATAAAGATTTGAAAGTAGTTTATCAATTTCTTCTCGATGAATATAAAACTTTTGGAGTAACAGAGGATGGTTTATATGAAATCGATTGGCATAATGGTACAGCAAAACATGTGGCCAATTTAGATTTTGCTCCAAGAAGCATAACATTTGGTGATTATGGTGATATATTTTACTCTGTTGAAAACAACATTTATAGGCTGAAACCGATAAATTCGTATTTTTTGTATAGAATACATAAAAATGTTTTATAGATATTTTAATTTGTACCATTTTTTTTTTCAAATATATTTATGTTATTGAATAAAAAAAATGTAATGTGTTTCAAGTATTAATTTTTTTTAGGCTTTATAGTGAATCTCGCACACAGCAGGATAGGCAGAGGAAACCTAGAGTTAAGACACTCTATTCCACACTTTCCACCTAATTCTGGAGACATTGCGTTTTGAGTGGTGAAGCTTAATCCCGCCCTTTTCCTCGACACCAGAGCGAAAAAATGGAAGTATAAATTTAAATAAATATTCCATTTCCTCGAGTGGGGATCGAACCAACAACCAGTCGATTTTACATTCACACTTTTTACCTGCGCCTCAACAGGCCTCAAGTATTGAATTATTGTTATTACATTAATTTAACAAGTAAGTACAATAATAAGTAAAAATATTACATTTAGTCGTCGTGCTTTAACTATTACCTATAAAAACATATAAATCTTATACATAATTAAAAAATAAAAAATTAACAATAAAAACTTTGATAATTAAAAAACCTTTAAATTTTGAGGTAAAACTACAAAAAAAATCCGCACAGCAGTAGGCAGTGTAGAACTTGGGAACCTAGTGTTAAGACATTCGTTCAAATTAAGATATTTACGTTCTACACTTAACGCGCTAAAAGTCCGCTAAATTATGGAAGCACTGCGTGTGTAATGATGGAACTCAACTTTTCTGCGATACCAGAGCGCAGAAATGAAAACATTTATTATTTTATTTCCTCGAGCAGTAATAGAACCCGCAACCTATAGCATTTATCGTCTTACCCCATAGATATATATTCTAATATATTCTCCTTTTACGCTTTAAAAAAAATGTTTTTATCTTTCAAATATTAATTTAAAAACGTAAAAAGAGAATATGTTCTGTTTTATATAAATTCTTGATGATTTGAGGCAAAAATTAATGGAGTATAAGTTTTAAATTCAGTTTCAGGAGATGATTTTTAAGGAAGGACAAAAAATTACAACCTTTGTTTTAAAGTCAAACTTAATTTAACTATTATTTGATTAGTAAAAAATTAAACCACGTCTCCGTAATAATAGACTTACTGATCTTATAAAACTGTCATATTTTCGTATGAGACTTTAAAAATAATAAAAGAACTTACCACTTCATTCTCATGACCGCCATGACCATGATGACCATTGTGACCATGCTGATTATGATTTTGACTATGATCAATATTAGACGGCGCAAAGGAATTAGGGGGCAGGTAACTGCTGGGAAGATTTAGGCCTGAAATATGTAATTGAATCTATAGGTAATAAATGATAGAACGCGCTAAATCTCAGGAACTACTGGTTTAATTTTTTACGTTGGGTAGTCACCAGTTTACCACACACAGTACTATGGCAATGAGTAAGGCCATTGCGGCGCAATGGTTCGATTTCCAATCGGAGGAACGAATAATTTTCATTTCCTTGGTCTGGATATAAGACCACCACACAACCTTCACCACACATCCTTCAAAGTCTTGGGGGTTTCACATAAAAAAAAATAATAGTGCGTGGAAAAGGGTATAGGTATTAGGTTATTTCTGTATTCCATGCTAAAAAACTTATTTTTGATTGAATTATTTCTTTTCGATATATGTTCAATTATATTACAAATATCATTTATACTCCACGTGGATTTCAACCTCAACTTATCTTTGAATAATAAAAAACAGCAACTTACCAGTCTTAGGCGGTAGATAAGTATTACTGGGTACATTATAAGAATTTAAGTTGTAGTTGTTGTTTGGCTCATAGTGGTAGCCTTGTACTGGAGGCTCTGACTGCACTAAGGCGAAGAAACTGAAGATGATAATTATCTGCAAACAAAAAAATTATCTGATTGTACTAAATTAATATAATTCGCTTCCTAATAAGAATTGTACTCACAACGGAGCCTCACACTTTAAATTTACAGTCAGTATAATTAAAAAGTGCAGTGTGTGACTCCGTTTATAGATACAAACGGATAAGAAGAAGACCCGAGTGTTGTGCTCTTAATATAAGACCACCATTTACCATATTGTATGCTAGATAGGCTAAAAATTAGAATTAGAATTAGACACCATAACATTTTAACAAATTATGAAATTTAGGTAGAAAGCGAGAATAGTGAAATGAAGTGTTTCGGTACTAGATACTTGGGGATAAATCCTAAAGCTTAGCCGTTTATATCGCAAAAAACGCGTACTTCGACACTATAAACAGAATCCAAATTAATACTTCCGGTTAGCTAGCATCTACAGGTAGTACTAGTTCAGAAAAAAAAAAAGAAAAATGTGGTTAAATGTAAAAAATAATAGCCTTAAAAGGGGGAAAAAAATTCTGAAATTCAAGCTAAGCTTGAATTTCAGAAATGCTCGAGGCCTTCAATTTTTGTACGAAGCCCTCGGTGGGCGAGCCCGACTCGCGCTTGTCCAGTTTTATAGCATCACGCTATATCTGGCATATAGTAGGGTAGGCAAAAAGAACTTGTAGTGTTAAAACACTACATTCCCCACGCACCGACTAATTTTCGCAACAATACTTGTTCAATGGCAAAAACTCAAAACCACGCTTTGTCTTGTTACCAAGTCTCGTTGCCATGTAAGCAAAAATAATTCATTCTCCTGTATGAGAAACGAATCCACAACCGTCGCGTTTACAGTCATAGATCCTCAAATTTGTCATCATGGGCATCATAACTAAAGTGCAATTCTCATAGAAACCACTAGGTTATGTAAAAGTCCAGCTACAACACGCTCTATTACATTTATTAGATTGTATGGGAGCATCGCTTGAGAACCATTTCCGTTGGAGAAAGAACAATAGATAGGTGTAAAATGAAAGTGAACTTGCTTCATATTAAAGTGACATAGTGTTACCTGATGTTATTTGTACATTATTTTATTTATTATGATTATTTTAAACACCCCGTGGTCTTTAAATGTCTTAACTTTACTTTGATTTTATCACGAATATGTCTTGAGAGAAAACTGATAAGAATTTCAATACATAAAATTCTTCGTTATTGCATGGGATGGGTAAGAAGTTCAGACAGTTCAGAGTAGTGCTTGAGTATTGCGACTCTAGTGTGGGTAGTAGTTCTGCTGCTCAACCAGCATGTCTCAAAATCGAATGGAAAGCATAATACGGATAGTCTTGACACTAGTTTTTTACTGTCTGCCTTGCTATATAAGAAAATTATTAAGCTGAATCAAAAGTAAGTCACAATAGAGTGACTGGTCACTCAACCTAAAAGTCGCAATACGCTGCAGAAATGCTCATATAAAAAAATGCATGGGAATTGTGAAATCTTGTGGCACAGTAGCGTGTAATTACCGCCTAATGTACAGGGATCAGGGTAGTTATAGGACCTAGTTTTGACCGATAGTTTAATTTTAATTTATTTTTTCTTTTCAACTTTACGCTGTGCCCCGCACATTGCGGGGTAGGTCCAAAGGAAACCTGGGAAACTAATGTGAAGACATTCCGTTCCCATGAAAACGAATTTTGCGTGTTGAGTGGCGGAACTCAAAGCATTGTGTCGCTACTAGAGCGAGAATATTAAATATTTCATTCGCCCGAGTGGGAATCGAACTCACAACCGTCGCTTTTACACTCACACGGCTACGACGAAATTTACTGATTTGTTACAAAAATTATCAAGTCGTAATTTTTGTTATTTTTATATTTTTTTCTTATCTTTTATTAATGCTAATGTTGTTAAACATTACAAATAACTATGACATACAAATTTTGATACCAAAAATCGTATAATGTACATTCATTTTATAATAAATTGATCCTACATAAAAATCCTCGATTTGAATCTACGATAAATTAACGACAACTATTACGGTAATTACGGTGACACACTCACAGCCCGGATAGCTCAGTCGGTAGAGCATTGGACTTTTAATCCAAGGGTCCAGGGTTCAAGTCCCTGTTCGGGCGTCAAATGTTTTATTGTTTAACATGAAAAATATCTATATCAATGTCGATAATGTGAGAAAGTATATCTATCATTACATAATAATTAATACATTTACAAAAAGTTCATTTTTTAATTTTTTTGGTCGCATTATTATTAGATTTAAATTGATGTAGAGTTGTTCTTTTTTTATATGAAATATCTCGAATACATCAAAAAAGTTTTTTTTTTTTTGTTTCGCGACGGTTGTGGGTGTTTATTCCCACAATTCGGTTGAAAGTGGAAAAAAAGTGTCTCAGCACTAGGTTCCTTCTTTCTACTCTACTATTGACATGATAAAGAGTTAATCTAAAAAAATGGTAGGTAACTCTATCATTTTTTTAGATTTTACGATGAAAAATAATAGAACAAAAGTTTACGATGAAAAATCAAGCAAACATTATCTTTGTTGATTGTTAAGAAATATTGACACACGTGAGATTTTCATACAAATTGTATGTAAATTATAAATAGCAAACTTTCATGGGAACTTCCTGCTAACGAGTTACATCATTTTGCCCTCGAATAAACGGTTTCGCTTAGTTTTTCTCGAAGTACCTACACTCAAAGAAATCCAAATATGGCTCCTTTAATTTCCCATTCTATTTCATCTATTTAAAAAAAAACTAGGATTATTAAGTATATGACTTTACATTTAATATAATTTAATATAAATTACGGTTATGGGTTCGACGCTCACTCAGGGAAACAATTTTATATATTAACTGTTTTATAATAATAAAAAACTTATACGGTTTCTACAACCTGACAAACAAATATCAATCGTATATAGTTGAGAATTGAAAAAAGCCGGACGAGCGGAATTGAAAAAAGTCGGGCTTGCCCATCGAGGATTCTGTACAAAAATTAGAGATCTCGAGCTTGTTCTGAAATTTAAGCTTAGTTTAGGTAGAGCCCTTTCATCTTTTACCTTACTTGAACTAGCGGCTCCTTTCAAGGCTATATTTTTTTAGGATTTAACCACAAATGTATTGTTTTCAAAATTTTCCCTTAATTAATACTACCTGTAGATGCTAGCTGCCAAATTACATAGTTCTAGCTCAACCGTAAGTAGAAGAGAAATTTGTTTGAAAATGAATTAAAATGAAAGTGTAATGCCTAAATGTCCAAGAAAACTGGTGATAAATGCTTGGCACGAGGAAAACTTGCTAGTTTTGAATATAAACACTTCCCCGAATGATAATCGAACCTATAACTATCACGGGACACTGTCCCACTAGACCCAATGGCTTCAATAATGGTATATATGGAATAACCCACACCGTTCCGGTGTATTAACAAAATTCACTTATGTCTGTAATTTGAAACGCATATTAAACTCATATCAAATACCAATTATGCTCTCGTTACATTACAAAATTATGAAATGTAAGTAGTGAATGAAATGTTGACAGATTTGTTAGTTTCCTTTTTTTGCTTCACGTTGTATCCCGCATAGCACGCAGAAATCTAGTATTAGGATTGGTTCCCACTTCTCGTTGTTTAAAATTACGTGTTAAGCGATTTAACACAATATTAATATAATATATAAAAATATTAAGACGTTACTCACCTTCATCACTGAATTCATTTTTGTAGTTTGGGGTTTTATAATATCTGTAATAATAAAACAAAATTGAATTACTATATAATTTGTTTTTTTTAAATACATTTCTCCAAAAGGAGATTGAACTCACTGCCGCTGCGTCCCGACGGACTCTTTCTAACATAAAATATTAACACAAATCTAGATCACGTCTCGTTTTTACGCAAAAATTTAACATTCGTTTTATTATAATATTCCATTTAATTTCAATAGAAATGGAGGTATTTTACCACAAGGTTAAGGTTTACAGCCAAGGTTTATGCACTTGTTTTTATTTTTCTCAGAATAGATACTAAAAGGAATGACTGAACGCAGTTCATTGTCAAACCAAACTGAGTAAAAAATCAGTAAAGAAAAACTATTTAAAATAACGTGCTTAATTTTTTACATTAAAAAAAATATCCACCATATATATATATATATATATATATATATATATATATATATATATATATATATATATATATATATAAGAAGGCCCACTTCGGTATTAAAAAAGAATCTAGAGTTAAGACACTCCATTGACCACTTTCCGCCGAATTTTTACTTCGGTTACTAACACATCGGTGTTGTGTAACCGAAATAATAAATAATCATACATTCTACATTGTAACCCGCAACCGCTTATCACTTAGATCCTTGGGAAAGTTGTGTTAATTATTGTAATTACTGTTAAAACACTAAATATAGTCTAGACTGAATTTTGTAAGTGTTATGAAAGGTGGTAATATGGGTATTGTGGCCACTGTAACGCAGTCGTACAGTATCTGGCTGTAAAGGACAATTGTAGGTTGGATTTCCACAAAGTATTTTTTTTATTTCTCCGCTTTTGTAAACAAACTTAATATCGCAATTTGCAATAAATAACGAATTAATACAGAACAATTAAACTGTCTATCTTTATTAAACATGTTTAACACAATTTAAATTTTATTTTCTGACAAAATATCGATGATCGGTACTCTACAGAATAGAAGATTGTTAATTTGTATTTGCATTATATGCAGTAAGGTACAAAAACCGTAATGAAAATAACTCTAAATGGAGATAATTAATAATTTTACTTGTATTTTTATTTACATTTTACTCTGCTTTGATTACATTGCTTCGAAATAGGACAATGAATCAAGATCGGAGCCGTCTTAGCCCTAGATTGATTGCCTGCCTGCTATATGTGTGCGAGTGGCGGAACTCAACACCGCACTTTGTCTTAAATGTAAAACAAATACTTCCTTCAATTTTCATAGAACCTTATTCAATCAAACAAATTATTTTCATTTTCGCCACTATGGCATTTATTCCACCATTTTAAGGTAAGTTTAGAAAGAATATGTTCTCACGGGGAAAGATACCATCGCTAATTACATTACATAAGTAAAAATGTTCAAACGGTGTTAAAATGCATTACAGTGTTATAGTTAAAACAATTTTGCCGGTCGCACAATTATGTTGGCAATTTACCTTTATCTGTGGAAACTTTTCTATTAATTTTAGTCCACCTTTTTATTACTTATGTAGAAAACGTTTACAAATTTTAATGTAGCGGGTTCGAGATTCAATTTTCTTTCCTAAGTGTGGAATAACACTTTAAAAATGTTAAAAAAAACTTTTTAATTGTTTTATAAAGTTTTTGTAAATACATGAAATAATAAGAGGTTTTTTTATCAATAGACTATTTTGTAAAAGCAGAAGACCACACAAGAGTCTGGCTCAATGTTAGTTTTAGCACCTAAAGGACCGTCACAAAATACATATATAAGAAACAGCACAAAACCCCTGAAAAGGTTAATATTTCATTATCCAGACCAGACATGTTCCTATACTCGAGAAGCCTAACAGTAACAGAGTGTAACAGTGGTAAAACATATGTTCCTTTAGATCATAATTTTATAGCAATCCAATAGGTACTTGGAATTTAACAAGGAACCGACCAGGAACAGGAAAACAGGAGATTTCGTCACGTTTGTTTTGACATTCTAAATACATTTTTTTTCTTAAATTTAAGCAATTTTGTGGAATATATATACACAGAGACCAGTCGTGGCGCAGCAGCACGAAGTGTGACTGTAAAACCGACTGGTAAAGGGTTCGATCCCTACTCTAGGAGATTGAAATATTTACTTAAATTTATATTTCCATTTTCTTCGCTCTGGTGTCGAGGTTAAGCGCGGCGTTGAGTTCTGCCACTCAACACGCAATGCCTCCAGAATTCGGCAGAAAGTGGGGAACGGAGTGTCTTAACACTAGGTTCCCTCTGCCTACCCTGCTGTGTGCGGGATACAGCGTGAAGCTGATATATACATAGATATTCATTCAACCTAATAGGGTAAGGATAACCCTAATATATTCTTGAAAAAGTACTAAGCAACTTATCAAACAATTTCATGACAAAGTAATCAAAAATCAATATGATAATTTTAAATAAATTTTAAGTGTATTTAATTTATTAATATTATGAATTAAAAATCTATGTTATCCTAAATATTTAAATACAGAACAAGTAAAACAAATAACCATACAAGTTTCTATGAGGCATATGGGTTCGATGAAATATTCTGGTGACGAGGCAAAGCGTGGCGTTGAGTTCTGCCACTTAACACGCAAAGCCTCCAGAATTCGGCAGAAAGTGGGGAACGGAGTGTCTTAACATTAGATTCCCTCTGTCTACCGTCCTGTGTGCGGGATACAGCGTGATGCTGATTCTTAGCATATAGAACATATTCAAATTCAAAACATTCCTGATTAAAAAGGCTTTCGCAAGTATTGAAACAATCACTTTTGTCAAACGAAGATAAAGCTGCCACCTACTTAAAACGCAGTTCTACTGAGAACAGCTTCCCACAAACTTTATATTTGCTGTTTACAATATAAAGGTAACAATTACATTGTTTAATACAAAAATACAATGGAAATTAGCAAAGTGCAAACTAATTTAGCATCTAAAATATGCACTCTGCGCAAGTATCTCTGCGCATACCCAAAAAGCTTTTTTTGTCTTTAATTTTAATTGTCGTACTTACTCATTTTTATTATTTTATCTAAATTGTCATTTAAGTCATAAGTTAATTTTTAAGTAAAACTTGTAGATGACACTAATAGATTCTAAGTGCCCCAGGTACCTCTGACTGCAGACACATAACCTATCTCTTCTATATGTGCTATTTCCATACATGACCAAAACCAAAATATATATAATTTTCTGCATCTACTTTTTAAATATGCATAAAAAAAAATCATATACATTTTAAATTACGTAGTTAGAGAGAATTTATAGTTAAGACAAATATTAAGAACACATCGTTTCCCACTTCCTACCTAATTTTCAGGACATTGCATGTTGAGTTGCGGAATTCAACGCTACGATTTCTCGTTACCAGAGCAAGGAAATGTAAATAATACATTCCTTCGAGTATGAATCGAACCCACAACCAGAACCCACAACTTTTACTTAATGTTTAAAATTAAACATAATATTTATACTAAAACCTTAAAAATAAACAACTTACTTTTATAAAAAAAAAACACAAATCAACAAAACAAAATAAGTTTCACGATACACAATACAATACAAGGCATCGGTTAGAATGAAACTGCGTTATAATTTCGCGAGGTTGTTTTTATATACTACAGCGCATCTTGATTGCTCTACTTTAAAGTGTGGGTTACTTTGATTATATTATCTGTAATAATTTGCATATAGCATATAGAGTAGGGTAGAGGAGAGTATGGGCAAAGGATTTGACCCGTGACTACTCTAATGTAATAAGGTGCCCATACCCTGGGTATTTAGTGATAAAAAAATTAACCTGAAAATTGAAAAAGGACTTTTATACAAAAAGAGCAGTTTAAAATTAGGGTCAAGTCGGTGTTTAGACTCTCCATTCTACACTCTCCGCCTATTATAACAAGCTTTCATTAGGAATTAAGAAACAGAATTTGACCCATTTGGCACTAATACCATAGGTGACAATAAGATAATGTGGTATCAACGAGCTGGTCTGATGATGACTCAAAGATCTGTTGGTATAATGGGATTATTCAGAGATTACGAGTAAACCACTCGACTTTAGGCTCATATACCTTGTAGCACCTGCATCTGGTGTATAAATACGTGTTTTTTTATATATTTTTTGAAAATACATTATTTTATGAATATGAACGTATGAATTAAAGATCAAAACCTCAATAATAGATTAAAAATGAAGTCATTTTTAATTCAAATAAATAAATTAAAATTATATATATTTATTTTTATTTACTCGCTTAGATAATTCAAACAATTACTCTTAAGTTTCTTCAGCTTTGTGTATATCGCAGTAGTTCTATTTTCGATAATTAATGGCAATGAAAAAAACATAATTTCCCCGAGTGGGGATTGCACCCTCAACTGTCGCGTTTATAATCAGAGGCATCATGTATGTCCCACTGCTCTGCGACGGCCTCGACAAAGACAAACATATTATGTAATATATTTTAAATTCTATCTTGAGAAAAATCCTTGACGTGTACACTCTACTTATTAGTTTAAGTCGAGTTTAAAAGCTAAGCGTATTGCACATAAAGCTCCTTATTACAATATACAATTAAATACAAATGTAGAAGGCCGCCCTGGTGCAATGAAACAGCGTTTGACTGTAAACAAATTTGGTTATGGGTTTGATGTCCACTATCTTTTCTTAAAAAAAAATCAGCTTCACACTGTATACCGCACACTGCAGGGTAGGCAGAGGGAACCTAGTGTTAAGAAACTCCGTTCCCCACTTTCTGCCGAATTCTGGAGGCATTGCGTGTTGAATGGCAGCACTCAACGCCGCGCTTGTCCTCGACACCAGAGCGAAGAAATGGAAATATAAATTTAAGTAAATATTTCACCTCCTCGAGTGGGGATTGAACCCACAACCAGTCGGTTTTACAGTCACACTTTGTGCCACTGCGCCACGACTGGCCTCTATCCTGGATCTTCTAAGAATATATTATTTTTCAGTCGAATTCAAAACGATTCGTAAATTATGTCACGTGCTAAGGAGAATACATCATGTACTGCATCACGACATCTAACCAGCGCTTCTTTGAAATCATCATCATCCGGAAGATCTGAACCTGGTGTTGAGACACTCGGTTCTCCACTTTCCGCCGATTAAGTATAAGAATTAATTGTATAAATTTGACTGGCTAGAAAAAAAATAATTATGTTTAATTTATATTATGTACTATGTAGGCGTTCAACATAAGGTCAAACAAAATTTGTACCTGTTACTCATTTAATAGTGTATTTTCCGGTATCACGTATATTTTTCTATATAAAGTATAAACGCGGTAACTTTAAAGAAACGGTAACAACGAAAAATGTGATAATATCTAACTGACTCACAGAGGCATTGACCTTAACTCTTACATCAATTGTCATGCTTTTAGTCAACATACTAATATATACACCTGTAATTTCTCGTATAAATTTAATTTTGTTTCTAGAATTTACTGATACATTATTCTGTTTTCCAGTGTAGATACACAAAAATATTTTAATTAGTTTTCCCTCGACGAAAATGAGACTTGACTACGAATTTAATAAACTGACGTCTAATATTATACAAAATGGCGGTGTCAATTTCATTATTTCTTTTTAACTTCCACGCGCATTTAGTGCTCTATATACAGTGGCGTAGCTGGGGGGGTGCGAGCGGTGCAGTCGCACCGGGCATCAAAAGGAAAGGGGCATCAAAATCTACAATCAATTCTGCTTTTTTTTTAAATGTACAAGAAAAATGAGAGAATGTAAATGAAAAATACAATCTCATGTCAATCGAACATGAACTAGTCGATGCTATTGATTTTGAAAATGTGATTATTAACTTTGCTAGTCAAAAAGCGCGTAATGTCCGTTTTTAAATTTTTGCAATGATTTTTACCAAAATCTAATGTTATAACTTATATACAGTTATTATAGTTTTGAAGCATTAAAAATTTGTATACCTACTCAACGGTTTTTCAATCTGAATTTATTTTGACCATTTTAAAAGGCATCAAGTCCTAAGCTGCACCAGGCAGCAAATACCCTAGCTACGCCACTGTCTATATATACATGTATATTTAAAATCAGGACCTGTAACGATGAAGTTACATACAGATAATATAAAATGCTACTTACTAAGTTAAAAATATAGTTAAATTCAAGTGCACAAACAGCTAGTTAACTGGACTAACATTAAAACGAACATAATGTTTTACCAGAATCAAGCGGAATTTGTTGAATAAATGTACCTCTTACCATGTGTGCCTCGAAAATTGGTAAATTGTGTGGAGAATCAATTGTCTTAACACTAGCTTCCCTCTGCCTACCCTTTGTATATGCGGGATAAAGCGTGAAACTAAAAAAAAATTAAAAATATATATTATCTTGTTCCCAATGTATTTTGAATATACACAAATTACGTAAAATTCTATCAAATATTATACAATTTTCGGTAGTATTGTAGTTTCACATTTTTTTGCTAGGTAGGCACTTGGTGTATTTACGCTTATAAGTTGCTTATTCAAATTTTGTTACAATGCCCGGATAGCTCAGTCGGTAGAGCATTGGACTTTTAATCCAAGGGTCCAGGGTTCGAGTCCCTGTTCGGGCGAACTCAATTTTTTGTATTAACGTAAAGCAAAACTTTTAATTTATTAATTTTATAATAGAAAAAGATTATTTAAATTATGCTGCTTTATATTTTACAATATCCGACTGACAAATTTGGGCGTTTTTTTAATAAAAATAAAATCATCGAGCAACATTGAACAAAATCAATATGCATTGATTTTTGATTTTTCTTTAGATGCCTAAAGCAAATGAGTAGTTGGTTGACTGTAGATAATAGAAATTCGACTAATATTATTACCGAATTTCGATCTTATAAAGACTCTGAAGGTACTACATCAGCTTCACGCTGTATCCCGCACACACCAGGGTAGGCAGAGGGAACTAAATATTTAAGACACTCCGTTCCCCACTACTACATCTTTAATAATAAAAACGAAATGGAGAATCTTAATGGCAACGGAGCATCTTAACATTAGGTACCCACGTTACCCCTGCCTATCCTGTTATACGCGGGATACGGCGTGAAGCTAACTAGATATGTAGAAAAGTATTAATACTTTCCTTAGTTATTCTTTAATTAATTTTTATTTTAAATAATTAAAACATTATTTATTTTCGACTTTTTAGTATTTTTTACTTTGTAAATATAAGTATATATTTATAACTATAGTTTAAAGTCAGTGTTTAGCTGTTCCAGATTTGTTGAGTCAATTTTGACTAACGATTTATTGGACAAAATTCGACTTACTTCAATGATGACATATTGACGACGCCATAATTGCAAATTCAAAAAAATAAATTAGCTTCACGTGATATCCCGCACACAGCAGGGTAGGCAGAGGGAACCTAGTGTTAAGACACTCCGTTCCCCACTTTCTGCCGAATTTTGAGGCATTGCGTGTTGAGTGGCAGAACTCAACGCCGCGCTTTACCTCGACACCAGAGCGAAGATATGAAAATATAAATTTAAGTAAATATTTCATCTCCTCGAGTGGGGATCGAACCCACAACCAGTCGGTTTTACAGTCACACTTTGTACCACTGCGCCACGACTGGCCTCAAGCAAATTCATTTCTGATTTATTTCATAAACACCAAAACTCGATAACAAATCAGACTAATTTTATGCAGGATGTCACGAAATACACGTAAATGTGATCTAGATACTTCTAAATACGTGTTAAATGTGCAACCTTCCTCCAAGGTCCTAAGTTCAATGCCCATTTGGTGAGTACTAAGCAGATAATGTATATATATATACCTTAAGAATTTGTCACTTTTTAAACTATAGATTTTTAAGAATAATTTAAATGTTCTACTATATCCCGTATATAGGGAGGTAGACTGAGAAACTAGGAAGCTAACGTTAAGACATTTCCGTACTTCCACTCTATTTTCGAAGCATTCCGTGTTGAGAGGCGGAACTCAAATTTGCAAAATATTATTATATTTATTTATTCCTCCGAATGGGAATCGAACCCACAACTATCCCGTATATTGTCAGATGCTGTGCCGCTGCGTCCTTATTTGTATACCAAAGAAGCTGTACTAAATACGTCTCCTCATTTACTAACGTCATTAATGTAAGATAATTTAGGTTGCGGCTCCGTCGTGGTCGTTGTCCGCATCGCATCTGAATGTAAGCTCGATGACTGTGGGTTCGATTGCCACTTGGGGAAAAGATTATATTTATTTTTACTTCCTCGCTCTGTAGACAAAGCGCGGTATTAGGTTCTGCTACACGACACGCAATGTCACAAAAATCCTACCCAGTTTTGGAAAAAAAAAGCTTAAAGCTGCTTATTTTAGTGTTTCATTTGTTAATTTATTGCACTAGAGTATACAAAAACTTTACTAAATACATGTATGTCAAAATAGTTCCTTATTCTTCATTTACCTAATTAAAGTGAACTGATTTAGATAAATATCATGCAATATGTATGTATGTATATTTGTAATTCAGTTTCAGTCCTTGAAACTTTCCCTCATACATTTGCATATTAAAGCAATAATGCCATTACGTGAGAGATCTGCTAATTGTTACGATTTTTGTTATCTATTTTGTAATATCGTATCGTTTGTACGTTGTACAACGTTATGGGAAGTGACAGTTGACGTTTCAGCTCCACGCTTTATCCCGCGAGTTATTGACAGTGTGAAGTTAGTTTTAAGACATTATCAACTTTCTACCGGAATTCGAGACAAAGTGTTGAGTGATGGACGTCAATTCAGAACAAAAAATTAAATACTCTACCCCCGAGCGGGGATCGAAAATTCGCGTTTATAGCCTCATGCTGTTTCACTGTACCATAGAGGCCTTTTGAAATATTACTTTTTTTTTTTAATTTTCATATTAAAATAGAAACGTAATAGGATTTGAGCCCATATCAAATTCAAAATATTCTTTATTAAAATATACTTTTACAAGCACTTGTATTCCGTCGAGAAAAGGGTTTTGTGATAACGAGCCGAGATCGCGGATCAGAGATTGAGCTAGCCTTAACTTCAGATAGACAGTGACAATCGAGTGTTATGACACTCCGTTCCCCACTTTCTAATGTACAGTACCTACACAAACATGGCCACACACTGGACTCCCTTCTTTACCTATAAAAGAAAAAAAACTGACATAGCTATGTCTTGTAGCTACAAGAACTGATGTTCTTGCAAATTAAATTACATTATCTTGTTTTGAGAGGAGAGATAGTCTACCATATTTTTAGTATGTTCAACAGTCTATTGTGATCGATATTTATAAAATGCAGAACATATAACTTTAGTTTCCTTTCTTGCATTTCAAATTTTTAACAATACCTAATTCATCCAGTATAAGGTCATTGAAATCACGAAGAATAACATGTCGAAATGTAACAAGTCACTTATTAGATACAGATTTGCTCGCCCGTTTGGTTTTCGATCACGATTTTTTGATAATTATCCTGTATTGATGGTGATTAATGAAAGGAGGTATGGTGGAAGATGTATGTTGAAACTAAGCTTACTTCGTAGTATAAAATGATATTATTATATTTTATTTCAAATATAGCTTCCCGCTGTATTCTGTGTACCTATAGCATTAAAACTAGTCTGGTTTTAAAATAACCTATTTTCTAAGCGACGCCACAATTCTTGAGACAATGTGGCGCAGCTTTACGACGCCGCCGCGCTGTCTTGTTACCAAAGTAATGATATTAAAATAATTCACTCTCCTGAGTGGGAATCAAACTCATAATCGTCGCATCTACAATCAGACGTTGCGCCTCTGAGCCACGACGGCCTGCAAATTACTTAATAAGTTTGTTCGTTTTGTTACAATATGACAGGTATAGAGAATGTTATAGACACTCCATTCTCCACTTTCTATCCAAAGCCTCAAAAGCTTAGCAACAAGTAAACAAGGTAGTGGAGAGGTATATCATCAATTTTTATTTTTGTGATTCTGTCAGTCACTTTTCAAGTTTCCATCCATTTTATTTGTAGTTGTGAAGAAAATAATTTATAGAACCAAATAATTAACAGCTATTACAGAATAAGAATAATTATAGAAATTTAAGTTGAAGAGATTTTTCAATCTCCCACATCACGCGAGGCAGATGAAAAATTAATGTAGGGTATAATATATAATGAAATTATATTAATACATATATATAATGAATGTAGGGTACTCGACGAAACCTCACGCTGCACTTAGTTCTATCGCCATCTGCATCGTATTCATGAAGCATCGCAATTTCGCAAAGACATTACGATTTTATCAAAAATCATACAATTACTAAAGTCCTTTTATAATCAAGCCATTTTAAGTAACTCCTTACAAAACTATCGTGAATCTATTAGCAAAGCATCCGATGCTACCACAGATAATTGTTGAATTGCGACAGATCAAATAAAACAACTGGAGCACAGATAAAATAGGCATTTAAAATTTTGAAATCTACTGTTTATGTATCGTTTAACTTAGTTATATGATACCTTCTGTATATAGATTAGTGTTCAGCTGACACTCTCGAAATGCCACGATTAAAGAAATTCAACTGAATTAAACTGAAGTATATGATACTAAAGTACTATTTTATATATCAACATATTATTTTTTTTAACATATTATTTCTCAAAGCTTAACTTTTGTACTCTCTTATGCTGGAAATTATTAAACAAAATTAAAACTATTTTATTATATTTAAAAAACGATAGTATTTAGGAATGGCGCAGGGACATAAGACTGCGACTGTAACGCCATAGTTGTAAGTTCGAACCCCGCTCTCAGGAGAGTGAAATATTTAATAGATTCGTAAGTTTCGCCACTTAACACGCAATGCCTCTAGAATATGGCGTATAATGTGAAACGGAAGTCTTAATGAGAACGGATTGGTTTAACTCAAGGTTCCCAGGTTCCCTCAGCTGTGCGTGATACAGTGTATTGTAAATATTTTTTTTTATTTAATCTTTTTCATTTTCGCGCTTTATTACTGGCAGAACCCTATGTGTCTACAACAGCTACAAATGGTATAAAACAGGTCAAATTACATTTTTTTCACTATCATTGACATCTTCATGCAATCTGATTTCTAAAATTTATTAGTAAGATAAAGTTACGTAACATTAGAGATTAAAACAAATATTCTTGACAGAAAATCCCTTTGTCCATTCATACTCATAGTTCACCAAATTTTTACATACAAAAGTTACACAATGTGTCCATTGTATTATAATGAACTAATTCTTCTCCCAAGACTGACCTTGCTTTCTTCATAACGAAAGTATCGTCAAATATGGCGAAAATACAATAAACTAAGCGGATGTTTCAAGTCAAGATATTTAAGCGATTTTTAAGCTATTTTATATTTATTTTTCTATAAGTCATAAATTTTTCAAGAAGTTACTTGAGTCCAGAGTGGCGCAGCATCACAACGTCTGATTGTAAAATGCAATAGTTGTGAGTACGATTGGCATTCGGTAAAATGAAGTATTTACATTTGCTCGCTCTGATAAGACAATAGACAGAATACTGCAACTCTCACAATGCCCCTAAAATTAGGGAAAAGAGTGTTATAACACTAGGTGTATGTCTTTGACACTAGATCACTAGCTCTCTAGTTCCTCTGTCTACTCCGATATATACGAGATACAACGTGAACCAAAATAAAAGAAATTGTTTTTATTTGTAAACACACGCATTTAATAAGTGACACAGTTAGTAGCTGGTAGCAGGTGCTATTTATCGCAGCAAATAAATAGATGCAACCCCAAAAATTTTTATCATACTAGATATATAATATTTCTATAACAAACAGAAAATGCACTGCTTTACCAAATAAAAATATATAAAAAAGGTGAAATAAAAAAAAAACTCCGCTACGTTCTATTAATTAGACCACTCAGTTTTTCAAGCCGACAACCCGCTTATATCGACCTTGCTCCAGATACACTACAGCTAATACCATGATATTATGTTGTACCTAATTCGGTAAAATTTGTAATACACCGACAAGCAGATGAGTCACAGACAGTCAAAGACAGATTAACCACAAAAATTTGAATATATCCTTTTTATATATCTCTAGCGACCCACTCGCGGCTTCGCCCACTAAAATATATTGTTATAACATAGCCATTTTTTTTTGTACATACATTTTAAATTACGTATTATTTCTTTAATGACCTTTAAAAAAAGGCTGAAAGAATGTTATTTAACACTTTGAGAGTATAATTGACTATTCCTATAACATCTTATTATGTATGTGTGTATTATGTATTGAGACCAGTCGTGGCGCAGTGGTACAAAGTGTGACTGTAAAACCGACTGGTTGTGGGTTCGATCCCCACTCGAGGAGATGAAATATTTACTTAAATTTATATTTCCATTTCTTCGCTCTGGTGTCGAGGCAAAGCGCGGCGTGAGTTCTGCCACTCAACACGCAATGCCTCCTAAATTCGGCAGAAAGTGGGGAACGGAGTGTTTTAACACTAGGTTCCCTCTGCCTACCCTGCTGTGTGCGGGATATAGCGTGAAGCTATTTTTTTTTTATGTATGAATGTATACGGTAATATATTTGCCTATTCGTATATGTTTATATACTTAGATTTATTTAGTACATCCCTCCTAATTTAACTTATACTTCTCCTCTATCCAAAGGTTGCCTGGAAGAGATGGCTTACTTAATAAGGCCACCTGTAGTGCTATTTTATGTATCATTTATAAACAGTTTTGTAATTCACTATTCGGTGAACAATAAATTGCTTAAATTTGGTGTAAACTTTTTGTTAGCTTCACGCTGTATCCCGAACATAAAAGTGTAGGCAGAGGGAACCTGGGAAGTTAGAGTTAGGCTGCCTAGGCGGAATTCAACGCGGTAGTATAATCTAATATCATGATTTGTCAAGTTACTACAACCAAGAAATGAAAGTAATTTAAGTATCATCCTCCCTAACCTCCAACTCTCACGTATGGTACAGCTACACAATGGCTATTATGGAGATTCTTGCAGTATCTAGATTAGATAACTTAAATTCACAGATTAGATACACTAGGTGAATATTAGGTTCCGTTTACTAACATATATAAACGTGTAATAGCTCACGCTCTGCTCTGCTCAAAGCAGAGAACTTGAAAAGAACTTAAGGTAAAAAATCTCCGTCTTTTATTTTCCAAAATAGTTTTATCATGGCGTCCACTCGTGTGCAACGAAAAGTTTTTATATGACTGCAGGTATCTTCCTGGATCATTGATCAATAGTCTATTTGACAGTAAAATGTTTTGTCTCTCAGATTAGCGCGTTTATCCAAACGAATTCTTGAAATTTATAATACCTACTTTTAACAATAGATTTCGCAAAATATAAAAATCGAACCCATAATCTACGTAAACTGACCACTAAGCTGTAGGTGTATCTGACCGCAATCATTATGTACAATATTTCTTAATTGAAAATGTTTCTCATATATATCAAGTAGATTTGAATCTACATTACATATAGGATCCCATGCGGTAATACTCTGTCTTCCGCAAAAGCGTTTTATGTGCGAAAACTTAAGTTACTATTATTACGGTTAGGTTTTAGAATTTATATTATAGGGCACCAGTTGTAGCAATTTTGTTTGGATTACTTGTTTTACCCGTTCCCAAAATCCTCAGTTGCCCCCCTATACTTCCTATGGATGTCAAATTTCATAATTTTACAATGAGGAATTTCGTATGTTCCTTTATGTGTGAAAAATCCGTAAGGGAATTGTTTTATTTATATAAATAATTAAATCAGTTTCACGCTGCCCGCACACAGTAGGCAGGGGGACCTAGTGTTAAGACACTCCGTTCCTCACTTTCCGTCGAGTTCTGGAGGCATTGCGTGTTGAGTGGCGGAACTCAACACCGCACCTCGAAACCAGAGTGACGAAATTCAAATATAAATGTAAATAAATATTTAATTTCCGTGAGTGGTGATCGAACCCACAACCAGTCAATTTAGGTACGCTTTGCCACGACTGGCCTCTCTCTATCTACACATACACTACATCTACATAGGTAAATAAAATTGAAGTGTTTTGTCTGTGATATAACCCAGTTTTTTCAAGTGTAATTAATATAACAGAAACAAACAATTTTATAATTTTTGTCTGTCTATCTTTACTTCTGTTTGTCCTGGCTAATCTCTGGAACAGTGGAATCGATTTATATGGGACTTTTACCTAAACATAAAGAGGGTGGAGCTACATATAAACTATTTTTTGTTACGGAATTCCTGCAGGATCGAAATTTAACAAGTGTGTAAGTAAAATTTCAAAAATATTGAATGTTTACACCGCCCACTTTTCGTCGATTGTAAACATAATTACTAGGGACATCTTTTAAAACATACCTGTGGTAAGTAACAATGTGACAAGAATAGAATTATGTATTAGATGGAGCTAAAACTTATTGTAACAATATCAGTCCAAATTTCTTAATTCATCAATTTAGTAACTTTTTATGATTTTGTGATAATGCCCTTCTTTATCGAAATAATATTTTTTATTTCACATTCACTTGTGCATATACAAGTGAAAAAAGATGACAATATTCTTTTTTTGGCTTTACAAAATTTTTATGTAATACTTACATTTAAAACATCTGTATTTTATTGTATATAAAAAAATATTAAATATTTTAATACATAAATGAATATAAAATATTTTTTATTTCAAATGAAAGGTATTAACGCCATCTAGTAACGAATAGATTAACAATTAAACACGTGTTCTGCGGTATTTGTAAACAAAGGCGGCATGCCTTTGCGTAAATAGTAGCTTCATTTTTAAATAATTCAAATTTTAATACAAATAAAATATTTTTGAAAATAACAATTATATTTTTTATACATGTACACAGGGAACGAGAGTGTCTGGACACTGGGTTCCCAGGTACCCTCTGCTTGCCCTGTTATGAGCGAGATACAGCCTGAACTAAAGTTTCTGATATATTAGTAATTTTTATTCTTTTCATCTTGAAAGGATTTTCATAAAATAATTACACGCAAAGAAACGTTCATTTAGTACTTTTTCTAAAAGTACTAAATGAACGTTCGTAAAGTATAGGTGACGGGGAACGCCACCGGGTTCCCTTTGCTTACTGTGCTATATGCGGAATACAACGAGAAGCTAAAAATAAAGTTAAATTACAAAATATATAATGAAATAAGCAATTATAAAAGTGAGTTCCCGGTAAAAAAATTGGATGACTATAATATAACATATACTCGTAACACATACAGATACTAGTTCTTATCTGTGGCTTCGCTCCAGTCAAGTGACTATATGACACATCCCCGGCTAAACTGCTGGGCATGGACAAGCTGACCCCCCCTTGCCTCCGCTTGTAGCTGAAAAAATTCAAGAGGTACCTGAAAAAACTTTTACTATATCTTATCAGAATTCAGAACATAAATATTATAACTAGTTAATAATTTTCTAAATTGATTTCTCCACTTTATGACTTAACTTTATTTTCTTTTTCTTTTAGTCTTTCGAATGATACATAAGGACAAAACAAAAACCGAATTTAGGTTTAAACTCTAAGCCGATAAGCCAAGATTATTCTTACAAAGTAATTACGCACGATATTAACATAATTGTAGTACATAAAACTTTTTAAAATTAACAATGAAAATAAATGCATAGTATCGAAATCAAACTTACACTATTTAAAAATATTAATCAATTAGCACTAGGTGAGTGTCGGCTTCTTTGATCTTTGCGTAAGGAAGCCGCCGCATAAACCAAAATAAGCATTCGTAAAGAAATCGTTAAAGAAGAAGGTGTGCTTAAAGAACATTATTAAAATTATTATTATTGTTGACTGTAAGTACTTTTTACTTTTTTTTATTATAACATATAAATATAGTGAAGTCACTCATTTCTCCGTTTTTTCGAAAATTGTTTAGCAAGACCTAAAGTTCTATTTTGGGCAACCCAAAATTCGAAATGTACACACATACAATTAATGTTATATTAGAACATATTAAATAATAATTGCTTAATGTATTTGTATACGACGGTGTCAACGATTCTTTAAACTTGTTTACATAAATATACCTATTTATTTTGCTTTTTATTATTTTATTTACTGCAATATATAGTTCCTACTAATTTATATATTCACTTATAGCACAATCAACAATCTCCAAATATTTAATATAATAAATAACTAGATATTTAGTCAACTAAATATTAGCGCCCATTTAAAAAATGCGTAGTAGTAAATTATATTCTTTTGAAGATAGGTTGATTATCTTAAAATTTTCACTATTTAAACAACGGATTGTGTTATTATTATTGTTCTTTACTCATAATTTGTATTATAAAGTATACAACATACATAGGTATATTCATACCTACAAAAATAAAAAAAATAGATTTACGTAGAACGTTTCACAAAAACATATTTAAAAAAAAATAAGGAATATTTTAAACCTTCTAAAAAAATCTAATTGCAATTTTATAGCATAGCTAGTTTATAAAGTTATTAAATGATTAATTTTTCACGCCATTATACTTTTTGCATGAAAATTAAAATATAGAACAAGATGGCTACCTAAGTACTAACTACCTATATATTTTTTATTATAAATTATAACAAAATGTTTTTTATGTAACATTTGTTATTTCAGAATAATATGTTGCCTTCTAAGGATATGGATTTTATAGGGGATATAAATAAGTTATTCTCACGAACTACAAGCAATGGTGAGTTACATACCTAATTAATTTCATAATATTTATGAAAAATAAAATAAAATTAACCCTTAATTGTTATACATCGTTATTTTTGTATATTACTGATATATAGAATATTTTGATAACATGTTTATTACTATTTCATACAAAATTACATTTAAAATTTACTTACTAATATTGTATACACAGTGGTGATTTCAAGTCTGCTACAACACAATACATGAGCACATTGAACAAGTTAAAATTAAAAACGTGTTAAGCAAAGCTGCTTTGTCCTAGATACTAAAAGACCTACGTTTAAATTGTAGTATCATTGCGTGTTAAGTAGCGTTTTCACTTCTAACAGAGCAAAGAAATGCAAATATTAAATATTTCAATTCCTCGGGCAGGAATTGCAAACACTGTCAGCTTTACAGTCTCACTCCTGCGCCGCGACGCCCTGTCGACCTACACTTTGATATAACACTTATTGTAAAAACTACAATTATAAGTAGTATATATATGTCATAAATAATCAACTAGATATTTTTTTTTGTTTAATATTCTTATCTAATGTACATTTACGTAAATTCCAGATGGAGATTCATTTGCCTATACATCACCATTCCACACTGGCAACAGATCTTCCTCATCAGCGGACTCAATTTCACCTGAAACCTACTTTGATGTATACCGTCCTGAAACACCAAGATATTTTGACATAACATCCTTTGAACATAGTTTAAATCAAGATGTACCTAATATATTTGATAGAACATTTGACAATTTTAGTTTAGATCATCAAAATTCTAATTCTTTAATAAATTCACCAACATCTAGTTCGAATACATTTCAAATAAGACACCCAAGGCCTATAGTGGGACGTAAGATTTTAGGATCTAGTGAATCAATCAAAAATGAAAGAAACATACAGATTGATAATCAGAAAAATTATGAATTATTCCCAGAAAATAAAGGATATGAATTTTATACTCCACCTAAGGCTAATAACTATAATATGAAAAATGTATCTCCTGTTCAAGAAAATTCGTTTTCTCTGCCAATTACATATAAAAATAATAATTTACAACAATTTTCAAACCCTATTTCGACGCCATATTCATCAAAAGAGGAATTTGGTACAAAAATGTGTACTTTTTGTCGTAAGAATGGTGAGACTAAAATGGTATATATGACACATAGTGTTAAAGAGAAAATTGGAAATAAACATATAGTAACATGTCCAATACTTAGATTACATAAGTGTAAAACATGTGGAGCTTCCGGTGATAATGCTCATACTTTGTTAGTATTATTTGTTTTATAGAATTATTAAAGCAAACATTTATATTTTGAATGTTTTGTGCTACTTTGTGGCAATATACGGGTTGTGTGGTTTTCTATCATGTTGATCGTGGTGCAGTAAATTGGTTCTGTAATATTGTTATTGCTTAATAGCAGATTGTTATTGTCCAATGGAGGAATTGAATTGGCGCTTTTTCGCAGTACCAGAGCGAGGAAATAAAAATAATGAATTGCCCCAAGTAGGAAAAGAACCCACAGTTGTTGTGTTAAATATCAGCTCAGTGCCACTGCACTATGATTATCTATTTTTAATAATTCAACAATAATTTATGTTTAATTCATGTTTTTATTTCTTTCTAGAACCTACTGTCCAGTACTTCGAAGTTCTAGTAATGGTGAACCACTTCAATCTACTACAGTAATTCTAAAGAACACTAGAATAAAAAGTAATGGTAAGAGAAGATATTAATAAGTATTTTTAAGATTTTTATACTAAAGAAGTTAGACTCAAAAAGTGCATAAACAATGCCTTTATTTAAAAAAAATCTTGGAATACTAACAAAAAAATAATGTTTTTACTTTATGATATAGGTTTTTTATTTCCATAAAACCTGAGTTTTTTTTATTGGAATATTGAAAAAATTTAAACAAAAAAAGAATGTGTTTTCCAAGTCTTTTTTTTGTTTTTTTAAATTTTTATATTTAGATTTACGTACAGCCGACGAATCGTAGCTAATATAGTAGGTATTATATAGAGTAATGAGTGAGAGTGAACAGCAAGCAGAAAAGTTCAGACAACAACTCAGGACCATGACTCGTCTACTGTACTATATAATTATGTATATTTTATTTTTGACCAACACTATTTAATCATGAGCATATTTTATATGTATGTACAATTTTATTAAAACTTGACAAACAGAAACAATAATTATAATATATATATTTTTAATTGAACATTTAATATGACAATATTTTGTAATAATCGTAATATTGATACAGAATATAGAAACAAAAATGTGTGACCAAAAAGAAATCATTTGATTATTGATTATTAAATCACAATTAAAATTATTTTTGACAAAGTAACAATTTGAATTAGTGATAATTACTTTTACTCAAATTATGACTATAAAAAACAATGACTCTTTTAAAATTCTTACAAAAAAATATAATCATTGAACTTTTATTATATATATAATATACATTAGACAAAATTGATGAAAATGTATCTTCATTTTATAAAAAAATAAAATTTTGTATAGAATTCTATACTTTATTAATAAATAACAAAAGGCAATAACTATATTTCATACAAGAAGATGAATACAGTTTTTTTTTAAACTGCATACACAATTAATACACGATTTTTCTATCACTAAATAGTGAGAATTTTAACCATATATGTAGGTAAAAACATAATGATTTCTTTATGAAACCTGCAAATAATAAATTTGTGAATGCAGACACCTGATTAAGCAAAATGCTAAAAATGAATAACATTAAGTGGAGCCATATTTTCTATTTAATCTTAATATTTATTTTGTATTGAATTACAATCAATTCGATACAAAATAAATAATAACATTTTATTTTGACAGTGACAATTGATTTGTCACACACATCAACATTATGCGGAGAATAGAGTTAAGGTATCACTTAGTCTCTTTTTTACTTTTATATTTTTATTATAAAAAATATATAAAAGTAAACAAAGGTTATTATATAAAATCTAAAAAGTAACTACACACAAGGAAGAAAAGGAGTTTTATTCTTAGTATTATTTTATGTGGAACATTTGCAATTGTTTTTGTATTATAATTTTGTTCTTACCTTTTTTTTTTGGCACCATTTTATAGAAATTAAGATTCTTTTGTCAAATTTGTTATTAATAAGAGAATTACTTTTTTAAATTAGATTTTTTAAAATATTAATTGGGTAAATATGATCTCATTTCAATGTTTTCTTTAATGTAGTTTTAAGATTACTTGTAATGTAACATAACTTTTAAGAAATACTAGTAGTTGATTTTTAATAGTTTTTTATTAAGTATGGTTTTATGTGTTTTTTTTTTTTTAAATATGATTTTCGTTTTTATGATAGGCATTTTTTTTTGTATTTTCAGTTTTGAGAACTAGAGACAAAACAAATGTGGCTACAATTATTTTTAGTACCACTATTTAACAAATTATTATTAAATTAGAAAGTGTTTTGTTCTATAACAAAACACAATATATATTTTTTTCATTAATATTTATATGTAATATTTTCTGTACTTACCTAGTATTACTTTACTTTGATGTCTATAGTGTTGTTAAAGGAGTTTTTTTGTCCACTGTTATAAACACCTATATTCTGTGAACATGTCCAACAAATAAAAAAAACTGTCTTTTTAATTTGTTACATTTTCATAGACGTATTATCAATACCGAATTAAGTGCATATACAAACGTAAAATAGCTTATGAAATTTGATTATGAATTATTTATATAAGTAAAAAAATATAGGCTAAGCTTTAGCTTATTGTCAAAGAGTTTGCATGTTCTATTTTTGCTTTCACTTTACCTTTAAGGTATTGTTTTTTTTAAAGTACATTATGTACTCGATTTCCAATTTTTTTTTAATAAATACTGATTGTATTAAAAAATACTTTTTAATGTAAGTTTTAATATTAATATATTTTAATAATAAATGCTTTGGTTTTGTTTTTATATAATCCCAGTATCGTGTTCTTATATATTTGTTTTTTTTAACTACCCATCTCAATTTGCAGTGCTTAATGGTAAATTATTAACGTTTTAGCGCCATTTTAGACGCCGCATTTATTTTGTTGAATATGTTCATAGGTTTTTCAAAATCTGAATATGTTAAAAAATATATGAGTTTTCGTATAATGAAATCCATTTTCCTCATGATCTAGGTAATTTTATTCGAGTACCTATTTAAAAAGGGTACTTACTACTAGTGGAGTCCGGGCCTAGGTAGTAGGTACTAAAAAGGCATATTATAAGATGAGAATACTCTTGTATGTCCATCTCTCACTAGGTTAGCTTTGACAAGAACCAGAGAAAGTAGATTTATTTACTTTGTACGGCATGTTGTATATTTGAAAAAATTAAAAAAAATTGTTATCTTAAAAACATTAAAGTTGGGTGGCGAAAGTCAACGCCGCATTGATTCTACAACTAAATAAAGAAAACTATATGTATGTAAATAAAGAAAATAGCTTAGTGCGTAAGTATGACGATTATCCGTAAATTCCGATATTAGACATTGAGGCTAAATATTACTTTTCTATTTTTACACGTGCCACGGTCAAAACTGATTCAGTTTATTTTGTGCTTTCATACACCACCTACTAATATTATTGAATATATGATATAGTGAAGATTAGGCTTTCATTTTCAAAAATGGCTCCGTATGATTGGCCTATAAATATCGAAAATTACCCGGTTATGCGCATTGTTACTCCTCGTAATGCGTTAATGTGTGGAATTTATGGAATGTAAGTAATTTAAAACTATATATTTAATATATATACATATATATATATATATATATATATATATATACATACATATAAAATAATAAAATTAAAAATAACTCCCTAAAAAAAGTTGAAAACAATTGAATTTAAATGTATATATATATATATATATATATATATATATATATATATTTATTAAAGGCCTATCTTATATCTATTTTGATTTCGCATTTACGAGGTATATTTATTATATACGAAATATTTTTATATATAATATAAAATATTTTTATATTATTTATTGTGACTATGAAAAGTTATGTTCTTATTGGTGTGTCTTTATTTACTTTATTTTAATAATAGACATTTTTTTATTACAATAACACATACACATTTGTGACAGGTATTAGACCAACTATAACATTTACTTTCTATTTGCGATCTAAAAATCTAGTCACTCTGTAAATGCACATAGCAGAACTGTCAAATATCATTTTCCTGAAAATAAAATGTCAATTTGAAAAACATATCCTTTTAAATTCTGAGTTCAGTGTTATTTTTCATTTAAATGAGATATTATATTTTTTTCAAAATTATAAGTGCATAATATACAAAAAAAAATCAAAATGAGTACAACATCAACAAGACCTGCTTCTCAAACTTCGCCTGTAATAAGTGAAACAAAAACCGTAGAAGAATTAGTTCAAGATGAAACTTCCCCGGATTTTATTTATGGTGGTCCGTTTATAACTACACAAACAAAAAGCCCGTTTTTAAATATTGCTACCCCTTTTAATACTCAATTACAAGGTACCTTTAAAAAGTAAGTAAAAAATATTAATTGACAATAAAATTGTAAATATATACTTAGTTCTTAAAAACGATCCATAAATAATTATCTTTTATGATGGATGTTATCTTATTTAAATATGTTTATAGGTATTTCTATGGCTAATTAATATTTGCGCACGTTGTCTATGTATTAATTGTTCTTATTAAATGTCTTCATTCGTTTAATGTAGCATTTGATAAACAATAATTAACGTAAGTGCTCTTTTAAAAAAATTCCAATTAGAATCTTAAAAGAATTTTCATTTCTTAAGATTGCATATATTTATTTGTTTATTGCCAAAAATTATATATTATTTGTTTATTGCCAAAAATTAATGTATCATAAACTAAAAAATGCATACCTATGACTGTAAACTAGGGTATTAATCTTTTACTTCTTAATGTGAATAAAAATTAGTGACACTAAGACAGTGTCTGACTATAAATGCAATGGTAATGAGTTTGACTCTTGCTTGAGGAATTTCCTCAACATTACTATTAAATATATAAAAAAAGTTTTTTTTTCTTCATTTATGTTTACACATTTCATCTGATATAGTTGGTTAACTATATTAGATAAACAATAAATAATTGGTTTAAATTTAATTGATTTAATTTCTATAGGCCAGTATGATATATTCTAACTTTGAATGTGATGGTTGTGGGAGCAATCCCCTGTCAGGGAATTAATTATTTTAGTTTCCTCACTCTAGCTAACAATGGTTGGTGTTGAGTTCTGTCACTTTATAGACAATGCCTTAGTTTTGAGCAGAAAAGAAAATTCTTGGACTGTTTTGCCACTTTTGGAAATCAACAGTGTTGAAAACTATACCTTAGTGAAGAAGTAAAAATATTAAATAAAGTTGCTTTGCTAGTAATAAAATAAAATGTAAATGGTAAACAGATAGTTGTTATAGATTGAATGGCTTCAAATTGTAATAATAAGAAACATCAAATTTGCAGGCCAGTCGTGGCGCAGTGGCATGAAGCATGACTGCAAAACCGACTGGTTGTAGGTTCGATCTACACTTGAGGAGATGAAATATTTGCTTAAAATTTATAATTACATTTCTTTGCTCTGGTGTCGAGGCTAAGTGTGCCGTTGCATTCTGTCTCTTAACACACAATGCTTCCACAATTCGGCAGAAAGCGGGGAATGGAGTGTCTTAAAACTTGCCCTTTTTTTTCTTCTCTCTTCACGGTTCCCTCTGCCTACCCTGCTGTGTGCAAGATACAGGGTGAAGTTGATTCAAATTTGCATTACTATTGTAAGACATAGCTAAATTCACCTAATGTAAGCCAAATCATTTTTTTTATATCATTGATGTCTTATATAGGACCTGATAAATAGATGTGGGTTTTTCCAAATTGTGGGTACAATTCAATTTATTTCCCTATTCTGGTGCAAAAATGCTGGGCAATTGTAATATGCAATATTTATATGATGTAAAAATTGATAAAAAATTTTTTACATGGCAGACTTAATCTGATTGAAGGTCAAATAAGTCATTGTAATATATTATTATGTAACTAAAGAAATAAAGATTTTTTTTAACAATTAGCAGAATATTTAAATTTTTTTAATAAAAAAACATATTGTCATATCACTATGTTTTTCATGTACTTTATAAAATAATAAAAATAAATGTGGAAATAGGCAGTAAAAATATTTTGTAATATGTAATACAAACCGTTATTTTTCTAAAAATTATAACATAGGATAAATTATATATATTATAAACATGTTCAATAATTTTGTTCGTAAAAACTTGTTATAATAATTTATATAAGAGTGTGATTCACTATTTCGCTCTTCTTGTAGTAGCCCGGATAGCTCAGTCGGTAGAGCATTGGACTTTTAATCCAAGGGTCCAGGGTTCAAGTCCCTGTTCGGGCGGCATACATTTTTTTTATTTCGCCTCCTTTTTATTTATTTTTTTATAAATATATTTAAAAAAAAAACAAGATAGTAAGTGTAAGGCAAGTTTTTTTTCACTTCACATTTCCTTTTTTTGTATATTTATTTTGAAATACAATTAACCATTTTCACCTAAGAATCGATAGTAGCCTCAATCTCGTTATTTTCTATCGCCTGAATGTTTCTGTGCGCATACTCTTATTTTCGCTAAATTATAAAGTATTTTTTTTTTTGTTTTTTCTTGGCAACGTTTAGAAATGACGTTGTCCATTGCCAGATATTTAGGTTGGTTGTAACCTCCTTGCCAGACACCCCTAATCTATATAAAAAAAAAAAAATTAGCTTCACGCTATATCCCGCACACAGCAGGGTAGGCAGAGGGAACCTAGTGTTAAGACACTCCGTTCCCCACGTTCTGCCTAATCTATATCTATACTTATAATAAATCTGTAGAAAAGTCGTTTCTGTACCATGAAAATAATTTTAAAAATATTAGCTAGGGTGATAAAGGATAATTAACAGAATCCATTTCCAACATTTTTGGAAATTTTGTCTGTTTGTCTTAAACTAACTAACTAACTAACTTTTATACATAAAAATTACAAGTGTCTAAAAAATTACAAACCTTTACGAATTTTTAATATACTTAAGTGTAAAAAATATTATTTGCTCCTAATAAGTTCGTAGGCGCTTATAGCTTACAGGATTTGGAGGTGTCTCGCAGGGAGCCATAACCATTGTAGGCAATGGACCATGTTCTTTTTGTTATTGCGCCCAAGAAAATATTAAAAAAATTACCTTTATAATTTAACGAAAGTTAGTAACTATTACATCTTAGTTACCCAATAACTGCCAAAGTCATCACCACCCAAATTCCATATTCCCTGATAGTACTTACCAATGTTGGGTGTATTGTATGCGCGCAGAAACTTTCAAGCTTTATAAAATGAAAGACGGTTTGGCCCTACTTTTCTCTTATTGGTAGATCGAATTGACAGACAATTTTCATAGGCCTTCGCAATGAAACTGTTTATTCCTCTATGTACGACGGTTATGGATTTGATCCCCAATACCAGTCCTTACCATCTTACCTTCACCTTATCTGGTAAGAGAAAGTGCGGTGTGAATTTCGCCACTCAACACAATTGTCTAAAAATATATGATAATAAATAACTTTCTGCCTTCTCCCTTATACCTACGCGGAACAGCCGAGAGAAATAAAAAAAGTTATTCAAAAAATATTGGATTGGATAAAATAATAGATTTTTTGAGCAATTTTTATTATTAATATTTTTATTTTTTTTTTTATTGTGAATATTTCATATTTTTTTTGTTTGTTGACAGGAGCTTCGCATATTACACGTTAAAAGAACGTCTACCAGTGATACTAACTAAAGTTATAGATTACTTATCACGAGAGAGTGGTAAAATAAAGTCTGCCCATTCATCGGTAAGTCAATAAAATATTAATAATTTAATTAGAAAAAACCTTTCTTGATTTTAACCCGTGCTATAGTTTTTTTTGTCACTTGCCTTGATAGCAGTAAGGAATCTCGAAATATTTTTTAAAAGTATTTATTATTTAGATATATTGTACGTCCTTTGTGATCCTATTAGATAAATTTAATAACGAACTTATACGTCATTATATTTTTGCTTCGATAATTTTTAAATGGCACCACCATGTTGTATCAAAATTTAATATAGCACTGTTCATTACATATAATTTAAGGAAATAAAGGCTTTCGCTAAAGTTTGCCTTAACTACAAATAAATAACATTCCTTCTATTTTTTCTACAGTCTGATGAAGATATACGAGCATTCATACAATACATAACAAAGTTAAAGAACGATCTAGTGACAAACAAAAAGTACGATCTCCTAACAGTAGACACGCCTGAAGCTAAAAAATGGAACGAGTACATACAAAATAGTGAATGCCAATATTATTTTACTAATGTATGGGTTTTCTCTGAGTGCTACGTGTATAGGCGGTTGTGGGAAGGATGCGAGTTAAGGTTAGTTTAGTTTAATTGTAATTATATTTAATGTAGGTTAAGTTTTAATTGAGGTTTAAGGATTTAATGACAATTAATTATAAATAGCTTTTATGACTTGGAAAATTGTGTGATAGTCATCATTTCATTTTGTTATCATCAAAATAAGATTATTTATTATTTTTTTAATTTTTTTATTTTGATAATTAAACATTTATAGTTAAAAAGAATTTCCAGAGTCTTAATAGATAAAGTGCAGCATTTTCATTATTATTAAATAAAAAAATATAGATTGCTCAAAAATTCTCGTATTTAAAAGTGGAAAGCGCCTCTTGGTTTCCATAGAATAATATTTAATAATACAGAAACATATAAGATTTAATTAGATTTAATACTTTTTATTATTTAGTAAAACCCTACAAAATTTCGACTATTTCGACGAACAAAAAGAGCAAGCTTTTCAAAATAGTTTAGAGCCAATGTGTATGGTCGCTGATAAATTAGTAACTATGTTAGCAGAGAGTGATAAGGATAAACAGAGGAACGATTTTATTAGTTTATTAAAGGTAATTTTACTTTTTTTTTTTACTAATTATTAATAATTTACTAGTGACGCCCGCTTGAATTACTCAATATTTTTTCTAAATAAAAAGTAAACTATCTGTATAAATTTCCATTAAAATCTGTTCAGTGGTCAGTGGTTTAGACGTAAAAGCGTAACAGACATTCAAACACAGTTATTTAGATATTTAAAATATTAGTATGTTATGTTGAGGCCAGTCGTGGCGTTTGTGGGGCACAAAGTGTGACTGGTTGTGGGTTCGATCCCTACTCGAGAAAAATAAATATTTATTTAATTTTATATTTCCATTTATTGACTCTGGTATCAGGACAAAAGGTGGCGTTGAGTTCCGCCACTTAACACGCAATGACGAGGAACGTAGTGTCTTAACAAAATATAATTAAACTATTTTTTTTTAATAATATAATATTTTTACAGATTTGCCTTTGGTCAAATAAATGTGATTTATCATTATCTTTGGGTGAGCAAGTGACTTTAAAAGATGATTCTAGTAATGCGTCTAGAAAACTATTAGACCCATTCCAATTGATATTGGACTTAAAAGATAAGGTAATATAATATCATTTAAATTGTTTTTTTTTTATTTTAAATAAATTATGAAAATGTAAATATTGCTTGCTTTACATATATAAAAATGCTTTAAAAAGTTTGGAGGATATAATTTTTATACGATATTTATATTATAAGACCGTCGTGGTGCAGTGGCAGAATGTCTCACTGTAAACGCTACGGGTTCGATTCTCTCTCTAGTAACAAGATAAAGAGCGGCGTTGAGTTCTGCCATTCAACACTCAATGTTTCGAAAATTTTACAAAAACTGGGGAGTGTCTTAACAATAGCTCAATTATCCTGCCCTGCCCTGCCCTGCTTTTTGCTGGCTACAGCGTGAATTTATAAAGAAATAAGTCAAGAATTCTAAATTTAATACCTATTTGGTAAAAAATATTTAATTTAAATATTTAACTGGTTATGTGTTTCGCAGGTGTTGGTGGACGATTCAGGCAGAATATATGATCAAGTTACAACAAAAGCCGAAAACATGGCTAAGGCTATTGAGGTAATCACATTATTTATAAATTTATTTTATCTTCTTGCTGCTTGCTGCTTATTCATTTTTATAATGTATTTAAAAAACATTCAAAATTATAATAACAAAGCAAACCGAACAATTTTTTTTATCTATTCTTGTACGGTACTAAACCCTTTTCGACTTTAGCATTGAAATCACCCATAACAACCTTGTAGTACTTGGTAGTACGAGACATAGCTTTCGCTATGTCTTCACACAAGGCATCGACTTCGTTGTCAGGGTGTCCGGTACTATCGGTAATTCTTATGACAAGGTACCCTTGTCAACATACTTTCAACCTCTACGACGTTGTTCTTGAGTGCCACCTTAGGATGGTTGGTGACCCTCTTTAAAGAAGAGTAAATGACAGCTGTCTATGGTCATCTCTTGTATCTGTCTGTGGAATTTGTCAGTTAATGTGAATTAGCTCTACTTCAAGTTCTGTCAGGCTTTCAGCCGCAAAGAGCGTCTGTTAAAAGTTGCCAGATACCGTGGCCGTTTGTGGTATCCCGACGTAACCCGGAGATTCTTAGCGCCCTTAATACTGAGAACTGGGGGCTGGGAACTCGTTTTGTGCTCGTCGTCGACATCAGGATTTGAGTTTTAGATTTTAGCTTTGGTCTGGTTATACCGCCACAGTTTCGGTTCCCAGAGCCTCGTCCTTAGTCTAGCAGGATGTACCGAGTGCGGGTGAGGTTGACTGTTGGGGGCCTGAGATGGTTGATAGCTCAGGATAATCTTATTAAGATGGTCATCTTAATAAAAATATCCATACTTTGAAAACTGAAGTCTTAAAAATCATAGATTGGTGTTCTATTACATTGATTGATACCCCTAATACTAGAAATTCTCATATCTCACTAATAATTATAGATTACTAATAATACCTAACACCAAATCAGGAAAGAAAAAAAAACTAATATAAACTGTGTCTATTTTTTTGCTACGTTATTTAAAATAAATAATAATTACAGAATACAAGTTTAAAAGCGAAATGCAGTTGTCACAGATTAGCAACTTTAGCGGGAATGCCCCTTTGTAATGTACAGGTGTTTTTTTATTATTTATTACTTATATGTTAATTAATAGGTGGTGGTACATTTTGTATTATTAATTTGTGTACATTAAAATTTTTGTCTTAGCGATATTTGTTGTGTATATATAAATTCTCTATATATTATATGTATACGTATGATATGATACATATGTTATTAATTATAGGATAGATTTAGTATACGTCAATATTGTTTTTTATTATTAATATTAGTATATTATATAATTATATGTGGATGTAGATTATTTTACATTTTATTTAATTTCTAGTTATGCCTACGATTTCTTGTGTGGTAAAGTAAATTGATATCGCTTTTTAATTTTTCTTTTTAAATAAAAAAAAGCATTTATTCGGTTTATAGAAACCGACAACAAAAAAAACAATAAACATTAAAAATGTTGATGGACACGCAATGCCGCCAAAATTCGGCGAAAAGTGGGGAACGGAGTGTCTTAACACTAGATCAAGCTGATAAAAAAGTAAATAAATGTTTACCAACACACAATAGTGGAAACTGCATTTAAATCAGTTAATATCTATTCAAAATTTAAAAACCATTGTTTAAAAAATGCCCCCAATAATAAATAATTTCATATGCTTTCCATGAACAGATAACGATAGGTTACAATTTTTATATGTATAGATAAAGTATTAAGTAAATAATGTTTTAAGTGATTATTATGTTAGATTCTTATAAAGATTAATAAAACTTTAATTTTCTTACACTTAGTATGTTAGGAGAGAAAAATATATGTATATATAAATTTTTTAGAAAGAAGCATTAAAAAGTGAAGAAAGTAAGACGGAAAAAACGGAAGGTGCAGAGAAAACGGAAGATGATGCGGAAATTAAAGAAACAGAGCCCGAAACTTGTCCAGCCAAAATGACCATACCGAAGAGTGTTATGTTTGGTTAGTTAAAATTTTACTTTAATAGGTCAAAATTGAAAACAGGAAAAACATATAAACTGAACGAACTAATATGATTAAACTAACTAAAACATTAAAAACATCGAGAAATATGTTTTTTAATGTTTTAGTTAGTTAACGCGATGGTGTCGGGTTCAAACCCCACTCGGAGAATTTTAATTTGTAATAGAAGTTACATGTAAAACTTTAACTATACAACAACTGTACAACTTTATGTATAATAACAATATCTTAGCCAGTTCGAAAGTCCTCTTATCTGATAATTAATTTTACCTTGGTCGTGCTTGACAGTACCCACGAACCCACAACCGTCTCGTTTACAGTAGGACGCTATGCCACTGCGCCACGAGGACCTCGTGTTGTTATTAAAATTCACATTCGCATAAGCTTTGAAAATGCCAATGCCAATATATATTACATATATTTTTTTAATAATTGACTATGTTTTTTTTTCATTTCAGATATTGTATGTGATAATTCCGGTTATGAATTATTTTCCGACTTATGTTTCGCTCATTATTTAATAGCTCAAAATATTGTACAAAAGGTTACTATTAATATTTTTATATATATTTTAATATAATATGTTATGAAGTGTATCCACTTTCAGTTACCTTCAGGCAGAACTCAACGCCGCTTTTTGTTTTAAACGGAGAACAGTGTGTGTCTCAACACTAGGTTCTATTTGTTTACCATTTATGATAAGAGAAATATAAAATATATCTTTTATTCAGGTTAGGCAGAGGGCCACTGGGAACCTAGTGTTGACACACTCCTTTCCCCATTAACTCTCCACGTTCCTGAAGTTAGGCTTTCTGAACTTTGGAGCAGTGATTGTTGGACAGAAAATAACAAAAAAAACATGTAAAATAGCATCGTTACAGTCATTTACAGCCGTTTTGTATGCTGTATCCAACTTACTTATAAAAAAAACTGCATATAAAAATACAGCTTAGGTAAAATCTGAAATGCGGATTCAAATCCTACTAAATACATTTTTTAGAATTTCAATAGCATTATATTAATGTAATTTTTATATAATTTTATATTACATTATATTTGTTCGCCTTTTAATAATATGAAAAAATATTCGTTTTAAGGTGAGATTCCATGTTAAAAAAATACCTTGGTTCGTTTCTGACGTCACTCCAAAAGATTTTAAGTGAGTATTTAATTAGATTAAAATTAATATTTAATGTATTCCGCATACAGCAGGGTGGGCAGAGGGTGCCTAGTGCTAAGACCCCGCAATGACACCGGTATTCAGTGGGATATAGAGAACGGAGGGTAAAGATTCTTTTAACGTTTTCAAGTTTCCTCCGTCTACTGCTGCGTGCGGGATACAGCGTGAAACTCATTATTTTTTTTTAAATTATAATTAATTATTGTAATACTTTCAGATATGTAATAGAAGCGTGTGCTCAAGCAAGCTATAGTGTTGAATTACCGCCGGACCCGAGACCAGGTTAAATATATTGCTTTCTATCCAGAGATTATACGTTTGGATCTTAAACAGATAAAAAATTCAATTTTTTTATTTCAATATAAGACACAATATAAATGTAGCAAGATTATATAATAATAAAATAATAATACTTTTTAATAATTCTCATATTATAATAATTATATAGTAGAACCAGCTGAAGGTGAAGCTCCAGAGTCTGGGCCAGAAGTACAAAAAAAAGTTAATTCAGAGAATCTAAAGAAACTAGGGGAAGAATGGATAAAATATTTAGGTGATGGTACTTTTGTAGTTATGGTAAGAGACTTTGTGCTTTTATTACAGTTATTGCAGTTTCCATTTAATATTTCTTTTGGACCCTCTTTATTTTATATATACATGACCAATTAATAAAATTTGAGTGAATTATATTTTATATTACATTTTTATTTCTTAATATTTTAATTTGAAGAAGAGCTTTAATAGCGAAGTAATTAAAATAGTCAAATATTAAATAAAAATATTAGTTCCGCCAGTCAAGACGCAATGCCTCAAAGAATGCGGCGGAAAGTTCCATCTGGCTACCCTGCTGTATGCGGGATACAGCGCGCGCTTTTTAATTAATAAGTTTAAAATTAAATTATAAAATAGGTTTTTTTTACAATCACGCAAACACAGGTTGCAGACTCAACGCCGCACTTTGCCTTGACACCAGAGCGAAAAATTGAAAATATAAATCTAAATAAATAATTCATTTTCTCGAGTGGGAATCAAACCCACAACCAGTCGAATTTACAGTCACACTTTATCCTACGCCACGACTGGCCTCGCCATAATTAATTATTATATAATAATTGTTTTTCCAGTGTGACGATTATTGGACATCCCCACACGTTTTTAAAGATATGAAGAAATATGATTTTCCTCTATACAGAAAATTGCAATTTGCAATAGCCGTATTGTTTAAAGGTGATTTAAATTACCGAAAATTATTGGGTGAAAGGAATTGTATACCCACACTTGGATTCGAAGCTGCACTACAGGGTATGGTATAATAATATATAAACTTTAATATAAATAGCAGGTAGTCGTAGCGTAGCGGCACAAGAGTGCAACTGTAAACGCAGCGGTTGTGGATTCGATTACCACTTGGGGGAATGCATGTTGCATTATTTATTTATTTTATTTAATATGTTCATTCTTTGCTCTCATAAAGCCACAATTAAACACAATATTTCAAAATTTTATAAGTTGTTGTCTTTGATTTATTTAATAAAAGATTGTAAAAAATTAAGACTACTAATATTACATTACTGGTGGTGCCATATTTTTTTATATATTTTTTTATTTGCGCAATAAATAAATTGATATATGATTAAGGTGAAATATAAAAAAAAATTTTTTTTAGAAAAAAAGTTAAAGAAAGGGACATAACTATTTTTATTGAAAAGTAGTTTTTAATAAAATAATGAATATATGAAATAAAGAACTAATGTAATATATATTTTTAATACTTATTAGTAAAGTTTTAAAAAAAATTATATTTTACGATTATTACAATATATTTTTTCAAAAATTTATCGATCATTTCTAATTCATAAGTTGATTTTGTTAGACTAAATTTATTTTTAATATTTTGCCTTAAAAATATGAAAATAGAAAAAAAATGTAAGACATAAATATTATATTGTAAAAATTAAACACTTTTAAGTGGTAAACTATTTCACAGCGTCCTTCGTAGCCCGGATAGCTCAGTCGGTAGAGCATTGGACTTTTAATCCAAGGGTCCAGGGTTCAAGTCCCTGTTCGGGCGGCCTACTTTTTTGCTTTTTTATATTTTTTATTACTATTTACCATGTAGTTATAATATTGACTCACTTATTTATTTAAAATATAATTTAATTTCTTTTATCGTAAATATATGTATACAAAAACGCCACTTCAAAAAATTCGAAAAGAAATCCTGAGTATATGTATAGGTATTAAAGACATTTTCTAACAGAACTTAGTGAATAACAATTTAAAAAAAATTAAAAAGTAATTGTTTTAATCTCTCAAAAACAGCTTTCGAAAAAGTGCTAACTTTATATCCTTTATTCATATAGATTTTTTTTGTTTCCAGGTTTCATGCCAGCCCCCATTATAGCATTACGTACAGTGAAAGCAGACTTAATATGCGGTCTGCCGAAAGGAAAATATGACCAATTGAATAAAATAGACGAAAAATGGATGGAGAAAGGGGATTATGGGTAAAATTACCAATTATTTAGTGTACAATATTGCCATTTGAGGTATCTAACTGTAAATGTGATTGTTTTGGGTTCGATTCCCAAACGGGGGAATCATAATGTTATATAAACGTAAAAACATAATATTTAATGTTATTTTTCTACGTTTTTTTTACATTTTAATTATAGAAATAGAATTGAAATAAAAATATTAAATAATTCATTCTCCTAAGTGGGATCGAACTCACAATCAAGTTTACAGTCATATTCGTTGTGCCAGTTTTACTTTTTTTTTTATTGAATATTTGCTTTTTAACATAATAAAATATATATTGTATTTGTAGTGTAATTCAATTCTGCGCCAAGGCGGAGGCGCTGAAGCCGTCAGACCGTCCTTGCGCGGAGTACGGGGACACTTGCACTGGGGAGAGATGCGACGTACAAAAATAGTTATTTTAGTTGGAGGAAGAAAAATATTATAAAAAATATTATTAAATATTTTTTTAATACTTTTTTTATGTATATTTTTTGTTAATATTTGATTTGGTCTTTTTTCACCTGGTTAGTGACAAAAAGTATACTTTTTTTTTATAATTTATGTAAATTTATTTAAGGGGTCATGTTTACGCGTAATACTTTATAATTATGTAGTTTTGTCTATTTTTACTTCAATTTTTAAAATTCATATTTTTGGTATGTATTAGTTAAGTAGATAGGTGAAAATTATCAGTAAATGAAATAAATAATTATTATTTTCATAACTATTATTTTCACAGTTGTTACTATCAATTTTAAATCATGATGATGTTGAAAAAACATAAAATTAAATATTTTAAATTTTGTTATATTAACAGACATGCTGTTACTATTATTACCACAATAAGAAATTTAAAGTAAATTGCATTCTCAATATAAAAAACAACTGAAAAACTAATAGAAAATGTATGAACTATTGAAAATAGCAAGATTTGAATAACTGTTAAATGGAAGGTCTAACGTAAAAAAAAAATACGTTTACTAATTTTTTCTCTATCCTTACTGAGGAATAGCCATAAAAATGTTAAAGATCAGCAATATTTTTTTAAAAAGTATGGCCGAAATATAGCTCCAAATAAAATTGCTTAGTGAGAGCTAGGAGGGTTTTCTACGGACGCAGGTTCAGATTCCACTACGTTTAAATAAAAAAATATTCTTCTTTAAATATCAATAATTTGTATCAAATTTAAAGTTTTAATACTATGTTTTGCTTATTTTTTTATTTAGTGTATGTTGTGTGGAAACACTTTTGCTTTTAACAATCACTATTTATATTTTTTACAATGTTAAAATAAAATAATGGGATTTTCTTTTTGTTTTATTTTTATACTTTTTAAGCAACTTTAATTTTGTAACCCCGACAGCATAAAACAAAAAAAAGTAAACAAGTCCAATAGTTTATTGAAATTAACAGTCGGGACCTCTTTAAATATGCTGGGTTCCTGGTAAAGATTTTATTGATTGAAGAATTACTTGTAGGTCCTGACTGTTAATCCTAATAAACTATTGGGCTTATTTTTTTTTGTATCATGCAGTTAGGGTTTTGTTTTTAAATCGTCTAAATCCTCGAAATTTGAAATCTTCGTATTGAGCTCTTGATTCTGATACCCATATTGCGGTATACGAAACGATTTTTCTTTACTAAATCCAATGGCGTCCCACAGCCGCGATGATTGTTTTTTTAACGTTATCTATCTAAGAACACATGGGCTGCTAATACGAATCTAACGATACTTCAAACATGTAAATCCGTTCAGCAGTTCTGGAGATATGAGATAATAAAGAATATTACATACATACATACGTGGAGTATGCATGCATTGAACAACAACATTATCCTTCTTTAGCAGTCGAGAAAAAGGCCAGTCGTGGCGCAGGGGTACAAAGTGTAACTGTAAAATCGACTGATTGTGGGTTCGATCTCTTTTCGAGGTAATGAAATATTTATTAAAATTTATATTTTCACCGAGACAGAGACCGACGTTGGGTTCCGCCATTCAACACGCAATGCCTCCTGTATTCGGCGCAAATTGGGGAACAGGGTGTCTTAACATTAGGTTCCCTTTGCCTACCCTGCTATGTGCGGGATACAGCGTGAGAGAGATTTAATTAAATTTTTATAATAGAAAACATGACATGATGCTAATCTTTCTTGATTTATAGTCCACCCACAACAAATAATTTTTCCAATTTGAAAGTTTCCGAGATTAGTGACTTCAAATAAACAAATTCGTCAGCTTTATAAAATTAGTATAAATCGTAAATAGTATAATTTAAAAAAATAAAACACTTTCAATATATAAAATGTATTTACAATACAATTTACAAATATATGCTACATACAAAACTTTAATACAGTTTGTAAAAAGGTAATTTTTAACTAAATAAATAATATAAGCTGAAAAAAATCATGTTTTTATTTATTAATCATGACAGATCTCTTATAATTTATGACATATAAAAAGAATATTCTATAACTACTTTTTACAACTGTTTTATTTTATTTAAGCAAAATTTGTTTAAAGTCCTAATTATTACATAATCTAGTATAAAACTTTAATACTCTATTAACAAAGAAATACATTACAGTACCATTGTCACAGCCTATTTTTCTTAAACGGCTGGCCCCATTATGATGAAACTTTGAGTTTATATATTTTTTTAAAATAAATTTACGAATTTAAAGCTACCCATCCACTGGAGCCGTCTGGTAGTTCCACTGGTACTAACTGTATTGCGTTACTTGTCTAGAAATTAAAGTAATATATCATTATTAATCTAGAGCAAATGAAATTATTTTCACATCCGCGCTCTGGTTCTTAGACAGAGTGCGGCATTGGGTTCTGCTATTCAATTTACAATGTCTAGTTAAATTATTTTGGATATAAAATTTTAATTATCATCAATAATAGTATTTTTATTACTATGATTGATTGGCGGAACTTCACGCCATGCTTTATCTTGTTACCATTGCGAAGAAATGAAAATAATTCATCGCCCCGAGTGGGAATCGAACCTACAGCCTTCGCGTTTGCAGTCACAAAAGCTGTGCCACTGCGACACGACGGCCTCTTTAGAACTTTTATAGGTTAATAAAATAAGAGCAGTGTAACAGGCCTTTTTTTATTAAAACATTTATTTATTATTTACCTGTTGATCGGTCAAATGGTCGGCAGACACGTTGTCTAGTATTGTACCATCACTTTTCATGTTGCCTTCTATATTATCTGTAAACAAATATATTAATTATACCAAGACTTCATTACCTATTTTATTATTCGTTTATTTTTATATTTTGATATGAAATGGTTGTCGTGGCGCAACAATGGCTGTAGGATCCATTCCCACTCATGGGGATGAAATATTTTAATATTTTCATTCCCTCGCTCTGGTAAAGGGCGGCGTAGTGTTCTGCAACCCAACAAGAAGGTTGAGTGGACTCTAGGTTCCCTCTGCCATATGCGGGATTATATTATTTGGTATAAAACTTACGTAAAGTTAACAAAGTAGGCTCCTCGCCTTCTTGCATGAGATTTATTGATTTACCTGAAGAAATAAATCAAAGTAATAGTTAATTTAATACATATTTATAAATAAACAATTTAAAAAACATCTATCCCACTAATATTATAAATTTGTAGTATGTATGTTTGTTCAACTTTCACGCAATAACTACGGAGTGGATTTAGATGAAAAATTACAGTAATGTAGCTTATACATCAGAATAGCACATAGGCATGCTTGAAATACAATTTATATAATGTATGTTAAGCATTTTGTATAACTTAACTAACAAAAAATATAACAAAAAGATTGACAAAGCCGCGTTTCGGTTGCTATTTTAAAATAATATTACTATACTAGAACTGATTGTTATTTGTTTTTTTACAAGAAGTCCAAGATACAAGTCCTAGTTTATAAATGTTTGCATTTTGCATTATACACAAGAGACATCATTCAATTTTAATATCCATAAATATTGATAGTGATGTAAATATTTTCTTTCTTTATTTAAAAAAAGAATTCTTTAAAAAATATAATAAAGTACCATCTTGCAACAGAATCTTCTTATCACCCGTTATAAAGAACTTCGTTGTGTTGTCACTATCTGAAATAAAAAACAAAAACAATGTAAATAAATAAATATGTACACATAGTAATTTTCAATAAACAAAATAAAATAATTTATTTCCTGAATAAAAATTAACTATTTTTATATGTTCTTCAAATTAATTATATTTTATATAATACATAATTATGATAAAATCGTAACTGATCCCTGTCAAAGGAGACATATGAGAAAATACATTATTGGGAGCATTCATCCACGTAATAGAATCCAAAACACCCTTTGTTTAACTTTTTGTCTCTTGTGCAGAAACGGCCTAACCGATTTAAATTCACTATTGTATTATGTCGAACTTCCCTTTACATTTAGTGTTTGTTTTTTCTTCAATTGGTTATTGAATAAAAATGAAAACATTTTCTTTGACAAATTAGCCTCAACAGCTTTACACTTTAGATTTCAATGTGGAATATTTGTATTGTCTTTAGTAAACATTTTCTTAGAACACAACACTAAATCAGATTAGTAAATAAATAAGCATGTAGTTTAATGTGAAATAAAAAAAAGAACATAAGGTATAGATAATAAAAATAATTAGTTTTTAATTATTGGAGATACATATGCACACACAGAACTCACCGACAGCTTTATCGTCAGATTGTAATTGTAATTCTTCACCCGCTTCATATATCTGTAAAAAAATGGTTCGATTTAATAATGCGAAATACAAAAATAATTTTGAGACGAGTATATAGAATAATTCCTCGAGTGGGACTCGAGTGTACGACCATTTGTAGTTAATAAGCACGACGTCGAACTCTGCCACTCAACATTCAATGCCTCGAACATTGTGCAGTGCTGGATAACGGAGTGCATGATTATATTATACATGAGATACATCGAGAAGCTAATAAGATATATTATAAATAAAAATCAGCTTCACGCAGTATAAAAATGTATTATAAGTAAACTTTATTACTTACAGTTTCTGGAAATTTGTCGGATTTGAATGTATCTACTATTATCGATTGTGTTGTTAGAACCTGGAATATTGTTCAATAGTTATTGAAAAAAAAACGCCTTAATATATATATTTTTTTAATATAAGTAGATATGAAATAAACTCAACAATGTTTGATAATTTAATTCTATATTATTTAAATAATTGAAAAGATATAACTGAAATAATAAAACTCACATTGTCCGTTAATTTAGTGACCCTTGGTTGATTCACCACTATTGATTCAGCCAAATGACCCTGCAATAAAAATATTTTTTAAGAATGAAATGTTTTTTACACATTCCACAATGTAAAGACACTACGTTCCCTACAGATTTGAGGCATTGCGTGTTGAGTATTTAATTTCCTCGAGTGGGGATCGAACTGACAATCAGTCACATTCCCTGTCACACGCTTGTGCCCGCTACGCCACGATGGGTCATATAATAATGAAATTAAGAGGTTAAAAGATATTTTTTATAACAATAATAAGAAACGAGTGGATTTTTCAAATTATTGGTCTAATGTTATAAATTTATAATCAAATTCTTTTTCTTCTATACGTGTAATCGTATCTCAAAAATTGCAGAACTGCTTTTGATTATACTTGAACTTTTCACTAAGTCGGAATATACCAAGTTAGAAACTCTAAAAAGGATAATATCGGTTTTCAACAAATTCATGACATACATATATACACTTCATATTATCCGCTTTTATTAAACTTACATTTGAATGGGGAGAATTTTTCTACTTATATTGAATATATTAAGCATAAATTTGTGAAAATAAACATATGTATGTATGTTTGTGTATATATAGACTCACGCTAGTATTCATATGGTGGTACAACAACTGTTTCCTCATATACCCGGCTCCACATACAACACACTCGTATGGCTTTCTATCGCTGTGTACGAAACGATGTGTGTTACGATTATCTCGGGAATTGAAGGATTTGCCGCAAACCTGCAACAGATAGATAAAACTTTGTATAAATGTCCTTTTTTAAACCTTACTATGTATCTTTGCGTTTCATATGTTCAATATTACTCGAATTTCAAATTCAAATGTCCAAGTTATTATAGTCCAAGAGGCAAAACTTGACTTATATATTTTCTTGCTAGTATTTTTAAAAACAATGGTAACCGACTTAAATACCTATAAGTTACAACACATTTAGTTGATTTTGACGAGATTTGAAGAATTGTTAAAAGACAATTATTATAGTCCAAGAAGCAACTTACCTCATTAAAACATACAATGTTTATGTATTTTTATACTATGGTAACAGATCTAAATATGTTTTATATTATAAAAAAAACAGTTATACATATATACCACTGTAGTCCAAGCGTCAACTGATAAGATTATATATTTCGTGGTTCAAAAGATTTTTCTCGCTATTCTTTCTAATAATAGTTACACGATCAAGAAATATTCGATTGTTAAAAGACATTTATTATAGTCCAAGAGCCTTACCTCACAAGTATAAGGTTTCTCCCCGCTATGTATTCTAGCGTGTTTCTTGTAATGTTCCGGATATACGAATGTTGCGCGACATATTTCACACTTGAGTGGTCTTTCGCCTGTGTGAGACGCTTTGACGTGATAGTCTAGGAGACTGGAATAAAATTTAATAACAAATAAAATTAAAAAAAAAAATTAAATAGACCAACTTAAAATAATAGTATTGTTTTATCTTACAAAGAAATCAGATTCATATCGTGTATATAATAAATATTGCACTGTCTGCTTAACAAGTGAGCCAAAACAGTAATCCAATACTTATTAAAAAAATATATTTTTTTTAAAAACCAAAAAAAAAAAAAAATTACTTGTATTGTGAGTTTCGAGTTCAAATAATGTTCTTATCCTAAGATAATGTATTGTTGCACTATCAAAACATCAAAATTTTAAATCGGGAAACAAAAATATGTTAACTGTATAAGTATAATTTAAAATATTCCTGTATTCTGATTTTTTTATGTTTATACTTGGACGGACATAATTGGATTGTTTCTTATCCGTTTCCTTTTCTACTAAGTATATAGATAGGTACATATGAAAATCACTTACCGTCGTCGCTTGAACCGTTTAGAACACATGGTACAGTGATACCGCTTATCATCCAAATGTGTTGCGCGCCGATGTGAGTGCAGGTTCGAGCGCTGCGTAAAGCGAGCTCCACAGATGTCACATGTGAAGGGACGTTCACCTGGAAATGTTATCATTTTCTGGTAAAACTCGATTCGAGATGAAATATATATTGTATTAGACCTTTCAATTTTAGAGTGCACTCAACACTGTGAATTTATACGTTCACATACATAATAACAATTTATAGAACTTTCTTGAAATTGCAACGCAAAAATAATTTGTTGGTGCATGTATACGTTTTGGTGTTGTAGTCGACTTCGACGACCATGTCGTGGACTTCCAGGTTGTGTTGAGTTCCCAATAATAGATTCCCCCACTTCAAACCCACCGGTGTGTGTCCGCATGTGGTCGCGCACCTCGGCGCGGCGCGCGAACGCCTTCCCGCAGACGCCGCACACGTACGGCTTCGTGTTGGAGTGCACCACGCCGTGCACTTCCAGGTTGTGTTGGGTTCCGAACGCCTTACCTGACGAAATGGAACGCTAAATTATTTAAAGCACCGTGTTTGTATTCTTTCATGCGGGTAAATTGTACTAGGTCTAAGAATTCGAAATAAAGCTAGAGTGGCCATTCTCCATCATACCCGCACCTGACGCTGTAAAGACTAACCTAGATGATCAGCAGCATCAGGCCATCGGATAGAAAAAAAAGAAAATAAAGTATGATCTAGTTGGTCATTCTTTATTTTCTTTTTTTTCTATACTATACGCAACGTTCACTTGTTCTTTATTTAAATAAATTATTGTCGTTTTTTATAAAAATTAACACTCCTTCCAATATAAAATAAATGAACTAGAGAAAAGTCCCGGTCACACGGTCGTTTTCCGCGCACTGCCCAATATTCGAGACATTGCGTGTTAAGTTATGAAAGTGCACCCTTTTTTAAAAGAATCAATAACAATAATACATTCCTTCAAATAGAGATCACTTCACAACCATTGCTTATAGAAAAAATATTTAAAAAACTACTAACCACAAACGTTGCATATGAAATCCTTTATACCGGAGTGTGTTTTTTCGTGTTGATTCAAATTTTGCATCGTGAAGAACGATTTGCCGCATTGATTGCACTTGAAAGGGCGAGGACGGACCTGGGGAATAAAAAATAACTATAAATATTTTTATTAGCTTCACGCTGAATTCCGCACATAGCAAGGAAGGCGGAGGGAAGCTGGGCACCCTAATGTTAAAATACTCAGTTCGCCATTAAGACACTTCCATTCCCCGCTTTCCACTGAATTCATGAGGTATTGCGTATTTAGTGACGGAACTCAACGCCGCGTTTTGCCTCGTTATCTCGTTAATAATTAAGTGTGAGTGTGCATGAAAAACAAATTAAGCAAAAAATATATATAATAAATTAAAATATCAATACCAATAAATACGTACTAAATGTGTTTTCAAGTGCGACTGATGCGTGTATTTGGAAGCGAACGTTTTCCCGCACACGTGGCAGGCGTGGGGACGAGACCCGTTGTGTATGTTCAGATGCTCCGATAGTAATGTACGCGAACTGGGGAAAAAAATGTAATTGATAATTTAAAAACACCCGACACAAGCAGCTCTAAAAGTAAACATATAACAAGAAAGTATACTACGAGTATAATTTATGAAAACATCGTATGTAAATCTTTGGTGGGCACGGCGGCGGCGTGGTCTTTGAAGTGCGGCGTTCAGTTCCGCCAAGCAATACTCAATATCTTTTTGTCTCGAATTTTATATTTATATAATATTTTTAATTATAAACAATTACGATAAACGACTCGGTTGTAGGTTTATCCTGACCGAATTGCATAGTTGTATAAATAAAGGTGTTTATGTCGGGGCTCCGATTTAACAATCGGCGAAAATGCAGAGTTAAGTTTCGCCACTCAAGACACAATATCTATAAAGCAAAAAATAAACGAACAAAAATATATATTTACGTATATTTCTTCTTACAAATATTACACTCGTGCATTTTACTCTTATCTGTGATTTGCATGTTCTTATTATTTTTTTCTGCATGTTGTTCTGAAATAAAAAAAATAATATTTTTTAATAATTATAAGCATTAAACATATCTTATATTATTATTTATAAAAGCTCGTATAGAATGTTTTAACATACTTTCAAGTATAAGTGAGTTGACTTAACACTTGAGGATAGATTATGAGCTTATTTACAGTCACACTCTGTAGCAAGTATCACGACGGCCTTTATTTATTTACTTTATATTAAACTATTCGAACCCAGTACCCACCTATATGTTTGACATAATCCGCCCGTTTCCTAACAACGTGTCCGCAATTACAGAGGTACGCGCGCGCCGAGTGCGCCGTTTTCAAATGGGCCATCGTGGTGTCTGCGTCGCCCGTGAACGCCTCGCCTTCTGTCGATGTAATATAGTAAAGGATATCAACGTAAAATATATTATTCATGTTAGTACAGTACGGTCAATGAGTCGTGGCCGCCCTGAAGTTAGGTTTTCTGAACATTTGCGCATCGTTCATCGGCTGATCAGCGGAAGTTGACGCCGCGCTTTGCCTCAACACCGGAGCGAAGAAATGAAAATATAAATAAATATCTCATTTCCTGGAGTGGGGATCGAACACACAACCAGTCGACTATTGTCACACTTTGTGCTCCTACGCCACGACTGGCCTCTGTCAGCGTACCGTTTCCACGTCAATAAATAATCTACTGTTTTTGATGAAAGTTTGAGCAGAAAACTTTAAAGCGCAAGCTGCTATTTGCCAATCCATTAAAAGTCCGATCTCTTGGTCAGTTATTAACCTGCGACCTCCTTATTGATTTTATTTGGGAAGTGTCTGTTAATGGAATGTTAAAACACTCTGTCGCCCACGTACTGTCCAATTGTCGAGACATTGCATAATCAGTCACTTTGTCTTGTTAGTACTGAGAAAATGAAATATTTAATATTCTATCCGTGGGAGTAGAGATCGGACCCACGACCATCGCGTCTAGTCACACACTAGTGCCCCTGCGCCACGACGGCCTCAATTAATAATATATATTTAAATCTAGTTGTAATATAAAAAATAATCTGCTTTAACGCCCACCGCAGGTCGTAAATGCGAAACTAAAAATATATGTTACTCACGTTTATTTTCATTATTTTCACATAGAAGACATCTAAATTGACCATTTTCATGTACAACTATTTGTATCTGAAATATTATTGATTAAGAAATAAAAAATATTAAATGCTAGTTGATACGCGAAACCGTACGATCCCGTCGTGTCGCAGATGTACAAGCGTGCGAATGTAAACGCCACGGTTGTGGGTTACATTCCCACTTGGGAGAATGAAATATTTAATATTTTTATTAACCAGGTAAACAGGTGATGCGCGGTGTTGAGTTGCGCCACTCAATACGCAATGCCTCAAAAATTCAGCGGCGATTGAGTTTACTGAGTTAGACCTATCTTAGGAAAGAATAGCGTATATTTCATATAATAAATCAAATATATAAAACTTATATTTTTTTTAGCTAAAAGCTGCATCCCTATAGTTAAGTAGGCAGCAATAACTTAAGTATTAAGACAGGGTGTTCTTCACTTGCCGCCAGAATTAGTAGAGGCATTGTCTATTGAGTGTAGAACGCCACGATTAATGTAAGTTAAAACTGACAGAACTTGTAACAATAAATATATAAAATTTCAATTGTTTCAAATGTTGTCGCCATACGAAATCATTAGACGTACTGATGATTTCGTATGGCGACAACATTTGAAACATTCGATCCGACTTCTTAGTGTGTGGGGGAGTCAAAAGTTTGCAGTAAAATCGTACTACAACATAGAAATTCAATTGAGGTATGTTCATTTTGAAATTGGATTGTGTCTAATCAAAAATATTCCAATTAAGAATGTTTTCAGTTACTTACAATTTAAAAAAACATGCAATTTTATTTATAGAGTAGATACTCTATAGTCTATACTATAAAACTTACAGTATGATCAGTTTTATTGATATCATCATCGGTTTTGCTCTCCACTGATTTCACTTGAAACATTTCTCCGCTTTCCACTTTTATGAAGGCACCTCCTTGAAATAAGCAAATAAAAACAATAAATAATTATGCAATAGTAGTCTTTGTTTTAATTAACCAGTCTCAGTATGTCTTTCTTTCTTTTTTAAAGTAATAACAAAAAAAATTGCTAAGAGGCCACTCGTGGCGCAGTTGCACAAAGTGTGACTGTAAAACCGACTGGTTGTGGGTTCGATCCCCACTCGAGGAGATGAAATATTTACTTAAATTTATATTTCCATTTCTTCGCTCTGGTGTCGAGGACAAGCGCGGCGTTGAGTTCTGCCACTCAACACGCAATGCCTCCAGAATTCGGAAGAAAGTGGGGAACGGAGTGTCTTAACACTAGGTTTCCTCTGCTTACCATGCAGTGTGCGGGAAACAGCGTGAAGCTGATTTCTTTTTTTTTATTTTGTTAAAAATAAAAGGTTTAAATGATTAATTTTAAATGTTCATTTTATGTAATGTTATTAAATAAAATAAACATTTAAAATGTTATTTTATAAATTATTTTCAATTTTTTTATCTAAAATAATAAGGAAATATTTTAAAAGGTTTGTCTTTTCATTGTATTTTCTTAAACCACAGCAAGAAGGATCGAGCTTAGTGGTGTGCCATTAAAAAGGTTTATGTCCAGCAGTGAGCGAGGACAGGATGATGAGGATATAATAAGAAAAAACAGTCTATCATTTTATATACAGAAGAAATTAAGCCTTCGGCCAAGAAATTGATAAATATAGTAAATAATGTATATTGAGGCCATGGTACAGTGGTACAACATCTGACTGTGACTGAACCGTTGTGGGTTCAATCTCTACTCGAGGGAAACTATTATATTTCAATTATTTTTATAAAAATAAATAATATACCTTGTTCTTTAGCAGCTGCAATAATCGCATTTGCTGTTTCTTCATCGCCGGACACTTGTAATTCGATTTGAGATTCATCATTTGAATCTGTAATTTTAAGATAAATAATTAAATACATTTTATTCAAGTAAATAGCTTTATATTTACTTGAAACTAGAGGAAATATTATTATATAATATATCAGTAAAATGTTCATATTAAATAAGAAGTTTTACATATACACATCAACACATTTTATATGCTCCAGAAATCCTGCAGAAAGTGGGGAATGGAGTGTCTTAACTGTGTAACACTGGGTTCTCCTTTGCCACCGTGCTATATACAGGTTACAAAAAAAACATGTTATATATGCAATTGTATGTGTATAATAAGACAAATGGTAACACTGTGCTAATATAATATACTTCCGCTACTAATACGATAAGAAGATATACTACGAATCCACGACGTTTGGCAAAATGGGTAAAGTGCAATAGGAGATGCAACTTGAAGATAAAAAAAATCTTTTTTAATAAGTACCTTGACTATCCCCATTATCGTCGTTATTATCCAAACTGTCGGGCATCACTAGTGATATCTCACTGTCGCCATACAAAAACTTTTGTCCAGACATTACGCGGAGAATGTTGTCACTCTCCACTACTATTGCTTCTGAAAATATTTATCATTTTTATAATTATAATATTTAAAAAAAAATCGTCCCTCAGTGGCACAAGCGTGCGATTGTGAACGCGACAGTTCGACTTCCACTCAAATCACATGATTTAATATTTTCATTTCCTCGCTCTGGTAACATGCACAAGGCAAAACACAATTTTGAGTTATGCTACTCATCCCGCAATGCTCCGAAATTTGCGGATGCACATCAGAGTATCTTAACACTAGGTTCCCAAGTCCCCTTGACTTACACTGCTATGTGCGGGGTACAGTGTAAATCTTCAATCAGTGAAAAAAAAAAGATGAATACTAACGATTATCTTGTTCGTTTAGTTGATCTGCCAATATTTGTAGTTTTCCCATAAAGCATTGTCCCTCCGCGCCCACTAATTTAATATCTACATATTCTCCATTACGTTCAGTCTAAAAACATAAATATATATATATATATATATATAAAAGTATATTTTAATAATTTATGTATTTAGTCATTATTTTACTTCATTGTTAATGATATTAATTATGCAAAAAATATTGTTCTATATTTTTTTTAAGAAAACTTGAGCAAGTTTGAGCAGAACTAATCAGTTGCAATCAATTTTTTCTTAAAAAAAAAAAAACAATAACTGGTTAGTGATATTGCTGAAGTAGTTTTTTTTAATATTTACCTTTGCATCATCACCATATGTCAATTTATCACCATTATCATTATTAGTTGTTATAACTGCTAAAGAACAATCTGAAACAAACATAATCTATATTATATATAATATATCGTTGTTGTGGGTGGATGGTACTGTTTAAAATTTTGCTAAATCTTACAGTTTTAATTTTTTTTGCTTAAAGCTGTATCCCGCATATATAGCAGGGTGGGCAGAGGGAGTCATTAAGATACACCCTTTCACACACACTTTCTTTCCGATTTTCAGAGTATTATTTATAGTCACATCCTTGTACTATTGATCACGACGGAAACTTTAAGTTTACCATAATAAGTTAATTAAATAAAATTCTACTTTATAAAGAAAAATTCTATACATACCTTCATCAATTTCCATAGATTCTTCATTATTCTCCACATCGCTATTAACGGTATCCTCCTTCTTTATCTTCTCCATGCCAAGTTCATCGACTTTTGTCAAAATGCTTGACGAAAGAAAATCTTTCGTCAACGAATTCACATTAAAACTCAACATTTGACTGTTCGTCGAAACCGGTTGTGAAAAAGTATACGTTGAATGCGACGAACTGAATATCTCATTGGATTTCATTGAATTTGTTATTATTATTGGCATGTTTTTGTGTTCTTTTTTATTTTCTGTTGACGTTGTTATTACTTTTGGGTCTATGATTTGGTTTTGTGTTGTTTTTTGTTTGCTTGTTATTGTGCTTATCGACTGTGTGAGGACAGAAGAACCTACAGTCACTTTTAAATTTATATTTGATGATGGTAATGTCATCATTGGCTGTAAAATTAAGAAAATTTGTTCTATTAAGCTAATGTATCTGTTTTATTTAACTAATTTATGATGCTATAAGCATGAAAGTGTTTTAAGTTCAAAATTCAATATAGAAAATGTTTATATTTATAAAATATTTGCTGCTAATATATATATATATATATATATATATATATATATATATATATATATATATATTTGTATTTATAACATCATTCATCATTTATTACCTCGGGCTATAAGACAAAGCAGTTCCACCACACATAACGCAATATGATATATTGTGTTGTGTGTAAAAGTAAAAAGAATAGTAAAAATTCATGAGAAATAAAAAAAATTCCCGCGAGTGAGAATCAAAGTCAAGACCACCACAGTGGTTAGAAATTAATTTTGGACTGAAATAACATTTTACCTTTAATTTGGGGACTGTAACTGGCCTTGTTATCGGCCATTTTCCACCCCTTATCACAAAATCTGGTGGCAATGGCTGTAGTTTAGATGCTGGAAGGACTAATTTCTTTATTTCTGTCGTTTTAGTTTCAGCTTTGATTATTATGTTGTATGTGTCATAGTTTATGTTGTGTTTTTCTAGGCTTTTCTTGAATTGACTGAGAAGTTCCACTTTGATTGATTTTAATCTGTAAATTAGTTGGATAAAATATGTTAGCTTATAATAAAATAACATATTATATGAAATAAAATAAAAAAAGGTTAAAAGTATAATTAATTTGTTATTATGGTAATTGTTATAAAAACTTTTTGTTCGTTTGTTCTTGATATTTATTTGTACTTAATCAACATTAAGGAATATTACTAAGTTAGTTGTGGCCAATGGGCACAAAGTTTGACTGAAAACCCGAAAGGTTTTGGGTTCACTTCTCACTCGAAGAAATTAAGAAGAATTTAATATTTTCATTTCTTCCCTCTCGTTTTTTATTAAAAAAAAAAATCTTCATACCTAACTTGTATAGAATCATATTCCACTACAGCTTTTTGACATTTCTTACATATAATATTAGTGTGAGTGTTGTTTTTTTTAATTTGTTTTTCCACTATATCACCTACTACATCTGTGAAGTGTTTGCCTGATGTGAGGGAAATCTATAAAATAAACAAATTTAATTAAATATTTGTGTTAAAGTAATAAATGCGTGGCATTTTGATGTGCTGTGCTTTAAATAATATGGATTTACATTAGCATCTAAAGTTTAATACAAATCATTATTGAAAAAAAAAAAACATTATTAAGTTTACTTCAATCTTAATTTTTTTTTATTTATTTCATTATAAAGTACTATTCACAATTAGTACTTATTTCAATTCAAAAAAGTAGAACAATTAAATATAGATTTAACTTACATCTTCACCAAATAAACTACTAGCGTTTCTCAAAGCCACACTATTACGTGTGTTACAAATGAAACAAGTTGGATTTGCATTCATCCTGAAATATTAAGAAAATAATGATATATATTATATGTACATATTTTTTGGTTTAAGAACAATTTATTTTTATTAATTTATTCAATTATTACAGTGATTGTCTTTCTTTGTGTTTTAAGGTGTTTGTTACTTAATTCTGTAAAGTATTATTGGAATTTTTACGTCTAGCCAATATTTTAAAAATTGCGCCAAAATTAAGCGTTTTATAAAGCCAAAATATATAAATAAAATACATTTTGGCCAGTTATATAACAATTGACTGTTATAATTACATATTAATAGAGAAATTAATAAATTTCTACTTCTTATCGTAGTTATAAGTTGTTTACGTTCTTATCAGTTACTATAATTTTAAATCTATTGCCACCATTATCAACATAATGTCGATATTTGATGTAATGGAATTTTTAAATAGTATTTCTCCTATCGTCAGCCATTTTGACATGAAAACGCAAAAAGTGGATGAAATTTAAGCAAAATGTGTATTTTCACACAATAATTGTAAATACCTGACGGACATTTCAAGTTTTCATTTGTATTTTTAGTTTCTGAAGGTTTACAGAAACAATTTTCCAAATAAGTTGTCAGCAATGATTTAACACGAGCAGCCACCATTACGTTTTGAATAGTTCCGTTTTTTTACTGTAGGCGCGCTAGTTGTTTCCTTTCTATAAATATTTTGTCTATGGTCTGCACTTAAAATAATGCTACATCTACACATAATGTCCACATAAAAGATTTGTTTTTTTTATAAATAATTTAATTTAATAAACATGAATGGTAAATTTTTCTCTTTTTACTATAATTTTGTAATGTTTATTAAAATACTGATAAGCAGTTACAAAAATTAAAATTAATGTATTATTTCAAATAGACATTTTCTCAGTCATTCATTTCTACTTACTGCTTGAGAACTTGAATGTTACTCAGACCTTAATGTTACTGAGGCGGGAACTATTTTCGTATTCTAAATCTTAACTATTATAGATTCTGAACTGATAGTCGATTAATATTGTAGTATAGCTAATAAGTTCTTTGATTTTCACGATTATTATACATTTTAAATAAAACTATTTTAACCGGATTAATCGCGTATATTTAGTTTTTACATTTTTGGAAACCCGACGTTTCGAACACTTTATATATTAGTATAGCTAGTTAACTAAAAATAGATAATCTTAGAATAGAAAGAATAGAAGTAATTTTTAAACAAAAAATAATTCAATATCCAAAAAAATAAAATTATTTAATTATCATAAAACTTTTATTTCAATGTTATATTTTTTGTAAAATATGACATTGAAATGTCGGCACGCAAGTTACTAGCACACTTAGCGTCTATGGTCAAAATAAAAAAAGGCGGGAAAGTGATGGATCACCCGAACGCGGCAGGTTTAAATGTCATAATCGACAATGTTTCTTTATAACGATTATATTGTTGCAAGTTTTCGAAAAAATAAAATGGGTTAGAGGCTTGTTATAATAATTTCTTTTTATTGAAGTATTTATTACACAGAAAAAAACTACAGATCAATCAAAAACATTTTTTATTTCTATACAATTTACATTTTCGCGTCTTACGTGCAGCGTCCTAACATTAAATATAATTTACATAAACTTTACAATAAAAGGAAAAATAATTTATAACGCAATAATTTACTATTTACAACTTATATTTTCTTTTATTCATACTTTATACATGAATTTAGGTGCGAAAAGAACTTTACGGCTAAAATTTCTTTGTGTCGTCACAAATAACAACTTTATAATTACTTTAATTTGTAAATATATATTTGAGCAAATATAATAATGGCACGTCGTAATAATGAAGTGGTGTTTCTAATGTTGTTGAAATTTGAATTGAATTTTTGAATATAATATTTAAAAAAATCACATTATTGTTGATCGTGAAGAAATTTCATTGTAGTGTAAGAAAATTAGAGGTAAAATAAGTCATTTGTTGGTATTTTTGATAAGGAAAAATTTATATTTTAGAATTGTAAAGCTTTCAACATTTTTTTGATTAAAAACAAATTCAAAATTATTTTGAAAATACAATGTTAGTTTTCAAATTGTATGTAAGTTATGATTAAGAACGCTTGTGTTTGGGAATGTGCTACGGTAGTGTTGAAATGAAAGAGGCTTTGTGTTGACATGTATTTAATGTTTATTATGTACTATACCTAATACCAATGCAATAAAAACAAACTAAAATTAAAAGTTACATTATCTTAAAGTATGTAAAATGCTAGTGCTGTTCATGTTCTCAGTTCTCAGACAAGACCTCGTGTGTGTGTTGTTACATTGAACGTGGTACGTCCAGTTTCTAGTGTAACACTGTGAAATACCCTAAATTTTATTTTATTTAATCATTCATCATGTAAAATTTTACAATATTTCTTCATATTAATGAATTTTCCATACAATTTCATAGAGCACTTACGATAAAATTATTGACTGACAAAACAAATTTTCTTATATACATCCAACACAAATAAGCTATCACGACACCAATGTCCTAACGCTAAAACATTTATTTATTCGAAAATATTCCTAGAGAAAAAGATATGCATCTATTTACCTGATAACCATTGTTTATTCAGCTATTTTAAAGGACTATTATTTTTTTTAATTGCCCACACTATAAAACTGTTTACGCTATGAAATTAAACCATTGACATCTTCCCTAATCTGTTACAAAACTCAGGCGTTAGAAGACGTATAGAGTTAGTATGAAAGGGCATATCATAAACAGCTATATAGACATGCTAAGACAATCCACACCGTACGAACAATCTATTAGAATATTCTAGAAAGAACAAAAATACAGCGTGACATGGCGTCCATTGAAAATCTAAATCTAATAATCAGTATATCCAAACTTTGCCGGCTATTGAATTTCAATGAAGAGCAATATAATAAACTTTTAAAAAGACACTCGTTTAATACAAGCCGACAAACTTTGAACGTGATTGTGCGGGCATTATTATTAATTATATACGCCACGTTTTTTTATTAAATTTTTAAGAAAAATTTATAGAAAATCTGTTACTGTCATAATTTCCACTAGTCGAATATAATTGACATCGCAATGACACTAGTAGTATCTAGCCTAGAGAGTGCTAAACTATTTCTTATAGTTACACAATTGTTTTGGTTCTTAAATCTGATCGAAACAAAAAAAACGCATTAACACGAAACGCATGCAAATCCTGCAACATGCACATTGCAAAAAAAAATGTAAAACTAAAAAGTTAAGAAAAAAATAAAAACCTCTACTATATACCACAATTTTTTATTTCTTGTACAATTCACAACTATCAAGTTTAATAAAAAAAAATATAATAAACCAAAGATATTTTACACCAAGTTGCGTAACCATTTTGAAAATTCCAATTCAAAATCCAAATGTTTAATAAAAAACTTGACAATACTAAGCAATAGAAAACTAAAACTAATTCTAATTATTTCATAATGGGAATAATGCTTAAAAAACCTAAGTTGATAAAAAAATGCGTCCGCATTCAAATGGGGCTTCCCCAACAAAAATAAAAAATATTAAAATTAAAAAGAAAAAAGAAAATAAAATGGAAATGTGTTACTTGAAAACTGTGTCTAATATTAACTATATGTTAATGTCTTTATGAGTGAATTAAATCACAAAAAATATAATTAAGGAATTATTAAAATGTTGCCATTGCTTTTTTAAAAAAAACTCGTTAACTTGAGTATTACATAAGCTAATCAAAATTTGCTTTATTTGTCGTTATCGTACCATTCTTATTAAAATATTTTTTTCATTCTCATACATAATACTCAATATTTTTTCATGTTTTTTGTGTTTTTGTATAGCAATGGCCGTTAACCGTATTTTCTCGTGTGCCAGTGTGTTTGTGTGCCGTCCGTCTTGATATGTGTGTGTGTGTTCTTCGCCATCGCCGTTAGCTAGAAGCAAATATTTTATTTGAGTTCGCATGTTCCGAGAAAAAGACGGTATAGACGAAAAATTGTATTATAAATGTAATTTTGACGTAATAATATTACCATATTTTTGTATATGGAAACATAAAAAAAAGAAATGTGCTTTTAAATGTAATTTTCACACAATGTTGCCATACACATATATATTTTTCATCTATAGCGTAAATGTAAGTAAATGTTTGTAAAATTGACAAGTGAGTATAGAAGAATAAATAATAAATATTATTTAAAAGGAAAGATATAAGTTAAACAAAAAAAAACAAAAATCACTAAAAAAATCAAGGACTATGTAAGAAATTGACTTGAGTTCCGCGTAAAAGACATGTATCCCAATATAATATGTAATATAACTAATTATTATTTGTCACTTTGATATGTAGGTGTTTTACAAGCAATACAACAACACACAATTAAACAATTAAGGGCTCTCACAGATCGTATGAAATATTATCAAAAGACGAAATAAAAACAAACCATCATTTTAATCAAAAAAAACGCACAGATAATATTCCAATACGATGATAAATTACAAAAATTGACATTTCAAAAGCAATGTACAGTCGAGCACGACATGTCTAATCTATGTATTACTATAAAATATTTAGCATTTTATATTAAAATCTAGATCGAGTAAGCCTAGAAAGCGTTCCGTCTCCTCACAAAATATACGACAATAGTGCACGACTATACAATACAATACAATTATTTATCTACAATTTTTTTTATATTATCTTGAAAATTGACTTCGCAGCCATATCAACTGGTAGATATGTAATTCTTTACACGTTTGTTAAAAAAGCGTTTCAGGATTTTGATTTTTTACTTTAAAATCAACGAAAATAATAATAAATAAATGTATTTTATTGCAGAAAAATAAAAAAAAAACGTAACTTAAATATAGTTTTATAGGCATTTCTTATAAATGTAACCACCTATTGAGACTAAAGTGCTCACTTATATTATAATAAAATAACATTTAATAATAATATCTCTTTAATTAATTTTACCTTGTGTTTTTGATTATACCATACAGATAATATAAACATGGCAAAGGTTCAAAATTATTTTGCTATGTAAAAACATTATAACTTTAAAGAAAAATATTATTTTATTTTTTATTAACACTGATTATATACTTTTTAAATAAATAAATTTCTGTCATTTATGTTACATCAGGTACACATTTATTGCTTTAAGCTTTAACCGTAAATATTATCTGTATAGAGCGTACATCAAAAATCGAAAAAAAAAACAATATTTTAAAATTATTTACATTTATCTATATTTAAAACGTTTAAAAATGTTACTAACAATTTCAACACTTTGGCTAATATTTGGCTTAATACGAAAAAAGCTTAGAAATAAAAAAAAACTCATATTGAAATACTTCAAATGCTCAAGAGTCAAACAGTCAAAAATTTATTATAAATTACATAATTATCGGAAATTGTACACTTTATATAAGAATATAATATATAATTCATTTTAAAACAATCAAGAGGGTTGTATATAAAAGACGCCATTTATGTTTGCCTGTCAAAATGACACAACAAAAAAATTACAGATTATTTACAATTGTAGATTAAAAAGAAATCTCTCAATACATTTTATTTATATACATACATTTATTAAATTACATAATAAATAAAAATGAAAATCTTTTGTCAAGCAAACATATATTAAGCACTATGGTCCCTACTCTGGGTTTAAAAAATATGCATTTTTTTTAAAAACCATTCGGACAAAATTTTTCACTTTTATAGAAAATAAATAAATAAAAATAAATGGTTGCCATATTTTATATCAAAAAAATTTAGGCCGGCATCTATGTAATGGTAACACTACACCTATTTGTGCTTACATTACGATTTATTTAAATTTAAAAGGAAACATTTTAAAAGCTGGTAACATTTGGCTTAATTCATCTTTCCGACACATACAATTGGTCCGTTCCCTACTTTACATGTCTTTTTCAACACTTTGCGTTTATATTTCATAGAGTATTGTGGATGTTTGTTGTTATAATATTGTAAAGCTAAACCTTTTATTATGAAGCTTAATTTTTTTAAAAATTCTTATTGTTTCAATATGTTTATAATTTATATGAAATAATAGTAATATTACAATTTCGTACTCCAAATTAATAAATATACAGAAAAAGAATTTCGAGTAATATTCATATGAATTGGAAAATTATTAAGTATTTTTTTATATAACATTAACATAAATTTTGATAAGAAATGAAGAAAGAATTTCAAAAGAAAAAAAATCGAATCTAATTAACCATATGTAAAAAAATCTAAGTACATACAATATTACAACAACACACCTCCCAAACTCACAACTATTAAATTACAAATTCCACACATACATACAATACATACAAATATATATAAATACATTTACAATACATATAAATATATATAAATATAACATCTTACTAGTAATCCTGTTCTCCATTGTCGTGTCGATTCTCTTGATTTTGGTTCTTGGTTTGTCCCTTCCCTTGTCCGATTTGTCGCGACGATGAAAAACATAGTTTCATTACGAATGGGAATTTTGCTCCTGAAAATATTCATTTGAAGTGTTATTTAATAGATTGTTTTAGTTTCACATTGTATCCCGCACATAGCGGGGTAGGCAGAAAGAACCTGGGAACTTGGAAACCTAGTGTTAAGTCACTTCACACTGAAGTGAGAGGGAATGCAATTTCTTTTTTTTTTCTTTTCTGTGGAGTAAATTTAATTCATTTCTCGAGTGGAGATCATATTGCACATTAACAAACAGAGTTATTTTGATATTACCAGACACTGTATAGATTTTGAAAAAACGACAACAGTATTTAATTATAATACCTGGATGCTGAATAGTGGCGTGGTTGCACGCCATGATGGCCATCACTGACTGGGATATGTTCTGGAACTCCATCAGACCTGATGACGATCTGAAACAGATATTTATATATATTATAATATAAAAATAAAAAAATACGAAAAGTTTTAAAAGGATGTCAAATATTTATTGATATTCCGCTCTTCAGTAATGATATGACGTGATCACGTGATCGTAATTGATAAAGTAAACAAGCAACTAGAAAAGAGATAATAATCTTCAAACGGTTATATATATTTTGCGCAATCATGTCTAAAAATACCCTATCGAATCCTACCATTTATGAACTTTTAAACAAAAAACATAAACGATGTCAGAGACAGACGTAAAGTTACACAAACAAAACTCAAACTTATAAAATCTCGAAAAGAAAAAAAAACAATGTCACTTTGTTTTGGTGAAGCTTTAGATTACATAAATAAATAAATCAAAAATAAATCAGTTTTACGCACACAGCAGGGTAGGCAGAGGGAACCTAGTGTTAAGGCACTCCGTTCCCCACTTTCTGCCAAATTCTGGAGGCATTGCGTTTAGATTAGATATTGAGGATATTTTTATTAACTCTAGAAGGCTTGAATGGTCCTGTTTACAACGCATGAGGTTTTATTACCTTAACTAAAAATTAATCCAGTCCAGAGGCCAGTCGTGGCGCAGTGGCACGAAGTGTGACTGTAAAACCGACTGGTTGTGGGTTCGATCCCCACTCGAGGAGATGAAATATTTACTTAAATTTATATTTCCATTTCTTCGCTCTGGTGTCGAGGCTAAGCGCGGCGTTGAGTTCTGCCACTCAACACGCAATGCCTCCAGAATTCGGCAGAAAGTGGGGAATGGAGTGTCTTAACACTAGGTTTCCTCTGCCTACCCTGCTGTGTGCGGGATACAGCGTGAAGCTGATTTATTTATTTATTTATTTTTTACTAAAAATTAATAATCATCAAATCAAGGTACTTTTGTCTTTAAGTTTTTTACCCTACCACTTTGTACCTAAGTCCTCCTTAAGATGAATTACACAAGCCTAAATTCCATTGATGTCGCTTAAATACTGAGTTCATATGGACATCTTCCAGTTCCATTATTGGACCCTGGTTATCATCGAGTACCAAAGCACCCGCTAAAATTAATCATATAATCCCAAATTTGATGCAATTATGTCGCTTAGTTTCTGAGTTCTTATGGACATCTTCTAGCTCCATCATCAGACCCTGGTTAACATCTAGCAAAAATGTTCTTGTAAAGACGAATACCAGCTCAAATTCGATGTGGTTTATTCAAATACTGAATTTCTATGGCCATCTTCGAGCTGCATCTTCAGAGCCTGGTTACTAGCACCAAAGTATTAAATGAAATAAAATCCGTTTACCTTTTATTTGATACCCATATTGGGTTGGTTGAACAAAAATATATACGCAAACCGCTATTTCATACCCATATTGGGTATTTTTTTTAAATATATATGTATACCGTGATTTTGTTACGGCGGCCATATTGGATTAACAAATAAATTAAATTTAAAATTACAAAGTTTACATGTTGGAATTAGTGACACAGCTTAGGAATAGAGAACGTGTGTGAACGAACTGAGAAGCCGAAGCAAAATTGTTGTTGAACTTACAATGATTCGCTCCTGTTATGGAACAGCTTAGTTGGTCTAGCCAGAACTTTTCCGGTACAGATATCTAGTTATGGTCTCCGGAACAGTGTTCCGACCATATACGCGATGCAATATAAAACAAAAAAGATACCTTAATCCAATACCTACGTAATCTTTGATATTTCAACCATATCTAAAATAGGCCATAATAAATAATAATATTAAAGTTACCTTTCACTCTTGAGCGGGAATTTGGATATAGTATGCGGAGGCGTCACGCCGTAGTCCCCGAACACTTGCAGCAACTGCTCGTCCGACACGTCGGGCGGCGTGTTGAAGAAGTGGAGCACCTGGGGACCGTTTTTAGAGGGTGGATGTAAGTTATGGAGAACAGTATAGAAAGAAAAATGTTTTTTTTTCGTAATTACGTTGTTTTTAACAAAGTATGTAGAGGGAACCTAAGAACCTAGTGTTAAGACACTCTTTTCCCATTAAGATAACCCCCTTCGCTATTTTACATTGTGTGTTGAGAGGTGGAACTCAACGCCGCATTTTTTAGATCCAGGATCTTATAAGACCAAGGATGGAACCCACAACCGTCGCATTAAAAGTAAGATAACATCAGCGCCTAGTCTTACTTTTAAATTATAGTCAAAATTTATATAAAATGTTTCCATAAATTGTAGTCGATATGTTATTCTAATGTATTCATACAGTTTAAAATTTTACAAATACAATATTAAAAATATATATTATCTCACCTTGGACGGAGGTTGTATCCTATTCTTGTGAATGGAGGCGGGTGTAAGAAACCGATTGTTCTTGTTACCGACGTAGTCCTTGAAAGAGGGCGACTTGTCGGGCAGGGGGTACGGGTTCATCACCTCTGATAGGTACGCTTGCTTTGAGAATCTGAAATTTACATATAAAAAACATGTAATAAAATACTATTAAAAACACGCTTATAAATATTTTAAAGATATTCTATTTATCCTGTAATTTTTTTTGACAAAGATTGCCCGATAGATAAATAGATGAAACTAACAAAAGCCTGTTAAAAATATATTTAAAAATGCTATTAATAATATTGTTGTGGTGATGATTTTCTCCTATTAAACAATACAACTGTGATTAGAATTTTTAATATATATTTTTCCATATTATAAAAAAGTGTGGACGTGGATCGTGTGATTGTAAACGCCATGGGTATAGGTTTGATTCTTAATAGGGGGAATGACATATTTATATCTCCATTTCCTCAAAACCCAAAGTTTCGAGAATTCGATTCGGCGAAAAGTGGAGAACAGAAATGTCTTAATGGGAACGGGGAGATTTGACACTAGGTTCTCTCTGGATACAGCGTGCTGAGGTGAAAAAATAAAAGTTTGCAATTAAAATTTGTTTTGGTTGTACAATATAATTTAACAATACTTAAAGACTAATAAATGTGTATAGTAACTAAATAAAATATTATAACTTTTACCTACGCTTCTCCAGCGTTAAGGTTTATTCAATCTAATTGGCATAAAACAAATAATATACCTTTCTATATAGATGGGTTAATGAACACAAGATATTTTCTCTATTTGAAGCAATAGTTCCCGATATTAGCTCATTCAACCATACAGACTTCAGCTTTATACTATTAGTATAGACAAATATAAAAACTCACGCAAGTGTCAATGTGTAGTCCCCAACGGTGACATTGTTGAGGTTCTGCACGCACCTCTCTACCGACACGCTGTCTCCCATCTGGACCATCGCCGTGCCTTCTTTAGTTTTGAGGAACTTTATCTGAAATCATTCAAATGGTTTGATTAGGTAAAAAAACATTTTTTTTATAGATTCACGGTGTATCCCGCATAAGTATAGCAGGATAGATCGTGTAAGGACACTCCGTTCTCCACACTGTTCAATTTTCGATATATTGCGTGATGCAACGCCGCGCCTTGTCTTGATACCAGAGCGAGGTAACGAAAATGTCATTCTAGTAGCATATATAATTTTGAGTAGGTCGGAATCTTACCATGACATCATCATTAAGAGGTGTGGAAAAAGTATGGTCATCTGATACGATGGTTCAAAACAATGCATTTATTTACAAATTACAATTTAAGGTTAATATTGATATCTATTTGTAAAACATTTTTTATATAATATAATAGCCCAGGTACTATGACGTCACCAATTTTTGCCATTTAAAAAAGCATTATATCTACAGCTTAATAAAACGCTACAAAATTAGTATAAAAAAGTGACTAAAATATTGTCAAAGGCATTTTCTTGGGTAGGAATTGAACCAAAACCCTTTTATACAATCGTAAACTCTACAACACGTAAACTTAGTTTCATACAAACACATATGAATACTTACTCTAACAACATTTCCATATAAGCAACACAAGTTGAACAATCTGTCCGCGTTCACAGTGTTGGGGTCGAGACCGTACACCATCATGACCGCGCCTTGTTGGGGCGGACCGCCCTGAAATATTAAAATAAAGACTTTTTTTAAATATCTACAAATGTGTTTTTTTTGGAGAATTTATCATTAAATAAAACATTCGCCGGAAAATGGAAAGTTTCTTAAGGAGAAAGGAGTATCTTATCACTAGGTTCCCAGATTCCCTCTGCCTACCCTGATATGTGCAAGATTCAGCGAGAAGCTAAAATAAGAAACATTAATTTTTTAGCTGCCCGCTATATTTTGCATATAGCAGAGGAAGTAGAGGAAGCCTAGCGTTAAGATATTCTATTCCCCACGCACCGCCGCGAGTTAACGAGAATAATTCATTTCTTCGAAAAAGAATCGAACTCACAACCGTCCCAAATTACAACCATTTACAATTAGACTCCTTGTTGAGACACTACAACGGTCTCGTTATCGTCGATCACTTCTTGTAAAGTGTTCATGGTAGTACTGTTTCTTTATTCTGCACTTCATATATTGTATATAGGGAGAGAAAAAAAAATACAATTTTCTTCAATGTGTACCATACGGCTTATATAACGAAAACAAACAATTTATAATTAAAATGATAGCGTTAAAATTCAAAAGTAAAAAATGTAATTCTAGTGAATTACATTTTTCACTTTTGAATATTGATAAAAAAGTCTTATTTTGTACTTTGTTAATAAAAATCTAATTATTTGTTCTAATCTAAAACCCACCTGGTTCTGTGGCGGCATGGGCGGGTGGTGCATCGGGGGTGGTGGTACGAATCCTTCGCCGCCGTACCCCTCCGGTCCATAGCCGCGACCGTCGCGCTGTCAATGGAAAATTGCAAGTTGCAATTATATATTTTTTTTATAGAATATGTAGTGTAAATAAATGAACACGTGAGAGAATATTACGATATTTCGATCCGCCTTGTAGTCTAAGAGTGCATTATGTTTAAAGACTCATTATAGCACACTGAGCTGCATGCACAGTAAGATATAAACAAATATAACGAGAAAAAAAGTTCAAAAACTAAAACCCGAGTACTGAAATATTGCGCTCCAAAAATTACGAAAAGCCCTTTCATTCGATACTCCACACGAGGGCGCCACATTCAATTTAATGTAAAGTCACATAACCTATAACCAGCAGACGATCTAAACATTTCTAACAGTATCTCAATTGTCAAATTACATAAGTAGTTTAGAAGTTATGAAGGAACAAATGAACATACATAAATACAAAGTGATCAAAATCATAACCCTCCGCTAGTTATTGTCCAGTTGGGTTGTCTTTAAGTTTTTATTAAATTATCTATTTTATTTACGATCTTTTGGGCTATTTTCGTTCAAGTTGAATAAATCTCTATTTGCATAAATAAAATAAAACCGCAATTATTTAGCAATTTCGAACATAATAACGTATTTTCCCATGATATTTGAAATAAAACAACCACAAACACAAAATATTTTAAACGTACTCAATTAAAATGTAACCATATGGTTTATGATATAAAGGACAACACTTTGAATTCATAATATTTCTATCTATATTTCATACACACACACACACACACACACATCCCCGTTCGACGGCGTTGCACCTGCTTTACGACAGAATATCTAACGCGACGTCTAGATCGAGAATGAATAAGCATCGAGGGAATAATTCATAGTGAGATTTAAATTTTGTTTGGAAAAATATCGCGAAAATATTGTATGCAATATACAACTTTTATACAATTTTAAAATATTGAAAATGTAGTATGTGAAATATTAATATTATTATTATTATTATATTGGCTAAATTTAATTGTAATTATATTTAAATTAAATGATTAATTGAGTAAAATTGTCGTCGTAGCGCAGGGGCACAAGTAGGCCACTGTAAACGCGACGGTCGTGGATCCAATGGGCCTTTCACTCGCTCTAAGCAAAAGCACGGCGTTGAGTTGCGCCACTTAATACTCAATGTCTCTAGAGTTCGACAAAAAGTGGAAAATGGAAATGTTTTAATGGGAATGGAGTGTCTTAGGTGCCCAGCTTCATCTGCCTAACCTGTTATGTACAGGATGCAACATGAAGCTGAAATCAAATAAATAAATTACTATTTTGATTTTTCGCTCTGGTAACACAAAATGCAACGTTAAATCCCCCTACTCGAGATAAGGAGTTTTGACGTAAAATAGAGAGCGCAGCTTGCCTCTACAAAAGGATGTTTCCTTTCGTGGAAATTTCTAAGTCTAGTTTTCGTAGAACTAGATTTACATTATACCTAGAACCAGTCACTTCGTTCGTTCTCGGTCTGTTAAAATATTCTTTCATGAGAAACAATGTGAGCATTCAAAATACTTCAATATTTTTTATATAACAATATTTCAATAGACCGAGTTCGAACTTTAAAATTTTTAAAATTAAAGAACTAATCATGACCGTTTCTGTAGTGGGATACCACTTTTAGAAATCCAGTTTCACCGGTCTGATTTCTGTTGTAACACTGTTTCCTTACTATAGGAGGTACATCAATATAATATTGTAAACCGGGGATTACTCACTCGGCCATTTTGTTTTCCTATAAAAAAAGAACTACTTATTTAAGAAAAATGCGTTGCGTTGCGAAAATATCATTATTAAAAAAATACCATACAAATGAGAGAAGAAATCAAATAATAATCTAACCGGGTGATGTGGCGGCGGTGGACCATGCCTCTCTTTCATCATACCGGGGGGCGGAGGTCCGCCGCTACCGAACTCCATATCTGGAAAAAAAGACAAATATTTTAGTTATAAAGAAATATGAAATATAATTATTAATAAAATCATTTAGTTTTTTTAATATAACTTTATCTAAATAATGTAGCATTGAATATAAATATAGAAATTAAACAAAATAACAATTACATACATCAGGGTTGTACTATAATTTTAATAAACGTAATTTTTTTTATTAAAAAGTTTACACACAAATCTGAAAAACTACACATTAAAATTTACAAAATATACACAAAAACTCAATTTATTACAACATAACTTAAAAAAGTATACACAATTAACACAGCCCAATAACAATAACTGAAATTTCCATAGAAATTACATTATAATACGCGCGGAATTAAACAACCTGTCGCCGCGTAATCTAATAACGCAGCGTTATTAGCGTATTCAAAATGTCATCTGCCATATTAATCTATTGAACCTATTGGGTAAATGTTATTTGCATAATACTCATAAAAGCTTGTAAAATCTTCTATTCATTAAAAAATAATTTTACAGCGTTTTTATTCAAGACATTGCGTGTAGAGTGGCGTAACTTAACGCGGCGCTTTACTTTACAAGAGTGAGGAACTAAAAATAAATCATTCCCTCCAATCTACAATCATCGCATCATATGCAGTCAGATAGTCACTGCGACACGATGACGTTAATAAAATATTGAATGTTTTGTATTCTAATATAGTGTTGATAGAAAGAAATTTCCACTCTATGTAAAATAATTACGTATACATATACGATATATTTTTAACAACACTTTCACGTGTGAGAATCAAACCCACAACCGCATAGGGCATAACTCTACACATTATTTAAGCTGCCAATTTATACCCTGTGCGGGGAACCATGGTATAACAGGTAAACAAATCAGAAAAAGGTTAGCTTACAGGTTATGACTGATGTAGTTATTAAGTTTTATGAAAATTAAAACTAAGAAGTAATTCGATGATAGAACTGTAAATAATACTATTCACATAGATTTCAATCTTTAGAACTTTTGAAATCTTTTCAGTTTTTGTTTCTTGTTTTATTAAGCATATTGATTGATATATTCTTGTTATATTGACGTTTTCGCATAAAACGAGAGAGAACCTTAACCAAGCAACGATTGCACTTTTCTCCACCAGAGTAATTTTCAATACGGACGAGGTGGCTGTTGTTAGGGTGCTCTAAAACGTAACAGAAATGAGGTTGAAGGATTCCTATCCGTAGAAATATGATATTATCAAAGAAGCTTTATTCTGTTTGAATACATTCTGTCTCAAGAAAAAACAAATAGTCTATATCACTGGTACTATAAAGTTGTATTACACATTTAATCGTTCATTTGAAGACAACATTATTTTAAACAATTACTTTAATCTACCTGTATACAAATGATTTTAATACAAAATCATTTGAGTTGAGAAATAAGAGAGCAGTGACACGAAACTCAATTTTTGACTAACTACAGTGTCTTAGATACAATGAGGGATGGACAACACAGATTTACATTAATTCTATATATAACAATAAAGGAAAAACAACATTAACCATTCAGAAGGGAGAAAGTTCAAGAAGGTATATACAGCGTTAATATCGTGCGGTTTCAGAGTTACTTTACGTAGCATACTTACATATTGACGCTCTTAAGCAATAACTTGATATTTCCCAAATAAAAATGTAATTACCTAGCTAGTACAAAATATATAATATGATAGTTAATAACTCAACCAGATTTAAGATATTATATATTTTAGATACAACCAGCTCTATCTTTTTTTAAATATATTAACTACTATTTTTTTTTATTAATTTATATAAAATTACAGTATTATCATTTAGGAGAGTCGATACGTACATGCAAAAGGACTTGGAAGGTAAAAATGAAAGTCTGTTTGGGTAGATGTCTTTATTGTGTTTGTCATTTTACAATATTTGTTATGTAATGTCTGAAATGGTGAAATAACTGTTTATAATCATATAGTTACAGAGTGTTTTAATATACCGAACTGCCTCTAATATAAAAAGTAGAAATAAAGTAGGGCATAAATTACAACCTTGCGGTACTCCTGGATTTTTCTTTATTTTCTCTTCCATAAGGATGCAGGCAACTAAACGATGTGTTATGTAAACGATGTTTTATGAATTATTAATTATAACCTTATTTAATTAAAATAAATGAAAGAACAAAGTACGTTTACGCACGTTACTTTTGTAATTAATCAATTTCTTGTAATAATAATAACTAATCTTACTAAAGGCACATAAACAAGTGTGTGTGATCGTGTATAGTTGGTAACACTTTACATACAACTACAGGGTTAGGTAACACACACACTTAATAAGTAATGTTACATAGCTATGCATATACAGACATACTGACATGCTAACATGTCATACACAACACGTTACATTGTTACATACTATTACGATCAACGCTAGCTCTACATTAATAGTACATGTATTTTTTATTTTTTTTAAATGCTTTATTACTAAAGAAAATTAAATAATAACAATAGAATCATTGTTACATCACAAAAATTCTAATTCAAGCCGTTTTTTGCTCATTTTTATAACCGTTAAATAGCGGACGCTAGCGCCGCACTTTATATTATTTCACCAAAGTCAAATAATTTTATTCAAAATAAAAAGTTACATTTTTCTAACGGCAAATGAAATACCACCAGTTCACTAAAGTAAATGCCCCAGACTGGAGGAGAACCGGCGTAAAGAACTCGGTGGATTTTTTTTAAATTCAATTAATCTTATAGATCAACATTCATTTAGTAAGTACACGATGACCACATATTATTAGTGTATTTCGACATTTTCAAATATAATTTCAAAATGTATGGTCAATATAACTTGAAATAAACCAAAAAAAAAATCCAATATTTTGCTACAGTATAATAGCAGAGCTAGCGTCATAGTACACTGTTCCATACATTATTATATAAATACAAACCATTCTGTTCGCACGAGTGCTGGCTGTGCTGGCTGCACGTGTCTTCACTGCACGCCCGCTGTGGTGTGACACTGGTGGGATCTGCTTAGTCGCGACATCCAAAAATTATTGAAAAATTCCATATTTTTCTTATATTTTCAATGTTAGTTGATTGTTTTTTGTGTTATTCCTTGTTTTCTTGAAGATTTTTGTGTTGTGTTTTGTTTCACTGTATACATATGTGAGCTGTTCTTGCTTGTTTACTTAGTTAGTTGTAAATATTTGTTAGAGAAGTGACTAAAACTATTTGTATTGGCCGATATGACGTTTCGTTTCATTTTAGTTTACTGTCGAGAGCGACTTATAAATATAGTCCCTAGTAATATTAAATTTGTTTGAGTTTTATTAATTAATCAATAAATAAAGAATAGTGGCTGCCTTTAATGTTGTTCTTAATCTTATTTTATTGTAAGGGACGTTGTGTCAAACTTCAACCTTCTACGGGTAGTTTCGGTTGTACCCTACTCTCACCCAGAAACGGAAGAGTTTTATTTTTTATTTTTATAGACATTCTATCAAAATAATTAATGAAGGCGAAAGACAGAACATCAGTAATTCGCATCAAGCTTGTCCTAATCATCACTAATCACTTTGTTTGAAAAAATTGAACAAAAAACTTGAATTAATTAAAAAAATAGCCATTTTACTATTAATCGAATCAAATTTAACTCTGATCGAGTTTCAATACACAGTATATTCAGTTTACGCGGCATTAACGCTCTGAACCGCAACTTTCAATATCGGCCCGTACTGTACCTACTCGTATGTATGAAGTAATACACGAACTCATTTAATTGTTTAAAAGCGTGCGCGTGTCCGTGTAATTGCTTGAGAGCTGTTCAATTAATATGTATGTATAGGCTATGCTTTATATTGGATTATTTCGTATAAAAATAGGTTTTACACAATTTGGACGATACTGAATAAGTAATATCGATATTGCTAGTGTTTAATCGAAATCAAATAACACTAGAGAAATCAATTTTATATGTGTATTTAAAGTCAAAACCATCAACGTATCTGCATATACAAGTTCAGTTACAAGCATCACTCGTGCTTGGAACTGTAAATCTTCTTTAAGTTTACGTTTTTTTCTACATATAGCAGAGATAACCTACAATTAAGACACTCCAGTCCCCAATAATCGCCTTATTTTCTAGACACTGTGTTGATAGCGAGAAAATCATCCGATTGGGAATCGAACCCAAAAAACCTCATTTTTCCAGTCAGATACTGAGCCGCAGCGAGACGGCGACCTCAAACGTGAACTTTCTAAAAGATAAAGAGATGTTCAAATGTAAAATATAACAAAAAAGTAAATTCCTTTGAAATAGCTTCTGAAATTCGGGAGATTCAGATCTTTACATAAGAAAAGCCATTATAAAAGAATGGAATAGATGTAGAATTCGTATACTAGTCTAGGAGCCGTTGAACGAGGTGTATTATAATAATCATATTTAATATTATTTAAATTATTAAATATATATATATATATATATATATATATATATATATATATATATATATATATATATATATGAATTTATAGGCCGTCGTGGCGCAGTGGAATAAGTTTTGGATAGAAACTCTAAGGTCTCAGAACAGAACCTCCATTCGGTGAAATAATTATACTTAATTTATTTTCATTTCCCCGCTGTGATAGACAAAACGCGGTGTTAAGTTCCGCCGCTCAATGCGCAGTGTCTCTGAAATTCGGCACAACTGAGAAACAGAGTGCCTCAACTTCCCTCGCCTAACGCTGCTATGATGCGAAAGGCATTCAGTTGCTTTTTGCATGTTTAAACTTACTCTTTTTTTTATTTGAAATATTTAAACATTATTTCATATGCTCCCTATTAGTTTTAAATAAAAAGATAAGACCAATTATAATTAATTATTTGCACAATACATAAATAACATAAATAAATAAATTACCTCTAGCTCTTGAACTATAATGGAAAAGGGAATGGTTTCATTTTAAAAGGAATCACTTCTCTTTTAGCAGTAGTAGTAATCTTTCTTTTTACTGAAAGTTATTTAAATTCTTTCGAGAATTTCTTAGCGAATGCTTTTTAACATGTATCTCAAGCGTAGTTAATAATTGAATATTTTTGATAAATGACGCCGTCGTAGTGCAGTTACAAGTACGTATTTTGATAGGGGGACTGTTCTTCTTTTACGCTTTTTCTCATATAGCAGATAGCTGAGCGTTTTAATAAAAATATTGTTAGAAATCAGAAGCGGTTAACGTTTTTAAAAAACAAACAAAAATTTTTATATCACAACATTTCTAAATTATTCGGAAAAAGATTTTACGTAATTAATATATATTTTTTAAATTACCATAAGACAATTATAAAGTCCGTTGGCCTGGCAAAGCGCGGGGTTACAAGCGCGCGACTGTAAATGCGGCGGTTGTAGGTTCGATTCCCACTCGTGGGTATGAAATATTTAATCTTTTCATTTCCATGCTATGGCACGGCAAGTGCATTGAATTCCGCCACAATTCCATTGGTTTTATAGTCTTTTTCACCGATATCTACCGTCTTTTGTACTAGTTTCCAAACAATATATTAGGTAGATATATAAAAAAATATTTTGATGCCAGTAAATTGTACAGTTTTTTTTCAGAGTCGATTATGTTATTTTACTGAGTATTTCTTGAACTTTTAATATAAATTTGAGACTGGTCCTGGAACAGGGGCACAAACGTACTACTATCCCAATTAATACGTTTCCTCGAGGAAACGTAATATTTAATATTTTCAATTCCTCGCTCTGGTAACAAGGCAAGGCTTGGCGTTAAGTTTCGCCACTCAATACACAATGCCTCCAGAATTCGGCGGAAAGTAGGGAACGGTAGTTTCTCAATAGGGACGGAGTACCATAATCTCTATTTTATCTTAAAAAAGCACTATTTTTTTTATCTGATAACCAATCAGTCGGACAAAATCAAGATGATCAATTTATATTAATTATTTGAGACATATTACAGTATTTAGTTAATTTAAGGCAACTGATCCGATAGTATTATATTGCTATTATTGTTATGATAAAGCGTACTAGTTTATCGACGTGATACGTAAAATTTTCATACAATAATCGTAATAATGTATAACAAAGTAAATATTTTAATATCAAGAAACTAGCATTTTCAAATATTTTTTTTGGTTCAACATACCTCCTGCTTATACAAGAGTAGACAGAAGAAACTGCAGTCAATCATTCTACTATAAATGTGGTTAGTAATTAAATTATTAAATATTTTTTTTAAGAAACAAAAAAGAATAAAATAAAATATAAAAATCTTCGTTTTATCATTTTTGGGTCATGTCATTTAGAACAATAAATATATAGGCATCATCATACATTTGTTAATGTTTATTCGCTAATTTTATGTTTTACTTTAAAGTGGGCGTAAATAAATAAATCAAATGAAAAATAATCTCTTAAGTTGGATTTGAACCCACATCCTTGTCGGTCTTCAATTGTATATGTACTGAGTTCAGTAACGTAGAAATAACTACAATATAAGCCTAAACATTAAACTAAATTTCTAAATCGAGAACACATCACCATTCTATTTATATTCCTATCTGTAGGTGAAAATTTACATATCACATGCAAAGCTTTGAGCATAGGTGTTTGTATAAACGACTTATGTTATTATTATTATTACACGAGGCCGTTGTAGCGAAAAGGTACAAGCGTCCCACAGTAAACGATTGTGGGTTCGATTTCTCTCGTAGTAAAATGCAGCGTTGAGTTCCGCCACCCAACACGTAATGCATCAATAATTGGCTAGGAAGTGGGGAACGGAAGTGTATTAACGGAAAACGGGGTGTCTTTACTTTAGTTTCCTAAGTTCACTCTGCTTTGCCTGCTATGTTTGAGACGCAGCGTGAAGATAAAAAAAAAGAAAAAAATACATGTTCATTGTTGTTTGTAAATATTTAAATTCAATTTCTGTAAGTACTAATGTTATAAAGCTACACACACATGTTGTACATACAGTTTATTTGGTTGAACGCCCTAATCTTAGGAACTACTGGTTCGAATTGAAAAAAAACTTTCTTGGATGGCTCATTTTTCAAGGATGCCTGTACTCATCACGTCAATAGTTTCGATATAATCTATTGCGGTCCGATTGACTTCGAACACTCGTGAGGCTAGAATGTATTATGTTTCATACACAGCGTTTAGTTACTCCCACTTAGCATCGGGGTAAAGTCGTAGATAAAACTTAATCGAGGAAATTTTACATCCAACACATTCACGCCGTTGGACTTTTTAAAATCTTTAAAATAGGTTAAAAGTAAAACAGGGTGTAATTTCATGTACACACGATAAAATCTTACCTCATAAAGTCAAATAACAAAAAACCCTAAAGAAATATTTAAAACCGAATAAAGTTAAAAAAGGCGGTTGTTTGCAAAATATTTTTTTCCGTTTCAACGTTGAACGTCGACTACACGGGCGTTTTAAAATTTAACGCAGCGACACGACAGTTCTGGCGGAAACGAGAGATATACTTTTACAATTTCCACTTTTGTAACGCATTCAGTACGTTTAAAATTGAATTTGTGCCTTAATAAAATACACTTAAAAATAAATAAAAGAAAAACCTTTGATTTAAATGCCCATGACATGATTTTATTTTGCCAGGTATTTTCTTTTGGCCCAAAGGCTTATATTTTTTTAAACTTAATGCTGCATCTCGCGCAGAGCAGGGTAGGCAGGAGGATACTGGGAACCTAATGTTAAGACACTCCGTTCCAATTAAGACATGTGCGCTTTCCACTGTCCGCCGAATTCTGGGAGCATTGCATGTTGAGTGGCGTAACTCAACGCCGCGATTTGCTTCGTGGGCTTGTACCTGGTCTTAGCAAATTTAATTATCTATATAATTTATTCCAACATATGTTCTAGTACAAAATGAGTCACAATAAATTGGTCGGTAAGTGAGGAACGGAGTGTCTTAAAACTTTTATCGCTCTGCCTACTATGTTAAGCGCAAATAGGATAAATAGAATAAATCCTATTTCCTCTTAACTACATACTTGTAGATACATTTTAATCTTTTACATGTTTAAGGAATAAACAGTGGGAGTGTCAGTGATAAAGTCATTTTTATTTTACATTTTTAGACGGAATAAAGAAATCCATGACGAATTCTAGTTAAAAAATCTTTCAAATCTAAAAATATTTTATTATTCACGACAGAACGATGAATTTTACTAAGTAATAGAATTAAAAGGCGTACTGACATATTCGATTTGATTTGAAAAAATATTCATTTTGAAAAATTTTTACAGTATGCTTTGAATATCAAACTAGCAAAATTTTTTATTTATTTAAATGTAAGTACATTTAAATAAACAAAAAATCTAGCACGGCAGATAGTGTCGGATAGTAGCAGTAGACAGATGGTATCCAGTATTAAGACATTCCATTACCCGATTTCTGCAAAACTTTTGTGACATTGCATGTTGACTGACGGAGCGTTGAGCTCCGTCAGTCAACGTTGCCTCTACTAAAGCAAAAACATTAAAATAAAATAAAAAAAATCAATCATTCTCTTGAGTGGAGACCGGGGATCAAACCGAAAACACCTCTATGGCTTGACAATTAAGAAACTAAATCAAACATTTACAACGGTGTTCTTGGCTTGCTGAGACTGAGGCAAAACGAACATAGCGTTAAGACACTCTGTTCTCCTCTTCTCTAATGCCGCCTTACACTATAACATATTTATAATTATAATATGTTATAATTATGTACACTAACTTTAACCTTATACTATAAATTACAAAAGCTGTTATTGACATAACAAAAATATAATATAAAATAAAAACAGAAACAGATTTAATATTGAAAACGGCGAAAGTAATAAAAAGTAATTAATGTTAATTATCAGAAGGTACTATTCGCTCCAATTGAATTTATATTAATTTTATTTCTCGCAAACGAATGCATTTCAATATAATTAAATATGCATTGACTTTAAAGTCTAAATTAATTATTTAATTCCGATTTTTTCCGAATTTCATTTCTTTTCAAGTATTCGCGTAGTAACTCGAGGTTTAGGGTCTCAGCAATTGCGTGGCGTTGAGTGCCGTCATACAACACGCAATATCTCGAAAATAAGGTGGCCCGCGGAGAACGGAGTGTAAGTAGCACTAGGTTCCCTGTGTCTACCCTGCAATTTGGGAAACTACTTGAAGTTACTACTGCTTATAAGTATATATAGATATGGTATATGACAGCGATATAGATTTATTCAACCTATGTTGTGGGTTTAGTTATTTAAAGACGTAAATATTGAATTTAAATATGTGATAGTTGACTCCGTATCCTCCATATCCATATGATTTAGCTCGCAAAAAAAAATAATTAAATATACAACCATATACAAATCTAGCTAAAGTTATAAATGTACATAATAAATCCACGAGTTCCTTACATACAGTCAAACATACAAACACATACGAAAGAACAAGTAGGTACTACACAAAAACAAACACCACACTTGCCAAATAAACAAGCACTGTAACGTAAGGCTAAGCAAATATTTAACTCAAGTCGCCGCTTCGCAGTCAAACGGAATGCACGGAAATATCAAAATGAATAATAATATAAATTTGACGTGGCGCAGCGGCACAGCGCTTAACTGTAAGCGCGACGGTTGTATGTTAGATTCTCACTCGAAGGAACGAATTACTTGTATTACCTTATTCTGGTAAGAAAGCAAAGCGTGGCGTTAAATCTCGAAAAATATGGGCAAAAAGTGTGAAATGGCCAAAACTATATAATAAGTTATGTCCCTCCCAAAGGAAACTGTACGACAAGAAAAAAGCCCGATTCTTTAATCAAATAATTAATAAACAAATAAATCAGCTTCACGCTGTATCCCGCACACACCAGGGTAGGCACAGGGGATTCTGGTGTTAAGACACTCCGTTCCCCACTTTCTGCCGAATTCTGGAGGCATTGCGGGTCGGGATCGAACCCATAACCAGTCGGGTTTACAGTCACACTTCGTGCCACTGCGCCACCACTGGACTCTTTAATCAAAAATATAAATATTAACATTTTTATAAGGGGATAGGCGGAGGAAGCATAGTGTTAAGACACTCTGTTCTCCACTTAACGCCTTATTTGCGAACTGAGTGACGGAAGTAAGCGCCGCGTAATCGCTGTCCAAAGAATACCTCAATATCTTCATTAATTAAAAAAAAAACTAAGTTCATCAATTTCTCTTTTTACAAAAAAATACACTATAAAAATTTTAAAAATAAATTAATTAAATCTTCTCAAATAACAAACGACAAAAAGCGTTATTACTTTCTATATTGAAAGTCGGGTAGTGACTTCAAGACGGAGGACGGTGGTTACATTTTTTGACGCCCCTAATGAGCTTTACGTTCGTTTGCGATTGTTCAACGAAGAGTATGTTATATAGTAAAAAGTATCTAAAACGTGTGAAAGTTTTAAGATGCGGTGGACGGATTTACTTAGTTTCATAAATGTTGTTTGTTTTGGTGATTTAGGTAAACAGATATAACCTTATTCAAAGCCAATTCGTGAGAAAAAAATCATTTTTTTTTTCTCGCTCTGGTAACAAAATAAAGGACGGCTTTGAGTTTCGTCACTTAAAAAGCAATTTCCCGAAAATTGGGCGGTGCGTGGGCAACGATGTGATTAAGAGCTACAAAAATTATCAACTACAGGAGAAATCACGCAATTTTTAACGTTTTGTCCACCCAAGATATTGTGTTTAGAAAAATCCAAAAGTTTAAATAAAATAAATAGAAATCATTGCGGATTCGAGGGGAGTATATATTTATAGATAAATAACGCTTTTGGTAGGTAGTCACTAATATATAGGGTACATAGAGTCACGAAATTCCATGTTCCATTAAAATAGTATAAAATTTCAAAACATTGTAAACATAAATTTAAAAAATACATAGTTTAGATTTAAAATTTACGCACGAGCAATCAAAATAAATTGTGTTTTAAAAATGTTGCCAAAATATAAAACGCAAGTTAATAGGTAGTACAAATAAAAAAATCCGATTACCTCCAATATTGTCAGCAAAAAAAAAAACACTAAAAAATTACATCACAATTCAACTCACGTATGAGTAACTTATCTACGAATTTTTGTCATGAATATATTAATATCTAAAAGTTTAATAAATTTAGAGAGTGAGTGACCTGTCGCTCTGTTATAATTGTTTTTTTTTTGTTTTAGCTTCACGCTGTATCTTGCATGTAATCTTGGGGAAGCAGAGGAAACACAATATCAAGACAATCCTTTCGGTTAAATTTCAAGTTAAAATTCAAGTGTAAATGAAAAAAATACAATTAAACTTTTTTATATTAATAAAAAAGTTTAATTGTATTTTTTTCATTTACACTTGCGTTACAACAGCGTCCTACATCTACAAAGGTCACGCAAAAGAAAAAAATCCTAATGCCCATCACATTGTATGTACGAGACGACTCGTGTCGATATATTTTTATCCATTCACACGGCGATCGTATCGCAGAGAGCTATGAATTATTGAGACGTCTGAATGCTGAACTGGATAGGTCACAACGATTTTTAGATTTTTTATTTATTTATGTATGTATGATTTCACTTGACTCGTACGTTTTAAAAGCTGATATAAAGTCTTTATGGTACAGTGCTAAATCCTTCCTGCTTTACAATTCTCTTTCAACTCAACTTAACGCCGCCCTATATTTTGTTACCAAAAAATTGGAAATTGGAAATGAATGATGAAAAATAAGTCTCAGCCACGAGTGGGCTCAAATAAAAACACATAGGCTTACAATTTATGAAAGATTTTGTCCAATAAGGCTATATTATAACAATAAGTTTAAGCGGGCAAAGCCTCGTTTGGACATAGCCCGTGGTTTATATTGTATGTATACAAATATGACATTTGCATTCTTCTTGCGAGTAATTAAACATACACTTGACTACGCACGCTAATTTGTTAACTTAAGGGCGGTCACGACTCGGAGATCATATTGTACTTGGTTTTTTCATTGTACAGAATGCTAAGGGAATGTCATAGCTTTTATGGGCTATATATAAAAATCTATTAGCACTTCTATAAAAATATTATTAAACTTAATTAGTCCGTTCGTTTAGTTGAATACGCTAATCTCAGCAACAACTGGTTGGACTTGAAAATATATTTTTGTGTTGGATACTTCATTTATCGTGGAATGCTATAGGGTATTTTACATACAATTAAACATAAATTTGGGGTGTTTTACATATAATCAAACATCAATCCTTTTGATGTAACGCATCGAACCTGCGGTCAGGCTTACTTGTAGTAGAATTTAGGCCTCGCGGGTGAAAGCACATGTAGCGTCATAGCTAGTACATAGAAGTAGTAGCGCTATATGCGTTAAATTATATATCAATCTAACCACCCAGTTAGAAAACTTTCTAAGTGTTTATCAGTTACTAATTCCTTTTTTTTTTAAAAAAGGAGTGATTCAATATTTTTCCTAATATTACCTACAATTATAATAATAAAAATAACTTAATAATCAATACACATCCTTACAAAATTTGCGACAAAGACAAAGAAACAAACTCCCAACCCTCTTTTTAAAAATTCGCTTAACAAGAAAGCAAAGGAAACAAAGAAATAACTAAAACCTACGTATATTGAAGTTAGCTAGCTTTGTGTAAATATCATACCGCAAATTGCTCCAAAATGGTTTGCTTTAAAATTCAACACCCAAGCCTGTAAGGGACGTGGAAGTATGAATGTATTCATGAAATTATACTTGAAATGGATCCAACTTAATTGATAGTCTAATTTGATATGCATTTCTACAAGCGTTTATAGTAATAACTGAAGTTATTTAGTTTATTATACTATTTTTTTATATTAATATAAATAAATAAAAATAAATAAAAGCGTTAAATAACATATCAATCTATCGACTATCTTAGCCTTTTATACTAAAAGATACTAACTACGTATATATAAACATTTGCTATCTTTTCCTTATTAACTTGAGAACAGTTCTATTAAAGAAAGCTTTTGTTCATAACGTTCAGCCAATTTACCGCTCTATTGCCACCGTGCATCTCGTGATTCTATTTACGCAACTTATAATTATATGAAAATAACTTAAAAGATGCGTGTATTTTTAATAAGCGTGCATAACGGAACGCAATGAGAAATTCGTCATAGGTGAAGTGTCTTTATTAGTTGGTTTGGATTTATAAGTTTCGTATATTCATTTAAATAAGCATACAAAAAATTAAAATAGAGCATATTATTATCTATATATGTGTAATATATGCATGTATATACGTGATGTTCCTTAGAAAAAATCGAGTTATTATATATATTTAATAAAAATTGTTTTCATGTTAAAAAACAAAATGCGGCTGAGAATTTAGAGTTAAAGAAAAAAGACCGTCAGTGACACAGCCAAAATCTATAATCTTTATAAAAAATATGTTCCCCAATTAGTTGTACGCAATAGTTGTATAGAAAAACGACACTACACAAATAGAACATCCGTCAGCAAGAAGACACGCCGCGCCGTGACGCAACCGAAGCGGGAAATTAACGGAACGCTTCGAATAAAAGATCACTCGTGGCTTATATTGGTCGGGATTGTTTTTTTTTATTTTTTTAGCTTCACCCTGTATTTCGCACATAGCAGGATAACCAGAAGGAACCCGGTCCCATTAAGACATTTCCGTTCCCCAATTATCGCCAAATTATGGAGGCATTGCATGTTCGTTGGCGAAACTTAACGCACCGCTTTCTCTTGCTTTATCTTGTTACCAGAGCGAAAAAATAAAAATATTAAATCCCCAATGCGGCTTCTTTTTTTTATATATGTTTTCTAAAAAAGTACTAGTCACATTTTAAACCGAGTGGTTTACTATAAGTCACGTCTATCCGGGATCAAATTTAAAAAGTTTTCAAAAGCACTAAAGTTAGAAGTCCAGGATTCGTTCAAACTACCAACGACAGTGTCACACTTAGAAACTTGATTTCTTAGAAGAGAAGAAATTAGTAACTAACTGATAAGGTAACTTTGTGTCTTAGTTGCTTTCGTTTCACCTGGCTTCAACTGAAGTTCAAAAGTTTTGTTAGATTAAACGTTAATTATGTGATATTCCTTGTTTATAACATTTAATTTAATTTAATTAGCATCACGCTGTATCCCGCACACAGCAGGGTAGGCAGAGGGAACCTAGTATTAAAACACTCCGTTCCCCACCTTCTGCCGAATTTCGGAGGCATTGCGTGTTGAGTGGGAGGACTCAACGCCGCGCTTTGCCTCGACATCAGAGCGAAGAAATGGAAATATAAATTTAAGTAAATATTTCATCTCCTCGAGTGGGGATCGAACCCACAGCCAGTCGATTTTACAGTCACACTTTGTGCCGCTGCACCACGACTGGCCTCTGTCTTTATAACATACTTCAAGATATTTGAAGCGCCGGTTATGGGTTGGATTCCAACTTGTGTAAATGTGTATTTCCATTTTCTCAATCTGGATACAAGACCAAGCGCGGCTTTGAGTTCTATCACTAAGCACGCACAAAAATAGGTCGGAAAGAAAGGAATGGGATGTTTTAACAACAGGTTCCCTCTGTGTACCGTATTTCACGACGGTATAGAATGGTAGATAGAATTTTAGAAATAATACTTAAAGTTTATAATATATGTTAAGAACAAAAGCTAAAAGAATATCTGATGCGTAGAAGTGATATGAATATTATGTAAAGTCGAACTGTAATATATATTTGATTTCATTATATAATAATACGTCGGTTATCAAAACTAAAAAGAAACAAATATAACGATTATTATGAAATAACGAAAAAATAAATTAAGTGACAGGATCCGACTTACGGCTTCTGTATCCTGAATTTAATTAAACTATACATTTGATTTTAGCTTAACACTATGTCTGGAACCTAGTGCTAAGTCACTTCGTCCCCCACTCACGAGACGAGGACGTTATCAGAGTGAGGTAATGAAAATAAATTATTCCCCAAAGGAGAAACTGAACCCACAGTGGCGTTTACAATCAGATGTTGTAATGCAAGAAAAATCTTAAAATTAAATCTACATAGATAGCTATATAAAGCTAACAGAGAATTTGCAAAGTTTAAAATTATCATTTGAATACAAAATTCCATTATTTTTATAATTTTAAACAAAATGTGAATATATATAACTTTTCTACTCACTGTAAGGCTGTGGTCGTCCACCGGTGTACTGAGGTGACTGTAGTAGTGGCGCGCTTCTTTGCGTAGGCTGTACATCTTCTGATACTGTAAGAAATATAAATTATATTTCTATATGTAGGGATAGCCAATTTTTTTTCATAGAATTACTTAAGCTAACTAAATCAATCGTGGCGTTGTGCTCTGCCATTTTTAAAGAAAAGAAAAGAGAGAAAGAAATTTCTTGGACGGTTTCCAAGAGATGCGGGTTCGAATCCCGCAAAGTCGAAATCTACATACGTTTTTTAAAATATTTTTACCGTGGAATATACCTTTAAAAATGGTTAAAATATTTAATGACAATTTTTCGTAGATTCGTAGATTAACGAAGGAAACAGGTTCAACTCCCAAAAGAAGTCTCTTTATTAAATAATTTATCATCAAAATATTATGAAACGTGTATAAGAATACATTTACTATCATTTGTATATAAAAATGTAACTGAAATATACCTATATGAGATATTAGCGCATGCATCGATGATAAATTGGTTTTTATGACAAAGTAAATAGTTTTAAGATCGTAGTATATATAATTAATTTAGTAATAAGGAAATAAAATATATACAAGGTATTTTTTTTATTCTTAAATATTGTTTGCTCTATATACTGTTATTTGCGGGATAAAGCGTGAAGTTAATATAGATAAAGCTACTAAACAAGACTATACGGTCAAACAAATTTGTAAGCAGAACATGTTCCAAATGAATAATAGCAAAAAACAAAGGGGTATATATCTATGTCTAAAAATACGTATTATAGCTTTTTTCTAAGCGCAGTGTTGAGTTGCGTTACAAAAGCCACAAATAATATATATAATAAAGAAAATAGGTATGCTGACAAAATTTAAAGCTTTTAAAATTATTAAAAATATAACAATAATTTAAATTTATAGCATTTTATTTGTTTAATAATGGTATTTTATTTGCAATATGTATGCTTTCCCACAACCAAAAATATTATTGAAAAAAAATATATAGATGTAACTAAAGGTATTGTTTACTATAGAATATAGATTTTTTTTTGAAAGTGTTAAATAATTTTATTACATATATAAAAAATACACGGAAAGGTGACATCGAAGAAAGCGAACTTAACATAGGAAATTGTTAGTGCCAAATCTAGTTGAAAACACTAAAACTACAGCAAAGAAAAATAATACAAAACAAATTCCAAACGAAATGAAAGGAAAATAACAAAAAAAATTTAAAAAAAGCATTTAACTAACTAAACTAGGGTAGACTAGCTAACTATACTAATAAAACCGGATCGAAACTTTCAAATAACAATGGGTTAAACAAAAATAAACTTAAATAAAAAAACGATAAAGTTCAAAATGACCTAACTTACCGTAATTTCAACAGTCGGTTTTCTCTTCGACGGGGCGTTCCTTTCCCTTCCCTGCACATATAAAAATGACTAGACCACTCTTTGCTCAATAGGATTTATCTATTAAATTTCCCATAAAAAAATATCCCACGATACTTCATATAGCGTTATTGTGCATGCCAATCTCATCAAAGGTAACAAAGCTACATAATAACTAAACAAAAATGTATATAAAATACACTGTCTGTCTGTGTAGAGACATTTTAGTGTCGTGTCTTGTTTTTTCCATACATGTAGTTTAGCGTCTCAATTATTTTTTGATATTATTTTCGTTTATTATATATTTTTTTAGAGTGTGTCTGTCTTTAGTTTTATATGTGCATAGAAGGTACGGATATTATAATATTAAATGATCATATATATATATATTGTACATAAAAGTTTAGGTTAGGTTTACCGAATTTCTTTGCTTAAAACTAAAATTTCTAACATTTTGCTACTTTCAAACTAAAACATAGCTTACATTATAATTTTATATCACGATTTTCGTATCGTATTGAAAATTGGGTCAACCTCCCTTTCACTTTTTGTGTACATGTATGTTAATATACACTGTAGTGGATGCAATAAGAACTATGTATCAAAAACTAGACAGTATAAGTGACAAAATAAGTTTTAGAAGATGAAAGCTAGTGTTAATGTTTCATTTGCAAAAATGGTCACCCATCATTTCGTACATTTTTTTTGTGTTTTTGTAAAAAAATCACAAATGACTCGAAACGAAGAAACATTAACAGTGATTTTAAGCAATACATACCATTAATGGAGTGCAGAAAGCTTTGCTGAACCTATATCGTTAAAACTTGTGTTATTTTCGATCTATAATGATTGAAATCTCTTATCTAAAAACCATTAATTAATGAATTGTTTTATATTTGTCGAAATAATTGGTTGTTTTATAATGAAAAACAACATTGAGCTATTTTTAGTTCGTTTAAAAATTATTATAGATCGAATACTGTATAGATCGAATACTGTGTGTAAAGCTGAAAAGTTATATTGGAATTGGTATAAAAAGTTTTCTTATGATAAAGTCAAAGTTGGAAGAGAAGTGTGATTATTTGATAGAAATGTCGTTGTTGAATATACTTTAAATTAACTTTATATATAAGAAGTATGTTTTTATAAAGATAAAAATAACTAAGGTAAGTTTTTTAATGCTAACATAAAATATTATGAAACTAAATGTTAATATAAAAATAATGTTAATATAGAATATTATGAAGTCGTCGTGGAGTAGGGGCATACTGTAAACGCAACAGTTGTGGGTTCGATTGCTATTCGTGGGAATGAAATATTGAATATTTTCATCGTTCTGGGAGCAAGGCAAAGTGAGGCGTCGATTTCCGCCACTCAACACCATATGCTATCGAGAATTTGGCGGAAAATGGAGGATGGAAGTGCCTTAAAGGGAACAGAGTGTCACACTAGGTTTCTTCTAACTATCCTGCTATTTGCGGGATACGTGAAACAAAAAAAACTAAAAGTTTTGTTTAACGATCTCACCTCAGGAATTACTGGTTCGAATTGAAAAAAATCTTTATAATTTTTTATAATCCTTCAATATTTTTACTCAATCCTTCGTATTTAGCAAGACAAAGAAGTATTTCGTTTAGTAAAGTAGTATATGTTAACTGAGCAAGTTAGCTGAATAAGTGTCATCGAACCCGTACTGGGCCATGATGGCTATTATATTAGATAAAAATATATATTTTTGATTAATAACATGAAATAAATAGTCATTTTTTAATGAAAACTCATATTAAAGTAAATCAATTTTTGAGTTAGACATTTGAGTGGCAAATATCCTTTCGCATGTGGAAATTCCTTATATAATTCAAGAGCACGGAAGAATTCTCACTAAGAAACCTTGTTGCTTTCTTCGCGTGTAAGCTTCCGCAGAACTTAGTTGGGCGGAAGTTAAAAAGTTTAAAAAAATTAACTTTATAATGCCTAGTAAAGGAATTAAATTTGATTTTCAAATAATATTAGTATATTATAAAGCTGAACAGTTTGTTAGGTTGAATGCACTAATCTCAGGAACTACTGGTACTACTGGCATTGATAAATCATTTGCATTGCTTTTACAAAATACTTAATAGACGAAAACAGTAAACCTACAATAAATCTCTTTTTCACTGTTCGACATTCACTTTGGTAAAAGGGAAGTGGCAAATCCGAAATTCCTTGTCTCCTACGCTACTGGTTAGATTCGATTTAAAGTCTCATTTCAAACCTATGCACAAAATTTACTATAGTAGGATAGACTACAGTGTTCTTGAACTGTATTGGATTCAGAGGCAGTATTGAATACGAGATGGCGTAAATGTTATTGAATTGTTAACTATGCATTTTACTTGTTACTTTTTCGGTACGTTTTGTTTTATTTCAAGTTAGATTTCGTCGTAGTTGTGGGTTTGATATCCTTTATCCATATTCCTTTTAACTGCTCTGGTAAATTTAGAATGGCGTTAAATTCCGCCACTCTATGCAGCATCTCAAAAATTCTCAGCATCTCTCAGTAAGTACAGTATGAAGCTAAAAAAAAACTATGCGACAAATAGAAGGGATATTGTTACTTAACCAAATTTTGCAGAAAAAATTACAATATATGTTTACATGTGTGTCAGTGCCGCGTTAAGTTCCACTGCTCGCTTAAAACTGTCTCGATATCACACTACAAACTCGCAACAACGTCTCGAATTCAGGCGGAAAACAAAGAACGGAGTTCTATATGCGGGATAAAGAGTGAAGCAGAAAAAAATACACAATTTGTCATTTGAAGCACCGTCTGTACTAATGAATGTAGCATTGTGGTCTCGTTGTGTTTCATTTTACTTGAAACGTAAATAAAATAATTATAATGAGATTTACTTCTCTGGTATACATTTACATAATGATAGATAGGTAAATGTAGGTCAAGTTCGGTCGAGGTCGACGAAAGGAAAAGCTTTTAGTTTTATATAGGTACGTATAGACAGTGGAAGATTTTTCTCTCTTAATGCTAAAAGACTGCTAAGAAAATCTAAAATTCATATTTAATTCACGTTTTTTTTTATTAAAATGCTAAGCTTATTCAATCACGTTATTTTTTTGGATTTATGAAGTTTGTAATTTCCCAGAATGTGGATAATGCTTAAAGAATATTATAGTAGTCTATACTAATATAATAAAGCTTACGAGCTTAAGAGTTTGTTTGTCTGATCGCGCTTTTCTTCAAAACTACTCCTGCAAAATGCAAAAAGCAAATTAAACTTCTAGTATTAAATAAGCCAACATATTGTACCTATATAAAGAAAAGCTACATATTGTACCTACGGTCAATGCGGTCTTGCGAGTTACCTTTGCCATTTATCTGCCATGTGTTACCCACAACTCTTAGTTATACCAACGAGACGCGGGCAAAAATTTATTATTAAAATAAAAAAAAGAAACTAAAACTCAAATTTATACAAATAACAAATGCAGTATATATACGTACTTCCCAAATACAAAGTACAACATTATTTATTCCAAAGCAACCCCTGTCCGTACTGGAATCGAGTTACACTTCCCAATTTGTAGGTAGTCCGAGCTGCGATGCTACCACAATATGGGAGGCTATCAATCGTTCTCATACTTTACCTACCTTTACCTATAAATGTTTCCCTTTTGCAACCTGCACTACTGTACATTGACGAAGTTGAGAGAAATACTTTTTTGGAAATCGTATAAAAATTTATACGTTCAACCGCCCTGATCACTAAATTGTATTTATTTGTTAAAAATAAGTTGGAATAAGCTTATTCGAACATGACGGTTGTGGGTTCTAAAACAATTCGGGGGATATTTTGCCTAAATAAACAGCTTCGCCCAAATTTAACTAGCGAATATTTACTGACTACCGTAATATAATAATAACACAAAAATAAACACAAATAAAAATTCTGTTTAGGTTAACATTTTATTTCCCATATAGCGCGATAGACTACTGACAGAGGACTGGAGACTACTTACTGTAAAAACACTCCGACTCCACGGTCTGTCTAATTTTGAAAATGTGGCGGAAGTTAACCTCACTCTTTATCTTCAGCGCTGAAATGAAAATTTTTCGTTCCTCTGAGCAGGGATCGAATCCACTACGCCTAGACGACAACAAACATATTTTAGAACAAAAAAAATTATTGCATTTCAACATTTTTTTCTACATTTTATATTCCAGGGGATGTACCCCTTGACGCCTTATCGGTACATCAAAGGGAAAACGATCCGCACTTATCAGCGGCTTTTTGATTTATCATTTGGAAATATTTAGTTACGAATATTTTTTTTGTAGAAATAAATAAAAAAAAATAAGTTCGCTCTCTAATTTTCTCTATAAAAAATGAAAATAAAATATAAAGAGAATAAATATTTTTTTAAAAAATACGTTCACGCACCGTTTCGCATTCCTCTAACAGCGGAAACACGAGACACCTTCATAATATATAGAAGGATACGAGTATACCGTATAGTAATATTGAACCACTTGTTGACATATCAAAGGTATTTTTCTGGTATGTTTTTAATAGTGAACTGATGACGTGTCGTGGTACATTTGAATATGAGTTCTAAATGGAAAAAATTGTATAAAATATTTTCACTATAAAAAATGTTTAAACAGCGTCACGGATACAGTAGGGTAGGCAGAGGGAATTTAGTGTCAAGACATTCCGTTCTCCACTTTTCGCCAAATTAAAAAAGTTTAATTAGGTATATTATAAACAATGGATCCTCTACAAAAGGTTGAAAAGACTGGAACATAATAAAAGACTAAACAATAATTTTTACAAGTATTACACATATATAATTAGCACACTGCGAAACGAACCGAATATCTGACTAAAGCATAACCCACTTAATTTTCCCCAAAATTTAATCAAGATCCGAGAGCTACGTATTCAAGTCCTGCTACATAATTTTTTTCAATACTTTATCTCATGCCATATTTAAAATAAATATTTCAAGTTTTCTACCACGTTCAATATCATACGGCGGTAAAAACAGAGAAGATCTAGTGTTAAAATATTTCGCTTCTCGCCCGAATTTGCATTGAGCTGCACTCAAACTCACACTTACCTTATCCGACATAGATAAAGACTTGCCTACTTTCACTATAAACATTCCTTCAAACGATTTCAATGTACAAACATTATGTACATATAATTTACTACCTGTTGTTTCTCCAAGCTAACATAAAATAGTCTGGCAGGAACAACATAAATATATGTGAATCCACGTCGAGCTCACATCGTGACAGCTGAGAGAAGGAAATGTTAAGTGTTTGGAAACGCGAAGACGAAATATCGTATTGTTTATTTATTGATCTTCAAAATATTTAAGGCCGTCGTGGCACAGCGTTAACATAGCGTAAACGTAATGTTTCTGGGTTCGATACCCATTTGGGGATTGTTTTTCTTTTTCTGGCTCTGCTAATAAGACAAAGGGCGGCGGTAAATTCCACAACTCAACATGCAACATCTATAAAAACAGGAGAACCGACTATCTCAATAATATGTTCCCTTAGCCTACTACTGTGATCAGGAATAATAATATTATTTCAATATATCATAATTATAATTAATTTCATAATTATAATTTGTGTTAAATGTAAATATAAAATCTCAAGAATTTTGCCGATATTAAACGTCGTATTTATAACCGAAAAAAAACGCATTTTAATCATTCGCTCTAACTACAAAGTTCGTAGATGTTCTACAACACTTTTGCTAGCTCTCCATCTACGCAAATAATGCTTTCATACCCATTCAGGAGTAATTAATTAGTTTCATTTCCTCACTCCGGTAATCAGACAAAACTCAACGTTGAGTACCGCCACTCGATCCCCGTTGCACGCATGTCTCGAAAATTTCGCGGAGTGTCTTAACACTAAGTTTCCTCCGTTTGATAACATAATATACTTAATATACTTATATAAATAAAAGCAAAAAAAAAACAAATCTCGTCTGCGAATCACGTTGGGACTTTAATGATTCTTACAAAATGCGTTATCCTTTATTTACCATTGCTTTTTAATATTCCGCGCGTAGTTAGAGCGTTATTTCATTAAAAGTTTTAATGAGCGGACCCCGTTTTCGTTATGGCCTTAATAGCATTATAAAAGTGTGCCAGTTTAGGGTTCCGCAGTTGTGATATGTCTATTATATATTTATCGCGTCTTGAATAGCGGGACTTGTGCCGTAATCGTTTAATTAGAATAAAATATTATACACATAGAGGCCAGTCGTGGCGCAGCGGCACGAAGTGTGACTGTAAAACCGACTGGTTGTGGGCTCGATCCCCACTCGAGGAGATGAAATATTTACTTACATTTATATTTCCATTTCTTCGCTCTGGTGTCGAGGCTAAGCGCGGCGTTGAGTTCTGCCACTCAACACGCAATGCCTCCAGAATTCGGCAGAAAGTGGGGAACGGAGTGTCTTAACACTAGGTTCCCTCTGCCTACCCTGCAGTGTGCGGGATACAGCGTGAAGCTATTATACATATTAATGTTCAACAAATGAACCATGGCATTAGATATCAGTTAGGTTAAGTTACGATTTATATATATAAATCAACTTACACGATACAGATGTGAAAGTTTTTCTTATAATGGTACAATAAAAATACTACCAATATATATGTGGATTCGATTCGTCGGAATTATTTTTTTAATTTCTGATAAAAATACAAAGTGCAGCGTTGAGTTTCCCCATGCAACACGTAATGTCTTGAAAATTAGGTGGCAAGTGGGGAACGGAGTATTCTAACACTAGCATCCCTAAGCCTACTCTGATATATATGGGATACAGAGTGAAGCTAAAAAAACATCTAAATATATTTGGATACATAACATTTTATACAAAAATAGTCATCATTTTTGTTCCCTGAACACGTGCACACGTCGTAGCTACTCGCAGTTCAAAATGTCAAAGGCGAACAGATAGACACGTTCACGTTTTCCTCTGGATATTATTCCATATGTTTACTGAAATAGCATTGAAACTTGTGTCCATGTCCGTTTCACTTTATTCATAATATTAAACTAAACTAAACTAACTTCACGCTTTATCCCTAGCGGGGTAGTCAGAGAGAACGGAGCGCCAAACGCTACGGTCTCTACATACCTCTTTCGCCTCGTCCACTGTCATCAACCTCTTCATACATGCCCTCCGGGGGGTCCTCATGCTTTTAACGTGACCTTCCTCCAGTATCTTTGATACTGTGTTTTCGAAGGTCAACCGAGGTCTCCCCCTACCTCTCTTACCACTCACTTTTCCATCATAAATCTTTTTTGCCATTCTTTCATCACTCATTCGTTCGACGTGCCCAAACCAGCTGAGCACGTTCTTCTTCATTCTCACCGTGACATCCTCGCTAGTACCTGTCATAATATTAAATTAATAAAATGAAACGATTATAGCAAAAAGTTTAGTCATTTAAGTGCTTTTAATATGGGAATAAGATGTGATCTTGAATCATTCAAACACTAAAAAATAATTCTGCATTAAGATTTTCAACAAAAAGAAAAACAGAATTAAGATTTCATAGTAATAAAAATGTGTTTGGAGTGTCTGAACTACACACGATAATGTTTTTTTTTAGGTAATATTAAAATATCCTTAGGTGAGATTACGTCAAAAAATTGTTGTAATACAAATCAAATTAATTTTGTTGTTTCAATTCGGTACGCCTAATAAAACTCAGTGTTAAAACACTCCATTTTCCACTTTCCGTTCAATTATCGAGACATTGTGTGTTGAGTGGTGGGACTCAAGGTCGCGCTGTGTTGTTACTATAGCTAGAAATCAGCTAGAAATCAGAAGCAATTTTATATTTTTTCTTATAACAAAAATTTTACTACATTATAAAATACAAACATAACGTTAGCAAAATTTTACTATTTAACGTTTAAACATTCCCACATACATTGTGACAACGCATCTGGTAGACGTCTACGCCACGCTACACCGCTACGCCGCTACGACGGCGTCGTATGGCTGAAGTAGAGTTTGTGGCGTTGGAATTACCATTTGAAATGTACCTGTACTGTGAAATGTTTTAAACCACTCGTGAAATTTAAACATTTAAGCTACCTACTACTTATATGAAAACAGTTATAAAATGGCTAAACGGATTATTAAAAGTATTATTACGTAATATTTGCATTTTTTGTCTAGTTACATAAAGTGATAAGTTCCACCATTTACGTACAGTCACTGGACATGAAAGATTTAAGAGAAAAAAAATTAAAAAATCCATTTCATTGTGACAGTATAATAAAATAGGTTGAACATGTGTACGTACATACATAAAATACATGTCAAGTTAGAATCCAAGAACAAAAGCGAAATACAATAAAGGAAAAAAGAGGTTTTTACATATAATTGAATAAAATATTGGGCCAGAGTCGATATCAGCTGCGTACTATGAATACTGATATTTATAACGCACAGACTGACGACAAATTTGGAACACAAAATACTTTTTTAAGAAAATGGTATGTACATAATTATGTCGATTTGGAATCCAAATTAAAAATATGTTAATAGGAATGAAATACAAATGTAAAAGTTACAAAACGTAAAATTTCTTATTTTTCACGCTGTATCTCAGTAGAGAATACTACTGCCAAGATATTTTTATTTAATATTTTGACTTGGGTAACTAAACTCTGTGCTTTGTCTTGCTAAATCAGGGAAATGATTGATACCTCGATTGGGAATTAAGCTTAAAACCATATTAAAAGAGAAATTAAAGTTTTTAATTGGACGATAACCAATTTTAATCTTTTTTTTTACCTTCATTTATACCGTATATAATAAGAAAACAAGAGGGAACCTAGTAATAAGACACTACGTTTCCCACACACAGCTAAATTTTAAGATATTTCTCAATAACCTTTATATTTCGTACAAAAAATAATAACATGAAATAATAATATCAATAATTACTGCGTGGTGCGCCACTCGGTCTACTAATACTATATCAGATCTACTGGCAACAATATACCTGTCAGCTTTGCTCTAGTAGCTCAGTAGAGCAAAGCACAGCTATTTTCAAGAACAGACGTGGAAATTTACCTATAGTAAGGCACCTTTGATTCCATAAGACTATGTCGATGAGCAAGTTGTCGCTGCTTATTTTTCATGATACCATGTATAGTATTTACTTTCTCTATCCTTCTAACTTAAAAATATTAACAGCCTTTAAACTTTCCACGTGCAAACATTGCTACATTTTTATCAATAATGAAAGGCACTAATGAACAAAATAATTAGGTTGCCAGTTAACGTGACTATGATATTAAAATAAAAAAAAAATTAAATACTTTTCATTGCTACAATTTTTCTCCATTAGCAGTAGATATTGTAAATGGATCAAAAAGGACAAAAATATATTTTATAAATAAAGCTTATTGATTACCCATTGTGTAATAGTAATAAATATATTTTTGGCAACATACAATTGATGTCAGTGAGTTTTCTTCGCTTTAAGACAAAGCCTAGGTTGGTTTCATTCTATATCGCATATTTTTACGAATCTCTAATCTAAAATCTCTATTATAAGAGGAATAAGGCGTGAAGTTGAAAAAAAACTCATATATAATTCAACACGATATTAAGGTTCTCTGAATAGTAAACCAAAGGACAATCACACCGTATACAATCCTAAGTTATCAAATATACAGTATTTGATAAACATTATCAAATATACGATAAATATTCCACCTTACAATAACACAAAATCCATGAATAAATAAATAACAAAACGCAGCTTTCAATCGTGGTGCATGTGAACCGTAAGGCATTATTTGAAACACGCGAGACCTATAACCTATAGCCTATAAATAATCAGAGACGGTATCGACGTTTGAGGGAATACTAAATCACTACAATTACTAGGAAATAGAGTCACGATAGGTCATCGTTATGTGTAGTTTAAAATAAAATGTCTATTTAAAATGGTTGCCCTTTAGAAAGTATTACTTATGAGTGATACTAAATTGTATTTTAATAATAATGAGAAAACGTCATGAAACATTTATAAATTATCAACCTAAGATCTCGTTAAAATCCACCAATAAACCACGCAATATCTCGAATTTTCGGCGTAAAGTGGAGAGTAACTACCGTGTTACTTGTGGGATACAGCGTGAAGCTACAAAGTTGATGTTCACCTTCTACGCATTCCTCTTGCTTTATATTAGGAAGACAGGAGGCTCTGGGAGGGTTAATTTTATAGCATAGACGCTTATATACTTGGAGTGACTTTTCGACCTACGCAAATATCATACGTTTATAGTCGAGCTTTTACTTACATAGTATATTCAAGATAAGTCAGTTTGCTGAATGACCTTTACATAGTGATCGTTAAGCAAGATGGAAGCCTAGGTTAGGTAGCTTTGTAAGTTATCTAAAATTGAAAGAGTTACAAAATAATAAAGTTTAGAATTTGCTACCTAAAACAAAATTTTGGTAGCATTTCGACGAAATGGCAACTTTAAGACCATTGTACTGCGATTAGAGAATCAAATATTCAGAAAAGTCATAACAACGTTTACTCGAAAATATAAAAAAAATATATACAATCCAACCAAACCACAAAAAGTTTTTACCAAATTCCCAAAAAGGCACTTCTAATACGAGAACCACGAAGGCACTTCATTACAATTCATTTAATTTGTACCCTTCTACTACTGTACTGTTTGTGGTCTACCCTCATACAGAATACAATTTTATTAACTTGGTTTTAAGATTCAAAATCGAGAAACAAAAGCATAAATCCTATTTTATCTAACATTTCGAGAGAATCCAGTCTTTATTTTGTTACTATAAAGTTGAAATTCCTATTTTGGCGGGTAGTTGAATATTTTAAGGCAGAGTCGCGTGATGTTACAGAATTCGATGTGGGTCTGCATTGTACGGTCACGGAAGGTAACAAGCATCGGGGACACGAGTAATACTCTGATAAATAAAGCGAAACCGAAATATTCACAATATTGTCTCAAACCTGTCAAATGCAGGAAGGAAGAGAGCTTTTTATATTTTAGCTTATAGCCAACGTCACGTTTAAAGGGGGAGTGGTTGTGATGTAAAATGAATGGAACACGAATTGGACTAATTTTTATTTTATACAGTGCAAACAAGCACAAATAGAATTGGAAAAATATTCAAACTTAAATTGTAGGGCTTGTTATAAATTGCAGTGTTTTTTTTAAATTCAATTGAAAGTTAGTTTGATGTCTATAATGTTTGAATATTTTTTTATTACTTACTAGTCGGATGCCTAAAATATATGAATTTTACTTTAAAGGCCATCGTTGTTTAACATTTAACATCAAAAATTGCACTATAAAAAAGCAAGAAATAATCAGGTTCACGTTTTATTCCCACGTAGCGGGTTAGGCAAAAGCTAGTGATAAGACTCCTCTTTCCCACTTTCCTATTTTTAGATGTTCCGCGTGGAAAAATGAAACTCAACACTGCGCTTAGTCTGCCAGAGCGAGGAAATAAAACCAATTTATTTTCTGAGTAGTATCGAACCAACAATAGTCCTGTTTACGGTCAGACGTTTTCCCACTGCACCACGATGTCTTCCAAATATTTATAAAATTATAAATAAATATTTTTTCCAAATGCTTAAAAATATTACATTGTTAAAAAAAAACAAGAAATATAACTTAGCAGTAATATCAAATAAAAAGACAATACGAACAATTTCTCAAACCGACACAAATCAATTGATACAGTTATGTGAAACACTTAATTTTATACGCGCCATCTTCAGTGTTGCTGACGTTTCGAAGTAAATTATTATTATAAAATGAACTTATATTTCAAGGGATGTTGTGTAATGTTTGATTATTTTGTTGTCGTTTATCTATTTTAAAGATACACCAACTTTTACTTACCGCTTCGCCCAGTAAATACAATATACAAAAGGATTCTTTCATTCGAATCAGTAGTTTGTGAGATATTGATAAATGAAGCATAGATAAAAATAAATAAATAAATCAGCTTCACGCTGTATCCCGCACACAGCAGGGTAGGCAGAGAGAGCCTAGTGTTAAGACACTCTGTTCCCCCCTTTCTCCCGAATTCTGAAAACATTGCGTGTTGAGTGGCAGAACTTAACGTCGCGCTTAGCCTCGACACTAGAGCGAAGAAATTGGAAATATAAATTTAAGTCAATATTTCATCTCCTCGAGTGGTAGTAGAAGTATAGATAGTATATACTAATAAAAAAATAGAGCAATCTTGATAATATGCTACAGTCTTTACACAGGTTTTTCAACACTCAAAGGATGGCCTTGCGAGTGAAGTTGCAGTTCTATGTAATGTAATCCTCAATATTTTAAGTACCAATCCTTATATAGTATTTGAACCTGAATCGTAACTAAAAGCCTCATTTTCACAACACGGCATCAATAACACGACATTTTTAATAGCACCTAAAAAATAAATTGTTTATAACAAATGACATCTCAAATAGATCTTATTTGACACCAACCAGGTACTGTGAGCCTCACCCTACACCTAATGGACGGAAACGATTGGGGAGGAGTGTGGAGGGAAGAGCACGACTGAAAGCACCTCTCCCCTTAAAATGGGGTTAGAGGTAAGGAAATTGCACTTCACAAGGTTTCCCTGACCTTATTGTATGGAAATACCGCATTCACGCGTAGCAGCGAATCGGATGAACGATAATTAGATGTTGATGAAGAAAGAAAACTGATTTATTGCCTATCATTTTGTGTTGAGAGAATTTATTTTCTATTTTGTTTCGTTGTAAATGTGAAATAGGATTAAGTCTATGGAAAGGAGAACATGAAATATATTAAATTAGTGAGATATTTTATTAAATTGTATGAAATTTTGGTAGAGAGATCAAGCCTTTATTTTTGTGTAATTGTAAATACATCTTGTGAAAAAGCTTTGAATTTTATTTAAAATAAATATAATAATTTCACAAGCCTATTTAAAACAAATACAATTCTTTAAAAAAAAAATCAAAATTAATTTTCACAATTAAAATTGAAACCACACAATACATTGAAACCACAAATTAAACAGTCCAAAAAGTAATTAAAATAACGAACGAAAATTTCCAAGCTTCAACATCAACGATCAGTGATAAAATTAGTTGAGCGCGATAACGTTATCATCGCAACTTCAAACACAGTAATAATCTTCCAAAAATTTTCAAACCTGAGAGACTTTTGAATAAATTGGACGCAGAGATAACCGGAGGCGATAAAATATTCGGTGAATCTGGTTTAAAATTTCACTCTTCTGGTCGGTTCAGAACGATCGGGACCAATTGGTAGAATAGAATGTCAATACGATATCAATTCTTTGTCAATACCATAATATATTTTCAAAATATATGAAAATTTAAAAGTAGTGGGAAGCCGCGCCTCTTGAAAACAATTAAAGTGTACCAGCCAATTAAATTATACGTATTTTTAGCTTCACGCTGTATCCCGCACATAGCAAGTAGAGGAAACCTAGGAACCTACATTCCGTTCCCACTTGCGTTATCGACTTTCCGCCGAATTCTCGAGGCATGGGCTAGGTCGGGCTCAAATTCTGCTACAATAAATTTCCCATATGGAATTTCTGAAAAAAAAAATCAATAAAATGCCGACATTCGAGTTCAAATCAAATATTTTGTTACGACCACGCGCGTATTTGCGTGCCTTGCAAACATTTAGATCGTACAGGATAACGTAATACATCCTTTATTTCGTGGTTTATAGGGACCATAGTAGTTTGTTATATCTGATTCCAATCTTTGGTGAAAATAAATAGCTTTAGCAGTAACTATTGCGGATATTGGTTATTTTCTATATAAATACAATTGTGTACAATTTAATGATTTAATTTTATTTTAAACATGAATATATGTCGCTCAGTTACGGTTATATTTGACTGTACTTATTGCATTTTACAGCGAAAGCATACAAAAATAGAAATTTCGTAGATCTGATTACAGAGTCGTGGCGCAGGGGCACAAAATGTGTCTGTAAACCAGCTGGTTGTGGGTTCGATCCCCACTGGGGGAAGTAAAATATTTATTTAAAAATTATTTGTCGAGGCAAATGGCAGCGTCGAGTTTCGCTACTCAATGCGCAATGCCTTCAGAATTCGGCGGAAATTGGAGAACGGAGTGTCTTAACACTAGTTTAGGTAGTCCACTGCCTACCCTGCTGAATTGATACAATGAAGCTGATTTAATTTAATTTAGTTTTTTATCTAATTATCCAAAAGTTATTATTTTAAATATTCAGTCGAGGCCAATTTATTTTATAATATTTTTTTAGAACTCTATAATTGTGGGTAGTGGCGTATAATGGCACAGCATCTGACTGTAAGCGCGATGAATGTGGATTCAATTCTAAATAGATTGACACAATGATTTAAAATTCGTCGCTCACATAGCCTCTCTACCCATCTAGCTATGCGGATCTCGATCTCGATGTATACCGTAATAAGTTTTACTTCAAATTTAAATATAACGTTTTAGAGAAGACATGTTAATACTAAACTCATATTTTTAATAACACTTTTGCACGCGACTAAGTAACTAACTCCCGTACGACATAAGCCATAGAATATTGCGATGCGCAATCACTGGAGTCGCGCCAGAATGATCCAACGGCTTTGTATCGAGGGTACTTTGAGATTTGCGACACTTGCCAAGTTGTGGATATTACCTGTCTGGCGTGGGATTCTTTGTAAACAACGACTTAATCTTAAAATATATTGCACATTTTGTATAAGCCAATTAAATTAGGTTAAGTAAGAATTAAGATATAACATAGAGATTTGTCTACATATATTTTAAAAAATCAAATGTTTGTTTGTACTTGGGGCTATTGTAGATTGGTAAGAAACGTCAAGTACATAAAATTTTTGTACACAAACTTGTTTATACTTATTTAGAAAACGTAAAAAAATTGAACGTAGCGGGACTTGAAATCCTGGAAATCTACCTGTATTTTTCTTTCCTAAGAATCTTACATTTATAGATTTAGCATAGTTTGAAACTATTGTCACCATCACCCACTGAAAATATTACAGTTTAAAATATAAAAAACTTGCAAAATCTGCATTTAAGAGCAATCAAGACAAAACGGAAAAGGTTAAAAATGTTGTAGTCGTCCGTCTCTAAAACCACTGTAGTGTAAATTAATTGTAAAGATCCACCCTTCATCCCCCATATAACAGGTGGCAAAAAAATCAAGTCAAGACACTACGCTTCCCACTTTTCAACAAACAACAACAACTTTAAATATTCTATACATCGTATGTTAAGTTGCCGAACTCAACTCAAAGTTTTGCCCAGTACCAGAAAATAATTGATTGCTCTGAGAAGTTCCGTAAACGTCGCATTTACAGACAGAAGCTACTTAAACCACTGCGCCACGATTGCTTTAACTAAAAATATGACAGTTAAAAATTAAAAAAAAGCGTTATGCGCTGCCAAGACAAGGGAAAAAGGTTAGAAAAGTACTAGACGTCTCGTAAAATCACTGTAGTATAAATGAATTGTGAAAATTGTGAAAAATGTTAAAATAAACAAAACTTCATTAAAAGTTTCCATCTTATCGGAGTCCACGTTGGGCGCCAAACAAAATGGCGTCGTAAAAATAAACGTAGCGGAACTAAAACAAAAGTTGTTATATAAAAATATTTCATAGTAATATTGCCTTTTTGCCATTTGAAGATCTTCGCTTGGGCCAACTCTACTTTATTTATGTATTTCACAAGTAAGTGATATGGCGAGATTATAATAGGCATATGCTTTCACGCCGTCGTAGTGAAGCAGGACGGCATCTGCCTGTAAACGCGATGGTCGTTGTTTCGATCTCCACTCTCGGGAATGAATATTATTAATTATCCACCAGTATATTTAATTAACTTCATAAGGACCAGCGCAAGAAACTCAGCGGAACTTTATTATGTATATATATATATATATATATATATATATATATATATATATATATATATATATATATATATATATATATACATATATATATACATATAACATCGGCAGGAAACTACTTTGATTTATATCTAATTACAAAAGTAGTTGAATTTTCATATTCATTAAATAGGAATGCATTGAAGTTCTACAACAACAATATTTTGACTAATTTATAATAGTGAAGCACAAACACTGCGGGGAGAAACAGTCCTTATGAATCATTATAAATATTGTACAACTAGTTGATTCTTTGTTTTCTGTCGAGAAATGTGAATGGAAATGCTAAAACGAAATTGTTATTACGTTTATATTTAGTTATAATATAATCGTGCCAAGAATAACAAATTATTTTTACTCTAAATTTTGTTTAACTTAACGCTTTGTACGTAGCAGGGTAGTTGGAGGGCTACACGCTGTATTCAGCACATAGGCTGGGAATCTAATAAGACACTATGTTTCCATTAGGACACTTCCGTGTCCCACTATGGCCTCTATTCTCTCTGGCTATCCTATTTAAATTTTTAAATATGAACGAAAATATGTATTATAAAATATCTTAAACATTTTTAAAATCACTTAGATCTATTAAATCTATCAAAATTATATATGCTGAAAATTTGCATCTTGTGACAAGAAGTATGAATTATGATTTGTAATAATAAATTATGTATAATTATGCATATAATTGTTATAATTTGTAAGATTTGAAAAGTTTTGTGGGTTATGTAAGTAAGTTAAAGTAAATGCATGCACTCTACATAGATATACAAAAAATATCATGCTATATTAAATAATATGAAATTAATATTTAATACAAAATCTCTTAAAACAATTAAATTCTCTCAGAAAATGTTATAATTGTGATATTTTTTTATACAAAAAAGTACATTTCCCACGAAAGCGTAAATAATGGGAAGAATCTTTGAGAGCTTTTATTTCATTTCAGAATCGAACGTTTCAAATAGTTCATTCGAGTATTTCAGTTATTCATAGTCACGTGCACACTTTGTACGTTGTCTTAAAATAGTTTTATCTATAGCGATATACGTACTTAGGAAATCAGAAGTTTTAATGATATATGTACCTACCATATATCATGATTATTATACTTTATTTTTAGTTTGAAAAAGAAAAAAAAACATTTATATTTATTAATAGTTTACATGATATATGGGCCAAAAATACCGTGCATTGTAATATTTGTTTCAATAAAAATAATAATGAAAGAACGGAAGGATCCTTTCAAATATTACTTTAGGAACATAGATATACACCTATGTTCGTACCCTTCACTGTATCTCGTTTATATCTCGATTGATAGCAGAGTGGCAGGAAACCTAATGTTAAAAATGCCCCGTTCCCTTTCTTACCGCCCAGTATTGTAGACTGGCAGAATTAAATGCAGTGCTTATTACATTCTTTATTAATAGTTTATTAACATAAATATTTATAATTAACAAAAAATATAGAACTGGTACGGATTTTCTTATTTTAATTTTCTCTCTCAATCAAAAAGCAGGACGCTTGCGTCCGTTTTTTTTTTGGGTTTGACAATTAATGCTAATATTACAAAGCACGGTATCTTATAATTTGATATAATATATAACACTTACATGTGTAGTCCCAACTGTCTTGATCATTTTTGAACACGTTCAATCTTTCAGGCTGCAACAGAAAGAAATAAAAATGAAATGAATAAAATATTAATAATACGATTAAATTTAAATCTTATCCTTAGCTTGACCTTTTGAGGAAAGTCGTGGCGCAGAGGCACAAATGTGCAACTGCAACCTCGACGGATAGCACATTCGTTTCCCACTAGAGGAAATAAAATATTTAGTATTTTCAATTCCTGTAGAGGAATTGAAAATACTAAATATTTTATGCGTGTAGACGCAAAGCCTATAGAAATCGTCGAAAAGTGGGAAACGAAAGTGGCTTAATGGGAACAGAGTGTCTTAACACTAGATTCCCAGGTCACCCCTGCTTTCGCTGCTATGTGTGGGGTACAGTGTGATAAAATCTTTTACCTAGTATTACACAATATTTCAAGTAGTTCTTGAGATAAGCGCGTTCAAACGAACAAACTTTTCAGTGCAGTTTTATAATATTTGTATAGAAGTAAAAGCAAAACTATGTTAAGAAAGGGTAAATATAATTTTATCTTGACATATCTCTCAACATTTTGGCAGTTATCATTTCCCGCACATTTTGAGAGACGTTGTAGGTTGGCGTTAGCGGAATTCAATGTTGTATAATTTTTTAATAAAATAAACAAAAATAAAGTAAAAAAAAAATCATTCACAACATCATTGATAAAAAAATAAAAAAAATTGGATTTAAAAAAAAACACGTTTCACGCCTTTTTGGTACTGTACGTTCATACTGTATGAACCTAGTATTAAGTTCACTCTGTTGCCAACTAAAACATTGCATATTGAGGGGTGGAATAAAACACCCGAGCGTATTTTATGAAATGAAAATAATTTAAATATAATAATTTCCACAAATGCAAATCGAACCCGTAACCCATACGTTTAAAGTCATAAACTATCCCACTGTACGACGACGACGTATCACCGGCACAGTGGATTTAAAGGAGGTAAATATCTTTACGGGATACGTTTCATGTGTCCCGAACAAGTGTCCTTAAACCCTTTAAAAGGACGCACTTGAGATTTAATCGGTTTGTAACCCGACCACAATTTCGTGTAAGTATTATAAGTAAACCTTCGGGACACACCATTGTACCGCATCGGGACAGTTTTTGACATGTAAGCGAGATAGGTGTGGGTTTGTTTCTATTATATTTTAAATATTGTTATATTGTAACTCTGATTCAAAATAATATAGCAGTTCTATAATTTTAACACGATTTTCGTTATATTGCGTGTTGCTTGGCGGAATTTTATTATCTTGTTTTGTCTGTGGAAACTGGACAAAGCACGACAATAAATAAACATCGTCAAACTAATGAAATTCTTTTCTCCGAGTAAGAATAGTATCTAAAACCGTCTAAAAATTTATGGCACTAAGACGCTGTGCTGGTGTGCCACGACGAACTTTTGTAAGTACTTTGAACACATTGATACACGAGTGTATACAAAAATTTAAAAATGTATAACTAAATATGCATCTGCATCCATGGTACAGCATACGATAATGATACTAATGTACAAAGAAATACATCTCCCGTTCTAAAACGCTTTCACTCCAATACGTTTTGGCTTCAAACATCGCTTATACCAAGGATTTGGCAAGCGAACGAGGCCAAGTTGTAAACTTAGTATTATTTATATCACGATCTATCTTTCATATATGTAAATAAAAAAATATATATTAGTCTTTATGAAAAATAAAAGAAATTATCTGGAATTTTTTTACTTGCATGAAAAAATACGTAATAGTAATTTTTACACGAGACGTTCTCTGTGAAGACTTCAAAATCGATTTCACAAAGAAGAAAGATATATGTATATTTTTAGAAATAACTAAACTTTTGTAAAACTGTCTACTTAAAGCTGCGTGTCTAGCACCAGCTAGACTAAAAAAATGGTATTTGACATTTTGACAAGTTACAGAGCGGAGAAGAGCACTAAGAGAGGATTTCTCAAAACTACAACGGGCACAGAAAAAAACGGGATTTAAAGTCGAATGGACCACTATACACAATAAATCAAATCAAATATAATTTTTGGATATTAAAAAAACCTTTTAAATTTACTGAAGGAATAGCACGACACATTCGTAGTCAAATCAGAAATAAGTATAATAAAAGAAAATATATATTCAAATTAAGTGGGTGAAAGCTCTTGATACACGAATATGTTATACTTATTTTATTTATCATTATGTTATTATTATGGAAAAAGGGGTCGGATACTATAATTTACTTAAATGGCTCTTATTAATGTCAAGTCAAGAGTGCTTAATACAATTTGTATTAAAAATGAATTGTGCCAACTTACCAAAATGCTCTATTTCCCTTCTATAGAACATAGAAATAATTATTTATTAAAAGTAAAAATAACAAAAAATATTGGCATTTTCAAGCTTCATAGCAACTGGGCACTGAGAACTTAGTGCCAAGGCACTCTTTTCTTTTCATTTATTTCTCGCATATAGCAGGGTAGGTAGGTATGTATATCGAACATACAAATACTCAGTTTACTGTAAGACTCTGTCCCACTGTTCGATGGCCTCAAATAGATATTTCTACATTGTATCCTGCAGATAGAAGGGTAGGCAAAACAACATGGAAATTTAATGGTAAGATACTGCATTTTAAACTCTCAGTGACCAGAGAGCGAGGAAATGAAAATATTATTTTTAATCCCGACGCTTGTGTCCCTGGACCTCAAGATAAATGTATATTATATATTCAGAATAGTCTCCAAAATATCCTGTCTGTCTGTCCATCTCATCCTGTCGTAGCTTTAAGTCTATGCAAATGAGGTTTTGCTTACTTTGTACGGGGATCTCATTTTATATGCAAGGATTTTTGTTTGTTGATTTTAGGACCTCTTTTGGTGGAAAGTCATTTAAAAATGAATAGAGGTTTCTAAAAAAACACTCGACACAGACACGGTTTGGCCGTACTGTTTAAAAATTGAAAAATCCTTGCTACCTATATTTGTGTTGTGACATTTTGGCATCAAAATACAGACGACAAATACGTAGTGGAAATTGCGATACATTCCAAAATCGAGGTTTAAATGACTTAAATGATTGAGGACACCATGGCGCAGTAGTGATGTGTCTGACTAAGCCTGAATTTTAACTGTTTCCATTTTCCCGCTGCGTTAAGATAATTTACGGTGTTGGGTTTCGCCAAAATGAGGAGGACTGAGTAAGAATTAGGTGATTTATTACAATGTTTGCTTAGGCTTATACGTGAAATATATTTAAATATTAATAAAACAAGAGCATTTATACAAATATTTAATGTACATAATTTCGTATTTAATACAAATAAAAATTAAGTAAGCAAACAGCAAATTTCTCAATTAATAAAAAACAACGATCAATATTTGCGTACGGTGCTGTAATACAAATATAGCGGATGATAAAATCAATACAAACAAACATAAATGACCACGCAGTAAGATAATAAGCAAATAAATTCACTATATAAACATTATCGAATTTCATATAATTTTAAATGACGCAACCAATGTAGGTAATTTACCAGTTCATTTTTTTTCTAACAAAAATATAATAATGTAAAACATATTACTTGAGGCTGCGCCAACCAACACGTTGAAAAAGAAATAATTAATAAGTTGTGCTGTGGGTTGTAAGTTATATTTTTTCACTTCTTTTGCATCACGCTGTATCTCGCATATAGCAGGGTAGGCGAAGGGAACCTACTGGAACCTAGCGGAACCTAGTGGTAAGACACTCCGTTCCCCACTTTCTGCTCATTTTCCGAGGCATTACGAGATGAGTGTTGGAACACAAACACTCTTTTGAAGTAGGCTATCATTCAAAGTAAATGTCTAAATCTAAATATTCTCTATGGTACTCATAACCTGTCATACAAAATAAACAATTCTTAATTATTTCTATTTAATCGTGCGGACGGAGCTGCAGGTCAAACTAGTGAATACACACACAAAAAAAACACCATTATCACGATTTATAGCTGTAAGGGCACAACGATAACGCAATGCCAGTGGACGCCGGTATAGTTAAAATACACGTACTGTAACATGCTAGTTACAGTTATAAAATTTACATTGGTTCCGTATGGAGTGATGCTTGTAATACTTTTTATTATAAACAATTAAATATAGATTAGTTAATAGTTGCTTATTTATCAATAGGTATAGATTTCATTGAATTTACCTTAAACAAGTCGCAACTATTGTATTATTTTTTAATATTTTATAATCACAGAAACACATGGTATTCTATATACAGGCTAGGCAAGGAGGAACCTAGTGTTTATTGTGTTAACAGTGTCGAATGACACTCTCCAATAGCCACTATCCGCCCAATTTTCAAGACTAGAAAGAGAATTTTCAGACTGCGTGTTAGGTAGCGGAGCGCAACGCCGAGTTTTATCTTCTTATCGGAGCGATAGATTTAAAATAATGCATTTAACAACGTGAGAATAGAGCCCACAACCGTCGCCCTGACAGTAGTTAGACTCTGTACCGCTGCGCCAGTACGACCTCAACGTCTACCATTTAATATAAAAACAAACAATAATAAATAACACACATTATTAAATTACCAAGACTGCAAGCTGAACTCTAAAAGGTACGCTATATTCATTTTGTGCAAGCGTCGAGCTTTTAAAGGTTATAAACGGTATAAGAGATTAAAAGTACAAACAAGTAGAAAAAAACACTTTGTCGGCATCTCTTTCAAACGGTTGATTCGTAAAAAAATGTGAGAGACACTCTGAGCAATTTACAAACTATGAATTTTAAATATTTTCATATAAAAAGTGCAGCTTTACGGTATGTATTATGTATACAGGAAATACAGTAAAAAAATGTTGTGATAAACATTATCACTAGAACTAAGAATTCTTTCAACAAATAAAGGGGTTCACTGAGAAGAATATCATAATAAATTTATGTCGCTCCAGGCTCAAGAAAAATCATAGAAAATTGTTTTCAAGTAAAAAATAATAAACATCTAAAAAGACTTCTTAAAGAATTTGACCAGTTAACGAAAACCAATAAAGAAATTACACTAAAATCATATTCGACTACACTACCAACCACACAGACCCTCAACGACTGCGCCATAACACAACATTAAGAGAGATTAAAGTAGGTACTTAATACTACTTTCTTATACTTTAAACGTTATTTAATATTATACTATCCGGTTTCTTCCGTTAGCGAGGCAATTATGCAAACTGCTAAGAAGGAAATTACCTTATGTTAACACAAACAAACTACCTCTTTGGATTTTATACACTTCCTTGGTGGGTTTCACGTTTGATTATGTTATAGCTTATAGCGCTACCGCTGTAGGGATATATAAAGAAGTTTATCATTAAAAGATTTCCACCATTTGTTGTTATACTACGGGCGAAGTTGAACGTTACCATTGATATAACTTTGCTATTTATTTTTAATAATTTATTATTAAAAAAAAAAAAACAGCTTCACTCTGTATCCCGCACACAGCAGGGTAGGCAGAGGGAACCCAGAGTTAAGACACTCCGTTCCCCACTTTCTGCCGAATTCTGGAGGCATTGCGTGTTAAGTGGCAGAACTTAACGCGCTTAGCCTTGGCACCAGAGCGAAGAAATAGAAATATAAATTTAAGTAAATATTTCATCTCCTCGAGTGGGGATCGAACCCACAACCAGTCGGTTTTACATTCACACTTCGTGCCGCTGCGCTACGACTGGCCTTAAATGATTAAATCTATTATGTTTTAAAATTATAATTTAAATCCAACTATGACGTACGTTCGATTCCCATACGAAGGAATGATTTATTTCTATTTCATAGATGTCGTAAAAAAACAAAGTTAAAGATGAAATGTCTTGAAAATTTGGCGGGGAGGTAAAACGGAATAACTTAATGTTAGGTTCCCTCTGTTTATCCTATATGCGGAATCTTAACATATTAACATCTATCTCCAAATCAGATAAAAACTCACAGCTTCAGATATAATAACATAGTTAAAAAAAAAGTATACCAACGACCGTTAAGCACCAAGTATTCCATGTCCTCATAATCGGATGCTACTGGAGCCGGTCCCGCTTTTACTGAGACCATAAATCATGACGATACTCTTATTTCAATTTACAAAGAAAATACGAAATATTATGTATGAAATAAGGTGAAATAGAAGAAAAAAAAAAACGTGCCCACAAAAGTCAATAACATTATATTCATATTAAATTTTAAAAAAAATATTATACAGTAGTCGCATGACGTATATCCATTTATTAAACTATATCACTAAGATAATGATCGCTAAATACGTACTAAAAGGACCACTTCATTTTGCTTATGTACAGTAAAAATAAATAGGTTTTCATAATAAATATAAGGCTATATGTATGTTGATTTGATTACAAACGTTAGCAGAAAGGTTGTTAGGAAAAATTGTATGTTGTGATGTGGTGTTGTTGTGTGTCTTTACGAATAAAAAAAATTGGCGAGAACGACATAATGAAAATGATTCATATATAAGTAATCGTCCGATAGGGGATTGAACCCACAACTGTCGCGTATACAGCTAGATGCTTCTTCCGCTGCACCACGAATGGTGGTAGTTGAAGTAAATTAATAAATTTAATATCATTTATCATTGATAATTAACATGTTTGAGTCCCTCTTTATATCCAAAATGGCTATAAAACGGTCATTTAACCGCTTTAATATAGTGTAAACAGAGTTAATCACTGTTACGTTGAAACCTCGCTTTGAAGTTATTTACTACGGACACGAGAGGTGAGCCACCTCCATACATACGATATTGCAAATATTTGACCAACGAACGCCTGCACTTCGTATTTGAATGAAGCTATACGAGAGTGTATAAGATTTTTCAAAAAAAAAAAATGCTATATGTTGTATCCCCGACACAGCAGGGTAGGCAGAGGGGACCTAGTGTTAAGACACTCCGTTTCCCCCTTTCCGCCGAATTCTGATGGCATTGCGTGTAGAGTGGCGGAACTCAACGCCACCCTTTATCTCGACACCAGAGCGATCGAACACACAACCAGGCCTCTACTCCTCTCAACTATAACACTATTTTTGTGGGTATAGAAAAAGACAAGTTTATTTCTATAATCTACGATTTAAAACTCCAAGCAGTACCTCAACACTAGGTTCTCTCTACCTGCCCTGCTGCATGCGCCATACAGCGTGAAGCTGAAGAAAAATATAAAAATAATTTTTGATTTCACTTCATTTTATACTTTTAATGTTTTTTTTTTAAATATCCACACAATGAATAATGCTCATTAATCCTTTATCAACTCGCTCGCTCGGAATATCACACACATCAAATGTACCTAAAGTGACAGACCTTTTAACTTTTGTTGGACAATATTTTTTTAAAAAGAAAGATTATAAAAAACGCTTTTATTCTTAACATTACACTTTATTCTACTTTGACAAATTGTTGTTGTTGTTTCACAATTTTTCCTTTTTTTGTAATTAAACAAAATGCGGTGTTAGGTTCCTTAGACTAGTCTATTATCTACTTTAGCTGCTTTTGTGTCAGATTAAAAATGATAGCTATGTTTCATAATATTTTAAATTTAATTAGTTATTATTGCTCTTTGTTAATCTTTGTGCCAAACCAACATTTGAAAATAATGTATAATTTTTAAGTTATCTCTCTTTTTATTACAAGTATTAACTACCCGATATCGTATACAAACATGCAGTGTCTAAAGTACATGGTAAGTAAAAAAGGAGAGTAAAGAACTTTTACAATACAAATCTAACTTTACTCGAATTGAAACACGAACTAAACAAAAATATGCAAAATAATAATAAAGAACATTTCGTTTATAAATAAGACAATGTAGCCAAGCCATTTTCTGCATACACCCGCTAAAAACCCCGTTTACATCCGGTTGAATATTACACGGCGGAAGTGCTGAAACGGTTCTTTTGTGTGAACGGTGTCGCGGCCGCTATGACCGTGGCGTGATTTGTCGTCTTCTGAGGGAATTGCGTACATAAATATTTATTAGACTCTTTATGGACGCTGAAACGACGTTTAGTGATGATATTTTTGTTTAATGATTATTTAGCAGGTGATGTTTATATTTGAATATAGGGTGTTTGTTCAATGTTTGTTTTAAATTGAGAAATGCTATAAATTTATTTGGCAATCTCGAGAGAGAAAGAGAGAGAGTGGCGTAAAAGATTTATGAAGCAAGAATGACAGTTTGTTTTTACCGATGGTTAGCTACAAAATAAACAAAGAAAAATATCGTAATAGCGCCGTTATTAAAGTACTGTAGTGGAGGTGAGCTTATATTTTTAGAAGAAAAATGTATAGTGTATGAAGTATAAAGACAAAATATAACATCCGATTTTAAAAACAAATAACAAAAAGAAAATCCCTAAAATTTTGTATAGATTTCTAAATCCTAAGAGCTAACACGATTTGGAAAACAATAACGAACTTTTATTTAATCGTCTTATCGTCGCATCCCGCATGAAGCAGGGTAGGCAGAGGAAACCTAGTACTAATACACTGGCACTGTTTAATTTTCGAGACACGCAATGTCTCGAAAACTATTTATTTAATAATGTCTCGAAAATTGTTTATTGTCAGAACTATATGCTCCGCTGTGTCTTTTTATCAGGGCGTAAAAAAAATAAAACAATACATTCTCTCGAGGGCATCGAACACACAATCGTCAGACGCTCTGCCGCTGCACCACGACGACCTCAATAAGCTACATTCGTGTATATATTTATGTAGGTAAGTATAAAAAAATAATAAACTCAGCGTATTTATAAAATATTTTAAATTTATGAGTGACAGGACGATAAAGTTTTTATTTTATTGTTTCATTCGAAATTTCAAAATATTTTTATTCAGTTTATTTCATGAGTAGCGAATAAACTTACAAAAATCGACACCATTGTGCTGAAGTAGGTGAATGAACTCCTATATTATTTTAATATTTTTGTTGTTCCTTAGAAAAAAAAAAACAAATATTTATAAAATGAATGCTTTAACAATTTTCTTCTAAGAAAAAAAAAGTAACTTCTATACAATCCAAGTTATATGTAAACTTATCATAACTTCAATTCAAATAAACATAAAAATAAAGAACAATAGTTCTAAATTAAGCCGCAGATTAGGGCCAGTATAATATAAGTTTAAATCTAGAAAAGAAAATATTTTGAATGAAATATTCATACATCCAATTGTGTAACAAATCAAAACCACCAATCGTTTGTCAACATTATAAGCACATAAACATAAATAGTACGTATAATAATCGTTTGTAAAATACTCATAAATATTTATATAGCTCCACGGGGTTAGGAATCGCGCGTCGACCCTACGCCGTTTAGTGTAACATTGGGTCAAGAAAAGAGGCCATTAGGGCATTTCCGAATGTCATGGCGCGTTGTAAATTTGCTACACTTCATATTTATATAAACGTAAAAATATTTATTTTGTAGGCCGACACAAAGATTGTCGGTTCGATTCCCGCTTGGGAATAAAAGAACTTTGCATATTTGCATCTACATATTTTTCTCTCACAAACCACTTTCTGGCGATCGACTATCGCCAGTATAGTCCTCGAACACTAATTACAAAAACAACGCAAAAGTAAGAACTCCACACAAAATTTCCCCAATGCCTTTAAAAAATTCAAATTGTGTCATAATAGATGGTTAAAAAAATGCAAAAAACTGATGCATCCTGAAAAATGGCGTGAAAGTTTTTAAAAATTCTAGGCAAAATTTAAAATGTCAAATGAGAGGAGACCCATTGCGGTGGGAACATTCTTAATTAGAGCGAAGCGTTTGTAAATATCGACAATTGTGGGAAAATGAAAATGGGTGTTTTATATATATATATGTGGTGGCTTTTTTTCTTCATGCTTCTTTCAAATTAAAAGATAACGAGAACGAGGAATAATTGAGACTGTCGTAGCGCAGGTGCACAAGCGTGCGACTACTAACGCGACAGTTGTGGATTCGATTCCCACTTGGGGAAATAATATTTTTATTTCGTCGCTGTGGTAAAGACACAAAGCGCGGCGTTCAGTTCCACCACTTAACACGCAATGCTTACAGAGTCCGACGAAAAATGGGGAACGGAACTGAAATGGAAAGAATGAGAATCAAACAAAGCACTTTTATTTTATATACGATTCCTATTCAAGAAATATATCGAATTGCTAATGACAAAAAACCTTTACACGAATTTCCATTTTAACATGTATTTAGTATTTATAAATTTTAAGCGTTTAATTTTTCGTTTTAACACTAGGATCACTTCGCCTTTCCTGTAGCAGATAAGTGAAACACTTAGAGTTAATAACTTAAAAATACTGTATGTACCTATGTATATATTTATTTTATATATTATTAAACATAAATCGAAGCAAATCGAAAATCTGGTAAAAACCTCTTAAACATCGATACGCTTGTAAAGCCTTGCATGATGGCTTTGTAAACGTTCAGTAATCTGAGACGTTAAGAGCGGAAGTTGCGTGTCGTGTTACCAATTGAGTTGGCTTTCACGTGAAAGAACCCAATTAATGTGAATTAAATATACTTTATCTTTATTTATATATGGTAAGCAAAAAAATAAGCTTTCAAAAAAACTTGATATATCTAAATACATGTATTTGAAGAATATTGTAAAGAAAATATTGAGCCACAATTTGCCCAACTATCCCCAATATAATTATCGCAGTTCTCACGGTCCCAACTCGTGTCATGCACTGAGAAATGATTTTATCCCGGTGAGAAATGATTTTATCTCAACCGGTCTCAAAATGCGGTGTTAAGTTCCGCCATTTAAATTTCGACGAATTCAGACCGGAAGCGGGGAACGTAATGTCTTGTTATATTACGTCTACGAGGTTCTATACATTGAGGTTCTATACGACTACCGTGCTATCTTCTCCTGGCAATTATTTCCGGCTTTTGCCAGGGTCTGCCTTCCTACCGAACATACTCCACTTTGTACGGTCTTTAATGCCTACCATACTATATACGACAAAAAGTATACAAAACTTTTTTATGGAAAAGACAAGGCAAACGAGCGTTAGCGTCACCTAATGGTAAGTGATCACCGCCGCCCACGACTCCGTGCTAAAGCCATTCAGTGGTTTATTCTAGCTTCCGAATCTACACAGAAAGTACGTATGAACTGATGAAATATTTGCAAGCTTTTTAATAAAGAAAACACCTCTTAAAATCACTCAACCCGTAATACCTAACGCAAATAATGGTACAAATTAAACACTATTACATTTCATATATTTCTCATTGCACAGTGCTCATATTGGACAAGCTACGTGACTTGCTACGTAGCATGCTATAGTAAGTATCTTCACGATGTACTCGTACATAGTAGGGAAGGTAGAGGGAACCTGGATGCCTAGTATTTATATATATCTTTATCTATATATCTTTTCACACACACACACACAGTCACAGGTACAGTCTTTTCGTTCGAGTCTTTTTTCCTCAATTTTAACAAATATATTAGGGACAGAAATTATTCATAATGAAACTATCTCACACACATCATTTATGGTATGAGGATAATTACAAATAATATACGATCACGCTTATCTCAGGAACTACTGAGTCGAATAGAAAACTTCTTTATGTGTTGCGTTGTCTATATCGAGGAACGATAAGAGGATTATAATTCAAATAATAAGCTTTCCCCTAAACGGTAATCGAGCCCACACCTTCAAATGAAGCAAACACTTGCATATTACAATAGAAATCACAATGTTATGTAGGACGGTAGGTACACGGAACAAAGTCAAACCAACACAGGCCTATCAATCTTGCAAATACTCCCGTAGTAACCGAAGGCGATAAGTGGCCTTCCTGTTTGACAGACCATAATATCGTGTTTCGGATTTCGTAGCTTCCCGTACAAATTGCCAGATATCGACATGGTACCTTGTAATTTAGAACGCTCGGTCGGTATTTTAAAATAATAGTTTTTTTAGAGATATTTTTTATTTTACGTGTGCAAAGTGTGTTCGAAGAAAGTAATTTCCTGATAGATGTTTCTACCAGAAATTATTCACGAAAATTTTACTTTAGTAACTAGGCTATCACGGCACAGTGGGATAGCGTCTGGCTAATGATTATGAACTCAGGCTTCCATTTGAGAAAAGGTTTTTTTTTATTTTACCTTCTGACGGACAATTTGCGAAGTTAAGTTCCGCGAGTACCGCACTTTGTCTAAATAAAATTATTTTTTTTAAAGCAGGAGACAAAACGATCGATTATAATTTATAAGGTAGTTCTAGGTCTCATAATAATAACTGTACTAAGAAATTCAAAATATAACTTTTCTTCTTTTAGTTGTTTCAGCCTTATGTTTTATCAAAATAGATTTTCATTTTCAACTTGCAACGTCAACACAACGCATATTGCCTCTTATGCATACAAAGTTACCGATCGATTAACTTTGAAACTTTCCCGTTCCAATTAATGGAAGTTCCGTAAAATACATAATAAGTTAACAAACAGTAGTTAAGTTTGAACGGTGTAGGGTTTAATAACAATAACGACGTTTTAATAAAATTAATTTGCTTAGGACGTACATGTGTTTAATTATTATTGTGGTTGGACTAATATCTATTGTTTTTATATTTATTTATTTTATGTCTGGTGACTCATAAACCCACAAAAATAAAATTTTGCTCTATTACTCTCTCAACTCAGTTATATTTACAAATAATTTTCTTTACAAATTTCAATATATTTTTATAATTGCTAATGTATTCGACAACCTTTTATAGAAACCGAATCCACGACCCTATAATCACAAGATCACTATTCATTAACCACAGAGCTCTACACACAATCTCTTTGTAATTAAAACCGATCTCACAAACGTAACAGTAGGGAGGGCGTTAAGCGGGGTCGAGGACTAAACGAGGACATGAGAATGATGACATTGGGAGATGATAAGAGGGCACTCGTAGCACCGTCGTCGCTACGATCCCTTGGAGCTTATTTGAAGCTTTTTGAAAACTTTCGTAATTTTTACGTCTTTTAATATGAATTTTTTACAAAACATGGACTTTTTAATGGATAAATGTAAAACCTATTTTACATGTCATGTACATATGGAGCAATATATATGTAGATAATATGATATTCCCTGTTGCCTCTACGTTGCGGGAAAAGAAGTAAAGCTGCTAATTATTGATAGCAAATAGTAAAAAAAACATTAATAAATATAATATATGAAAATGCAAAAATAAATCAATTTTATATGAGTACCAAAAAGCCACAACCCTATCAAACCGATGTACTTATTTTTTTTTAAATTAAATAATATATAATTCAATTTGAAGTATTCTTTGAACCTACGTCCATCACAAACTGTAAATATTTCAACAGAGAGCTCGGTATATTAATTTTAATCAAGTAAATTAATATATAGCTGTTAATATTAAAGACCACAGACCAAATTCTGTCAATCGTTATCTATGAAATGTGAAGGTTAACCAAGTAATTAATAATAGATAAGCTTTATTATGTATTGAATTCGGAATGGAGGACCTCGTGGCAAAATGGTAGCATAGCCATCATCAATATTGAACTGTATAGTGTTTTTTATTATAAATTTAATTAAAAATTCAATCAGCTTCATCTCGCTGTATCTCGCATACAGAAAAGTAGGCAGAGGGAACTTAGTGTTAAGATACTCCATTCCCCACTTTTCGCTGAAATTTCGAGGCATTGCGTGTTGAGTGGCGGAACTCCACGCCGGGCTTATTGCCAATATTAAGAAATAATATATATAGCATTCGTGTGGGGTTCGAATCCACAACCGTCGCGTTACAGTCACACCCTTGTGCGCCACGATAGACAAAGGTATTACACGCTTCTTTATGTCACGATTCACCCTCTTAAACGCGAGGTCGGTAAAACATTACTATGTATACAAATCTATTTAATTCCAAGTTAAATGATTTTTCTCCGCTCGGCACAATTTTAGAGACAGTGCGTATTAAATGGCAAAACTCAAATCCGCGCTTTGTCTTGTTATCAGAGCACAGTAATATTCTTCTTCATTCTTCTAATTGGGAATCGAACACATAGCCGTCGTGTTTACAGTCAGACGCCGCAACACCTAAGAAAGTCGCCAAAAAATATATAAGAAAGATAAGAAATTATATAAAAGTCAATTATTATTTCGGCGGCATCCGAAATCTAATAGTAAACAGGAAGAAATCCTCTGGGGACATGTTTAACTCAACAACTACAACTGGTCAACCAGAACAATAAAGTTTATGTCTAACATTAAAATTAAACGAATAATAATATTTGTTACAGCCTGACAAACAATTTATAAACTTAGTGAACTCAGGCAGAAGTTAAACTCGCGCGTATGCTGTCGTCTTTTTTTTTTCGAATTGGCTTTTTCGCTGTTGACCTGAGATCATCATAGCGTCACCGGGAGTGAAGAGAGTAGCTCGCCCCTGAAGAAAGAGTACGAGCTGTGATGGACGCTCGTGAAGTTGGAGTTGGCGATCGCATAGTTATGTCCTGTGTACGCTAATCAGGGGACACTACAGTCATGTGCATAATATCCTATATGCGGAGTTCGGCGCCGCATTATATCATATAGTAGTCTAGGTGATAAATAACACTTACGGTCACAGTACTCTAGTTTTGTGATCGCACTTGCCGGGTAGAGGTGCGCTGTCATGGGGGGAGTCCCTATGTTTCTAAAAGGTTTCTAACATACGATATCTGCGTAAGCGTCGGCGCGTACCTCCCATAATTCATAAAAGTCCTTGTCGGGCTGACAGGCGCGGGAACCTCAAAAGTAACGAGTTTATGAACTCGGTACTTTTGAGCCAGCTTAAGAGAATGTTTTACATTACCCATTACTTGAGGCGTGTTTGACGCTCCGTTCTCTGTGACTAACCCGCTAGAGATACCCCCTAGAGATGATACGGCGCAAAGCTAACCGTAGTAATAGTGGTAGTAGCTTCATGTGTCTGAGCATAAGCCGATTAACGGCTTGAGATAGTAAGTTCTTTGATTTTCACGATTATTATACATTTTAAATAAAACTATTTTAACCGGATTAATCGCGTATATTTAGTTTTTACATTTTTGGAAACCCGACGTTTCGAACACTTTGCAGTAGTCCGTGGTCACGGGTAGACTGAGGTGGCATTCGTCTGTCAGTTGACATAATTACTATATCAAACTACCGCCAACGATTTCTTAATTTCCTCGCGTACTGCCCTGGATTCTTGCAGAATGAGCTAACTGTATCTTGCCCTCTGGTATGGTGGGTCTGAGACTTCAAAGATTTGATGAGTGGGTCCCAGGTGTTAGAAAGCTTCCAGCCGTCCTCTCTATTGAAATTAGGATATTTTTGTATTTCAATAGCCTCGCGGATCATTCTAGGAATATATCTATTTTCCTTAGCGAGGATGAGGGGTTTATCAAACCTTATGTAATGGCTAGGTTTATCCACAGTGTGCTCACATACAGCTGACTTTGATACATGCCCATTCTTTATATCTGAGATGTGTTCCTTCACCCTAACACCGATGCTTCTCTTTGTTTGACCAATGTATGATAAGCCACAGTCACAATCTAGTTTGTATACACCTGCACACTGTAAAGGAATGTTACTTTTAACTGGTCTCAAGAATTGGCTCACTTTCTTGTTAGGCTTGAAAATAGTTTTTATGGAAGCTCTTCTTAAGATGTTGCCAATCCTGTCTGTAACCCCCTTCACATATGGTAGAAGTGCCGGCTGTCTCTCTACTGTGGGTGGCTTGTTGGTCTTCTGGCAACGCTGGCGGGGAACTGGCAGCTTGTTCTGATGAAGGGAATTCTTCACCTGGCGAAGCTCGTCCCCTAGATGTTCAGCGTCACAGAGGTGGTGGGCTCTCTGAAACAAAGATTTGCCAACGGTAGATAACTGTGTAGGGTGGTGATGCGATTCACCATTGAGGTATCTATTGGTGTGCGTGGGTTTCCTATATACTGTGTGGCCTATTGTGCCATTGGGATTTCTTATGACTAACACGTCGAGGAAAGCTAGGGAATTATTGGCCTGTAACTCTATTGTGAATTGAATATTGTTATTAATAGAGTTAAGATGGTTTAAGAATATATAACTATAGTCCGTAGGTAAAATTGTAAAAGTGTCATCTACGTACCGCTTATATATCCCAGGTAGACAAGGCGCAGAGCTAAGAGCCATCTCCTCAAAGTCCTCCATGTATATATCTGCTATTACCGGGGACACAGGCGAACCCATAGCAATGCCATCTATTTGTAAATAGAATTCTTGATTGAACATTAGATATCCAGATGTGAGGCAATGTTCTAAAAGTTCAAGATATTCCATGGGCATATTGTTTTCCTCTAGTTTCCGCTTGACAATCCTGATGCAGTCCTCAATGGGTATACTGGTGAACAGCGACTGGACATCAAAACTGACCATGGTTTCATTGTCAGCTAGCTTAAGGTCTTTCAGCTCGCTAACAAAATGGTAAGAATCCCTGACATAAGATGTTGTGTGGCCACGCAGTGGAGAAAGTACTCTAGCGACATGTTGAGCCAGTTTATACGTTGGTGTATCGATTTGGCTGACTATTGGTCTAAGAGGTACATCTTTTTTGTGTGTTTTTGGTAACCCATACAACTTCGGAGGTTTTACACAGCTAGGCACGAGAGATTTAATGTCAAGATGTAATGATTTCGCGTGTTTTTTGATTAAATCGGATGTCTTTTTAAGTATTTTTGTTGTAGGGTCTTTGTCAACAATTTTATAAGTTTTTTGATCCGATAGCAATAATGACATTTTTTGGATATACTCTTCGGTGTCTAGTATAACCGTCGCGTTACCTTTATCGTTTTTAACGACATCTTATGTCAGGGATTCTTACCATTTTGTTAGCGAGCTGAAAGACCTTAAGCTAGCTGACAATGAAACCATGGTCAGTTTTGATGTCCAGTCGCTGTTCACCAGTATACCCATTGAGGACTGCATCAGGATTGTCAAGCGGAAACTAGAGGAAAACAATATGCCCATGGAATATCTTGAACTTTTAGAACATTGCCTCACATCTGGATATCTAATGTTCAATCAAGAATTCTATTTACAAATAGATGGCATTGCTATGGGTTCGCCTGTGTCCCCGGTAATAGCAGATATATACATGGAGGACTTTGAGGAGATGGCTCTTAGCTCTGCGCCTTGTCTACCTGGGATATATAAGCGGTACGTAGATGACACTTTTACAATTTTACCTACGGACTATAGTTATATATTCTTAAACCATCTTAACTCTATTAATAACAATATTCAATTCACAATAGAGTTACAGGCCAATAATTCCCTAGCTTTCCTCGACGTGTTAGTCATAAGAAATCCCAATGGCACAATAGGCCACACAGTATATAGGAAACCCACGCACACCAATAGATACCTCAATGGTGAATCGCATCACCACCCTACACAGTTATCTACCGTTGGCAAATCTTTGTTTCAGAGAGCCCACCACCTCTGTGACGCTGAACATCTAGGGGACGAGCTTCGCCAGGTGAAGAATTCCCTTCATCAGAACAAGCTGCCAGTTCCCCGCCAGCGTTGCCAGAAGACCAACAAGCCACCCACAGTAGAGAGACAGCCGGCACTTCTACCATATGTGAAGGGGGTTACAGACAGGATTGGCAACATCTTAAGAAGAGCTTCCATAAAAACTATTTTCAAGCCTAACAAGAAAGTGAGCCAATTCTTGAGACCAGTTAAAAGTAACATTCCTTTACAGTGTGCAGGTGTATACAAACTAGATTGTGACTGTGGCTTATCATACATTGGTCAAACAAAGAGAAGCATCGGTGTTAGGGTGAAGGAACACATCTCAGATATAAAGAATGGGCATGTATCAAAGTCAGCTGTATGTGAGCACACTGTGGATAAACCTAGCCATTACATAAGGTTTGATAAACCCCTCATCCTCGCTAAGGAAAATAGATATATTCCTAGAATGATCCGCGAGGCTTTTGAAATACAAAAATATCCTAATTTCAATAGAGAGGACGGCTGGAAGCTTTCTAACACCTGGGACCCACTCATCAAATCTTTGAAGTCTCAGACCCACCATACCAGAGGGCAAGATACAGTTAGCTCATTCTGCAAGAATCCAGGGCAGTACGCGAGGAAATTAAGAAATCGTTGGCGGTAGTTTGATATAGTAATTATGTCAACTGACAGACGAATGCCACCTCAGTCTACCCGTGACCACGGACTACTGCAAAGTGTTCGAAACGTCGGGTTTCCAAAAATGTAAAAACTAAATATACGCGATTAATCCGGTTAAAATGGCTTGAGATAGCTTTACAATATCAAAATATTTATTCTCTATAAACATTAACTGATAGATTTGGCGGATTGGTTAAAAAACTTTTTTAAAAAAATCGATTTAAATGTCAATCAGTCATTCACGTAATAAAAATAAAAAAAAAATACTGTTTCATGATTCGAGTACATTTTTGAACATGTTGTCATTAAACTGCGCCTATGAAACTGTCAGAGAATATTTTATACTAATTAAAACTAGTAGTTTGTAACGAGTTTGTAACATTTTTTCGCTACTGCCCTCGAAAATTTTTGCTGAAATTTAGTTTATTTAAAAATATTTTTTATTTCCATATTATTTCCAAGATAAGACGATTGTTTTGAAATATTACATTATACAAAAAGCATACTATTGACCTATGTTGAGAAAAAAAATCACACAGACCCAGCGGTCGGGCTGTATTTGCCAATTTTCTTCAAGAAACCGATTTTTTTTTCAAAAAATCACAAACTCTCAAATACATATATGGGAGTGACATGGATAGGTACTGAAGTCCTCTATCCATAGACAACCGTTGATCCGTCAATCGCGTTATGTCTTGTATATTATAAAAAGCATACCTTTCGTTTATAACAATTCAAGTTATACAACAACAGTAAATCAAAATGAATAATCGTATCTTGAGAAATATATCAACTTTTTTTTATAATAATAATAATATAATTCTCAAGATATTCAGCGTTATTTAGAAGAAAATACCCTACTAAGGGTAATTGTTATTCTCGTAGCAAATATCGCGTCGAATTAAAAGTTAAAAAGAGGCTTAAGTGCTTCCGTCTCGTTTGGAACGTTCGCCGTGACAAAGAAGAGGACGTTTTAAATTCACAGCGGTTAGGCATTTAGATTTTATACAGTGCCATAGCGAGTTTTTGCTTCGGAGTAAAAAAAATCCTGGGAGCGTAGTAGGTTATTCTTTATGTTTTTAGTTTTTTTGTGCCACTTTATTGTGTAGTAGCAACTAGGAAACGAGAACCTACGGTTACATTAGTTATTTTTTTTAGGTTCGCGTTGTAAGCGCGCGTATAGGTATTTCGACGTAGCTTGATAAGAACGTATGGCTTAGTGGTTAGAGCGCCTAGACGTTTTCCATAAAGCGCAGGTTCCAGACACACTTCAAATCTTACTGACGTTAATTTTTTTATACGTATCTCTCAGAAAAACACCAATGTAAAATAAAAAGCCAAGTAAAATGTTAAGTAATGTGTCGTTATCGACTTCACCGATAAAAGAAAACGAGATCTATATGGGTGCCGAGTTCTGTGTTCATTCTGGGAAAAAATCAAGCGTTAAATTTGACTTAGCCTTTGACCTTTTTTAGACTTGACCTTTTTAGCAAGACTAAATTACATAGTATATCTTTATAAATCATTTCAAGAACGTGGATTCTTTTAAATGTTTAACCCATTCTTTACACGATATTCTCTATTTTACACTGTTACATATAATATAAAAGTAATAGAAATAATCGACTCACCTTTGCAAATTCAATTTTCAGTGTACAGCATCCGGAGTATATGTCGCAGCCGTGTAGTGCTTCCTTGGCGCGGGTCGCCGATTCGATGCTCTCGAATTTGTGGCCAGGAGTTAAGGAATATTTTGATACATTTTTGTAATAATATTTATTAATTAACTTAGAATTAATAATATCAATTAATTACATATTATAAATATATAGAAATTCACAAACTAAATATTACAACCAAAAACAAAAATGATATAAAAGACAAGAACATGTTTGTTTAGTTGGTTAGATCAAGTATATAATAAAGATAATAATGGAGTGACTATATTATGGATAGCTGCACATCCCTTTAATATATAGGTATCTACTATTTAAAATACGTTGTTTTTGTTTTAGGTGCCGTGTAAGACAAAACTACCATTTTGTAAAAATTACAAGTATACCAAATAATCTGGCACATTCGAAAAATAAAATATTCAACTTACTATTATAAGAAGGTCAAAAGAATTAAACAAACAAACAAACAGTCTAAAAACTTTCTATCAAAAGAAATGATTGAAACGTAACAACACCTGCATTCTCAGTGTTATTCGATAAACAACAGTGGAAACAGGTATCCCTCGATACACTTTATAAAATAAATACTAGTTTCTATAAATAGACAAACGAGAGGCCAATATTTTTTTAAATAAGACGTAACTAACGTGATGGCTGTAAGTTTAAATTTATTATTGTATAATAATTTTTAAATCAAATAATAAAAGTATGTGACCGAGACACTAATATCAATATAATACAAAAAATCATATAGTATATATTTTTCTCTCGTATAGATAAAGCAGGCTAGACAAAACCCACTGTCAAGACGTCCCATCCTCCGGATTGAACTTTATTTTAAGACACTGTATGTTGAGTGATGGAAAACAACGTCGCACTTAACTTTATAATGGCGAGGCACCAAAAGTAATTTACTACCCCGAGTCCCTGCTAGAGTAACCCTGAAGGTTCACTCTCTAATGAACCTCTAACCAAAGTCAGGCACTGACCCACTGCGTCGCAAAGGCCTCCATATAACATAGTACATTTTCTAGTTTTTTTAAACAGATGGAACCTATAATTAGAATAAATTGAGAAGATATCACATCAGTTCATATAATCTGATCTGATACGCTTCAGGATGGTTCAAATTGTAATAGGAATAAAATGTATTAAAGAGATAGTATGGCCCTAGTCTGGTTAGGCAAGTAACTAATATTATATCAATAAAATAATAATATACATATAAATATAAATCATATAACCATATATAATATCTATAACTATTAGTTATAGATGTTACACAAAACACTTTGGTATACTTTTAAATGTACAATATGTCGAACGTTTGCCACATGTTCTTTACTGCTATCGTAAATACATACTTTGATCTGACGTGAATATCTAATTCAAGCATATATATTTATACCTACGCCGCTATGCAGTATATAGCATGGAGCAATATATATACATAGGAAACCGATTTCTTGAAGGACAGAATGTTGAGTGGCGAAACTCAACGAAAAGAATCGGAAGATTACCGGATGGAAGTAATAAAAATATTAAATATTTCATTCTGCCGAATGATTGATATAAATAGTTATATATATATATATATATAACAATTAAAAAACTACAACTATTAATAATAAAAAAAACCAATAACGTTTCCATTAATTTAGTAGTTATCAAACACAAAAAAAAAATAAAAAAACGACAAATATTTACACTAATCTAATATCACTTAATCATTTGCATCTCCGATTCGCTCTATCACTCGCCTCCTACGCAAAACGAACAAAACGAAACATAAATACCACGTGTGAACTATTTTTCATTTTACAATTTTATTTTTACACTCCCATAAATAAAATATATACATTTGTAATTCAATTCAAAGTGTTTTTTTTGTTATTTTATTCGACGCAATGACTAATGTGTGAAGATTAAAGAATTTTGTTGCTGTGTAAATTGTTATAAATTATTTAGCGTTTTTTTTTTTGAAATTTTTAAGTAAGACGTTAATATTTTAATTTAATGTTTTCGTTTCGCGGTCGGACATGTAGGTATATAAGTTGTGTAATGATATAACTATATAATACTACTTTAATCTTAGTTCGGAACACTAGATTCCCAGACTACCCTGCCATGTAGGGGATACGACATAACGCTAAAAAATAAAGCGTTTAGGTAAATCCCATAAAAAATATGAATTTTAGAATTTAATAATATAAGTTTCTCAAAAATATCAAAAGACACTTTCCATCGAAATTAAACATCTCTACATCTACTAATAATGTACGCAATATTTAACACAGAACTAGAGCAAATAAATAGAAAATACAAAAAAAGGGTTAAATTATTAAATACAACACAAAAAAAAACAATACCCTCATCTCTTCCATTCACTCAATAGTTATTTGTTTCAGAAACAATTCTGCTTTTATGATTTTTAACTCTTAATATAATGGAATTGGAACTGAACCCTTTATTGTAAGCCTAATACGGTTCAAATTTAACTGGGCAATGAGCTAACAGATATATTTTACAGAGGCAGTAAAGACGTCAGCATGGTCTAACCGCAAGTGGGTAGCACAATCGTATTTATATGTTTCTTACTAACTAGTTACTATAAGACTTCTCACGTTTTATAATAAAATTAAATGATGCTGAAAGCAAACTATTTAATTAAAATATTTTGTTTCAAATTATACATTATACCTCCTAATGTATTTTTTTATGTATTCTATTTACAATGCATTCCGCGCTTAGTGTGTAAAGTAGAGGAAAATGTAGAGTAGAGGAAAATTGGGGAATCTTCTTCCACGAATTCCGGTCGATTTTTTTGAGGCATTGCATTTTGAGTGGCGGAACAGCCTTGTTTTGCCTCGTTCTCAGAGCAAGTAAATAAAAATATTAAATAATACATTTAGGAGGAATCGATCTTACAATCGTATTTAGAGACTACAGATTTACCTTTAATAGAATAACCTAAAATAATTTATATTTATTTAAAAATATTAAATGATAAAAACTTTCCTTATTTTTTTATTCAAAAAATATATATGTATATAATCAGAGACAAGCAAATTATTTTTTTTACACACTATTACTATACAGTTAGCATAATAGAAAATTTTTGATACAAAAATATCTTTGATGGTTTTCTAATAAGCTCATAATTTTCATGAGATTCAGCACAGATCAACAATAGTTTAACTCTTACTGTTTACAGAGTATTTGAAGCCGCTACCCTAATTTAATACCACTAAACTTAAAACCTATTCCATTCATTTCTAGCTTTCAATTACATGCTCTAACCAAAACAAATGAAGCATACTTTCTGCCAATATTACCTACTATTAGAGACACTGCAATTTCTACTTTATTACGATATAAATTCAGTCTAGTTTTTAATAAATGTGGGCAGACAGGTATAAATGAGATCGGTATATTTATATAAAAAGCACTATGAAGCGTTAAGACGTGTTTATTTATGTACCCTTTTTACTGTTAACGATATGACCCATTGCGGTGTCGTGGAGTTGTAGAGCGAGTGTGAGCGGATAAGCACAAGTTAAAAGAAAACTAAAACAAAAATATAAATAAGAAACAAATGTAGTTGTTCTAAGTAAAATTTTTGAGCTGAGATAACTTTAACCGCTTATCGAATAATTCGAATTTCCACCTTCAACACGTATACAATTCATGAGGAATAGGAAAAAATATCTATTTTAATAATTTACGTGTGCTATATAGATTTAATGACCTAAAAAATTAAATATTGCTAAATACCGACTTGTCATGATTATTTTTATAATATAATTTATATCTTTAAATTTCAGAAAGTATATGTTATTATGTTATTATTCTACACTCAATAAAATCCCAAATAATATAATAAAACTATAATATAAACAATTTGCTTTTTAAATGTATACAAAAACATAAAAATGACGCTAGCACTAACACTGTATACGTATAGCGGCGATGAAAAATACACTACATTTTATGATTGACGCCATTCTAAAAGATTCACATTATTTCATTTAGGTTACGAAACTCTTACTATAATCGAATGTAGGTATATTGCAATATTGTATAAAGTTACTTTGTGTATGTAACATAGCAATTTTCGAATATATTACGTGTACAGTTAATATTTTTTTAGTGTTAGGACAATCCGTGCCCATTATGACACTTCGGTTCCTCATTTTGCGACGAATTTTGGAGACATTGAATGTAGTGTGGTAGAACTCAACGCCGCGCTTTGCCTCGTTACTAGAGCGAGGAAATGAAAATAGCAGAAATATCAATTCCTCGAGTGGGAATTGGAAACCACAACGTTGTCGTATTTACCGTTACACGCGTGTGCCCTAGCACCACGATTGGCTTTTTTTTACTTGTAGAATTTGGAAGTTACATATATATATATATATATATATATATATATATATATATACCTAGGGTACAAAAAATGTACCCTAGTCTCAAAGTAAAGTACATACTCTCTGCATACCCTGTTATTCTATAAATAACTTAATAAAAACAAATGGCATTAGACTTTCCGTATTCTCTTTAAGATCACATATTGTTAACTAACATTTGTGTGTGAATTACTAACTAAAATCTTATGCCTTTAAGTTTAAAAAAAGTTATACATTTAAAATGTCATAAAATATCATTATATTTTTTTTCGTTCTTTCGCCTTTTTTCGTTCAAAATAAAGCTTTTTGGTAACAAACAGAGCTGAAGAACCGAACATAAATCTAAAACTAGTTAGATTCGCTTGTAATAGTCAATCTATAATAATCGTAAATATAATATAGTAAATAATTTATATTAATTTATAATACATTATATTCTATTTGAAAAGGATATTCAACCATCGCTTGTACGCCATTTTTCTTGAACACCACAATCCTCTGTACCTGTCCGTGCGGTGTGCTTATCGTGTGTACGACGTCCTGTAACAAGATAAATTTAAATTAATATTAAATCTACAAATAATATATAGAGAATAAAAAATATTTAATATTTTAATTTCCACGCTCTGGTAACAAGAGTAAGCGCGACGTTGTTGATGAAGTTTTAATAAATATTGAAAAATCTATTTTTTCCATAAAATTATGTAGTGTAGTAGTTTCATTATTGTCTAGACATAGAATAACTTAGCGGAATTTAACGCCTCGCTTTGTTTGGTGACCAGCGCGAACAAATAATTAATTCCTCCGAGTGGAAATCGAACCTACAACTGTCGTGTGTAAAACGTCCCACTACGCCACGTCAGCCTCACTGTGGTAAAAATAGAACATCTAAGGTTGGTTAACCAACGTTAATATTGTTGATGAACAACACGTATTATGAACTGGAGGCACTTTCAGTTTTCGATCTGTCATTAGCGCTAGATACCAAAGTCAATGAGGCCAGTCGTGGCGCAGTGGTACAAAGTGTGACTGTAAAACCGACTGGTTGTGGGTTCGATCCCCACTCGAGGAGATGAAATATTTACTTACATTTATATTTTCATTTCTTCGCTCTGGTGTCGAGGCAAAGGGCGGCGTTGAGTTCTGCCACTCAACACGCAATGCCTCCAAAATTCGGCAGAAAGTGGGGAATGGAGTGTCTTAACACTAGGTTCCCTCTGCCTACCCTGCTGTGTGCGGGATATAGCGTGAAGCTAATTTAATTTAATTTAATTTTACCAAAGTCAATAAGTAGGTAATATCTAGTTCAGGTATAGGTTATTAAGCGTAGTGCTACGTAAATGGGCCTCCTTGGCTATAAGATGATGCTTCATACAAGCATCCTCTAACCTCTTGTAACTAGCCAGGTCATAGAAGAGTAAGGTATGATTTGCATGTAATTGACATATATTTGATTGCAGATATAATAAATATTTTTTATAAGATATTTTTAGCTTCACGCTGTACCCGCACGTAGCAGGGTAGACAGAGGGAATCTGGGAACCTAGTGTTAAGACACTCCATTCCCTTTACGATCTCCCGCTTCCCTACTCCTTTTGCCTCCGAATTTTGGAGATATTGTGTGTAGAGTGAAGTGTACTTAACGCCGTGCTTTGGTTCGTAACCAGAGTGAACAATAAAAAATATAATAAATAATTGATTTCCTGGAGAGAATCGAACCCACAACTTGTCGCGTTTACAGCTATTACTCGTGTCCCTACGCCACGACAGGCCTGAACAAAAAACAAATTAGATCTTTAAAATACATATTTTTATGACTTTATTTTATTTATTAAAAGTTATACTTTATAAAAAAAATATGCAATAAAACTAAAAAAACGCGTAACAGAAACACATTTTAACCTTTTCACATTAATGATGCCTCACAAAACAATTGAGAATACGCCAACCAAGTTCGACCGGCTCGCTAACTTCTTAGTTCTACTGAACAATTTTCCGAACATTCCAAGTTCTTCTAACTATTTGGGACGTATTATTTTGTTCGATATGAATTTTCAATATAAAATTTAAACGAGCTTTTGCTAGATCGAATATGAATTAAAAGCTAAATAGTTTGTAATATACTTCCAAGCACGTATACCGAGATTCTTAAGTGTGTATGTATGTATGTATGTATGTATGTACGAGTATGTCCACACACTTCTCGGGAACTAAGAATCATATTGTCTTTTTTGTACTTAGGGAACTGCACGTTCATTAAAATCGATTTAGTGAGTTTTGAGATGCAAGTCCATACGTCTGCATAATATATAATCTTGGATATTTTTATCTTTTTAACTTAACACCGTGCGCAGTACTAAAAGTGACGTAGTGTTAAGGCGCTCCGTTTCCCGTGGACTGTTTAATGTTCAGAGAACAACGCCACGCTCTGTCTTATTACCCAGAGGGCAAAAAAAACAAAATTAATAATGTAAAACTATTCCTTTAATTTGGAGTCAAACACACAATCGATTCGCCACGACGGCCTATTTTTTTTACAAACAACAAGTTGAGATAAGTACAATATCAAGTATAATCTAATATCTAGTTCAACAACATGTTATAGTACTGGCGCAGTAGTTCCTTGAGTTTCAAACCACGCGCTGAGCGTGGGGCGAGTGTATGCTGTCCGAACAAATTGGACGACGGAAGCTTTCATTATATAACGTAGTACAATTTTCTTTAGATTGCATTGTTATCAAAACAGATAAACATTTTTTTTTTTAGGAATTACGCCAATTAAAGAAAAGTAGGTTTGGTTCGTAATAAATTGTTATTTTAATTATTTTTGTCACAAGTAGGTAGTATATTCGGAAATATAACGAATACCGAACATTCGGCGAGCTCTCAGGTACCAAAGGGACCCATTTTAATGCTACAGGACTCTTTGGAAAAAATATTTTTTTAATTAAATTAGATTAGTTGAAAAATGGGTCTCGATCTGATTTGATTCTTTTATCATAAATAGAATATATGTATTTTTTGATAATTTTTTCGATTATAAAACTCTTTCGACAATGTACTTTAGTATTATATTTATCAACATTTTAAATTAGTAGGCTTATTTTACTTTTTGAGATATTTACTAATAAGCAGTCCTTCTTCAAAATTTTTTTTGAAGTTACCGATTCCTCAATTTTTTTTCATCTAAATAAAAAGTACCTACCACATTAGAAGTTTTGGCAAAAATTTCCACGACGATCTTATCTAAAAATACTACAATTTAACATAATAGGGTTAACAAACACTCAGTAAAACAGGCACGTCCATTGGAACACAACGGGACGATATAAACGGCACTTGTAAACGTTTGTAGGCGGCTATGATAAAATTTTATTATATAACTACGTTTTATATACCGAAATCTCAAATATTGTTGTAAAATTTATAGTTTTAAGTTAAAAAATATTGTAATTTAAATAAATTAAACATGTAAGATCAAAGATTAAATAAACTAATATTTTTTTCTAAGTTTCAAGTTTATTCGATTTGTGTTTAGTGACTAATTTTCAATTTTTTTTGCTTATTTGGAGATAGGCAGAGGCATGGGCTATTTAGTCATATATTTTCGTGTTCCCGCTCTGGCAAAGTGTGGCATTGAGTTCCGCCGGTGCCTGAGAATCAGTGTATCTTATTACAACTTATTTATGTTAGCATCTCTGTACGGAGACTTTTACAAATTTTCCCTATCCAAAGATAATTACTAAGAATTATCGTCTGGCAAGAAAGAATGCTATTTATTAAAAATATGTTTAACATTGTGGAATAACATTTTAAAAATGTTAAAAGTAAAAAAAACTGATTTCTCTATCAACTGTTCTACATCAACGCAAGGCCACATAAAAAAGACTTCTACAACAACACCAATTACAACACACAGCAGCTACTATATAAAAAAAACGGGAAAAAATAAAAACAAAATACCTACCGACACAAAAAACAAACAACTTAGCAAAGTCATTTAAGAATTTTCCCTAAGAAATTGCCCATAAAGCCGCGATCGGAAGTGAGATAACATTTTTATTAAAAATACTCTTCGACGTCATATGCAAATTTTATTGGTTCAATTTGTATAAGAGGCGCCGCAATATCGAGCAGTGCGCGGCTGCGATGTAATTATACAGTATGATTCTATACGTTTTTTTATTAATATGTGCGAAGAAAACGAACGTGTAGTGAGATCGAATCCATGTCTAAAGCATAATTACGTATATACTTGTCCATCACATCAGTGTTTCGCTGTCTAGAAAATCATTACAGTATTTACTTTAAAATTTCTTTATAATATGGACAAAAGTGGAGAGTACTAATATTACCACTAACTATAGACTAATAATAGGTTTCATATGTGTATAAGGTATTCCTTCTCAGGAAAAAAGTGTATAAAAACCGGGACAGGCAATAAAAACAATGTATATATGTATGTATAGCAGAAATGTATATATAGAAAGAGCCACTCATATATTATAAGCAAATTGATAACCAAAACGAAAGACAATACTGACGATCCATTACGCCAATCTAACTACCCACATACATACACTGTTTACCTTCAACGCTTCTCAAGCGTACGATTTGAATGCAAACAAACAAACAAACCGATTGATAGCTAACAATATTTAATCTCGGTGATACGAGTATATCAAAATAAATTGGGAAATCGTATCGAGGCCAAATATATATAAAAAAATAAACTTGTCGTAGTGTTTATTTAAAGACAATATTAAAGAAATATAATCTTTAAAAGGTTATCGATAATAGTCTAGACAATTTTCATCACTCCTTTTTTTTCCGATTATTGTCTGTTGCGTCAAATGGTTCTACTTCATCAAAAAAAATACATACGAAAATATATATAAAACACAACAACATAACCTAGAAAAGTATAGCGTCCTTGAGTTCCGCCACTAAAGTCATATCTCGTAAATTAAGCGGAAAATAGGGAACGGAGGGTCTCAACACTAGGTTCCTTAAGTTTTTGTTATACAGCGTGAAGCTAAAAAAATATTTAGAAAATAATTTACTCCGAGTATATATGTATATAAGTACATAGATACAACAATAATATCTAAAAGTAAAATTCAATTCCAAATGTACAGAGTTCAGCAGTTCCAACTGTGATCTCAAACTTAGCGTTTGGTTTAGATGCGATAAACTTTATCTTGCGGTACAGTTAAAGCTGTTTAGACCAAACGGTCGGTATTTAAAGCGGCTATGTAAATTATTTGGGATGTTCGTTATTGTTATGAAAAATACATATCTATACTTCTATACTATTATTATAAAGCTGAAGAAGCATGTTTAGTTGAATGCGCTTATCTCGGGAACTTTTTAATTAAAAAAAAAAGTGTTGGTTTATATAAACGATTTATTGGTCAAGGATATACATAATGTTAAACGTTTCAACTACGCAACAGATTTTAATGCAGTTTTCGTTATTTGAAAAGTAAGAATCCAATCAAAAGTGGAAAAGTAGTCCTGCACACAAAGCCACAAGCGAAACACTAATTCATATATATACATGTATATAAAAACAGTTGCTTACAGTTCAACAATGTATCTACTGTAGAGTTGTTGAACTGAAAAGTTAGTGCACAGCAGCGATCCAGAACTTCACATCTGGTCTGGATGCCGTGATAAATGGTAATATGCGGCTTGGTTAACTGCGATGGAGTTACATTTAAATATTTGAGGACGACTTTTTGCCGGCGATGGCTTTCGCGAAAAATATATTTTTATTAGCTTGTTAGCACGCTGTATCCCGTGTATAGCAGGGTAGAGGGAGATAACTTTTTTTTAAGACGATGATCTTTCATCGTCTTAAAAAAAAGACGAAAGAGAAAATAATTCATACACCCGAATGGGGATCTTACCCACGACCACCGCGGTAAATAGCGTTGTTCCAGTGCGCTATAAATGGGCACTGATTCTATAAAAAAAATGACACGAAGAAAAAATAGTAATTAAAAAATGAATAATAACAGTCAAGTCAATGTATGAACACAATACTTTTGCTAGATGATTTTAAAAAGAAATTCTCCACTCTTAGTATAATATTTCCTTTCATTTGCAACGATCACAAACAGACATTATAATTTACTTGTTGAATAGGACAATAGTGGTAGTGCGGTCTGTTCTGGGAAAATTTTAATATACCTAAATTGTACTATTTTTTAATTTCACGCTGTATTCCGGGGGTCACATAAGGGGTTAGGCAGAGGGAACCTGGGAACCTAGTGTAAAGACTGGCCGTTCCCAGACCATCCATTCTCCATTTTCCGCCAAATGCTGGAGGCATTCCTTGTTGAGTGCCGGAACTCAACGCCATGCTTTGCTTTGTTATCAGAGCAATGAACATATAAAATATTTCTTTTGCAGAACTAGGAATTGAACCTTATATAAAGAAAATAAAAGGTATTTTTTTAATTTCCTTTAATCTAAGCTCTACTTTTTTAGCTCTTAGCAGTAATTTGAAGTTGTTGTATTTTAATTATATTTGTAGTTGTTGTGTTGTTGACTACAACGACAGTTGTAGTGTATTATAAATTTATCAACACAAATGACACGTTAAAAAATGGGACTGTTTGTTTAACATGAAAAATACAACAAAAAACATGTGTTTTAAATATTTCTGACAGTCTACTCAATAATGCGTCGTGGTTTGGTGAGTATATCAAAATCAATTCATTTAATCAATTAATTCGGCGAAACGTATGGAATAGAAGTATCTTAAAGGAGAACGGAATGTCTTAACAGTAGGTTCCCATCCCATTCCCGCCGATTAATTACTACATCAATATTCTTCATTCAATTAAGCCATTACAAGTACTTTTGAATGAAGTCAGAAAAATTACAGCAGTGTCAGTTCTACAGAAAGAATTACTTCTGGTCTGATCTTAAGTATTTATAAATAAATCTTTCTAAATATAATACAGAAAAATAAACGAATGTTTAAAATCAACAAATCTCCACAAAACAAGAAAACACATGTTAAAGAAAACGTATGAAATTCCAAACATCGTTCCAAACAAAAATGTGTCAGTTGGCGGTCACTCGAGAGCTCCCAAGCATTTTGAATACATTCAAAATAACAAGGTAACCAAAGTGAAGCAAAAAAAAGAAAGATACGTTAAGACGAAGCCAGATCAAAGAACATGCGGCCAGTAGCTAGCGTGTAGGGTTAGAAGAAAACTTTAATTATTTCAACATATTTAGTTGAAAAAAAAATCTGTGTTAAGTATGGAGTATTCCATTCTTCATTTTTCATCTAATACAATGGTCATCTGTCCTCTAACATTGTATATAAGGTGGCAGAACACGAACGAAGGAAAATATGATTTGAAGAAAGAATGTTATTGTGTATACTATATAAAGAGTAATTAAAGTTTTATAAAACATTATATATATATGTTAAAAAATAATAGATTAACTTGAAGGTTAAAGTTCTACTTTAACTGAATACAAACAAATTATTCGTTTATATAACTAAAAATATGCTTTGTGTATCTTAAATCGAAACTATTCCAGCTCGAACAAGCTCTCCCTCCCTCCTTCGGGCTCTATCACAAGGCAATAATAATGATAAGGTAAGTAGCTCGATGTTGGTATTTTTGACATATGTATATATAATTAAATTAAATATATTAACGTACAAGTATAGAAACATGATGCGAAAATATAAAATGTTAAAAAGGGAACCGGAAGTCCCCTTTTTAACATTTTATATTTTCGGAAGTTATACATAATAAATAAGTTTACGTATACGTATACCGTTAATAACAGAGAACAATTCTTAGGGCGTAGGGCTAGTAATTATATATAAACTCGTAGTTTTAGGTACTTAAATTAAATAGGGCGCGTGCCATAATTAAGTGAGCCCGTGTTGTTACAACAATGTTACAAACTTTACAGAGAATAATTAACATTTCAAGTGTTGGTACACATGTATTGTACACAAATATCACTTTAAACCTTCAATCAATTATTATTACTTGACGTTTCCTTAGAAAAATGTCCTTTAGTGTCAGAGGTAATAAATGCAAAAAAAATAGCTATCAAATATTCTACAAAAAAAGTGGTACAAATAGATTGAATGTTAATCGAATATTAATTTGCGTTTCTGGATCTTAAAATTGTTTAATTAAGTAGTTATATATCTATAAAATTTTAAAAAGATAAAATATTATTTTTAAAATACTATATTTTTTTACTAACTCTACTTACAAGCAAGTATGCATCACATTAGGGCCGTGTAAAATTAATTCGTCCACAAATTGAATTTCAAACAATTTTCCACTATTAAAACGTCGTCGACTCTTTGAAATATGTTATATAGGTGGCGTGGCGCAGCTGCACAGCGCCTGACTGTAAAAGTGACGGTTGTGGGTTCGATCTACAATCCATTTAATTTTCCTTGGTATAGTAAAAGACGTAGTACGGCGTTGACTTCTGCCACTCCAAGCGCCATGTCTCGAAAATTGGATGAGTTGTAAGGAACGGAGTGTTGTTTGCTATGGGGTAAAAAGTATAAAATACCTAGATTTTATTAATAAATATTCTTATAAAACTTTGCGATTTAAAAATAATTCAACTTGCGAGTTTCAACTGTTAAATTTAATACATAGTCGCGGTAAATAAAAAAAAATACTTTCGCCTTAAATTAAATTTACAATAATATGTATAATAAGCAATGTTTATTTTTTAATGCCTGTAATTATGTATCACTACACCAAATACTAACTAAAAACCAGCTTAATAATTCTATATAGGTACACAAAACCCCCACGTCCAGGGGTCGACGCAGCTTAACCAACAGAAAGCAAACGTCCATTTCGATACAATATTTAGCAGCTTAGTGTGCAAGACCCTTTTGTAATCTACGCGCTTCAATAATGCAACATAATAGCGCTCCTTGCGTCCAATCTACGTACAAATTTAAGGGAAGGCGGAGGTGAAAATAGTATTACAGTCGTAATTTAAAATTATTCCTGAGATATTAGAGTGTAACGCGATGTGAAAATGTTTATTTATATTGCATTTTCTTTTGTGATGGACGAAACTGTACTGGCGCAGTGGCATTTTTATCATAAGCGTACGGTAACTTGATGGTAGATGTTGGCTAGATCCTCACGGGGGTAATGATTATATTAATATTTTTTTTAAATCATTTCCTCGCTCTGGTAGACACGATGCGTCGTTGAGTTCCGCCATTAGGAAACTTATATAGTTTCAAGGATCAATACTTGCCGTGGCGTTGTGCATGCATATATGTGAGAATATATATATGTATGCAAAAAATAAGTTAAATTAAATTGTTTTAATTATTGGACACTCGAACGCTACCAATCGCTACAAATACATATCCACTAAACTATATACACCTAAAAAGAAGAAAACAAAACGAAAAGTCACTCAATTCTCCTCCATTAACTATAACAAAAGCACTTTTAAACAGCTTAATTAAAACACGCGGCGCAGCAGTCGGCAGAGAGGAGACATTATTTCATTTAACTCTAGGTACGTTACACAGATCGAGTACCAGATGTCGACCGTTCATATTGCAAAAACTAAGCTTTTAATTAGGGAATTTAGCAAAATAAGAAACTTGTCTAATGCAGCGCATGCAAGTATGATGTTATATTTTTATGATAGTTGTGGGTTCGATATCCGTTCATAAGATGAGACACATGCCCATTCTCATCCCCTTGGTCAAACATAAATAATTAAGAGTCGATTTATGTCACATAATAAATACTAGGCCAGTCGTGGCGCAGCGGCACAAAGTGTGACTGCAAAACCGACTGATTGTGGGTTCAATCCCCACTCGAGGAGATGAAATATTTACTTAAATTTATATTTCCATTTCTTGGCTCTGGTGTCGAGGCTAAGCGCGGCGTTGAGCTCTGCCACTCAACACGCAATGCCTCCTGAATTGAGCAGAAAATGGGGAGCGGAGTGTATTAACACAAGGTACCCTCTGCCTACCCTGCTGTGTGCGGGATACAGCGTGAAGCTGATTTATTTTATTTGATTTAATATATACTAACCGCTTGAGTTACCTCAAACCTTAGTTATAGTAATCTGATTGGATTAGTGATGTAATATTAAAGCCCAGCTCGATAAATGGACCATTCGACACAATTTGTTTTTCAAATCGAACCTATAGAACCTCCACTAGTTTCTGAGATTAGCGACAAAAACAAACAAATTCTTCAGGTATAAAATTAAAAAAATGAGTAAATAAATACTTCTTTTACTATTCTACGCAATATCAGTGACCTGCTAACAGAAACAGAAATCAATGCTACACTACTTCTAGAGATATCGTGGAAACACCTAGCTAATAAACTTGTGACAAGGAAAAGTTAAATTAACCCTGTGAATAAATTCGAACTTACAACCACCGCAACCGTAGATGAAAGAGGTGTGAAGTGATTAACGTAATGTTATAAAAATTCAACGTAAAAAAATATGACTTACATTTTTATAACGTTACCCCCATATGCCGTGGGAATATTCAACAAAGAAAACGTCCCTCGGGGGTGACTTGCCATGCGAGCTATTGGCAAACAAGAACAAATCGCGTTTCTCGTAAAAAGTAATGCTGGAAATTACATTAGGGGGTTTTTAATTTTCTAAAACTTTTTCAAGTGTGAAAACAGTCCGTTATTCAGTTTCCGCCCGAACTAGAAACTTAATAATGTTTTTTTTTCGCGTAGAAGAAAGTAAATGAGAAATCTAATATTAATGGTATTTAATAATGTAACAAAACCCAAAACAAACATTTTTTAACTTTTTGCCTTTTTGCCTATTTATCCGTGCGTTTGTACGCTAATCTCAAAAACTATTAACTGATTTAAATGCAGTTTTTCCATTAACATTTAGTATTTCAATCGCTTTGAAAATAAAAAGGTTAAATGAATTTAAAGATACTTAAGTTATAACATTTCACTACATAGTTTTTATTAATTTACTTTAAATTGAAAATGATATTAGAACACGTATGTAATTCAGATTAATAAATAGGCCATATATCGGCCATAGACCAGTCGTGGCGCAAGGGCACAAAGTGTGACTGTAAAATCGACTGGTTGTGGGTTTGATGACCCATTCGAAGAAATTAAATATTTATTTTCCTTTATGTTTTCATTTGTTCGTTCTGGTGTCGACGCAAAGCGCAGCGTTGAGTTCCGCCACTTAACACGCATTGCTTCCAAAAATCAGCGGAAAGTGGGAAACGGATTGTCCTAATACTAGGTTCCCTTTGCTTACCCTGTTGTGTGCGGGATACAGCGTGAAGCCGTTATTATTAATTAAACAAAAGTGAAGTTCAAGCGGGTTAAAATATATATTTACTCGCTCTGGTAAGACTAAGTGCAACGTTGAGTTCCGCCACTCAACATATCTAAAGTGTCAGAACTTTTTGTCTGTCATACTATAATAGAGATATAAAGTATAAAATAACCTGAAAAAAAATTGTAGTATTAAATTAAACCTTTACTTGTCGATGTAAATTAAAAACCATAAATTAAGTGGATAACTTTGGTTTAGAAGCTTTTATCGCCGTATATCTGTTATTAACATCATTTTCGCTAATAAACCGGTTTTATAATAGTGAGAAGATTTACTACAGCTACATTAAAGTTAGTAGGTAGAGTAATTAAAGTTTTCTGTATGTTTTAGCTGCACTTCATATCTTTTTTTTTATCTTCACGCTATATTCCACACATGACAGGATCGGCAGAGCGATACTAGGAACCTAGTGTAAAGATACTCTGTTCTCCATTTTTCGCCGAATTATTGAGGTGTTGTGTGCTGAGTGGCGGTACTATTATCTAAAAAAAAACACGTCGGCGGTCGGTGGGAGGCAAATATTTTCTATTTTTAGTATTCAGCAACAGAAATAGATTATCTATGAAAATTACGTTCATTAGATAAAGCCCGGTGAGAGACGGACATACAGACGGGTGCGGAACTCGAAAAAAACAAAAAATATAAGAACTTAAAAGCCTTAATTCACAATATATTCAAACTCAATGAGCCTAAAACTACCAACAAAATACTTAAACAAAACGAAAATAAAGCAACTGAAAAATATAAGAGCCAGTCAGTACCTATTGTCCAAATACTGGAAAGGTAATAAATCAATTCGCATTTGTGAAATATTCATTGAACCGTCGCTGCGTTTACTTTTGAGTGATATATGGCGAGTAAAAACTACAAACGTATTATTGTTAGTTGTAACGTTATATTGACATAGAATATATTAAGTGGTACAGCGTACGACAGTATACGCGATTTTAGTGAGTTCGATTTTCGCTCTTGGAAATATTATATAATTGAATATTATACAATCGAAGTTGCAATATGCTATATTCTGCGTTAAGTTTACATGGTCGTCGCTTGAATGGTCAAATAGAAACGACAGGGAGATGATTTACATCATTTAATATAGGTTTTTTTCGATAAATCGACTATCCACCACCACAAAAGGATTTTTCAATTCGAACCGGTACTTATTGCAGTGGCGTAGCTAGGGTATTTGCTGCCTGGTGCAGCTTAGGACTTGATGCCTTTTAAAATGGTCAAAATAAATTCAGATTGAAAATACCGTAGAGTAGGTATACAAATTTTTAATGCTTCAAAACTATAATAATTATACATAAGTTATAACATTAGATTTTGGTGAAAATCATTGCAAAAATTTAAAAACGGACATGACGCGCTTTTTGACTAGCAAAGTTAATAATCACATTTTCAAAATCAATAGCATCGACTAGTTCATGTTCAATTGACATGAGATTGTAATTTTCATTTACATTCTCTCATTTTTCTTCTACATTTAAAAAAAATGCAGAATTGATTGTAGATTTTGATGCCCCTTTCCTTTTGATGCCCGGTGCGACTGCACCGCTCGCACCCCCCCAGCTACGCCACTGACTTATTGAGACTAGAATGTTCAACCCAACAAAGTTTTTAGTTTTGTAGCATTAGTAAAGATATCGGTACCTACTTACTCTTCGACTTTAGCTGGCAAGTGTCTGTAAAGGTGGGTGATCTCCGCTCGGAAGAATAAATAATATCTTGTCTTGTCGGCTTAGAGTGTAAGCCTGCTACTTCCTTTTCTATACAATTCGAAAAAGCAAAAAAAGAAACAACAACACAAAACACACACTAGATTCCGTCTGCCTACCCTGTGTGCGGGATACAGCTGGGAGTACAAATCAAATATTAGAGTTCTAAAAATGTTTGATAATATAAAATCATGTCCCCGACTGGGAATCGATCCCACAACCGTCACGTCGACAGTCACACTTGCGAGCCATCAGGCAATGATGGCCTTCCATTTTTAAAAGTTTAACATATCCTATTCTCATTTATATTAAACATAAGAAAATCGAGATTAAAACAATAATCGCTGTGTCCATTCACTCAATCAGTCAAACTTAAAAACAAACTGCTTAAATCAATTTAAAATAAAAAAGAAGTCCATATGGCATCCATCTCGCCTACAAAATATTTTAGCGCTATTTATAAAAAAAATACCGATTCGATTCACTTGAAAATTATTCCTGTATATTCGCTAGCTTTCTGCGAATGTCTGACAGCAAAATCCCGACACGAATAAATAGCTCTTATCATTAGAGTAATAAAGTCGAAAATTCAAATGAATGTTATTATCAAAATAACCGACGATAAGAAACATATGTTTCGCAGTAATGATTTAGAAGTACAGAATGCATTAGTGGCATATTATGACACGGTCGCAACACGTGTCCCGTAGTGAGTGTTTTAGAACTTTGTCACAATGAACGGTGTTTTTACAATTTGTCAAAGTGTACCGAATGCCGACATCGTTTGCGAGAGTGAACGTGAAAATAAATTATCAATGTGAATGATTCATACGTTTCTAAGTAAAATAATATTTTTTATAAAGATTAATGTAAGTCATTTATAAATTAGGTGTATAATAATCTTTATAGTACAAAAAAAATACATACGAAAAAAAAGAAATAAAGATAATGATCAACTTCTTTCTATAAGTCGTATCTTCCTATCAACCAGTGGGGGTGGATAAGTCACAAGCAGCTGGGATACAATCCCGCACATGGCACGGTAGGCCACAAGTGGGAATCGAATCAACAACCTGTCCAACTACGATGGCCGCAAAGAAATAATATAAACTAATAAGTTAAATATCAAGAATATTATAAAATATTAGTCGCGGACAATATTCTATATTAATATCAATTTACTAAATGAATAAATCGTGTCTAATAATGTAATGAGATGCATTAGAAATATTTAAGGGATATATTTCAATAATATATGAAGTGTTTACGACATTGTCCCACAACATTATGTAAATAATAAACATTAACATCTTTTTCGCATCGTATAAACTGGGTAGGCAGAAAGAACATAGTGTCAAGACACTCCGTTCAATAAAAATAATTTGAGAGTTTCATATCTTCAAACGGGCATTGAACCTACATTCAGCGCATTAATAATAATCACACGCTGCCCCGCTGCGCCACTATGGCGCTACAAAACATATGCATAGAGTAAATTGAATTTCTATAAGTAGAGCGTTTACGAGGCAAGCTACGGGTAGTAAAGTGTTTTCTTGTCCCGGGGATTACCACCGGGTACCGGAATCACTTTGGATGGAAAATTGGATGGCATACGATATGCATGACTTTTGAATTTTCATTTAAACCGTTTAAAACTACAGTAAGATGGGTGATTTTAATCTATGTTTACTGAAAAAGCGTAAAAAATATAAAGCGTCGTGGCAAATCGGTCTGTCTGTAAACGCGTCGGTTTTCGGTTCGAAAATTGGATATATGATAACACTAAGTTGCCTTCTACTTATCCTCCTATGTACAACGTGAAACTAAAAAAGAGCTGACAAATTTTTACAATAAATCAGGATTGATACACTAATAACACAAACAATAATCCTAAAAAAACAAGTAAAATAGAAGAAAAATATCAATTTAACTTTGTAACGAACGTAATCTATAAGTACAAACATATATTTAAGTGTGCCTTTTAGAGTTCTTTGTTTTCTGAGCTGGGGATTACCCGTGACAATCTCCAGAGCGGGCGGACTTGCAGTGTTAGTATTAGAAATAACTTGAAGGAAAAAGTAAAAAAAAAAACGAAGTAAACCCAGAAAGTAGAGAACAGTTCTAATAAAGTGTATAAATAATGTTTGTTTTATTTATTTGTTGGATTTTTTTATATTTTGTAAAATAGCACTATTAACTATTCAGAATCAAACATATCGGAACCTTCTACACCTTTTATTTCAGTAACTTTCGAGAGTATCTGATATAAGTAGATATTTTTTTTTACTTCATAGATACTTATTCAGTCAGGGTATCCCGCATGTAGGATAGACAGAGAGATTACCAGAGCGAATTCACTTCTCCCAGTGACACTTGACCGTTGCACACTTGTGCCCTTACTTACTACTCGTGATTTTTTTTAACGCATTGTGTGTCCCTCCATTGGGGCTACATCCTTAGCCCACCACGCTGATGTTGCGCTCGAGGCAATACGCTGCTATGTGGGGCCCTATCTAATGGGAGAAGAGTCACCCTCGTCTCGCTCAATCCATTTTCCTTTTCATAGTCCTAGTTTAGATTTCCACATTTTCTGTGGTTCCTACGCATTCAGCGGCAGACTTCTCTGAACAAATTACCTGTGTTTACTCAAAGATGGATCCCGGTTTATAAGTCATAGACTACAGTAAATGTTTTTTATATGTTCTCTAAGGGAACTCTAAGCGTTGAATCTGTACCCTCCAAAAGATGTCCAAGCCAAAATTTAAAATCCTCAAGATCCTGCTCGAGATACCTCAGAAAAACAAAAATAAAAACGCAGGAAAAGGTGCTTATTAATAAATTGCTAGCATACAAAATGAATTCAATTACTATAATTTAAATTGCCGTCTGGTCAATTTGTTGAGTGGCAACATCATGTCCGGTCGTTGGTTGTCCGTGTTCATTTAAAGTACTTCAAATTAAAGTGACATTATTATAACTATAATTAAAATTTTGGTTTAATAATGAGTTTACATTATTTTGCAGGCGTTTCGAATATGTTCGAGTATATAAATATTTATTGATTATGACCGTGGCCCTCCTCGTGGTGCAAGTAGATTATACATACATAAATTATGTAAAAAAATAATAGTTTAAGTTGCTTCAAAATGTATCCTATATACAAAAGGTTTGGCATAGACAACCTAGTGTTAATACAATACATTCCCCAGCACCAGAGAGAGAAAATGAAAATAATTCATTACCCTCGAGTGGGATCCCCCTACAACTTTCATGTTTACAGTCAGACGCTGTGTTGCTGCGCTATGACGGCCTCGTATTTATGTAAAATTAATAATTTAGAGGGAAGTAGTGTTAATACACTCCGTTCCCCACTTTCTGCCGAGTTTCGGAGGAATTGCGTGTTGAGTGGCGGAACTTAACTAAGCGCTTTGCCTCGAACGAGAAAAAAACTTTCCTAATACTCTATTTAATATCCCGCGTAGCATTTAAACCTGTACCTAACTCAATCAATCTATCGCGCAGGCAATAAATTAATAAAACAAATAAATATGCAAAAACCCAACAAAGAGACGACAAAGCTAACAATTGAATGATTTGCAACAGATTGAGCCAAATCCCTATAAAATCCAATTTGATAGAAAAAACAAGCACTCGTAAAGCTACCGCTAGCTACAATATAAATAACAAAAATGTAAAAAAAATCTCGAGTTTTTTACAAAAGCTTAATAAAGTTAGTTGTTAGAATGTCAATACACGAACTTCCGCAATAGTGTGTCATACGCATCCGCTTAGCGTTAATAGTTTGTAATGTGGGTCGTATACTTGACCGTAATAAGTATTGGAATAGGGAGAATGTTATCAATAACTTTATAACATATTGTAGAAACCGAAAGTGATGATTGTAAATGCAGTCGTAAAAAACGTATTAAATTAAAATTTGTGAATTTTGTGCTAGTATGTAAGCCTTTACTATGGGTACGAATTCAAATCTAGAAAGAATTAAATGTCTGAACGAAATTTTAATACATTTACATTTTTTACAGTAACTATTTTAGTTTTAAGAACTGCAGAATCCACCATCTTGACAGAGCAAGCGTGTGGTGATCACGACGGTTGTGAGGTCAATTTAATATTTATATAACTCTCTAGTAATAAGGTAGAGCGCAGATTTCGGCAGAAAATGTGGATAGGAGTGCCTTAACACTAGGATTTCGTACCTTTATATACGCGTGGTACGTGAAACTAAAAAATACAAAAGTAGGAACAAAATCTAGGCCTATTGGTATATGAAAAAGACACTTGTATATAATAGTGGTTACTATTATTGATATTAAGACATTCCGTTTCAATTTTTGGAGACATTGAATGGCGTACCTCAACTCCCCTTTTTTTGATGCCAAAATTTATTTAAAACAAGTACTTTTTTGGAATGGTTCACGGTCCACACACTGCCCGCTACATATGAAGCCATGCGACACATATGTAGATGATGCAACAGCATATGGCGCAATAAAAATCTAATGACAGACACTAAAAATTCACACATGAATGAAAGCCAAAATGGAAAGTAACATTTTCAACGCAAAAATATCCTAAAATCATGAAATTTAAGTTAATAGGCAAAAGAGTAAAGCCAAATTCACTAATAAGAAGACGAGTGTGGCTTCAAATATGACTATAGGAATGTACCTATATGTGGTACTATAATTTAGATCGAGACTCAGTGGGAAAGCGTCTGATGGTTAACTCGATAGTTGTGGGCTCGATCCCCATTAGGAAAAATTACATATTTTCATCTCTTTGGAGTTGCGGTGTTAACTTACGATATTTAATAAGAAATTTCTCGATAACCAGCCGAAAGTGAAGTATCGTAACAATATGCTGAATTATTATAAAGAATACGCTACGTATGATCTTATTAATTAAATTATCTTAAACATTATTTTGGTGACATACTAGCTAAATTGTAATGTATTGATGATCCATTAATTTCTTTGCCATCTATACTTATAATAAATCGTAAATAAATTAGAGTATTCAAACCATATATAAAAAGCAGACGCAAGCTAAGAGTAAACCAACTGACTTTCTCAATTGTTCCAAGGAAATCATTAAAAGAAAATCTCTTAAAGAGACGAAGAAAAAAACAACATAATATATATACCAAACGCATTTATTTATATAAATCATCACTTAGTTGACGTATAAAAGTCACACGTTGAGACGTCTATCATTCAGCGATGAAATGTTAATATTAGAACAGAAGGAAATGAAAATTGTGTGACAAAAATAATTTATTTAGACAATATGCGACTCTATTCCGCTAAGATTAAGATATATTTTATATGAATATAAAATTTATAGCTGCTATTTGTATGGAAATGATTCATAGATTCTTTGGTCATCTAAAAACTATGGAGTAGACAACGATAGACAATAATATATATTTGCCAATGTACGACTGGATGGATGCCAGGCGTGACTAATTTATATGTGGTTTTGTTCAAAGGAAATGGTGCATTATTGTATGGTATTAATTGTTAATAATGTACGGAATAAGATATCAAAATAAAATTTTGTATTTGATTAACGTGCAATATGTAGTTTTCTTAGAAAAAGTCGTAACAAAGTAACCGCAAGAGTATTGTGTTCGATTTAAACACAGGAAAACATTTTAAAGTTTCGCTCAGTGGGAATCGAACCAATTACCAAAATTCGATTCTTAAGCCGGTCAGAATTTTCAATAATATTTTATATTTGAGCTTCATGCTTTTACATACATAGGAAGGTAGCCCGAGATAACCCAATGTTAAAATACTCTATTTCCCAACTTTCCAAACAGTTGTATTAGAGTGGCGGGACAACACCGCGCTACGTCTACTAGTCAATAGAGCAAGTTAATTTTAATTTATTTTTTCCACGAGTATGGATTACAACAGCCATCGTCATTACAGTCAAATGCTTTTCCAATGCACCATCAAAAAATAAAACAATATAATTTAAACAACTTTTCATACACAGTTAACATGAGAAAATATCACAAAACAAAATATAAAGCATAAACGCCATTACTCCTACAATATGAGAACGCCACCTGCGAATCCATTTGTACCATCAATCCTCCATATCAGATAGCGTTCACACCTCAGGTCATTAATTCATCTCGGTTAGAGTTAACGAGACTGCCAGTTAATTGCTTTTAAGCCGTAATTCCATTTCACTTAATAAAAGTTTTACGAAAGATTTTTTTTGGTATATTTATTTATATTTTGTTATTGTCGCTTTAATAGATTAGAATATAACATGAATAATAATCGACAAAGTATTTTTGTCAACGAGTCGCAGTGTCTACAGTTCTGATAGTTGTGAGTAAATCACTACAAACGGGAAATTAATTATTTTTACTTCCTCCCTGTGATAGGCAAGGCGCGGAGTTGAATTCCGTCACTAAACATAATGTTATCAATCATGCAATGACCCAAAAATTGAGTAACAATAGGTTTCCATTTTAAAGTATTGACTTCAAATACAATTCTTATATTAAAATTGTCACACACCACTCGATCGCAAACAAAATGATATATTACAGATTCTCAATCTTCCATATCAGATAGTGTTCACACCTCAGGTCATTAATTCGTTTCAGTTAAACTTAACAAGATGGTTAGTTAATCGCTTTTAAATCGTATTTTCTCTTGGGGAAAATAGAAATCAGATTTTATATACTAAACAGTTTTTCTTTTATATTTTAGTCATTAGTATTGAATGGAAGAATTTTGTTTAGCTCCCCGATGTAACCAGCAAATAGCAGGGTAGGCATAAAAAGCCTTGTGTTAAGAAACTCCGTTCTCCAGGCACCACACAATTCTTGGGACATCAAGTATTGCGCACCGAAGCTCAACGCTGCATTTTATTTTGATAGCAGAGCAGGAAATTTCTGGAGTTATAAGTCCCTAGAGGGAATTACAACAGTCGTGATTACAGTCAGACTGTATAACACTTCGCAACTATGGCGTAATGAATGTAATGTTGAATACAAAATATGAACGTTACTGGTTTATGAATACTTCTTTAGGTACATAGAAAACGAACGATCGATAAATAGAAATCCTTTCAATATGAAAAAAAATCATTGGAGTTGTTTGTAAAACGTAAACGGCAAAATACTGCCCAGACTCCAAAATATTATTATAAATAGTTTCCTCTTTAAATGCAAGAATGTGTTTTATTCGCATAGGTAACCCTCACAGTTGAGGGTAAAGGTCGTTCTTATTACATTATTAATATTAATAATACTTCATTAATAAACAAGTTTCTATCTATGGTTTTGCTCTCATGGTCGACTGGAAGTAAGAGCGTTAAGATGTATGTATGACATATGTTATGAGTCAAAGGTGACCAAAGGTCCAGTGGGTTACAATCACTTACGTTTTATAATATTTTCATAGATTCAATCATCCTCATTCACATCAAGCAACACAAAGATTAAACGAAATATTAGTTACAGAGAAAATTCCACTGTTTCTAGAACCTTTCACATTCAGGTGCAAGCTCATCTTGTTACAATAACCGGGTTAAAGCTGTATAATCGTCGAGAAAGGTCTTAGATGGGATTCCTTACAACGAGTGCGAGTAGGGTTTCTCTCAAGGTGGCTTTACTTGAAACGTTTTGTGGAAAAGATAACTTTGTTGTTATGGTTAAGATTGTGGTGAAATTATAACTGTAGGGTTACAGGTTTAAATTCCGTATGGCGGTTTCTAGTAAATATTAGCAACACTTACATATTTTATTTACCGGTATGTAATATATTACATCATATTTATCTTTTCGGGATAACAACAGTGGTTTACCCTGCACCCAGAATTACCACGGGACCTTGAGTATTTCAAGTGTCATACAAAAACGCAAAGATGCTGGAGAAAGCCTAGTGATATATAAACATCTATAACACTAACTTATATGTAAATGTATATAATTGTAGTGGCCCAAACGCCAAAAGTTTTTGTTATTTTTTAACTGAATTCTTTACAATAATAATAAAAAAAAAATTACATAAAATTTAGCCGGTGTTATTCTGATGTACATACTAGCTATATTACTGTACAATTTCAACTGAATTTGTTCAGTAGTGTTGGCATGAAAGTGTACCAACATCCATCTTCAAAAACTTTCACATTTTTAATACAAGAAGGAAGAACAAATAACATAATAGACACACTTAACAAGCACTTGTGTCTGTCTCAAGAATATAATAACGCCTTTTAAGTGAATGAAATGCACTTCACATATTTCTTTTGCACATTTAAGTATGCAGTTAAAGAGAGGTATTTCCGCAATTTACCCGAGAACTCTTTTATAGGAAACACCCACACCTTCGAGAAACATCTGAGTGAAATTCGAAAAAGGTAAAATAATAAATACGTTATATCTGGCCATTGTAGGTAGGTTTTATGATACAATTATATATACTGAAATATTTAACATAAAACAATCTTGATTTTTTTATGTCTTATTGACACCAAAAATTCTATATTTTCTTTAACTAAATTTCTTTTACTCATTAATTAGGTATTATTATTTTTTTTCGACTTTTATAGCATCAGCAAATCACGCGATCATGGGTGTATAACAAAACAATTGACTTTTCTAATCCTGAATGCCTTATAAATAAAAAAAGTATAACATATTTAAGTACATTATAATACGCGATCGCATTACAGCGAGATTGCATTTGACTGTAAATGAAATATTCAGAACATTCGAGCCCCACCAGGCTATATAAATTATTTTCTCGCGGCGTTGAGTTCCGCAACCATCAAAAGGTCTCTCAGTGTATCGAATTCGGAAATCGCAGGACGGAATGTGCATATCCCGTAACCAAAACTTAAATCAAGGAACAGATCTATAAGCCGCAAGATATATAAAGTGTACCATTCTATTTGCCGTTTTAATGTTGAACTTTAGTCTGTAAGTTTATCCTAATCCTAAGAGCTCAGAGGAGTTGCCGCGATCGGATCAAGTGTAGTCGAATAAAGTTCGACATACACGGTGACTTTAAAATGGCGTATTTACATTAGGAATAAATACATTTTTAAAGTTAGTTCTTTTTAAAAGTGTTATTTTGTCGTTGTGTGTGTCCGACTTTACACGCAATTGTTATGGAATCATCATTATCCTTCTATCGTTTAGTCGTAAACATTAAAATGTTATCTATTACGTCCATCACCATCACATAGGCTGGAAAGGAGAAAATAAACAAAATAAATTTACAATAAATGCGGAGAAATTATATAAAATAAAATTTGTAATAAAATCCATATTGTATCATAGTATACAATAAAATAAGAAACATTAATAAAGAAACATTTATTTAAATCCAAAACTCTATTCACTTTATTAAAACAGAGCACACAAACACTACAAACAAAACTCTATACTCAAACAAATCGATTTCCATAAATCTGCTTTCGGAATCGACATCGACACAATCGCACTGAAACGCGCCATGGATGGGACGCTTTAAGCCTTAATCCGTAGAATCTGTGACCGGGAGTGATTTTACACCTTGGAATTTTGATAAAAATTCATTGTATTTTAGTATAGTTTCTTAAAATACAACTATATACGAAACGAGCATTTAAAATGATGTGATATGATGATGTACATAGATAAGGTCTTATATAAACACATTATATTATTTTATTTAAACATATTATAACTTCAAATTTATTTAATTTTAAGTGATTTTAAATATTTTGAACAATTTTTTTTTAAATATTTGATTATTAATAATTTCTAATATGAAGAGTACAGAGCAACGTGCCACTAATCTAACCTAATTGCAAGATGTACAGCGTTGACTGTAAGCGCGACGTTTCGATTCGAAGAAGAAGTCGAACGCGGCGCTGAGTTACGCCACTTAACATGCAACGTTTCAAAAATTGGGCGGTGTGTGGGGAACGCAATGACGTAACACTAAGTTTCCTTTTTTATGCTATATGGGAGATACACCACAAAGCTACAAAAAAAAAGCTTAATTAACTACTTAGATTTCTATTACTATAACAAATGAACATAACACCAAAACAAAGTCAGCAAACTTTTTCGTTCGTAACTAATCCCACAAAGATTTTAATGGATGGGACCGGCTCCGGGATAATCTATAAGGGATTGTTCATTAGAGTGACATTTTTACTCAGATCCCTTAAAAGCACTATGTAACAACACTGAAACAGGATAGAGAGAATCGGGAAGAAAAAAAAAAGATAATTCACAACGGTGTGACACTTTCTGTCAATAAGACTTATACTCATGTCTATATAATAAATATACAAAATTACTTATAAATAATATTCCATTTTGTCAAATTAGATCTGATTGATTAATTTCGCATAGAAATCTTAGCGCCCTAATACAATCCCTAACCTACATGCAAAAACAAATTTCAATTTTATAAGTCCAGTAGGTAAGTTAGTCACTCAGTGGTGGAAGAATTTTACATATATATATATTATTCATATTCATTATTCAGCTTCACGCTGTATCCCGCACACAGCAGGGTAGACAGAGTGAACCTTGTGTTTTTAGACACTCCGTTCCCCACTTTCTGCCGAATTTTGGAGGCATTGCGTGTTGAGTGGCAGAACTCAACGCCGCGCTTAGCCTCGACACCAGAGCGAAGAAATGGAAATATAAATTTAAGTAAATATTTCATCTCTTCGAGTGGAGATCGAACCCACAACCAGTCGGTCGGGTCGGGTTTACAGAAGAATAAAGTGTCTGGACACCAGGTGTCTACCATACTGTATGCATGTTACAGCATAAGCGACTACAAGCGTGAATAAATGAAAGTATATTGCGTTTTTTTAAGTACTGAATCATAAAACACATACATTAACAAAAAAAAGAAGAGCCGCCACGACTAACTAACAAGTATCTAATTTAAAACGAATTTATTTAGTTACGTTGAAACCGATTGAACTGGATCCCAGCGGTTGACCATAAGTGGTTTTAAAAGGTCCTCTAAATAATGAATCGTTCGGGATAAAATAACCGCGATTGCCTTCCAACCCCTGTGAATGTTTAAATTGTAATCGGTAAGGGTAGTTATTAAAATTTACGGCGTATTACATGGGGTCTACTTCTCTCGTCTGTTAAATTTGGTAAATTAATAGTTTTGTCGAATTTAGTGGATACATATTATTTATCCACCATGGATATGTTATATTAAAGCACTCCATGTCCTACTTTCCGCCTAATTTTTGAGATATTTCCTCAGATCTCAAATCCACTGTTTGTCTTCTTACCAGACCAAGAAAAAACTAATTCATCTCCCGATTGGAAATCGAACCAGGGATGAGTTATAATAGAGTTTTCAAATTTTCCCTTAATTTAAAGACAACTAACAAAAATTTAAAATTTAAAGGCATCGCTAAATAATTATATTGAGTTATATTAAGTTATTAATACCTTAATTCCTAAATCTTGTAGTATGATTAAAAAATTGTGATCAATCACTTCCACTGTCCACTGGGTACTAAACACCAAAGCTGCTATTACAGATTTATGAGATTTTGTTAGCTTGTTATCTATTAGATCAAAGGTTTAAATTCTTATAAAATTTAAGTATAATATTATTATTTAGTAAATAAAATAAAATAAGAAATTGAGAATGGAACCATGATGTTCTAACTACGTCAATTTACCTCACTAAACAGTTCTAACGTCCATAATCACAGTACGTAATTTCTTCTCTCATATGGAAATTTAAAAGACGAGCTTATTTGTAATTTATACCTTCACCGTGCTCGCAGACCGGCGGCTGGACTAAGGGTAATTACATACGGACGACATGACGACATTTGTTAAGTTAAATATTTTCCTGCTCTAAATATAAATAAAATTAAAACAACTCGATAAAAGCTAGCGACACATAATTACAGACGACAGAAATTTAAAAAGCAGGCACGATTGCCAGAATTATGAATTAATAAACCACAGTTATGAAATTTCACTTGCGATAGTACTTATTTTCATCACGTTACCTCAATCAAATCACTGAAAAGTGTAAAACGAAGTGACTTATCACTACATTGTCCCCTCTACCTCTCTCTACATAAAATAAAAAAAAACACACACAATACCTATCTTTATCTCAGTAAAATCGGGTAGCCAGCTTATTTGTAATTTATCCACGGCGTTCAACATCCGGTAGCGAGATTAAGGTTGATTGCACGAGAACGGCTTTAACTTAACACTAGGTACCTACTGTGCGATATTAAAAAGCTTTGTACAATCTGTATGCAATTCTGCTTAAGCGTTCCGCCGTATTACGAATGTATGGAACAAAAACAAACACTTGCGTTTTATTTTATATATTTTTAAGGCTTCCTTTCGTAAATTAAATACTAAATATTACTTTAACTAAATGCTTAAGTTATTAATTTACTTTTGTCTTCCTCATATTTTAACTATTTGTTGTTAATTTTTATCAGTTTGAGACTGGCTAAGGGTACTTAATTTTAACATTATAACTAATATTTTTTAACCGGGCAGAGGAGCTGAAGGTACATTTGGCATCTGATAGTGGCATGGAGGAGGCAAAGATTACTTATTGAGGTCCTGATAGTAAAGTTACCTTTACCTACTGACGACTACTTGACAATAGCATCAATTTTCTCTGTAGTTGTCATAGTGTACCAGCGTACAAACAGTCGAAACATTACAATAAATTCTTAGATGCCTAATTTCCTACTTGAGGAAATGTCTTATTCTCATCCTCGTTCTGATAATAAGACAAAGCACGTCATTAACTTAACACACAATGCCGGTAAAATTAGGCAGAAAGTAGACAACGGAGTGTCTTAACAATAGGTTCGCCCTAGCCGCTATATACAAGACATAGCGTGAAGCCATTCTTAAACACACAAACACAAAAGAAGAAATACCTACAGTTAATCAAACAATATTAAAAAAGAAACACTTTTCTTCTGTACAAAGCCTAAAATCCCTAGAAACGGCACTGGCCGTACATTTTTAACGACCGCTCTTCCAAATGCTGAACCCTTAAATAGAGGCAATAAATAAACGATAGCGAGAGCACAGATTGTAAATTACACGCCATTTGCGAAGTTCAAGTAACTATTTTAAAAATGAATTTCTTTCTATATAAATGTTACTCCGTTTACGTAATGTACTGCCGACCTCATTTGTAGGAGTGTTACGGTAAAGAATTTTTATGTATAGAGTAAAAATATGCATAAATGCATATTATGACTCTTTTTTAAAAAAACAAAAGATCTTAATTATTTATTATTGATATTGCTGTGCGACAGCGTCTGTTTGTAAGTGCCTATGTGGTGAGATCGATCTCTATTTGGCAGAATGGACTATTTTCATCTCTTCCTCATACCTTTTCTGGTCGAAGCGTGGTGTTGAGTCTTACCACTCAATATGGAATGTCGCGAAATCGAACCCAAACTAATAGGTTATCTCTGCGTACTCTATTACATACATGTAGGTAGGTATACAGATGAAAAACATATAAATATTCTCAAAGCTTCAAGCGATATACATATCAATAGCTTGAAATTGAGCAAAATTCATTATTTAGAAACAGCGAGCACAAAAATAGTTGACTCTAAAATACTTTTTAACCTCAAAATGTTTGACAGGTCCGAAATGTTGATACAGAAATAACGGTAGCATTTTTCACAAAAATATATATTAAAATATGCAACCGATTTAAATGTATGAAACAAACAAGTTATATTTTTTTGTATTAATGCTCAACACATTAGGATACTAGTTTCTATCTGCGGCTTCACTCACATGGTCAAATGGAAACAACTAAGAGTTGTATCACATATGACACTTAACGTGATGGAATACAGCCTATAGCTTACCTTCATAAACGGATAGTCCGTAATTACCAGAAATCTAAAAAAAAACTCACAAACTACAGTTTCAAATTTAAAATATATATATATATATATATATATATATATATATATATATTACATGCTTCATTTATTGAGGAAGGATTTATAGGATACATATGTTACATCAATTGTCATACACAAATTTCTTATAAAATGGGGTTATAATTAACCACAACGGCAAAGTCGCAGAAGAAACCTAGTCAGTATAATTATAGATATTATATTTACAAAGTTGGAACTCTCAACCGCCGCCTATGAATTCAAAGCGTCCCGTCATTGTTACAGAACGTTTCAAACGAGACGGAAATACTTAAAGCTCCTTTTAACTTTTAATTCGACGGTATTTGCTACCGGAATAACGATTACCTGTACCGAGAATGCAAAATGGTAGATAATATACGTAAGTATTATAGAATTTTTCTTCTGAATTCGAGATATTGCATAAAAAATTGCTACAAAAAATCTTATTTTAGTTATAAATGTTAAAGTTGGAGGTTAAAGGGAGGATGGTTTGTTCCAATTTCACGCAAAACTGGAGGGACTAAAATGAAAATTTACAGTGATATAACAAATCTTTTTATCTATTATTATTTTTTATAATTTCTCTATAATATAACAACAATTCTAAGCATTTGCGCCGCTAGATGTTATATAAGTAAATAAAACTGCGTGGGGGAAACATAATCTTTTAAAGAAAGTACTAGTTCACTTTTCACTCACAACTAATAAATTTCCTTGTCTATTCCAGAATAAAGAAGGAAAAAAAAAACTAAATTTATACTTTACGTCTCGTTTACCACAAATTTCGGTCCACTTACCTGAAAATAAAAAAGACACATAAATTTTTAAAATAAAAAGAGAATGAATTTCTTAAAAAAACGTCAGTTTTTTTTGCTTTAACTATAAAATTTAAAGATAATATTTTACTTTTATAACATAAATTCTGGAAACTGTTGTGACGCCGCAGCACATTGTCCGACTGTGTACACGAAGGCTGTCGATTCGTTTCCACTGTGTGGATCGAATTATATTCATTTTCTCACGCCTCTCGCTGATAATAAGTCAAAGTGAGGAAATGAAGTCTTAATAGGATAGCAGTATCTTAACACTCCAGGTTTCCATTGCCTACCCTCTTTTGTGCGTTATCACGCAGCGTGAAGCTAATAAAAAAGTAATGAAGAGAAAAAATATTCAACACAAAGTTTTTCAAATCGAACCTCTGGTTTCTGAAATAAGACGATTGAACCAACAAACAACCTCTATGGCTCTATAAAATTAAAATATATTTCTTCAAATTCGTTACGAAGGTATATGATGATCTATTACATAAATACTTAAATAGAACACTTGTATCGCTGAAACACACAGTACTTACAATATATTATTCAACCCGCGATATCCGCTATGAAACAAAACGAGGAGATACGGGTTCTTTGATTAACTATTTACGTGTAATTCAGAGAGGTGCATCTGGTTTAGTACTGAAAAATATATGCCAGTCAGTATCAGCATGCCATAAAATATTACCTAGTGATATTTGATAAATGATTATTTTGTTTTCTTTTTTTAGTTTTACGTCGTATTAGTTTCCTGCACATATCAGGGAACCCGGGAACCTAGTGTTAAGACACTCTGTTCCCATTAAGACACTTCCGTTCCCAACATTCCATCAAAATCTCATTGCATTGCATGATGAGTGGCAGAACTTATTTAGAGACAGACAGACTACGACACCATGTCCTATTACATACTTACACATACAAATTAAAATAGATCTCGTATCACAGGCGTGGCACGCCTACAATGGGACACGTTATATTTTTAAATTTAATCAATCACTCGTCTCTCTTGTATAAATAGGCCCGTCTTCTGAACCCGGCAGCAAGAAGCCAAGCTATCGATAGGTACTTGGCTTCAAGACAAAGAATGCTTTTTTTTAATCGCATTTGAATTACTTACGCTATTGAACGCCCAAGTTAGAGTAGCGAGCGATATTTATACTAAAAGCATAAATCCAAAAAGTTTAATTGGTAAAGCGCGCTAATCTCTGGAACTGACACGAACATAAGATATGTTTGTGTTGGATAGTCAAAACCTAAACCTTCCTCGAGGAAGGCTATGGGCTATAATACATCACGTGAATCGTTTCAATGAAACCCACCGTAACTGCAGTTATGGTTACATCGTACACTTAGAATATGTTTGCCCAACTCTTAGTTCTTTCCTGTTAATCGAACAACAAATATAAAATCTAGCTAGAAAACTATAGTTACTAGCTAGTTAATACATAAGGCGCATTAAGATTACAATTACATGACAGTTGTAGATTCGATTTCCGATAAGTCGATCGTTGGTACCTACTGTAACAAAAAAAATCTTTCCCTCTATTCTGATGCAATGTGATTGGACGGTATCGTGACTGTATTATAGATATGCAACCAGACTAGACTCCTTCATTTACTACACGATATTACACTTGTACCACACGGGTCTGGTTTTCGTTGCCGCAAAAATAGCTACTTGGTCTAATTGTACTATATCTGTTCAGTGATCGATAGTCACGCTGAGCTCTAAAGTTAACTACGTATAAATTAAAAGCATACTGTTTTGTTCCTTTTAATTAGTGTTAGTAGATTTGTATTTGTAATCTGTGTTTATTCATAATCTTAAGCCTTGGCGTTGAGTTCCGCCATTAAATATTTGAAACAAATGGCGAACGGGGAGTTTTAACACGAGTTTCTATCTGCCTACCAATACTTCCTTAGTTTGAATGCAAATGGATGTCATAGTGACAGTTGGGGTGTTCGTAGTTAAACGAAAGAAAATATAAAAATAACAAAATATATTTTTAAAAAATCATGCAATATTTTACTACAATAAACTGAAAAGTTTTTGTTGCTTCTGTTAATATTAATCTAATCATGAGAAATCCACATTTCACTGCACTTCAAGAGATGCTCTAGCATAGCATAGTAGGCAGAAAAACTTAGTAGGTAGTATAAAGACACTCCGTTCCACTATTTCCTGACAAAACTATAATACATATAAAAACGAATCATTTAAATAATACGCATCAATAATCACAAACCTTATATAAACTCAACAAGCTACAAAACAACCCAAAAAAAATGCTGTAAAATTTATTTAAGAGATACGAAATCACGCCGCCATGAAACTTGAACAACAGCTATTATCTAATTGCTTAATTGGCAAACGGCCCACACACCCGATATCCGAGAGCACTGGCCAATATCGCGACATCCTGTATCGAAATATATTTGTACTGAAACTGATAATTCTTTTTAAAAAGTGCTCTTTTTATGGGAATAAAATATAACTATTACGTAACAAATAATATAAACAAATATGTTATTAATATTTAAAAAAAATCGAGGACGTTGTGGTGCAGCGGTACAGCGTCATGCTGTAAACGCGACAGTTGTGATTTCGATTTTCACTCAAGGGAATTAATTCGTTTTATTGCCTTTCTGTGGCAGCAAGTGCGACATTGAGTTCTGGCTCAACAGGCAATTTCTTTATTGGAATGTAAGTTTCTTAACACAAGTTCCCACTGCCTACGCTGCTAAAAGCGAGATACAGCGTGAAACTAAAAAATAATAAACAATTTAAAAAGAAAAAGAAATACAAAACATAGTGATTTGTAGTGACCAATTAGTGACAAGAGATTAGTGAATCTCTTTATCCACTCACTCATAGGTATAATTAAATTAAATATAAATGTCAACCAAAATTTCGTGGGCGGTATGAATTCAAATAAATCACAATCGGGAATGTACGGTGTTCCATCTAATTTTGTATCATTGTTGATTAATATTTATAATTAATCTTGTTACTGGAGGCATTGTGAAAAATGATTAAGGAATATTTTTTGAGACATGATGGTTATAGGTCCAAGGTTCGTTTCGGGGCTAATATTTTTGTCTATAATAAATTACTGACCTTATTTTAAATCTCGTAATATACAAAATTGAAAGATAATATATTTGTTTAATAAGCATTCCTCAAGTTGTTTTTATTCACTAACAATGGAATAATTTTAATAAAAAAATTGAAACCAACGTACTTTTAACTAAATACGAGAGGGCGAGAGAGAGAGAGCTTGAATATAAAATATATAAAAATATAATAGAACACTATAGAAACAAAGCGAATCGAACGTGGAATGAATTGAAACAACAAAGTTTATATCGGTACGGCATCTATTGAATGTCCAGTAACAGTACGTTAAGTCGTTCATATTAAAACTGCACATTTTGAGTGAAAAACTTTTCCATACATTCCTAGCTGGAACTAAAGGGTATAAAGATCAATGTACTATTCGAAAAACTGCTGTACTAAAAGTTATCTTTCCATTTGTATAAAAAAAATAAGTGTATGTGATTTTTATATAATAAAAATTATATTATTGTGCTTCTAAGGATTTTATTATTGTTGAAATTATTCACACATTAAATAAATTGAAATACACAAAAGGCAAAGCAAAAAATAAAGTATCAAATCACAAATAAAAAAAAAATATCAGGTATTTTTTTGTAATTTTTGTATTGTCTATGAATGAAACTGAACCAATAACCATAGAACTTATAAACTATTGTACTGCGCCACAATAGCGTATAGTAAGTAATACGTATTAAAAAGACAAGGTTTTTATAAACTCACTTACATTTTTAGCTACCGCCCACCTTGACCTGGCCACCTGTATTTCGTTTTATTGTATAAAACAATTTCATGAACATTTATTTTAACGACAACTGTAGCTTAAACATGAAACGACAAATTTTTAAAGTGAAATTCTTATTGAAACTATGACAATTTTGCATTTTCTTTTCTACTTTTAGGCATCGTGCGATGTAAATCAGAGAAAAAAAAATCTCACGTAGCAATCTACGTAGAGTGATCCCAATGTTCCTCAACTCAACGCCGTGCTTGCTACCAGATCAAAGAAGTGAATATAATTAATTACTTCAAGTGATAATCAAAGCCACAGACATGTCATGTAACATAAAATACTTTTCCAATTTTGCTTTGATGGCGTTAATATTCCAATTTTTAATTTTCTACATTATAGAGTATCTGTCTAAAATACAGTAATTGTTGGATTGTAGCAATAAATATGGTGGCCTTGGGTTCGATTATCACTTGCTGTATTAATAGTTTTTTTAAATTATGTTCATTTCCTCACTTTGGCAGACAAAGCTCTGCAATGACTTCCATAAATCAACACTAAATGTCTCGTTAAGTGGAGAACGGAGTATCTTAACACTAGGTTCTCTACTTATTTTGCTTAATGCGGGATATAATGTGACCCATAACTATCGCTTAAAATTCCACAAATATAGAATAGGGCCACCAACGATATCGCAATACACAAAATGTAGACATGTCCTCTTTTAGAACAAACGATATTATAACATAGAATAGAAAACAAAAATTAAAATCCCAGAATACGTGAAGCTATTGTGCCAAAAATAAAAATACTTTAGTCAAGTAATCACGAATGCGACGAAAAATTCATCGCATGTGAAAATTTCACACTCAGAAATTGTCGGACAAATCCCTGCACCGGATGGAAGGGAATCTCTTCGGGACGATGTATGAGAACATTTATGAGACAGGAATAGTGTGTGTTTTATGAAGAGAATCTGTCATTTTAGTGGGGTTTATTGTCTTTAGAAATATGTTTTTTTTTTTTATTTAAATTTAATATTTACTGTCTCCATACAACGTGTCATTAACGAAGTAAGTTCCAACTGACTTATTCGGAACGCCAGGATTGGCCAAGTGAAGTCCAAGTATTATTATAACGTTTAAATTGTCATAAGCTTTTTAAAAATTTGTTCCTTTCTGCGTATGCCTGTTTAAAACAAATCAGTTTGAATTCATTCATTTAGTTTAGATTGTTTGTTCAAAAAAAAATTTGTTTTGTTAATTTTTGCTCAAAACTTAAATTAAAAATTACATTACCAACGAATTATTATTTCACTTCGCTTACAAATATTTTCAAATTTCTATTTAATTATCATAAATTTAAACATATCTTTAAAAGTTTCACCAATTTAACCTAAATTGATAATAACAATAAATATTTTGCTTAGATCTGTAATTATTTTTTGTTATAATTAAATTAATTTCCAAAAGTCTACACAATACGAATTATCCACAGTATAAATTGCATGAAACCAAACCCTATACCATAACCTAGAGTAAGTCCAATGAGCTCCAGACAATTAAAAATCAGTAGCTCAATAAATTTATTGCAAATAGGTAAAACCTTTATAATGACAATAATAATACCTGCATATAAGATTGGTATCAAAAAATTCTCACTCAAACAATACAAAAAAAGATAATATCAAACAAAAGAGAAAGTACTAGGTTCATTTTAGAATATGAACCTAGTACTTTCAAACAATAATCACATCAACTAAACAACCAAGGCGGTGTAAAACTAAATTATGACGCTTTTAGATGACCGGATGTTATTATACGCGCGAAGTGGCCGTACGGTGTTTACATTTTGTGGAACATCTGTGTTTTACAACATTGTTACATTAATCTCATGTATTTAGCGTGTCATGTTTGTATAAAAATCGTTCATAATCCATACTTTGAGATGGTTTCAATATTTAAAAATAATATTTGTATTATCCAGGTCGTGCTAGCGCAGTAGGACAAGGTAAGGATGGTATTGTTCCCCATTCGGAAGAATTAATATTAAATTTATTTTACCTGCTAGAAAGTTAGGCAGTGAGTGGGGATCGGAGTGTTTTAACATTAAGTTCTATTTGGTAACTCTGTTATATGTAAAAAGGCGTAAGACTGTAAAAATTATCTTAACGCATCACTCGCATTTTTACAAGCTTTTTATTTAACCTCCCAGTGTCCGATAAAGCTGTAATTTGGTTTACGGTTCCAGTTCTCATGTCAGTAAAATTACATATAATCAATTTTGTTGTTAATCAAAGATGACCCCCGTAATAAGCTGGCAGATTACAAATTTCTTCACACCAAATTTTATTACATTATGAAAGGGCTTAATTTGTGATAATTCAATAGACAATAGAAAAATCTAGAGAATAGCTGGAAACTTACCTTTTGAATAAAAGGTTGCTTTTAAAACGGTTTTTATGTAATAAATTATATATTTTATTAAAAACTACTAGTTATGCGGTATTTTCTTTACGAAAACCGCTGCACATTACGGTGCGGCATTCGAATCCTCAATTATCGGCTTCAGTCCAGAAAAAAAATATGAGAAAGTAAAGAAATTATGGTTTATTCATATTATTTTAGTATGTATATTCAAACAACACACATTCTATGTTTAAGAAGCATTAGTGAATGTATGCAGCATACAAAATAACTCTAAAATGTAAATTACACATTACACATTCAAATTCAAGTTTAAAATGCACATCTTGAGATTAATTAACAGAACTACTTATTTTACTGGGAGGTGTGTTTCCATTACGAAATACCAAAATTCTATTTTTATATATGTATATTTCGTGAAAAGCTGTAGCACCACGATTTTTAAAAAAAAATCGGATAATGGAGATCAGAGTTTTTTAACAAAAAAATCCTTCACTAAAAAGTAAGTGAAACTTGATAAAATTGTTATTGATTTAATTTTATAATAAAAATACAAATATTTTTATGTATATAAATTGAGGAAACTCGACAGGTTGTGGGTTTGATTCCTACTCGAGGAAATCATCATTATATTTACAAACCATAATAAATTCACAGAGCAAGCTTACATTAAACTTAAAACCTAATTTCAAAAGCAGTAGACGTTGTAAGACGTAGCGCGTCGCATTAACACCGACAGTGAACAATACGAGGTTGCGGCGAGGAGCCGGCGTGCCACTGCTGGGTCGCGGCCGTACCCGGTGTCTTAGTGTATATAGCTCAGTGATGTAAAGTATAGACTTTTTAATCATAAAGTACAATAAAAAAACTGTAATATAGTTAGTTATTAAAAAATTATAATTCATTATTGATAGGTCTTGTGTACTGCGTACTCGACCTAGCTGCTGTTGCTGTTGCACTCAAAAAAAACTAAAATTTACTAAATCAGACCTAGTACTATTAGGTCACACAATAAAAACAAAATACAAATATACTGTATATTATACCATCAAACATACTTTCTAGTATTTAAACATAGTATTGAGCAAACGAATTAGACATCACCTAGAATATCATTTTAATTCAATTTACCATAAACACGCTATATTCTACAATCTAGACCGCTTCAGAGTCTTAGTTTCGTAACGTTAAAGCTAGGAATTTACCGTGGCACGTTGACGGCTGTCCAAACACTGCAGTACGTAAATCCGATCGTAGTATTATAGGGCTTATAGATTTTACAATATGACACATTTATATGCAATCGGTACATAGTATATGTTCATAGACGAAACGCGGCGTTGTGTTTCATTGACAACACGACAACACGTTTCAAGACACACGCACAATGCACAATGTCTCGGAATTTGAGCGGTGTTTACACTACGGGACAAAAGATTTAAAAAACTTACTTAAACTTAAATATTAAGAAAAATATACCTAGGTTATTATCGAGTTTCAAGCTTATATTAATTAAGATGTCTTTATTATTTTTCACCCAGTTATTATGCAGCATGAAATATCTTTTTAAAAGAACACGAATTTTCGATTTACGTTTAAAAAGCTCGTAATGTAAATTAACATAAATATCGACTATTTAATTTCCAACGAGAAACGTCATTACCATATATTTTTACAAAAGTAAAGTACAAAATTTTGACAAAAGTAAATTAAAAAAGTAGAGTTACCATATGCATTTTTACTTTTGTAAAGTAGTGAATGGAGACGTAGTTTTAAAATATGCTTATCCATTGTTATGCAAGAAGATTTTTTTTTTTTTTTTATAAATAAATCAAATTTATTTTAAACCAATAGCCTATAATATCGTCTATCTAACCTAGAGAAACGTAATAGGTTCCGCTTGAACAAAGGAGCTTGTCAACCAAGTGGCATTAGGCTGACACTCCGTTCTCCATATACTACCCAATTTTCAAGACACTACGTGTTATAAGTCGGAACTCAACGCTGCGCTTGGTGTACATACTTGTGAAATAATCTAAGAAGTACACTGGCATATTAGAGGTATTTCATATTTTTTATTGACTTCGTACATCAAACAATTTAAATACAATTATACATGTAAATAAAATTAACAAAACAAAAGGCTGTAACATTTATTTGTACACAAAGGTTATTTTTTTAAATAATTCAGCTTTATGTTGTATCCCGCATACAGCAGGATAGACAGAGGGAACCTTGTATTAAAACACTCCGTTCCCCACTCACCGCCCAATTTTGGAGGTAATACGTTTTGAGTGGCGGAACTTTACGCCGTGTTTTGCCTCAACACCAATGCGAAGAAATGGAACTATTAGATATTTTATTTCCGCGAGTGGGAATCGAACCCACAACCTCTCGCGTTTATTGTCGCACTTCAGTACAACGACTGACCTCATGGACATACATAAAATTATTTATTACAACTGTATAACTATAGTTATAGGTATAGAAGCTAGCTTGTAATGGCACAATCGGGACTGAATCGACAGCGTCAGATTGATGACCGCTGATATCCTTCACCATTTAGACTTTATATTACTTAGATGTGTTGTATAGATATTTATCTGTAAATAGTTCGTCTGTCTATTTGTTTTAATTAAGCATCGTACAGTACAGTACACATACATTTGACGCAGCTGTGGCGTCCGCAATAAACGCGATGGGTGGTGCGTTTGATTCTCGTTGCTGCAAAATAATTATTTTCATGTCCTTCTTCTGGTATCAATTCAAATTAATTTCCTCGAAAGGAATTATACCCATAACCTATAGTGTTTACAGTCGCACGACTGGCCTGTGAACAATTTTAATGTTTGTATATGACTACTTTTATATACTTACATACTAACATAAACGTATAGAAACGGTCCATCGCTAAAGGTCCATTAGGTAAGGCACGTAAGCTCTAAGACCAAAGTAAGGCTTTACAGAATCTTGTAATGACGCAATCAGAGAACAGATCGAAGGCTTTTAGACTGATGGATTCTCTATCGGATCAGGTGACAGTTCAAACAGTTTGCCAAAACATTCGTTAAAATCGATTGATTTACGAGCATAATTTGCTAAATAAATAAAAACTTAGTATCAATATATTTAATAACATGACGAAACTGAATAAATAGAAACCTGATGTTTTAATTTTGGTAAATTAAATACTTCGAATTTCCAATTTACCGTGGTACCGACTGAAAAAAACTGGTGACATACGATTTCGTCTCGACATATATTTTTAATATTAATTCCAAAGCTAAACAACAAAAGTAAAGCAACTGAAAATTAGCTGCCAAGTCACAGGAAATGGCATTTTAGTTAGGATATTATGTTAAATAACTATCGCCCTTTTGTAAAGTTCACGAAAATATTTCCTTTTGATACGATATCTGTCTAAGTTAAAGAGCTTTTCATGGAAACATGTTGAAAAAATTGTAAGCTATTTCTATGATTCATATTATAAAAAGAAAGCAATAATTTATTCCATAAGTGGAAATCCACCGAACCGTCGCTTTTACTGTCAAACCGTGCCGCTGTGCTATGACGGCCTTATCCGTGTTAGGTACAGCTCAATATTATATTTTCTTCAATATGTAGGCGCTACTAAAAAGTGGGACAGCTTTCATATGAAAATTCCAAATTTAGGTTTCAATTACATTCACCATTGCACTAATTTTTACTGTGACTATCTTTTTCATTACAAAGTTTTACCAAAATACATTTTTTTCCTAATATTTTTTCTCGGCTGATAACACAGCACAAGAAAGCTATCATCAAACTATAACACCGAAGATAATAAATCTTCCGCAAGCCGCCGTCAACTGGCCGGTGATCGATTCATCTGGCGTAAAAGTTCGCAAGACTTCCAAGATTTAAGTGCATTTGATGCAATTTTGGGGATTGGTTTTTACCGTAATTTATTAGACGTTTTAATGTTAGTAGGTCTGCATTAGACATGAGTTGGAGGAAGATAAGAACATTTTATATTTAAAGAAATTAAATACCTTAAAGTGTTTACTTTATTTACATAACACAATATAAAAGACTTAAATATTTCAATAACGTTAATAAAAATTTACGAGTTCATATTATACATTTTTTTAACTTTTTTTTAATCGTAATGAAATTACAAAGTAAAAACCTCCATCAAAATCAAACGGTGCTACCCATCCTATCGTCTAATAAATTATAAAAAATATTTTCAAATCTAAGCATATTAATAGTTAAATTGTCATAAAATAGACAAAATATTTTATACTAGCGACCCGCTCGCGGCTTCGCCCGCTTAAACCACAGAACTATTTACTTAACACACTGAATTATGTTCGTGTCTTGATATACTTATAATGTATGTTTGCAATGTAATGAAGATTTTTTATAAGAAAGTTGTTAAAACTTTAGGTCGCATTTTCGTACCTCCCATAAGAATCTTCAATTGAATGTTTGAAATAAAAACACAACTTATCGATACTTACTATATGTGCGTTTCTTTACGATAATCTCAGAAACGGCTTAACCGATTTAAATACTTTTTTTGTTTGTATTCTGGCAAACTGCCCTTAAATATTAAGCATTAGTTTTATTTTAAGCAGCTTCATGCTAGTCAGAGGGAGGAACCTAGTATTAAGACACTCCGTTCCCCACTTTCTACCGAATTCTGGACGCATTGACGCAGTTGAGTGGCAGAACGCAACGCCGTGCTTAACCTTGACCCCAGAGCGAAGAAATGGAAATATAAATTTAATAAGTTCTTTGATTTTCACGATTATTATACATTTTAAATAAAACTATTTTAACCGGATTAATCGCCATTAATCCGGTTAAAATAGTTTTATTTAATATAAATTTAAGTAAATATTTCATCTCCTCGTGTGGGGATCGAACTCAGAGAACCAGTCGGTTTTACAGTCACGCTTTGTGCCGCTGCGCCACGACTGGCCTCAACTGGACTGGACTTTATTTTAATCGGTTCACATAAAGTTAAAACCAGATCCACGCTTTATCCCGCCCTTAGAAGGGCAACTTAGTGTCAGATATTGGGTATAATGTTTGACTGATGTGCGAAATGAAAATATTATTAAATTATAACTCAATCCTACATGTGTGGATCAGACCCACAACGTCACGTTACAGTTACAATTGGGCATATAGGGTAAAATAGTTTTTAAGATACATCAACAGTGAAGACGTAGGTTTTTTTTCTTATTTCACAATGTTTATTCATATCTATATTTCGTATGACGCAGTTACGCATAGGTACCAATAATGTAAAGACATACTACTACAAAAATAGTACTAAAATGTTTAGAACTTTAAATTTTGCCGCCAATACCTACGACTCGATTTCGCAATGAGGCGTATGCGGCGGTTTCCCTTTGATAGGTTTTTATGTGCAAGCGTCGTTCTTGACAAATTGTATTTTATTTTACAACGATAATTTTATTATTTATTTTGTTTGAAAAAATAACTTTTTTATTTTCGGGTTTTTAATTTAATATGTAATAGGCTTTTATAGAGTAGTTAAACTGTGGTTTCATTTAAGGTGGTCCTAACAAAAAAACTGTATAATTGAGCATATTTAATATTTATAGTGATTTTTTGGAAAATAGATACCAATATTTATTACAACCACTTGCGAAGAAGCATAGTTTAGGCAATTTTTTATTCTTATACCTTTTGAAAAACTACCAACGTTCTTATAGTTAATATATTATTTTTCCAAATTAAAAAAATTGTCTATGTCATCATAATGGCGGAAAAATTTCATTCATATTGTAATACCACATTAGTATCGACAATGTAGTGTTGATAGTAATTGAAAATAGTTATACTACAGGAGGACCTTCATATGCACTGTTTTAACCTGTTTTATGTATAATATAGAATAATATATTGTATAGAGGAATCACACATTCTTTTTATTCAGTTTAGTAAATACATTTTTTAGAGGTTACTCTGTACTAAAATGGCATGCAACTCTGTTCCCACATTTACGTTCCTGATATATCGATTTAAATAATAGAAATACAAAATATAGGAAGGAAACACAAATGCAATTATATTGCATTTTTTCTTTTTTTCATACTTGAAACGTATTAATAAATTACATATTATGTATTACATACAATTAATTTCTTTTGAATATAACACTAAGTTTAATCAGCTTCACGCTATTTTAACAGATAACATAAGATGACATTAAAACGTATTGACATCACCACGTGATCCATCTAAACACAATATAAACTTTTATAAACTATGAACTCACAATCAGAATTTACTTTCCAAATACATATACTTTTTATTCTACACATCGCCATATGAGCTAATTCCGTAAAATATACCTACTTTATTATGTTTGTTAATATCACCAACGTTGACGTTTGAAATAATAATTATGGTAGACTGAACAAATATTGATTATACTTCTTTTTTTAGCTTCACGCTGTATCCCGCACACAGCAGGGTAGGCATAGGACCTCTAGTGTTAACAACAACACTCTGTTCCCTACTTTTCTCGGAATTCTGTAGGCATTGCGTGCTGAGTAGTGAAACTCAACGCCGCACTTTACCTCGACACCAGAGCGATGAAATGGAAATATAAATTTAAATAAATATTTCGTTTCCTTGCGTGGTCATCGAACCCACAACAGTTACACTTTGTGCCCCTGTGCAACGAACGGCCTCAATTTACTTTCTTCTTTTAAAATGTGGTTAAATGAAATAGTCGTAATTTAATTATGTCAGATTACTATCAACCGACTTCTTAAAAGGGGTCATCAATTGGGCTGTATTTTTTAGCCTTGTTACCTTAGAACTTTTGATTGTATGAACCGATTTTAATGATTCTTTTTTTATTTGAAAGCTAATACCTCCCGTGTAGTCTTATTTTAATTTAGTTTATATCCAACAATGGTATCTATGAGAAAATCATATAAATCTCAAATTTACATTAAGTATATGCGCGACAAATGAACGTATAAGTCAATATCAATTCAACCGATTTTAATGATTCTTTTTTTATTAGAAAGGGTACATATAAGGGGTAGTTTGGTGAAAGTTTAGTTAAGTTCAGAGTGTGAAATCCGGTTGAATTTGAAGAAGTCGATTTTTTTTATTAAAAAATATAATTATGTAATTTTTTCTACAAAAAATTCTTTATACTCCATGATAAAAACTATCCTATAAGTGACATTAGGCTTTGAACTATTACCATGCCAAAATTAATTTAATTTCATACAGTAGTTATCGGTATTTTAGGTAATTTATATTTTTCAGTTTTTATTTTTTTTAAAGAAAACTATCATGAAATTCGGAATGAAACCGAAAAAAAATGTACCTTGAGGCCCTAGGCTAACACCATGCAAAAAATCATCAATTTCTGTCAGGTAGTTTTTGCGTGATTGACGCACAAACAAACCGACAGACAGACAGACAGACAGACAGACAGACAGACAGACAGACAGACAAGAATTCTTCTGAGTGGTTTTTTAGGTTCTATAATCGACATATTAACCGACCTAATTTTTATTTTTTTTATATCTTTCATGTACAGAATTGACTTTTCTATCCTTTTATTATATATGGAGATGACGAAAAAAGTTCACCGTTTAAAATTTGAAGCCAATAACTTTAACTCGATATGATGTCTCAATGTACTAAACCAAATTATTATATTTTTTTATAAAGACTATTTTATAAAATATCCATTTAACCTTTGATCCAACAGATAACAAGCAAGCTAGAAAATCTCAAATAGCTCGAATATCTCTAGTAAAGAGGCAATAAATCTACATTCAGGCGCTTAGGTGTTTAGTATCCAGTAGGTGGAAGTGATTGATCACAATTTTTTCAACATACTAGAGGATTAAGGAATTAAGGTATTATTAACGATGAAATTCACGTTTGTTGGCTTTGAATCAAGAGGAACGTTAAAAATTTTGTAAGAAATAGAGAAAAAATTCTTTAAACCTATAAATTAAGTTTTTAGTTATTCAAACGCATATATTTTATACCCACATCACACTTATCTTTGAACATAGATATTTTGTACCTAATATTTTTGAGGTGATAATGTTTCCATGTTCTGGGCAGGAATCAAACTTACAACCACCGTCACATTACCCCTCAACCACAACCTGTTATCAAATCAGAGAAAACAGTAAATATAAAATCCAATAAAGTACTTACCTACTCGACGGCACTTCAATTTCAATAGGTAGGCAGCTCTTAATCCGTCGAATAAATTAATATAATCGAGCAAGATGACTGCGTGAGGCGAGCCTTCGCATTATCAGTGAAAAATCTCTGAAGTGGCCCATTGCCTTCAAAATTAAGAATGTTTGATTTATGATCGATTTTACTGAAATTACTTTTTTGAGTAAAATGAGATACGTACGTACGATACGTACGTAGATACGTTGTGGTAAATCGTTCTAGTTTTTTTGTACTTTTACCTGCTGTATATTAGTAAATGTATCCAGAACGTAGCAAATAGCAGGGTAAGCAGAAATAATTTATTGTCAAGATACTCTGTTCTTCGTCTTTCGGCCGGATACGAGACAATATGTGTTGTGTGAAACAACATAAAACAGAGAAAACTGAAACTCCTACTGAAAACTTAACCGAGTGATTGCCCACCATCGTCTCACTCCGCCACTATTGCCTCAACATTAATTTAACCATATTTAATAATCCATATTTACTGCCCACAAACAAAAAATTATTAAAGTCAGTAAGTAGCAAATACAAATAATACATCAAAGGGTTTCAAATCACGTAACGTATTAACTACGTGATCCCAACGACCATCGTGCGGGGTGTTAAATGACGCAATGCATAAAAAAAGGACATTAAGCCCAAAATTGAGCTATGTCTGTAAGAGTTGATACGATAGAATTATGATGAAATATATTTTTGTCATAAAATGTGGCATTCTATGTGAGCTATTTTTGGCGTAATTGTTACGTGCTAAATTTGTATTTGCTGTGTAGGCGTAAATTCAAGTCTTGTATCTAATACAATTTGATTTTAAGCTGGAATGGAAAATAAAAGTATCATATCGCACAATCCACAGAATCGGATTTCATAAATAAAAAAAAAACCAGTAGTTATATTATTTACAATAACAATTCTTTTTTAGTTTCAGGCTATATTCCGCAAATCGTAGAGAGGGTAAAGGAAACACTGTTCTCCCAGCACCGCTCAATGTTCGAGACACTTGACAAAACAATAAAATCAATACAAATATTAAACAACCACCATTACACTACAAGTAAACCAAAATACAGAAAATATCCTTGTCACAAATAGCACGCGCACTCCACGTACCTTCATGATTTCGTAACTACCCACATGGGAAATTTGTTCACACGACATTAGAGACTATTATGTGTAACGCTAAGCTTGCATCGTATCCCGCGCGCCCTGTGGGATGCAGGATTTGTAACGGTAACGGTAAGTATTATTTTATACTTTTTCCTTTTAGATATAGGTTATTGGTTAATAAAAAGTATATAACATTACTATCTGATAGAAGAAGGATATTGACTAAAAGCTTTGGTTGCTGACACGCCTATGTGTATTTTCTTGTGCACCCGCAGCTTCAATGACTTGGCGAGGGACGAGACATGAGTAACCTATAAAGGAAATAGAAAATAAATAAAAATAAATCAGCTTCACGCTGTATCCCGCACACAGCAGGGTAGGCAGAGGGAACCTAGTGTTTTTAGACACTCCGTTCCCCACTTTCTGCCGAATTCTGGAGGCATTGCGTGTTGAGTGGCAGAACTCAACGCCGCGCTTAGCCTCGACACCAGAGCGAAGAAATGGAAATATAAATTTAAGTAAATATTTCATCTCCTCGAGTGGGGATCGAACTCACAACCAGTCGGTTTACAGTCACACTTTGCGCCGCTGCGCCACGACTGGCCTCAAGGAGGCCAAGGAAATAGAAGATTGTAGAAATTGTGTGATATACCAAAAACGTTGACCAGTGCCGACATAAACTTGTGTCTTCCGTTGAGGTGTCGGGAATGTTTCCTAATGAGATTAAAGAAACCTGGTTCCATTATATCCCCTGAAGACACTCCTCTTAAAACGGTGTGAACGTTTAACGAGTGACTGGCAGTTTCGCAAATATATGAAAAGTCTAAGTTGACCTCAAAGAATCTGGCGATCGGTATCGGCATCGGTATAGCGAGACAGTACTTCACGCCAAAACACTGGATGGCGGTTTAAAGTGCCCAGTATTAGCTTAAACCGTTTGATCGCATACAACGTAGAGCTGTTCGAATTGTTGGGGACCTAAGATAATTATCTTTAAAAAGCTTAAGATTTTGGCCTTACGGGGGGACGTCTCCTTGCGTTCTGAAGAACTGTATGACCTGTTACCTGCCACGGAATTGTCTAACCGCACAGCATGTTACAAACTCAAATATCGTTCAGAACCTCTAGCTACGCGGCGCTCCACTACTGTGTGGTTTCTACGCGCCACACAACTGCGGAATGGCCTACCTGCGGCGATGTTAAAAGGTCGATACGACACTTACCATCAGGTCACCCGTTCGCTCGTTTGCCTTGTCCTTTCCATAAAATTAAATAATAATGGTTTCGACCTAGATTTAAAGATAAACTAAAATTATACTGTTAGTGACAACGTAGCGCGACTAGTTATCTCGAACAAAATACTATAATTCAATCAAGGATTAGTGTAATATATCCATTATTATGTACTAAATTAATCTAAACGTATCTCAGACAAAATTCCAGACAGTAAGAACAGAATGCGATATATCTTTAAAATTACGTGTTGAAATGGATAACCTTTATCTTTTTCGTGACAAAAAAGAACTTATTATAAATGTATTATTATTATTCGTACAATGTAATGATGGTAAATGTCAGTCATTTAATGGCAGACTGCCACGTTATTTTGTTAGATCTTTTTCATGCACTATATATAATTTGATTTTCTAAAAAATGAAAGGTTTTAAAATGACATGTAATATACCTAATAAATTTGTATCGGGTGTGATAGATGAACCCCTAATCCGGCACTTGATTCGCATTGTCTCAAAATTTGCTGAAAAGTTGAGAACGAAATATCCTCATACTAGATTCTCTAAATATTTTACGTAAACAAGAAATTGTGTAGAAGAATTAAGATTCTTATCAAAAACGATCAATAAATATAAGAAATAATTTGAAATACATTATTCCTAATTAAGGTACGAAGAATAAAAAGTACAGCAGACCATCAAGTATTTCCAGAAATAAAGCCTCTTTCATGAAAAAGCAAAAGGAACATTACTTCTTCCATATCTACGTACAAAAAGCCCAAATTGCATGCAACGAGCGAGTATCATCGCGTCGTGCATTTTTAAACATGTCCGGTCATTTCTGAATAATACACTACATTAACCCCCACTTTAATGTCATTTCGACGTCCATTTGTAATTTAGTCGGAATGATTTAAATGTAAATAGAGGAAATGATGTTATTTACTTAAAGGAGTAAATGTTTTATTTATATTTAAAATTGCTATATAACCTGCGACTTTATCTGCTTGGGAAGTAAATTTATGTAATTTTTATTTAAAACTACTCTTATTTAAAAATAAAAATTGATTAGTTTTAAATAAAAATTACATAAATTTACTTCCCACTAAATATTTAGTGAAGTCTAGCAAAGTACAACAGTCAGAACTGTATTTAAATCAGATTAGCATGCACGATTTTTAAAATTATTCTTGTTATTGCTACAAACGTGCTATTACTACTAATAACATATTTTCTCAGATATTTTCGATGTACATAGATCGTACTGATCGCTGTTATCAGTTACATTTATACTAAATGTGTACTATAAATATATTATTTTTGTTTGGTGCCGTAAAACGTTCCTTACATTATTTTAAAATAAAACTTTTCTTATTGTTATATATATTACCGTAAATATTATGAGCTATTTTCTATTCATTCTTCTTATACAACGAATGGTAAGAGTAGCTGAAAACTACTCAAAGATGTACAATTTCGAAGGTTAAAATTGTAGTACAAATTTAAAAAAACATAGATTCTCTTAATTTGAAAAGGGAGTATTTAAATAGTGTTGTTTATACATATTAATACACTATCAACGCTTTAACTTTTCCAAATCTAACTTATTTGCCTACCTTATCAGAGAAAGCTGGTGCTTGAAGTTATTGTTTTTGTTAATATTATTTACTGTATTGAAGACATTTTTTTCATTATCGATATATGTAAGAGATAATTTATGAGAAACCCAAATACACAAATATATACTATTACAAATATAATCTTTTCATAGTTCTATAAGACGCAGTCTGAGTTGGGTAGACCATTGTAATTGAATATCAGGATATGCCGATCACCGCAACTAATGTGGGATACGAAAAGGTGTCTTAGAATAGATTTGCTAATGCACATTCGCTTTGTAATACGATTCTCCAGGTCGAATTTATTTGTGTGTAAAATCATCTTTAGTTATGAAATTTAAACTAATCTGTTTGAATTATATAGTCCATTAATTGAGAGAAGTTATAAAGCTACAGCTTATATTATATGTCGATGCAATCTCCAAACTTGCAATTACATAACAACATAGGTAACGGTAATTTAGAATGTATCATACACAACTTTTACTTATTTCCATATATATTGGGTTAAGAATGACAGAAATGTCCTCATGGCAAGATGGAGGCGTTTCCCACCGTTTAAAAGTTTACGTTTGTACGTAAACATTCAATGGTGGGAATGGGTTCGTTATATTAATTTCTAGAAAAAGTGCGGCGTTTATTTCCGTTAATTAAGCTATGTCGCAGTTGATATGAAAAACTGTTTATAACGCAAAAACCCGAGGTACATCAAGTTAAATAAATAAAACAATAAAAAAATACTAAGCATTTTCTCCACGATGACACTATAATTTTATAACAGTTATGAAGATCGCAGACATTTGGTAGTTATAATAAAAAACGGATCATAATTTTTTATAGGTAAAATCATATTTTTTTGCGAGCACGATCTCACATAAAAACTAACAATATCGTTTTATCAGCAACGTAAACAGTTTTCCCCAAACTAGAGTAATTATCGTAACTTTTATTCTATTTTCGCGCCTATTTATTGCAGGTGCGAAAAAATCATAAATTGTATGATATGTTGTACAATATACATACATATATGTAAAAGAATATGTCTTATCAGTATTTTAAAAAGCCGAAGAAGAAATTAAGGCCGTCTTAGGATACAAGCGTGCGACTGTGAACGCGACGGTTAAGGATTCGATTCACACTCGAAGGAATTAAATTTTTAATATTTCCATTTTCTGTTCTGTTATCTATTCATAGTGCAGTATGGAGTTTCGGCATGGAGTGAGCATGGAGTTTAAGATGAAATGCCTCGAGAATAAGGCGCAAATTGAACGGTGGTGTTTTAATGGAACAGCTTCTTAAGACTACGTTACCAGATTCCCTCTACTTACTATATATGTGAGCTTAAAAATCATTTTATTATCATTATTTCTTAAAAAAAAAAACAAATTCTTCTGTCGTACTCGACAACAAAAAGTACCAGTAAAAAAAAATATTTAAATTATAAGACATAAAAATGTAATTACTTTATGTAAGTAAAACAACATTTACTAAACAACCTTAACTCAAAGGCAAAATATATAAATAAGAAAAAAACCGTTTAAACTTCATAGAAATGATTATGGCTCGATCAAAGTACTTATAAATAAATTTTTGTAAATATTCTATCAGAAACATTCACCGTATTTAAAAAAGACGTCCATCATTCCGGACAGGTATAGAATGTTTACTAGATATTTTGTATTTTTATTAAAAAATCTATCGATTGCTATCATCTACTGATGTGTAACAAACAGAGGGTTATAAGCAAGTTATAACTTAGTTAAGCGAGGATAGTCATTGCACAAGGAGACAAGCGTGCGACTACGACAAGGTAAGTACGACAGGTTGTGGCTTCGATTCCCACTCGAAGAATTGAAATATTTTCATTCCCTCGCAAAACTAGAAAACGGTGGTCTTAACACTAGGGCCCCAGGTTCCCACTGGCTACCTTGGTATAAACATGATATAACGTTAAGTTAAAAAAATAAATAATGATATATCGATGATTCGTGATGATTTGCTGTTGCGTAACAACAGTAATTATCGTAAAAACATAACCAAGTCATGACTAGGTTTTTTTAGCTTCATTCTTTCTTCCACATGGCAGCATAAATCAAACTAAAATTACATTCTGCTGTCCACATTCCACTCAATTTTAGGGGCATTGCGTGTTGAGTGGCGGAACTCAACACCGTTCTTTGCTAAATACTAGAGGCAGGCAATGAAATAAAAAAAATATTAATTGCTTCAGTTACAAATCGAACTCACAAGCGTCGCCTTTATATTTAATTGTATACCTACTAAATTAATTAAATAAATCCATAATGTAATAAATACCGAGACCATCCCCGATAAATGGATTATCCAATAAAAAAAAAATATAATTCGAATTCCCGAGATTAACGCGATCAACCAAACAAACTCTTCTATTAGGTGTAGAAAGAAGAACAGATATCATTCTCACTGTCCAACCCTAAGCGCCTGTAATCAAATTTAACTATCAAAATTTCAATTACTTAGTAAAGTTTCGTATACCCCTATAATTTCATTAGAACAAAACCTAGATTACGTTTTCGTTTCGGCGCTACGGGACAGTGGGTACATTAATTAATCTAAAAAATCTTGCTCATTTAAAAATAATTTTAAAAATATTTCAAATAATTTTTTTTCGCTTCGTCTTGATACCAGAGCGAGGAAAAGAAAATATTACATAGTTAATTCCCACAAATAGGAATCGAACACACAACCGTCGCGGTCACAGTCAAACAAACATAACCCTTAACACGAATAAACAATATCTATATAAATAAACATATTATCGCACGAACAACTTCAATATATAGTTAGTTACACAAAAGTTACTCTTGTATACGTCGCGTATCTCGAGCAGATTCAATTAAAAACTTGCGCTGGTAATGTCATTGAATGGCTTATCTTGCCGTCGTCGTGTTAATACCTACCCACCTATCTACGTCTCACCATTATTCACACCAATTTCACTTTATATTAGCTGCTGATATTTTTTTTTATAGGGATAAAAATTTAAAGGTGTTTTCAAAGCCTACTCATACGGAGTAATTTATTTGCCATATAATATGACGTGCTTATTGACTATATAAAATATTTATGACTAGCTTTTTTCTGCGGATTCACCCGCGTGATTACGTCGGAATATCGGAACAACTGATAGTAATTCATTCATTCATTCGACATTCTGTAGGTGGCTCAGGCATATTATAATAACCTTATTCGATAAATGGATAACCCAAAGCAAAAGTTTTTTTTTCAATTCGAATCTGCATTTCCTGAGATCACCGTGTTCACCTAAACAAACTCATCAGCTTTATCAAATTAGTATAGACTCTACGCGATGGTTGTTGGTTCGAATTCTACAGGGAAGGAAATAAATGTAAAAAAACTATATAATATAGCAAAATATCAGTACATTCTTTGAAATGGTTGACAATTGATTTACGACGACATTAATGACATCACCACACACGAGTACTCGAAGTATTTATTATTCTTAATTACATTACTTACTTTATTCCACAATATAAACTAAGATACATTTCGAGGAAACTTACCTGAAACAAAAAAAGTGCTAATTTTAAAAATCACTTAAAAATATTTTAAAACGTATGAAAATGACTCCCCGCTCCCGTAATAAACGGAAGCGTGGAGATTCGCCATTCTGGGAAATGGTTCCGCTTCCACACTCTGCCCATTTTTTGTAACCAGAGAGTAGAAATAAAAAAAATAAAGAAACTACCCCGAGTGGACATCGAGCCTACAGCCGTCGTCTTTACAGTGAAATGCTTTGTTAATCCGCCACGATGGCATTCTCGGTGATGACAGTGATATTAAAATACAAGAAAACCTTATAAATATCTGTTAGTTAATTCACCAAAGGCTTATCAAAACTAATCTTATAATAAAATCATTAACATGCTCACATATAATCCAAAAAATATCAAAAAACCCAAGAAAATACTTTACAAGCACACATTTCATAAGAGTATTAACGGTTAATACGATTCTGTTTTCAGCACATGTTATGGATATCACTGTAAATACTGTGTGCACTGGGTGTCATATGTCGACAAATAAAAACGGGACAAAATAATATGGTTGAGCACTTGCTAAAGGACAAGATCGTCGAATAGATTAAATTACCGGCATTCGGTTTATAAAAACACACGTTAGATATTGGTAGTCAGACTACAGGACAAAAAATAAAAACTATTCACCCTAGGTTAAATTGCTTATAACGCAACAGCATCCATCGAGATGGTGAAAAAAAGGTCACCAGTGTCACCAGATGTCCCGATTTATAGCCCAAAAACCAAAATGTCCCGATCGGACCATGTATAGTCCCGCTTCGAAGTCTTTATTTATTATTTAATTTGTTTATTAGTTACTAATAATTTCATAGAAATATAAAAAGGTATATTCATAACTTACCTATATACCTATATATGGTAAACTAAAACAATATAGTTTAACTAGTGACGCTTTTCCATTAAAAAACATTTAATATTGGTATCTATCATCATTGATAGCTTTACTTAAAACTGTAATATGGAGAATAATAAATGAAAACTATTTTTTTTTGTTTTGCCTTGTCGGCCTTTTGACAGCAGAATCCCGTATTTTTTAAACTCGCTTTTCACCGGGAGAAAATCTGTCAACGCTGATTTCTACTAACAAAAAACTGCTTCAAAGATTTTCACAATGTGCTTTGGTTATGTATATATTTTACTATACAATAAAATTTACACAAAACACAAAAATCTAAAATATTGATACAAAATTTTATTTTCAGTATAAAATCATCATCTAAGAAGATCTTTATATTGTAAAAGACCTTGTCCATACAAAAAGGCGACTTATGGCGACTCTACATATAAGAAGCTATACTAAAACAAGAGACAACCACGTTTACTTTTTTACACCTTACGCTAAATAAAACTCTAATATTGGCAGCAAAGAGTTGAAATTTGTACGAAAACATTAAAATAAATCCGATTAATGTTGTCTCGAATGCCTAATTGTAAGATTCTTGAAATGAAGACTTTGTTTCTTCAGTCTGATAATTATGTAATTGGATTTAAAATATTATTTATATCAAATGTATATTAGTGACTAAAATAACGTCTGTAAAATGTCTGTCTGTAATCTGTATGTAGGTACGTATATTCTTTTTTATTACAAATAAGTATCGCATAAAAACAAATAGAAACAATTATAATTTCAAAACAATATTAATCAAAACTAATTTCCATTTTCCAACAAAAATACGTTTAAATACTGAAATTAAGCGAACAATAGATTTAATACATCTCATTTTATTACTTTAAAAGGGGTCTATTTCAGACATGATAATATAACTTTTAGGATCTTATGATGGAGTTTGGAGCGTTTGGGACTCGATTTACTTTATGTTCCAGAAACATTGAACCTGAAAGGACGCTTCAAAATTATTGGATAAGCTAAAGCTGAAACTAAATAATACGTTTGGTATGTACACGTAATTGAATTTTTTTCTACTTGTTGCACATGGCGTGTAAGTTCAAACATTTTTTTGAATAATTTTCTCTTCTGGTAATCCTTACAATCATCAGACAGCTCTTGTAATTTTTTTATCATATCGTAAAGACAGATAGATAACAAGTCGAGGAGAAAAATAAATGTGTTCTAGTAAGTTATTAGAATCGGCTTTAATTAAAAATAACATTGAATTTGTCCTTGAGAAAGCTGCATTTAAATCGGATAATATATTTCTGAAATTAGCACACACGCTTTTTTTAGCATTAGCAGACAAGCAAGACCAAAACATAAAAAACAATGTTTTGGATTCAATTTCACTGATCTTTTAAGTAATTACAGACAACTCGGCACTCTTTCAATTTTCTTTAAATTAATCTTTATTCAGGAAATTTTTTACGAAATTATTTCAGGAATCGAATTCGCTACATCATAGTGTTGTCACTATGATGTAGCGAGTTCGAGAAAACATTTATTTTTCTCCTCGATTTGTTATCTATCTGTCTTTACGATATGATAAAAATATATATTATATTTGTACATAAGACACGCATAACAAAAAGCATTTATTATTGCCATTTAATTAACTTACAACGTTGCACGACCAACATTTCGTCTGCGGGTTATAATTAAACGTCACACGCTCCGTGAACTGTGTTGCGTTGCCGTATTGTTGCCGATACGGCATTTTGTAGACATTCGAGTTTAAAATATCATTTGTATATCTCTATTATTTTGATAACAGTTAAAAATTATTATGATTTTAAGAAAAACTCTTTTATCAATCGCGTATATTTGGTATTATACTTTTTGGGAAATTCGATTTCGAACACCTAGTAGTAGTAGTATGTGATCGCGGGTACTGACAGAGTCAACGTAATTACTATATCAAACTTTTGAGAAAGATTTTAGTGTGAATTGTCGGTTTACCAAAAATTTTTGTGTTATATTTCAACGTGAAGAGAATCAAAATAGGGTACTTCCGGTTGACCTAGACTTATGACATCAGCTAGCATCTACTATAAATTTGTCAGATGAAAGGACTCTGGAAAAGCTATGCTTGAATTTCAGAAAAACACTCGAGAACTAATTTTTGCACGGAACCCTCAGTGGTGAGCCTGATTCACCACCATTGTTTGTTTTTTTTAAAATAAGATCAGAAATTTTCGGCATCTAGAACAACCTGATAGTGCGCCAATTTGTTTATCAATCTATCTAATATTTAGCGAAATTGGGCTAATACGTGGCGAAACAAAAGGTTTCACAAAGAAGAGATCTTCTCAAATAATGTATCTATACTTATATATCCAATCTAAAACCACTACATACTATTTAATTTTGGTATTTTTTTATAAAATAACATAGATTTATAATACAAATATCAATTTTGCCACAAATTGTTACCAAAAGACTAACACAAGCGAACCTAAACTATTGACATTTACGTGACAATCTTTCAAGAATATAACAAAATAAATACACAAAAGGATTGAGCTGAAATACAGCCAGTGCCCGTCGAGAAATCGAATAGGTTGTATATTTATTTTCAAAGTAAAAATATGTCACGTCCTCAACAAGGTTACATTGATATTATTATACCTACCTATAGGAAAAGTTCAGATCACAAAACAAATTCATGGGTCGTCGAAAAGTATTTTTGGATTAAATAATTGACTGAATTGAAAATCGACAAATGATTCCTAAACGTTCTTATCGCTTTTTTAATCTGGTATTAAATAATACTTACCAACATCCGTTTTATTTCACTTTTTGAATTAGAAAATACCTTTACCTTTACCGACTCTGCATTAAAAAAGAAATTACAGACTACTAGAAATCAATAATAGAACAAAATACTTCGTGTATTTTTTAAATTTTCTAAAACATTTTTTTGTAACATAATATTTTAATGTTTTAAAAATGTATCTTATTTAATTGATTATTATAAAAAGGGTAGCGTTTATTGGCCAAAAAATGAGAAGCGGGGTGAACACTAGGTTCCCTTCAGTAATAAAAAACGAAATACGAAGTCTAAACTAAATCAAATAAAAAAAAAACATAAAAATCATATAAGAAATCCACTTTCAGAATACAAAATAATATGATTATTATAATATTCCAGATGCAGAGTTAAAGCTTTGAGTTGTGGGTGCAGAAACGTAATCCCATTTACTTTGAATCCGACCGAATTCAAGTTACTTTTCTGCTTTATTTCGCGAGCTTTCACTGAGTGACGACACGAGGTTCACATATTTGAGAACGTATGCAAAGTTACATTCGTTCAAAAATCTCAAAATATTTTAATATAACCTCTAGAATTGTTGGTAATGGTTGACAAGCCAATTATTTCTAAAAGAAATCTCAACATCTTTCTTTAGTTATATTGATTGAGATACTTATGACTTACATTGGCTAAGTAAAGAAAGATTTTGATTCGTTAACTTCCGCCACGAAATACACCCAATATCGAAAAGACGGCAAAAAACTGAGAACGCTGGGTGTTTTTTAACGCCGTTAGAAGCGAGAAAAACGTAAAGATGCAAATCTTCAAATTTAAATAAATCTTGTTAAAAGTTGAAATATATGAACGTAATGTTGATTCTTTTATTAGCGAGGTAACTTTGGCAACAGTGTATTTGAACAAAAAGATAACTTGTTATTAGACCACAGCCTTCCTCTGTATATGGACGATCAAATACAAGAATATTTTTTCAATTCGAGGAAATAGTTCCTGAGAGTCATCTAATTTATAATATTTGTGTAGACAAAGTACTCGAAGATCCACCTAAAGCGAAGGGAATATCCAGTACCTTATGAATAGACCAGTTATCAAAATGACACAGGCTGACGGCCCGTAACGGCTATCGCGAAATTAGATCGACAGCTTAACAGCTTAACGCGTTCTCCGAAGCACAGAGATAGTCTGCAAGATTGGATGCGCACCCATCAACTTTGATTTTATTGAGGCTTAACCCACTCTAAATATAAATCTTCTTTTAGATAAAAAAAGCCAACACAAATTAGTATTCAAAACAAAAATTAAAATTACAACTTGTTAACACAAATAGTTTATGTTAAGAAAAAAACAAATCCAACTATATTTTTCTACTTTCATTTAATACATTCCGTTCCCCACTTTCTACCTAATTTTCGAGACGGGATTATCTGTTGAATTTTAAAACTCAACGCCGTGCTTTGCACGTTCCAGAGCGAGAAAATGAAAAGATTAAAATATTTCATTTTCTCGGATGAGAATCGAATCCACAACCTGTTCCTTTACAATCAATTGCACAACTGACCTCAAATAAAAAAAAAAACAATACCACAACACAAAACAATAAAACATAATAAATCCCTAGCACAAAGGACATTCCAGCATCCAGCATTAGGCCAAGTAATTAGGCTATCGCATTTCTACGGGCAAATTGCGCGTCACATAATTATTCAATGAGGACGCGAAGGCCATTAATGCTTTCCATTAGCGGGCATGCAAATATACATAGATAGATAGATATAGATAGATATGTGTAGACTATACCTAAATGTTAGACCTTGTTTAGTATGTTTAAACAGGGTAAAGTACTTAGGGCCAGGGAACTTGTATGGTAAGTGGAAGTTCAATATTTATACGATACAACACGTCACTGGACGTATTACTCTAATTTCTCTACTATTTTACAATATAAATAGGTAATAAATCCATACTACATTGAATACAATTCCGTCTTTATATTAGCATATGTATTTGACAGCAAATTGTTTTATCCCGTTAAGCGGAGTAGGAAGGCAGATCGTGACAATATTCGTTGGAATTTATGGCTAAAAGTAAAAAAAGCACATACATACATACATATGTTCAACATTATTATAACAACAAAAATGACATTATCATATATACTTTTTACTTTTATCAGCTTCGCGCTGTATTCCACATAGAGCAGGGTAGGCAAAAGGAACCAAGTGTTAAGACACTCCGTTCCCCATTTTCCGCTGAATTTTGAAGGCATATATATATATATATATATATATATATATATATATATATATATATATATATATATATATTATATATTATCCTCTTTTATCAAACTTTATCTAACGACTACACCAACAAGGACCGCATATTCTGTTAAAATAAAAAAAATATGATAAATTATTCCCAAGATTGGCCATTTAGCATTAAACAATACAATACAATATATAATACAATATAATTAACAATACAATACAATATAATTAAACAATACAATATATAAAATATTTAATAATTTTAACAATAACGAAAGAAAAAAATCATAACAATTTGGTCGTAAAAAAAACTTTTTTCATAAATTTATTCACATCACATCATATCCATATGAAGGCTTACAGTGTATTTTTGGATTTTACAAACATGTCACATTCATATCCGCTATGGGAATACCACGATCTGTTAAGCTATATTCATCCTATAAAAAAAAGCTTTATTGGCACTTGTGTAAAGCATTTACAATATAGACATTTTATGAAACAATCAGAATATAGGAAATATATATATTAAAAAAAATAGTTTTGCTGTGTATCCCGCATATAGTAGGGTAGATAGGGGAAACCTGGGAACCTAGAGTGAACGCCGCGCTTTGCGAGTATTGTTACGAGAGCGAGGAATAAAAAATATGAAAAACAGAGGACTTACACGCCACATTCTGTTAGCTTGTCCCACTTAATATAAGAAAAGGTTAAAGATGCGACCCTATCATATATGTATATAGATGGATAATAATATCTAAATAACAGATGTGGTGTGTGATATATAACGAAACCTTCTCAAAACGGTCCATTGAGACGTCATTTATTCGTCAGGAACCTTTTTTATTCTGACATGAAAAAAATAAAAATCAAATCAGCTTCACGCTGTATCCTGCACACCGCAGGGAAGGCAGAGGGAACCTAGTGTTAAGACACTCCGTTCCCCACTTATTCTTATTCTGACATGACTGGCTGAAAAGGTAACAGTATCCTAAAAATATTTATATTTGGTATAAAACAATCGTAAAATGTAATGTAATAAGCGCTTAATAATAAAATCACTATTAACAAGTTTATATTAGAGCGATGAGGTCGATTCTTTATTCAATACTGATTCAAACATCTTAAATGGTACAATAGGAGAGAGTGAACCAAGTGTCAAGACACAACTATTACCATTTTCACAACTATTACCACGCCGCAATTTTTCTTTACCAAAATATAAATAATTTATTCCGAATATCACCGCACCACGATAAAATTTTGTAGATCATTAATTATTGATTATTATTTTAACGTACAAATTTAACACAACAATAAATAACACCCTCGACAAAAAATAAAATAAAATGAAAACCACAATACAAAAGACACACTTGATCAAACAAATTGTCAACCAATTTAAATAACACGACAGACGAAAAAACCCAGCTTCGTCTCTTCAGAATCCAGTTAATTTCATTAAAAAAAAAAACCACGAACAGAATACGCTCAGAGCGAAAAAGTTTCGTGTGTAAAAAGATTAAGTGACAAAGGCGTGGCGAAAGCGCCGACAAAAAGTCGCCATTAAGCTTTCTTAAGTCTGCGAAAAGTTGCAAATTTGGGTCGAGTTTCAGTTAAAATTTGCATGAGTTAAAATTTTCCAATCCGTCAATTACAGAGATACTTCTGTAGGGTGATGTAATTTACAATTGATATAACTCAGGTTTAATGCGTCATACTGTATACCTACCGCAGACTACTACAGCAGAGTTTGTAGGCAGGCATTGTATATTGAATGGTGGAACTCAACGCCGCGCTTAACACCAACCACCAACGAAGAATATGGAAATATTAAATATTTCATTAACCCACAACATGTCACGTTTACAGTCACATTTTGTGCCCCTGCGCCGCAACTCTTATTGTATCTTGTAAGTTTATATTATAATTATAAGGTAAAATCCAATATTTCTTAATTGCAATCTCTCAATACAAAGTATCTCTCTATTTCAACGCCGCACTCTATCTAAATGAATGGATGGTATTATAAGGAAAATAGGAGTACCTTCCATTTAAAAAAAACTTTATACGATGATACTACAAGAAATATCATAATTTAATAATTTTTCTCTTATATATTTTATGCCACATACAAATATGCTTTATGCTCACAGTTTTTTTAATTAATACGCTTCTTAAACAGAAATACTACTGTTAAACACTTGACGATGCAATCATGAAATGCTACAAAAACAATTAATTGAATTGATTTCTCCACTTTCTCCCAAGTTTTCGAGACAACGCATGTTGATTGACGATCAATGCCGCGCTTCGTCAACCAGAACGTGGTAATAAAAATATTTATTACTACCCAGAATGTCCGACGAACCCGCAACCGTTGCATTTACAGGCAGACTGTTCCACTGCGCCATGAAAGCTAGAGGCCTGTGTGACAATTTTTATTAGTTTTTTTTTGTTATGAATATAAAACACAATAAATAAAAACTGTACATATAATGCAACAAGATAAAACAACACATTACATCCCCGTACAAACGTGCACCACCCTGCACCGCAATCAAACATATGGCATTTGCATCATTGCGGTCTTGAGCAGTCACATTATGGCTTTAGCTACGGCTATAAGGCTTTAGTTACGTACATATGTAGATTGCATATATCGTAATACACAGATATAGTTCAGCTTTTCGCTGTATTCCGCACAAAGCAGTGGAAGCAGAGGGAACCTAGTGTTAAGACACTCTGTTCCCCACTTTCCGAACTTTCCGTCCTGGAGGCATTGCATGTTGATTGGTGGAACTCAGCGCCGCGCTTTGCCTCGACACCAGAGCGGAGAAATTAAAGAGTGATCGAACCCACAACCAGTCGATTTTACAGTCACACTTTGTGCGCCTGCGCTACGACTGGCCAGATATAGTTAATACATGTTTTTCAAATAAGCAAGGCAACAATGAAAAAAATAACAACTACCGACATTAATTCTTAATGTTTTCACATTGGCTTCTTACAAGGAAAGATAGTGCCAAAAACGAGGGGATGCACTTTGGAAAATTAGTTAGAAAGTATTCTTAAGTGTTGTTAATTAAGAAAAAGAACACGTTGTTGTATACTTTGGGGAGGGAGACACTTCATTCCCTACTTTCCGCCCAACTTTCGAGACATTTTGTGTGGAGTTGCGGAACTCTTTTTTTTTTTTTTCGCTGGGAAATGCATTTACGCAGACTGCTCATTCGGAAGGCCAGTGCCTTCGGGATAAGCAGTACTGTGGGACTCACCGGTGAAACCGATCCTACCCACTAAAACCCAGCGGAAACCCTCTCTACTAAAATGAGACGCCACAGGATCGCTCGCGCATACTACTGCGAAGTTTCTGTGGAAGGCAAGCCTATTGCGGGCCACCGTCACCTTCAGGGTGCCCTGGAGTTCTCCTAGGGCACCCGCAGCCTCCATGACTTGCAGGAGGATCACTGACCCTCCCGCAGTAGCTACTCTAAGGTAGGGGGAGTAGATGATGCGCGTACCGCCTTCTTCTACCCCCTGGCCTACGGCGGCGGAGCGAGTCTGCATTAGCGCTGGACTCTCGGACCCGCTCCGCGGTCTCCTTCAGTGCCATAAATGATTCGCAGAAGGAGACCATTGCAGACTAGTTCTTTTGACTGTTCAGCATGGCCCCCACCACACTGGACAGTGTGAGGTTGTAACAGTATGTACTTCGAATATAAGTTAAAAATAAATAAATAAATAAAATAAAATATGCATGGCAATACACATAAATAACATAGTTAATTATGAATAATACAAACTATATATTTTTGATACCATATTAATCGAGACGAGTTCGTGTATTGTCGTCCCGAATGTCGCGACCGTCGTTCTGTATATATAGGTGGTGGTGATGCTGGAAGGCAGCGGTCGAGTCGAACTCTTAAGTACTACGGTACTAATAAATATGATGCACATAAAGACTCGTACCAAATGTATAATGAATATAATATGATAATTCGAAGTCTATAGTGGCACGATCTTTTAGGATCGAATTTCCATATAAAGGAAATATATGTGTAGGAGCGACACATATTGTGGATCAAAGTTATCTTTGACCAATATTATAATATTAAATGTTGCTTGACGTCGCGGAAGCTGCCGTGATGGGCTTATGCGAACTGTTGCAGTGACATTAACTATGTCGTGGCTGATGCCGTCTCGCAGTACGCTCGCGATACGTAAGCTGTGCTTGTATGGCGTTAGCCATTGATATATTATATACCACTTCTATGACTTGGTACACGACTTGTAGGTGTGTGGTGCTATTTTATGTCCCAGCTCCGGTGTATGTAGTAGTGTCCGCCTATCTCGTACGGGTGTGTGGTGCTATTTTATGTCCTGGAACTCTGGTGTATGTAGTAGTGTCCGCCTACGGTTCGAGACACGACTGTGGGGTGTGTGCCGTGCGTTTATTTAACATATCGGCCGCCTTGCGGCAGTGCGCTCGTTCCAACGACTTATATTGATCTCACAAATCAATCAACATCACGAATCACAATTCTAATATAATAATCTTAATATAAATAAGCGTAACAAGTACCTTCGGACTGATCACACACAAACGTCCCGGAGAGTTCATTAAGACTGTTGCAGCCGCAGTCAGGTAGGAATTCACGGTGTAGGGCGGGGAGGTGCCCGTACTCTTTCTTCCTTTTATTATAACTAGTTCGCAGTTATGGTGGAGAGGAAGATAGGACGCGCTCTTGGCTTTTCTTCGGACGAGCTTCGAGTTATGACAATGTCATATTGTCGAGTTTCCAGTTATCTAAATAACTGACACAAGAACAACTTCTGATGGCAAATATGTTATTAAAGCGATACCTTCTTTCTAATGGCATAATATAAAATTCCTAATACTGTTACCTCTGAATCTCTAAAAGATTTTGGGTTCTTCACGATCACAACTATAGACGGTTCTAACCACTAGACACATCACGAGCCAAGGCATTATTTATTAAATAATATTTTCAAAGGAGTTTGAGATATCAGTTACAAGGTCCCTGCCCACAACAGAGTTGCGCAACTCTACGTCAACCTTCGTTACTTGTTACAGAGATACAGCGAATTAGGAAAGTAAATCATTCTCCCGAATTAGAATCAATCGTACTACTGCACTACGACGGCCTCTAAAAAATGGTAATTGCGGAAAATATATAGGATTACATAGATACGAATATAGATAAAAGAATATAATAATAAATAAATAATTTAATAATTGATAAAAAATAAGAATAAATATATGATTCTATAGTGATAATCAACACAAGTAGTTAAACGAATTAATGAACTATAAATATTCTATTCATTTTGGCATGTAAACAAAAAAATACTGTTTCTTTACGAAACTTTTAATTTATTTCTATTTCACTTAGTCCAGGATTATTCTTTAAATTTATGTTTTACAATATAAAAAAAAAAACAAAAATATTCTCTCTTGCCAAACGATAATTCTTAGTAATTAATTATCTTTGGGTAGAGGAAATTTGTAAAAATCTCTCTACAGAGATGCTAACAACATAATTAAGTTGTAACATGCACATAAGAATTTTCGGCGTAGCTTGATGAGAACGTATGGCTTAGTGGTCAGAGCGCTTGGTCGGTTTCCAGTAGGCGCGGGTTCCAGTCGCGCTACGTTCAAATTTTTAGACGTTTTCTAAGCAAGTATTTTTTTTCCTAAATGTGGAAAATCACTTTAAATTTTTTTACAATATTCTCTCAGTTTATTTGTTGAGTTTCACGCTGTATCCTGCACATTGCTATGTACAATAGCAATTTGTGGGTGTAGGTAGAGGCAACCTGGGAACCTAGTATTAAGATACTCAGTTCCCCAACATTACCTGTTTTCCTATGTGTATTAGATAGTAATTTAATACTACGAAACTCTAGAAAGCACTATTCCCTTAAGTTAACCACTTTGTCTTATTGACTTAAGCAAGCGCTATTACAGAAAGTCTTCAATAAACATACATATAAATGAGTATAAAATCAAATCAAAGCAGTGTGAAGGGTGTTCCCCTCTATTTACATTTAGGAAATGAACAAGGTATTCTGAGAGGGGAAACAATTAACAAAATTGAACTCCATACCCTTTTTGCTAGTGTAGAACAACAAAAATATAGTCTTCATTAATTTCAATTGCATTGTTAGTATCAAAGTCCCAAGGAATTGGTTAAGTTTGATAATTTTAATCTCAGTTAACTTCCGCAGTTAAAATTAACTAGAGAAGTTTAATGACCGTGAAACTTGGAAAACTCTATAAGAAAGCTGATTTAAGCGAAAATAACTATTTATAAGTAGTGAAGAAAATTTACGAATTAGTGAACCATTAATAAATTTATTTATTTGATAATATTAAGAATGACTTTGTTTTTTAGCTATCTGTTTATGATTAGTTCAATATACATATATACGTAAGTCATATAACAGAGATAGTTTTTGTTCATTTTGCTATATTCGAAGGACCTACTGGTCCTTACTAAAAAAGTAATTTTAATTGATTATCTCATTAATTAACTACTACTTGAAATTACTTGAAATAAATATACCCAAATAATTGAACCTGAGACTATTCAACCAACACCTCAACTCCTCCATAATATCCTTAATTCATATTCATCCATATTATCCATAAGAAACAACGAATTTAAGCAACGAATCAAAACAAAATAACGCCATTCATCAAATAATTCCAATAATAAAGTTAACAATAATGGAAATTTAAGCCCAAACTCTCCCTTTAAATAAAGGCAAAAGCCTAAAGGCCGTCAGCTGAAGATTATTAGTTTCCGAGCTCAAAATCGCCATCCGGAATACCCAAAGTTTCGTTTACACAACTTTTGTGTATAGCTGACAACGTGAATTTGATACGTTTTTCGGTAGGAAACTTTTAGATACGTCGCTTAATAGCCATTTGTATGCCAAAATATGCATATATCGGTCATCAGGCGATGAGGATAACTTAAGAAAAGCAACTACTTTTTTTTTTATTTTCGATATTCTGTTTAGGGTGGTTTTATATAATATATTGTAATGACTAAAAGCAACCTGATTTACTTAATCATAAAATATAATAATTTTGAACTGACCACAATCTCTTTAATTGGCTGTCCGTTGAAATTATTGCAATAATGTCGCATAATGTAATTTCTATGTTAATTGTGAGTTTTATTCACAATTAACATAGAAATTGCTATTATTAAATTATAATAACATACAACACAATACATACAAATATATTGTATTTTATAAATACAAATAACTAATCTATTTAAATGAAACTAGTTCAACGAACTAATTGGACATATTATGCTATGAGAAATATGTACGTTTTTAAAAGATCTTAATTTTAATACTTTACAATAGACTATTTTTAAACATTTTTTAAAGTGTTATTCCACACTTAGGTTCTAAATAAGTATTTTACAATAGACTGCCTGCGATAGCATTTGTCTGCCGGTTGATAGAAATATTAAATCGATATACCGCAATAGACTCCTAAGTGCCTTTGTATAATAACATGAATTATTGCAAAAGGAACTTGCCAAAATTTACCCGTTTAGTCTTAATAAAATATATAAATTTAGAGCGTATAAAAATTGTTAAAGGAAACCCATAGGTTTAATTGTTAAAGGAAACCCAAAGGATGCCCAGCAGGCACTATTAAACTCTTTTTTCTCTCCTCTCTTGGATTCAAAATATGTATATCCAAAAATTACATATTTTTTTCAAAAAATTTACAAAATAATTTTGAAATTTCAATTCCACTTATTCATCTTTTTGGCATTTATCCCGGCATATGTTGCCGGGGTCTGCCTTCTTGGTTAACAGACTCCACTTTGCACGATCTGTAACGTTCTCGGTGGTTAGACCATTGGATCTCATGTCCTGCATCACGACATCCAACCAGCGCTTTTTTGGCTTCCGTGAGGTCACACTCAATTCACTTACATCCGACATACTTCCTAGGCGAGCGTGCAACATGGTTATACCATCTCAGGCGACGTCCTTGGAACTTATCCACTACGTCACAGATACGCCGCATATCCACCTCAGCATTTTCATTTCCGTGACGTAAAGCTCTTGAGTATGTCGAGATAGTGCTGGCCAGCATTCACTGCTATATAAAAGAACTGGTCGGATGATGCTCATGTATATCAGCTTGAGCGGTATTGTGATCACAGACCACACCAGTAACCTCCCCCCATTTGGCCCAAGCAGCGCTTATCCGGCTATGGACATCGTGAACGATGCTTTTAGACTCATGCATAACGGATCGAAGGTACCTGAACTTTTCCGACTTAACGGCTGGCTCAGTACTTTTAAAAATAGTGCCCAAGTTCGGGCTCCCGGTCTACGACACATATGGACCGCCATTCTTAAGTGTACCCGTCTTGGGGTTTACCTTATACTTCAGCAACAGTCGATCCTCGTCAATGAGTGCTGTATCATTGGCGTATATCATAAGCCATGTTGGCTGGTTTTGGATGTGAGCCGAGACAGTGTCCGTCACTATATTGAGCAAGAACGGACTAAAATTACAAGCCAGGGAGTCGCCCTGGCTTGTAATTTTACTTACTAAGAAAGATTTTTTAAAAATTTATGATAAAATCATCTTTTTACAGGACAGTATAACAATAACACAAACGTCTAAAGACATGCAAATTAGAATTCACAAAAAAGAAAATAATTAAAAAGTACATAAAAGAAAGCAATCCCAACTCATCAAGTATAATGAATGAGGCGAAACATTTGCCGTTAATTATACTTTAATACAGCAACTCTACGGAGCTTTGGAAAAAAAATGTATATAATAAGTAATATGTATCTATAGTTACTAGCTTTTGTCTCCAAAAAAATAACTAAAAGTTATGTTAAGAGATTGTACGAGTACCTACTGGAAGTAACTAACTATCAGACTATACATCATCAGGGTAATTTTTATGTAAACAAACAGGAGTATATAAAAAAAAGTGTCATGTAAAAAAACCTTTCTCGGTAACTGGACTATCCAATACAAAAAGAATCTTCCATTTCCAAATCATTTATTTATTCAACTAAAAAAAATAATTACTTTTATTAGAATAGATAAAAAAACATAGTATAAATACTTTTTAGAAAACGTATATAAATTTGAACGAAGCAGGACTTGAACCCGCGCTTCTTGGAAGTCGTCCTAGTTATACATTTTCTACAACGTATTTTACTTTCCTGAGTGTGGAATAATATTTTAAAAACAACAAATATAATAATTTACATCGAAACTACACTAGAGTGTCTATAAACATAGATAAACAGTTCGTAAATAAGCTCATACATAGTATTTCACAAAACTACAGTAAACATGTCGGAAATGCAATACGAATTTGAGTCGACCGTTAAAATCATAAACAATGATTCATTCTACATGATATGTACAGACGGATGTAAGGACAATTCCGGTTTGCGCTTACATATATCTATAGATCTAAATTTTAGTATGTGTGAATATTACTAGCGTCTAATGGAAGAAAAGACTAAGACAACACAAATTTAACATTCTAATCGAGCCACCTAACACGGAATGTCTCCAGAATTCGGCGGAAAGTGGGGAACGGAGTGTCTTAAGGTGTTCTGTGTTCTACGCTCTGCATACCCTGGGGCGACCGGTGAACGGGTGGCGTGAAGGTAATTTATTTATTTAAAATAGGCAAAAAAATTATAAGTCTTCTCTACTCGTCATATAAAAAACCCTCTTTATATAAATCTGAACTGAAGTTAATATTATAAAGGTGAAAAGTTTGTTTGTTTGACCTCGCTAATGTCAACAACGAACCTGATACAGCATATACATTTGAATCCAAACCAGTAGTTTCTGAGGTTAGCGCATTCAGATAAACAAATTCTTGAGCCTTATAACATTATTACTATATACCAGTATAGATATCATCATTATTTATTACATACTAAAGCTATATTCGTATACATACATATATATGAAAACGGCGACCAATTCATCATAACGTATTGTCGGTACCTGTTCCGGATCGATACGACAATTTCCTATCACATGCTCTCACCTATACCCGCTACGGCCATGGCTTTAAAGTGGGGAGAGTGATTTATTAGAGACGACTCCATTGAAATGATCTTCAGATGGAAATGCTGAATAAATTACTCTAGAATTGTGTAGAGACTCAATTGTGGCACAGTTAGGAAGATAGGAAGATAATGGAACGGATGGATATCTATTTATTAATATGTGAATCAAAAACTTTGCACCTACCCTCTTTTGAAGAAAATTGTACGGAAGGAGGATTATGAAATTCGACACAAGAAAAGAGTGTTGTTTTTTGTAAAATAATGCAAGAACATTAAAAATAAAAATAGCACACACACTACCATATGTTTGACAATAGATACTTTTGTGTAAATTGAGGTTGGTATATTAATATTTTTAATTACTTTAACATAGGCAATTGGACAACTTCCGAATAAACGCAGTAGTTGTGGGTTCGTCTACCATTAGAATGAAATGATTATATTAAAATTATTATCATTTTTCCACACTTGCAGAGAAAAAGAGATGTTAAGTTACGCCAGCGTAAAGCTTTTTAAAGTGTTATTCCACAGTAAAAAAAAACAAATATTTTTTATAACGTATAATATTTTTAACGTAATGGAACTGGAGTTCTCGATAAGAAAGGAGAGAGATGCTTTAGAGACTGGAGCGCGTGTACAGTATGAAAGCGAGTGACAAGGTAATCTTTTCCTGTCCTCGTATATTTTACATGATGAGCCACGGATTTTAAAAAATTATGCTTACATTAATAAAAAAATTGAACATAAATTGCAGACACTGGACACTAAAAACCGCCCTTGTCTTGTTACCGAAGCGAGGAAATGTAAAACTCTTTTCACTGAATGGGAATCGAATCCACAACTACAGCGTTTAAAATCACACGCTGTGCCACTACACCAGGACGTCTTTGTATTTTATTCTAATTTAACCCTGCAAAAAGTTCTAAGCATATACTTAACAAAAAAATCAGCTTCACGCTGTACCTATCCCGCACACAGCAAGGTAGAGAGAGGGAACGTAGTGTTAAGACACTCCGTTCCCTCTCTCACTTTCTGCCGAATTCTGGTGGCATTACGTGTTGAGTGGCAGAACTCAACGCCGCGCTTAGCCTCGACACCAGAGTGAAGAAATGGAAATATAAACCTAAGTAAATATTTCATCTCCTCGAGCGGGGATCGAACCCACAACCATTCGGCTTTACAGTCACATTTCGTGCCGCTGCGCCACGACTCGCCTCATAAACATAATCTCGTAATTAAATATAAATTAGCTAAGTATTACATAATGTTTTAACGCTAACTTGGAGTTGTGAACTTAATGCGACTTCGTGTAACTTGTTCCAGTCTTCGCACGTCTGCCGCTACTGCTGCTACAGTTTAAACTTGCAAAGTGCATTATCTATCTTATTGAGTAAATTACTTATTTGTATCGCGTGTACGTTTTCTATAATTTACCGTGGTCTTGGGTTCGATTCCCACTTGGGGAAGTTAATTGTTTTCAATGTAAATAAAGTGCGGGTAGGGTAGTGTAGTAAATTGGACAATGAAACAACCTAAATACTTAGAAATATTATGATTTTCAACGTAGTGGGAGCCCGTTCGAGCGCGTCTCTTCTTTCTCTTCTTCTATAAGCAAACCACAAGTCTTTATCGAGTTACATCGAAATTCTTCCACGCTTGTTACAACTTATTATGTATTGTTAGGCTTTGTGTGGAAAGATTTTTACAATTTTTCCAAATATTATTTTCAAAGAATAATCTTATATAGACAATAACTTAACCTTTTCAAAGTAACGTTCACGAACTAAGGAAAACGCAATACCAATTCAATAATAACAATATAAAAGAAAAAGAAATTCACAAGTAGTTATACCTCAAGAACACTAGACTACACTACAATATAGATTAGAGCTCAGTTGCAGGACATACATACATATACAATGTACATACATACATCTTAAAAGTCTTACAAAAGATAAAATCTACCGTTTTCTAGTGCAAACTTTAAGAAAACCAGTGCTCTAACGAGGCAGTGATTCAAAAGCTTCCTATTATGCTTTCTGCTCTCAAACTTGTGGTATTTAGAAAAAAATGTAAATATAATAATCACTTATGATCTTCTTTGTAGAAGTATATCAAACCATTTTTTTAAAGAATAACTGACAGACACGGAACTATGACGATGACGAAGACGATTATTTTCAAATATATTTTTTTAACTTTAGGCTATATCCCGCACATAAAAGGCATAGGGAACCTAGAGTTAAGACACACCGTTTCCCTCTTTCCGCTAAATTCTCCAAGCATTGTGCCTAAAGAAGCCAAACTGAACGCCGCAAATGAAAATGTTTAATAATTAAGTCACCCGTGTGGGAATCGAACCCACAACCATCGCATTAACCGGTGTAAAAACTAGTCTACACACCCACAAATCCAACATTATCCAAATATCTACATATACATTACAACATAACATACAATGATAACACACAACGCAATATAACAAAGGCACAGGTGACAGATACGTGGCACGTTTGACTAACGGGTAGTACACGTTGCGGGATATAAATTACAGGCATTTACTTCCTGTTGTAACTATTATGTAAATATTTATATATGCGCGCGTATGTATGTATGTATGTGTGTATGTATGTATGTATGTATGTATGTATGTATGTATGTATGTATGTATGTATGTATGTATGTATGTGTGCGTGCGTGCGTGCGTGCGTACGTGCGTGCGTTCGTGCGTGCGTGCGTGCGTGCGTGCGTGCGTGCGTGTATGTATGTATGTATGTATGTATGGTAGAATGATTATAATACACAACTCTTTTGTCTATCTTGGCTATACGCTTTTTGGCGCATAGCAATGTAGGCTGAAGATGTTTTTTTTTAAACTTCAATATCCCGCAAATATCGGAGTAGGAAGAGGAAGAGGATACCTGGGAACTTAGTGTTAAGACACTCCATTGCCATTGAAACATTTCCGTTCGTTAATTTCCGCCGTAATCTGGAGGCCTTGTGTGTTGAGTGGCTTTGCCTCGTTGTCAGAGCTAGAAAATGAAAATATTCAATATCGAATTTTTTTCAATGAATCGAATCCACAACCTGTCGAGTTTACAGTAGCACGCTTGTACCCTTGTGCCACAACTGGCTTTAATTTAATGTGTTAATTATACATAATGTAGGATTACATACATAAATGTAACAAATAAAAATTTGTTTTAGTACGTTATCTTGTAATTTAAATCCTATTCTAACCAAGCAGGACTAGTCCCTTGTCGTAGACAATTTTTTAATTTTAAAAATTGAAAATACAAGATAACTTAGGATGCGTGTTCAAATTGTAGGTAATTTTTTTATATAATTCCAATATATTAAAACAATCTCATTTAAAGAGCACATTCTTAATAAAACACAAAATATACTGTAAAATATGGTTAGTCTCTTAGATTACAACCATTCAAAAATTAATATCCCTGACGAAAATTCCGATTCATCCGATTCAAATAAAACATGTAAATCCTGGCTTATTTCGAAGAAAATTTTCAATTTTACAAGCGAATTATTGATAAGGACTTGCCCACTTTAATTTTGTTACTAATAGAATCAACAATCAAGTATTAAGCGTTTCACAAAAGCGCTTTTCATGTAATTAGATTTTAATACTGTAAATATTTATGGAGTTCTCTGTTAGTACAGCGCAACAAGTTATGGTTAAAAATATGTTTTGTTTCACTTACTCATTGAACAAATATATAATGCTGTCCTTTTTGCGCTTCATTGTGGTTATTATTACGCTATATTGAAGCTATTTTATTAGTCCCGCATCTTTTGATTTTGTAAATTTTAAGTCTTCTTTGTTGTTTAAAGCCGTTGAATTCACTTAACTGTTTCAACAAATTATAATTTAATAAAGAAAGTAGAGAGATCACTACGGTTCATGATAAGAATTTTATTTTATTTTATTTTATTTATTTGGGACAACAAACATTTGTACATATGAGAAAATATATCTTGTACAATATAATAAACTTAATCTATGTACAAATCACACCGTTATCCACTACTTACTATAACAATAGAAATTAACTATAGGAGATATTTTAATGAATATTTAAAAAATAAATAAATAAATAAATAATTATAACAATATTAAATATATACATAACAGATATAAATACGCATACACAATTACACACATACTCACATAATAATATATATATATATAATATATAATTCAATTTTATTGTTACTTTTAATTTTATTATTACTATTTACTTATTATTACTATTTTATTATTACTATTTACTTTCTCGGTAATGGCTTTAATTCTTTTTTTATACGCACCTATTGTTAACCCAAAAATATCAGTATTATAAAACTCAGCATTGTACGTTTGGGTCATTTGGTACAATTAGTTCGACATTTTTTCAATTTAAATAATCTGGGTGTTCGCGTGTTACGCAATGAAACTCGATTAGGTACCAAGAAATCTATGTTGCTTAACAATTGAGGACAATTTATATTAGAATTGCAAATATTATATAACGACATTGTACTTAACAGTTTTCTTCTCGATGCAAGACTCATTAATTTATATTTATCGAGCAACTTAGAGTATGACAAATAAGAATGTGAAAATTTGTAATGTAATGATCGCAAATACCGACGTTACATTGTCAATATTTGTTTTTAACTATATACATTTTTCAATTAATATAAAAGTTAATAAAAACTGAGTTAATCCGACTGCGCGACGTAATGGAGGGCAATGTGTTTATCAGTGTATATATGTTTACTTGGAATTTTACGAAATAAAATACCTGTAATATAAGAGCGAACAGACAGACAGATAACTAATCGAACTCACAACCGTTACCTACCACTGCCGCTGTGCCACATTATACACATATTATGAAGACTAAATTACATCTAATATAGCAAGTTTATTACAGAATTACATTATATAGCATTAAACATCTACTAGAGATATGGCCGTGCGGTCTGTACGCTGTGGTCGACGGACATGTGTTAACATTTGGTTTGATCGTGCATTATAATTATAATAGGAATAGGATAGTTTAGACGCGTGTGCAACGCGTTCAAATTAGATTGGCACTTATAACCTACCAATTATAAAGGGGTAATAGCCGATAAGCCGAAATGAAATGTTTAATGTTTCCATTTCCTCGTTCTGGTAACGTGGTGAAGCGCGGTGTTGAGTTCCACCTCCACCACCATGTGATAATAAATGAACAATTACTACGAAAAATCAAAATAATATTCCCATTTGCCTATCACAAATCCAGGACAATAAAAATTATCATTTAGTATAATATCGATATCTACCACTGTTTTTGCAATCTTTATTATAATAAGACGCCCGTTGGAACGTAAATGAGAACTGTTATCACTTCTATCTGAACGTAAGGGAATGAGCGAGCTCTTTCTTCTTAAGCTCGAAATAACATGAGACGCGATCGCTTGGCTCTATTAAGACTTCGCCTTGGTCGAGATAAGACAAAGTTTGTTTTCCGTTTTATAGATCGAACCGAAATCTATCTATAACGCTATACGAAACTTACAATATTGAAAATTACTAAGCCGTTTTTGATTTATTACCACTTTTCATAGAGTTATTCACACGCTAAAGAAAATAAAGTGTTCAGAAATGTATTTTTTATGTCGAAGCCGCGCTTTTTGTAAGCTGTCCAAATACATATATTTAATAAGCCATATGTTCTTATGTATACTTTACATCTTATTTTTTGGTTTTATTGATCTTTGACTTAATAAATGAAATGTAGTTACTTCACTAACTATTTGAGAAAGACAACGCCTTTATTTTTTTAAATAATTTGATTTTAAAACAATATATATTATACTTTAGGGCGTAGCGGCACAATGTCTGACCGTAAAAGTGACGGTAGTGGGTTACTTCAGCCACTTAGCACGCAGTGTTTCTTCAAAATTTGACGGAAAATGTAGAACGAAGTGTCTAGGTTAGGTTCTCTCTTCCTACTATTATTACAAGTGATAAAACCTTGCCTAATACTGCAAAATTTCAAATGTCAAATCATTAATTCTCCAATAAAATTCGATTGCCTCTCCCAAATAGCCCATTAAACCCGAGTCTACATAAAATTTAACAATTGGTGGATTTCATACGAGTGTCAGATTTCTGACTAAGTACCTCTTATACTCTGTGACAGGGGAGACCAAAAGGAGGATAGCTTTTTCCATTTCGTTTTTCATATTTCTCTCATTGTATAGAATGACAGAAATATGAAAAAAAGTAAGTAGTGGTACGTATATTTCCATAAATTTTGTTAATGACAAATTTTAATAATAATAACAATTGACAAAAAAGGCAGGGCAATCAATTTTTATATATATTTTAACATTCACGATTTTATCTTAGTTTTGGGGTATAAAGTAGCACTTTGTGATATCTTATTCTATTTTTCATGGGCTTAATCATCGTCCATCCCCTTTTCAACAAGTGGTATAAAAGTGATGAAGGGAGAAAATTGTTTAATGGTACGGTACTATGAAGGCCAGTGGTTTTTTCTTCTCTATTCAATTAGAGCTACTCAGTCACTTCTGTAGGAAGCTAACAAAAGTAGTTCTGCTGATAAAATCCGAAAACAAAATCAATCGTTGTTTTAAAATATAAGTATTTGGATATTATTATGAGACTAGTAGCGCAGGGGCACAAAGTGTGACTGTAAAATCGACTGGTTGTGGGTTCGATTCCCACTCGAAGAAATGAAATATTTATTTAAATTTATTTATAATAACATTCCTTAGCTTTGCTGTCGCGACAAAGCGCGACGTTAAGATACACCACTCGACACGTAATGCCTCCTGAATTCGGCGGAAAGTTGGGAACGGAGAGTCTTAACACTGGGTTACCTCTGCCCACCCTGCTGTGTGCAGTGTAAAGATAATTTATTTATTTTTTTACTTGATTATTATAAATTTGTTTGTATTTGTGAACATACTAGATAAGGACATGTAAAATAAAAACCAAACGGCCACAACACTCCGTGACAATTGAAAAGCCTCGCCTCGGAATATCGCGGCAAGGATATAATGTAACAGCAGTCCATTACGTCGCATACATTGTCCTATTTGAGAGTCCTCTCAATGCGAGCACAAAAGTGGACACTAAAAAGTGTTGATGATGGATTGTTGCTGTACAGTGAATATCGTTGTGTTCTAGTTTCTTTTTTAAATGTTTAAAAAAAACTTCACCTCGCACATTGCAAAGTACGCAGAGGGAACCTAGTGTTAGAATAAAACAATACCAAAGAAGTATTTTGTCTTATTCCATAGCGGGAAAGTAAAAATAATTTCTCCACAACCGTAGAGCTTACGCTTAATGCCGCCGCTGCTGTGACGGTTTTTTTTAGTTTTTTTAATATATTTAAAGTGGCAAAGGTATATTAGAAATGAAAAAAAGAGCATGATCATTTAGCAAAATTACTTAGTGCTTTTTGTTTCCAGTGAAACAAAGACAAATACCATTTAAACGTCAAAAAAAAATCTTTATTAGTAATTTTCATTATACTACATACAAACTTACATAATCATATGTACGTACTTTTTTTTTTTTTTTTTATTTAGAATCAAAAGGATCACAAAACAGATTTACAATAAGTCTTAGATCTAAGGTATAGTTACAAAGTTAATAATTGTAGACCCAACATCAGTGATCACATGAACGATATACGATCAGAAACGCAGTGTAGATAACACATACAAGAAAATTAAAATAAACTATAAAATTTGAAATTTAATGCTATTAAGGATTGGTATATAACATAAAGCCATTATTTTTACTTAGACAAGTTAGAAAATAAGACTTCATAATAAAAATATAAAAAAAAGCTCAACAAAAACTTTTCAAACGTACTAATTTTCAAAACAAAAATAACCTCTTGTGTGCGCGGAGAATAAAGAAAATAATTATAATAAATCCTTTTTTATGTTTGTTGTGGGTTTTATTGTGTCCGAAACAATTAGCTTCGGTGATTTGTGTTGCAGACGTTAAGGACTCGAGTGTAGTGAATAAATATTAATGATATACTGCAATGCTCAGAAAATATATAGGGGTCGTCGCGGTCGAGTGGGACAGCGTGTGACGGTAAGCGCGTTGGATGGGGGTTCGATTGCCACTGGGGGAATGAATTCATTTCTCTGTTCAGAAATCACGGCGTTGAGATACGCCACCTAACATGCAACGTATCTGTATCGGAAAGCGAAAAATGTTGTACTTTCACACTAACCACTTGCTTACTCTGTTATAAAATGCGTAAAACTACGTCACTTCATAGTTGATATTTATAAGAATTATGAGAATATATTGACAAACATAAAATAACAATATATAATAACATACAATATATAGTAAAACAATATTTATATACAATCATGATCGTTTTCACCTCAAAGTGAGACGAACCGGAAAGTGACTTATGATCTTTACTTATAAATGATAGATGTATTTGTTTTACTTCCATTACAGGGTAGATGAGGATGACTGATAACAGAAATAAATCACTTACTTTTTTTCGTTCTTTTTTCTTTATAACTTTACTTAGGCTATAGGCCTTGGGTTGTTTTACATAAAATATTTTTATAATTGATTACAAATTATTTATTTAATCTTTAATCGCCAGTCGTGACGCAACTAACCGCGACAGTTTGTGGGTTTCGACGATTCCCACTTGCCTAAATGAAATATTTAAAATATGTGAATTTCTTGTTTAATATTTTAATAATGTTCTTATAGAGCTACGTCAAAAGTTGTAACAAACTTATAGTTAGCGAACCCTCACCATTAAGTTCCGCTACGTTACCATTTTTAAGTTAAAATCTTTGCTATTTTCAATTGATACTCCAGATTAATCGCGTTTATCTAAAAAAATCTCAAAACTCTATAAAAATGTATAAAAAGCAACGCCATCGTGACGTTTTTCACATTTTCACGTATTAAATATTAAGATCCTGGTAAGAGCTCGCTCTAGAAGTCAGCTTATTACGGACTTAGTTGTTACTTAGAGTTGAGCTCTTTGGAAAAAATCTCCTTTTTATAAAAACATAATGCGTCACTAGTTTCTGAAATATTTACTTTAAATTTATATGTGTCGAGGCTAAGCGCGGCGTTGAGTTCTGCCACTCAACAAGCGTCCAGTATTCGGCAGAAAGTGATACGTTCACGCGCTTCACGGATACGTAAAGCGCGTGAAGCTGATTTTTTTTATTTTTATAAGTAGTTTCTTGAGCTTACATTTTTAATTGACTTGATAGGTTGTAAATTTTAATATTTGTTATACGATAAGGCATAATAACCGAAAGGTATTATTGTATCTTAAGAAACATATATATGTATATAAATGTTTCTTAAGATACAATATATGTTGTTTCTGGCTACCCTGCTGAGAATAAAGATTGTAAAGGAAAAAAAAACTATAGTTTAAAAACCCATACAATGTTCGAATATAGGCAGTGAGTTGAAAACGAAATTAATATTTTATACTCGAAAACAAAAACATATAAGTCCATAAAAATATAATTCAGATACTGAGCCAGGTAGTGTAGAGGTGAGAGAATTTCTTGAAGTTCCTAGGAAAAAGGATATAACTCTTACTGCAAACGAACGAAAAAAATTACCTACATTTTAAATTTAAAGTCAACGTAAACAAAATTGCGGGTCACATCTGCACTAGTCGTTGAAATATAAAGAAACGGTAGTTCGCAAAATTTTAATTAAATACCCACAAAAGACGTAAAATTTACCGCATCCAAAACAAAAAGCTATAGAACTGGCGAAAGTAAATAAAGTGTAACTTCAAGCGGAGCGTCCAATAGGTGACTTTCAAAGAGGAGCCAAACACCGTCGTTGTTTGCGGCATGCTCGCGTGCACACTGCAATTTTGTATCGCATTATATGTATACAAAAGTGAGGTCTCAGTGGAAATATAAAGTGTTTGTCTTTGATTGTGATAGTTGTGGGTTTAAAACCAAGACTTTTCATGGATTTAAACCCACAATAACACAGTTCCACAATAGTTTGTTGCATGGTAGGTGGAAGAAACCTGTTAAGGGAAGTGCTAAGACATTCTGTTTCACACTTTTTATGGTAGTAACTTAATAACGGAAGGCAATGTCATGCATTGCATTGCTACCAGACCGCGGAAAGGAAAAAGACGTATTCCCCGATTTACATCGAGCCAAGTCAAGTCCGTCAACAGAAAGACGCTGAGTCACTACGCCACGACGACCTGTAAATTAAGTTACTTTTAGATTAATATGAGTACAAAAAAACCGAACCAATATCTATAAACTTATAAAATACGTATACAAAATTCTATCATATTACGATCTATTTTATAGAAGCAATAAAAATTTTCCAAAGTAATATTTGTAAGTTTCAAGTGAATCTAGACACGGACCTTGTTGTAGCTGAACGCCAGTGCTAGTCGGTACGGTACATCTCTATATGGTACAAATTGTTATTTTATGTTAGACAAAATTATTATAGTGTAGGAAAATTGTATTTTGTTTGATGTATTGTATTTACGATTGCTGTACTGCGGTGAGAACTAAATTGTAATGTTAGAGAATAAAAACTTGAAATTGAAAATCTGACATTTATTATCAATTTTGTGCTTCGATTTGTTTATTACAAAAAGATCTCAGTGCCCAGTTTTGTTTGGTTCTTCGCAATCATCTAGGCCGATATATACACCATTATCCAGGCCACTTTGAGGTAAAAACTTATACAATAAAAAGCGGTAAGTATTCGGTATCTCTCTTTCGATATTGTTACATTCATTTAGTACTAAAAAAGATACAAAAATAGAGCTAATAAAAATTGCAATAGCACATTCAGGGATATCTCAACTGTAATTCATTAAAATAGAGTCTCAAAACAAAAATATAAATTTTCAATATAACTTAATAATATTTAAAGCGATTTTTACATAAAACGTATAATTTAACCATAACCATCACTTATCTATTAGATACTTTTGTTTGAAACAGTGAACAACCGCAAGGCCATTATAGCAATTACGAAGTTTCAGATTGCCGACGAAGACGTTTATGCAAAGTTTTGTTTTCCCCTTAATAACTGATGATTGATATCTCTTCTGTAATTAGAAATTAAATTTGGTATTTAAAATAACTAATTACATTTCAATTTTAGTATATATATAATTTCTTGACAGGTTAAAATGAGTTTCATTGCCTACCTAGTTTTTTAAAATTAAAAAAGCCCTACATACTTCTTAAAACAGCTAATCCATTACTTACATAACACCAAAGCCCCCATACATACATACATACGTACATACAAATATATATGTAAATACGAACATCTTCGGAAATTGGCCCCGTATCAAGTGTGACACTTTCTCTTGTATGCCTAGAACTGTCACTTCTAATTACAATTCAGCCAAAAGTCTGAGAAAGAAATGTTGCCTTATATTTGTGAGAAGCAAATCTTCTTGAGTGGGTGTAAATAATTAGTTTACACCATTACTCGGGACCCAAACGCGGCTTCGACCGCTCAAACTTATGGTTATTTATAGTATAACCAAATTGAACAAAATTTTTTAAATAAATTATATCCAAAAAATTAAATTCGTTGGTGTTTTTTGCGTGAAAGTGGAACAAACATTCATCCTCACAAATCTTCACATTTATGATATTAGTAGGATATATATGACTTTGTTATATAATCGAAACCAAGTTATTATTTTCCAAATGTAACAAAAAAAAATAACAAAAGTTATCTAAAAAAGATTGGTAACATAAATGATAAAAATACATTCGAGAATGAATCCGAGTCAATGAATCGTGAAAGAATGGACGCGAACGATCCGTTATAAAAATGGGTTTCGATGGTTGAAATAAATGAATGAACTAAGAATGAATGAAGTAACGTTTATTTTCATTGCACTCGATGACTCCTAGGTGAGATTAAAATCACCTTAAATACAAAAAGGTTTTCAATGAAAACTATTGTTTTCTTTGAAGTAAAAGTACATTTTTAGAAAACGTATAATGACTATTGAAGTTTAAAGCGTGCCTGTTGAAAACTGCTTGGATGGTGTACACGACGCGAGAGTTCAAATCCCGCTAACGCAAAAAAATATTATATGCATGTGTGGTTTTGTGGAACAACGATACAAAATTAAGTGAAAGGATTTTTAAATCTACTTGTTGTTTAGCTGGGAAATATTAAAGAACTCAACGACACCCTCCGCCTGGACACAGACATATAAATTTAAACAGAAATACAAATTTAGTTAAATAAATAATTTGATTTCCTCGACTGCGGATCGTACCCACCACCAGTCGCGTTTACAGTCACACTTTATGACCCTGCGTCACGAATGATATCATAAGTTGTTTCAATTCTTGTCCAAATTTAAATATCATTATTTATAATAAAACTTAGGACTGTATAAATTTTCGAAAAAAACTTGTATAAGGTAAGTATTTATATAAGACAAATATGTGATATCTCCTAAAAGGAAAATAGAAGACCACCATTCTTCTATAAGTAATCATATATCGTACTCATTAATTAATGAAACTAATGTCTTCTCGTAAATCACAATATGATATTATTTGTCCATTCTATAAGCATTAATTAATATTATATTTAACTTTTATTATTTATTATCATTCTATTTCCATCTCGCGTAGGAAAATAATTCAATCAGTTCCTTTATATGCAACCAGTGGTAGGTGGCGGAATTTAACGCCGCACGTTTTAACCCAAATCATTAAAGTGTCATGTCGCTATGTCCTTTAAATATATGTATGTATAAAACCAAAATAGTAAAATCAAACTCACATTAACCGTATAAATTATTCACTTGGGAGTATATTAATTTAGTGTGATTACTTACAAAATTACTCCTTAATTTCTCTGGCAACATTAGTCTTCCCAGGATACAGCCGTATAAATGTAATTAAATATTACATTATTTTATTTAGCTTACATAAGTTTCCAGTATTCATAGCGTGTACTTACCTGAAAAGAAACAGAAAATGCTATGATACAAGAGATACTTTTTTTCTCTTTTAAATGACATCTAAGACTAGCGGCCACCTAGCGGCTCTTGGAGCCTGTATGTTACTCTTATATGTATATATTGATATATGTATATATTATTGTTTTTGCGTAAAATAGGAACATATTACGATCATCCATCTTCATAAGCTTTCACACTTAAAATATTATTATTATGTATAGTAAATGAAAACAAAAAAATACCATACAAATACAGACTTTCACATGGCATCAACATATAAGACTCACACCCGACTTCATCCGCGATGCGACACAACACGCACCTGAACACGTCGTAACTTCACGTAGACTAATTATAACGTTGCTTACGACCGCATGAGAAACTGTAATTAGCATCATATTTTATGTTAGTTTCCAGCAGTAAAACAAACGGCGGTGGTATAAAACGTTAATGACGTCTGCTTGATACCTCATTTCTTTCAGGTACACGCTGTATCCAGCATTTTTAAGGTAAGCAGAGAAATTTTACTTTAAGACATTGTGTTTTTACAGGTAGCACCCAACGCCATGATTTGTCTTATCGTGCCGAAGTGGAGAAGAAGAGGGTAAAAGGTGAAGATAGGCGCGCTTTTTGAAGATACCCATATTGTATCGACCTGGAACACTGCCACAAGCAGGCCATTTCACAGTTGCGTGGCGCGTGGAAGGAAATTCCTACAAAACGGCATACTAGGGGAGTGCCACCTGTCCAGATGGTGTGGATGGTATTTGAACTTGTGACGTACTGTGCAGATATAAAAAGCGTCTGCAAGTCAAACTGTTTTCCAGAACACTCTCCATGATGAATAACGTATTAAAGTAAAAAACATAGAACGGGGAGATGTACCGATGACCCATAATAATCTTATTATTCTGTGTGTTATTTCATGAAAACAATTTGTATACATTTTCAATACGCAAAAAACACAAGCCCTATAGAAAAAAGAGATTTTTTTAAGTAGCCATTATTGCAATAAAAAACTTTGAATATATTATAATTAAAAAAAATACATTCCAAATTTCAAATACAATGCTACATAATAGCAACACAACTGGAGACTGAACTAGACGTGTGAGATGCGTGGTTTTCCGCAGGTGCCAAGACAAGGTGGAGCCGCAACACGGGTCTTGGCACAATGTGTTACTAACAAAATTGATTAAAATTTGTGTTTCTGCTATTTAGGCATACTTATGACGAAATTTAGGAGATTAATTCAATAAGTATCAATTAAAAGACTAATTAAGGATAAAATTATCTTTAAAATATATTTATGTGGATACTTTGGATTTAACACCAGCGTTAAAGCGCATGGAAAAGTTCGAAAGTAATGTGTCAATTGCATGTTTTATATATATTTCAACTTTGAAATAGGTAAATGGTAACATATAAATATAATAAGATCTAAGTTCAGCGATCTTGGCAAAGCGTGCTCGCATTGGCCGATTGGTAAATGCAATTCGACACTATAAAAACGAGATTCATTGGGTTCAAAACATACTGAACTACTTACTACATAAAAGTTTTAACGTAGCAAGATTTAAATTCACGTCTTTAAAAAAACCTCTTCTCAATTATGTGGTGGGTCAGGTATACATTTGGTATCATCACGCCATGTCAAAACTTTCGTATGATTCTATCTCTCTATGATTTATATAAATCTTTATATTCAAAATTTATTTAATAAATAATCTTAAGCGTGTTAATAGTTATTTACGTAATATAAGATCACGAACTCAATATATAATCCCGCGTCAACGCTAACAAAACACGACGAGGACGACAAGTGTATTTAATCGTTTGAACTTTAATTAATAATTATTGAAAATGTCACCCGACCCTCTATCCGCATAGTTTGGCAACTAAATAAATATCCTCTTCAAAAAGTGAACAATGGAGACGTACCTATATCGGGCCGATTATAAATATAAATCATTGGTGACTTGGCAGTGGAAACGAATCGTGACGTGACGAATGTGTCTGACGCATAGGTATTGCACTGCTGGTATTTATGATGTTTTCATGTTTGCGGTGGATTTAGTAATTAATTTTGGTACAATCAAAAACACAAAGAATAAAAATAAAGAGTTTCACACTTTGTCGCGCATAGCAGGTTACAGGGAACTTAAATGAATTGATATTACGTTTTTCGCTTTTCATGAAGATATACCAATAAAATTAACTAAATCAAATAAATATGTCCTGTATAATAGATCTACTACGCCAAGACAAATTCACTTATCAGATTTTTTATCGCCATAAACGAATAAATCATGAGATTTTTCAAAATTTATGAAAAATCTACATTTCAATATAACTTACGTCATATCATAGGAACTTGTGTATCAAAGTAGTAAGCTACTAGCTTCAAAATATACGACGTATAGTAGACTGGGGGAGCCTAGTGTTAAGACAATCCGCTTCCCACTTTCCACTAACGAAGCCTTCTTAAATAATTCAAACGATATAAAACATTATAAACGACATTTATTAGTTTTGTATAATTAAATCTAATTACAAGCAGGGAAGCGTCAAGTAATATTTCATGATGATTTATTAAGTGTTAAATTTTGTAAAGCTTAATTTATTACAGTATTTTCCTACTCAGTCATAATCCCAAGAATATATAAAGGGAACATCATAGTGTTCTAACTTTTCGCGCAATCCAATTTTATGTATTATGCGGCGGAGCTTAACGCCATACTTTACATAGCCGAAAAAAGAAATTTAAAATATGAGCAAAAGAGTAGACTCTGGTATATCTTAGTGGTCTATCATGTATACGGGATAGACATTAAATTCAACATAACATATATACATAATTATTTTACTATAATGTATTATCTCTGCATGATATAATATCTCGTAAACTAAATAACATTTTCTTTAAAAGAATATAAAAAAATATAACAAAAAGCTTTCCAATATAACAAAGTAAGATAGAGCGATATGATATCAATTTCATTTCCGTCCTAAAATTCACACGTCCGCGCACCGCGGGTATCGGTGCACGACTGGCACCAACGGTGACCGGCTGCCGGAAATTGACATTTTTAGTTTTTTTTTTAATAGGAACTACCCTAGCGCGTGATATGAAATTTTCAGCGAAATAGCGAATAGTTTAGAAATTAAAAATATAAATCATTTTTTCATATAACCATTTGGAGCTACGTTCGTTAGTTTCATTTGATTTTATGATCTCATATATCGTCGGATTAGAGTGCGAATTAGGCAAATTATCAAGGGACACAAAAAACTATCGATAAATTTTGTGTTTTTTATACTTTTGAACAATATAAAAATGTACATAACGAAAAAACAAAAAGCAGATTAACAACATATAATATACATTTAGTATATGTATAATATATTAAGACTAGTAGTAGATTATTCTTCCAAGTACTAATATAATAAAAAACCTAAACAATATTTTATATTTATAGTCAGAATAGAAATAGATTGTATTTTTTTATTATTTATTGAAAATATATTTATTTATGCCACATTTTAGCTACACGCTACAGAAAGCTTACTTATTAAGACACTCCATTTCCCATTTTCCGCTCAATTTAAGAGACATTGTGTATTGGGCAGCGGAACTCAACGCCGCGTTTTGTCTGATTACCGAAGCGAATCAGCTTATATGTCTTAAAAAATAAAACAGAAAAACAAAGCCTATAATACCAAATCGTAAACGTCTAATCACGCGTATCGCATAAAACGTTTATCTGAGACGCTCTATTTAAATGAATCATACGTTTCATACACAGCTGGCCACGCGCCAAAGAGTGGGGGTAGCCGCAGTCAAAATAAACACTCATAAACTATATAGCATAGAGTTGTAAATTGAGTGTTGACATTTACCAAGAGTTTCGTGACTTTGATAGTGACGACGACGTGACGGTGTTTTTTTTATAATAATCGTATATGGTGTACCAATTTTAACCTGGTCAAGTGGAAAAAACTAAAAAGTAAGTACGACACACACGACAGAATTTTAGTGTGGTAGTTAAATATAGCATGTAAGCCTTTCGGGATTAATAAATCAAATCGAAGAAATAAAACATTTTTCATATATTTTTTTTAATTACTGCTTTTCTCATGAATCATAATTTGTTTAAATCGGAATCGAACCAGCAACCATAACTCAATTCTTAACATTTCATCTTCACTCATACAATTCAAAGGAAAGGTAAGCAAAAGTACAAAAAATCATGCAATAATATTACAAGTATCTAAGGAAGTCGCTACTAATACTATAGTAGTATTGATTTGGAGTTATTTCTGAACTGAATTCACTTTCCTTTACAAGTACGTATAACAGTGTACCGAAGACATGTCAAGAAGAACGTCCAAATAAATTAAATAAATAATTATATTTCTCGAAGAATATAAAAAATAATGGATGCAATACATTTTAAAAATAAACTCGTTGCAGAGTAGACAGAAGACTCAACCAAGTATTAAGACACTACTTTCTCCACTTTCCGTCCAATTTTCCATATGTTGCGTGTTGAGTGGTGGAAATCCATGCTACAGTTAGTCTAGTATCCATATAATTATACGTTTCAGTACTTCATTATTTTCACTGTTTATGTTTAATTCCATAGTGGCATATTCAAAATAAACAACTAACCTAAAATTATAGTCTGAAGGCTAAACCTTTACTCATAGGAAATACAATAGGTGTGCATAAGTTTTGTTAGGTGTGTCAATACAAAACATCCATTTTTCTGTTTAGCGTCAAAACGGAAAACTAAAATGAAGTTATTTAGATTATTTCCACTACTCAGTTAACTATCTAACCTACAAAGAAATAAAAAATGCATTAATATAACTTTTAAATAAAAATTTCTCCTTACTTTCTTAACAGAATATTCAACTTAGAGCAACTTTAAACATTTCAGTTAAAACTAACTAAACTAGTTAAATAGACAGTTCCTGCAATTAACTATTGATACTGTCGTATAGTGAAATAGAAACGTGAAAGTGCTGACTATTTAGTAATGTTCTGCACTAAGGCGTTAAATTGGCAATTTTCAGCGAGAAAGTAAGGTGAAATAAAAAGTAGCTTTCAGATCACATATAGCAGCCTTGTATTTAAGAATCGATACATAGTAGAGGCCGTCATGGCGCAGCGACACAACGTCTGGCTGTAGTCGGGAGGGTTGTGGGTTCGACTACACTCGAGGAATAAATTATTTTCATTTCATTACTGTGGTAATAATACTAGAGTTAGTTTGTAGGACGGACTGTCTTGACATCAGGTTCTATCTGCTTACCCGGTTTGTACGGGATAAAGAATGAAGCTAAAAAAAGTTTAATTCGATAATTAATTAATTTTACGATACAAATGGGAAAAATCAACATTTTATACTCCGGATGTAAAATGTAGATATTTCCCATTGATTTGAATTCAATACAACTCTCTTGTGCAATTACTACATTCGCTTCGCAATCTGTTGTATTGCATAAATCTAATTAGACAGAAAAAAAATATAAAGTAAAATATCAGTGATTATTACGTAAGTTGTTAATATATATATATATTTAATTAAAATTAACACCCTGAAAATTTATTTCACCGAAATTACTCATTCCATTGCCCACTATAGGCCCCATTTTCGAGACATTGTGTGGGAATGTCCCACCTAAGTTAATATATCCAAAACCAAAATATTATATTTAAAGAAAAACGTAGCTCTAAATAAGCATACATGACTAAACACACACGGGTGCATACAAATTAAACAAAAACAATTTCAGCTTGGAAAATGCAATGAAACGCAAGGACGCTTCTATACAAAACATTGAATAACACAATCGAAGCGTCGCGTTGATTAGAACCGTGATTAAAACATTGATTAAAAAACGTATACAATGTCAAATAACGTAACTAGTATTCCAAATAAAAGAAATGTAAGCTTAGATGTTTTTAATTGGGAAGTAGGAAAGGATGAAAAATTTTTTTTTTTATTTTTTTTTTTTAAGGAAAAAAAGAACTTATTAAGGATGAAAAAAAACAGTGGTTTTTAGCGGCTTCACGCATTCGTCTATTTTCAAGACATCGTGTTTAAAGTAGCGGAACTTAACGCTGCGCTTTACCTATCAGAGAAGGAAAAGGATTTTCCTTCCATTTCCCACCGGGAAACTGCAGTACTCAGCAGTACTAAATTTTGTGCCCAAAAATAATCTACCTGCGGAAAACTTGTTAAAAAAACTCTGAGTTAAACAAATTTAAGCCAATTCTATTTATTGAAATACTTTTAGCTGAATTCGCAATTTATAAACCTTCAATTTTCGAAAGTCCAATACACCTATCGCACTTATGAGTATAGATATTTATAACTAATAAAGCAACTTTACATTTATAAAACAATTGAACCTCAACAATTTAATTAACTAACATGAGAACTTTGAAAATATCCAACAGGACCGGATTCAAACATGCTACGAGAGCGTTTCGGAAATGAGGCGGGGTAAGGAGGAGAGTATCCTTTATATTTTTTTTATAATTCTGTTCTTTTCTTTCCGTCCATTTTTTATAAAAAGTGGTACTCGACCCTACGGTTTGTAAGCCAGGAAAAACCAACATATATGTACACAGACTCCCATAATTACAATGGGTTACATAGAAAAGATTACTGTCATGTAAGCGCGTTCAACGACACAAACTGTTCAGCTTCATAATATTAGTATCGATAATATATATTGCACATATCTATTTCTATTCAAAGTAAAATTAAAACCAACAACAGTTGCATTGGATCACATCGGTGTTCATATATATATAAATATCCATATAATAAATAAAAGAGCGTTAAAAATTCAAATTACTTCAATATGAGAGAGAGGGCATTTACAATGCAAAGTTTCATAAGTTCATTGGATCGAAGTAACACGCTCTATCAAGTGGATCTCGGTGCAATATGCAAATTTGAATATACAATAGTTTTTGTTCACAATATGCCTTCGCGCTTTGTTAATTGAGTATATGAAATCCGAATTAAGTTATGGCAATGTAAATTTTATTTATATTTGTTATGTAAAGGTTTTCTAATAATACAAAAAAAAGTACGTGGTCTAATGCTTGCTTTCCCCTCAACAAGCACTGTTTCAAGTCAAGTTCGGATGAAAATTCTAAAAGGAAGTTTTGGGATTGAAAAGAAAAAGTTTCATAGTGTCTACTGATCAATTAGCCATGTTTCTAACTTAGACTAAAGTGGAGAACGGTGTTCTTTATAACTACACTATCTTCCTTATAGTCTTTCTATATTAGCTCGATAAAATATATAACAATAATATCTATGCGAGTTCACTAATCACTAAAAATTAAAATTTAAAATTAAAATTTAAAATTAAAATTTAAAATTAAAATTTAAAATTAAATTTTAAAATTAAAATTAAAAAAAAAATAGCTTAACGCTGTATCCCGCACACAGCAGGGTAGACAGAGGGAGCGACCTGCATTGATATCAAAGCTATAAATCGATTTATTACCAGTTAATACTCCCCCATACATAAGACATGAACAAGGTTATCTTTCCCGTCCATTAGTCTATCGAAAGGCGGACTTTGATTTTTTTTACGTACCGTACGTACCTAGTGTATATAGGATACATACCTTGGACTGTTTCCTAAGTTAAAATATAAATACAATTTAAATCACTTTTACTTTTAGATTATGAGAAATTTGCATATAAACAACGATATCATTATGCATTGAAATCAAAGCTATAAATGAATGTATTACCAGTAAATACTCTTCCCATACATTGGTAGTAAGACATTATCTTTTCCGTTCATTTGCCGATTTTAGGGAGTGAAAATAGAACGAGATAGGAGATAGAGAGAGAGAGAGAGAGAGAGAGAAAGATAAGAAGGAGAGAAAGGTGAAGGAGGAGATGGAGGGGAGCACTTTATTTTTTTTTACGAAATAATACCCAATTTATATACATATTTGTATAAATTATACATATCCCGTCCAGGAAAGCGTAGATAGACATTTTTTGTCTACTTAATTAATTTTGATGAAACTTGGACTGTTTTCTAAGTTAAATATAAAAACAATTTAAATCACTTTTACGTTTACACTTTAGTTTATGAGAAATTTATATTTGGCGTTTGCAAATATACAAATAACAATATAGTAGATATCGAAGTTATAAATCTGTCAATTACCAGTTGATACTCTCGCCGTACATTGGCTATAAGACGTGTACAAGCGTATCTCTCCCGTCCATTAGCCGATTGAACGGCGCACTTTTGTTTGCAACAGCATTGTTGCGATTTACGCGGCCCAAATGCATACTGTAGCCGCGTTTCTTTGGGGGATTGTAAATGAAATTGGAAAGGAAAACTATATATAGGTAAATAATATTATATTATACATGTTTCCAACAGACATGTGTGAAAAGCTCAAAAACTACTTGGCCTAATTTGATGAAACTAGAACCTCTCTCTAGGCTAAATTTTTAGGATTGAAATGTGAAGTACTATTCTGAGATGATTTTTAATTTTTACTTTCGCAAATTTTGTGAGTATATGCTACGAAATTTAGCTTGGAATATTAAATAAATCATTTTACTTAAATCTTATCGTAAAATGTACACGTCAAAAAGATAAGCTCCATATGTATCTATAGTTATGAAATATAGAGCCAGCTTATATATAGAGCCTACTTAAAATTTATCAAAAAGCAGCTTTACTCTATTTTACACCCATTTTGCAAGACATAACGTGATTAAACTCGAAAAATTATTCCTCCGATTGGGCATCGAACCCACAATAATCGCAAATACAGTTAAACTCACAAAGACGAATAACAGTAATATATCACGTCTGGTTATAAACGATCGTCTGGCATATAGATATTAATTTATTAATAGAAGCTTTCAGCACTCACATAACGCTGTTACAATATGACATTCGATGAATAGGCCCCGATCTCTTGTGGCCGTGTAACGTGGATATCAATAAAATAATAATATCGATATTTTATTATTTTATTAGCTTCACGCGTACAGCATAGAAGGCTGATGGAATTTAGTGTTAAAACACTCCATTCCCCACGCATTAAGTGACCGTACTCAATGCCGCTTTGTCTTGTTGTCAGAACTAGGGAATGTTTATTCATACCAGAGGGAATCGAGTCCACAATCAACGCTGGTAATGACAGACATTACCACTGCGATACGACGAACAAATAAATTGTACTTTTAGAAATACAATTCACATTGTACCCACCTACTTACTACGGGCGGGCTAAAAGCGTTTTACTATTAGACACAGTCCAAGTGTCTCGTCGTCTGCTTTATATAAAAATAGTAAAAGCAAAATACGAGTAAATTCAAAAATAAATCAGCAAACAAAATAAGCTTTTCAAAAAAGTTCAAACATTCAACATTGTAGATTTAATTAGAATAAAAAATTCTGCTGTTTCTGTCCGAATTCAAGACATATTTTTTATTGGAAATTGGCAAACATTTCACTTACCATCAAGAGTCAATGCTATATCACCTGTTGGTAAGTGACGATGCGAATGATGGAAGAGCATGCTTACCTAGATAGTGCCTATTCTATTTTTGCCTTGTAAAGGTCCATCCCAGTTATACTCAGCGGGGAAAAGTACTGCAGGCAAGGAATTTCCACTCTTTAGCTGTTCGCACTAAGAAAGCGGAGGCAAAGCGCCGCATACGAAAAGGTGCCATATCGACGATATATGGGTCAAATCCCAGCCTGCGTCTAGTAAAGAGAAGAGGGTTCTTGGTCATACAGCACAGCTGCACACTCTCCGAAATGTATCCTAAAGAATACTGACGAGCTAGCGTCGATGTTCTTTGCTGATGTGCTGTGGTTTTGCAGTTTTGCCTCAACAACAACATTGCGTGTTGAGAGTCGAAATAATACTTAACCTTTCCCGGGTGGTAATCGAACAAACGACCATCGCATTAACAGAATAGAATGGAGTGTCTAGGCACTAGGTTAAATATGTCTACCGTTCCATGAAAATAATGCATAAATACATAATGTTAATATAACACCTACTAGTATTTATATATCTCGTTTCTTCAGTAATTATAGATGTTTAGACACTCAAAATGTTTAAATAATGTTTTGATAAATAATTTATCAAATACTTCAGCTTCTCCAATTTTTCAAAAAAAATATTTAAAGAAAGAAGTCTTTAATAGAAGAGCCTTTTAAAAGAAAACTCACGAATACTTTCACAAATGTCCTATATTAATCACTTTAAAGAGAATCCGTATCTCATATGTATATCTTTAACAAAAAAAAATTATATACCCACAACGTCTCGCTCATATTATTAGACACTTCATGTATTATGTATGAAGATCTTGATAAAACCATTGTAGTGCAATTTTATAAGTGCAGTTTATATCAAAGTGTCGTCACTTAGCTTCTTCGTGGGAATCATCTTAAGATTCATCTTGTGGGAAGCGAACGTTAACGTATTAAAATTTCTTTACTTATATTATAAAGCGTTAAATGTTCAGATGAACAAGCTTATCTCGGGAACTATTGGTTTGAATTGAAAACTTTTTTAGTATTGAAACAATTCAATAGACTACCATTTACTGAGAGAGGCTATAAGATTATAGTATAAATATTTGTTGTGCAGACTGTACCTATACCTAGCACTGTACCTGGGGTCAGAGTTTACTTGGAGACTAAAAATGTGTATCACATTTATCACATATATTTTTTCTTAATTCTTTCCATTCCATTCACACATGCGGGTGAAGTCGCAGGTACAAACTAGTTAGTAAAAACGTAAACGGATACCTGCTAAAAATATTTTATTTACATACAAACCCTTGTTAATTAAGAGCGTCCGTTAGAACCATTTAACAAATTACTCTAAAAGTTAAACCGCAATAACTGTGATTAAAGTTTTCAGTCAAAATTTAAAACAGTGTTAGTATAAGGACTCTAATAATCTAATTAAAGCTTTAATTATTTCATTTTATATATAAATAATTTTGGACTAGATTTTGTATTCAGTAAAGTAATTAAAGATTGTTAATCTATCAAAATTTGTAGTAAATACAAAAAAAATATGCATACATGCATTACTGTAAACTAAGGGACCTAGTGCTTTTGAGGCGTTATGTGATAAGTGGCAGAACTTAAAGCTGCGCATCTTTTTACCAAGCCGAGAAAATAAAAATAATTCATCTTCCCAAGTGGGGGATCGAACCCACACCAAAACAGTCCTGTTTGACAGTCAGACACTGTGGTGCTGTCCTACGATCGCTCTCCCAGTTTCCTTATTATGTAGAAGGAACCTTTAAAAAGCAATAATAAGATTCACAACAACAAATGTACCGACTCATCTCAGCATCATTTGCAACTATGAGAACATCTGCGATACAGGGTGTAATTTTTCATCGCCAACTGCCCCTCGTAGATAAGAAACGTGAAATTTCACAGCTCTTTAACGATGAAAATTGCACTCCATCTATTAATTTTGTTATATTTTGTTTTTGAAATTCAAGTTATGGAGTCAGATAAAGATATTTTCCTCTTTTGATTAATGCTTTTGAAATTATATGATTTTAATATGAAGACTTTAAAATGTATAGTTTAATAAACGTATATATAAATAACTCACTCCACGAACTCCACATCAGAAATCCTCAATATTTTAATAGTAAAACATAAATATTAAGTACTTATTTAGAACCTAAGTGTGGTTATAACACTTTAAAAACGTTAAAAATATAAATATTAAATATTTGCAATTAATAACTATCAGATAATTAAAAAGGAAGTCTAAATATTTTAACATCACATACAATTTTTGTACATAAAATTCTCCAAAGGGACATCCGTCGCTCGAACGATTCACGGCTCAGTGATCCGATGAAACTGAAACCTAGATTTAGATTAGGTCACAGGATGCAAACGTGTTCAGTATTTAAACAGTGTTAAGTTAAATACTACTTATAAAGTAATTTAATCGGCAGATAAAAATAAAGTAAAAATAAAAGATGGTTGTGAATTTGAAATTTAAAATTGAGGCCGTCGTGGGTCTGGGGCAAATGCGTGCGGCTGTAAACACGACGATAGCGGGTTCGATTCCCACTCGGGAAAATGAAATATTTTATATTTTCAATCCTTCGCTCTGCTAACTCCGTCGTAGGCTCCGTCTACCTACCCTGCGATGTGCGGGATACAACGTGAAGCGAAATTAAACCTGGGCTAATACGTACCTATTAGCAATATTACTAGTGTTAAAACAGTCCGATCCCTGCGCACAGCCCAATATTGGAGACATTCGTATTGAGTAGCGGAACTCAATACCACGATTTGCCTTGTAACCAGCAAATGAAATAACTCATTCTCTTGAGTCAGTATCGAACCTACAACTGTAAAAATAATAATACTGTAAAAGGAAACTGTGAAAATATTAAACCTTTAAATGCTAGAATAGAATAACTTCTTAACATAGGTATTTTCGATTAAAGTTCAAGTGCGCAAATATGTAGGTAACAAAGAGTTAGCAACGAAACGATTTAATCGCTATAGTCACATAATCTCCCATCTTCACTTAAAATTGACTACAAACACTAAAACTTAGAAAAGCACCAGCAAAGATTAAAGTGTATTTAGTAGATAGCTCAGGTGGCCGCGCAATTTATTTTTCACGCCCCAGATCACCGATAACGTTCCTGTTCGTGTATCTAATACAATAATGTTACGTACTAGCAATTTATAAAAAAATATAAGTGATTTTTATAATTACGATATTCAGCGCGGCGTTGAGTTCCGCCACTCACCACACAATTCCACCAGAATTTGGTGGAAAGTTGGGATCGGAGTGTCATAACACTAGGTACCCTCTGCCTCCGTTGCTGTGTGCGGGTGAAGATGAACACACACAGCGTGAAGATTTATTATATTCAGTTACTGATTGATCGTCACTTTCGATGAAATTTAGCATACCCTAACGATAAAATTTGTCGTGAAATTAAGAATATCGCGTTGTAGGAAGACTTGATAACGTGCATTGTTATTTAAAACAACATTGCTGTACTTCAAAAAGTTAGTCCGTTGCAGTTATTGCAACAAGGAAAGCGACTAATTTACACACACGAATATATTTAATTTGATTTATATGTTGTGTAACTACATATCAAGCAAGAGCTTTCTTATTTTTATTATAAAAACCACCTCTACCTAAAAAAAACCTTTATTGTACCTTAACAAACTAGTGTATTTTCTTTCTTTGTTTGAGAAAAACGTAAGTTAATTCAGAAAAAAAATGTTGAGTCCACAAATATAATTTATTAAAATATTTCAATACATGTAGTTAGTATACGAGTACGTATACTAAAAAAATATCAAATAAAGGAAAATCACTAAAAAAACCTAGTTTTAAAATATGTATATGAAATTGTGTACGACGAGCTTTCTGAACATAAAACATACTGCATGATAGGAGGGATAAGCCGAAAAGCTTCCCACTAAATAGGCTCAAGTCTAATCTAACCAAACATAACGACGATGTAACAATACATATGTTACATAATTGTGAGCATTACAGCGTGTTTAATGTGGCGGGATTAGATAAGTTTTTGAATGATGCTTTCACAACAAGGTATAGTACGTTTGTTTAAAAGTTAAAACATAAACAAAAAGTAGAGGATTAATAATTAATTAATTAATTTCACATTTTTTAATATAAATTGTTACGGGATTTTTAAATATTTTTTATAAATTTTTTATCTTAAGTATTTTTCTTTTCCAAGTGTGAAACTCTAAATCCACTAAATATAATTTTAATGGATGGAAAAAGTGTGAAGAAAGCGAATATTTTTATGAGTAAAATAAAACTAAATATATATTTTATATGTATGTAGTAATATACGCTAAACTAAAAAGATAAATAAAGTAGGAAGGTGTGACGCATAAATAGCTAACAACAGCAACTTAATGTTTGACATATCAAAGAACAATAGCATTTGCAATTACCATCAATCATTATTCGGTCATTGGCCACCCTTTAAATGTCGAAGAAACCGAAAAATTATTCTATTATCTTTACCTCAATCGTTAATTCCTTTCTTACCAAACAGATTTATAAACAGATGTACGTACCTGAAAAACAAAGAAAACAAAATATTAACTAATATATTTGACTATATTTATAATAACCTATAAATTTATATAATATATTAATAAATTTATTTGTAAAAAAAATACTTCACGCTCGGTCTCGCACAGGCGAAGGTAACCTAGTGTAAAGACACTCTGCTTCGCCCAATTTTTAAGTCATTGCGTGTTGAATTCACGCCGCGCTTTATCTTATTACCAGAGCGAATAAAATCATTTATTTCCTCGGGCAGGCATCAAAACTTAAAATGTCGCATCCTCAGCCACTCGCTGAGTCACAGCGGCCTTGCTTTTATTGCAATTTACAGTACACAAGAGCAGACAGATTATCCCTTTAGTCTATTTCTTCTTAAAATCACAATAAATAAAAAAAAAATAACAAATATTTATATTCATATAACATAATGAGATCATTGTAGAGCAGCGGTACAGCAGCGTTTGATTATAAACGCGACGATTGAGGTTTGAGTCCTACTCGGGGAAATGATGGTTTTTTTTTTCTAACTCAAGTAAGTACAGAGTTTGGAAAATAGGGCGGAAAATGAAGAACAGAGTGTCTTGACACTAACACTAAGCTATCCTGTTGTTGCTGCCACTACTGTGCAACAAAAAGTTTAAGCCTGTTAAATGATTATTATATTTAATAACCATAAAATAATAAAATCTTCTGTTGCAAATAAAAAAAAATAATTAAACGTGTACTAATAAAGTAAGAACAAATAATAATATATATAAATCTTCGACTTTCTTCAACCGCAAATAGAAGCTAATCAAAAAGCATCCATCAGGATTACATAAAGCTATCTTCCTCATTTGCCGATACATTTTAATTTACACCATATTGTTATTAAGACAAAGTCGTTTTTCTTTTATTTAAACAGGTTAGGAAACAAAAATATATTGCTTACTTACTAACCTTAACGTGTAGGGAATAAGGTTGAAGTTAGAGTAAGCCGGTAATGGTTGTAAAATTCAAACACGTGGGAAGAAGGACGCGCGAGTGAAAGTTCGCACTCGAAGCAAAAACCACAATGGGTTGTGGTACAATTCACAAGATGGTATAGTTTAGATTTAGTTGGAATGTTTAAAGAAAAATGTAAAAGTTTACATAAGTCATACACATAGATGGGGAATATATTATCTCTATAGGAATTATACAACATTTATACTACTGTACTATAATGTTAAAAACATATAATTATATCGTAATTGGTTATAAAAACGCTGTCGAATAACTTGATATTATTCGACAGCGTTTGACGCTTTGTAATCTCTGGCTACACCTCGTAACAATTAAGAGTGATGCTTTAAAATATTTGACAATAATTTAAATTAATTAATTTATTCATTCATTCATTATAAACTATGTAAATGTTATAAAAAGTTTATAGTCTTATGTAGCAAATACAAATTTAAGGCGTTCTATTACGTAAATCTTAAGCACATAGTAAAAATTACACAACTAAAGCAAATAAGCAAAAACAACAAAAGTACACAAGCCAAGCCAAAAGAAACCAAAAATATCGAGACGCGAGACTGCGCGTCTTGAAAAATAAAACTTTAAATGAATAGTAAATAATAAATGATAAAATCAAATCCGCTACATCCCATCAATTGTATCCAATTTTCCCACTCGTCGCTCACGCTCCGTGGCATCAACATACATTTTTTTGCCATACGTTGCGAATATCGAAACGTAACGTAAAAATGACGTGCAATGATTACGAGGCACTGCACTGGTGTTTAAGTGCAAGTAGTTGTATTGAACGAAATGTCGTCAGTTTTTTTTATAATTGAGTTACATTATAATTATTTTTTATAGGTTTATTAAGATTTTGAAGACGTCGTATCGGGGCAAAGACACAAAAATTTGCGGTGCGTGGACAGCGGAGTGTCTAAAATATATAGATTCTATTGTAGTGCATATAAGATGTAATTAGTACATTATGTTACTATATACTATGTAGGTATTGCGTTTGACTGTATGTGGAACGGATGTGGATTCAATTGCCACTCAGAGTAAAGTAATGAAATATTTTCATTTCCTCCCTTTAACACAAAGTAAAGTGAAGTTCCGCTCAACAAGTTGTCTCGAGAATTGGCCGATGTTTGGGGAACGGCACTCCGTACTCGTTTTCCCTTCTTAACACTAGGTTCCCTCTTCCGTATAGCGTGAAGCTAAAAATATTATAGAAGCTATCTAGGTACAATTAGGGTGCCTTTGATTGTATGTACATATTTAATGGTTTGCAGTACTGTTGTACGAAGTACCAAACATCACCCGAAGTATTCTTCGGGTGATGTTTATGTGTATAATTAACTCTATTTTGTTAGTCTTATTAAAGAAACTTTTATATTGAGGTTATTATAGGGACAACGCTATGTGTCTAAATATTAAACATAATATGTTTTTTCGTAACATTAAAATATTTATTAATTTTCTAAACAAGAGTCAAATTTCCTACATGTGGACTAGTGCTTACAAAACCTATTACTGTTATGTATATAAATAATGAACATAATGTTTAGAAAAAAAATTTTACAATGTTAACAGAAAGAAGATAAGAAATATCATTCCACATTTGTACCTAATAAAGAAAATTATTTACCAAGATGAGTACTTTTAGAAAGAAAATAAAAGTAAAATCTGTCACCCCATCATTTTAGTTAACAAAAAAAACTTTGAATGTACTTATGATATCAAACTTAAAGTAGGTACCAGAGCGGTATTTCTTATTTTTTTTATTATGTCGGACTATCTTTTTAAATAAAACTTTTAATAGAAAACGATGCGACTTATACATTATGAGCAAAGTTTGAGAACAGACGACGTAAGAGTTTTATAAGATAATATTATGCACGTGCAGTAAGATTAAATGAGAACACATTGACACATGTCGGTGTTCAACTTATGAAGTTTCAAACAGTGGAATGTACAAATAAATATATTAATTTAAAGACTTATGGTTATAGTTGGTATCTATTAGTAGAAAAAATCGTTTTGTTAGAAAAAGTGCACTGATAATTTTTACACTAAAATATGTTAGAAATGCGACGAACGGAGTAAATTATTAATATCATATTATTAATATCAGTAACTGTATGCAGCATAAAACGTAGAAATAATAGCAAATTAAACAATTAAATAAGGTTTTTTTATTTCGTTTCATATGCTAAATAAATACTAAACGAACACAACAATCGTTGTAAACATTAAAAGTGACAAAAAATAAAACGAAAAAAAAAATGATCCAACAAAATATTTCCACCAATCAAACTAAAGTGTATATTTAACCTATATATTGAAATACATAAAAAAAATATTGTACCACAGATACATATAGGCTTTGATTCGCGCTTGCAGCTCCACAGGGGTAAAAGAGGTCAAGACTGATTACACGAACACATACGATGCCTAACTAACATCGAAATTAGGTCACGAGTCTTAACTGATGCGCTATCATGTTTTGATTTGTAATTCTCTATATTAAATAACTTTATTGGAGTGATGTGATTTTTTTATTTTTCTATATAAAATATTCAATATTGGGCCATTATCTTCTATATTTAACTAACCTAAGTTTCACGCTGTATCCCTAGCAGGGAGGGTACTTACAAAACGGAGCGCTAAACTCTAAGGTCTCTGCATCTCTTTCGCCTCGTCCACTGTAGTCAACCTCTTCATACATGCCCTCCAGAGGACATTCATGTATTTTAGGTCTTTTCCTCTCACCTCTATTAACGCTCATTTGCTCATTTGCCTTCATAAATCTTATTTGACATTCATTCCTTTCGTCACTCATTAGTCCGACGTGACCAAGACAACTAAATACTTCTTCTTTATTCTCACTGTGAGATTTTTGCTAGTACCTACAATTCTGTGTATCTCTTGATTGATTCGATCAGATAAGCTGACACCGTATATATTTTACGAAGAGGTTGTATCTCCACAGTATTCTTCTGTAATACCCACGTTTCGCTACCAACAGGAACCGAATACCGGTAGCAATACGTTTTTCCACGTCCATTTTGTATATTCCATCTCTACTGAATATACTGCCCAAAATATACCTACCGCCTCTATATTTTTTACTATGAAAGATGTAGTTGGAATCGTCGACGTCGAACTCAGTTGTGAGTATACGGATTCTTTAAATATAATTTAAAGAAAAAAATATGAATCCAGAGTAACAAGAAAATTTAAAAATTAAATAACATATGATGAAATGTTTCTAGTTGACATTGCGTATTCTATATGGAACTCAGCCGCGTTTCGTCTTCTTATTAAAGTAAGGAAATTAAATTAATTCATTCCTAGAGTGGGAAAACGTCAAATAGTGGTAAATGGAGAAACCAATGACCTCAAAATCACTAAAAGGAATAATTATAAACAACAATATCAATCTAACACAGCACATAAACCACACTTAAGCTTTACAAATATATTTGTTACATAGAAACGGGCCAATAAAAAGCCAATTTTGTCGAATAACTTGGCCTGAGCGCTCTAAAGTAGAACAATATTTAAAAAGTTGGGCCGGACGATACGCCCGAGATACTGACTGAGACTGAGATATTGGCAAGCTTTGAAAACTTCAGAGGGACGTTTAATCCATTTTGCAGTAAAAATTCTCAAGTCAGCATTGCTGTTGTGAAACAATTGCTGGGAAAAGTTATGAATACACGTACATATAAAGTGGTTTAAGATTGGCGTATTGTTGGTTATGAATGATACGGTTTAGAATGATGTATGTTGTGTCGCATTGGCACAAGAGTGTGACTGTAAATTGACGGTTTTGGGTTCGATCTCTACACAAAGGAATATATTACTATTTAAATTAATAAATAAGTTTTCAATGCCTCGAAAAATTCTGCAGCAAGTGGCGAACGGAATGTCATAAAACTAGGTTCCATCTACCTGCCCTGCTATATGTGGGATACATCGTGGAGCAGATAAAAAAAAGTAAGGTAGAATTATAGAGAATATTTCTATAAAACCACCCCGTTAAACCATCGTAGAGACGCGTGAAAACAAATACAATACAAGAGGAATACACACAAATACCACATAAATACATCTTACTTTCTCGACGAACAAACTTGTATGATAAATTGCCACTATCTGTCATAGTTCCCCTTTCGAATTCTCATTAAAACCAATTTTCGCCATATAAAAATCTATTTCTCTTTGATAAAGTAACTTTTCCTGTTATCTATGTACCAAGTTTTTGCCACCGAGGGCGACCGCTTCAGGCGACAGAGATAACATTAAATAACGTATCTCCGAAATTGTTATACATAATATATGTAAGTATGGACATCTAAAGAGGTACGGTGGTTAACGCGACGGTTCAGGGTTCGATTTTCACTCGTGGGATTAATATTATCATTTCCTCGCTCTGGTAAGCAAAGCGTGGTGTTGAGTTCTGCTACTTAATACGTAACGCCTCTAGAATTCGGCGGAAAGAGAAGTGTATTAATGGCAACAAAGTATCTTTACATTAGGTCTCCAGGTCCTCTAAACTCAAGCTAAAAAAATGTAGGGCGTCGTGCAGTGATATCGATCGATTGATCTATCGATTCTCACTAGGAGAAATTAAGGAGTAAATTACTCGAAAAAGTGGGCGGAAAGTGGGGAACGAAATGTCTCGTCCCCACTTTCCGCCCTTCCTGAATACTGGGTTGACATACAAAAAAATATTGCATAAGTATATTGTGCTCTAACCAAATTCAATCAAAGTTTTGATATAAAATATTTGAATAGAAAATGGTACTATCTACGTTACGCGACTAGCAGAGTACGCCCGAGGGTGGACGCGATAAGGGAAATGGACCTTATTTAAAGAATATATAACATCGAAATTAGGTCACGAGTCTTAACTGATGCGCTATCATGTTTTGATTTGTAATTCTCTATATTAAATAACTTTATTGGAGTGATGTGATTTTTTTATTTTTCTATATAAAATATTCAATATTGGGCCATTATCTTCTATATTTAACTAACCTAAGTTTCACGCTGTATCCCTAGCAGGGAGGGTACTTACAAAACGGAGCGCTAAACTCTAAGGTCTCTGCATCTCTTTCGCCTCGTCCACTGTAGTCAACCTCTTCATACATGCCCTCCAGAGGACATTCATGTATTTTAGGTCTTTTCCTCTCACCTCTATTAACGCTCATTTGCTCATTTGCCTTCATAAATCTTATTTGACATTCATTCCTTTCGTCACTCATTAGTCCGACGTGACCAAGACAACTAAATACTTCTTCTTTATTCTCACTGTGAGATTTTTGCTAGTACCTACAATTCTGTGTATCTCTTGATTGATTCGATCAGATAAGCTGACACCGTATATATTTTACGAAGAGGTTGTATCTCCACAGTATTCTTCTGTAATACCCACGTTTCGCTACCAACAGGAACCGAATACCGGTAGCAATACGTTTTTCCACGTCCATTTTGTATATTCCATCTCTACTGAATATACTGCCCAAAATATACCTACCGCCTCTATATTTTTTACTATGAAAGATGTAGTTGGAATCGTCGACGTCGAACTCAGTTGTGAGTATACGGATTCTTTAAATATAATTTAAAGAAAAAAATATGAATCCAGAGTAACAAGAAAATTTAAAAATTAAATAACATATGATGAAATGTTTCTAGTTGACATTGCGTATTCTATATGGAACTCAGCCGCGTTTCGTCTTCTTATTAAAGTAAGGAAATTAAATTAATTCATTCCTAGAGTGGGAAAACGTCAAATAGTGGTAAATGGAGAAACCAATGACCTCAAAATCACTAAAAGGAATAATTATAAACAACAATATCAATCTAACACAGCACATAAACCACACTTAAGCTTTACAAATATATTTGTTACATAGAAACGGGCCAATAAAAAGCCAATTTTGTCGAATAACTTGGCCTGAGCGCTCTAAAGTAGAACAATATTTAAAAAGTTGGGCCGGACGATACGCCCGAGATACTGACTGAGACTGAGATATTGGCAAGCTTTGAAAACTTCAGAGGGACGTTTAATCCATTTTGCAGTAAAAATTCTCAAGTCAGCATTGCTGTTGTGAAACAATTGCTGGGAAAAGTTATGAATACACGTACATATAAAGTGGTTTAAGATTGGCGTATTGTTGGTTATGAATGATACGGTTTAGAATGATGTATGTTGTGTCGCATTGGCACAAGAGTGTGACTGTAAATTGACGGTTTTGGGTTCGATCTCTACACAAAGGAATATATTACTATTTAAATTAATAAATAAGTTTTCAATGCCTCGAAAAATTCTGCAGCAAGTGGCGAACGGAATGTCATAAAACTAGGTTCCATCTACCTGCCCTGCTATATGTGGGATACATCGTGGAGCAGATAAAAAAAAGTAAGGTAGAATTATAGAGAATATTTCTATAAAACCACCCCGTTAAACCATCGTAGAGACGCGTGAAAACAAATACAATACAAGAGGAATACACACAAATACCACATAAATACATCTTACTTTCTCGACGAACAAACTTGTATGATAAATTGCCACTATCTGTCATAGTTCCCCTTTCGAATTCTCATTAAAACCAATTTTCGCCATATAAAAATCTATTTCTCTTTGATAAAGTAACTTTTCCTGTTATCTATGTACCAAGTTTTTGCCACCGAGGGCGACCGCTTCAGGCGACAGAGATAACATTAAATAACGTATCTCCGAAATTGTTATACATAATATATGTAAGTATGGACATCTAAAGAGGTACGGTGGTTAACGCGACGGTTCAGGGTTCGATTTTCACTCGTGGGATTAATATTATCATTTCCTCGCTCTGGTAAGCAAAGCGTGGTGTTGAGTTCTGCTACTTAATACGTAACGCCTCTAGAATTCGGCGGAAAGAGAAGTGTATTAATGGCAACAAAGTATCTTTACATTAGGTCTCCAGGTCCTCTAAACTCAAGCTAAAAAAATGTAGGGCGTCGTGCAGTGATATCGATCGATTGATCTATCGATTCTCACTAGGAGAAATTAAGGAGTAAATTACTCGAAAAAGTGGGCGGAAAGTGGGGAACGAAATGTCTCGTCCCCACTTTCCGCCCTTCCTGAATACTGGGTTGACATACAAAAAAATATTGCATAAGTATATTGTGCTCTAACCAAATTCAATCAAAGTTTTGATATAAAATATTTGAATAGAAAATGGTACTATCTACGTTACGCGACTAGCAGAGTACGCCCGAGGGTGGACGCGATAAGGGAAATGGACCTTATTTAAAGAATATAGTATCGATTTACGTATCGCTACTACTTATTCACTTTTTCTTTAAAGTAACATTATAAAATGATGAAATACTAGCTTTTATCGGCGGTTTCACTCCTATGTTTAAATGTAAGGTAGTTGAAAAATAAAAAAAAACGAGGTAGGGTCGGCAAACTACTACAAAACCACCGACACTAGTCTTACAGGGCGCATTTCGTTATATCGGTATAATAAATTATTCAATATAGGTTTAATTCGTGTGTTGATCCTACCAGTACCAGTGTTCGTGAAAAAAAATAAAGTGTGAACAATAAGTTTTTTTTTCTGGGCTTTCTAAATTCATCAAGATTGGTATATAAAATATTCTAAATATCTAAATTGAATGATAACAGGTCACGTTATATATATAATATACGAGTAGAATATAAAGCATCCTCGAAAAGTTGACTAATCCGGAAAACATAAACAATGTTCAATTCGAACCAGTAGTTCCCGAGATTAATGCGTTTAACCAAACAGCTTCATTAGTATAAATTAACCCAATCGCCCATATGCGATAATACATTCATATACGTAATACATACTATTCCCAGATCATAATTACATATCCAAACAAGTTTATTAATTTTAATATTATTAAACTACAAATACTAGGTTCGTACACTTTTTATCCAATTATAATTTAATTTCCAATTCCTCATTATTTTGCACAATCATTGAAACGTGTACCTAAAACCATACTATTCAGTTACGTACATTTAATAACTACTATTTATATAATAAAAACATAATATATTGAGCAAGGACAGAAAGGGCAGACACGATAAAAAGGGCACAACGTTGAAGAATGTCTAATGTCCTTTATTGATTTATTGACCGCGGCTAGAGCACTGTGAGCTTATTTATAGTAAGTCGTTTGTTGACTTGTTGAATAGATATTTATGTAACTATTGTTTTTTTTAAAATGAATACTCTATCTTTTATATAGATAAAGAATTATTTTAACTATCCCTTATGGCTACAAGAAAATAATGAATAAAGAATAATATATTAAAAGAAAATGGCCTTTAAATGATATTAGATAACCATTTCACTATATAATTCATTTTGATACATTCATTTATTACACATGGTATATGTATAATAACAACAAAAGAAGCTTCTATCTACAGAGGAAGCCAACTCTTTATTTCGACCTCACGTAACCGTAGCAATAACACTGTCGCTACTGAACCTCAATATTACACAATCAAGCGTAAAATATTCTGTGTGACTTGAATATTGTTAGGGAATTATTATTTAATATTCCTATACAGCTTAGACTTCTTTTGGTAAATTAAGTTAAAAAAAATATCAATAAAGGGGAGAGTAGAGTAGTTAAGAAATACGATGGTTGTATGTTCGATGCCCAGTCGTGAGAATATTTTATTCAAAAACGCGAAATCTGTATGTAATTGTACAAGCTATATTATAAAAAAGAACATGGCTGAAACATAAAATAAAAAAAACGTCGATATAACAGAAACCTCAACCCTATTTACAAACTCATATATTACATATATTTTATTTCGTTCATCTTTTACCCATTTTCCACAAAACACTTTTAGTTTCAAATATATACAAGTATTCATGCTTGACTTTGAGCTAACGTATGTAGGTAACATACGTAAGCTCAAAGTGAAGCACATTCAGAAATTGATACAATAATTAGATATCCTTAGGTATTCAGTTATGCGGAATGTAACATGTCATTTAAGGAATTTAATGATAATCTTGTACAATAGCTACGAAGGAAACATAATATATATACTTTTCTACTAATATTGTAAAGCTGGAAGGTGTGTTTGGTGGAGCGCGATAATCTCAGGAACTACTGATTCGAATTGAAAAAACATTTTTGTATTGGATAACCACAAGTCGAAGAAAGCTATACACAACTAAAAAAATCGTTTCGGGACACGTAAAAGCTAGCGAATATACAAACGAGATTTTCTTCGCTCCGGGAACAAGACAAAGTCCAGCGTTGAGTTCCGCCACGTCCCAGAAATTGGGCGGGAGGTGAACGAAGTGTCTTATCGCTAGAACGTTTCTGCCTACCCTGTGCGGGATACAACGTGAAGCCAAAAAGCACTTATATTATAGATTGTAATATACAACCTACTCACAAGAAAATACTACGACGAAAGTTTCGAGACATGCGGGCCACCTTGCCTTGGTTTCTAATTTGAAATTTTCCAAAGTTGTTCAAACTTTATTTACGTCTCGGGAATAAAATGAAGAAAGAATATTAATTAGCCATTGAAGAGATATCTTTTATTGAATTATTGTCTGCTTAAAATGACAAAGTTGGCTGAATTAGTTTCTTTTGTCATCTTTGCATTTTTAAGATATTCAACGTAAAAATAAGGAAGGAATTGTTCGACGTAATAGTTATGGTGCGGCACAACAAAAAATATTTTTTTTATAATCCATACTCACTTAAACATCACACTGCGTTTTTGTTCCTGTTTTACGTAGCTGAAATTAAATTCCATTTTATATCTTGTCTAAACCAATATTCAAAATGCAATTTTATTTTGCAAGCTTATTTCTGAAACGATATTTGCATTAGATTTCGAAATAATATGTGTAATGTCATGAGATTGGAAAAAATGAGACAAATTATACTCATATGTTACATTTTTTAATCTATACCTGCTGAATTAAGTTTTATAATTAAATTACACGAATAATAGACGAAATCGATAAACTTAACCTGTACCTTACCGTGTTAACCTGTGAACCCTTATACAAAAAATATTGACAACAACTCACCCTTTATTTATGCAAAAATATGTAATATGAGCCAGAAGTTCCCGAGATGAGCATGTTCAACAGAACAAACTTTTCAGTTCTACAATATTAGTATAGGTACATATATAACCAAATATTTATAACTCTACTATCAACTGTCACATACAAATAAGCAAGTGCACGTAGGTACAGCCCCGAGCCCGGCACGGATGTCGCGTGATACCTTGTGAAATTCATATACACGTAGACGTAAAGATAAATTTATTTATTTGCGACACTAGCGATTGACATAATAATAATAATAATAATAATAATAATAATCCCGCAGGGCAGCTTGTGGCGAGCTGTTGGGGAGTGGCGACCCCACGGACCTGAGTCCTCCGGAGGGGAATTGTAATCTATCCCCCGCCTCTGGCTTGCCTTTATTGGCCGGCAGAGTGGAGCGCAAGAGCTATATGCTCGAAAGGGTGGAAGTGCTCAATCTGCGTAATAGCGGGGAAACCCGCTCACGAGCTCCTCGTGATGGTGAAACCGGTGCACACCTCTCTACACCCTTAGCCGACCACGCCGATGTTGCGCCCAAGGCACTACGCCGCTTTGTGGGGGCCCATCTAGTGGGAGGCGAGTCACCGTCCGCCAACCGTTCAATTTGAGACTATTGTAAAGGCGGACGTCCGTTAGTCTCACTCAATAGCCCAGTAGCCAGTCCATCCAAATTTCATTCCATAGTCCTAGTTTAGATTTCCACATTTTCCATAGTTTCTACGCATTAACCGGCGACCATCTCTGGGCAATTACCTGTGGTTACCCAGAGATGGATCCCGGCTGATGCGTCACAGTAAAACATTTGTATATTCTCTAAGGGGCCTCTACGTGTTGGACCTGTGTCCCCACGCAAGCCTTCCAAAGGACCGGGTTCTTTTGAACCTGAGTACTATGAAAGAGAAACATAATAATAACACTTTATTGCACGTTTACAATTGGTTATACATTTGATACACAAGTACATAAGATCAATGTGCAATGGCGGCCTTATCGCTAAGAGCGATCTCTTACAGGCAACCAACAGTACAAGATTAACGAAACAAGAACGCAGAGCGGTGCAAAAAGTATAACATATTTTATTTTTTATTTTTACGAGCTACACGCTCGTTACATTGATATATACATAAATATAAATAAAATGCCAAATATAGATAAATACATACATAAATACATACATACACAAATACATACATAGATACATACATACATATACACATATATACACACATACATACACATTCATACATAAACTAAGCTATATATATCCGTTTATGGACTCTGTTCCAGGTAGTATTTTTTAAGACGGCTTTTAAATGCTCCAACTGTCTGAGATTTCCTAATACTTAGTGGCAGCTCATTCCACAACTTTACTGTCTTGACAGTAAAGGAGTCGCCATAGCATTTCGATCGGGACAAAGGTATTTCAAGGAGGTTATCAGTGCGGGAACGGAGACATTGAACATGAAGGGAGTTCGACCCCAAGAACTTAAACCGTTCTTTAAGGTACGAAGGAGTAATAGGATGGTAAAGGATGGTATAAAGGAGAGTAAGAGAATGTAGATTACGTCTGTGTTTTATTGAGAGCCATTTGAGTTGAGCACGAAACTGTGACACATGGTCGTACTTTCTAAGTCCAAATATAAATCTTATAATAAGATTTTGCAGACGCTCAAGCTTATTAAGCAGTTGCTGAGACAAATCCAGATAGCAAGAATCAGCGTAATCTAGAATAGGCAGGAGAAGAGTGTTGGCTAAGGATATTTTGGTTTTCAAAGGTAAGAGGTTCTTCCATCTTCTTAATCCCCCTAAGGCGGAGAAAATCCTGCGACTAAGCTCAGCAACGTGGGGTGACCAGGAAAATGTGCTATCCATTCTGATTCCCAAATTCAAAACACTCACACTAGGCTCTAAACAAATATCATTAAGTGAAATTGATGGTGGAGGTTTGTGTAATTTGAATAGCTGTTTAGAGTTTCCAAAAATACATAGCTGAGATTTATTTGGGTTTATGGTAAGTCCAAATGATTTACACCAGATACTTATTGACTGAAGGTCAGAGTTAATTTTAGCAGCCGCGATAGAAATTTCATTCGCGGGTACGGTTGTATAAATTTGCAAATCATCAGCGTAAAGATGATAAGAAGATGATATGTGTAAAGTGAGAGTGTTGATGAAAATGGAAAAAAGGAGAGGAGACAGCACACCACCCTGAGGCACACCAGCGTTAATAAGGCTAAGTGAGGACTGTCTACCGTCAAGTATAACACTTTGTCTGCGCCCGCGTAGGTATGAAGAAAACCATTCAGTAGCTGTTGAGGAAAAATTTATGGACTTTAATATCGCTAGTAGAATATCAAAGTCTACAGTATTGAACGCATTCGAAAAGTCCAGCAGTACAAGTAGAGTAACTTGCTGGTTGTCAATACCCAATCGAATATCATCACAGACTTTATTAAGTGCAGTCACAGTGCTATGTCCAGGGCGGAAACCTGATTGGAAAGGGGAAAGGATATTATTATTATGTAAGAATACGTATAGTTGCTCATGGACAATACGTTCTAGGACTTTGGACAGGAACGGAAGAATGGAAATTGGCCTATGGTTAGAGAAGGATGTTGGATTCGACGTTTTGGATGTTTTTGGGATAGGGATCACTAGTGCGTGGTGCCATGCATCAGGAAATTCACTGGAGGAAAGGGAGAAGTTAAAAATATGGGATAAGACAGGAAGAACAGCATTAAGCGATAACATAATCATACGACGACTAATATTATCAGAGCCACTAGCATCTGATTTAATAGATATCACGTGCTTACGGATTTCTGCCGAAGAGATGGGTGTGAAGAGGAAAGGAAGTGAAGAATTTGAAAGTAGCGATAGTGAGCGAAGGGTGTTTAATTTAATGTTGTCGTCCATCTTATTGACATTTGTAAAGAAATTATTTAACGAGTCTAAATCCATGCAGTTGCTTAAGATTGATGTGTACTGAGTGCGCCTACCTCCTATGCCCATCGAGTTCAAAAATTTCCAAGTTTTTGCAGGACTCCTGGGATCAATTGATGAAAAAATATAGTTACGTCGCGCATTTCTGCAAGCCTTGTTACATCTGTTCCGTAGTGTTTTGTACCGTTGAAGATTTGCGTCCGTAGGATTTATTTTGTATTTGGACTTTGCAGTATTACGCTTGACCATAAGTGCTTTAATATCTTGCGTTAACCATGGAGCAGGAAGATGTTTTATTTTTATTGGTCTGAGCGGCGCGTGAATGTCAAAAAGGTCAATTAAAATGGAATTAAAAATATTTAGTTTATCATTGACATTACCTGCACTAAAAATGCAATCCCAGTCAATACGACTAAGATCACACATGAATTTTTCATTGTCGATGTTATTGAAGGATCTTCGCATCACTACAGAGGGTTTTAGCTTGGGTGGTCGTATTTTATATGAAAGGTAAACGAGGTCATGGTAGGAGAACGCCTCCGCTGAGATTTGTCCGAAGGTAGCTACGCGCTCGTTTGATGAGACAATCATAAGGTCCAGCAAGGATGGTACACAACCAGGGAAGAGGTGGGTTGCATTCGTCGGAAGGGTATTAAGGTTTGAGCTATTAATTATAGTTGTAAGCCGTGATGAGCGTGAGTCTTTCTTAATGAGACATGTGTTAAAATCACCCATTAAGATAGAGTGGTCAACTTCTGGAACATATTTTTCTAAAAGAGTCTCGAACGAATCAAAATAATTCACATGTAGGGTGGGACTATAAAAGACACCAAGTAATATCTTAAGTGTGCCAAATAAGACCTCTATAAGGATATGTTCCGATGAATTTGAGTAGGCTGAAGGCGATTTATCCAGTATTGAAAAGGGAATGTGGCTCCTAAGATAAATAGCTACTCCCCCTCCACCTTTTCCTGTCCTATCGTTTCGTATCAGGTGAAAACCCGGTAGGGCATAGGCAGTTGATGGTAGACTGGGTTTAAGAAACGTCTCGGAGACGAGTACTGCGTGAACATGTTTTACATTAAATGAGTCAAGAAGGTCTGGATAGTGAGCTGGTATGCTCTGCGCATTAATATGGACTACATTAAAATTTTTTGAAAAATTTTTAAGCTTGCTGTCTAAGAGGGAATTGAGAGGATCAGATATGCTATGGAAACTATCGTCGGATGATGTAGAAACGCACTGATGAAAAGAATTATCAGAAATACTACCACTATAAACACTGTCATCAATATGCATACTAACAATATTTTAATATTAGTATACAAATAATATAAAAGTATGTATATGCTTAGATATGTAATAATTTTAACTTTTGTATAATATGGTAAAAATTATAATAATTATAATAATAAATATATGTAAATATTAATAACAATAAATAAATATTAAAAAAAAAAAAAATAATAATAATAATATAATATAAATATAAAATTTAGAACGGTAATGCTAAAACTTATTCTAACCGTCAGCAGTATTTTAAAGTTACTACTATAAGAAAAATAAAGTAAATAAACACTAGTAGCTATCGTATAACGAGACGATTTTTAGCGACATATATTATCTATCTCTGTGTAGTTGTCAACTGTCATTGTCGTGTTTGTTTATATCGCTTAATAAAAAGAAAATAGTGGGTAACATATATAGTATAACTACAAACAACATTATTAGATAATAGAAGCAAACAAGTAGTAATAAGTGTGGACTTCTTCTGTCAGAAGAAAAAAAAAAAAAAGAAAAAGAAAAGCGTATAACTTAATAGTAAAAAACAAGCTTCACTAAGACTTTGAAATAGAAGCGTATACAAAGAGGTTATTTTTTTACAACTCTTCTCGTTGTACGGACAGTTGGCTTGGCTACAGCAGCTGACTTGATAGTAGTAGGAGCGCATGTACCTTGACCTCGAGGTTCTAAATTGGTGGATATACGATCAAGTTCAGCAGGGAGAACAATAGTATGACGCTTACCGTCCGGACCAATAACAATTACAAAGCCGTCTTTTGTCCAGCATTTAGAGATGCCAAACCGCTGTCTTGCTATCATAAACGTTTCATGTCGGGCCTTGGTTAGAAATTCAGAGAGAGTGATACCCGTGCTCTTAAGAGATGATTTTGAGTACCATAGTTGGTTCCTAAGCGATTGGTCTCTGAACTTGACTAAAATGGGCCTAGACTTCCCTGGGGAGATTTTACCGAGTCGCTGGCATCTACTGATGTCATCTGCACAGAAATCTGAGACTTTGAGATGATCTGCCAGCACCTGGATCACCTGAGATGCAGTGTCCTCATTTCTTTCTTCAGCAACACCATGTACTAACAATATTTTTCTACGACTTCGCATTTCCATATTGTCATACTGCTTAGTAAGAAGTTGCACCTGAAGCTGAAGCCCCTCAAGAGCATTCAACACAAAAGATCTAAAAGTATTGAACTGTGCGGTAATGTTAGTTGTTGGACTTGCCGTGTTGTTTGCATTGATTAAACTTTTTTGGAATTCAGCCATTTGTATATTAAAGTGCTGTGTCAGCTCATCTATTGAGTGCTTAATAGAATCCATTCTAGTGCTTGAGTGTATTAAAATTTAAAAGTGTGTATTACACAGTTGCTTCAAGGTTATTTGAGGTCACTTGCTTAACTGCACTTCTTATAGAATGATGGTGATTTTTAAAGGAATTACACTGCTGGCAGGTTAGATACTTTAACTCATTACTTTTATATACTATACACTTGTAAAAACTATTTTAAAAATAAATAAACTAAGAGAGTTCTACAATCAGCTGTTGTCACTTTTGCACCTACCCGCCAAAAAAAAAGAAAAAAAAAAAAAAAAAAAAAAAAAAAAAAAAAAAAAAAAAAAAAAAAAAAAAAAAAAAAAAAAAAAAAAAAAAAAAAAAAAACATTGACATAAATGATTTGTTATTGATTTTATTCATTGTTATCGAAAATGTAAATGGCAGGGAAGTAATCACAAATGAAGTTTAAATTAGAATCTGCACATTGTGCTTAAAATCTTACAAAAGGAATCTTGGACAATGTATTGGGGACAGCGATAGCAATTTAAATATAATTATTTCTCTACATGGGATTGAATCCCCAATGTCTACAGTCAGACGTCGTCCCATTGCACAATAATAAAAATACGAAATAACACGCTTTTTCGTGCACTAATAAACTTGCCATGGAATGTTCTGAGCTACAAATTATATAAGCCCTCTGAAGTACTATTCATGTCCTAGCACCGTCTTCAGATCAGCTTGACAACACCACATTATATAAGCGCCAAAGCCAAGTATAACTACCAAATTTCACGATGATACCAATATTAGCAGTGGGAAAATATAATTTTATTAGATTTGATTACGCAATTACATAGGTAGTTACATAGTTACAAGTCGACCTTATACAAAACGACTTCAACAAAATTTGAAGAAAAAAAACCCGACCAAAGACATAACTATCTAGTCTTGGCACAGTGCTAAGCTAAGAACCACTCTTACCGGTTGGTTCATGTAGTTATGGCGCGACAGACAGACAGACAGGTCAAACTTATGACTGAAGGAATAAAATTCGTATAGAAACAAAAGTATGAAGGAATGATATGCCAAAACCAATAGGTTCTCAGTCCATCCAGAACTCAAGACCATAAATTAAGCGAAATCTAGATATATTTTTTTAATTTGGCCATAAAAAAATAAACTACCTCTACAGTAGTTACTCTACTGTATGCACTACATTACAAATCTGTCAGTTAATTAGGTAGCTTTAATGAATCGGTGTTATATTGCCTGCCGCAACGACCGCAGGACATTAACAAAATGAACAAGTAGTTTTATGATATTTTAAAGCATTGTTTACACGTATCAAATTATAATCATATGAAATTTAGTAAAAGGATTTCAAAAAGATTTCAATCTGCATATCAAAATAATAATGACAAAGAGTTCTTGTAAATAAACACATGTAAATAGTGGCTCCTCTTTGAAACTAAGACACTCAGTTCTCATTAAGACACCTCCGTTCCACCACTCAATAATCAATGTCTCGTAAACTGGACGCAGGATGGACATATGGCCTCAAAACCTAATACATACCATGATTTCAATATGAAATAGACGATATCAGGTCCAACTTTTTTAGTTCGATATTAGAGATATCTAATACATTAAAGCAAGTATTCCTAGAAATCCTTTTCCGACTTGGACAAGTTGATTTCTGATGGACATTTAATCTTGATGTAATAAAAACAGTAAAAAGACAAAAATGTGACTTACCAAAATTTAACATCAATAATTATTGGTATTTTGTATTACTTTTAGTTTGTTTTTATTGTGTTTTTAAGGGGGAAAATTCAATCACTGATACGAGACACTGAAATTGGCAATTAACGCATCGGTCGGTGGTTAGCACTATGTGTTTAGCCGCAAACACGATGGTTGTGAATTCGACTCGAATTCAGGGGAACTATTAATTATATTTTCAATATTTTCACTTCTCTTTTTGTCTGCTCTGGTAGGTAAAGCAAGGCGTTGAGTTACAGCACGTAGTGTCTCTAAAATTGGGCGTAAAGTAAAAACAGAGTGTTTTAACACTATGTTCCATCTCCCTATCTCGATATAAGTATGTGGATATCACATTGTAAAGCTAAAATCAAAACAAAACGTCAAAGAAATTATTAAAACAATTCGGGCTGTATTGGTGCTTGTGTTATTACATTATAAGCCACCCCTAATATCGTACGTTATATCTGACCTATAACGTTATAACAACGATGATCGGGGGTTATCTTACGTGACAGTTCGGATTGAATCATACGCTTCTGAACAAATTTTAGAATTATATACTCGTGTTTAATGATCGTATGTGTGTTTTTAGATGTTATGGTTTATTAAAATAACTAAAAACTAGAAGTCATTTCGACTGTTTATTACAAAATAATTTAAAAACCATATACTTTATTATTTCCCGTAAAAAGGACTATAAAGAATTTTTTAAATATATTATTTATATCTTAACATATCATAAAATAGACGGAGAGAACTTGATTTATTAAAACTATTACGTTCACATTTTTCCTTTCATTGTAGATACATTTTCCAATGAAAGAACGACAAACAAAAATATTATAAACATAAAAATTCCGCCAACCGAGATCCAAATTTATAACTATTCCACTTATTAAAATTCTCCACAACAGCGCCACTATGGCCAATTTAAATTTAAGTACAAAAGCTACCATTTCAGGTAATTCACCGTACAATAGACAGTCCGACACTACTACATACATAATGCATACGAGCCTTATTTCCCTGGGGTTGGGAGCGAATAAAAAATAAAACCAGCCGTCACTTCTGATTACCTTCGAACGAAAAGGTAATTTCTCATTTGTTAGTCTCCCGAATGTGACATATGGAAATAGTAATTAGCTCAATATTTTATATAAAAGTAGAGGAGTAGCTTTAATTTATTGTTCTATTATAGCCAAATTATACAAAATGTTTACATAAATTGTAAATTTTGGTTTATTCTAATGTATAAATTATATTACTGTTCATTTCCATTTAAATCCGTTTACTAGATTTTGCGTGAAAATGAAGCAAACATCCATCCTAACTAACTTTCACATTTATTAATAGAAACTCCATTTATTTGCAAACTTCAGAATCATGATTTGCTGCTACGAAAATGCGTAATAATAGTCCGATTTCGCTTTGCTTACTACGATGTTAAAAATAAGACTCTCTTAACAGCACACTGTTAACATTAGTTTTCTTTATTATATTATAGCATTAAGGCCAGCGCACGATTATTCTCGTTACCAAAGCGATGAAATACAGTACCTCATTCCTCCAAGTAGGAATCGAACCCACAATCGTCGCGTCGCATACAGTCAGACGCTGCGCTGCTATGTCAACACGGAGTCGGACATGCTTTTATAACAAAACTAATATATCATGAATATAATTAATATAAATGTAGTAGCTAAATCTGTGTTGACATTTTAGCCGCAGCTGAGAGTTCCAAACAATTAGCGAATAACAAGTTAATATGCTTACACTCACATATATTGTAACAACATATATATATACTTATATTGCTTCATAAATCACTATCATATGGCAAAGTGATGGGCATGTCCTAATAACCTAATTTTAATTATTCGTAGGTTCAATTTCTATGGTGTATTGATAAATTGATTTTAAAATATTTATTTCTGTTTCACAGATTAAATTCATTTACTTTAGTTAATGTACAAGTTATAGAAAACTAATAATAATATTAAAAATTACTTCAGTGCATACTATGTAAATAATATTTAAGTTTTATCAACTTTATTATTTTTAATTTTTGTCTTTTTTTTACACGTATTTGTAATAAAATAAAGGATTTACCTCCTCTATTAGATACCACTATACAAAATTATTTTAACGTCCAAAAAATAAAAAATATATATACTAAGACAATAAAAAACATAAGTAACTAATAACTTTAATTTCAAGCTCCACTATTCGGTGAACACGCGACAACCCGTCTTCCTGGCGGCAGAAACTAGTTCGCTTCACTTCCTTAATTACCGAAAACAGCAGCGTCTTCGGGTTTCGCGCAACATTTTAACGTCAACTTGCCAAATTAATAACTGAACATTTGCTAACTAAGAGTGTGAAGCGGGTAACAGATTATAGCCGAGATCAGAAATCAACTGAATGTGGAACAATAAGATCATTATAGTAGTTGCTTTATAAGTACAAATATTTTTTTAGATACTTTAAGTATTTGGAATTATTAGTAGTAGATTAAGTAAGCTTAAAGTGCGGCGTTAAAATCCGCCATTAAATGACCAATGTCGAGAATTCGAGAGTTAAGTAAAGAATGAATTGCAATCAGTGTATGAGATAACATATAAAGTTAAATTTTCAAAGTTTGCAAAAATAAATGAGTCCAAGCGCTTAAGCCGTGTCTTAGCTTTAGCACAACTTTGATGTCTAATAAAGATTATACAGGCTATAGTAACAGATTATAGCCGAGATCCATAAACAACTGTACTCGTACGTAGTACAATAAGATCATTAGTAGTAGCTTTAAATAGGAAGAAAGTTTTAGATATAGAATTATTAGTAGTAAATTAATGTCATGATGTCGATCGTTTAAGGAAGAACGAAGTTTCTTGACACTAGGTTCTCTAGGTCTAGGTTCAATAAGTGGGATACAACGTGAAGGCAAAAAAATAATAATTAAGGAATTTAAACTACATTAAAAACTTTCATAATATATTTGTTCTCCAGATTCTTGGATTTACAGTCACATTAAATCTGTAACATATATAGTAACATTAAATCTGTATCTTTTGATGTCTAATAAAAAATTTAAATATAGACATCAGATACTTATTTCTTTTATATAGCCTTCAAATTGTACAATAAATATACATTTAAGTTAAAACTCATTTAGTTTCCAAGTTTCTCGATAGTTAACGTCAAATTAATAACTAAACAAACTGAGAGTACAAAGCGGGTAACAGATTAAAGGCGGGATCAGAAATCAAGTGAATGTGCTTTGATTAAGGAAGGATACAATATGATCATTAGTTGGAGCTTTAAAGGCGAAGTTTGGAATCAATTTGATAATTAATTAGAGAAGTAGAAAATATAAGATGATTAGTAGTAGATTTTTCAATTACATGTGAATAATATTAAAGACAGACATAATACAACGTGCGGCGTTAATTTCCGCCACTAAACAAGCCATGTCGCGAATCGTGAACAACAACAACATACATTGTGAAGTTAAAAAGAATTGTAACTAAATTCAAAGGTTCTAAAAAAGAAATGAATTGCAAGCAGTAAATATTTGTTCTTTTGTCTCTTAGAAGCTAACTAAACTATACGTTCACATTAGGTACAGCTATAACATAACTTTTGATATCTAATAAAAACTAGGCTAATGACGTCATCGTAAAAAAGAAGATTCCGTCCTGTAGCGCTTTTATTTAATTAAGATTGATGTAGTACTGACCAAACACCTGACCTATTATGCTAGTAGATACTACGCATGAAATCCAACAAGAAAATCCAAATTCATGGCGTCCATACTCGTCGATCGTACTGTAAGACGATGAAGCAGATAGCATTGTATGCTCATATCCATATATTCTGTAATAGTATCCAAGTTCAAATATTCTAGAACTTTCGTGTTGTGGCGACATTATTTCTTCAGCTACAGACCAACTTCCGTTTTCAACTTGTAATAAGCCACATACATACATACATTATTTAATTTTACTTTATACGACAGAAATTGCTGTAGAAGTTTCTTCGTGAATCATAAAGAACATATAGGAGTTTTGTAGGAGAGATTAAATTTCATCGTTTCGTAGTTGAATTATTACGACGTATGGTTATTAACTTTAGTGCCCTCAACTGGTTGGGATGCGTTGCTCGTAATACTGTAAGAGTGAAGTTTGAGTCAAAAACTGAGCAATTATTATGGAAATTAATGGAAAAATTCAAATAATTAGAAAGTGTGAAATATGAATTTTGAAAATTGTTCACGAGAGATACTATGTGTTAAACAGCACGAGCAAGACCATATAGAATATTTCTATCTATTATCATATACTTATTTTAGTACTGTTAAATATCACTAGCAACACTGTATAGAATTATTCAATTTCCTGTTGAGTAACTTTTATCTTAAGACCTATAAACAATATGTTATTCTCAATTCAATTATAGCTAATAATTAGTTCATCACACATTGATTTATATAATATATGTATAAATACATTATATAAAAGAGCAACTGTTGAGTTTCTTGCCGGTTCTTCTCTGCAGAACTGCCTTCCGAACCGGTGGTAGCTTCTTTTTGTTTATATGTTCATTCGACGATTCAAAAGTGCTCATAAGAGATTATTTGAATAAATAATATTTAGAATACTTTAATGATTGTACAAATTTAACATATAATAGTTGCTCATTTGACAGTATGTCCAAATATATATAAATAGACGGTTTCGTTAGCCATGATCAGTCGAATAAACTAAACAGAATGTGACGCTGCTCGTTTTATTATTCCCATATTCAAACCACTACTGGAACACTTCAGAAGTGGGATGATATGGAAATATATAATAACCACGGCCCACAAATTTTGAAGTCATTTTTTTTCTTCTACCTACAATATCATTATCTGATGCGTGCCCACGTATACTCTGAAAGACGAATCTTTCTGGTCAACTCAATTTCGAGACGAAGAACTCCACCCAACAACAGAAGATCGAGCTATGACGATGGAAAGACTACGTATATCTACAACGTTGGTTGCAGGTTCAACGTGATCGAAACTATGAAAGGTTAGTAAAAATGTCATATAATACCATTGTGCCTTAAAAGATGTCCACAAGAGTGGTGTGGATGGTTAAAAAGTGTTGTTTCGAGTTAACGTATACAGGAAGTTTTATCACAATTATGGATATGATATATGCCTTAATATATATAATATATGTATAATCTTCAATTTCTGGTCTTTCTACATATTTCAACAATATGTGTAAGTAGTAAACGTTGAACGTACGAAGTATACAAAAGATATTACAAATAATAGCACGTTTTTAACAAAGACAATGTAGTTGCGGAGAGGAGTATGATATTATGATTCTCTTGTATTAAGTATATATCGTAATGATGGTAGCAAACAAGTATGTATGCAAAACAAATAGATATATCAGTTCATTTAGGCGTTCTTATTAAGAATATTATTTGTACGGGAGGGTAGCTTATTAAATTATGGCGGTTTCGGAGCTAGGTTGAAATCCAAGAAGTAAAGACATTAATAGTAGACTATGTTAATACTGCAGGTACTATATAGAAGTTTCTTTTTAGAGATAACAATTGTATATCCGACACGTTACTAATTAATATCAATATTTGCTTTCTTGTTGTGGGTATTTTAAAATAAGTCGTGGCAATTACATAGGATAAAATTTATTCTAAAATGATTTTGTTTCGAATCTCGAGGGGGGGTTTGCCTAAATACGATATTGAAAATTGCACTGAAGCGTACCGACATACAGTTAAACGGACAGAAATTTTCAGACTGATTGTTTTGAGTTTTATTAATGGATGAGTGCCTCCAATAATGGATGTTTTCATAAATCGTGTACAGACGGCGATCAGTTACTAATTTTATTATAAGTAAAGATTAGTACATTAGAATTGATTTTTATTTTTTAGTACATTAGAGACTTGCAGTTCACGCGTAAGTTATATAATTAAGAGTTATATTTATTTGTCGCGCGGCGTCACGCTGCACCGGTACGATTATTTCTATATGGAATGTCGAAAAGGTTGACCTTAGTGAAGCGTTTAGTTACAGGCTAGCTTTGAGCTTCCTGTTGTATAAACAAATACTATCACACATTGTGCAATTTTACAATAAAATATTTTTGCTAATTAATTGTTATTGCCATTTATGCTGTTAGCTTACAAATGTGATATTGGAGAATCGACAACTATTTTTAATTTTTAATTTGTTAACCAATGTTTCCATGTAAGTGGCCTATGTCTTTAATGGAAAATAAAAATATCTTTTAACCCGGAGAATACTTCATAATTTCACATTAATAAAAAAAAACATCACTTATTAAAAAACCATATTATTCCATGTGACAGGTACATACAATATGTATGTATATAACAATTATAAACGTTCCTGATATTTAATAATACTTAAATTATATGAAAGTTTAGATATCAATATACAAAAATGGAAATATAGTTATAAAATATTTTAATTAAATTTTAGTTCTTATTTTGATTTTTGTGCAATATAAACCTATTGTAACGTCTCGTGTAACACGATCATATATCTAAGTTAAGTTCAAATCAAGGGCGACAAATATTCTTAATGTGATATCATGAGTCCTAGTTTATTTAACTAAAAACCGCCAAAACGAAAAATAATCTAATAGATAGCCAACATATTGTTGTTGACGAGAGAACACTGTAGCGGATTGTTGTTGTAAGTACATTTGGTCTATCAAGCAAACAAATAAAAAGAAATAAATATTTAATGTTCTCAAAGGTCATTGATACGGCGGCTGCTGGGAAATATTTAGTATTAGTTAGTTTATTATCAGTTAAAAAAGGGAAACTTTTAAATTTGTAAAAAAAATATACGAACGTATTTTGCTTATTCCAGTATAGTACATTTTATTACTTATTACAGTACAGTTTCATGTTTAAGGACAATCTAGAACTTTAAAAGAATACATGTATAGCTATACAATGTCTTTAGTAAAGACTGAACGAGAGTTTGCCTGTCAACGGTTTACGCTATCGATCCGATCATCTACTAAACGATTGGTCATATATAGCAACGTATAGCTTACAAACACTAGAACAATTATCCGCGACTTGAACAACATCGAAACGTCATTTATTATAATTATATATAAATATATAACAATAAAATATATAACTTAATAAATATCAACAATTGTTTGAAATAATTTATGAAACTTAAATCATAAAGCATTTGCTTAAAGATTTCAATAAGACTACGACATAAATAGAATACATCAAGAAATATATATATATTAATATGTAGGTATATATAGTTATAGAGATCTATTGTTTACAGAAAGTAGTAACAACATATCTTGATAAACTGCCGTGTCGTCTGTATGAAGTCGTTGTTAGGTAGTAGTGTCAAAAAAGTTTACGAATGTAGGTAGGCGCGGGGGTGGCCGTTGTATATCTGATGAGTGAATAAAAATGATATAAGTTTTAGTTGTTTGTAAATTAAAATATACAATTAAAACAAATCTCAAATGAAGATATATACAATTTTTTATAATTAGGATGCACAGTTGATCACGGATATTTTCATCATTTCGTATGGAAAGTGAAAACGGAAGAAACTAAGTTTATTTCTTCAGTGCTTCATAAACATGAAGATCACAGATTGGAAAACATACTAAACACCAATAGCACGACGCGACACTTCCGTATGAGTTTAGTAGTTCCTTTTTTTAAAAAAAAGGAAGAATTATATCTAACTTTATTTAGTCAAGATTTGTTTCGTATAACTTATTATTGTTCCCTGTACATTATTAATTTTATTATTATATATTATTCTATGAGAGCTAAGATATATAATACTGTGTGAGCTAGTGTAGTACAATTTTATGAAAGCTAGAATACGGAACGTATGTTCTGTGAGATAAATAGCATATAATAGTGCGTGAGCTAGATTGAGTTGAAAAACGTGCTGTGTGAATTGTTGTAATATAAAAATATTTAAATACTCAGAATATCGAAGTAAATTTAAGAGGTCCATAAAATGACACCGTTTGAGTTTGTAATTCTATTATAATTGCGGACAGGTGATCCTTAAGTTTAAGTTACTGGTTATAAGTCAAAATTAATATTATTTTATATTTTGCAATAAATTTCTTCAGAATTAACATAAGTACTAGATACAGTTCAATTGTACAACTTTAGTGTGCAGTTAATATTGACTAGACATAGATACTGTTACAAAAGAGTGGTCAAGTTTATTTAATGATTATATTATAATAATAGAAAATTAATATAAATGAAACAGGATTGTAATTTAAAAACAGTGGCAATCACTTCTTAGATACGCACGAGGTTAATAATATTGTAAATAAACACATTACTAATGTATGTAATGTATGTAATGTATGTAATGTATATCATCAGGGGTTCCAAATCTTTTATTGACCAAGGACCACTTTTATATAATTTTTGTTAACAGAAACAACTATGAAGGTATAATAAAAATGAACAAATTTTAATTGCTAACTCAATAGGAGCTTACATAGAGAAAGAGACATAATAATGTTTTAGCAAAAATCTTCTGTAAATTTGTATTAATAGAATTTCTAAGTAAATATTTAATAAAATTAAATAAACGTATTTTAATGAATTAAAACATCAAAACAATTATTGTTGACTGAGGAAATAATCCAACTGTAGGCAAACGTTGTATAGGCCTTCACCGAACCAGAGGCTCCACTATCGCTCTTTTCACTCATTGCAAGGCCCACAATGACAAACCGACTCCTATTTTGGCTGCTGCTGTTGACCACTGGTGGATCACGGATCGTTGCTCTATATCGTTCTACTGTTAGTCTAGGAAGTAAAACGCTTTAGTACTTACTAAGCTAGTATGTTATGAGCTATCCGAAAGAATTGATAGAACAACATTACGAGCTGATAAAACATATTCATGAGTTAAGTGCACTAAGTTTAGTGATAGTTGTAGAGATTATTTAATTTTGTTATAAAAAGTATCTGGCAACTCGTAACTCGTGTGTGGCACAGCTCTCTGTGGCTATAGACATATACATATAGGAGTATATGTAATAGATAATACTGTGTGTAAGATATATAGCTGTGTGCTAATAGATAATACTGTGTGATAAAATATATAGCTGTGTGCTAATAGATAATACTGTGTGTAAAATATATTGCTGTGTGCTAATAGATAATACTGTGTGTAAAATATATAGCTGTGTGCTAATAGATAATACTGTGTGTAAAATATATAGCTGTGTGCTAATAGAAAATACTGAGAGGAAAACGATAATACTGTGTGTGGTGTGTTAAAGATTAATGTGGTAAGGAAAACTGTTATAAATTGCATTTAGTCTCTATTTGAACATAAGTACCCAAAAAAATATTAACAAAATAATGCTTTCAGTTATAATATTAGTAAAAAAAAAGTTAACTTTGATGTTGATCGTGCTTATTTATTATAGGATTTTATATTCTGTGTTATCTGCCTACTCTGCTTTGTCCGGGATAGAGCGTAATGCTAAAAAAATAAAATTCTATGTGCATATTAATTCTTTTACTTTTTATTTTATGATAACAATAAATGATGCCAAAAAAAAAGGAAGTCTCTTAGCAATTCAGAAATTAACATTGTTTTGTAATAATTAAAAAAATCAGTTGAGAAAGTTGTATGAAGTATAATTTGTCCAATACAATATTACTGCTTTAAAATTTTATGTTACAGTTTGATTTACGAAAAACGGCGTATTGGTGATGATGATAGCAACGATTGCAAGACCAGCCGTGAGACAGTGTGTGCCAGACCAGCCGTGGGACACGGCTTCGCAGGATGGCCGAGTGTTAAACAGCACGAGCAAGACCATATAGAATATTTCTATCTATTATCATATACTTATTTTAGTACTGTTAAATATCACTAGCAACACTGTATAGAATTATTCAATTTCCTGTTGAGTAACTTTTATCTTAAGACCTATAAACAATATGTTATTCTCAATTCAATTATAGCTAATAATTAGTTCATCACACATTGATTTATATAATATATGTATAAATACATTATATAAAAGAGCAACTGTTGAGTTTCTTGCCGGTTCTTCTCTGCAGAACTGCCTTCCGAACCGGTGGTAGCTTCTTTTTGTTTATATGTTCATTCGACGATTCAAAAGTGCTCATAAGAGATTATTTGAATAAATAATATTTAGAATACTTTAATGATTGTACAAATTTAACATATAATAGTTGCTCATTTGACAGTATGTCCAAATATATATAAATAGACGGTTTCGTTAGCCATGATCAGTCGAATAAACTAAACAGAATGTGACGCTGCTCGTTTTATTATTCCCATATTCAAACCACTACTGGAACATATGTCAATTAAATAATTTATAAATAAACAAAATGTAATTTTCATTTGGCTTTTGACTTCCCATAGAAATATTTTCTATTAACTTTTACCTACAGATGGAAACCCAGAAACTACAGTATTTAATAGAAAAACATAGAAACAATACAAATAAAGTAACAGTAATTAAAAAAATCCAAATAGCAGTTTAAACACAAATCAGCTATGATTTCATCTCGGAAGACATCAACAGATTTTATTTAAATTTCCACCCTAAAGTATGAAAAGCATTATAAACGTCAAGTTTGTTAATAGCTGGCGTAAACATTTCTTTGTTATTGTCTTCACTTGCCCTTTGTTCGTGTTGATTTATATAACCGTCGTTATCCTCCTTTCTTCGTAATACTGTCAACGTGAAATCTTTTTTGTATATACTTTTTAATTTTTTTAATAAAGTCGTGGAGCACAACCTTGCTGCAGCTGTTGGTTTGTTAGCCCCTCGATGGAGATAGCGGGTGCCTCGAGAAAATAGGGAACGGAAGTGTCTTAATGGCAACGGAGTCTTGCCAGTGCGTAGAAATAAAAATAATCTATACCCCAATAGGGGATCAAACTTACCACCATCGCGAGTATTTGTACAATTTTAAGTTACACTGTTAAGCAATAAAATTTGAATAGCTCCAAAGACCATACGTCTGATAGATTAATATGGAAATTATAGTCATATTTCTTCAACTTTGGTCAACATTTTACGTAATACTTCTTTAAAAAACTAAAAAATATACTATATAGTAAATATTACAAAGATATATTTATCTTTGTAATATTTACTATATAGCATATTTTTTGTTAAATTGATAAACCTATTATTGTTTGATAATCAAACAAGGAAAATTGTGATATGACACTCTTTCTACACTTAATGCATCCGAGAAAATGCCGCTGAAGCACAAGCGCCTCAGAAATTACAATGAAAATAATCTTTAAAATGTATTTACTTAAAAGGACGAACGCCAAGGCACCTTAACAAATTCGTAATAAAAAAAGTAAGAAATTAAAAAGGAAGAATGTAAAAATTTAATAACCTGCCCCACAGAGTGGCAACCACAATAACGGTTTCAATCGAAAATCATAAATGCAAATTGGGCGAAGCTTTTATAAGCTCGCCATGAAAAGCCTAATTTCTGAACATTCACAACCGCAGTGTAGGAAATTTGAAATTTTAAATGCCTTATTAAATTTTGCAAATAACAATTTTGATTGGATTTTGTTGTATGAAAATACATATACCTGTGTGTGAGTTTTAACAACAACATTTAAAATTCATTTTGTATGTTTCAGACTGTCGTAATGGTTGTGGGTTCGAATCCATTCGAGAGGAAAATATATTTAATATTATAAAAAATATATATGCATACCAATGCGTAAGAGTAGCACTACTTACGCATTGGTTCCAGAATTCTGCGAAAAGTAAAGAACGGAAGTGTCAATGGGGAACGGAGTGCCATAAACTTAGGACCTATGTGTACAATACAGCGTGAAACTAACCAAAAAACACAAAAAAAAGAGCAAGCAAACCAACACGCAGTAAACTTTGGACAGACAAGGCAACCGTTCAAAGTATTGAAACAGGACATCCCCCGGACGCCCGTAAAGTGCCTTACATTAACGCGATACAATCTATTAGGGGGTCAGCCATTGTATTAGCCCCGTCGAGATAAAATCGGCTTTTAGCGACAACTCAATTAATCTTATTCATTTTAAATTCTTTAATTGGTTTTTTTTTAGATTTAACTTGTGAAAGTTTAAATTAGCTACATAATATCGTCGAAATAGTAAAGGAAGATATGGCCCGCAATTTTGTTCGAGTGTACTATAAAAAGTTTTGTTTTTTCCCACACTCCTAGAAAATTCGGGAAAACATCTCTCAATGCTGGAGTGTAGGAGTCCCAACGAAATTGCAGCGTTCTACGCCGAGTAGATCCAACTATGCGTCAATCCGTAACATAAAACAATTTCATAAATAATATAGATTTTCTGTAACTATATAGTCTATAACAGTATCAAAAATGTACATAAAATAAGAAACTAAAAGCATAACATTCTCATTGCCTACACCGAAACCGATAAAGGCGGAAATGTAAGAAAAAATATTGTCTTTTGTTAAATATAAATTGTGTACATCAATAGTAATATAACTAATATACATTATAAAGAACAAAATCAAAATAACCCCTATTTTCATTACAAGGATATGGATCAAGTACATGTTCTGTAACGGGGTAAAAAAAAGAAAATTATCCCAACCCTTCTCTATGGAAACCAAAACCACTTTTAAACCAAAAAAAAAATCTATTAAAACCACGTCACGCTCACACACTTGTAAGAGTGACCTTCCTTCACGCATTGTGAATAACGTTCGAATCGAACTCAACAAGTTGCAGTGACCGCTCCGATAAAGGTAACAACGTAGTTCATTCGAATGGAAAAGTTAGAAAAAAATCTCAATCGAACGATTTTGTTTCAGAGTTTCCGATCCGCGAAAGTGAATTCAGTAAACTGTGAATATAATACTTTCACGTCAACACCTGTCCGCTGTCAATTGTAAAATTACCTTCTAATAAAAAAAAATGTGTGGATAGTTCATTTACCAAGGAACGTTATAAGCAATATTAAATAACAGGATAGAATTTTTTTTTTATTTTGTTATATTTTCGCACATAGTTACAAGTTAACCTAATAAAAGCGTGTTGAAAAATACTTTTAAATTCCACAAGAAATAAAGTCCCAATGAAATTTCTTTACTTTCTTCTGATCAATACGCGCCAACTCGATATATACCACAGGCGAAAAGCGGAGTGATTATGCACTATTTCCATTAATCTACACAAGTTTCAGACTAAAACTAACAGAAAACATACAAAATAACTATACCTATATATAGTTAATTTAAATTTAACATGAATTACTCGTCGAATGCCTGCTCGCTGAATACTAAAATGCTGTTTAGTTTGTGAGCGCCGCCGCCGCGGATACTCAACTAGGAAGTGGCAGATCTAATAATGGGGGAGAGATGAAACTTTGTCTTATACAAATGTATATTTAAAACAAATACTATTATATTATATTTACTAACAATTGGAGACTCAAGTAGAAACCTATATATAACCTTACAATATTGATTAGAGGTATGTATATGTATAAAATAGATTTAAGAATGCTCACTACTAGGTATGTATGATCTGTATGTAATTGAACTTACTCAAAATTTTGCAACTGAAAGGAAATCAACATAGAATCTTAAGGTCAGTCAGCTTTTGCTATGACATTTTGTAGTAAATTCCTGATATATATGTGTAATATGATAGCAACTCGCTCGCGGCTTTGGCCGCTTTTACTACACAATTATTTATTTTCACATTTTAATTACTTTCGTGATTTAATAACATTATAATTTTAAAGACAATATTCATAAGTTCAAGTTCAGCCAATTCAATAGGTGCCTAATTGTAGCAATAAAGTCGTATGTAATTCTTTAAATTGACATTATTTATGAACTTGTTGTATATCGGTATCAAAGGCGGAAAATTAAATTCTATTATTACATGTCCGTCTGATAGACGGCCAAACGACATAAAATGCAGACAATAAGAGAGATCGGGCGAACGGCGCCGGTGGGAAGGAACCTTTCCACATTTATTATTTTAACACTGAGTAATTAAGGTAGGCTAAGTTGAATTTGTGCTTTCTTTAGCGTAAAGAATCAGACAAAACGTATAACATTTTAAAAAAATATTGTTTTGGGTTCTATTACATCAATGCCCCCTATTAGTTGATTTTCTCATATATCTTCCATGAACAGACAGCGAGGAGTTATATTTTTATTACATGTATATAGATTATACAAACAAAATAAGTACATAAATATTAACAATTAAACCTACAACCCAATCTAATAACTCCTAAGAAATGAGTAACAATATCCTTTCAACCGTTCGACGTGGGTCACATGAAAAACATTATACATGTCACGAATGGCTGGACCCTTTTGATTGGTCATAGTCGAATATTTCTAAGAAATCACCCAATTTTGCATGATTCTATGAAAGAAATGGCACAAATAATCTTGATAACATTTATTATTGAATTTATATATTTCCTAATGGAATTATTATTGAAGATTTTTTTTATGAAAAAGGGAGCAGTCAGTCTCTGTATTCTCTTTTATTATTTTAATAATAAACAAGTAATTGAACGGAGTTGTAATCGAACTCACAACCGTCGCGATTACAGTGGGCCACAATGGTTTATTTGTACATACATACATTATGCATACATATGCGAAACAGATAATAAATTCCTCATGCCGCGGAAGTATCCAAATAATTCGAGCCACTATAAGATGTTCCGGCGGCGGCGGTTACAAAGTAGTTACAACTGCGCTCCAACTTGTCCAAGTTTAAAGATTTAAAACCCGAATGGGAAATATATCACGGAGGAGGGCTGCCATAGCATAATATATACAATGTACATACTATGAATAATGATTATTTAGTAGAAAATATACGGAGAAAGCTATTTTCATTTACTGGTTGAAGCACTTTTTGGCATAAGACTAACAAAACAAAATAAAAGTTAAAGCTAAATCCAGTTAGTTTTAACACCAGTTTTCGTCGGCCTACCCTAATATATGGGGATTTACTTTGGAAATACTCAAAATTAAAATACATAATTTCACTACGTCATTGCAAACGAGCGAGTGAACAACCCTAATTTCATTTAAATGTGAAAGCCTCGTAAACTACAAAGACGGTATTCCATCGTAACTTTTATGACTTAGTGAAGCTTAGTTTTGCTTTGACCGCATTTAATGTCTCTATATAATGCTCATATGCATATTATCAGTATTTCTGTTTTCTTATTTGACCTCTAGGAGCATATGGGGAATTAAAAAAGTGATATGTAGTTCATTGAGATCATGATGCTGGGGTACAGCAGCGGACTGTAGTCGCGTCGATTTGAGAGTCGATTTCCAAATGGGAGGATAAATTATTTTGATTAACTCGCTGTGCTAAAAATAAGCGCGGCGTAAAATTCCACCACTAAATAAGTCTCGAAAATTAGACGGAAATAGGGGAATAGAGTGCTAGTAATAGGCTCCATCTACCTTCCCTGCTACAGGCGTGGAACTAAGAAGAGGTCAGCTAAATATAATTCAATATTTTAATTAATCAATCAATATATTTAATTTACTTTAGGTACTTTAAATACAATGTATAAGATATATTTTTTATATGGCAAATCATGATATACAGTTTCGCTTACAGCTTAATCGAATGCACGACATTTGGAAACATACATATACACCGTTTCACTCTAGACACATAATTCATTCCCTTTGTAAATAAAAAAAAACAAAAAAATAAGCTTACTAAAGGGATCCATTCTTAGATGTATTAAGATATTTTACAAATGTGACATGTAACAGGGAAAGCCTCTTCAATATAAGATGAAAGGGGTACGTACCTGAAACAAAAATAATTAATTTATTATAAAAATGTATTTTTGTAATAAATTAATTATTTTTGTTTCAGGCTTTTACATAAAGATTTTATGATGAAATAATTTTGACTAGTAAAGAGTTAAGCAATAATATTAACTTGAGGTTCGATTCTTCGAGACTCGAGACAATTAAATGTTTAATATATTTATTTTCTTCTTTCTTTCTTTCCCCACTGGTAACAAAGCAAAGAACAGCATCGAGATTCGGAACTCAACACGCAGTGCCTGTACCAGAGCTCAGTGGAAAATAGGAAAAGGAAATGCATTAATGGGTACAGAGTTTCTCAACACTAAATTTTTAAGGTTTCCTATGCCTACTCAGCTATGTGAGGGGCGTGAAGTAAAAAGAATAACTCATAAGAAGCCATCGGTAAGTGACTCACTGTAAAAGCAATGGTAATGGGTTCGATTTCCACTTGGTGAAATAAATTGTTTTCAATGACCTGCTAGGGCATGGCATATTATTATAAATACTTAAATATTTACAGTACTTCTTTTAATGAAACAGAAAGGAGATTTAAAGAGCTTTAGATATACCTAACTCTACTTTATTCTGACTATATTTAAGCAATGTACAAAATTACCTACTTTACTTGACAAAAACAAAATAACATATCAATATTAACTATAAAAATAATCTTCTAACGTACCATTAAAAGCAAAAAAACAACTTTGATTTTTACAATGGAACAATCGTATTTATATCAATTATTTGAAACGCGGCGTATGTCGGTTTATAACTCAATTACACAATAACGCCGGAACGGAATCGCGTTATTGCCATTTATAAATATTTAAAACGGCTTTGGGAGGCAGCAAAGGGGAAAATATCCATTCATTGAATGCGAACATCAAATTTTATAAGCAAAGCCTTGCCATATAGCGACTATCGTGGAGGTATCGTGGAGGTCTAGGGTGAAATAGCATAGTTAAATATACATAGTTCTAATAAAAATGTACATGTTTTAACATAAAAAGTTAAGTTATTTTTAGAACTAACTTCACATTGTATTCTGAATATAACACGTGTTAAAATAATTGGAGTAAATTAGTTATATTTAATATTGCCTTTTCCTCGCTATAGCGTGGTAAGGCGCAGTTCTGAGTTCCGCTACTCAACTCGCAAGACTGCATAATTTGGCGGGAACTGGGGGCCGGGGCGTATTAATAGGAACAGTGTCTTTAGACTAGGTAGGTCCCAGATTTCATCTGCTTATCCTACTACCCACAAGAGTCGTTAACAGTGAGACATTGAACATGAATATTAAAATAGTGACCACCGTGGCGCAGTTGTGCAGAAGACAAAACATGGCGTTGAGTTCCGCCACTCGACACGCAATATATCTTGAATTGGGCGGTGCGTGGGGAACCTTATATTCCCGGCCATGTTCGGCTTTCCCCTTCTATTTGTGGGATACGGCTGTGCACAATACGAACTAAATTATATCTTAACTTAGCTTCACGCTTTATCCCTAGCGGGGGAGTCAGAAAGAACGGAGCGCCAAACGCTACGGTTTAATAATATTTAATCAGACAAAACCTTTGGCAAAAGCTAGTATAATTCTTTTAATCTTAACCCCGCCACTAATTACTACTTTATGAATAAACAAGCGTCTCGCTCCATAGAAGACGTTAGCGCGAAATTGCTAGGTAAATAAATAATTTACCTCGATCTCAAGTTTAAGAGGCTGTAATGTTGTATCTTCTTTTAAGAGAATATTTAGTGAGACCTAAGTGACCTTCGATTACAGAGGAACGATGATAGTGAAGGCATGAGTACTGCACCAATAGTAGAAAAAGAATTGATTTAAAAAGATCTTAAGATGCATTTTTTTTTATTATTTTGTCACCGAGGAGAACCAAGCTAGAAATGTTATTTGCTTTCTTTATACCCGTTAGAGTTTTTGGAAATTTAAAAAATAGACGTTATAGCGCGGCCAGTCACAAAGTGTGACTGTTACACCGACTGGTTGTGGGTTCGATCCCCACTTGAGGAGATGAAATATTTACTTAAATTTATATTTCCATTTCTTAGCTCTGATGTCAAAGACAAGCGCGGCGTCGACGTTTGCCACTCAATACGCAATGCCTCCAGATTTCGGCAGAAAGAGGGCAACGGAGTGTCTTTCGGCAGAAAGTGGGCAACGGAGTGTCTTAACACTAGGTTCCCTCTGCGTACCTGCTGTTGCTGTGTACAAAATAAGCGTGAATTACGTATGGATTTATTTATATATTTGTCAAACGCAGCGTTGAGTTTCGCTCACACTGTATCTAGAAACTTTAATAAAATTGACGTCAAGTGACATTTATATAAGTTTTCTCAAACTTTATCAACAGATATAATAACCAGATTGCTATACATAAGAGATGACAGAAACAAAAATAATTTTTATACTAAAACACATAGAAACACAATCCAAGTGCCATCCTACCCTTGTCAAGTGAAATTACAGCAATGACACATGTCGATGACACTTCTATTAAGTCTCGATTGTGTTTTAGTAGTGGACGAGGGAACATAGACTAACTTATTCTTTTGGCTTTTACGGTTCTTTTTTGCGTAGTATACAGTCTGTCTTTCTTCAAAGTTAGAAGCACATTTGTATTATTTTTTTCAAATAAATATAGTAAAATCCCTAATAATTAGTAACGTTAATAAAAATAAATTATAAATTACAGTTAAATTGAATTATATTTTTATTTCAACATTTACCATCGCTCTACAGGATATATACTAAATACAAATTTCACTTAAAAAAGTAGCCGTCATAGTACAGGAGCACACGAGTGTGACTAACGTGGCGGTTATTGGTTCCATCCCCACTAGGGAAAATAAAAAAAAAAAAAATATATTTAATTATTTTCATTTTTTCGCTCTGGCACCAAGACGAAAGACCAGCGCTGAGTTCAGCCCCTCAACACGTAATGCCTTGAAACATTCGGCAAAAGGCGTATCTTAACACTACGTTCCATCTGCCTGCCCTGCTATGTGCGGGATACAGCATGAAGCTGATTTGATTTTTATATTCACTGAATAAAAAAACAATAAAAACCAACCCGAGTTACGAATGTAACTGTATTAATTCGAAAATAACGTTGAAGCAAACAATTAACGAACGTAGGCGGGCATAAACAGGGTAGCGTAAATTTAATTTGTACAGCCCAAATTAGCTAAATTTATATATAAAACATAATCTATTAAGGTGAAGCTATTTTGGTAATGACGTTTTGAGGGGGTTTGAATTACATAGTGATTTATATCGTAAATGAGATTATGAAAAAGTTTAAGAAACCCCATATTGAAAGAAAAACAAAATGAAATGAATTTAAAAAAACCTGACATATGCGAGATAAAGCGTGAAGCAAAAAAATAACATGACAGTTTGGATTTTTTAATAAAAAAATTAAAAAATCCACACCCACCAAAGACAGACAACAGTTAATCGTAACGATAATTTCAAAAGCGCATATTTCCACACAAAACAGCAGAAACTGTTCATTAATTCCCTTTAGTGGAACACATTTCAAAACGAATATAGAACGTAGCGCCTCAAAAATTTCAATGCCAAATGAATTTCGCGATCTCTGTGATTCATCTCATCTCATTCATCGTACAACGTTGGTACAGTTGTTTGAAACTTCGAGTTAAGGCCGGTGTGAAGTATTACCGTGTAAAGTATTACCATCTGAAATTGTACTAATTATTAAAGTTTTAATAAAAAGACACCGTCATGGTGCTGCTGGCAAGTATCTTCCTCTATCCACAACGGTTTTGGATTCAATAGCTATTGATTTTGACAACAAATTATTTTAAGAATTACACCTAATTTTTCCTGTACGATTCGACAAAACACGGCGTTGAGTTCCACTTATCAGCACATCATGTCCTTGTGTTTAAGATAAATCAGTTAATAAAGAAAAGAGTGGCGTCATTAAGCTTTTTTTGTACTTAAAATGTCAAATAAAGCCATGTGTAACACGAGCAGTAACTTTGTAACGGTTTGGTAAATATGACTGACAAGTTCCATATTCTCGTTATCGCAGTTAAAAATTTCGATCAAAAATACTCTGTAATATTTTGAATTTCAAAGGAAGAAAATTTTACTTTGTGGTCTCTTTATGCTAAAATTCTTCAGGCATCACTTTATTTACAGGTAGCAAATAAAACGTAATAGTATTAAGTACTCAACACGCAATGCCTCTAGAATTCGGCAGAAAGTGGGGAACGGGTGGTCTTAACACTAAGTTCCCTCTGCCTACCCTGCTGTATGCGGGATCCAGCGTGAAGCTGAAAAAAAAAGTACAATATAACTATACTTACTTTGTGTAATAAACTTTGTGTAAAAAACACAAAAGCAATGGATTCAATCCGTAGATTGAGAAAAACATTTTTTTTTTCTCCGTTCCATTAACACTCTGTTCTATTAAAACTCCGTCGTCATTCGATATTAAAATTAAGTCTATACAATCATTAGAATTCAAAATCATATTATGTACAAATCATTATTCACTATAGAGTAAAATCAACTTTATCATAAAATCATTCACTACTAATTCACAGAGTAAATAGGTACTAAGACACGAGTCTTAAGAATATATTTAGCAGAAAATGAGTAAAGAAGTATCTCGAAATAGATAGAAGTTCCATACACGCAAGCAAACAGCCGCGCGTGACTCGAATAATGTTGCCTTATTTGGATATAATTATAATAACTTATTAATTATCTGAAACCAAATATGGCTGTGTTTATAATTTAAGATTTTAATTATAAATGCTAAGCGTATCTTTCTCTAGAATATATTATACTATATAAGCGTACAAAATTAAGAAAACAAAGTGCATCTATGATTACAGCCACGCCAACTAACACGAAATGTCTCAAAAATTGGGCGCAACGTGGGGGACGGAGTGTCTTAAATTTTAAGTCATCTATGTAGTTGAAAAAAATATATACGAAACACAAACATACGTAAACACTGTTAGAAGACGTCGTGGCGCGAGGTAAGAAATCTCTTTTTTTGAGATCATCAAAAATAATTAGTGGAAAAATGTGGAATATTTAACAGAATATCATATTTCTCTAGAAAAATCGATTTTCATTTCACTATCCAATCCGAAGCAATTCATAGAAGGTTAATATTCCCTTTTGAAAAGTATTCCGTTTCTAAAATTCCAAATTCCTAGACAGCTTACTACGACATGAACGCAAAAATTGAGTAGCTATTTTGTTTTCTATTTTCAAGCATACTGTTTATTCTAGCTGTATTCGCCGTTGAGTTTAGAGCGACGTAATATCTCGCTTTAATAGCAAAAGGCCTCTAACTTATATTATTTTTAAAATTGAAATATGTAATTTAGTTTTACTTCACGGCACATTGTATAAAGAGAATCTAGTGTTAAGACATTCTGTTCCCAGCTTGCCATCCAATTTTTCTTGCCTGGTGCGTTGTTGCTAATCTAGAATGGAATCCGCAACCAACGCGTTTACAGTCAAAAGCTGTGCCTCTGCGCGACGACTGCCTTACAATATACTTACAAGAAATATATCTTTTCGTCTTAGACCACTTCACAGCTGTCCCATGTGTGGGGGGTAATATTTAACTACCGACCGTTCTGAGATTTCAATCTTGCACGCCGTCTAAACACACGGGCGTGACTTGAATGGAAAGTGCGGTATTGAAAAGAGGTAATTTTGACGTAGCGTAAGAAAATTTTATAAGTTTATAAATTTCAAGCGTCTTCACAATCTTGTGGCAGCATACGGTTTGAGGTGGAGAGTATAATATTATGTTTATTTAAATTTCATCGTGAATATATAGTAAAGTTTGTTAGTGTATATACAAGTTAGTATTATAGCAAGATTTATGTTTATTTTAACGTAATTTCATAAGTTTTGAATATATCTTAGTGAGTACAAATGTCACTCAATATGATTTAGTTCTGCTAAACTAAACGCGCAATGCGAGTATAGATTTATGTATGTATGAATAAATTCTTAAATAGTTAAGTGGAATATATCATATTTTGAATATTAATCCAAACTCTCCATTCTGGTAAAATAAAAAATATTTATCATATTTTCTGCCTGTTTGATTAAAAAAAATGTTTAATTCAATATTTTTTTTTAGATTCCCGCTTATAGTAGGAACCTATCATGTTATAAAAGATATACAGCGTGGTTTTTAAACTACTTTCCCACATACAACACAATATTTGACATATTGCGTGTAACGCCACGCGTTGTATTGTTACCAAGGCAAGAAAATAAAAATAAAAGGAAACTAATGCACATCCCGTCAGATGCTGTGCCGCTGCGCCACAATGGTTTCATTAGTAATATAATTGTAACGGAAACTGGCAGAACGGAAATACACACGCATGACGAAGTTTTACAATTTTCATGTACACTTCCAAAGCTTATTATATAATATTAAGACTTAAATACAGTTGCTGAGAAAACATCCAAGTGATGTTGAATACGAAATATAAATGTGGAATTAACAGCCAAGTAACATATAAAAGTGAATAACAAAATTATAAATTAGTATATAACTACAAATACTGCTTTCATTTTGTCTGGAAAAATTTGCATTGCACGCTCACTTAAGAATAGTCTGGTATCCACGACACAAATTTTACAAAAAAAAATGCACTAAAAATAAAAATAAAAACCACAATATTTACAAGAACATATCTGCGCAAATCTAGTCCAGGTTCCCCCCAGAAAATCTCTACAGATACGCCCATGTACACCTGTATATGGGTACGAGTGTAACATAATCAAAGTATTATCAACATACGTATAGCATTCCTAACGACAGTATCTTAACACGTCACAGAGTAATAAATTAATTTGCGAGTCGACGTAGGAAGTTGCGTGCTAACAGCAATCTATACACGACACGCTTCGTTGGCTGCAACGAAACGGCAGACGATTATATAATACGAAATATACATTTGTTGTGTACAAGCTCAATATTATATATTAAACATTAAAATATTATATATCTAGGTCCTTATAATTCGAGGCCGTCCTGGCACAGTGACAACGTCTGACCGTAAGTACGATTGTTGTAGTTTTAATTCCCACTCGGTGAATGAATTCATTTTATGTCCTCGATCCGGATTAGGCGGGACATAGAGTTCCGCTATTCAACACGCAATGTCTAAAAAAAAGATTAAACTGAAAGTGGAGAACGAAGTGTTTTAACACAAGGTTCCCTCTGCTTACCCTACTATATACAGCGAGAAACTAAGAAAAAAATAATAATACAAATCAACAAACAGTGGAACAATCTCCTCGTAGGGGAAGTGGCGTGCTACGCGTAACGCTACGCTCGGTCGGTCGCGGCGTGAAAGTTGTATTTACAGTAGGTATCTATTAACTTTATATATGGACATATTGGTGCGCATTCATTTACATTACTTATTTCGTTACGTGTGTTGTATATTGTCATTGCAATTATTTGTTTTGCGATCGAATAGATAAATATTATACAATATTTTTTGTTAAGTTGCAGAAAAACTTTGAATGTTCATTTTTATTTTATTTCTTTTAGCTTCGCACTTATAGCGAGGTAACCAGAGAGAACGGAACGCCAAACGCAACGATCGCGACATATTTCTTTCGTCTCGTCCATTCGCATCAGATTGTATTTATTGGTAAATATTATTGCTTTGTTCCTATTCTATAGCATTTCTCATTATCCGCTACAAATAAAAAAAACAATGGCAATAAAAATTAAGGAACTATTTGTTTTCTCAAAATATTTAATCACGTACCATTTTAAAACAAACTTTGTCCCACCGCGAATCACATATTTTCTTTCCAAGACGAAAGTTTACACATACAGATTCCCTGGATGGGAAAGAAATCGATCATTTCGACACCGAAATGTCTCCCATACATTTGGCGTAGAATAACATAATTTCATTGAAAAAAAGATTCAAAATTATTGTACCTTACAATCGAGTTGTTCGTACTCTTTAGTTATAAATTTTCTTCTGTCTATAGCTAACGTAACTCTTATCTATCTACATTTGTTTTTGTTTAGTCTTGTCATTTCATATACTCGTAGTTGAAGTGTGACGTCACTACAATCAATCATTTTCCTTTGGTGGTAAATAGATAGTTATTATTTTAGTTTTGTAGTACCGTTCAATATAATCGTCAAATATTTCATATGTTAGGTACACATAAGCGTGTGTTTTATATTAACCATATATAGTATATTTAGTAATTGACGTTCGTTATTATTATTATACACATCCATAATTATTTATTGCATTCACAAAGATTTTATGTAATTATTGGATGTTTTTGTTCATAATTGTATAAATAGTCACCTACACTCTGTATCAAGTTATATTTCAAGTTTTTTTACCATAGCGAGGAAATGAGAATAATTCTTTCTCCCATGTGAAAATCGGACCCAAGACTGACGGACGTTGTACCGCTAGGCTACGACGGCCGTGTATGATTCGATTTATATGAACTAACAATATTATAACAATAAGAGAAAATGTAGTGACTAACTATTCCGTTTTTAATGCATATTATGCTTCGAATGTTTGACACTAAACGAAGTCAGTTACTTATTCAAACATCCTTAGCTAAAACAAGCAGTACTTTGTGTCGTATCTTCTATGTTTAGCTAACACGACTGTATGTATGGAAATCAGCAAAGTAGTACATAAAGTATTTTATATATTTTTAACTTCACTCGCTAAAATTATATATTTTTAATTTTTTTTAAATATTAATTTATTACATTTATTCATGCACAAACTTTACACTTTGGTGAATCATTATTTTTTACTGCATGTATAATAATAATAGTTGTAAAAATTATATATATAAATAACAATCTGAAACAATTTAAAATAATATAAATGAAAGCAAACAAAAATTTAAATATTACATTCGTAGACTCTTTATAACCTCAAAATATCATTTTTAGAGTTAGAAAACTGTCAGTCAAAAAAATATATCTTTTACTGCAAAACATGGGCCTATAGTATATAGCCTATTAATATATTGATCCTCACTAAGTGCTACTTGGCTTTACTATATGATAATAAAAAAACTTCTACAGATTTCCAATATTTTACACAACTTCAAAGAAGGTTGAATACAAAAAGTTCAATACAAAAGTCACAAAGTTCACAAAATGTCGTACAATACTTTTTGAAAATCTTATCATTTTATTTAGAAATACGAAGCTAAAAGTATTTAATACTTATTTATTTGAAAACGGTTAAGCTTGAAGATCTCAATCCCTTTCCAATGGTCACGTTTCAATATCGCCGCCGTCGTAGCACAGTGGCACACTCGGGGAATGAATTATTTTATATTTTCATTTCCTTGTTCTTGTAACAAAACAAAAAAAAGTGTGGCTTTAATTTCATATATGGGATCGAAATGTCTTACCACTAGGTTTCCTCTGCCTATACTGCTATATGTGTGATACACCGCGAAACCACAAAAAAAAAACGGTTCAACATGTCAGAGGGAGACGGCAAATGTTTTCACAACTCCATTAACAACTTATTATTAGATAAGAGTGGACTTAATTTTCTCAGTTCGCTTTATTTTTGGATTAACTCTTTGAAATTTGTAATTTGTTCAAAATTTTAAATGAAAACCAGTCGGTAACGAGTTTGCAAATCATTAAAAGGGTTCTATACTGTACTTATGTACATTCAAATATATATTTTTGAGATCGTCGAGGCGGAGCGACATGGCGTTCGGATTTTGCTCGGAGGAATGAAGTAGTTAATATGTTCCTTCCCTCGTCTGTGAATGTGAATGCATCATGTAATATTAGATCTCAAAAAAATGGCAGTTGGAACCTGGTAGTTCATTAGATATGCGCCTTCAATCAAACAAACTGTTCAGCTTTTTTATATATTATGATAGATTTGGTTTTTCCACCTTTTCATTGATATAGAAAAAATCGTGCTTATATGGCTGGCGCATACACCAACATTTCAAAATTTGACTTTGTAATTTATTGAATCATATAAAGAAATTACCTACCATTTAAATATAACTATACATTTAAATGGCAATTTACCCTGGAACAATCACATTACCTAGGCCCCTACCACCTACGTAGCTGCACTAACAATCTCACTATAAATCGTACGGTATACATTTTATAGTCGAATTCGATCATAAAAACTAAGATAGAAGCTCTGATTTGCACAAAATAGATCCCAAAAAAAGGCGTCCAAAGATAAAATAGCTGTAAAATTCACTATAAATAAGAAAACAGTAAAACGTTCAATAAATGCTATATATAAAGTTACATCTTATTTGGGAAAACTTTGATTAAGACAAGATATTTTTTTTATTTCTTCTTTCCTATGTATATATTTTTACTATAATAGTTGATAATTTATACAAAATAAATGAAAATAAAAACCCATTAATAAATCGCTTCGGAACTTTCGTATGTTAATAAAAATATTCTATAAGTTTTCAAAAAATGCTAGGTAATATGTAATATTACTTTTGTTTTAGTTTTACCTACTAATATAATAAAATTAAATAAAAAAAATGTCTTTACAAAATGATAAGCTCTGAAAATCTCAATTTATAGCCTTGAAAATCTTCAAAATATACAATAAAAAGTGTTATCGGCTTTTAGCAATAAGATATTTTACGACACTATAAAGTGATTTTTATCAATAATCTCATGAAATACGGTTAATAAATTTACGATTGTCAATTTTCAATAGCCTCGCGTCCCATATATTCGAGTCACGCGCCTTTGCTACGAAGGGTCTCGTTAAGATCCACTTCTTCAAAAAAATATTGAGAATACTAGTAATTTATACAACATATCAGGGAATAACGACTCGGTGTGCTTAGATTTGCTTGGAGTAAAAATACGCACGTTAGTATTTTTTAATTAAAATGTTTTTCTTATAAATTTATAAAAAATAGCACCGACTTTATAAATAGCTTCTCCAAAACTGTTGTAGGTTCAATTCCCACTCGAAGAAATGAATTATTTTAATTTTCTTCGCTCTGAAAACACAATACTTCTAAAATTAGGCGGTGCGTGGAAAACGAAATGTCTGAATACTAAGTTGCCTTTGCGTACCTTACTATATACGAGATACATCGTGGAACCAAAAAAAACCCCTAAAACATTCGTATTCATATCCATCGTACAAGCAAGTCACACATCCACTGCGCTACTAAGATTTCTAAAACTTAATACACACATAAGACCAACATGTAAAAATAAATCTACATGAATTTATTTCTACGAGCGCTATCGGGGGGCGAATAAAAAGGTTTACTATAAGTTAACTCCGCATGTCAGACCCGAAAAGAAGTTTAACTGGCGCTGGGATTGATAGAGGTAGGAAGTACGTACATCTTGTATATGTAAGTTGTAAGTAAACCTTCCAGAATATAACTAGGCGGAAGAAAAAAAAAATTAAAATCATTATGGATGGAATAATGAACATACAAATTCAATAATGAGCTAAAAAAGCATGTATGTATTACACACGGAAACTGTTCTTTAATAGGAATCAAATCTTGACCAGAACAGTCGAATTGAGATTAAACTAAAACAAAAATATAGCGTCAAGCTGAAATCTAGACACTCCGTTCCCCAAGGATTGCCAAATTTTAGAGACCTTGCGTACCGAAGGGAATTGAACTTGCGTCCGTCACGCTTATAGTGAAAAGCTCTACGGCTGCGCCATTTTACAAAATAAAGCAGATACTCAATTTAATATAAATTATATTATCAATCTTCCTTTAGTATTTTTACTTCACATTTTATCTTGTCAGTGCGTACAATATACATATATATACATATACAAAATTTATCTTTGCATATAAAATTTACGGTTCACTTTATAAAGGGAGTGGATAAAACTCCACATAAGGGTCCCGGCGCAAAGTTTGTACATCTTGTTTTATATCCTACTTGATTTGATAAGGGAGTACTGAGCTATATTGTACAAAAAAAATACTACTGATTTAACGAAAATAATAAAATACTTTTTAAAAAAATTTAAATAACACGAAATTTTTGTACGGAATTTCAATAATTTTATTGTTATATGAGTGCAGTGAGCGAATATATATTTTTTTAAAATAATCGTTTATTTTAAACTTCTATAAAAAGAGAAGTTTCTTAATTCGAGTATATTAAGAAATGTCAAGGTTTTGGGTTCAAATTTTAATTAGAGGATTTACATACATTTATAATATTATGTAAATATTAGATAATAAATAATAAAGAAATTATTTATTTTTCACTGAGGTGTTTATAGATTTGTCAATAGGAAAATATAGTCCAATTAAACAGAACAGTTTTTTTTTATAATTTTTATAAAACTACATTGAAGCCGTCGTGGCACAGTGGCTCGAGCGTGTAACTGTAGACGTATTGGTTGTGAATTTGTGATTATTTATGACTATTTTCATTTCCTCGCTCTGGTAACAAGGCAAACGCTGCGCGTTAACCCCGCCACGTTGTCTATAAAATTCGGCGGAAAGCGCAGAGAAGACGGTCTTAGCACTAGGTTCCCTCTACGTACCCTGTTATAAGAGGAGCACGGCGTGAAATTAAAAAATACCCTAATATTAATATTATCAATTCCAAATGACAAATATTAACTAGATAAATGAATACAAAATGAACACCATTTAGGAAGTTTGATTGCACGACGCGCCGTAAAGCTAACCGGCTCTAGTTCGTTAGAACCTGGCAGCCCGACGTAGGGAGCGATATTTTTTTATTGAATTATATAGCGTAATAAAACAAGTATTTTTACGAAAATGTTTTCTTTCAGTAGAAAAGTGTTCGTTAACGGTGCCTTAGTAAATACGTTCCGTGATGATGATGGTTGTATGACAAAAGTATTTGTACCGTTGGCCGTTGTGGCATAACGTTTTTGTAAACGTGACGGTTTAGGATTCGATTCCCATTCGGGGGAATGAATTATTTGTATTATTTATGCCCTCTAGTAACCGGACAATGTGGAGAGTTTCGTCATCCACTAAACCATGTTCTCATATAATAGGCACAGAGTGGGAAGTGAAATGCCTTAACACTAAGTTCTCTCAACCTGCCTTGCTATATGTAAGATACAGTATGAAGCTAATCCTTAATTACTATATCGTAATTAAAGATAGTGGAGGCGAAAAATACAAAAACAACCGATGTTTGCTTTTCAGAGACATTGCATCTTGTTATTACTCAGAATGGGAATCGAACCCACTACCGGTGTGTCTACATTCAGACCATATGCCGCTGTGCCATAGAGGCGTCAAACATTTTGTTCTCCGTTACACTTCACGCTGTATCTCGCACACAACAGGATAGGCGGAAGGAATCTAGTGTTAAGACAATCCGTTTCTCACTTTCCGCCTAATTCTGGAGGCAATGCGTGTTGAGTGGCGGAACTCAACGCTGCGCTTGGCGACAATATCCGACTGAAGAAATGGCAATTTATTTTTTTATAAATATATCATTTTCTCTAGTGGGGATCGAACCCACAACCAATCGCGTTTACAGATCGGCACTTCCCAACAATATAAAAAGCCTTTGTAATATAATACAAAAGAAATAAAAAAACAAAGGCCGAGGCCTCCCCGATAAAGTCGTTAAACACAACGCCATTGATGCAGCATTTTCAATATTTTAATTAATTAACGAAAAACAATTACGATTTAAATGTCCGATGTTAAACGAGTTTCAAAGTAAAATTTAAAATTATTTTTGAACTATAAAAAAATCATGATTTATATACGGTTCAATACGGTTTTTTTCGTAAATAATTATTGACTTCTTAATAGTGTACCTTGGCCTATATAGTATTTTGTACTTTTTGTATTAAAGGACAAGTTGTACACAGAATAGTCGTGGGTTTGACTCTATAATTCAACATGTTATTGCTTATCCAAATATTATCTTAAAATTATAGAAAAGTAACTGATAATATAACCATATCAATACCAAATATATAAGCTCATATAATTTTTTAAAGAGATTTCCGAAATTTCGATATTTACAGCAATAAAATATAGCACAAAAATATCTATTTTTGGTGCATAGCATGCAGTACCTATGCACCAAAAATCGATATTAATACATTTTCCTTTAAAAGATTAAGTAAACTCAGATGTAACGCATAGTGTACACAGCTAATTACGTCAGAAGATGAAATCCGTAACCGAGCGTGGTTAAAATACGAGTATATCCAATAGATCAAAGCTTGTCAATTTCGCGGGGAAACGCCAACGTCGCACGGCCCGGTGGAGCAGAGAAACGGTTATATACGCTTACCTAAGAATATACTAACTCCAGCTTTCAATCAGAATCAAAAATTCTATTAGATTTGTGGATAAAAGATTTAAGGTTTTAGCTTTAGGTTTAAATAATAGTAACATATTAAATACTAGCCATTCACTCGCGACTTCGCCCGCTTGATTTACACAATTATGGACGTACTTATATGAATTGCTTTTTTTATTATTAAATTGCATTAGCTGTTTCTGAGATAAGCTAACAAACAAACAAACGCACAGTCAATAAGACAAAATTTTTAATATTAATTCTTTTTGTTTTATGACACTAATAAATGTACTCAATAATAGTTTTTCTTATATATCTTCCGTATTCAGACTTTTTTAGGGATACTCAAAAATACAACATGAAAGATAGTTATGAAAAATAAAGTGATAGGTATGAGATGACTCATCATGTGTTTTTCAATAATAACAATTTATTACGTAATGAAAAGGCGGAAAAGCTCAGCAATTAAATCAATATTTAATAACTAAGAAAATAAAGAATAAAATTTCATTGTTCTGTAATAGTTGTCAAATTTGACAGCTGTCAAAATGTTTGACACTTGTGTCCGGCGAGTTCAACACAAAGAGCGGTTAGATATAGATCATTTTTGACACGGCCCACATAGTAAGCAGTTTTTTTATGTATGAATTCATGGAACTCGTATATTTTTAGTCTACGAACACAGTTGTACACTTTTTATTTAATATGGCTGAAAAAATTGATTGCTGTGACAAAGTTCAGCGTTGACTTTCGCCATTCAATGCGAAATGTCTACAAAATCTATGTGGGGGACGGAGTGTCTTAGCAATAGATTCCATCAGCGTACCCGGCTATATGCAGGATAAAAAGCAGGGAGCAGCAGTAATCGTGTTTTAGTACATTTATACACATACGAATTTAATAGATCATCAGATGCCAGTCGTGGCGCAGGGGCACAAATTTGAAAATAAGACATGCAAAGTACTAAACAGAACATATAAATACTAGGTTTCCTCTGCCCTGTGACATACAACATGAACTAAAAAAAATCTCAAAAAATGTAAGCAATAGTTAAGTAGTACCTAAACATCACTGCCAATACACAAAGTAACAAGCAATACAAAAGAAACAAATATATTTAAAAATTAAAAGGCCAATAAACAAGTTGAAACAAACCTAGTTAACTAACTTCCTACAAAACGGCGTGAACCCTATTTATTTTTCTTAACAGATAGAGCAAAATATACCGTAGTATCTTTAAAATGTCTGAAACAGCAAGTTAAAAATTACTGGTATGTGTTGGAATGCTCCGAGGCAATTAAGGGACCTCGCGCACTCGATGGAACCGAAAAAAGTTAGGAATGAGATCATTTATCAAGACTTAAAAGTTATTTAATTGTGTGAATTCAACGAAGTAAGGTAGTTTAAAATATAAATAATACATTTTGATTTGAGTTACAAACTAAAAATATAATGTTAACATTATCATATTTATTTTTTACACGCAATGATCTGGTTTTTTTTTCAAATTAGTAATAAATTTAATCTACACCAATATCAGTTTAACTAGCATGTAAGAGAATTTAACGTTTAGACACTTCTTTCTCCACACATACACATCCACTTTAGGTACTCGCATTGAGTATCGGTACCGTAAAGCCAATGTGCCAATGGGAATAGACTGAAGAAATAAAAACAATATCATAATATATTATAAAATCTTCTAATGTATGCAGACTGTACTTATACATTATCCCTAAGCTACACGATGGCATCGCACGCCTACTATAGATAACTAAAGACATTTTACTATATTATTATTGTTAAGTTTTGTTCCACATTTATTCAAGAAAAACACTCTTTTATTATACGTTTTCTAAAAAAAATATCACTTTCTAGCTTCACGCTGTATCCCGCACACAGCAGGGTAGGCAGAGGGAACCTTGTGTTAAGACACTCTGTACCCCACTGTCTACCGAACTCTGGAGGCATTGCGTGTTGAGTGGCAGAACTCAACGCCGCGCTTATCCTCTACACCAGAGCAAAAAAATGGAAATATAAATTTAAGTAAATATTTCATCTCCTCAAGTGGGGATCGAACCCACAACCAGTCGGTTTTACAGTCACACTTCGTGCCGCTGCGCCACGACTGGCCTCTATCACTTTTCCAGATAAAAAAACAACAAGCTGAGAGGAAAATTAATATCGCCACGAAATCAAGCGAGGAGGTAACTCTGATAAGGATTATTTCCGCCACTATTAATTGGTTTGTTAATTAGTTTTACTCATAAACCAACTGTTCTCATATTTGTTGTAGAACATGATTGCGAGCGTATTCCTGCCTACTCTTAATTAATTCAATAAATTATGTTAAAAAACTGTATTTAATTAAAATTACACAGATTGCACACCATTTGACAGCAAACGCGATGGTTGTGGACTCAATTACCACTCGTGAGAATTAATTATTTTCATTTTGTCGCTTTTGTAACAAGATAAAGTGCGGCGTTGACTTCCGCAACGGTATGTTTTAAATTTTTGCAAAAAATAGGAAAAAGAGTGTCTGAACAGGTTCTCTCCGTCGTGTTATATGCGCGATATAGTGTGAAGCTATAGAGCAGAGCAGAGCACTTGCTTATATAACATGCGATGATTATAAAAGTAATTCTACTCCATTCATAAGGCAAAGAAGGAAAGAAAATAAATAACTTAAAATACATAGATTTTTACTATTACTCAAATAAATCCAACTGTAGGAGTTAAAAATGTCAATAACTGAACTGCGCTGAGCTTCACAAAGTTTACTTAATAAAGTAACGTAAGAAACTTCCTGTAAGATCATAATAGTACCTACTTGATTTAAATTGCAAACGATAAGTAACTATCAAACTATAATAATACCCAGAGCACAAGAGTGTGACTGTGAATGGGACTGTTGTAGCTTCGATTCCCGCTTGAGGAAATGCATTATTTAATATTTTCATTGCCATTTCATTGCATTGGTAAGAAGGTAAAACGCGGCGTTGAGATCCACCACTCAACACGCAATGCCTCAAAATTTCGATGGAAAGTGGGGAACAGTGTGGCTTAAGTCTTAACACTTCATTCTTTTTACTATGTGGGAAAGAAGATATTTTTCTCAACATTTTTAACGAATTCCTCTTAAATGCATTTTGAAATACAAACTCGTTTTACTTTGCAAATTTAAAGACTCAAAGAAAGAACAGGAACTATAATTTATGTAAATTGTCAGACCAAAAAAGCAGATTCACTGTTTTCCCGACATTAGAAAAAGAATAGAGAGAGAACTTGTAAATATAAATAAAAAATAAACTTCACGCTGTATCCCGCACGTGGCAGGGTAGGCAGAGGGAACTGTTATAACAATCCGTTCCCCACTTTCCGCCGAATTCTAGAGACATTGCGTGTTGATTGGGGGAACTCGAGGCCGCGTTTTGTCACCAAAGCGATGAAATGGAAATATAAATTTTAATAAATATTTCATCTTTTCGAGTGGGGATCGAATCCACAACCAGTCGATTTAACAATCACACTCTGTGCTCTTGCGCCGAGACTGGCCTCAAGAGAGAGAAAGAAGATAGAACTTGTATAATTAATAAACTCTTTAGGATATAGGTATATGTACGTGTATCTAAATATATACCTTATAGGTTTACTACCTGGTAACTGAACTCAAGATTACTTATTACATCGTATTAACTCCCAAGCTATTTCATCACAACAAGGTGAGGCATCCTCACGTTGTCGCGCCGTTCAAATAACGCTGCGTAAAGAGCGTACGTGGAGCCACTGAACAAGAGAATTAAAAATAAAATAATATTTTTAGCAAAAATATATATACTTATATATAATATATATTATATGAAGTTCCAAAAGTAAATATATAAGTGGAAACATGAAAGATCAGTGGTTCAAAAATAATGAACTTAACTTAAGAATAATGAATGAATCATTCAGATAGATTTTATTACAAGAACATATGCAATGAAAGATTTTGTTCTTCATAAAGTTTTGAGACACAATTCTAGTGTGGCGTTACACTAAGTCTCTGTGCCACGGCTGGCCCATAATTTGCTTATCTTGTTCTTTTTTTATGTGTTGAAAAGTGTTGTTATCAAAAAACATTTTAAATCTTATCAACATGTTATAAAGCCCTTAAATGAAAATACTTTGCAAAAATGTATTGTAACTAAAAATATTTTTCCTAACAAAACCGCTTTTTCAACGTTGGCTCAGTAAGCCTTAACCCATTTACAAATTTCTTACTGCACTCATAGGCGATAATGACATGCCTGAACGTAATAAAGCACCCTATGCTCATATAATTATTAGAACTTACACACGTAGCTGTGACTAATAGTCGTTAAAGTGATGTATAGGTGTAATTCCTCGTGTATAATGACACCGTAGTGGCATAAGAGCGACTTGAAAAAAGCTAACACTACATGATTGGGCCACTAAAAATAATTGCCGCTTATAGTGCTGTGCTCGATTTTGCGAACAAATTTGTAATTTCTATATATAGATATAGAAATATAATATAATTTATATAGGGTCTAAAGAATAAGTCCAGCGAAATGATTATTTATTATAGAATACAATGGAACACATTTTTTTTTATTTGATTTAACCTTATAAGATAAAGGGAGCGGAAGAGATTATAAGGGGAGCCGAAAGCCAGACCAACGTTATGTTATAAAACCTGAAACTACTTGTGCGTACTACTATCAGGCAATATGAAATTTGGATGGTTTTTACTTTTGCAGTTATTAGGTAACTAAACAGCATAAATAAGCTAAATTGAACTTTCGCTAAATTATAAAGCAATTTTTTTTTTATATTTTCGTCGGAATAGTATTATAATTATATATACATATATCTAGTTCTAAATCATGTTCTAATTAATATCTTAAGTAATGAAATTAATCTAATAATACGGGTCATGTGTATGTAGTCAAAGAACCCACCCACTCCCGTAAGCTTCTGTAGTTTCTTACAAGTATATATTTTAAGTTAAAGTATTTAAAAAGTAATAAAAATATAATTTACTGTAAAAACCTTTAAAACAACACAACAAATCATTGGCACCTGATATTTCGAAGGGTTTCATTTGAGCATCGCTTATTTGTTACGCAGCATAATTGCTTTCTTACAACTCCAGCCTAACAATGGTGTTTGGGGGGTTAAGTTTAGTGCGTACAGCGTTTCTATATTAAGCCAATGGCTTTGTACGAATAAGGTTGTCGTTTATTATTTTAATGTATCAGCTATATTAATGTAAAATGTTGGGGGTTTAGTCCCCACTAGGGGAAATTAATTATTATTTATGAATATTTTCTTATCTTCGCTCTGGTGCCAAGGCAATAGCCCAGCCTTGAGTTCCGCCACTCAACACGCAATGCCTAGAAAAATTCTACGGAGTGTGGAGAGTGTAGTGTCATAACACCATAGTTAGATACAGCGTGAAGCTAATAAGTGATTTTTTTTACTTAAGTCCGTTCAGTAGTTTTCTATGTAAAAGTTGAAAAAACATCCATTAATATATGGTGACCTGAACGCTCGTTTGCCCTGTCCTTGCCATAAATAAAAAGATTAGCTTTTATCTGTTGCTTTGCCCATATGGTTACACTATATAACACATTTTTTGTTTAAAATTAACTCTTTCTACAAAACGAACTCCTAAACTTATTATAAACATGGAACGAAGGGAATATGAGGCGGACTTAGATGATAACTTGCTTAATAATAGAACCGATTATACAAATTTTACATAAAAAAATATACTACTTTTAGCTTATCTCTCGCTAGCTTAAAGCAGGGTAGTTAGTCTGAGGGAACCTAATGTTAAGACACTCTATTGTGTATTAAGTAAATTGTTTATCAGGACAGGGATTAAAATTTATTAAATATAATCATCTCCCAAGTAGGGATCGAACACACAACCAAGCTATGTCCTACTGCGCCACTACGGCCTCAACAACATAATCATAAATAATGTTCCCCATTCACATTGACCTGACATTCCGTGGTCATAAATGCCAATTTCATAATAAAAATTAGTAACCACATTCAATTTTCAAATAAAAAACAATCTAGCCGTGCGTCGCATACACCCGCTGCCGCCTACAAGTTATACGCAAAACATCATTATTTAACAGTTTCGCGGTTTTCTTGTCGCACTCTGTTCCACGCTCGGGCTTTAATTAAACCCATTTCTTTGGGTGCCCGACTACAATTTTTCTTCCTATAAAATTTACCTCGTCGTTGCGGCGACGTAATTAAACGCCGATATAAGGATTTATTTTATATTGAAAGTGGAAGTTGTTTGAAAAATCAACAAGTTTCCTTTATATTTCACTACAAACTGAAACATGCACGTGACGCACTACTAATTGGCACAAATACTTTACAGTAAAAAAGGTTACTAACTTTCTTGATATTTAATATATATTTTTTGGCATTTTCATAAAAAAATAACAAATTGTAAACGAATATATTCCGTTATATATTTTCAAATATAATTTAACCAAAAGCATAAAATCTCCACGAATCTCTACACCTTATCACAACAAAAAATACTGCTCTAAACATCGATTCACTAAAAACATATCAAAATAAAGAAAATATATAAATCAAAGAAGAGCTTGTTGTTTCAATTCATCGTCTTAGTTATTTCGGTGAATGCTTTCGTTCGTTCCAATAGACAAAGTAATTGGTTAAAAATCAGTTAGTCAATGTCGACACAATTGATTTTTTTTCGAAGGGATATCTGTATTGAAAGTCATCGTAATACAAAACGTTTTAATAGTGGCCAAATAAATAGTTTTTTCTAAGGACTTTATTATACTATTTTTTTTATATTATAGCCAAATTATAGAAAATTTTATATTATCTCTATAGAGGCCGTTGTGACGCAGGAGCATAAGCGCGCGACTTTAAACAAGACGGTTGTGAACTCAATGACCACTCAGGGAAATAAAAAGTTTTATATTTTCATCTTTTCGCTTTGGTATCGTGTCAAAGCACGGCGTTGATTTCCGCCATTTAACACGCAATGCTTCCAGAATTGGGCGGAACGCTCTCTACATAAACTACTTGGAAATTCGTAAATAATATATACATACACAGAAAAAAAATCTTTTTTCAGAAGAAGAAAGTATACCTATTAATAAAGAAATATGCGTCATAATCTTTTCGTTAGTTCGTTTACCCGTGTCATGTGTCTGGTACAAGGCGTACAGCAATACGCTGCCAACGCGGTGCCGTCAAACAGTAATGTCAATCAGTACATTTAATTACCGCATATTTTGCTTGTTGCTATCGTATTATTCATGTTTTAGAAAGTCCTCTTCATTTTCTTTTTATATTTTTGTGTGAGTTTTGTTATAACGTGGCATAATTATTTATTTTAAAGTTAAATCTTCATAAAAAAAAACATACGGCACATTAATGAATCTGAACTTATAATTTTATGATCATCTTATAGAAATCTTTTAAGGCTATTTGAAGGAACAAGACTCGTGGGGCGAACACTACATCCTAATGGTCTACACAGCAAGTAGTAAAATGTACGTAAAAGTAATAGAAGAATTATAAAATTTTACGCTTTATTCCACTTAAAGTTGGAGACAAAGAGAGTGTAGTGTAGAAGACCGTCTGCAAAACTTCCAAGAAATCGAGACTCTTCCTTTTCTTCACGAGACCCACAAACATCGGGTCTACTACTGCGCCACAATCATCAAAACGCAAACAGGAATAAGGAATATAAATAGGATTTAAATTACTTTACCTTAACTTAATTTATTAAGCAGAAGCATAACAAAATGTAGGAAAATTAAAACTCTAATATAGGGCGCGACGCTACGCGAAGCGTAGGTCTATTTGTTATAAACCCTTTCGTCGTGACACAGGTATTTCACAGCAATTTGTTAATTTTGTATGTAATTAAAAGAAGCGCTAAATCATAAATATTCGAGGAGGAAAGTTTATATAATACTTAAAGTATGTAATTTAAATGTTAATTTGAAAATTTAATTATATAATTCTTAGCTTTAGTCGATAACAATTTTTATTCTTTAAATTGTCTTCACTACCAACAAGGACTTACGTAAAACCGTAAAACGTGAAAAATGGGCATACAATTCATTTAAAAATCAGGCCAAAAAATGAGAACGTCGATATCTAATTTTTACATTTTCGGATAGAAACGGCGAGACTTTGAAAAAAATATATTTACAATAAAAGATTGTGTGAAGATAGAAATTTAAAGTAGGCTAGATAGAAAATTAAAGTGAGCCGAAATAAATAGACATAAAAAATAAATAGAAATAGACGTAGTAGCACAGTCCACAGATGTATGTAAATCTTTTTAAACTACGCAACAGATTCTAATGCGGTTTGTACTAATAGACAGAATGCTTCTGTGTGAGACAGGAAAGTTAATATGTGCATAGATATGCATTAATATTATACTAGAGTACTTCAAGCGCACGCGAACGTGATATTATAAAATAAATATTTTAAGAAATTCGTAAATTTAAATCTATAAGTATTGCCACCATAAGCACGACCTGAAGCACTGCACAAATAAAACACCTGTTTTATTTTCGTTTATTATAAAAAATCTTAGCCTCACACTGTATTCCACATAGCTTACGCAGGGTAGGCAGAGGGAACCTAGTTTTAAGAGATAAGACATTCCCATTCCCCGACCTACTTTCGAGAAATTATGTGTCGTGAGTGAATGGTATAACTCTACACTATCCTTTGCCGTATTGCCACAGTTTGAAAATTAAAGAGTTTATTCTTCTATCAAAATATTGATATCAAAATTGAGTAATAAAAACTAAATTAGAGGGTTATTTTTTAACATAGAAACAATACTAGCATGTCAGTCGGTCCACATTGAGATTCAGGTCACAGAACGTTTTACATTACGCTTTTGGCTTTCTAATACTACTTTGTTTTGACGCAAATGACGATTGAGTGACGAATTTATAAGAGTATCTCTTTTTTGTGACCATAAATTTTACTTAAGTAGCTGTTTTGAGTTTTTTTTTATAGTATAATTCCGTTTGAATGTGTCGAACTATAAATTTTTTTTAATTAAAAAGTAATAACTCTACAGACATTCGGTCCGTACTCTTTTTCCTTATATTACTTGTTTTTTTTTTGTGGTCTAATTTTATTTTCCAATATTACAAATCACAATCTTGAACGTATTTACCTATCTCAGCTATTTTTAGACATATGCACGGACTATGCACGGATACCTAAAAACATAACGGTTCTAAATTCTACTCTCCTAAACAAATATTTGAATTTCGATTTTAAATTATAAATATAGATTAAATTATCGTAAGCTTAACATTTACTTGAATGAGTTGGGATGTGCCTCGACTATTCTGTAATTCCACATACCATAAAAAAGAAAAAAAATAAGCTTGTTAATGTATAATGTTACTACATTCATAATGTAAATTTGTAACAGTGTCTATAAAATATTATTCCACAATCACCATAACATTAACACAACAAATCATAGGCAAAACATAATTTAATTTTTCTAAAAGCTTTCACGAGTCACTTGTCCGTTCTTTTATAATTATGATAATCACATCATTAGAAAAATCGATGTTTTAAATTTTCCACTGTTATATTATGGTCACCCTCTTCAAGATGGCGTAATTTAATAAAAGCGCGGACGATATCGTTAGATAGATTTTTCCTTTTCGTTATTTAGTTTATTCAAAGATATAAAAAGAAAAGTGATAATTTTCTTTACGAAGCAAATAATGAGAAGAACACATTATTTTATATAAGTAGTTGTTGGAGCTTCACAAAAATCAGTATCAATATAAGATTTGACGGTTGATTTCGTAAATACAAAGGTAGTAATCACTCTATTACCATAAAGTACGTAGAATTAAATCTATGATAAATGTATAGGTCTTTTATACAACGTATGGTATACGTTAATCACGTGATAAAATATTTCAAAGTTTTGGAAACATTTTTGTCAGGTAAATAATCATCTAAATAATGCAAAATCTTGTATAGCTACGTACTAATCTCATAAAGCCAAAGTGTTAGATGTTTTCAACTTAGAAACTACTGCATAGTCTATCTTATTGTCAACTTTACATGGGATCAGACGTCATTAGTAAAAGTGATAAATTTAAAGGGAATATACATAAATTTAACTTTGATTTGTAAAATTATTTATTTAACAAATAAATATGTCGGGTATAAGAAATCAGTAACTTCCAAAGTTTGTTCCATTGTTGGCCAGCATGTCAAAATATCATCTTCACCGATCCGGCACCGCTAATACACGAGAATCAATGCCAAGAATCTTTGACGAGATCGTTTTCCCACGTTTGGTTTCTTAATAAATTAGTTAGATCACGTTATTGTATAGGAAGTGATGGGTTATAAAATTTCATTAGATACATTAAGGGCTCTTAATTTTTTTAAGATGCCTAAGGTAAAGATAATCAAAATATACTAATACAAATTTACTATAGTATTACTGAATCGTATCACTAAATACTTGTATAAATATACTATTACATATTTTTTCACTCTTCGCTATTGCCGACAATTGCACGGATAGGAGCTATAAGGGTTTTTAACTTCAGGGTACACAGAGGAGAATACCTAGTGTTAATAAAACCCACAACCGTCACGATTACCACCAAATGCTGTACCACTTTAAACTGTTTTTTAGTGATAGAGACATATAAAACTTTAAGCTAGCGACGATAATCTCATACATAAGTAATTCAATAAATACTAAATACTCCCGTAACTTACGTCACAACACCATTCAGCAACTTACCTGGAATAAAATGAAAACACAAATAAATAATTATTATATTAATATAAATGGATTCAATCTTCAAATAGCTTTACACTTAATGTTGAGGACGAAGGGTAATATATAGTTTTTTGTTTTTATCAGCTTCACGCTGTACAAATGCACACAGCAGGGTAGATAAAGAAAACCTAGTGTTAAGACACTCCGTTCCCCACGTTCTACCAATTTCTGGAGGTATTGCGTGTTGAGTGGCAAAACTCAACGTTGCGCTTTCCCTCGACACTAGAACGAAGAAATGAAAATATAAATTTAAATAATAATTTTATCTACTCGAGTGGGGATCGAACCCAAAACTAGACGCTTTCAGAGTCACACTTTGTGCCCCTGCGCCACGACTGACCTCCAATGTCATTTTAATTCATAAAAAACATATTTTTAGCCAAATAAATAAAAAAATATAAGTTAAACTGTAAAATATTCTTCTTAAGCTAAACAGAATTATGAAATTGCATCAATTACTGTACTATGTACGAACATTTAATGATTTAAACACGCGGTTATATCAGAGTGGTCTAATAAAATTATATGAGATATGCGCAACGATTTATACTGCTGGCACTATCTGTCACATATGGCGATAATAAGACACTTAAACAATAACTTAAGATCACTATTTAATAGGTTTGTAAAATATGGTGGTAATCTATGATGAGATCTGTAAAAAAATTGTATATTAATTATTTTATTTATGAATCGCTGGTTTTCAGTTTGAAAGGCAATAAAACAGTGTAACGACATTCCATTTTCCATTTTATATATAGTTATATAGTAGCTACTAATTACAGCTTCGTCTGAGGTCAAATGGAAGTAAATACGAGCTAACAATATAAAATAACTGAAATTAACTAACTAAACAGTATGTATGACGCATTCGAAGTCTAACCACTTCTTAATAAATGAACTATCCAACAACGTAAAACGAAATTTCAAATTTAATCGTTAGCTGCATATTACAACAAAATCAAGAAGTCTATGTACAATTTTAGTACAGATTAATTAAAATTTAAATATATATAACGAACAATAAATTACTTTTTTCATATATTCTTAAATCCTACATTGGCCCAACCATTGGCGACCACACATTATTTCGGTCGATTACAAACTGGAGTAAGAATAGAAACATTTTATGGCCTATAAAGCCCGTAGTACGCTTATTCAAATCGCTATAATTCCGTAAGCTCATAGTATTTTATTACTAGTCGCACTTTTAGTAGGGGATATAATCGCTTGGCTTTGTTTAAGATGTTTCAATTAGTTCAGGTTTGATATTTCATTCATTGTAAGAGTGAGTGGGACTGTTTGTAAATGATTAGTAAAATGATAGTCAAAAAGCTTCTATATTGGTAGAAAGAAGGATTGAAATATGATTTACTAAATATTATTAGATTCACGCTGTATCCCACACATAGCAGGAACGTGAGACGGAAACTAGGCCTAGTGTTTAAAGATTATATTCACATGAAGACACCTCTGTTCCTCGCTTTCAGCCCAATTCCGAAGGCAATGCATGTTGAGTGACAGAGCTCAGCGCCACATTTGATTCCTTACGAGAGTGAGGAAATGAAAATATTAATTATTTAATTTATACTAGTACTAGATAGTGATAGTGAGACAAGTCGTGGCGCAGGTGCATAAAGAGTGACTGTAAAACCGACTGGTTATTGGTTCGAATCCCACTCAAGAAGATGAAATATTTACTTAAATTTATATTCCATTTCTTCTTCTTCCACATCTAGTATCGAGGCAAAGCGCGGCGTTGAGTTCCAAAACTCAATACGCAATGCCTCCAGAATTCCTCCAGAAAAGTTGAGAACGGAGTCTCTTAACACAAGGTTCCCTCTGCCTTCCGTGCTGTGTGCGTACGTAGTAGATTTTGCCACTTTTATAGTCGCATGCTTGTGCTCCTACTAAACATAATAACTATAATTAGTAGATACCGTCATATTGACTATTAAAAAAATAAATATTTTTTAGTGTTGACTACTTTTTCTTGTTCATAGTACTATCGACTTACGTCAGTATAAAAAATATACACGAAGCAGGTACGATCGAAGAAAGTTGGCGTTAAAAGTTGAATATACCCACTTCAGAAATTTAAATAAAACTTTAAAAAAGCACCTGAATAGAAAAGAGTAAAGTCAAAATGGAGTATAGAGGTATTTCAGACGTTGAAAAGCTTGAAATAAATTAAAATTCCTCAAAATATACATTGATAATAAATCTTTGCCTCTCCTTTTCTCCTCTCATATACTTGTAATTATATAGAATGCATATAATACTAGATAGTCTTTTACTCAAATATAATTTTTAAAATAGCAGGATATTTTTTGAAGATCATATAATAAAAAAAAATTAAATGTTTAAGAAACATTCGTTATGCAGTTTTTTCGAACTAATGTGAAAATCAAAATAAAAATCTGAGTTTACTCAATAATATACATATTGAGATATGCCATTATAAAAAAAAAGACAACACACCACCGCCTTTTTAACAGAGTCGGATAATAAACATGACTACGTCCGTGTCGTCTTTTTATTGGACTATAAAAATTAATTACACATAAAGGTCTCTTTGTAAGACATAAAAACGAGTAAAGTAACAAGGCATTAACGTTACACCGTTGCATTAATACCTATAATAAATATAATGCCAATTATAATTGACTATTTAGCAAAATTACAGTAGTGGGTTCAAATCGGTACTGTACAACTTGTATTAAAAACATCACCTCTACTCTAATTAATTAATAAAACTGAATAGTTTGGTTAAACAAGGTAATCTCAGGAACTATAGGTACGAGTCGAATAATTCGATTGTGTTAGATATAATCATTTCAGATCGAGGAAGGCTCTGTCTCTCTCTATCTGATATTCAACGTCAAGTCAATCAGCAATTAGTTATTTTAATTTGTATAATTTACATATACTTAAAAATAGTAATATTATATAATATGAATATTCATGTAAATATATTTTACAAAAAATATATATTTTATCTAAATGTAAAATATTATATTTATTATTGTCATTCAATGTTTTTTTTTAACATGTTAATTTGAATAAAAAATTGTAAAAGAAGCATTTTTTTGTTTCATAATAAAACAAATATATTTTTAAATTAAGCTCTTCTATAAAATAGACATCTTTATAAAATAAAATATCTTTTATAAAATAAAATATATACAAACATAACCAAGCAACTTTACTTCTTATTACGCACAGTCAATAAGAATCTAGTGTCAAGACACTCAATCCTCCGCTTTTCGTCGCAATGTCTATTGCAAATTGAGCGGCGTAACCCAACACCGCGTGAAACAGTACATTAGTTTGTACTAACACACTTCATTTGCAGTATTTATATTATTACTTGGAATAAGTTTAATTAAATAGTATCGTATGTATTTATCGCGTTCTTAACAGAGGCATCCAGATCGATAACACCTACACCACCTAAGGCTGAGGCAATTTGTTGTGCCTGCAACGTGAAGATACGAGTCGTTATAAGGGCCGCTATTACGGACATGGAAAATAATATTAAGGAGAGAATATCTTAATATAATTCATACACTACTATCACGACCTAACAACTAGGGCAAGTGTCTTATATGCGTTAACTTGTTATGTTTATCGATAATAGTTATTTTCAATATATATGTCTGTATTGATTAATAGCAGCACTGTTTGTAATTAACTTTCATAAAAGACGGTATTTATTTATTGTTTTAATACAACCTGTTGGACTGGAGCAGGTTAACTTTTAGTTAATGTAAAAATACAATAGATAAAATACTTAGCTTTAAGCATATTCATAAATAGATAAACATTCATAATTAATACAAATGATATAGAATGAACAGGCTACAATCTAAATATTAGAGCCCAAAAACTATTAGACTAAGAGACCATTATTTTTTTTTATATCTTACACCGATATATACAATATTTTTTCGTCCTTATAACTATTAGAAAGCAGAGTGTCCTCTCATGAACTTTTCTAGCATCATTTACCAAACAAAAAGTTCACACAGAACATCTAAAAATCCACACACACTGTGACACTCCCCTTAATCTGGGAGCATTAATACCAAAACGCGATAACCGACACCGATACGGCAACACTGATAACCAATAAGACGGCTCCTAATGCGAACAGTAGTTTCGATAGAGCGGATCGTTAAGTTGGCCATTAATATTGATAGTAGAGAAGTAAGAGAATATAGTCGTATATAAAATAATATTATCCTTTGTATTAGGGATTTCATATTGGATATTTTCATCCGCCTTTGTTACAAAGCGATGTTGAAAAGTCGGAAATGTATTTTGCTGAATACAGCAAAGTCACGTGACTTTAATTTTATTGTTGACGCTACGAAATTACATAGTAATATGTATGTTGACGTAAAATAAATGAAATCTGCTTCACGCTGTACCCTGAACACAGCAGGGAAGGCAGAAGGAACCTTGTGTTAAGACACTCCATTCCCCACTTTCGGCTTAGTTCAGGAAGCATTGCGTGTTGAGTGGCGGAACTCGACGCTGCGCCTTGCCTCGATACCAGAGCGAAGAAATGAAAATATAAATGTGCATAAATATTTCGTTTCCTCGAGTGGGGATCGAACCGACAACCAGTCAATTTTACAGTCGCACTTTGCGCCCTTGCGCCACGACTGGTCTCACTGCATGTTGAGGTAAATGGAAAGAAAATGGAGAGTTAAATAAGAAAAGAAGGCAGGAAGGTCTCTTTATTTCTTATAAAGGACCACCAGCTTCTCCAAAAAGATTTTCAATTGAATCCAAGTACTTGCTGAGATTAACTATTTGAATTTATAAATCAGAAACGATATTTTAAAAAGATCATAAGCTTAAAATTATAAGCAATATGTAACAATTTAAAGTACACAAAACCAAATTTCACAGTAACATTTTAGCGAAAACTATGTAAATGATCTACAGATAATCTCAACAAACTAACACTATAGGAATGTTAGATATTAGTAAAGTTTGAATCTGTAGAGTTAACTCCTTTATTATGTAAATAACGTCACTTTGAGTGTAATGAAGCTGAGTATCTCTGGACCTATCTCAGTTAATGTTACATACCGGGAGGCAGGACCGACTCATATAGGGGTCTATTATATTATATAAATTGTGATGGAACCTTGCCCTACATTTGGTATGTTTGTCTTAATCAGTATAAAAATTAACTAAATTGTAATTGTTTATTTTGCAAAAAATTTTAGCATTTTATTTAACATAAACACAGATACTAAAACACCAAAATGTTTTATGCGATAAGTAAGTACGTAGTATATAATAACAACAAGCGTGGCAATATAATTCAACAGATAATTTGCAACAACAACAGATATATTGCAGATTGTATTATTTTTATTCAACACGCAATGTTTCGAAATTGGGCACCATGTGAGGAAGTGTCTTAACACTAGCCTTATTATGACATTGCAATGATAACTAGTTTCAGTCATTTTTTTTATTAACTTTCTACTTGAAGAAATCTAAAAATGTTTTACTCATTAAAATATCTTTTTTTTTTTATTATAAGAAGTAAAGCACATTCAAAATATTTTAGATATGTAATATACAGAGTGAGAGTTCAAATTGTTATATGAAATGCAGTTGCAGTATGCAGACTGAATAAAGATACTCCGTTCGCCCCTTTTGTTGCTTTAGGTTCACGCTGTATGCCGCACATATCAGGGTTGGCAGAGGAAACCTTCTTCTTCCTTTCTCTAAATAATTACTTTTTCTTTTTAATATGTTTAACATACATACAATCGTACATACATAAAACAAATAACAAAAACTACTTTTCCGAGTAAGCCTAAACAAAATCAAACGCCTCACAATCTATAATACTCAACCAAAGTACATGAATATTCCAACATATTTGCTGATAGCTCAAACACCCGTTTCTAGTCCCATCTCGGGGCGCCATTCCGTGATAACCCGAAGGAAGTCCGGCGTGGATAAGAGCGAGCGCCTTAAAGTATCGCTTCAAACTGTTATGTAAAAGATCAAAGCTTATCTCTGTGGAGCATGAATTTACAAGTAGGCTTAAGGAGAACATTTGCCGATCGATTCGCATTAGATACGATTCTACGATCTTCGACTAAGTCAGTTGTCAAAGATGCCTTTTTAGAAAACTTATAAAGATTTTAAATGAAACTCTAACTGGATTTATGCCGTATATTTAGTTTTATACACTTTTAGCTGAAAGAAGAGGACCGTGCAGTCTTTTCGTGACCACGAACAATTGGCAACTGACTAACTTACTTGTTTCCCATCCATTCGAGTTTCATTTAAAATGTGAAATAATTGCGAAAACAAAAGATAATACATATAAAGATAAAACATATAACATAAAAGAATAATAAATACAGACACGCACAGACGTACCGGGATAAACCCGCACATAGCAGGGTAGGGAATCCGGGAACCTAATGTCAAGACACTCCGTTCCCACTTTCCATTAATTTCGATACATTTCGTCGACAATTTAGATTGAACAACTAATTCAACACAAGTTTTTTATAAATTAATCAGTCTATACAAAGAAACACTTTGATTATTATACTACAAGACAACATTTACTGAATACCTTGATACATGCCATTACCGCTGTAATTAATCACTTAGACGGACTGTAGAATCGTTTTCATTATGACAATAGAAACAAAACGCCGCGTATCCCCATTTTCCAAGTTACACTGCGCAATATGAAAAGGGTACGGTCATTTGTGATGAAATTAATTTACCGATGTCAATATTTGTCAAAAATATCTTTGCTTACAAATTGAATATTAATATACGAAACTTTCTAATTTATTAATATATAATACGACAAAAACTTGAACCAAATAAAAATATTTAATATAAAGTTATAAATATATATTTTTTTTCGGATAATTTTATAGAATTGTTGTTTTTTAAGGAGCTCTTTAAGAATGTCTAGGTAAGGCATAGAGAATCTACTGTTGAGACACGTTCCCAACGCACCGCCCAATTTTCGAGAAACTGTTGAATGGTGTACAACGCCGCGCTTTTTCTTCCAGAGCAAGTAAATAAAAAAAAAATTATTACCCCGCCTGGGCTCCGCACCCACAATCATCACGTTAACAGACAAACGCCGCACCACGACGTCTTCCAATATATGTATATAGAATTGTTCAAAAAGTCTAATAGTTTATTATCACTTTTATGTTTTATAGCCCGTTGAGGAAAATCTATGTACATAATCAAATATATAGAGCTCGAAATGCGGTCAAAATGAAACTAATTTCAGAAAATTAAGTTGTCAACGAAATTATAGTTGTATTTAAATTAAACTCGCAATATTACAAATTCAATTACTTATAGTAAGTGGAAATTCGGACTAAATTGGTGTAAAGTGATTATGTTTAATATTCATAGATTTTAAAAGGCCGATGTTTTGTAAGAGTGCGATGTAATAGGAAAATCTATTCAGAGAATTACTAAGAAATTCAAAAAGAACTTCTGAGGACTTATTTTAAGTACTATTAAGTGTATATAATATACATATTTATATATTTTAAGCTTAAAGTTTGGACGCAAAAACAAAGTGATTTGTCACACTTCCACTACACATAAGACTATATATTAAATATCACAGATATTTAAAGAAAAAGTATTACAAAGACCACCTGAGCCGTGATTCAATAAAACAATTGCTTAAGCCTTTTCACAGGCCGCGGAGAAAAAAAAATACATAAAGAAACGAACAGAAATATTTATACCGCAAGCTCAGCGAGGCGAAAGCTTTTTCTAAATCCTTGGTTAAATTTACTTTGACGCGTTTTTCTTTGATCTCTCGCGATAAATTGTGGGGGGCGAGCTATTATACAAAATATACCATATCACATTTCCACTTTGCTACTAGTTCGTTTTCATAGTGTGACGCTACGCCAGCGCGACCTCAGTTATATAGACGGTTTAAATTGACTGAGAATAACATAAGAACGTGCAAGTTTTTTATATGAGCTAAGGTTTACACGTAATTAATTAATATTATACATAATTATTACAAAAATATTTATTTACATAAACTAAGAACATTAACAAATAACAATATATAAATAATAACTCAGAGAAACATACTCGTAAATATATATAGTAATGTTACAAGTTTATTATCTAACAATATGAACGTTTTGCCATCTGGAAGCCCAACAATACGTCGCGAATTGAACAATATCGATAACTTGGAAGATAAATGTTGGAAAATTGATGATAATACACTGTATCTTGTGGTTTCCTATGGATATTATCTGTTTTATTATTATATATAATATTCAAGAAAAGTCGTGGATAAGTTAAACGAGTTCATATTAGGTTCGATTCACGGAAGTATCTGGTCTGAATTTGATATATTTTGCGATCTAGTAAACAATATATCTAGTAAATAGTATAATGAAAAGCAAGGAACTTACCATAAAAATAAAAAAAAATGACTTGATATCTATATCTTATGGTATCACCTGGTAAGATGCTGGTGAAGTGTTTTGGGTCATATACTCAGAAAGAAGAAAATAAAGAGAAAGAAGAAGAAATAGAACGAAAACAAATGGATATAATAGAAATGGTATACATGTATCTGGTATTCCAGGTATACGATAGAAATGTGTGTCTGGTATTCCTGGTATAAATCGTTATAAAAGTAAAAGTCGTATATACAATCGTACAAAGGGAGAAGGATTATCTGAAATTGATGGACTGAGTAGTCCGCATATGCCTAAATATGGTCCGCGAACGATAACAATTTTAGGGGATGGTGAGGCGTTGGTCATCGCGCAGTGAGTGAGAAGAGCATGCTACATGGGTAGTAGTAGAGTATGTTCCGGTCTCAAATATTAATTGTTTTGGAGTAAAAAATTATTAAAACTATTTATTAAATTTATTAAAATAAATTACTTTAAAATAACTACATATTATTTCATTGATTTTATGAAATAAGTCTGCCAGTTCACGTAAGGAAGTTAAGACGTCGCATGTATGTATGTATGGTATTTTGAAAATTTGCAAAGTTGATTTTAAATTCGAAGCACCTATTAGATTTGACTAGTGTACGACGGTCTCTGTTATCAAATATCATAAAATTGCAGCATAATAATTTACATAAAAAAATAAAAAAAAACGTACAGATAAAAGAGTCTTGATATATATCTATCTCTAGTTATATGTAAGATCTAATAGTAAAGGTATCTTTAACATACCATGCTTCTGTCATCTCCGATTTTTGCATACCCTCGAGAATTCTTTGAACTCACGAAACAAGTTGAATGCAAAGCAAAGTTAAGCAAATAAACATAAAAGAAAATCAATGTTTCTCTATTCATAGATAAGATTTTACTATCAGTATTAGTGAAGGTTATCTGAAAGTACATTAAATAATTAATATTTAATAGATATTAAAACAATTATGAAGGTATTTTTCTTTTCAGGAGATGGCAATAAAAATATGAAAGTATAACGCACAAATCATTACGAACAAACCGTTATCGACAAATATTAACCCATCTTGTCGAAAAGAGGGATGTAACACTGGGTTATTTCTTCCTACACTGCTTTCCGGAGAAATGCGTGAAGCTGTATGATTAAATATGTTTTAAATGGGAAAATATAGATAACCTCCACTTATTGACAAGTATCAGCAAACCTAATAAGCAATATTATGCATTTATATTGCGTGAATAGTTACAAGGTTCGATTACCGGCCGAGCAAATATCGGAAATAGACCTATTATACCGAGAGACGTGCGTATTGAAGATTAGCGACCCTTCAAGAATATAAAAATGGGGATTCGTATAATGACGGGTATGTCATTGTGCGTTTCGCTTCAGTCACTGTTGCTGCCGTTTGTGTATTTTTTTTACATTTTTATATACCGATATATACTATCTGTTTTCATCATAAAAAATATATTATAATATTTTAGTTATGGTGAAACAAGACGATATCGTAATTTTAAGGTCAGCCGGGGCGCAGGGGCGCAAACGTATGTCGCATAAATGCGACAGGTTGTGCGTTTGATTTCCATTCGAGGAAATTAAATATTTAATATTTTAATTTCTTTGCTCAGGTGTCGAAGGAAAGCGCATAGTTGAGATCAGTTACTTAAAACGCAATGCCTCCAGAGCGCAGCGGAAAGTGGAGAGCGGTGTGTGAGAGTTGTGATTAAAAACAAATGGGAAAAAAGCCCGTATTAAATATTAAAAGAAAGTCAACGTCACTAGTGATATTATTATACGTGTGATGATATGCGTTGACACGAACTTTCCAGACTAGGTGATGGTTAGGGTGACCATATCGAATCATGTAAAATGTATAGAAATACATAAAAAAGCTGGAATACCCTGCTGGAAACTATGTAAATTGTGTATAAAGATTTTAACACATATTCACTCAAAACTCAATACGCTCCTAGTTCTAGGACGATAAAGTAAATAACCGCCTCTAAATAAGCTATAAAAAGTAAAAAATTCTACATTTAACCAGCAAATGACTAATTTGGCGCAACAATGACATAGTTAAACTATTTAAAAGAAATGAACTAAACATGCAATGCCTCGAAAAATAGGTAAGAAAAAATAAAGAACGGAGAGTCTCAACGCTACATTCCATCTGACTAATATGTAAAGCGAAAAAAGAATGTCTACACGCAATATTCTTAATATAAATTTGCTATGTTAAGTTATAAAAAAACATCGTTAAGTTATAAAAAAACTTTTCAAGCTTATTATCCGAAGCTTTTCCTCATCATAGTCACACTCTATAAAGGCGCGAACTTTCCCCGATGACAAATTGCCAGATCAGTCAAGCGTGAGCGTAAAGTGTATCGACATCTAATGTATTACTTTAGGTTCTTACACGTTAATAACTTAAGAATAAGTAAGTCTATTTATATAACAAGAGAATATACCGATAAAACCTAAAAAAGAAAAACATGTTTATATATTATAAATATATAAAGGTTATCGTGGAACCATATCTGAATGTAAACGCGATGGTATTATATATATAATACTAAAGTGTTGCCTTACAATTTCCAAATAACCTTACTACAAAACAAATGAAAACAAACACAAAATGATAATGTGACTTTTCAAAAGTCACGCGAAACCATTTTTCATTAGGTTGTTACATTGAAATTACCTCTGATGACCGGATAGTAACGTAATAATGCGTTATTATGTATGTATTGTAGCTGATTATTTTCCAATTATAATTAATAATAATAACAGAAAATAAACAATAAAACATATTTATTATAATATAGCTCTAATTAAAATGAAAGAAAAAAATCTCAATTAGACCTTCAAAGCACAATGTCGGTCGATGTTGATTGACGATTGATAATAATAAAAATAATATCGGCCGCGACATTGTTAGCATGGACTTTAACGACTTGCGTTTTTTTTAAATGCACGCTGTATATAAGCAGAAGGAACCTGGGGATCTAATTTTAAGACTTATTTTTCGCCGAATTTTACCGGCATTACGTGTTCCGTGGCGGAACATAGACTAAGACGTATGTGTGTATATTGTAGAATCGCGTTTTTTTTCGTCTCTATTGGAATTTGAAAAATTGATTCCTAGAAAATGTATGTTCACGTAACACAACGCTGCACTTCGTTCAAAAACACTAAACTTATCTGTTTTACACGAACAAAATAAATAAAATATCCAACTTTTCACATTAAAAACACTTAAGTTTTCACGTTAAGCAGGCGATTCCGAAAGCCAGCTGAATACCAAATATTTTGGGATACTGTATAATAATATGATTCGAATTTGATTTCGCGACGGCTGAGCTAAAGTATTTTAGGTTAGAGATAGCCATTCCAGGACTTTTGTGTGGGAGTAAAACTACTTAAAAGTTGTTTTTCAATGAAGCGCAATATTTAAGTTTTTTTTTTTTGTGGAAAGAACGCTGTTACCTATTACAATTTAATGTAACCTGGCACAATGTGTTATGCGTTACAAATATTTGAAAGAGAAGAATTAGTGTTTAGACACTACTTTCTCGGGTTATATGTATTGATATACTAGTCCGCTCTTAATTATCTATCAATTTAACAACATTGAGCAGAGAAAGCTAAAACTTTGTCCTAACTTGATCCTACGAATATAGCGCACTTTTTAAATTTACTGTATCCCAAAGTGTAAGCAGAGGGAACCTAGTGTACTGCGGTCCCTAGTTAAACATAAATTCCGCCCAATTTTCGAGCCAATGCATGTTGAATAACGGCACCACGCTTTTTCTTGTTATCAGAACAGGGAGAATGAAAATTCAACTCTCCGAGTGGAAGTCGAACCCACAACCATCGCGTTTACATTCAGACTTTTTGCCGCTGCACTACTACGGGCTAAAATAGCGCATATGATTCAAACACAACATACTTAAAATTGAAATAACATATAGACAATATTTACATGTGCTCAATATGTGGAAATCTAAAATCCACTGAAGCATTCATATTTTCATTGAAGTAACCTCGCAATTTGTTAGATATTTAGCATAATGCTTACTGAAGTGGTAAGTTTGAGCTTCGCGTCGTGATTTGAGTTGATCTTATATTAGTTTTACTCAACGTATGAAGAATGGTATATTCCTGTAAGTACCTATTTTATAGAAGCCGTTTTTAGTTGCTTGTTTTTCCTAACTTGATAATCTCCAAAATATGTTTACTTTAATGTGTTACTAAATATGCGAAAAGTGAAAAAAATATTATCTATGCGAGTTCTATTAAATAAACTTAGAAAGTCATGACGCAGTGGGACTACGAAAACGATTCATTTCTACGCTCTGTACAACTTCAACACGTAATTTCAAAAATTCGGCGGCGGGTGGGAAGCGGAGTGTCTTATCTCTAGGTTCCATCTGCCTACACTGATATACGGAAAAGACGTGACTGCATTTTTTACGAAAAAAATATAAGAAAATATAACTAACATTAACACGGTACACACAACCAATGCAGTTAAACACAAATCAGGGTACAACAAAACTAACATTAAACGAAATCGACAGGATGGGAAATAGTCCATAACAATAAAACTTTCAAAAAGTTCCCCTGAAAGTAACTCTCGCGGAAACATCAAAGTCGTATCAAACTTGAAACAACAATCGCAGCATTGGCACAGATTTAGGGGGGCACAAGATTGTATCTAATAATAAACTTCACACGTCTAGACTATTTATTGTTTACTATTGTGCAACGATTCACGTGGCTTCACTTTGATTAATTAAATTGCGTAATTGAAAAAAGTGTATCTTTTATAAATATGTGGCCATATTTATAAAAAAGACACTTTTTTCAAATTTGATCACATTTTTAGTAAAATGAAGTAATTCCATTATATTCTTAAGTAAAGCGAGGATGACTTAATCTAATAGCCCGATACAGCATAAAGATAAGTTTGATGTAAGACTACTATTCAATACAAACAGAAATTTACAATTCAAACCAGTAGTTACCGAGATTAGGGGACTGTTAATACCAAGCAAACTATTTAGCTTTATAATATCATCCCTATCTGGAAAACCATTAAAAACAAATATCTATCAACAAGTCACAAGGACATACAAACAAAAGGAAAACGCGTTTTAAAGTCAATTTTTTCCATAACATTAACAAAACAGCGACGCGTAAACACTGTAAGTGGAAAAAAAGAACTAAAAGAGTGAAACATTCGATGTGTAATGACTCGGATTGACTGAAACTTGGCTGTTATTCAACAGGTCGCTGTTCCCTGCTTATAGAGTGGCTGTAATGTTTTATACGGCTATGTTCGTCTATTTTATTATACAAGTTCAAAACTTATCTCAGTTTATTATGTTAAGTTGTAGTTTTATTATTACAGGGGTAAGAATGAAAGTAATTACGAAAAGCTCGTTAGTGTTCTAAACTAACGAATGCATTTGATTTTCAAACTTTTTTTACTAGATCAAACTCATTCAACTATAAAATTACATACTTCGTTTTAAATTGATTTATTTATAACAAAACACGTATGTATCTTTTAACTCATATCGCCACGTATGATTTTAAAAAAAGTGCTTAGAATAGGCAGAGAGAACCTAATGACTCTGTTTCCCATTTCTGCTCAATTTTCAAGACTCTGTTTCCCATTTCTGCTCAATTTTCAAGACACATCACACGTTGAGTGGGGAAACTCTATGTCGTACTTTGTCTTGTTATCAGTGCGAAGAAATGAAAATAGTTTATAACTCCGAGTGGACATCGAGCCAATAATCGTCGCGTTTATGGTACAAAGCCCGTGCCGCTGCGTCACTACGGCTTCGATTTACAATTTGCTTCAAATAACATAATAGACGCATTTGATCTAGTTTTAAATCAGTTAAATGACAATCAATATTTGCCAGCAGCAGTTCGACACCTAACTAATAATCCTCACTTTTTGTTAGATAATCTTAAGTAAGAGACAGTGGCCAAGACACTGTGTGTTGAGTAGCGGAACTCAACGCTGCAGCTTATCTAGCCAGAGCGGGAAAATTAATTAATAATTTAAATAGTAATTTAATACAGTTAACACAAGTGTTTATTAATAAAGTAATAAATATTACATACACACGTATGAAACATCAAGTTTTTATTGCATTTTATAATTAGCTAAAAAAAAAAAGGAAAAATGTTCATATTGCGTGTTTCAATTACAATATTCGTACAAAATATCTTATATTATATAGATCGAGTCGAAATAACCACGCAATACAACAAATGTCGTGATTACGAAATATAAACCGGGACTGTCGTAATTCAAATGAATTACTAAACATTAACGAAAAACCTAACATTACGTATTATTAACGTTTTGAATTTTTTCGTCATTAAAAAGAATCATTGTCAGTCTGGAAATCATTGATTTAATAAAAAGTCAGAGTGTAAACTTTAGTAAATTGGTCGTTAGTTATTTGACGCTCAAAAAACTAAGCATACATTTTTTTTTAGCTTAGGGCAGGCAGAGTAAACCTGGGAACTAATTGTTAAAACCCGCCCTTTACATTAAGACATTTCTGTTCCCCACTTTCGGCAGAATTCTTAAGATATTAGAAATTAGTAAGTGGCGAAACTTATCGCCGCGCTGTGCCTTTTCACCAAAGAAAGGAAATGAAAATACTAAATACTTTATTCCTCCGAGTGGAAATCGACTCCACAACCATTGCGTTTACAGTCGTATGTTTGTGCCCTTGCGCCATCACAGCCTTAAAATGTCGAACTTTGTGACTTGATTAAAAGCCGTATTTGTGGGTTTAAAATGTGACTCCGAGGATTCAAAATACATATATTTTTCCGAACTGGTTGAACAAAGCGCAGAATCGGGTTCCGCCACATAAAGCACAATGTAATTTAACATTTAATATTTTTACCCATTTTCAGCGTTTAAACATTTCATTCCCCAAGGTACGATTGAAATAAAACCACAAGACTAATTTGGTTAAAAAAAGTATCTATAAACGCTACTTTCTTACATTTATCAATTCTATATGTTATAATTGTGAAATGTGAAATGATTTTAATTCCTTTTCGGACATAGATGAAAAGTATATCTTCAAAATAGGAGAGAGATGCGGAATACGCTTTACGACAATAAAAAAAATATAAGAAGCTGTGACGTAAGCCGGGTTTCTCCACTCCGGTACACAAAGTGCGGTGCTGAGTTCCGTCATTCAACATAAAATATGTCTCGCGAAATTGGTCAGAAAGTGAGGAAAACACAGTAGAAACATTTTAACAACAGTACAACAAAATCGTGAATGTAGTCCTTTAATTCAATACAAAGTTCTATAAATACAACTAGGGACTTTTGGTAACTTTTCACTAGTTAGGCGCATAGTTCCCACTTTTACTTCAGAATCACGTCGTTGTACGTGAAACGTCTAGAAAAGTTCAAAACTTTAGTACTCAGAACTGAAACCGTTCTTTGAATTGAAATCCACTGGCGCCGTAAAAGATAAAAATTAGAAAATTATAGGCTACGAAATTTCAGCCTTCCTGAAGGAATGAAGTTTTGGAACTCTGAGATATAACGTGTAATATCTACGTTTTTTATTCTAGTAACTAACCTAGGAATAAAGCCAAGAGAATTAAGAGGGAGGCTGTGTGCAATCCCTTTAATGGCGCTGAAAAGAAGGCGTTTTTAGACTAAATTTTTATCATAAATATATTTTACTACGCATAACATACTCCTAAAAATAACGAATATGAACAAAAAAAACTAAATCCATGACATGTTATGTCAAGCCTCAAATAGTTTTCCAATAATGTATTTTTTAAATTTAATATGTAAATTATTCTTATTCCACCATAAGTTACAATAAGGCATTTTGTGATCACACGCCTTGGGAATGAAATGCTCGCCCCAGTCTGTTTCAAAGGTATCATTGTCACAGATAATTAAATATGTATTTGTTAAACATTGATTTTAAAAAAATAAGTCCCGCTGAGTTTCTTGCGCCGGTTCCTCTCAGGTCTGAGGCATTAATTTTAGTGAACTGGTGGTAAATTATTTGACGTTCAAAAAATGAAGCATGTAACTTCTTATTTTGAATAAAATGATTTGAATTTGAATTTGAATTTGAATTTGAAATAAATAATTGAACATTCCAATGTTATATTTTGCCGTTTTATATTTGACGATGATATTGAAATTTGCGAGTGACAGTTATTATATCATCAAGGAAATTTTATAAAGATTGTCTTTAGCCTTTATAGCATATAATTTGGACGTACACTTTTCGACTGTTCATATATATTTCGAAAAAGTACGGCCGTAAGCCTAGGCTCGAGTTCCACGGGGGACGCTCTTGCCGCCGATTTTATAAGCTTAAGTAATTGTAAGTGGTATGCGGGCGAAGCCACGAATGAACAGCTAGTAAAAAATTAAAATCTAAAAATTATACAAACATCACAAAAAACCACTTACCACAGTGATAGGATAGGCGGGATTGATGATAGTGTACAGCAAAATGTGGTTCGGCCGAGCGGGCAACTCGCGCTTACGCCGCGGCTCGCCCGACATGTAGTTGTTGCCATTACTCTGTGGACAAGAAAGTTATTTTGTAAGAAACAAATTTCCATAACATCTACATTATCAGATACATAGAAATTGTACATTAAAGCAAGGCATGTCGAGTAAATTTTTTGTTTCAATTTAATTAAAACACGATACAGTAGAAATTTTGTGAAAATTTTCACGAAACCATGTGTAGAAGGGCGAAATTTAAATCTTTAAAATATGAGTTAAAAGTAGTTTTCAAATATCAGTTTTGTCAAATTTATTAAAACGAAAATAAGTTTTCAAATGTGAATGTCTTTCACATTTTACACAAAATGGAATAGTTTAAATCATTATGACATTTAATGCATATTTTAAGTCGCTCTTTAATTTAAACATACATATTAACAAACAAAAATAATTTAAAGTAAATATAAAAGTATACACTCGTAATATATGTGATATAATATCACAAGACCTACAATAAAAGCACTTGAAACTAAAAAATTAAGTACGAAAAGAAAACAAAATGCTTATTTATGTCGTCCGTCAGCTACACATGCCTTGTGATTCATGCACACAGAACAGTTAGTATTAAAAAGGATACCAATAAAATGTTTATAACTCGTTGTACTAAATTTGTGTAATATAGGCAAACACGTTTAATTTAATTTTTTAAAAGTTTTAATAAGAAGTTAATAATAGAAAAATATAATGAATGCGCAACGCATCTTTTGGGGAATGTTAATAAATGAAGTCATACGTTATGAAGGAGCTACGCTTCTACATTTATAAAAATGTTTTAAGTCAAATAAAATATAGAAATAAAATATAGAAATTAACCCTGACTTGGATTTAGTATAGAACAACAAATTATTTTGTGTCATTGCCACGATTATGATAAATTTAAAAATATAAAATAATGAGGGGTTATCGTGGTGTTTATTTTATGCTGTCAAGTTCACACTATATCCCGCACACAGCAGGGTAGGCAGAGGGATCCTAGTGTTAAGACACTCCGTTCCCCACTTTCCATCGAATTTGGGAGGTATTATTTGTTGAGTGACGAAACTCAACGCCGCTCTTTACCTCGACACCAGAGCGAAGATGAAAATATAAATTTCAAGAAATATTTCATTTCCCCGAGTGGGGATCGAATCTAAAACCATCGCGTTACAGTCATGCCACTGTGCCCCTGGGCCACGACTTTTGACGAATTAAGTTATTTGATTGTAAGTGAAGAATAGTAGGATTCTCAGTTAATTGGCTACAAATTTACTAGCTATGGGAACTATGAGTGTCCTCGTCGACATCAAATATTTTTAATTTAATCGTTTATGACATTTCCAGGGTACTTACAACTTATCTAAGTGTCTGCTAACTCCGGTAAATATTTACAAACGAATAAAACCAGCAGCACCGTCGTAATAAATAATCTAAAATGAGCGAATATCTATAACGAGTAGATGCGATCTTTTTTTTATGAAGAAATATAACGAACGAGAATGTCTTCAGTGTACATTAAATTAGATATATAAGGTTACAATACATCATTTCTATTTAACAAACAGAAGACTTTGAACCTATAAATATTGCTAGTATCAGTGTCGCATACAGATTTCGCACTGTGCCACAACGACATCAAAGTATTAAGGAAATCTATTCTCTTTTATTATTTTATTGATTGTAACTTATATAGTACAAAATATAGAACATGGCACTCTAAAAGACAAATCCAGCTTTAATCTAAAGAAAAAACGTACAAGACTGCCTGTATCCATGAATTTTATGTATATAGTCTCTACAATTAATCTTAATACTTAATTAATTATTATGTATTACGATTAATTAACAAAAAAATATTAAAAAAACATTTAAAAACAAATTAATTTAAAACCAAATTTAATGTTTTCTTTGGAATTCTAAGTGAGTCAAAATTTTCGAAAAGTGTAGAACGCAGATTGACTTTTCGCTTTTCCTCACAAACGATTCTTTAAACATGAGAATAAGATGCCAAAAACCCTTTAAGCCTCCGTTCCCATATCTTCGGTACGTATAAATCAAAATTTCCACTACGCAATTAAACGTCCAACTGTCATTGTCAATAAATCAAAATGCACAGAGCACCTCGCACAGAGGTAATTGACGGGCGATATGGCGTGACGTCCGTTTGACACGCCGATTCATATAGTTAGGATCGGGGCACCATTGTTTCGTACAATATGTGTTATTGTGTAATCTATAGGAAAATAGAATGATTTAATTCCATAGATGTGAATGTAGCGTCGATAACAGAAATTAGAGTAATCGCGGCACTGCTTTAACTATAAGCCCGACGGTTGTGGGTTCGATTCCCACACGGATAAATAATTTATTTTTCATTTTCTTGATCTGACAAGACAAAGTGCGGCGTTCTGTTCATCACCTCAAGTTCCGCCACTGAACACGCAAGTTGTTAAAAGTTCGACAATTTTTTACAACAAATATAAATTAATGAATTCAGATTTTATCTTTCACTATTCAACACCCATTCACTCTTAAGTAAAGAACGGAGTGTTTTAACATTCGAGTGTCTTCATTTTCTCTAATTTAAAAACTATTTACAAATAATTATAAGTATTATTCCACACTCAGGTACTACAAGAAAAACATTTTTAAATATAAGAATTTAAACAGTGGGAGCCCCTCTTGGGTAGCTACACCATTGAAGTAGAACATATAACTTAGTGACAGACCTCTTGGACGCTCTTCTAACAGTCGCGGGTTTTAATCCCGGTATGTTAAAATTTTCACATCTTTTCTAATACAATTAATTTACCTTTATTTACTACGATAATAATATATCATAGTGAATGATATACACTCACTCACCTCTACCGTACACAGGGTCTATGAAATGCAACGCGTCATTACCGTCACTCCAGCTGTCAAAGCAAGCCGACAGTGACTCGAAAGTACGGACATAGAACGAAATACGCTATTCTAGTATAATTTGCAGGAATTAGAATCGCTATAAATTACCTCGTGAGAGGTTAATGGATAATGCATTAGCGTTTAACATTGAGCGACAATAGAAAAATATACATATTTATTTATATAGTAAAATATTTTCGTATATAACGTGGATGGTATAACTATCGATAGTACAAGTATAGAATTCAGGCGGAAAGCGGAAAACAGAGTGTCTTAACACTTTTAATTCTCTTTTGATTCTGTTTGCTATATGCGGCGGAACAAAGCATGAAGCTACAACCTTTCAAGGTTATTAATAAAAAAAACCGAATATTTTCAATGATAATATTAATAATACATTTATACCGCACTATAACTTCTATTACAAGTCCTTAAACAAATTAAAATAGCTAATCGTTTCACTGTTACAATTAAAATTCATATTAAATCCGAATCGAAGAACCAAAAATTAAAATAATGTGTTATATTACTAAAATATTATTGGGTTCAAATAGTTAATATTCCAATAGTGAAGTCAAAAGTAACTCTATTGAAATTAATAACAAACAATGTACTATCAGCAAACGAACGCAATAAGACGCGCCATGAATATTCATCTCCACGCCCACAGACCAGGCCGGGTTTTAGAATTATTTCAGTTTAAATCCTCTGTGTCTTAATCGGCTTCTTAGTTTTCTGGTTTTGCGTGTAATTTATTTTCATTTTGTTTATATGAAACAAATATATAATAAAAACGTTATTTATTATAATTATGTTTACTTAATTGAATCTCATAATGTAAAAATTAATTTGATTTCGTAGCATATATCTATTTAATATTTATCACTATTTTAGTATTTGACGAGGTAAACAACTATATATTTCACTTTTTACTGAGAAGCATAACATAATTTAACATTTTATTATCTACGTATATTATCACTACAAAAGTTCTTCAGAGTTTTCTAAGTCAAAAGAACACCATGATGGTTTTATAAATTTATTTTCTAAAATAGTAAACAACCAAACCAAAAACAGCAGCTCTACAGTCATGTAGTCACTTGAAGTGAAGAGCTCATAAACTCTAAAATAACGTCGTCGTCAAACCAAACACAATATCGTTAAGAGGTTACGTGCTTATGTATTACGTACATTATGAACAAGTTGTATGTGATTACAAAATTAATCTTACAGGATATTATCGTGGAGTGATCTTATTTGTTCAGTAGATAAATTCAAAAGCGTTTGAATCTATGCATACAATACCAACAGGTGACAGTAAAGACGGATGGGATCTATCTCATAGTGATAGTGAAGACATTTACGATATTCACATTCCGCATAGTTCTTGAGAATTTTTCTTAAGTTACCGAGGTAAGTTAGGTAAATGCGAGAAAATTAACATATTAATTATTTCGTTCCTCCGTGTGGGAATCGAATCCACAACTGTCGTGCGTACTCGTACCCTTGACGGCATTTGTTTTTAATCATCACTTTAAAATTAATTTTCCATTTGCATTTCCTACTAACTCAACCACGATATATTCAGTATCATTAGTTTCAGTATCGTAACAAACATATATTTTAATATTACAACAGTATCACAATACTATATTTTCAAAGTCTGAAGTAAAAATAGAAAAACCTTTGAAAAGCTTTTGACTTGGAAACTTAACAACTAAGAAAATAGCAAATAATATTGGGAAAAGTCCGATTATTAAAACAAAATCTGAATAGGTATATTATACATATGTAACTGAGTAGCCGACCTGCTACTAGATTATTTACGTGATGTTCTATTCAATACACTTCTTGGACAACTTTTTAATATACTTAGTTAGTTATTTAAGTTGCATAATAAGCCTGGCTCAATGTTTTTAGAGAGATCTTATACACAAATCTTTCAAAACGCAAGTTTAATATCTTTATTAGTGTGTTGAGAGCGTAAAAAAATATTACTGTGCTAAACCCATTGTGCACCGATGCTACAATTCCTGGGTACGCATAGAAAAACAAAGTGTTAAGACCACAACCTCCAATTTCGAAAACAGTGGCGGAACTAAACGCTGCTCTTTGCCTTGCGTGTAAATTAAAATAATTTACACTCTCAAATGTTTAATTCACATTGTCACATTTTATAAATAATTATTATTGTATTCTTGTACTTAATAAATACATTAAGTAAAATTTTAGACTAATATCACCAAAGCAAAATCTAATTTAGTTCAAAATCCTATTATAAGTATGTATGTATGTACTTTACATGCATATATACAAAACAAATACGTATTAACAGTATTAGTTCGCAAAACACGATAGGGAGTACAAAACGCGAGCGTATTCTAAAAGGTATCACAATACTATCGCGCTTCCAGTTACAGCATCAGGGGATTAGATGCAGGATAACTATTTAACTTTAAACATAGTAAAAAATAATTGGACTTGGTTAATAAGCGTTTTTATTTTGGTTGAAAACATATTTATACTACATTTATGCTATCGTGGCGTACGGGCTTTGTTCGATCCTCACTCGGAGAATGAAATATTTTATATTTTTTATTTCTTCGTTCTCGTAACGACGCAAAGCGCAGCGTTGAGTCCCGCAACTCAATACGAAACGCCTCAAGAATTTTGCGGAAAATAGGTAACGGAATATCTTAACACAAGTTCCCAAAAAAATAAGTATACTACACTTACTATTATGCAGTTTAGTTTATCAATACATTGCAATAAACAAAAAGCTAAACCCACAAATAAAATCATCTCCAGTCCATCACAGTACTAAATACACAACCCGGGAGGTTAAAAGTCAACATTTGTATTAATTCTATTCACATGAGCTTTGTTATGAAAGGAAACATCGACTTACAGTAAGAAGATTCACCTTAAAAATCTTTAAATCCTAACGTATTTGAATTTCTCACCCGACCTATTCGTTGGAAAGTGCAAAGAATATCATACAACGAAATTAAACTCTATTTCGTTAAAGCTAAAGTATTTTTGGTTCGCATCGTTCAATTTTATATTAGCAAAGCATGTTACATATAAATTGTCCAGTCTATACGATGATATTGAAAATAACGACGTCGTAAATCTGCTTTAAGATCAGATCTTGGGGAAATGTATATTTATTAATAATATAATTACCTATTTATTAATCTATCCAATAGGTACATCACTAGTCGCTAATCAATTTTTCTTTCTATAATAATACTAAAGATTGGAATATGAATGTTATTCTTCAATCTAGTTTTCCAATTACCATTTCGTTTACTTTAATTAAAAATTCTATGTTTCGTTATTTTGTCTACATTCTATTATGTAAAAAGGGTATTTTTATATGCAGTCGTAAGCAATACATACAGTGTCTTGCTGTTTATGATATTTATGATGGTTTATATAAGTTTTAGTTTGAATATTCGATCTGATTCCATAAAAAACTGCATAGATTTTGCCACCCAAGTAATAAAAGAACAGTTGAAAACAGGGTATTAAAAGCGTGAAAATAAATGCTAAACACGGCGTTCCGCCAAGTAAAAAGCAATTTCACAAATCGTGACCGAAAATAGAAAACCGTATGTTTTGTCACCAGTCGTTCTCTACATACTCTTAGATGTATGGGTAACCTCGAAGTCGAAAAAATTTAAAATGGCAGTTACATGGTTTTAATTGTGAAGCTTTTACAAATATCAAAAGAGTAAAATCTGTCTTTTTAATTTATAAAAATATTAAAACGATAGTTTATTGTTAACTAAATGTGCACATACCTACATAACCCTTTCATAATAATTTAGTAAAAGTTCAACGGAATCTCGAAATTCTGAGGAATTTTGTTTGCTCGCGTATTAAATTTGACGCGATAATAAATTAGCTTTGAGAAAAGGCTCGATTTAATTTACAAAGAAACTATTTTTAATAACAATTTATAAGCTATTTTGTTATACAAGATTACATAAATATTTACTTGCAATGTACTGAAAATAAATAAAAACCTATAAGTAATTTTGAGTAACATTTCTACGTGAGGCTGTCGTGGCGCAGTGGCATACTGTGTGAATCTAAGCGCGACAGTTGTGGGTTCGATCACCTCTTTTGTTGAGTTCCACGATTCAACATCGAACGACTCAAAAATTTGGCAGAAAGGGATCTTCACACGAAGTTCTTTCTGCTTACCCATCTATATCCGGGATACAACGTGAAATAAAAAAATATACGTACTACATAATATTTTTAGCTTTTAACGTTGTAATGAAAGTATTTTTATGCTATATCGTATTTTCTCTACATTACGCCACTTAAAGCAAGTTATCAAATCTATTAAAAATAACGCACGCTGTATATTTTATTATAAAATTATTTATAAAGTCATAAGTATATTAAGGATTCTAGAAGTACTAAACGGATGTATATTTTGCATGTATTTCTCTATAGTTCGTATTTAATACCATCGTGTATAACATTCACCAAAAAACATTAGAAACGTGTCATTTAATATACTCAGTTATCCTGAAAGATAACTAATTAAACTCAAAAAGGTAAAAAATAAACCATTAATTAAAATAAGTAGTCCCCAAAAATGACCAAAAAAAATATAAAAGATAACGTAACAAGGAAAAGCGTTGATAAAAATGGGAAAAAAAGGGTACAATTAGAGCACCCAATTCTCACCTTTACATAACGTAATCAAATTTATGTGTGAAAAAATACTGTTAAAAAAAACCTTTTGTTTGGACAAATATGGAATGTTTGTTTTAATTTATAAAATTAATTTCACGACTTGTGGGACGATAATTGTACAATACTTATTAATATCACAAATTAAAATTTCGTTAATAATTTCAGGGTTTTCATTTTAATTTATTCTCAACTCCAATATTTTTTTTGCTTTATGTTGAGATATTTCCTTTCCACTAAACTTTTGGAAACTTAAATTAGAAAATAATTTATTTCACTCGCTTGTCGCTTTTACAATTATATCTTTGCGCCACAGTGGCTTAAAAGTATATTATTACATTAAAATATGTCATAGTGTCATATTTCAATATATGGGTATATAATCCAAAAACTAATGTTTATATCTACATATAATATATTTAAACCCGAGTTATATACTTCCTTAACAATTTTTACGTAAGACGTGCCAGTCTGCGAAAACGGTGTCAAGAAAGTTGAAAAAAAAAGAGTAGTCTTTTAAAATTTTCTTTCTATAAATAAACGCAGCATATTTCACTGTGAAATAAGAATAAATTACTGATAGTAGTCTTAACGAGATACCGAGTACTCCATAATGACGTTTGTGTCGACTGGCGGCATTCATAATGCTGGGTGGCAAGAACTGCGAAAAATCCATTATATCAGATGGACTAATTAAAATTAAAAAAATATAACAATATGCTTCAAGTAACCTAATTAACGAGTTTTTTTTTCAGGAAAATATGATGGCATGAGAGTGAAATATGTATTATGTTAAGTATTAAATGGTTGAATTAGATAAGGCAAAGTAGATTGCTACCCGACTTGGATACTCGACTTTTAGGTTTGCTTCAGTTTATTACCAACAGGACTAATGGCAAATTTATTGGTTTTTCACTATTATTTAAATAAAATCATATAACAAAATTCATGTTCCATGTTGCCGTTTCATCTTAATTAAAGGCCAGTCGTGGCGAGGTAGTGCGTCAGGTTGTGAGTTCGATTCTCAAGAAACTGAAATATTTAATATTTTTATTTCTTCGCTCTGGTGTCGAAGCAAAGCGCGACGTTGAGTTCCGCCGACCGTTTTCAAACGTTAAAATCTAAGATGACTCATTAAACAAAATGTAAAGATCATTAAATCATAACAACGCGTTTCAAGTCCGTATTCTACGAAGTATTCATACGATTAAATTGGCCTTTATACAAATCATAATCACTATAATCATGATTAAAATGCTATTATAATAATAACTTAGTACACTTAATTTGAACTGCATTACTTTGTAGCAAATAATATAAATTTGTAGCAGCCCTTATTACACGATAGCTATATAACTATAAAACAGTTATGTAAAAATGTATGTTATTATTATAACAATTTTACTACACGGTGTAATTGAACGAAACCTTTATAAAATTTAAATTTAAGTACTTCAAGGCCGTAAAATTAAAAACTCGCCTTACATTACTGCAGAAAATTCCTCAATTAAACATACAATTCATACAAATTTCTGTCAAATATGATAATAATAATAAAATAAGAGGCAAAAATATTTGTAATATACTTGAAAACACGCTATACACATATATACGTCGTCGTGTAACGGCGGCGACGGTCGTTTGGCGCTAGCAGATGTTCTAACGGCCGTTATTACGACTATGAGTATTTGAAAATTACTTTTATGGCTTGCACGTCTTAGTAGAGACACTAATTTGGTTATATTTTCCATTGAAAACTCTATGGTTATCAGTGTTACTATTGCCATTTATTAATTAAACATAGTTGGTGTAATAAACATAGTGACTAAGCTTGCTAAATACTTCATCTTCAGTTTGATGAAATATTAATAATTTATATTTTTACATATAAACGTAGCGGTTGTAGGTTCGATTCCAATTCGAGAGAATGAAATATTTTATATTTAAATTTCCTAAGTCTACTATAGACGAGCGTTGAGTTCCGCCACTCAACATGCAACTCAAGAATTCGGCAGAAGATAATCGGGCACGTAAGTGTATTAGTGGGAAACGGAGTATCTTAACACTAGGTTCCCAGGTTTCCCCTGCCTGTAGGCTATGTGCGTGATTGCAGCTAAAACGTAAGATTAAACATAGAGAATTTAGACATACACTTAACACTCCGATCCCCAAGTTCCACCCAATTTTCGAGACATTGCCTGATAAGCAATGGAACTTAACCCCACACTATGTCATACCACAACAATAAAATGAAAAGCCACGAAGGGCAACGAACTGCGCCGCGAACGTCACTACATATTAGAATATTCAACAAAATTAAAATATAAAAATAAACGAGACATAACATCTAAACGAATAAGATAAGCGCATGTCAATCGCCGGGCCGCAAACGGCGCAATTTGGCGTCAACGCAAGTTGTCGTAGGTCGTTAATGGTTAATAGGATGAGAAAATTGTTTAACAGCGTAATTGAGGCAGCCAGAGCGAAAGTGACTAACGTATATTATGACATTGAGGTATGTATGTATGTATAAATTAAAACAAAATTTTATATCTAATATTAAATAATTTGAAGATTAGTCGATATTATTTCATTCTGATTTAAAAATTGATTTGTTAGATTTGGTCAAATTAGAATATACGAGTTGGTTGTTGATAAATTTTGAAAGGAAAAGAATACAGAGTGACGTTACCAGCTCTTAGGTATTATAGTGTACGCAGACTAGATAAAAATAATACTTCAATTTTTTTTTTCTTTGTGTCATCCCTATATAAAATAAGTTTAAGCTATAAGCTATAAAATAAGCTTAACATTGTTTTTTAGTTTCACGCTGTATCCTGCACATAAGCAGGTTAGGCAAAGGCGCCCTAATAGGAACCTAGTATTAAGCATAGCTTTTTCTGTATTTCAGCCATAAATGATTACATTTATGGCTGTGTATTCATAATTTTTTTTGCACTATTTTTAATTGAGCAAGATATTATTTTCTGCGTTTCACGTTGGGTGGGAAGTATCAATTTAATAAACCGTTTCGCTAAGTCATTAAAAGTATGACAACTACTTTGATGAAATTCCAAAAGGAACGGGTTCAAATACTACTACATTCAAACTTTTAAACTGAACTTAATATATCTCCTTAAATTATCTACACATAAACTTCCTTTTATCTTCGAGTCCATCTTCTTTTGTTTTATCTTTCAACAAATCAGAAACAAATATGTATGTATACACGTAACAATAACACCAAAACTATATAGCAACGCAATAAACAACTGGAAAGTATTCTATATATATTTTAGATTTGCAGTACGCAGTGTCCTAATAATTGGACGAAAAATGGGAAACGGAGTGTTTTAACCCTATTTTCCTTCTGCCGATCCTGGTAAATGGGGAAGTAAAAAAAATAATCTTCAGAAAAAGGAAAAACAAAATATACTCATAGAAGTAAGAATAACATCAAAACTCATACAACATCGAGTTAAACAGCCGGAAAGAGTTCTCCGGTACGAGTGCTAGCCCTTTCTTGTTACCGTCGGAATAAGGCATAAGCTATTTATTTTAATGGTACATTCCTGGTTATGGATATATAAGGGTCGTATGTACGCCTTTTGTTCAATTGCTTAGAAAAACACTTCAATTGATAGCTGTCTTCGTTTACGTTGAATATTCTTTTTTTTTACTCCGACGCATTTTCGGAACGAAATTTTACAAATACTACAAAGATGACCTAAAATATTTCGAAACACCCTCGAACGAGAATCTAACCCACTGCCAAACTAAAAACTAGTATCCACTTTCACAATATCCACTAACAGGAAAAACACACCAATTACAATATGTTAATAATAGCTAACATATCACAAACTGTATTTCCCTTACATAAAGCCATTTTGGTGGAAAAAAAATAAATCATTTCCGTGCCAATTTATATGATACGCTTGATTGGACATTCTGTATGGTACAAGTACATTAACATCGTATTTTACATAAACACCACTTTATCACTCATATTATTATTATCTCGAGATTAATGAATCATATGAAATACGACGCTTTTTATTCGAGTGCGATATTGAAGTATCGAATGAGCGAATGTGTTTCGAATAAAAATGAGTTTAAATTATTTTGAGACGAGCGTATAACGCTATTTTAGCGCAGTGGGACAGTAACAGGATGACACGCTACGTGCGTGAGTTCGGTTCTTAGAGTAAAAACTTCTTACTGCGAATATACTATTTAAAACGTAAAGATTTTGATAAACTCCTCTCTACCGGTTTGGCGTTTGTTGTGACTTGTTTCAAGTAAGTTAAGAAGTTAAGTAAAAAAATTGATCGTAAATATTATTTTTTTAAAAAATAATAATATTAATATTATTAAAAAAATACAATTAGGCGAGCCCCTAATTTTAAAGACAAAAAAAGGAAAATTTTAGTTAGTAATTTAATTTAAAAATAAACGCATTTACAACGCCATACCAGATATAATCAGTGCGCTTTAGCGCTCGTTAAATCTATAATTAAATCCGACAAAATTGGGTTTTAGTTCAATCGAATGGTAAACTCCAATACGTTTACGTGGATAAATCAATTATTTATTGAAACAATCAATTTAACGGAAGTGTAACAGACTGTAACGTGCTCCTTCCGTATTTTGGTAGAGTCCATGCTTTCCATCCGAATTCGTGTTACATTGCGGAACTCAACGCAACACTTTATCTTTATTGCGGAGGAGAAATGGATATCCCACGATCGATACGACTAAATGGTCATTAATAATTGGGGTACATTTAATTTGTAGCTTGTAACACAATAATGTCATTATAATAGATCAGTGTTATGTTTAAAGTAGAATATTAAATAGTTATCACAGCAGTGGTCGTCACTAATTGAATATACACATAGAAGCTATTAGTCTGCGGTTTTTGGATTTAGGCCATGATAGGGCTTAATAGGTAGTTAGTTATTCCTGACATATACAGACACAACTATATAATATATCTATTATAATCTATAATCTGGTATTATAATATTATACTATTGATCTTCATTTGTCTCTGGTATCGTCGTAGTTGTGATAGTTTTGTTATTGAGCGCTACCAGTGAAACCTCAATATTTGCCTAACTATGAAACAATATGTTATTATTTTATTTTCTCCAAGAGGAAATAAAACCGCTTTTACAATTAGATGCACTGCAACACATACTATAAGCATAAAAATATAAAAACCGACATAAAATTTGAATTTCTAACTATTGAATAACAATTACGTTCAAGAAAATATATTAAACCAAAATATTTATTCTATCTGTATCCCGTAATTAAACCATAAAGTAGACGGCTTAGCCAAGAATACTTACATTATAAGCCCTTAGTGGTAGATTAACCGTAAAGATAAAGGGATTTTAATGACTTCATAGATATAAACTAATAAAGCTAAGTTGTTGGATGATAGTTGAAATAGATGTAATGTTCACGTATTCCCTTTATATGATTGCATTGATAGTTTGTTAGTTTATTAGTTTAAGAATTTATAGCAAGAATATATTTTTAGGTACGTTTGGCTAAGACTACATAGTGCTAAGACTCTCTGTTTCAAATGCACTGTCCACTCTAACGTCACATTTTAGTTATGATACTCCGTTCTCCATTTTCAGATTCGAAAAGCCTCCATTTACCAACCTATATTAAAATTGGACCTACATTAAGAAGTACATAACGAAAACAAAATTCCCACTGCGTTACAGTAAAGCAATTCTATTCTAATACGAAATAACAAACATAAACTATGAAGCGTTTACTCAAATATCATTTTTATTCTCCGTATCATAACCGTCCAAGAGACGTGGCTTATCGGCGAAACTCATACCAGACAGATAAGGCGAGGGGTTTTAATAAAATATATATGACATTTCATTGACGTACAGTTGAAAGATTGGCACTTATGGATTATGGCTGATTGAAGTAATGCATAATATAAGAAATGTAGTATTTTAAACATCAATTATGAATACGGAGATCATTGTGACACAAAGTACGTAGTTCAATTCTCACTTGTGGGAATGAAATATTTTAATTTTCTTTAAGTGTTTTGTTTGACACGCAATTATATGACTAGATTCTCTAGATATAATCGATAAAGCTCGAAAAAGTTTGAAGTAAATAATGGCGCAATAAAAAGTAACTACTAATAATTTTAAATTAGTAGCACCTTTTTTCCGCATCACGCTGTATCTCGCACATAGCAGGATAGGAAAAGGCAACCTGTTGTATTTACTGTCGCATCCTTGTGCCCCTGTAACATGACTGGCATCGACTATTACTAACTAAATATAGAAAAATATAATTCTTATAAGGTAATCCAATTTGGGCTCCAACTTAAAACGTTGCGCAAAAATCTCGTTACACAGACAACACGGTCCTAATGCCTTGTCTGACAAGTGCAAGGATGGTCCTTCTAGCCGGATGTAAGAAAAAATACATTTTTAACCTACGTCTGAGTATTAGGCCGTTGTAATACGATCTAACGGCGTAAAATGGCTTTATTTTTGGACGAGAGACGTAATTTAATCTGTTGTTAAACCAATTTGACGGTAAACGACTCAGCATTGTTTACAATACTTAACTCGTAGATTGGAAATTTTAACAGAATTCTTGCTTTAGATTTACACTGTTTTCCCCATATAACAGGTTAAATGAAAATGATTCCTTCCCCTGAGTCGAAATTGAACACACAAACGACGTGTACAGCTATACGCCACTCCGCTTGGTCGTGACAGTCTCTTTTTCACAGAAATTGCCATAAACATATAAAGAATTTCAAAAGACTTATTTTAAAGAACAACTTTTAAAGCCTACATACAGTAAACATAATAAACACCCCACACCACTCTAAGCATACGATGAACTTTCTTATCGGTAAAAAATAGTCCCATGCCGACATTTAGATAGGAAGTGTAACTAAAAATGAAATTACAATAAAAATATATAACATAATTAACATCTTTAAGCCATCAGCATAAGTTACAAAATCGTTTGTCATGTACAAAGTACGAGTATAGGTAAGGGTCCCTAGCAAATAGAAAAACCGGGTTACCTGTAAACAAAATAATGAATGAAGTCCACCCCAATGAGTCCCTTAAGTCCTACTACTATAAAAACTATATTTGAGACCTTATTTCAACAGGAATGATTATTTAGTTTTGTGAAGGCCACCTTATGCTTTTTGTATGGATTGTAGTTTAGGCAAGGGGTTTAAATATTTAATGAGAATGTGACAAAAGTTACATTATAAGCATCAAAATTGTAGATTTGCGTGTATGGAACTGAAATGTCTTTTTGAAAATACCTAATACACTGACCAAAAGATATATGTATATATTATATCTTTGTATAATTTAGGCTTTCTTTAGGACTTATTTTCAAGCAACGGGCGATACCTTTACGTCTATCTCGCTTTACGAAACGACTAAATTGCAACTTTATCTGTAAATAGTGGGCGCGCGCCGTTTCGCCCGCGTATTTGCACCCTTAGGGGTGACTTTTAAAAAACCACGAAACACGTGTTCAATATAATATATATGAATTTATTTTTTTATAAAAATCGGTAGCGATTTAAAAAAAAATCCGTGTAAACTTTTAACCCCTTATTTGAACCTTTAGGTGAATTCTAAAAAACCATGGAACACGTATTCAATGAAATGTTTTCAAGAGTCTGAATTTCAAATTTTATAAAAATCGGTGCCGATGTAATTTTTTTTTCCATACAAACTTTCAATCCCAATTTCATCCCTTTAGGGTTCAACTTTTTCAAAATCCCTTCTTAATGGATGTCCAGATTTTAAAAGTGAACATCTGTCCAAATTTCACCTTTTTACCATCAGCGGTTTTACGGCTGTGCGTGCGCCTAACCTCAGTCAGTCAGTACTGTCCTTTTATATATATATATATATATATATATAGATAAACAACACCTTGTGTTACATTCTGTTCACACAGTCTTAAAATTGCTGAAAAGTAGAATGACATATCACTAGGTTGTAATAAAATTCATATCCTACCCAAAATACAAAATGTATCAAAAAAATTAAGATCTCTTCGCCTATCCTGTTACATGCAGGATAAACCATAACGAAAAAAATGTAAGAAAATTATTTGTTTACCATAGAAAAAAAGATATGCTATAAAGATATAACCCCAAAATTGTATTTCACATTTTGACATTGAACCTACAGCTTCCGCAATAGAGAGACCGTCCATGCCAATAAAAAAAGGCGGCACACTGTCGTCACGCATTCTATATATCAAACAAAAAACATGCTATGCTTAAAAATTACATTTCTATGTTGGAAAATATGCCAAGAATTTCGCCTACATTTCGCTATAATTCGCTTATAGTCGCTTTAACACAGCACGGTCGACGAGTCGTGGCTTCGGTAGATTTAAAATTTCTGTTTTTTTGCGTATTGTTCACTTGGAAGGAAAATAAACTAAAGTGAAAAAAATCCTACAATCATTTCGTCATTTACATATTATTAACTCAGAAATAAAATAAACAAAAGTAAGAACAATCCTAAAATCCAATCAGCAAAACTGTCTACAGCTAACTTCAAGAAGGCCAGAACTCGTCGACAGTACTGTAGCGATTATATAATGTATGGTACCTAAAAGGGATTTTCTTCGTACATCCTTGCCCGAGGGTCAAACATCGCTTTGCCAAATCAACGCAATTCGTCCTTTATCAAGGAAATGGAGAACAAAGTTAAAAACGTAGTAGTTCGTTGCGGACGTTTTATCGTGTAAACTGATTTAGTTCTAGTATTTGCACTTACGATAAGACTTTATTGCGAAAAAGGAAACTCCCCTTTAGTTTTCTTTTTGTTGCAATATTTTTTATATAGAAGTCTAGGTACATATATATGTTTTTTTATATAGCAGAGGGACCTAGTGTTCCCATTAAGACATTTCTGTTCCTCACTTTCCGCCGGATTCTGGAGGATTTGCGTCTTGAGTGGCGGAACTCAATGCCGAGCTATGCCTTCTTACCAGAGCGAGGAAATTAACACATTAAATATTTCATTCTCTCGGGTTGGAAATTAAACCCACAACCTATCTTATTTACAGTCGTACGCTTGTGCACCTGTGCCACGAATGCCGTCGGAAACATTATATGAAAATTTTGTAGATATTGCAAAGTGTTAAAACTGAAGTAGAGAAAGTTAAACTAGCGTAGAACCCTTTGTTCTAAGACTTTTATTAAAATATAATAAATATTTAATTGAATACTTTTACAACAAACAGGATTTTTTAATTAAAAAATAGAGTCCTTATTAAATACAGACTTTTTTCAAGTAAGTAAGTAAGCAGAAAGTATCAAGACACTATGTAAGTGTGTAAGACACTAGTCTGCCCTTTTCACCCGAATTCGATGTGGCGGAACTTAACACCGCACTTTTTTTAGTATACATGAAATTATTTCACCCCACGGGCGTAGTTTATCCTATGACCATCATGTTCAGAGGGTAGTTAGACGGCCATACGATGACCTAAAAAAATCATATCATATAATATACGAAATACATACATTATCATAGATGGAAATTTGGATATGTTATTCAAACAAATAGGATAAATAATGTAATACGTAGAATACAAATACCAAATACGTATAAAAAGAATTAAGTCTCTCTTTAAATATCACTCTACTAACAACTAGACAAAAAGATTCAGTTTAAAAAATAATGGATGGAGATGGAGTAGTCCGTGGTCACGGACGGTCTACTGCAAAGTGTTCGAAACGTCGGGTTTCCAAAAATGTATAATCCCAAATATACGCGATTAATCCGGTTAAAATAGTTTCATTTAAAAAGGTAGGTGACGACTTTGGCTAACTTTCGAAAATATAGTAACAAAAATACTGGAGGAAGGTGACAATGAGGCGAAAGAGGTAGGTAGAGATCGTAGCCTTTGGCGCTCCGTTCTCACTGACTTCCCTGCTAGGAATACAGCGTGAAGCTAAGTTAAGTTAAAAAGTAATAAAAAAGTTAAATAATAAATACCAGTTAGTACGTAGTAAACATAACTGACCTTTTTTTTCATTTATTTAATTAAAGAATAGAACAAAAAAAATACTCAATATTTATTCCAGCCCAGCCTTATTGTTATCGACATAAATTAAGCTCTTGAGAAAATATTGGTTTTGTGATAACTTTTCGACCATTGATATTATAATGGTTCGTCAAGTACCACTTATCAAATAAAAACATTTCATGTTAAAATATATATTAGATATATATCTCTTTCTTTTTTAATATACAAATCTCATTTTGCAAGACTGGCAGGGATATTATAATATGATATTATATAATTTCGCCTTTTACTATCAAATTTAGGGACTTTCTTGTGTAACGATTTCTTTAAACCAAGATTCTATAGTTTTTTGATTTAGCCCGTATATGCCCACGTTCCCAGGGATCCAAGACCAACGCAATTTTAGCATTTTAGTAATCTTCAGGACTATATTTTACTTTCAGAGGTAGTGCCAAGTAATGGTACATCTGTCTCCTTCTGTCTCTGTATTAGAGGATGATGGAGCCATCGGATTGGTATGGGTGCTTAAAACGGGTCTTGAAATAGTCAATAAATAATATACGTAAAATGAGAGCCTGCCAGTATAACACAGTTTGCTTCAATTTTAAACAACCTTTTGGACGACTGGCGCGCTAGGCCCACGTAAAGGATCTGATGATATAAAAAATATAGATTTTTTTAAATAGGAGCGTTTCTATTTTTAAGTTAGTCTGTACTCCCCACTTTTAAGTTTAGCTAATATTACTGGTAAAGGAAACGTCGCATTTCGTCTTTTGTATTAATGTGAGAAAATAAAAAAATATTTATTTTTCTGAGTGTGAACCGAACTCACCGTCAGCGTGTTCGGTACCAGAAAGTGCTGGTCCAACTGCGCTGCAATAGCAAATCCACACCTAAATATAAATTTTAAAAATCTATTTAAATCAAATTTGAGTCGAAAGAAAGATCCTCCAAAGTCATTATGATAAAAAAGGTTTTGTCTAATTTACCTACAGTATGGATTTTAATCTATCGTATACGTAAACTAGAGAAAAAACACGATAGAACGTACATATTTAGGCATAACACAACTTATAGAATATTTCCTGTTCGTAAGACTGTTACTTAACTTTCAACTCACACACTCTCGGCTGATATTAATAAGTCATATTATAAAAGTGTTCTCATAGAAGTTGTAACTCTTTTAGTCTACGTCGAATACCAATGAAAGTTATAAACATATGAGAAAATGGAAATATATGTTTTTGTGCTGTTATTTTGCTTTGACTATATAAAAATCACGGGGGAGATGGTTGAGTAAAAAACCTAATATTTTTTTTTATATCATTTTCCTTTTATTTTAACGCTTGCCATAACTAACAATTTAGTTTTAGTTGTTTTAGTACAACCATATCATAGCAACTAAAACAAATAAATATATATATTTTTTACTAAAAATTTAAGTAAAAGACCACAATAAAAAACTTTACTCGACCTGCAAGATAATTCACCCCCTAACCTCTTGACCTCGCTTCGTTTATATACGTAATACCTTTTCCATTAAGACTGGAAGGCTCTGTAATTATATCAAACGCATTATCAGTCTTTTTCTGTGTTGACGTGACGATTTTACTAACTTTTATTTCTTGTATAATCTTTTATATTAACGATATTGGTGTTATTGACCGACTTAACTGGTACAAAAATCTGTTACCAACCAAGCGGTTAGTAGCAGATTCTTCCGTCCATTATCAAGATTGTTTTTTAAGTATTTTTTAACCTCGAGAGGATCTTCGTTATGCGTGGTGAGGTAACCAACTCCCCTTCCCATTTAAAATCACTTGTAGTTTTTAGTATTTACAAAGAATCTTGATTATTTTTAAGAATATTATCTTTAATAAAATAAGAGTATAAATTATTTTCTTATTTTACTATAGAATATTAAGGACCATAATAAAAATGACTCGGCAGAAAGGTATCAAGTTGTTTTTCACTGACATAAAAATAATAAAAAAATTAAGTGTAATAATGCTAAAAAGATCACTGTATATTAGTTCATGCACATATTAGTTCATGTCGGATCACGGATTAACAAGCACCTTGCAAAATAAATACACATGGTATCTTACTACAAATATATCAAATAAAACATTCCACAACGGCAGCGACCACACATCGCTGTTACATTCTAGTATAGATACTACATTACTATCTAAATTTGAAAATAGCAAATCACGCCATTGTTAAAATACAAAAGCAGTTTAAATGTCTAAACTATTCGTGTTAAATGAACGAGAATACCCAAAACCTCGGAGCTGAGGTTGAAACGTTCAGATAAAAGTGTTACGTTTTGCGGTGCAATCAGATGTGAGGCAATTAGCGAGTGGATAGTTTAAAAGTAATTATCTGTATTATTTTAACAATTGTTCAATCGAATTATATAATCTAAAATAGAACTATACTCTGCTAAAAAAAAAAAAACACAATTAAAAACCTATGTAGGATATAGTACAGCTCCTTCGTAGGTTCCTTGGGAAGAGTCAGAAAGCAGTGAGAGAGGATTTACCGAAATGCTTACAAGAACGGGACAAAATGAGGCTTTGGTTAAGGTTTTACGTTTGGTATCGAACCCACAACCGTCGTGTTTACAGTCGCAAGCCTCTGTGTCTGCCTCTGCGTCAGGACAACGTTATAACATATCTCTAAAGCAATATTAATAAAAGAAAAACGAAAAGAAAAAATATCTTCTACTCATCACATAAGCAGTATTAATTAACAGTATTTTAATTAAACAAAAAAGATCATACTTTCTTTTACTTTTCTTTCCTTTCACGAGAAATATGTAAAATAATTAACGGGAACAGAATTTTTACAAATTCGTTGAAATTCTTATAAATCCACACTAGAGCTTTGAAAGTAATAAAGCTCGTGCTAAAAATAGAAGTGAAGATTTAATCTATGTAAACTAGTTTGAATGCAGTTGCTGTATCTATCTTTATTTATAAAATAAATAATGTAAATAGAAATTCTCGTTGCTTTACATAACTATTCATACCTATATTATACATTCGAAAGTCTGTCTGTGTAGCAATCAGGGCCAAACTGCTGATCCAATTGTGATAAATACACATATAGAGATACTTGAGGGCCTTAAAATGGATAGGTAATTTTTTTTCATATTTGTAATATGCTTGAAAATATCTTTAATTTGACATGCAATTTATTCTGCCATGTTAATGCAACCGTCGTTAAGCAACAAGGAATTTTGTTGTTTTAACAAAAGGGTTTCCTGAACTCTTACAGGGTGTGCGGTGACTCAACTTTAAGAGAGCCAATAATTGCAAAAAAACTGCTTACGTAATACTTGAACGGCCCCTATAGTATACATTATAGATTTCGTGTAACTTTTAATTTGAATATTTTAAAATATTTATTTTACGTAGATAATATTGATAATATAGCTGGTTTTGTTTTTATTAATATGTTTCTTTGGTTACGTTTACTTATTAATTTTGTTCATTTTAATTAGTTAGGTATTTTTTTTTCTAATAGTAAGAATTTTCCCTACTTATATTTTTTTTAATTTTTCGGCTTATTTATATTTTTTTTAGTTTTTCTAAATAAATAAATTTCATAAATATTCGTATAGTCGCTTCCGGGTCCGCTAGTATACATATACATCACTAAACTGCCTTCCAAATCGGTGATAGCTTCCTATATAGAACTGACACTACTGACATTTCTATTAGTTCAACTTGAACATTAAAAATTGCTTGTGACAGCCTAATTGGTAATATTTTTAATTGATTGTCTACATTTAGTCCTTAAGGGTTTTTTAATGGGAGCGCCCAGAGCAGTGAAAATCGATTAAGAAATATAATCTATGAAAATACTCAACAATATAATTATATCCATTTGTTTAAAATATAATCAAGTAGGAAAACAATTGGATGATTTAGTTTTACAGCCAAAGCAAAGCTACGCCCACACATTTCCATGTATAAAGCCTTCGATTATTCTAAACAAATATTCTGAAATCTTGCCCTCTGTATCCTGCATATAGCAGAATAGGCAGAAGAATACTAGTTTGGAGACATTCCCCATTTCCCCCAGTTTTCGAACCATTAGGTGTTCAATGGCGGAACTCAACGCCTTATTTTGTCTTGTTAATAAATCGAGGAGCCGCTGTGCCTCGAGTGCCTTAAAACATATGTAAAAAATAAATTAAATTTCAATTTAAAATTTTTATAAAATGCTCTCAATATTTGCGAAAATCGATAGGATTATTCTACTAGAGACAACCCTCGCCGGAACATGTTGAAATGCAATAAAAACAAGGACGCCATATACTCGAGTTTTATTAAATTCCTACGTTTGGGACATAGCTTGTGGCTCTTAATATTAATTAACTGAGTGCTGTGTTTGACAAATGTTTTATAAATACGAAAAAAAATTAAATATTCAAGTTTTATTATTATCTTTTAACTTCACGGTTTATCCTTAGGTTAGCCAAAAAGAGTAACAGACACTACGGTCTCTGTACACTTATTTTTTCTGGTCCACTGTCATCAACCTCTTCTTTCTTGCTTGCCCCTACGAAGGGCCCTCGCGATTTTTCAGTGACTTTTCTCCAGTATTACCGATACTATATTTTTGAAGTCTATCCTTATATCCATTACTTCTTCGGACATTAAGATTTAGGATAATTTTTGTATTTACGTTTCCTAGCAAGAAGAAGTTTTAATTTCATTCTATTCAAAAGCATTGTATCTAAAACAATGACTTCAGTTGACTCAAAAAAAAAAGCTTACACGGAATTTTTAAGACAAACACTTATCCCTATACGAAGACAGCTTTGTCATGCTGTCATTCACGTGTCGAGATGAGGGTAGGAATTTAATATCGCAGTGTTCACAACATGCTTTTATTACTCGGCCTTAGAACGGCAACGTATGAAAATGCAGAATGCATGTTGAGCACAACGAAACTTTATGAGCCGTATCGTATCATCGTAATATAATGGTCCGCCTAAGTTGATCTTTCGGTTTATTTAACAGAAGCAACCTGGTAAGATGCACCCAGTCGATTTTAGCGCAAATTTTGTATTAGTAAAACTGTCCAGTAGGAGCAGTGACTTCTGAAATGGTGTGGCCACGTTGCTCGCCAGCCTGTGACTGCGACTTCGTAGCTCAATTACCAAAAAGTTTTAGCCAGTCTTTATGATATGTTTGTAAATTTCCAATGCCGTTGAAATTATGTTTCACTCTGTTTTGGTTGTTTACAAACAGGATCGCCACGTGGAGTTTAGTTTAATGCGTTGTTGAACAGCAAGAAATTCTATATTACATTTTATAGGGAAATTTAATAACGTTCTTCTTAATACATATTAAAATTGTATATGTTTGAACTCAACTATCTATTATAATCTACTACCCAAAAAAACTACTTATTACCTATGAAAAATTTAAACAATAATATTTAGTACTTGAAATTTTATTATGAAGAAGGCACTTTGCAGACAAGAGCATATAAAATTTATATTTGCTATAAAATAAATATGACAAAAGATTCGCTATTTTTCATTACGAGTGAAGCGGCAAAGTAAACTGAGCATTTCTCTATGTGACATTACGTGACGATTCGCTATAAATGTTATTTTAATTTCTACCTTTCTCTTGTATAAATGTTTATTTTAGCTTCACGCTGTATCCTGCGTATAGCAGGATAGGCAGAGGGAACCTGGGAACCTAGTGTGAAGACACTCCATTGGCCCAAAAAGAATTTATATATATTTCGAAAAAAACATTTTACAATATAAAAAGTTTCAAAATTCATGTTTATGTTGAGATTTACTTAATTTACCAATTCTTAACAGTCTTTGTGGTTTTTTTCCGTACATTATCTCAGTAGATATCGCTTGAACGATTCTGCTCTAATTGTGTTATACAAGCATTTGCATTAACATTTTCATTCGAATATATGTACCTATATTACGTCATTGTGTTATGGTAATTACTCTTGCAATACCTCGAGAATTAATAGAAAGTGGGGAAACGTGTATCTTAACACTATATTCTCTCTGCCTATCCTGCTATATGCGGAATACAGCGTGAAGCTAAAACATATGTAAATTTTCATAAAGTATAATACTGTTACAATCTACTATAAATTATACTAAACCACGTATAAATCTATTGAATTACAAAATTCTTAATGTCGTAGATATAAAAGTAGGTATACAAAGCAAACGGGCGGCGTTAAGTTCCTCAAAACACGCAATGTCTGAAAATTCAGCGGTAAATGGGGAACGGAGTATCTTAACCCTCTGCCTACCCTGCTATATCCGGGATACAGATTGCTGCTAAAAAAATATTTTTAACATAATAAACTTTAATAAATCTAAATGTACATTTTATAATATAGCTATAACTATGACTAATGCTTCTATTATATTCTAGAAAGCTTTAGAAACAAGGCAGTCATTCCATTACATGGCACATTAAAGTGTTTCTACGGTGTTCATCGAATGTCAATTAACCGTAGAAGTGACTGAGGGATCAATGTAGTGACGTCACAGTCAATTTGGACAACGCCTCCATCGGCAGTTACATTTTATGTATCCCAATAGTGTAAGCCTAATTAACTAGTTTTGTATGTTGAATGTATTAACAGTTAAAATTGTTTTCAATTATTATAATTACTGATCACTGAGGGCGTTGTGAAATGCGTCCGCGACGGGTGTGTGTTCGATTACAAATCGGAAGATTAAAAAAAAACATTTTATAATAAAAAAAATCGACTATTCACTATACATAAACTTAATACATAATATGATACTTAACACTATCACACCAACATGCATATGCTCCAATAATTTAAATGATTATGTTAACAAAACAAAACACACGTCTTTCCTGGTCGCACTCTAGGGACGTTCGCTACATTTAATTTCACCAAGTTTCACAGACACGATCAATATTTGTTGTGGAAATATTTTTCAATTTCTGTCCAAGTCTCTGAGGAGTTCTCGAATTCAGATAGCTGCACACATTTTAGTACAAACTAATATTAAATCGTGTAAGATTTGTATAGAAAATATTACAGAATTGATTTTAGTTTGTTTTATATTTTTTCTAGCTTATTTTTGATTAAAAACTTTGAACTTTTGGCCTTTATAAGTAACTGGTAATGTCTTGCGTGATCCCTTAAGCTTAAGCACCGCTTACTTTATGAATAGAAATCTGTATGATACTTTTATTGTTATTGTGTAATAGTGTTAATAACTAAATCGACATTTGTATTTATAAGAAAAAGGGCAAATAAGGGCAAGTAGCTTTATCCTGTCGAAAAAAATAAATTTGATTTGAAACACAATGGTTGTGGGTTCGATATCCACTCGACGGAACCACTATATGTTCCCATAACTATCGTCTACTCCCTTCTTGAGTTTCTTTGGGTTCTCGATTATCCCCGTTTAAACATCATACTACCCCTAAAAGAAAAAAGGACCAATGCGGCCATTTACTCATTACTCCAGGCAGAAGGCCGCGCGCTTTACTGACGCTCCTACTGTTATCAATACATTCGATCGTTGGCTAAAGCGCTAAGCCACGCAGCGGATGTTAACTCAGCTAATATTGACCAAATCGAGGCCGGAGGTCTGATCCGCATGCACGATTGACGTGACCCTTATCCTTATTACATCACATTATATTATATTAAAATCAAGTAAAAATGTCGTAGGTTCTTTGTGACCATTTCAGTGAAAGCTATTCCGATTATTAATATATTTTTTTAAGCACATACATTTCTCACGATTAAACAATATATAAAATAAATATTGCTGTCCGTCCGTAGAGGTCGATGAGGCTGCACAGTGTTTCGATTTCCAATCGAATTGCGTTTAATTCCGCCACTCAAAGCGCAATGTCCTGAAAAGTTGCCCATTTTTTAAATTTTACATCAATATAAAAATATGTTTTACTCATGAAAATAAAAGAACGTAACACGAAACGAAAACAAATACAAATTTATCCTGAAAACATATAACCCATATGGGTTGTATGAAATAACAATAAAATGAACATATTTTTATTTCTTTGATACGGTTAAAATTTTTGCGTACTGTATATATAAAATGATACAAATGTAAAAAATAAACTGTTGAAGCAAGGCGGCGATTTATGATAAATATAATATAAAGAAGAGAATTGAATGTCCAATATACAACATATAATATAATTTGGGTTCAAATTGTAGTCGGTAGTATATTTATAATAGAAAAATAAAAATCATTTAAATAAAACTATGTAATACAAAGTAACTCAGCAGTAACTATACTATACAACTGAACACAATTAAATACACTAAAATATTTTTTTTGCTTTACGTTATATCCCTCATGTAACAGTGTAGACACACGGAACCTAGTGTTAAGACACTCCGTTGCCTAGTGTCCATCCGTTGCCAGATTTTAAGGACATTGCTTATTGTGTTGCGGAACTGAACATAGTGATTTATCCTTTTGTACCAGAACGTGGAAATCAAAACAATTAATTTCCCAAGTGGAGATTGAATAAACAACATTTTAAGCCACAAGGATTTCAACATAATATACATCACAAAAAAAATATTGTAAATCATGCTATACTTATAGGTAGAACTCCATAGGTTAGATCTGTACATAATCATTAACAAAATCTTATCAACAATACACTTTACAATAGACAAAACCGCTACGAATTCTAAAAAAAATAAAAGCACAAGACCCCAGCAAGTATTAATGCATCAATGATAAGATAACCCTTATCACAAACTTCCCAGTCAACTCATGTATTTGAAAGCCGCCACGTACGGCAGGTGATATTTACTGGCGTTATATTGAATATATTAAGATCAAGTATCGTGAGCTATTAACATGTCGATGCTTCACAATTTTTTTTATTAGTTTATATATTGTAGTTAAAAAGTTAGAGAAACGCAATGAAACAACAGTCAGTTTCTTTGCAATTTTTACCATAAATAACAATGTATGTACGGAGACATATTTCAAATTGCAAAAATCCTAACATAAAGAAAATATTCAAAACTATAAATTTTTAAATGAAAACAAGTCCTCGCAAACTCGAATATAGCGTTATGAAATAAAGTTGGTACACGTACAGAGTATGTATATAGTACTAGTATATACTCTATTTACAATTTACCTTTGTATTTGTATCACCTACCCTACTTCATGCGCGATATAGCGTGAAACTGAAAAAAAAAATATTCGCTGTCATCTTACACCATATAAACCAAAACGAAAAATCACGCCGGATATATCTCAACAAGAATATTCATATCTGGCCTTTTATTATTCAAAATACATAGACGAAGCGTATATATAGTATACCAGCCAAGTTTCACCTTTATAAATACATCACACCATGCAAAAGTGACAGCTGTTATTTTGTACGCTACTGTTGAGTCGTGTCTGTTACATATCCTTAACGTAGCTTGTCTATGAGGGGGCAATGATCTGAACAAATATGCTTTAGGCGTTAATATTTTTAGGTTTTTTTTCTTGTATTAGTATAAATATTATATATAGTATAAAGTATTTATTTATATATACATTTTTTTCTTTACCACCTTTTAACATTGTCTATTCATTATAGACAATGTTAAAAGGTGGTTAAGAAAAGTGTTAAAATCTACAACAAAATCAATGAAAAGATGCATGTTTTTATCGTGTTATGTACGATTCATCGTGTTGGGGTAATAGAAATTTTGGGCTTAAATATATTTTAGAGGCAATATGTTTATTTGTTAACTTAGCGACCTGCTTGCGGCTTCGCCTGCTGGAATAACACAGTTATTATTTACTTATCTGAATTATTTTCATATTCTAATGACATTATCATTTTAAAGACAATATTTTTAATTTTATATAACAAAAACACAATATCTGGGAATGTAGTATAAAGACACACCGTCCCCCATTAAGACCCTTCCGTTTGCCATTTTTCGCAGAATTTTAGATGCATGCGTTGAATTGAGTGGCGGAAGTTAACGCCGCTCTTTGCTTCGTTGCCCGAACAAGGCAATGAAACTATATAATATTTAATATTAATATTTAATAACCCCCGAGTTAATGTGGTAATGGAACTCTGAAACCGTCACACAACTTACGACTCACTAACTTATTGGTCACTTAAAATTTTAATAGATATATAGTGAAGTAGGACAAACAAACAAAAAATATATATTTCTTCTCAGCTTATCCTAAAATATCAATAAATGTGTAAAGAAAAACATCTCTCATCTCCACTTAATTACAAACTGTAAAACCTATACAATAAAGTTAGCATTAACTTTACCAAGTGTACATTGGGGACAGAAGTAAACCACTCTATGAGTTCGCGTTAAACAAAAGACATTGGGAAATATATCTTAGAACTGGACCTGTAATGGCTGAAAATATACGACAATTGCAATGGTAGAAGAAGTATAAGCATAAATTTTATAATTTTACAGAAATGTCATTTTATCACACTCTATTCTCACTAAAATGTTGTTGTGTATGAGAATATTATCCTCGAGCATCACTCCATCTCTTTATTATTTACTTTTTCAACTTTTTACTTTAAGAGATATCAATTACATAATTTGTTAGACCTAGTATAAAAAATATTTAATATATTAAGTACTTTTATTTTATATTAATTCAATTTTGACAATATTCTTACTGAAACTAGTGTATATTTTCAACAGAACGAGTTTAGCATCAGTTTATTGGCTTTTTTATCATCGCTTCATATCCCGCGCATAGCACGGTGTGCAGTGGATACCAAGGAACCTAAATTAAACACGAATTTTTCTATTAACACTTTTGTGCTACACATTTCGCAGAATTCTTAAGACGTTGCATGTTCAGTGGCGTAACTTAACGCTGCGAACAAGTGTTGCTTTAATTGGGTAAGGGGGAACCAAAAGCAGATTTTTTTTTTAGTAGCACATAATATTAAAATAATTTAAGCTTAGAATTTAGTCTCATTTTTCATCGTCGTATTATCGTCATATCCTCTCTGTGCTTTAATAGAGCAAAAAAAAACAAACTTATAATAAACTTGAGACACGTCTCTAGACAAAGTGGAAAACGTTCGCATTCGTACGTACGGGTGGCAATTTTAAAACGCTACGATATTTCACATTGGAATTTAATACCATCGTGTCGTAGTGTTGCCCTGTTTACAGCTGCTTAAACAGTTTCCGTTTCGCAGATAAAAGTGTATTGAACAAGATTTACTTGGCAATTTTTTTTGGGGTTTAGATTCACGCCATATCCCGCATATAGCAGTGTTAAGCTCAGTTTTTACATATTTTTCGAGACGTGAAAGGAAACCAATGTATAACTATCATAATAGATTTTTCGGAATCGATCGTTGCGTCTACTGCAATACACTGTGCCACTGCAGCGCAACAATTCCATTTGGCTGGTAAATAAGGTATATTATAAAAAAGAAATCGACTAAAAATTCATCTTTACTTATATAAAATGCAATGGAGATCCATTATAGTTGTAAGCCAGTAGATATTTAAATGTGTCAATGTTGCACAAGTTTCATAACTTAGAAAGTGCATTTCTGCGTTGCATTGAGAGTTTTCAAAGAATATATTTAACATTCCACCTATTTATACCGCGGTTGAAAAGGCACGGCAAGAAAGCCTACTCTTATCTCAAGGCGCATAAAACCCTGTATTTTATGACTGCATTACATAAGAAGACACTCTGTGAAAGGAAAAAATAATATTTTTATTTCTATTTTGTTAAATATTCACAGAGAAATATTGTGTGGGTACTCTTTTTCTTTGCGATTTTGGTAGAATCTACTGAACAATATGCTGAATAAGACTCCAGAAGTTTATATAAATAATACACATTCTAGAATTTAAAAAACGAAAAATATTACCTGGACCTGTCGCGGTACAGCGGCACATCGTTTGGCTATAATCGGGACTTTTGTGGGTTCGATTACCATTCGGTGGAATGAATAATTTTTATTCGTCATCGAGTTTCATCTTGAAAATTGAGCAGAAAGTGGGAAACTCAACACTAGATTCCCTTAAATGCGGGATGCATTCTGAAGGTGAAATAGCCAAACAGTAGTAGTAGTAGTGAACAGTAGGAAATTAGTACATATTTGCTTATTTATTACAAAATAAACAAATCATATATTTCAAAATGGACTAAAAATAAAACTTTCATCAACATAAAACAGTGTAATATCATTACATACACAACCATTCTGCACTAGCAAAATTGCAAGTAAACTCCAAAATTTATTATAAAAGTCGACACTTTGCATAGAGATAACCGCGTGTTAGGTATCTCATAGGACAGTGGATAGAACGGCGGGAACGCTTTCGACAATATCGTATACATATATAAACGTCACATACGGGGCCAAAATATTGTTATTGTCGCTTAAATCGGGAATATGCTTGGAGTTTTTAAGATATTATGTTACGATAAATTATTGACGAAAATGAAGGGTTTTTTTCAATACGTATTGAATTTTTGTATGGTGGGATATTTGTTTATATATTTTTTCTTTGGATCTAGTGAAGACTTTGTGATTTTTAAAATTATAAAAAAAGATAAATAAAGGTGAAATGGAAAACTATCCCTTGTTAAATTGGATCGAACTCACCAAAAATTTCTATTTGCTATTTCTATTTTACTGGCTTCCCGTAAAAAATCATAATCGTTACCTGAAACAATAAAAGAAGTAATTAATATATGAAACAAGAAAATTAATCTATAATAAAAAATCTAAATAAACAAGACATTTCGTTTATTTATATTGTTTTCTATATGCGTATGTTACATACTACACCCAAATCACCTTTTCTTTACTTCACGTTGTATGTTGCATTGAGAACCTATTGTAAAGACTCTCTGTTTCTCACTTACCGGCCAGTTTTCCTGACACTCCGTGTTTCGAGACCGACGTAACTTAACAATGCGCTCTGTCTTTTTATCAAAGTGAGGAAGTGAAAGAGTGGAATTTGAACCCACAACCGTCGCGTTATTGACCATCATTAACGCTCAGGTGCTATGCCGCTGCACCATGACGAAGACCTAAATCTTTATATTCTATATATGTTTATACAAAGATATACAAAATACTGATTGGCTTAACTGGAACTCGATTCTACAATTTACATAAGCTCATGTAAATTTTTTTACGTAACTTCTTCTACATTTAAGTTAAAACAACATTTAAATTTATCGGGAATATAAAAAAAAAACAGATTTTCGTGACACCGAACTTTGTAGCTATCAAAAGTCAGAAGTATCAGGCGAGCATAAACACTGAATAGTTATTTAGTTACTCATGCTACGATTCAAAATTTACGATTTTTAATAAATACGATCATAGCTCTAGACGCATATGTATATAAATATAAAAAAAATATTAGATATATAGAATTATTTCGTATACTCCTTTAGTGGTAGTATCTACTTTATCTTCTACTTTTAATAAATCAAACACGTTACCCAAATATCACTCGCACAAACGCAGTAATTAACTTTTATTACCATATCAAATTTGTCAACTGACGACCGATTGCTTCCTCACAACCCGTGAACCCGGACTATTGTAAAGTGTTAGAAACGTCGACTTTCCAAATTAGTTTAATACTAAATATATGCCATTAATCCAGTTAACGTTTCATTGAAAATTAACAAACGTATTGTACTAGAAACTACGTAACTACGCCACGAGGCGTACATAAAAATCGAACCCACTACATTAAAACAAAATTGTAGTAACTAACTAAAAACCAAAACGTCTACTTCTACGTACGTTCTGGCCTCCATAAATATAGCTTATTTACCCGCTAGAGTGTACTAAACATATATTGTTGGGAGTATTAAATGATATTTACAACCAAATGCAGGGGCATAAAAGGCAAAATTATTGGCAGTGTAGTGTATATGTTTAAAATGGCGACAGTAAATTATAAAAGACAGTTTAAAGTACCTGAAAGTGCTTGAATATTTTTATAACAAAACAAATTTACGTGAAAAATTATATTATGCAACCCTTTGTAACCTAGTGGCAGCTTACTTTTTATATTACTATTTCTTGGGGTTTTACTTTTCATATCACGCTCTCTCAGTAAAATCTAATATTTTGTGCGCTTTCCTTGCCTTCCTTCCTTGCTCCATTTAGGTTGAATATCCTCTTTCTAATGTTATTAAAACAACATAGTTAAAATTAAATACAAAATTTACGAATTCCTCAAAATAATCCTTAAGCCTCCTTGCTCTTTCGCTACATCCCCCTTCAGGGTAATGAAGGCTTTCAGTTTGGTAATCCTGGTACTCCCCAACTGGGATTAACATCCATAATTTGTAAATAATCGTCATTCTTCAGAACAATGTCAAATAGTACATAAAGTTTGAAATTGAAGCAAAACGCTACAGAAGACCGAGAATCTGATAGATACATATATGTCACTTCATTTATAATTTTCCATCCATATATAGACAATAGTATTATCTTGTATAACATGTGGCATTTTATCTGAAGTAAGTGTAAAAACCTATTTTGAATACAAGTCATTTTCTAATGGGAGCCCGGCAAAAATTTGCCCACACCGATCACAAACAAATAAGCCTACAAAAAATCATACTCTATCAAAATAAAATTCAATGAGCACAAGTCAAAAATAAAAAGCGATAAAATATTCGAGATTAAACGGCATATTAAACGATCGAGAGCTTACGAAAGAAAAACAAGAGTACAAAAGAAAGACGACGGCTCAACTATTAAGTATTCAATGTATACTTTAATGTATATTCATATCTGGTGTAGTCGGGAATATCAATAAGCCGGCAAAACTCGTAGAAACAATGAGATTCGAAACTTTACAGACGCAAATTATGAACGGATAGCGATTAAATATAGCAAAATGAAAAATGGATTTATTGTTGCAAATATATTTATTAATATCTCGACATCATAATAGTTTAGTATGTACCCTATTTTATGAGACAGATAGAGAAAACTCAAACTTTTATCAGAATTTAACCGTTATGACTAATTGGTCCATATACATGTTTTGTTTTGGTCCCCTATGAGAAAATTATAAAAACTTTTTTGTAATACAAAAAAATATATTTTATCGTTTTGCATTTCCATCTACTTCGAAAAGAGAGTTTTACCTTGTCCACTGTCATCACAAGGTTAATAAAATGTAAACAGAAAACGGAGTGATCAACTCTGCATAGCCTAAGTTATAAAAAAAGATTAATAATAAATTAATTTATTCCGCTATTACTTAAATTTAGATTCGACTCAGACCAAGAAGAAATTGCTTGGACCAAGTTGGAAACAAAACCGTTGGAATTCGTTCCGCGAGGTATATTTAATTAGTTCAGAGCTCAAATAAGATCTTGATTTTGAATGCATTCAAGTTTGTTATGCGCTATTTGATTGTGCTGAATACGACCTTGTTATGATCCTATTGTATGCACTTTTCAATTATTACACAATGTATGGAAGTATACAGAGATCATTATTTTTAAATAAATATATTAATATTGGAGAAATATCACCAAGTTTCCTGCTTTTAATATATATATAAGAATGCTACTACAATTTACAAAAAAACATCACTGAAAAATACAGAAGTTGTCAAAGTGAAAATGATTATAATATAATAATAAAGATTAAATAAAATTTTAAAAAATCTTTAGTTAAGAAATCTGCTAGCATTTGCTCGAATATTCAGTTCAATGTAAAAAGATCAATTAGTATTAACAATGTAAAAGTTTTTGAAATTATTATATTTCGCAGACTTAATAATAAGATCTCGAATGACGAAGAATCTAGATCGACCACTAATGCAAGCTTTTTCAAGCCCTCAAACAATGTTAGGTTGCTTAATACGCCGTTTTAAAAATTATAAAGAGTGGAAAAAGTTGCTCACGACTAGACAAGGTATTCTACGCGGAGTTGACTGCCAAATTTCACTAGTCGGATTTTCCGTATAAGACGGTAAACGAGAAGATTGCGTGGTTACGGTTCAAATCTGACCTAGGGAAATATTTATAATATAAAACACATAATAAATTTTCTACCACACTTTTCAATTTTGATAATCCCCAAGACTTTTAATTTGACAAAAATTATTAAAAATTAAAAATGCTAGAACAATAAAATAATTTTAAAAATGAATAAAAAAGGTTAGATTGTGCTAAATACGAGTGTTTTGACGTAGGTTAAAATTCAAAAGATTACAAGCGACTTATTTACCATAATATAGTAAAACGACCTAAGGCAAAATGTATGGCATTAAAAATATATATTGAAAAATATCTATAGCCAATTAAGCCACACTCGTATGTTCACATCCCGCCAGAAACTTTTACATAAATGTAACAACTTTTGCTGTTAGCATCTTTGTAGAAGAAGTAGAAAGTATTTTACAAGGATGTGCTATTCAAAGATTATTGTTAAGAGTAAAAGAAGAAGTAAACAACAACTTAGCCTTCGTATAAAAAAAACCTCTAAATGGTTTTTAGCTTCACCCTTTGTCCTACAGCAGATTAGGTATAGATAATGTTAAGACACTCCGTATATTTTATCAAATTTCGTCTCTTTTTAACTATCTTTCGAGACACTGCATCATCATCAACTGCTTCAGTGGTGGAACTCGCCGTCGCGCCGCTTGTTTACTAAGAAGAAAGGAATATAATTCTTTATCCGGAGCGGGAATCGAACTAATAACGATCACTTTTTACACCCACACGCTGCACTATTGCGCCACGATGGCTTCGGTGTTAATATAGTCATAACACAAAAAAGAAATGAAACACAGAAAACAATTTTTATATTTTTAAAACACTAGTATATCAAAATCAGCACTCTGATGTCAATTAACAGAAATCTTTATAACGTATTTAAATTAATTAATGTTTCTACGTGACATTTACTATTAGAATAAAATTTATTATTTTTTGTTATCACATCCTGAACCACGACTAACTAAAAACACACCTTATTTCATATCAAATAAAACCTAATTTCTATTGTCTCAATATTTTATATATTTAATGAAAACATATGGCTAATATCAAAATATAAATTTAAAATACAACTCTACGGCTCTAATTTTAAAGTTCTAAATTCTTAAACTGATTATGTTAGTTTTGACGTTAACAGTCAATTATTTAACTAAAATACATATAATGGTAACTTTGTTTAAGCTTCACTGCAGCTCCAATGGTAAATATACTAGACATAGATTTATATGTAAAGCTAGCAGGTTAATTATTGTTTTGTAAACATAGAACCGTCGCGCCGCAGCGGCATCGTTTCCAATTGTAAATACGACGATTGTGGGTCGATTCCCATCTGAGGAAGTTTTACCTGTTCTCGCTCTGGTAAGAAAACTTATTTTTATAATTTTTAAAGCATTATTCCACACTTAAAAAAGAAAACGTATAAAAATTTTAACGTAACGGGATTTAAAGCCGCGTCTCTGACCACTAAGCCATACGTTTTTAAATTCAGTTAAATTATACGTAAAAAATTTAACCTGTGATCAACACATTCATTTCTGTGAGTTTATCAAAAATTACAACAAAAATATCGATTTTGGACATAATATTTCACGCAGTAGTAGCTTTTCATGTGAAAACTTTCCATTACCATTAGAATTATTATAAAATCTAAATATAGAACCTTAATACCCTGGAATAGCAATTATATTTGCTTGTATTCCCAAGTCCGTTGTATAGAAAAAGGAATTAATATATGGGGTTAGTAACTTTCGTAGTTTTAGTATTCTTTTATGGGATATTGGGAGCTTTTACAACGTGTTTCGCACGAAAGTTATGCTATGATTCTCGTTCGAAATGTTCATTAAGGGCCAGATATTTCCAGAATTTTCTATTATATATGTATATGATATTTAACGTATTTCAATAAAATTATTTTTATTATTGTATTTAATAACGTTGCTTATTTTTATGTGAATATAATAGCGGAAAGTTCACGCTCTAACTAACGATAAATAAATATGAAATGACATTAAAATTGTTTTATTACTTACCCTGGCCGTTTCAACTCAGATTAAAATACTCAACTATATCATAAAAATTTTATAGTAATCCAACATTGAGGTGCCTTATATGCTAAAAAAACACGTTTTTATTCCTAAAGTATTCCATTTTTAGCCTCACGCTGTATCACGCACGTAGCAGGGTAAGCACCTGGAACCTGAGAACCTTGTATCTGTTCCCATTAAGACACTGTTCCTCACTTTCCGCCGAAATTCCGGAAGAACTCAACGTGGCGCTTTGCCTTGTTACTAGAGCGAAGAAATAAAAATAATAATTGTTTAATTTTCACGACTGGTTTAATGTTTTTTTCTTTTAATTAAGATTAAAAGAATTAAAAGCTATATAAATAGGTACCTGTTAATGTCTTTTTTTCTTTCCAAAAAGAAATATATTATCAAAGAACCCAAAATCTTTTATTACTTACATAAATCGTAAACCAAATCTCTAATAGTTTAAACTATTAAACAGTAAACACTAGCAGCATAACGTCTGTATAATTTTACGATCAAGATGATACACGCTGATGTTACGACTTTGCAAGTATCATATTTTAAGGAAACGACTTATTGCTGTGAAATTTTAGTAGTAAATTATTATGATAATTCTATTAAAGTTAAACAAAGATTATTGTGGTGGTGGAATGAGTGATATGTGAAGGAGGGATAAGATGGATTTAGTATGGGATTCAGGGAGAAAATTAGAATTTAAGATCTCTGAAAAGGGACACGAAAATATTTGAAAAAAATCGGCATTTCGTTAAATTCTTGACTTGATACAAAATATTGAAATTGTAGAAAGTACAAAAAAAAAATGAAATAAGGATATACAATAAAAATATTATGGTTTTTTTTTATTTTATTTTTTTTGTATTATAATCCGTATTGTATTTTCAACAAGAGCTTTAACTCTTTATGTGAGTAAAATAGAATCAAACACTTCACTTCGATGTTATATTTTCATTTCCTTGTAACGGATAAAACATCCAGTATTCGGAGAAAGTGGTAGAACGAAATGTCTTAACAGTAGGTGACCATATTTTCTCTGCCTACCCTACTATATGCGAAACAAAACGTGAAGCTTAAAAAAATATGACACTATATTAACAAAACGTGCTGTAGTCCCTTTTTTGCTAAAAGCAGCTCCATGCTTTTCCTCGCATAGCAGGGGTAACCTAGAGTTAAGACACTCCGTTCCCCACGTATCGTCCAATCTTCGAGACAGTGGCTAAAACGTATTGCATGGCAGAACACAACATCGTGCTTTGTCTATCTGAGTTGTGTAATGTTATCATTAGTTACGAACCATATGTTTAACAATAAATATAGGTATAATCGAAATTACGATTAATATACAAATAATTTAAGATGAATAACGTCTTAAATAAACATGACCTTGTAAACTAGTTAAGCGATGAGCATATTTCATTCACAATATCTTATACATGGTACCGTCAGCATAATACGTAGTAGTCGTTTACATTTATGTTGGCAACAGTTCTGTACGGGAGTGTTTACATCGTATGTTACTAGTGATTATTTGTTTTTGTTTGAATCGGGATCGATTTATGGCCGAAATCGGGTAATTTTGTGTAAATTGAAAATTCTTGTCTTGGATAAATGTAGCGAAATCTTTAATTAATATAAATTTTAAAAACACTTGTTAAGCGAATATTGGATGTGTTGAATTATGTATTACCAAATTTATATACATTGAGAATTCCGATGTAGGATTGTAATTTTTTATTTTTAAAGAGCTTTGCCGATGATTACAATGGGGTTACCTTGTAGTACAATTTAATTTGGCAGCAAGCTACAGCAAATTGAGATAAAGCATTATCATATATTTTTTTATACTTACTTTTTCTTCTATTTCGACACCCAACATACCAATATAATAAATAGCCTTTAAAAATTTTTCCACTGAAATTTTTATTACCTATTATTGAATTAACCCCTAACAAATTATACTTAGTACCGTCATAAACAAGGTTTTGTATATTAATGTAAAAACATCCACTTTATTGGCTCTATTATTCTCGCTATTGCATTAGCCTATAATACCTAGTTATAGATCTATAGGATAAACGCCCATCAATCACAAGCAAAAGACCTCAAAAGCTGCATCATTCAAAGCATACCACAAACATATATTTCGGCGACCGCAAACAAAACAAATTAAAATTGTTATTTCTCAACAACACGCCTATTCTGACATAGTTTTCAAATAATTGTGCCATTCATTACAATCCATATTGAAATTAAAAAGTTTAATACTTTTTTAAAATTAAACCATTTTATCAAGAATGCTATGTACTAGGTACTACTCTATACTTTCCGCACTCTTAAGAGATATATGTTGAGTGCCGGAACTTAACCCCATGCGTTGCCTTAATGGTGAGGAAACTACATATATGTGTTATATCTCAAAATATGAACATTTCCCCGAATGGATGACACTTCTACCGGCCATTATCGCATACGTTAAATTTATTGGTAAATACACTCATGGGTGTGTCCGATGTCATCTGTCTACGGTGCTCACCTGTGTACAATTTGTATAAGGCTGTTTACAAACTTAACGAATAAATGTATTTTAAAATAAAAAATTATTTCGTTACCTCTGATTGAATAACGTAAGTTTAGTACAAAGTATTAAGACACGATGTTTATATGCAATGTCTGAATTTTTCATCAGATCATCAGATGTATGTGTAGGTCATTAATAATTCAAAAGCAAAGATTTTTAGTAAATTAATAAGAATTTACAGCAAAATATCGTGTTCAATGTGCAGTGGGACACCATATGACTGTAAGCAAGATGGTTTTGAGTTTAATTCTCACTCAGGGGAATGAATGATTTAATTTTTTAATATTATTTACAAGGAAAAATGTTTTCCTTATAAAATTTGAGCATAGTCTTGTAAATCATTCAAGCGCTCGAGACCTTTTTTAAATATTTTCGCAATAGATAAGCTCAAACAAATAAGCTCTAACAAGCATTAAAGAATTTCGACATAGCCCCCTTATGGCGCTGTATGGCTTAATAGATCAGAGCACGATATTGAGGTCCGCCACTTAACACAGAATGACAGGAAAACTATAAAAATAGAGGATTCTATCTCTATTCGGCTTTATTAAAAAAGCGTAATGCTATTTTTTTTAATAAGTAAAAACACTAGTTGAAAAGATAAATACCACATACTACACGATTCTGTGAAATATTTCAGAGCAAAGAAGACAACAGAGTGATGCGTCACTAAATTTCTTTCTTTGATGTAACGTACAGTATACGAATAGCCTACCACTGGCATCCATCCAAACTCCTGATACAGCGCATGCCACGTTGATTCATACGCAGGATTATTTGATGCTATGTCGAGAGCGCGATTATCTTGCGCTTTCAAAATTGGATACGGATTGGAAATATTTTGTTAAGAGCTAGAACGTAACGTTTCGGATCGTTCGAATCAAAATATATTGGCATGAGATAAAGCGGAAATTTGAATTGAGAGTAATATCTTAGGAGATTAAGTACAAGGAATTGATTGTTCGTATAGTTTTATTAGAACAAACAGATCTTAGAAGAATTTATCTATAAATGTAAGTATAATAATTATTTTTGTTATATTAAAAATCAGTTACAAAGAATTAAAAATTGTAGGTAAAGCTTGACATATCAAATATCATGTTTTTTCAGTAAATGAACATAGGTTACTAAAGACACAATACCACGCTGTTTGGCGCCGCAACAATAACAAAACCCCTCATACAACAACAACAACAAGTATGTATGTATGTACGATCCATAAACATCTATTGGCGAGAGAAACTATTGCCCTGTGATGATTGCTTACATTCTATTGGAGTTTTAAATAGACCCGTAGTACCTAATACATATATGTTACATCTTAGAATCCACACAGTACATATAGTATTGAATAATGCGGGTTCAAATTAGATGGAAAATAATCATTTTGTCTTGTTTTACAGTCGGGAAGCAGGGGCACAAGTATATGACAGTAAACGCGACAGGTTGTGAATTCGATTCCGAATCGAAGAAATTACAGATTTAATAATTTCATTGCCTCCGGGATTCAGCGGAAAGTAGACGGTGGAGTCACGCGTCACTGAGAGAACCTTTTATCAATACACTCCGTTTTCCGCTTAAGTCATTATATTTTATCACTACCATAATAGAATACAAAACGCAAGGACCTGTCACTAAAACTACTGTATGTTGCACAAAAGAACATATAAATAAATAACCATAATATTCAATAAATAAATGAATAAGAAAATTCTCGAACAATATTTCATAATTTCACGAAGCACCGTGAGTTTGTAAGGCGAACTCATTTATAATGTTTAAAACGTTTTAATACATTATCTAGCTCCCCGCAGGTTCGCAGAGTTGACATTGGGATTCTTAATAGAAATAAATCTCGCTCCCCACTCCTCTCCTGTCTCTTCATAGTATATTGTATAATCTTTTGTTATATTTAAAGCAAACTAAGAATTTATTAATCATGTTTAATGGTACGTTAATTTTAAATAAAATCATAGACGCGTCACCTGCGCTTAAAGACATTCGATTCTCATGCCTTTTTGAGGAATTACGGGCGCATTGCATGTTTATGGCGGAACTCAACGCCGCACTTCGCCTCGACACTAGAGCAAAGGATTGAAAATATGAGCCTTTGAGCCACTGATTGATATTTATATATATATAATTGGGATTCCAAATAGCAAAATACTAAAACGCTTTATATAAAACAAAACCATACATATGCCTAACGTAACACCTTAAGAAAATTGTTTGTAATTGTAATTATAGTTAGCGCAAGCCACGAGCTAGTGTTGTGTACATAAATTTGGATGGATCAAACTAACGCTTTAAAGCTATACGTGCTTTTAAGGCTGTGACATATCCTACTATTTAATATAATAAACGTGACATTGTAGGAGTATGTTACGAAAAAATACTGAACGGATTTAGATGAAACTTTACAGTACAGTACATAGTGTACTATGTAATCATTTTAAATAAGTAATCGTTTAGGTCTCTAAGATTAAAAATTTATAAGAAAAATTGGGTTTTTTATTTCATGTATTTTTTCTGTACCTAATAATATTTTGCTATTGATGACGGAATGATGACTAATAATTTCCTTACGATTATAGCAAATCGTTTCATATTAGATTAGTTCGTGACAACTTCATCATTTCCGGAAATGGAACTACAGTTTTATTTGGCACATAATATTGTTTAAACTAAATTATAACCAAAATGTTCTGTATAGCCATAGATATGTCTCTCGTCACACAGCGGCACAACGTCCGACTGTAAGTGCGACGTGGGTGGTGGTTGTGTCTTATATTGCCTGATTATTTTCATTTCCACTTCTGGTAAGAACAAGAACGCGACGTTGAGTTTCGTCACTCAATACGCGATGCATCGAAATTGGACGAAAAGTGGAGAACTGCTATATTCTAAAGCTGAATACAGCGCATACTTTAAAAAAATCTACCTATTTTTTAAAAAAAAAATTAATTTAAATTAAATTAGCTTCACGCTATATCCCGCACACAGCAGGGTAGGCAGAGGGAACCTAGTGTTAAGACACTGCGTTCCCCACATTCTGCCGAATTTTGGAGGCATTGCGTGTCGAGTGGCAGAACTCAACGCCGCACTTTTGCCTCGACACCAGAGCGAAGAAATGAAAATATAAATTTAAGTAAATATTTCATCTCCTCGAGTGGGGATCGAACCCACAACCAGTCGGTTTTACAGTCACACTTCGTGCCGCTGCGCTACGGCTGGCCTCTGACCTATTTTTTTAAATATTTTATTTAGTTTATTACGATGACGACAACAATCTTATTATAAAATAGTAACCCTCCAAGTTAACATCCTGTCATCAATGCAAAGAGAAAGAACAAAAAAATATATAAGAAATATGGCATGGATTAACTAATATCATTACAGACAGACACAAATTAATCTAAGACAATCTCTGGTACACTTAATTAACGACTCCTTATTTTTTTTTTGGGAGAAACAGACATATTTTGCAACATCTGCACATTTTCAGCACGTGATTACTAATGAGCTGTTCGAACTCAATTCATAACCAAAATATAAATTTCCTCCCACATCATCTCTAGGCCACCTGTAAATGTTATAACTCATAGACGAACACTCCATACAAAATAAATTACTACTAAAGTAAGAAAAAACAAATAAACTTTCACACAGCTATTTTTAATATATATCCAGTGTATGTATACCTAACAAAAAGCAAATATACGATTTTTACTTTCATAGTAGGGTTGACAGAAGGAATTTTTTGCTAAAATTTTACATTGTTCATACTCTGTCCTAATTGAGATATTGAATAGATTGATTGGCGTAACTCAACTCCGTGCTTTGTTCTGCAAAATGATAGTTGTTGATGTTGAACTAACAACTAACTTATTACAGCCAAACGGCCACAAAGTACAACAGATAACTCAGTTTATAACAGTTTCTCTAAATATAACCAAACATGCGGCTATATGTAGCAGAATAGACGTCTAGACAGATTCCACTCTAACCAGAATAGAGTATTTGTTAGGTACTTTCTGTATAAAAGCCTCGGGGCTTGAAACGTGACCCATATTGGTTTTAGTTTATGAGTAAGATTGTGCTGTTTGAAAAGCTACAATATGACCACAAGCGATAGTCAAAATAGAACCAAAATTATATCAAAATATTGGTCTAAGTACAAACAATAAAAAAATCCAATTTTCAAAATGAGCACTTATACGGCGACAGGTTTCACAATTTTGTCATTTAGACGTCGAGATAAGACTGGGAATTTAATACTTTAGTGTGTGTGACTAAGAGAGAGAAATTAATATATTTCAAGTATAAAAATTTCTCACTATAATTTGAGTTTTGAATTGCAAGTACAATAATTTACTTCAGGCTTTAATTTATTTATATTTTCCAAATGATTCGTCCCATGATGAACCACTCTTGAGCCTGTCATGCAGCAGTAGTTCACTGTGGATGGTATATCATTACTTGGACAATGGACAATTAAACAAGTTAACACGCAATATTTCTTACTCGTGAGAAATTTGAGAACGGAGGATCTTGACACTAGGTCGTTCCTGCCTACCTTATACAAAGAATATACGTGAAAAGCCACCACCATCTGCAGAACCACTTAAAAAACTGAATCATCCTTTTAACTCTTAAAATTTTTATCTTCTAACAAGCTCTAAAGTCAAATACAAACGGGGTCTATGCCCCGGCCATTATTAATCTCTGCTAATCGAGCATCACGCTCGGAATACCTGGCAAAGGTCGGCTATTTCTGTAACACTCGGATGCCCCTTGATTTATTCGCGTCGGTTACCAAATCATTAGTTTAAGTTCGATCCTATCGTAAAAAGCTAGTAAAATAGATAGTTATATTCTTTAAAATCATTATAGGCGAGCAGTAAACATTTTGTGAATCGTTTGTAATGTATGCATATGCATATGTTGTATAGACGTGTAACTCAATATCCACATAGATCAAGCATTAGTCGTATTTAAAAATATATTTTAGACATTGTAAATGTGACTGGCCCTAAAACAACAGGTCTGAGAAAGTAAAAACCGGCAAGTGCGAGTCAGATTCACGCACTAAAGGTTCCGTAACGTTATTTGCAAATGCGGCAGAAATCACGTTTATCGTATGAGAGCACTCCTAAAAATTTATTTTATATAATTTTAAATATTTGTTATTATAACAGCAAGAGAAGAAAATACATCATCCGCAAAAAAAACAACTACCTACTTATTTATCACGGTTTATGAGATACATAAAGCTCGGTGGTAGGAACAATAAAATTTCGTCATTTACAAAAACGTAAATTTGTCTAATTTAAGCGCAAAGTTTCAGTATTACTTCCGATAAAAAAAATAAACAATATAACCTCAAAGTTAATTATAAAATATATTGAAAACTTTCAACATTTTAACTTGTCAAAGGAAAAATTACTCAGCACTGAGTGATCAACGTGACATTAAGAATTAAGAAACAAATAAAAATCAATTAAGAAGTATGCCACGTGATTTAAAATACGTCGGGGGCGTAGGAATGCTCACTTTGGCCCTTATCCACTTATGATTAACAGTAATATTCCGTGAACTACACTATATACATATGATATAATATCATTACGCATCTTTCGCATTTTGCGAGAAGCAGGATAAAATTGTGTCCAAATAGTCGATACATACTGAAATGTGGTCGCAGCTTAACGCTGCAGTTTATATGACTAGGTTATTATTTGAGCTCTGCGCTTTATCGCAGTTTAGACCGAAAGATCTCGGTATTAAGTCAGTCAGTAAGTGTTTAGTGGCAGAGCTCAACGCCGTGCTTGGTTTTATTACCAGCGTGACGTTATGAAAATAATTAATTTCCTCCAGTTAGAATCAAAACCACGGCTGTCATGTTTTTTAGTCGGTGCAACGGCTTGGGTTTTGTCAATTACCACCAAATATTTAAATAAAAAAAAATATATATATGATATATTTACCCAAATACCAATAAGAAAAGGTAAAAAAATAAGAATTAAGTAAATAGATCCCCTTTCTCTTAGCACCAGATTAAACACTTCACGGTACAAAAAAGCAAGCTCCGCTTTATCTTGATTACAAAAAGAGAATTCGCGTGTCAAATTAAAACGTCTCTCAAATCAAATGTGACGCTCATACAAAATCAGGTCAACCCCACATTTGTGAATCCAATACCTTGGAAATTGAGATACCGCCGTGGCACAGAATAGTTCTTTTATATCAAATATATATATCATAAGCTTTGGGTTCTAATCTTCTAATTGTTTATTTTTTTTTTCTTAGAGGTCATTTCTGCGGTTAAAGGAACCAAATTATAATTACAGGCGCGGTATGGAGTTTAAGTATAATAAAATTTGAAAATAGTTTCAATTAAAATTTTAAAAAGATTTGAGACCAGATGTGGCGCAGGGGCACAAAGTGTGACTGTAAAATTGACTGGTTGTGAGTTCGATCCCCACTCGAGGAAATAAAATATTTATTTACATTTATATTTTATTGAGTCTGATGTCGAGGCAAAGCGTGGCGTTGAGTTTCGCCACTCAACACGCAATGCCTCCAGAAGTCGGCGGAAAGTGTCTTAACACTAGGTTCCTTCGGCCTAGCCTGATGTGTGCGGGATACAGCGTGATTTTAATTTGATTTACTTTAATTTAAAAAGACTTTTGCAAGCACTTTTGAAAATTGTAATAGAACAAAACTGCCACTAGAAGTTTTGCTAAGAACAGCGGAAGAAAAAGAACAAGAAATAGATCATATTTCTTGTTAGGCTCTTTATACTAATGTAATATAGAGGAACTGTGTTTGTTTAAACGCGCAAGTTGAAATCCCGCTACTATAGATAATCTATGGAAAAATCTCGTCCTTCCCCTAAAAGGGAAACAAAGCTTCGTATCAAACAATATTTAAAATATTTATTGATATTTATATACAAGTAGATGCACTTGAGAAGGTTTAGGCAAACGTCCATGCCACTTTAAACTCTTGAATAAATAACAATAAGCGTATTATTTAAAAACCGTCTAAAATATAGAGAATAATAAACAGATTCTTGGCCTCGGTCTAGTAAAGATGAAAGTGCACATTATATTATGCAAATTTGGTATTAAGCGATCGTCGTTCACCTACTTCACAAAGGATATTGCATATTATTGCGAAAGAAAAAAAGAAAAAAATGAAAGGACCGAAAAATTAAAAAGAAAATAAAAAAATATATATATTTATTACTTGTCCCGGCTTTTTTATCATGGTACTTTTTTTCATAACTCCAGGCTGTGTGCTATAATATAATATACCTATAATATAGTAAATTAGCTGTTAGGACACTCCATTAAACTGTACCTAAATGGGTCTTCGACCTAATTTTTATGAACGTGAGTGGTGGAACTATTCGACTTGTTTTGTTACCACAGTGAGGAAATGAAAATAATTCCCCTGCGTCGGAATCGAACTTACGAATGTCGCGTTTACACTGCGGCACGACAGATTCATATATAGTTCTGAAAGATTTGTAGATTACTAAAGTATAAAATTCAATAAATCTTATTTATATTTTATTAATAAAAAAAATGTTATTAAAAATATATATATTAAACACGAAAATATGGTTTTAATTCAACATTTTATTATTGACAACATTTATTATTGAGAAACACATTAAATTACAACTGTGGCCAACTAACCACTACAGCTCAATTAGAGAGCGTAATGTCTAGTAGTAATAGCTAAAGCAATAGCGAAATTTAAAGAAAAACACATTTGAATAAATACAACAGCGTGACTGTAAAAGCGACGGATGTGTGTGGGTTCGATTCCCACATTCGATTAAACATTTCCATTCCTTCTCTGGCAACAGAGTGCAGCATTGGGTTCCGCCACACACCACGCATTGTAGCCAAATTTGGGTTAGCCGACCGTGCTGTACACGGGATCTACTGAGGAGAAAAAACCAAAAACCAACCAAAACAACATAGAAACCACAAACGCCATATACTTTTATTTGCCCCTAGTATTCGATCCCACTTGATTTATTGGCGTCGGTCGTAAATTCATTAGTTCTATTCAACCACTGCTGTGGAAGATTTACGATGATCTGAAGTCTGAAATGTGACGTCATGATTCCTTCGATAGCTTAAATGTTTGCACGTGATCCGAGGCATTCGGCTTGCCAATTCTCACTAGAATGTTATGGTTATGTAGTTGTTGACGGTGTAAATATAAATACACGAGTTAAAAATGGTATTTCTTATTTTAAAATTATAAAAAAATATTAGTTTCATGCTGTATCCCGCATATACATGCTGTATGTGGGCAGAGGGAACTTACTTTTAAAATATTCCATTATCCATTATTCCATTATCAAAATTTTAAAACATTGCTTGTTGAACGTAGGTCAGTTTTGATAACAGAGCAAGAAAATAAAAGAAATAGTTCTCCCTACTGGAAATAGAACTCACAACTGTCGTATTTAGTCAGACGCTTTGCCACGACGGCCTCAGCCATTTACTATAAATTAGGTGATGTAATAATTACAAATATCATTAATGTACAGAACTTTGTTTCAAACAAATTGGAATTATATTAGTGAAATATTACCATCATTTGAAAAATATTTAACACAAATTATTATTTATTATAATTAAATTATGGCTTTATCGTTCGAAAAATGTATAAAATCAAAATATTACCCACGAGACCCAAACCAAAACACACCTAAAAAGAAAAAAAAAACAACAACCAACCAATACATCTCCATATATAATAAAAGGATAGAAAAGTCAATTCTGTACATGAAAGATATAAAAAAAATAAAAATTAGGTCGGTTAATATGTCGATTATAGAACCTAAAAAACCACTCAGCAGAATTCTTGTCTGTCTGTCTGTCTGTCTGTCTGTCTGTCGGTTTGTTTGTGCGTCAATCACGCAAAAACTACCTGACAGAAATTGATGAATTTTTGCATGGTGTTAGCCTAGGGCCTCAAGGTACATTTTTTTTGGGTTTCATTCCGAATTTCATGATAGTTTTCTTTAAAAAAAATAAAAACTGAAAAATATAAATTACCTAAAATACCGATAACTACTGTATGAAATTAAATTAATTTTGGCATGGTAATAGTTCAAAGCCTAATGTCACTTATAGGATAGTTTTTATCATGGAGTATAAAGAATTTTTTGTAGAAAAAATTACATAATTATATTTTTTAATAAAAAAAATCGACTTCTTCAAATTCAACCGGATTTCACACTCTGAACTTAACTAAACTTTCACCAAACTACCCCTTATATGTACCCTTTCTAATAAAAAAAGAATCATTAAAATCGGTTGAATTGATATTGACTTATACGTTCATTTGTCGCGCATATACTTAATGTAAATTTGAGATTTATATGATTTTCTCATAGATACCATTGTTGGATATAAACTAAATTAAAATAAGACTACACGGGAGGCATTAGCTTTCAAATAAAAAAAGAATCATTAAAATCGGTTCATACAATCAAAAGTTCTAAGGTAACAAGGCTAAAAAACACAGCCCAATTGATGACCCCTTTTAAGAAGTCGGTTAATAGTAATCTGACATAATTAAATTACGACTATTTCATTTAACCACATTTTAAAAGAAGAAAGTAAATTGAGGCCGTTCGTTGCACAGGGGCACAAAGTGTAACTGTTGTGGGTTCGATGACCACGCAAGGAAACGAAATATTTATTTAAATTTATATTTCCATTTCATCGCTCTGGTGTCGAGGTAAAGTGCGGCGTTGAGTTTCACTACTCAGCACGCAATGCCTACAGAATTCCGAGAAAAGTAGGGAACAGAGTGTTGTTGTTAACACTAGAGGTCCTATGCCTACCCTGCTGTGTGCGGGATACAGCGTGAAGCTAAAAAAAGAAGTATAATCAATATTTGTTCAGTCTACCATAATTATTATTTCAAACGTCAACGTTGGTGATATTAATAAAGTAGGTATATTTTACGGAATTAGCTCATATGGCGATGTGTAGAATAAAAAGTATATGTATTTGGAAAGTAAATTCTGATTGTGAGTTCATAGTTTATAAAAGTTTATATTGTGTTTAGATGGATCACGTGGTGATGTCAATACGTTTTAATGTCATCTTATGTTATCTGTTAAAATAGCGTGAAGCTGATTAAACTTAGTGTTATATTCAAAAGAAATTAATTGTATGTAATACATAATATGTAATTTATTAATACGTTTCAAGTATGAAAAAAAGAAAAAATGCAATATAATTGCATTTGTGTTTCCTTCCTATATTTTGTATTTCTATTATTTAAATCGATATATCAGGAACGTAAATGTGGGAACAGAGTTGCATGCCATTTTAGTACAGAGTAACCTCTAAAAAATGTATTTACTAAACTGAATAAAAAGAATGTGTGATTCCTCTATACAATATATTATTCTATATTATACATAAAACAGGTTAAAACAGTGCATATGAAGGTCCTCCTGTAGTATAACTATTTTCAATTACTATCAACACTACATTGTCGATACTAATGTGGTATTACAATATGAATGAAATTTTTCCGCCATTATGATGACATAGACAATTTTTTTAATTTGGAAAAATAATATATTAACTATAAGAACGTTGGTAGTTTTTCAAAAGGTATAAGAATAAAAAATTGCCTAAACTATGCTTCTTCGCAAGTGGTTGTAATAACTATTGGTATCTATTTTCCAAAAAATCACTATAAATATTAAATATGCTCAATTATACAGAGTTTTTTTGTTAGGACCACTTTAAATGAAACCACAGTTTAACTACTCTATAAAAGCCTATTACATATTAAATTAAAAACCCGAAAATAAAAAAGTTATTTTTTCAAACAAAATCTCCATATATAATAAAAGGATAGAAAAGTCAATTCTGTACATGAAAGATATAAAAAAAATAAAAATTAGGTCGGTTAATATGTCGATAAAAATTAATATGTTTAAAGTTAATATGTCGACTAAAACTTGACGCTATGACGGTACAGTTGAGAGAACTGAGATTTCTGGTTGTAGCACTAGTTATATTTTAATTAGGTTAAATTCCCACTAAGTGGAAGAATATATTTATTTTTCTGCCCGTAAAAACAAACGAAGCGAAGCCTTGTGTTCCGCTATACTATCTAAAGAAATTGGAAAGTGCAAAATTGAGTAAGTGCACCACTATCTTATTTGAAATTCTTTCTTCTCTCCATTATAAATTTTCATAGGATTGAAATGTAATAGTGACGTCTTTGAACAATAGTATATGTTCATAACTGTTAAAGTTAATTATCGAACAAATGGTTTACAACTCTGATGATACAAAGACATTCTGCTTCAGCTGATAATTTAATTAAAATGTCTACCGGATGATCAATTAGCCTGCAGTTTACGTTTTAATTGTTATTATGTATGATGTTACGTAACGTTTCTTTACGTTTATTTATTTATATACATATTACATTTAATGAATTAAATATATTTTATAAAAGGTTCACATATGTGATAACATGTTCACACATGTGGTCCACATATGTGACCACATATTCACACATGTGGTCCACACACGTGACCACATATTCACACATGTGGTCCACATATGTGACCACATGATCACACATGTAATCTTCATATGTGACTACATATCACACATGTGGTCTACATATGTGACTACATATCACACATGTGATATGCCCATGTGAATACTTATTCACGCATGTGGTACACATATATGACCACACGATGCCACATGTGGTCCACATATGTGACCACATGATCACATATGTGGTCCACATATGTGAGCACATAAACACACATGTGGTCCACACACGTGACCACATATTCACACATGTGGTCCACACACGTGACCACATATTCACACATGTGGTCCACATATGTGACCACATGATCACACATGTAATCTTCATATGTGACTACATATCACACATATGGTCTACATATGTGACAACATATCACACATGCGATCTGCACATGTGAATACTTACTCACACATGTGGTTCACATATATGACCACACGATGCCACATGTGGTCCACATATGTGACCACATGTTCACATATGTGGTCCACATATGTGACCACATGATCACCCATGTAATCTTCATATGTGACTACATATCACACATGTGGTCCACATATGTGACCACATTTTCCCACATGTGGTCCACATACGCGACCACATATTCACACATGTGGTCCACATATGTGACCACAAATTCTCACGCGTGGTCCACATGAAAGACCATATGTTCACACATGTGGTCCACATATGTGACCACATATTCACACATGTGGTCCACACACGTGACCACATATTCACACATGTGGTCCACATATGTGACCACATGATCACACATGTAATCTTCATATGTGACTACATATCACACATGTGGTCTACATATGTGACTACATATCACACATGTGATATGCCCATGTGAATACTTATTCACACATGTGGTACACATATATGACCACACTATGCCACATGTGGTCCACATATGTGACCACATGATCACATATGTGGTCCACATATGTAAGCACATAAACACACATGTGGTCCACACACGTGACCACATATTCACACATGTGGTCCACACACGTGACCACATATTCACACATGTGGTCCACATATGTGACCACATGATCACACATGTAATCTTCATATGTGACTACATATCACACATGTGGTCTACATATGTGACAACATATCACACATGCGATCTGCACATGTGAATACTTACTCACACATGTGGTTCACATATATGACCACACGATGCCACATGTGGTCCACATATGTGACCACATTTTCCCACATGTGGTCCACATACGCGACCACATATTCACACATGTGGTCCACATATGTGACCACATATTCTCACGTGTGGTCCACATGAAAGACCACATATTCACACATGTGGTCCACATATGTGACCACATTTTCCCACATGTAATCCACATACGCGTCCACATATTCACACATGTGGTCCACATGTGACCACATGATCACCCATGTAATCTTCATATGTGACTACATATCACACATGTGGTCCACATATGTGACCACATTTTCCCACATGTGGTCCACATACGCGACCACATATTCACACATGTGGTCCACATATGTGACCACAAATTCTCACGTGTGGTCCACATGAAAGACCACATATTCACACATGTGGTCCACATATGTGACCACATTTTCCCACATGTAATCCACATACGCGACCACATATTCACACATGTGGTCCACATATGTGTCCATAAATTCTTACATGTGGTCCACATGAAAGACCACATATTCACACATGTGGTCCACATATGGGACCATATATTTACACATGTGGTCCACATATGTGACCACAAATTCTCACATGTGGTCCACATATGTGACCACATTTTCCCACATGTGGTCCGCGTACGCGACCACGTATTCACACATGTGGTCCACATATGTGACCACACATTCTCACATGTGGTCCACATGAAAGACCACATATTCACACATGTGGTCCACATATGTGACCACACATTCTCACATGTGGTCCACATGAAAGACCACATATTCACACATGTGGTCCACATACGTGAGCACATATTGACACATGTGGTCCACATATGTGACCACATATTCACACATGTGGTCCACATATGTGACTACATATTCACACATGTGATCTATATATGTGACTACACATTCACATAAAAAAATTTTTTCTACACGAATAAACTTCAATAAAAGTTTTATAATTTAAAAAAGTTTATTTTTTATGTAGGCTGTCTCCTATCTGAAGTGTAGTTAAATGGAAAAACTAGGAGGACCAGTGTGTGTGTCAGTGATGACCTATTGCGTTGAGAGACAAGGTCCTTCATCCTTAGCCTCATTCGCAGGCTCCAAGTCAGCTATGGAGACAGCTATTTCTCTAAGCTACTGAATTAGAAACGATGGTACGACGAAAGAAGGTTACCGACACATTGTTTCGGTAAATGAGCGATGTATAAATGCACTTTGTCACGAAAGGTATTTTAAATTTGTATTGAAACGAACTGAAAAGTCAAAAATTAAAAGGAGTTATAAAATGTAATTTATCACATGAATTCACAAAACAATCTATACCTATTTTTTATTTTAAGAATTAAAAAAATGATGTTAGTTTTGTCTTGCCTGACCTTGTCGCACTCATTATCTTATTAATGTGATTAATCTCCATATATAATAAAAGGATAGAAAAGTCAATTCTGTACATGAAAGATATAAAAAAAATAAAAATTAGGTCGGTTAATATGTCGATTATAGAACCTAAAAAACCACTCAGCAGAATTCTTGTCTGTCTGTCTGTCTGTCTGTCTGTCTGTCTGTCGGTTTGTTTGTGCGTCAATCACGCAAAAACTACCTGACAGAAATTGATGAATTTTTGCATGGTGTTAGCCTAGGGCCTCAAGGTACATTTTTTTTGGGTTTCATTCCGAATTTCATGATAGTTTTCTTTAAAAAAAATAAAAACTGAAAAATATAAATTACCTAAAATACCGATAACTACTGTATGAAATTAAATTAATTTTGGCATGGTAATAGTTCAAAGCCTAATGTCACTTATAGGATAGTTTTTATCATGGAGTATAAAGAATTTTTTGTAGAAAAAATTACATAATTATATTTTTTAATAAAAAAAATCGACTTCTTCAAATTCAACCGGATTTCACACTCTGAACTTAACTAAACTTTCACCAAACTACCCCTTATATGTACCCTTTCTAATAAAAAAAGAATCATTAAAATCGGTTGAATTGATATTGACTTATACGTTCATTTGTCGCGCATATACTTAATGTAAATTTGAGATTTATATGATTTTCTCATAGATACCATTGTTGGATATAAACTAAATTAAAATAAGACTACACGGGAGGCATTAGCTTTCAAATAAAAAAAGAATCATTAAAATCGGTTCATACAATCAAAAGTTCTAAGGTAACAAGGCTAAAAAACACAGCCCAATTGATGACCCCTTTTAAGAAGTCGGTTAATAGTAATCTGACATAATTAAATTACGACTATTTCATTTAACCACATTTTAAAAGAAGAAAGTAAATTGAGGCCGTTCGTTGCACAGGGGCACAAAGTGTAACTGTTGTGGGTTCGATGACCACGCAAGGAAACGAAATATTTATTTAAATTTATATTTCCATTTCATCGCTCTGGTGTCGAGGTAAAGTGCGGCGTTGAGTTTCACTACTCAGCACGCAATGCCTACAGAATTCCGAGAAAAGTAGGGAACAGAGTGTTGTTGTTAACACTAGAGGTCCTATGCCTACCCTGCTGTGTGCGGGATACAGCGTGAAGCTAAAAAAAGAAGTATAATCAATATTTGTTCAGTCTACCATAATTATTATATCAAACGTCAACGTTGGTGATATTAATAAAGTAGGTATATTTTACGGAATTAGCTCATATGGCGATGTGTAGAATAAAAAGTATATGTATTTGGAAAGTAAATTCTGATTGTGAGTTCATAGTTTATAAAAGTTTATATTGTGTTTAGATGGATCACGTGGTGATGTCAATACGTTTTAATGTCATCTTATGTTATCTGTTAAAATAGCGTGAAGCTGATTAAACTTAGTGTTATATTCAAAAGAAATTAATTGTATGTAATACATAATATGTAATTTATTAATACGTTTCAAGTATGAAAAAAAGAAAAAATGCAATATAATTGCATTTGTGTTTCCTTCCTATATTTTGTATTTCTATTATTTAAATCGATATATCAGGAACGTAAATGTGGGAACAGAGTTGCATGCCATTTTAGTACAGAGTAACCTCTAAAAAATGTATTTACTAAACTGAATAAAAAGAATGTGTGATTCCTCTATACAATATATTATTCTATATTATACATAAAACAGGTTAAAACAGTGCATATGAAGGTCCTCCTGTAGTATAACTATTTTCAATTACTATCAACACTACATTGTCGATACTAATGTGGTATTACAATATGAATGAAATTTTTCCGCCATTATGATGACATAGACAATTTTTTTAATTTGGAAAAATAATATATTAACTATAAGAACGTTGGTAGTTTTTTAAAAGGAATTCTTATAGAATAAAAAATTGCCTAAACTATGCTTCTTCGCAAGTGGTTGTAATAACTATTGGTATCAATTTTCCAAAAAATCACTATAAATATTTAATATGCTCAATTATACAGAGTTTTTTTGTTAGGACCACTTTAAATGAAACCACAGTTTAACTACTCTATAAAAGCCTATTACATATTAAATTAAAAACCCGAAAATAAAAAAGTTATTTTTTCAAACAAAATAAATAATAAAATTATCGTTGTAAAATAAAATACAATTTGTTAAGAACGACGCACGCACACATAAACTTATCAAAGGGAAACCGCCGCATACGCCTCATTGCGAAATCGAGTCGTAGGTATTGGCGGCAAAGTTTAAAGTTCTAAACATTTTAGTACTATTTTTGTAGTAGTATGTGTTTACATTATTGGTACCTATGCGTAACCGCGTCATACGAAATACTACACTACGTCTTCACTGTTGATGTATCTTAAAAACTATTTTACCCTATATGCCCAATTGTAACTGTAACGTGACGTTGTGGGTCTGCATCCACACATGCAGGATTGAGTTATAATTTAATAATATTTTCATTTCGCACATCAGTCAAACATTATACCCAATATCTTACACTAAGTTGCCCTACTAAGGGCGGGATAAAGCGTGGATCTGGTTTTAACTTTATGTGAACCGATTAAAATAAAGTCCAGTCCAGTTGAGGCCAGTCGTGGCGCAGCGGCACAAAGTGTGACTGTAAAACCGACTGGTTCTCTGAGTTCGATCCCCACACGAGGAGATGAAATATTTACTTAAATTTATATTTCCAATTCTTCGCTCTGGGGTCGAGGTTAAGCACGGCGTTGCGTTCTGCCACTCAACACGCAATGCGTCCAGAATTCGGTAGAAAGTGGGGAACGGAGTGTCTTAATACTAGGTTCCTCCCTCTGACTAGCATGAAGCTGCTTAAAATAAAACTAATGCTTAATATTTAAGGGCAGTTTGCCAGAATACAAAAAAAAAGTATTTAAATCGGTTAAGCCGTTTCTGAGATTATCGTAAAGAAACGCACATATAGTAAGTATCGATAAGTTGTGTTTTTATTTCAAACATTCAATTGAAGATTCTTATGGGAGGTACGAAAATGCGACCTAAAGTTTTAACAACTTTCTTATAAAAAATCTTCATTACATTGCAAACATACATTATAAGTATATCAAGACACGAACATAATTCAGTGTGTTAAGTAAATAGTTCTGTGGTGTAAGCGGGCGAAGCCGCGAGCGGGTCGCTAGTTATAACAATAAAATAGAAAGGCCACAAATATATTACCGATATAAAAAAGATCATAACAAAAAATATCGGTAGTAACCAAAGTATTTCCTTCACACCTTATATGGGTATAAACATTATATAAACATATGAAATATGCGTTAAACGCACGCAATGCCGTCGTACAACAGTTAATCACAGTGAAGATAACTATCTGTAATTAGTTAGGAACTCCACGCATCCAATGGATGTTATGCAAGTAATTAACGCGGTTACCTAAATTGATTTAGTTTAGTAAAAATAATATACTATATAATATAATTTACTAATGCCTTCAAAACTTGGGAACGGAAATATATAAGTTAATATGTAATATTGACATATTTTTGATATAATGTTGTTACATAGATATGGGTGGGTATGTTTTATATTTTAAGATAAATTATAAGCCATTAGAAATGATAGCTTACCAGGATAGAGTCCAATGGATTGTTTACACTGACAGTACTATCTAATAATGTTGTTTTGACAATTTATTTACTTTTCCCAAACTCCAACGTTCTAACGACTGATAAATTTATCATGTTTGTATACTAATTAAATATAGTCCTCAAGCCGATTGTACATCAGTTCTAGTTAAGCTCTTCCTCGCTCGAGCGTTCTTACTAAAAAAAATTATAAATTTATCGTGGACGCTGCGGAGTTGTTTTTTTTTTAAAGCCCCTTCTGGCTCCCGAAAATTACAAATATACTGACCCATGAAACCAGGTGAAGGTGTCATGGCTCAGTGGAACAGCGGCTGACTGAAAATGTAACTGCATATTTTAGAATCCATTCTGGGTTGCTTGTGTCTATACCGCTATGTGTGGGATACAGCGTGAAGCTAAACAGGAAAGAAAATAAACAACATAACAATATAATATTGCAATGTTGTTATTTTAATACTCAAATAAAAGAAGTTAGATTATCCATTATCATCAAATATGTAGTAAAACTAGGAATAACCGTCAATGCGTTCTTTAATCCATTTATAAGCAATAAATCGGTGGAGGCGCAGGTGACCCATTTACCGAATGAGACGCGGCACCTCGTTATACCACGTGCGTTTCACGTGGAATGATTGCATTGTCAATCAAGTAGGTAAAAAGAAAAACAACGTTCATTTCGATTTTTTTTAAGCTAGGTATATTATTAAAACAAAAATTTGTGTACGTATTAATATAAAATAACTATTGTATTAATATATTAAAAAATATAATTAAAATAATATCATAGAAATAAGATTCGTAAAACTTGGGATCAATTTTTGTTTTTAATGGAATTTTAAGCCAAATATGATTCAGGCCATCATAGCACAGTGGGATAACGCCTGACTATAAAAATGATGGTTGTAAGTTAGAATCCAGATAAAATATTAGTATTATCTCCGATTTTAAAAAGGATAAAGTTTTGCGTTGCGTTGCACTATAAATCAAATGACGTATCAAAATCTTTCGCAAAGTTGGAAAAACAGTGACTTAATTCCGCTTTGCTTACACCCTGCTTGACTCCCCTGTGATACAGCGTTAAGCTACTTTATCACGCATGTGCAAACGTTTCCACATTAATTAGTCTGTAAATAATATGTATGATCTGTCTATTTTCTACTATTATAACATTTTTAAAAAAAAATTATATATGTTAACACTTTATTAAAGAAAAAAACCATTTAGGACTATAAACATGTTGAAGGTCCAAACTTAAACGACTAAAGCTCTAACGTGACATTTAAAAGACACAGCATGAACCTGTGTCTTTTTTTAGCTGTCACAATTTATTTTTTTGCCACAGGGAAGAAACAAAAAATATTAGGTCAAACTACAATAACGTTTAAAATATTTAAAAAAAAAGTCGGTCCGTCATATTGTATAGTAAATGAATTCTTATTTTAGTCGCACATTCGCGCTCATTTGTCTTATTAATGGTAACGCTTGATGCCTGTCCGTCTAACGTCGCGGCTATGCGATGTTTTCATCTGTTCAGTGGAGCGACGAAATTGGATATCGCTGAGACTAATAACTATCTACCAAATTGTTCGTAACATTTCATCATTTAACTAGGTTTTGCCTGCAGCTTCGTCTCTATGACCATGGAAAAATTTCGAGAGCCAGTCGAAACGTAATTCACTTCGCCAAATGGAATTAATGAAATTGTGTATGACATTGACACATTAGACCTAAGTGCCTTTTTTAAGTACTCTGGCCACAGATACAATAACGTTTTCTCATTTAATGCAAAAACATTTTTTCAATTCAAACAAGTAGCTCTCAAGATTAACGCGTTCAATCCAACAAACTTCAACTTTAAAATATTAATATAGAAGTATAAATAAGAAGAGCTGTTGCTCTTCTACAATGTGTGCTTATAACATTTCAAAATTTAATTCTACGAATTTATCTTCGACATTAATAATTATTAATGAGAACATTTATAAAGTCATTGTATCTATGTTAATTTAATCCGACCAGAACAAAATCGATCATTTTAATTTGACCGCATAATACACGGGCTATGAAATGTATTAAGATTATTTAATTTAATTTATTTGTGAATTGGAACGTGTTAAAGGTTATTTATATTTTTTTTCTTTTTTAGCTTCCCGCTATATCCTGCATAAAGGTATGCCAGACGAAATCTATTGTTAAAACACTTCGTTCTCTATTTTCGGACAAATTTTCGAGACATTGCGTGTTGAGAAGCGAAACTTGACGTCGCGAATTGTCTCGTTACATGAAAAAAGATATCAAAACAATTCATTCACCCGAGTTTGTAATTTTTCGATGAGAGATTTTAAGCTGTGATTTGAATGTACAACAATCGCTTGCAAAACCAAAACAAAACTACGAAAAAAACATTATAACTTACTTCCTTCTAAAGTTTTACTTAATCAAATGGATTACAACGCGATAATCCGTCGGAGAAAACTTAAGACTTCATAATAATTGCTGAGCGAAAACCACAATTAGAATGCTATCGGATTTCATTTAACTCTATTGTTTAGTCTGTTAACGAGCATCAAAGAAACCATTTATCTGACGGCCTATCAAACTCCGTCTTTTATAACAGTAATTAACGTTGCGTTCGATATTTATATAGGTGGGTGTAACGTCACGCCGTTGTGCGGCAATTACTAAGGAAATAACTGGGTGGTAATACCTAACAATTGAAATTTCATAACTTGACATATTCCGTTAGTTCCGTAGCGTTTGGCGTTCCGTTCCCTCTGACTACCCCGCTAGTGATACAGCGTGAAGGTAGATTAGATAACAGACAGACAACGCGCAGACAAAACTACAGAATTTGTAAAGTTGAAATTTGGCATATACTTAGATTACGGGGGCATTAAGAGCACTTTCTGTTTTTGTTATTATTTACCATACATTGAACATTAAAACAAACATAACATAACATAACAAACAACAAAAAAATATTTATTTAACATAAAACATAAAAAAAATGATATTCATATTAAGCCTAACATATTTCTGCTAACAGCACAGCACGTATCTAAAAATATATATCGAAATAGGTTTAATTTTAATAAACATTTTTAATTCCAGTTCATGAGTATAACCAATAAATCGTTATCAATTTGAATAGCACTTCCCTACACGAGTGGAAGCTCTAAGCTTCAAAGCTTTTAACTAAAAACTGTACTGTAATTACTAAACATTATATGAGCTTAAATAGGCCTGGCGTTGTATTTGTGTTACCGTGTAAGCTAATTTTAGTTTAAATTGTTTGTTTTTTATAGTTATTAGTACAATAGTAGCGTAGTTTAGAGATATCGTAACAAAATTGTCGTGAGATCAAATTTTTAACAGGTAATGTGGCGAATGGCACATAGAGACCATTTACGATATTTCTGATTGTCCCAGTATTTAAATTCGTTAAAAATTTGGCTCTACGTCTATAACAAACATAAAAAAATAACATTTTAATAGAAATAACACAAAAAAAAAATTACAAAATCGCTTGCGTATGTATAGCTTTCTGCACAAGAAGAAGCTTTATTTGCTAAGCGTTATTGGATCAAGTTGATTATAACAGAAATATGAAATAAATGCAGCTCTTAAGTTTTAGAGAGTTTCTGATAGCCTATAGAAAATTACGTTCATAATTTTGTTGTTTACTAACTAATAAACAGAAATATTTTATCATGGCTGTACATACACTTATGGTTTTTTTATAATTATTATACAGAGCAGAAGACCATAATTTGTATAACAAAAATCAAAATATTTTCATTTTTATAAGAAAATAACGAAGTGATATACAAGTATATTATTATACTATAAATGTAAATAAATAATAAAATCTTTTCCCAATACAACGTATTATTATTTTAAATAAATAAGATTAATGACAAACAATAAAGAAGTTAATTTCAATTCCACGCGCAAAACGCAAAAATAATTAACACCACTTAATGTAACTCACTCGTTGAACTAATCAACGACATAAGTAAAACAAACCTGATTCATCTGTCAAACAGGCCATTCGTAGTTCCACGGTGTATCCCGCATATAGCGGGGTAGGCAGAGGGTGTCTAGTGTTGAGACTTTCCGTCCCAAACTCTTGCCCAAGTTTCGAGACATTGCGTATTGAGAGGCGAAACTCAAAAAGCTTTTAAGCTACATCATCACTCAGAGTGGGAATCGAGCCCACAATCATTGCCTTTACGTTGCGCGATGGTGGCCTCGTACAAAAATTTCCTTTTAAAAATATCTCCTGTAACACGATATTGATAATAACCGAAGTATATTTTCACTAAGCGAATTCGAGACCGATTAATCATTTAGATCAGGCCGAAGCAAGTGAATTAATGGCAGTTAGGCGTCACAACAATGATAAATTTTACATTGTTAAAGTAACGCTGGTTGGTCCGTAAAAAATAATTAAGCTAATCGCGTTTTGTTCTCGGTGTGAACAAAATTTGATTTATAAACATTTATCTGAAAGTTGTGGCCGTCATGGTGTGCCAGAATGTAACTGAAATCGCAACGGTTGTGGGTTCGACTCTCATTCAGAAGAATTAATTATTTAAATATTTTCATTTCTTCGCTCTGATAACAAACTTGGTGTTGAGTCCCGCAACTTCACCCGTATGTCTCGAAAATTGGACGGAGAATGGGAAGATGAGAATCGTATAAAAGAAAATGGAATATCTGAACTGACGATAATATTATAGTATATCAAGACTATCACATACTGATCGTAGATTAATCAGAATTAAGACAAATTATAACAAATATAACGTATATTCGACTGTATGACAAAAATAATTAAAGCTCTCATCAAAATCGTTCTTGAGAACGAAAAAAACGAGACTAATTCAAATTAAAATAACAAGTTAGGCAGAAACGTTATCATGTCAAGCCACTCACTGTTCTGAATAACGTCCTCATGATTTACAACTGGCACTTAAGCTTACCTGAAAATAAAAATATATGATTATATTTTTTAAATATTTGTACAAATAATATATATAGAAATAAAAAAAACTGGATTCAGAGCAGACATTTTTTTTTTAAGTTTAGCTATATCTGTATACTTGTCGTTATGTTATCATACAAATTTAACATAGAGTGAAAATTGGCTTAGAAAATCTAATGTCAAAACTCTTTATTCTTCACTTTCCGTATTATTCTATAGAGAGAATCCAACTCTTAAACGACACCGCGTCAAAACTATTGAGATATATTTCTTCACGTCCCGCCAAATTTTGAGACAGCGTGTTAAGTATTGACAAAGATTCGGATACTGTCTGTTCTGGACTCTGCTTATCACATCTCACCACGCATTTTTTCACCTGTCCAGAACTGTTAACTGTGGTAATAAAATTTTTGATCATATTAATAGGGATCGAATTTAGAAGATCGCCATTACAGTCAGAATATCTAATTCAACTCTTAAACTAAATCAAAATCGATCCAAAATTTAAATTACTTGAACTTTAACAGGCAGCGTTACTTTAGAATTTAAGATCTTAGCTTTGATATCTGAAACTATGTATATATTTATTTATAAGTAATACGTGATGCTACTTCAATAGTAAATCATCTCAAGACCAACTCCATCCTGCTAGTATGTAGGTCAGTGTGACAGTAACTTTGACATAGTTAGGAACAGGTATCTATAGTTAACAAATGACATAAATAGGATTCATCTTAGATTTCGATCTGTAGATCGGGATACTAAATACATTCTCAGAGAGAGATCATGATATAATGGCATAGTATGTCACTGTAAACACGATGATTGTGAGTTCGATCCTGATACGGGCAACAAATTTTCTTTGGATACACATACCTATTTGAGAGATGTGTGGACATATAAAAAGAAACAATAACATTAAGATAGTGATGGAAAACTAACATTGTTACATATGTACCTACGATTATTAAGTAACGGGCAGCGAAGCGAAGCCAAATCACATATATAAGCATTCAGACAACTAGGATTTGACATGACAACATTGATAACAGTCAAAACCCCACTGTGCCACGAGAACGTTTAAGTTTTAATATTATAAAATAATAAACGAGTGGATGTTTAATATATTAAATGTATAGTAAAAGCATGAAGAAAATGTTCACAGTATAGGAAGAGGCAATTAGGTTAATTGCCCCAATTTGTTGGCAAAGATGGGAGATATGGGACTTAATTGGAAATACGTTATGTGGGTTAACTTTATCGGGTTATGGAATATGTTAAACATTATTTACAGGTGCTAATATAAGTATTTTTTCCTGTTAATAATATAAAGTATCAATTTCATTATCATGATTTTTTCTTGAGCATTTATCAATTATATAAATATAACTCCTTAGTTAAAAGATAATAGTGTTAAGATACAGCCGTTCACAAAATATCTATTATATTTTTTTTTTTAGCCAGATACTGTATTCCGCATATAGCAGGATAGTCAGAGGGAACCTCGTGTTAAGAAACTACTTTCCCCATTTTCGCCAAGTTCTGGAGGCATTGCGTGTTGAGTGGCGGAACTCAAAGCCTTGTCCTCGATACCAGAACAAAGAAAATGGATATATTAAGTATTTCAATTCCTCGGGTGGGAATGTAACCCACAACCTGTCGCGTTTACTTTGTGTCCCTGCTCCAGGACTGGCCTCAATCTATTCTACCGATTAATGGAAAATACTGTCAATTTTCTATTTTTCATTAAAAATATTTTTTTTACTGTGATTACAAATTAATAATAGAGCTACCGTTTTTGTTATAAATTAAAATATCACGCCGTACTTTCCACTCATATAAAAACACTACACTTCCAATAGCGGAAGTCGGGATCAAACGCCATAATATGTAGAGAAAGGCAAGAGTAATAAATATATAATTAATATTAACATTCTCTCAAGTAGGATTCATACTCACAATCGTCGTACGCGCTCAGGCACGATGATGGCAATGAACGTCACAGACATAAATTATAAGAACCAGTAGCTTTTCAAAGACAAATACAAAGCCTTGGGCAATTATTTACTCTTGAAATCGTTAATTTAATGAAACGCAAATAACAATGAGACTGTGAATAAATTTATATAATAATATTAAGTATGATAATAAGCTGAATTACAAAAGTTATAGATGCGAAAAATGGACTTGTTCAAACTTCAAAGTAATAATTGATATCAATGTTGACTAATATATGTACCTGTTATTTTTGAATTGCTGCATTTAACTTCTTTATTTAATCTAAAATTGCACTATTAGTTCAAAATATATATTTTTTTTATACATAGACCTTTAGCTAAGCTTAAGTTCATTTGCATATTTTCAATGAAAATTACACGAGGAAGATGAATATAACAATTATAACGATTATAGCTTTATATGGCAAATAGTATTTTTTTATTATTATTTAATTTTTGGTTCATAAAAAACTGAATAAACTTATGTAGACAGTACAAATTATGTAAAATGTCCAAAATAGAATAACAATATGGCTGAAACAATGACGTTTTGAATTATTATGTAATATTGCAGATATTGTTGGAAGGTTGAGGTGAAGCATTGGTTATTTATTGCCAATAAAAGTAGCTTGTTATAATACGAAGTTACGTGTACATTTTATCAGATAGCAGAGCAGGCACAGGGCGACCTAGTGTAAAGATAACCTATTCCGTTTTCACGTATTGCCTAATTTTTCAGATTAGTTACGTGGCCTTGGAACTTGAACCTAGGACCAAGTTCAATACTGTTTCTTTTTATCAGGGAATCGAACCTACGCTGTACCTGAAATCAAATAGCACCTACTACTTAAAACCCCAGTAAATAACGTAATAACGGTTTCCATTCGGGCGGAACGTGAAGACACTAGGTTTTCTTTTGACACTAGATTCTCTTTGCCCGTCTTTGTATGACGCGAGAGATATATAAAGATCTTTTATATATTTAAATAAAATAGAAAGAGATGCAACCAATCCTGTGAAATTTAATTTTTGAGCATATTTTGGTACAAGGTGTAATTAGGTTATATTATTTTTATTTTTTTAAATGTTCAAAGAAAACATGTGAGCTTTCTGTCAATCATTCCAGTCATAATAATTGAAACATCTGTTGCCCAATTGGTGGTTTTTTCGATCAACAGTTTTAACAAAATGTAACTTTTTAAAAGTTCTTAAGTTACTTCAACTACCCACATTGGTTTCTTATTACATATAAAAATATGTTTTAAAAACATCTAAAGCAGTACTGTTCTAGATTTTTTTAATTCACGCCCCACACCGGGTTAACCAGAGAGAATGGAATATCAAACATTACGGTGGCTGCATACCTCTTTCGTCCCTTACATTATCATCAATATCTTATACATGACCCCCGAATTCAAAGCATTCTAATTATAAAAATAAAATTCATTATAAACTTAAAATTATATAACATATTTATAAATTAACATTTCAACACATTAAAAAACGAAGTATTCTTCGAAATAGAGTGATTCTATCAGAGGTAGGCGTGGGACTGTAAACGTGATGGTTGTGGTTTCGATGCCCACTAGGACGAATAAAATAGTAATATTTTCGGGTAACGAGGCGTTGACTTCCACCACTAAAAACTTAATGATACGAGAATTCGGTGGAAAGTGGGGAGCGGACCTAAAGAGAACATTAAAAATCATTCCTTGTAAAATGTTTTAACTAACCAACGGAGCTCTCATAAAAATTCCCTAAGAAACATACAATAAAAGTTCTTATTGTTTCCATAATAATCAATCATATCCCCAAAACTGAACCAACAAATTGCTAATACACTATAAGTTTATACTATATCAAATTCAAACAATCATCCAAACGTGTGAAGTTATTTCAACGTCCATAAATCATCGGTTGACAGTTGACATCGGGTGAGTGATGACAGATATAGATAGATACAGGAATAGAGGGGAAGGTCGGAATTTTATTTTTTTGTGCATAATTAAAGGTTTATTTTGTTTATAATTGACGGCCCACTGGCCTAATGATAGTTAACGAGCTGTACATATTTATAGTTAAGGCTAGTCGTAGCGCAGTCGCACAAACGTGCGACTGTAAATAAGTGAGGTCGTAGGTTCAATATCCACTACAGGAAATATAATATGAATTTTATTTATTTATTCGCTATGGTAACGAGGCCAAACGGAGTGTTGAGTTGCGCCATTCAATACGTAACGTCACTAGAATTCAACGGAAAGTGAGGAACGGAAGTATCTTAATGATAACGAAGTATCTTTACACTATGTTCCCAGGTTCCCCCTGGCTACCCTGCAATACACGGCATACAGCATGAAGTTACTAAGTGACTAATAGACAAATTACAGACGAAAATACTGCTTACACTGACTTTACTGAGTGTATCAGGGGGCTAGACGGCAATAAAGAAGAGAATAATGCTCTAATTTCCTACAGGAATAAAAAATTAGAATATTTTCCTTAAAATACAGGCAAACAATTTGCGGGCGATGACTAACTATTAACTATTATGATAACAACATTACTATAAACATATATCTAATGAACAAAAAAATATTTATATAATATATAAAAAAAACATATATTTTCATTTCATATGAAATGATGACATTTCGTTAAAAGCGATTCTACGGCGTCTACAAATACATTTCCTTTTATTAATGTAATCGTGGTATTTCGGCTTAGAGACAGAAATAACTTAAAAGGAAAAGGGTAAATTATTAATCAACTTTTAACATTTTAGTTTTGCCCTGGTTTAATTATCAACTATATTTTAAGATATAGGTGGTAGTAGTATGCATAAAAAAATATAAATGTGTTTCTTGAAAACTATTTTATCACTGTGGCTATATTTCTTATATTTTTTTTTTTTAAAGTCACTTTCTCAAAGTAGTCTAGAAAACAATATTTTGCTTGGATTATTATAGTTTAAGGTAATAAATGAGGCCAGCCGTGACGCAGGGGCACAAAGTGTGACTGTAAAACCGACTGGTTGTGGGTTTGATTCCCACTCGAGGAAATGAAATATTTACTTAAATTTATAATTCCATTTCTTCGCTCTGGTGTCGAGGCAAAGCGCGGCGTTGAATTCTGACACTCAACACGCAATGTCTCCAAAATTCAGCAGAAAGTGGGGAACTGAGTATCTTAACACTAGGTTCCCTCTGCCTACCCAGCAATGTGCGGGATACAGCGTGAAGCTGATTAAATTTTGATTTTGTAAGATAATCAAAATAAAACATAGCCGTCATCCTCGATATTAAATATGTGTTAAAATTTAACATTTAAAACAAATCTATTCGACTGAACACGTTCACACAACATGGAACATATCTGGTTTATGAAAATCATAGTTGTTTTTACTATTTTTGAAATACGTTTTCGCGTTCAAACAATTAATTCGCAACTTATGAAAATAAAATAACTATTATTTTTTTGTTTCGGAAAAAATATAACCTCTAATAAATGCATTCCTATGAAAAAACTAACTACAACAATCGAAGTCATACTATAACACTAGTATGGATAGCGTGTGACCGCCCATTTCGATTTCACTATGAAACGATTTGTGACGTTGTAATAAAACGCCGCGCCCATTTATTATGACAGATCAATATTACAGGTTAATTTGGCCGAGACTGAAAAAGTTATTGTCTATATTAGTTATATCTTTTGAACTACTGACATAGCTATATATGGAATTGCAAGATTTTAGCAATAATATTCTAGTAAAAACGCCTTTTTAGACATGATATACACTAAATTAGATAAATTACATTTATTTTTTTAATTAGTACAGTCAGAAAAAGAAACATTTGAAAACGTATTAAAATTTGATACATATCTATCTTAATTTTTTAAAAGTGCTGATTCAAAGAATATACCTAATATACCTACATTAAACTACCCTAAACTATTGGACGGATGTATGAACACTAGATTCCCTCTGCCTAACCTGCTATATGCGGGATACAGAGTGAAACTGACATGACCTTAGGAGTCGAAAAAAAAACTAATGTTTAAGCTATGAATCGGTTCGTACATAAAGAACAACTACCACACATTTCTGCATCTAAAATATCCTAGTTGGTAAAAGCGAGTGTTAAATCAATTTACTCCATCCTCACTCCTAGCGGATGTTACATCGAATATTAGATACAAAATATCTGATACTATTATCTAGCGTTAATGTTTCCTGTCTTAGTCGAGATAAGTTTCACTTTGCAGGTTTTGTAAGTGTGACTAATTAATTTTACAATAATGCAATATATATTTCATCTTGGAATAGGTTCTATCTATATGCGTCTATATAAAGCTAAAGCTTTTGTTTGGTTGTACGCGTTAATCTCAGGAACTATTCGATGACTTCAAAAATTATATTGAGTAAATTAAAAAATACATTGAACAAAAACTAATAAGGTACAAAGTGTACCAGGGTTGACACTGACTCCAATATCGTATTTTAAATTGTAAATATGAACTAAGTAGTATATGATTATTAATAATTTCATTTATTATTTCATAATTTTTTATATTATACTTTTGAAGTCGGTTGTTATTTTTTTTTATTATAAATTTGTATATATAATTTAAGTACTTTTTATTTTAGAGCATTACAATTGTTGTAAAGAAAAGTGATTAAATACTGTCAATTCATATTAATAGGAAAGCCTATCTTGTCGCGATAAGATAAACACAATATATTCTCATTTATTGTAGTAACAAAAATATTTTGGATACAAAAATTAACTATTTTGTTATATATGGTTGCCCACGAGTTCTTTAATATAAAAACCTATTAACCTATATAATATTATGTTTCCTATTTAATATTTTGTTTCTATGTCGTTTTTCAAGTCGAAATATAACTGTATAACAATTTACATTTTTGATAAACTCCAGTTTCTGAATTATTCAGTTTTTTTAATATTTTTTGTATTTAAACTAAGTAGCGCAATAAGATGCTATAAATTTTAATTTAATATATATTTACATATTATTTTCGTTAAATAAAGGCCATCGTGGCGCAGTGCTAAGACGTGTGACCTAATGTCGGTTTTGGGCTCGATTTCTAATAAAGCGAAATAATTACTCCTCGCTCTGGTAATAAGACAAAACACGTGATAGGTTCCGCCACCTAACACGCAACGTATCGAAAATTGAACGGTGCGTGGGAACTGCTTTATGAAATTAAAGTGATTAACGGAGTGTCTTAACACTAGGTTCCCTCTGCCTAACCTGCTGTGTGCGGCATAAAGCGTGAAGCTGATTTTAATATGAGAAGTTAAATTAACATTAAAAACAATGAAACAGTGTACCACACAGTATATTCTTGATGTAACTTAAATATCATTTAAAACACAAACACTTTCATCTTAAAATAAACCGTTTAAAGTGAATTCAAAACCGCTATACATTTTATTTAACTTTGAAAACCGGAATAAATTTCAGTGCCTTTGCATCCTGCTGGCAGTAATTAAACTTTTCTACGTAATAATTTGTTAGAGTAGGTAGGTACAGTTTGCAAAAAAAAATGAATTAGTAAAACTTCTAGTGCAGCTTGCAATTGGATTTCTTTACAAGTTGCACATTTATTACAAAGTATAGTAGTAATTTAACTTCTGCCTCGTTTGATATTAATGTCTTTTTTCAAAGGAGGTAAAGGAAAGTTGAAAGTATGTTCAAGCTTTTGACTTTTACGTTTTTTTATTTTTATGCCATACAACGGAAATCGAATTCGCAACTATTACACATACCTTAAGACATTTCTCCTATACCACGACGACGTCTTACGTCATGAATTTTAACTTATCTCCATTGTCTTGAATTTTTCTGTTTAAAAGCATATTATTGATTTGCTATATAAATTCGTTTTTCATTTTCCATTTACACATTTTTTTTTTCTTTTTGGTAAAAAACTGTAATTTATCTATTTAATACAAATTAATAATTAGCGAGGAAAATATATTATTTTAATAGTAAAAACCTCGCAAATTTTATTTTTCCATCAACATAAATTGCTAACCCTACTGCTTGCTAAGTTTTAGTTTTTTGAGTAATACATAATTTTATTGGCTTAACAGGTGTCCCTCATCTCGTGTACTTGATTAAAGAGACCGTCATAAATTATGATTTTTAACTACGAAATGATAAATAAACGTTGACATGTATGAGTTATAGCTTTGTAAATCATATTTTTTTCAATATTTGGAGCTTTGACCCGACTTTATGATTATGCTATATTTAATTTCTGTAATATTTTTGTGATTTAGAACATTTTATTAATAAAAAGGTTGTTTGAGCGGAATTTGTGTTTTTGTAGAAGAATTTTACTGTATCCACAAGTTTTATATTTAAATTCATTGCTTATGGAGATTTCAGTTGTGACCACTTACAATCTTTCTTTTCTATCCAAAAATTAGGTATAGCAGAGTACGCAGAACGGTACTTAGTGTTTAAGACGTTGTCGTTCTCCAGCTTTCGCCAAATTTTCGAGACAATGTGTGGCGGAACCGAGAGCGGTGAAATAAGAACAACTTATATATGATTATTTCAATAAGTAAAAATCAAACCCACGGCCATCATGTTTACAATCAGATATATCGTTGCGCCACGATGGCGATTTTTTATATAAAAAATTATATAAAAAATAATATTATTTTACTTTTCTATTAGTGAATTTTAATAATATAAGTGTTTTAAATATTAATATTTAAATATGTGACGTAAGATACAGAAGATTATGAGCGTAAAAAACTTAATTTAAAATTCTGTCTGTTATTGAAAAAATCTGGCTGTTATTGAAGAGTCTGATTAAAGTACATTTTACAATAGTTATAATAGTATCTGAAAAAAAAATCTGCAATGTTAGCAAAGAAGTGCAATTTTCCTCCCATATTCTGAGATCCATTACGACATCCAACCAGCGCTTGTTTGGGCCTTGGGGGGCTCACTCCAGGGACAGATATAGCAAGGCACTTCCATCCGACATACGGCGGCGGTTCCAGGCCGCCTCGGAACGTGGCCATACCGTCTCAGACGAGGATCTTCATCTTCATATCGTGACGTGAAACTCCTGATCATGCCGAGATCGTGCTGCATCCACTAACTAACATCATGTAAAATAACCTCAAACTACAAATTTATGTACATCGTAAATAATTTAATTTATTATTATTATAAAACTACAAAGGTTACACCCACATACTGTCCTAATGTGTACTTTATATCGGTCTTAGTACTAAACGAGTCTCAGCACGTAACGTCCAAAATAAAAAATTCAACGCAAACAGTTTTTTAATCTCCTCATTTTTATGCGTTGGTCTTGGGGATATTGTATTTTAACATTTAAATTCTCATCTCTATGCTATTTAAATAAAAAATTAAAGAAAAATTAACTTTTATGAATTAGGTTGGTAGACAAAACGCAATGGTCAGAGGTACGATTTCTACTTGAGGTAAAAATATAAGCATTCAATTTAGCATTAGTGACATTGAATGTGAATTGCCACTTTCTTGAACGTTATAGAAGAAAAGATAAAATGGGAAAACTTTTTTAGAGTTCCATTGCGTAAAAAAGAAAGATATTAATTGTTGAATTATAATATATATAAGCAAATCTTTTGATATTTTAATAGAAACAGGGCATGTTAGTAGAAAAAGCCAACCCCGTGGTTAAAATTAAATAAGTGATAAGAAGTCCCCTGTGTGGAAATCGAACCCACAGCAGTAGCGTTTGAAGTCAGATACCACTACGCCACGTGTACACACTTGCATCTTTGCCATAATCGTTTGCACAATAATCACTCCACACATTTTCACACTCAAGAAAATTATTTTCTGCTGTAAATCTCGATTAGATTAAAGTAAAGTGCATTGAACTGAAAAATGCAACAACAAATGTAAACACGTGCGTAACTTTTTATTTATTGAATCCCAGCCAAAAACGTAGTACATACAGATATTTCTGTCTTTAATAACTTTTGGTGACTCAATGGGATTATTCAAACACATTTATCTACTCTCGTGGCGCAATGGACGCGTTTCTAACGACTATAAGACTATTAGTTCAAATTCTGTTGGAATTGGCAATTATTTACTATAGATATAATGATTTTTAATTACATTGCTCAAAGAATTGCTCAGCTGAAGTCACATCAAAAATGAGAACAAACGATTGCTGTTGGGACGGAAAGATCCCCTTAGTGGCGGCAACGCACCACATCACGGTAAGTGGGCAGGCCGCCCACTATGTAGGCCTACGATCTGGTCAAGGTCGCCGCCAGAAGCCACTGGGAAGAGATCATCTTTAGCAGGCTATGTCCAGTAATGAGCGTACTAAATGCTGAAATGATTATTCTCTAATTCGAAATAGACTAATTTCAGTTTTATTCAAGTTCATTTCTGGAGTGGTGGTTTATTAAATTTACTGTTAAATGGAAACAGCACTGGTTTCACACATGTATACACTTTACACTTATATATTATATACCCTGCGTTTAACAGTAATACCAAAATTTAAATAATGTATTTTTAAGCAATAAATATATATAACTATGAAAAAGTACCTTCTATATGTAAAGTTTTCCTACAACTCTTGCAGTTTATGTAGTTCGTAAATATTATTGGTGATTTATAAACAAATAAAAACCATTCAAAAAACCATGCAGGACCTTTACGCCGAACAATAGTTTGAGTTGTATTTTTAAGTTCATTAAAACCATTCGTACAAACTACAAGGAAGTAAACTCAAAACGTCAGTAATCCCCAATGGAGTCGCAAAGCAGCTTGAGGCACGGCCAGTGCCAGCTCATTTAAACTTGCAAATTTGCTTTACGTTCGCGATAACTTACTGAAAGTGTAAGAACCTGAATTTTTTTATTTAAATAAGATATATATAATAGAATATAATAATATATATAATAGAAATATAAAATAGAACATACATTATATATAATAGAAATATAAAAAAAATACTTCCTTAAACTCACATTATGGAATCCCTTTGACAATGCTTCATGTGAATTATGAAGGGATATCATAGTAAAATCACTCCGTTCTCTACAAAAGACTAAGATTAAATAAACAATAGTTTTGCGGTCATCGTGCCTCTGTATAAGGGCAAAGGTTCACAGATAGACTGCGCAAGCCAATAGGGCTATCAGTTTGATTAGCTTGGGTAGTATATTCTATGCTAAAATATTAGCGAGAAGAATGCTAGAGATCCGAAAGGCTGTTATGGGAGGTCTGAGCAGTCTTTAGACCTGGAAGTGGGTGTAAGGATCAAATCTTTTCCCATCGCATGATCCCGGGGGAAAAAAATGCTTTAAAAAAGTTTTTAACTAACCAAAAACTTTTCTGAGCGGCTTTAGTAGATTTAGAAAAGGCATTTGACACAGTTGTGAGAGCGAAATTGTGGGAGATACTTCTCCGTTAAAACGTGAGCCGGCTGTAGTTTCTTTATAAACATCATTCACCCTACCTGCGAGTGGAGCTAGCATGTCGCCTTGGTTTGACATCCAATCGAGTGTCAAACAAGGTTGCGCCATGTCAGTTCTCTGTGCAATATTCCTGCATATAACTAACATATGCAGGATGGAAGGGTCAAAATCTTTATATAGCTTCACGCTGTATCCCGCACATACCAGAGCAGTCAAAGTAAACCTTATGTAATGAAACTTTATTCTCCATTAAGAAATTTCCGTTCCGTACTATCTGCCTATTTTTAAAGGCGGAATGATTGAGTGGTAGAACTCAACGACGCGCTTTGCCTCATTACCAGAGCGAACAAATAGATATATTAAATATTAAATTCCTCTGAGTGGGAATCGTACTCACAACTGTCGCGTTGCTTCTGCCCCTGCGCCACAAATGCTTCTTATTAAATTAAATATATTTTTATATACACAAATCTGTCATTATATTTAAATTATCCTTAGTCCTTTGTTAAATCTCTTATCAAACCCTTTCTTATTCGTCGTCTCGAGGAAGAATGTCCGTTTTGCATAATGTAATAACAACAAGTTGATTGGACTTAGCCTTCTTTATGTAACTTTCGTCCGCTACCTCATTCACTTTACGACTAAAGTAATACTGGTATTAAAATGCTTTACTTTCTAGTTTTCTTTACTCTTAAAGAGTCGTTTAACGGTTTTTAGTTTTATTTTACATTTTAATACAAGTAAATATTATAAACAATAAATTTGCTCAACACTTGATTTTGCCTAAATATATCGAGCAAATAAAAATATATAAGAACGAAATTTTACAAATCTTTTCCTAATTTGGAATCAAACTCATATTCAAATATTACGACAATTATCTCCAAGTCAAAAATTAACAATGTGGAACTGACAAATTTAGTAGAGCGAAGCCGCTAAATAAAGCCAGTGCAAAATAAAATAATACATAAACACACACAGACAGAACAAGACACGTGGTCCGTATCTTTTTTTTTACTTTTTCAAAATTGTTAGCATTAATTTATTTTTTATTTGTTATTGAAACTAGACATGATTATCAACCCACTATCAGTTCAGACACTTTAAGCCACTGTGCACCAATGGCGTTATATTTAATTAGGCCTAACAGTACTTTTAAACCCTCAACTTTACATTATATTGGCACATAAACTTCAGGTCCTCAGCCGCATCTCGTACCGTATCTGTTTAGCATAATCTAATAACAACAACTCGATTCAACTTAAGTCTGTTTATATAACTTTTTTCGTTACGCCTTCAGAATATTAATGTGTGTATCTTCATCTTCAATAGAATAGCATTATGTAGAAGGTAAATTGTGCAGGACATGCTCGTTTGTGGTACGGTGTTTGTGCTACATACGAGTTGTATTTAATATAGTAAATTTAAAAAAAAATATGAGCTTCACGCTGTATCCCGCACACAGCCTACCCTAGGCAGAGGGAACATAGTGTTAAGACACTCCATTCCCCGTTTTCTGCTGAATTCGGGAAGCATTGCGTGCTAATTGGCAGAACTCTACGCCGCGCTTAGCCTGGACACCAGAGCGAAGAAATGGAAGTATAAATTCAAGTAAATATTCCATCTCCTCGAGTGGGGATCGAACCCACAACCAGTCGTTATACAGTCACACTTTGTGCCACTGCGCCACGACTGGTCTCAATATAAATATCCGTAAATTATGCATTAACATATATATTAAGGTATTGAAAGTGTTCTAGAGCAGTACATTTAAAATAGATCCCATATTATATAAGAAACGCAAATTCAAATCCAGCTATATTTAAAATTATACACAAGATTATTATTCCTTGAATAACAATTTTAAACTATTATTTGGCAATAGAATGTCTGTTTATTTGATAATAACGACAACTAATGTTTAATGTTTTACATTAGCTTTAAAATTATTAAATGTAATGGTTATTTTCACAATTATAACTAAAAGCTGTACACGCTGTATCCCGCATATAGCAAGGAACTTTGAGTTATAACACTCCCATATTGTCGAGATATATTTTTGTTCGATGGCGGGTTTTAACACCGAGCTTTATCTTGTTATCTGAACGACGCAATGAAAGTGATGCATGCCTTCAAGTGGCAATCGAGCCCAAAAACTAACGTGTTTACAGTTAGTAAGACGTTTATATTCAAAATCAACGAAACCAAAAATAAAATCACGTGCAAACATTTCGTTTAAAACATTCTATAACATTAACTCCAATGCACATTCTATTAGTTAAATGGATTATGAATTCTTGGCATTTCGTATGATAGCTGTTCGTTTGGTGTTAGCGAATTTATGGTCAATTTGTGAGATACGCTTAAAAGTGCGGATGTTGTTTTATGTTTATTATTTACTGTAATTCATTTAAACTTTGCCAATTTATTTTAAAACGATTTACTTTAGTATATAAATATCAATGCTATGGATATCAGATGTTCTTGCTTGATATTAAAGGTCAGCAAAATTTAGCTTTACGTAAGCACGTCATTGAGTTGCACCAATCAACACGTAATGTCTAAAAATTGGGCAGTGCATGGAGAACGGAGTGTTTTAACACTATTTTCCGTCTGTCTATATTGCTATTTGTGGAATATACACTACAGCGAAGGAACTTAGGATAACTCTGAATACCAAAAACATAGTATATTACAGATCCCATCACCCTTATATAAATAAAGTAAGATAGAGGTATATAGCATTCGCTTTTAACAAATATATTATAAAATGAGAAATGAAGCCATACTCTCCTCATCATCTTGGAAGGATTATATTTTTAATTAAAGAAACCTTAAAATTCTCTATTATTATGAGCACCGGAATAATAAGTCCTTTTTATAATTATACCTTGTCCTACTTCAGCCGTTTGACAATAAGAAAGGGTTTCTTTTAAGAAAATAAAATAGTAAGTAGGTATTTTAGTAGATTCCCAATGATAAATTAATTCATGGTCTGGTGTCGGGACAAAACGCGGCGTTGAGTTCCGCCAATCAACATGCAACGCCTCCAGTATTTAGCGGAAAGTGCACCTGCCCTGCTGTGCGCAGGATCCAATGATAAAAGCTTAATTAAATTGAATTATTTAAGCATATTATCATAATTCTTATAAGTACTAAGCAATACTGCGCTCTTCGTCTGAATTGAAAACAATCCATGTTGAATAGCGTAACTCAACGCCGCGATAATAATTATATTACAATAATTCTGTTTCTGTAACAATTTAATTTAAGTGTAATTATTATTAACATTATATTAACAAATAAAAGAATTCATCAACACGCAGCTTCTCGAATTTCGGTGGAAAGCTGAAAACGGAGTTTTGTACCACTATTTTCTCTCTGCCTATAATATGTCTGTAAACTAAAAAACATTTATATATATATATCAATAATTATCTATTTATAATTTCGCAATATCACGAGATCTATATTAATAAAATGAGCCTTATCAGTACATTTTACATTTAATACGTTATGACACTTTGACAGAAGTACAATTATATGCTGTCAATTAATCTTGTTTATCAAATTATTTGTACACAAATTATAATATACGGGGACTCTCGTTACGTAGTGAGGTAAAATATTTGTGAAAATGCAACTGATATTTTATGGACATATTGTACCTAATATTAGGGACTACTAGTTATTTATCGCAACTTGCTTTACATTTAATACGGATTTCGAGAAATCCCCTAATACTACCCTATTATTTTTAACCTCTAACCTCTACATGCCAAGTTACAATTTTTTTTAGTTTCGTCTGTGCGTTGTCTGTCAGTCCTGAGTAACAATTACAAGCAAATTCGAACTTTGAACATTATTAGAACTTTCACAATATCACGAATACAAAGTCGCGGAAAGTAGCCGAATCACGATAACGCTTTTGAAAACTACAATAAACAAGCTTTTACCTGGGGTTTTCGGTAGTGAAATAGAAAAAACTGAGATTTTTTAGTATGTCTATTTTATTTACCCGTTATAACACTAATTCCATATTAAGTTCCATACTAAGCTTACATTCTAAACGATTAATTATGATGTAACATAAGACCATAATAGCCCTTTTCAATAAATAAACAATCAACAAAAATTGTATTTCAATTCAAACGAGCAGTTTCTTAGGTTCAATCTTCGACCACACAAACTTCAATTTTTATAATATAAGAATGGAATTACAGATACAGAAAGATAACTATGTAGCTTTAAATATTTACAATAGACAATTTAAAGTTACTCTAAACATTACCGCAAGTCGTAAAGTATTTAAAATGTTACCCGTTAAACGCGTTTAAAATAACCATAGCGATAAAAAATTGTTGCTCTTGAAGATTTTTATTTTTATATAGGTATTACTTTCATCTACGACATATAAATGTTAAAGTTTCTATTAACTTTTAACTACTTTCAGTGCAACTAAGTAGAAATTATCTCTTTTTAACATGCATTCTCCCTATTGAGAATCATCTCGTTTTCATCATCTCTTTTTACCGTACGTTCTTCTTTGTGTTTTGATTAGTGCTCGTCTATCACGCTCGGAACGCCATAAACAAAGAGCAACAACATTAGAAAGGGACGGAGATCACTTAAATAAACAATATATTTTTTAGTGTCACGCTGTATCTCGCATATAGCAAAGTAGGCAGAGGGAACCTAGTGTTTTACACATTCCGTTAGACATTCCGTTCACAACTTTACCCCGCTCGAAGCATTGAGTGTGAGTGGTGAAACTCAACGTCGCGCTTTGTTTTTTTACGAAAGCGAGGAGATGGAGTTAAAATAGAACCCACAACAGTCGCGTTCATGGTCACATGCTTATACAATTGCGATGCGACAACCTTATTTTTTTTATTAAATCCGTTATTTTAGTTTTATAAAATCCAGCCTCACCTTATATACATATAACAAAGTAGTACCTACTCTGTAAATATGAATGATTAATTTATTGTTTTTGTTACTATTAGCGTATTACTATATAAAAAAAAGGTTTTATGATATTTTTATTTATAGTAGTGTGAAATTGCGAATAAAAATACCACTGTCATCTTCTAAAGGCTTTTTTTAAATAATAACAACGAACGACGCAAACGGAGGATTGGCAAGCAAAGAGAACACGCGGAAAAGCGGATATATAAAAATAATAAATCACAAACACATCACAATAATGATTCACAAAATGATTGACATTAAACATATATTCATTAAACTTTTTAAACTACGATTTTTCTTCTAATTAATATAAAATATCTAATATTTAATAAGTAACATTATTATATGAGGCCAGTCGTGGCACAGGGGCTTAATGTGCGACTGAAAAATCGACTGGTTTTGGGTTCGATGCCCACTCACGGAAATAAAATATTTATTTACATTTATATTTTCATTTCTTCGCTCTAGCGTTGAGGCGAAGCCCGGCGTTGAGTTCCGCTACTCAACACGTAATGCCTGCCTAATCGCAAAAAGTTCCTTTTTTTAATATAATGTAAAGAAATGATATTTTGTACCTTAGTAACATTTACTACATAACACATCATTCTACATTTCAAGATCTTTTGTTCTGTATGGCTAATGACGAAACAGTATAATATTACTTACTCTACACTGTCTAAATGGAATTCAAAGACCTGATTTTGTTTAAAGAATTTAAAAAAACAACTCCAAATCATAATATACTATAGCAGTATGACCTACCAAAATAGACACCATTACTATAAATAATAACGAATGTAGCATTTAATAGAGGCGTAGGTGTTAAATTCTTGCAATACGTTCAAACATCAAAGATTTAATTAAAACTCGGTCAATTATCAAATGATATAAGTCAGATTTTAAGTATGTCTTACTTTGATTAGAAATTATTTTAAAATCGATTTTTATTAATATTTAGTATATATGTTTGTTTGTATGAAAATATGTCAATAAGGACAATTAGTACCTATAGGTTCTATGACAATTTAGTAGTTTCATGAGAGTGATTTTAGGTCAAAGCGACTGGAGGTTGTCGACGAGGGCGAAACCGAAAAGTAGGCGAAACATTATTTTATGATAAACTTTCACTTCATTGTTGCAATGAAACAATTTTCATTCAAAAATATTATTAAATGATTGAAAATAAGAAAAAAATTACATGGATTTTTTATTAATATACAAATATATAAAACAAAACCTTTTAAAGAGGTTGTAAGTTAAAGCTAATTTTTACACTCCACCAACCAACTATTTTCATAAAAAATAAAAAAAAATTAATAACTGCTCAATAATAATTATTATTTCTAAACAATTTGTCCAATGGCGCGACCGTAAAACTTGGCGCTGGTGTGACCACGCCCCTTGGCGATGTATGCGCGTGAGTCATTATAGATGACACGACGTTACTAGTTGTGACAGATCTATAAAGTTTTTATACTAATTTCTTAGTGTTTTGGCCCATATATTTAATTTAGCTATAAAATGCTTTACATTTTTTTATTAATTAAACAGACAATTTAAAATTTTACAGTTATTATAATATTTTTTTTTGTGTGTGTTGTCTACATTACGTTTCAGATCCGTATATCATTAATGTGACCACTTTCTTCTGAACTCTGGAGGCATGGCTTGTTTTGTGGTCCTTGATTGAAAATCACCAACTCTAAAATATATATTGGGCATGTATTAGATAGAGTCTGGGAAAATTAATATTTTAGAGGCCTGCTAATTAAAGATTTAATTGCCATCCAATAAAAAAATAAAGAAATAAGGAATTATTATTGCGCAGTAAAGCGGTAATTATTGTTTACTTAAGATATAAATATTGCAGTTTAAAGTTAAGTTATAAATCTTTATTATATTCACTTGACATTTAATAAGTATAATGTTATATGATTTGTTTTGAAAACCTTTGGGGCCGTTCAAGTATTACGTAAGCACTGTAGGGGGACGGGGGGGTCTTGGGTTTGCTTATTTTTGACGTTTTTAATGAAATATTTGTTAGAGGATTGCTTATTTTTGATAACATAGTTGGGGATAAATAATTGCAAAAAAACTGCTTACGTGGTACTTGAACGGCCCCTTTTCTTAAAATTAGCATATACGGGTAGAAGTGTCAACGATCCTTTTACAGGAACAGCATATATGGTAAAATAATTTAAAACGCATGCCTAAAAAAATTGATCAAGATACCTCAAAAACTTAGTCGTAGGATTTTTTTAAATTTCACGATGCTTATACCTGTATTTCGTGTGACGCAGTTACGCATAGATGTCAATAACGTAAACACATACTACTACAAAAATGCTAATGAAGGTTAATCAACTTTGAACTTTGCCGTCAATACCTACGACTCGATTTCGGAGAGAGGCGTATGCGGCGGTTTCTCTTTGATAAATTTATGTGTGCGTGCGTCGTTCTTAACAAATGGAGTTGTATATTACAACAAAATAATTTAATTATTTATCTTGTTTGAAAAACTACTTTTCCATTTTTGAGGCAAAAAAAAATATTTTAATTGGATTAGGCTTTTATAGAGTAGTTAAAACTGTGGTTTCATTTAAAGTGGTGCTGACACTTCCACTCTGTATATTATAGCTGCAGGGTAAGCATGTCTATTGTGATACTTTGTAAGTAATTTCCATTGTGTAATATAATAGTAATTATTGTTTATTCAATGTTCAGTATACCGCAATTGAAACTGAAATTGAATTATAGATTCATATTGTATTGTTGCTATCATATACGGAATAAGTATAAAATAATATTACCTAACATTTGAATATTAATTTTGGTATAGTACTATTAATATATTATAAGAGCAGGCATAATTCCTACAATAGGAACATGTATTAATTTATTATGTTATAGTAATTCAGATACTTTACTGTCATATAAATTTCTTAACCCAAAAACTGTATGGAAGAAATTGCTCATTAGTGATAAGACTGCCTTTTGTACATCAAATATTAAATTGTGCATAAATAATAAAGTATAAATAAATAAATAAAAAAATAATAGTAATAAAAGTAGCTGTAATCACTTTAAGCAATATTAAAAATGACTGTGATTGAATTAAGAATAATTTTAGTTAAGAAAATTCATATTAAAATTTCATATATTCTAGACATTTAGTAGTTTGGCACATTGAGAAAGCAATGTTTATATTAGAACTTATAATGTTCATATGGATTGTTAATTTTTCCCCTGCTTCACGCATTATCGCGCACAGTCAGGTAGACAAACATTATAGTGGCAAGACACAAAGTGCTTAATTCTCGTATATTTTATTGGAATAAGCTGGGATCAAACTTGCAATCATCATATTTACTATCATGTCTAACACTGTCCCACAACGGCACGACGTTTCGAGAAATATTCCTTTTTTTTTAATTCCAAGAATATAATATAACCCATAAAAAAACAAAAGTAAATAAATAACAACAATAATAGCCATTCACATACAAAATTTAGTTACATTACAAATGTTTATCATTTCATTCATCGAAGTCTCGATACCGCCCTTAACACGGCAGCATTGTCAAGTACACAAAGCGGAGATTTAATAGAGACTTGAATTGACTTCAGTTAGAATTATACTCATTTGCGTGTTGCGAGATTTATTGCTTATAATAATTACACTTATTTATTTAAATTTAAATTTATATGTTCATTTCTTCGCTCTGGTGTCGAGGCAAAGCGCGGCGTTGTGTTCCACCACTCAACGCGCAATACTTCTAGACTTCGGCGGAAAGTGGGTAATGGCGTGTTTTTCTGTTCTTTATCTTAATACTATGTTCTCTCTGCCCTCTGTAAAATGAGTTCCTGTGACGTATTTTAAAGAATGAGATAATAAAACTATAATTGTTTTGGTCTTTTTTTCGTAATGTTTATTTCGAACTCTCTGTATTAAAAAACCATATTAAAGTAACAAAATTTGAAACATTGGACACATTTATTCAATTAAATTCACTTATAACTTTCTATGCTCAAAGATAATTTTTATATCAGTAATCTATTTTGCCTTAATATAAATTTAAGAAGACATTTGTATTTCGTTAATAAAATATTAATCACATTATTTTATTAGCTTCACGATGTATCCCACATACAACCAAGTAGACCTACTAACGTAGTGTTGCTACACTCCGTTCCCAACTGTCCTTAATTTTCAAAAGAAGGTTGTAGAACTCAACGCGGACGCTTTCTCTTGTTACCATAGCGAGGAAATGAATATAATCCATACCTACGAGTGGGGTCTAACCCACAATCATTACGTTTCCAGACGACATCAATTTATAAATATTTTCTGTTCTAGCATATACGTACATAATTTGCATAACTAATAAAAATTAAATAAAAAAAAATATTAATATGATAATATGTTTATTTTAATCATATTAAAAGTTCCATAAACATAATTCCACATAAAAAAATACGTTAAAAGCGCAAAATATGTAAATATTTTAACAGTTTCAAATTTACTTACTTTTACTATTTGCATTAGGCTCGTAAAAGTGAAAGTACCTTATAAAAAAAGCTCCAATAAACTATATTTAATTTGCGTTTTAGAAAAACGTGTGTAATTTTATAAACGTGGATTGTGACTTCATTCCTGTGCTCAATTAGTGGTGTATTCCTGCGGTTTTGTTCTTCCTTCATGCATTAACATTATATTATGCTAGTATGTACCTACATATAAATAAAATAGAGAGTCTGTTTGTCATTTCAAAATAGCCGTGTTTTTCAAGTGCATATTTACTAATATCTTAATCTCCGGAACAACAAGTGGTGGTTGTGGAGCAGCATATTGGCTATTTTGTCCCAGAATTCCCACAGGATCGTAATCTAATCAGGAAATGCCGTTGGTCGTGCCGTGCCGTGCCGTGTCGTGTAAAAATTATTTTATATTTTTCTAATATGACACTTTACAAACAAAATGATATAAAGTGCCAAAATATTTAAATAACGATTTATTTAGTGTACAATAGTATAGATAACCATACTAAAATAAATTTTAAATATATATAAATAAGTATATATAAATTTAAATTATATTCAATTAATATTCGTTATATTCTGCGCAGGGGCAGCTGTTTACTAATATAATTTTAGTACTTTTTAAACCGTAACAGTATGTACACACTATTACATCAATATATAGTACCAATCTACTGGAGAAACATTCTCTCCGCCTACCTAGGAGTATTGCGTTCCTCAAGATCAGGCTAAAATTATATAAATATTGCAACCAGTAGTTTTTAGATCAAAGTGGAATCTAAGTGCAATAGCACAATATAGGAATAAGAAGTTGTCAAATAAAATAATTTTAGTAAAAATAAAACATTATGTGAAATAACTCATGCACTCGCGTATCTGACAAGGTAGACTTGGAGAACATAGTGACTCAACATTTCATTTTCTCTACTGACTTTTGGAAAATTCTTATATGAAGATTTGTACAGACAATCATCTTTATTGTAGCTCCCTTTTACAATAAGAACAAAATAACCAAGATTACGAGCTTAGCATATTTTAATATACGTTACATATTATTCCAATAGAACGTCGTCTCAATAAAATCGATTTTGATTAATGAGGTGTCTGTCTATCGATTTATCGTTGAATAACGTCATACGACGTAATTAATTTTGTTACGACAGCTTTGTAGTACAAAAAAAGATTAAAATCTGTTTAAAAATAAGTGGAAAAAATACGTTGTCTTTAAGATCTTTTATGGGCACGAGCAATAGTACTAACGCATTTGCTCTTTTAAACATCGCAACACCCAACCAAAATTTGTATTGTATGTAGTGTTTCTCGCATATTCAACATTAAATTTTAATTACGTCATTGTTGCACCAAACGACCGATATAATTATTGTATGAACATTATTTAACAATATACTAAAGACAATCTTAATAAAGATAACATATCGAAGGATCATAATCTTAAATACATAGATAATAAACAAAAAATAACTTTCACAGATTATCAAAAACGTTATACGGCATAAAACTCGATTCACTTTGCCTATCTCACAAATTGGGGGAGATGCGTGAAGATAATATATTAGCAGGATTATAAATCCTTCAAACACTACAACTAAGAGGATATCGTAGGCGGTCGGTGTACGAGGATTGAATACCGACTACTTATTACATATTTCAACTACTTACAGATATCTATATAATATAATAAATATAATTTTTATTGTGAATTTATCTTACATGCATATAGGAATATTATAAAATTAAAAAGTTTGTTCACTTTAAAACTTTAATCTCAGGAACTGGCTCTGATTGATATAGTGAAAGACTGTGGTGAAAGATATACCTCAGACAATTAGGATGTGAAACATGAACTTACAACTATCGTCTGCACAGTCAGACGTTACGCCACTACGCCACGATAGTTTCTGATTAAAATTTACTATATAGTATCCTTGAAAACATCTCAATATATGTCGCTTTTGATTTCAGTACAAGCTATAATGGTCAGAGCACTTTGATCTTTAATTGCGCATATAAATGCAGTCTTATTAACTTATTTATATCTGTCACGCAGAAGCAGATTGTCCTCGACTAAGTTTTGAAGCATATACCTTTGTATGAATGAATGATTGTATTAAAAATATGCGTAAAAAACATTAAAAAAGTAAATCAGTCCAAGCGATCAAAGCAACCATATATAAAATTAAACAATTTTTCTTATTTATTTACGTACGAACCTTTAATATTATTGTCAAATTTTGTGTTAGCAATTCTTTAGTATGAGTTTACAAAATCTAGATACACAAAGACTATTAAAAAATACAAATAGAGAATCTTTATTTATTTAATAATTCTTTTTTAACTTTATTTTTTAAAACACTGCTCAATTATTTGTTGAACCTCATCGTGGCGCATGGACCTTAAGTGTGATCGTAAACGCAACTGGTAGTGGGTTCGATTCTCACTCGAGGAAATGAAATATTTATTTTAGTTTATTTATTTCTTCACTCTGGTGTCGAGGTAAACGGCGTCGTTGAGTTCCGCCACTCGACACGCAATGCCTCCAGAATTCGGCGGAAAGTGGAGAACACTCCGTACCCTGTTCTTAACATGAATACCCTTTGACTACCCTGCTGTTAGCGGGATACAGCGTGAAGCTGATTTATATGGATAAATGATTGCCATGAGGTCAAATAGGACAAGAAAAATATAGCTTATACAGCTTTTTATCGGTTTTTTTAATTATTGTAAATGAACAACGTAAGAACATGGTTTGGAACATGGAAATGGGAATTTAAAACACAGTTCACATAGCATGGTCAGCATAGCAATGAACATAGTGTTAAAACATTCTGTTTCCCACGCACCGGCCAAATTTAATTGTGTGTTGAGTAGCGGAATTTAACACCGCGTTTATCTACCAGAACGGGGAAATGAATATATGTTACATATCCGATTGGGATCGAATTAACCGGGAAGCCAACGCGTTTACAATCAGAAAAATTTATTTAATAAAACAAATACCAGTCAAGTAAGTGCCCATATTATTTACTATTTCTTACGGCCAATGATTTCTATCTAATACGCCGTCATAGTGTATCGCGCGTCGTCATGTGTCGCGTCATAGTGGTCTAAGAAAGGACCTTTGTTTATCAAACTCCGACGCCGAGAGCCGAAAGTAAATTTTATGATCGTTATTATTTTTGAATACTCCGAATGTATTTTTCCACTTGGTTTTATTGATTTAAAAAGGCCTATTTTCAAACTATTTTAGTTATTAAGCAAATTTATAAAATTAAAATTTATTTTATAGCATTACGCTTATTTTTTAATAGCTTTAGCTAACTGTAGGCAGAGACAAAATGGGAACCCGGTGTTAAGACCCTCATCATCCCCATTAAGACACATTGGTTACCCACTATATTAACTAAATATGAATCCCTACAGTATTCATTATATTAATCAAGTATAGCGGGATATATGGATTTACATATTTATTTTAATGTGAATACATGAGCTAGCTCAATTCAACTGTAGAAATCATCGAAAACACATTTTTGAAATATTAAATGCATCTTATCATAAATAACGCACTAATATGTATTTTCGCAAGTACGATAAGGCGTGTTATATAGGATAAGAGATGCTTTTTGTACACCTATTCCTTTTATTTAACAAAATATTAAAAATACGTAGTATCATACAAATTTAACAAGAATCAAATTTCCAGTACTATAGTTCACCTCTACAGATAATATTTAACAAAAAATAATAATTGTAAGAAACAATTAATATAATACTTTATGTATATTTTTTTAAAAACGTAACGGGATTTGTACCCGCGTCTCTTGGAAACCGTCCAAGCAGCGCTCTGATTGCTAAGCCATACGTTCTCATCAAGCTACGGCGAAATTATTATATGCGTATTATAACCTATTTATGTTGTTACCATCTCTGAAGGGAGATTTTTACAAATTTCCGCAAAGATAGTTACTATATAATTTTCGTTTGGCAAGAGATAATACTATTTATACGAATTTTAACGTATATTGATGAGAAGGTATGGCTTAGCGGTCAGAGCGCTTAAACAATTTCCAAGAGGCGCGGGTTCAAATCCCGCAATGTTTAGCTTTTTATACGTTTTCTAAAAAGTATTTTTCTTTCCTAAGTGTGGAATAAAACTAATTATTAATTATTTTTTTCCTTAAATTATATTATTGCGTGGAATATTATTAATGTCACGATGAATAACATACGATTTCATTTGGATAAGAGCGTTATCGCTATTTGTTTACTTACATGCAAATAAAATATTTTTATGTGCATTCTTATAAGTTTAGTTCTGTATTGTCAAATACACAAAAAACGTGAATTATTGTTTTGTAAATATTGACATTGACTTTGAAATTGATAAATTCATTATTAAACTGTAAGAATATTTAAAAGTATATAATAGAGTGGCATTATTAAAATTTAGCATATTGTTACGGATATACGAAATTTCGAGGAATTTTTCCCGCCCGCCAAGCCAGACCTAATGACCGAGGTATGTCAATCACAATAATTGACAGTCCGGCATCCATCTATTTTCGTTTCCAACGGCTTACAAAAGTTAAATACAAATGTATACAGCAAGCTACTCTTTAATACCTATCTATTATCATATGTCAATGTTGTAACCTCAAACTATAAAAATCAACAATATAACGTGGACACCATAAAATGGTAACTCTTCTAAAATTGGATAGCCAACTTAATCTCACTTTATGCCTTCTTATCTGTATATATACAAACGTATTCTGCACGTATATGGCAAAACATGAAAGCGGTTTCGGACAAAACACGGCCATTTTCGTCCATACAAATGTTGATGTTTGGTTTTAAAAACTTACCCTTTCTACGTCGAGGTCCGTCGCCGCGCACAGTCTTTTACCACCACCACCGTTGTAAGCCATTGTAAACCACAATAAAAACACAAATCACACCGAAACGCGTTAAGTAAATATTAAATACGAGTATACCACCTCCGTCAGAGGTTGCGAGCAGACTGGAAGAACGAATGGATTAAACAAACCTCGACTGAATGGGAATGGCAACACGGCGCGAAGTATCTTACCATAGATTATACGTGCTAAACGTCATTTTGTTAGATCAAAATAAAACATTTTTTAAATTGAATAATGTAAAGGGAAAATATTATAATTCAAACTTTTAATAATAATAATTTGTCTGTAATATTTTTGGTTAATTTAATTTTACATTGCTTGTGTACATTTAAATATATACTTATACATTTGTTATTTTCCAATTATCTAATATATGATTTTATATAAAAAAAATTAACAATTAAGTCATATAATATGATAATGATATTAACACAAATGAAAATTTTACTGTGTTAACTGAAAGAGCGAATATTCCCTATTTGTCAAAGGAATGAGCGGTCATTGAACTATTTTCATATTTGTTTACTTTTGTAGAAATATAAATCCTAGTGATTCTTATAATATGGATGTGGAATCAGAACCCGAAATTAAAATTGAACATTATGAATCTCAAGAAATGGATCCATTGTGTGATAATAATAATATATACGATAGCCCCATAACTTCGGTATATATATTTTCTTTCTTTGAGATGATGATTTTATTAAGTTAATACTTTTAGAATTAAGATTTATGAATACATCTTTCGTTGTATTAAAATCGTAACACCAAATAGTTTTAAAATTATTTATTCGGCATTGATAAATATTCCTCTATCGTTCATTTTCTCAAAATAAATTACTGTTACAAGGCAGTTGTAGTGCAGTTATACATAGCCTGATTGTAAATGTTATTGGTTCAATTCTAACTTGGGAAATGAATTATTTTAATTTTCTTTCTCTGGTAGTGAGAGAAAGCATAGCACAGAGTTTGCCACTCAATACATAATGTCTGTAAATTTGCATGGAAGTTCCTAGCGGAAGTCAATATGCATTGCCTCCAGAACATGGCAGTGTCTTAATACTGGGTTCCCTCTGCCTACCCTGCTGTGTGCGGGATACAGAGTGAAGCTGAAGTTGAAGCCAAATATTTTAACATATGTTTATGGTTTTTCAGAATCCTGACACAAAAATAGCATGGTATCAATCAATAGATAGTGATGGAAGGTTATTATGCAAGTTTTGTAATTTAAAATACATTACTGAATATTCATTAAGATGGCATATACGAAAGAAGCATTTGGTGGAATATACACGATTAAAAAAGTTAGTTTTACTTCATAAAAGAAAAACCAATAATGTATGCAGAATTTGTAGGAAAATTTTTATTTGTATATCAGAATTAAAGAGCCATGTTGATACAAAACATAAAATTGATATTATAAAATCATCATGTACAGAATGTGATGCAAGTTTTAGTAATATAAATGAATTGTCTGTACATATGTATATAAAACACCAAAAAAATATTAACATATTCAGTCTAATATGTGATATTTGTGGGTACCGAGCTAAAAAAAAATCTCATTTAACACAGCATTTTCTTAGTCATAATGATTACAAAAGGCTATGTTGTCCAAATTGTGATTATAAAACAAATTTAAAATCAAATTTGAGAATACACATAAGAAGTCATACAAGAGTTATGTCTTTTGAATGTCAATTTGAAGATTGTATTTACCAAAGTAGATCAAAAGCATCTTTAAGAAGTCACATGTTAAAACATTTTCCAGAAAAAAATATGTTATTTTGTGACAAATGTAATTACAAAACTGTTTATAAGCATTCATTGAAAAAGCATAGCAATAGTCATGAAAGGAATTGTACAAGAATAAAGTAAAGGCTTAATAATAAATATAATATTATTTATTTCTCTTAGTTAATAGAAGTATATATTGAATATTAATATAATATTAAGTGCCTTGATAGGAATGGAGTGTCTTAACACTAGGTTCCCTCTGCTTATCTTTGTATGTATACATAGCCAAAAAAATATTTTTGGTTGAACAAGCTAATATCATGATCTACTAGTTCAGATAGAAAAATCGAATATCCATTTAACCATAGGGATAAAGTATAAAAAAAAACTCTAGTCTTTTAAACTTTTTTATTAACCTTTTTGTTTCATATTAATCAATATAGTAATAAGGCAATTCACTGTATATACTATGGTTATGGCATATAATCATAGTGCATTTAGGATGCTACAGTGATATACAATAAAGTTTTTTTTAAAGGAAAAACCTAGGTGAAATACAACTAAGACCTTAGTCAAAGGATAAACAGACATTAGCTTTCAAATTATTACAACAAAAATTGTTATTTGTTGTTGTCTTGCCTACACCTCCTGAGACCTTCAGAAAAAAGGATTTACAGTCTTTCTACCTCCTTCCTCTTTTATGTGCATTTATTTACAACTAATATTGTAAACTCAGACAGACTTTATTATATTATTATTTTAAGTAAATGACTGCTATTTGTAACCATTTTGAGATCTCATCATTTATTTCAGAATATTACCAAAATATATGACTATTTAGAGAATAAATAAAAAACTAAAAATAATATAACATTTTTTTATTTACACTCCTTTGTACAGCTTATTGGAACAAACAAGAAGCTAATCTAATATATACATTAATAGGGTACTTGCTCACAAATTATCAATATAAAAACATATATTTGGATATTTATAAATGAATTTTATATTTAAAGAACACGAGACAAAAAGACATAACTTTTGATCAATTGGAAAAAACTGGTGTTTTTTTCTTAAACTTACTAAAGCAATTTATGATTCAAATGAAATATTTTTTGTTGTGCTAAAGTTATTATTAGATTTAATATAGATAATTTGCCCATATTACTATAAAAACATCAAAGAAACTACATCATTGATTTGTTTATATATTTTAACATTTCTATATTAATTAAGGTACTGCTTTGACAACAAAATCATTGTACTGCTTTGACAACAAAAATATATTTTTTTTAAATAATGTATAAATAATTTTTGCGCCATAGGTTGGATTTGAATCCGCGCCTCCAAACTTTGAAAAGGTACAAGCGCTTGTATGCTTATAAATTAAGTTATACTTAATTTAATTAATGAGGTGTAGGTTTGTGGCCATCAACATAAAAATTGCGAGTTGCTTTCGGTAAAGTAAGCTCCATTCCCTCCATGTCTTTAGTTAATGTTATTTGACAACCTGGAAGTTAATTAAATATAACATTTGATGCCATTGTGACACAGCTACACAATGTTTAACTGTGAAGTGACAGTTGTTGGTTCTAGCTTTACAAGTCCAAATACCACTGAACATGCAATATCTCGAAAATTAAGTGAAATATAATAATTTTCTTGAGTGCGATCAAACTGTCACGTTCATAGTCAGCCACTGACACATGGCGAACAGATTGTCTTAGCACTAAATTCAATAAATGAGAAATAAAATATAATTAGAAATCAATATATAAAAAAACAATGCAATATCCTGTTTAGCAGTTAGCAGGGTAGGCCAAGAACACAAGACTCAGTCATTGTGCTTCTTATTATGAGACCCACTCACAACTTCCAACACATATTTTTTATAATGATGCAACTTTTTATTGAAAATAGCATAACTTTAATGAGTTTATATGTTTCTTTTATTTTACTACTATCACATACTAGGTTCACGATGTAGCCCGCACATAGCAGGGTAGCCAAAGGGAACCTGGGAACCTTGGAACCTGGGAACCATTTTTCTTGCGTGTTGATTGGCGAGATTCAACGCCGCGATTTTCCTCGTTACCAGAGCGAGAAAATGAAGACATTATATATTTCATTTTCTCGAGTGGGGATCGAAATCACAACCTGTGCCATGATTGGCCTCTTTTATAGTTTTTTTTTCTTATTTGTTTAAATGTTAATATAATTTTTTTATTTCAAAATAAAAAAATATTATTTTTTTATTAATATATTACATATTCAGATTACTTAGACTCGCTATTGGTAAAATAGTTTAAATATATTACATAGCTAATATTTTTCCTAATTATTTCTAAAAAAAGAGTAAAATTTACACAAGCATTATTTTATTTAAAATCAAAAAACTAGTGAGCCTCTTACCTAATCTAGAGTTTTGTTTCAAAAATGGTGCCATGTCTAATAAATCATCCTCCTTTTCCTCCGGTTCTTTGAGTTTATCAAGAAAATCTTCATGGACATATACATGACATGTTGTGCAAGCTAATGAAGCTTCACATGCTCCTGAATTATTAATAAATATGTTTAATAAATGTGGTTGCTCGGTGTAAGTGCGAAGGTTTTGGGTTTAATTCCTGATAGGAAGAATGAATTATTATTATTCTCTTTTTTAAAAATTGTAGTAATATTTTTAATATAGTAAATTTGATAGTTTCAAATTTTACTATATTAATAGTATTAGTTTACTTAAATTAAAATGTTTATGAAAAGAAAAGATTTTTTTTTGTCTAAATATTGGTTTAAAGTATTTAAAAATGGAATTAAGACTAGGAGGCACTAAGTATCACCACTCAACACACAATGTTTGCAATGTTGAAAATTATGTGATGAATGTATTGTTAAAGCACTTCATTCCCTAGATAGAATGGAGTGACTAAACACTAGGCTCCCCTAAAGCTTAAAGCTATTAACTAAAGTCAGAAGTTACAGAAATTTTGAGTTAACTTATTTTTATAATTTATATAATTTAATTTCTATCCAAAAAATTGAATTAAGTTTAACTAATTAGTCAAAATTTTAATTCATATATTTAAAAATTACAATAGTTTACATTGGTAATTGGTTAGTGTTCAAGTGACAATGCTTGTGGGTTCAATATTCACTCTCAGGAATGATGATATTTAAGAGACAAACCAGGGCACTGAGTGGCCCTCTTAACACATAAATCCTCAAAAATTGTATATTACTCGATAGTGCATGGAGAACTGATTGTCTCAGCACTAGTTTCCTTCTGCCTACCAAGCTATACAGGCATGAAGCAACAACATAAAAATCATAGAATTTGAATAAAAAGTAGCATTACCTTCCATTTCTATACCATATCTATGTGCTAAATATAATGCATTGTCCCCTACTTTTCCTCTCACTGTAGTCTTATTGCCCTCTTTGTCAATATAAGTCACATTTACTCTGAAAGCAAGTAATAATATTAAAAACAATATTAAAAGTAATAAAAGTTTAGGTTAGATTTCATAGTACTAGGCACATAAATAGTTTGTAATTTGTGTATTACTTATTAAAAAGATTAAGTTATTATGATATGTTGTTGTTGTTGTTGAATGTTCGATATTCTTATTTAAGTTAAGTACTCACACTTCGTCTTCTGTTTTTGGATCTTGCCATTCGTACTCACCATGCCTTAAACCTAGTAAAAAAATGGCCTTAATTTCAATATTTATATAAATTTCATCAGAACCAAATATTTTACAAATTTAATTTTACCTGCGGTTACGTTAAAATGTCTTTTATGAATTGAAGTAATTATAGGAATAGTTTTTATAGTTTGTCTTGCACGAAGAAGCTGTATTATTCGAAACATTTTTGCGGCTAATCGCTTATTGAAGCTATAATAGCATTTTTTTAATGATAAGAATAAACAAATAGTTGACTAGTTGAGGTTAGGATTAGCAAATATAGGTATTTACATTTGATATATTATGACATTCCATTGTCGGCAAATGTCAATTGATAATTAAATATATTTATTTAAATACTTTATAATACATAATAAATTAATTTAATATTTTTTCAAAGCTTAAATTTTATATATTTTTAGGAAATTACTTTAAAAGCATATATTTGTATTTATATAATAATATATAATTTTATTAAGAAAATATGAACAGCAACACCTTATTAAATGTCATACACATTCTTGAAAAACGTCAATAATCACATCCATATTGCCTATTTCATTTTTCATAATGATTTTTAATAATATAGTTATTGATTTTTGGAACAAAGGCGTTAGAAACGAATAATATGTTATAAATATGAATTAAGTTTAAGATTTTTATTATAAATATTTAATACGGCCATAGTATCTTATGTTGTGAATTTTGGTGATAGAATTTTATTATAGAATTAAGGTAAGTTTTACGATCTAATGACGTGTATTTCGCAATATCACTTAAGAGATGAATTTGTGTCTTGTGACTTAAAAGTAAAATAAAATATCATACAGAGTTTATAACTATACATTATTTTGTTTTTATATGCCAAATAAAACTATAACCAATTAAACAATACTATAACCATCAAATCCATGCTTTATATACGAATAAAATTAATCTTGTTGTCCCTATTTATCTTATCTTTGAGTATTGATGTTGAATAACTTCTCCACTAGCAGTGTTATCATTTTATATGTCATATTTATATTTTGTATCTAAATGGAATCTTATAAGAGGCTTGTAAAGAATATCTTATAAGATTGTTTGTTAAACACTATTAAAAGATCAGTGTCAATTGAAAGTGACTTGAAAAATTTAAGTATATTATATGAATAAAATATTAGTGATTCCAAAGAATTTCTTTAGAACATTATTATAATAATTTGTCACAATTCATTAATTTTTAATTTACATTAATATAAAACTAAAATGATGTGTTGACATTGTTCATGTGCAGAATTTTTTACTCATAAACATTTAAAAAAAGCTTTGATAAGCTTAAAATAATACTGATTGATAAATTGCTTCCAGTATTTGTTAAATGTTTTTTACTTATACTTGAACAAATGTCCCATATCCGCTTAAACAATTCATAAATACCAAAAGTAAAAATAATATTTCTTATCATATTCATAATACTTATAATAAAGCACGAAGTATTGCCAGTTACACAATTTTATCTTAGACACACTAATTAAAACATTTAATTTTAATTTCAGGTATAGAATAATTATTAAAATATGTCAATAAAAGAAGATAGAATGAACATTAGCAATGTTAAAGCAGATAAAGATGAGTTAGATAGTAGAAAGGACCCAACTTCATTCCTTCCTGATGAACCTATGACATATGAATTAAAAACGAAGAAAAAGAAAAAAAAGAAAAAACAAGAGGATCCATTTAAAGATATTGAAGAAAAAATTACACTGCCTATAACAACAGTATTTGAATCCACAACAGAAAGTGAAGTGGATACAAAGCAAGTGCTGGACCCAGAAGTTAATATAAAAGTGGAAAATATTGAAGTTGAACTGGATTTTAATGATGTAATATCTTATGTATATATTTTTTTAAATATATCAATGAGGCACAGTGGGATATCATATGATTGAGTATTTTATTTCCACTTGGGAGTACAAATTATTTTCTTTTGCCGTCTCTAGCAAGACATGGTGAAAATTTTATGTAACAATTTAATATTAGTTATTAGCATGTGTGTAAATAAGATAGTTGTATATTTGATGCATATTAAGGGACTTTGATTACTCAAGACACTACTGTCTTGCCATTATGTTCTCTTAGCCTTTTGAGCTATATAGTAAGAAAAAATAAAAAAAGTGACAATAGAATCCATAACATTTGTATGAACAGTTAGATAATCTTAATGGCTTAAAAAAAACATTTTTTTATTGATATTATCTTAGTAATTCTAATGAATATAGTAATGTTAAGTCCATCCAACTTCATGCGCTAGGCACAGATTTAATTTTCATAACTGCATGCTGAATGGCAAAATGGAATGTCACACTTTTCCTTGTTGTTACTTTTGAGAGTGGAGATACCAAAAGAATTCTTCACTCATCAAGTGGGTATTGAACAACATTGTTTTTGTCAAGGTGCAGGTCCAAATTCTGTCCCACTGTAACATAAGGGCCTCAATATATTATTACAATAAAAAATATATTTTCATTTTACAGTTTGCAAATGACAACGGATTAATGTTAGAAGGTCCACAGAGTGAAGACAGTCAGGAACCAGTAGTCAAAATTGAAGAACAAAACCGCGAAGCAGTGTTACTTACGTTTGAAAGCATTATAAGTGATAAAAGTGTTATAGGTTTCGGACCTATCGCGCCAGCACCCAACTACGTCTGCAAAGTTTGCCATTTGGTGTTTCAATCAACAAAAACATTAAGGATGCATCAAAAAAGAAAACACAAAGTATTTCGGAAATCCTTCAAATATATATGCCATTATTGCTCTATGTCATACGAACAGAAGAATAGCTTGGTTGCCCATATAAAAAGAAAACATGGACCTGATTCGTCAAATGATGATGGTGAAGAAAGAACATGTGAAATTTGTGCTTTAGTTTTCAAGGGAATTGCCAGATTAAGAATGCATATGCGGAGAAAACATGGTTCTTTTGAAGATTCTTTCAAGCATGTATGCAAAGAATGCGGTTTAACTTATGATAAATATAGAAGTTTAATAGTTCACATACAAAGGAAGCATTCAATTGATAAAAAACCGGTGCTAGACCAGTGGTACAATTGTCCATTTTGCCCGAAAGTTTTTACGAAAAGAGAAACTTATGCAAGACATGTGCAAAGAAAACATCGTGTTAACGACGAAGATGAAGTCAAGGAAGAATCGGGAACTTTACTCGAAAATATAAAAAATGAAACTACAGGTGAAATAACGTGTAAAGAGTGTCCATTAGTGTTTTCATCACTCAATTACTTAAAGCTACATATGAGAAGAAAGCATAATGCCCTAAAAGAAGATTTTCGTCTAAAATGTCGAATTTGCAATTTGTCATATGATAAAATTGAAAGCTTGAAACGGCATATACGACGGAAACACGACAAAGGATCGTATTGTGACGTGTGCGATAAACAATTCGAAACTAGAGAAACTTATCTTAATCATAGTCATAAAAGAATGGTCCAAGAGTGCCATATTTGCGGTCTCATATTCGCTTCACAAGGCGGTTTGTGCAAACATTTAAGATGTACACACAAAATACAGTCCCCCAAAACTATTGTGTGCAATCTGTGCAATGAAACGTTTCACGATAAACGACAATTAAAACCACATTACTTAAAAGTCCATTTAAAGGTTTCATACACATGCGCCTTTTGCCACAAAATCTTTAAAGCTAAAGAAAGTTATAGAAGACACGTTTTAATAAAACACCCGTCAAATACTATAAAAATTAACGAACAACAGTGTGATAAATGTCCAGAGAAATTTCCAGATGAATTTGAATTATGCCGCCATATTAATATAGCACACGGGATAACCCAAAACGGTGAAACGGGAAATGAGTTGTTGGAAATAAAAAAAGAGGAAGTAGACATTCCAGATACGTTCCAATGTTCGAAATGTCCAGAAAATTATAACAGCTGGGATGAATTGAAGTTACATTTCGAACAAAATCACCTTATGGTAGCAGTGACGCAGTGCCAAGTTTGTGGTGAAATGGTTCCTGGAAACGAACTAGATAAGCATTTTAAGAGTTTTCACACAATAACTTCAGTTGAATGCAAATATTGTGAATTCGAAACATCCAATCGTGCTAGTATGACACAGCACATGTTGCGACATAAAAATGCACACACAATAAACTGCGATTTCCCCGGTTGTAGATACAAAACATATTATGAAGGTGCTATGGAGAAACACAAAAGAAAACACAGAGACCAAGGTGTCAAGTTACAATGTACGCAGTGTCCTTTCCAAACAATGAATAAGTATATACTTAAATATCATGAAGAAGCCCATGTTACAGGAAAAAAGAGATATTCCTGTGACCAGTGTGATTATGCAACAATACTTCCAGCTAATTTGGTTCAGCACAAATATAAACATTCATCAGAAAAGAGATTCAAATGTGAAGTCTGTCCGTTCGCAACTAAGTACAACACGTCGTTACGTTTTCACGTTAAAAAGAAACACTGTGATCTCCCAACATTCAGTTAGTTGTTCATGTTATTTAATTTAATTATTAATGGTGTTACGTCTTTATATATATTTCTTGATTAATTAAATGATTGATTTTTTTTGTTGAATTTTGTTTCGTCTTTTCTGTCCTTTTATTGACTATCAAAAGCTGATGAAATTAAGACTATGATGAGTCGTGGCGCAAGAGCACAAGCGTGTGACTGTAAACGCGACTGGCTGTGGGTTCGATCCCCACTCGAGGAAATAGAATATTTAAATTTATATTTTCATTTCTTCGCTCTGGTGTCGAGGCAAAGCACGGCGTTGAGTTCTGCCACTCAACACGCAATGCCTCGAGAATTCGACGGAAGTGGGGAACAGTGTCCTAACACTATGTTCCCTCTGCCTAAAAAAAACCCAGTAGTGTGCGGGATATAGCGTGAAGCTCGATTATCTTTAATACATTTTTGTGGTAATTTACAAAATGAATCCTTATAAGTACTTTTCGTAAATATAATGGTATAATTTTATTATCAATACTCTTAAATTGTTGAGAAAAATTACAACACTTAACTCTATATACATATTGAAGTTATTGGTGAATAATTTTTGCTTTAAGCTTTTAACTTAATTAGTTGGGTAAACAAGTTTCTGCAATTAATAATAATTTAGTTATTGTTAAAAAAAACATTCAACATTTATTTACTTATTTCTAAATAACAACATAAATAAACTGAAACAAGCTTATAAAAGTTACGATGTAGCTAGATGAGAACGTAGGCCTTAGTGGTTAGAGCGCCTGGTCGGTTTCCAGGAGGCGCGGGTTCGAATCCCACTACGTTTAAATTTTAATATGTTTTTTAAATAAGTATTTTACTTTTCCAAGTGTGCAATAACACTTTAAAAATATTAAAAATCATTCAATATGTATTTTTAATTAAACTTAATAAAAATATATTACAAAATTATCTATACATGTCAATTTTATCATTATAAGTACAAATATTTAATGGCAACACCCTGTTATGTGTCATTAGCGTGATGTCAAACTGTCTATTTTTATTTTAAACACACCCATTTGTAAGCTTCTAGCAACTTCTCTTTCACTCTACTTAATAAATATACGAGTAAGAAAAAGACCAAGGTATTCTGCGTACGATGTCAATTGTCGATTTTCTACTCATCGATAGAAACATCGCGAATATTATTAAACTTTGTTATTCTATTATTTCACAAGTAAACATTGCAGTAGAATAGAAACAGTTTCTCGTGTCTTCATGAGATAAAAATAAATACCACAACACTCGTATAAGTGATTTATTTATTTAATAAAAATGACTTTACTCAGCTTACCCGTGCTTGTTATTGAAAATATATTTTCTTATTTATCGTACGATGAAATAGCTAAAAACAGATTGGTAAGTTAGTTTTATTTATAGATTATTATGTATTATGTATTATTAAAATCAAATCGTGTTTGTACCCAGTTGTAGTTGTTCTATAATTAACACCTAAGATCATACCTTCGAGAACCTGTCTTTCTATAATGTAACGTATTTCCCTTGTTTGATAACAAGAATTTTTAAATTAATTTAAAATTCTAAATTACACACGGTTTTGAGATCAGAATTGATTTCCGGCTTTTGAATACATCAAGGATATATGACTCAATTTTTTTGTGTTAATTAAATGTTTTGGAGCAGTCAATTATAGTTTTATTTTATGGTAAAAATTACCACATTAATTACCAGAAGATCTTATATTTATTTTATAATATTTTTTTGTATTTTATTTTATATGCAGCATGGTGATAAAAAAATAGTAACAAAGCTTTTTATTCATCCTTTATTGAATATTTTATAAAACAATATTTTTCAACTACAATTTAAAAATTTCTCAACAATTAAAAAATGTATAGTAATATTAGTTTACTATATTCAAATAAGTGTTATTTATTACTTACTGTTAATTTATGTCAATGCTTATCCCTTCTTGGTCTTGGCTTATCAATTCTTTCTAATTCTATAACCTTAACTGGCCACTATATTCTATGTTGGCTTTTGCTCCTCTTTTCACCTAGTCCTTACCATGTCAGAAAGAGTGGTATTTAACTACATATACTAGAGGAGTACTTGTTGATGAATATAATATGCATTGCCATTGCACTTTATAAATAGTAATAATAAGATAAAAATTACATATATTGTTAAATTTTTGGTAGTGTATTATTCTCCATATATTAATATATTGTTACTGTTATAAATTAATAAACTATTTTTTAAAAATATTATCATTCTGCACTCTTTCACAAAATCAATATAAAGTTGTTGCTTCACATATTAATATATAGCTTTATTTCAGGTCTCAAAATCTTTCAATGAAATATCCATGCGTATGCTCAACAGAGGTTTCCTAAGGATAGAAAAAAGGCACGCCTTAGCTCTAAAGAGTGTAAAGACACAATTGCCGAGACGAGAATCGGAGAGAAGGTTTGTAATTTCATCCATATTTTGTTAACTTTTATTTATAAATATTTATTTAGCACTGCTAAATAAATAGTTATAAATAAAAATAAACGATATATGCGGCTGTTGCATGGTAAAAAATCCTAAATATTACTGAAATAAAGTTTTAATAGTTATGTACATTTGAAAGCAAGTACTATTACAATTTTACAAATGGTTAAATAATAAATAAAGGGTTTTATGCATAAAACCTTACAGAAATCTTTTTCTCTACAAGAATTTTCTGCAATTGATAAATTTGCATTTGAATTATTTCCAGACATCACCCATTGGCCCGTCACTGTGATATACTGACATCAATAGAGACGCGCATATCGATGCTCAATATGACGTATTCAAAGTTCATCGATCATAGCATGTGTTGTTTTATACCTGGGAAGGTGAGAATATTGTTTTAATGTTTATTTTTCTTACAACCGACTTTTCCAAAAAAAAAAGGTTCTATATTCGACAAATATAATATACTTAAGTATTATGCACAGTGTCCAACTGTGAGCGTGACGATTGTGAGTTCGATCCCCACTCGGAAGAAAGAATCGTTTTAATTTCCTCTCTCCGGTGAAAAGGCAAGGCGAGGCATCGTGTTCCACCTCTAACCACGCAATGTCTCATAAATGGGGAAGTGCGTGAGGAACGGAGTGTCTGAACACTAAGTTCTCTGTGCGTATTCTGTGCTATATGCAGCGCTAGTGTCCCTGCGCTACAACTGTCCAAAAATTTTGGAAAAATGGGGGGCCGAGTGTCTTAACATTAGGCTTCCTATTTCGACTGCTACAAGCGGGATACAGAGTGAAGATAAAAAAAAAACGCATTACATTTTTACTAATTCAAAGGTTTCTTGAAGAGGTTTCTTTGAATTATAAATAACTTTTTGTATAAATTTTTTCGTAATTATATATATGTATATATATTGTAATTGATTATGTCATGTGTATAATAAAGTAAAATGGCAGATAAAAATAAAACCTAAAGGAAATAGCAACTGTGTGTTAAAGTGTAAGTAAGTTATTAATGATGGTTTTTTTTATTTGTTTTTGTTTTTTAAGTTACTTATTGTGCTTGTAAACAAATTACACAATATATTTACAATTTGTAATTGAAAATCTTCATTCTACATAAATCCAAGGTTCCTAGGCTTTATATAACGTATATTAATAATAAATAATTAGCTTCACGCTGTATCCGCACACAGCAGGGTAGGCAGAGAGAACCTAGTGTTAAGACACTCCTTTCCCCACTTTCTGCCGAATTTTGGAGGCATTGCGTGTTGAGTGGCAGAACTCAACGCCGCGCTTTGCCTCGACACCAGAACGAAGAATTTCATCTCTTCGAGTGGGGATCGAACCCACAACCAGTCGGTTTTACAGTCACACTTTATGCCACTGCGCCACGGCTGGCTTCGAAATGTATACATATTTAATTATTTATTGCGTCTTAATATGTATTTAACATTAACGCCGTCGTGACTCAGTGGAATTTGAAGTGTATGAATGTAAATGCGACAATTGTGGTTTCGGTTCTCAGTCAGGGAAATGATATATTTAATATTTTCATTTCCTCGCTCTGGTGGCAAGGTAAAGGATAGTGTTTGGTTCCGCTACACGACAAGTAATGCCTCGAAAATTCATCGGAAATTGGGACGACAAAGTGCCTTAACACTATATTTCCTCTGCCTACCCTGCTATATGAAAAAGCGTGAAGCAAAAAAAAATAAAAACAAAAAATAAATGGAATAACGCGACAGTTATATATTACTCTCTCTAACCTGTGAATTCCCAAAATCCTTTTAATAATAATCTTCTTGTAATTAAAACTATAACTTGTAAAATTTAAGAAGGGAATAGTGGCGCAACGGTACAGCGTTGCACTGTAACGCGACGCGACACAACTCGGCGGTGGTGGGTTCGATTCCCATACGGGTAATTGATTATATTATTTTCTTTTCCCAGTCAGATTGACTTAACATTATGTTCCCTCTAACTATCCTAATGGCAGCTGCTATACTACTAGTTTATTTAAATGAAACTCAATTATTTTTAGGTAATAGACGAAATAATACGCGTACTACGTATAGTGGAAACGTCGAAAACCCCGCCCCGAGCCCACGAAGTGTTGCAAGAGTTAAGAGATATATCCAGTATGGCGATAGAGCATTTCGATGATAAAATATCGCCGGCTTTTAGGAAGAAACTGCAAGAGGGAGTATCTCAACCGGCGCCTAGACCACCACAAGGTTGATTATGATTAATTCATTAATATTATTAGTAAATTAATATATTAGATTTTTTAAAAATATATTTGATTGTAATCCCGAAGGTTTTGGTTTGAATTGCTACTTCGTTGCAACAAGACAAAATGCGGCATTCACTTCCGCAACTCAGCACGCAATCTCTTGAAAAGTAGGCGGAAAGTAAGGAACTGAAGTTCGTTCTTTGCTATAGGCTCTCTCGCGGGATACAGTGTGTAGCTAAAATAATATATAAAACTTTCCTAATCATATAACACAAGACAAGCAATTTGAACAGTTTCAATTATATAGAACTTTTAAAATAAAAGGCACTTTTTAGTGACTTTCATTAGTTAAAACTAAATAGCATTATAAACCTAAAGATAAGAAATGTCCTTCTACACTTTCCGGCCGATTTAGAATTATTGTGTTTTGAGTGACGCAACCCAACTCCGCGATTCGATTCGTGAAAGGGAGAAATAAAAATAATTCGTGTCCCCGAGTGGAGGTCGAATATGCTACCATTGATCCATTAACAGATTAATTTTTGATTTAGCTAAAATGTGAGTGTAGTTTATATTATAAATGCTTTCCTCATATAGATTTTTTTATTTCTCCCCCTATCCTGCTATTATGTGGGATACAACATGGAGCTACCATAAAAATATGTATATTTTTATTTCAGCCGTATTAACCCCACTAGCGGTACGCCAGGAATTAATCCAACTGAGACGGCGTTCCATACTAAATGCTAAGCTGTCACTGTATTTAGCTTCGCAGTACAAGAAGTTTCATAAACGTGTAAGTTGTATTTTATATTTTTGTAAAATCAGTTCTTCGCTGTATGCACGAGAACCCTGTCAAGGTTTTGGTCGCTATCAATGGAGTGGTGGACTAGACGTGGACTGCCAACGCGTCGCCTCTCGCCGTATAGAGTGGCGAGCATGCGATTTTGTATGTCTGTTTATTATAATTATTGTAACCTATTTTTTAATATAGGGAATTAAATCAGTTTCACGCTGTATCCCGCACACAGCAGGGTAGGCAGAGGGATCCTAGTGTCAAGACACTCCGTTTTACAAGATTTACACATTATCTGTTAAAAGCATATTGTTTATGTTTTGTCGCTCATACTTCTACTATTCAGTTCGTAAGTTATTGTTATAATCTGACAATTTGCAGTTGCAAATGCAGCAGAAACAGTTTTTGAGCGTAATCTAAAGTAATTAAGGCAGAATAATGTATGTATTATATAACAAGTAATAAACATGAATAAATGTCTTTATTGCGCATAAAAATAATTGAACCTAGTGGTAGTAGTAAAGTTCTGCCACCCACTCACAAACATTTTACAATATCGCGGTAGTGTTAAAGACCCTCTTTAACACTATCGCCCGTATTTCTAAATATATATACTTTTTTTTATTTTTATTTTATTTTAGTTATTCATTTGAAAATGTATATAAATAAGTGGTATCACATGTATTATATGGATATATTTTTTTTATTTACCTATATTATAATTGTGGCAAAAACGATTAATTTCAAATGGTTTATTTTTACAAAATATTAAAACTGTTATATTTCTACTTTTTTTGTTTTGAAGTCAGTATTTGTTTTTGTAAATTAACTCTTAAATTAACTTTTCTTCTAGTGAAAATTAGTATAAGTATATTAATTTTGATTATAATATTTTCAGATGTTAGAATATAAGAGACTGGCGTGGGCTCAACAAAGAATAATAAGGGACATGCAAAAGAAAAATAAACAACAAGACAATTGTATTGGTAAGTGTTTTAATGGTGGTCATAGGTTCGATTTTTTTGTAACCTCATTATATATTTCAATTTGTCGTAAATAAAAAAATATCATATGTGACAAATTATTGATGTATTATAAACGTTTCATACTTTAGTACATAAATTTCATTAAAACATTTTTTCAAAACATATATTTTATTATATTACAGCTGATCTAAAGAAACGTATAGAAGAATGTGATATAAAATATTCGGAACTAACTCATACGAATCAAGCCGTTGGTGGGAAAGCTATTGCAGGTATATATATTTTAATAGCATTACGTTGTGTCGCATATATTATAGGCATAGTAGAAAGAGGGAATCTAACGTTACGTAACTCCATTCCCTTCGCACCGCCCAATATTTGAAATGTTGCTTTTTGAATAGCTTAAATCAACACCGCGCTTTATCTTGTTACCGGAGCGAGAAAATGACAATAATTCATTCCCCCGAGAAGGAATCGAATCCACAACTGTCGCGTTTACAGTCACACGTCCGTTTTACTATATAAAATAATTATCCCATAACCCACTCACTTTTGACTAACCATTCCAGCGGAGCCTACTGAAAGTGCATCAACAACACAACCATTACGTCATTTCGGAAGCCAAATAAAGTTAGATCTGTCCGTTCTTCCTATTGGCACAAGCAAGAGAAATGCCAATAAAGGTGAAAATATTACTTATTTATATTTTTTGTAATATAATATATTTTTGAAAACAATATTATATTATTAAACATATTTTGAAATTTAGTCGTGGGTTCAATTTGCAGTTTTATAATATTTATATAAATTTCAAACTATAACTGGAGTATATTATCATAAATACGTTAATAAAATAGGATTTTAACACTAAAGTGCTTAAACAGTACTACACACACTCGAGAAAATTAAATATTTATTTTAATTTCCATTTTTTCGCTCTGGTGTCGAGGCAATGAGTGGCGTTGAGTTCCAACACTCAACACCTCCAAAATTCGGCGGAAAATGGGGAAAGGAGTATCTTAACACTAGGTTCCCTCTGCCTGCCTTGCTGTGTGCGGGATATTGCTTGAAGCTGATTTGATTTTTGATTTGATTTTTATTATATATTTTTAAATTTCACAGTTCTACCGAACATAAAGCCGAGGAAATCATTAATTAAACTACCAAGTACATCAGACGAAGATGCAGATTCAAATCCAGGACCTTCTTCAAACACAATAATAAAAACAATAAGCACTTTAGCCAAAATACGAGGTATTACAAACGAATTGAAAAGTTTAAATAATTTATCTAAAAATTTAAAACGTCCCATCGATGATGAAGAAACGCCTACGAAAAAACTTAAAAAGGAATAATAAAATTAATGTTTATTTTAAAATAATGTTTTATTTTTTTAAGTTTTTCGTTGTTACATTGACCTCTAAATTTACAAAGTCAAACATAAAGTTTTTGGCTGTATGTGTTAAGGTTTTTGTGGAATTTGGTTCATAAAAAAATATTAAAGCCATATAACATAATTATGTGGCTTCAGTATTTTTTATCAATACATAATTATTTAATTATAATCAATGTATTATATTAATTTTTATTTTTTTAATGTTTTTACGAAGACGATAAAAACGTAGATCCAAAAATAAAATACTTTGGGTGTTTGTGTTTAGGTTTCATCTACATTATGGAATTTAGAAAGTTAAAAAAATAAGCGAAATATGACATTAATATATACATAAATGTTTAATTATAATCAATGTTATATATTTTTTTTCGTTTGATTTGGATGTATATGTTTAGGTCTTTGTATAGAATAAGGAATTAAGTTTATGAAAAAAAAAATAAGCGATTTTCACAATAGTAGATATCTAACAATATTTCTTTTGTTATAGTAATTTATTCTTAATATTTTTATAAATCAATGTGAATTTTCAGGAAACATTACGTAACTGAAAAGTTTGTTTACATTTTTGTTAAAAACACATATTCTTTAATGATTTTCATTAAATTGCAACTTTTTAGTTAACATTTTCATTCCAAGATTGCGATGTCATAAAATCTACTATAAGTATTCTGATCGTAACACAAAAATAATAAAAAAATAAACATGTTTCCTCTGTTCTGTTAGACAAAATATTACTTAACGTTGTTTCAAAGAAAGGGAAGAAAAAATCATATAAATAAACAAAAAAGTCAATTCATATTTTTGTGTTATAATTTGCTTATATATACTCGTACATAAAATATCTATGTGTATTTTTAATAATGTTACACACATTTTTTAAATAATCATTAAATATCTAGTCTATTTCTTTTTAACATATTTAATATTAAACAAAGTTAAAGTAAAGTATTATCACACACTAGTAACGTAATTTAACAGATTAAAAAGAAAATACTTATATAGATACAAAATATTGTAGAAATATTTTATAATAACAACAAATATTGATAATAATACTATTAGCATATTACATGTGTAAAAATTGATTTCGTCAACGTTTATAATTAGATATGTAGGGTTAGTGACAATATTAAAAAAAAACCTTTAACATGACGTTTTTAAAAATTATTCCTTTTAAATAGTTCGGTTTTAATTTAGATTTTACATGTGTAGAAAAAATCTATTTTAATTGTAAACTAGCGATCATTCACCCGCTTGAACAATCATTTCTTTACTAATCTGAATTAGTTTAGTGTTCTAATAGCATTATAATTTTTAGGGAATATCCATACTTTGGAAAGCAAAATATTTGATATTGAATTAAATGTTTTATTTATTAAAACAAACACTAAATAGTACATGAAATTTGCAAAAAAAATATAAAAATTAAAATTGTAATTAAATGTGCCGTGTCGTGTCGCTGAAACGCACAGACGAACCGACAAACAGATAGAAATAAAAAAAAAAATCCAATTTTTTGGTTTCTATTACAAATATCCCCAATATTTTTGTTCGAAATATCTCCCATGTACGGACAGCAATGTTACAACTTTATCATATGCATAGATTTCTCATTAACTCTTTATATAATTAATAATTATATAGATTTGTACACGAGTAAATGTGTTACTAGCTGCCAAAAAGTCCAAATATGTGCATTTTTTGGATTTACTACAAAGTAATTATAATATCAAATGTAAATACTAAATAAAGGTAATTAATGAAAAAATTGATTAAATTTATAGTAGCTTTGTAATAATATTTATTTAGTAATAATAATTTGAGGCTTTCATGAATTCAGGGAAATGTTATCTTCATTTCCTCGCTCTGCTTGGACAAAGCGCGGAGTTGATTTATGCGTCTATCCAGCTATAAACCGGATAAATTTTGAAGCGGAAAAAAGTAATATATGATGATACTGCTATAATTATTTGTTTTATAATAATAATATAATTTTGTTTTATTCTATTGAAAACTCATTCAATTCTTTTGTTAATATATTTTATATAAAAGAAGTATTGTATTTAAAAAAAGATGATTGGTGTAAATGCAATACTTTTTTATATATATTTAATTTTTCCTGTGTTAAGTTCGTAACTGTTTCTCAAAGTATACATAATTTGTAGGTAAATATATTTTATGCTGTAAATTTAAATTATATTTTAATATGCATATATTAAAATATAACTTAAACTAAACAAGGGATATTTTGTAGATGACAACAAAATTGTGTATAATCATACTTTTTATTTTAACTTAGTGTTAAATATCCGCCTACTCTATATTATGTAGCGATTTATACATTATTATGTGGGTATAAAAAATAATTATAATTTTATGAACGTTTCTATTCACGTAGTAATTTATTTATTTTAATAAAATATAAGGGAACGTTTATAAATTTATTTGATACATAGAATTCAGGATTTCACTGCCCTTTTAGAATCATTTTAATTTTAATATAAAAAACCATTTTTCCTGTAATAAGTCAATAACAAAGCACCGATTAAATGTTTTAAATTGTATGTATGTATTTATTATTTATTTCACCTTTTTTAACTTCATGCTGTGTCAATTTTTAAAGTGTATTGGGTGGCGAAACTCATCGCCGCGCTTTGCCTCATTACCAGTGAGAAAATGCAAAATATTAAATATTTCAATTCTTCCGGAATCGAATCGTTGCGTTTACAGTCGCACGCTTGTGCCACTGCGGCATGACAGCTAGCATTTTTGTAGTAATATGTGTTTACGTTATTGGTATCTATGCGTAACCGCGTCACACGAAATACAGGTATAAACATCGTGAAATTTAAAAAAATCCTACGACTAAGCTTTTGGGGTATCTTGATTAATTTCTTTAGATATGGGGCTTAAAATATTTTACCCTATATGCTGTTTCCGTAAAAGGAGCGTCGATTCTTCCATATAAGGTCACCATCACTGTCAAATTTAAAAAAAAATAGAGTTGCAAAAAAAAAACATTTGAATTTCTTATTATTTTTATTCTTATTGTATATATTTATACTACAATTTATAAAATAACAATCGTTTTTAGCACCATTTTACATTTCACAGTCATTAATGTATTTCATAGACATAATTACCAAAAAATAAATAAATATAATTTATAATTATTATATTATTGAATATACAATATGTATATTTTTTATTACAGTTTTATATTGCACGTGGCCCAAATTTGGATAACAATTTCGTTTATACAGCCAAAAAATATTGCACAATCTTTTAAATTACATGTAAGTTATACCTTAGTACATATTACGAACATACATAAACCTAAATAAATATGTAATGTTAAAAACATTACCTTTTTTTGTTATAATAATTATCAATAATTTTGTATTTAACCGTTGCCTTATATATTTTATTTTTGTTGATTTACAAAAAGTCTTAGCAAAGAGGCGATAATATTTAGTCTTGATATTAAAAATTTTTGCAATTTCATATATTAAATTAAAAAATTATACATCGTTAATGTTATGACAGCAATATAAATGTAAATAAGATCTATTAATGAATTACAATATGTTAATTATTTAAAATATACGATGTGCATGAATTAAGTTTTGCAACTAAGTATATAAAATGATTTTAAAACACAGTATTAAACATGCTTTTACGCAATGTATTAATAATGTTTAAACAGAAGTTGATTTGTTTTTCAATAACCTTATGGAGATAATAAATTTATATAATATTAGAAACTAATACAGATTATAAAAAAATATGTTATTTTCTATAGACAATTTTTTTATATAGTATATATTTATTGTAGTATTTATTAAATTACGACAGCCTCTAAATAATATACCTTTATACAGTATCTACACATTACATTGCCACTTTCAGTCAGATTTTAGATTAAAAGACAGAATTACTTTTTTATAATCATTTGTAACAAATTTAAGTCACTTGTAACAATTATAAGATATTATCTTAATAAAACTTGACACTACTACTTGACCAAGGTGACAAACAGTACATTATTATAGTACCCACGAGCTAGTCTGATGATGGAGCCAGGACCTGAATATAGAAGCTCTCCAGAAGTTACTAGTAAGCGATTCGAATATAAGCTCATACAATTTAATTCTAGTACATCCTATATCACTCAATCTTGGTTATTACTTTTTTTTCAAACTATAATATTTTTTTTGACCATTCTTACCTAGCTCATTCTAATAATAATTTTAATATAAAAAAATCTTCTGAGAGGAAATCGAACCCATCGCGATTACAATATACAGTTACAACGTCGTTGTACCACTGCTGCTGCCACACTATGAAAAAGGTGATATATTTACATAACATTATGTATGTTTGCGAAAATTGTCGACTCGTTAAATTAGCTTTCTAGTTTCTTTTGGCGGGATGTAATATATATATTGTTAGATATGTTTTGACACGCCATTTCACTGTTTAAACGGCTAGCGATTACACTCGTATATTTGGTTATAAGTTACAGTTTTTTTTCTTATTTTATATCTTTTTTTTTGTTGAATTGAGTGAAGTAATGGACCATATTTTTCTAAAGTGTTCGTATTTTATCATATAACTCATAATTTCAAAAATTACATTGAGATAACTAGTGTAAATGATCCATTATGTTTTGGACATCACGTATAGAGCGTGACGGTAGATTTAATTTCCCAACAAAATTTATTTATAAATAAATATAAGCATTTTTTAAATGAGACTTAATAAAATAAAGTGCAGTTTGGATTGAAAATGTAAACCGTAGTGCTATACCACAAACAATCTTTACCTATCTGGAGCCACATCATTTGAATGTAAACGCGATGGTTGTGGATTCGATAACCAGATTTGGTAACCATACAAATTGTTCGTTTCCCTCATATAACCTCATATATGCGTGATACAGCGTGAATCCATTTTATCTTAGACAAAATCGAGGATACTCGTAAAGGCAGATAAATACAATATATAGGTACCTATAATATTTACATACAGACGGGTAATCTACCTAAGTTATTGTATAACTATTTAAACTTAAGAATGAAATGTATCTGTATATTATTTTTTTAAATAAATAATCTATATTGTTGTGTTTTATTTATACTTACCTTATTTGCACTATTTGTATTTTATATAATTAAATTATAAAATAACTTAAACTATACCTATTATTATTTTTTTCTACTCATGTAAATAGAGAGCGACGAGCTTAAATGAGAAAAGAAATGAAATGTTATTATTTAAAATATTTTAATTATTAGTATCACTAACGAGTTTAATTTTAAGAGAAAGGTGTAAAATCAGAACTAAATCCATACGTAAGCTTAAACTGAACATTATTGTACCGACGGTACCTAAACCTCTTTTAAAAAAATATCGTTTATTTACATTAAAAATAACACTTAAACACCAACCATATTATGTAAATATTATAAAACATAATTTTCACTGTAATTCATAGCTTATATCCGCATGGTACCCGGAAGGGCCGGCGGAGTATTTAACCTGTTGCATCCTTCCGTCCGGTAGTAAAACGTGGTACTGTCCTTTAGTCCTATCTCCAGACTTTGCTTCACGGTGTCCGTAGTAGTTACCACTTTCTGAATCGTGAACTCTATAACCGAACTCGTAGTTGGCTGCGTAGTGTAGCTAAAACATGAAAATAATGGGTGTAAATGATAATAATTTTAATAAGGCTCTAATTTCTTGCTCTATTAATACAATGGGCGGCGTTCAATTTTGCCACTCAACACGCAATGTCTTGGAAATTAGACAGAACGTGAGAAATAGTGTTTTTTAACATTAGGTTCCCTTTGGAAGGAGGAAGAAGGTAAATTTTCCTTTGGCACATAATTTTGCGGATAGTTTTTCCCTTTTTTTAAGGGGCTGAATTATCATTAAATCATTGAATGTTGAAACTCAACGTCACATTCACCACGTCACCTCACGTCACCAGACTCAATCAATGGTTTATCGTTCCCCCCAAACAAATTTTATTTTGCTTTACCCAGTATCCCGCATATAACAGACAGAGATAGACATTAGAACCTAGTGTTAAGATACTCGGTTCCTCGTTTTCAGATCGATACTCGGTTCGTCGGTTCCGCATTCCAAAATCGGAAGGAAGAAGTGGAGACTTTTGAGTGGCGAAACAGAGCGGGGGAATGAAAATATCAACTATTTCATTCCCCCGAGTGGGAATCAAACTCAAAATCATCGCATTTATAGTACACACTTATGCCTCTGCGCCAGGACAGTGCGCCTCAATTTCATCTTCTTTATTTTTCTCTCTAAATTATTAGCTCTAAGTTTCATAAACTTAATTTTCCTTTAATTAAAAAAAAAGTATATATGACAAATTAAGGTTGAAAACTTTACCCATGGATACACAAACGGACAAAACTATCTTTTTGTATGAAATAAATTTGTAATCATGATGATACTAGTTAGATAATAACATTAGGCAACTTATATCGGACCGACTTTCTGCAATTCTAGACTCTCTCAGATGCTTTAGAAAGTTATTTCGCTCACGATCTTCAATTTACTTTAATGAAGAAGAATCGATTTTGTTGTTTTAGATAGGTATATATATTCCAGGTGAACAGTTCAAAGGAAATATTCATTTACCTTGGAGGGCTGGGGAAACCTAGTGCTTAGTAAGACACTTCACGTACCTTATAATTTTAGATACGGGTACGGGTTAGATACGGGTGGCGGAACTAAACATCGTACTTTGTCTTCACCGTAGCGTTTGGCGCTCCGTTCTCTCTGACTACCCCGCTAGGGATAAAGCGTGAAGTTAGTTTAGTTTAGTTTTTAGTTATAATTTTCTCAACCTGTTTATAACAAAAAGTGAGTAAAAAATGTGGTGTTACGAATGTTTTTTGATTCATGTTCAATTACTAAAATTAAAACTATTTCTTTGCCTAATCATTTTTGTTTATTAAGATATTTATCTTATCTTGAAACCCCAAGCTATCGTCAATTACGTGCACTCTGCCACGACGATTAATTGTTAGTATTTTCTAGCTGAGTAAACTAGAGTTGAGATACTAAAATACAAACAATCGATTAATTTTTTTTTATACATTGTACATATTTTTTGTCTATCATTCTGTTTGTCCGGAGATACAACAGTGAAACTTTTTTAAGTATTACAACAATTAAACATATTTTCAGAAAGGATTGTGGAATACCATATAGTCTGTTTATATTCCGGGATCAAGATTTAAACAGAAAAAACGTTTATCCACATAACAATTTTCACAAATTATATTTTGTTTCCTTAAAATAGGTGATCGAATAGTTCAAGCGGGCGAAGCCGCGGTCAGGCCGCCAGTGCGGGATATTACGTGTAATATTTATATATCGGTTATAAATTACTAAACATATTTCCTATATGTATAACAACTTTACATAATATTAACGATGCATAATAATCTCTATCTAAGTATGATTTTTAACATATTGTTCCATTCTATATCTTGTTTTTTATAATATTTTTACTTATTTTTATGTTAAAATTATAAATTAATTATGCGGAAAATAATATTTTTTTCTAATGAAATTGATAACATAGCCTATCGAGAAATAAAACGGTAAAACGTGTGCCACCAGGCTGTATCTCATCAACCGTAATAGTTGAACATTAACAATTTATACAGATGATTTTCATCTATAACAACAAATACTAAAAACAAAAAAAACAGACGTAGAAGGCTGATACGTAATTTTTTTCTGTTTTCAATTTTTCAAATAATAACACACTTCGTGTACGAGTCCGCCTCGCACTTGGCTGCATTTTTTTATTAAAAGTTGGGTAGTGAATTTTGGAAAGTAAGCCTTTGAGTAAACTATGAAATTAAGGCTGGTCACACTTTGTTATAGATATATAAAATTTTAATTGTTTTTGAAAGTGTAGAACGAAATGACTGGAGTTTCACAAGTATATATCATATACGATAAAACATATTGCCCCATATAGTTCCATAAAAATTTTGTTTTTTAACCGTTTATTATTTTTGAAAATTATTATATATTGTTTAATTATAAAATATTTAAAGAACACTCAATATTATCTCATATGAAAGAAAATAACAGATGCCAAAATGTGTGTCTAAAACTATGATGATTCATATATTAATAATTGATGACATAAGGGATGAAACTTTTACACTCGGCCCGATGTCAGTCTGTTGAAAATATTCTAATATGAAAAACAATAAGAGCATCTATACTATTAGCATCTATAGTTTCGATCTAACTACGTATATTTCTCATACAAGATAATATTTTTGTGTAACTTGTAAAATTATATTTTTTTGTATAACTGGTTCACTGTTCTTTGAAATTACAATGCAATCTTCTTGGGAGTTTACTCCTTGGTGAGCTATATGATTATTGATTTGCTTTTACTCTGTGGCAAGCATATAAGCCGGGTGTAAGCAGAGAGCTGGTAATGATAATCGAATCCACAACCGTTGCGTTTACAGTAAATCCTAATTAATAAAAAATACAATAATCATATAACAGTTAACACATTTATTCATTTAAAATTAACATAAATAACAAATGAAAAATAAATAATTAACAAAATAAATAATAATAAGAAGTCAATATTAGGCATTAAATTTATGAAGCTTAAACAAATTATTTCTAACATGTTTAAAAGGGTATCTTTTTCTGTACTTTCTAGGATAATTCAATTTTTTGGGTCTATTATTACTTTTAGTTAACTGATATACATCTAAATGCTCAATATTTAAATTATTATGTCCAACTAAGTCTTTTAGTTGAGATTGAGTCAACATGTACACAGGTTCAAGGTTCTCAAAACGTAAGGAACTGACTGTCGATTCAACTTTTTGGGGAAAGTAACTTTGGGGACTGCTGAATAATGATGGGTAACCGTAAAAGGGTACCCCGTAAGAAGTGGAGGGGGGAGTTCCATATATACTAGACAAGGGTACGCGGCGAAAATGACGTAATTTGTTGGAAAAACTACCTTTAGACTCAACTTGGTAACCGGATGGGCCAAAATTTTGAGATTTTGTTTCGAAATCATATTCAGGTGATGAAAAATCATCATAATAATCGTCGTCATAAAAGGATTGCAATTTGTGATTAGATTTTTTATAATCGTAATCATAATCATCATATGATGCTTCACCTATTGGAAAGCTAGGTGAATAAACATCTAAACTATCGCGTTTCTTATGGAACGGATTTACCCGTACAAGGGCCTCGGATATGGGAGTGTCAGAGTTGTTTAACTTTTTTTCTGGCAAAAGAAAAGGTTCGGTTTCTAATTTAGATCGCTTGCTACGAATTTTAATACTTACATTGTCTTCGTACGCTGAAGTTTCTGTACCGTCTTCTAGCAAATGCTGTAGGCCTGTTGTTTGGGCATTGTGATGAAGATATCTCTCGCTTTTATCCCCTTCTTGGTAACCATAGTGTAAATATGGCTTATCATTGGTTACTGTCTGACTTGCAACTTCTAATTTATAGTAATTATTATTTTTCGATGTAGCCGTTTCTATTTTTGGTGGTACTGTCGGTACTGGGAGACTTTCATCGATTTCTTCGGTTATAGGAGTGTGATCTTTAATAACAGGTATGAATGAATCGGTATAAGTAGATTTTGTGTTATGAACATTTTGAATTTGTGGTGGATTTTTTAAATAATTATAAAAATCTGATGGCAGACCCTTATTGATTTCTTCATTTTTGTCAAAATTAATCAAAGCAGTAAATTCTGTTAACTGTTGCTCTGGATTTTTAGCTAGTAACGAGTTTAGTGCTTCAATTTCTTGAACAGAGGTAAATTTTTGATCTAATTGTTTTGGGTATGCCGTTTTAGCATCGCTTGATAAAATATTTGTATATAATTTACTCGGTTCTTTTACCAAGATAGATCCAATGTTTGAGTTAGGTTTAACATCAACACCATGTTCGTGGTAAGAGGGTACTGGCGAAACGTATACTGTTTGATATCTTTTAGGATCTAATTGTTGACTATAATCAGCTGAACCGTAAGACCTATGATTTCTATTTCTTGTATCTTTTAAAACGTCGCCTTTTGTAGCTTGCACTGGATCGATTCTTTGGGAACCGCGTCTTGGTAATTGTTTTCTTTGGTTTATCACTCTCTTTGATGGTTGTTTTTCAGTTTGACTGTCAGTATTACTCTGAGCTCTTTGTTTAGTTTGTCCTCTTTGCTTAGTTCTACTTGGTCTTGGAGATGAACTTACAGGAGCATCTTTTAAAGAAGCTTGTTGTTGTTCGACTTCAAACTGATGATTTTCTTGTAATTCGTGATAAGCTTTCATATAACTATCAATGATTCGCGGGGCTTGGTTCCATCTTTGTAGTTGGGCTTTATGTTGCCTTACTCTTTCTGCATTAAACATTGCTTGTTGGTTACTCGCGTGGAGTCTTGCATTTTGTTTGGAATTACCAGCTAGGGGATTCCCATATGGTAATATTCCTGGACTACTGGATACTCGTATTTTGTCATCTGTCCTCGCTTGCTCATTGATCACTTCGTATACAGGTGCGTTAGTTTCATTCGATGATGTTAATTGAAGCGTTATTAGAAAGATAATACTTGATTGCATGTACTTGTTTGGATACATTGTGCCTGTAAGTAAAATAAATTGTTCTTTAATTTTTTTTAAATAACAATATACATTTAAAAGTTACGTGCTAATAACTAAATCGAGTAAACAAATGTTTTTTTTAAATATTTCACTTATATGAAACATTGTTATTGTTGATCAAAGTGAACCGAGTAGGAATCTAACGATTTTGGATACAAGGCTTTCTTTGACTCAGTCGGTAAAGTGGACAAAATCAATTAAATATTAATTTAATAAAGATTATCAGACTTCTATATTTTTTAGTTTAACGTTGTATCACGCATATAATAGAGGCAGAGGGAAAATAGGGTTAAGACACTTCTCGTCCCACCACATACTGTCCTATTTTTCGAGATATTGCGTGTTGATAGGCGGAACTCAACACCGCGATGTGTTTTGCTGCCAGGACGAGAGAATGAAAATAATGAATTCCTCACAACTTCTAAGTAAAACAATTATCATAAACATTTAGTCTATTAGTCACATCTAGCATTTACAATAAAACAGATGATAGAGAAGCGAATAAAATAAATTATGCCAGCTTGCCCCAAAAACAAAGTTGTATAATCGTTACGTATATACCTAATTATTCACATAATTATGTGAAATAACACATACATGAGTAACGCCTTGGGGGCTTATGCTATTGTATTCCTTCTTGCGGCCATTCTTATTGAATTATTAAGTTTACTTGTAAGTTATTATATTACTTTAAGTTCACAGATTTTTAAAATGATATGAATATGGAATTTGAAATATATTTATATCTCACGCCTATTATAGGCCGTCGTGGCACGCGTGACTGTAAACGCGACTGCTGTGAGTTCGATTCCTACTCGGGGCAATAAATTATCTAATATTTTTTATTTCTCCGCTTTGTTAACAAGACAAAGCGCGGCGCTCAGTTTCGCTACTCAGCACGTATTGTCTCGTAAATTGGGCGGAAAATATGCATTAGGGTATTTTAAATCCAATTTCTCTCTGCCTATCCTGGTAAATACGAAATAGAGTGTAGAGCTTCAAAAAATCTCTTTAGGAAGATTTTTTCTTTTTTATTCTTAATAATAAAGATTGTATAATCATTAATTTAATCTAAATATATACAATGTTAACCTCTCATGCATAAAGATCATATAATTTCACGTAAACCACTTAAACTCAAACATAAACATAAAAGGAGGTCGGACTAACCATAAATTTTGGGAGTTAAAAATACTTTCTCTTAACGCGTTACATGATTAATTGTGGGTACATTATGTAAATTATACGTGTACTTCTAATTATAGTATGTAAATGTTGGTCATGTTTTGTTACATAGTCAGTTTGGTGCAGGTCGTGGATTTAAATTCTGTTAAATTATTAATTTAAAAAAATATTAAAAAGATAAAAACATAATGTGTTTTTAGCACAAAATTAAATTTTTAAATAAATAAATTTAAATGTTTAAAAGTTTTTAGTGTAAGTATTTATTACGTATGTTTAAGGGGCTTTGTGTTTGTACCTAGATATATTTTCTGCGATGGGAAGTTTGTTTAATTTTTTACGACTGATTTTATTTTAGCAAAATTTGTAGAGTTTGCATAAGACTATTCTGCGACGGACCACACGGCCACTCCAATTCCTGCGCCAATGAAGAGGCCTAATTGAAATTTTCTGTTTTTTTTTTTCAAAAAGCATCTGCACTTTACAGTGCACAGTTAATTTTAAAAATATTTTTTACACAGTATATACTGTGAGTGACAAAGTCAATACAAAAAAAGGGTGGAGAGAGCTATAATATCACAATAACTTTAAGTAACTTTAACTTTTTTTTATAATAAGATAGGCCTCTTTGTTGCTTTACATTTAACTAGAAAGCGAAAATTTCCTAGCACCTTCATTAACAAATATATTATGTATGCATATATGTATGTACAAAGTAGGTACGTTATTACGAAGCAATTTGTAGGTTTAACGTAAAATAGTTATGTAATAGTGAAGGCGTTGTTTTGGGTGCGATCCCACTCGGCGGAATAAAACTTTAATTTTCACGGTTACAAGACAAAGCGCGGTATTAAGTTCCGCTACTTAACACGTATAATGTCCCATAAATTAGGTGGTGCGTGGGGATACATATGTCTTAACATTTCCTTCGCCTACCCTTCTATATTTTGGATACAACGTGAAGCTATTTAAAAATATATTATATAATCAAAATCATCGAACATCTGTCCGTACGTTGACTCTTTCTTACTTTCACTACAAGTTTGCATGTCCGTTCGTCTTTTAGATATAGACATTGAATTAAGCGATTTCCGGAGGCAAAACCGGCCAAAGAACTTCTTTACTAAGGATTCCTACACTTTTTGCTCAAACCACTTTCGATAATGTTTGTTCTAATTATAAGTATTAATTGGCGACAATTGCATTGTGGCGCATTGGCCCATGCGTATGACAGTAAACGAGACGGTTGTGGGTTCGATTTCCGCTTGAGTGAACGCAGTATCTTCATTTTCCTCGATCCGGTAAGTAGGACAAAAGTGCAGTATTGAGTTCTACCACGTAACACGCATGCCTCCAGAATTCAGTGGAAAATGGGCAACGGAAGTGTTTAATGTTAAAGGAGTCTTAACCCTAGCCAGGTTTCCTCAGCCTATACCTGATACGTGCGGGATACAGCGTGAATATAAAACACGTTTAAATTGAGACAATCGCGGCATAGTGAAACATTGTCCCATTCTAAACGCGATGAACGTGGGTTCGATCCTGCTTAAAATAACTATCTTTAAATTATTAACCGCTATGATAAATAAAACGCGGCGTTCTTTCCACGAGACCATAGTGTCTCCAATCGGAGTGGTAAACGGAGAACAAAGTGTCTTGCCATTAGGTCTTATCTGTCTACTCTGAATCTTCAATTGTCAGTCAGTCAGTTTTTATATACATTTATTTGTACTCAACGATTATACGGACACACAAACACATTTTATTTTATTTTTTGTCTGTAATATTTACATGTAAATACATACGTTCCTCCTTTGGTAAGACACAGTTCAACATAGTTTAACCAATCCATATTGGTAGGACGAAGAAATGTATCATTAAATTATTAATACTTTATATTCAAATACAGTATATAATACAATAGAGTCACTTAAAGCGGGAAACTAAAATATAAATTGAATATCATTATTAATTTCCATCAAAAACATAGCCGTATGGGTGCAAATTACATAATAATCTTAACGAAATCGTGTCGTAAACGTATCGCTGTATCTAATTATAAACACAAGATCTAGGCTAAATAGTTTACATTCGAGTCAATGTCAGATCAATTCCGGCCACGCCCGTTACAAGTCATATAATAAGAATGCAATATTTGAATAGATGATATTCATTTATATGTAGGTGGTAGTTGGTTCAATTTCTATTTAGTAGATATTAGCACTGCAGGATCTATAGGTATATATGAAAATTCTTTTGTATCCAGCCATAGCCATCGTGGCTCACTAACCTCGTTTAAATATCTCTATGTACTTGATTGCGTAGACTTTGGCTTTGATTTCATATAATAAAATTAATGAACTAACTCAGAAAAAATCTAAAATCGGCAATCCATTTTATTTTTGACTCATTTTAGAGATAATATATACTCGTCGTTATATTCGGTTTATTTCACTAGACCTGAGTAACGAAGTAAAGAAAATCGAACCAATTTCTATTACATTGAAATTAAGAATATTTTGCATTAAAAGAGCATGACAATGCTTTAAGTGTCCTTCAAAGATTGTTTTATATAGGTAGGGGTTTAGCGAAGTAAGCAGTAGACGATGTTCCATAGCACACATACATTAACAGTCTAATAACAAAAAATCTCCCGAAAAATTATCTTTAATAAATCTTTCTAATAACTGAATTTCAAATATAAAAAAAAAAAATTAATTAATTTATAAATAAATAAATTAATTAATTTAAAAATCTTCCAATTCTTTAATACATGTTTCTAATAACTGAATTTCAAATTTTAATTCAAGACATTTTAATACAAATAGAATTTTTGAATCCTCGAGTGAATATAAAGTTATCACCTGCTGAAGGCGTCGGTACTTAGTTTGTTAACAGAGCGTCGACCTCAATCAATCAAAACAAAGACATAGTACGACATCAAGATCAACGAAAAAACGTATGAGAACAAATTTTATAAGACTAATTTATTAAGTCACGACATTGCTCTTTTGGGATCCGTAGAATAATAACAGGACGTCGATTTTTATTAAAATGGTATAAAAAGGAATAATTAAATAATAGGAATAATTAATTATAAGTTCTTTGGAGCTATAGTATCCAAAAAATATTTGCAATTTGAACCGGTAGTTTTTGAGATGATTGCAATTAACCAAATAAATATATCAGGTTTATATAAGAAGCGTAGACTAAAAAAAACTCAAAAATCTATATTTTTCCACTTAGTATGTTTTTGTTACACTGCAATGCTAATTGGTACCTACCAAGTGTTTTCGGTGGAGGTCATGTCGATGGTCAGGTTGGTCTTAAGCCTCGCATAATGGACAATAATAATTTTATGTACGGTCCACTTATTTGTGACAACTTTTTTTAGGAAACGTATAAATAGTTAACGGAACGGAACGGAAATGTTTTAACGGAAGTCAAAAGAACGGAGTTTCTTAACATTTTTAATATTTTTTAAAAATATTTAACAAAGTAGATTACACGACAATGCGTAACGTAATTTTTTAAAGCTTCACGTATTATCCTGCAAAGCTAAATATATCCCAAATTTCAAGAACTAAGTGGTGCAAATAAATGCCGTTCTTTGACTTGAACAAGTTTCCCTGCTTTATATTATAACGATAATTAATTCCTCCGAATCAATATATCATTTTTGGTCGATTTCGACCGATTCAATCGATTATCGAATTATAATTCGATTCTTCTCGGAGTCAGACGCTGACACACTGCGCCACTACTATCGTAAAAGGAAAAATTACAAAAGAACCAAAATGAATGTGCCAATTTACATGAGATTTATGTAATTTTATAAGTTATTTTCTCATACACTTATACACACATAGTAAGACTAGTACGTGTGAATAAGGTTTCCCCAATCAACTAAACAAAAGTCGTGTTAAACCATTGTGTCCGTGTGGCGGTCACGCTTTTGCTTGGGTTCCGTGATGGTCAATTTGGGTTCCTTGACAACTTCCGTTATCAAATGATATTTAATTATATGAATAAATACTATAAAATACTAGATTCTTTCAAAGAATTAACTATACATATTTATGTAGTCGTATAAGTCTAGTTCTAAGTAATCTATAATAATAGGTATAATAAAGTGCTGTCCTGTTTTTTTAATGTAGAGTTCCGTCTTTTAACTTGCAATATTTCGAATAATGTTGGACTTTTTTGCACTAGGTTCCTTCAGCCTACCCTGCTTTATGTGGGATACAACGTGAACCTAACTTAAAATAAATATGTAAAACAAAATATTATAAAACGGCAACGAAAATATTATAAAATATAGATTGTTTTAACTGGATCAATGTAGATGAAATCAAAAATTTTATCAATGATCCAATACTCAATATTTCTGTATGCGATAAAAAACAAAGACTAAAAATTTTTTGTCTAATAGACAAAAACATATACTTATTGGAGTATGGAACCATTAAAATTTAATGTGAGTTTAATCTTGACTCGTAAAGTTTCTCATAGTGGCTGCGACTGTATTGTCCGTGAGGCAAAAAAATAATTGAATAAGGCAATTTTCGCGGTAACGTAAGTTCTGTAATCGAAAGTTTATAGCTACATGATAATATGATAATAATAAACTTATAAATGTAATTATTATTTTTTGATTCAGTCGTGGCGCAAGGGCACATGCACAGCGATACTTCGTCTATACGGTAAGCGAAAGCGGTTGCGCATTCGATTCCCCGGTCACCGATAACTAATTATTGCAATTTCGTAACTATAGAACAAAACAAATTGAAATTAAAAATTCAATGCTGCTGCTATTTCTATGAGCGGCGAGACGAAAATTATTTAAATGTAATTATTTCCCAGAATGGAGATCAAACGAACAACATTCAAAAATTTATTAAAATAAGAGGCACCAGCGTGTGCTTGTTATGGATTTTAATTCCCACTCTGGGTAATATCATTTTAATATTATCAGGTAAAACGTGGCGTTGAGATCCGCCACTCAATCTCCTCCCGCCGCCTCGAGAATGCATGGAGTGTCGTAACAAGAAGCGGAGTGTCTTAACGCCAGGTTCCCAGGTTCTTTCTGCCTGCTACTTGTAGGATACAGTGTGAAGCAAAAAAAGTAAGATCTGTAATTTGAAATAGTATTGTAAATAAACAAACAGAGGTTAGCTTTATACGAATTTTATAGGATCATTGTAATGACCTTTTCACATAGATGTTCACTGTTCGATGTTTCAGGTCGTTTTAGGTTATAAGTGCTACCTTACGAGATCGTCCTTTTATAATAGTGAATGTAGAAGTCTTAATGTATTTTGTGGCCTATACTGCTGCAATCACTAATTATAGCTATATACCTAAATATTATTATAATATTTTTTTTTTTAACATATGCTTTTTTATACTTAAAACTTATCAATTTTAGTAAGTATAGAAAAAGATACAGGCAGTCGTGATGCGTGTGATTCTAAACGGTAAAGTTAGTTAAGTAGTAAGTTCTATACTCACTCGGTAGAATTTAAATTAAGTTCATTTCCTTGCTCTGATGACAAGACAATCAAGCAATGTTTAAACATTTGATGGTGCTTGGAGAACGGAGTGTCTTAACACTAGGTTCGCTCTACTTACGGTGCTACATGTAGGTCGCATTTTCATATATATTTATAGCACTAGCACTTCCGCTTAGATGATATTTGACATTCATTACGTAAATCTTACGTAACTCCGTTTCCGCTTTACAACTGCATACGAAATTTTTACTATCATCCGATTTTGCTGATGTTGCTCAATACATTATTTGAAAGATGACTTGAATATTTTAGAAATAGAACTAAGTGTTACAACGTAGTACGAGGGTTTAATTTTCAATGGATTTTAAATATTTCTGTTGTTTGTTTGACATATGAAAAGCAAGCAACTTTGGATTACTCGTACAAGTTAATTAAATTGATTGTTATTTTCAAGTATTCTGTGATATAAGGGGAAATAAATTATTTAATTAAAAACATAAATGAGAGCCAAGTAAGAGTAAAAATGTTTATTTGTACAACATATTACACTATCCAAGACTATGTATATGATAAAAATATTTGGTTCTAAGAAGAATTTGTCAGCAAAAGGTTTTTTCTTTAGCTTAATACATTTAACGGCAGAGGGAACCTAGTGTTAAGATAATGTGTAGCCTATTTTCCGTCTAATGTTCGAGACATTGCGTCTTAAATGACAGAAAAAGTTGCCCTTGTTTGATAACCACAGGGCGAAAAATTAACATAATTTATTCTACCGAATGGTAATCGTCCCACAAACGCCTCGCTTACAGCCAGCCTCTGTACCGCTGCGCTATAACGGCCTCATTATTTTAATTTCATAATTTTAACGATAGATAAAAAGTATATAAAGCAAAATATAATAAACATCATTCTTATAGCATTGTTGGTCTTTTTAAACGACTGTGTAATACTCAATAAATGTTAATACTATAAGTAATACCATTTATTGATAGTAATGTAAATATAATGTAAATGTTATCAATAATAATAAATAATGTAAACGTGAGCAAAGCCCATAAAATGCGGCGTTAGGTCAAACAATCCAAGGTAGGCGGCTTTCGCTACAACTTTTGACATTTTAATGTTTTTTTTGGCAAATTGTTAAACTTTAACTCTCTAACCTTTGGTTATAATGAGGCAAAAATAGCTAATTAAGGATAAATATTTGTTATTAATATTATTATTAGTTTTATTTCCTCAAATAAAATATTTAATATTTTCATTTCCTCGCACTGGTAACGATAAAAGTGCGGCGTTGAGTTCAGCCAGTCAACACGTGCCTCTTAAATTCCATGCCTCTTAAATTCAGCGAAAAGTTGGGAACGGAGGCGACACAAGGTTCCCAGGTTTTCTCTACCTACCATGCTGTAGGGTGTTGCATGTGTGCATCACAACAATTTAATTTGCCTTGCTCACAATAATATAAAAAAATAATTAAACAATCGTCGTATTCTCTTTAATAAAAGTCGGTTGTATGAGATATGAGGTAGTTTTGTTTTTGCGTCAAATCGTCAATTGCTATTACTTATTTGTTTTTTATTGTCCGTAAATATTTTTAATTTTATTTTGTTATTTATTGTATTTTTTTGTGCGTACTACAAACATACGTTTATACACAATACGCACATAGGGAATCTAGGAACCTAGAGTTAAGACACTCCGTTCCCATTAAGACACTGCTGTACCCCAGTCACCACCGAACTTAAGATTTATAATATGAGCAACATTAAAATGTTACATTCTTATCAATTTATTACTCTATTAAATTAAAAAATCACAACTTACATATATTTAGCATCCAAATTGATAAAAACAACACCTTTATCACAATGGCACTACTTAAATAAATTCATAAATACATATAAATGCTTATATAAATAAATATAAATTTAAAGACTTTCGTATCGGCGCGTGCGCACAAGATTTAAAATCTACTGAAGTGACAGCGGTAGTGTTTAGCGTTATAAGTGTATACGACTTTGGTTAGGAGGTGGTTAACTATTAAGCTACCAATTGAATTAAAAAAAGCTACATTTTTTTTTATTTATAAAAATATTTTTGACATGGACGGGAAACGGCGAACGGAGTGTTTTTAATACCGCTCTTTTCTTTGGAGTTATATTTTCAGATCCATACTGTATCACGCTTGTAGGCAGGGAAAGCCTTCATATTTATATTTATTTCTTTATTTGTACCTACACCATTTATATAAAATACACAAAAAAAAACCGGAGAGAAAACAAATGTACAAAAAGGTGGCCGTATGGCTAAGCCAAAGCCAAGCCATCTCTTCCAGACAACCTTTGGGCGAAAAGAAACTGTCATAATTCCTATTGTTAAGGCCTTCCTATTGTTAATACACTCTGTTCCCCACTCTACTGAAATCTGGAGGCATTCTTGGAGGCTGTTTTGGCCTCGAAATAAATGTCTAATTAAATATTTCATATCTATAGTGGGGATCGAACCCACAACCTGTGGCGTTTACAGTATCACGTTTAAGCTCCTACGCTACGATAGCATCTCCATATTATGAAATTAGCAGATATTTTGAATATACCTACGTATACGAATATGTTTTAAAATTTATGATTCCATTCATAGCGCGCACGTCACAGCGCAGCGGCACGAAGTGTGACTGTAAAACTGACTGGTTGTGGGTTCGATCCCCACTCGAGGAGATGAAATATTTACTTAAATTTATATTTTCATTTCTTCGCTCTGGTGTCGAGGCAAAAGTGCGGCGTTGAGTTCTGCCACTCAGCACGCAATGCCTCCAAAATTCGGCAGAAAGTGGGGAACGGAGTGTCTTAACTTTAGGTTCCCTCTGCCTACCCTGCTGTGTGCGGGATATAGCGTGAAGCTAATTTTTTTTTTTTCTTATAACATTTGGGTATAGTATATATCATAGATATTTTAATTTAAGTATTGGGTTGAAATCCTTGAAAGTCTAAATTTAAATCTAGGTTTGATGTTAGTCTTTTTTTGCCTACAGGCAGTGTCTCAGGCATTTTTGGAATCGAAAATTATAAAATTGAAGTACAATATCAATTTAACATTGCCATTGATTGCCTTAAGCTGGATTTCAACTTTTTTCACCTTCTAATTACAAATATTGATTTAGGTATATAATATATTGGCCTAAATCTATCCTTTAAATAAAATCGCATCGGATCGGCGTCTGTACATGAAAGATATACTTACTTAACGTTATATAAAAAAAAACACTTTTGGCACTTGATAAAGTAATAGGGCCAACAAAAACAAAAAGGGATGGAAAGTAAAGAACGGAATAATTCAACGCTACGTTTACTGCTTAGCCTAAAACGTACATAGGAAATGTATAAGAAAATAAAACCAAACCAAATAGTTGGTTAATATAAATGCAATTGCAAATTACAGGTATGTAGGTATGTATTTGTACCAATTTCATAATATCGTAAAATAATCCAACATCATTGTGTGAGAGAAAATGTCAACAAAAACATATCTCTTTATCAATTGCGGCTGGGAAAATTGGTTTGATATGAACTTTGACTATTAGTTCACTCATATAGATATAGATCATATAGAGTATATTATTTAAAGTATAGATTTTAGTTATTTTTCAGCCTTATACTGAGTCCTGCATATAGCAGTGTAGGCAGAGAGTTGGTGTGAAGACACTCCGTTCCCCACTTTCTGCCGAATTCTGGAGGCATTGCGTGTTGAGTGGCAGAACTCAACACCGCGCTTGCCTCGACACCAGAGTGAAGAAATGGAAATGTACATTTAAATAAATATTTCATCTTGAACTGGTTATAATTGGTACTAAACCGCTTCGAGGAAGTGCCTGCGACTTCCAAAAGAATTAACGTGATGTTTTTTTTCAGCTTCGTGCTGTATCCCGCACACTGCAGCGTAGGCATTTGGAACCTCGTGTTAAGACACTATTACTCACATTCTGCCGAAATCTTGAGACATTGCTGAAGATTATCGAGTGGTGGAACTTAACGCCGCGCTTTGCCTCGACACCAGAGCGAAGAAATGAAAATATAAATTTAAATACATATTTCATGTCGTCAAGTGGGGATCGAACCCACAACCTGTCAATTCTGCAGTCACATTTTGTGCCTCTGCGTCACGACTGGCCTCAACGTGATGTAATATAGAATATTTAGCCTTTCTGGATAAATGGACTAAAGTGTAGGGTACAGTATAGAATTCGTGTATTCCAACATAGTTCCTGAGATTAGTGCTTTCAAATAAACTAACCCTTCAACCTATTCCTTTCAACCTACGCAACAGCTGCTTATAACGTGGTTATACTAATAATACGTACACACACACATATATATATATATATATATATATATATATATATATATATTTTACGTACACATATACTACACATATTACGGTGCAGTTGACGAGATGTAATTATTTTAAATTAAGATTTTTTTAATTTCTGCGTATCGTGCTCAGGAAGATCAATAGTGATATACATAAATCTGTTGTTAAGTTCAGGGCGGGCACAGATAAAAAATATTTAATATTAAAGAAGTCAAATTTGTTGTTAAGAAACTAATATATTATTTGAGACATTCTGTCAGTTGGCTCGTTGGTCTAGGGGTATGATTTTCGCTTAGGGTGCGAGAGGTCCCGGGTTCAAATCCCGGACGAGCCCAAATCTTTTTGCGTTTCTTAGACGTAGTTACTTTATATTTTATATGTTAACCATTACTCAATATTTTTTTATTTATTGATAGATATGTTTTTATTATCCATATGTACTGTTATTATTATTGTTTTTTCTTGTTTTGGTTTCAATCAAGGAACATTTACCTCAAAACTGAAAAGTTGATTCGTTTTTTTATTTTTTTAATTATAACATAATTGACTTTGTTGTAATTGTAACATAATTGACTACTTTTTATTTATTTGAAAACAAAAGAATATAACGTGTATTTTTATAATAAATAAGTTATGATACTTTGGATGTTACATTTGTAGTCTTCTAATATGTATTTATACTAAGTTAAATAATATATAAAAACTTATTTCACGTTATTTTACAATATAATTGTTATATTGTGTATTATTTCAATACTTTCGTATAAAGTATCTATCTCTTAAAAAGAATTACATAACAGCGCCATCTGTGGACACATTGAGATAAAACAACTTATTCTTTGGTATAATCATAGATGGCGCCACAATGTCATGTTATTGAGTATTTAGGTTGACGTGGACCCAGTGCCGCAGCTCGTTCTGATTACATGTGCGCGGTGTTCAGTTCCGCCGATTTAATTGTATTTCTGATTTCGCATTCGAAAAAACAGCGATGATGGAACGGAATTGCATGTCTTAACCCCTTAAACAGGTTCCCCTTGTGTAAGTTGCAATCAATATACGGGATTCGGAACATATATTTACTGTAGGCTAATGTATTTTTAAGTTTATAATATCCCTTTATATTTTTTTTATAAATGGATTTAGTGTACCAAGATGGTGGTTGTGATTGCTATACAAAAAATATTTAAATTGTATTTAGACTGTGCTGTTGTTTAAATTAATTACTTTACCTAAAATGAACACAGCTGTCGTGGCTCACCGGGAAAGTGCGAATGTGGGTTTAATTCTATCTCGATGTATTTAGTTATTTCAAATTCCCTGCTATGGTAAACACAATAAACATCAAGGTTTTGAGTTCCGCCATTTAACACGTAATGTCAGTAAGAGAAAATTGGGAACGGAAAGTTTTAAGACTAGCTAAATATCTACTAATATAAATAAAACAGTACTAACTTGCCAAAACGTTTATTTCATTACACTACTAACTTGACTTGACTCAACCCAACTAAATACTGCTCATAAAGTAATCCTCAGACGGACACGGATCGTTGCCATTCAACGGTCTATATCTATATATCTTTCCCTTAGTACCAATTATAATATTGTTTCTTGCATCAAACTCCATACCTGTGATTTTGTACCCCAACTGTCCTATTTTAATCGGCAATATGCTCTCGGTTGTTAATTTGAATAACGACCCTTTAACAGCTACTATAGCTTCATCATTATTGTTTAACTTCAGCACATATTTTAATTCTCTACTAAACCCTTTATATTGGACAGGTTCAAATAAGTCCGATGATAAAAAGTACAATTTACCATCAACGTATTCATAGAAAACATTGCCTTTCGAATCTAAAACGAAATTGTACGCTTTGGGTATTTTTTCAAACCTTTTCACCGCAGCTGAGCCGTTCACAAATTTGTATATATCCCTATTAGTTCCAACAGTTATGTACATATCGTTGGATTTGTCTACGAAAATACTTTTTACATCATCATCACCGATCGGCCTTTCAGTAACTTGAGAATAGTCGTATACTACAAGTCCTTGATTTGTACCGAAGTATATATTATTCCTGTCAATGCCTATACATTGGCCTACAATGTCATCTGAAAGTGGTATATCTTGGACTCCAAGTGACCCATGCTTCAATAGATGTAGTCCTTTGGTATAATTCTTTTTGTGTAAGATGAAGAAGATGTGTTCCGTCTTCGGGTCTACAGCTATTCCCGTAGGATAGCCGTCGATAGTTGCTATTAGCTGTCGTTTGTAGAACTCATTGCCTATGACTGTCCGTTCACACTTACTGGCGCTTGTTAGGGAGAAGGCTAAAATTGTTATTATTATTCGGAGCATGGTTCAGGCATGACAGTTTTAATCTGAAACATATAATTTTAATATTATTATTGTTCCAGTTATATTTGAGGCCAGTCGTAGCGCAGCGGCACGAAGTGTGACTGTAAAACTGGTTGTGGGTTCGATCCCCACTCGAGGAGATGAAATATTTACTTAAATTTATATTTTCATTTCTTCGCTCTGGTATCGAGGCAAAAGCGCGGCGTTGAGTTCTGCCACTCAACACGCAATGCCTCCAAAATTCGGCAGAAAGTGGGGAACACCCCGTTCCGTCCCCGTCTTAACACTAAGTTCCCTCTGCCTACCCTGCTGTGTGCGGGATATAGCGTGAAGCTAATTTTTTTTTTTATTTATTTTTTTAATTATTGTTCCATTTCTACTAAGGATAGATATTATTATGTATATCAATATAAATGCAGACTTACAATTTAGTTACGAGTTATTTAATTTCCTATGAATAGAATTCTCTAATTAGAAAAATACCTTTTTCACAAGAATTTCGTCCACTTAGAAAAATATAACCCAACTTTATCTTGTTCATTCAGGAACATTACTAACGAAGTGAACTTCAACGGTCTTTTATAAAACATAGCTATTGTGTCAGATGTTCGTTCGTTTGTAAATATTCTTCGTGTGACTGGAATATACAGATGTTTGAAATTCGTGAAAAAAATTGAGAAATAAATTTGGAAAAATACAATTAACTAAATTCTCATGTAATCTCTTGTAGGTATAAATAGAATTTAAAATTGTGGTTTTTGTTGTAAAATTCTAGATTTCGGCATAGAATACCTGCGTTTCCTATTTTTCGCCGAATTTACAAGATATTGCGTGTTGAGTGCAATTGCAAAAAAACTGCTTACGTAATACTTAACGGCCCAGACAGAACGTAAAGACGATTTTTAAATACTTATTTAGAAAACGTATAAAAATTTGAACGCAGCGGGACTCGAACCCGCGCCTCCTGGAAAACGACCTGGTCGGTTTTCTAAATAAGCATTTTTCTTTCCTATATGTGGAATAACACTTTAAAAAATGTTTAAAAATGATTTTTAAATAGTTTCGAGTGTGGGAATCAAACTTATAATCTTTTCTTATACAGGCACTTGTCAACTGCATCATAAACGACAACTTTATTAATTATAATTTTTTTGGTATATTTTTATTAAAATAGAATTACAATTTATTGAAACACCATGTACATATTGTTTTACATCTAGTAGAAAAGAATGATGTAATGTTACTATTGCTTTGAATTCTAAAATTAACAAAAGGGCTCTACGGTACTGCGTTTTAGACAGATGAGTTGTAAGTAAGATAGAGTCGAGAACACACACTGCATAATAAGGGTAAGAGATTATTTTTTTATATGTTATAGTTTCACGTTGTATCTCGCACACAGCAGGGTAGAAAGAGGGAACCTAGTATTAAGACACTGCAATCCCCATTTACCGCTGAATTTTAGAGGCATTGCCACGCTTTGCCTGGACACCGGAGCAAAGAAATGAAAATTTGAATTTAAATAAATATTGTAAGATAATTGCAATTAATACAGCATTGACGTGGTAGGAGTAGCGGATAGACTCCCTCAGATTATTTGTCTCCAGTCAGGTCTTGAGGTCGCGGTTTGTTTGCTTATAATACTCCAGACTATATGACAGCTGTAAGCCATTGAACTTAGATCAAATCCCGCAGGAGACGCCTTTCCCGCCGACGACCTCTTCTGAAGCAGGCTAAATATGCAAATAAAGCTCCTTGTGTCGCTATAAAAACTGTTATCCTGGTCAGCGTCTGTTTAACCTTATTTTCGGAAAAATAAATATCTGTGAATTAGTAAGATAAGCTTTCCTGTGGTACCTCTTCTAATACAGATGTAATTAATTAAAAAAATATAAAATGAAAAGAGTAAAAGTCAAAATATATAAAGTAACAATGATGTGCAAAAATTTTTAAAGTATTTTTTTTATTAAATTATTTTATTAATCGATATAAATAGTACAAACTTTTATACAAAATAATTATATCTAATTTTCTTTATAAATAATAATGCTTATTGACTATGTTCCTCACAATTTACATAACTATATTCATAAATTATTCCATTGGTCGATAAATATAAGTTATCTCCTAAAAACGCGATGCCAGACGGCACAAAGTCTAAGTTCATCAATTTTTTAGGTATAAGTGAATCGGGTTTCAACCAGTACAGGCCGTCGTTTGCAGCTAACACCACTCTGTTTTCACTATCCACAGTTATCGCACGAGCGGAGTTCTTAGGTATACCAACGAATTCTATAGGTTCTTGAAAGTCTTTCAGCAAAACTTTGACATATTTAGAATCACATTCGTAGAAAATATTCCCATCATCGTCAACAGCTAGCATGAACGCACAAGGAATATCCACTTTAATCTTTTCGTTTTTCTTCAGATCCACCTCAAATACTTCACTATCTGGATATATTACTACGTATATTTTATCATTATTTTGTGGTTTGAAAATTTGTGTTATATCCTCATTCATTAAAGCTATAAAATTGGCTTTGTTTGAATTATTGAGAACGTTAAGACCTTGATCACTTGCTATGTAAACTTTATTGTTTTTCACATCCACGGCAGCCGCTTGGCCATTCACATTATCTATTTTGATGGGTTCTCCATTTTTTAATATATATTGATCCATTCTTGTCTGTACATCGTCATTTTGTAATGATTCCACATCTATCAGTGTAAATAGGAGGTCATTAGATTGAGGATTGATGACAAGATTTGTTGGAAGTCCCTTAATTGTTAGTATGGAACGTTTTGAATACCCAGCGCCATCAAAAATGTGTGAGCAATTTTGTGAAAATGCTGGTGTCACAGCAAACAGCAGCAATAATGGCAACATCTTCTGAAATAAAATATAAATACTTAAGGAAATTACCTTTAATAAATTACAATTTTTCTAAAAATAGAAAATATAGTGTTATATAGAGTATACTTTCGTTAGTATAGCTAGTTAGCATATATTACTCGACGTGATGACTTGGTTTTGCAATTAACAATCGAGAAAGTTATCAATCAATAAAGATTTATTTATTTATTATACTTATAGATTTATGTCTCTCAACAAAACGAGAATACTAATAAAACAAAATATTTTAGTATTTTGCAAGCAAAGTCCCAGCCAGTACATGTTGGCAGAAGAAATTTAGCGTTAAGACATTTCGTTCCCCACTTTCCACCGAATTCTGGAGGTATTGCGTGTTGAGTGGCGGAAAGCAACGGCGCCTTTTGCCTTGCCACCAAAGCGAAGGACCAGTAACATAAATTTAAATAAATATTTAATTTCCTCGAGTCAGAATCGAACCCACAACCAGTCGCGTTTACAGTCACTTCTTGTTTATTTATCGATGTAAGAAAAACATTTACTTAATATTAGACAATATTTTTTTTAAAAATTAAAACAAAACTTCTTAAAGAAAATATACAATTATATAATACAAACAAAACATTATTTTTGCATGTGTAGTGGTAGTACTTAACGCCACGCTCTTCTGACCAGAGCGAGGAGATGAAAATAATTCAATCTCTCCAGTGGAATCGAACTCACGACCTTCACATTCACAATCAGACGCTGCATAAGCCGACGCACCACGACGAACAATTGTAAATTATTATTTATTTAGTATTTATATATATTCTACATATTTATCTCAAAGTTCAGAATTTATTAGGTTATAGGTTACGAGTCAAGTACAATTAGTTATTGTATAGCAACGTCTCAATACTCATTTCATAATTATTATCTAAAAGATAAAAATGAAAAAAAAAGATAGATGTAATTCTATATATCTAAAATCCAGAGGCCGTAGTGCTTAATCGTAAAACTCGACGGTTGTGGGATCGATCCCACTCGGGGGAATGGACTATTTTCCTTGTCTCGTTCGTTGGTAAAAAAACAAAGCGCAGCATTGAGGTCGCCACTAAACACGCGATGTCTCGAAATCTGGGAGTGTCTTAACACTAGATTCCCTCTGCGTACTCTGCGTATATGCGGAATACAGCGTGAATTTAAAATCATTAACACGTAACAAAATAACACAGCACTTACTCTTAATAGACACCAGTATAATGCTTCTTCTATCCAAGTCCAATGCAATACTGATTTATAACATTAAGTAAATCATATAAAATAGTTCTCACAGTTCATCGTCCGTATATCAAAGTAGGACAAAAACACTGGCAAATAATAAAAATATAATTATATATATCTATGTAGAGTTTTTAATATAATGTATGTTTGTGTATTTAGTCGATGATGGAGAATGTTTCGTTATATATAACTTTAAGTAGGAAGAAGGAAATGTATTATCTGTGTCCATTGTTTAGACGATTTGCTTATAGGATTTATATTTTGAGGTCGTCGAGGCACAGGGGCATTGGAGTGGTACTGTAAATCGGTTGTGGGTTTAATTTTCACTCAGGGGAATAAAATATTTGATATTTTTATTTCTTCGCCATTCAACAATTCAAGAATTCAGCGGAAAGTGAAGAAAGGAGATGTCCTAATGGAGAACAGGGTGTTATAACACAAACACCTGCCTACTCTGCTATGTGCAGGAGATAGCGGTGACTCCTAATTAAAAAATAAAGGATTTCACCGTAGTGCAGCACAGCGTTTGACTGTATGACCGTTGGTTTTATTTTCATTTCTCCTCTGTGTCAAGACAAAACGTGGCGTTGAATTCCGCCACTCATTGCTTAATATATATTTTAACGTAGCGTATTTGCTAATTCGTTGTATCGCTTGGATTGTATTAAAAAAATTACGCTTCGAATCTTTGCTATAAACAAAAACATTAAAAAAATTGGAAAAATGAATTAGGCTCAAGCTTAAAAAAAGTACGAAAATCAAAGTCAAAACTCTGTCATGGATTAGTTTTCTCAGCAAAAATCAAAAATTATTTATATTTTCAGTAATTGTTGCTAGGTTTTATTTTTAGAAAAATGTCCTGTGTGTCAGCCATAGCAGTTATGAAAAAAAAAGTCAAGTTTCTACAATTTATAATTATACAATTTCAAAGTGTTCTGTATTCCTCAGTCTATCTATACTTTTATGGGGCTAAATACATATGAGTTAAAATCTTTAGTTAAAATCTTTGGACCTTTCAATTCTTTCACAGACAGTCCAGAAACTGATCTTATGAAAGCTAATTCAGGAGGCATTGCGTGTTGAGTGTTGGAACTCAACGCCGCGCTTTGCCTCGACACCAAAACGAAAAATATTTAATACTTTATTTCCTCGAGAGCTAATCGAACACACAACCTGCGTTTAGAGTCACTTTGTGCCACTGCCCCATGACTGGCCTCATATTTTATTCTTTTTTATTATGAATGCTTAAAACCATCTTATTAACTACGTATATAGAAAAAAAGTATTATATGCACTAAACGATGCGTTCTTAGTGCAATGCGAACGTTTCACTGCGTATACATTTTACGCTTAATTGAATATATCGTGTCTATCGTATAATTACATTATATAACCATATTAATAGATTCGTTGTATAATTTCAAATGAAATTGTATTAAATATGTTATTTTATGTTATTTTTAATGATTCTCATTGTTATGACTTTAAAAAGGAGTGGATCGGCACAATGTTTGACTGTAATCGAGACGGTTGAGGACAGATAAAGAATAGGAAACAGTAAAATAAAATAATTCATTAATAATTATACAACTACTTACTCACTACTGTTAGATTTGTTATTAAAATAATGATACAATGAAAATATTTAGTCAAAATGAAATTGATTTTATTAAAATTATTAACTTCATCAATATTTCCAATTTCACGGCTTTCGAAATTTCCGTGGTCAGAGCGCCTGGTCGGTTTCCAGGAGGCGCGGGTTCGAGTCCCGCTGCGTTTAAATTTTTAAACGTTTTCTAAATAAGTATTTTTCTTTCCTAAGTGTGGAATAACACTTTAAAAAATGTTTAAAAATATAAGCATGTTTTTTTGTATGTTTGTTACACGATTACTCCGTTAATGTATGGATTCTGATGACTCTTTATTAGCATCGTTTTATTTACTAGATCTGTATCTGTTATATAACATCTTCATCCCGCATTTGTTGTATCCCGCATATAGCAGGGTAGGCAGAGGAAACCTAAAACACTCCGATTCGGCCGATTTTTTTCAAAGCATTGCTTTTTGAGTGGCGGAACTCAACATCGGGCTTTGGTGCTAGAGCAAGGAAATGAAAATATTAAATATTTCATGGTCTTGGTATTTCATCCTAATGGTAATCAAACCTACAACAGTCGCGTCTTTTTACATGCGCTTGTTCAACTTTTGCACTACGGCGGTCTGATTATGTATTAACATAGAAATTTTAAAGTCCCTCAAAGCAGTGTAGACAGAAAGTAAATAGTGTCGATACACTCCGTTCTCATGTTTTCGTGAGGAAACAGAGAAAAAAAAACATCGTAATCATTTCCACAAGTAAAGATTGAATCCAACAAATTAGCCGCTTCTGGCAAGTTAAACTTTAACAAATATTTGAAAAATTTTTTACTAATAAATGACACTCCTATATTTTTGACAATATACAAGAAATTGAACGTAGCGAGATTCGAACTCGCGCCTCCTGGAAACAATTCAAACGCGTTGAACACGAAGCATTACATTCTGAACTCTGATTAAGCTACATCGTAATGAAATTTGTATACGTTGCCTAAAAACAAATATTAAATGTGAAATGACACTTTGAAAATATAAAAAACATTACTTACTACCGTTGCCGTATATCCTATATAATATGAGCACTTAAAGGCAGATTACACGTTATCTCTTAATGAATAAAGATTTTCCCTTGTATAACCTAACATTTGATTGCGATACAAAAGTATTCAAGTGTCTTATAGCTAGCAAAAACATCCAGCTTGCTTTCTCGTGATACGAACTACTCATACATATATGATAAATGGCCGATAGAGAATGCACATGCGAAACTATAGCCCGCAAAAAATTTTAACTTAACACGGAGATTCTTTTGGGATGATTGATAAAGGAACCCTTGAAATTTTTATAGGGACGGAATAACGAGATTTTGCTTTTGAAGTAAACAATTGATAAAATTGCGGGCGTCAATATGCATAAATATATTCCATGCAATTCCTCAACCTCTCCTCAACTACCCATCTTCTTTAGTTGAGTGTATTGAAGATCGTGGATCGTGGATCGCAAAGTGGAGTAGGTTGCTTAACAGACCCTGGCAACGAAGGTCGGGACCAATGCTAGGATGAAGATTAAAGCGGGAGACGAGCCAGACGTGATGCTGCGACGCTGTGCCACGACAGCCTCTACTTACTATGGAATAAACAATAAAATTTTTTACTAGACTGATTAAGTAAAAAGCGGTTATAATTACACGAAATATTTTGAAGGGTTAAGAATGGAGAAAGGAATAATTTATAAGAAGGTTCCTTCTTCGTCTAATGTTGAACAGACGTACATTTTTTAATATACTTTTCGTGTCTTATAATTTATATGTAAGTAAATAGGTATGTTCGTTAATAAATAAATATGTGATGCCACCGAGGTTATCTATTTATCACTTAAAATTATTTCTTAGTAAGTAACGTAAGTAGATTTCATAAGAAATAACTTTTACACGCGGTTTTGTTTATGACGGCTTAACAGTTGTCTTGGTGGTATGATTTTCATTCACCCGAGTGGGAATAGACTAACTACACTATTGGTTTTATAAATATACATACATATACATAAGGTACAATAAATGATACCCTATGTCTTTTGCGTATGGCCAGGCACAGGTATTCGTTTTTTTATTTAATAATTCATTATATAAAAAAAAACATTTATATTCAAAATGATCTAAAATAGGCGTAAATTGGAAAAGTGAGCATCTTTAGACATATTCACCTTACCACTATATAAATAGAAATTCGTGTGTTCTCGACACATTGTCAATCTGTATTTACGTTATATCCCGCATATAGAAAAGTAATCAAAGGAAACGCCCAGTACGTTCCGCACTTTCCGCAAAATTCTCGAAACATTCCATATTGGGTGTAAAAATTATACTACTCTCTAGTTAAAAATAAACTCTGTTCCGCTGCGTCTCGACGACCTGAACACATTGTCATTATAAAAAAATTTAAAAAAATAGCTTCACGCTATATCCCGCACACAGCAGGGTAGGCAGAGGGAACCTAGTGTTAAGACACTCCGTTCCCCACTTTCTGCCGAATTTTGGAGGCATTGCGTGTTGAGTGGCAGAACTCAACGCCGCGCTTTGCCTCGACACTAGAGCGAAGAAATGAAAATATAAATTTAAGTAAATATTTCATCTCCTCGAGTGGGGATCGGACCCACAACCAGTCGGTTTTACAGTCACACTTCGTGCCGCTGCGCTACAACTGGCCTCAATTTATTTAAAATATTTAAAAATATTTAAAATATTTAAAATTTAAAAATCTACGCACATAATATCTTTATGGACGTATCTGCAGAACCATAAGACTCTCTTAGGAGGGCTGGCCTCTAGTAGTATACCAGTACAAGGTTTAATGATAATGTTGCACCAAATATATTCGAGTGTGTAGTATGTGTGTTTCTTTACAGATTTATTTCGTTATTAAATTCAAGATGAAAAAAATGTAGTTTAGCTTAAACATTTCCAAATTTTCTTGACTTTTTATTTGAACTGGTCTTTTTTGTGTATTATAGATTTATACCCTTAAACTTTTTATATTTTATATAAATTATGGAATGTACTATCTATAATGTACATACGCATTGATACGAAGCGAAAATAAAAATTACATGTCATTCCGACATGTCATTTTTTCTACAAAACACTAATGTAAAAATACGAAGTTACTTTTGTTTTTTTTTCTTATAAAACTTTAACTAAATAGCGACAATTCTATATAAAGAAGAAAAATCCATATCGTTGAATACGTATCTATCATATTTTGCTACATATCTTAACATATTAAATCGTAAACAAAATAATATAATTATATCTGTGAAAATGTTATTATTTGGTTACTGGGTTATATCGTTTCGATAAAATATGTTTGGTATATATAAATATATGTATATTAAATTGTTTAGTTATTAACGTATGTGTTCCAAAGTAACCTTTAAATTAATAGATTTGATGTAATTTCATATTTATTGTTGTCCAAGTGACTAAGGACGAGGGAATCTAGTGTTAAAACACTCCATTCCATAAATTTTAATTTCGTGTTGAGTGAGTGAACTGAACGCCGCACTTTATCTTGTTACCAGAGCAAGGAAACGAGTGGGAGTCGAAGTCACAGCCGTTAGCGCCAAAACGGCCTTACCTCATTAAGGTTATAAAATATGTCCCAATTATCGTACCTATTGAATATTTAATAGTACTGACTGCCGCGAGGTTAATGTAAGATGTAAATTAATTTATTTTTACTCACTTTGAAAAGTTGTTGAACTTATTACAGCTTTTAAGTATAAAACACTAAATAAATTAGCAATAAAATTTGCACAAACGTTATATTGTAGAATATTTAAAAAATCTAAGGTACTAGCGCATAACAAAGATCATATGAATCATTATGGCTATATTACAATATGGTGTTGTATTGTTACAGGTAGACAAATGGATTCAAAATGCTTATGGATTTTAAGCTACTCATCTTTAGCATTTTGTAAATTTATAGCTTTCAATGATTTAAACAGTACAATATTTCATAAGGAGCAAGTAATCTTCTCTTCTGGATACAACATTACCAAATTATTAGTTCCTGCTGGCAATTCCTACATTCAAGACAGAATTTCAGATTTACCATCAATTTTTTTTACGATAACTGATTCAAAATTGGAAGGTGGAAGCTGCATTTATGTGTTGGAAGAGTTGGCAGCATATGAAATATTAGAGGGGGGGCGCGACTCAACATCAGATTATAGTACTGACAGGGCAGTATATTTTGGTGCAAAGGATGGAGTTTACAAATATGATTCAGATACATTGTCAGCTAAGAAATTTGGACCATTCCACGATGATATAATACAAATACAAAAAGCTTCTTCAAATACTATTTACTATTTGACATCAAATAATATACTATACAAACTAGACAAAAACGGTACTTTTCGGAGCAGAGTGAAAGCAGTCACTTGTGCTACAGAATTCGTTTTGGATACATCAGATATAATATATTTTATATCATGTGATGATGGATTGCCTCGAATCGTTAAATCTGACGGGAACTTGCTATCTTATACGCCGAGTGTTTCTGAAGACTTTAAGAAAGTAAAGCTATTACGACCAGCGTTCATAATGGAAAATTGTGTACCATTTTTAGGAGATAATAACTTATATATATTGTACTCAAATGGGACGTGTGAGAAGAAAGATTTCTCATTGAAAGATAAGCCTTCAGCTTACAGTATTGATGCTGCCTTGTACCTAGTCGCGGCGTTAGATGGCAAAATATATGAATTTAATGTAATGGAAGTCATGTTAAAGTCTATGTTTGGTTTTTCAAACTTTCCTATAGACCTAACTAAAATTGTTATGTCCATTATAGATACCGCCAGAGATGGTTTTTACAAAGATTGGGGCACGATTCTAGGCTATTAGAATTGAATATAGCAGAACCACAATATAATAACAATTTTGTGTCATAATAAACAGTTTTAGATTTAGGATTATTTAAGCCGCATATCAAACTATATTAAAAAATACTAGTCTTACAATTAATAAATAATACTTATTTTTTCATTAAAGGTTGTGAATAATAAAAGAAAAATAAATACATTTTTTTGCGTTTCACTTAATCGTAAAAGTTTCTTGATATCGAGCTTTGCCAACATAAATGTCAGACATTAAAACACGCTGCTTGTCTTTGTACGGGTTTTTTGTGCACTGTACATTATGCGTTTGTTAAGCGATAAGCGCAGTACGATGTATTAAAAATGACAATGACAAAAAAAATCAACTACACTATATTAGACACTTAGGCACAACGTACACATTGGCTGATGCGACACAAATTTTATTTATAAAAAATATCGTACATAGTTACTTGATGAAATAAATAAATTAGATGTTACTTTACTTACAAAGAAATCAATTTTTTGATGAGTCTATGAAAATTTTTCTGACTTTTTTTCAAAAGAATGATTTTTACGGTTATTAACAAACTCTTCCAATCGTACAATGTATAATTGCAGTATATTCGCAACAGCAACTGCGATAATTACATGAAAATTTGCTTTTAACGCGTCCAGTGGTTGTCATTGAGGGGGAAGGTCGATGATATAAGTGTGATACAATAAAATAATTTACTTTTATATTATGTTTATTATGTAGTATGCGTCTAACCTTGAAATTAATATTCTACATAGTTTGGCGTGTAAAAATCATGCTTAGTTTTTAAATAAAATAAAATCGTTCAAATGCGAGTCGGACTCGCAGACGAAGGGTTTCGTATCGTAGCAATGTCTATAATGACAATAAAATATGAGCTTCTTTAATATTTATTTCATTCTGTTTTTTTTTAGTATTTGTTGTTATAAATAAATCAGCTTCACGCTGTACTTCGCACACAGCAGGGTAGCCAGAGGTTACCTAGTAATATATAGGTATTGTGGCCAGTCATGGCGCAGTGGCACGAGGTGTGACTGTAAAACCGACTGGTTGTGGGTTCGATCCCCTCGAGGAGATGAAATATTTACTTGAATTTATATTTCCATTTCTTTGCTCTGGTGTCGAGGCTATGGGCGGCGTTCAGTTCTGCCACTCAACACGCAATGCCTCCAGAATTCGGCAGAAAGTGGGGAACGGAGTGTCTTAACACTAGCTTCCCTCTGCCTACCCTGCTGTGTGCGGGATACAGCGTGAAGCTGATTAATATGGGTATATACACTTCGTTCGCCACTTTCCGCTGAATTTTTCGAGCCATTCTGTGTGTGGCGGAGTGGCGGAACTCAACGCCGGACTTTTGTCTTGGAGCCAGAGCGAATAAATTAATATATAAATAAATATTAGTCAATCCCTCGAGTGGGGATCGAACCCATAACCATTAACCAACAAACGTTACAAACCGTGTTACACTGCCCTTTCGTCACGACGCCAAGTCACCACTTATGCTTATACTTTCAACTGTCTTAATAGTTCTTATAAGTTGTTTTCAAATATGTTTTCTTTCCAATATAAGATACACTAATCTATTGCTTCTATTATTTATTTTATGTTAATAACTTTAAACAATGGGTGGTGTGAGAAAAGTCAAATGATACCGTATATGTAGATACGGGGAAGTGATAACGGGAACCCACAAAATGTATACAAATAAATTATTATTATTATAACTAATGTACTTGTTTATATAATTTCAAATGTTTATAAAGATTTCGTTTTTATGTTTGCTATAGTGTACTACAGTGGCTTCATTCGCTTGTTACATTATTTGATTTTTACTTCCTCGTCTCAATATCAAGGGGGTTAAATTTTCTACTCAAAACGCAAAGACACAAAAGGTGAGCGTGGGGACGGAGTTTCTTAATGGTAGGTGGATTTCCGCCTAACATTTTGAAAAGGACAATTTGTGGTTATTGACAAAGTCATCTAATATCGTGTATAATAAATGCAATGTAGAATGGTATATGATATCTCTAACTAACTGTTACTGCGTTGATTACATGAAAATAATGTACTATTATATTAGAATGTGTTTTATGGAGTGCGCTTCTTCGTCGTCTTTGAAATAAATATTGTAGTTTGTAAAAATTATGTTTATTTTCCTAATATAACAAAACCTGCCAAGTGCAACTCTCCTTTAAAATTTGTTTTATCCTGGTTTTAGTATTTGTTGTTATAGCGAGTACTAAAATGTCATCAGTAAAAATTTCAACTACAATTTACGATCAAGTTTCATGTAAATATATATATTCTGGTGACATATGGACGGACGGACAGCGAGTATTAGTCCCGTTTCACCTTTTAAGTATGGAATTCTAAAAACGATGTAAAAATGTCGCCTACTACAGATGCTTCAATCTTTTATATTACACAATATTTTTCCTGTAAGCTTTTAAAAAACTTTTATTAATATGATGGAACGTTTAGAAGATAATATTATTGAACCTACAAATAGTAGATATGATATAAAAAAAATACACTCAAATTACAAGATAGATTTTTTTCAATAAATTTGAAATTTAACCTCTGCTTTCTTTTTTTAGCTTTACGTTTAATTTCTTACAATCATACATTGTTCTGTTAGCAACTAGACCGAAATATTTTTATTTAATCTAATTATTAAGGAAATGTAAGAGAGGACATTATTTCGCTAGCTTTACGATTTAAAGGACAAAATACACATATATAGAATGTCTAATTAAAATTTTGGTTAACTTATAATTTTTTATTGATTTTCTACTATAATTCCGAAAAAATATTTCTTACTAGTTATCCAGTACTCGTAAGTTGTGATATATTTTTTGTTGAAACATATTTTTTTAATCAACATTAAAAAATATGCTAATTAATAAAAACACAAACATAAATTTCATATAATTTATTAATCAACCTCTTAATGCCGCAAGCTTGATTTTGATTTTGCTGCAACAGAACGAATTTCTTCAGCTTTATCATTGAAGAAGTTGTTGAGCTCGTCCAGGGAAGTCCCAAGGATAAGTTTTAAAACGTTATATTCATAAATTTTCTTATCATACGCGTAGTATTGCACAAGCGCTCCATCTGGCGCGTAAGCACTTGGTCTCGCATCAGGTTTAATTTCAAAGCCGCTGTGTTCGCTTGTACCGTTAGCATAGAGTATGTAAGCAACTTTGTCAGATACAAATAGTACACCATCTTCTAACAGAAACGGAGGCCTCACTAATTCCACATATGATGGGTTTGAAGGGAGACCTTCGATTTTTTTCACACCTTCAGCAGATCGAACATGAGGTACTTTATCATCAGAGAAGAAGTAAAGATTGCCGGCAAAGTCGAGAACGATTTGTTTGGCGTTCACAATGTCTTCCAGTTTTTCTTTTTTGGTACCATTTTCTGAAATCTTGTACACAATATGGTTCTCTGATAAAATGTAAATAAGATCACCAGATTTTTCTTTAGCAATACCGACGATGCTCTCGTCGACAGAGCCATATTTTTCAGCTGAATCGTCTTTCTGATTGTATACATAAATACCATCACTGGCTCCAAAGAAGACTTGTTTGCTGTCATCTGCGGAAGCTGCGGCGTCTCTACCATTTTCTAGAACTTTCTTGGCCTTTCCATCTTTAAGTGAGTACAAGCCTTTGTAGACGCGATCGCCATTCTCATCTGCGTCAGCTTCTACGAAAAAAATAAGCACGTCCTCTTCCTCGTTGGAATTAGACTCGGATGATTCGGCATCATCAAAGTTAATAGAATTTAACGGTACCATAATCTTAACGATATCATGTTCAGCACTATATTTAATTAGATCTTTGATATAGAATTCCTCTGTTATTATTAAAGGTTCATGGTCATCTTTGTCAGAGGCGGGAGCGGCGACGCAAGCGCTTACCAGTAAAATAGCTATTAAACTTGTTGCCGTCCTCATTCTGGCGTCTGAAATAAATAATAATAAAAGTTTTAGAACATTTTTATTTGTGCCCAGATTTAGATAGATTTTAAATTGTTTTGTATGAGCACATGTAGTTAAAAATTGATGTAATTTGTAACCTCCATATATACCAACAATTTACTATACATAAGCTAAAATTTCTTATATTCCGACTGTGCCAATTGAAAAAAAAAAGAAAAAATATATAAATTAATAAAGCCGTCGTGACGCAGTGGCACAAAGTACTGACTTCGCGACGGTTTCGGTTTGATTCCCACTTGGGAATGAATCATTTAATTAATTAATATTTTAATAAAGTAAAGCGCGGCGCTGAACACAAAGTTCCCACAACCAAGGTGGGTTACAGCGTGAGGCTGATATAATAATTAAAAATTTTAAAAAATGTTAATAGAATAAGTTGCACAACTAAAATAAGAAATAAAAATAACACTAAATGAAATAGATAGATATGTATAGATAGAAATAGAACAGGAGATACGAGTATACCACTTACCCGTTGATGCAGCTTAGCAGACTGACAAATTGGTCGGTTACTTTTAGTGTATATATAGTGACGACCACGAGCTGTATTATTGATAACAATCATTATCACTAACTACTTCATATTTTTTTACAATATAATTTAACTATACAAACCTTGTAGATTTGTATATGCGTATGTATACTTAAAATATATTTTGATAGAACGATAAAATATTTGTTGCCTAATGGAAAAAAAAATAGGTAAAGCTTTAATATCTTCTTTCAAAAAACCGTTATAAATATTATTATAAATTAAGCCTAAGGATATATTTTGATTCTTTTTGTCTATTTAGGTCTATATTTGCTAAAATTTATGCCACCGTGGTTATGCTGCCGTGGTTTACATTTAAACCAGTCTACAGACAGACACTGTGTCGCTGCACCACAACGCTATGGGCATATGTAGACATAATTACCAGAGCTGGCCTCCGGTGGTTACTTGGAAGCTGGGATCATTCTTTTGACGTCGATTTTACTTTGTACGTACGAAATGAATCAGATTCAGTTTCTGGGGGCTTCATTGCGTGCTAAGTGGCGGAACTCAAAGCCGCGCTTTGCCTCGACACCAGAGCGAAGAATTGAAAATATAAATGTTAATAAATATTTTATTTCCCCGAGTCGGGATCGAACCCACAAACTGTCGATTACAGTCACATTTTGTGCCTGTGCATTCTGCGCCTTGTGGCCAATTTATCTCTCGAGTATTAATCCTAATTAACTATTGGTCTTGTTTCTTCCTTTTATATTTATGTCAGTCCTATCTAATATTTGTTTTTAATATATTATTGCACATGCCAATAAACTTTTACTGTATATAATTCTATGATTGTACCATATCTTTTTTGAAGTACTTATTTAAGGTTTTATTAAAATTTCGGTCGTGGTGCAGGGTGTTACAGTAATGCGATGGTTGTGGGTTCGATCCACCCTTAGGGAAATAAATTGTCATTTATTAATCTTTTAATTTATTAGCTCTGACATCAAGCCCTGGCGTTGAGTTCCATGACTCAACACATAATACTTTGACAAATTCGGCGGATAGTGGGAAACGGAGTGTTTTAACACTAGAATACCTGTGCCTACCCTGCTATGTGCGGGATATAGCGTAAAGCCGTGTTGTTTAATAGAATTTCATTAAAAGAAAAATCTTTTTTTTTATTTCATATAATCTATTAATTAACAATTAACCTGTTAATACCGAATATTGCTTGTGCGTCTGCAGAACCTGTACGAATGTCTTCAGGTTTTGCATTAAGGAAGTTGTCGAGCCCAGCCTGAACACCTTTAACTATCCATTTTATAGCGTTATATTCATATATTTTTTTATCAATCGCGTAGTATTGTACATATGTTCCATCTGGTGCGTAAGCAGTTGGTTTCCTAAGAAATTTCATTTTGTGGATTATGCGTTCGCTTGTACCGTTGGCAAAGAGCATGTAAGCATCTGTATCAGATACAAATACTACTCCATTTAGTAAGTTATAAGGAGGCCTCACCAATTCCACATGTGATGGATTTGTGGGAAGACCCTTGATTATTTTCACACCTTTAGGAGAGCGAACATAAGGTACTTTATCTTCAGATAAGAAATAAAGATTGTTGGCGAAGTCGAGAACGATTTGTTTGGCGTTCACAACGTCTTCCATTTTTTCCTTTTTGTTACCATTCTCTGAAATTTTGTAAACGACGTGGTCGTCTGACAAAATGTAAATAATATCACCAGACTTTACGTTAGCAATACCCATGACACTGTCATCAACAGATCCATATTTTTCAGCCGAATCGGCTGTTTGATTATATATATAAATACCGTCACTAGCTCCGAAGAAAATTTGTTTTCTGGAATCTGCGGAAGCGGCGGCGTCTCTACCATTTTCTAGAACTTTCTTTGCCTTTCCATTTTTAAGTGAATACAAGCCTTTATAGACGGGATTGCCTTTCTTGTCTACGTCAGCTTCTACAAAGAAAATCGGCACTTCCTTGTTTGAAATAGTCTCTGGTTTATCAAAGTGAATAGAACTTAATGGTACAATAATTTTCACAATATCATGTTTACCACTATATTTAATAGAAAACCAATCAGGAATTTTGTCCTGGGTGGGAGCGGCGACACAAGTGCCTAGCAGCAGAACGAAAATTAAATTTGTTACCGCCTCCATTCTGGAGTCTGAAAAAAAAAGAAATAAATCTTATTTAGGAATATGTTTATTTTTATATAAAATCTTTATGTTAGTTATAATATTTATAAATTCATACTATCTGTAGCTTAAAGAAATGAAATATATAAAATGTCCTAACCTTCATAAATAGGTTTTTTTTTTTTAAATAGATATTTTTAAGCTCTAAGTATATTTTATTTCTATTCCAAAACATTTTAAGTTATTTTTACATAAGCTAAGCTAAGCTAAGCTACACTGTATACATATAATCATTTTATCAGTACTTATGATAAAATTGTAACGGATATATCTGACATTGATGATACATAAGAAAAAAAGTTATTAGATGTAATGATCTGTAAATTTTTTGTCTGCTTTTGTGTTTGTCTGGGCGTTTGCGGTTAGCGGTTCATAAATAAAAAAAGATATATCAATTACTTAGTTCGACAAATCTGCTAATTGCTATAACAGTTATTTATTATTGTATTGTATTAGTTATTTTATACGGGATCGGAGTTTTCGCGGGAAACACTGCGCTTACCGTCCTCGCGTACTTACCGTCTACTTAAATACTGTATAACTAAATATTTTTCTTTAAATATAATAAATAATGGGAGCAAACTCAAATAAATGCGCAAAAGAGTTAAATTATTTAATGAGACTGTCGTGACGCAGTGGCTCAAGCATATGTCTTTAAACGTTCAGCACCTACTATTTGATTTGATTTTAGTAAAGTCATACCTATATTTGAATCGGGTAGTACATTTAACAATTATAGACCTGTATTTATACTACCCGCGTTTAATAAAATTTTTGAGAAAATTATTTTAAGTTAAATGTTACTGCACTTTGATTTACATAATCTAATGTATGATAAACAGTATGGATTTACTAAACATTTCTCTACTGCAGATGCTGATATAGGACTTATAAAGAGTATATATGAGGCTTGGAAGAAATCCAGGATGCTCTTGGCATGATCTGTCACCTGTCTAAGGCTATTAGCGCTCATCATTGATCAATAAGCTACACCATTACGGCATGCACTCTATCTTCTGATGTCTTATTTAGCTAAACTTAGAAGGTTGATGTGATTGGCCAGAAATTTTGCTGGGTTACATAAGTCAGTATAAGGGTCTATTGTTAGGTTGGTATTTTGGTTTGGTTGTTACTTTTCTCTTTTTAATATGCATAAATTATTTACCATATTTAGGTGGAAGTAGTTATGAGATGGTACTGTTTGGTGATTAATATTCATTGTTAACAATGCTCTCTTGTAATTAGTATATTGGTTTAGTGTTGATAACTTACTATTGTATATATCAGCTACACAGCAGGGTAGGCATAGGGGTGATAGTGTTAAGAAACTCCGGTCCCCATTTTCTACCGAATTCTGGAGGCATTGCGTGTTGAGTGGCGGAATTCAAAGCCACGCTTTACCTCGATATCAGAGCGAAGAAATGAAAATATAAATTTAAATAATTAATATTTCATTTCCTCGAGCGGGAATCGTACCCACAATCAGTCTATTATACAATCACACTTTGGGCCTATAAAATCGACTGATTGATCGATGTTGAAATAATTAATAGGCGAGTTCAGTGTTATAATTGGAACGTGACGCTCGTTTAATTGTACATGTATTCAAATCACTAAAAAATAAAAATAAATGAAATATAAAATAAATGAGAAAATAGGAGACACGGGATTTTAACTTACCTGATGAACTTACTTGGAGAAGCATCGCAGGCTGATAAATGTTACTTTTAGTACGTGTATATATATAGGAAGAAAAACGCAAGCATTAAATTAAAAACAATCATTATCACTACATAATTTATTATTAGATTTACGATTTACTTATTACTTATTTACTTGTATTTCTCCACTGTTTATTTGCACCACAAATGGGCTCTAAAAAAATTAAAAGTTTATTTCATGGCAGCATTTGTTTTTGTAGGGTAAGTTTCTGTTTTTTGTGTGATATTTATTATATGATATTTAAACATATTTTTGGAACATAAGATGAAGATGATGCAGAAAATTATGCCTTATGCATATTAAAATAATGCCTTAAAGACATTGTATAACAATGAAAAGAAAATAGAAAAATACAGTGAAAGATAACATTATAGGATCTCAAACTGCAATTTCTAATATAAATGACACCATTAATGTTTAATACATTAATGGTGTCATTTATATAATGGCAACAATAAAATTAAGCTAAATGATACTGTTGACCAAATATTATATTTTCAACAATATAGCGGATAATTTCTTCGATAATTCTTTAAAAATTAAGATTAATTTCGCAATCAACACTTTGTACTCCAATTTGTTGACTGTATCATTTAAAATTGAATGCTAACTAATGTTCAATGTTCTATATAGTTAAGAAATATCCATACTAATACTGTTATACAAAGATAAGACAAGAAATATATTGGAAGATTACAAATTAAAGTAATAAAAAATAATATTAGGAGTCATTATAGTTATCAGGCAATTTTGCTTATTAAATGCGAGGCGAAGGCGAAGCCGCGGGCGGACAGCTAGTATTAAAATAAATAAATAACATATTGAGTTTAATTTTAAAAATAAAAGAAATATATATATAAGTTAAAAGTAATTTATTAAAATAATTTATACAATTAACCTGTTATTGCCGTATATTGCTTTTGCATCTGCAGGAGCTGAAGGAATGTCTACAACTTTTGCACTAAGGAAGTTGTCGAGCCCAGCCTGAACACCTTTAACCATCCATTTTAGAGCGTTATATTCATAAAGTTTTTTATCTAACGCGTAGTATTGCACATACGCTCCATCCGGTGCGTAAGCACTTGGTCTCGCATCAGATTTATTTTCGTAACTGCCCGTACCGTTTCCTACCGTGCTTCGATCGCTCATACCGTTGGCATAGAGTACGTAATAATCCGTACCAGATACAAATAGTACTCCATTTACTAAGCTATAAGAAGGTCTTACTAATTCCACAAATGATGGATTTGCGGGAAGACCATTGATTTTCTTCACACCTTCAGCAGAGCGAACATAAGGTACTTTATCATCAGAGAAGAAGTAAAGATTGTCAGCGAAGTCGAGCATGATTTGTTTGGCGTTCACAATGTCTTCCAATTTTTCTTTTTTGTTACCATTCTCCGAAACCTTGTAAACAACGTGGTCGTCTGACAAAATATAAATAACATCACCGGACTTTTCTGTAGCAATACCGATGATGCTGTCGTCAACAGATCCATATTTTTCAGCTGAATCATCTTTATGGCTGTATTTATAAATACCGTCACTAGCTGCGAAGAAAACCTGTTTGCTGTGATCTGCCGAAGCAGCGGCATCTCTACCATTTTCTAGAATTTTCTTTGCCTTTCCATTTTTAAGTGAGTACAAACCTCTGTAGACGCGATCGCCTTTCTTGTCGATGTCAGCTTCTACGAAGAAAATAGGCCCATCCTTGTTTGAAATACACTCGGGTTCATCAAAGTGAATAGAACTCAATGGTACAATAATTTTCACAATATCATGTCCACCACTATATTTAATAGAAACCCAATCATCCAATTTATCCTTGGCAGGGGCGGTGACACAAGCGCCTACCAGCAAAACGGAAATTAAACTTGTTACTGTCTTCATTCTGGTTTCTAGAATACAATAAGAAATAAATTTGAGAGCGTTATTATATATATATTTATTATTTTTATCGAATTAGTATATGAAACTAAAAAAATACATATTTAGAACTTATGTTAATAAAAAAATAATTGCTTGTTTTAAAATGTGCTCATAATTTCTGACGTGAATTTAAATAAATAATAAAAAAATAATTGCTTGTTTTAAAATGTGCTCATAATTTCTGACGTGAATTTAATTAAATAATAAAATAAAGTGATAAATTTTTGAGCTGTAAATATTAAAATTTTATATAAAATAATTTAAAAATAAACACTTAGTTTAATTAACACGTAGTAAATATAATAAAATGTAACAAATTGTATATAAGGTTTATAATACATAAAAAGAAAGTACGCTCTTATATACATCTATATTTTATGTAAGTGAAAAGTGGATGCATTATAATAACATAATAATATTAGCTAGCATGTGACCATAATCAGTTTTATAAAGATAAGCTTAACCACGTTTAGAAAAGTTACAATTCAGGAACCGATTCTATTTTTTATAAAATAAAAAATTAAATTAAACTAGCTTCACACTATATCCCGCACACAACAGGCAGAGGGAATCTAGTGTTAAGACACTTCGTTCCCCACTTTCTGCCGAATTTTGGAGGCATTGCGTGTTGAGTGGCAGAACTCAACGCCGCGCTTAGCCTCGATACCAGAGCGAAGAAATGAAAATATAAATCTAAGTAAATATTTCACCTCTTCGAGTGGGGATCGAACCCACAACCAGTCGGTTAGTCACACTTTGTACCACTGCGCCACGACTGGCCTCAATAAGAAATATTTTTATAAAATATTTCTGTAATTTAAATTTAAAATTATTAAAATAAATATTTAGATCTTTTTGTTCTCGTTTATTCTTAAAGAAATTACGATAATGACGTCGTCGAAAAAAAATCATATTAGAATTCATTTTAGTTGTCAATCAATTCTGCTTATTAAATCAATAACCATGTAGTTTAAGCGGGCGAAGCCGCTGGCGAGCCGCTAGTAAATAATAAAAGAGCTTTATTTCAACCACAACATTGAGGAAGTAAGTACAATAAGTGAAGCCGTTTGAACATTAACATGTTGTGGGTTGTTACTAATATGTATATCAATATACATGTGTTATATTGGTATAATTGACGAATATTTTAAAATGTTATTTCATTATATTTATGAAGTTAATTTAAGAAGCAGCACCCCAAATTTCTATTGAATAAGTAAGATTTAATTGAGTAAGCGAATAATAGGAGGCCTTCGTGGTGCAGGGACACAGGGGTGTAATTTTGACACGATGGTTATGAGATCCCCATTCGAGGAAATGAATTATTATTTTTTAAAATTTTCACTTCGTCGCTCTCGCACCAAAGCAAAAGCCCGGCGTTGAGTTCCGCCACTCAACACTCAATGTTATTATGAAATAATATTAAAAAACATTCACAGTATATATTGTACAAATGTAACATGTACAAATTAGTTCAATAATAAAAAAATAGGATTACAGTATTCAACTTACCCTTACTTAGTTGATGAAGCGTAGGACACTGATAAATGAGACAAATCTTTAGAGTATATATAGGAAGAAAAGTACAAGCTTTTATTGTAAACAATCATTATCACTGAATAATTTATATTTCTCCACTGGGATATCCCCAGTGGTGAAATTAGTTCGTTTGGGTAATTTGCAGGAACTTTAACTAGCGACCCGCTCATGGCTTCACCCGCTTGTACTACACATTTATGTTTTGTCTCAACTGAATTGAATTTAATTTTACTTTCGTGATTTAATAACATTACATTCTAAAGACAAAATGCCAATTCCATACAACACTCATTTTAAACTGACTTCTGTAAGAAGAGTAGGTTATTAATTCGACTGTTTTAGGGTTCCATACCCTTAAAGGAAAAAAAGAACCCTTATAAGATCACTTTCATGTCCGTTTGTTCGTCTGTCTTTCTGTCAAGAACACTTATATAATATATTCCTAGAATGATCGGCGAGGCTATTGAAATACAAAAACATCTCAATTTCAATAGAGAGGACGACTGGAAAATTTTCTACCAAACGGGAACCAACTCATAAAATATCTGAAGTCTCGAACCCATCATACCAGAGGGCAAAATACAGTCAGCTCATTCTGCTGTCAGGAATTCAGGGCAGCACGCGAGGTAATTAATCACGGACGCAAGGAGGCAATTAAACACCAATCGATGACGGCAATTTGATAAAATAATGATATCAACTGACAGACGGTTATCACCTCAGTCTACCCCTGACCACGGACTGCTGCAAGTGTTGGAAACGTCGAGTTTTCAGAATATTAAATATACACGATTAGTCCCGTTAAATAGTTTTATTTAATAAAAATTTTTCTACATCCATTTATACAGTGTCGACGTAGAAATAAGCCAGATTTTTTTCGTGTCCTCTGATCTGGATTATCTCTATCTATAAATGTTAACTTTGGAGATCATCTTGATGAATGTCTTCTTCTAATAAGTCCTTTAAAACCAAAGCACAGCTTTGGTTTTAAATTTTCGGAGATACTAGTTACTACTACTTTCGTAGACTCATAATTCAAAAAATAACTTTATTATGCACGGAGATACATCTTCATTTTACATGCGTAATTTAATAAAAAATATAAAAAAGGCAGACATTTACATTATTAATCAACAGCGCACTCAACCCAAATTTTCGTGTTTGTATAAATACTTTAATCTCTTCTACTTTTGCCCATTATGTGGGCGCGTACATTTGTATTAGTGAAAGTTTGTTCCACTCCATATTTAGATTGTCACTAAAACTAGTGAAGCGTTCTATATCTTCTTTATAAAATTTCTCTTGATAACTTCATTAGGAAGCCTACTGTGTGAATGCCGTGTAGCAAAATATTTTTTTTTTATATTCCTCTATGTGTATTACACGATAGACCAATACTATAGAATTTTAGATTTTTAGACCTTCAATCAGTTCAATCAAATTTTCATAAGTTGATAGAGTTCTTACGTTAAACGTTTATATGTACAACTTGCTAATTTTGGATTTTAAAATTGATTTATTTTTGTTATTTGAGTTTTTATTTTTAATTGCATTTAGCAAGCAAATTGCATTAGTTGAGATTTTATTGTTAATTGCATTTAAATAGTTTCATTTCTACTGTTTGAAAACATTGAAGGGTTGTGGTTACTTCTTGTATATGTTTTGGGTAATCTTTGGGTAATTGGGTAAAAATTTGGGCCATTTATTATAAACTCCGTAGAGTGTTATTCAAAAGCCTATTTGGTTTAGAAATATTAATCTTTATGTCGAGGATTTGTGTCTCTCTGTTTTCTAATTTTATATATTTCAAGTTATTCAAGTTCAATTCAAGTTAATTTTTAAGTCGACATATGACAATTCGTTCTCCTTAATACCCAAGAAAACAAAATTCCTTTGCCGTGCTTGTTTTTTCCAAAAATTGAATTCTTCTTTCGTGGTTTTCAACCAAGATTTTGTTTAAGGGACAATGGGCAAAAATGTATGGAACCTAGGACGGCCCTCCAATAGTAATAAGATGAACATCATTGAATAGGTTATTTAGGAACAACTTTTGTGATGACAGCTTTCTTGTCACACTTGTCGATTCAGATATATAATAGTTATAAGTTATATATATAAATCAATAAATATATTCTTAAGTGAAAAAAAAAATTATACGTTAAAAATGATAATTATTTATTATTATAATTATATTAATAAACTTAACTATTATTAATTACATCTATTACAAGATCTAAAGAAGATTTAAAAACATTGCTCGTGCATTAAATCCTTGACCCATCCATGCCGTACAATGGTGCGCTTGGACAGGCGTCAGGACGAAACAGTCATTATATTTTTCTAAAACTTTGTTATACGAGTATATCTCCAAATGGACAATTGCATGAACAAAGCTGTAATAACGAAAGTTGTTTAAAATAAATTGCATATGAAATAGAAAGATATTTTAATATATAAACAGGGTAGAAGCTTCAGCGCTCCTTTGACGGAAACAGCATATAGGGTAAAATATTTTAAACCCATACCTAAAGAAATTAATCAAGATACTTCAAAAGTTTAGAAGTAGGATTTTTTTTCATTTCACGATGTTTATTCATGCTGTATTACGTGTGACGCAGTTACCAATAACGTAAACACATGGAACTACAAAAATACTACTAAAGGTTGATCAATTTTAAACTTTGTCGCCAATAACCTACGACTCGATTTCGGAACTCGGCGATTTCCCTTTGATAGGTTTATGTGTGTGTGTGTCGTTCTTGACAAATGGCGTTTTATACTACATAATAATTTTATTATTTATTTTGTTTGAAAAAATAACTTTTTCATAAAAGTATTATAGAGTAGTTAAAACTGTGGTTCCATATAAAGTGGTGCTGACACTTCTACCCTGTATAAATAATAAACCACAATCTTCTTCAAATTTGTTTACTTCGGCTAAAGATCTTTATGCAGCTGTTTTTGAGGCTCATAAGTACTTTGCTTCTGTCGGTGGTAACTGAGCTATAATATTCTTTTATAACATAAATGACCCTATCATCATCAATGTCCCTATATAGTACCTGTTATTCTGAGGTTGACAATACTATTGGTGCTCTTAAGAGTACATCTGGCAAGGGGTGGGATGATATTCCGACATCATTAATAAAAATAGCCAAATACAGAACAGGTTAGGTTAGCCCTATTAGTCTTACACTGGGAGAGATTGTAGAGAGTACTCTGTCCCTGAGTAATTGCAAGCACTATCTCACTTGAGGCATAAAACTTGAAAACTCGATATTTTTTATCATGATACAATCTCTCTTTTTTTCATAGTCATGCCAAAAATAATTTGATAAGCAATATAAAATAATAAATCATTAAAAACTAAAGAATTAATTATAAATTTAGTAGCCAATCGATAAAACAGCTGTTGTATGAAATAACTCACTCTTTCAGAAAGTAGCAATTTTGTTGAATAAAACATTTTAAAGTGATATAACTTTTCTAATTATAAACCGACAAAATTTTTAAAAAATAATTTGGATTCTATAACAATTTTTCTTATACATATATCTTCTATGATGTATAAAATTTTTAATCATTTTTTTTTAATTTGATTTAATTGAATTTTCTTTAATCTAAATCTTGATCATATGATATTATTGTCAGTTATCTGTAATTTTTTATGTGGAAACTTGATTGGAATGTGTGTTTGTGAATTTTATGTTCTGTTTCTTTCCCTAATAAAAAAAAAAAATAATAAAATGTTCTTATATGTCTTTTACAGACACCGATCAGTTACTATTTCATTATAATAATAGATAATCTTATGATTGTAATATATTTTTTGTTACAGAATTTTTTTATGTTTTTAATAACTTCCTGAATTTCTAATTGAAAAAATAAAACAAATTATAAATTTAATATAATTTATTAATTAACAAATAATCTATTCGGTGTTACGGTAACACCTGAACGAATATCTTCAGCTTTCGCACTAAGGAAGTTGTCGAGTCCAGCTTGAACACCTTTAACCATCCATTTTAAAGCATTATATTCATAAAGTTTTTTATCGTACGCATAGTATTGCACATACGCTCCATCTGGTGCGTAAGCACTTGGTCTCGCATCAGATTTAATTTCGTAACTACTGCGTTCGCTGGTACCGTTGGCATGGAGTATATAATAATCCGTATCAGATACAAATAATACTCCATCTAGTAAGCTATATAAAGGTCTTACCAATTCCACAGATGATGGATTTGCGGGAAGACCTTTGATTTTCTTCACACCTTCAGCAGAACGGACATAAGGTACTTTATCATCAGAGAAAAAATAAAGATTGTCAGCGAAGTCCAGTACTATTTGTTTGGCGTTCACAATATCTTCCAATTTTTCTTTTTTGTTACCATTCCCCGAAATCTTGTAAACGACGTGGTCGTCAGACAAAATGTAAATAGCATCACCAGACTTTTCTTTAGCGATACCGATGACGCTGTCGTCAACAGATCCATATTTTTCAGCTGAATCGTCTTTATGGCTGTATTTATAAATACCGTCACTAGCTCCGAAGAAAACCTGTTTGCTGTGATCTGCCGAAGCAGCGGCATCTCTACCATTTTCTAGAATTTTCTTTGCCTTTCCATCTTTAAGTGAGTACAAGCCTTTGTAGATGCGATCGCCTTTTTTGTCTACGTCTGCTTCTACGAAGAAAATAGGTCCGTCCGCTTCCTTGTTTGAAATACACTCGGGTTTATCAAAGTGAATAGAACTCAATGGTACGATAATTTTCACAATGTCATGTTCACCATTATATTTAACAGGAACCCAATCATCCCATTTGTTCGGGGCGGGAGCGGCGACACAAGCACCTACCAGCAAAATGGAAATAAAACTTTTTACCGTCATTATTCTGGTTTCTGAAATAAAAAAAAAATTAATAAAAATTAAGAGCGTATTTTTTTATTCATCGATTTGATAAATTTTGATAAGCTTAGTATTTATAAATTCATATTATATGTAAATCAGCTTCACGCTGTATCCGGCACACAGCAGGGTAGGCAGAAGGAACATAGTGTTAAGATACTCCGTTCCCCACTTTCTGCCGAATTCTGGAGGCATTGCGTGTTGAGTGGCAGAACTCAACGCCGCGCTTAGCCTCGACACCAGAGCGAAGAAATGAAAATATAAATTTAAGTAAATATTTCATCTCCTCGAGTGGGGATCGAACCCACAACCGGTCGGTTTTACAGTCACACTTCGTGCCACTGCGCCGCGACTGGCCTCATATATGTATTATATGTAGCTTAAAAAATTAACATTCATATGTTATGTTTTCATAACCTGTGATAATAGGAAATAGATTATTATTTTAAATAGCTATTCTAGATTTTGACGAGAATTTAAAACATAAAAATAAATTAATAATTTTTTGTGCTGTAAATATTAGATCTTTATTTTAAAACATTTAAAAAGAAAACAATATTAAGTGTCTTATTACTAGGATCAATCTTCCTACCCTGTCTTGTGCGGGATACAGCGTGATTAAATTATGAATGAGCAAAAACATTAATTTTATATATTGTATAAATGTTACATGTAGAAAGTAGTTCAAAAAATGGATAAAAAAAAAAAATATCATTGGAGCGTGATGTTATACCGATACTAAAACCACTACCTTGATATTACAACCGAACCACATTCGAAAAATAGAAAAAAAAAATTAAATCGTAATAAAGAAATAGAAGTACATTCACCTTACCCTTACTTTGTTGATGAAGCGTAGGAGACTGATAAATAGGACGGTTACTTTTAAGAGTATATATATTGGAGAGAAACGCGTGTATTTATGCAGACAAGCATTATCATTACAGTACAATATAATTAATACTTGAATTTCCCCACTAGTGATATTAGTTCGATTGGGTAATTTACGGGAACTTAAACCTTGACACTAGATTCTATTTATATTTAATCGTTAGCCACTCGCTCATGGCTTCACCAGATTGTACTACACAATTTTTTGTTTGAATTGAGAAATAAATATGAAAACATTTGTATTACTTTCATGATTTTAACATTAACACTTTAAGGACAATATCCATTTAATGATAGGTTAATTTCAGCCAATTCAATAGAAATCTTATTTTTAACCGACTTCTCGAAGAGGAGGAAGTCAGTTTTTTATGTTTGTTATGATAGAACTTATGACTGGGTGAACCATTGTGTTTCTTCTTTTTATTAAAAATTGGAGCTTCTCCTTTTTTTTTTTTTTCAGTTCTAACAATGATATTCATGAAAAATCATATAAGTCTTAAATTTGCATTATGTATGTGCGTGACAAATGGACGAATAACTCAATATCACGTCGACCGATATTGATGCCTTGTTTTTTTTGAAAAGTAAGTATTTTAGAGGTAATTGATGAGATAGAGATAGAGATAATTGGTTAGGTTTTAATTATGACAAAAAAATCTTCAAGGAGCTACCGTAAATCATATGGATATCCACATTCAGTTCAATTATATCTTCTATAGGTACATGCTATAAGTTTACGTATATTTTTATTATTAATATTATGTACATCACCAATTTTAATGAAATCATTAATATTTTTTTTTTGAGGCCAGTCGTGGCGCAGCGGCACAAAGTGTGACTGTAAACCGACTGGTTGTGGGTTCGATCCCCACTCGAGGAGATGAAATATTTACTTAAATTTATATTTCCATTTCTTCGCTCTGGTGTCGAGGCAAAGCGCGGCGTTGAGTTCTGCCACTCAACACGCAATGCCTCCAAAATTCGGCAGAAAGTGGGGAACGGAGTGTCTTAACACTAGGTTCCCTCTGCCTACCCAGCTGTGTGCGGGATATAGCGTGAAGCTAATTTAATTTAATTTAATTTTTAATTATTGTATTTAAGATATTTAAGTTGCAATTATATTACATGATCAGTTGTCGATACACAAGCTTGTTTATATTTTTACCAAAACGAAATAGCTAAAGTCAACTGTTCGCAATGATCTGAACTTAACTTCTTAGATTGCAGATAATTTTACAAGTACTTGTTCTAAAATTATTTGAATGTGTCCATATAACCCAGTGGGAGATCTGTATACGCTAACAACAATGAAATGCTCAAACAACAGGTCATTTCAATAATCTGCTCAACGGAGAATCTTATAATATCTTTACCCTCTTTAAATTTATAAGATTTATAAATTATTATACAGCCACCGCGAAATGTCTTTTCTCCGCTGAACACACTAGCTACTTGGATTTTATTGAAATTAAAATAGCTTCAGAGTTTCGAAACCAGTGTAATACAAAGTACATGAAAGTTATTACAATTGAAGAATAACTCAATTTCTAAGGTCATAATTGTTTCATAATAAAATATATTTAATTTTACCTTATTATTATTTTTGTTTTTATTATTGTTTAACACATTGCCAGAGATATTACATAGAAATCAGATCTAATATTATTATTTTGTAGCAACTTTATACATATAAGGAAATGTAAACAAATATTTTTTTATCATCATTTTATTCATCAATTCATTAAATTTAAATTAATTCTTAAAAGTGTGTATTCCTTTGTACAAGTAAAAGGTAAAAGACGCTTGTTGTAAGCCAAATTTTCAATTAAATCGTGTAGTTGTAATGTCAATAATTGAGCTCCAAGCTGAAAGTAGTATAATGATACAAAACCTCATTATATAAACCTCGTTTAGTTTTTCATTTAGTTTTAGTTTGTCTTAAATTGATTGATAGGTGCAGAACAGATTAAGGTAGTTAAAGCATGCCAAAAGAAAAGACATGTGATACTTGATGATAATTTGAAAAACACAGGCATTACTCTTTCGGAATTCCTCACTAAATCCAGGCACGAGACCTTTATGGCAGCCCGGAGACGTTTTGGCATAAACAAATGCTGGTCGAAGGAGGGCTATGTCATTGTTATTGGGCCTGATGGGAAGCGTCATACTATTTCTACATGCACTGAGCTGGATAACATTCTTGACGCGGTCGAGGCTCAACACAGGCCTCGCGAGCGAAGAGAATCGTTAAGAAGTAAAGTGGCAGTAGTTTTGAAGGTCTTATTTTGTCTCAATTACTGTTATTATAACGTTTTAATCTTTATGTACAATAGTTTATGTCCTAGTATCGTTGAAAACCACTAATATTTCCTCTTATGCGTTACGTTGTACGATAAATTTTATATTATGGATGTATTAGCTTTTACTTGTATTTGTTTGTTTTTTTTTTTCTTTAATTTTTCGTATTGTATATAAGTTTTTTTGTTTTTTTTTTATATCTTACTATCGTAAGTGAATGCTGGCATGGGCGTGATGCAAACTTATCAATTCTATTGTAATCTTATTAAATTATTATAATTAATATTATACATAAATTTATTATTATTTATATTATCTATTAATTTTCTTAATATATTTATAGCTCCTATAGTATATTGTAGTTGTCTATTACTATATATTTATATATATTTTATTTATCTATATATTCTTTCTTTTATTTTTATATAATATTTGAATCCTACGCAATGTTCAATAACGCAAATTTAAATTGTAACAGCTCAGATGACGATATATTTTGTCAATGTTCATCTATGTCATCTGATGATAGTTTTCACAGCACTTTTTTTCCACTTAATACTAACTTAGACACGACATTATCTAATTATAACAAACACTTCAATGTAGTACACATAAATGCGCAAAGCATTCCCGCCCACTATCCCGATCTTTTGGCTTCCTTCAATGTAAAAAACGTTCATGCGATCTTAGTCTCTGAAACGTTCCTTAAACCATGCTTGCCGTCAACATCTTACGCACTTCCTGGCTTCCATTTAATCCGTAACGATCGAACAGGGAAAGGTGGTGGTGGAGTAGCCATTTATCTACGTAGCCACATACCTTTTTCTATTCTTGACAAATCCCCTACACTGTATTCAAACACTTCCAAACATATTTTTATTGAAGTCATTTTCGGTACCATAAAGCTTTTATTAGGAGTATTCTACAGCCCATCGCTTCACATAAATTATTTTGATAACTTCGAAAATTTACTAGACAAATATGTACCGAATGTCGACCACACAATTATTATGGGTGACTTTAATACCTGCATAATTAAAAATGACTGGCGTACTAAACGACTTAAAAATATAGTTAATAGTGCAAACCTCAACCTCCTTCCTACCAGTGCTACCCATTTTTTCCCAAATAGTGTTCCTTCTCAACTGGACTTTATGATCGTGTCTTCCCATGAACGAGTCGCTACTTTCGGTCAATTGTGTGCTGAAGCTTTTTCTTATCATGATCTCATATATTTAACCTATAAAATTCGCACACCTAAAATCAAGCCCACGGTTATCATGCGTAGAAGCTTCAAAAATTTTAATAACGAGAGTTTCATGAAAAGCTTAAGCCAGATAGATTGGGATAGTGTGTTCAATGCTCCTAGTACCAATGACAAAATCAATATATTTAACTCTCTTCTTATTGAACTTTTTGATATTCATGCTCCTCTTAGACCCGTAAAACTTAAACATCTTCCCGCTCCATGGCTCACAGACAATATTAAAAAACTCATGGCAAAGAGGAACTCTGCTAAGTCTAAATACAAAAGAAACTGCACCGAAGAAAACCTTATTAGGTTCAAAACGCTACGGAACCGATGTAGTAAGACTTGCAGAGATGCACAACGTAAATTTATCCACTCCACTATTGAAAATAGCAGCCCTGCTAAAGTGTGGAAATTCCTAGACGCAATGGGTATTGGGCGCACACGGAAAACTGCTAATATAAACGTAAAGATAAATCTTGATGAAATTAACAAACACTTTTCAAATGTCAATTTACTAAATCAAAAAACTAAAACCGACACTATTAAGTCGATTACTGATATCCCCTGTCCCTCTCCTTTTTATTTCTCCTCTGTTTCTACTGATGATGTGAAGAAGCATGTGTTGGCCATTAAATCCGATGCTATTGGTAGTGATCAAGTCAGTCGGAAGATGATTCTCTTAACGCTCAATCCTTTACTTCCTGTCCTATGTCACATCTTTAACCATTCTCTTAAATCAAAGTCTTTCCCCTATACCTGGCGCCAAGCAATAGTAATTCCTATTCCCAAGGTTCCTAATCCTTTATCCTTTTCCGACTATCGCCCTATCTCTATTCTCCCATTTTTGTCAAAAGTGTTAGAGCGTATAGTCCATCAACAACTCTCATCCTTCTTAGCTTTAAATAAAATCCTATCCCCCTTCCAATCTGGATTTCGTCCTGGACACAGCACGGTTACGGCATTAAACAAAGTAAATGACGACATTAGGTTGGGTATTGATAAACAACAAATTACAATTCTTGCACTACTGGACTTTTCGAATGCTTTTAATTCGGTTGATTTTGATATCCTCTTAGCAATCCTCAAGTCTATTAATGTATCTTCAGAGGCTATTGAATGGTTTTACTCATATCTACATGAACGAGAGCAAGTTATCCGTATTAATGATCAACGATCATCCGCATGTCGTCTTAGTGCTGGTGTTCCGCAGGGTGGCGTCCTTTCCCTCTTCTTTTTTCCATTTTCATTAACTCCGTTACTAAACTTCTATCCCTTTCCTTCCATTTATACGCCGATGACCTACAGATTTATGTGACCACGGACGTCAATGACATTGCGAAAGCTATTAATCTGATAAATTCCAATCTATATACAATCAGTTCCTGGAGCAAGTCATTTGGCCTGGCAATAAATCCTAAAAAGTCACAGGTGTGTTTCCTTGGCAGTCGTCAACAATTGTCTAAATTAAATTTCCCTTCCTATCCTCCTATTATCTTTGACAATTGTAAGCTGGAATGTAGCAACACTGTTAAAAATCTAGGTATCATGGTGGACAACACTCTCTCCTGGGCTCCTCACATCTCTGAACTGAGCCGCAAGATGTACTATACTATTGGTAGGTTAAAGAGATGGAAAAATCTTTTGCCTATAGAAACCAAGATATCCCTGGCGTCCTCGCTCTTATTACCTATATTAGACTATGCTGACACTTGTTACCTAGATGTTTCGCAACAATTGCTCACTACACTTGAACGCCTACAAAACCTGGTTATTAGATTCATTTTCGGACTGAAGAAATTTGATCATATCAGCCAGTATCGCGTTAGGCTCCAATGGCTTTCTGTAGAAAACCGTCGGAACCTCCACACTGTCACGCTCCTCTATTCCATCCTTTTCCATCCCGATCTTCCTTGGCTCCAACTCCTGTATTCCTTTCAGTCTCCGCTCGAAAAGTGATAACGTGCTCGAGATCCCGCTGTGCCGCACTCACTGCTACAGTAAATCTTTTACTGTACAAGCAGTTAAATTATGGAATGCGTTACCACGAGATGTGAGACAATCGACTTCGATTAAAATCTTTAAGCATAAAGTTAAGCTCTATTATCTTCGGAAGTAGTTACCTACACGTATTATCATCATTTACTTATTTATTTATTTATTTTTTCTAATTGTATATATATTTAATGTTTATATATATTTTATATATATAGTTATGTATCTATAATTGTATAAATATGATATGTATTATATGTATATGTTTTATATATTTATTTATATATTAATTAAGTTTATTCACGTCGCTCTGCACCACATAATGCCCTCTCTTTTAGTTGTATCTTATCCCCAGATTGGTTGCCTGGAAGAGATCACTTGTAGTGATAAGGCCGCCTTTGTGCATATCATAACCCTAATTTAATGTAATCAATCCTGTTAAAGTGTGCAATAAAGACTTTTTATCTTATCTTATCTTATCTTATAATTTGATTTAAAAAGATAATTTGGTAATTTAAATTGTTTCTATATAAATTATGTAATTATCATAGCCATAGTGGAGATTTACCTGGTCCGCTCATTTTAAGAATGTGCGTAATCAGCTGGTAGAATTTCACTTCATTACATCATTACGTATTGAGTGGCAGAACTTAACGCCACGCTTAGCCTCGACACCAGAGCGAAGAAATGGAAATATAAATTTAAGTAAATATTTCATCTCCTCGAGTGGGATCGAACCTACAACCAGTCGGTTTTACGTAGTTAAAAAAAAATAGCTTCACGCTATATCCCGCACACAGCAGGGTAGGCAGAGGGAACCTAGTGTTAAGACACTCCGTTCCCCATTGTCTGCCGAGTTTTGGAGGCATTGCGTGTTGAGTGGCAGAACTCAACGCCGCGCTTTGCCTCGACACCAGAGCGAAGAAATGGAAATATAAATTTAAGTAAATATTTCATCTCCTCGAGTGGGGATCGAACCCACAACCAGTCGGTTTTACAATCACATTTTGTACCATTGCGCCACGACTGGCCTCTACGTAGTTAACCATAAAAGAAAAAATAACACAAAAATAATTTTTAATTCATTTTATTAAATAATCATAATGATTTTTTAATGTCGGATATTAACTTTTGATTTTGATGAAAGGGCTTTAATGTCATCAGCTTTATCACTTAGGAAGTCGTTAAGGGCATCCAAGGAAGATCCAAGGATGAGTGCTAAAATATTATATTCATAAATTTTCTTATCATGAGCATAGTACTGCATAAACGCTGCGTCTGGAGCATATGCACTTGGTCTAGCATCAGATTTAATTTGTAAGCCACTGGTTTCGCTTGTACCATTAGCGTAAATTAAATAAATATCCTCATCAGATACAAATATTACACCATTTTCTAAAATAATTGGAGGCCTCACTAAGTCTACATATGATGGATTTTCGGGAAGACCTTCTATTTTTTTTATGCCTTCAGCAGAACGCACGTGTGGCACTTTGTCGTCGGACAAGAAATACAAGTTGTTGGAGAAGTCGAGAACTATTTGTTTTGCGTTTTGAACGTCCTCCAATTTTTCTTTTTTGTTACCATTTTCTGAAACCTTGTATACAATGTGATCGTCTGTTAAAATGTATATAACATCACCAGATTTTTCTTTAGCGATACCAATAATGTTGTCATCAACGGATCCATATTTTACCGCTGAATCTTCGTTTTTATTGTAAACATAAATACCGTCACTAGCACCAAAGAAGACTGATTTGCTGCTATCTTCGGAAGCGGCGGCGTCCCTACCATTTTCTAATACTTTCTTTACGTTTCCATTTTTAAGTGAGTACAAGCCTTTATAGACGCGATTACCTTTGTCGTCGACATCAGCTTCTACAAAGAAAATAGTAACATCCACTTCCTCACTTGAATCCGACTCGGATGAATCAGATGCGTCGAAGTTAACTGCATTTAAAGGTATCATTATCTTAACAATATCATGTTCGCTGCTGTATTTAACAAAGTCTTTTATGTAAAAATCCTTTGTTACTACTAAATTATCATCATCTTTAGAGGCGGGAGCGGCGATGCAAGCTCCTACCAGAAAAATAGCAATTAAACTCGTTATCATCTTCATTCTTTCGTCTGAAATAGAAGAAATAAACAAATTGTATTAAGAATATACCTATACATATCGATTACATCGATAAGTATAAATAGTGCTGTCATATTTATAAATATAAATTATAAGCTGTTGAGAGTCACCTAGAGACGATTAGTAATGTTATATTTTTTATTGACAATTAACGGTAGGTTTAATCGTTAGTTGATGTGGAGCAAGTCAAATGTTACCGTTTAGATAAAGTGTCAATAAAATAAACAATGCCAGATAATGTAATCAATAAAATGTTAATATTATTTAATTTTATAAGTATAACGACTTATGGAGGCTAGTCGTGGTTTTGGTTTGCGTTCAAGGTTTTGCGTTCCAATTCTGCTTGACGAAAAGAAATATTTATTAAAATTTATATTTCCAATTCTTCGTTCTGTTGCTGAGACAAAGCACGGCGTTGAGTTCCGCCACTCAACATGCAAATCTTCAAGAATTCGGTAGAAAAGTGAAGAGCGGAGTGTCTTAACACTTGGTTCTCTTTGCCTAACTTGCAGTGTGCGTGGTACAGAGTGAAGACTAACACTAGAATAACGCTATAAAGTAACACTAGAATATCTTTTTTTGCCCTGCTACATGCGGGACATGTGGCGTTACGGAGTTAAGCTAAACAAAACTAGATGTATCTACATAATCATACATATTTTCAATGAAACTTTTTTAACCAGATTTAATACATTGCTGAAATAAAATCAAAATTGAATTAAATCAGCTTCACGCTGTATACTGCTCACAGCAGACTAGGCGAAAGGAACTTAGTGTTAAGACACTCTGTTTCCCATTTTCCCTCGAAGTCTGAAGGCATTGAGTGGCGTAACTATACGCCGCGCTTTGTTTCGACACTAGAGCGAAGAGAATGTAAAAATAAATTTAAATAAATATTTCATTTCCTCGAGTGGGGTTTGAAGCCACAACCAGTAGCGTTTACAGTCACAATTTGATCCCCCGCGCCACCACTGGCCTGCATTACTTTGATCTATAAAAAGAATTGAGGCCAGTTGTAACGCAGGGGCACAAGCTGTTGTAAATGTAAATGCGACGCGACACAAGGTTGTGGGTTCGATTTCTACTCGAGTATTTTCATTTCTTCGCTCTGGTAACGAGGCCAACCGCAGTGTTGAGTTCCGCTACTTAACACATAACGCCTCCAGAATTCGGTAAAAAGTGAGGAACGGAGTTCTTAACACTAGGTTGCCAGAATCCCTCTGTCACCCTGCTATGTGCGGTATACAGTTAGAAGCTACAAAAATATTTTTTCTGACTAATAAATATATTTTTGTTTCTATCTGTAATTATTTCCAAGGTCGCATCACTACTAATATATAAATAGCTATCTCAAATTATATCAGAGTGACACTTTTGTATATTGATCTTATTTTGCGTAAACAAAACAAATATGGAATATTAAAATAATAATCAAAGAGAAGTAATTAACTTTTGTTTGCTGATAATGACAATTAATATAGTAACGTTATATAATGAAAGTTTATAATAGATATCAATGTCACTTTTTTATTATCACAGGCTGAAATTAAAGTAAGGAAATTTAAATTAAATTATTTAAATATATTTTCATTTTCTACCGTTTGTCTATAAAGGACAAAATATGTTTCTTTATACAAATGTCATACAAATTAATTAAAATATATTTATTTTTAAGCTTTACGTTGTATGCCGCTACACATAGCAGAGGGAACCTGGGGTGCTTGAGTTAAGACACTTTTTTCAACATTAAAACACTCTCTTCTCCAATATCCGCTGAATTCTTGAGGCATTGCACAACGCCGCAATTAATAATTATAATGCATATTCAATTGTTTACTTTAAAAAACATTAAACAGAAAAAATAGCTAAAAGTAAACTCTAAGTCCAAAGATAAGAAATAAAAAATGAAAAAAATTACAACTTACCCGTCTGTGAGATTAAGCAGACTAACGCATTCTACGGTCAGTTTTAGATTATATATAGAGATGAGAAATGCTAGTTGTTATTGATAACAATCATTATCACTAATGGCCTTTTCAATACAAAAACTCTGTTTATTTGATAACACTTTACTTGTGAACTATAAAATGCATGTTTCTAGAATATATTTAAATACATATGTTTGTTAGTATATACATTTATTCCTAATTAAATGTATTGGTTTTTTTTTACCTTCACGCATTATCCCGCACGTACCAGGGGCCTACCCTGCTGAAGAAATATGGGCACTTAGTGATAACACACTCCGTTTCTAATGAGACACTTCCGTTCTCCACATTCCGCCGATTTTCGAAGGCATTTTGTGTTAAGTGGTGCACCCCAAAGCCGCGCTTAGCTCCGTTATCAAAGCGTGGAAATGAAAATATTAAATAATATATTATTTTATTTTCTCGAGTGGGAATCGAACCCACTATTTGTCGCGTTACAGTCACACCGCTCCTGCGCCACGACGGCCTCATTCATTATCTTTTTCTTATTCATATTTAAATGTCCAAGAAAATTAGATCCTTCTCGAAAAGCACCCGTTGGACTAGAGTGAGTGAATTGATGAACTAATCAAGTAAATACTTGATTAGTTCATACAGTTAAATTGGAAAATAAAATGAAATTAATAAATACATTTTAACTTAGATTATTTTAACATTAGTAATGGTCAGTGAGCTAAATATAAAGGCTAAAAGCTAAAATGATAAAAATATCAAATGTCTACTTATTTAGAAAACGTATAAAAATTTGAACGTAGCGGGACTCGAACCCGCGCCTCCTGGAAACCGACCAGGCGCTCTGACCACTAAGCCATGCGTTCTCATCAAGCTACGTCGAAATTTTTATACGCTTGTTACAACTTATTTATGTTGTTAGCATCTCTGTAGGGAGATTTTTACAAATAAGTATTTTTCTTTCCTAAGTGTGGAATAACACTAAAAAATGTTTAAAAATATCAAATGCCTGCTAAGTCGGGAAAAATAGGCAACCCTATCAATGAACATATTGGATGCAGTCTACTAATAATAGTAATATACACTACGATATAGTGTAATGATTTATTCACTTGTAATTCAAATGATGAAACAATACGACAGAAATAGACCGGATAGATCTTATAACGATTTAAACCTTGAACAAAACTCACTTATATATGAGCGTAGGAAGAAATACCATACATGAGTGTAGGCATTAACTGAAAATATGATGATGATGATGATCTTTTCAACTGATTTCGATGAAGGCAGTCTCTTTATTTTATTTGTTTTTGAAGATGGCTTGCACAACCAGTCCTAGTAGTAAATTCTCAGAAGGCTTAAATACGCATTGTATGAGTACATTTGGTCAAGTGATCTTTGGAGAAATTAAAGATAATCTCAATTATTTCTAAAAATAAAAAGAAGTAAAGACAATTTCAATTAATTAAAAAAAGTAGGCCAGTTTAATTAAAAGCCCTTAAAAGAAATTAATATATGTAATCGATACTTAAAATGCAAAATTGAAAAAAAAATCTTCTGAATATGACGCCCTAAGAGTTGTGATAAATATAATAAAAAAATCGAAAAAAAGGCACACGTAGTTCCATGTTAAAGACAAGGAAGATTTTCATCACGTTATTACATTTCACAGGTTCTGAGTATTACACTGTATCTCGCACACAGCAGGTTAGGCAGAGGAAACCTAGTGTTAAGACATACCATTCTGGAGGTCTGGCGTGTTGCGTGGCGGATCTCAGCATAGCGCTTTGCCTCAACACCAAAGCGAAGAAATGAAGATGTTTCCTTTAGTGGCAATCGAATCCAAAATCTATCGCATTTACAGTCACATGCTTGTACAACTGTACCAAGATTGGCTTCAAGTCCTGAGTAAATTTTTGAATTCGTTCTACCGTAAGAAGGCAACTAACCGCTAATGAATGAGGATTTGGGTGAACTTGAACTTTTACCAAATTTTGTGACAAAAAATAATAAATAATTAATGATTTTTTTTGAGGCCAGTCGTGGCGCAGGGGCACAGAATGTGACTGTAAAATTGACTGGCTGTGGTTTCGATTCCCACTCGAGGAGATAAAATATTTACTTACATTTATATTTTCATTTCTTCGCTCTGGTGTCGAGGCAAAGTGCGGCGTTGAGTTCCGCCACTCAACACGCGATGCCTCCAGATCTCGGCGGAAAGTGGGGAACGGTGTGTCTTAACACTAGGTACCCTCTGCCTACCATGCTGTGTGTGGGATACAGCGTGGAGCTGTTTTTTTAAAGATTTATTTCATAAGAGGTGCTACATTAGATATCTTTACAGTTTTTGACCAAAAACTAGATATAGATTACGACTAACGTTGCTTATTTTGCTGTGTCTATAATATTTTATTATTCTTGCACAAATTTACAATTTCTATACCAACTTGGATTTGGTCAACAAAATTTTGGCCTTCGACTCATATAACGACTATGTTGAGATTTTTTTTTTTAAATATTTTGGAAGGGATAGCTGTGTTGCATTAAAGCTGTGGTAGTAAACGACATTTTTTAAAGGAATCGTTGCCTAAAGTTGACGAACATGAATAGGATGAGTAATTTTTCTAGTTTTATTTATGTAAATTTTGTTTAATTCGTTTTATTTTTATTATTTACAATAGGCGTAATTAATGAATTGTGTACACATTTTGTGTTCTGTGTTTCAAAAACACAATATTTAGATTACACAAAACCTGTATTTTCAACTTTCATTTTGTAAATATCTATATCTTTAGCTCTCTGCTTTACATGTATATTTTAATCATATTCTATTAAACGTGCAAATTATTACAACCTTCAATAAGTACAACCCCAAACGTAACAAGCAACACCTGTCACCTTAGAAGATTATACTGTTAATATACCGCTTGTTCTGATGACTCCTGTTGATATATCGGTTATACCGCTTATACCGCTTCAATTGAACTTATTTTGAGAGAGTTCTCTTTGGACCTATCATATGTAGCGATGTGAAGCATTAAAATTATGAACGGCTTCTTACTCTAATAATTAGTTCATGAACATCAAGCAGCACTTTGATTGACAAGAAATTAACAAGAGAAGCAGTGATGTGTCACTAGCTTAATTTACAGAACTAAATGCGAAAACACATAATTAAAGACGATGTGTTTTCAATTGGATAGTATCAATTATTTTGTATTTAATTGATAAGATTTTTTTTTTCTTACATTTTTATTTATTTTTATGAATATACTACACACAACTGAAAAAACTAAACTAAAGTAGCTTCACGCTTTTTCCCTAGCGGGATAGTCAGAGACTAGTAATAAAAAATAGAGTAGATGGGGTAGTAATACAAAACTGTAAATATTATAAAATATTATATTTCATGAGGGTTGAAAATAGTAAAAAATATATATATTTTGGATATTTTTTAATTATCAATTAAACAACCTCAATGTGCATTTATTTTTGATTTTGCAGAGTAAGTACGAATGTCATCAGTTTTGTCACTAAGGAAATCATTTAATTCGTCGAGTGCGTCAAGAGTAGGTTGAAGAATAATTGATAAAATGTTAAATTCATAAATTTTCTTATCATATCCATAGAACTGTACTAATGCCGCTTCTGGAGCGTAAGCAGTTGGCTTCGCATCAGGTTTCATTTCGAAGCCAGCTGGCTCACTTGTACCATTAATGTTGATCAGGTATACAATATTATCTGATACAAATACTGCAGTATCATAAAAGAGAACTGGAGGTCTGACTAAGGTAACGCTTGTTGGGTTTTCAGGAAGACCCTCAATTTTTTTCACTCCCTCAGATGTGCGTACATGAGGTATTTTATCATCAGAATAAAAGTAAAGGTGATTAGTATGATCCATAATAAGTTGTTTAGCGTTGACAATATCCTCTAATTTCTCTTTTTTCGTACCGCCTTCTGTAACTTTGTATACAATATGATCCTCTGTTAAAATGTACATAACATCACCAGTCTTTTCATGGACAATGTTAATAATGCTGTCAGTTATGGTTCCGTATTTTTCAACCTTATCATTCTTTGTATTATATACGTATATACCATCACTGGCTCCAAGGTAGACCAATTTGCTGTTGTCCGCAGACGCAGCGGCATCTCTACCATTTTCTAGCAGTTTCTTTGCTTTTCCATCTTTAAGTGAATACAAGCCCTTGTAAACACGGTTGCCTTTGTCATCTACATCAGCTTCAACGAAGATTATATTGAGATGATCCATTGCCTCGCTTGAGCCTGACTCGGATGATGCAGATAAATCAAAGTTAGCTGAGTTCAAAGGTACTACTATTTTGACTATATCATGTTCACCGGTATATTTAACAAAATTATTAACAAAAAATGACTTTGATACTTCTACAGTATCGTCATCTTTATCAGAGACGGGAGCGGCGAGGCAAGCCCCAATGAGCAAAATAGTTATGAAACTGGTTATTTTCTTCATTTTGATTCCTGAAAAATAAGAACAGGATTTTTGATTTATATTAAAAACCAAAATTATGATTAATCTCGATTACTTGTAATATATCAATAATGTTGTGGGTTCGATACCTACACGGGTAATGAATTGCTAGGCTCAGGCAAAGTGCAGCGTTGAGTTCCGCCACTCAACCCACAATGCTTCGTTCGGCGGAAAGTGGCAAACAAAAAAGTCTTAATACTCTCTCCAACCCATTGCGATTACTCCACTATATGCGGTGAAACTAAAAAAATATACAATAAAAGAAATAAATGCACATCCTGCTATACTCTTCAGCCCCAATTATCATCTAATTCAATCTACATAATATAAAGCTTCACGCTGTATCTTGTATAAAGGAGGGAAGGCGGAGATAAGCCAGTATTAAGATGCTCCTCTGTTCTACACGGATTGCATTATATAAAAGATGTTTATATTGTTTGTTAAGTTGTGGAACTCAACGTTGCGCTTTTTCTTGTTACCAGAAGAAATAAATAAATCATAAATTACCCTAACGTTGTATCTCGCACACAGCAGGGTAGATAGAGGGAACCTATTGTTTTAGACACTCCGTTCCCCACTTATTGCCGAATTTTGGAGGGATTGCGTGATGAGTGGTAGAAATGAACGCCGCGTTTAGGCTGCCGACACCAGAGCGAAAAAATAGAAATATAAATTTAAGTAAATATTTCATCTCCTCGAGTGGGGATCAAACCCACAACCAGCCAGTTTTACAGTCACACTTCGTGCCGCTGCACTACGACTGGCCTCCACCAGAAGAAGGAAATTAAAATAATTATTTCCCTGGGTGGGAATCAGTCAGGAACGTCACGTTTACAGTCACATACTGTGCCGTTGTGTCACGACGGTCTTATTTACAAAAGTGCATTTTGTGAATAAGATATTTAGACAAACTACTACTTACCGAACAATAAGATTCTGCAGACTGAACGCTGTGATTATTTTAAGGTTATATATAGGGATGAGCCATGACATTATGTTAGTGATAGGAAATTGTTATCACAGTGACCTTTTCTATGATGCGTTTGATAAACTTGAATTCATTTGTGCCCTTTGCGTTGTTGTGCATTTCTTGAAATATAAATTGTTATCTTTATCTATTAAACCTAACCTTGACACCACCGTGGCGCAGTTGGCATAACATTAACTACTTCTAATAACATTAAAAATGGCTTTGATTATAAATGAGCAATGGTAGAGCAAATCGTGGCTCTAGAATGACAACGCGACGCCAACTAACCCACAGAATTTCGATTCGATTGGAAAGCGGAGAACAGAATGTCTTGAGATTTGCTTTTTTCTGTCTACCTTATTACATGCAATATAACTAACTAAATTTAACCTATTTTTAGGGTACTCGTGTAAAAGAGGGTAGATTTAGGTGAAAAAGATGATAAAAGCAGTTGAATTGTTTCAATCGGGTGCTATTGCTTGTCGGCAACGGCCCCTGTTGGAAGGAAATTAATCTATCATCTATCAATACTTTACGTATTGTTAGTAGGTGATACATGTCACTTATTGCAATTACATAGAATCCCTTTCCAAATAGTTTAGAAACATATGGACGATGTGTGTTTTATCGTGTTTTTTTTTAAACTATAACCGCTTCCGATTTCTAACACTATATAATTAAATTCTATTTTAGTATTGTAGTTGTATTTTACAATCTATATCTGTATAATCGATATCTATAACTTATTATATAGTAAACATTACTAGCAAAATCTAAAGTGTATATTTTATAATCTTTATCTAATGTTTCTTAGTTGCCCTGTACTTGACCTTAGATAGCTTAGTATGAAGGTGAAATATTATTTCTTCCTGGAACATGATTATCTCCCGGATTTTATTATTTTCATCTTGGAGGCACACTTATCTAAACTAATATTATAAAGCTGAAGCGACGGCGACAAAAGTGTCTGATTATTACTATCGACTTGTAAGTCTGACGCCACTAACTTTACTACAATCAACGTGATCGACAACCACTAAGGACCAAGCCGAATATGGACAAGAAGTGCACAGAATAGTCAAACTCAAGGAAATGACGTTTGGCCCTTCCAAACGTCATTTCCTTTCGCCTTCCTTCCCCTTTGAACACCATGACATCTAATTGACATCAATAAGGGGATTCTAATAGCCCTCATGAAGGCTCATGAAAGCTATTTAAAGAACTTTACTTATATACCGATCAACATTCACTTCACACTACAAAAAACCATAAGTTCATCAAGAAAAAGCTTCCTACCAAGAAAGTCACGTACGATCAAAGTATGTGAACGACCGTTGAACATTCTCTCAGCATAATTACGTTTGTGTACAAGTCAATGGCTAAGTCACATAAGATTTATATTTATTAAAAAAATCGCAGTAAGGAACCTTAGAATTTGCTTGGCTTTACCTAGAAATTTAATAACTTTTTGTTAGACAAAGATAAGGTAAACGAGCGTAAGTATCACTTGATGATCACTGCCGCCCACGACCCCGTGTAATAGAGTAAAGTAAACCAGAGTAGCCATAGGTGCGCTCTCTTGATGATCCCTAGTTTCTTTGAGACTCGAAACGTTAAAGCTCAATGTATATGCCGTGCCCAAATATCAGCAATATTGGGCGCGGCTGTGAGGGGAGTGTTTTGGAAGACTGGTTCTTTTTCTTTTTTTGTGGTTAACGCGCAAAGCTGTGTGGCTATTGATGAAGCCCTCCATAACTTTTGAGACGTTAAACGTAGATAAAATTTGCTCTTTACACTAATTCGAATTAATCTCAGCATATAAAAAATATATATTAGCTACCTTAGCCATTTAATACGGATCAAAATTGTCGCTCACCAATGTAAAATTACAATATAAAAAATCCTTGCTATGAAACGATTCCCCGTCCGCCACGCGTCGCACGCGTCCTCTCACACCTCGCGCCGTTTTCATTTTTAATTTTAATACTTTTAAATAATTATTTTTCGTTCATAAACCTTAAATACCGTATAGCTATTATATATTTTTCTTAAAATACAACAAATTTTGTGAGCAAAATGCAGTCCCTTCGACGGCCGCAAGCCAAGTTTCATGTCCTGCAGGCGCCCTTACCGCCATCTGCATCCTCACAAGCAGCCACATAGTGATTGCACATTTAGTAGGGACAGAGAAGCCTCTTCCTTTTCTATCCGGTGTCGCTGTAAAAGCCAGTAGGGCTAACAGCATAAACCTCAAGTTTGAAAAAAAAAGAGAGAAAAATCTAATAAATGGCCAAACGACTTTAACTAATTATTGAGGCCGTCATGGCACAGTGGCACAAGCTTGTGACTTTAAACGCTACGATTATGAATTCATTTCCTGCGTTGGACAAACATTTATAATTTATTAATATTTTCATTTCTTAATTTTGGTAAAAAGGTAAAGCGCCAAAGCCACGATGCCCCGAATAATGCGCGGAAAGTGAATGAAAATCTTTACTTTTCAATGTTTGTTGTTTGATATTGTTTTGTAAATGATTATTTGTGTGATAATAGAAAAAATCGACATTATGTGATTATAATATGGACTGAGATTTCAGTATTTAGGATTCTCTAATATAAGTTGACACTTTTTCAGGCAGCCACGTAGCCCTCGCAATTTCTCTATTAACCCGGAAGTTTTGCGAAATCGGAATTTATATTTGAAAAATAATGTATGCAGTGTGCACACAGACACTGGTACCTAGACAAACATGAAATAACTAAACAGTTTTGTATTAAATATGATCATTCTTGCTAGCAAAATCAATTTCCAAAAGCCTTAAAATCCAAAATTATAATTGTTTAGTGGACAGCAGTATAGATAATCAAACTAAAACAAGTAATCAATTTTTAGGGTTCTACAAAACGGAACCCTATAAGGGTGGTTAGTTAGGTTAGTAAGTACGACATAAAATAATGTACTGGGGTTTTGTTCCTCTTAATAAGACCTACAAAAAAATCAGCGACAGCATATTCGTATCTTTTAGGGATTGATAGGGGACGTTTAGTGCGCATATTTCGATGGTGCGTGGTGGCCTGCCATCAGATGCCATCTGGCTGACATCCTTTGTCAGCCAGCTGGCTTGGATTGGATTGGATTTCCTGGTAAATATTAGACTCCCTGGAAAATAGAAAAGTTAGAGTACGATATGCTGACCAAGATCACAGTTTAAATACAACAAAAGGGTATACAAGGTTCGACCGCAGGGCCAACGTTTTGGAACTTACTCTTGGACCCTCTCCTGGGTGAGATAACAAAGCTCGACGTCCATGTTCAGGCCTTTGCGGACGAAATTGTCCTGACGATCTCAAGGGATTCAGAGAACCAAATCACAGCCAAAGCATAGCAGGTACTGTCACGTGTACGAATTGGGTACCGAAAGCAAACTGAAGTTACGCGACAATACATACGCGTTGATTGTGACACGAAAAATGAAATATGATACTCCATTCGTACACATGGGAGGTACCCCTACTAAACTCGTAAGAAAATAAAAATTTAAGTCTTAATTATAAAGTGAAGGCGCATGCAGACATCCCGGGCAATGAGTGGAGGATAAATTGGAAAAAAAATGCGGCTTTAAACATCCGCAAAGCAACGGAATACGAGGGGTACCTTATCTGGTACATAAAGAGGAGGGTGACGGTAGAATTATGAAAAAATAGGTACATTACAACAGACAGAGGTCGTATAACAAAATCTTGCCAACGGTCATCACCGCTTTCCAGACACTAAAAACACTCAATTTAAAACCTATAGGTACTTGTACGGGCCCTCACCGGCCACAGGGGCTATGTAGAGTATTTGGTCAAGTATAAGCTAAAAAACAGAGCTAACTGCGACTGTGATTCCCAAATAGAACAAACGATTATGCACCTACTTACAGTTTGCTCAATATTCTCTAGAGCCCACATGGATATGGAACTAAAAATGGACAAAGAAGTTTCCTTAATAAATATAGCAGAAATAAAGCAAAACACATAAACATGTAAACAATTCGTTGACCTCTGTGTCACCTGCCGTCTATGCACTTGAAGTCTATTTTATTCTATATAGAAACGAAGTTTTCGTTTCTATAGGGACAAAACTGTAACTTGTTTTGTAACTATATGCTTGAAAAATGCCTATAAAATTTTTAACTTGTTGACTCAAATTTCAATCAAAGCGACAAGCAGCTTGGACGTTTTCCAAAAAAGTGGATTCGATTTTTTTTAAATTACTCACTAATATAGCCAGCTCGCTTATATATCGGTAATATGGTTATTTATACACAACACAATTTTTCTAGAGTTCAATTCATAAATAAAAGGATGATGGAGTACTTTACGAATATTTTAATTTTTATGTTCGTTTTTATAATTCAGAAATGAAAAAAAAAATGTTGATACTTCAAAATAGAATCTGCTTGCCTATTTTGTAATAGCAAGTGGAGCATTGAAGTATATGTCAACACTTTTGACTTACTGAAACTTTATTTAAAACATTTTTCATATAAAACTTGAATAGAGAAATACAAAAATCATTCAAAAATTTTATCCGAAATTAGTACACAATAAAGTTAGATTTTTTTATATTATAACAATTATTTATTTATTGATGTAGCTTTCCTGAATTACGCCACTCAACACGCAATGCCTCCAGAATTCGGTGGAAAGTAAGATATTTCCATATCTCAGTGGGAACGGAGTGTCTTTATTCTAGGCTACCAGGTTCCTTCTACCTTCCCTGCTATATGCGGGGTGCAACGAGAAGTTTAAATGTAATGAGACTTTATTTCATGTTCAAATACGAACAGACACTTAAATTTTATTTATATGTTGTTTTTTTTTATATTTTTAAATTTTTTTTTTTTTACTTGAAAAAACGAAGAACAGTGTCAAGTTCTACACACAATGATTATTTTAGAAGCACAAGTATGAGTGATTTAAATAAAATGTGTAAATAAAAAGCATATTCAACTTAAAGTAAAAATTTATTTATAAATCAAATGCTCACAACATTATTATTATTACTTCAATATAAAATTCGTATATTCACTATTCAATTAAGGCATCGTCTTGTATTCAATTCTTTTTTATTTACTAAAAACAAACTTAAACGTAATTAGTAAAAATGTCAAGTGTCAGCCATTTTACGCCTTGAGATTTTTACTTTGGTCCACAAATTTAAATAAAATAAAAAAAAATGTTTTTTTTTAAGAAAAACGACGATTAGGGCAATCATTTTATCATCGCATCTCTCAAAAATTTGAACTCAATAGAAAAAAATATTAAAAAAAAATTGTTCTTAGGCTTAAAGGCAGTTGTAACGCTAAAAGTATTGAAATGATTATTTATCTAGATTTTAATTAAATTCACACGTATGTATGTTTGTTTTGGCACGAATTGTTGCTTATTTAAAAAAAAATGTGCTACAAAAATATAGTTTATAATAAAAATGGTGTAAATAATTTCAAAAATATTTGAAATTCACACAAAAAACTGTGATAAAGTTTTTGTTTTCGTCTTTCGAAACTTTTAGTAAAAATACAAAGTAAAAATAAAAAATATCTTTCAAAGCGATGATGAGCTTTAAAAAGTCATTTTTCCTTAATAAAAAAATAAAACTCAAAAATTAGCTAAATTACTTGAAATTCTTAAAACCACAGACGAACAAACAAACAAATATAATCCTATAAAACAAGGAACCTTTTTATAAGTATTGTTAGTATTAAATAATTATTGCCGTTTTATCTTATATGCTTATAAAATATAAGTAAAATATTTGAACACAAATTGCAATAAAAAAAAAACAAAAAAAGAATAACAATGAAATTATAACAACAAATATATTTTTTAAAGAAAAATAATTTTATAGGATTTTTTTAAAAGTATAGTTTAAGAAAAAAAAAATGGTTTATTGAAATTATCTAATTACCTAATTTGAGTGATCGAGCCTTTTTTTTTCTTAATAGTAAAAAAAAATAAAGGCAAAAAATACCTAATTAAATAAAAAGGCATTGATTTATAACAAAACAGCTTCAAATTAGAAAAATTGCGATTTTTAAAAACAACACATATCATTTTGATTTCAAACTAAATCGTACAAAAAAACCAAAACGAAGAAAAAAAATCTTGCAAATTAAAATGAAAAAGGCAGTAATAACTAATAACCAGCAGCTTAACAATAAAATTCCCTGCTAATAAAAAAACTTGTTTTTTCTAAATTAAAAAAACAACAATATTTTTGAATAAAATGTCGCCCCCTACTTGGAGTGCACCAGGTTGAGGAACTCCTCCCTGGTCTTGGGGTCGTCGCGGAAGACGCCCAGCATCGTGGACGTCACCGTCTTGCTGTTGATCTTCTGGACGCCTCTCATTACCATGCACATGTGACTGGAAATCAATAAAGAATAATCAAATTTTTGCCGACTAAAAATAAAAAAAAACCTTTATTTTTTTAAATTCGTATTTTATTCTACATTATTAAACAATAAAATCAATTCAATGCCGGTCAAGTGTGAGGTGGGAAGTATTTATAAAAGATGACAAATATAAAGTTTGATTCAGTTAAATTGTTTTTTTTTTAAAGTGCTAACTAAACCTTATGATAATTGTCAAATTTAATATCAACGAAAAACACTATGGATTTTGTAAATAAAAAAAGGTAAAAATAAAACAAAAAAGATAATATTTTATTTGTATTGACTTAAATGTTTCAATTTTTATGTTTTCAAAAGAGATTGTAAAACGCGATATTTGATAATAGTTTTAGTTTGATATCTCAATGCGATTTTAACAAAAGTGGTATTTACGGACGGACAGACATGCAGACTATAAAATATTTCATTTAGTAAGAGTTCTAATTTTTTCTTTTGCGGTACGAAGTTAAAAAAATTACAAAATTATTTAATGGTACAGCAACGTGTGACTGTAAACGCGACAATTGTGGGTTCCATTTGCCGAACGGAAAATTGAGATATTTAATATTTTCATTTCCTCGCTCGGCAGCTCGGTTCGGTAACAGGAGCGCGGCGTTGTGTTCCACCGCACAACACGCAATGTTTTCAAAATTCGGCAAAGATTGGAACGGAGAGTCTCGAAGTAAGGACTCACACTCCCTCGATGACGACGGCGACGCCGGCCGGCCGCACCGCCTGCGTCACCGCCACCGCGATCTGCTTCGTGAGCCGCTCCTGCACCTGCAGCCGGCGCGAGTAGATCTCCACGATTCTGCAACACATGCATATTATATCTGCGGTGCGACAGTCGTCGATTCGATTCTGTTTTAAGGGAATGAAATATTACCAATCTGTATTTCCTCGTTCTAATAACAAGACAAAAAGCGGCGTCAGTTTCCGCTAGTTGAAACAGATTTTTTCGAACATTGAGCGGTCTCTGTGTTTTTGCCTTCTCTGCTATATGCAGGCTTAAAGCATGAAGCTAAGAAATATTTTAAATGAATTGCTCGACGTCAAACTTAGAGTAGCCACAAAACAATGAATAAAGAAATATCATTAAATTATCTTAAATTAGAAAAAAAAATGTGAAATTTAATACAGTATAAAGTCTCCAACTACACATATCATTTTAATTTCTACACCCTGCTAACAAAACAAAGCGCAACGCTGAATTCCGACACTCGCACATACACCACTACCACCTCACAATGTCTTAAAAAAAATTTACAGAAAGACAGAAACGAGCAAAAACAACCAAACAACCGTTATAATACTAAATTATAATAAGTTTTGTAGAATTTTTTTCTAAAAAAAAACAAGGAAAATTACAAACTTCTTGAATAATATAAATTTAAGTAATATATTGTAAATTTAATTACCCCCAAGTTCTTTCTAATCCCTGTAATGAATATTTGTAAAATCCCAAAAAACCTTACCTGGCTAATTTGCTTAATCCAAGAATTTTTCCTTGAGGCAAGTATCCGATAGACACTTTCCCGTAGAAGGGTACAAGATGGTGCTCGCACATAGAAAACATCTCAATGTCTTTTACGACGACCATTTCGTCGGTGTCTTCGTCAAATATCGCATTGTTCAGGACTTCTAAAACGGGACAAATAAAAATTGTATAGTCTTTTATTTTTAAAGTTTAAATATATATTTTTTTTGTTTAAAAATAAATTATTACATGAAGTGTCATTAATAAAAATTAAATGAAGTCGTGGCGCGAGGGTACAAAGTGTGACTGTAAACGTGACGGGTTTTGGGTTTGATTTCCACCCGAGGAAATGAAATATACAGATTATTTAATAAATAATTGTGTAGTTCATGCGGGTCAATCCGCGAACGAGTCGCTAGTTTTTAAAAAAACAAATGAAATAGCTGCAGTCGACGGGACTGAATAAAGGATGAGTGGAGGAAAGAATCCCTATTCGAGGATTTCATTTCAAGTATTCAGTGTTACCACAGCAATTGCAACAACCTTTAAATCTGTTTCTATCTATCTTTTCTGCTAAAAAATAATAAAAGATATTAAATTACCTTCTAAGCTCTGATCGTATCCTTTGGTAAAGAACAACATAGCTTTGGCAGCGCGCTCTGGTGTCTTCAAGAGACCTTGTCTTTCAGGGTCTTCTCCTAAGCCTAGAAATTATTAAAAAAAAACCATATAAATAACATTTTTTATTTTTTTTTATTTCAGTGCATGTTTGAAGTATTTTTTAAAATATTTTTGTTAATGTGCATTAGGGTCTCATCTAAGGTTGCTTTCTTATATATAAGAAAAATGAAAATAATGATTGAAAAATATTGTACAAAAATAAGCGGGACTTTTTTTTCAATCCAACTCAATTTTAGTGGTGTCGAATGGAAGTTAATTTCTTTTCATGTTTTAAAGAGTAGACAACGAGTACTCTTGACTTTAGCCAAGTGTCCACGTGCTCTGTCCTCTGCTTTCTATTCCAAAATTTATAATACAGTCAAATCATATATTTTTTTAATAATAACGTCTATATACATTTTAATATTTAAAAATTTACCTGAATCATCTGACCTCAATATAAATTGTTATAATAATATTTTTTATTAGTTTAAACATATTTTACAATATTTTGCAATGGATGCAAAAAATATAAACTTGAATGGTGAATTTATATCGTATAACGCTGACAAAGTACTCAGCATTTTACAAAACTCGTAAGTTATAAGTAAATAGGTATCACGTGTAGACTAAAATATAAAAAGTTAACACAAGCAATTTATATTATAAATACTAAAAACAGCAAAAATATATAAAAAATATTTAAAACGTTTTAAGTTTGGGTTCGATTTCATTCGAGATAAGGTTTACGTTTAAGAAATTATATAGTACCTATATTAAAAAATATATAAAACTACTTAAATAGAAAGAAAAAAACGGAAAGATTTTTCACTAAATTACTCTCTGCTACATAATATTTTCTTATCGATTTAAAGTATCTCTTTTTAACAAAAATTCTCTAAAGCGTCTGTACGACTCTAATCTCGTTGGATTAGCTTGTTTCCGATGTAATATAATATTCATATATGTATAACATTTCAAAACTCTATAAAGACAATACTTTCTTTATTTTATTCTTAGTCTGTAAATTAAATTACTTAATTGAATGATAACAATCAAAACAATTATCCGACCGTTGTGGCGCAGGGGCACAAGCGTTGGACTGTAAGCGTGATAGGTTGTTGGTTCGATTCCCACTCGAGGAAAATAAATATTTAATATTTTCATTTTTTCGCTCTTTTAACCAAACAGTTCAAATTGAATATTTTGATTATTTTGCACAAGTGGACTTACTTTTGTTTGGTATTTATAGATTGTCTACACATAATAATTTTATTAATAGCAATAATATTAGAAATGAGGTTATCCACTGCCAGAGACTTAGTATGGTTGTATAACCTCCTGCCAGAAACCTCTAAACTCTAATAAATTACAAGTTTTACGAATATAGTATACTAAAGTGTAAAAAGTAGAGAGAGAGAGAGAGAGAGAGAGATGAATGATATGACCTAACGAAAGTTAGATACTATTTTTTGCATCTTCTTCTTTCAGGCTTTATAAAATAACAAAAGTCGGTCATTGCTGTTCTATTATTAATTTTCTCTCTGTTATACTCGATTTGAAATATTTTATTTTATTCATGTAATGGAAATTTCGAATTAATTTTGAATTATAAAAAAAATCTTATAAAATAACATATATTTAGTTTTAAGTGTAGGTTTTAAGCCATTTTGAAGATTTACCTGTTAGTAGTAATCTGTAGGAGTTAGCCATGTCGGGTAACAGAGCCTCTCTGGTGGGTGGTCTGTGGTCCAATTCAAGATCGTGGTGGAATGTGCAGTTTTCATGGCCTGTCGACAAAGAACAAGGGCATTTTAAAATGCAGTCTTATCACTGGGTTTTATCTATAATCTTCAAAACACGAAACATTTGTAAAAATTATAAAAAAAAAATTGATACCATCCGACTGGTAAATACGATGGTTATGTATTCGATTGTCAGTCGTGGGGATGGTTTATTTTCACTTCTTAGCTTTTCATAACAGGCAAAAGCGCGTGGTTAAGTTTTAAACAATAGGTTCCCTCTACCTCGCCTATTATATGCGATACAGCGCGAAGCTAAAACAGTACCTACATACCGTTAAAGCCTTGAACGATTAATTAACATATTTATATTTATATACAACGTACATACATATATTCATAAATAAATTACAAAAAACAGTCTACCTACATTATTAAATTGTTTTGAATAAGTACATCATATATTTTTTGCGCCATTTTGTAAGTATAATTTGGTCGAATCGTAAACATCTCTTTATTTTCAATGTCAAAATAACATTATAGAAATATGACAATGCATTATTTATACTGTGTACATTAAAATATTGTATATATGAGGCTAATGTGGAATAATTTGGAAGAATCTAAATAAATATATATACCTAAGAAATACACACTTTTCTTGTTTAACCTTCAGAATGTATTCCGCATATAACACGAGATAAAGGGAACCTAGTGTTAAGATACTCCGTTCAAGCGCATTACCCAATTTTCGAGACATTGTGTGTTAATTTGCGAAACTTACCATCACGACTTATATTAGGGCGAGAAAATAAAAAAAAAACCTTTGAAGTTGGGGGTAATAATATAAAAAAGGGCACAAGAGTGACACTGTTAAGGCGAGAGGTTATGGGTTTGATACCTGGGTAACGAAACATTTATTTTATGTTCACGTCGGTTTGCCAGAAAAAAACTTGCACCACGACTCTCCCAATATATATACATATACAAAGTTTTATTTATAAAGTACATACTACCTACACAGCTACTACGCACGAATATAATATAAAACAAGAACTTAAATAATATCATCAAAAAAATACAGCTAAACTGCCAAATTAACACAAATATGCCGACGTGAACTTTCAAACGGCTACGAAATTTAACTAAATATTGCATCAGCACTAATCACCGCGTTTTAGTTTAAAATAACAAAATTTAATTGACCGACTATTAAGGTGAAACTACTGTTGTTGGTTCGATTCCTGCTTAGGGGAATGAAATATTTTCATCAGATAAGCAGTGTAGTGTTAAGACACTCGGTTCGGCAAAACTCAACATCGCTCTTTGACTTGTTAGCAGAACGTGGAATAGAAATATTTCATTCCCCCAAACGAGAATCGAAGCCACCACCGTAGCGTTTGGGTGCCGTTATACCACTACATCCTGCTAAAATAATTCTATAATATATTTAGGGTATTTAAATTCAAAACGTTAGAGTAATTGTTTCAAGAAATTTCAATACCTGCACCACAACAGTATTTTTTAATTAAAATTTATTTAAATCTAAATACAGAATTTATCTCCATATCTTTAATTCAAGTTTGGCGGCTCCTTTTCGTCTTGAGGTCAGTAGCCTAAGTTGTTATATAAAATAATTCATATTATATATATATACAATTTATTTAGAGTTGCTCTTATATATATTTTTTGTTATTTAGTTTAAGCATAAAACCAATTTTTATTGGAAAGAAAAAGAACTAGTTATTAATCATTAAAAAAAAATAAATAAAATGGTACAGTGGCACAAGAGTGCAATTGTAAACGTGACAGGTTGTGGGTTCAATTTCTACTCGAGGCAATGAAATTTTTAATCTCCAAAATTCGGCGGAAAGTGGAGGACAGAAGTGTCTTAATGAGGAGTGGCTTAACATTAGACTCCCAGGTTACCTCTGCTTACCCTGATATAGATAGGCTGATATAGATAAAATGTACACACAGCTAAAAAAAACCTAAAATTAAATCATATATTTTATATATACATATATATTTTTTACATTTTTTTCCAAATGTTACATTTGTCTCTACATTTTATTATCTTAGTACTGCTGACTAGTACAAATATATTGTGATATGAACCTATTTACCAAACACTGTACCAACAACAGTCCAAATTTTCCCATCAACAGCATTTTAACGTATTGCATCAGCGAAACTTATATTTTATCATATCATTTATAAATAAAAAAAAATCTAAACAGCTGATACATGTTATATTTTAATTTATCTTTTGCGTAGCCTAAACAAGGTATCACTTTAGTAAGAAATAAAAACAAAAAAGAACAGGTGACCTTAAAATTTGAACTTTGAGACTAATAAATAATTACGCTTAGTTTAAAAAATAAAACATCCAGATATGGTTTGTATAAAAATGCAAATTTTAAGTTTAATCTCATCCACGATAATAATTAAATTTTTATTTATTTCACTATTATATTATAAAGACTAATTTAGTGCTCAATTGGCACGCTCAGAATAAAATAAAGAACTGAACTGAACTGACATTTCTTCCACTTTCATGCAAAAAATACTGAACGAATTTAGATGGAACTTTACAGTATACCAATATAGTTTATATATGAACTCAATAACATAGGCTACAATTTATATGAAGATATTATATAACAATAAGTACACATAAGCTAGCAAACTAGTTGAAATAATAAATAAATAACCAACAAAAACAAACGCACCAGGTGTGGTTGAAGTTCGCGGCGTCATAGGCGTCCCGGGTACTTCAAGTTCACTGTCATCGTTGTGAAATCCCTTCAGGGCTTCCGGAGTTTTCTTATATTTGCTTACAAATGATTTGTTTATATCACCATTTTCTTTGTCCTCAGATATTGAATTTCTTATGGACTTAGAGCTTACGCGACGTATTAGTGAGGATGGGGGAACTATTTCGCTCAAATCCTTACCGTTCACCGCCATATTTTCATATAGTCTAAAATTATTAGTTATTTTTTTTTATATTTTTTACGTAAATTGCGGTTATTTGATTGTTATACGTGCACACGCTTTGGTGTTACAAAACGAAATGCTCAAAAGGTTAACTATAGTGTTACTTGATAACCTATTGTTGGTCTTTTGTTTCATTTGCCAGTACGCTGTGATATCTAAATGTTCTATCATATACAGTATATAAAAAACGAAGAAGTGATAAGAAGAAAAGAAGATATTAGAAGAGGGTCTCTATCTTCCTATTATAATATAAATATAGTGTGTTGGGTAAAGAAATATAATGACGCAATGTTTTTAAATCAAAACATGTTTTGTTATAAGCATAATCATAGTATCGTCGAACGTGATGAAGACATGATTGCTTAAACACAGTAGTATTAGGTTCAATATTAAGGGAATAGGAGTTCTTGAGGCATTGCATGTGGAGATATAGAACTCAACGCCGCGCTTTGCTTCGTAACCGGTGTGTGAGCGAGGAAATTAAAATATATAAATATTTCATGTCCCCGAGGGGGAATCGAATCTCTACCACTGTCGCGCTCACAGTCGCACGGTAGTGACCTTGCGTTACGACGGTTTGTATCTATTGTTAGCAAATTCGTGTAAAAGTGGGTAGACGTAAGTGAAAAAGAATATAAAAGCAATGGAATTGTGTCAATCGGGGGCAGTTGTTTGTAGGCAACAGCTCTTATTGAAAGGAGACTCGTGTACTCGTGATGTATTGTCATTAGTTGATACATATCACTTAGTGCAATTGCAATTACCTATGTAATCCCGTCCTTATTGCAAGTATCCATGTAATACTATAATCTCTTTCCGAATAATTTAAAAACATATAGACGACGTGGATTTTTTTATCTTGTTTTGAAGAATTTTAATCGCTGCCGATTTCTAACACTATACATATATTTGAAATATTAAAAAATATAAAAGAAAAAGAATTATCGTTTTTTTTATATAGATAAAGCGTTTAATCACGTATGATGTGACTTATTTGTATAAGCTTTTCTAAGTTTAAAAAAAAACTGAGAACTGGAACTGAATTCCCACCGACCTTTATATAAGGCTATGGCATGCATTTAGCTGTACAATATTAACAATATAACATTATAAGAGCAAGGCAGCTAGGTAAATATGTCAATAAGTTTGACCTAGAAACAGCATGCTGCGTGCACCAATCATAAAACGTAATGAATGAATAAAATGCATGGTATTAACCCGTAATTAACCAACAATTTTGTGCCTTTATGTGCAGTTACAAAAGATTTTAAATGGTGACGGTAGTGGGTTTGATTAATATCAATATCGTATGATATATGTAATCATTTGTATGTTTATGGAAAGTACATTTTGTATGTGTAAGATTAATGTTTTTATTATGATTTTTGTGTGCGCAAATGTGACGACGCCTTATGAAGAATATTTATATTTATTATAATCATTTCGACATCTGATTAAATAATAATTTGTTTTTAGGCAAATGCAAAGGCAAAAGGAACACAGTGCGTTATTTTTGAGATATTACACGTTGGGCTTACAGAACTCAACGCCGCACTTTGTATAAGTGCGGCGTTGCAGTAGTTACCAGTGCAATGAAATGTAAATAAAAATATTATATATTTCACCCCTTCCGGAATCGAACCTACAACTCCTCTAAAGAATACCTAATAAACCAAATCATAATACATGCATAGTATCAAAAAAAAAATACTAAAATAAAAGATGAACTTAAAAGAAGTCGAAATTTATATTCTATACAAATAATATAGATCGCAATAATGTTACATAGAGAGTGAACTTAAATGTGCTTAGACTATAAATAGTTGCACTTTCAGTTTCCTTTGCTGTTTTGTTTCTTTGGTAGATGTAGGTTAATGTTAGCATAATTGCTCTTTTTTTAGCTTTACTATGCATCCCGTATATAACATAGTGTCAGGACTCTCCGTTCTGCACGTACCTAATTGTTGATGCATTGAATGTTGAGTGGTGGAACTTAATTATTGATATTTTATGAATACTGACAGTTCCTTACTCCATTTTTAATCTGTGTTTATCGAATAGCCTATTCAAAGGCGTAACATAACATCGCGCTTAAAGTAAATCTTTTCGGAGGTTGTAAGCCTGTGAAGCTTGAACGATCGCGTTAAATCAGACAAGTCTCAGCTGCGAAACGATGACGTCAACACTAAAAGTTAAACTACAGTGCTATCTATATCTATAACAATATCAAAGCAAATTGACGGTTGACCTTTAACGCTATGTAGAGATAGTAAAAAAGTGTTTATATAAAAAAAATAAAGACTCCTTGGTAGCGAGTTTGACGTTTTTCTTAGTATAATCTAATATATTATAGGTAGCTCAAATTTAATATGGATTTTTTTTTGTGAAAACAGTTTACATTCCATCCAGTTTATACATATATTTCGATAACTAATTTTGTTTTTTCTTCAATTTATTACCATTTAAAAATTAATAAACGAACAACAACACATCTTAAAAACCAAAAAGGTTTGTAATGATGTTGAAAAATGTTCTTAAATTACATAATTCTAATTTGCAATAAAGTTAAATTATAAAAAAGTTATTTAATAAAATAAATAAAGTTAAATACTATTTATATATTTTGTAACACTTTTTTATATTTTTTTATATTTTACATTGTTCATTTGCTTAGATACTATTTTTACCTTTAACAGCGTTAAGTTCTACCGGTCAATACACAACGATTAAAAATTAGAGGGACATAGGAACATAAATCTTTTAACACTATATTCTTTTAACTATGCCGGAAAGAGCATGAAACTTGTCTATTTAGGCTTGTTAATAAACCGAATGAGATTCGAATTCGAGTGAAAACCAGATGAGATTTAATAAAATATCCAAGAAATAATATTTATTTTCTTAACATTGTATTTTTATGCCAACCCTACATAAGATGATATAATAATGTCTGGGTTCATGAGAATTCTTGTAACACTGTCCATAAAAGTAACAACAGCATTGGAACGTGCAAATTTGACTGTTCCTTCTATGATATTATAGCTTTTCTATATATAAAGTCTGTACATGCATATGTACAGAGTGATGTGTCACTACGTTTTTCGTTTCTATATAAAACTTAAAGTAAAATTCTAAATATTATTTTTTGAAATAGACTTCTTCAATAACTTTTGATAATTATATAAGCGAGTAGTTTTTAAATTATATAAAGAAATAGTAAATATAAAAAAATATAAATTTTGTGTATATTTTTTATATTGTAGTATTTAATAGAGCAAAGTAAGTTTTAGTTTTATAAAAATTTACCGTGGGTCAACGTCTCACTGCTAATCCACGCTCGGAGCAAATATTATTTATTATTGATAATTTTATATAAATTATTAGTAATTATTATTTTATATAAATTATTTTAATTTCTTCACTCTGCTATATTATGAAGACTGGATGAAAAGTGAGGAACGCGGTGGACTAACACTAGGTTCCCTCTGCCTTCCCTGTCCTAGCAACATCATCAATAATTTATGATCAAAAATTGAATATCCTTATTAAAATAGAAAGTGTATGAAAGTGGAGCACACTGTTATAAAATGTCGCATCAAGTTTAGAATACAAATTAAATCTGTTTCTTTCTTTTTAAAGATAAACGTGTGATAAGGTAAATTATATCTTTTTTGTAGCCGTTGTGGCACAATATCTGATTATAAGCGGTTGTGAGTTCGATTACCATTCGGGGGAACGAAATGTTCGCTCTGGCAACAAGTTATACTGCGGCACTTACACCACTGAACGCGTAATTTCTCGAAATTGGGCGGAATGTGGAATGAAGAGTGTGATAGCCGCGGCCATAAGATTATTTTGAGTGATTACGAACTTAATATAAAAACATTAATATTAAGTTTCCTGTACATTCTTTCTTCTATATGGGGGATACAGCACGAAACTAGCGTACATTTTTCAGTTTTCTTTAATAAAAATTAAATACGAAAATACAAAAAAAAATCGTTCTATATCGCCTATTGTAAGAAGTATGAAAGGATATTTATATAAAAAAAGATTTTTATAATATTTTTTGTGGTATAGTATTTAATAATACACGGTATTTTAAAAAAATAAATAAATAAATCAGCTTCACGCTATATCCCGCACACAGCAGGGTAGGCAGAGGGAACCTAGTTTTACAGTCACACTTCGTGGCACTGCGCCACGACTCGCTTCCGGTATTTTAAAGTCTCTAAATAATACAATTTTAACGTATTAGCTAAAGCAACGTACTTGTTTTATAAGACCACATATTATTTAATAACATTATAATTTTAAGCGTGAAACGAAAACAAAAGTAAGGTCAAAACTTAATCTATATGACGTCAAATAACGATTATCAAATTGATACCTACAGAAAAATTAAGAAGTTTTGAATTTAATTTTTTTTTATAATAATTGATACTATTAATTGATGTTGAGATTATATATAAGTTTGTATTAAATTTATACAAAAAATTATATATGTACAAATATTTTTTTTTATACGAGCTGTTTTCTGTTTGATACTTGTATGTTCGATTTCCTTCGGGGGAACGAATTATTTTTATTCCTTCGCTTTGTTAACAAGAGGAAGTGCGGCGTTGAGTACCGCCACACAACGCGCAATGTCCTAAAAATTTGGTGGTGAGTGGGAAACAAAGTAGTTGAACATGAGGTTCCCTCTTTTTTGCTATATACGAATGTGTAAGAATTTGAATTTATTACTACTATATAAGTAAATATATTACTGTACGTCAAATACCGGAAGTTGCGGCTTACCATATGTTTATTGAGTTATTGATTAATAAAATAATATATAACTACTTCCGCTATAATTATAATATATGTTCAATTATCTTTAATACAACTTTTTTCCTTTTTTTTACTTGCATAAACATTTATTTTTAATAATTCTATATTTCCTAATAAGTCATCATATAATATATAAATATGTAAATACTGAAATAATAAAATCGTAAATCTGAATACCACTTTTAGGGCCGGGATTAGTAGATAAAACGCGGCGTTGTCTTCCGCTAATTAACTTTCAATATCTCAAACATAAGACAAAAACTCTAGAACGTAGGATTTTCCCACTCCTTCTCGCACTTTGCTTTGCGGAAATGTCCAATACGCGTGATGCTACAAAGCGTGAAAACGGCTTCTTCCGAAAAAGGGAGTGATTGTTCACTAAGCTCCTTAGTGCCCACCACAAACTCGTGAGATATGTGCCCATTAAAAAATGTTGGTTTTAACTTAATCGCCCGCGCATACATTAGTTATATTGTAATTGGTGTCAATTCTAAGTATCAAACGACCTTTGCTCAAGTGAATGCTTGTCCTTATTCTAACTTTGGGTCAGACTTTTAGCTATTGTTTAATTTATAGCTTTTTAGTTAATATCTTTTTATAAGGCAGCATTACGAGATCAGAAGTAATACGATGGATGTGAGTTCGATTTCCAGCAGGCTAAGCAGAAGGAACCTAAACATAAAAACTTAAGACCCATTATTCCTCATTTTCCACTCAATATTTGCGACCATAAGTGACGGCCAAACTTAACGCCTCACTTCGTCTTTTCTGGTACAAATGTGAGGCTCGATTGGGAATTGAACCCACAACAATCGTCTTTACAATCGGATATTAAGCCGCTGCGAATCGGCGGCCTAAAAAAATATTAACTAATAACTTTTTGATAATTTTTGTAACTTTTTCTGGTCTGGCGACGCCTCTAAAATGAGCGGAAAAGCGGTTTCTTAACCTACTCCATATATATGTAGGTATAATAATATTTAAATTATAAATTTTGTGAAACCTTGAAAGTTTGTTAATACAAGGTGTTACGAGTGTTTTCAAAAAAACTACTATAATTATTAATTTTATAGGCATTTTTTTTTAACTTCCAAAACTTGTATTTTTGTTTTTGTTTTTATTTTGTTTTGTACAAGGAAATGATTGGAATGAAATCAATTGATACCTTAAAAACAAATTTTCAATATCATTAAAACTTAAAAATGTAAAAAAAAACAATTAAGCTAATTAATGGCATAAATAAATCAATTATTTAAAGTAATTTCAGTTGTATGTTGAAAATTGATATAATTTATGATATCAAATTGACATACTATATAGGCGGCGTTGGGTTCCGCCAGTCAAAACGCCATTACGTCTAGAAAATTAAACGGAAACTTAGGAACGGAGAGTCTTAGCACTAGGGTCCCTAATATATGCGGAATACTGCGTGAAGCTACAAAAACAACTAATATTATAGATATAATGTGAATTATTCAAATAATTGTGGAAGAATGTTAATGTACTCGCATATAGTATGCATTGGGTATAAAATTTTTCCATTTCCTTAGTAAGAAAAAAATACAAAGTTAGGAACGGAGTCTCCTAATACATATGCAATACATACTGTGTGAAACCACAAAAACTACATTATTTGAAGCTTACAAAAACAACTTACATTATTATTAAAGAATTTAAGTTAATACATATAAGTATTTACGGAATTGGGTATAATGTTTTTCGTTTCCTCATAGTAAGGTTAGAAAAACGCAGCGTTGAGTTCCACACAGCCATTTTACTATACAAGTATTTCATTTGAATATAAATGACACAAAAAAAAAACAATAAAAATATAAAAAAGAGCTTGAATCTATCACTTACAGGCAGGCGTAAGGACAATGTAATAAGGGAGGATTCACACTATAGTGCCGATCACGGTTCATCCTCGGTCAGTACTAAGTTTGATAAAATGAAATTTTTGTATGAGGAACAATGATCAAGTTCACGCATATAATATTTCTCATAAAAGAGTATAGGATCGGACCGAAGACGTACCTTGACCGGCACTATAGCGTGAATCCTTCCTAAATATTTATAATGTACATAAACAAGTTCTAACAGGCGTACAAGAATTTCGTTTGGACGGTTACGATAAGGGGCGGGTTCGTGTCCCGCTGCGTAATTTTTTTCTATTTTTAAAAATATACTTTTAAATATTTCAAAATATGATCTAACACTCTTTGTTTTATGACCCGCATTTAAGTAGATTAGTTTAAGATTTCAGTGTCTCTATTGATAAGAAGACAAGAATAAGAATTCGAGACATTGTACATAGAAAACCGTAATCCAACGCCATGTTTTGTCTATCAAAATTGGGAGAAGAAAATAAATTATTTCTTTTCCCTGAGATATATGATAGATCCCACTACTATCGCGCTTGCAGTGGATATGTTTTCCTGCTTTGCCACGATGGCTTTTGTAGCTTCACTCTGTAACCCGCATTTAGCAGTATGGGCAGAGATAGAAAAGTGTTATCTTTAAATTTGCATTGCGTGTTTAGTGGCGGAACTCACAACGCGCTTTGCCTCGACACCAGAGCGAAGAAATGAAAATAAAAATGTATATAAATATTTTACTTCCTCGAGTGGGGATCGAACCCACAACCAGTCGATTTTACAGTCACACTTTGTGCCCCTGCGCCACGACTGGCCTCAAATTTGTGTAAGCTTTCTGAGCATAATATTATGTAATAGTAAAACCTAGGACATTATAATAACAATAGTTTTGCATATCTAAGAGTATGTATCTATCTTAACAACATTCTTATCTAAAACTAGATAAGTTAAATTTAATGGTTACGTTAAATTATATATTTTTGTTTTCAATAGCCATGGTATAATGCGATGGTTGTGGGTTCCACTCCCACTTGAGGGTATGAGTTATTTTTATTTCTAAAAGAAAACTGCGATGTTGAGTACAGTCGCTCAAAATGCAATTGCTCGTTGTCTATGTAGCTAAATAAGGGATAAAGCGCGAAAAAATACAAGCCGTCTAGTTGAATTGAATAATTATCTATCATTTTATGCAATGTTATGAAATAAATCAATTAAAAAAAAACTTTACGTTGTATCCCGTATGTAGCACAGTTTGTAGAGGGAATCTAGTATTAAGACACTCCGTTCTCTACATACTCCGAAATATTCGAAATATGTGGGTGAATTCGAAGCGTGTCAGTGGTAGAGCCACACTTTTTGCTTTGACTAGAACTGGAAAATAAAAATAATTAATTCTCCCGAGTGGAAATCGAACCCACAACCGTTCACTTCATTTTATACATAGGAAAATTATATATATAGGAAAATTATCTGAATTTTCAGTTACAGTACAGTTTTTTAACATCAAAAGCTCCTTATAGCTTGACTTTGGTACCCAACACACAGTGTATATACATACGTACCTACTGTTATTATTTATATATTTACTATAATATAAGAAGTTCCTTGTAGTATTCTATAGTGCATATAGTCGTTAAATTATATTATTATATATGAAGTCGTACTGGGCTTTAAAACAATGAACCAACAATCGTGAATCAAGATATTATGAAAAATTTAAGAAAAATAAAACTGAAATTCAACATGTTTTTTTAATAATTATTAGTATATCGTGTATGAAATTATAGTTACGATCAATAACAAAAACAAAATCTATTTGAATATATCAAATTAATCATATTAATTGAATTGTACAAATTGTAGCTCAAAAAGTCCTAAGTTCATCAAAACCAAGGCTACTTAATTTCCTACTTACTTCAAGCACTTGTCACAAATTAAATAACCGCAATCCACTGATTTAAATAAACAAATTTAAGTAAATAAATAAAATATTATTAATATAATATACGTGCGTACGCTAAAACGTGTTATGGCTGACTGAGAGCGAATCGAGCAACAGATGACTATAAAGACCTTGCGCATGTGAAAAGTTGAAAATCAATATAACCTGTTGAGTTTCGCGGCTTTTTCTTTTCATCTAAAATTTTTGGGTGGCGTTGTTGGCGTTGAGTTCCGTCGTTTGACACACAATAACTTGAGTTTGGGTGGGTTTCTTAATTCTAGGCTGTTTCAGTGAAACGAAAGAAAGAAATCCAGAAACAAATGATTATGCAGCTTATGGTGATGACAATCTTTTATTTAAGCAAGTCAATAGTGTATTAAATTATTAAATAAAGAACTCTATGTGGGAAAAGCGTCAATTAAAATAAAAAATATATATTGCATTATATTTATGCAAGCACCTTTGAAATGTTAAAAATCAGAAGACTGCCACCTGCTCGGAAGGAAGTGGGTGTGGATTCGAATACTGTTTTACAAGAAGAAAAATCACTATATGAATTAGGTATTGCATAACTTTAATGTAAAGTATGTTATATCATAAAATACTAAATTTACGCATTTTCTGAACTTATTACTAATTTATCAAAGACTAAACTGTCAATAAAACCATATAATTGTTTTGTTAATTTTTATCAAAATAATTTATATCTTCCTTCCTCATAGCTCTTCTTCTTATTTTGTTATTTAATACCATAGTTTTTCTAACTGCTCCAAATAGATATATAAAACATATTATTAGTATAAACATTCTCCAAGAAGAATTTATGCCCATAACTTAAGTGTAGTCATCACATAAGTAAATATACTATTAGTATATACTTTAATGAGGCTAACGTGGTGCAGCGGCACAGACTCTGACTAGCACGAGCCGGTTGCGGGTTCAATTCCCACTCGAGGAAATGAAATATTTAATATTTTCACTTTTGCTCCGTTGCCGAGGCAAAGTGCGGTTTTAAGCTTTTGTCCTTGCAGGACGACTGGTCTCAAAGATACATGTTGATTGCATCTATTTAATGTCAATGAAACGCTAATCAATGTTTCCGAGCTCGACTGAAAAATTACAACAACTTACATAAATATATGGGCTTAATCATTAAGGAAAAAATGCTACACAAAAAAGTTACATAATTTATCTATTACAATGGAGTTTCCGTGTAGTGAAAATGGTAATTATCTAGAGTATTTGTTATTTTACTTTGTAATGTCATATATTTTTTTATCATAGTGGACTAAGGTAGGTCAGGTCTTCGAAATTAGTATTCAATATTAATTTATTTATCAAGAGAACGTATAAAAATTTTAACGAAGCGAGATTTGAATTCGCGCCCCTTTGGAAAAATCTCTGTGGGGAGATTTTTACGAATTTCCGCTACTTAAGATAAGAAATATTGTTTGACAAGAGAGAATACTATATTATGAATTCTTTTTTTACATTTTTAAAATGTTATTCCACACTTAGGAAAGAAAAATACTTTACCATTAAGAAAACGTATAATATTTGAACCAACAATTCTAAATAATTATCTTTGGGTAGCGGAATAACAACTTAAAAATGTTAGAACAATATTAATTTAATATAAATATATCAATTTTATACTATTTAATTTAAATGAATTTTTAGTTTATACTACTATTTAGAGGCCAGCCGTGGCGCAGGGGCACAAAGCGTGACTGTAACGCGGCCGGTTATGGATTAGATCCCACACGGGGAAATAAAATATTTACTTAAACTTATATTCTCATTCCTTCTGAACTCAACACGCAATGCCTCTAAAATTCGTCGAAAAGTGAGAAACGGAGTGTCTTAACACAAGATTTTCTCTGCCTATCTTGCAGTGTGCGGGCATACAATGTGAAGCTGATCTTTATCACTTTATGTGGCGATTAAAGTAATATCATTTTTCCTTGATAAGTGGACGAAGTATCCAACACAAAAATGTTTTTCTATTTAAACCAATAATAATAGTTCCTGTTATTATTGTGTTAAATCAAGTAGGTATTAGTCATCAGTTTTATTTTAAAAATATTGTGTGCTATTTAAGAATAAAAAAAACTAATTATTACTACGGAGATTGAACCTAAAGCAAATGCGTACAGTGCCGATGATGTGACCTTATACTTTGAAATAAATTTTAAAAAATCGGTTCAGTTTCCCGGTTTCCCGCATATCAAGCGTTGACAGAGGGAACCTAGTCCTAAAATACTAGCTTATTGTCGAGACATTGTCTATTCAGTGGAGGGACTTAACGCCGAAACCACAAAACCTGTATAATTATAACGCAAATATAAACAATTCGCCTTAAACAGGATTTTAATGAATGAGTAATGGAAATCACAGCTTCGTATTGTTCCGTAAATATTTAGTTTTTTTTAGAACGTCATTTATAAATAATCTAATAACGCTTAGTATACCGGTGTCGCAGTATAGAGTATTTCAAGTTAGTTTATACTGCCTGATCTGGAAATCCCCTAAAGTAACAGGTAAATGTAAAAACCCAAGGCCTTGGTTTTCACGAAGAAAGTTGTATTTATCCGTTATGTGACATAATATCAAACGCCATAAAAGAATTGACTGTAAATTTATATAATTCTACTAGAAACTGCTCGCTTCAACTTGTTTTTATATTATTTAAAAAATATATGTTTTTTTAACAAAATGATGAATGTCCTTTCTAATACCTTTAAGAATAAGTGTGCAAAGTTACATCATAATCGGTTTAGTAGTTTTGGCGTGAAAGCGTAACAAACAAACTTACATTAAAATTTATAATATTAGTATGAACTCTAGTGTATTGCTCGCGACCTTCTCCGGTTTGACCATACGATAGTGACGTATATGTTATTTTGCTCTTATATATTTCACTAATAGTGATCCGTAAATTTATTTGCGTTTAATTTTAGACTAGCTCCACGCTGTATCACCCATATAGCAGGGTAGGTAGAGAGGTTCTCTCACTTAGTGCTAAATAAAACAACCTGTCTCTAAAGTTACTACTACTTAGTAGATGAAAAAAATTTTCTCTTTCCAGAACTCACCGGAAAGTGGGGAACGGAGTGTCTTAAGTTCTACCCTGATGTGTGCAGGATACAGCGTGAAGCTTATATATTTTTCTCTCTTACTTCTCCTCAAATTTCAGCTTTTAAGTGAAAAAAATTATTTCCATATAAAAAAATGCCATCGTCATACTAAAAAAATCCCCGAGTACATTGTACTTTGACGCAATAACTTGCGCTTGCGCCTACGTTTGACGTCGTCAGCGCAACGTCAACTAATTTCTACTTATTCTGTAATTTGATAGGTGGTGACATAAAAAAGTAAAAAAAAAAACCTTATTACGCGTTTATAAAATGCTGCTAAAGCATGAATATACAAAATTTGTATTTAATACTAGCCTTTATCCATACTTTTGTTTATTAATTTTTCAATATTAAATGTTAAGTGGAAAAACACCGTATTATATAAACCAGCCGTCGAATCATGTTATTCATCTATCATGTTGGTTTGCTACTCATAGTACATTATCACGAAATGATGCTGAAAACGGAGGACGGAGTGTCTTAACACTAATTTTCATCTATCTAGTTCCTACTCTAAGTAGGAAAAAGTTTCTACATGCTTTTTTTGAAAACAGCCGTTTTGTATTAATATTTTTTGAATTGGTTAATATTTAAAATGTTTAAAATGTCTAGTCTAGACAAGATGACTTGCGTCAAGTGACACTGCCAGTAAGCACTTGGAAGTAGAGAAAAGAGATACTTTCACTATAGCAATTCACAAAAGCGCGGTAATATATAAATAATAGAGAAATTCAAAATAAACAGCTCAAAAATTGCAGTAAACAAAATAGAACTTTGAACTTTTCAGCCATTCCGTTAATAAAATTGAATCTCATATGGTTAGTTGATTATGGCGGAAATCTTCCGGTTAGCAAATGTAATATTGATAGGTTTTTGATTGTACATTAAATATATTGATATGACTATAATGATGCCTACATAATATGAAGGCAATTTAGTTTTTGTTTTATATAGTTATTTCATTTTTGTAAAATTTGTTGATTAATTTAGTCTTTATCAATAAAAATGCATATTTCATTTAAAAAATGCTAAAATTGTATTAGTGTATTTTTTTAAATTAAAGCTTCACGCTTTACCCTGCATGTACGAGTATGCACAAATCATAGGCAGAGGGAACCTGTGATCCTAGTGTTAAAACACTGTTCTAAATAAGACATCCCTGTTCCCCATTTTCCGCCGAATTCTGAAGACATTGCGTGTTAAATGGCGGGACTCAACTCGACGCTTTCCCTCGTTACAAGAGCGAGGAAATGAAAATATAGAATATCTCTGTTTATCGAATGGGAATTGAACCCACAACCTGTCGTGCTTACAGTTGTATGCTTGTGCACCTGTGTCATAACTGGTGTTCCTACTCAATACAGCGTAGCGTACGCGTTCGATTCCCACTCGAGGGAAGGAATTATTTTTATTACTTCATTCTGGTATCATGATTGCGTTAAATTCCCCCATACAATGTTAATTTAGAATTGCTTGTGCATTTGACATTATGAGGGTATATTTTATTTAGGTGATTTCGATCAAATAATGTGAATTTAGAGGCCAGTCGTGGGGCAGGGGCACAAACTGTAACTGTAAATCGACTGGTTGTGGATTCGATCCCCACTCGAGTAGATGAAATATTTCTTTAAATTTTTATTTCCATTTCTTAGCTCTGGTGTCGAGCCAAAGCGCGGCGTTGAGTTCCGCCACTCAACACGCATTGCCTCCAGAACTTGTGGGAAAGTGGGGAACGGAATGTCTTGACACGAGGTTCCCTCTGTCTACCCTGCTGTTTGCGGGATACATAATACAGCATGAAGCTGTTTTATTTATTTTGATTTTAGATAGTCCGTTCATCCATTTCATTGCATTGAGAGGCGGAAATCAACACCGCGCTCTGTCTGTTTATCCTTTTTCTATTATATTTATTTCTATAATATAGTTATATTGCTCGACATGAGTAAGGCTTAAAAATGTATATTTGTATGTTTATGTTATAGATATTTATACGGGTATACAATAAAAAAAAAGTTTGTACTGTAAGCCTATATAAAAGCACTGTAAGGTCTCTTGAAACCTAGAATAATGCTAGAAGTAGGATGAAATTACACACGAAGGCTTTTAAGCCACTTCAACTTAAAGTGATAAGATTGCTTTCCACTAGATAGTATTTTGAAGTGCTATTGAATACGATTATTTTCAATTAACACTATTGTAACGTAGTAGAGAACTGCCTTACACGAGATGGCTACGGGTTCAATGTATGACGAAAAACAATAAATAATTTAATACATGACGAAATACCTAGTGTCGTAGACGAAGACGTATTTAATTAGTAGAAGACACGTAGCGCGGTGTTGAGTTCCACTTCTTATCTGACAATGTTACGAAAATTTGGCGACGAATGGGGAACGGAGTGTCTTAACACAAGATTTCTCTGGAGTAAAGCTAAAAAAATGCTGTTCCTTTATCTGGCCAGGTTCGGTGTTGAATTCAGCTAACAACCTTTTGCTTCGTGTTTTGAGTGCTTACCCGTTTGTTTGATATTTTCAAAGATTCCTTTGTTTTTCATGGATTTTTTAGAAATTGGGCAGTGAACTTCACTTCACTTTTAAAAAAATTGTAATAGCTCAACTCTCAGATTACCAAATCTAACAGAATTTTTAGGCAGGTATTGATGTATTTAATAGATTCACTTTAAATTTGTGCCATTTTCATCTTTTTACATTCTGGGTTCAAGAATGTATACAATCGCTTTAGTCTGCTTTTGTCTTTCCGTTTGTCTGTACACACGCATCTTCTGAACTACTGAACCGATAAGAATGAAATGTTTTGTTGTAGAAGTATTCAAAATAATCGTATTTTGTATTAATTAAACACTTAATTTTTTTTTATCTGTATTGTCTCTATGTGACTCTAACTGTCGGATAGTAGAGTTAATGGCAAATTTTTATCCCGGAATTCCCGAAAAAACCACATTTACAGTGCGCAAATCTAGCACTAACTAATCAGTACCTAAATAGATACGACATAACTAAGTATCATATAAAAGATTATAGTAACGATTTATTAAACGTATGTCTGTCTGTGATTTCAAAATAACTATGTTTTCATTACAGTACATTCATTGCATACATTACAATACAACACGAATAAACAATTTTAAAAATTGTGTTCTGTCTTCGAGATTATCGAGCAACATATACTATTCATCCCTTAATCAATTAATTCCTGCAGTATAGAGATTGATACGGAGAAAATTGCGTTACGTACCATGTATATATATATATATATATATATATATATATATATATATATATATATATATATATATATATATATGTGCCTACTAAACATTTTTTTAATAAATAGTACATTATTTTAATAAATAGTACCTATAGATAGAAATACTAAAATAAACCAAATCTCCCCTAAATATACTTAAATAAAATTAAATACAAATGAAGCGGGTGAAATCAAAAAAGAAGAAATCACAGTATGCAGATAAAATGACAAAAACGTTCATAATTCGTTTTCATAACATTTTATAGTTTAGCGAAGTTTTAAGTGGAATGCGATGCTAGAATTTATTTGTATATAAGCTTATTATGAACTACACTTTACATCCTGTTCTGTGTGCATGTTGACCTGTAATCTATAACAAGTACTAAGTTACTTAGTATTGTTTCATACATTTCTGCAAATACAATATAATATAGAATAATATATAATAATATATAAGTAAAAAAATACGGTTATATTGAGGCCGGTCGTGGCGCAGTGGTACAAAGTGTGACTGTAAAACCGACTGGTTGTGGGTTCGATCCCCACTCGAGGAGATGAAATATTTACTTAAATTTATATTTTCATTTCTTCGCTCTGGTGTCGAGGCAGAGCGCGGCGTTGAGTTCTGCCACTCAACACGCAATGCCTCGAAAATTCGTCTTAACACTAGGTTCCCTCTGCCTACCCTGCTGTGTGCGGGATATAGCGTGAAGCTAAATTAATTATTTTTTTTTTTAAATACGGTTATAAAGAAGCGCTGAGTTGAGCCTCGATATGTTAAAATTTTAATACGTTTTTAATATAATGTGTTTTTTTTTCAGTTTCACGCAATTCAACGCATAGTAAGGAAAGAAAATTCGCTTGCGCGTTTCGAAAATTAGCGGAAATTTGCGATATGAATGTCTCTATCTTTTGATTGCGTTGTCTTAGAAGTTTCGTTTGCCACATCTTCATTGGACAATATACCTCAGTATTTGATATAAATTTTAGCTTGATATCTCCATCCGTTCCTGGAAAAAGAGTCTTGATAGATATGATAGACGGACGGTCGGACGGACAACCAAATGATCGTATAAGGGTTCCGTTAATTCCTTTCCAGGTACGAAACCATGAAAATCCGTAAATTTCTGTTCAGCTTTACTCTTTTACTCACATAGCATGGACTAGAAGGAGAACAGGGTAGAGAGAAACTAGTGCTTAAACACTCCGTTCCCAACGCACATCATAATGTTCGAGATGTTACGTGTTGAGTGGCGGTCATCAAAATCAACGTCTCTTTGCTTCATCCCCTCTAGTGGGAATCAAATTCTAGTGCCGCCCTGATCGATTTCAACTCCACGGTCTCAGTACTTCATAACATTAATTACTTTTAAATAGGTTGACACCTTCGTGGTGGTTTCAAAGAGACATTCGCAAAGTTTGCGGTTCAAATACAATACAACAAACACATATAATATTTTATTAGCAACGGATATTTTAGTTTGCGGTTAATATTTAACACTATATTGTGTTTTGTTGCTTATGTTATTACATTATGACACATATGACACAGATGGCACACGCTTGAATATATACGAAGAATGTGGATTTAAATCCAAGAGGGGGAATATTTAATGTATTTTTAATTTCCTTGTATGGTATGTCTAAAGTAACAAGTGCTTGAATACAGTATGAAAAAAAAAACTTTTTTGTGAAGAGCCATCCAAAAAAATATCAGAAACAAACAGATTCACGTTTTTTTGTTTAATTTTTCGTCAATTTCCGAAATATTTTGAGTTGAGCGATTTGTCAGTAAATTTTTTAAATCTAACTTTCCACGAGTGGAAATCAAACCCACAACAATAGTGTCAATCACAGTCAATCACAGACAGAACTATGAAACGAATGACGAAAAAAATTATGTAGCATTGTCGAAAAAAAAACAATTAAGTATTATACAACACAAAATGTGTGGCCAAATAAAAAAAATATAAAAAAAAATAAGAAAAGTTTAATAATATATCCTTGTACCTATTTATAACTGAAAGTTATTATTTTAAACTGATTAGTACAAACAATGAAGATTGTTCACGATATTTGATGCAATAAAGTCGTTAATTTGAAAACAATTATGGTTTTTTTTATTACGGTACGGTACAATAGTGTAAAAAACAGTTCATCTTGGGTTCAAGGATATTAGATATCAGTATCACGTAAAGCAGGCTGCAAACCGGTAACTTAGTGTTAAGACACTCCTTTCATCACTTTCCGATTAATATCACATAAAATGCAGCAAAAGCGAAGATATATACACATCACTGATATCTTTTAGTTGCATCGATTTGTAAGCTTAATTTTTTTTTCTCCAAGGAATCTTAAACCTAGATATTTGATCAACCTTGAGGAAAATGGTCTTGACATACGGACAACAAATGGACAATATAAAGGCGAACGTTGTAATTTATAGAAATAGGAATGCTATACCATTCGCTTCTCGGTATAAATCAACGATAAAAATAATTAACATTTTTTAACTAGTCCATATTTATAAACTTCACGTCTTTACGCACGGCAGTGTTGGCAGGGTACTCAGTTCTTAGCTTCCCTTCTAACTTTATTAGATAGGGAAAATTAAAGTAATTCATTCGGTGAGGTCCATAGATAATAAAAACAATAGACAATTTTATATACTCTATAGAAGTCCTTATTTTATTTATTTAATTTTCGAATTTGCCAACAATTAACTTGTAATTATATTATTGTGAAGAAATTGTGGTCTGTTGTACCGTATATTATATTTTTGGGTTTGCGATGAGAATGTGCACATAGCACTGTAGGCAGAGGAAATCTGGGCACCTGGTGTTAAGACACTCATTAAGATACTTCCTTTATCACTCTCCGCCGAATTATTAAGGCATTGCATATGGAGTGACAGAACTCAACGCCGTGTTTCGAGAGAATTTCATCATAAAGACATCACTTGATTGTATGTTTATCTAAACAAGAATATGTGTAATTTATTACACTTAAAATATTTGCTTCTTATAAAATCAAATTATCGAGTCAACATGAGGTCGAGTGACCATTTTGAAAATACACGTGACCTTAAAACGACGTTGCACGTTTCAAAAATTAAATCAGAAGATTATTATCTTAAGAAAGGAACTAATTATTTCTCGCAAGGTTTTTTATATTACTACTTCTTATGTACATATACATAGATATATGTAATTATACATATGTAATACTAGCTTTTGTATGCAGCTTCGCCTGGGAGCTAAAAAATAACGATAACTAAGTGAAGTGGATGACCCATGTCACGTTGTAAGTGCCCGAGTTACCCTAATACTGACCGCCGTCAGTAATAAATCTATCGTAATAGCTATTTTCTACATCCTGTAGCCTTCCCCGTTAAGTGGACTATTCAACACGAAATTAAATTTATAATACTAATCAGTAGTTTCCAAGATTAGGACGTTCAAACATACATATATTTCAGATTTATTATTACGATTCATTTTTACCTCCAAAATTGGACGGAAAATAGAGAAGCGTAGTGCTTTGACATTAAGTTCCTTCTACCTACATTACTGTGTACAGCGTGAAGCTGAAGAAAAAAAGTATATATCGAATACACTACCGTCGCGTGTACATTCCAACCTCTTAACTGCGCCACAATTATATCAAAGTTAATACGTTTAACTTAACAGGTTTGACTGGTTTGAGAGGTCACGCACCAAATTATGCACATTCGTGACGTCAATAGTAGGTAATTTTGATTAAAATTATATTAAATACCGTTTATGATCATTTTTTTATATATATATTTTATATTGTCGGGGTCGATTTGGCAATACTCTACTGTAGTATGTACTGTAAAAGGCGCAAACACGCGACGTGTCAGGTGAATATTTGGTCAAAAATTGTTAAACAGTTTTTTTTAACCAAAAAAGCCTTTGGAGCTATTTTAAAGTGTTTAAAAATAGACATATTTACAAATATATACGTGGGAAAATATGGTTTATGTAATTTTTTTTAGCTTATCTTGCACGCTGTATCCAGTAAGCTGTATCCTACACTTAGCAGGGTAGGCAAAAGAGATTTGGAAAGCTAGTGTTTAGTCACTCCGTTCCCATTGGGATACGCTTTTTGTGAGGTCACATTCTCCGACTGGGAGTCAAACCTACAACTGTCGTACTTGCAGTCGCATGCTTATGCCCTTGTGCCACGATTTCAAACTGAATATTAAACCTACTTGAAATATGATTTTCGATCAATTATCTAACAAAAGTTTATGATTCGCAAATTTCCGCTTAGTTAGGTCTCCGAGCGTCATGGTCTAATGAACATCAAGGTTCTATTAAATAATGCTTGTAATTCTTACGCTTTAACGACTTAAGTGCACTCGTGTTATACATTTTTTAAGTATAATAAAACCAAAATTATATTTATATGATGCGATTGATTTTGTAAATTTTAACAATGTTTCAAGAATTCGGCGGTGCATTTCACTAAGTTCCCAGGTTCCCTCTGCCTACCTTGCTATGTGCCACGATACCTCGACACGTAATGTCTCTAGAATTTGGCAGAAAGCGGGGAATGGAGTGATAAAACCTTAGGTTCTCTTTGCCTATCTTGTTATGCGGGAAAAAACGAGAAACTGCTTTGCTTTGCTTTATTATAAACAAAAAATATTTTCCTTATCGATGGATGGCCTCAACGGATCATGGGTTTTCCTATTGTTGACGAATTTTTTAAATTTTCTTTGAAGAGAAAAAAATAATTGCTTATCAACAATAAAGGAAAAAATTGCTTTGAAAATAAAGACAATGTCTTAGTAAATGAATTAGTATTAAAATTAAACAGCTATGTGTAATGTACTATATTATTTGTTATTTGCAATGTTAATTGTTTTTATTTGTATATTAAGTAGAGGTTGCTACGGCTTATACGGTTAATATAGGTTGTTGTTTTAACTTTATTTTTTTTTAATTTCGTGATGTTCATATTTAGTAGGATAGGCAAGGGGAAAGCGAAGCGAAAAATGTTTTTTTTTTAACTTCAAACTGAATAAGCATCTGCACTACTAATTTTAAATCGTTGCATCTAGATTGGCGTAACTCAACGATGCCCTTTATCTCCTTCTCATAGGGAGTAAAGGATAATAATTTATTACCCCGTGTAGGAATCGGGCCCACAACCTACGCGTTTACAGCTGCGCCGCGGCACCACGACGGCCGTCCATTATTATGAGCGAGGTTAAGTTTTGCTACGAAAGAAGTATATTAGCACTAGGTTCCCTCTACCTACTATAGTATAAAAGGGATACAGAGTGAAGCTATACAAACCAACAAAACTATAATTATATCTATGTAGTTACTTAGTTTATATCAATTTCTTAATAAACTTAATTCAGGAACTAGATATCTGTTATTTTTATGAAAAAAAAACCTGATGATAACATTTAACTTAAACATATGTTATATAATAAATATTTAGACTGATAACAGAGAGTGAATGATCTCGTAATTGTCACATGTTTACACTAACTTGGGTTATATAATAAAATGATCTTAAAGTACATATATTACAATGTATGCACGTGTTTGTACCAAACATTAAATAAGCTTGTCCACAGTAAGATAATATGATGTTAAATAATAATAAAAAATTGAATCAGTCCCAGTCAGTCAGTCAGTCAGTGGAGGCCAGTCGTGGCGCAGTGGTACAAAGTGTGACTGTAAAAACCAACTGGTTGTGGGTTCGATCCCCACTCGAGGAGGTGAAATATTTACTTAAATTTATATTTCCATTTCTTCGCTCTGGTGTCGAGGTAAAGCGCGACGTTGAATTCTGCCACTCAACACGCAAAGCCTCCAAAATTCGGCAGAAAGTGGGGAACGGAGTATCTTAACACTAGGTTCCCTCTGCCTACCCTGCTGTGTGCGGGATATAGCGTGAAGCTAATTAATTAAAATTTAATTTATTAATTCAAAAATTGAATCAGCTTCACGCATACAGCAGGGCAAGCACAAGAAATAATGTTAAGACACTACGTTCTCCAAATTCCGCCAAATTTTTCGTGGTGTTAAGAGGTGGAACTCAACGCCGAGATGACGTTAAAATAATCCTTTTTTATATAACAGGGTAGGCAAAGGGAACCTATTGTAAAGACATTTTGTTTTCCACTTTTTGCCATATTTTAATAAAAGTATGATGCTCCTTGTTAATACTACTCTCAACCTTTTTGATATTATACTTTTTATTTAGAAACGTATAACACATTTAACATACTAGAATGCGAACCTGCACCTCTTGGAAACCGTCCAAGATGAACCTAGGGTTCAAATCCCGCTACGTTAACATATTTATATGTTAAAACATTTTTTTTTTAAAGTGTTATTCCACACTTAGGAAAGAAAAATACTTATTTAAAAAAGTATAAAAATTTGAACGCAGCGGGACTCGAACCCGCGCCTCCGCTTCAAATTTTTATACATTTTTAAATAAGTATATTTATATGTTTCTAAAATAGTACTTTTCTTCATCTCTTTAAAAATGTTAAAAACTTAATATAAATCGCAACATTAAGGTAAAACAAAAGTCTGACCCTGATACTCTAAAAAAGGTCATGTAATAGATTTAATAACAAAATATAAATATGTATATAAGAGAAAGGTTATAAAATGACAACTCGTTCATTTCCTGTTTCCTTTACGATTGCCAGTTCAAATCCTGTACTATAATAACATGGAAAGGAGAGAAGTAGGATTTATCATTAATTTCAAGGTCATAAAAGTGAAGTGTGAAGGTAACAAAATCATTTTTAAGTCTAATTCTGATTCAACGTTAAGGAACCATTGCGTAATATAATTGTATCTAAAAGTGTGTTACGGGTCAATGTTATCTTATACATACATACATACATACATATGTTAGGCAAAAAAAAATGGAAAAAATATGTGTCTAACGTAAAGTAGTTAGAGAAGAAAAAAAATATGAAAAAAAGTTTTTTGTCTCTGTGTAAATAAGGTATTTAGTTTCTTTCAATAACTGTCAGTTGTATTTATTATTATTAAAAAGGATATGGATTTATGTATGAATATCTTTATTTTTGTTTTATTTGTGATAATATATACACTATAATTAGAAGAGGCTCGTGGCGCAGCGCACAAGCGTGTGACTGTAAACGCAACGGGTTATAGGTTCGATTTCCACTTGAGAAAATGAAATGTTTAATATTAAAAAAAAAGATACTAAAATAATTAAACGTCGCTGGACTCGAACTTCTTAGAAAGAGTAAGGATTCAAAATTCTAATTCAGAAATTATAGAAGGCAGAATTTGAACCAGTGTCGCCAAACGTCGCGATTTTTGGCAGTATGTTCCCATTTTTAGCAAAAAACTAAAACAACAGACCTAGTTTTGCTTTTATTGGATTGTGAAATTTTGTGCCATGCACTGTGACTTTTTTTTTGTTAATTTTTTAAACTCTTACTAGTTAAAAAAAATCTCTACTAACAATTTTAGAGAAATATAAATAAGTATATTCCGAATTCACTGAGGTCTTAGTTATACTAAGACCAAACTGTCTTACAGACATAAACCCAACAATTACACTACTACTTTGTATCATCATCTATCACTCAAATAAATGGATAAGATATGAACTAACGATAACTTATATTTTTAGAACAATCTCGTTTTTTACTCAAAAGGATTAAAAATCCTTCGTTTCATCAAGATCTGACAACGCTATTTCGACATAGCTCGAGAAGAGCGAGGCGAGGAGTGCTTGGGTCGTTAAATATAATTTCAAAGTAGCACTCTTCTAAATTTTGTTCTTCCTTAGTTTGAGTTGAAATATTTGGAAAAAATTTTGTATCGTATGAAAAATTTCCGACATTAATATATAAGCGAATTATACATACATTTTTAAATAATATACAAATGTAATAAAATATTACATATATTCATTAATTGATTTCCTTCTTATACCTACAATAATAATATATACAATATAAAAGGACACGTTTCTGCTAGGTACATAGTTTCAATGTATTTTCTGCGCCAAGTGAAATCCCATCAATGAATAATTACTTATTTATTATATACTATATTATATGAGCATAAGTATTAATTTCAATTATTTATTCGAAGTTTTTGACTATATATAATCAATGACTATTTTTAAAGCATACGTTCATAAATAAGAAATAAGAAATAACATACGTAGTTCTTTGTATAAATTAAAATAATTTATATTTGTTTAGTATTTTGTGTTTATTTTTATAAAATTTAAAGCTTAAATCTAATATTAATTAAAAATTAAAATTTGAACGAGAAAAACTCACCATTATCAGCTTTTTTTCCATTTCCATTTTTGGTGACGATCATGGAATCATTTCCATTTTTTGTGACGATTGAGGAATCATTTCCATTTTTGGAAACGATTATGGAATCATTTCCATTTTCCTTTGCAGCTACGAGCTCCTTCATTATCACAGAAATTAATTTAAAAAAATAAATAAAATGCGCACGTTTCGCGCGCTTTCCAACGTCACTTTGACACTACAAGTGGCAATGGCGGCAATTGGAGCGGGGAACCGTTTATGTTACGGCCAAGGTAAGCTCGATTGAATATCGAATAAAATATATTATTATGAATAAAAAAAAACAGATTCAACTAATCTTTGACTCGACTACGCTCAACCGATTTGTAACTGAAATAAAATTTACTTGGCTGAATGAATTTATAGTCTTCGCTTATTTTTTTTACACAGCGTCTATGACAGCGGTCGGAATAAAAATGGCACGTATAAAGCATTATTGTTTATTCATATACATATATATAGAGAAGCTGTAATTTTTATTGTTAAATATTGTGTAATAATAGTTATATAAATGTATTTATATTATCAATGGTAACAGTGATTAGAAGATATTCCTATAACAAAATATATGAGATATTGCATCACTTATTTCAATTTTAGTTTAAATTAATCAGTATAGTATAAGTACGTATTAATTTACAATTGTTAACAGCTTAACGCTACACCCCGCACGTAGCAGTTTAGGCAGAGGAAACCTGGGAACCTAGTGTTAAGATACTCCATTTCCATTAAGACATTTCCATTTCCCACTTTCTGCCAAATTCTGCAGGCATTGCGTATTGAGTGGCGGTATTCAACGCCGTGCCATGCCTCGTCAGAGCGATGAAATTAAAAAAATAAATATTTCATTTCCTCGAGTGGGAATCGAAACTACAATCTGTCGCGTTTATAGTAGCACGCTTCTGCCCCTGCGCCACGAATGACCTCAAATATATATTTAATTACATCTATGTAAGATATAACAAAATCATATTTAAGCAATTAACAAGCTATTAATGCTTTGTTGTCAGCCTTTTTATAATAAGATTGTACGGCCAAATGTGAATTACATTTACAGTTACGTTGCTATTATTTCGTTATAATATATTTGCGACTGTACACGGTTTCACTTGTCTCTTATGGTTCACACTGTACGCGCACCAAGCAAAGCTTACCTTGAAATGAACGTAGTGTCAACGACTACTGCATAGACACTACGTTCAGTCAGGGAAGTTCTTTGGGAATATATCCTCGGAATAAGGAAAATAAAAAGAAAAGATGAAAAATTGGTGCAATGATTTAAACAGAATTAGATTAAGTTTAGAACCATCTCGCAAACATCGTGAAGGTAATGTTTGTTTTATTTTTTATATTTTTATATAATTAATCACAAAAATCTTGTATATTCTAGAATCATTTTCCATTTTTACCTGTAAAATAAAAATATGAAAATATGACGCGTAATTTCTAAAGATTATTTTTGTCATTGAGAGAATCAGTAGTGGCACAGCGGCAGAGCGGCGCAGCATCTATATCTGTAGCTGTGTATCTGTTGTAAACATAACGATTGTGGGTTCGATTCCCACTCAGGGAATTTTGCATTTTCTTGCTAGTTTACAAGAAAAAATTATCGAATCGATGTCATTACCATATGTCCGAGATCCCGCTGGAAAAATCAGCTCGTATATGTTTTTTAATTAAACCATATTTTTTATGAATGATATAGCCAATGATATATAAGGTCAGGGCAAAAGTAGTTTTGTATTGTTCATACTAGGGAAAATATTTTTTTAGGAATATTTTTTATTTATTTATAATATGTAGGTGCCGTTTTGATTGATGACTTGTTGCCATCCTATTGGTAGTACCATGATTCCATTCCTGAACAATTTTGAGGTTGGAACACTTTCACACAGGCAGGTAGTGTTTACAGTGTTCTTTTGAGGTTAGCTTTATGCTTCCTAAAGAGGTCTACAATTGCCGAAAGAGGCGGAGATCTGATAGAGCAAGGTCAGGGCTATACGGAGGATGCATCAACACATCCCAGCCAAGCTCTCTAAACTTTTGCTGCGTGGCTATAGATGAGTGCAGTCTGGCGTTGTCATGGTGGAACACCACGCCCTTCCTATTCACCAACTCCGGTCGATTTTCCTTAACGGACGATTCCTATCCAATTCCACCATATAAATAGCATCACGTTGTTCCGAGTCAGGTCGGGCTTTGCCACGGTATGTGGGACTTGTCCATGCTTCGACCATGATCTTTTTCACAGATTGTTATTGTAAGTCACCTATTTTTCATCATCCGTAATCAACAGTTTTAAAAATGGTTTAGAATTGTAACGTTTCAAAAAAAAATCGCAAATGGAAACACGTTGCATTTTTATATGTAACAGTGTAGAAAAAAGAATAAACTCTGATTTGATATACGATTCAAGTGCAAAAACTTTTAATTAAACATCTGGCTGAGAGATCATTTTCTTGCAAATGGTATTGGGTTCAATATAAAAACAAGGACCCTACTATTTATTAACAAAAAAATATTCCTATAATTAAATCTTTTAACTACTACGTATTATTCTTAAAAAAAAAAGTTTTATTAATCAGATACCTGCTGATTTTTACAGCGGGTTCTTAGTCCATAAACTGCAAAAATACAGTAGATTGTATATCCTCTGTTCAAACAAATATGATTATTGCAATAAGTAAATAAATGATCTATTAAGCGGCGTGGGCGATAATCGTTAAAGTAAATAGTACCAACAGTTAATGTGCTTAATGTTAGTTTTTTTAAAATTTCCTCTTTGAGTCTTTGAATATTGATGCTATATAATACAAATGTTCTTTTGTTTACCTTTTGTTTTTCAATAAATGTTTTTTTTCAGCTTGAGATCTCATTTTCGTTGGTTGTTAAGTCGGTCGTTATAAATCATTTGGGAAGTCTTGGAATACAGGCTATCAACTTATGTAAACTAAAGTAGGCTTTTTATTTATAGAGTGCGAGTATTCTCCGCGTAGCCTAACATACAATAAAACTCGGTTGATGTTGGAACGTATCTTTTCTTTTCACGTTCGTTATTTTTGTTAATATTTTTGAAGCCGATGTGGCGCAGTGCCACAGTGTTTGACTGAAGCGCGAACAAAATGTTTTTCGTTTCCTTTGATTTTCGACAATTTAATTTTCTGAGTTCCGCCACTCAATCGTAATGTGAAACGTGAAAAAAGTGTCTTAACACTACGGCCCCTCTGCCTACCCTGCTGTGTATACTGTCTGAAACAAAAAAAAAACAAAATCTTATTACGTATATCATCAAATCATTAATCTGTTAGTGATACATAAATGATAAATGGTATAACAACCAAATGAAGCCTTGAAATATATTGTAAAATTATATGAACACAGACGTTCGTTTTAAATGCAATTGTAATCTATACATAATAAAATCGTAACGGGGTCAAAATTGCAATTAAATGTTGCATAATTTTTGAAAAGAAATGACAGGCGTTCGTCCGAAGGTCTCGACTTTAATATGTTTTTTCTAAGCATCTAAAAAATTATGACAACTAGAAATATTTTATGATGTTTTTTAATGCACTTAAAGTGTTATTCCACACTTTGGAGAGGAAAATACTTATTTAGGGAACGTATAAAAAAATTATAAGAATTTTTGTTGAAGAGTTTCCCAAGAGGCGAGGGTTCAATTCCCCCTACGTTCAAATTTTTATTCGTTATACTAAATAAGTATTTTTTATGATATCTACGAGTATATCATAAATTTATAAACTTCAGTTAATTGCGTGTTGGGTGATGTAACTTATCGATTCGCTTTATCTCAATGAAATAAAAAAATCCCATTTCGTTCCCATAAGTGGGAATCGCATCAACAACCGTCACGTTTACAATCAAAAGCGGGCGGTAATCAAAATATTTATTTTAAACAGATATTTAAAGAACTAAACAAACCTAACCTAATACAATATACAAATCTATTAATTTCTAAGCACGCCATTATATAACAAAATACATACACAAAATATATGTTATTATAAATTTATATAACAAAATAAAACAAGATAACTTTTGAACTAAACATTTAAATATTAGATATTAGAACACTTATGCGTATCAATTTTTTTGCGGTTCACTTATAATTACAACATTTGCAGCATTTTCAATAAATTATTAAAATGTTTATGTTTTATTTAGTTATTTTTATATAAATCTAAATATAGGAATATAACCAAACAATTGACCATTTTGAGGCCAGTCTGTAAAACCGACTGGTTGTGGGTTCGATCCCCACTCGAGGAGATGAAATTTACTTAAGTTTATATTTTCATTTCTTCGCTCTGGTTTCAAGGTAAAGCGCGGCGTTGAGTTCTGCCACTCAACACGCAATGCCAAATGCGCTTAGAACGAAGTGTCGATATTTACCGAAGGTTTTTAATACTAAATATGGAGGCCATCTTTGACGAAAAGGCAATCAGCATGCGGTTGTAAATGTGACAGGATGTGGGTTCGATTCCCACACGAGGAAATGAAATATTTATTTTTAACAAGGCAAAGCGCGAACGGTTCTGTTACTCACAACACGCCACCACTTTAAAAGCGGCGGTAAGTGGGGAACGGAGTGTCTGAGAAGTCGGTTCCCAGGTTCCCTGTGCATATCCTGCTTTGCGCGGTAGACAATGTGTTAGTGTCATTATGGAAAGGGATTTTCTTAACACCATAATCCCAGGTTTCATCTGCTACCCTGCTATGTTCGGGATACAGCGTACAGCTAAAAATAAAACCCTTTAATACCGCTTTGCCAGAATGGTCGATTGGAAATATTTAATTTGCTCGATAAATAGACTACCCAATTAAACAAAATCTACGAAATATAAAATAATTATATATAGTAGATATAGATATAGATAGATTATTATAAGATTATTCTCATATTTGTAGTTATACCCTACCTATATATTAACGTGAGGCCAGTCGTGGCGCAGGGGCACAAAGTGTGACTGTAAATTCGACTGGATATGTGTTCGACCCTTACTCGAAGAAATTAAATATTAATTTAAATTTATATTTTCATTTCTTCGATCTGGTGCTGACGCAAAGCGCGGCGCTGAGTTCCGCCACATCACGCAATGCCTCCAGAATTCGACGGAAAGTGGGGAACAGTTAACTCTAGGTTCCCTCCCTGCACACCCTGCTGTGTGTGGGATACAGTGTGAAGCTATTTTCATTTTATTTAATTTAATATATTAATTATTTAGAGCGCTTGGATAGTATCCAAAAGATGCGGAATCTTGATATAGGATGTGCAACGTTGTTGCAGTTCATTCACACTTGCTTGACGTACGTGTGTCTGTATATTAAATATATTATGTAAGTATTTATATTAATAATAAATTATAAACTTATCTTTTATGTGTATATATAGAATTCATCCGTTACTAAGTGACGTACAGACAATACAGAGACGGAATCTCGGAGTAGATTTTGGCATGTACGTTATTTAAAATGTGTGGAAGAGAAAGGAAGAAGAAGGGAGACAGAAGAGAAGGTATTACAAAATTTCTACTGTCAATAATTCTACATTTACCACTATGTTCTACTTAAATCTACATTTAACTCTAAACTTTGAAAGATAAAAATTAGAATAGTAAAGGGATTATCATAAAATGTTTTACAAATACTCTCGAAAAATTAAATGATGTCCTAAAAATCATATTCAAAAATTGTAAGAAAAACTTATATTTTGAAGCATCACGGTGAATTTATTTTGAATTCTTAGCGGGGCTTTGGAAAAGGAGTTTCTTAACACCAGGTTCCCTCTACGCTCTTAGATGCAGGTGAGTGAGAGAGAGTGTCACAAAAAAAGTTATTCATTCTATAGTCCACGCAAGCAAAGATGTGAGATGTGGCTTGTAAAAAATATACATATAGCTATTATTATTTCATTATCAAATATACATAAATATTTTCTAATTCGGTAGTAACTAAGTTTATCGTGGAAGTGTTATCGGGGTATGATGACACGCACGTGTTTCATGCTAAGTGACAAATCATCTAAATGAGGAAAAAACCTAAAGTCGTTTTTTCAATTAGAACTGGGTTTTTTTTTATATTTAGTTGAGCTACTTCACGATGCATCCCATATATCGCAGGGAAATAAAGGAAATCTGGGAACCTAATGTTACAACATTCCTTTCTCATTAACTTAATTCCGTTTTCCACTTTTCCATCGAATTCCATAGAACAATGTTAAACGAAAATGAGGCATAGTGTGTTGATTGAGAAACGGAAGTGAAGCATAGTGTGTTGATTTACCTAACTCACCGCGATTTGCCTCGTTAACAGAGTGAGGAAATGAGAATGTGCAATATTTTATTCCCTCGAGTGGAATTCGAGCCTACAAGTGTCGCGTTTTTACAGTCGCGCCACGACGGCCTCGTATAGTTTATTATTTAGAGATGTTTTATGGTTTAATATCGCCACCGTTTGTCATTCAGTATGGAAATAATTTAAATATTTAAATCTAATAAATTTTAATGTCTACTATTTCTCCCTTAATAAGAACGATTATAAAATTAAGATATTTCCAAATTTTGGTGGCAATTTCTTAAGCATGACGAGATTTTTTCTGATTTATTCAATATGGGACAAATCAAAAAATAATAAAATCATTTTACAGCTAACTATTTTGTTTCAATTTAAGCCAGTAGTTCCCGAGAATAGCGTGGCTAAACAAATCAACTCTTCAGCTCTATAATATATAGAAGTATATATATTATAGAAGTATAGACAACGTAGGGCACTATTACTGAAAGAACCCTTTACCCTTCCTTAATAATCTAAAGTTATTACTATTGTATTATTCATCAAAACCATGTGACACGTGTTTTCCCAAGCATATTATAATTATAAAATAGTTCATTTTATTACTAATGGTACTTTATATGGAAATCCAAATATTAATATTTCTAATCTAGTTTGAATGTAGGTTCAAGAAAAAGGAAAAGGAAGTAGAGGAGACCTCAGGAAAAGAAACTATACTGTAGGCTTACCCTATCCTGTCTGAGAGAATGTATTATAAAAATCCTTTAAATGCGAGTCGGACACCAGTTGAGGCCAGTCGTGGCGCAGTGGCACAAAGTGTGACTGTAAAACCGACTGTAAAACCGTTGTGGGTTCGATCCCCACTCGAGGAGATGAAATATTTACTTAAATTTATATTTCCATTTCTTCGCTCTGGTATCGAGGCTAAGCGCGGCGTTGAGTTCTGCCACTCAACACGCAATGCCTCCAAAATTCGGCAGAAAGTAGGGAATGGAGTGTCTTACACTAGGTTCCCTCTGCCTACCCTGCTGTGTGCGGGATATAGCGTGAAGCTAATTTAATTTTTTTTAATTTAATAAAGACATTTTGCAAACTTAAGTATGCGGACATATGCATTTATTTTTTATGAAATGAACTACGAATATAAGTTTGTAATGTAAATATAAGTTTGTAAATTTATAAATATTTATAATCTTTCACTTTTTTAATTTTTCCCTTTACATATATTGTAAGTGCTCACTTCGTGCCGGATTTTATAGCATAGGTCCACGAGATGCTTCTCGTCTCCCTACAGGTTTTTATTACGTGGAGAATTTCATACAATATGCAAAATCGATGCAAAAATGTTTGTAGCTTCTGATTACGTTGACTTAGAAGCTAGATTTTTTCTGTGCTTCAAGGGACTATATAGTTGACTATTTTATTTTAATTTCAGCTTTATACTTTCAAGTGATCTTGAAATAAAAGGACAACAAAATTATCCTATGAGGGTATTGTTTTTACCTTTTGAGGTGCGGAACCCCTAGTACGAAAGGGAACAACAATACATAACATATTATTGTAAGTACAGTGATCTAAAATAAAATTAATAATAGAAATAAAAATTTAATTAGTAACAGATATATATTTGAGAGGATATTATCAAAAAGAAAAAATAACAAAAAGAAAAAGTTTATGATACTTTCTTTTTTAAAAAGAATTTTTTTGAGCATAATTATTTTAAGTAATACAATAGAACAATTATTCAGATATCAACTACGTACTACTGCAAAGTGTTAAAAATGTTGAGTTTTCAATATTGCAACTTTTATTACATTGTTCAGAGTTTTATCTATGTGAATAAGGAAAAATATGTCATCATTTAGTAAAAAAGACTAATTAAGTACTAGTCACTCTAAAAAAAATCTAATAAGTCTATCATGTTTGAAATAAAAATTAATGTTAAAAACATAATATTAAGTGTGTTGAGTGGTTTCGCCTCCATACTACAGAGCCAGGAAATGAAATATTAAATAATTCATAGGAATACAACCCACAACCGCCGCGTTTAGTAAGTTAGTTTAGTTTCACCCTTGTGCTCCTGGGGCTGCGCCACGACGGTCACAAATTACAAATGATAGAAATAACTTAGCTTGACACTAAGTTCTAACTAACTTACTAACACTCAGTTTGATTGCCGTACAGAATCGAGTTAAATTTCGAGTAAGAATAAATCTAAATTTAAAATATATACCTTGACTACATCATCATCATCATCATCATGCTATATTTTATAAGAAGGATTATAGAAAACGGAATGATGAGTAACCTCCGTTAAGTGGGACACTAGCTATACAAAATACACAATAGTCGGGTAGATAAGGCGAAACAGACAGATGAATAAGATACCACATATAATTATTTAATTTTCATTTCATTTACAAGGTGACGTGGTAATTTGACATTTGAATTTACTTGTAAACCTAAAGCAAAAAATACGTGTACGACCACAAAAACTTCCCAGTTTTAAAGATTTTGTCTCACAATAAATGATACCGCGCAGTAAGGGACTTATTTGCTTCTGAGAAAATCAATTATATTTCATTCATAATTCAAAGGAAAACCACAATCATTAAAATTTTAAATGAAAGGTATCTTTGTCTGTGAGTTAATTATCGGTGATTTGGGTTAACGCTATTGACTTATTGGGGTCTATGTCACCAGCTTCTAAGAAGTTGACTGTTGTGGAAAATGTTGCATACTATATTGTAGAAAATAGATAGTGAAATAGAAAATGAGATAGATTATTCTCAAGATTTTCAATTTTGTATTTGTTAGTGTTTTTTTTCTCCTTTGGTGTATTTAAATATCTTGAACCTTTGCCATAAGTACATTTCTATATCCTTTTATGTGTGCTTTAGTTTTTCATTGCTTAAAAATGAAATAAAAAAAGATGTGATTTTGAGATGGTGATTTTGGATTAGATTCAATGCATATTGAAATCACTACTAGACTTATATTTAAGTATATTATTTTAGCTTAAAACTATGTGATATAGAAAGATATAGAAAGAACCTACCGTTATGACCGTGTCTATCATACACAGTTAAATTTCGAGACGTAGCGTATCAAGTAGCGAAATAGAGAACACATTTAAAAAATCATACGAGTCAGAATCGAACCTACAATCGTCGCGTCAGTCAGGTATATTTTATTTAGAACTATATATGTAACTAACGATAATAAATTACCCTTTACCTTTTACATGTACATATATGCGTATATCGACGTCACTATAATGTATCGGGGTATTGCCTGACTGATTTTAATTTTTACTCGTGGGAATATTTTATTTGTAATAAGATATTTTCCTTATATTTAAAACATATAATTGAGGTAAAAATGTGAGAAAATTATAGGCAAATATTGCTTAAAATTTATGTACTTAATTTTTATGTACTTAATTATATATGTATTTAAGTAACTTATAATCACCTCAAACAAATCATCTCAATTCGAACCGAAAGTTCCTAAAATTAGTTCAAGTTCTCTTTTATTTTAAAATATCAGTATAAATATGCACAAGCTACAGGCAGTGTAAATATAAACGCGACAGTTTGTGGGTTCGATCACCACTCGAAGAAATATTTAATTAATATAACAATACATTTATTAAAATTAATGCCTCTGAAATTCAGAGGAAAATGAGGAGCAGATTGTTTTAACACTAGGTTCTCTGCTATATGCAGGATACAGCGAAAACCTAACAAAAAGCATAGATACATAGGTACTGACCTACTGCTTTCTGAGCTGTAGATTTATATTTAACATCGACTCTGAAGTACTAACAAAAAAATTATTTAAATAAAGACCTTTTCCCATCATATTAAGCTAAAGTTCAGCTTCTCGCTGTATCCCGCACACAGCAGGGTAGGCAGAGGGAACCTAGTGCTAAGACACTCCATTCCCCACTTTCTGCCGAATTCTGGAGGCATTGCGTGTTGAGTGGCAGGACTCAACGCCGCGCTTCGCCTCGACACCAGAGCGAAGAAATGGAAATATAAATTTAAGTAAATATTTCATCTCCTCGAGTGGGGATCGAGCCCACAATCAGTCGGTTTTACAGTCACACTTCGTGCCGTTGCGCCACGACTGGCCTCAAACTTAAGCTAAAGTTAATTTGGGTTATACCTATATAAAAGGCACTACATATTGGGAATCGATACGTTAAATAAAAAAATATTGATTTGTGAAGACCTCTTTCTTTCAGAAGTCGTCGCCGAGGTGCAGCGGCACAACGTTGGACTGTAGGCGCATATGACGAGAGTTCGATTCTCATTCTCAATGGCAAGACGACATATTTTAATATTTTTTTCAGCTTTATGCTTTATACAGCATATACAGCAGTGTAGGCAGAGGGAACCTAGTGTTCAAACTCTCTGTTCTTCATTTTCTGCCGAATTCTAGAGCCATTGTGAGTTGGATGGCAGAACTGAACGCCGCGCTTTTCACTGTGCCTCTGCGCCACGTCCGGCTTCAAATATGATCGTCATATTACTTCAATACTCTAGACAGCTCTCAATGGCTAATAAAATCTCGTCGCAGTCGAATAAGAGAACATATTAACTACTTGGCACCTGTTTCAGGTTCTATTTTAAAACTACAAATAACAAGGATATGTATTACGAAATTCGGCGGAAAAATGGGAATGGGGAGTCTTAATAAAATGTTCCCATTGCCCACCCTTCCTATACTTGGATGTGCGATACAGTGTCAAGTTGGAAAAAATAAATAGGCAATAATGAAGTGTGCCTTGCTCGTAAGATATAAGTAGTTTATTTGCATTACTTGCTATGAAAAATAGACTTTATTTTATTAATTTCGTTCATTGCTATGACTATATTTATTTATTTAATTCATTAAATACAAAAATAAAATCTATTTGTCATAGCAATTGGGTTTAACTTTCAGGGAGGTGACAGCACCCTGCGAGAGCTTAGAGGGTGGATAATACAAGCGAGTGACCGAGGGATAATATTTAACCACGATCCATTTTTTTTAAAATAGCGGGATAGATAGTTTGCTAGCAAACCAAAATGAACGGAGTGCCAATTGCTATTTCACATATTATTTATCTAAAGACGTTTGATAGAAAAATTAAAAAAAAATATATTTTAACAAATACACTTATCATCATAACACTTATCACCTAACGTACAACTGATAACCCTGTAAGTATCTATGTATCTAAAACGTTTGTTTGACCTCTAAAAATAAATATAACTGACCGTGGCAACTAAACAATACAAAAAGTGATTGTGATTATGCCGCTGCCGTCGAGAACGGGTTATGTAATGATAGACCTCGGTTAAGGTCTCGTGACCTTCTCGAGCAAAAATGTTAGAAATAAATTTCAGTGTAGATTTATTGCTATATTTAAAATTACTTTATAAGTGAAATAGCAAACTATTTCTATATTATTAATGTTTTAAAGTTGCAGAGTTTGTTTGGTTGAACGTGTTAATCTCAGAAACTGTTTCAAATTTTATCATTTGTGGAGGAAGGCTATGAAGCTGTATTACATCACAATAATTGATTCTATGTAACAGATGGTATTTGTGGTCAAAGTTAATTCGTTAGGTTAGAATTTGTCATATTTAATACGTTATTCTAAGTTATTGCCATTTGAATACTCAAACGAAGCCGTAAATAAAAGCTAGTGTAATAATATATATTATATTAATCGATTATCGGCCAGTCGTGGCGCAGTGGCACAAAGTATGACTGTAAAACCGACTGGTTGTGGGTTCGATCCCCACTCGAGGAGATGAAATATTTACTTAAATTTATATTTCCATTTCTTCGCTCTGGTGTCGAGGCAAAACGCGGCGTTGAGTTCTGCCACTCAGCACGCAATGCCTCCAAAATTCGGCAGAAAGTGGGGAACGGAGTGTCTTAACACTGGGCTCCCTCTGCCTACCCTGGTGTGTGCGGGATACAGCGTGAAGCTATTTTTTTTTTTTATATATTAATCGATTAGAGGCCATTCGTAACGGCACAAGCGTGTGACTGAAAGAGCCAAAGGTTGTGGGTTTCATTCCCACTCCCACAATTAATTTAATTTTATATTTTCTTGGCATTGGCATCGAAGCAAGGCCTGGGGTTGAGTTCGGCCACTCAACACGTATTACATCCAGAATTCTGAATTACGTCTTAAAATCTACACAAGCACTAATAGTGACCATTAGTTTTTAGGGCTCCGTACTTGAATGATAAAACTTGATACTATTACTAAGACTCCGCTGTCTGTGTCTGCCCGTCTGTCATTAGGCTGTATCTCATGAACCGTAATAGTTGAATATTTCAAGGATGATGTATGACTCCTTAAAAGAGACTTTTATTATTATTTACTTATTACCTACAAACGTTACTAATGAATCTGTTTTGTTTTTGATGTACCAATAATTACGCAGCAAACGTAATTACTGGATATTCTTCTAAATCAGAGAAACGTATGTACATTATTCAAGAAATATCGAAAAAAAATTATGACACAGCTATAGAAAACAAAAAAAAAATCTGCTAGGAAACTACAAACTGTCACGCGTAGTGAAATTTCTTATTTTGTAGCATCACAAATGACGCAGGATTTATTTGTATATTTCTTGAATAATTGAGGCCAGTCGTGGCGCAGCGGCACAAAGTGTGACTGTAAATCGACTGGTTGTGGGTTCGATCCCCACTCGAGGAGATGAAATATTTACTTAAATTTATATTTCCATTTCTTCGCTCTGGTGTCGAGGCTAAGCGCGGCGTTGAGTTCTGCCACTCAACACGCAATGCCTCCAGAATTCGGCAGAAAGTGGGGAACGGAGTGTCTAAAAAAAAAAAAACACTAGGTTCCCTCTGCCTACCCTGCTGTGTGCGGGATACAGCGTGAAGCTGATTTATTTATTTTTTTATTTGAATAATATTGGATAAAGGTAATTTTTTTCGTGACTATAAGCATTATAATAAGCTATAATTAATTATCCAAATATGTAATTTTCTAGTTTTCCACAATATTACTAACATTTGCTGTGTAATGAATGGTACTATAAAAGAATAGCTCTACTACATTTATTAATAATATTTGGAAGTAAAAATAAGCAAAAAAGGAGGGTTTTTCTTAAGGCAGTTTCCAACGATGATATATTTGTGTTGCCGTTATAACAACAAATACTAAGAAACAGAATAAAATTAATATTTAATAGTGCTCCCATACACAAACATTATTTTTTTTGAAGTTTTTATAAACAATATACCTTTGTGAGCGAGTCCGACTCGCACTTGACCGATTTTTGCTGTAAAAAGTAAGCATTCAACAGAGCGGAAAACAAAACAAAATGTATCTTCTAAACGACTATATATTTATAGCTCTCAACTTAACTACATGAATCTCTGAATGATAATCATAATTACATTTTAATGAAGTTATAATTGCTTCGAGTGGGGTAAATAGTTTCCAGTTATTGCATATATTTATAAATCGATTGGCTTACAAAATATTATAACATATTGTGTAATTAGATATATGTTAGGCCAGTCGTGGCGCAGGGCCACAAAGTGTGACTGTAAACGCGACTGGTTGTGAGTTCGATATTCACTTGAGGAAATAAAATATTTATTGAAATATATATTTTCATTTTTCTTTGAGCCAAAATTTTAATTTTTCTTTGTTAAATACGGCAGTTTGTGCAAGCTAAATCAACAAAATACCAAAAGATTTTAATAAAGACTTATGAAGAGAATAACAGTTTAGATAATCATTTTAAAATAATTGTTCAATCTTCCTTAAATGCACTTTGACAACATTAATAAAAAAGACCAACTTAAACATGGACAAAAAATTAATAGATAAAGTTTGCAAATATGAGTTTCATTTGTTTTAACCACGTTCATTAAACTCTGAAAATAAATGAAGAGTCAAATCAAAGTTACCAGCTAAACCTCAAGCAGTCAGGACTCAAAGAAAAGAACCTAGTCTTAAAATATTCGTTCTCCATTTGCACCAATTTCAGAAGCAGCGTGCTTGTCGCAGTTGAATTCCACAACTTGACTGAGTGCAACGCAACGACGCGTTGTTTTGAATTTCATAAAACATAACAAATATATATGAAAATCCATTTTTGCTATTGTTATTAGATGTATTATATCAACATTTTGCTGTTTTGTTATCTGTTCTTTGCTCACTATCTAATGAACTTTCTTAACTTTTTGTGAATAGGTTAATTGTAATTAGAATGTTATAATAATATATTATTACATTACCATGATAGCTAGAAATGAACATATTAATTCCGTGAGTAACCCAGTACGGTCGCGCTTACAGTCTACGTTTGTCGTAACTCCACAACTGCCTCTATAATATCCTTGTGGCGCAATAACGATATATCTAATTGTACGTGATTGATAAAGTTTTAAGAGACACTCAGTTAGCCCCTGTCGCCGAATTTTCCAGACATTTCATGTTGAGTGGCTAAACTCAACACCGCGGTTTATTTTTCAGAGCAGGGAAATGGAAAATATTTATATACAATAATTTCCCTGAACAGGGATTGAGCCCGCGACCATTACAATTACAATGTCCTATGTGCATATTTTTGATGATGAGTCTAAATAAATTCCGGCTTCCCGGTTGACGGTAATTTCCAGAATTGAATAGAGTTAACTATAGAGTCAATAACCTCAAGTGAGTGAGTGGCATGGTCCAGTGTAAATTCACTTTACACTGGACCATGCCAACTAAAATCTGGTCTCACAAAATTGAGAAAAATCTACGAGCATTTAGCTCACAATTTTATGAAAAATAAATTGTCGGCTACAATATAAAATACAATAAAGTCTGCTGAGAACAAAAACTACTATACAGTGTAAAAGTAAAGAAATGTATCAGACTTATTATCCCCCAAAAAATGTTTTCTAGTAAATTATCAGTCAACATAAAAAGTAGAAGCAAAACAAAGAACATTTGTTAAAAAGATGGAAAGAAATCGAAAACTTTTCAGAGTCAACAACATAAACCAACAAGAATTAGTAAAAAAAAAATAAAATTCGCGCGTTGAGTTCTGCTACTCAACACGGAACGCCTTCAGAGTTTTGCGGAACGTGCGGAGCAGAGTGTCTTAATACTAGGCTCTCTCTGCATACCCTGCTACATATGGGATACAGCATAAAGCTGAGATGTATAATAGAGACGCTGAGAGGAAGTGGGACAAGGGTTTTTACATAGAGTCGACCAAGACCATTATAATAAATTAAAAATTAAAATTAGCTTCACGCTATATCCCGCACACAGCAGGGTAGGCAGAGGGAATCTGAGGGAACCATTATAATAGGTAAATAAATAAGCATATCGCTTAAATCTATGCCTCAGAGCTACCCTTTTGCAACTGATGAGCAGTTTGGAACAATGACGGCGGCCATTCCGAATTGCACGAGCTTAATACCTGACGTTGAATTCAGCTAATTATCTGTGCTTATGATGTCGCTCGACTTGTGGATGCCCAAAGAAGCCAGAGTGGTGAGCCCAGTCTTCTTTAGGCATCCACAACTCAAGTGGACCGGGTGGAATCTGTTCTTTAGTTCATGTGGTAATGAGCTGACAATTTTTGCTGAGCTGAGAGAAAGCTAGACAATTTTTTTTGTGGGTATTGGATTTTTTTATTCAGGATTTGATAATATAATAGATAGTACACATGAGCAATCGGTTTTAAAGTTAATTATTGGCACAATGCATGGATTCCTTTTTGTCGTCGAAATTAGCAAGGAATTTGTGCAAAACTAAAGAGAGCCTTTTAATATCGATGAGGAGTTGTTAGGGTTAGGTCACAAAGAAAAAACAGTATTAAAGATACTGGAGGAAGGTCGCGTAAAAACCATGAGGACTCTCCGAGAGAACGTATCTGTTTCTTGTATAAGTATATATATATTTTAAAAAATATATTGCAACATAAAAACTGAAGTAAACAGATTATAAATATATTTTTTAACTTTTTTATACTATATTTACTTCTTCTTCAACAAACTTCTTTTTCAAACTTCAATTTAGACAGTAAAAAATATAAAGATAAAATTTATTTATATGATATTATTACTAAGAAATTATTATTATGACGGACGAGGAATCGTGCTCTGATTGTAAACTTCAAACTATAGAAAAGTCGTGGACTGAAATATTAATAAACTGGGTAAGTAAAGTTTTTTAAATGCTCTTTCTGTAGGTAATGTACATTATTCGAATCCATGATTTAGTGAATCATGGGTCCGAATAATGTATGACTAAATGCAAAATTATTGTGAATAATATATGAAAAATATCATATAAAAACATAAACATAAATAAGTTAAATATTTAAAAGCTTATGGCCAGAATCGAAATTTTACCTTATCATATAGTAATTTGCACTAGTGATTATACCTAAACTGTAATTAATAAAATAATCCAAATTGGTAACTTTATAAATTCAAAAAGTATTATAATGTGTAGATTTTAATATAGCAAACTCAAAAGACGTCATGTTGCCCTGCCGCCTACAAAGTAAAGATAGCAAATCGTCACTTTACTATTTTCTTGACCTAAAAATTATTAAGTGTAAACATAAAACTACCTAGTAAAATTACATCTAAAATTAAATTTGATAAAATAACTTTTAAGAAACCTTTACGATAAACGTAATAAAATTGATTGTATACATTTTTATTTTCTTTTTTATTTAACTGTCGCACTATATTAGTTTACCTATATAATATTAGATACTTCATACATATACCACTGTTATTTTGGCATTTAAATCCACTAATTTCAATATATATTAATGCGTTTATTATTATTATAATAGGCACTAAAAGGAAAATGTGTCGTCTTATAAATGAGTTCATACATTTGGCGAATAAAAAAAAAAGAAAAATACATGTTCAAACTACCATTAATTTTTAGCTGAACAATTGTGTTGGTAGCGGAGAAGAACAAATAAATATAAAAAGTTTACAAGATGTTCTAAATAAATATGAAGATGACATTTGCAACGATGACTTTGATCGTGCTCTTCTAGACTCTGATTTGGATACATTTCTTCGAAACAAATTTCCTATACTTCGTCTTGGGTAAGCAAAGAGACTATAGATTACTGTAATTTTTTTTTTGTAACTTTCCTACGTAGCGAACAGCGTTTGTATATGCGATACTTGTTGATTAGCTTGGAAATAAATATATGGAGGCGCTAATAACTTATTAGGATTTAGGAGTGTCTCCGGGTTAAAACCATGCTATGTATGTATTCTGGCAATGGATAACGTCATGTCTAATATTATCCTAGAGAAAATATTTAAATAATTAATCTTTATAATTTAATAAAAATTTGGTACTATTTATTTTATGTACTTTATGACTGTTAAAGTAAAAGCTTCTAACAAGTATTATCCCGCACAAAGCAGGGTAGGTAGAGAGAAACCTAGTGTTAAGACACTCTATTTCACACTTTCTGTTGAATTCTGGAGGCGAAGGTGGCCACCTGCGCCTGCGCCACGACTTGTCAAAGTAACCACCATCCACATTTCATATTTCCGTATAATATTCACTGTCTAAAGTGTTGGGTGTATGCACGGAGAAACTTTTAGGTTTTATAACATAACGAAGGTCTGACTTGGCCTAACTTTTAAGCCATAACAGATTCAACTTTTCTTTTTCTCAGTTACAAATATTAAAAACTTTTTTATTTAACGTATTTTGCAACATTCACAGTTTTATAGATGATGATACTGAAACATTTTACCTACTTATGTCAGCACTTCTGTATTACTGCTGCACAAACACGAAAGGGAAAGTCAGTTATGATATATTTAATAACTTATGTAAAGCTGAACAGATTTTGATTTTAAAGTTCTGTGAAGTATTGTCTACTATGGAAGTGACTATAAATAATATTAAAAATTCTATCGAGGGTGAATATTTTATTTTCACACTTACTCTCCTATATAACTTACATTAATGGATCGCCGTGGCGCAGCAGCACACTTCTTGACGGTTGCGGGTTCAAGTTTCACTAGGGAAATTGAAATAGTATTTCTTCATTGTAGTAATACGACAAAAGGCAACTGATGAGTGTTTTGAGTTCCCCAACTCAGTATCTATCTCTGCCTACCCTACTATATACGGAATACAGGATGAAGCTAAAAAAATATTATATGTTTTAAGTCCCAAAGTAAGGGACATATTCGTAGAATATTTTATATATCAGGTGAATTGATGATAATTTATATTTCAAGAGTAATTAAATTTAACTATTTTCTCGTGACATTGTTAAAATTGGCTTGGCTATACTTGATCTGATAAGTCAAAGTGAGGTAATTTACCCTACTTATCAGCAAACCACTTTCCCTATTGTTCTTATAACTGTTCTATGTAATAGGGATATATGAAGACAAAAAGAAACATACAAATGTTTAAAAAAAAACATCCAAATTTAAAAAAAAATATCAGTAAATTAAGAAACTCAAAATAATAATACTTTCTAATAGTTTGTTTAACACTTTTACAATATACATATCTAATATAATTTTAGGAGCATATACATTTATACACGGAGGTAAAAATAAAAATAACATAGAAACAACCGACACAGAATGGTCTGATTCTGAAATTACAGAGTCTGAAAAATGTAATTCTCTAGTAAAATTAAAAAAGAATACAAATCCAGGAACAATACAATTTAAATCTTCAATAACTGTTCTACCATCAGTTGTGAATGATACTTCTAGATCTCTTGATTATTCTGATGATTGTACTTCAAATGCATACATGCTTAAAAGTCATGATGATTTTTATGTGAAACCCAAAGATGTATTAAACGACAATGTTAAAGGTATACAAAATTATGTATATGATAATTACATAGATTAAAGGTCGCATCTTTTTTAAATGTCCTCAAAATCACAATATTTCTGTGTTACAAATTATTTTATTTAAATTTTATTTGAGGCCAGCCGTGGCGCAGTGGCACAAAGTGTGACTGTAAAACCGACTGGTTGTGGGTTCGATCCCCACTCGAGGAGATGAAATATTTACTTAAATTTATATTTCCATTTCTTCGCTCTGGTGTCGAGGCAAAGCGCGGCGTTGAGTTCTGCCACTCAACACGCAATGCCTCCAAAATTCGGCAGAAAGTGGGGAACGGAGTGTCTTACACTAGGTTCCCTCTGCCTACCCTGCTGTGTGCGGGATATAGCGTGAAGCTAATTAATTTTATTAAATTATTTTACTTGACGGAATGATAACGGTACAGTTTGAAATATATTAATATAAAACTTATGTAGGTTTTGAATTTTATATTCATCATCATACTCATCAAATATTTTTTTTAAAACTTCAATAACTCTTATATAATTAACCGTTTTAAGCCTCAAATTGGAAATTTTATATTTGAGTTCACAAAAATAAAATTTCCATTATAAATTTCAATATTAAATATCTATTTAGTAATTGTAATATATTTTCAGGCAGCTTAATTACTGAAGCTTAATAAATGAAGTTTGTAATGATCTTATTAATTTTGTACTGTTTTGCTATTGAAGTTAAAAATACTTATTGAAGTTTAAAATCTTAACTTTACTTTAAACTTTGACTTTAAACATAACTATAAATATATACGCTGTCTGCATCATAGAGTAACTTGGTAACTATTGCGAATTAAGCATACTGATCTGATATGTGGTTGTCAGATCTCATATGTGGATGTAGGATCATGTTTGAATGTTAAATAAACAGGTGTGGATCACACTGTTTTTAAATACAAAAAATGTTTGTAAATATTAATTATAAATATTTACTTCCAAATTCTTAAAATAGTTTAGAGCATATTAATGTCAGTCTACCTTAATAAATTTATAAGAAACATAAATATGATTTTATTAAAAGATGTAAAGGGTGGATTACAAGAATCTACATCAAATCTACTCTGCCAAGAGAACTGTGCATGTACCAGATGTAGTCCAAGCGGACCATACTGTGGACATCCAAAAGGCAGCAGAGCGTTATGTGATGATAGTAAAATTAAAAATGTTAAGTTAGTTTTCGTTAATCATCAATTCAACATTTTAGTTATACTTATTTCACTTTTCTCAGCCTCACGTTGTATTCTGCACACAGTAGAGTAGGAAAAGGGAGCCTAGTGTTAAATTCTGAAGTGCTGAGTAGCGCAACTCACGCCGCGTTTTGCCTCGACACCAGAGCTATGAAATGGAAATACAAATTTAAATAAATATTTCATTTAATTAATTGTTCATTTATTTTTTATTGAATTTTGTCTTTTTCTTTATATTAACGCAATAGTTGTAATATTGATTCCTACTTGGAATAATGAATTATTTTCCTTTCCTCGGTCTGGTAATAAGACAAAGTGCTGCGTTGAGTTCCGCCAATCCACACTTCGTGTGTACCTTCAGAATTCGAGATCTTGCATCAACTCAATAGTAGCAGAACTAAATGCTGCGATTGTATATTAACGGGGAAATAAGGAACTTATCTGAGCGGACGGACATCCAAGCTATATAAAACTATGCAATTTCATCCATCCATTAACATTTTGAAGTCCATTGCTGAACAAAGGAAGGTCCCTTTATTATCTATAAATATAGCAATTAACTATTAATAATTCAATCAAAACAGTTCTTAATTTTTCACTTCAGATCTATGAACCATAAATGGGCATACTATACCGCGTTTATAATTTTGATATTGGCCTTGGTAATATTTTTATCTACTATGCATTTTTGGTTAAGAAATAACACAACAACGCAAAATACATTAATTAAAATTGAAAGACGGAATGAAAGAAGGTGAATATTAAAAGTTTTTGGTTATTTTTTAACATAATTTTAGAAAATATGGAAGTTTAATTAAGTAGATGTCAATAAAAAAAATTAAATATCGTTGTTTGGTTGTAAATAGTATCTACACAATGGTTGTAAGTTGGATTCCCACTTGTTCGTAGCCCACGTACATAAATTGCGGCGTTGAATTTCACCACTCAACACGCGATGTCTCTAAAATTGGGCTACGCGTTGTTGGGAAGGCTACGAGTGTTTTAATAAGTCCCCCGTGTAGGATGCTACCTCAAAATTTAACTATAGTATATATAGTAAGTAAATATTTTTATTTTTACTATATAAATATTTTTTAGTGAAGAACTACTGTATTGGAACTGGCAGTGTGAAAATAGGCTTTGCCATAAAGTGTTAAGCTCTTCGGTAAATGGAAGCTCTTCTTATAATTCAATCAGCGAATGTATACTATTGTGTACAGGTCCTCAGCTATGGCCCCTTCCAATTGGCAAAACTATTTTTAGTGAAAATATCGTATATTTGTCTACAAAAAAGATGGAATATAAATTTAATTCTATACCATCTGAAGAAGTCAGGCAGTATTTGGCTGAAGCTTTTAAACTATTTATCAAAGATTTGGCGAAATTAGAAAAATATAACGTAAAACTACAACGATATCAAAATGTAATAGTAAAAAAGATGAATATACAAATTGATATAGAGAGCGATACTGATGCGAGATTACGTTTAAACACAGACGAGTCTTATACTATAAATATAAAGTCAACTGATAATACCTTTTTTATTAATATTACTGCAGTATCTTTTTGTGGTTCACGTCATGGGCTAGAAACTTTAAGTCAGTTATTTCTTCCAGATCAAAGTACTGGATATTTAATAACCTTATCTGATATACTAATAACTGATAGTCCTGCATACAAATATAGAGGACTTATGATTGACTCTATAGCCAATTTTATACCCACAATTGATATTATTAGAACACTAGATGCTATGTCATGTTCTAAATTAAATACTTTTCACTGGCGAATAGGTATTACTAGTTTCCCAATAGAACAGAATATATTTCAATTTGGGCCATGTGATAGATCAACGATTTATTCAAAGGAGGATATTTTGTTTGTGGTAAAGTGGGCGGGGATACGGGGAATAAGAATTTTGATTGAAGCTGCCGTGCCAGAACGTAACGGTGCGCCGTGGGATTGGTTCGATGTGTCGTCATGTCCCAAAAATAATGATGCACCCACCAACCTAATATCTATACAAGATATATTTAATTGTTTTCAAAATATATACACTTTAATATTAACAATAACCAAAGTCGATGATGTATTTCATTTAGGCCAAAATATTTTCCCTATGCTCAATTGTTATGAAATCTCCGACTTAGATTATTTTGAAAAAGCCTTACACCAATTAAAGCTGGCTAATAAAGGATTTTTACCAAGATTACCCATAATTTGGCATCATTCGAATTTTTTAAGTCACTTTGACACGTGGCTGAGATTTGGTGTTCAGTGTGACTCTTTGGCATATACAAATTTAAGTAAATATAAACTGATTATTTCAATGAAATGGGATCTGTCTTGTGAGACGAAAGTACCGAGGTGCATTAAGTTTAGGTAATAAACTTTTACGTATCCTCTTTTAATCTGAATTATTTAGTTCATTATTTATTTTAGAAATCCGTTGTTGTTACGGCACAGCGACACATCATTCGATTCCCACTTGGGAAACGAATTATTTTCACTTCCCCGCCCTGGCAACAAAAAAATACAGTACAGCATTGGGTTTAACCACTCAATATTCTATATCTCGTGAATTGTCTTAATTCTAGGTTCTCCCTTTTTAAGTGTGGGATACAGTGTGAAATAAAAAAATATGAAAAGAAAAGTATTCTACTGCTAAAGAATCTGTTGATATTCGTTTTGAACGTAACAATAACTCGCCGCCTATAAAATCTCTAAACAGTTGCGTATTTGATTAATAATTAAAATAAATCATGTATTGTTATAATGTATGCAGAACTTGGCAACAAATGTATTCTTGGATGTCTTGGCGTAGTATTGAAGCTTTTGCGATAGAAGGGGGGGAAGCCACGCTTTGGACTGATTTTATCGATTCTGGTAAGTTACTATTAAAATTAAAGAAAGTATTTGTTTACAAAATTGCTGCTGTGCTGTGTTCTGCGTATATTGTAGCATTGTAAAGACACTAGTGTACTTGTCGTGCATGGGGGACCATGCTCGCCAAATTTTTCAAGGCATTGTTTGTTGAATGACGCAACTGAACGCTGCGCTTTGTCTAATTTCAGAAAAGAAAAATGAAAATGATTTGTGCCCCCGAGCGGCAATCGTAATCACAATTATCGCGCTCATCAGTAGACGCCGCTCGCTGTTGCGTCAGAATGGCCTTACAGAAATGATTATATTGCTTATATTGCTTTTACTGCTTATCCTACTATGCGGGATCATATCATGAAAAAGAAATTATTCTAAATTCTAAAGAATTTGTTAAAATTGTTATTGAGATATGAGATATGAAAAAAAATATTTGTTCTTTTTTATTTAATTATATCTCCATATCTCAAAGATGAAAATTTCGAAAGAAGATTTAATAATTTGAACAATTAAAAGTTGTTTTAAGTAAAGGTAATTAATTACAGGTAACCTAGATTATAACTTGTGGCCTCGCGCCGCTACTGTAGCAGAACGGCTGTGGTCGGACGTGGTCGCCAGTTCAAAACCTGATAAATTTGTCTATGCACGTTTAGACGCGCACAGGTATACATATTTTATTATTGCGTTATTGTCATATATATATATATATATATATATATATATATATATATATATATATATATATATAATATAGCCTATAGCTTGCCTCCGTAGATGGACCATACAGATCAGAAAATAATAATTCAAATCAGTGGTTACTTAGTTTACTTTATAAGTTTATTCAATCAAACAAATTCTTTATAACATAGGATATTATAGAAGTATAGATTTCCTACAAAATACAGCAAATGCATGATATTAATGGAACAACTATATATATTGGGGCCAGTCGTGGCGCAGCGGCATAAAGTGTGACTGTAAAACCGACTGGTTGTGGGTTCGATCCCCACTCGAGGAGATGAAATATTTACTTAAATTTATATTTCCATTTCTTTGCTTTGGTGTCGAGGCTAAGCGCGGCGTTGAGGTTACCACGCAACGCTTCCAGAATTCGGCAGAAAGTTGGGAACGGAGAGTCTTAACACTAAGTTCCTTCTGCCTACCCTGCTGTGTGCGGGACACAGCGACACTGAAACTATATATAATATTCCTTAATAGATTTATAAATCTTATATTCTATATATTCAATAAAAGGTCGCGCATGCTGCGCCGTGGTATAAGAGTCGCGCCGATATGGCCGGCGTGGTGCAGTTTATATCCCGCTGTGTGCCTTCAGAATGTACAATAAAATATTTTTTTTATATGTATTTTTTTTTTCATTAGTTTAAACTTAGCTAATAGGGTAGGTAATAAAAAAAATACAAGCGATTATTATAATAAATTAAAATAAAACAAATAAAATAATTGTTTGTAACTTAAAATATATTTAATATACACACTTTTACACAACTTCGAAAGTTCCGCCCAAAAAAAAGTAACCCATCAGGTATGTCTTAACCATACGTTCTCTCTTAAAAAAATCTAAAACGATTCTTTAATAAGTCCTTTGACGTTTGTGTAAGTACCCACAATGCATAAAATTAGACCGAACGTTATAATAAAGATGGATCTCCATAGCCTCCACTTCATAAACCCTAGTCCTGGGTCCGTCCAGTCCAGGCATAGCTCGATGAAAGCTGGGTAAATGAAGCCCATGTTAGATATACAGAAGGAACCTAGCTGAGGACAAAAAAATATATTTAAAATTAGGTACGCCCACATGGGCTCTAACTTTTATACGTTTCTAAAAAAAGTATTTTTTTCCTAAGTTTATTAAATTTAGGATTTTATTATAGGTAAGTTTTATTTTTCGATAAAAAAAATCACATACCACACCAATAAACTTGGAAACATTAGGGAAAGTAACAGCGATGGCTGTTATGACACAAATGAAGATAGCTCTGTACACTCGTTCCCAAAGCCAGTACTTCGACGGATCGTAGTGCTTGCGTATGTAAAACCACATTAAATCGAAGGGAAACCAAAAATTTAAAGCAAACGTCACGTAAATCATTATTCCAAGTAATACTTTTAGTGCTATTGGAAACCTGGAAAAAAAAAAGATTTTTAAGATACCTGTTGCTGCGCGTATGCTTGAACTTATTGTTATATTATATCCAAGTTATATAAAATCTTATTGTTCTGATGTATAAACTATATTACTGCAAAGTTTTATCTTAATTCGTTCAGTGGTTATTGCGAAAAAGTAAGAAAAACAGGAAACTTAACAAACTATTACATTAATAATATTAGTACAGTAACATAGATAAAATAAAAGTAAATAGAGTAGTATCAAAAAAATATTAAAATTAATCTTTAAAGTCAAATAACAATTTATTTAACAGCTTCACGCTGTCTCTCGCGAATAGCAGGGTAGGCAGAGAGAAGAATTTCTGCTTAAATTCGAGACACTGCGTTGCAATAATACTGTGTACCAGAGCGGGAGAATTAAAATAAATTAATTATTTCAAGTGTAAACTGAACCTAAAACTATGACGTTTATAGACAAAAACGGTGCAAATTTAATTACGCCAAAATGGCCTTTTTTAACGTAATATAACAAAATTATTTTAAAAGAGCATGCTTACTTTGCTAGCTATATATATACATTTATTTTACTAGAATTAGTATCTTTAGTTATTTTAAGATAGTATTTAAAATTTGAAGAAGTACTCACGGTTCTAAAGGAAAATTTAAAGTTACAGGTGATCTGGAGTCCTCACCGAAACCCCAATATCCAAAGAATCCTATTGTCACTACAATACTTACTACAATGGACATACCTGAAAATAATATTATTAGTACAATTTAAAAAAAATTAACCAAATTCAAGTTATCTATGTCACCTAGTTTCCTCTATGATTCTTATATCCGCTAGAAATGCGTGGAAACTCGCGGAATCTTAGATTAAAAAAAAAATAGTATTTTTACTATATATTCCGCGGTTCGCTTTATATTTAAAGTTAGAAAAATTTAATTTAGTTTAATTATAGGTAACCAAGTATAAGGCAAAATTACCGCCAAAAAGAGCCAATGCCATTTTCTTTGGTTCCTCCATGTTATTTTCTATTGCCATCACAGCTCCTATGCCTTCCATACTGAAGGTGCAAACCCCCATGAACTCGAAAAGACCAGCAACAGTTTTAAATACAGGCCTGTCTAGAGGACTAACGTCTGTCAACTTAACAGCGTAATAGATGGTTGCTAGGGCCACAGATACTGGAAACATATTCTTAGTTAAATGCAAATCAAAATTATACATGAGTATGACGCTGTGGCAAAACAAAACGTAGCGTTAAGTTCCGACAATCAGTATGCAATATTGTTGTTGTTCTCGTTTCAAAAAGAAAAAAAATTCTTCACATTATCTTACATCAAATAATAAATTTTCAATGTAACTTGACAATTTCAGTGACATTTTCCTGATTTGGCAAGACAAAACGCAGCGTTGAGTTCCGTCTATCAACAAATACCTTTGAACTTAGACGAAAAGCGTACAAACGAGTTTTCTAACATTAAACTATCTTGGCTTACCTTATTATAAGCAGGATAAAGCGTAAAGCTATAAAAAAAGGTTATATAAACATTTACAAACCTAACTTTACAAAATGGTTAAAAGTAAAAAAAATAACTTACTAATAATAAAATCAGCAACAATTGAAAAGGGAGCTAAGTATTTCAGCGTAGTAATCATTCCAATTAAAATACAAGGCAAGACCAGTACAGCAATATACACCCTTAAAGGAGGATTCCCATCCAAAGTGACTTCGTGAGTACCCTCCACCAATTGCTTGATAGTACGAGCCATCACTATTTGATATACGCAGCAGGAACCGAAAAGGTTGAAACATATTGTAAAATCTACAAGGTGCCTGTAATAATATAGAAAATAGAATTAATGAAAGTGATCTAATTAATAAGTTCGGTAACTTCTATTTTGTCTTTAAGTTTACTTAAAAACTGACTGACTGACTGAAACTTGATATTGCTGCTTGCACAAATCTTTTTAATATAATAGCGATATGGGATCGTTTGAAAAATATTAAAAATGATTCATAATTAATACTGTTAGTTAATTTTTATCAACTAGTAGGAGCTTTCCTGTTACATTTCCAGCATTTATTTGTCATTCGTCTTCTACAATTTGTCATCCAACATAATTATTACATGGGTATGTTTATAAAAGTTGTATTAAACTTTTTTGATTTGATGGCTAATAATCATGATGGCATTAAGGAAGTGCAAGTTATGAGAGTGGACTAACTTAAATTTGTGAGCATATGTTGTATGTAATGGACTACAAATATAAGTTTGTTACGATTTTTTTTTATAAAATACCTAGAAAAATTTACATATAGGATTTTTACCTCTATTAGTATTGTATCTTCTCACTTCAAGCTAAATTTCATAACTGTCCTATAAGTATTAATTACGCGGCGAATTTCATACAAAATGTAGCAAAATTGAGTTAATAATGGGTTCTGTTTTTTTCTTTTAAGGTACGGAACTCTAAAACATACTATCTAAGTATCCAATTTAGTTACTATAATTACCTAAAACACTTGCTGTATTTCCTCATAGATTCGAAGGGCCCAGTTTCCAATGTCGCCTCAGCGAGATCAGGATAGCTCATGGCCGGTACTTGTACTCTACCATAAATTCTTTGTGCGGAATGTGCTATCATCTAAAATATATAAACTCTACTACTACTACTACTACTACTAGCTAGCTTCACGCTTTATCCTAGCGAGGTAGTCAGAGAGAACAGAGCGCCAAACGCTACGGTCTCTACATGTGAGGTATGTAGAGACCGTACCGTTTTGCCTCGTCCAATGTCATCAACCTCTTCATACATGCCCTCCGAGGGATCCTCACATTTCTTACGCGACATTCCGTTTTTGACATTTGATACTGTAATTTCAAAGGTCAACCGAGGTCTCTCTCTACCTCTCTTACCACTCACTTTTCCATCATATATCTTTTTTACCATTTTTTCATCACTCATTCGTTCAATTTGCCCAATCCAGCTGAGTACGCCCTTCTTTATTCTCACCGTGACATCCTCGATAGTATCTGCCATTCTGTGACCTCTAAATGTAAATGGTAAGACCATTTACATCTTGCATTCCGTTCTTTCATGTACAATGAAAATGTAAATAAACTTTTAGAGACTATTTTTATTTATAACTGATATATTTGAGGCCAGTCGTGGCGCAGCGGTACAAAGTGTGACTGTAAAACCGACTGGATGTGGGTTTGATCCTTACTCGAGGAGATGAAATATTTACTTAAATTTTTATTTCGATATTTAGGCTAGGAGAGTATAGGTATATCATATTCCTCAAGCTGACCGCTTTCTAGCTGAAGTAGAGTCGAAGGCTGCGTTCATGAGCCCTCTCCTATGTCCGTTTGGTAGTTAGTGGCAGATGGTGGAGTGAGAAGTGAGAGTGGGAGAAACCTCCTTCGCCCGTCCCGCTTTTTAATGGCTCATATTTCGCAGGAGAAGCAGATGACGATCCACGCAATTCCACGTTCTGTCCCAGCCAACCACGGCCTTCATCACGGCCGAGCACACTCTGAACGTGTACAATATACCAATGGTGGCAGCGAGTGTTCCCAATATATTCTGCCTAGGACTTAAATGAAAAAAATATGTATATATTTAAAATATTATTTAAATGTACACTTACATACATGGCATAGCTTATGCAAAAACCAAAGACAATTGTTAGAACGAAGGAGGTCCAAAGGCCGCACATTTTGTACGACTCGTGTATAGCCACCACACCACCGCCCAAACAGCTTTTTGCTAAATTACCTATTGTTTCTATTATACTGTAATATGAAAAATAATCTTATTAATGATAATTAAGGCTTGAGTAGTGCAGCAGCACAGCATAAGGCTGGAAGCGCAACGTATGTGAGTTTGGTTCCCGCTCGCGGAAATGAATTGTTTTAATTTTCTGTAAGACCAAGCAATGAGTAAGGCAAATAAATGCGTTAAGTTCCGTCAGACACATGCGATGTCTCGAAAATATCGCGGAAAAGGCAACAGTGTCTTAACATTTTCCTCTGCCTAGTCTGCTACATGCGGGATTTAGCGTAAAGTATATAAAACTCAGTTCAAATATAATTAAAATATATAGAGAGTATAGTAGTTATTGAAAGTGTTAGTTATTTTTTATTAACTAGCAGGTGTTTTCCTGGTACATTTCCAAACGAAACCGGAAAAATAAGCGATGCTTTATTTTAGATACTACTACAATACAAAAGTAAAACTATTGTGTAAATAAGGTCACCTTCATATTGGAAAACTTTTCATTTATATTATCTTCTCGACATCATTATTAATAACATAAAACTGTAATAGTAGATGCTCCAGAGATGAGAAGGGCCAGCGCAAGACAACTCAGCAGGATGTTTTTTTAAAGTCCGCTTCACGCTGTATCCCGCCCACAGCAGAGTAGGCAGAGGAAACCTAGTGTTTCCGCTGATTTTTTCGAGAAATTTGTATTGAGTGGTGAGACACAACGAGAGCTGCGTGCGGGATACAGCGTGAAGCTATAGAGATACGAAGTTAAAGAAAGCTTCTCAACTTCAAGCGAATGCAGGTTCAATACTGTATTTGGGGTTTCCTTTATTATTTTTAGTTACTATTAAATAACCGCCGGTAAAGTATTTACTCAAAATGGGCACACGCGCGTGAGTATAAACAATGGTGGTTCTTACTCGAGGAAATGAAAGTTAAGTTTCGCCACTTAGCACGCAATGCGAAGGAAAATATCTTAACGTGAACCAAAAACACTCAGCTTTTTAATATTTGTAAAACGATTTTTTAAATAACAAAAATATACGTTACTTAGTTGTCTTTTTAGGTGGTCTAGCTGCTTTGAAGTCATAGCTTCTAGCAGCTTCACCGGTCGCTTTGGTTTCGAACTTGTGATGACCGTGGTGTGTCGAGCTGCCGCGTCTACTTGTTGCATTTTCGGAGGATGTCTTTAATAATTTAAAGAATAATTTAAAGAATAGAACAAAAATATTTTTGTTTCTAATGGAACAAAAATAATTTTGTGTATCATCGACAAATAAATCATAAATCAGCTTCACGCTGTATCCCGCACACAGCATGGTAGGCAGGGGGAATCTAGTGTTAAGACACTCCGTTCCCCACTTTCTGTCGAATTTTGGGAGCATTGCGTGTTGAGTGACAGAACTCAACGCCGCACTTAGCCTTGACACCAGAGCGAAGAAATGGAAATATAAAAAAAAACGTGATTAATGAATTTAGTAATCTGAATCACATTCTTTGTATAAATATTTTATTTCTAAAGATATATCTATGCGTCGATTATAAAACTTTCAGTCAATTCCATAAAAAAATATTTTGTAGCACTTTTATCGAAACAAAAACTTTATATTAAAATAATTTTATTATTTATGAACTCATTGAAATAAAATGAACTAAATTTTGTGGGAAAAAATTGCCAAAATACAATAGTGTAAATTGCATTTAAATCTGTAAAGCCGTTTCTGAGATTAGCGTGCACAAACGCCACAGATAAGCCGATAAACCGACATAAGTATTAAAAATTAATCTTTAATATAGAAATGTAATAACATAGATGAACACCCCCAATAAGAGATTTGCTCATATACATATATTACATGCATGGGTAGCAATCAACTACAATGTAATTAAAAGTATATAACATAAAACGAAACTAGTGAGTTCAAGTACCGCTTAATTTTACCCATGTAAGCTAAAAGTAAAGTACAAAAAGTACTCTATGTAGAAGAATATAAGAAAACAATAATTTATCTCGTTACTTTGTAAAACGTACAACATAAGTAATAATAAAACATTACAAATCACAAATATTTTGAATCCATCCATCTAAATGAATATATTCCACTCTTTTCAAGACAACAAATCTTAAATTGACATTCATAATTACTGATATAATTGAACATAACACAAAACGAGCTCACCATCGTCTCCATTTTATTATTTCAATTTGAAACGTCGAAACAAACACTTATATATGAAATAACAAAGTAAAATCATAATCACATAATAAAACACACAAAATATATCGCAAATTGAGTCCAAAAGTCGTTGAAATGACGGCAAATTTACGACTGAAACGAACGTCAACCACACTTCTATGTTGTTACAACCAGCAATTGAATAGAGGAGCAAAAAGTTTGGCTGTATTAATAACTGCTGTTGGTTCGCCCAAAAGGCTAATTTCATTGTGATAAATATAGACAGCGGCGGGGATCGGCGTGGTATTTCAACTGAATATAGCGGTGGACTTCGAGAGTGTCGAACGTTCGGTTAATGGAGAATGGAGATGGGGATGATGTATTTTTTCTTTAAATAAAAAGCTACATATGTATTTTAACGACAATGATCACACTGTATTTCTTCCCAGCTTCACGCTGTATCCCGTATATAGCAGGATAGGCTTTCATTTTACGCTTTCCGCTGAATTTTCGAGGCTTTGCGTGTTGAGTGGCGACATTAAACGCCGCGCTTTTGTTTTGGTACCGGAGCAAAGAAATCAAAAAAATAGTATATATTGATTAACTTAACCGTTTATTTGCAGATGTATATGAAATATTACAGGGTTATACCTACCGTATTCCACATGCATTCACTTTCTTAACTTTTTTTTCAAAAATACACAGATGTATTATTTAAATCACCTTCAATTTTTTTTTAATTTAGGTATATTTCATATGGTGAAACCTACTCCTCCTCGCATTGTCTACCCGGGCTGGTAACAAACAAAAAAATTTCAAAAATCTAGCTCTATTGAACAACATATTGCCCTTGAAAATATTATAAAGTCATAATTCAATTAAAAGCTATCTGAGGTATTTTATAAAATGAGTACGACACGTGTACTATGCACGTGGCGTATTTCAAACACAAAATATGTAATATTTTAGAAACTAAACAAAAATATTTTTACAATTTTTCAGTCAAACAGTATCACTTTAAATTCAATTTGTTTAATATTTCTTAGCTGCAGCCAAATATTACAGTCGTCTGTACTTGGTGGTTATGGATATAGAATAGTGTTAAAATACTTTTATTTTAATGAAATAATACTATTCTATTATTTTTAGTAGCAGGATAGACAGTTGGAACCTGTCGTTGTGAACCAGTGTTAAGACTCTCCGCTTTCCATTGCGCTTCACGTCTTTACTTCCTAAGGCTTTTGTGAAACAAGAATAAATAAAAAAACTAATATGTCAAAAATACTATAATAACCTCAAAACAAAATAAAAAAGGACAATTCCAATGAATAAATATCAAATATAAATTTTACATCTTAAAATACTTCTCGAATAAGTTCTTTAGCATTGCTGTAGGTCCCAACGACACATAAAACGGCACCAAAAATAAATATAAGTACAAATTTCCATAGCCGCCACCTTAAGACTCCTAATCCTGGATCGTGCCAGTCCAAGCAGAGTTCTATAAAGGCTGGATAGATGAAGCCCATGTTTGATAGACAGAAGGAACCAAGCTGTAAATTATTTAGAGAATTATTATTACAAAAAAAGAATAGCAGGGTAAGCAAGGGCAATCTGGTATTAAAAAATTCTGTTCGCCACTTTTCGCAATTTTTTATGGGCATTGCATGTTAAGAGACTGACTTAACGCCGTGCTTTGTCTTCCAAAGCGCTGAAATGGACATTATTCAAATATCCGCCAAATGGAGATAGAACTCATCAACGATGCGGTTAGATATTTTCTTACTGCGCCAATACCACCTCAAATAGTAGCGGCGGGAATCAGGGAATCTACTATTAAGACACTCCTTTCTCATTAAGTCACTTCCGTTCCCTACTTTCCATCGAATTGTCGAGGTATTGTGTGTAGAGGGGCGGAACTCGACGCCGCGCTTTAGCTCCTTACCAGAGAGAGACTCGACGTGACTCTCCTATATCTCTATACCAGGATGGCCTCAACTAATACAATATTCATAGTAATGTACCTAAAGTATGAACCTGTAGTCTTTGCCAGTAACATCAGTAAAACCGCGCTATATTGAATGGCAATTCTCATAGTAAATATGATATTACATGTGTAATTCGTGCTTATGGAAGAAACCGAGTACTTAACTTCCGGTCGGCAGCTTATAGTATTTGATACTAATTGACAGTCATCCTATTGTTTTTTTACAATGTATTTTTACATTACATTGTAATAGAGCAGTATGTATTGCATTATATAAACCAGTCTATAGTGTATAATCGTAATGATATCTTTGATTTTTGCGATAAATGAAAATATTTAACTGTATTTATCGTTTATATTTAGTTTTTTTTATTGCGGGAACCCGACGTTTTGAAAACTTTGCAGTAGCCCGTGGTCCCGGTATACCTGGCTAAATAGTTTCATTTAAAACAGTCTATAATCGGTCTGATTGTATAAAGTATAATTTTCTAGATTTCAACTCTACATACATTATATAACAAATGAGCAGAAAATTAAGATGATTTTTTCACTACACTACATAGCAGGTTATCAGTTTAAAACAAAAAAAAAAATAAACACGATGCCAAAATATTGCATGCGAGTGCGTGCGGCTCAACGCTGTATAACAGAGCGAGAAAATAAAAAAAAAACTACAACTATCGATATATATCCTTCAAATATCGATTTCGCCACAATGATCAAACGAGTCATATTATTATTCAAATTTACCAAAAAAAAAAACTTACCAAACCAATAAACTTAGTAACAGCCGGAAATATAACGGCAATAATTGTGATAACTATAACGAACGACGCTCTATAGATCCTCTCCCAAAGCCAATACTTGGATGGGTCGTATCTCTGCTTTATGTAATACCAGACCAGGTCGAATGGAATCCAGAAGTTCAGGGCAAACGTTACGTAGATCATTAATGCCATCATCACTTTTAATGCTATTGGAAATCTAGAAGATTAATAAAAAATCTATAAGAGCGAAAACTTCAGTTTCATTGAATGTTATCGTTATATAACTAAAATAAAAAATGGAGGAAACGAATTGGATTTTTTTTTATTTGAAAAAATATATATATATAAAGCGCTTACGGTTCCAAAGGAAAGTTCACAGTGACCGGTGATCTTGATTTCTCACCAAAACCCCAGTAGCCGAAGAAACCGACAGTCAAAACTATACTGACCACAATTGACATTCCTGAAATAAAAATTATCCGCGATAAAGGTCTTTATAGTACTTGAGAAATAAACAAACTTACAGTTACTTATTATATTCCTCCTTTTTCTTTTATAATATGTGCTATATACGCATAATCATTTTTCACTTAATAGGATTTGTAGTTCCCAGAGTAACTAGACAAAAGTATAAAAGCAAATTCTCGTTTTTTTCGTTTTCGCAAAAGCTTCAAGTAACCTTCATGACCAGATTCCAACTGTCCACGCGCTGTCCAGAGTTCGGATATGCGCTGTTAGTCAATAATTGAGTAGCAAAAGAATGGTAAAGTAGCAAAAAATTGTGCTACATGCTGTGTTGAGTTGGGACACTGAACACGCAATATAAAGCTGCCTTGGCACTAGGTTCCCTGCCTTGCTATATAAGAAGATAAACAGAGGTATTAGCATTAAGATAAAAAGGAAGAAAACAAGAAAATAAACTACCTCCAGCCAACACTATAGGTATTTTCTTCGGTTCCGCCATATTATTCTCAATGGCTAACGTAACACCCACCCCTTCCATACTAAACACGCAAACACCAACAAACTCGAAGAGACCAGCCATAGTTTTGAATATTGGAAAATCAAACGGCGACACTACTGATGTTTTTATTGCGTAGTATATTGTTGCTCCAGCGACTGTCACTAAAAGTTTAAAATTACGTCAAAATAAGTGGAGTCAAGAGAAAGATCAGTTTACTCATCTTCTCAAACATAATGGGAGATTGAATTAGTTTTATTTCCCTGTTCTGGTAACAAGAGGAGTTTCGCCACCCAACAAACAAGCATGCAAGCAGCATCACTAAGTGGTGCTTGCCTGGGGAACTTAACTCTTAAGACTACGTTGCCTCTGTATCTCCCATATACCTTTCTATATGCGAGATACAGAGTTTTTTTTTAAGTTGAAAGAAAAAGTTGAAGTTATTTCACTATTTTTACATGTCTCTCCCATATTTATTATATATACTTCACAGCAACACAAAAGTTTGGCCTAAATTTCCACCAAAATAAATTTCAACATGATTAGCGTAGATTAAAAAATCATGACATACGAGTAACTGTCACTCAAACATGTCTCAAGGACACAATGACATCACCAATATATTTTTAAACGTTAAACTTTTTCAATAAAGCTATTCTTCATGAAAATACACAGTGTTTGACTGTAAAAGCGATGGTTGTGCGTTAGTCACATATTTGGGGAAATAGCAAGTAGATGATTATGAAGAAAAATAGAAACTTTTCTCCTTGATTTGTAGAAAATTGTAAAACAGGGTATTTAACCACAATTTGTTCACTGGACATCTTTGTTTTTTAAATAACATTTTCGCATAACATCTACCAAAGATCAACAAAACAAAAATATTCTAGAGCTTAACAGTTTTTACCTATGAAAATATCAGCAACAATCGAAAACGGTGCTAGATATTTCAAAGAGGTTATCATACAGATCAGCACACAAGGTATAAGAAGTGATGCCACGTATACTCTTAGTGGTGGATTTCCCTCCACGGTTATCTCATCAGTGCCTTCCACCAACTGCTTTATTGTACGCGAAATCATAATTTGGTAGACGCAACAAGACCCGAAAAGATCTACGCATATTGTAAAGTCCACTGCGTACCTAGAAAATATGGTGATATTAATTTGAGAAGACTGAAGAGTATGTATGATTAAAGGCGTCATTCTAAGGAACTACCCATTTTCAGAGAAAAAAAAACTTTTTTTTGTGTAACTATTTTTCTAACTATTTTATTGCCAAGGCAATTCGCATATAAAAACTAGCGATAAAGTTTTGTCATTTTTCTTACAATATTATTTTGGCATATCTATCTATTCGTCACATATATCTTTTTATCTATACTTTTTAGTTATCATATAAAATATAAAATATATATATATATATATATATATATAAAAATTTACCGAAAACATCTACTATACTTCCTAAGACTAACAAACGGACTCGTCTCCAAAGCCGCTTGAGCTAAATCGGGATACGACATGGCGGGTACTTGCACTCTACCGTAGATTTTTTGGGCTGATTGAGCTAAAATCTGTAATACACAAAATATTATATGGTGCTGCGGGTTCAATTTCCACTTGCGAGAATGTATTGTTTTTACCTCGCTGTGATAATATAACAAAGCGCGGCGTTAAAATCCGTATTAAAACATTTAACTAATGTCTTGAAATCGAGTAAATAGTAGCAGCTTCACATTTTTCACCGCTTATCAGGGTAGACAGAGAGTTTAAAGACAATTCACGCAAAAAAGACATTCGCGACACTGCGTGTTGAGTGGCTGAACTCAATTCCGCACTATGTCTATCAGAGCGAAGAAAATAGATAAAATTATTTTTTAAATATATTTATTCCCAAGAATTTGACACAGTCACACCAGTTTAGTCCTCCTTCTCTAGTAATTTAAACATTATCCTTATTTTTTTATGTCGTAATCCCTAAATAAATATTTAAAGAATAACAACAGGAGAATATCTTACAAGCATACAATAGCTGACAAGCATTCCTAACATTATAGTCAAGACAACAGAAGTCCACAGCCCGCACTGTTTATAGGTTTCGTGTATGGCCATCACACCACCACCTAGACAGCTTTTCACCAAATGCCCAATGGATTCTATAACACTGAAATATATATAAATGTAAAAAATTAAAAAATTAGCTTCACGCTATATGCCGCACACAGCAGAGTAGGCAGAGGGAACCTAGTGTAAGACACTCCGTTCCCCACTTTCTGCCGAATTTTGGAGGCATTGCGTGTAGAGTGGCAGAGCTCAACGCTTTGCCTCGACACCAGAGCGAAGAAATGGAAATATAAATTTAAGTAAATATTTCATCTCCTCGAGTGGGGATCGAACCCACAACCAGTCGGTTTTACAGTCACACCTTGTGCCACTGCGCCACGACTTGCCTCATGTGTATTTAAAAAATATTTTTGTGTTCAATACTAATGTATTAAGTAAGCAACTTCAAGCTTTTTTCCGCGTATCTAAGTACAAAGACCCTATCCGCCTACTTCGTAAATTGTATTATATTTAGCTCCATGCCATGGATTGCGTGTTGCGGAAATCAACGCAGCGGTTTATCTTGTTAAAAGTGACCACCCTTTTGTTTTTTTTTTAGTATAAAAAAAAACAAAAATATATACTATTACGCCACGACGCCCTTATACGTACATATATACATACATATTTGCATAGGTACATTTTAACTTAGAAAACATCCACATGTCCTCACAATATTGATTCGACACTGCCCACTAAATAATAACTTTCCAATAGTCTCAATGACCGCTCTGATTAGAATTAATAAAACAAAACACGTGTTTTGATAGCTTCGTTTAAATACTGCTTTTTTCTAGATGTTACACTGTCATTCATCGTCTGATCGACGATCATCGACAAAAGAAGGCTACCACTGTAGTATGATAGACAAGTGGTGGCTGCCTTAAAGTTAGATTTTCAAAAGTTTTGCCCATTGTTTACTCGTGTAGAAAAAAATCAAAAGTAAGAATAATTCAAAAATCGAATCTGCGCAACCATCTACAGCTACAGATAAGTCAGGGCGTCCATCGCACTGAAACTGACTTGAAATTAGATATTTTCGTAAGTGTGTCTGGTCCGAAATTTATCAAAAACTGACAGTTGCTATACAAAGTAATTTTTTTCTTTTTTATTTAATATTTATTATATTAATTATTATTCATTATCTATATAATTAAAAAGTGATGCAAAAACATTGTACTCTTTTTTGCGAGAATTGTGGGGACGATAGGTATGAAATTTGACACACTTATATTTTTTATTTATTTTTGTTGTTAATATATATTTTAATAAAAAAATTAAAATAAACAAATTAAATATATTATAAATTAATAAAAAAGTACAACACACACACTTACCATACATCAACCGTATCTACCACGTTGCTATAATAACGCCTAATATTCTACACATCAACAGGTTCTCTAGTATTAAAAACAGACCATGTTTCAGCAAAATCGTTTTAGTAGTCTTAAGACTGTAGTTTATAGAAGTGATACAGTCAATATTGTAAGTGATGACCAAGGAATTGTCCTCTTACACCTAAAAATCTTTATCTAACAGGACAAGGGCAATTGACTTACAATTTTTTTGATCAGATGTTGAACTCGCAACCATTGCGAGGTCAGACACGTTATATCTGCACGTCGACATGGTCAAATACTATTAATTTATAGTCGCTTTAATCAAGTTCAAGGTACAAAACTAACATAATCACAAACAACGTGATTTTGATTTGATTTGAAATAAAATTTCATCGAACAGTTAATATATTGAAAGCGCTAGAGCATTTTCAATAAAGTAACATCTATTTCTCTTTTTTTCTTGAAAAAAAGCCAGAAAGAGAAAGGTAAGGTAGGTTTCACACCTCTTGCGCCTCGTCCACTCTTATCAACCTCTACATACATGGTCTCCGTGGAGTTCTCATGTTTTTACATGACCTTCCTCCAGTATCAACGATACTGATTCCGCAAAGGTCAACCGGGATCTCTCCCTGTCTCTCTTACTGTTATGAATGACGCTGTTTGTGGTCCTTACATTAAATTCAGCTTAACTAAGAAAATTGACGACTAAAAATTTTAAATATGAAACTATAAGTACTTCGTTCTTTTCCCAGGAGGTCTTGCGCTGATAAAGTCATAATTCTTTGCTACGTCTCCTGTCGCTTTAATTTCATATTTATGGTGTCCTCGATACCTTAACACTTGATTTCTGTCTTCTTCGCTCTTAAAAGAATAATATAATTTTAAAAGATTTTTCATTTAACTAGGTTAGTATTAATAATATAAAAAATTAAGATGAGATGAGAATCGAACCCATAACTTGTCGCGTTTGCAGCCGTACGTTTTTAATTAGCCTCAAGGCATTAAGAGAAGAATTCCCAAAACTCCAATTAGTAAATCAGTTTCACTGTATCCCGCATACAGCAGGGTAGGTAGAGGGTACCTAGTGTTAAGACATTCCGTTTCCCACTTACCGCCGAATTTTAAAAGTAGTATTATAAATGCAAATATTTTCTATGCTTCCAAAACTCAGAGGATAGTGAAGAATGAAGCGTCTTAGCACTAGGTTCCGAGTTAGTTCCTTCTGCATTCTCTGATTTCTGCCTACACTTTTATAAAAATATTCTATCACGATTCTTCGGCGGCGCATTTTTTTTAATCGACGCATTTATCAAAATAAATAACACGCATACATTTTGTTCCTACTTTACAAAAAAAAAACATGGTTTATAATAATAATAATAATAATATTGTATCATTTTAACAATAACATATTTTATACTTCTCAATCATCGTTATATATCAACAACTTACAAACTAGGCAAATTGCCAATTCATTGAACAATAGGTATGTATTTGTGATCAACGTCGTCTGGACGAGCCGACTAGATCATTTTTTATATTTTCGTTTCAAAATATTCAAAATATATTTATATTTTAATTATTACATTTACCTTCGGTCTGATAAAACAAAGGGCGGTGTATGGTTCCGCCACTCAACACCCAATGTCTCAAATTGTGGGACGAAGTATGTCAAGGTCCACGTCGAATAATTAGAAAAATTTAAAAGATACATAAAACAAAAAAAAATACTTAAATCGGACTTACTGGGCTAATTTGCAGATTATCTCGCTGAGACGCTAAGTTAGCATTCTACGTAAAGCAAATAAATTAATTTAGAAAATAATTTAACATAAAAATTAAACGTAAAATTATTAGAAAATGTATATATCAATATAATGTCATGTTAGGATTAGTTTAAGCGTTTTTTGATGATACTTTCAATAGTTCAGATCCCAGGGCCTACAGACCTACGAAATTTTAGCAAAAAGCTGAAATTTTGATGACTATTAGTCTAACACGTAGTTAAAGCAATACGCGTACTCGTTTATTTGAAAGTGGCCCTATCTGGGAGGATTATTGAGCCATCGTATCGGTCTGAGCGCTTAAAAGGGGTCTTGAAGTAGTCGTGCTAGAAAAAGCTAGTATGACATAGTTATTAAGGGAGTAAAGGCTCATGTAAACGGTTTTGTAATAATACACATACATTTTTTAACTTATTTTTAAATATATATTTAAATTCGAGTTTTTCTAGTTTATCGCAGGTGAACGTGCGACTTTGAAAGTGACTCCATTTTCAGGTTAGTAGCTATATATTAAACTGATTTCAGCTCAACTAAAATTATGTAGATCTTGTGGCCCAGGGATCTAAGTCCATAAGTGAATAAGACACGTAGTTTGTCATTTGTAACTCAATAAATGTAATAGCAAAAATAGCATGATCAAATAGAATATATAAAAAAATAGAAAATAGAACATAAAACATGCAATTTTAAATTGACTTTTAAAAAGAAACGAATTTGCCTAAAATCGACATCAGGCTAAAACGAGATTAGATTTCAATTTGTTGTTTGTAAGTTCAGTTTTACAGTATCTATAATATATATATTTTTTTAATTTCCAGAAATCAGTGTCATAAAATTTGTTAAATTTTAATAATATGAAATATTTTTATTATATAATTTTATGTTACAAACTATAATTGAGATTCTTAATTTTAAACGATTGTGCTGTAACTCACCTCGTTGTATCTTCTATCCTAAAATAAAAAAGACATAGCATTACATGTAGAAGATATTATATTATAGAAATAAGACATTGATTTATCGTCGTCAATTGTCATAGTGCTGTAGGACAGGGGTTGATTGTAGAAATGATTATAATCAATAAAATCGGCGCCACACTGTATTCCGCGCACATCAGGGTAGGCAGAGGTAACCTAGTGTTAAGATACTCTGTTCTCCACTTTCTTCACATCCACTTCCACACAATATGGATCTTGAGTGGTGGTTACATTGGCAGTTATTAGAAAAGTAAGGCAACATATAGTACCTAACTTTAGTTAAATGATAAAGCATTTTTTTATATTTTTTGCCGCTATCCATTGCCAGATATTTAGCGTATTTTAATGGCCTCCTGCCACCCTTAAATCCTATAAGCTATAAGTCACTAGGAACAAATAATATTGTTTTATATTTATCTATTAGTTAATTAAAATTAATAATAAATTATTCTTGATAGTTCCATATATTTTTAATATATTTTATTTGTAGGCGCTTGTAATTTATAAGAGGGCAAAAAGTTAGAACCATGCCAAGTGTCTGGCAGCGGTTAACGACTTTCCTAAAATTGTTCCCAAGAAATTACAGACGCACAGAAACTTTCAGGCTTTATAAACTAAAGAATAGAAAGAATAGAAGAAAGAATAGAATTGGTTTGGCTCTGTGGTCGTATGTTTATTTATTTAAAAATATTATTGTGTAATGTAATATATTATTAGAGGCCGGTCGTGGCGCAGTGGCACGAAGTGTGACTGTAATACCGACTGGTTGTGAGTTCGATCCCCACTCGAGGAGATGATTTACTTAAATTTATATTTCCATTTCTACGCTCTGGTGTCGAGGCTAAGCGCGGCGTTGAGTTCTGCCAGAATTAGGCAGAAAGTGGGGAACGGAGTGTCTAAAAACACTAGGTTCCCTCTGCCTACCCTGCTGTGTGCGGGATACAGCGTGAAGCTGATTAATGTAACATTATTGTGAAGATGCAAATTAAGGAAATTAAATTTTGAAAAAGTATGAGAATAAAAATACACAAAATTGCATGTTTAAGTATGAAGCATATCTCACTTACCGGTGTTCGGACCATTTTTGTAAAACAATCACATAACACAAATAACAACAAATTTCCACTCTTAGAAAAATAAATATATAAACAGTAATTTATTATAGGTTAAAAACTGATTGACTTCTGCGTTGACATGAGAAAAGAAGAAATATTGAACTATAATATAAACTTTTTCAAGCGACATCTGTACTGTGCCATTACAAATTTAATTACATTTTCTTTTCATATTAATAAAAAATAAAGAGGCCAGTCGTGGCGCAGCGGCACGAAGTGTGACTGTAAAACCGACTGGTTGTGGGTTCGATCCCCACTCGAGGAGATGAAATATTTACTTAAATTTATATTTCCATTTTCTTCGCTCTGGTGTCGACGTTCAACGCGGCGTTGAGTTCTGCCACTCAACACGCAATGCCTCCAGAATTCGGCTGTAAGTGAGTAACGAAGTGTCTTAATTCTAGGTTCCCTCTGTCTACCCTACTGTGTGCGGGATTCTTCTCATATTAGCTTGTATGATTTAATTATTCTTATCTTCTTCATATTTGTATATAAGCTATACTTTATGAAAAACATAGCCATGAGACGAAATGCTATCGTGGTGCAATTGGACGGCGCCTGACTGTAAACAAGATGTTTGTGGGTTCGAATCCCATTATGGATTGTGAACAAATGATCTGCGTAGTGGTGTTTAGTTTATATATAGCCGATCGGTAGTAGATAATAAATGAAGACATTTTTATAACATTGTTTTTGTTATATATTGTAAAATATCAGCTTCAGGCTGTAACCCGCGCACAGCAGAGTAGGCAGAGGGAACCTAGTGTTAATACACTCCGTTTCCCACTTTCTGCCGAATTCTGGAGGCATTGCGCGTTGAGTGGCAGAACTCAACGCCGAGCGTAGCCTCGACACCAGAGCGAAGAAATGGAAATATAAATTTAAGTAAACAGTTCATCTCCTCGAGTGGGGATTGAACCCACAACCAGTCGGATTTTACGGTCACACTTCGTGCCGCTGAGCTACGACTGGCCTCTGGACTGACCACGCGGATATATATTGTAGATTTCAATAATGAAGGCCTTGTCTTGACTGGCTGAGGCCAGTCGTGGCGCAGTGGCACAAGGTGTGATTGAAAAACGACTGGTTGTGGGTTCGATCCCCACTCGAGGAGATGAAATATTTACTTAAATTTATATTTCCATTTCTTCGCTCTGGTATCGAGGCAAAGCGCGGCGTTGAGTTCTGCCACTCAACACGCAATGCCTCCAAAATTCGGCAGAAAGTGGGGAACGGAGTGTCTTACACTAGGTTCCCTCTGCCTACCCTGCTGTGTGCGGGATATAGCGTGAAGCTAATTTAATTTTTTTAATTTTAATTCAATAATGAAGCTTTGACCTCCGTCTAGGGCATGTTATATATTACCTTATATGTATATTAAAAATAAAAAATATTTTCCAATTTAAAGGATAAATGAAATAAATAAAACAAATTGTATGTGTATAATTATTTACAAACATTAATCGTTTATTTAAGACCAAAAATATCACCTTCTGTGTTCGAAGAAGGCACAAATAGCTCCAACCATCGTATAGTAATACAATTATTATGGAATAATGGTTGTAATTAATGATTCTGTAGTTTATTATTTAATGATCAAGGTAATAAATTAATGATTTAATGAAATAACTTTATAATAATCACTGCTTTTTTAAAATAATATATTCTTACTCCATTACAATTGAATACTCTTTTGTATTTGATTCTTTTTAACAATTTTGGAATTTTATATATTTTTAAACTTTAATTCACATTTATTATATTTATATGGAAATTTTTGTATTTTTTAAAATTCGATTAAAACTTTTACATATTTTAGTAACATTTAATAGTTAGAACTATACAAATAATCATAGGCTAATGGTACACACGAATTTAAATAAGCAATATTTTATAAATATGATTACAAATACTTAAAAACGAATTGAAATGTAATAAAAAGCTGATGTTGAATCCAATTCACATACATTAATTGATAAAAATCACATATAAATTTGAAATTTTACACTTTTATATTCTGATACATGGGTGTCATATGATGTTAATTTAATCTACCAAATTATTAAAATGAAAAATCAGCTTCATACTGTATCTCGCATACAGCAGCATGGTAGCAGAAAAACTCTAGTGCTAAGACACTCCTTTCCTCAATAATTTGCAATACTAAAATTAAAAAGCTAGAACCATTAACCCATGATAGGATTTTTTTTACTTAAAAATTGTACTTGTCTATGCATTATTCGTTTAATAATATAAAGAAATAAATTAAAATACGGCTGTCTCTATAGGAAAATTGTATTCTTTTTTTTGTATTTATTTTACATGTCGGTAAATAAAAGTATTCATTTATTTTCTATAAACACATTATCAACTGAATAATATTTGACAGTAGTTGTATTTATATTTTCGTACTCGAATAGAATTTACTCATTTAGTTTAAAATAGAAGATATTAAAAAATATTTTTATAATTTTTTTTTAGTTTGACACAAAAAAAAATCAATAACAAACTTTCAAAGACCGTTTTTAATATACTTTTTTATATTATTAACATGATATCTGTAAATATATATTATAAATGACACAATAGACATAAGAAGCGTTGATTCATACATTTCACTTATTAATTAAAAGCGATTTTAATATTAAAGACTAGCTGGTAATAATTACGTTGTTGTACTGTCAAAACTTTTTTAAATCTCATAACCATTTAAATTTATATTCTGTATTTAGAAGACTTTAAAGAGATATTTTATCTTTTTTTGTTGTTGTTTTTAAAATAAAAATAATTTAATACAGGTTGTGTAATGTTTAAAATTTAATCATTTGGATTTATTAAAAAAAAAGTATTTGAAAGTGCAACAACTTTAAACTATTAAAACACGTTATTATTGGAAGATTACGTTTATATTAAAAAAGGTAAAGCACCTTTTGGAACTATTGTATTAGTTAGGCACATTATTTTAATCTATATTTTACTGGTATTATTATTATTTTTATTAATAAATGTATATTACAACTGTACTTTTCACAGATAAAAAAATTAAAAAAAAACCAAAGTGAGTAATCACCTGAGTAAATATAAAAAAGTGATTAATTAATTAATTATTAAAATAAAACTGAAAAATAAACACTTAACGCGATTAAACTTATACTTTGGTAATAATTACCTATATTTTTAATACAACTAAAGTTATGTGAGACATACAATTGTTTCATTAATAAAACTTAATCAATTTATCGATTAATTAAATTAAAAAATAATTGTATAATAATATTTACAATATAATAATCAAATATAAATATAATATTGAAAATAGGTTAGTATTTTGTTTATACGAATCTAAAAAACGCAGAATTTTAAGTAACTTGGCTTTAAACGTCTTTCGGGAGTTTTGTACTTGCATTTTATACTAACGTTAAAAAGCCTCTAAAGTGAGAAGTGAATGAAAAAATGCATTTTTTTTTGTAATTTCATCAACATCTATACATTAAAAAGCTGTGAATAATGTCTTATTTGATACTAACAAATAAATAATTAGGCTATAGGCTTTACATTCGAACGAAAACGTAGATTAGTGCCGCTAAGATTGTTAGAGAGGATGATGTGGAGAAGTGAGCGCTTCCTCGATACACTGGAATGGAAAAAGGCATAAATTAGTAAAAATTATAATTAATTCATAATCGAAATTTAAGGTCGTCACGACACGTCTGATTGTAAAAGAGACGGTTATGGGTTTGGTCTCAACTAGGGGGAAATTAATCATTTTCATTTTCTTACTCTGGAAAATACAAAATGCGGCGTAGAGTTCCGCCAATGTGCAAAATGGATCGGAACGAGGGGAATAGTGTTTAACATTGGGTAGAATATTTATTTTTTATTTATCACCAAAATTCCAAATATATAATTTTTAAAGCTTTTATTATACTGTTTATTGTTAATTCTTAAAATTTTGTTTTCTTTTATGAATTGGTAGACAATAATTACTTATTTAAAAATATATAAAAAGTGACAAAATAAGCTTTTGAGATTATTTTTTATAAAATATAAATAAAATAATTACCTGAAGCCTGGATCAATTGTGGTACCACATCTAAATAAGGAAAAAGCAAAATAAAAAACATAAATAAAAGAAAAACACTAAATTATAATACGCAATAAAAATCATATAATATACTTTCTACTCTAAATACTACTGAATACTAAGAAACAAAAAATAAAAAATGTAACAAAAAAACAGGCTTTTATTCTAAACTAAGAAACAAAGACTTAAAAAAGTGATGAAATAATTTAGTTTTTTGAAAAAAAAGTAGTACTAAAAACAGTTACCGATATCCAACACGACGTGGTCGTTGTCCTCGCTCCAGCTCTTGTCGTTGCGCACCTTGACGAGCGCCTCGTACTTGCCGGCCCCCACGCCGAGCGCGCGCGACAGGCGGTACTCGTGGCGCCGCGCCGGCGGGACCGGCACCTGCAGCACCTCCCACTTGCTGTCCTGGAAATATATACATTTATCTGATAGAGACGGTTTCATTGTAAACTTGATGGTTATCGGTTCGATTCCCACTTGGGAGTACGAGTTCCTACCAGAAGACGAAGACGTTGAACTACCACTCCACAAGCTATATCATGAGTATCGGGCGGTGCGTGCACAGAAAAATGTCTTATTAACACTACATTTTTACAGTCTACCCTGCTATACAATAATTAAAACATCTTTTCATTATATATTCTTATCAAGAATTGTTAAGGACTGTCTATCTTTCTCTCTCTCTTTCTATCTCTTATAATACTCTGTTTCATTTTGTCTCAATTAACTTGATTTGCTTATATAATTTCTCTCATATACTGCAATGACGCTATCGAATACAAAATAAGCACTTCAGACTTATTACCACTAATATTATTAAATTGGAAAGTCTTTTCAAAACTACTCACCCCGTTAAGATCTCTGAACTGAATTTCAATTTCTTGTAGAGGCTGGTGTGAGAAGACCGTCCAAGATAATTTGTCGCCTTCAGCTTCAACACCCTCAACTATTGGCCTCTGAACTAGTTCAATAGATCTGTTACGTTTGCCGACTTCGTTCTCCGCCTGAAATATTTAAGAAAATATATTAAGTCTTTGTAAAAAACCTTTGATTTTTGTGATTTTTATACATTTTAAATCAAAACTCTCTGACTGGATTAACTGCGTATATATAGTATTTTATGAAACTCAACGTTTCTAAAACTTTGCAATAGTCCGTAGTTCCAGATTGACTGATCTGTCTGTCAGTTGACAAAATGTATAAAACTGGGTATACGTTATTAATATGGTTTAAGGGTAATATTTCTGATCATTTTTTAAAACGTTCATTATTTAATTTGGATATTTGAAACTTTCAAGTTATAGAAACAAAAATATTAATAATAGTGAGTTTTTAATCGTTTTATATCACATAAAAAAATTGAGTATTGAATTTGTTTAAATACAAATTCAATGCTGAGTGTCTGAGTCATGTCTGAGTGTAATCAAATGTTCCATTAATCAATTAGCACTCAAAATAGCTGTATATTTAAATAGTTTAATTCTTTTCTATAAAAATACTCCAGTCACAACTTTGTTCAAAATGAGTTCAAAAATTAAAAACCAAATTACATTGAAACGATTAACGACACCATACAATATAGCCTGTAGCCTTTCTCAATAAACATGTTATACAACACAAATAGATTATTTTAATACAAAACTGTAGTTTCAGAAATATATATTTATCCAAGTTGTAGTTTGCCTCCCTTCATTGAATAATGAATCTAGTTATAAATGTAATAAATGTAAATAGCAGTAAATGACCTCGCACGTGAAGGTCCCGAAGTCTCCGTCGGCGACGGGCGTGACGGAGAGGTTGGAGTGCTGTCCGCTGGTGCTGATCACGTACTGGCGCGAGGAGCTCTCCAGCAGCTTGCCGTCCTTGTACCAACGGATGTACGCTCTGGAGGGGAACAATACACTATACGTTAATGTTTCATTCTAGAAAATATATTATATTACATTTTTCAATTGTGGTAGTGTTTCTTCATTTCGATTTATATTATTCTTTTTTGTTGTTTCACGGTACACGGCCGCATGTAAAAAGGTATGAAAACGGAACCTAACACTAAGATATTTCACTCTTTTTCGAGTTTTCAAATTGGCGTATTGTAAAGCGAAACTTAACGCTTTGTCCTCTTATCAAAGCGAGAAAATAAGTAATTTTCATAAAAATAACTATTGATTATTGATATTAGAAAGTAACTGATGCTGAAAAGAATAAAGATCGATAAATTGAGTACTGTATAAGAAACGGAGTGTCTTAACACTAAGTTATCTCTGCTATATGTGGGAAACATGGAGCTTTACCGTTCGGCGCCACTTTACACTCTAACAAATAAAATGCCAAATGCCTTCAGAATAAAGAACAAATCTTCTTCAGTCATAATCTTAGTCTATGTGCGGGAAACAGCGTAAAAGTTTAATAAAATCAAATATATAATTTCATTTAATATACATACTACTAATATTATAAATGTGAAAGTTTTGAAACTGGATTTTCCATTTTCACCCAAAAACTACTGGACGGATTTAAATGAAATTTTATAATAATAGATAAAGCTTATAAACTCACGCGGGCTCGTAGTACAGTGTGCACTGCAGGACAGCTTCGACGTTGACGGCGGAGTTCACGACGGTCCTGTGCACGTGGACGTGGGGCTTGCCTGGAATTGTGGAAATATGTATATATATTAATAATAAACAAAATATTTTTATTATAATCAGCCTGTAATTAACAAAACAAAGTAGTTTAAAAATATACAGAAGTAATTTAATGAAACATGAATAACATGATATGCAATGTAATGTAAATTAAATGGGAACGGGGATGGGATCTTAATGGCAATGGAGTGTGTTAACTCTGGATTCCCAGGTCCTCTCTACCTATCCCCCATATGTGGGATACAACTTTAAGCTATAGGTTTTAATTCCTGAAAAACGTGTGGACAAACATTAAATATGTTAGAATACATCGTGATAGTACAAAGTATCCAACTAAACATAAATATACAACTTACTTTTAACAGCAACTTCCACCTCAGCCTGGTTAGTCCCGACTCCGTTGAAGGCGTAGCAGTAATATTTCCCAGAATGTTCGCGTTTCACATTCTTAATTTCGACCGAATTTACTGAAAATTCTCCGTCTTTTTCAGTTAGGCGCCAGTTCTGTAAATGCGTGAAAGTTGAAACTGCAGTTTTTCCTATGAAATGTATGAAAAATGACATTACTTATAGTTCGAGTTAGCTCGAGGTAACTTTGAATAGCCTATAGGCTACCATTATCCAAATAAAAAACGATTTTTATAATATGAACGAATAGTTGTTGAGATTAGCGCGATCAACCAAACAATATAAAATTCTATGTTAATCTACAATGTCATTTTTCACGCTTTATCCTGCACACTGCAAGAGTAGGCAGAGGGAAACAAGTGTTAAGTCTGTTTGTTCTCCACTGTTTGCCTCATTTTCGTTAATACTGTGCGTTGAATGGCGGCACTTAACACCGTCTTTTGTATTATCATTGACTTACCTATATAGATATTATTTAAAGATCGTGTCGGCGCCAAGTATCCGGTAAACTTCCTCATTGTAAGTGGGTTAAAGTGACATATCAATACACCCTGTCAATACATTTGATGTATGTTTGTTTGTTAGAGGAAATGACTTGAACTTGACGTTGGGATAAGACATTCTATAATTATTAAAATAATAATGCCTTATTACACTTTTGTAACTTTTAATGCCTTATTTTTTTTGGAAATGTGGTTTTTGCTCTGGTAAGCAGACTAAGCGCGGCGTTGAGTTCCGCCAACAGACAATCTCAAAAATCATAAAAACTTACCCCATTCTCGGCGCCCTTGGAAAAGACGATTTTCGGCGGTGGCGATCCAGATACTTCACATGTCAGAAGCAGGTCGTCACCCTCTACTACGTGTCCGTTGTCGGTCGCCATGAATCCTGAAAAAAAGTATTGAAATGTTAACTATGAGGCCGTCGTGGCGCAGTGGTGGTTATATCAATTCAGTTAACTAAGTATGTATATGAATCAATGATGAAGTACTACAAAAAGGAATCGACTGTATTGACGATTCAATAAAACGGTTATGTAGTAGCAATTTTGAATTGTGAACAAAATAATGATATAACTTTTTTATATACGACGATGATTTAAATTAAATAAACACTAAACATTAAGGGAAGCTTGCCAAAATACAATAGGGAAAACTGCATTTAAATCGGTTAAGCCGTTCCTCCACTCCTCCGGCCGCACAGTTCTCATGAAGAGATTACATAATTTTGTTTCACGTATTAGTAATTATAAAGATATATCTTACTTGAAATCCTAGGTGATTCTAAAATGGCTAAATTATGTTCAATGGACGGTCGGCCATCTTGCATCAGCTCACACTTGTACTTCCCACCGTCGGTCTCTTTGACATCTTTTATCAACAGGTCAGTGGAATTGGCGGGACTAAAGATGAGAAAAGAAAGAATATTAAAAACAAACATATTAGATTTCGAGGCATTAGTTGTGCAGTGGTAACGTTAATGGCGAGGCGTTGAGTTCCGCCTCCCGACACGCAATCTCTTTAAAATTAGGCTGAAAGTGGACAACGGAGAGTTTTAACATTAGGTTCTCTCCGCCTATCAGCAGGATAAAATCTAATGATGTATGGGATACAGTTTGAAGGTAAAAAAAATAATATATTTAAATGCCAAGAAAAATAATCGGGTATCCCACATCCAGTCCAATTGTACTTACATAAAAAATCGATCTCGATCCTCAAGTGGACTCAAACGTTCCTCAGCAGGCTTCATACTAACTAAGTAGTGACTATCTTCATTGATAGACCATTGTATTATGATAGAGGGGTCTGTAATGAAAAAAAACACATGTTATTTTATGTTATATGTATATGTAATACATCTTTTTATAAGTAACACTAAGACAATATTAACAATAAAAATTCCTAGGCTCTTAAAGGTAGTAGAAGCTATTAGCTTTGGTTAGTTTAGGGTGACTTAGACTAATCTTAAGAAGTCGAAGTCAGCTTCACGCTGTATCCCGCACACAGCAGGGTGTGCAGAAGGAACTGGAGAGTGAGGCATTGCGTGTTGAGTGGCGGAACTCAACGCTGCGCTTTTGTCTTGACACCAGAGCGAAGAAATGAAAATATAAATGTAACTAAATATTTCATTTCTTCGAATGCGAATCAAACCCACAACCAGTCGATTTGATAGTCACATTTTGAGTCCCTGCGCCGCGACTGGTTTAATAAGTATATAACTTAATTATAAGTAATAGATTTACCATTCGTAAGACGTTTTAAATATATACTTCTCTAATTTTACAGGTACGTGTCGAAATAAGGTAACACCTGTGCACGCTCATTTAAATATTGCATCACGATATAGTTCCGGTGGCGCTCAAACTTCCGGTTAACGGTAGTGTTGAGATCATCAATGTATGTAATATGTAAATTTATTTATATTATATACACTTTAAACAATAAATAAAATGCATATATATTTATTAACTTCACATATAGCATCACGCATATAGCTGGTTAGGCAGAGGGAACACAGTGTTAAGACACTCCGTTCCCCATTTTTCGTCTAATTTTCGAGAGATTCCGTTTTGTTTGAATTGCGCAACACAACGCGTACTCTATTTTGTTATCAGAGCTAGGACATGTATATAATATATTCCTTCGACTGGGAATTGAACCCACAACAGACGCGGCGCGTATGTAGACGCTGTGTGGTATGAGCGGAATACAAAAATTTATACAAACAAAATCATTATACAGTGGATAATATACGTGAACATATTATTTATTTGTTATAATTAGGTAAATTGAAATAGAAAATATAATCTATCTTCACTGTTTGTATAATTGTAGACTTTTTAGAAAGAAAATTTGTCAAAAAAATTGGCGCAAGGACAGCTTATAACTAAAATAAACATACAAGAAACTTTGTTTCATACGATAAATACTAATTATTATTATTATTACAATCTTGGATTTTAAACTACAATTTTAATTTACTTTTGTATTATTATTTTAATATTTTAGTAAAATTCAAAGCATAATCTAATAAAAGTAATTTATTATTTAAATTTAACTTACCAGGAGGTGATACGTTGCATTCCAATCTAACATTTCTGCCGATCGTAACATTGTAGTTAGAAGACTTTGTCAAGATGACGCCAACTATGTCCTCCTCTGCGTCGTTACCTGAAAATATTATTTATTGATTATGATCAGTTGCGGATTCGATTTTCAATTGGGGAAATTAATTATTTTTATTTCCTCGTTCTGGTAACAAGACAAAGTGTGGCGTTAAATTCCGCCACTTAACATAACACGCAATGTGTCAAAAATTGGGCGGTGCGATGAGGAACGTAATGTTTTACTCAAAATCCACACTAACTACTCTGAACAGTAAATTCACAAAATATTAAGAAAGAGAGTTTGTTAAAATATTAGGAAAGAGCGTTTGTTTGTCTCCAATGTCTTATTTAGTGTATAAAGTCTGTCCTTTTTATCAAAGTATTTCTGCTTTATTTTTTATACTAAATTAATTTACTAGATGATTTTGATATTATCCTTTTTAACTTCTCGCTTTTTCCCTAGCGAGATAGCCAAAGCGATCGAAAGACCGATCGCAAACGCAACGGTCGCTGTATACGTCTTTCACCTCGTCCACTATCTCAACCCTCACATATACCGCCCCTCTGAGGGTATGCTTATGCTTTTTACGTGACCTACTTCCAGTTTTATCAGATACCATGCTCTCGAAGATCGACCAAGGTCTCGCTTTATCTATCTAATATCTTTCAAGTAATATTAATCAAATTATAGATTAATTACCTTCAGCGTCATTTTGTGCTTCGTCATCAGTTCCTTCATCAGCCAGTACATCATCATAATCATCCTCCTCAAGTTGACGACGTTTCATAGAGTGTCGGGCTTCTGTATCAATGGAAGAAAAAATAATATGTTAATTTATATAATAAACAGTAGTAGTAGTAGTGTTTATAAGGAGCAACATTTAAAAAAAAGACAGCTTTACACTGTAACCCGCATACAGCAGGGAATCTAGTGTTAAGACCCTCGTTCACTTTTGTTCATAAATTCGTAACTCTTAATAACTTTCAAAAAGGAATCAAACTTACAACCGCTTATAATTTTTAAATATGCGGCTATAGCCCGTATGTCTGTCTGTCCATTTATCTTTTCTAGAGCTATTCAAAAGTGTATTTGTATCTTTGTTATAAGATCACTACAACCATTAAAACTGTTATCCATATTCCCATTTAACATACAGGTATCCTTAACTCCATTTTGGTCTGAATGCGCATTAACATAGAGCATTGCCTTATAAGTCGATGATATAATGACTAAAACTCCTGTTTTGCTTAGGCAAATATTTTATATAGACTCAAGGTATAAAATGTAGCGGATTTATATTAATAAATTATATTTTTTTTAGGTTCACTTTTTGATCCTAGCGGTAAACCAGAAAAAGCGCCAAGCCTCTACGGTCTCTGTAAACCTCTTTTGCCTTGTCTACTGTTAAATATTAAATAAATTTACTTATAGGTGAGTATAAAATATAAATATGTTTTTAGAACTTATAAAACTAAGCTGGATTTTCACTTATATGTATAATTCATACAGATACAACTAGAGAGTTTTTGTTCTAATTAAAATAAATAGTCGATTTGTACGTAATATTTGTATGATATAAAAAATATTACTTTTGTTTGACTAAATGGAAATATAATTCCATAAAATAAGATCAACTTTGAAATCATACCGCTGTCGCTTACAACTTGCATCACACACATACATGAAGCATGGTTGTCTTTCAAGTAAGTAATAATTCTAAAATTGTTTTCCGATGGTCTGTTGATACAATGTTTAGCTTTACCTTATATAGAGGAGGTTCAAATACCTTTAATGTTTACAAATATTATGATTTAATGGATGTTTCTCGATAAAAATGAGAGCGTTTTAAACATTTGTTTTTTTTTAAGTAAATCAATACATAGAGTTTTTTTTAATAGTTTTAAAGAAGATTGTACGTACGTTTTAAAATCGACGAAAATTGAAATAAAAGAGAGCTCTTTTATATGAAAATGTTCAGTTTAGCTTTGTTTGACTCTTCTGTATTTTCTTGTTCTACCTAGTATTAATTATATGTTACTTGACAGTTTAGCTTAATTTTTTATCACAAATATGGCAGGGCAATTGGAACGTGGGAACCTAGTATTAAGTCCCTCCGTTCCCATTTTCATTCCGTACACTTCCGTTCGACATTGCGGGTTGAGTGGCAAAACTGAACGCCACGCTTTGTTTACCAGACCGAGGAAATGACAATATAAAATATATAATTTCTTCGAGTGTGAATCGAATCCACAACTTCGCACTTACAGCAAATCTGTCTTCGAGCGCCATGACTAGTCTTGACAGATAAGAGTTTAAAATCATATACCAATTAAATTAATATTAACATATATTTTTTACTCTACGTACGTATTCTAAAAATATAATAGATCAAACATAGTCCATTCTGTATTTTACTGTAAATTTTTAAAACGTTGCGCGCTAAGGGGCAGTGCCAGAGCGGGAAAATAAAAAAAAATATCCACGAGTGGGAATCAAATTACAGTCGTCAGCTTACAGACAAAAGCTATACCACTGCGTCACGGCAGTCTCATCTTTCATTTCTACACCATTAAAAATAAACAAATAGTTAACTAATACGCAATATGTATGTGTATATGTAATGTTAAAAAAACATTTAAGATGTCATATCTATACATTCCTTAACTTGCATAATACTAGAGAATAGATATTTGAAGTAAAAAGAAAACAAACTAACTATCCAAAGCTATTCAAGACTTAGTTAAATCGGTCCCTGCATATAAATAAGCTGGTATTATGGACAGTGAGGAAAGACTGCATGTCGGTTCGTCTGTCACACTATGAATACTAAACAAGTTGAATGTCTTTGACGGACAAACGAAATGGTTTCGTTTAGATTTTCAAATGATCTAACAATTACTTCCTTTGAAATTTATTTTTTTACCACTACTTCCTGCTGGCTTAGTAGCGAATTCTTATTTTCTAATTGACGCTGTGTCCCGCATATAGCAAGGAAGGCAGAGGGAACCTAGTACTAAGGGATTCCGTTTCCTACAAACAGTCTAATTTTCGAAATATGCGTGAGCCAGAACTCAACGCCGCACTTTATCATGACAAAAAAATATTTAGCTCGCTACTCTCAGAACGTTGGATAAAAATAAAAAACAACGAAATCGAAGTTTTTCATCCTTGGCTGTTTTAGAAATACAGATTAGGGATGTATTTTAAGTATTAATGCTAGTAAAAGTGCAACTTGTTTAAAATATTTCCAGTTACTGAGTAACTTACCCGTACTTAATCACTATAATTAGATAATAGAATTCCCATAATCAATAAGCAATTACTTAAAGGTAAGTTTCAATAAATTGCACTAGTACAGTAGGTATACAGCCTTGGAACATACCGTACGTCGTAAATATTTCCACTTTAACTCGATTGAATGGCTGCTACCTATAGCTAATTTTATAATTATATGGATTTTTTATTGATTACGTCGCGGTGTAGCGACAGAACGTATGTCTATAAACGCGACGGTTGTGGGTTCAATTCCCACTTGAGGGAATGAATTATGTATGTTTCCGGAAGCCGGAAAGTAAAGAACGAAAGTGTCTTAATGAAAACACTGCACATGCTAGGGTAGACTCACCTAATTTTGAGACATTTGCTTTGCTTGTTAAATGACGGAACTGAATGCCATGCTTTATCTTACTAGATAGGAAAAATTCAAATATGTATTAATATAACTTTTTCCCCGACTTGGAGTCGAACCCACAGCTATCTCAAGATACTGAGCCACCTATCCCACGCTCAAAATTTGTGATTAATCACTCGACTTTTCAATTCGCCGATACAATGCTCCGCTCTGTCTATCTAGACCAGGAAACATCTATATTATAATCTTGTCACCATTACGTCAGTCACTTTAACTAACTGTCCGTCTTGACGTGTGTCAGTCATCCTATCTATATATTTATAGTGACATAAAATTTTCATATTGAATTTCAATATAAGGCGGTTGTGTACCAGTAGTTTTAATTTGTAGATGGAGGACCAAAATTACAAAACAGGTAAATATCGTGACTAAAATGTGTAAGAGTTCAATCACTTCAAAGAGCAAAATAATATAGCACATTAAAAACATAATTTTTGTTAGGTCTCGTATCGTAAAAGTGGCCGTTGTGAGTTTGTGACGCTGCGGCACAAGGCTAACAAATTCAAGCGCGGCGTTGAGTTTCGCCACTCAACTCAAACAATATCCCGAAAATTGAGCAACGGAAAGACAAACTGTGGCGTTGATTTCCTACAAGAAATATCTCGAAAGTTAGGCGGTTATATCTCCCTGCTATATGCGGGATGCAGCATGAGATTTATTTTTTTACAATTAGTGAAGCAGTTGTCAACTTTCAGTCAATTTTCAGCGGAGTTAGTTGACGGAAGGAAGTATTTGAACATTTATCTTTTGGGTGAAAAAAGAGAAATTAGTGATATTAATATCATAATCTCTAACAATTTTTCGACTTATAATTATTTATCACCGCCTGCATAAAACCAGTCCCAAAAATAATAGGGCACTTAATAAAAAAGCGCATCACATATAATTTGGTTCAATGTAACCGTATAAGGAAGTAAAGTGATGAACGGACAGAAACAGGTCATTTCAATTAACTTTAATTAACAGACGGACATACAGCTATGGAGTATGTATACATAGATATATACATTTGTATGAGAACTATGTAAGTTTAGAACGAAAATTATTATAAATATCTAGTGGTAGTGGAATCTATAATAATATTTTGAAAGTGAAAAGACTTTCTGTGTTGGATAGTCTATATTTATCAATGAAAATGATACCGTTCTTACTATCAAAATTAACTCGGTTATTTAATGTTGTATATGTGTCATACACAACTCCCCTTTTTTTTGTTTTGTTTTTTACTAGAAACTAAAAACTAAAAAAAATATAGTATTGCTACTAGAGCAACGAAATGAATTTGTAGTTAGTAAAAACGAAAATTATTGACATTTATATGAGGCTCTAAGTGTATCGTTGTATTAGGTTTAGTACTCAAACTCACACTGTACCAAAATGGCGTCTAACTTAGTAAAAAACTAATAGGTACTTTATAATGTAATATCAATACTATTCAGCAATTGCTCTTTAATCTAGACTTAATATTCTATGTGACCTAGAAGAGACCTAACAATGTGGGCCAAGGACTGTCCTTTAACGAATTAACAACTGTAACATTAATTCCATTTCCGGATGTCCCTACATACATTCATATAGTAATTGGATAGGGCGAAGTTTTAAAAAATAAATAAAAAAAATAAATTAGCTTCACGCTATACCCCGCACACAGCAGGGTAGGCAGAGGGAACCTAGTGTTAAGACACTCCGTTCCCCACTTTCTGCCGAATTTTGGCGGCATTGCGTGTTGAGTGGCAGAACTCAACGCCGCGCTTTACCTCGACACCAGAGCGAAGAAATGAAATTAAAGTAAATATTTCATCTCCTCGAGTGGGGATCGAACCCACAATCAGTCGGTTTTACAGTCACACTTTGTACCACTGCGTCACGACTGGCCTCAAAAATATTTTAGTTTTTTTATCAATATCTTATAATAGTTGAGAGTACGTCTTAAGGTAAATTAAAACAGAGTTTAACCGTATTCGCTTCGCTTGTTTGTAAAACCGAATAAAAAATTTAATCGTTTTTAGGAATTGAAGACAACTTATTTCCCGAATGGGAATGGAACCCACAACCGTTGCATTTACAGTCAAAGACATTCCATTGTAACGTTCTCTCAACTTAACCTAGGAAATGCGGAAGACATATGAAGCTTAAATAAATATTATAACAAACTAAAAATATGGTCTCCGTACAATTTTTAAAACAAAAAAAGCTATAATCCTTCATATGAGTGGAATTCGATAACTTATAATATTAAAATAAACTGTATTACTTAAAAATAAAGTTCAATTTTAATTAAACGTGTGGAGATACTCTTATTTATAGGAAGAGATGACTCACCAATGCAGCTGATCAAATATTTCTTATTAGATATTATTGGAACTTACAGACTGACGAGATTTTAATATTTTGTATTTCAATAAATATGTTTCATCATTGCACTACGAAAAGAGAATAGTTATGAATAATCTACACTTCCATTTTAAAACTAAACAGTTTGTATTGTTGAATACGCTAATCTCAGGAACTATTGCTTTGTTCTTTTACCGAGGCTATATTAAATCACCGATCCCACTAAGCCGTAGGTATATTTTAGTAATAAATATATGTTAAAGTACGTCGTGGTGCAATGGAAGAGTGTCTGTTTATAAGCACAAAGATTATGGATTTAAATCCAACTCGGGGAAATAAATTATTTTCATATCCCCGTGGAGTCTCGAATTCAGACGAAGAGTGAGAACGGATCTTGCTATGGGAGGTAAAGCGTGAGACGTTGTATCTCCTCAAGTATTTTTTCAACACATAAACAAATGACAAAAAGGATGGACAAACTAATTTTATATATATTTATCTTTTGAAAGCTTCAATAGTAAATGTTTCTACATCAATCTACGTCACTATTGTGAATAGAATATATAAATCATTTAAAAAACGACAAGTGGAACTCTCTTCCGTGTGACTTTGTATAGCTATTTCTTTCTTTCTTATTAGATTATGCTTATGTTTATCCCTGTTTAGCTTACTTTAAAAGCTTTACGTACTACGCTATTGTTTTCATTAGCTTCACGCTGTATCCCGCATAGACTGAAGGGACCTAGAGTTAAGAAGACTCCACTTTCCGCCGAATTCTCGGAGCATTGCGTGTTGAGTAGCGGAGCTGAACGCCACGTTTTGAGTAAAGAAATGAAAATTATAAATATCTCATTTCCCTTATTAATACAATGAGATTCTATAATTAATACAATCAGATTCTATAATATAATACGCTACGATATACATATATATTTTTTTATTAAAGCTTGGCCATTTAACTAAACAGTGTCTCAACAGAACTGGATAGATTATGGAGAATAGAGTGATCATATTTCTAGATATTTCAAGCTTATCTTTAAAATGTGTTAATATAAAAAATTGAATATAAAAACAATATTTTCAAAAGCTAACTAAATCAGTGGAAAACAGGCATTCATCCGCTACTCGTCGTGCAGCGGCGGCGTCTTTATGCATTGGATATTATTATAATAACAGAAGCAAAATGATTTATGTGTGACTACTTTGCGTTTACAAATGTGATTTTTTGTATCTTTTTATCATTGAATATTTATCTAAACTACCATACTAATAGTATAAGGACGAAAAAAATATTTGGTCGATAGTACTAAATTCGGGTACTAGTGATTCGAATCGAAAGTTTTATTTTGCGTTGGATAGTACAATTATAGATAAGAAAAAATTAATTCAAAAAAAGTAGTTCCAAACTCCTTAAATAAATTACTTATGAAAAAAGAGAATAAGCTTTTCTCTTTATATTATCTGTACAAAAATAATAAACAATATTTATATATTCGTTCAAATACAATAATCTTTAACATGCTCAATTTAATTAGCTTATATGAAAAACATACACATTATTTATTTACTAAGTTTTTTCTCTTTTTCTTCTCTCATCTATCTTCTTCTCTCATCTGTCTTCTCAATCTTTTTCTAGAAAAGATAAAATCAAGTTGAACTTAAAACTTAAAGCTGTGTAAAAGGTTTTTTAAGCCATCTCCAGATTCTACAATTTGAATAAGTCGAAGTATGAACGGTCATCTATAAATGTAAGGGTAAGAGCTACACTCGAAATCAAAAATAAATCGAGTTCAATAACACCGAAAGCTTTTATGGAAATGTTTGTATATGTATGTATTTTAGTGACTTTTTACTAAAAACAGTATTAATAATCTGATAATGTTTTTCAAAATATATAGGATATGTTATTCATTTAGAGGTTTTAATGGATTCTGAAAAATAAGTGATGTATTAGATATTATTTTACCTTTTACGTCAATAAATTTATGTTTTATACAAAATTAAAGTTTTTCTAGATGTTTTAGTCTCGAATTTTGGTAGAAAGCGAAGAACAGAGTGTTGCGACACTAGGTTCTCGCTGCCTACCATGTTGTGCTGGTGAAACAACTGAAAGTTTCTTTTAATATTTATTACTTAAAACTTCTTTATTAAAATGTTAACTGTAAAGAATACGTAATCATTTTAATAGAAACGATACTGTTTAATATTTTTTTTCAATATTTTAACACTATTTCATTATAACAAATGTATAATATACGTATTATACATTTGTTAATTTATAAAATTTAAATAATATACGTATTAAAATTTATAAACCTTTCGTATATAATATATTTTTATTTGTTTCTCATTTTTCATTTCACTTTCAAGCAACAGATGGGATCGTATTGGTCGAATGGTCGCTACCATAGATAAAATAAACATGGTGTGTTCTTGACACATATTATGGAGTTTCATTCTATAATACTAATATTATAAAAATATTTTATGTATTGAAGCGTTATGGGAACCTATATGAATGAATGCACAATGCTTATAGTTTCGTTCCTTAATCAAGGGCGTGATGACAGCTAGAAAAAAAACAATAAAAATATGTATTTAATGAATTATCTTTATTAAGAGATCAGCTTCACGCTCTATCCCGGACACAGCAGGCAGAGGGAACTTAGTGTTAAGATACTCCGTTTCCCACTTTCCGCCGAATTCTGGAGGCAACTCAACGCCGCGATTTGTTATTCTACCAGAACGAGGAAATGAAAATAAATCATTACCTCGAGTGAAGATTCTACCCTTTCTACTATAACATTATGAACTAAGCAGAGTATTAATATTTTATGTTATAATTCTCTCCAGTACATTAAACATCGTCGTATAAAACTCATAAACCTGTTCAAAATGGGGAACCGTCTCGCTTTTTACTATATAGGTCAAATATTATGGTTTTTGGGTAAATTTTAAAGGTAAACTGTAACAAATGTCTATATTTACAACTACTTTAGTTTCCTGCTGATGGTGTTATAGCGTTGAGACCTTCTTTATAAATTTAAAATTTACACGCAGCGGCAGTCGAACCTGTGCTTCTCGGTAATAGTCCAAGTGGCCATCTCACTAAGCCATACGCTGTTGTCGATCGACGTCCGAAAAGATATATTAAATCAAATATTATTTAAAATACATTATACCTAGTTGAAACATTTTAAGCACTTTTAGGAGCTATTATAAAATAAAAACAAATGAAATAAACTACTACTAGCTTATTTCACAATTTTTGAAACTAAATTAATATATTTATTTTTTAAATATCGGTTATGGGGCAGAATTATAGCTTCACGCTTTTTCCCGCATACAAGAGTAGCCAGTGTTACCCTACGCTCTAAAAATATTTATTATTATTTTATTAAAAACTATTATCTAATGAACTACTATCTAATGAATAGTGTAACGCGACCGTTGTGGGTTCAATCCCCTTTCGAGAGCATGAATTGTTATTTCATAATTTTCAATTAAATTCCACCACTGTATCATGCCTCGAAAAAATCGGTAGAAATTGAAGAACAGAGTTTTTTTCTCTCTGCCTACCCTGCTATATAAAAGATACAGCGTAAAGCCGATTTATTTAATTTATCTAATAATTACTAATCTCAAATAGACATATCAATCATCTATTGACACATGTATATATTATAGTGACGTATGTATGTCAAACTTTACAGCCTACGAATACGCAATTACGGTCGCATTACCGACACCACTACTAAATATTTTATTACCAGTGAGATCACTATGGGAGCGGATGCTGTGTTTTTATTTAACTCGCGTGAGTCATACTTTCATAGAATTTCACTGATAAGCTGAGTCGTTAGCGTTTAGCAACTTGTTATCTTGAATCTGGCGAATTAAACAGTATTTAAAAATCGCTTAGCTCAGTTAGATTAGATAAGTGGCAAAGGGTTGTGGGTTCAAATGCCGAGAAAATGGCTATATTAAGCCCGGAGCTATCCATAGAAATCTGTTTAAATAATTATTTACATATAGTAAAAACGATAAGTAGAAATTTCTGTGGAAAGTAGAGAACGGAATATTTTTTTACTTAATTCTCCATTTTCTTTTCTACCTCTGTATTTTTGTAACGGATAGAAAAAAAACCTAATGTACCCATCATCTTCAAATCCAAATTTTGTTAATATAATATAATATTTTATTCGTATACTAATTTTTTTAGATAAGTTGATATGCACAATTATATTAATCGAAAAACATTATATAACAAATAAAGAAAATTTCACTTAAATAATTTCAGTACGTTTATGTACTGACAGGTTCCAATGTTAATACTAATAATTATATTAGTTCTTATCTATCCTGCAAAACGACCAATAAAAAAAAGCTAACATTTTATTCGATATATATAATAACTCGATGTACGTGGGAATTTTTTTTTAAATAATCATGTTTCGTTCCATAAGCTACTTGGCCGTCACTAGCGTGTATTCATTAAAGTAAGATTACGTAGCCATTAGTGTTTCCCGTTAAGTAAGATTTTATCTCTTAAATAATAGTTATTACTGATGTTGCGCCTTTACGCCTGACACCATTGAACTTAATAAAAACTTAGTTATCTGTGTAATAAAAAGCTAAATACCACGCTTTTTAGTACCACCTTTATCTTAGTATTTCCTACATTAAACTGAGTAACTAAAGAAAATTTACCCTTTTCTACAGTTAAAAAAATCCTTTTTAAAAATATTGTTTTTGTGCGTCGAAAGAATGAGTAACTAATGATTGGGTAAAAAGATTTATGAAATAAGAGCGAGTTACCACTCACTCACTGAGAGGCAGAGAAAGACTGTAATATATGAAGAGGTTAATGATAGTGGACGAAGTTGATAAAAGAGGTTTGCCTCTGCCGTAGCCTAGGGATAAAGTGTGAAAATAAAAAAAGTGGTTTAGCGTTATGCCGCGTTAATTCTGTTTTATTTTTCATAGCATTCTTAACATGTTCAATTTGACGCTTAACGTCAATTAGTTTATGGCTGTGATCGTAACTTTGTAGCCAAAGGACAGATAATAATTAAAAAAATATTATTTCTAAATAAATATTTTATTAGCAAACCCCAGATGATATTAAAATATTTTGTTTCACTAGTAGAGGCCAGTCGTGGCGCAGCGGCACAAAGTGTGACTGTAAACCGACTGGTTGTGGGTTCAATCCCCACTCGAGGAGATGAAATATTTACTTAAATTTATATTTCCATTTCTTCGCTCTGGTGTCGAGGCTAAGCGCGGCGTCGAGTTCTGCCACTCAACACGCAATGCCTCCAGAATTCGGCAGAAAGTGGGGAACGGAGTGTATAAAACACTAGGTTCCCTCTGTCTACCCTGCTGTGTGCGGGATACAGCGTGAAGCTGATTTTATTTATTTTACTAGTAATGAACCCAACGTTTTATGAAAAATTCGATATGGAAACAGTGTGAATATAAAAACGGAACCACCATGCAGATATACTTGTAGCTGTTGCGTTTAATAGGTCAGAGGGCGTGGAATAATAAAATTATGCGCAAATGAACGTTTATTGGAAGCTAGAATTTATGGGTTGGCAACACTGTAATTTGATGTATTTCAGTTTGGCGCGCGATTTTGACATTTAGGCTATAGCTTTTTGATCACGCGATTAAAAGTCCCTAATCATGTTATGATATTACAGAAAAATCGTTTATATAACTGTGGTGACATATAATAAAAATGCTAACAAATTTATTTCCGTTTGGTTTATCTTGTAATTTTCAAATATTAAAATATTATTTTAAAAAAAAATCTAACAATATAACACTAAAAGGAGTTTTTTACGCCATCTTACAAGTACTATTTGTAAATAAATATGTAAAATATCAAAAGATAAATGATATTGTATACCAAGTAACCGAGACTATTTAAATCCTTTCAATCTTTTTTATCATACTCATGCACATGGCTCTTTGCCGCCATATCGGGAGATAATAATAGATTTTATAGACCTCCATTCCTTTAAAGTTTTATTCTCTTTTAACTGTTACAGTAGTTAAATTAAATATATCGTAAATACATTTTTGGCGTGATTTCTTGTCTAATATGGCAACATTGGTGAATCACAATACATTGTGTTATACATACATACATAACGTTATTAATAGTTCTTTTTTGTTATTGACATTTGAGTCAGCGAGTTAATGAGCGAAAAATAAAGAAATAGGATATGTTAAAATATATGTCGAATTATTCTTTTTAACTTTTTTACTAAAGTTCACTCAGAAACTTCAATCTTTTCATTTAGTACTAAATTAAAAGTTTATAAACTTAAGAAAAAAATACTCCAATGCCCATAAAAAGTAAATTGGCTTTTAGGCAAAAGATTAAAAAAATATGAGACATATAATATACGAAAATATTGTATACGAGCTGATATATCAAACCAAAAATAGTATTAAGTCACACTAGCTGTATAATTTCAAAGCAAGTTTTGTTGAGTGACAGAGTCTAACGAAGCTTCATCTTATTACAACGAGAAAAAAGAAAACAATTTCAAAACGACCATTACACTACGACTAATGAAGATCGAACCTACTACTATCGTATTTACAGTCAAACATAGTGCCACTGCGCCGCGATAGTGTCAGTAAAAGTAAAATATTTGTACTAGTATCCTGTAACAAGGAGAAAACAAACGGCAAATGACATTACCGTTATGGCCCTATAAATGACATCATAGCTAAAGCTAAGTCTATAGTGGTTTATTCGATAAAATTAAGCAGACATTTAGTCTTGCTAAAAAGAGAGAAGGAAAACAGACAGTGAATAGGAGAAGTTAATCACTTCTACGTACTAGTAATATTAAAGAATAATTTAATAATATATTTTAATTGGTTTTCGTATTTTGATGCAATATATTTTATATGTCGGTAAAATTTATATTTTTTAAGTGGAATCATATCTATTTGTTTTACGCTGTATTCTGTATAAAGGAGGGTAGGCAGAAGGAACCTAGTGTTAAGACACTTAGTGTAAGAGCGAAGACTTGAAAAACATTAACATCTCCGTGTGGAAATTGAACCCACAACACCACGCTTACAATCAGAATAAATTCCACTGCACTACGACGACCTCATCATCATCATAATCATCATCATATCCGAAAACAGATATAATATTTACCTCGATTTACATTAATTAATTCGACATTTAGTAAAACAATAGCCTTAGCGGTTGCACGTGTAGCTTCAGGCATCTGGGTCACGGATAAGTACACTCTCATGGGGTGGTTTGTTAGCTCTTTAATATAAATGCACAGTGCTATGTCACGTTTTTTTTTATTTAAATAAAACATTTTTTTTTTAATATGGAAAAGTTAATTTAAATATTGAACTGAACCCATTTAGATAAAAAATCGACTTTTCTTCAAATTAAAAGATTCCAATCAGTAAAGATAATCTCAATATAGTTATTAGTTTTTAAAAAAGTAGTAGATTCATATAAGTTTACGAGAATTTTTTTTATTATGTTTTTTTTACATATTTAACAACTTACACAGAAAAACACTCTAGATCCCAGGCCTTAGAAAACCCAGGTGATATGAAACACAAATAGATCATCCTTTAAAAATTTGTCGATATTTTGAATGTTATTAAATTTTAATGAGCAACTGTATCATTACTTTTTAAATTGATAGATTTTCGCTTTTTCCAGCATAAACAAACAAACAGTTCAAACCTACCACCTTCGCGATTGTAGGCAAACAGTCCTATTGCGACACGAAAGCTTGTAACTGTATCATCTAAATATATTTTGTTCCAGATCACTTTCCAAGATACACTAAGTAAGTTGCATCCAAACATAAATACATTTGCATTTATAATTTTAATAGCATAATAAAACCAGATCTTCGTCAAATCGATAACCTAGAAATAAATATTCGATTAAATATATTACTTTAACGATTATTTTTAATCGATCATTTTAAGTGATGTAACAACTAGCACTTGACCTATTGCAAGCTTCCTGCAGTAAAATATCACCATATTTATCTATATAAAGATAACTTACTTTATGTTTGTACATCACTATTAATCATGTTTTAAGACTAAGACATAATAAATGTACGAGTATATAGTGATAAATCATATTTTACCTTATTTTATTATCAGATCCTGTATACTGAGAAATATAATAAAAAGAGATGGAAATTAATATAAATGAATTCTCACGCATTTGAAAATGTAAATAATTAAACTATACCCATTCCCTTAAATTTAAACCCGCGTCTTTGATAGCCAGATGCGATTCCACTGCACCACGAAGACCTCAAACAATCATTCCTTCTGCCCTTCCATAAAAAAAATCATGCATATATTTAATTATCTAGTACCAACGTGTGACCTAATTTCGAGGCGTGGGTAAGTTTGTCCAAAAGCAATATGATCCGAGTCGAGCAAAGAAACCTTGAGTGGAGAGACGTGACAATATTTGATTTGGGTCAGATTTGGACTGTAGGAATATTTGATAGCTTTGTGGTAAAAGTGTTTATTGGAGCTTGTATGTCAGGATAAATGTCATTAGCTGTAAATGCGATAGATGTGGGTTCAATATTGAATTGGGAAAATGATTAAATAAAAAGTATGACTAACGATTGAAATGCAGCTTCTCCCGCTCAATCTTATTGTTATTAAAAAAAAAAAAAAAAAAATCATCTTCACGCTTTATCCCGCACACAGCAGAGTAGGACCTAGTATTAAGACACTCGGTTCCCCAATTTCTGCCGAATTCTGGAGGCATTGCGTGCTGAGTGGCGGAAGTCAACGCCGCGTTTTGCGTCGACACCAGAGAGAAGAAATGAAAATATAAATGTAAATAAATATTCCACTTCCTCAAGTGAGCAAACCAACAACCAGTCGATTTTACAGTCACATTTTGTCTGCGCCGCGACCGGCCTCATATTTTGTATCGTTGCATTTTTTTACGTATAAGCTGGTATTGTAAAGTTTCATCATATCATTTTAAAAATTTTTGAGTGACAGTGGGACAAACATCAATCCATGCATACTTTCACACTAATAAGATTAGGAGGCTCTGAAGCGCTGATATTTGACACTAGATTACTTAAAATTGAGCAAAAAATGGAGAATGCAGTGTCTTAACACTACACTGTGTCTCTACCTTGTTATGTGCAGAAGATGCACAACCATATCCAAACCAAAACCAGACTGTCTAATTTAGGCTCTAAATTCCATTTATATGAGCAATTCACTGAGCATATGGATATTATACACTTTATAAAGACAAGAAAAGTAAATTCAAACGTAAATTCCAGCATTTATGATAGTATGTATAAGTACTAGAATTTAAGTTCGTTAGACAAGGGCGGGGAAATACGTGTTGTGAATGATAGTTTAATTGTCCACTGTCTCCGCCTTCAATTTTCATTTTGTGATATGTATATGATTAATATTTATATATTTTTTTATAGATAATTGCCTTTATTTTCCTTCCAGATAAAAGGCCATCTACTTGATGTTACCTGGCTTAGTTGTCATGTACTGTTCTGTCACTGTCACTGTTCGTGATTATTGTGGGTACGTTTCTTTATTGTTCAGATACGCTATATGAACTTGATTGAACGATATATTATTTATTCAAAAAAAATCTTTTATTTCGACTATTACGGTTGCATTGTTGTTCTCGTCTAAAATCTAGACGGTTGTGGATTCAATTCCCACTCAGAGCCTCGCTCTATTTGGTTAGGCTCCCAAACAACTCAATATTTAGAAAATTAGCATTAGCAGTGCGTAAGGATCAGCTTAAAATTATAAGGTAATTTTCATATGAAAATTTGCTATACTTAACGAAAAATCGAACTCGCTAACTCTTCAGTACATTTATAAGACATTCTTACAATTCTACGGATACTTGCAAAAATTCACATTCTATAGGCATTTTGTTAAATTCTCTAGAAATATATCTTAGATGGGTCTTAGTCACGCACGCATGACCTAGACTGTATGTGAAGGGAATTCCAAAATAAGCTACCTACGTGTATTTTATTTGTTCAACATTTTATTACAGGCTAACGAGTCGTAGGAGTACGAGCAATTGTAAACGTGACGCTTGTAGATTCGATTCCCATTTTGGGGAAAGAAATATTTCATATTTTCATTTCTGTGCTCTGGTAACAAAGCAAAGCGCGGCGTTGAGTTCCGCCACTCATCTTTATGCTGTATCCCGCACATAGCAGGAGCATACTTGGGAACATAGCGTTTTAAGACACTCCGTTCTTCACTAAGACACTTTCTGCCAAATTCCTGCGCTGAAAGTGAGGTGAAGTGAAACTCAAGGCCGTTACTAGAACGAGAAAATTAAAATATTAAATAAGTACTTTGTTACATTAAGTGAGAATCAAACCAACAACCCTCGCGTTTACTGTCGTACGCTTGTGCTTCTGCGCCGCGATGGTCCGACAAGAACCTACTTCAGAAATTACTGTTATATACCTATCTGTCATACATCTTGCAAACCTTTCCAAAAACGGCCCCGTCGAAATTAATTCTTGTACCGGCTTACCTGTGACCAAAAGAAAAAAACATTAATATCATACGATCATACATACAACGATATACGAAATTACAGTAAAAATGCAAAAGTATAATATGAGTCGAGCAGAATTTATAAGATTTTATGGAGCTTATATGGAGTATAGAATATTATTACTAGATAAACTGGATAAAGAATCGAACTCTCGACCACCGTATACTAGTACAAACACAGAACAAAACTAATTAAAATGTACACACTGTTAGAATCAAGAATACCAAATTACAACTTTACAATTATGATTGACGTACTTCCGTTACGCATTGTAAACGTGATGGAAACTGGAGGCCTTGCGCGTTTCCTTAGAAGTTAGAACTGTTACTATAATATATATATACATATAATATAAATATATATATTTTGGCCAAATTATTTTAATTTTAGTTCATCACAGGCCATAGTGGCTTAGTGGTTCAACGACTGTTAGTATAAGCGTTGGTGGTGGGTTCGGCTTCAAAAAGGGGTATAAATTATTACCATTTTCGCGTTCTAGTAAGTAAAATAGTGACGTTGAATTTCCTAGCAAGATATTTTGTCAAATCCATCTAAGATTGCACACCTTTATATTATAAATGCATGTACAATTAAATCTTTCTTAGTGTATTAAAGTTTTTTTTTTTAACTAACGTTGTGGTTGTAATTTTCAACCCAATGTTGCGGAACAGTAACTTATAAATTAGAGAGTTTACAGATCAGTTCAAACAATATTTAAAGAAATACAACATTTAATTAAGTAATATTATTATATTATGTTTAAAATATAAAAAAAAACTAAAAACAAATAAACAATCGCTATATTTCCTAAACCTCATCTCCAAGACTTCCAAGCCCTAAATGTAATTTAAAAGAGTACCAATTCTTCTTAAACAAAGAAAAACAAAAGCGGGATTAAAAATAATAATTTGATTTATATCGATGGGCACATTAACATCTGAGATGTCGCTGTGCGCTTCGTATGTGATGCACTTTATTCAAACAATTTAACTTTAATATTGACGCGTGACTTCGTGAAGTGGATTTTGTAGGGTACAAGTGACGAGAAAGTGTACATATACTTATACATTCACTTTTACTAAAGTTGTATAGTATATAAGAGATATTTTTGTATAACTTATATATATACTTGAAACCTATAATTGAGTCAAGGCGCAGCTTGTGACTGATAACGCGATGTTTATGCGTTTGATTTCCACTCGGGGAAAATTACGTCGCTCTGGTAACAACTTCCATTGACTCTGACTCTGGTAACATAGTTCATGACATTTTTAATAGGGTCTTAACACCAGACGGTATATCTTATTTATGTGGCATACAACGTGAAGCCAAAAAAAATTATACATTTACACTAAAATGATACGTTCACATCGTAATTTTTCGAGAGATATTAGTACAAACTAAAACATATATTAAATATTTTTTACTTTAATCATTTTCAGTCGTATATTTCAATTTTAAACACGAGAATAGTAATATAAAACACAGCCCGATATTAACTAAAATGGTGGTGTGCTGGTCCAGAAATACAAAGAAAAACCGTAAAACTGTCCCAACTTGGACCAAATCAAATTCAAACGCCGACTCATGCAGTAACGCATTCAATTGCCTCTCATCATGTTACATGGCTGAATCATTGACGAGGTATCCACTTGGGGCTGTCATAGAGCCTTTACTTACACCGTGGATTACTTAAAGCTTTTTTATATTAGTTCAGATTTTTTAAATTATATATATGTTTGTGAATAACCTAATCGGAACTAATTAGTTGAAGAGTACCAAACTTTACGCGATTTCAAGATTCCTTATATGTAAAATATTTATCTTTCAAATATTATTATAAAGCAATTTAGTAGACCCTAGTAGCTCTTAAAAAGATTAATATATTAGTTACTTTTATTTTAACTTCCCGCTGTATCCTGCTCATAGCAGGGTAGGCGGAGGAAATTTGGGAACATAGTGTTAAAATATTTTGGGAGTTACTAAGACGTTTTTTTTACATTTTGTATCAAATACATATTTACTTGTTCCATTAAAGCCATACCTGGTGGTATGGTTAATACATTTTAGACATTTAAGCCATACCTGGTTGTATGGCTTAAATGTCTAAAATGTATTTAGTTCTCTCTGCCTATCCTGCTATAATCATATGCGGGATACTGCGTGAAACTAAACAAAAATTAAAAATCAAGTATTATTTTATATTAATATCAAGACACAAAAAATTGCAAGACAGTCTAAAATTAATTAGCCTTGCGCTTTGTAACCAGAGATCTTGACATGACTGATTTTTATAATTCGTTGAAACGCGATATTTTGGTCGAATGTTTATTTGATATGTCATTTTTACATTTCAGATTGAACGTCAAGTTTAATTTGCTAAGATTAATTGCATCGTTATTATTATTTATTTGTTCGGATTCCGATTATTTGAAAATTAAACTTTTTTTTTTTTCTTTACTTTTCGTAATCGACGTGTTTATGTTCAATTTAAATTTTTATAAATAATAAACTAAATAAATACTTTTTTTAAAGACTTTATTATCTGTAAAAAGCTGTCAATGAATCATATATTTTTTATATTAAGAAATAAGAGTATATTGTAATGAGATACAATGAAAATAGATGGGTATGATGTAACCCGAAATAAATACATATAGCAAATATATGAAACACGCTTATGTGGGATTCCAACCCACAACTATCAAATTTTGTAGGTGGTATCATTTCGACATATTTCCTACCGAGGAGGTGTAAATTATGAAATACTTTTTAAGCCTTCAGTTCTTTTTGCCTTCATTTTGCTCTAAGTTTTGTATTAGCGACAAAATTTATTATTCAGCTTGGTACAAAAAGAAAAGATAAATAGCTGATAATGTAGGCAAAATTATATAACCGTTTCATTACAAATTTCGGTATCACAACCATAGCGTCCAATACAATTAAACCTAATCTTTGTCTTGATAGCGATAATGACATTTTTTCCATATGAAACCTTACGTCAGATAGTTTTATGTATGTAAACATCATAAGTTATCATCTATCGTCATTGTTATAACAAAGTCTCCAAATACCGGGTGCGGCTTTAAACTGAGGCCATGAAAATCATGGTGGCCGTGACATAAATATGTTAGGAAAAAGGGCTATGTACTTATAACATTTTATGCATCTCGCCGCATCCCGCATATAACAGGATAGGCAGAGTGAACCTAGTGTTAAAAATAAAACAATCCGTTCCACAGAGACAGAATCGAACCCACAACAGTCGCCTTACGCAGTTGAATTCGTCAACTATATACAGTAATACTAAGACGCTCAAATTATAGAAGGTATATATTTTTATTATTATACATTGGTTATTTTTTAGCTCATCTATATATTTATTTAATCGTTTGACTATCGCAACGCCTAAAATATCAATATATAAAAGAAAACTAAAGGTCTACAGGATACGAGAAACATACTTTTTCGGTACATAATAAATATGTGAAATAATTTACAATTCAATAAAATATTTTGCTACTTTTTATCGATCTTCAGTGAATGGGTTATTCAAGGATTTCAAGATGTCAATGACAAATGCTTTTTGTGAATATAATTTTTAGCTCGATTGGCACGAGCCTGATCAAATGTGATGGTAGTAGGTTCGAATAAAAATAATGTTTATTTATTATATTGTATGTGAATAAGTGGTAATCGTTTTGCAGAGATAAATGTGTGCGACTGTAAACGCAACAGGTTGTGGGTTCGATTCCTACTCGAAAAAAAATTAAATATTTATTAATTTCATTTACGTTCGGGTAACGAGGCGAAGAGTGGCGTTAAGTTCAAATGTAGATAAATTTAAAGAAAAATATTTTAAGCTTTTGTTTGAAATATTTAATTATTACTTATTATGTAGCGGTGTTAGTCTTTAATATTATTTTCGTCTGTAGCCACCGAGTCCCTTTTTATTAAGTCGGTTAAAAAAAATCAATACTTTAAACACTCCAAGATAGTTGAGGAAGTCGTGGGGCAGGGACACAAGCGTGCGACTGAAAACGTACGGATTCGATTCCCACTCGGGGGTAACAAGGATAAAGCTCGGCGTGTAGTTCCGCCACTCAATACAACGCCTCAAGAATTTGGCAGAGAGTGGGGAACGGAAGTATTTTAATTGGGAACAGAATATCTTAACACTCCCAGTTTTCTTCTACCTCCCCCCCCTCCTCCCTACCATGAGCGTGATATAGCGTGAAACTAAAAAAAATGCGTAAGCCCATATATTGTCATGATCACTTAAAATTTACAATAACACACAGACCTATTAAACGATTGACCTCATTACGAGGTTATATTTTTTCTTGGCCATTGAGAGGACGTTCCAACGTGGGAAAGTTTTCTGAGAAGCACTTTACAAAAAGCTGCAAGTATTTAGGATGCATTTAATATACAACTTTCGCCACTTTTGACATTACTGACATACTCGTAAAACTACGGTCAAGTCGATTTTATTAGGGTGTTGTACTCTATATGACCCGTTGTCTTATAAGAACGGAGAAATAAAAAATGAATTGAATAGTCAAAATTGAACCATCGCTTATGCTTTAGACGTTGTTCCACTGTACCACGATGATCTCTAAAGCTATTTATATTTAGGTAGGTGTACATTTTATAAGAGACAAAGGGTCATAAATAAATCAGTTTTACGCTGTATCCCGCACACAGCAGGGTAGGCATAGGGAACCAAGTGTTAAGACACTCTATTCCACACTTTCTGCTGTATTCTGGAGATATTGCGTGTTGAGTGACAGAACTAAACGCCGCGTTTTGCCTCGACACCAGAGCGTAGAAATGGAAATATAAATTTAAGTAAATATTTCATCTCCTCGAGTGGGCATCGAACTCACAGCCAGTCGGTTTTACAGTCGCACTTTGTGTTTGTTAAAATCTAGAAACAAATAATTATATAGTACGGAATTCTTTACATTGCAATACGTCTCGGAATTGATACGTCTCGGTTTTATAAAGTAATGTTAATTATTGTATAATTACTTACATTCTTACAAGTAAAAATAAAAGGTTTATAGGTTATATTATTGCGATATATATTTTTTTGTGTTTATTTGTTTTTTGGAGTGCCTACTAAATGGTAAGAAGCTTATACAGCTTCAAGTAGTGTTTAGACACTCGATTCCAACCTCTACGTCCATACGGAAACCAAAACCGTGCTATGTTTATTATTCCGAGTGGGCTCCAACCAATGATCTTAAGCAGAAAAAAATAAATTCTTAAAAAGAGTTCATATAAATTATAATAAATAACAAAATATTATGTATACTTTAAAAAAATATCTAAATATTTTCAAAAAGCACCATACGAATTTGTTGATAAATAAGTACTTTATATATAATAAAAAATAACATCTCGTATGTTTGTAGAGCTTTCACGCTATGGAAGTTTTATGGGAAGTTTATCAAGATAAGCTTCGAAATAACACCGACTCTGATATCACGGAATGTATCTTGAGAAGCGTTTTGTAAAATATTGTTAAGTAATGCTATAAAAATATGGATTTTTATCCTTTAAATTGGATAAATAAATTGGTTGAATTTTATTGGTTGGTGGCTTTAAAATTTTATCTTTACAAATCTCATGAGAACTTTGAATTCTTAAATGTCTAAAGACATTGCCACCTATATGGTGATATCTAGTCTTATCTTTTTTTTTATTTAATAGGTTGTATTTTTAATAAAAAAAATAGCTCTTATCTTGATTTGGACCAGACATTTCGTTCCCCACGTGCCACCCGATTTTGAGACATTGCATGTTGAGTGACGGAAATCCGTACTTTGTCTTTTGATCAGATTTTTTTGACTCAAATAAATTTTGTTGTTTATTAGCTTCCCGCATATAGCAAGGTAGGTAAGAGGTACATGGGAACTTAGTGTTAAGATACTCCGTTCTCTATTGCGTCAATTCCACTTCCATTCTCCACTTTCCACCCAATTCTTGAGATATTGTTTGTTGAGTGGTAAAACTCAACGTTACCAAAACAAGGAAATGTAAATATTAAATATTTCACTTACGCGAGTGAGACTCAAACCCACAACCATCGCGTTTACAGTCGTTTAGTCGCCACGACTAGCCAAATGCAAATATAAGCTTAATAATATACTTATACCTTATTTACACAAATCAGTATTAAATATTAGTTTTTCATCAAATAACAGTAAGAATTTTGGTAATAATTTTATAATAATTTAGTTCTAATTGTTATCAACTACATTTAAAGAAGTCTATCGTGTTCATTAAAGCACGTGTCCCTTAGGCTTCATAAGACGAGACTTAGTGTTAACAATGAATGAAACCGCCGTAAGTAGAAAATTACACAAACTGACCATCCAGGGAAAAAGCTGTGCCAATCTGTTAACCGGTCTGGATCCGTTACAGTGATGTGGATTGCGTGCTATCGATAAAATCGATAAAATATTGTAAACTTAATCAGTTTTTTTTGTTTGTTTTTGTTTCTTCAGTTAATTAGCAATATTTTGGCTTTCTAGATATACAGATCGTACAACAATCTAGTTGTTGATTCGAATTCTGCAAAGTATTTTGCAAAAAATAGATACTGCGCATGTGCATACTTTTGAATGTGTTTTGAAATTCTCTTAATGCCTAGTTAAACTGCAGCCATAATAAAAATGCAAATTTTTAATTACTAGGTGTTCATTAGTTATGTTAAAAATTATTAACGTGTTTGCCACTCCATCCAATTATTCGACATCGTCGACGTATAAAAATTAAATTATTACTTCAAAATCACAAAGAAATATAATATTCCAAAATAAATGAACCATTTATATAATAAATAAAATATCTTACTTTATATAAATGTTAAATTACTTACTTTAAATAATATATACGTTAAAGAAAATGATTTTGAAATCTATACAACACTACTCCAGAATGCAGCTCAGTAACTCTGTATGTGAATGAACACTATAGTCTGTCTTACGAAACTTCTATCTCTGTCACTCCCATACAAAATACATGCGATTGAATGAAACGACACGAGGTCAAGTAGAGCTTAGTATAAAGGACGAGTTTCAAGATTCAAACCTTTTTTGTATTTTTTTGGTTTATTTATGTTTTTTTTTATTATTTTCGGTATCAAAGGACTGGATTGTCCTTATTAATTGTTTCGGAACTCTTTGAGGGGTATAAGCAGTTGTGTGATAAGGCTGTAACAAGTTGATCCACTGTCATAAAGATATGTGGTTTTTTTTTTTATTTCTTTAGAAGAGGAGCTTAGTTTAACGGTTTAGTTTAAACTACAAAATATTGTGTACATTGCAAATTTTAATATTTATTCATTTGACAATCCTAATTTTTATAGATTTTTTTCCAAATATACAATTTAAACTATTTTTAGGAGTCCATTTTCTTATATTTCTCAACACGCGAAAATATAAAGTCTATTTCTCAAAAAAATGGCCAAAAAAGGGAAGAATAGAATGTCACAACACTACATGTGTAGGTAACACTGCTTATGCAACATACAGCGTGAAAAAATCTTTTGAAAACAATAAACCCTAGCACAACGCTGTATTTGACTTGGCCCGTGGGTCGGCAATAGACACCATTCTACAAGTTAATTTATATTAATTAGTTTGTTGATGCTAACAAAAATCGATTATAGTGTGATCTTTCTATCTAATCGATTAAAATATTGATTAGAAGATAATTAAGATTCATTCCCAATAATTAATGTGATATAAAAATAAGATCGAGAAGATATATTTTAAGATTAGTTATATTGAATGCTCGTCGTATTATTTCATAAATCCTGAAGATTAATAGTGAATTGTTGTTTTCTGTTTGTATGAACATTCTAAAAATGTATACTTCTTTACAGTTTAACGTCTTGCTATTTCTTATTTAATATTAAGACATTTCTTTCACCACGTACCGACTAATTTTTAAGACATTGTGTGTTGAGTGGCGAAACTCAACGCCGCGCTTCTTTTTCCAGAGTGGGGGAATAAAAACAACTTAAGCATTCATTATATCAGTGCTCGCAGACACACCATTGAAATTCTAAATTATAATATTAAACTCTTGTATAAAGTAAAGTAGAAATAACCTTTAATCAACGCGTATTTCAATCATGCCTCTACAGCGTGACAGTGGTATTTTTTTAACTAGGCTTTTAACTAATAAACTAGGTTTATAAATTTGTCTAGACGATGATCTCATGTTATGATGTGTTTAGTACTTAATTAAATGTCTAACCTTCATAGTTTATGTATATTATTATTCATAAGGGAGGCTTATATTATTATTATTAGAGCTTTCTAACTTGACCTGTTTTCAGGATCAACTAGTCCAAAAGCAAAATGCTACAACGAAAAGTAATAAAATATATTAAAATACTACAATACTACTTATATTATAAATGTCCAAAAAGTCTGTGAGGAGGGATGTTGTACTTTTACGCAAAAACTAGTGAACTGACTTCAACGATACTTTACTTTCGTTGTAAAACTTATTATATATATCAAAATAACACGTAGGTTACAATTTGTATAAATATTTTGTATATTGGGCTAATAGGTTTAAGCGGGTGAAGCCGCGTTTGGGTTGCTGGTATTTAACTTTCTACACGTTTCCACTGCTCCACTTTTCGTTAATTTTTTTAAACAATAATTATAAGTTGTGGAAACCAACGCCACTTAACTAGACGAAAGATACCACGATAGCATCCTATGGCCCTCTACGCCGTATCTTCACTAAGCAGGGATAGAAAGAGGGTAACATAATGTCAAGACAATCCCGTTCACTACTTTCTTGTAATAATGTTTCATTGCACCACGATGGCCTTTACGTAAATTTTACAAATTATATCAAATTAGAGTTAGGTCTCTTTTGTAAGTAAGTACACTCAGTGCTTATGTCACAGGCCTAGGTCAGACAGGTCTCCTAGGAAATTATGGTCATGATACACCATTATACATAGTTTATTATAATTTTGTCACCTACTTTGGTAGTCTCAATAGGATTTCAAGGTATCACATTTTTCACGCAATTTTAATTAATATGTAAGTATAATACTTTATAAAACATATTAATAAATAGATAAATATGTTGTCATTGGATTAAATATTATACGTATATCGTGTATATAATGAATTAATATTTATAATTTAAAAAGTTTTTTTAGATGAAATGCAAATAGCGCTGTCACTACGTAAGATGTATTTCCTAAGTTTCCAGGATCAAAATACGCAGTACTATACAAAGATTCTAAGAAATTTATAAAAACAATACTAACAACTAAAGTCTATTAACGGATACAAATAAATGGATTTAATCGAATACCAAATTGAAATAATAAAATTGTAGCATGTTAAAAAAGTGCAAATATTGAGTTTTTTACCGGCTCATCTCAGCAGAACTGCCTTCCCTTCATGTTCATTTAATGATTTTAAAGTGCTTGCAATTTGATTTTTTAGCCATCTCGCTTGAAACAAAAAAAAACAAATATTTGTTCTTTGTTCTCCATATCAATATAAAAAAACACAACAAATTTCAATAGTTATTTGACAAAATAGTTTAACTAAACATTTACACAGAGTTCAATAAGAACACGTGTATTTCTTATTATTTTATTACATTTGAAACTAGCCTTGAAATTATAAACATATGAACAACAGATATTCCATATATTTTAGCACACATGCGTAACTATAATTGAAGCACATGGTCTTAAGAAGCTTTTAAAGTTTCTTTATACAGATTTCAAGGGCAATATTAAATATAACTTTATTTGTTGAAATTTGGTTTTCAGTCTCAGAGATTTTCTTTCAGAATAAAACCACTAAAGAAAATCATACACGCCTTGATTTAAATTTATAGAAATCGTGAAATTATGATAGATAAAAGTGAATCATATAAAAGCCTACTCAGGCTTTTATTACTCTTTTTTTTTTTTGAGGCCAGTCGTGGCGCAGTGGCACAAAGTGTGACTGTAAAACCGACTGGTTGCGGGTTCGATCCCCACTCGAGGAGATGAATTATTTACTTAAATTTATATTTCCATTTCTTCGCTCTGGTGTCGAGGCAAAGCGCGGCGTTGAGTTCTGCCACTCAACACGCAATGCCTCCAAAATTCGGCAGAAAGTGGGGAACGGGGTGTCTTAACACTAGGTTCCCTCTGCCTACCCTGCTGTGTGCGGGATATAGCGTGAAGCTTTTATTACTCAATAAGAATATATTTTTGTTTTAATTTTATAAAAGGACTTACAGTTATTATTCTTTAATATTTTTATTTTTGTTCGAATAAATGTGAAAAAGAAATATTTAACAAAGAAATAACCATAATTCACATTACCATAGCAATAGTAAGCCACTTTTTAACAGAAAATTTACAATTTATAGCACGTTTAAAGTGTTAACTTCGAGAAACAATCTCATGTTAAATGAAATGGCGGGAATTTCTTTCGGTCTATTTTAGCGCCATATTGGGAGCGTTGAACTCGTGCCGCGCACGTTTCGCCACAGATAATAATAAAATTTATTATTTATTTAGACTATGAAAGAGATATTAGACAAAGATTATTGTGAAATATTATTCTCTTATTTATATAATATAAAGCTTTGAAAGTAAACTTCAAGATGACAAAAAAAATAAACAAAAAATATTTTTAGTAATTAAAAATATAAATTTTTTGCACGATATATTTTCCTTATGGTTTGCTAAATAAACTGAAGATGTTTTGATGCTGGGAATTGGCAATTTTAACATTTTATACACGCTAATCTACATCCTACAGGCCGATGACTGGCAGAAGTTTTATCTGGACGAGAAGATCAGGCCTACGATCACCAACTCGTCTGCCAAAGATTATGACGCACCCTGAGATTTTCTAAAATGTGCGTCTAATAAAATTGTCTGAATATTATTTTTATGAATGACTTAAAAATAATGATTAAAATATGAGAAAAAAACCATACGAGTTGATAATAAAAATATGACTATAATTTCGATTGTATCTATTATATATTTGATTGTATATATTATAATCATTATTAATAAATTGTAAAAACTATCTTATTTCTTTACTTAGTTACATATTTAAGCAGTGAATTAAAATTTGAAAGTGGAATATTTACTGTGATTTATTTAGACAAGAGATGCGTAGAGATGGAAAGATATATATAATTTTATTGACCATATAGAAAGCTATACTCATATATAAATTTGTTTACCAAAACAAATTTATGTTTTTACGACCTAACAGTGATTATCATCTATTTTGTTTTATAGCGTCTTTATAATTTTGAGTAACAGCTCCTTTTATTACCATTAAGTGATCGTTAATTAGAACAGATTTGTAATGATTAAGATGGCTACTCCTTACACCGTTTAAAATAAGCTTTTAATTAAATTAATAGTAGTTCTATTCTTATTATTCTCATTCTTATTAATGGTGTAATAGAGTGAATAAATTGAACTTTATTTGGCCGACTCTATTTCATAATTAAATTATTGTACAGTACAACATAAGTTAAGCCTAAGTTCTTTAGAAAATAAAGAGTATTGAATAAAACATAAAAACTAACCAACGTTTGTACTTCTCTACTATGTACTTTTTTCGGCAAGTGCATTTGTCAAGTATCTACTACATATTATAGTTACGTATTCGATTCCTATTCATAATCTCCGTTAAAGTTGCAACTAACATGATAGGCAGAACGAACCTAGCTCGGGCACTTTAAATTCGGGCATTGTAAATTGCGTGACGGAACCCAACCTCGCATTTAGTTGTATTTACCAGAGTGTGTAGCAGAAAATAATTTAATATCTCGAGTGAGAATCGAATCCTCTACAAACGCGCTTATAGTCAAACGCTGTGACGCTACGCCACGGCGACCTCATAATATACAAATACAATAATCAAAAGTCATTCAATGATTGTTAAATGTCGGTCAATAAATCATTTCACTCGATTGTAACGATTAAAATCATCCCTTCAGGTCAAAAAACTCTCAATTGGTGTAATGAAAGAATTCCAACTTTGTATTACGTATATGCGGGTTTTTTATTGTCATACTCGAATAATGAGTTAGCATTGAGCGTCTTGTTATAATAAATAATATTCTTTGACTGTAAATGCCCAGTGGAGTGGAAAGGAGGTCGTGGGTTCTGTTTATGCTGGTTGTTGTAGTTCACGCTGTATTCCACACATAGCAGGATAGGCAGAGGGAATTTAGAAGACATTTCGTTCCCCACTTTCCATTTCATTTTCGAGTCAGCGTCTTGGATGTTGGAACTCAAGATCGCGCTTTGTCTTGTCAAAAGAGAAAGAAAATAAAAATAATTTACTACCTCAAGTGGCAACCGAACCCACAACCATCACGTTTAGCATTTGACAATATAAAACAACATAGACTGTACGTTTGGCTAACACGTTCATGTTATTTAATAAATAATTATGTAAATTACAATACATTTTTAGAAAATATTTAAACTAAACTAATTAATAAAATGCTTAAAACCAAAAAAGAAATAATAACAATATTATATTATAGAATGTATTTTTACATCACATATTTTACAATGTTTACAATATTCATATATCCGCTCGGCCTGAATCCATAATACACTCATCGTGTGCCAAATTATCTGTATATTTGATGGAAAACGTACTTGACCTATAAAAATTTAGCTCAAGTGGCTAAAGTTTATGCCTAGCGTAGCATATTTGAGCGAAATTCACATAAATTACATCTGTTTTAGACTAAAATCTAATCTAGATTGCAAAAATTATCTGTTTTTGTTAGTTTTTATATAACAACATCTGGAGAGCATTGATAGTGTCTATTTTATTTTATTTAGGTCGTGGGTTCGATTCAAGAAATATCCTAGTTAGAATCACTTTGATTTAACAAATAAGAATAATATACCACAATTGGGACGTTTCCATATATTATAGTTTATGGTAGTACAATAATATTGGTCACGTTGAATTTAATATGGCTTCGGTTTTCTTTTCCATATTTTTGCATGAAAAATAAACACATAATTTATAAATAAATTCAAAATAATAAAACTATGTACTTTATTTTATCTGTCATTCAAAAGAATTTTAAAAGCTTCCACCATAAACGTTTTAACAAATTGTTACAAATTTCAACACTGAGTTGATAATATCACAATGGCGTATTCAATTAAACAACAATACTCAATAAACATAACAATTAAATTCACGCCTCGAAAACTTTGTACGTCAATTGAAATAAATAAACTAGTTTCATATGACGACTTTGCTTTTATTTAAATAATTAATTTTAAATGTTTTTATATTATAACGAACTAGATTTATTTTTTCCACATATGTATAGCAATGTAAGCAGAGGGAACCTGGTATAAAAAATCACTATTCCCCGTTTTCCGCTCCCCTTCTTAGAGGCGTAGTTCAACGCCGTGGTTTGTCTTACTGGAGCAGAAATAAGAATAAAAATGTAAATTACTATGTATTGAAAATCTAAAATATGTAATAATCTCAAGCATTCAACAACCTTCAGTAGTTGAATTCTTAAGTATGGTCATATGATATTATTTGTTTTTCAATTATAGTGTAAATAAAGTTTCTTTTCACACTCCAGTGACCTGTAGGTGTTAAAAATGTTAATTACTTTACCTTGTACCATACCTGGTACTTTTATGTTACGACATTCGATAATTTAAAATTAGGGCTATAAAATGCTCAAACAGAAAACTCACAAATAAAACGGAAAAAGTAGAGCGGTGTAATTTTATATTTTTTCATGGAAAATATTTATATAAGAATAATTCTATAATTCTATATGGTTTTAAGAACTGTAAGATAATTTGTTAAATCAAGATTTGTTGCGTTCCATTTGGAGGGACATATGTCCAGCAAAGACAAAAAAAATACTTTGCCTTCGACACCAGAGCGAAGAAATGGAAATATACATTTAAATAAATATTTCATTTCCTCAAATGGAGACTGAACCCACAACCATACCCACATTAAAAAATACACTCTATCCTCTTTATACTAAAAAAAACAAACTATATTGTACAAAATGGCCGATATCATAGATCATAATATAGCCTCAACAACTAGAAGTATGTCACACTGTCAGTAGTAACAAACCTAAGAATTCCCGATGCCTAAAGCAGATAAAGGAGAATAATTCATAATGCCATAAAAGGAATCTTACACCCACGTGTAGATCTAATCTAACGCATAAAGTAAAATTACAAAGCTCTCTGTTGTGGTTTATCTTCACGCATTCCCCGCGTTTTGTGAGGGTAGGTACAAACGTGTGATATATGATTTTATTCTGTACTTTTCGTCTATTTTAGCTTAATCTATACGTTATAGACGTATACCTTACTTGTGTTATATAGCTATAGAAATTATTTGACCACATTTATCTCAGGAACCAAAGGTTCAAATTGAAAAATAGTTTTATATTGAGTATTCCATTTATTAAGGATGGCTATATTACATTAAGTTGATCGTTTCGATGTAACTCACTATACCTGAGTTAAGAATTACCTCGGGATCATAGATTTTGTCACATAGATACAACTTCTGGTTATTTCTTCTGTTTCTAATTGACTACGAGTGTATTTATTTTCTTGTGAGCATTACAAGGAAATAAATTAAAAAAAAAGCTTTTGAAGCCAGTATATAAACAAAACAATATTCACATAAATATATACTGGTTAGAATAAAACTCCATAAACACCACGTGTGCATTTAATAATAATCAACGGCGTTACATATTATGCTAAGGATAATTAAAATAAAACATCTTAGTTTATTTAATTAAAACTAAATCTAAAGTCAATCAATCTCCATGAAAAAATAGGTAGGATCAAATTGTCCGAAATCTAATTAAAAGAAAATAGTCTATGGCTTGGTTTAATTAAAAAAAAGTGGACCACCCGATTCGAAATTCAAATTCACTAAATGGAACTAACCACGTTCTTGTTTCGAATACGTAAAGTGAATGACATAGCGAGTACACTACCTATATAAATATACATATTTATGTATTTTAAATATAATTATTTTATATCCTGTATACGATACTCATCCGAAGTTTTATAAAGATTAAAAGAATGAAATCGAATTGTTTATCATATTTCGTTATTTGTTGTTCTCAAGTAATTTTCGTTGTAGGTACTGTTGTCATTACTTAATTACGGTAAATTGACAGCTTGGGTTTGGATTTAACTTCATAAAGAACCTAACCTTCCTCTACGTTCCAATCTCCGGAATAGTCGACTGTATTTTTTTAAATATTTCATATCGCATCTGTGCCAAATGGTAGCAAAATATAGACGAGTTACGTAACCCGCAAACACGTTATATTCGTACATAAATACATTGTACATGCAATTGTTAATTGTGAATAAAGGTCCCTGTTACATATATATTTTATGTTTTTAAGCTTCTTATGCTATACATGGATGGATAAACCTAAGTTCATCCATTATATATGGATAAACTTAGGTTTATCCATCCATGTTAAGAACGACGCGATGTTTAAAACAACAAAGTATTTTTCCTACATAAAACAATATCATAATTTATGATATTATAAAAAAAATCTTTCAATAAATTTAATTGATTTGAATGATTCATAAATCAAACTGTAAATCATTTAATTGATCATAAATGTATGTAATCATATAACATCATTCAAAACCTACGCACATTAAATTCACTATTCATATACTATACGTCCACATTTATTACATCTATTGAGTAATATATAAATAATTTGCACATAGTAACGTAATAAGTTTCACATTTTGAATAATTTGTTTAAAGTAAATTTAGGGTTTGATTCCATACATAAAGCAGTAACACCGGATTTGCATACATTTTTTTATATTTTACATTCTATATACATCTTTACTGTTTGTGCAATAACTATACTAATAAAAATTATATTCTTTTCCATATATAGTAAAGATTCTTTTCTGTATTATTGTAATTTTAAGCAAAACTTTTTCCTTCCTTATATTTAAGTGAATGTGACGAGCGATTTATATAAAATCTTGTTATATTATTATTTAAAATTTTATTATTAATAACACTTAGGTCGCTTACTTAGTAGGTACGTAGGTAGGTATATACGTAGGTACGCTTTAATTAACCTAACTCCTAATGACAGGTTGCGTCTGCCCTGCTATGTGCGAGATACAGCGTGAAATAATATAAAAAATATATATTAAAGAAATAAGTAGAAATATGTCTTGATTTAACTGAATTTGAATCTATATCATATTACACGTATTAGAGCAGATTTTTGAAATAACGAAGGTGCGGTAACTCGGTATGCCACCAGCGTTACGTTTGGCAACAATTACCAAATTCCCTGCGCCTTGTTTTAGTAGGGTTATTAACCTTATACTAGGGCTGTATTGTATCGAAACGTGTTTAGTTTTATTTTAAAAAAATGCGGCTAGGAATTTATTATATTTTTATTTCACTTATAACTAAAAATAACAATTAATGTGTGTGACTGGTAGAAATAAGTTAATTATATTTCTTATTATTTTCATAATTAAATGGCATTCAAAGTTAGTAAAATGGCTAAACGGTCAAGAAACTAGCATATTATGTTATATTTACCAAATTCTCATATTTTTATAAATATTTACAATTCTATTATATATAAACGTGTACAGACTTTTAATTAATATCCCTTTATCACATCTGTCTATCACCAACTCGTGTCAGCAGACGGTAAAGAATATAGATAATAAAAATTCTACACATAAAGTGCGGATAGAATATAAAATAAAATCGATAGATCTCTCGATACGATCAAAGGTATTTTTAGTAACATCACTCACAAAGGCGTCACCGCGTCGCGCACGCTTCCAATTTACAAAGGAAATGCGTTTAAAATTATTCATTTAATTTAATCTATCCTTTTTCACATTGAAATAAGGCTCAAAATTATTCATCCCTTGCCTTTTCAAATGAAAAGCAAGTTGAATTGTCAAAATAAAAGCGGGAAACACCAAAAACGCTGTCAATCGTTGACTACGGAAGCCATTTATTTTTGTCGAATCAATTAATATAATTGATTTTACAGATGCAACGTGTTTCTACAGTGAGAATTTTGTGCTGTGTCACTGTTCATGGGAAGGAATAATTTTTGTTTTATTTACTATTGTAAGTATTTTTTTGTAGTTTAGTCCCTAGCATTTTTGTGTCTACTAAACTATACATAAACAAAGATAACTTTATTGTTGTGATTATATTTTAACAGTTAATAAAAGATCAAAATAAATTGTAGTTATTATTTTTGAATATAATATAAGTTAAATTAATTTCACTTTATTATTTCCAACATTCACTTTCATTCATTCACTTCACACCGCAGTTAACATGTTTCTATAAAACCAATAATAATGAATCTTCCTTCTATTTTATTCATTCGACATCCATTCATTCAACATCGATGTATGGAATATAATGTAAAGAAATTGATATTCTCAAAGAAGACCGATACAATCATAATTATTACTAACACGCCTGTCGCACCTCCTATAGATAGCTATCTACGCTAATAATACGAAATTAAATAGACCTATTGTAGCCTAGATTTACGATTTCATTACAGTTCTACATAATTTGGTCGGCTTTACAAAGGGACCAATATCACATGAGTCGCTGTCGTAAGTATAATGTATTTTAATAAGGTTCTTTTGATTTTGGATAAGACTAATGTTGAAGTAACACTTCTAATGTAGCTGACTTAAAAGTTTTTTTATGGTTTCCTTGAAATTATCTTTCTTAATTTAACCGCTCTAGTAGGCGAATTGCAACGTTGAGTTCTGCCACTCAACATAAAATGTCCTGAAAATTTGTCAAAAAGTAGCCAACGGAATGTTTTAACAGTACGTTTTCTCTATCCTACTTTGAGGAAAAGAGCTTTTTTAAAGTATCGATTAGATAAACTTTGATTCATTATACACATAAAATATTAAAATGGTAGCAAGACACTATTTAAAAATACTTGAAATGGCAAAAAACCGAAAAATAGCCCTCGTAGCTTTTCCCTGTTGGCAATAAATGTGTATGTATCAAAGAAGTTTCTAAAAATATTTTTAAGCTCCAAGTTTTATCCCTATCATGGTATAGGTAAGGATATATATAGTATAGGATTCTTTCAATAAATTCTAATTAAATAAAGATGTAAAACCTACGAACTCGTCTTTCTTTAGTAGCTGAGCCATAGTGGCATAACTAAATCTGATTTCCGGTGAACAAAGAAAGACCTGCAGTACCTTTAACGAACCAATAGAAGGTCAAGCAAATTGGTCAGTTTAAGCGTTATGTAGAATAACAAATTAGTTTCCATAGAAAAGATTACACACTGAATATGGTAGTTATTGGAAACTAATATTTTAGATGAATATAATGGAATATAGCTTACTACAATATTATGTAACAAAAAAATTATGTATCAATTCGACCCAGAAGTTCCTGAGATCATCATCGCGTCCAATAAAACAAACTGTTTAACTTTAAAATATAAGTCTAGATAATATAGAACTAAATCTAGATTAAGAGAGCGACTTATTAAAATTTTGAGCTGAAATTCGGATTAAAAATGCTTCTTTTGTTATACGTCGAAGTTTTAATGTAACGTACAACAGTATATTTATAACCGTATCAAATACTCTTTAAATAATTATTTTTATTTTAATCGAATTTAATCGAATAAAATACAAGCGTGTACCATTTCTATTTATTGTAAGGTATTCATTGAGTACTAATGTACGTAATTAATATTCCAGTAAAGGGACTACCGTGAACAGTCCTACGCTGTACAATGTGGCGTGCCATGTCTATTAATGTTATGTTATTTGTATATGTTTAACATACATATTCAACATAATTTTATGTATATCTTTAATATATCTATTTATGTAGGTTATTTTGCTTTTGTTATTTTGTAAGATACTTTTGGAATTTACGAGAATCTAAAGAAATACAGAGAAATTTTAATAATTTCTTATTGGATAGTAACTACAATCAAAAATACTGTTTGAATTTTTACTTTCTTTTTTTATTTATTTTCTTTTTACATTTTGTATCAACATTTTTTACCGTTTACCTTTAAACCGTTTTGATAAAGAAGACTCATCAAGTTTGGGATGGCTTACCTGAAAGTAAAAATAAAACATTTAAATATTTATTGCTGATAATATATATGTTTCATTAATTTGTAATTATTTTTGACATAAATAACTAAACAAAAAAGTTCGTAGTTAACATTAGTAAATACCACCTAATCAGGATTTTTTTCAGCTTAACGCTGTATCCTCACATAACAGTGTAAGCAGAAGGAACCTGCGAACCCAGTGATAAGACATTCTGTTTCCATTCCGATTGATGGAGGCATTGCGTCTTAAGTGGCAGAACTCAAATATTAAATATTTTATTTCCTTGGATGGAAATCGAAACCACAACACGTCGCGTTTACAGTCACACACTTGTGCCCCTTTGCCACAACTGACCTCACTGGCCTTAGTACAAGGTAAAATAAGCTTAAGTCAAACAAAATCTAAATTAGGCATAGAATAAATACATAAAATATAATATTTTGACATAGGTACACATTAATGAATCAGAGTTGCCATATATAAAAAAACCTCCTTTGCAAATTACAATAATAGTAATACATACACAAATAAGCATAAAGTAAATGTTAGCTTTTCACATATCATTACTTCTTGTTTGATGTTTTGTTGTGAAATCAAATTGAAGGTTGCTTCTGAGCAATATTTGTTGTAATGATGGGTGTTTTATTTAGCTATGTTAATAATTAACAACTTATATGTAATGTTTTTATGTATCTGTATACATAGTACGTCGTAGCTTCACGCTGTATCCCGCACATAGTAGGATCTGTCCCAAGTAAATCTAGTCTGTAGACACTCCGTTCCCCGCGCACTGCCCAATTTCCGGGATATTGCATGTTGAATAACGGAACTCAACACCGCGATTTATTGTAGTGGTAGCTTATTACCCTGATATGCGAGAAAAAGCGATAAGCAAATCTTTTTAAATTATATTAGCGACACCCTATCTATGTCTGTCACGAATTACTTTAAAAAATCATAATTTTATTCTACTCACATTAAACTATGTTTCCATATTAAAATACAAAATTCAGAAGCGTACGCACAGTAGTGTAACAAATTCATTCACAACTCGCAACATGTCACGTATGCATCAACTAACTTCTGTATACATTATAAGTAGGTATTTCTCTTCGCTTTTAAACGTAAGCTGTTCAAAAGTCTTCGCTTTTCTTCCGAATTTGAAATTGTGGAATTTGAAATATATTACTTATATATTTACTGTTAAAATCCAAGTACTAAGTATAATATAATATTCTTTATCAATACACATGTATGCTCCTAACTTATAAAAATAAAAACAAAATAAAATTTATATATGGCCAAGTTTATAAAAATTAAATTATAAATTCTATTAATACAAAATATGAAAATATTTTTATACGAGTAAAGAGAACATCATGAGTATATAGAATAATATAATTATTTAAAAATCTAACACCTCGATAAATTTGTGAAGTGGAGAAATTAAAAACATATGTTGATAAAATGAAGCCATTACCATTTTAAAAAATAAACACACCATCATCGTATTTTACCATCCCATAGAAGTAAACCTAATTCTTTTATAGTTACCTATTAACCTAAAATCTATAAAAATCGATTTCAATTCTCGATACATTCTGCATTAGTGAAGTAGGTATCTGCTGAAATATAGAGCAAGCAACGAGTTATAGCTAAATTCAGGTGGTAGAACTATTTATTATTATTAGCCTATGTTTAGTAGGAAAGGCAGAGAGAACCTAGTCATGGGTATAAAAATGGGCGTGTGGTCTGTCCACCCCAAAAAAATTACTTAATTTTTTTTAACAGAAATATAAAAGAAGACCTTTTAAACGAGGATAGCGACAGTTCTACATACAAATCTACTGTTTAAAATACAATCCATATTTTCCAGGCCTCTGAAAAATATATCTAGATACAGCCAAGAACCTACCGTTTAGAAATGAATTTTCTTGGGACACGTTTTGGGGGCCCGAAGAACGTTTTCAACCATATTTACCGTTATAAAAATATAATAATATAAAAATTATTAGCTACTTTAATTACACAATATAAAAAGTTCGGTAAAAAGCATACTTCTATAGAAATCATTAAACATAAGAAAATGAAGCAAAAATTTTAGAATAAACTACTATTGTTATGCAATATAACTTGGTCATTAGTGATGTAACCATCAACTTATATGTACGTGAGAAGTTGTTTTGTTTGTTTGTTACGAAAATGTGACATCCTGTCAAAAATTACACTATACAAGAAGGTTACACTAATACAAAATACAAGAATAACGTTATACATTTGAAAGAATATTGAAAGTTGGTAGATAATGGTACTTTACTATAACGAGGGTAACAAATTTGATAACTGACTCAATTATTAATATATTTCAAATAATTGGCATTTCTTTGGCTTTTTAAGAAACTTAACATCATTTGGCCTCGCTTTTAAGAGAGACATAAAGAGAGATACATATAAGAAAAAGAGAGATACGAAAAATTCAAAACATTTACAATAACCGTTTGCCGGTGTGCACTGAAAACTCAGCTAATCTTGAAATAGCCTAGTTCATGCAATGCACGGCACTATTTATAGCTTTCGTCTGTCGCGTCTCATATATTTATCACGATATAACGTATACGATTTTACTGTACTTAGTTGGTTTATTATATTTATTTTTACTAATTACTATATTTTATCTATGGCTGGCACTGTGTTTGCCTGTAAAGGCGATGATTATGGATTCAATTTCCTCTCGACACCTCTGGAAACAAAACAAAGCATGACGTTGAGTCCCGCCACTTAACACGATATCTCGAAAATTGGCATATTGCGTAGTAAATCTAATAATAATAGAAATAAACTATGTTTTATTTACAAAGATGGATGCCCCGATATATAACTGGCAGAAGTAACTACCGCTGGAGTTAAATCATAATTTTAATTTTATAAACTTCCTTCAAAATGAATAAAGATACTATGCATAATGGAATATGTAAAAATAAGTCACATAAAGAGAAAGGAGAGACGAGATAATAAAAAAAAGTACACAAAAAATCACATCCTATAGTCAACTTCAATGTGTGCCAAATTATTAAACTGTCTGAGTTTCATAACTTGCTCCATTATACAATAATTAGGTCACTTTGTACATTAATATTTTTTCTAATAAACAACATATGCAAAGGTAAAATTTATGTTTTTTTTAGAGATCGTTATTGCGCAGCGCGACATTGTCTGACTGAAAACGCTGCTGTGTGTTCAAATCCCGGTAGAATATTTTTTTTTCATTTGTCTTGTAACAAAACAAAGCGCAACTTTTAGTTTTGACTCTGAGCGATTTGTAGTGGCGTGCCCTAACACTAAGTTCCCTCTGTCTATCCTGCTATATGTGGGATACAGTGTGAAAATATAATTAGTACATAATTCAAATCCAGGATCCATAGACTATAAAGAATGTAGCCCGAATCTATTTCCGCCGGCGATGTCCGTATTGGACGCGTTCCAAACAAACAGATTTGTCTGTTATAACTTATAATTATTTGTATAAAACGTAATATAGGCAATAACTGTTTGTTCATTTCCTTTTTTTTTCAGTTTAACACTCGTGTGTGTCACACAAAAATCACTAAATAAGTCAGAATCTACATAATACATTATAATTAAATATTCAATGCTCAACTATATCGATCCAGACCAGATACAGACTCATACCATATGACCATAATGAAAAAAAAAACTTACTTATTGCCCATCGCGCTGCAAGAAAAGAAACTGAAAGCATTGCCTGGGACTTTTGAGCGAAGTATAGGTTTAGGGGATTACTCCAAAATGTTAAGTAATCTCTCTACCTACTCAAATTAAACATGGAAGATCCCCTATGATCATTGTGGTGCACCGGTATACGGTCGAGTGTTCGATTCCCATTCGGGGAAATCGATTATGTCGTTACCTCGCTCTGATAACAAGACCGTACGCTCAATACGCAATATCTAAAATAAGGAGATCTTAACAGTAGGCGTTGAATTCTGTCACTCAACACGCAATGCCTCCAAAATTCGGCAGAAAGTGGGGAACGGAGTGTCTTAACACTAGGTTCCCTCTGCCTACCCTGCTGTGTGTGGGATATAGCGTGAAGCAGTAAATCCCCAACTCTGCCAACTTTTGTAAAAAATCTCCTATTAAAAATATGAACGCAAAACGAACGCATTCTACCAAGGATATCCCAACTGCACCACTATTCCATACGTTACGTCCTAATAAACTTCTACCAAATGAAATTCACTGATTGCGCATACGCATGTAATAAGCAAACATTACATCGTAACCAGGTTACAGTTTTTATAACCAACTATTTCTGGATCCACCATCATGTTTTATTTCAGTGATACATTGTACTATACTAGTGTAGGCAGGAAGTTGTGAGTTACTGTGTCGTTTTAGATTTCTAATTTAATTTTAAGTAAATTAAGGCTATATTTGGTTTTTATTATGACAAGATTATTAAGACAAATTATTGCTTGTATTAGTTTTTTTTTTTTTCTAGCAATTCCAATCGGCTGCGCCCGCCCATACTACAAGAATATTTTTTTAAATATACTTTAAAAAAATAGTATGGCTATCTATACTATAATTATTTAGGAAATGTATTAGATTTTTCTCACAAATATTTAATAGAAAAATGCTCAGTTATATCACATCTCAGTAGTGTCTGAGTGATTAGGTTCCTTCTGCTTACTCTGCCATGTGAGGAAATATTATGAGGTTCTCTTTGTACTCTCTATAGTAAAATATTTAATGCTCCTCAAAAACCATCATATTATATATGGTAATTAAATGCTAACTTAACCAGATCAAAGAAAACGTTCAGGATCAATTCGATTAGAACAGTTTCATTTCATTTATAAAAAAATCTTTGCCCTAAAAGTCAATAAACTCAATACCTACTATAAATTCTCGGAGATCCTGTACAGGATAAATTATGCAAAATAATAGAAAAAAAATGTCAGCGTGAAATTGCTTTGCATCTTGAGTCCGACTTAACTGTAACAACGATTCAAGTAGTGTAGAGTTACCATATTATAGATATCGATGGAGCACTTTTTTTGCAAGCAATTTTCCTTTTTTACACTAGAAATGTATACAGTCTGAGTGGGTTTGTCTTAACGAAGATTATATATCCAATTAAGTTCCTAAAGCTTAACTTTTTCCATAATAATACTCAATATAATTATGATAAGAAAACAGCTAAAAATTGTATGTTTAAAAAATATATAAAACGAAAGAAAGTACTAAGATTTGTTAAATTTCACTCAAATTGATCAACAAATAATAAAATATTTTGGTTAAAGTAAACTATATATACTTTAACTTAATTATTTTATAATTTATATATTTAATATTAAAATAAATTATATACGTATCAGATGGTATCCCTAAAGTACATTCCAGTTATAAAGCGGCATAAAGAACTCATTCAGGTCTCAGGTTACAGCGCGTGCGCAGCTGAGCAGATTGTGTAATGCTATGGGATTTATTATGGGATTTTTATGAAGACATTTCCTATGGGTTTTATGTTAAAAAAATCCAGCGTCACACTGTATATTGCATATGGCAGGGTAGCAGCAGAGGTTATAACTGAAAACTTGCTAACAAATATAACATAATATTAAAAAATAATGTTTATAAAAATTATTAATTTCTCTCTCAGGTAATAAAATAAAAGCACGGCTTAGTTAAAATATCTGGAAAATTAGAAGCGGTCTTAATAGGTTGCCTACCTAAAGTATGGAACTGAAAAAAAAATAAAAAGAAAATAGCGATCAAATTAGTAGGAACAAAGTGAAAACCGTGACTCAATTAGAGAAAGTACCGAACCAAAAGTATAAGACTGTCGTTCCGTCTGTCTGCCTCGTGTCACCGCTATATACGGAGATCAATTCGATCTGTCTTTATCTTGGAATCTTTGCTAGTGATGTTCTGTTTTCTACAAATTGATATTATTATCTAGTTGTATTGGAAACATGTTACTCGACATTTCTGAAATAATCAGTAGTAGAATGGAATATTTACAAGATCGTAATGCAGCAGTACAGCACTGACAAACGTAACCGTAAACGTGAAGGTTTGGATTCCATTTTCACCCAGACAAAAAGTGCGACTGTAAAATCGATTGGTTGTGGGTTCGATCGCGACTCGAGGAAATGAAATATTAATGTACATTTATATTTTCACTTCTTCGCTCTGGCAAAGGCAAAGGGCAGCGTTGAGTTCCGCCACTCAATACGTAATGCCTCCAGAACTCGGCGGAAAGTGAGGAACAAAGTGTCTTTACACTAGGTTCCCTGTGTCTACTCTGCTGTTGCGGGATGCAGCGTGAAGCTGGTTTAATTTAGGAATAAATTATTTTCATTTCTCGACTACAGTGGGAAGTAGGTAGTGTTGGCTTAAAAATTAAAACAAAAATAAAACCTTTTTAAGTAAATAAATTATATCAATACTCGAATAAAATTATGAACAAATAATACACAACAAATATATACAAAAGTAAGCATAATCGATACCTTTTATCAAGGAGACAAAACGCATATCGATATTTTTAACAATAAAACATCACTGGCCGACACAATTTTATATAGGCCACCCAACCACCATATAAAGTAAACACCGTCAGGCATTCACGTTTATTGATTGGTAATGAAAGTACAGACACGTTTTGCCTTTTGTAGAATTTTCTCTATGATAATTATTTTATAAAAAGTTACTTTGCCACATTTGTGTAAGAAGTAGTATGCGATACTTTTCCTGATTGCCTTCGAAGGAAATGTTATTTGTGAATGAAAGTGATGATTAGACGTTGTTAGAACTATTTAAAGAACGGTTTGATAGAAATTAAATATATGGTGTTTTCCTGTAAAATATATTTTTTTATTTATATAGATAGACAAAACACGGCGTTGAATCCCGCCATAGTATTTCATATAATTGAGCTGGAAGTGGGAAATCCAGTGTCGTAATGCTAGGATTTCCCTACCTAACCTGCGAAATGCGGCGAATTAAAGGTGCATACATAATTAACAACTCCTCACTGAATCCCGCACACACCAAGGTAGGCAAAGGGAACCTAGTGTTAAGACGCTCTGTTACCCACTTTCCGCCAAGTTCTAAATCACCAGAGCGAAGAAATGAAAATATAAATGTAAATAAATATTTCATTTCCTCACGTGGGGGATCGAACCCACAACCAGTCGATTTTACAGCCACACTTAGAGCCCCTGCGCCACGACTGACCTCAATAATTACTTTTAATAATAAATACAGCATTACCGAACAACTCAAGAATTTATAGTGAAACAAAAAGCTTTTGGAAGTCATTAAATCGAACATGAAAATATGTTTTTGTCGGGCGACACATCACGAGCAGTTAACCTTACTAACTCAAACAGTATATTGACTCAAGTGGAATTCACTAACTGTCTATACTCCATGGCGCAGTATACGGTCACGTTAAAAGGGAATTTTGATTTATAATATCGCTATTTTTGAGACACGGGCATGGAGCGTCAGATTATAACCGCAAAGGTTGTAGGTTCGATCCTTTCTAGGGGTAGCATTTTCAATGTCAGTTCCGCCATTCAACACGCAAGTTTTATGAGTTTTTGGCATTTTATATAGGTATTTGGAAGTAGTTCAAGCGTTATTCCCTTCCGCACTTTCCACCTCCAGAATTCACCAGAAAGTAGAGAACAGAGTGTCTTAACACTAGGTTCCTTCTACGTACCCTAGTACAGGATACAGCGTGAAGCTGATTTGATTTTATTTTTAATATTATGTCAAATAAAAAATACTTAAATTTGAAATCGAACTTTAAACCAACTTGAAGACAAAGTAAATTAATTATTTTTATTAAATTTTATATAGATATTTTTTGGTCCTCCGTACATCGTTGTAAAAACAAAATACGTATGACCATCCGTTTTACAGGTTTTAAAATTATAAAAATAATTTATATTATTGCTTTTAATTGCTCTCGTATTATGGCTAGTTTTTACTTATTAAGAGGCTGTAGGTAATTAATATTTTGTCCTGTACAATTTTCGACACACTGTATTTTAAGTTGGCGGAACTCAATGCCGAGCTTTGCCATGTTACCAGAGCAAAGAAATGAGAATAATTCGTTCCCCCGACGGAGAATTGAATCCATAACCGTCACGTTTACACTAACGCCCAATAATAATAATCTATCTCCTACGTCAAGGTGTAAGAGGGCCTCAAATTAAATTACATTGAGTTTTAGTATAATTAAGGCCGGTCGTGACACAAAGGCACAAAATGTGACTGTAAATTCGGTTGGTTGTGGATTCAATCTCCACTCCAGGAAATGAAATATTTATTTACATTTATATTTTCATTTCTACGCTCTGGTGTCAAGGCAAAAGCGCAGCGTTGAGTTCCGCCGCTCAACACGCAATGTCTCCAGAACTCGGCGGAAAGTGGGGAACGGAGTGTCTTAACACTAGGTTCTCTCTTCCTACCCTGCTGTGTGCGGGATACAGTGTGAAGCTGATTTATTTATTTTTTTATTTTTTTTAGTATATTTTTTTTTTATAAATCGTTGCTTATACAATATTTATCCTTGAACCGATATTATATACATATATATTATAGATGTTCAGACACACCGAAGTAGATTTTGGCATGTCTTCAAGCTTACATTACATCACTGGTGCAGTTAAAATGATTATATACAAACATACTGTCATACTGTCATTACTGTACACGACGAACGTGAAAAACATAAACTTTTATTATAATTTATGAAGGTCACGAATTTAATTTTCCGTGGAAAATAAATATTTGTTCGTTCGAAGATAACTAAACGATGTTTTAATTTAATTACACACAAAAAAAGCTTCACGCCCTTCAAAGCTTAGGCAACGGGAATCTAGTATTAAAACGCTCAATTTGTGACACATTACGTAGCGGATTTAAACGCCGCGCTTTTTGACAAAAAGGGGGAAATTAAAATAACTTGAATATAATACTTCGAGTCATGATTGAAGAACCCATAAATAACCAATATTTCGTTTACAGTGCAAATGGGTTTTAATAAAAGTAAAATTATAAATGCTACCCGGATAAAGCCAGATTGATATATTATTATATTATAGAAAAAGCTAGTTATTTACTCTTAGCACATTGAAAATTCAAGGCTGATGCAAAAGTGACCTAAATTTTAAATGTGGCTGTGACGAACGTGAACAATGAATCAGTTTTAAATATATTTTTGAAATGTGCCAAGTATGAAACGGTTCGCGGTTGAAAGACATTTTGAAATTATTTTTTTATATACATATGATGTATAAAAATATTTTTGCGGCCGTCATGGCGATGGTTTTGGGATCTCCACTTGGGGTATGGTTGTATTATTTGCAATAACTCCATTTTGGTAGACTAAGCGCGGAATTGAGTCACCATTCTATATGCAATTTATCAAAATTGTTCGGAGGGTGGAGAACGGAGTTCTTTGGTACTAGGTTCCCTCTGCTTCCTGAGAAGAAGCACACAAATAATACGATTAGAACTCTTTGAAAAACTATATCTTCTTTATTCATAGTATAATACAGACATATAATTAAGCGTAAGCTAGATCCAAACCCAAAACGGTTTGGAGCTTTTAAAAGGTGCGGACTTAAGTCCAGTGACATAATTTTCTTATTAGTTCTCCAAAAATATTTTTTTTCCTAAATATAGAATGACACTTTTAAATCCACAAAAAATACAAAAATATGTAATTAGCAAATATTTATGACAACAATAAATAATTGTAATTGCTTACTTAATTTCTGAAGGTCATCTGAGACAGATTGACGTGATCATTACGTATAATTATTTATGCTATACATATTTATGTTTGCTTCCATGATTTGATTTGTTTATGGAACCTTGGTCATGTTTACTTTGAGATCATGTTAAATCTATTTTGAATTTAACCTTAGAGAAAGATCGTTAGTCATGGAGAAATTGATTTAACAAAAATAGTAGAGAAAAATAATATAAAAAATCATTTTTTAGACTTAACAGAAAAACTAGTGTTAAGATATTTCGTTCTCCGCTTCTGAAACAAAAGTCTGAGGTCCACCACTCCACATGCAATGCTTCGAAAATTAACGGAAATAGTGGAACAGGGTATCTTCAAAATAGGTATAAATATTCCCTCTACCTTTATGCGGGATACCTCGTAAAACTAAAAAAATCTCAATTATACAATATTGTATATACCTGAAAATATTAAAAAAATCAAATTATAAGAAGTATACTTACATATTTTTATCTGAACTTAAACACACGTTGCCGACTTAACCTAATTTCGTGGGATGTGTAACTTTATACAAATATATGACATTAGAGCTCTTATAATGTGGAACACTTATAGAGACCTGCAACTTTGATGGCGTTGACTACAGAACTTAAAAATATCCCGTATTTTTCCACTTCTATAGAAACTTCTGTTACTTTTCTTTGATTATGGCGTTCCGAGCATGCCAGTTGAGCACAAATCATTTCGCAAATGTAACTTTATATGGAAACACACGAAGGCGATGGTACGGTAAAACAAGAGAACATTTTGAGGGAACTTCGAAAAATCATTTGATAGTGTTCTTCTGCACTTCCGAACTTTTCTGCATATCAAATTTCTACAATCTAAGCTTTGGAATAAGCTAGTTCACAGTAATAAGAATATTGATCGATCTTTGTTTTTTTTTTTATTTAAGCTAGTTTCTTCTAGAGCGTAAAGCAAAAATATATATACGTAATTCAATTCCTTATATGGATAACAACCAAATTCGGCAAGTTTTTTTTTTAATAAAAAAAAAATATCCAAACTTTTATCCAACACATAGTATCAATACGTATCTCGAAACGTTGAGCCCAAATTCATTTGACCCAGTTAGTTGATAATTTGCTAGGATTAATTCGGTCTAGACACAGCTAATTGAATGTCCTATAAAAGTTAAGTAAAGTTTATTGACTTATAAACCTAAGTCAACGTAGTTGAAACTTACCTATACAGTTTTTCTTGTATTTTTGATTGAAATCTGATATTGTAAGAATGTATATATAAGAAAAACAGTGTTGAATAGCGGAACTTAACGCTTTGCGTCAAATGTGAATCGCAACCACAACCTGTCGCGTTCAGAGTCGCACACTCTTGCGCCACGGCTGGCCTCAACTCAATTTTTTCTCATTTTCGTTGGAATTATGGAAATATTAACTTAAGGGTACACTCTCCAATCCTAATTGCCATATGCCTAATTTTTACTTTCTAAGTGCGGCTAATCCTTATATCTGCTATATATAAGCTCTGTTTCTCTATCACTAAGAAGAAAAGTGCTTATATATATATTGCTATACAATATAAAATTCACACAAAAAGAAATCTTGAAAGCTCAACTGTAGCATATCCTGAAATAATTTATACGCTATTCCTCCGCACATGTGAAACTGTATGCGAGTTGCGCAAGTCGGCACGTTTCCATTGTGTTGAATTATGACGTTAAAATATCTTAGTGCCAAGAGTCTCCGTTTACCATTTTCCTAAGTTAGGTATATTTTTTTTCATTCGTTACTTTCTTTATTAACACTACAAGTCACTGTCAGTATATGAAATATTAAGATATTTTAATTATTTATGTACTGTTGTGGGTTCGATCCCCACCATATGAGATGAAATATTTATTTAAATGTACATTTCCATTTTTTCGCTACGGTGTCGACGCAAAGCGCGGTGTTAAATTCCGCCACTCAACATGCAATGCCTCAAGAATTCGGTGTAGCCTGGGAAACGGAGTAACTTAACATTAGGTTCCCTCTGCCTACCCTGCTATGTGTGCCACCACCAAATGCTAATTTAAGGAAAACTAAATAAAAATCGTATATCGATGGAAACAGACATCCAGAGATAGGCACAAAATGGGTCACACTGGAAGCATTCTGCGCACATTTGTTACATTTTTAACTACTTTGCTCTGTTCGTTAAGTGTTCGGTGTTTGTGGTTAACTTTTTCCCACATACTATATTAGTTACATGTTTATACTGAATTTAGTCTTCAGTTCCTTTATCTTCTTCTCTAAAGTAATATTTATTTAGTCATATTTTGTCTTATTGTTGTTGATTGAATAAAAGGCAATTCTATATAATATAATATTTATAATGTTTTAATATTTTCATTTTCTCGCTCTTGTAACGACGCAAAGCGCGGCGTTGACCCTACAGTATTGGGCGAAAAGTAATGAACGGAAGTATCTTAATAGGAACGGAGTGCCTTCATACTACTTTACCAGGTTCCCTCTGCCTACTTTGCTATGTTCATGATATACGTCTTGCAGCTATTTTTCATCACACATATATTTTTATTCCACTTGGCTTTATTGCCGTTGAGGTGGACTGGTCTTGACAGCGTCACCGGGAGGGGAGAGGGAGAGGAGAAATTACACACAATCCTACTGTGACTCTATAAGATATAAGTATATATTAAAATTAATAAACTACTAATATTTCTAGCGCTAAATATGGTAAGTAAAATCGCTTGCAAGTGATTTTAATCATTCCTCGAAAATGATGCAATAAGTAGGCACAGGCTTTGAGGTCAGTTGTAGGAGCACAAGTATGAGACTTGAGCACGGCAGGTTGTGGGTTCAAATATTTACTATTTTCATTTCCTCGATCTGATACCGAGACAAAACGCAGAGTTTCACCTCCAGTATTCAGCGGAAAATGGGGATTGGAGTGTCTTAACACTATGTTCCCTCTGCTTAAATATAAGCAAAGCTAAAAATATATTATTGCAAACTTCTGCTTCACGTTGTTTCCCGCGTGCAATAAAGGCAGAGGGAATCAGCTAGTAGAATTAAGACACCCCGATCACCAATTTTCGACAATTTTTTAAGACATTATGTGACAAGTGATTGAACTCAACTGCGCAATGTGTCTTGCCGCCAAAGCGAAGAAAATGAATATTTCGCGTTTACAGCCATACTCAGTACGACGGCCTCGATAACATATAATTATTATTAATAACAAATTATTATTATAATCAATTACACTCGACCCTAAGGTCGAATTAATTCATGGGGGGTCGTGTAATGCCGAAAACTGGGGATAATACAGCTTGATCACCGCTATTGCGCCACGCCTCGACCCGCCACCCGTGACCGATGATATAAATGAAGATGTTATAGTGTGACTATCATTTTGATAATATGTATAATTATTTTTTCGTTTTAGTTTACCGGGATAGACAAAGGTAACCCAGTGGTAAGATCATATTTCAAGGACCAAATTTTACTTCTTGAGTTGAGGAACTTAAAACTTCTTCCTTCTTCCTTCTTATTAGTCTTATTGGCAGAGTGAGAATTGAACCCACCACCATCGTAGCCACCAGGCAGAACTCGACGCCGCGCTTAGTCTCGACATCAGAGCGAAGAAATGGAAATATAAATTTAAGTAAATATTTCATCTCCTGGAGTGGGGATCGAACCCACAACCAGTCGATTTTACAGTCACACTTCGAGCCGCTGCGCCATGACTGGTCTCAATATATATACATGTATGTAGTTAAATGTTGTGTGTTACAACATGATATGAGTGTACACCAAAAAAATTTAAAATTTAACAACAATTTAAATTTTGTTTTACCTTGTATTCTACAGCATCAGAATGACTAGTAAATCCTTACCTGTAAATAAATAAAAATGATATTAGAATTATGGTGGTCATATAAAGTTTATTTTATTAATAAATTAAACTTTAACATTATTTTTTATTTTTTAGTTTTGGTTAAGTTTGTTTAAAGTAAAAAGTAGATTTGACCCTTTTTTTTAAATTGATTTTTATTACTTTAATTCATTTTACACGAAACGAAAAATCAATCAAAAATCTCCGTACCCAATTTTCGATTTCAGATACTGCGTGTTGAGTGGCGGAACTCAACGCCGGGCTTTATCTAACAAAGCCGGTGAGTAAAAATAATTTTGAACCACAACTTTCCAATGATTTGCTCAACTGTTGAATTATTATATTTAATCTCTATAAGAGAGCAAACTGTATGATTGAAGTCATTAATTATTTTTACTCTTGAGATCACTTCAAGCACTCGACGCCACTTATAGAGCGCGATTAAAATATTTTGTTGTACTTTAAATGAAAGTAGTAGCTATCGCTTAGGTATGTAGAGATAGAAAAATTGTAAAGTATGTTTTCATAGAATTTTTTAACTAATTTTTCTTTTTTTTAGCTATAGCACGCTATAGCCGCCATATAGCAGGACAACCAGAGGGAACCTAGTATTAATATATTTCACATACAGCCTAATATCTTGCTTTCATCTTACCAGAGCAAATAAACTAAAATAATTCATTCCCTCGAGATTGAATCAAACCCACAACCATAGTTTACACGCTTTAATGGTGCGACTTTAAATCCTGCTGTGACATTTTAGCAACAAAACTAACGCTAATTTTCGTTAAATATATGAATTTAATAAGTTATCCTGTAGAATGCAATACTAGTGAATTTAGATCTTAATATAATCAAAACAACGGCTTTGATGGCTCGTCTGGAGCAAGCAAGTGATATAAGCAGTCCGTTTTTCTTTTGAGGTACGGAACCCTACAAATTAAAATAAGGTACATATAAAAAATCTAGCGCTTTAGAACAAATTAATATCTTTTATTATTAGATTGAACCCACTACTGTAATCTAGAATTAAATTATATATATATACACACATCCATATAACTAAGCAACGCCCTAAAATAATAATAGTACATAAATTTAACGTCAAACATGGTCACACTCACGACCATATGGTGTTCCGCACGGTCGAGCGGGGAGTGACCTCTTTATGGTCAAGTTTAAACGCCAAATTTGGTCAGTCATGGATAATGACTGACTATTTAAAGCTAAATACGACTATTTAGCTTCGTTATCAAAGAAAGTGTGTTTTTTAGGTTCACGCTATATTCCACATATAACTGGATAGGAAGAAGGAACCTAGTGTTAAGACACTCCGTTTCCTACATTCCAATCGTCCATTGTAAACGACAATTATTTACCACAAAATGGAATCGAACACACAACCACAGCCATTCACTGTGGCGATTGGTGAACAATGTTACGACGATATGTCAGTTATTTTCCATTATTTTTAGAATATTTTTAAAGTACTATTTTTTTAACTCGTTCGAACATTTTCTTGAATATTTCACAAGTTACGTTTAATTAAATAAACCAGGGCGAAACACAAACTGACCGGGTTTTGATGCAGCGGGATACGTCCAAATATTTACCTTAATTGAAATCGGGTCTAGGTGATGAATGGGGTTTTTTATGTTTGTTATATAAATATATTACACTAGCAACACTTAAAAGCTTAAGGTAGCAAATAGATATAAATCATGACCCTCTTCCATGTTCAACACATCGATCGAGTGGGAGTCGAATCCATTGAATATATAAAAAAACTTTATAAAAATTTACTATTATAAATATGAACGCTTAATCGTGCATAGATTAGACGGAGAAAATAGAGTTTTTAATATCTCTAGTGTCTTGTTGAATAGAAGAAATAATTTTCTGTACTTTGTCTACCGTAGCGGAAAATTAAAATATTTCTAATTCATTCCCCAAAGTTGGAATCCAACCCAAAACAAAGTTATTAGATTCTCCTTTGATTTTCAAACCGAATAGACGTCGGCCTCAACTTCAGGCACATTACCCTTTTAAGTGTCTCAGATAAGCGATATGCCATAAAAAAATCTCAACGCAATAACAAACACGCATTATTTACAGTGAAATCGCCTATTTTCGCGTTTTGCGGAGTAGGCAAAGATAACCTATGTGGAAGCACTCTCTCTTCGTTTTACAGTTAGTCTCGCGATATTATAGGACGGCATTATTTGTACATTCTAATTGGAAACAACCAGATTTTAAATATAAATTGACCATCTAATAGTATTTTGTAGCCACGATAGTCGCATGTAGAACCTCTTTATCGTAGCTTCATATTGGACAACGTAATATTTTTAATTTTATTCTTATATATTTATTAAAAATTTAAAAGAGAAAACAACATGTATGATATATACATACATATAAAATAAAAAATAAATCAGCTTCACGCTGTATCCCGCGCACAGCAGGGTAGGCAGAGGGAACCTAGTGTTAAGACACTCCGTTCCCCATTTTCTGCCGAATTCTGAATGCATTGCGTGTTGAGTGGTAGAACTCAACGCCGCGCTTAGCTTCGACACTAGAGCGAAGAAATGGAAATATAAATTTAAGTAAATATTTCATCTCCTCGAGTGGGGATCGAACCTACAACCAGTCGGTTTTACAGTCACACTTCGTGCGCCACAACTGGCCACTACATACATATAATCATATTAAATCAGGAAATATGTAATGTAATGTTGGAGCAAAAAAATATTTAACTCCAAAAGTTCCTTAAATGTAAATAATCATAATCGTTCACGCAGGCGAAGCTGCGGACGGAATACCAGTAAAAACTATAATAATAGGCACGCGTGGGACGTCAACATCACAAAAACTAATCGAGTCTAAATGTTGAAGTTTTTTTATTACAATGCTAAATCTACGCGGTCAATGACCGAAATCAGCGAAAATAAACGAATTATCCAACGTAAATATTTGTAAAAGTCCATTAAGAGGCTGGGAATAGCGAAGGAACTTAGTTAAATAAATATTGCTAAACCGATTTTGATAATATATTTTCGGTTCAGTGGTGAACAGTGTTGTCTCACGCAGACAGATCAAGCTTCAAAAAAGGTTCAGGTTACAATTATCCAAAAATGTTGCCAATTGCGAATGGGAAACAGTTCACTCAAGGCCTGTATAAGACATTTCTATATAATTTTTTTTGTATTGTATATTTTTTATTAGTTTAAGTCAACCTGTTAAGATTTTGTAATTTGGAACTGAAAAACAATCTAACTGGCCAAGACCTTTTTCTTATCCAAAATATAATTTACTCAGCTTATCGACCTGAAAATACTGAGCGAAATAAACTGAGTCAATCTTCTTCGAAACATTAATTCATATTGTATTATTTATTGATCACAGTAGGATTTGGACTCGCGCCTCCTGGCTGTCGTATAACCGAGGCGAGTTCAAATTCAAAAAAAATGAACTAAAACATTTTCAAAAAAAAAATGCTACTTTGGAATCAACCACACAAATAAAAAAAATATTTTTGGTATCAACACTGTATTTTTTTTAAAACAAGATCATTCACGAGAACGTTATTCCAATATTAGGTACTCTTTTATATGTTACCATCTCTAAAATTTAAAATGTACTAAAGAAGTAAAAATCAATAACTTAATTCAACAAATATCAAAATACACAAACACGAGAAACTAATGGTTTATTTAGAGAGTAGGAAATAGAAAATTTGAATGTAAAACTGTTTTTTAAGTACTTTCGCTCCATTGCGTACTCCATTGTCCACATATAATAACGCAGTAAATTTGAACGCGTTACTCTTTACTGGCGTGTTTAAATAAATAAGTATTGCATTTGAATAATAATGTATTTCCTGTATTTTATAATTTTGGTGAGTACGTACCACCAGTAAAAAGAACGGATTTGATTTTTGGATGATATTTAAGATTATAACATGGTTGGTTTATATTGAGACAGACAGAAAAAAATATAGAAATATCAAAAATACAATATTATAGACCCTATCTATGGTTTTAGTTTAGAACTGTAATCGAAAAACGTTCAATTAAGAATAATATTTTTTTGATTCACGCTGCATCCCACATAAAGGAAACTCGAAAGAAATTTAGGCAGAAGGAACCTCGTGCTAAGACGAACGTTTGCCCATTTCCACTGCGTGCTGAGTGGCAGTCGCTTTGTCTGAATAACAGAGCTAAGAAATAAAAATAAATTATTCCTCCGCACAGGAATCGAATCCATAAGCATCGCGCTTACAATCAGTTTGAAATATGTAAAAAAAAGTCAAAATTAGAGTGACTTACAAAATTACCTCTTAAAAATAATAAGCAGAATTTGAACTAACAACCACTATTCAAATGACACTACAAAAAATCCCCATAAACAACAAAAATACATGCACCAGTTCTTTCATAAGGTTATCAAACCCATCCATTCTTATAATATAAAATTTATATTATATTATCAATGAATTCTTATAATTACGCCATACGTCTTTCACAATGAAAAATAAACGGTTACATCACTAGCGCGATATAGGTTAAGTAATAAATAATGTGAACGATAAACACACTAGGTTATCGACTTCTGTATGAATTATGTTACTTCCATATTATTATAGGAGCCTCAAGTTACAGTAATAGCAGTATGTGAGTTCGATTCTCATTTTGGGAAAAATAAAATTTCATAGCATCGTACTAGCAAAACAATACGCGGCGTTGAGTTCCGTTACTTAGCACGTAATGCGTGGAGAATTGGACGGTGAGCGGAGAACGAAATGTTTTAATACTACATTCTCTATGTCTATTCGTTGTAATAATCTATAGATTATTATATATAAAAGGACATGTACTGACTGTCTGAGGTAAGACGCACGCACAGCCGTAACCACTGTGCATAGAAACGTGAAATTTGGACAGATGTTTATTTTCATAATCTGGACATCCACTAAGAAGGGATTTTATAAAAACTTTAACCCTAAAGATTTCATATCTTAGGGGTTGAAAGTTTGTATGGAAAAAAAAATTATATCGGCACCAATTTTTATAAAATTTGAATTTCAGACTCTTAAAAATATTTCATTGAACACGTTTGAGGCCAGTCGTGGCGCAGTGGCACAAGGTGTGACTGAAAACCGACTGGTTGTGGGTTCGATCCCCACTCGAGGAGATGAAATATTTACTTAAATTTATATTTCCATTTCTTCGCTCTGGTGTCGAGGCAAAGCGCGGCGTTGAATTCTGCCACTCAACACGCAATGCCTCCAAAAATTCGGCAGAAAGTGGGGAACGGAGTGTCTTACACTAGGTTCCCTCTGCGTACCCTGCTGTGTGCGGGATATAGCGTGAAGCTAATTTGATTTAATTTAATTTTTTTATTGAACACGTGTTTCATGGATTTTATAGAATTCACCCCTAAGGGTGTAAATGAGCGGGCGAAGCTGCGCGCGCCCACTAGTAGAATATATTTTGATGAGGGAATTCAATCAAATTTGAAAAATGAATAGGAAATGCAAGCCATTAATATGGGCCAAAATATTACTTTATAAAGTTCTCTTCACACTTACCAGAAAATAATAGAATAGTATTTGTTTTATTTTATACAGAAAATAAAAATTGGGTTTATGTATAGCAAAGAATAGGTTTCTGCTTTTAGCTTTTCCTGTTTGTACATCAGATTTAAGTACCAAAAAAGACGAAAAAGAGGGTTATCTATAAGAAGAACTGTAGCTAGTGGTGATATGAAATGCATAATTTATATTCAACATTTATTCAAAAATTATAACTAAATGCAACAGGACGACTTGAACTGTAAACACTATGGTCGTAGGTTCGATTTTCACTCGTTAAAATTGGATAATTTAATTTCCTCGCTTTGATAAAAAGACAGCTAAAAAAGATCTATAACTAAATATAACACATGTGGAAATTTTATACTAGAACTATACAAATCTCTATGTACATTTAAACAAGAAAATAGTATAAAAACGCAGCGATTTCCAAATCATGTAAAAATACCACTACACAATATATGGAACGTGGCCAAAAGTGTTAAGCAAGCTGCTCTATTGGACCGGTTCAGATGAATATAGAGGCAGATTCACTTTGTAAATATTCAGTACGAAAAGATTTATAAATGATAGTTACTATTTTAAATACTACTTTTGAGAAAGGAAATGCAATATCAATTAATTATTTTCTTTATAGGTTTCTTTTGTAATTTTCTTTTGCTAATTTTATGTGTTGACGAAAACAGGTCACATTGGTTGGGATTTATGCTTTTTCATCTATTATAAGTTGGTACTTTTTATGGTTTCATGCTTTATTCCGCATATAGTAAGGCAGAGGTAACATGGGAACCTGGTGTTAAGACACTCCGTTCGCATTAAATCACTTCCGTCCTCACTTTCCGCTAAACTCTGAAGACATTGCGTGTTGACTGACGGAACTCAACGCCGTACTTCCTTTAGTGGGAATCGATATTTAATATTTTTAACATCACGCCTAAACTCGCATATAACAGAATATCCAGTGGCAATCTCGTGTTATTCCCTTACAATCAAACGCGGTGCCACTGCACCACGACGGCTTTATTTTATACGTTGACAGTGCACGTACTACAATGAATTCTAGGCATGCAAATCGTGGATATGTGCCAAATTTCAGTAACGTTTTGCTTCTGTAACGTAACAGAGTGACTATGGTTATTATAATATTTGTATTTATTTATCCCTATATATGCGGTGTTGAGTTCCGCTACTTAAAATTGAAGAATTGAGCTAGTTGACACAAAGTTCTAGCATATTATATAAGAGACAAAACGTGAAGAAACTTTATTAGAAAATCAATATCTAATTAAATCACACCTATAATATATATTAAAAACACATCCTTTCTTTCTTCCTCAACAGAACAATACACTCAAAAGCCTTGCCGACAATGGTTCAGATCGCATCGCTCTTAGAATTATATTTTTTTATAAGTTACCGCTCTACGTGTAATGACGAGTCGTTTTTGATGGAACTTTGATAGTAGAAGATCGTGGCATGAAAAAGTAAGCTTGGCTATGCTTTGTACACGATAAGTGTAAATTCGAAAATCTCTCAAGGTAATATTTAGGTGGAGGCGTATGAAACTTATTATATGAGTACTTTTTTTTTCTACTTCACGCTGTATCCCGCACACAGCAGGGAAGGCAGAGGAAACCTAGTGTTAAAACACTCCATTTCTCACTTTCCGCCAAACTGAACTTGGCGGAAATTTATTTTGATTAAAATATTTTTATTTTATGCAAATATATTAGAAATATCCACATTAAATAATTAAAATGTTACATAATGACATTTCTTATTGAATGGCAGACCTTTGGCTGTTCTGGGAACAAGATAAAACGAGGCGTTTTATCTTGTTCCCAGAACAAATGAAAACAAGTCAATCCCCCAAGTGTGAATCGAATCCATAACCACCATGCACCCACCCTTTGTTGCACTACCTTACACCATATAATGTATAAAATAAGGGGACTCGCGTTGTATACACAAACATACTCGAATATTAATTATAAATGTACCGAGTGCAAAACAAAACAAAACCCACATTCATTAAAATGTGCATTGATTACTCCTTGATGATAGATACTGCCTTTTAATTTGAAATTATTCTTCAACGACAAACAAAAACTAAGAGAAAAAATCGATTTACTCGAGTATATGCATAATAACCGAGTATATGTATATGCAGTATGTGCTATTTTACACAAAAAAAGTAATTAAAAATAATACTTTTCATACAAAAATGTGATAATCTTTACAAAAATTGTTAAAGAAATCAGTGGGGTAAATATTTTAAGACTTTTTATATCAGTAAATGCAAAGTGATAGATCACTACGTTACATTTTTATGTGAATGTTAATTTAAGCCTTTGCACCGGAGATATAAAAAAATATCAACATTTATTATCGTTTACTAAATATTAACACGACTTTAAAACATATATATTTCTAGATTATGTAAATTGTACTAAATTTAGATAAAAAATAGCTGGTATTATATTCTAGTTATACACAATGGCAGCCAAACTAGAATTAATTAATTCTACAGTATAAACCATCGTGGCGCAGTGAAACAGTGGCTGATTATAAAAGCTGTTGTAGATTGGAATCCCACTTTTGACAATTATTTTTATTTAAAAAACCGCGTGGCGTCTAGCTCTTTTAACACGTATGTATCCATTGGATGAAACGTCAGATATGTAGTGTCTTAACACTAAGTTCCTTCTGTCCACACTAAAATATCCAAAAAAAAAAAATATAAAGTGGAAAAGAGTAAATAATAAATTTAGCAATAGTTAAATTTATTATTATATAATAATATATTGCTCTACATCATCATATCATTCAATATAACCAATATTTCCCCAAAAATTAACGAGCAAAGTCACGCTTTGTACCTAGTTAAACTAAAACTCAATAGAAATTTCCATTCCACCGGCGTCCACCATAAAAACGTGACATTATAATCTATCTATCAATTGATGTATGCCAGAGCAAAGGTGGTTTAATCCCATGCCTCGTTAGTCGATTTTGTTTGAAAAACTATTAACATGCTAATCTAACTTTCATTCAGGGATTGAATCCTCATCAATCATGTATGGAGGTTCTTTAATAAATGAGCTACCGGTTGGTCCAGTGGGTAACTAGTTCAGCTGTATATATAGTCGAAAGTTCAATTTCTGAATTGGAAATGCGTACAAAGCTAATAGTATTATGCCTTTCACGCGGATATAGCAGGGTTGGCAAATAGAATCTAGTGTTAAGACACTCCGTTCTCCACTTTCCTCCGCATAAAAATAAAGCTTTGCAAAGTATATAAAATACTGAAAAAAACAAAAACAAAATAATTATAGCTATTTTAAAAGATTTTAAAAGTTAACTTTAAAATAAATTCTATTGCAGTTTAAAATAAGCAGTTGTGAGTCACGCAGTTAAATATAACCGCTTGAACAGACTTACAAAGTTAAGTTACACGTCGCCTACGCTTAAACTGGTTTAGACCACAGCGAAGTCATATCGGTTAGATTCTACGGTTAAAATCATTTATTGTCCATTTCTCGTGACATTGTATGAGAGTACTGTACCTACGATTTTGTATAGTAAATAAAAAAATAATTGCTACAGTACAATATTTTGCTACTTTTTTTAGTAGCACGACGTTGAGTTACGCTAGTCAACATGAAATGTCTGGAAAATTGAGTGTAAAGTTAAGAACTGAGTGTCTTAGCGCTAGAGACTTCCTTCGCCTGCTCTGTGATGCGTGATACAGTGTGAATCTAAAAAGTACTTATTATTGAAACAGTTCAAAGTAAAGATTTGATCTTTACTCTAATTGATTTTGTATATTTTTTAATATATTGATATAATTTTATTTATTTACTATTTTTTCTTTCATTATACCTACTTTATATACCTTAGCATCCTAATTTATTTTCTCACCAAGTGTACTCTTACCTGTAAGATAAAAAAATATATTGTAAACAAAAAAGATTCATAAAAACATTTATTTGTATATCAATAATTTTTCAACCGGAGAATCTTAATAAATTTGAATAGATGAAAATCGAACCCACGATATTCTTTTGAATATAGTGTAATAGGTATTAATTGGCCAAATAATCAGGCACTGACTATACCATTAGTCGTAGTAAAGTGGTCTCTAAGCAATAAACGCAAGTAGGTAAGAGCTTTATTTACGATACTTTCGTTTTACAAAAGCAATTTGGTTTGCGTATTTCTCGTAATTCAGGAGGTAATCAAAGAGATGTATGACAGAACGCAACGTTTTTATTAAATTAATATAAAGATTTCCTTAAATTAAAATCGATTTACCAACCAAAATGATTATTAGCCTATTAAAAAGATTAGCCACTATCTCTATCTATAACTCTTTTATACAATTGTAAGCTGAGTTTTTTGGGTTGAACGCGTAAATCTCAGGAACTACTGGTTTGAAATGAAAAATAGTTGTTGATTTGATTTGTCTATTTAATGAGGATATATAAATATAGCCCATATTATATTACTTTAATCAATTCATTTTAATTTGTAACCCATTATACCTGCGGTGAGAGCTGTCTCGATCACTTAAAATATAATCATACGTCACTTTTAGTTATTTGTGGGCAAGAACGTTAACAAAATAAGTTAAAAACTAGTAATATTTATATAAAAATTAAAATATATTTTTTTTCAGCTGCACGCTGTATCCCGCACACAGTGGGTAAGGTAGAAGGAAGCTAATGTTAAGATTCTCCGTTCCTTACTTTCTGCTGAGTTCTGAAGGCATTGCGTGTTGAGTGGCGGAACTCAACGCCGCGTTTTGCCTCGACACCAAAGCGATGAAATGATAATATAAATGTAAATAAATATTTCATTTCTCAAATGGGGATCGTAACTAGAACCAATCGATTTTACAGTCACACTTTGTGCCCCTGCACCACGACTGGCCTCAAATACAAATTAAAATATATGTACAAAATAAACCCACACAAATTCACTTGCAAACAACATCAGTCAATAAATAAAATGCAATCGATGCTATAAATCCCAAACGAAAATTTACGATACTTTCCTTTACTAATTGAATCCTCAAAACTTATCTAGAAAGAGGTCATTATCTAATTTATAGCATTATAATGGTTGTTTCACACGTTATAAACGTCCATTATCTGTGGTGTTCTGAACGTCTGTAGAGCCTTTGTTTTTGATTCGAGGAATCGAGGTTTAGAGTGAAATGGACTAAGATATCTTTGTGTTTGATAGAAATAATATATTATTGAGAAATACGTTGTTGTAAGTGTTTGATTGTAAATATACTGGTTGCGTATTCGATTTCCTTTCAGGGGAATGTTTGTATGTTATAAAATTTTAAATTTATGTATGTGAGCTCTTCAAATTAATAATTAAAGGGATTACATTTCATATCGACTTCATATAAAATATTTACATTTTCGTGCTCCAGCATGACAAGGCGAGGCGTTAAATTACGCCACCTTATACGCATTTTCTATAAAACAAACGAATAACGAATATAAAGATAACGAAACGTAATTGATGCTTAGTTAATAAGATTATTTGCAATCTTTATTATAATTTCGATCCCCACTAGAACTAGACTTAATTACCATACTCCATTTTCGCCGCAAAACGCGGCGTTGAGTTCCGCTACACAAAACGCAATGTCTCTAATTTGAACGGAAAGTATATATCTATCCCGATATAGTAGAAAAAGCGTGAAACTGTATCTTTACACTTAACCGTGCCACAATATCCAACCTTATACATTTAAATAGTATATTGGAATTATTTCGAATCGTCAATACTATTTAGTATTCAATAGATATTGCAAAAAACAGTTCGGCCGTTACATTGTTATTTGTTACCTGGTGTTCCTGGAAATGACCACCGTAGATTATTATTGAAGCCCGGTGATACATTGTAGGGTATTTTTTTAAATTTGTAAGTAGAAATATCGGATGCTGTATTTAAAGTCTTTGTGCATTAAGCATTTGAGGATAAGACACGAGGGTATGGGTACGTCTGGTTAGAAGTAAGAACGCAGTGTTGAGTTACGTCACATTGCATGAATGTGTGTTGTGTTCACATGTTTCAAAAATTGGTCGGAAAGTGGAGAACAGAATCTTAAGAATAGGTTCCCTCTGCGCAATCTGCTATATGAGGAATAAAAAAAATATATAGATAAAAAATGTATATAAATAGAAGCTAAAAATAACATTTTATTAAATTTTGTGCATACAATCATAGAACCTAAGCTACGAATTGTCTTAAAATTACTGATATTATGGTTAAATCGAAAAAAATACATATTAAGTTCTGTTTGTAAGCTTAACATAGACATACCAAAACTAAAAACTTGTACGTTAGTTGGTGGCTTCCACGTGACTAAAGGATCGTGACGGCCTGTCAGTTTTATCAAAAAAGGCGGGAAACCGATTTTTCATGGTCGTTTTTTGTAACATAACTCTCGCGTGAGTTGTCATTAAAATATTAAGACAAAAGCTTCGCCCATATGAAAGTATTAGCCGTGTTTCGTAAGCTTAGAAACAAAAGTGTTGTTAGTAGAAAATACTTAATATTTTTTTTTATATTTTTGTCAAATAAAATCAAATTTGGAAATCTTGAACTTTCTAAATTAAAATATGGGAGAGAAATTTTCAAGCACTTTTGGACTTTTTAAGACAACTCCCAGCACCAATTAGCAAATTGGTGCTGGAAAGAAAATAAACAGTTTATCTTTTAAATAATACACCTGACATTAAAAAATAAATGATTTGAAATGTCTGTTCTTTTTTAATATTATTTTTCTTTTATCTGATATTTTACTTCTTTATAGAACGACCATTCGAATGTATCATATTACACATAATAATTTGTATACATTTGGTATTATATTTCAGCACTCTGCAAATATATACGTAGATAAAGTATCGCTGAATGCTAACGAGCCGGTCCTTTGTTGTAATATAATATTACAGTAATACAATAGTTTACATAATCATATTTTATATTGCGGATGTCTCCATATGAATTTGAAACCGAAAGATTTAGTTTATGCTTTTGTTTTGGTTTTCACCCTTGTGTGAAATTAAAAAATTAAAAACATCTCTTTTTAAGATCACTTTCTTTAGCAAAATATGAGACATGACCACTTTCTTTAGCTTTAGTTTTCTGACAAAAATAAAACGCCAAGAACTTAAATATAAATATTTCGATTTATGCGATATATTTTTTGTTAATCTAATAATAGGTCTTAAGTACGACGACTATACGACTAACACTTAGGTTAGATTGCCACTTGGGGGAATAATAACATTTGAATTATTTGAATTTCCCTTCTCCAGTGGACAAAGCGCGGCATCGAATTCTGCCACTCAGCACGAAATACTTTTAAAATTGGACAGAAAGCGGAGTTTCTTAACACTAATTCCTACTGTCTACCCTGGTCTTCGAATGACAGATGAATGAATCTAAAGGAGTTTTCTTACTCAGATTAATAAAAATAAACTTATTTTTAAATAAACCAAAACTAATTTCGTGCACACCTCTCCACACGCTCTGGTGGTCTAACCCCTTGTAATTTGTAATTTGGAGTCATTACGTTACAGCCCACTGGCACTATTCCGATACGGGTATTAAATATTTATTGTTAGTATAAATATTGTTACCTACAATCCGGTTACGGTCACAAAATAAAATGAAATGTGAAGCGGAAATCGAACCCACTAATATAGTGCTATTAGATAATTTTATTTATACATTTGTAAAGCTAAGATAATCTATTAAATAGTCCAGTCCAAAGAAAATATATTATGATACGCCTTTAACAGCAGGGCAGGCAAATAAAACCGTGTGCTAAGACACTCTGTTCTCCACTCACTCCCTTGATTTTATTTCGTTGTCAACAGAGAAATCATAATAATTTATTGTCAGTCATTTTTTTTACTTGGCCTGACTGCTCTATGATGAAATACATATGTGAAGCTCAAATACTATTTCAAAATGTCTTAAAATGTTTATGAATGCTTAAAATCGATTTCGCAATACTAAACACGAGTTGCGTTAAAACAACAAAGCTAAACAAAATGAAACACGCCCAGTTATTTGCCTTTCATTTACCTACAAAACAAACATTGTTCCAAGACATTAAATCTAATATATGATAGTTTTGATTTTATAGTCAATTAATTATATTGGCAATTGTCATGTTATAATGAGGCAAGGGTAACATATTGGTGCAAAAGTCATTTTATTGCGAAATTTTAAACGAAGTTCAAAGTGTGATCCCTAAGAAATATAAATTTTACGAGACTTGTACATATATCTAGTAAAAAGTGATATTGTATTATGTATGTACAAGATTAAGAAGTTAACAATTTTGATCTATATCTTTTATAAGCTACCGTTTTCCAAAAAAACTAACAGATGTTCATTCTAAAATACAGATCTTATCTATTTGTGTTGAACCACATTGCTATTAAATTTGCAATTTGAATAGTAAATCTGTTTAAATTTTACGAAAATCAAATTTTCTTATTTGTATTTTTTTTTTGTAAAAAGGATGAACTTAGAAAGAGAAACAAAGAACAGAGTTAAATCACTATAAAATCCCTCCAATTGACCTTTCACAATTATAAATAGCGGAAATCAATACAACAACAAATAATTAAATTCAATAGAAAGAAACCCGAGTTAATTAAAGAAACGTAAAACAAAGCTCAAATATCAAATAACAATCATCCCCCAATTCTATATTTTAAAAGGAATGTATATAATAATAATTCGAGGCGCGTGTCCGTCCATCACCTGCAGGGCGGGTGTGCTCTAACAAAACTGGCCTTTTTGAAAGTGTGCTGAATGCGTACAATGACTACAACAATTGTATTGGGTATATGGTTATTATTAAATTTTTGGTTTTAAAGTTCTTCTCCAAAAGTAAGAATCACTAACTGAATGTACTTTTGTGCAAACACAGATAAAAGACTAGGCGATATGGTTTAAGTTCTAAGAAGTTTCTATGATAAATAGCAGCTTAAGTTTATAGATTTTTTGATACTAATTTAGTAAACATACAAAAAAATTACGTAGTGGGAATTAAAATTGCGCCTCTTGGAAACTGACAAATTCCTTTATGTTTTTTAAGTGTGTGAAAAAACACTTTAAGAATAATAAAAATTATTAACGAGATATTTAATAATAATGCTGTGGCGGGACAGCGTCTGACTGTGAACACGGTGGTTTTGGGTTTGATTTTCACTAGGGAAAATAATTTGTATTTTATAAATTACTCAATCATATAAACCACAGTATCGAGATCCGTCTTTCAATGTAATGTCTTTCAGTGTTTTGAATTTAAACGGAAAGCGGAGAGCAGCGTGTCTTGATATTAAGTTCTTTCCGCTTTCCGTACTTTATGTGAGATAAAACATGCAAATAAAGAAAAGAAAATATAGAGAGAGTTAAAATGTAGAGTCATAGCTATAAACAAAAAGTCTGAAAGATATATAGAGTCCATGTTCCCTTTAAAGTACATTTTTAATTAAAAACGTAATCTTATCGTCCTTTTGTAAAGAAGTAAGCAAGTAAGAAAATAACATTTACATAGTTTTAAGTCATAAAATATACTTTTAAAGATTTAACGAGGCGTTTCAGTAAGCGAAGGGCGGGTTCGATGCCCGAGCCGCATTGTTTACTAACAAGGCTAGCAGTTAAGAATAGACTGTTTTACATCTTCATTCTTTAGCTTTAACTCAAAAAGGTTAAGAGGTGTTAAGGTCCTTTTAGTTATTTATTTTATATTTATCGTGTAGTTGTGACTGTGTTATTATTGATTTTATAAAGGAAATACATATTTTTTGGCACAGAAAAAAATATAACAATATTTGTATATAAAAATATCTTTTAATCAATTTAACGTTATATGTTTCTCAGCGAAGTAGGCCTTATATTAAGACATTGCGTGCTGAGTGGCGGAACTCAACGCAGCGCTTTGTTTTGCAGATCATAGAATAAAATAGAAGTCTATCCACCGAACGGCGATTTAATTCGTAATTATTGAATTTATAGTTACATATTGTCACTGATTTAACTTGAAATTTGCACTGCAAAATGCAAAATTTAAATATAATTGGTGATAATGCTTAAAATTAAGCCACTAACATTTATTTTTATTCTTCTATAGGAAATTATAAGATTACTTACAAAAAGTGAATATTTGAAGCGAAAGCACCCATAGCTTTGTTCTGTTTTGAATAGCTTTCATTTCACCTTCAAAAGAGTAATCTATTGTTCAAATTCACAACTGTTCCAAGAAGATTTACTGTATAAGTGGTTCTTTATACAATCTTTTATATTTTGTTTAATGGAAACTTGTAATTTATTGTAACTTTACATTTTAAACAAATTGTTTACAACATGCAGTGGTCGGGAGATACAATTGAAGAAGAGAGGATTCTTATATTTTTCATTCATTTTTCAGGAGTCTATAAAAATATTCTCGGTCAATGAAAAAGAAAAATAGCACTTAGTCATAAATAAACGTAAATGACAGAAAATAATAAATAAATACTTAAATATATTAATGAAGTTTTATATTAGGTTTTTTTCAGCTTGACCATGTAGCCCGCACACAGTAAAGTAGGTAGATGAAGCATTGTTTTATGACACTCCGTTCACTATTTTACGTCAAGGTCTAGACGCATTACGAAGAATATTGAGTATTGGAACTCAACGTCGCGCTTTGCCTCAAGTTTGCCCTTGCACCAAAGTAAAGAAAAGAAAATATTAAATATTTCATCTTCTCGAGTGGGAATCAAACCCATAACCTATCGCATTTACAGTCACTACGATGATACGCACTACATACGCAGTGATAAAAAACGAAACGGAAACGAATCTTATAAATCCTAATCAAAATTCTAAACTTCGAAACGGCGCCATACAAAAATGCAGACGCACACAACTTTTACCGGCAATTTTATAAAATGTCAGATTTTAGAACACCTTTAAACACAGCAGGTATAAGAATTTATAAGAAAAAAGCAATAGAAACAAAAAAATGCGGTTTCTTTTATATTTAAAGCTGAGTGGAGATTACAACAATAGGCAAACTTTACTGTTTGCTTCTCGTTTTATCGTCTTGAGAACAATATCCTAAAAACTAGCTAAGCCAAACAAATTTAAACCTTAAATCGAAAGAAATAAGTTTAAAAATTCTATTTTCTCGGCCGGAAGGTTAAATTGGCAAGTAGTTTCAGTTATCTACGACTTAAGAGTATCACAAATGTCCCTCGCTAAATGCTCTTAACGTCTCGATGGCTTTGTTATGTACTTATTAGTGGTAATAAAGAAGATTTTCGTGAATCAGGTCGTTAAACTAATGAAGATGATAAGACGCTATCGTGGAATTCTTATGAAATGGCAAAGGTTCTTATAAAATCACAGTTTTTATTGTTTCTTTGATTTTTTTTATATTAAGAAGATTAAGATTTTTCTTGGTAATAATGATTAATTTTTTTTATTTTTTTATATAATTAATATATAATCACGGCTTTGGAGTTCGCCATCTATACATGAACGGAAAGTGAAGTTCGGAATATTTTTGTATTAAAATCTGCATATTTATTTAGAAAGGAAATGTTAGCAAAAATAGACAAATACTCTGTATTACACGTTCGCACTTTTATAACAAAATCTTTACCAAATAGATATGTCTCTATGTCTCTATCATGAATATTTATTTTCACAGCATCCTTTTTTTAAGCACTTCCCTTACATGTAATAAAATATACTATTCAAATATCTCAATAAATTAAGAAAACATCCCAAATATTTTTATTTTATCTCAACAATAGGTGTTGAAATCTAAAACCAAAGACGCAAGTTCTAAATCATATAAGACAAGGGTTGACATAAATTACAATTTACAGAAAAAATTACAATTTTATACAAAAACTGGACGTTTTTTTTAATTTGGTTACAAATGCACTCTGCAGGTGGCATTGTGAAAAGAACACCTCATTAACGTTTTCTGAGACAATAAAAATTTTATTTGTGTATTTTTAAGTTGCTATCAATGATTTCATAAAAAACTTTGAAATATATGGGTTGATGCATTTTTTTAAACTACAAACATGGAGAGAATTTAAGATAATGAAGTTTCTTTTTAGATAGCAATATACACAATTAAATATTTTACAAGATTTGCGAAACTTTCAGCCTGAAAATAAACATTATATTTGTGGAGATTGGAGATTTTTTCTTCGTGGGGTGGTGTGGAAACCCGCCAAACAATAACAGAGTATCTCGAACTCATTAGATAGCGGAGAACCTTATTAATACTATATAAAAAGTACCTTATTAGTACTATATTACATGAGGCCGTCGTGGTAAAGGGGCACAAAAGTGTGATTGTAAATGTGACGGCTGTAGGTACGATCCCTGCAAAGGGAATGCATTTTAAGAAGGCAAAGCATTTAACACGTAATCGATAATGCAGCAGATAGTAGGGCACGGAAAGAACTACCCTACTACGAGCTGTATGTAAGGTTAGACTCCATTTTTTAGTTTCCAGCTTTACCCCGTACATGATTAAGGAAGGTAGGCAAGTTAGCCTAGTTATCTAAGCATAATTGCAAAGCTTTTATTTTTTTTGAACCCACGACCTTCAAAAGAAAAAAGACCAACACTACTCAACTGCACTATAAGGGCAAATTAAAATACTTATTTATAATTTTAATTGTATTCAAGCAAAATAAGACGCAGATAACGGTCTATTCAATTACAAAGCAATGTTTATCAATCGAGTACTATCTGATATTGATATGTGATACTCGATCAGCTGCCGTGACCTATAAAACTAAGACGCATCAAATATGTATGAATGTGTATGGAAATCTAGATTTATAAGTCATTCATTATGCGTTTGTAGTTATGTTTCTGGGTTCCTTCTGCATACCCTACGATTTGCGGGATAATATGTGAAAACAAAAAAAAAGTTATGTTTCCATATAATTCCACAAATTTTACAGTCTTCACATAAAAATATTTATGATATTTTTTATTTTTGTCATATGTATGTAATATAGAATAAGAAGACTTTTTACTACGCTTATCGTTTAATTTTAGCAAATAAAGATGATGTAAATAGTATTCGAATTCCATACTTAAGTAATTGACTTAATACATTTTCTTACTACGCCACAGTGGCCTAAAAACATTATTTCATACAGTCATCTGAACAATCAAGGGGTCCCATTATTTATGGCGCCATGAAGACGCAGTCGTTGCTATGGCAACACTATCTAAGTAGGGGAAAACTTTATATCCTGCCATTGAAAGAATACTATGTAGGTATCATAAAAATATATTTTATTAGTTTTTATAAACATCAAGTTTGGCTTTAAAAAAACTAATAATGAATTTAAAACTGTCATATTATAGACAATATTATTAATTTGGCAACACAAAATAATAGGAGAAAGAATTCTTTAATATTTTCATTTACTCGCTCTGGCACCAATAGAAAACGCGGTGTTGATTTTCGCTACTCGACACGCATTGTCTCGAAAATAAGGCGGGAGGTGGAGAACGGAGTGTCATAACCAGGTTCCACTTGCCTAACTAGCAACCACCAACCTAAGCGAAATACAGCGTGAAGCCAAAAAACCGTAATAATCGTAAACAAAAAACCCAAGATTCTCTCTTTTTTCTCCACAAAATACAGAATTTACGTAAGATATACGTACAGATACATACTCCCAAATTATTCTCATCTCACGGCCGTCCCACAAAGATTAGTGAAAGTGGGCCACTGTTTGATGTTTCGGAAAGACGTTAACACATTATTAGGTTTTGTATTACACATTACACATACTGTAACGCTACACTGTATGGAAAGTGACATAGACATTTGTTTTTTTTTTATAAAAATATGTATGACGTCACTATGACAAGCGTGGATTATAATCTCAATGAGGTAACGATTATATTAAGAAAAAAAAAATTTTTCCTTTTGAAAGTTCATCGTAAATTTTTCAAACAATTGAGACAATACGTTAAGTGGTGGAAGTTGAAACTAAACGCCGTGCTTTATTTTAAACTTATGGAATTAAAAAAAAATAATCATTCTCCTGAATGAAGATCGAAGCCAAGTTACATCAAGACAAAGTCCCACTGCGCCACAATCTACGTTTTTTTTCTTTTATAGCTTCACGCTTAAACAAATAGTTTCCACGTGCCCATTCCAATTTTCGAAACTTAACAGTGCGAGAAAATCAAAATAAATAATTGCCCGCACGGGAATCGAATCCACAGCCGTCGCGTTGACATCACACAGTGTACCGTTTCGTCGCAATGGTCTCATCTACTTCTTAAGTGTATAAATGGAACGTTTTCTATTGAAGTTTCAAAGATATCTTTGATATTAGATCCGACTGATCTAAAACCGATGCGGTTGACCTCAGTGATTAGTATCGTGTAAGCTGAAACACAATTGTTAGTGCCTAGGTTAGGTTAAGGTTTATATTAACATCACTACCGGTTACAAAGTAAGTTAAAAGTATTTTTTTACATTTTAAAGCTATTCCATATTGATATTTCTTTGAATAATATATTGTTCACAGAAGTATGGCTCTCTTACTCAATATCATGGCTTATCCTGCATAGCAGTAGGCAGAGGGAACCTAGTGATAAAATATTCCGTTGCCAATTTTTTACTCAGCCTTGTGTACAGGGTAGCAAAACTCAACGCCGCATTTTATATATTAGAGCGAAGAAATGGAATTAAATATCAACAGTAGCGGAGTACTACTACTAGTTCAATCAAAAACCAAATCTGCTAACATAGACATTGTAGGTCAGTATCTACATATAAATTGAGTTTTTTAATAAAATATTTTAAGATTAAATTGAGACATAACCCAAAAAAAAGTTAATTCCACATATCGAAATAGACTCACGTAAAAATAACATTGTAAATGCGCGCGGCAAGTTCGACTTGGTGTGAAGAGTTCTTCTGAATCGTTCGTAGTTTTAAGCTCATTATAAAATACTTATACGAATGGTTGTCGGTTCGATTCTCGTTTGGGGGAATGCTCTCTGTATACTTCTTTTGCCTCGTGCACTGTCATCGACGTTCTACAAGACCTTCCTCCAGTATTATCAATACTGTATTCTCGAAGGTTCACATTTGTATCACTTAGAAAATTATTTTTCTTAAAATATTTTTTTTTTCTTAAATTTTGAAATAATCGATTCACATTTGTGTTTACTTTTGATAAAGGGATATAGAGATTAATCACTCAGCACATTTTTCATATTTCCGTTCTTTTACAGATTACAAGAATATCATATTTTTGTCGACTTTATGCCTAACAAAATATATTATATGACGCCTTTGGCATGTATCTTACTGTATAAGATGGTTGTGAGTTCAAATCTCATAAATTTAAGAACACATTTATATATTGCTATGATATTTTCTTTGTCTAATTACAATGTGCTATGTTAGGTTCCGTTTCCAGTACTCAACACACAATGCCTCAAAATTTATGCAGAAAGTAGAGAACGGGGTGTATTAGTACTAAATTGTCTCTCTCTGCACGTACTGCAGCGTAAAAACTTAATAGAAATGAAAGAAAGAAAACTCAATATATTTTTAAAAACTTACTGGTGACGAAGGTGTAATCTATACTTACAGACAGAGACAGACAATGTCTTTTTAAAAATACCTTCTCGTAAATTCTTAGTAAAAAAAATCAACATATTAGTAAACAATACGTGATCGGGTTTCGGGATAACGAAATAACTGAACCTAAAGAATAAATAAAAAAAAATAAAATTAGCTTCACGCTGTATCCCGCACACAGCAGGGTAGGCAGAGGGAACCTAGTGTTAAGACACTCCGTTCCCCACTTTCTGCCGAATTTTTGGAGGCATTGCGTGTTGAGTGGCAGAACTCAACGCCGCGCTTTGCCTCGACACCAGAGCGAAGAAAATGGAAATATAAATTTAAGTAAATATTTCATCTCCTCGAGTGGGGATCGAACCCACAATCAGTCGGTTTTACAGTCACACTTTGTGCCACTGCGCCACGACTGGCCTCGAATAAATAATATATGCAATTTAAATATCTTTTTTTTATAAAGCTTCACGTTGTATCGCACAAATATCAGCATAGAAAAAATCTAGTGTCAAGACACTACGTTCAACATTCGCCTAAGTTCAAGAGATTACGAGTCAAGTGACCAAACTCAAAGCTACGCTTTGCTTAGCCATGAATGATACGAAAATGATTCATTTCCCCGAGTAAAGAGCGAAATTAAAAATATAGTGTTTACAATCGACATAACTTTTTTAACTAATTGAGATTCACACTACAAAATATACTTCTATTTAATAATAAAATTGAAGCCAGTGGTGGCGCAGGGACACAAATGTGTTACTGTAAACGCGATTGGTTGTGGGTTCGATTCCACATGAGGAAATAGAATAATTATTTGAATCTTGATTTTTAATTTCTTTGCTCTTAAATCGAGGCAACGTTCTGCCACTCAACACTCAATGCCTGCAGAATTCGGCGGAAATTGGGGAACGGAGTGTCTTTACACTAGGTGCCGTCTACCCTGCCACGTGCGGGACACAGCGTGAAGCTAGTGTTTTTTTGTTCTAGCATGTCTATACAGAAACAAATTTAGAGCTATCCTACTTAGCATATGAATCATGGGCCGATGTAAGATGAACGCGAAGCCTTTGATAACGCCGCCGTTACACAGCATCTTTTGTGATACGTTCTTAACATGTAACAATAATAAATTTCTGTGTGGATTATATCTTATAAGTGAATGAGGTAGCAAGTTCTGTTCCGGGGATGGGAAAGAGAAAGAATTGAAATAGTGAAAGCTTTACAATGGAAGATGTTATAGATTATTATAGCATTATTACTATTCAGTTAATGGACAGCGTCAGTCTGTACACGCGACGGTTTTAGACGGCTCTATACACTCAAGGAAATGATTATATTTATTTTTAACAACTTTAAATTGTTATTCCACACTTAGGAAAGAAAAATACTTTTCGAAAAACTTATAAAATTAAGCGGTCATAGTGCTTTAACGGTTTTTTTATATTTTCTTAAAAGTATGATAAAGCGGACGGTGAAATGAGGAACGATGTGCCTTGACAAAAAAAAATTAGAAAGCGCGAAGCTTTATGCAGTCCATTTTATAATACTATACCAATTGGCAATACTGTTAGTATATAATAATGTGTGTTGTTTATGTTATAATAATAATTTGTAATTTATAAAATACATTGCGATTCCAATTCCGCTTTAACCAAATAATATATTTAAAATATTTTTATTTCCCTGGTCACACCAGGAAGAGGTTATGCTAATATCTTTTGACCACAATTTAAAGAATGTGTCATTGAAAATAAAACAACAATAGCCACATCAATTATTATAGTTACCTGTGACTTTTATTAAAAAAAAAAACAGAAAGAAAATAATCAGCGTGTCAAAACGCCGGAAGTCGGCCATAAATTTTTTGACAACAAAAAGCGCGCCAAGTGACAGGTTAAATTTAAATTTGGAATAGTTTTAAAAATAAACACGACTGTCAATGCTTTATAGTGATGTTCCTGTACATTGTCAGAAAATTTATTGTAAGCTTACACTTAATCACTTTAAATTTATTTACTTCCGAGGCGTTTTACTAATTTATTTTATGTCTGTTTATGTGTTTGTTTATTACTTAACATGTTTTGAAGTTAATTTGTTTGTATTATAAGTTCGTTAAGTTGGGAAAAATGCTACCTAAATTTCCATATGTGATTTAATAGTATAATAAAGTTGATTATAGTTTCTTTTACTAATAAATTATTAGGAAATGTTTTAAGGTCTCGTCTCTGGTTTAAATGACATAGTATAGCAATGATATGGTGATAAATGTTTTGTTTATTTTAGATTTTCAATCCAATCTCGGTTGCTGAAGCGGGCAATATACATATTTTGTAGCCATGTATTGCCCATTCAGAGTTATAAGTCATACTGACGATATTTTAACTATTTACCTATTACTTACTAATTACTGATTATTTATATTATGCTCATATTTTTTTTTTAAATCACCCTGTATCCCGCACACAGCAGGGTAGACAGAGGGAACCTAGTATTAAGACACTCCGTTCCCCAATTTCCGCCAAATTCTGCAAGCATTGCGTAATGAGTGGAGGACCTCAACGCTGCGCCTCGTTACAAGAGCAAAGAAATAAAAATATTACATATTTCATTTTCTTGAGTGGGAATCCAACCCACAACCTGTCGCGTTTACAATCACACTTTGTGCTCCTGCGCCAGCACTGGCCTCTATGATTATAATAAAAACAACAATTTTAAACTTACACTATGAAATTTTAAATTTCTTTAATGCGATATGCGATATGATGCGTACCTGCAAAAAATAAAGTAAAATATTATAATAATTTAGACAGTACGCGTATCATCGTGCTACTATAATGTATGTAGTAAGCGTCTGTGATGGGTTTGGGTTCGATCTCTTCTTACAACTAGTAAATATTTAATTTATTCATATCGCTCAGTCAGCGGCAACGCATTTGACGTAAGCCGTGGGTTCGACTCCCACTCGAGAAAATGAAAAAAAAAAAATCAGCTTCACGCTGTATCCCGCACACAGCAGGGTAGGCAGAGGGAACTTAGTGTTAAGACACTCCATTCCCCAATTATTTTTATCAACTCGTCCTGACAATAAACCAAAGCGCAGCGATAAGTTAAACCTGACAACACGCATTGCTTCGAAAATTAACCGGAAATTATGAAACGGTGTGTCTTAACGCCAAGTTCACTCTGTCCATCCTGCTGTATACTAAATACAGTGTGAAGCTATATTTTTTTTTATATAGTCGATCTGAAAATAGGAATAACTAGGTTAAATACCAATTATTATCTTAGACGTATAATATCTATACACTAAAGTGGAAAAAAAATGTCTTAAAACTAGATTCGCGATAAACAACGTTTACAAGATACTAAAATACAGCTTACATACGTTTTATTTCCCTAAGACTATCCTATTTCCAAACATCAAACAACTTTCCAAATTGAAACCGTTAACTAGTGCGAGCAGAATGAGCTTTTAACAAGCTATCAATTGTGTTAGTGATGTTACTCAAATTAGTAAGTAACCATTCGATTTTGTTTGAAGTTTAATTTTTTTATCGAAGTCGATTTTCTTTATAAAGGTGGCACGACTCTTCACGGCGCAGGGGCAAAAGCGTGTGACTTTATACGCGACAGATTGTGGGTTCGATTCCCTTTCGGAAAATTAAATATTACTATTTTCATTTCTTTGGTCTTATGTCGAAGCAAAACGCGGTGTTGCGCTCCACCATAACACGAAGTGAAGAGCGGAGTGTCTTAACAATACCTACCATGCAACATGCAGGATACATAAAAAAATATTTTAATTTTGTTTTTTTATATATATATATCTATATATAGCGAAATTCTACTTCTAAAAATAAATTCTAAATGATAAAATATGAAAGAAAGGTATTTGGCTTAAGCTAGACTTTGGTTACTTTTAATAAAATATATTATTTATGAAATAAAAAGGTTTACATAATTCATAATAACAGAAGTAACACATGTTAATTGGTAATTGGGTCATGACTTCAAATCCGTAAGCATTAAATGACGATACGAATTGGTCGTCGACATAAATTAATCTCCGGATGGTATTGATTCCGCATAGCTGACATCATTTCTCTTGGATAATAACCCTCGAATTAATGCTACTAGCTGTATATTCGAACAGAAAAGGTTGTTAAAATATTTTCTATACTTCAAATTAAATATTGAGAGGCGTAACTTAACGCCGCTCTATTCCTAACTCTAAATCAGAAACATATCGTCGTAAATTATAATATAGTCCCCTGATTGCGAATCGAGCCCCCATATCAATTCAGTCAGACGTCCAGATTGATCGTCGCGTCGATGGCTTTATTTAAATAAACACAAGAAAATCTATAATTAACGTCCCCATCTCATAAGGCAAGTGAAATAAGACGTCGTAGACGTGACGACGCATCCTGTATAGGCTTTTTTTCCTTTTTCTTTTCTTCGTTTAAGTAGATTTCCTTCATATACATGTTACTTTAAAGAGGATTTTAGATTGACATATAATGATAGGGTTTTGCAATTGTTTTATCGTGTTTGATAGTTCTAGGAATATTATTTTATGTTATATAATAATAACTGAAGTCATTGAGTTGATGTTAGAAATTGATTTTTTTTTCTGAATAAACAAGACAATGTATATAGACACTGCGTTCTCCGTTTTGGTTAACTTAAACTCAAATTAAATTTTAACTCGATGCTATGTTAGTGGTGGGAAATTAAACAATTTATATTCCCTAATAGAAATTAAATTCACGAAGTTTACCTTATCAGTCAGATGGTGTATAACTGCACCACAATGATTTCAAAATGTATTTTTCTCATTTATCTATTAACTCCCCTTAGTACAACGGAAATAAATGTTTTAGTGAAACGGAACAACGAAATGAAACGGAACTACTGTTTAATAAAACGGAAATAACATGTTTCCAAAATATTTCGCCTAGCAGAATATTTTAACAGGTATATCGATTGTGATGGAAACATTTCCGATATTCTTTCAAGTTGCTCCAACATGACTTTAAAAAATTCCGCTGCCCACTATCCGTTCAACTCAACGACAAGCTTTATCTTCTTACCAGAGCGAGATATTGAAGAAAATTAATTTACCCGAATAGAAATCGAACCCACAACCGCTGCGTACCGTCAAATGGCAATATCACATGTTTAGATGTAAAAATGATGAAAATAGAATGTGTAACAAAATATGTAGTACAATAAAGTTATCATGCAGCGAAAAGTAACAATAAGACTAAATTGCAAATTTCCTCGTATTAATTGTATATGTATAGGTCACGTGACCTAAAGTGCCAATTTCCTGACGTTACAAGCGTAATTGCTTCTACTGATATTGAACCTTGTACCCATTGAAATGCGAACACAAATCAACTAATGAACTTTTGAGACTGTCTTTTGGGGTTAGCAAATATATTTTTATTATAAACCAAACCACAACAGCTTATAATAGGACTCAAAATTGTTTGATTAACTTCAGTTTTATTTCAGACCCTTATATCAGTATGTTTGAAGTTGACGTTATATTGACTACTGTCAAGAATGTTATATTAAAGTAGTTAGGTTGACTCATATTAGTGTACAGAGCAAATATTGCAGCTTCTGTTTTTCAAAATGTATTATTGCCATAAAAGTCGATTTCTTAAATTTTCGAATATTTTGAATTGTACGTTCATTAAGAAAATAAACATGACATAAAATTTTACTTGCTAACTATATAAAAATTAAGTTAAAACTTTGTAAACTTTTATAAGCAACTTATCGACTGAAAGAAATTGGAAAATAAAATGGTGTGGTGTTTATTAGGTGGTGTACCGCAAGGGTATGAACTTGACCCTAAACTGTTCCACTAATACAACAAAAGTAAACAATTTAATTTTACAAAGTGTAGAGGAATATGTCTAATTGATTAACAACAAATACTTACAAACAAGTGGTACAGTACATGTGGTCAAATACATTTAAATAGATTCCTCTAAATTGAGTAGGATATCAATTAAATGGCATATATATTATAAAACAATGTATTCAGACTGTCGTGTCTCAGTGGGATAGCATCAGATTATTAAAGCGACGGTTGTGAATTCGATTCCCACAAGTGGAATTCCACGATTATTATAATCAGTTGATTATATTTAAATGGTTAATTCCTCTACTCTGACGTGGCGTTAAGATCCGCCACTCACCATCTAATATCTCAAAGCTGGGGAAAAATTAGAAACGCAGTGTGGTAACCTCGCTTGGCTGCTGATACAGCCTGAAGATATGCACGACATATGGTCAAATAAATTTAAATTGATCTCGTCTAAATCGTGTCTGGCTTCAATTGATTGGTTAATATTGCAAATGGATACTTGCGTTAATTTAGTTTTAATCAGACATGTTTATAAAGACTTAAGTAATTTACCATTTGTTTCTTATTGAGAGATAGATTATAAATTGTCATTAATTAATATGTATCTAACTTAATAAAGATCACTTAGACAATGTGTTGGTGGCACAGTTGGTTAAATGATACATGCGTTTATCGATATACATATACATACATATGAAAAGTTCTTGTAAGTTTAGTTGTTTATTGGACAATATCGATTCAGATATCCATAAGGTAACGCTATATAGTTGCAGATAACGAGTAATTATTCGTTATTTTTTTTTTCAAATATTGTCGAATAAAGAAGCAGCATTTGGAAAAAATACTAAAAGTACTAGCTGTTTGAGAAGAAATAATTAAGTTTTTAGTCTAATATTTTATCCCGCATAATAAGATAAGTAAAGATATCAATGTCAAGATACTATTCTTCAACTGAAAATAGTGCATTACCATGATAATTGGGTTTTGAACCCACTACGATTTTATTAATATTCAGATGATTTAATATTAAAAAAATAAAGCAAGACCAATTGATAACATAAAAACAACCAAAGTTATAGCTATATTAATATTATTTTCCTTTTTTTATTATACTTTAGGATATCGATTCGATTCCGTTCTAAGCAATATTTTCTTCGTCATTTGTCAATTTGGGTTCAATACAAATGTAACCAGCATTTGCAATGCTAAATAAATTGACTTGTATAGGGGTCGCACCCTTCTGAGAAAAAATGTATGTAACATTTGTGTCAATCGTGAAGAATATAATCAATTTTGTATATTTTTCTAATTTAGGTAATGGTTATTAAACCCGTATACTAAATAAAAGTAAAATAGTCTAAACATCGCTTCACGTTGTGTCCCGCACGTAGAAGGGAATAGGGAATTTAATTTGACGTTTACCACTTTCCGCGTATTTTTCGAGATATTGTATTTTGATTGACCAAAATGAGACCTAACGCCGCGTTTTTTCTCTTGTTACCAGAGCGAGGAAATAAAAATAACTCTTATCCCTTTATAGGAATCGAAATTATGTTACTGCGCCACGAATATACTTTTATAATACAATTTTATAAAAGCTCATTATAAAAGTTATTTTTTGCTTGACAAGATGTCTGCCAAAGTAGATTATCATCTACAATGATAATAATATGCCAGTCAAATTTTAGGTTAGGTAAGTAGTACAAAATTTAAAGAGTCACGAAGCATTTCATGAAAATTAGTTTTTGTTCCTGACATTTTTAGGTCTAATTCATAAGTAGGGCACGAACTTATAGTGATTTATTATAAAAAATAACAAAAACCACGACCATCGTGCATACAGTTAGGTGCTGTTCTGATAGAATCATTTATTAACAATAATAATAACAAATTTATAAGATTATTTAGCATTACATTACGATTCTAAACATAGTAAGAGAAATCGGCTATAAGCGATTCAAACCAAGGTTACAAGTCAAGAGGTCTCGCGTGCGAACGTGAAAACTTCGAACTTAAATATGAAATACGTTATAAACTAATATTTAAATATTTTAACATTTTTAAAAATTAAAATATATAAAAAAATCAGCTCCACGCCGTATCCCGCACACAGCAAGGTAAGCAAAGCAGAGAACTAGCGTTAAGACACTCCTTTCCTCACTTTCTGCCGAATTCTGGAGGCATTGCGTGCTGAGTGGCGGAACTCAACGCCGTGCTTTTCCTCGACAAAAGAATATAAATTTAACTAAATATTTCTTTTTTAAAATGTTATTAAATAATGTATACGATTTGAAAGTAGCTTAGTATCGTAGCTTCACGCTTTATCTTGCATATAAGGATAGGTTACCCTGAGGAAGCCTCAGAGCTTGCTTAGGATTTTTTTTTATTTTTAGTTTTCAAATACTCTGTTCCCCACCTACCACCCATGAACCAAACGAATCACCTAAAGTTGCTTATAATTTCACCCAACACCAAGCCATTTCTTCTATAAAACAAATGATCCCTAACTTCACATACTATATGAAAAAAACCTATGGAACTCATTGGTTATTATGAATGACTATACTTGAGTTAAATTGTACTCGAAATATTGCGTCGTAAATAATTCACCTATGGTCGAGTGGCACTTGTATTACTTGTATAACTGGGTAAGTAAAAATATCTGTATGTACCTATGTATAGACTAGCAGTCACCTGTGGTTTCGTACACGAGCTTAAATCACAAAAGGGTGCAGTGGGTTCAGCGCTGTCAGACTTTCCGATTTAAGCGGGATGCCCCTATTTTTAAAGTAGAACGAGACAGGACTAGTCCTGGTTTTTGTGAATTTCTTTTTTTAGTTAGCTACTAATAATTTTAGAGATATAACAAAGACAAATCTGACAACTCTGAGTGGGTTACATCTATATGATTACTGAACTTCATGTAGCCCTCTGCTTTAAATGGACTATCAAACATAATAAGAATTTTCATAGTCGAAGTAGTTCCTGAGATTAATGTGTTCCACCAAACTTTTATTTCAGCATTTAGTATCTCTCAACACACACATTTCTAAGAATCATAAGACACTCCATTAATTCTTAAGTGGCGGAAACCAACGCCGCGCTCTGATTTTACATATTTCAGTGAAGATCGAACCTATAAGTAACAGAATTTAGTCAAGATACCTTGACTTACGTTTAACACTAAAACGTTCCCTGTCTATACCGAAAAAATATAAATATTTAGGAAATTTTACAAATCCCAAAACATGTCAAAATATAGGATTTAATAACTTAATTTAATTGTGACGTATTCAATACATTACAGTTTCATAAGTACTACTTACTTCATTGAAACAACGCTACCGTTATTTTAATGAAAAAAAAATGTAACGGCTTCCAAAAGTCCGGATGTAATTTGGGAGTTGATGAAATTTTACATCACTTTTTGTTTATCGATATAAATCGAGTATATCGATTTTATAGGTATTTGTATTTAGTAGTATCTCGCTCACCGGGAAGTATATTCTCACGATGATAGCGATTAAGGAAACGGGTCGCTTTGCAATTACTTTGATGATTGTTGCAGATTGAAATCGGTCTAGATTTATTACAGTACAACTGTATGGTACTTAATAATAAGAAATAAAAAAAAACTAACAGTAGAAATTAAAAAGAATTCCTATACCTATCCTGTTATATTCTGGATACAGCGTGCTAAAAAAACAACAACTTTTTACCATAAGACTACAAATATATCCAACAGCTCGTTAAATAAACTGATTTCCGTTGTTTTTTTGGTGTAATATCCAAAATTTAAATAAACATTGTAAAACTATCGTCACTTTAACACCCAATTAGAACCAATATGGCGGACAATAACATAAACAATACTGAACAATAAATTCTTTTCCCACGATAATGTATATAACTGTCTCTATCTATTCAGTAGTGTTAGAGCGAGAGGGAATGTTTTAAGCTACACGGCTGATCAATTAAATGCACTTTGAATTTAGCTCTAAATATTTAAAATTCAAATTTAAATACATGTGCGTATGTGAATGAGTCATGACGCTAGGGAAAGTCTTTAAACTTCAAAGAAGAAAGAGTGATAAAGAATTTACAATGGTGTTTTTTTTCGGCCTCACGCTGTATCCTTCACGCAGCAGGGTAGACAGAGGGAACCTAGATTTTAAGACTTTCCACATTATCCACCAAATTCTGGAGGCAGAGGGTGTTGAGTGGCGGAACTCAACGACGCCCTTTGCCTCGACACCAGAGCGAAGAAATGAAAATATAAATGTAAATAAATAATTCATTTCCTTCAAGTATGGATCGAACCCACAACCAGTCGATTTTACAGTCACACTTTGTGCCCCCGCGCCACGACCGGCCTCTCGGTAAATATTAAGGTTTTGAAATACATAAATTACATTCAGAGTGATCAAATCTTTGACAAAAAAAACTACATATTTTCTTTAATCAAGAATAAAAGTAAATATAGATAAAAATATAGTATAAATAAAAATATTTTTTTTAAATAAAATCCTAGATCAACGCTATATTTCAGTAGCGAACTAATTAATTCTAATCATAAATATAATCAACCAACATGCGGGTAATGGAGATGTTACGTAAATGTGACTTTAATTTGGAACCTTCAATTGTTATAAATGAAGTTGGTAAACGATTATAAAGTGACCTGAGAACATCACTTTCATTTTAGCTATGGTGGGTAAAACCACCAATTTTAGATAAAAATTGTTTAAAATTGGTTGATGTTTAATTGTTTCTTATCTTTTGTATAATGTAGTTTCGATTTCTACTCAGAGAAATAATTATTTGATGAACTATTTTAATAACCCCGACCTGATAAGTTAAACAGCGGCGTTAAGTGCCGCCATACATTATGAAGTGTGTGCAAACGGGATGAATAATGGAGGCTAAACTGTTTTAACATCACTGTTAACTGTGTTCTCTTCCTACTCTTTTTTATACTAAGCAAACGTAGAGAAAAAATAATCACGATCCAAAGTTGGTGGACCTTCTCTTTAATTCTGCTTAAAGTAAAAAAAATATTGACATGAACAGAAGAAAAGAAAAAAATAAGTATTAATATTTCAATCAAAAGAAGAAATAAATGTCAATATTTGTTAAACATGAATATTTTTTAAGTAATGAATTCGAAAAAGAATAAATAGTATAATAAATAGTAATAAAGTATAGTAGTTTAAGTAAGGAATTCGAAAAAGAATAAATAATATTTACCGTCGCGAGTTATTTTATAGTTTTTAAGACTAGTTTTACCTGTTTCGGTAAAAGTAATAACATTGGTTTTTGGTAAATATCGATAAAGTAACACTTTTACTGTCTTTTGTTTAATTGAACATTTTCTCAGGCGATGCTTATATAGAAAAAAATATTCTCTCAATTTTTAATATGGTTATTGTAAATTTTCATAATGTTAATATATATATATATATAGAATGATAGGTAAAAACAATGGTTATTAAATTAACTTAAGACTTTTAACTCTTTAGTGACATTTTAATATTTTCAAAATGACATCTAACATTTATGTTAGAAAAACAATTATTAACAAAACTTATAAAAAATTGATCGTAGCGGAATTTGAACCCGCGCCAATCGAAATTCTTATAGGCTAAGATATCGTTTAATCTTACGGTGATATGAAATCGTACTTCCTACTAATATTATAAATGTAAAAGTGTGTGAGTAGTATACCTTACACATAAAAATAACACAGATTTTAATTTATATAAATTGTATTATTCGACTATTATTATAACTTTAATATGACCAGTTGAGGCCAGTCGTGGCGCAGCGGCACGAAGTGTGACTGTAAAACCGACTGGTTGTGGGTTCGATCCCCACTCGAGAAGATGAAATATTTACTTAAATTTATATTTCCATTTTCTTCGCTCTGGTGTCGAAGTTAAGCGCGGCGTTGAGTTCTGCCACTCAACACGCAATGCCTCCAGAATTCGGCAGAAAGTGGGGAACGGAGTGTCTTAACACTAGGTTCCTACCCTGCTGTGTGCAGGATACAGCGTGAAGCTGATTTATTTATTTTATAATATGACGAAGCTGCGGTTGGGTCGCTAGTTTTTTAATAAAAAGCTTTTCCACTGAGTAGGTTATGAACCCACAACCTCCACGTTCAATCAAACATATTTTTTTTAATATATAAACCGGTTTTAAAATAACGTTATATAAAAGTAACCTGTAGCATCGACAGCTGACTGACACTGACAAATGATGCGGACAGGAACTTTGTGTTTCTTGGATTTTTTTATTAATTCTGACAGATCTACTACAGCTTCCTTCTATACAAGTAAAATACAAGGATTTTGCTTATACCATATAAAAAGATTATTTATTTAATAAAGATATAACCAGGCCAGTCGTGGCGCAGCGGCACAAAGTGTGACTGTAAACCGACTGGTTGTGGGTTCGATCCCCACTCGAGGAGATGTAATATTTACTTAAATTTATATTTCCATTTCTTCACTCTGGTGTCGAGGCAAAGCGCGGCGTTGAGTTCTGCCACTCAACACGCAATGCCTCCAGAATTCGGCAGAAAGTGGGGAACGGAGTGTCTAAAAAGCACTAGGTTCCTTCTGCCTACCCTGCTGTGTGCGGGATACAGCGTGAAGCTGATATAACCAATTTTTTAGTTCTTACGCTTATTTTTTTTATGCGTACTAAATGTTCGACAGGTATTATTAATTTATGGTTTTCTAATGATTCGATTTAGGAATTTATATTAAAACATATTTCATATGTCAATTATAATGATTTGATTTATATAAATAAATAATAAAATAAATATTATCTAGAACAAATGGTTTTTAAATTAAAATATTGTCATATTTTTATAAACATCTAAAATGCTTCTGTTAACACAATCGTTTGCCGCCCTCGTTCGTTGGTGGACGGTGGTACACTCTCGCATTAAATTCGACATGCATTCTTACATTATGACTCATACACGACGTATCGTATTTTTAAACTGAAAATGGATTCCGTACACGTAGTGCACATTAAAAACGTATATAAAAATAACAAAAAGATTATTTTTTTCAAAATGTCGCTGAAAAAGTAGCAATAAAATTAATATGGAATCAACTCTGTTGATTACCCTAACTTTATAATAAAATATTTTTTACGGTAATACCATTTTATAATATAATATAAAATTCTTGTTTTCCCACTTCACTTTTTATTATTTAAAAAAAAAAATCTTAGTTCCAGTCCAGTATCCGTTCAAATATCTCTAAGCATTCCCTCGCTCGGAAGTGTCAATTTGGGGTGCATTTTCCCACTGATTTGCATTACGATAATAAATATTATACAATTTCTTGGTATTCATTGCATTTTTAGGGAGACGGAGCACACGATTGTGATTATAAGCGCGATTGGTTGTAGGTTCGATTGCCACAGGAGAAAATGAAATATTGAATATTTCGTACTTTATGTTACAAAACACAACTACCGCGTTTGTAAATACATGTACCCCGCTGGCATAAAATATTATTTTTAACAAAAACTGAAAATATGTTGTGAAAAAGGCTTTAACATATTTATTGATCGTAATTAATCAAAACACATACAGAAAATGCATCAATAATCTAAAAAAAAACCAAATATGGTATAACCGATGAAAGCATAAAAACATACCGTGCGTAAGTAAAAATAACATTTTTTACAGCCACATCCATATTTTCATTAGCGACCCCTCTAAAAATATAATAATTATAAATAAAACGTGCGTGTAATATAAACATTACGTTGAAAATGAAATTTGAAGGGTGAAAGCAAAAACATAATGGGAAGTACGGTTAGCTTTTACCACTTTACCAGATTTGTGAATGAAATTATTTATTTTGAGTGAATGAACTAGTTAATTACCTATGTTGTTACATTCAGTCTTATGTTAACAAAATTCTTAAGGATCTATTTTTTTAAAAAGGAAGAAAAACTCTTTGTTTGGAAACGACAGTGAGTTGTGAACTGTTTTCCACTTTATTTCAAAAATTCGTAATTTTACGCTTCTACTGTCTATAATAAGAAACATAATCTTGTTTAAAATATATTTTTATAGTGCTATTGCTTTAGTGAAATATGCATATACGAGTAATTCCCCCGAGTGGGCATCGAACCCACATCCATCGCGTTAACAGTAACTAACGCTGCCCCACTGTCCCACCAATGGCCTCTATTATTTAAGAAATAAAAATAAAAATAATACAAATCTCACTTTTTCCTTCGAATAATTACTACAATTTTGACAGCTCATCGCTAACATATATTCAACGTTCACCTTCATAATGCATTATACGCAACGTGGTATATAATCTGGTTCTTTTGATGCCGGTTCATATTGTATATATTAAAAAGATAGAAAGAAATAACTATTTATTATATGCATAAAATAAATAAGACAACTAAACACTTTAAGTTTTGAGGCCAGCCGTGGCGCAAAGGTACAATGTGTGACTGTAAAATCGACTGGTTGTGGGTACGATCCCCACTTGAGGAAGTTCAATATTTATTTACACTTATATTTTCATTTCTTCGCTCTGGTGTCGAGGCAAAGCGCGGCGTTGAGTTCCGCCACTCAACACGCAATGCCGCCAGAACTCTGCAAAAAGTCGGGAACGAAGTGTCTTAAGACTAGGTTCCCTCTGCCTGCTGTGGGCGGGATACAGCGTAAAGCTATTTTTTTTAACATAAAAAATATGTAAAAATAAACAAAAAAAGTACGTTTTACGTAAGTTTGCAATTCCCTTATCACTGCTTATTAAAACCTCATTACTATCACCCATCATATACGTGTAGCCTTAGGCACAAACATTACAATTCTGCTCTATATACCTTTATAGTACCTGTATGTACTGGTATTAAATTGCCTTTGAATAATTTAAAATGTACTTTACATTTTCTTTTGTATACTCTACATTTACTGCTATATTTATATAGTTATAAGACTGAAGAGTTTCTTTGCTAGAACACACTTATCCCAGGAACCATTGATTCCAAACTTTAAGTACTTTTTTTTATTTTTGTAACGAGACTGTTTGTTGTAAATGATCGTTTGTATGATGATTCAAAGAAAATTTCGCTGATTGAGAACTGATTGAGATCAATTGGGTTTTAACAATTAATGATTCAACATTTAGCAATTGTTGTCATCATTTTGAATTCAAAATAATTATGTGTGGAATGTACTCGACTGCATAAAATAGTTGTAGATTCGAATGATCTTAATTTAATTAGAAGAAATGAGCCAGACCAGATTTAATAAATAATAATTCATTTACCCAAGTAGGTATCGAACTCAGAACCGTCACGCTTGCTCCACGACGGCCTCGATTTACACACATGAGATCTATTTAAAGTATGACTAACTAGGCGTGTAATCCTCCGTTCAGTGTCCATTGCCTCTTGATGTGGAGTCAACGAAGCGTGCCGTCTAAGGGTTGACTTTACTAATTAATTTTAACAAGATTAATGTGTCGTTTAACGCTGTTACTTTTTACTTCTTTACGTGACTTTTACGGTTTTGTTTTATTCTAGAGACAATCTAGTGAATGATCTCTACGCACTCTACTTTATAGTAAAACAGATATATTAGACCTACAAATTGTACAGATTAAAACACCCTAATTTTAGACTGCTATTAATATTATTGACCGCAATATTTGTATGAAATATTGATACATACTCACAAACAAAATTTATGTTTTTATTTTCGAGATTCAAGTAACTTATTTTTTAATCCATTTAAATCCAAATAGATTTCAATGATTTTTTTATGTTCCTACACCACAGACTATGATCATATAAATGTTGATTGTTTTTTTTTTCTTAATCTTATTGTGTTTTATATCTTTGTTAATATTTTAAAAATAGAATTTCATCTGTCACACATTTTTTTTAAATCTCTTTAAAAGTTAAGTTTGAAGAAAAGTTTAGTTTGAAAATCCAATTAGTAGCATACCAAAGAAAATGTATAACAATAATAATAGGGTATTCTACCCTCATATTAATCTATCAATAAGTTGTCACGTTCCCTTTACCGGTTCGATGGGGTTAATTAGAATAACTAAAAATATTTAGGGGTAAAAAAAACAACAAAGCATTTATAAATATGGTTTTTAACTAGTAAAGGGGGATATTATAGCTATTTTTATTTATTATGTTTAAAAAAGTAAAATAAATATAAATGCTCTTCTGTGCAATTGATCGAGATTGTTATAGTGTGGTTGTTCATTTGTTATAATAATATATTCTTTTAAAGAAAAACATATATTCTTCTTTAAGAAAAAAATATTAAATCGATTCTATTATGTTGATTATAGAGATATATATACAGAAAACTCACAAATATATGCCAAAATTATTTCCTTTTAGAAATTTGAGCTTTGGGCTTTTATTACCTGAAACAAGAAAACAAAATTAATTAGTAAAAAATTACACTTTTTCATATCTAAATGCAATGTTAATGTATTTTATAAGAATTACAAAGATACTGATATATTTATCATAATATCCTATACGAGTAAAATATGTAGGTAGATATTTTGTTTAAGTTAAACATAACTACTCTTCATAAACAGTAATATTTGTATTAACATGAAAAAAAAACAATTTCTCGCCTTATGCACTCTAAGTCATGATAAAATCACGATGCATCTCGTATATAGCAAAGAAGACAAACCTTAGTGTTAAGACACTCCACTCCACAAATAATTAATTCCACTGAGTGGCAATCGAACCCAAAACCATCGCTTTACAATATGCCACGATCGCCTACATACCAATTACAATAACAAAAAATATTTATAATTTAATGAAAACAAAATCTGCGGCTGTACCACCTGAAAGATTCATAAGCTTTGTAAGTTTCGTCACGGCTTAAGTTAAGCAAAATGACGCGTTTCTAAATATACCCGCCCTTTCTTTTTCACTCGGTCTCTGGGGCATCTGTGACATACCAGCAATGACACCGCCATATTTTACAATATTATACGATTTTTTTGTAGCTTCACACTAATCCCCCACGCAGGGTAGGCGGAGGGAACCTGGGAACCTAGTGTTAAAACAGTGAGTTCTCATTGCAACTTTTTGGTCCCACATTTTCCACCGATTTCTTGGGGGCATTGCTTGTTGAATGGCGGTACACAACGCCGCACTTGAAAATGTTAAATATTTCATTTCTTCGAGACAGAACCAAATACACCTTGTCTCGTTTACAGATGCACGCTTGTGCCCCTGCGTCACCACTGGCCTAAAATCGTTTTTTTTTTTCTATATATAATTAAATAAAATGAGTACTTTAAATTCTGTTCTTAAGTTATGGTGTATCGAGCGTGACGCGTTTTTTGGCATAGATATTACCTAAATGTTTTTTTTTTAAATTTCAAGTGGAGTACCCAACTGCCTACCCATAGCGAAATTAGACATATCGTTCTATTACACAAATTACAGATTTTTTTCTCTCTTTCTTGTTTCTCTCACATTCAAGAAACAGAAAAAACAAAATTATCTCTATTAAAATCTAAAATAAGTAAAAAAAAAAATTAGCTCAATTCATAACCACTACGGACTTCGGTGTAAAAGAATCCAGTTTAATTTTAAATATCCAAACGAAAGGGTTGATTTCTGCGAAAGCACTTAACATTTTGTTCAAGAAAATTCGAAATTTATCTCTTCATTGTAAAGTTTATTTTTCAATAAACAATTTCCATTTAACTACAGTAATTACAGTATGCAATAATTTTAGCTTTCAATTTATGAAAACCATAACCGTTATGAAACATTATCATGATCTCCATTGTTGTAACAGTTATTAAAACGGTGGTAGTAAATTCCAAATCGCTAGCTTTAACATCCTTTTATTAGATATTTTATAGCGCTGCTACTAACAAAAATTTGTACTTATTACTATACGTATGAAAATTTTAACGTAGCGGGACTCGAACTCCCGCCTCCTGGAAACCGCTCAGACGCTCTGACCACTAAGCCATACGTTCAGCTATTTTTCTTTCCTAAGTATGGAATAACACTTTTTAGATTTGTGTTATCACAAATTTTTGTCGTTGTAACTATGTTGCAGGGAAAGAAGACACATAATGTCTTAAAGAACACACGTCATGTCTCGATAATTGGGCATTGCGTTACACTAGGTTCCCTCTACCTAACCTGCTATAGACATTATTTCTATATTCGCTCTCTTGTAAAAATAAAGTGTGGCGGTGAATTCCGCCTCCGTTTAGTCTTGACATTAGTTTTCCTCTGGTACTTTCTCTTTCTCTGGTTTTACTGGTAATAATAGGAGGGAAATGGAAGTGTTTTACTGGAAACAAAGTCTTAAAACTAGGTTTTCACATTGCCAAAAGAAAAATTAATTCGACAGACGTACAATATAAAAGTATCCTTCTGTTGTATAAACGAGTGTACTGAAATATAAATTTAAAAAAAGTTAAAAAAAAAATCACAAAAAAAACAAAAGAGTAGAAAAGGACACGGACCACCAATGTCCTCGGTGTGTTTTATATAATAGTAATATAAAAAAAATATATAAAATTAAAGAATGGCTGCTATCTAAGCTACATAATTATCACCACATTAAGAAACTCTATAATGAGATAAGAGTGTGTTTGCACATTCCCCACTGCGAGTAACTCCTAACCAAATATACTTACGACACTTTTATATGACGTAAGTTTGTATGTACTGTAGAAGGTAGATTCAACTTATAGTAAAATTAAATGTTAATATATTATAATGTATAATATATAAATGTTTATATGTTTTTAATTTTTACATCTAAAGTAAAAAAGGAGATACGTGCGTAGTGGTTCCTGCAACCAAGAATGATATAAAAGTGGTGGGTGGTTGATCAGGCAAAAGATGGGAACCCCTGGTATAGAAGGAGCTTATCATTTAGCACACATAAACTAACGAAGAGAGTGTACCCGTCTTTTTGTCGCCAAATTTAATACTGTTCCTACTTTGTCAGTTTATAAGGCATCCTGGCGTCATGACCGCGTAAATGCGACGATTGTGGGTTCTCTACTCTCCTTACTCTGCTGTATGCGGAATACAGCGTGGATATAAGCAAAATATGTTTATAAACGAACAAAAAAAAATCATAGATTCAAAAAATCATAGTGATCAACAGATCACTTTTATCTTCTATCTTCAATAAAATCAATAAATTATCTAACCTCAAAATGTCAAACTATGAAAGAAAATGAAACAATCGTAAATAACATTTACTTGCAATAAGTTAGAGATTTAAGATAAAAAAAATGTTCTAAACCACTCTTGCATAAGTGTGTTATCAGTTGACCGATAACGGCTTCTTGGCAAAACTGTAAAAGTGTAAACAAATCTAAAGTACCTATTAAGTACTAACTAATAATAATCTTGTGAAAGTTTTAACTTCGCTATAAACCACATATAGTAGATTACCCAGACCCTGAGAATCTAATGTTAAGACATTTCGTTCCAAATATAATATATTATTCCTTCAAATTTGAACCCGTAATTATATGAAATCAATAAAATAAAATCAGCTTCACGCTGTATCCCGTACACAGCAGGGCAGAGGGAATCTAGTGCTAAGACACTCCGTTCCCCACTTTCTGCCGAATTCTGGAGCCATTGCGTATTGAGTATCAGAACCCAACGCTGCTTTCCCTCGACACCAGAGCGAAAAAATGGAAGTATAAATTTAAGTAAATATTTCATCTCCTCGAGTGGGGATTGAACCCACGACCAGTCGATTTTACAGTGACTTTATTATTTATTTTATTATTAGTAATCATATCACTTTAATTAAATAAAAAAATATCGTCCAATTCAACTATTTATAGATTCTTTCATAGGTCTTTAATACAATAGAGGTACAATTGGAACCTTGATCGCACCTAGACCGTGAAACAATAAGAGTTACGCACACCATTGTTCAGTTGTGGTTTGGACGATTTTGTATTCAATGGATTAAGATACATATCAGATATTGAGATATTACTGAGAAATATTGTAAATAAATAAATGTTAATAGAACGCTTGTTTGTTTGTCATATTGACTTATAGATGTAATTGATTAAATAGGACCTGGAGATAATAAATTACTTACTAATTTCATTTACTCGTACCGATAACAAGACGCGCGACTTTGAGTTTCGCCATTTAACCCACAATGTCTCGCAAATGCGGTGGAAAGTGGAGAACGGAATGTCTTATACGAACGCTATGTTCCCCTTGCCCGTTTATAAGCAGGGATACAGCAAGAAGTTAAAAAAGTATATATAGTTCTAAGTACCTATAGCGAATAATTTAGAAAAAGTAAAAAAAAATAAAGTACGAAGCACGCGACTGTAGTGTTTAATTAAAATATACAAATAAAATTCTAAATATATTTTTTATGTATTAACAAGAATGATAAAATAGAAATAGGAGTTTCACGTTTCCGCATTGCAGGGTAAGAGAACATATTGTAAAGACACTCCGTTCCCTGCACACCGCCTAATTTCCAATTTTAATTTATGAGTGGCAGAAATCAAAGCTACGTTTCAACTATTACTAGTGCTAGAAAGTAGCAATGGGTTCAAAACCCAGTCGTGGGAATGATTTCATCGATTCTAGCGGAGAATGCAGTATCTTAATATTAAGTTCTCTTACAAGCTTAAAGCTTACCCTGTTCAGTGTGAAGCTAAATTTTATTATTCTTCAATAAATAATTTATATAACAATTTCGCGATATATCTATGATCTTAGTCAATTAATCATATCTTAACCATGACCCTGAATTTAAAAATTTTATAGCCATATATAACCAGATATTATGAAACTAAATATATTTGAATATTGTGAAACCGCATCGCAATCAGCTGCATTTTAGAATGTCGTCAAACAAGTTTTGTATTAAAGCAATGCTTTTGCCCGTCTTTTTTTAACTAACACTCATTCATGATCGCCATTTTTTCAACTTTCGACGAAATTGTTTAAAAATCTTTGTTAAAAAACTTTTTTTTATTATTGAAATAAAATCTGAATTTTCCAACAAATAATTTGTTTGTATAATTATATATAATATATTTTTATGCTAAAGTCACAAAAATATAAAGATATTTTATATTTTTAGGACATTAAATAAAAACTTTCTACTTTTGGCAATTTGGTATTTTATTAACAACAAAAAATATATCCCACATAATAAACACATAAAATATTTTAACTAATGCATAAGTGTTATGAAACTGGCAACGATTTAAAAGGTATCGATGCTTTGAACTTTACTTTAAAAGGTTTTTTATTTATCTGCTGCCCCGAATCTGCTTATCAAGTGCTTTGTCTGTGTAATTTTATTTCCATTTTCGCGCCAACGTTTATGTTATTTCTTGCAACACCACAACGAAATAATATATTAAATGTCAGAAAAACTAAGACATTACGTGTGTACAAAAAATTATAATCATAAACTTAATTGTATAAAAACATAATCGTTTCAACGAAAATACAAGTTTGCAGTAATAGGAATTAAAATTCAACATAAAATTAAATATGAAAACCAAAAAAAATATTCACTATATTAAAATTTACTTGATTATGCAGCAATAATGTAGACTTTATTTTTAGTCTGGAATTTTTTTTAATTCTTTACAAATTTTGATTTAGATAATTGGACTTTTCCACTTACGAGTAAACTACAATATCTAAAAAAATAGCTAAAACTACAGATAACACCGTTAAAATATTTACTAAAATACAAAACATACGATGCATAAAAATAAAACCATCTCACCATTTTAGTACTAAAGTAATTTTTTATAGTTCATAGGCTTCAAATAGACCATAAACTATACATATATAAAAAAAATAAACAGGCGAGCCAACATTACCGTATTGAATCACGTTCAACCAGTGATTGATTGATGGATTGAATGGATTAAGCGAATGAACCATTGTGTATATTGTAATTCACGTGATTGTTCAGTTACATAATTTACATTATCGATTTAAATTGTAATTTCGAATTACCCATACGAGTTACTCGATTACTGGATTCATTTGTGATTACGCAATGAAAACTGTTTATTGATAAGCTTATTTGATAAGAGTGTTTTATAAACAATAACAAAATATCTGCATTATCGTTATGCTTTACATTATCAGAAAGGAATATAGAGGACGTAAAATATATATTACAGCAAAAGACAATAATTATGTTATATATTCAGAAAATATAGTAAATTCCTTATATAGGAGCTTATCCCTAATTAAGGCACACCACAATTTTATTAATCGTATCAACTGACAATCTCAGATATAAAATATAGAATATAACTAGTTTGAATGAATTATTTACTAATATTTTTTAATAAATCCGTCGTGACCACGGACACAGATTACTGCAAAGTGTTCGAAACCTTAGGTTTCCATTATAAATAAATATATCAGCTTCACGCTGTATCCCGCACACAGCAGGTAGGCAGAGGAAACCTAGTGTTTTAAACACTCCGTTGCTCACTTTCTGCTGAATTCTAAACGCATTGCGTGTTGAGTGGCAGAACTCAACGCCGCGTTTAGCCTCGACATCAGGACGAAGAAAATGGAAATATAAATTTAAGTAAATATATCATCTCCTTGAGTGGGGATCGAACCCACAACCAGTCGGTTTTACAGTCAGACTTCGTGATTGCTGCGCTACGACTGGCCTCAATTTCCATTATTATAAGTAAATATCGTACTTAAACAAAACAATAACTTGACTAAGGAATATTTTATAATAAAATGTATAACAACATTCTTCAACATGCCTACACAGTCACAATGTGGCAGTGTACTTTAAATTACAAATTATACCACATTACTTCTACACCACGATATGGTAATTCATTGAAATATCTTTTTTTTCTACTTTTATTTACATAACATTACAATATGTGAAGGGGAAAATATGTTTTACCTCTATCTGTCGTATTATAGAGTGATTTAGATATACATTTTTTTTTATATTACTGGCGTACGACAAATATTCTAAAATAATATTCATATTAAATAATGGATATCTTTTTTTATACATCGCATAGTTAAAAATATTAATTAAATTGACATTTAATAAAATTAATTTTAAATGATACTGTTCATTGAATTCAATATGACCATATTTTTTTTGCTTGATTTTTTTTTGTTGCAAATATCACAAAATTTATTTGCTAATACGAAAAAATACTTCTGACATTCAATATTTGAGATGAAAAGTCAAATTAAAATGGTCTAATATATTTTTTGTACGGAGCCAGCTACATGGCACAGATAACATTCCTCTAATTAATTAAGGCCGATGATCCTAGGCGCGTCCATTGATTAATAAGCGTCTGGATTCGCAAAATGCTATTTATTCACTGCTATCACGATATACAGTCATTATAATATCTTTTATTCTGGATTTCATTATTTGAAATGTATTTGTATATGAAATTAGATCGAGGTTCGCCTTTTACTTAAAAACTAAAATTGTATTTCTTCAATTTTATTCACATAAAATATTAAAATACAAAAGTCATTAAAAATACAGCCTATAACATTTTATTAAATATCATAAAATGCCAGTCGTATTTTGAGAACCTATAAAATATTTTTCACCTTATTTGTATTCTATTGAAAAGCTAACGGTACAGTAACTTCTAACAATTTGGGAACCGCACACAAAAAACATTTAAGTTTGACAGCTGTCAGTTTGACATGTGTGGTTGGATATTTTGACGGCTAATGTCAGCGGGATCTTTCATAATCTGTTAATAGGTAGTGAGAGATTATACGATTGTTACATAAAAACAGGTTAAAAGGATTGACGTTGAATTAAAGTGTAACAGCGTGAAGATCACGTTCAAATTATAGAATTATAGTTTAGCTTTCCTGCTACTTTTTTTTTTAAATTATAATCGTACAATATTTAATTTACTTAAAATCTCTTTTAACAGTATCTATATACAATTATGGAATGACAAAAGTAATATTTGCGCATAGTAGACAATTAAATCACATTTAAGAGAAGAAATATCCAAAAATTAATTATAAAAATTTAAGAAAACTGTTCCTATACACTAAGAAAAGGCTATAAAAATTTAATACAGATAAAATATAAAACAGATAAATTACATACAAAAATGGAACAGTTCATCATTAATGAAAACAAGCAAACAAGAGGTCTAAATTAACTAAAATTAAAATACAACTCAAATTTAAATGTACCTACATATTACATGTATCGGCTGTCTCATCAATCAATTTAATTGGAACATGCATAATGAAGCCTACGCGAGTTACATTCGAACACAATAGTTTTATTAAGAAACAAAAACTGTAACCCACACTTATTATGCCACGTTTTAAATTATATATAATCTGAAGGTATTTGTAAAATGTTGCATCTGCTTTCTAAGACTAAATTATTGTTTTTTTTGTATCTTCACATTGTATCCCGCACACAGCAGGGTAGGTTACCTAGTGTTGGGACACTTCGTTCCCATTAAGTCATTTTCTCCATTTTCCACCGAATTCTGGACACATTGCGTGGCGAAAATCGCTACCTAAGCCAAAGAATGGATATATTAACTATTTCAGATCCTCGAGTGGGAATCGAACTCACGACCTGTCGCACTTACATTCCAATATAAACTAGATTTGTGCTATTAAATGGTAAAAATGTGTCATGTACATTATAATTTTGGCTGTGTATTGTCTAATCTATGCCGATTAAAAGATAAAGCAACCTAGAATTGCGTTACAAAGCATTTTTATTTAGGACAGTAAGTGTGAATCGTGAGATATGATTAATAATGGTTTTATTGCGTCTTGTTGTTAATTATATAGTGAGTTAATATATATTTTTGAGTTTAAGATGTTTTTTTATAACCGATATAGAGAAGATGGGAGAATAAAAGAAGAAAGACAGCTAAAAATTCTATGGAAGTTTTATGCTATATTAAAAATTATGTTATATCGCATATAGTAGGTTAGCCTATGGGAACCGTTGCATGTTGATCGACGGGCGGGACCGGCGGTTGACAACGCCGTTGTCTTGTTACCAGGGCTAGAAAATTTAAATAATTCTCTCACCCAAGTTGAATTGGGAATTGAACCCACAACCATCGCACTTGCGCCATGTTGATTACCTCAAAATAGTTAAATGTTGATTACAGTACTTTTCAATTTGAAATTTAAAAAAATATAATACATACTTATTTTACTGTTTATTAAATATTTATTTACCTATGATTTTTGTTGACCGTACTTATTCAATTCGGGAAAGTCAAAGACCGATACAAATCACAATTCAAACAGCTTCTAAAAAAAGACAAACTGAACTAAATTTTGTTTTCTTTTATTATCTATTTACTAAAAGTAGGTTGAACTATTGAGATCAACGTCTGAAAATGATAAATCTTTAATCTAAATATGCCTTTTAAAAAATAAAACGACAGTAGTATCACTATCGTAATCGATACCTTATCCGCTAATGTCTAAATAAGAGAATGGTGAAAGGTGATTTTGAAACCAGGTTTCTTACATTTATACTTCTTATTTTGGTGGCAGCTCTGCCCACTCACTTATTCTTTGAATTATAACTAGATAAATAGTGGAACTTCACTTGTTTTTTCTTTTTTTAATTTAATCCATTTCTATGGCCACCATGGCGTAGTTGGATATTTTGATTGTAGTCGCGAAGATTTTCGGTTGAAATAATTATTTTCATATCCCGCGAAGATGAGTTCCTCTAATTGAGTTGCACTAATCAATTCGCCGATATCACGTTGTATGGAAAACTCACGAATTTTGTACGGTAAAAATATAATGCTACACAATAGGAAAATGCAAGTTATAGGATAATTCAAGAACTATTTTATTGATTAAATAAATCATTAGATAAATATTAAAACAAACAGAAAATTAAAAAAAAATTACTTCTTTTTTTCGGTATAATCTACGAAACCGCTGAAACTATTTTTATGAGACTACAGAAAGAACCCTCTGAGTCGCAACATAGTGGAGCTTTTTATCCCGAAATTCTCCCAAAAGTTTTCGTCATCCGCGTGTACTATCCTACCTCGCCTACCTCGATAGATATAAAATAACTAACCAGAATACGACGTTTTTTGCGAGCAAAATGCAATTATTACCAAATGATTTTAATTACAATTTATTACACGTAAAGGCGACCAAAGAAAATAATTAAGCAATTGTCCCTAATTATGATTAGGGAACCACAGGAAATTAAGCGGAAATCAATGAACTCGGTACTTTTTACGCATCACGGCTAATATTTCAAATAAATACTTTTTCTTATTGAACCGTCACGAATAACACTTTTTGTTCCGTCCCGAGAGCTTGGCCTCGTTATATTGAGGTGTCAAAAAAAGCAAGATTAGTCATCTAGGTTTTTGCTAGACTTCTATAATTGCTGTTAGCATAGGATGTAATGACAGTCGTTAAATTATTCTGACGTCCATTTTTTTGTTATTTTAAAATTGTATTTTAATATTTCTTATGTACATATGATTAAATTGATGATTAGACATTATTTTAATCAATAATAATGATTAATTAGTCGGCTTAAAGTTTTTAGAGCTTAATATTGTTTTTTAATTTTCCCCTCAATGAGATTTAAATCTATACTCATTGCCTTAAGTAAAATCACAAAAGTAGAATAGTCTATTTTTTGTGTATTAGGTTATCGTTCATTTAGTAAGAATTATATTTGAGAAATACATCATTTTATATCGAGATGCTAGTAAAATATAAAATGAAAAGTTACCTGAACATTGTGAGAGGTAAGCGATCACGAAGAACGCCATGCATATCCACAGACTCTTCATCTCCATTTTTATTCACAGGCACAGTTTACTTATTAAATTTATAAAAATATATATTATATTTAGGCACTGTTTACACTGTCACTAAAGGCACATCACTATCTTCGTTAGGCACTTTCGTTAATCTGTAAAAAAAAACAATATGTCAAATTGAACATAGTATAAAAAAACAAATAAACTAAAATATACAACTATAAATATAAAAAAATAAACGAAAAACAATATTTTTGTGCATTATGTGTGGCATTTAATTTTATGATATTAAATATAATTTCGTATATTAACTTACTGCGATTATGTCATCGCCATTATAATAAAATTAAATAATAAACAGATAGTAAATAAAGATAATTAGATACCTACTGGGAATATCTTTGCAATAATATAACTGGCCTTCAAAACAATTCTTGCAATTACGTCGATAGCCACTAACTAATAATAGAGCAAGAAAAAATACTTATCACGAGCGGAAACGACTTCGTAACCTCTACAATCGCAACTCCATATATAATACAAACGTATATTAACTTTTTATGTATATTATAAAAAAATATGTCATAACACAACGTCTGTCGACTGTAAACGCGACAGTTGTGAATTTGATTATTTGGGAAAATGACTCGATTTTATAGGTTTCTTTCAAGAAAAAGTCTACTTGAACTAGTATTAAGCTACGTTCCCTGCTATGTATGGGGTCTTTTTCTTCAATATAATATATTTAAACGTAGAAACTTAAATAAATTTTATATACCATTAAAATAACTATTTTAAACGGATCATGAAACAACTGAATATAATAATATATTTCGCGTTAAGTATACATTATTTTGTATAACCATTCAAAAGAATCGATTTAACCAGCTACAAACAACCAATCGAACAAGCCAATTAAAATCGATAACAAAATAAACATCCCAGCAAAACATTAATGTGAAATTATCAATGTAACTCTATACATTTGATATTCCGTAATAATATCGTAGTGTCTCTATTTCAACGCTATTATATTAGATAAGCTCAGGTCAACTTAAACAGACGCGCGGACGTCACTCATGTAGGCGAGATAAGGCACGCCGGGTGGCTGTGTATGTATATTGTAGGTATATCAGTTACTTCAAGATTTTAGCGTATATGGTATGTATTGTAGTTTATAATGAAAATTATATATTTTTAATATTAAAATAGATAGCAACAGTTGTATTAGCCATTCAAAATTTCTTATAAAATTTTGAATGAATCTAGATTTGAACCAGTGTCCATTTTGCTTAGTCATTCAAATTCCAATTTTAAGTTAATTGTCAAATTAAAAAAAAACAAGTCTTTCATACGTTAGTGATTACGTTAAAGTAAAAAAAATACGAGCCTTTACATTTCCTTTTTTTATGAAATAAATTTATTAGAAAATAATTTTGATACTCTCCCCAACATCAATAGTTAGTTAAAAAATGAATCAATAGCTTCGTTCAACCCGTAACGGAAATGTGTACTTACAAGGGTGTACAAAAATAACCTGCGTTTATTAGTACAGCGGCTTCCTTCCGCATCTTTGATCTTGAGATGTAGGTATGTATGTTGTTACGTTTAAGATGTAAACTAGTTTAGAACTTAGACTCTGTTTGACCCTATTATATAAAATGGGATTTCTTAAATCATAAATAAAAAAAAAAGAGATATTTTTTAGATCAAACTGGATCATATAAACAATACTTAGTATTTTTTTTAGCTTCATATTGTATCCCACATATAACAGGATAGGTAGAGGTAACTTAGTGTCAAGAGACTTACCCTCTTTCAAACCAATTTAAACAAAATACCGCGTTGATTGGCAGAAATCAATACTGTGTTGTCTTACTACCGAAGCGAGGAAATGAAAATCACTAATTCTCCTCGGAACTCGAACCCGCAACCATCGCATTTGCAGTCAAATGCAATCGAATTGATAAAAAAATACAATATCTAAATTACTACTACATACTAAATACTTGAGGCCAGTCGTGGCGCAGTGGTACAAAGTGTGACTGTAAAACCGACTGGTTGTTGGTTCGATCCCCACTCGAGGAGATGAAAAATTTACTTAAATTTATATTTTTATTTCTTCGCTCTGGTGTCGAGGCAAAAGCGCGGCGTTAAGTTCTGCCACTCAACACGCAATGCCTCCAAAATTCGGCAGAAAGTGGGGAACGAAGTGTCTTAACACTAGGTTCCCTCTGCCTACCCTGCTGTGTGCGTGATATAGCGTGAAGCTAATTTAATTTATTTTATTTTTTATCTAAATTACAACGTACATTAGTCAACAGGTGTAAACAAAGAGTCATAAGGGCCAAGGTTTCGCTGACACAACACGCTTTACGAAATAATATGTTCTTGCCACCAAATGGCTGCATGTTAAAATAAATATAAATGGAATCTTTATTTGACCTTAATATGTGTATTTTTAATAATAAATGCGATGGATGTATGTTCGATTCCCACTGGAGGTAGAATATTATTTTGATTTCCTCGCACTGATAACTTGCGATTTAAATTGAGCGGTAAATGGGGGAAAAATGCAAAGGGAACTAAACACTGTTCTCTTTTTCTACTCTCTTTTATTGGGAGTGAAGTTAATTTAAATTTATTTTCACAATATATTTTGTTATAAGAAATGAAATTTTATATAATAGTGACAATGTTTTAATCCTGCCATACAAAAAGATCACTGACATAAAACTTATACAATATAAGAAGAATAAAAATGCACCGATAATTACCCAAATATCTATGTATATATGAACATGGGAGACGATGCTGACTAACGTTTTTCGAGTCCAGAGTTTAAAACCACTAACTATGTTCCACCAACACAACCACTACCTACCAATAGGTTCTCAATATGAAACATACATTAACAACAAACTTTAATTGTAACGTATCTATATAAATCGATTCTGTCAACAACTCCGATAATACATAAATATTTAATATTGAAAACAAATTATTAAGTCTGTCCATTTGATTAAACAGTTTATTTAATTTTTGGAGGAATGTTCACGCATCGTCCCAATTTTACGGAACAGACACAGAGCAGTAAGAAATCTAAATAATACATAGTTTCACGCTTTATCCAGTCGTGGCGTAGAAGCACAAAGTGTGATTGTCAAATCGACTGATTGTGGGTTCGATATCCAGTCGAGAAACTGAAATATTTATTTAAATTAATATTTTCAATTCTTCGCCCTTGTGTCGAGGCAAATCGTGTCGTTGAGTTCCGATACTCAGCACGCGATGACTCTAGAATTCGGCGATAAGTTCTCGCTGTGTATCCCGCTGTGTGCGGGATACAGCATGAAGCTGATTTAATTTATTTAATAATATAAATATTAAATAAAAATAAACATTGTACGTTTAAAATATAAACTGTATGAGTAATACTTGAGTAAGTGATCCTAGTAGTTAAGATAAATATTATCACAGTATAAACAATGTAATCTTTAAAAGTGTTGTTGTAAAATGTAATCTGTAACATACTCGCTACAAGCCGTTATTCGAATATGTGATTCTAACTATTTTGATATTCGTTTTTGTCTTTGGCCCTGCGTGGTGAACATAGTGTCACATTAGGTTCCCTCTGTTCATCCCATATGCGGGATTCAACGTAAAGCAAAAAAAAAATAAGTTTTAAACTTGCATACTTTCTCCACAAACGTTCCGTAAAACCTATTTGTATTAATCTTTAAAATTATACTTTTAATTTTTTTGACACTTCCCTGAGAATGTACATAACTCCCGACTAACTCTTTCCCAATTAAATAAATTGTTAGTAAAATACATATTTATTATTTTAAATTTCATATGAGATTTGAACTGGCAACACCTTTCACACCACCATAGATCTTTATTCATCCAATCACAATAGTAGCTAATTTAGACATAAAGGAGCGGCCCCTAAGTAAGGAGGGCTGTTTACGTCATAACGCTAATAAATTATATTTGTAAAGAACATTTGTAATTTTCCATTTCGACAGATCGACATGTTTATGTGGTTTTTTTATTAGAAAACATTGTATTGAGGTCGTCGTGGCGCAGTGGTATAACGCGTAACTGTAAGTGTGAAGTGGGTTCGACTACTAATATTTAATTTTAAAAATATTTACATTTCCTTATTCTTGATATAAAACAACACGCGCTTTGAGTTTCGCAGTTCACCAAAAAAATGTTTCAAAAATTCTGCATACTGTTTACACTGTACGAAGTATTCTTCTTCTTCTTGATTCAGTCTATTTTTAACAATATTGTTAAAAACAGACTCAATCCAGAACGCTGACTGCAGAAGCAACGAGTTACGTGGAACTAACCGACACAAACACAACAGACAGAGACAAAATAAATCTATTTGAGCCATTAATTCCTATGATTGTCGATTATGTTTCAACCAAAACATCGATAATGCCAATTCAGTAATTCGTATAACTTTCATACAACCATCTTTTTTCAATAGAAAGCGAATGGTGTTTGTCCGTTTGACAGTTTGCTTAGTGTAGAGTGACCATTTATGTTAGTTAAAAAGAAATTTAAAATTATCTATATTTCTTTTTTTTAATTGAACCACTCCTTTATTTAAGCATAGTATACTTGTATGTATGTATTTTTTTTTAGTTGGACCCCGAAACTTTGTGGACTTGAAGAAGTAAAACGAAATCCCGTTTTTACTCTCTCCCGTAGAAATTTTTATCATTTTAATTTCTAGTTATTAAATAATTGTAGAATTTCTACTATTTTAGTAATTAATTAATATTTCTTCTACGAACCCTCTCTTAGTGCTCACCAAATTTTCCTAATCTACCTACATGCCAAATTTCAATTTTGTAAGTTCATTAGATTGTACGTCGTATATCAGTTACAGTAACGGCCAGACAAGAATATTATATAATATATAAATTAATATGCAATTATATTATGTATTATTTAATTTTAAAAAATAAGCAAAACCTACCCCTTTACTAGCTAGTACTTATTGTAAATAAAGAACAGAGGGCTTTAGAGGTTATTAAAAAAAAAACAATAATAAAAATTTTGCACGTCCTTAATGTTATGTTATGTTGTTGTCTCCATTTGTTATTTTACTTTTTTACTAGGTTCCCTCTATCCACCCTGCTATATGCAGGATACAATGTGAAGAGGAAAAAAAATCTTTTAAAAAATAAATTATGGCCAGTTTATTGTTGACTCGCACGGTGTGGTGTGCTAACCTTTATTTGTACAAGAAATTCACGCTGACCTCAAGGATGTTGATTTTAGCCATTTTATGTTAAACTACATTGAAATGAAATTTGAAAATTAAATGTAAATAGTTAAATAAATATTAATACATATTATAAAAGCTATGGGAGGTTATCGTGGCGCAGTGACGGTTGACTGTAAACGCGATTGTTGTGGGTTCGATTGTTACTTACGGAAATGTATTGTGTTTAGTTTTACACTGTAACCCGCATATAAATAGCAAAATAAGCCTAGTGTTAAGACATTCCGTTCTCTTTAAAACATTTCGGTTCTCCACTCTTCGCCGAAATCTAGACGCATTGCGTGTTGAGCGACGGAACACAACGCCGCGATTTGCTACTATACCAGAGTTAAGAAATATTCAGTTAATAAATATAAAATTTAAGAGAGTATAACCTATATATTTGTACAAAGATAGTCTCATCTCGCTATCAAGAAGCTGCGACCTGAGGGCATGATTTCACAACCAATCGTTTTGTATTCAATAAATAATTTGAAGAGATTTCTATAAAGGTAAGTTCACAAAATATATATTATTCTATAATTTACTCGTTAATGCACTGTGAGAAATAATTTTTAAAATAAAATTATTGATTTATATTAAGCCGAGCCAATTTTTTGTACTCAACGCCGCATTTTGTTACCAAAGCGATCTTCATAACCGCCGCGTTTAAAATCAGACATTGAGCCACGACACGTTTCTCGATATATATTAAAGTAGTCTAAATTGCATAAGGGGTCGGATCTACTTGAACTTAAAGGTAATTCTAGTCAATAAAGGTAACTGTAGTCAATCCCTAGAATAAATCACGGCGTTAACTTCCGCCAATAACGGTATATGTTTTAATGAGGCGGAAATAAAAAAAAATACAAAATTCAAATCAAGAATTTAATCAATTAAAAAAAATATTATAATGTGGAAACACCTTGATAGAAATGGACATGGACTTTACGAGGACAGCAAGTTACGATTATTAGATAGATAAGTATTAGACCTAGTTTGTAATCATCGTATTGACATGAGCACGAAGCTTATCAGTTTAATATGTATGTATGTATGTCAAACCGTAACTACTATCCTCTTCTTTTTCCTTTTTTTTAGTTTGACGCTGTATCCCGCGTGTAGCAGGGTAAGCAGAGGGAGCATACTAATAAGAGATTCTGCTCTCCACTTTCCATCAAATTCTGAAGGTATTGCGAGTTGAGTGGCGGTACTCAACGCCGCGCTTGACTCTACACCAGAGCGAAGAATTTAATTTATTGAATATTTCATTTCCTCGAGTGAGGATCAAACCCATGACCTGAACCCATGACCCCACATTTACAATTACACTTTGTGCCTGCCCTGCGCCATTACTGGCCTTTTCTTTCTTTTACTTTTTTTTAATAAGTGAGTGATTTGACACTATTTAGAAAGGTGTTTTGTAATTTTCTTATAATTTGTGTAATTTTCTTTTTTGGAACAAGTTATTGACGCTAAATCAATTTTCATGAGACCTTTAAGCACATATACATTATAATTTTCTAAAGCACGTGAATCATGTAGTAAAAAAAATATTATTTCAGCAATTTTTATTTTAAAATATAAATATTAAATGTACTACACCTATTTTAGAATTACTTACCATTTATTTCAAATTACATTTAAAATTAAATATATATTTAAATTAATTTAAAATAAAAAAAATTAAACATTTACTCAAAATTACAGGCAAAGTATATCTGTATATATCATTAAAATTACGTTTTACACCGCCATAATAATATTTTTTAACTCAACTGACGACAAAAAATTTAATCACATTAAAAATGTAATACCGTCTAATAAAGCAAGGTATTTAGATATAACGATAACGTGAAACGGTGTTGTCAATGCTAAATGGCATATATGAGAAATGTACCTGAGTGATGGTCAGATAACACAGTCGAAACTATGCGGCGTAGAACGCTGAAATTTCCTATTTTATACGTTTCTTGGATAGGGTTGGGGGTATAAAAATAGGATTTCCCGAAATCCGTAAGAGAACGGGGAAAAAAAGGTGATTCTATAACTAGTATTTGGTAGGTGTTAAATCTAGTAAGATTCAAGCTAGTAGATCTTGGATAGAAGCCATGAGCCCCGAGTATGAGAGCGTCTGGAGCGTATGGATTCGATGGCCACTTGGAGGAATGAATTATTTTCAATTCCTGGCTCAATTACGGCAAAGTGCGGTGTTTGGCCATACAAAATCAAATCAAAATAGATTCTCTCTGCCTACTATAATCTAGATAAATCACAATAAGAAAAATATATTATTATTAGATGCGGTAAACATAACGAATGAAATTAAGTTCAAGCTAAAACTTTCCGTACTCAAATAACTAGATTAATTAAGATTTTAAAAAAAAATACAATAACATAAATTTAAAAAAAAATCCACTCGAAATATAGACTTGCCCGTGACCGTGTACCTACATATGTACCTATGAAACGCAGATAGCGAGTTACATTGACGCAAAACCGATAACGTATCGATTTTATATCCACCGTACGGCGTTCGCATATCACGAGCACCTTTTTTTTTATTAAAAAGCAAATGCTTAAACACCTTTGCTATTATTGCCGTATGTTTATTTTCTCGCATTAAACGCATTAAATAAAAAACAGCTTCACCTCAACGGACAACAGGGTAGGTAATAGGAACGTAGTATTAAGACACTCCATTCCTGACATTCGTCGAATAGGAATCGAGCCCACAACCGTCGCGCTTACAGTCAGTCGCTATACCACTTCACCCATGGCCTCTAAGACGTTAAATAATCGCTATTATATGTTAATGAATCGCTCTATTTTTCTTTTTTTCACAAAATACTAAAATAAAATTGAGATTAATTTAACTTAAAGGAATACATTTTATTCATTTCCTCATTTTGATAAGGAATCAAAGCGGGCATTGAGGTCCGCCTCAAACGAAATGGGGGACGAAGTGTCCTAAAACTAGGTTCCCTCTGCTATGCTAGAAAAGGCGAGATTCACTTGAAGCTACCTATCTAAAACATATCTACGCTATTTACTTCCCTAACGCGGATATACTATTAGGATTTGCGCGGATATACCATTAAATATAATATTAAGTGCTATACAATTGGCTCTTGATCTCTTTATCAGCACCAAGGGCGTTGTAATATAAGGAAAGGTTACATCAATTGACCACCTAGTGTTACGAGATTATCACACAATAACCCTTATCAACTATCATTTTGATATATACTTCTAGGTTTTTGAGCAAGGAGGCACATAAAGGATACTAGGTGGCACAAGGGCACACGCGTCTGACTGGAAATGCGACAAGTTAATATATTCATGTCTTCGTTATTGTGTCGAGGCAGAGCTAAGACACCCCGCCCCACACTTTCTGAGTGTTGGAAGTAAACGCTGCGCCGTGCTTTAAGTTGTTACAATAAAACAAGAAAATGAACACTATTTATTTCCCCAAGTGCGAATTGAATCCACCATCGCCGTGTTTACGGTCAGACGCAGTTCCGCTGTTTCACAACGGCCTCTTCTATGTAATTTTTTTGAATGAAAACTTTAATGTAAGCGATATGCCAATTTCTTTCTCCTTGTTGCGAAATTTTAAACTGATGTTAGTAAAGAAAGTCGATGCCTCATTCGTTTTGAAACATTACCATAAATATACCGGTTTTAAGCAAGTACGATCAGCAAAAATATAAACTTCTTATATTTTTTTATTACTTTTTTATATTTTGAAATGCTAAAGTAGCCGGGTTTGATTTCACTTACCGTGTATGTCCAGGTGTCCAGGTGATCTAGTCAATAAATTATAATTTTATTTTTGAAATTACTTTGGGGAAAAATCTAAAATTATCTCTACATTTCAATAATAACAAAATTGACTAATAAAATTCACTTATTCTTCCTATAAATATGAATAAATAGTATTAAATTTATATTTTGGACAATACTGAAACACCTACAATAATCAAAGATTTATGATGATTTTGGCTATCCATCAAATCTGTCACTTTCTGTAAGATAAGAGCATTCTTTAAGATAAATCATATTTTTTTTATACTGTGGTCATTAAAGGCACAGATAAACAGCCCACACAACTTATTAATATGAAAGTAGATCTATATTATTTTTTATTAGTAACTTTACTTCTATATTGCATAAATATTACAAAATACGTAGGCGGAGAGAACCTTGCGAGAGTTCCCAGTGTTAATATACTCCGTTCTCCACTTTCTTCCCAATTGTAGAGGCATTGTATGTTAATTGACGGAACTCAACGCTACGTTCTGTCTATACCAGAGCAAAGGAATGTAAATAATTCTTTGCTACGAGTTTGCATCGAACTGAATCGACTGTTGCGTTAAAGGTCGTCCCAATGCGCACCGATGGCTCTTTCTACATAAAGCTCACAGAATACGAAATGCACATAGATAAGGATATTATATCAAATAAATAAATAATTATGTTATCTGTACTTGAAGACTTGCAAAAACTTGACCTAAGGTTGTATATTTTTTTACCGATTGTACACTACATATGTAACGTATCTCAGGGTTAACAACCTCCTCAAATTTATATTTTTTATATTTATTTAGTTCGAAAATAACTTAGCTATTATAATATTAATATTAAAGATATATTTTATGTTTACAATTCCATTGGTTTACTAATATTATAAAGCTAAAGGAGTCATTTGGTTGATTGCGCTAATCTCAGGAACTATTGGTTCGATTCTTTATATGAGCGAAATAACGTTGAAAATATTCGAAGATTGTAAAAATAATACTATGAAATAACCAAATTTTATATTACTGTACGCATTAATTATTTTAAATATTTTTATTTGAAGTATATTTTTTTTTGTATAGTTTGCAAAAAAAAATTATGAAATACAATGTTGAGGTCATTGTGTCACAAGAACAGCGTCCAACTACATATGTTATTATTGTGGGTTCGATACTGCACTCAGGGGAATATTTTTTTTACATTTTCCAGCTTTGACAAGACAAAACGCGGAGTTGAGTTCCGCCTATCAACACGCAGTGTCGATTTTACAGTCACACTTCGTGCCGCTGCGCCACGACTGGCCTCACTCATTTTCAATTCGTACTAATTTAAGTTAAATACAAATAATAAAAGCCAAAAACCCCGCGCTCTATAATCACCGTTACAGCAATATTCGAACCGTTACAAGACACAATTAGCATTTAATTTTATTTGCATTTCACTTTGTACACTATAAATAATCAATTTTTTAGATTGATTTTTTTTTCAGCGTCATTCTTCATCACTTGATAGGGAACCTAGTGTCGAACCTAGTATGTAACGATATTATCTGGAGATAGTTTCTGAACTTAATAACTTAACTTTAAATGTTGGTATTGTTTTTCTATTATTTTGATAGTAAAATTACTAGATTATTCCGGAATGGGCATAGACCAGTCCACTCTTCTCATTCCTACAAACTTGGTAGAGACCGTCCGTCCGTTGTTAGCTTTACTGGGAAAATGAAAATTATGCAATCCTCCGAGAGCTGAACCCAAAACAAAAGAGATTGTTTCAACAAATGTCAATTACCACCTTAACTTCAATATATTAAATATACAAAAAATACTCTATAAAAGGAAAAGCGTTGTGTATCGATTATCATTTTCCATAAAAAGACCAAAATCCTTGACGCAATTAAAATACAATGAATTATAAATATTTAAATTGCAAGGTTTTATGGAGTGCGATTTTGGTTATCCCCGTAGTAATATGTTTTTGTGATACCAGCTTAAGCAGATGGTGCATTGGGCAATTCTGTTTTTAGTAAATGGTAAAGTTCCATCACGTCACCAACACTCAGAAATTTGACGAAAAAAGGAGAACAGAGTGTCTTATCATATTGTCCATTCATTTCCTATCATTATGATAGCATTCAATCAATAAAATCTGTTTGCAATGTAACTTTTTTTACTTGCCGAATTTTATTCTAGGTCTATTTGGAGATATTAGATGTTGTGTTGACTATATATGATAATTATATACAATTATAATATCACTAAACGAATGTCTGATAAAAATCAGTTATTTAGTTATCAAAATAAATTGATCAAACGACAAATCAATTTATTTTAATAACTAATTTTATTTATGAACCGATTGAAATAAAGCAAACGCGTTTCTAAGTAAACTTCACCGAAACACCCAAAGGTAAAAATTCATTCACATACATAGAGCTGTTTCTGAGGTAACCATGCAAAAACACACATACAAAAATAATATTTTGGGTCCAATTATTTCGATAAATGGTCAATGAAAGTTCTATCTCCTATATTTTCCACGTAAAGATAATACACGTATAGATAATATAAATCATCATTCGTCCGATTGGCGATCGAACCTACAACTACCGCAGGAACAGGCCAATATTTTTCCGCTGCACCATTGCGGTCATGATGATAAATACGCATGTGGTCGTGGACGAATCGCGACGACCATCTAAAAATAGCCATAGCTCACACTGTACGTGAGGTAGCTCTAAAAATACTATAGAAAACTATTAAACTGCTGCTTTATTTATGTTATTTCAATAATTTTTAACCCTTTGGAGGTTGATGAGAGCGAGATAGTGATTATTTTCTATTCTTTTTTCTTAAAGGCGGAACCAAATCTTTAGATGATTTTGGTATCATTTATTTTTGTTTTTCAGTTTCGCTGGTCAAGTATCTACAGTAATATTTTTTTTGAAATAATTATGAACAAAATTTGGGATTTCATTTGGACAGACAAAAATACTATGCGATCTGACACATGTCAGTAAACTCGCAATAACGTGTAAAGATGGTCTCTTAAAAACACACAAATTTTAGTTAGTTGAATTTTAAAATATCCACTTGGCCCAATTTTCGGAACTACGTACGTGGTAGTATTTCATTCCACCGAGTGGAAATCGAACCCACACCCATTTACAGTAAGATATATTTAATAATGATCATTATAAGAACCTACATCCCATACGTTCATTATAGCCTATTAGACAGTACCACTGCTCTAACAGTATTAACAGAATATTTTTATTTTTCTATAGCCCACCCCTAAACGCTTTCTAAATAATAACCTCAAAATATTTCATAATTTCATGAATGATTAAACATTTTCTTTTGTCATTCTAATTCTCTTCTCGTCAATTAAAGGGGGACTCCCTTTAATTTTGACACCTTGAGTTTTTTTTTATTAAATCCATTATTCGTACCCTATTTACTTAATTCCCCTATTAAGTTTCAAGGTTAAAAGCACTATCCCACGGATGTCAGCTGTTTTTTTTTTAATATTTTACCTTTGTCAGATAGCATATTCTATAGATAGTGGTAAGTTACAGGTAATAATATTTTTTACAGGAAGACTGTATGTGATATATCCTTTATTTTTGAGTCCGTCACCGACGGCAATTCTGAACTCAATTCCCATTTGGTAACATTAATTATGTTAATTACGTCGCTCTGGTAACAAGAGATAAAGCGCGGCGTTGAGTTACGAGCCTCACCTACTCGTGTCTCGTAAAGAGTGGAGAGTCTTAGTTCTCTCTGTCTACCCTACTATGTATGTAGCATAAGGCGTGAAGCATTAAAAAAACTCCAGCTCAGACAGGGTAACTGTTGTTTCTACCTTACTAATTGAAACTCTGTATGATAAAACACCATTAATAAAAAAATATATGAAGTGAATATCGTAAAAACAAATAAAAATGTTTTTATACGTAACAAAATTATTAACGTAACACGAAAAAGCTAAACTAGTCAAACATTTTACCCATTAAATGACTACGCAATAAATCAGCAATCTTCACAAGATTTAATAAAAAAAAATTGTCAAAATTAGAGCAACTTCCGTTTTATCAAGAATTGATTTTTTAGGATATCACTATCTATTATCAGCTGATAACATTATCACTCGCATGTCTGTCCACGACACATTTTAAGTAAATGGGTGGATGGAACAAACTATATCTTCACTTTTTTTCGTACATAACACGGTAGCCTAAAAACGTAGTGTTAACGCACTCCGTTCCCATTAAGACACTTCCGTTCTCCACATTCCGCATTCTTAAGGCCAATCTTAAATATTTCACTCCCCCGCGAAGGAATCGAACTCACAATCGTTGTATTTACAGTCACACACATTTGTTTTAAATATCTATCTACGGTGACTATTTACTAATTTTTAAGGCCAGATATTTACTAATTTTTACTTACCTTTAAAAATTTGAAGGATTCGTCATTGAAACAATTAGGCATAACGCGAGGTCGCAATATTTTTTTATTTATTTGTTATTTATAATTTTTAAAAAATTAAAAAAAATTGGCTTCACGCTATATCCCGCACACAGCAGGGTAGGCAGACGGAACCTAGTGTTAAGACACTCCGTTCCCCACTTTCTGCCGAATTTTGGAGGCATTGCGTGTTGAGTGGCAGAACTCAACGGCGCGCTTTGCCTCGACACCAAAGCGAAGAAATGAAAATATAAATTTAAGTAAATATTTCATCTCCTCGAGTGGGGAACGAACCCACAACCAGTCGGTTTTACAGTCACACTTTGTACCACTGCGCCACGACTGGCCTCCTATTAATATTATAATAATGTTTATTACATCTTTTTTTAGTTATTAAGAAATAGTAATCGATAAGTACAGTAATTCCGAATATAAATTAGAATCACGTTAATTCTTAAAAGAGATGTCAAAACATTTCGTGTGTGCTTCGGAAGTGTAGGCTTCCAGTCCAAATTCGAGACATTGAGCGTTTAGTCGCGTAACATAACGCCACGTTTTATTATACAGATTGAACAAATAAAAAGTCTTTCCCCTGAATGGGCATCAAACTCACAACCATCGCTTAGCTTGCCTTTTTTTAATTCTATTAAACGAACTGTGAAAAGGAAAATAATATTAAATCGGATATAAGTAATAAGAACAATACAGAGTTAGTCATCCTCATAGTAATGTTGAATGTCAAGGTTTATGCAAATTTGCATACATATTCTACTAATTGCGCAATTACATTTGAATATATTAGCATTGTAATGTATTGTTATCGCCATTTTTCTCCAGGCTGGATTAAATAAGGTCCTTTTAAAATAATAATATAAACTAGCTATAAACTAGTGCCCCACACGCGGTATCCCGTATCTCCTGAGAAAAGGCAGTTGAGGCCGGTCGTGGTGGGGGAGAATCCTGCGATTGTAAGCATTTCAGGTTCGATTCTCACTTGAGGAAATTAAATATTTGATATTATATTTGATAATATTTTCAATTCACCTGTCTGGTAACGAGGATAAGCCGGACGTTCAGCTTCGCGAATCAACACCCAGTGCTTCCAGAATTCGGCCGAAAGTAGGGAACGAAAATGTCTCAATGAGAACGGAATGTCTTAACAATGTGTTCCCAGGTTCCCCATCCCTATGACCACGATACCTTCAAGCTATTATAATTTAAAAAATCATTGTGTATTGAAGATAACATATATTATGGCATTCATATATTGTAAGTTCTTGCAGAAATGCTAGTTTTATTGATAAGAAAAAAAAATTCCTAAAATGCGACCGGATTGTACCATATGGTAACCTTGAAAATCGTATATATTAATAATTATGACTTATATGTGAATTATAAAAAAAATACATACAATTTAGACGCCTAACATTGCCTAAATAGTGATGTTTTATATCAACGAGAGTATTCTTTTTATTCTTCTTCGTGTAATGAGTCTTATTTTATTTGCCAACGTTTGGCCACGTTGACAAGAAGGAAGACGCAAGTTGCCATTGTTTAAGCCAGTAAAAATTGTCAAAATATTCATAAATTTAATTTAATTTTTTTTGTCATTTTGGAGCGAATTCTTGCAATATATTAAACTAAATATCAAAATTACATTTTTAAATTTCCCAGATGCGAGAGGTAAGTTTAAATAAAGTATATGTGACATCATAGTAAATTTTACGTGACTCATCGATAAAAAGGTCATGTGTATATCGATATCGTAAATATAACAGAAAACATTGCCATTTTGACACTATTAAACTGAAATAAATACCTAAATTCATAATAAGTACAAGTCATTTATAGAAGTCATTATATTATTAATAATAGTTAAAATTAGTTATGAGACTGGAGGAAGGTCACGTGAAAAGCATGAAAACTCTATTAGGGATAGAAAAAAATCAGCTTCACGCTGTATCCCGCACACAACAGAGCAACATAATAATACTTCCCTCGAGTGGGGATCGAACCCACAACTGTCGCGTTTTAACCACACACGTGCCCATGGGCGGACGACGGTATAGCAAATGCTTAAATTCTATATTATAGAAGTTCTAGATTATAGAGGCCAGTCCGCCGCAGCAGGCCGCAGTGGTACAAAGTGTGACTGTAAACCGACTGATTGTGGGTTCGATCCCCACTCGAGGAGACGAAATATTTACTTAAATTTATATTTTCATTTATTCGCTCTAGTGTCGAGGCAAAGCGCGGCGTTGAGTTCTGCCACTCAAAACGCAATGCCTCCAAAATTCGGCAGAAAGTGGGGAACGAAGAGTCTTAACACTAGGTTCCCTCTGCCTACCCTGCTGTGTGCGGGATATAGCGTGAAGTTAATTTAATTTTTTTTTTTTTATAGAAGTTCTAAATAAAAATAAATTAAGAATATCTGTAGTATTTTATGATAAAGCATAAAATATTGTAAAGATCCTAAGGCCGCCGTGCCTCAGCGGCACAGAAACTGACTATAAACGTAATAGCAGTGAGATGGATCTCCATTCTGGGTAAAAAGTTATTTTTATTTCCTAGCTTGCTTTAATGCTTAAAGACAAAGCGCAGTGTTGAGTTCCGCCACGCAACATGCAATGTCTTGAAAAAAAAGCGGTCTTCAAAGTTGGGCGATACAGTATAAAGCTATAACGATGATATATACATCATATTTCAAAGATAAAAAAATTCACACGAAATCACAGGTAATCTATCAACTGCAAATATTATTTTTAGGTTACCGTAACAAAATGCAAAAACGTCAATCATTGATAAATTTTTGTTTGATTTGATACGCTCTCTATTGTACTTTTCACACGATTTACTTTTAACTGAGTGCATTTAACGCTATAAAAAAATTACAGTATTTTTTTTCGAATTTTAGTATTAGATAGGTAAGTCATACATTTTTGTTATTGAGTATAACGTACGTCAATATTAAGCGTATCCTTTCACTTTAATGTTTTGACGCTAATAATAAAAAAATTATGACTAAAACTTCTGATTATTATATTTTTTCCTCAAATTAATGCAATCATTTATAAAAATTAGCACTTACTTTAGTTTTTCACTAACTTACGAAGCCGCGTCAAATTTGCCGCCATACAAAAATATAAAAAATTACTCTATGTAAATAAATATTTAAAAAATCAAGTAATATAAGCATTAAAAGAAAATTTACATATATTTATACGTTTAATTTTTAAAATTTGAAATTATATTTTTTTATTCAGTAATTATTAAACAGATAACGAATTACCATTATAATGCCTAATCAAACTCACGCATAAAAATTTTATAACTCGCAACAATCATAAATAATATATTTAAGTCGGTCTGTTTATCATAAAATTTTATTACTATATATCATTCCCTCCATAAACTTGCGATGCATCTATTCTAATACCTTACCACACAGTTATTTTTGGTTTTCGCAATAAAACGAATTATAAAAAAGAAACAATAATCCAACACAAGATGCACAAAAAAAATAACACTACACTAAACACAAAATAAAATTGAAAATTTATAGGTAAATTTAGTTTTGGTGCTAAAATTAAACTTTTTTTTCTATTTACCGTTGACACGACCGGTCTGTCGCGGTTCCAAAGTGAACTGAACCGACTCTACTTTCGAACTCTCGATTCGACGATTTCTGAATGTACTACACTATAGCATCTTGGTACAGTGTTGTGTGGATATCGATAAGAATAATCGATTAGATAATATTTTTTATTCCGTAATTTTTGTAGTTGCTGCATAAGATTATACCAGCAAATATTAATATTTTTAATGCCTTGTTATTATTAATTTAACTCGAGTAGGTTAAAAGTATTTCTATAATAAAGATAATGACTATTAAACATAAAATAAGTTTAACAAAAAAATGAAATTTCTTATTTTATTACTTAAATATAAACACATAATCCATGGTCTTTTCGCGGTTGAGCGAGTGGTGCATCTCTACCTACTCCGCTATATACAGGATACAGTTAAAAGCCAAAATATATGTATGAAGTCAGACTTTCAAAACTGCACCACGATGGCATAAATTGTAAACGTTATTTGAAAGTAAAATACATAAATAACATATTCCTATATAAAATACCTTAATACAAAATATTATTTCAACATAACATCTCGCATTACAGTGACGAGTATTATGTAAACAAAGATAAACATTCACGTATCTTGCAAGTCTTGCTAAAGTTAATGACACTTTTTTAGAACAATACTTTATTGTTATTTAATTTTTTACATCGCAATAGATTTTAAATTTGTCGTTTCCTCACTTTAAAATTCAAATTAAAATAACATTTAACAAGAAATTATAATATAAGCCATATTAATAATGATCGTATGGAACAAATAAAATATATTTTGACTTTTTGTTTTTGTTTTTTTAAAACACAACATGATTGACATTTAAACACGACGTAACAATATTTTTAATTTCATTTCGACTCGTTTTCCGATAGAAAACCTAGTGTTATGATACTTCTTTCTTTAAGCCTATAAACGTTGTATAAGCGGTCGCACCAGTGTTGAAAATGAAAACTCTTCATTTCCCCGTGGTAAGATTTTTTGTTCTTTATATGACAACAAGATATAATAAATCTCACATCTTGTTGTATATATTTAAATCTACATAATATATATATGTATAATATTTAAAAACATATTGCTATAATGCTAATTTCTAAAGTGATATGAATTAAAAAAACCTTTTAAATTAGCATTTTATGACTCTCTGTTTTTACAGAAAATGCGAAAAATATCTAAATAAAATAAAAAAAACTAAACAAAGTCTCGATTCAATAGTTCACCCATCACTATTCCTGAACTCATAATACACATACAAATTTACTGAACACTCACACATACAACGTAACTAGAGCTTTGAGCTTTTATATCGTTTAAACGAAAATGGACTCTATTAAAATATAATAAGGTTTAAAATAGCTATCAAACTCATATAGGTGACGTAGGACAAGTCTAAATATTAGATTTTTATAGTGTTATCTTGTTTTGTCTTACTTTTATATCTTATGAAGCAAGATGAGCGTTTAAGGTATCAGTTTTTGGGATACATGTAAAGAAAGATACCAAAAATTACGTACATTTTAGATACAAGCACAAAGAAGTTATGAATATACTTTATAATCGAAAACATAATATATAAATAGGTTCAATTCAAGTTTAACATTATGTATCCATAAAAAAATATTAATAATAGTTATTAACTTTTTTTATATGTAAATCTTAACTAAAAAAAACTAATGAGCAAAAGTCTGTCAGAGGCAGCTTGATTTAAACGTATTTAAAAAAAAAAAATAGCTTCACGCTATATCCCGCACAAAGCAGGGTAGGCAGAGGGAACCTAGTGTTAAGTAAGACACTCCGTTCCCCACTTTCTGCCGAATTTTGAGGCATTGCGTGTTGAGTGGCAGAACTCAACGCAGCACTTTTTGCCTCGACACCAGAGCGAAGAAATGAAAATATAAATTTAAGTAAATATTTCATCTCCTCGAGTGGGGATCGAACCCACAAACAGTCGGTTTTAAAGTCACACTTCGTGCCGCTGCGCTACGACTGGCCTCACTCTCAGTAAAAGAGAATGAGAACTGTGCAAAGTTTTATTTACCTATATTATAAATTTAATTATTTATATCTTCACTTGTCTAAATATAAATAACATGGAAGCAGGAATATTGCGTACTAGATACTAGATCCGCAACAATTATTTTTTTTGTAATACAATCTTTGGAGGCCACAGTGGCCTGGCAGTAGCAGCAGTCAATAAACCGCGGTGTTTAAACCCGCCACTCAACATAAAATATCTCAAAAGTTGGGCAGTGCACGAGAAACGGAATATCGTAACACTAAATTCCCGATAGCAGGGCAGGCCAAGCCACTTGCGGGATACCTAAAGATATACGATCTCTGGAGATTACGCCGTACTCATAGTATCAAAAACCCTTAAAAAAAACAAGAAAAAGTAAAACAAGAAAACAAGAAAAAGTACAACGGTTAAAGTATATCTACTAATTACTTTACTTTTATACATATGATAATATGTATGTGATCGAATATAGACAGTAGATTCAAAACATGGTCTGTTAAAAAGCGGAACTCAACGCCGCGCTAATTAACAATACATTTATTCTATTCCAAAATATCTTATAACAATTAATAGTAAATAAAAATCGAAGCCACGACTGACGCCTGAATTCTTTACAAAACAGTTACTAATATTACTACAAATAAAAAGGGGACAAGAAAGAACAATACTGCACCATCATTGAGACAACTAACAAATACAAAATACGAGATATTTGTGAATCGTGATCGATAGCAGTTGTGATCTATTTCCATTGTTTATATCAAGTCGCAGTGTATCAGAACAGCGTCTTACTGTAAACGACGGTAGTGTCTTCGATTCCCACTCAGGGGCATACCCCTGAATAACTAAACAAAGAGGGGACCAAGTAAATGAAAATTATTCATAAATTATTTTCATTCTCTCGCTATTATTACCAGCATAAGACAAAGCTCGGCGTTAAGGTCCGCCGCTGAGCAAGTAACGCTTCTAAAATCTGGTTATGCTTGGAGAACGAAGAACTACCTTTCTATATTAAAAGGCTATTTTAAATTTATTTTAATGTCATGGCTACACAGTAAACGCGATAAATGAATCAAAGATTGTTTAAATTGTTCTAGGATTTAAATACGGTGTTGAGTTTCGCCATATAATATAGAACATCTCAAGTTCGGGCCAGAAGAAAAAAAAACAGTGTCTTGGCACTAATTTCTCTAAGTATTATAAAAAAAAGAGAAGTAATTTTATAAAAAAAATGCTCATTTTTCTATAGAAAAAAAAATGAGTAACTAGCTGTGAAACTGTTTCTCCTTTAGTTTTATTATATTAATTCATAATTGCCACTTTAAAATCAATCTAGGATGAGTGATAAATTTATAAAAATCTCTTAAATGAGATAAACACTTACATATTGCGGAAATTCTTATAAAGAGCTACAAGGCTATAAGAGCACATTCTCGTCATTCCACAGGCAAAACCTATACGACGTAAATGATATATTGATTTTAATAATTTTGAGTTAAATATGAATTCGCCTCGTGTTCGCTTCGTTCGCTCATCTCCGCTTCGCTAAAGACAACAATTTTTTTTCCGTTTTGTCACACACGATATTCTTGATTTCACACTATACAGCGCTGCAGTAAATAATAAAAATCCTTTATACAATTTATTTCCTATATTAAATGGAAATGGAATGAAAAAAATATAATTTTTCTGCTCGATTACGGAATAGAGACGTAGAGCTTGGCATTGTTTGAAAATAATCCGAAAGACAAAAAAGTAGTAATATCACTAATGTCTTTCTTTCAGCTTTGAAATTTTGTACCTTTTTAGAAAAACCCATTTTTTTTTATTATTTTGAGATTATTTCACTGAAAGCTTAGCTTACTAATAAAAATGGACTACACTAGATTCACTCTGCCTAACCACGATAACTACTACAATATTTTTAACATTTTTATTTTTCCACAATGAAAAAAAAGACAGAAAAACCTTTTATAGAAACTATATGAAAATAATTATGGAATCCAATACGCGGGCGGGTGTTCGAATCTCGCTACGTTCAATTTAAAAAAATATATTATTTCTAATACAACTTGTATAATGGAATCGAACTCCCATTATAGTTTTGAAAGTCTGTATCGAATCACATCACGTCTCATCCTCGGTCACAAAGTCACAAAAAAGAAAATGACTGTCGACGCTTCATCTCTGTTGAATGAACCGAGCGCAAATTATACGCCGGTGATTGTTTTTGAATTCTATACAAATTGATTTGATTTTGTATAAGTTTTTCTTGATGACGCCATCGTGACATGTTAGAATTTTATTGAACAAGGTGCTTATAGGTTCATATCGGACTTGAAAAATGTTTACGCTATGAGGAATCTCATATAGCAGGGTAGGCAGAGGAAAACTAGTGTTAAGACACTCCGTTCCCTACGCACCGCTCAATTTTTGAGATATTGCGTGTTCAGCGACGGAAATCAACGCTGCAATTTGGTAATTAGTATAATTAATTCTTCAGAGTGAGAGCAAATGGTAGACTGGAGATTGTATATGAATTCTATACGAACTGATTTGATATTGTTTAAGATTTTCTTGACGATGCCGCCTTATACTACTTAGCATTTTATTGAACAAGTTGTTTATATGTATAGATAGCACACAGTATATGACTGTTAACGTGACGGTTATTGGTTCAAGTCCCACTCGAAGTATTTAAATAATTGTTTTCATTTACATAGACTGTTTGGTAAAAAAATGGGGAGCGGCGTTGAGTCCACCACTCAAAACGCTATATCTCGAAAATTGAGCGGACTTCACACTGGGCTGTATTCAAACGGAAACAAAACCAAAAATTTGAATTTCTAAATTCTGCCAAACTATCGTGATTATTTTGACAATAAAATGATGACAGCGAGACGTGCAATGACTTCATTTTATTGTTTAAATAACATATAGTAACGATTTAAATATGGGGCCGTGACTGTGAAAAATTATTTTCGTTTATGCATCATTTGTTTTTATGTAACCGTTATTTAGGTCTTAGTATACCTATCGGGAATACCCTGTATTTCTAAAACTTAGACCACAATATGGAAATAGAAATAAAAAAAAATGCTAACTTTTAAATACCATGCCAAGTCTACTTGGCATTTGGACTTACCTGTATCGTTCTCTCTTCATAATTCATCTTCTATTTTTTTATCTGTATTTTTTACATCAGAAACTGACTGATTAATTTTTGATGTTTTGATTGTTTTGTTTTGATTTCTGATGTTGTTTTTTTTTTTATGTTTTTTTTTTATGTATTTTTTTTTTATTTGTCTTTTTTTTATTTAAGGGATGATTAAATTAAATATCATTTAAATTTAATACTTACTAGTGCAGCGGGTGCTATTTTCGGTCAGACAGTCGACGACGTAGACTTGTAACTATATTTTTTTATTTTCATATATACCCCTCAACTAGCAGAATAGGCAACAGAATCTAGGAACCTAGTCAGAGCTCGTATTTATCGCATTATGGAGGTAGAAAAAAAATATTAAAAATAATAATATTAAATATTTATTTCTGATAGTGGTAATCGAACCCACAACATTACACAATAAAATAATATAGTATCGTTCAGCTGGTCTGATGATGGAGCCAGGGCCTAATATTGAAAATCGCCAGAAGTTACTAGTAACTAGTAAACCATTCGAATTTTGCCTCATATCATTTATAGCAATGATTTTTTTTTAACTAAATAATTTTGATTTTTTTATTGAACAAAACTATCATGTAAGGGTTTTGCGTTACGGTTTTGGGTTCAATCCGCACTCGAGGGAATAAACTATAAAAGAAAAATATTAATTAATATCTTCATTTCTTCGTTCTGGTACCAAGGCAAAAACGCCCCTCGAGGGCGTTGAGTTTACACGATGCCTCGAAAATTCGGCGAAAGGCGAGGAACGGAGCATCTAACCACTAGGTTCCCTGTGCCTGCCTCTGTTATAAGCGGGATATAGCGAGAAGCTGAAAAAAAAAATGTTTTGGCGTAACTTTAACCGTATACACATCGCACACCAAAAAAAACACTCGTTCTCCCGATTCTTTTTTATGTTATTTTCTCTTTATTTTGCTTTCTCTCATATACGAACAAACAGACAGTAGTATATTAATATTAACATATTATATATACATATATATATGCGGTGTGTGGTTAGCTCCATTCATACCAAAAACATTTTCTCGAGAGAAAATTAGTCATAAGGTGTACGTGACACTTGCATTCATAAATTGTGGCTTGTTTGTTTTTCTTAAGTCGTGCCTATACTTATATAGGTACAGTATATGTTAGTCATATTTTTCTGGAAAAAAAAAATACTATTTGCAATTACTGTTTTACCAAAACCTTAAAATTTAAAATATCTTTTTTTAGCTTCACACTTCACGGCTTATCTCTTTGAGAATATCATTTTGGAGATATGTTCTGGAGCGAAGATTGAATTCACGACCGCCATTTTGATAGTGATATGCTGTTTACTTTACAATAGTCTTATATTTATAAAATAAATTATTTCTCATATTTATTTACATTTATATTTTCATTTCTTCGCTCTGTCGAGTCGAGTTCCTCCGCTCATTACACAATGCCTCCAAAGTTGAGCGGAATGTGGGGAACGAAGTGTCTTAACACTATCTTAACCCCGCTGTGAGGGCGATACAGCGTGAAGTTAAAATGATTTCTATCTATGACAAAAGTATTAGGCAATTTTTAAACTTTAAATACTTGCTTATATATTCCATACATCCATCTCTATAAGAGAGATTTTTATTATTAAAAAAAGTAATAAATAAAAGAAAAAACCTTCACAACGAGGAAAGAATGCAATAATGTTTGAGGCGGTTGGAATATTATTGAGTTTATATTAGGTACTCTTTTAGAAAATCTATCAAAGTTTGATAGAAATATTTTCCTCGCTATCGCTGGTAACAAGGCAAAGCGCGGCGTTAAGTTCCACCACTCAACACGCAATGCCTTCCCCTTAGCCTGGCTTTATGCCGACTATAGGGTTATATAAGAGAAATAAATTAATTATGTTTATAAAGCTTCTTCCTGAAAGGCGGAATTTAATTTTTATAAATCACAATTCCGTATTTTCCCTGTCTGGCAAAAGAAGATAAAACATTCAACCACATAGCATTCCAGTCTTTAGAGATTTTAGAGAAATAATTTTAGAGTTAACAAAACATTTTTTTTGTTTTTTTTTTTAATTTTTTATAGCTTAACGCTGCATTCTACACATAACAGAGTATTCACAAGCAATTTATTTGTTAAGAAGTAAGACAATCCGCTGCTCAACGCCGATCTCATGTCTTGTAAGTATAAAAATATAAGTATAAAATTATATCGATTTACGAAATTCACTTTAAAAATGTCAAATAATATTCTTAAAGTAAATTTCGTAAGTCAAGTAACAAACTGCGCTACGATATTATAACAAATCCGTTTCACCGGTTTCCTTTATTTGGCAGGAAGACTCGACACGGCGTAATAATTTTATAGTTTTTCTTGAATAGTACTGAAAGTGGGGCAACTTTAGTAAAATAGTTATGACTCAGTAAGATTCAGTCACGATTTTATAAAGACAAAGGTGGAAGGTTCATCTAATATAATATATTTTTGACTGGTGGAACACAACGCCGCGCAATTTCTCTACGGGGTGTAGGTGTAAGAGCGAAGAAATGCCTGTAGCATCCAATGCCTCCAGAATTCGGCGGAAAATGGGGAACGGAGTGTCTTAACACTGGGTTAGTTTCATTTCAATGGTAGTAGTTTCTCTTTTGTTATTTAATTTTTACATCTTAGCGTTTAATTTCTTTTGAATTTACATTGTTTATATCAATAAAATAAAACCAAAAAATGTTTGACATTAAGTAGCAAAATGCTGTAAGCAAAAGCAGCCACTATACCAAAGTGAAATTGAATTATGGGTCATCAAAAAGGTTGTATGAAGTCATACAAACCCATTCATGACATCAATCTATATGACTCATATTAACATGACACATCATTTAAGGCTTAGAAATAACAATATAATTATTTATTAGATAAATTTTTATATATTATTTTTCTAATCATTTTATATGATTTCATACATCGTAAAATTGCATTGTACATTTAATTTAGCTTCACGCTTAAATGCAGGCAGCAGAATAGGTATAGGGAACTTGGCCTTGGACTTGGACTTGGCCAGTCGTGGCGCAGCGACACGAGGTGTGACTGTAAAACCGACTGGTTGTGGGTTCGATCCCCACTCGAGGAGATGAAATATTTACTTAAATTTATATTTCCATTTCTTCGCTCTGGTGTCGAGGTTAAGGGCGGCGTTGAGTTCTGCCACTCAATACGCAATGCCTCCAGAATTCGGCAGAAAGTGGGGAACGGAGTGTCTTAACACTAGGTTCCCTCTGCCTACCCTGCTGTGTGCGGGATACAGCGTGAAACTGATTTTTTTTTGTAAGTACAATATTATCTCCACACTTCGGCTAATTTTTGACGAAAATCGACTTAGATCTTTGTCTTCTTAGTACAGCGAGAAAATAAAAAAAATCAATCTCGAGTCGAATCTAACCCACAGCAATCAGTCACAGATAATTCCCGTTTGTTAGATAAGTTTGTGGTAAGAAGCTCTGTGATTATTAAGATAGGGTCTTGAAATAGTCCGTAAGGGGCCGTTCAAGTATAACGTAAACACTGTAGGGGGGCGGGGGGTCTTGGGTTTGCTTATTTTTGACGTTTTCAATTAAATATTTCTTAGAGGATTGCTTATTTTTTGATGACATAGGAGAGTGGAGGAGGATAGTTTACCCAAATTTTAAATAACCTTTAGAACGTCTGGCTGGAGTAAAGGCTCACGGTGAGGGTTAATAATAAATATATTCTTGTTACACTATTCTTAAAAACATATTTAAATACGAGCTTTTCTATTTTAACGTAGGTGTGCGTGCACCTTATGTTGGCAGGCACCTTAGGTTACCTCTGAAAGTGACCCAATTTCAAGTTAGTAAGTACGTATACAGTCTCAACTACATATTAGACTATTAAGCAACCAAATTTTCAGCTTTGCTAAAATAACATAGATCTGGTGGCCCTGGGATCTCAGTTCTTTAGTACAAAACAAAGTCATTTCAATTTCCAAAGCCAGAGATTAACCGGCACATTGAAAATAAACCTATTAAGTTCGATTGCATTTCGAAGTTTTAAATGAAAACCAGAGAATAAATCAAAAGGCATTCTACATTTATATGTAAACTTTACAGTTTGCAACAATTCTACTACATTTAACTTACAAAGTATATCTATAGTTCTTAGAAGTCAAGCTCACACTTATAAATAAACATACGTCACTTTGTAAATATTTTTTATTTGTATAATTGTTATGGCAGCTAGATGTAATCTAAATATCACCTAAATCTCTTCTGTTATTCAGTAACTAGCAGATTTACTGACTAAGTAGGAGATAGTGGCTTTGTTTCAAACTCTTCTAATAAATATAATACATAAAATTGGGACCGTCGTGGCTAGTGGCGCAGTGGCACAAATATGTGACTGTACGGTTACGGTACGGAGCGATTGTGGGTTCGCCTCGGGGTAAAGAATAACTGTTTATTTATAAATTTATTTTCTTCGCTCTGGTTACCACGCAAAGTCGTTGAGTTCCACGACTTAACTTGAGATTTAGGCGGAATGTAGGGACTAGACTTCTTTAATACTTCCCAGGTTCCCTCTCCTTAGGTAATGCGCTATGAGCACTGTGTGGAGCTATAACAAGAAATAAACATATATGCACAAAAATATACTCTTTTGATAAGATCCTCTTAATATAAAAAGATATTCGTAAGTACCTAACCTTACAGAAATGGAATAATTACCCTTTACAATGAAAAAAAAAATGTGTACATATTTTTGTAATTAAAAAAAATAAAAATTAGATTCACGCTATATCCCGCACACAGCAGGGTAGGCAGAGGAAACCTAGTGTTAAGACACTCCGTTCCCCACTTTTTGCCGAATTTTGGAGGCATTGCGTGTTGAGTGGCAGAACTCAACGCCGCGCTTTGCCTCGACACAAGAGCGAAGAAATGAAAATATAAACTTAAGTAAATGTTTCATCTCCTCGAGTGGGGATCGAACCCACAACCAGTCGGTTTAACAGTCACACTTTGTACCACCGCGCCACGACTGGCCTTAATCATTCATCATTTTTGTAATTGTTATATTATATTCCTTCAAATAATACTAAATACGGAGAGTACTTTAAAAGCCGTGACACTCGACGCTCATTTCATTGAGGTTGTAAACGAGACCCAGTTTCCTTGTTTAACTGTACCATGTAATGTTATCTAGTGACCTTACTGCAATTAACTTCTAACAACGATGCATCATGGGTGTAAAAATAGACAAATTATACCTACAAGAAAAATATATTCACTTTAAAGAGCTACCTACCTAGAATTATTAAATTTGACAGCTAAGATCTACAGGTAGTACTAGTTCAGGAAAAAATCTGATACTATACATTTTAGGTTAAATCCTAAAAAATAATAGCCTTAAAAGGGGGGCCAAATTTGGTATTAAAGCCGTTAGTTCAAGTAAGGTATAAGATGAAAGGGCACTGGTTTCGCTAAGAAAAGACTCGAGACCAATTTTTGTACGGAACCCTCGGTGGGCGAGTCCGACTCGTGCTTGTCCCGTTTTTATTTAAATTAACGTAGGGATGTTACGAAGTTTCGGCTTTGGTTCTAGTAAGTCAGAACTTCTAATTGGTATAACCCATCCGATTCCAATTTCGGCTACGACACTATTCAACAGAAGGTAACGATTGGAAGTTAGCGGGCGTGTCTAGCGTTTATAAAAAAAAGGGCACGCGGGTGGGGCCAGTTGTGGCGCAGGAGCACAAATGTGTTACTGTAAACGTGACAGTTGAGAATTCGATTCCCACTCGGAAGTAAGTAATACATTTTTTTAATATTTTCTTACTCTTCGCTCTGGTACCAGGGCAAAGCGCGGTGCTGATATCTAACACTGAACACGCACAGCCTCAAAAATTTGACGGAAAGTGGGAACGGAGCGTCTACACTCTGGGCTCCCTCTGCGTACCCTGCACTCTGCGTGATACAGCATTAAGCTGAAAAAAAATTTTTTTTTGAAGTACAATCTTTTATTATTATTAAATAAAGTACCTACCCATATATTGCAAAAACAGAAGACGCACACGGGTGATCTAATTCCCATTGACATTATGACCTCGCGATTAATTACCCGTTTCATTCATATTAATAATATGCTATATTGTTTTGTTTACGCCGTCGTGGTACAAGTTGGACATGTCTTATTATAGCCATTGATTATCGATTCAAATTTGAAAGAGATTTTATTTTGCAAAGAGTAGAGCTGAATGGAAAATAACAAAAGATTGAACTTTTAAAGCATTAAATAAAAAATTAAAATTAAATTAGCTTCACGCTGTATCCCGCACACAGCAGGGTAGGCAGAGCGAACCTAGTGTTAAGACACTCCGTTCCCCACTTTCTGCCGAATTTCGGAGGCATTGCGCGTTGAGTGGCAAAACTCAACGCCGCGCTTTGCCTCGACACCAGAGCGAAGAAATGGAAATATAAATTTAAGTAAATATTTCATCTCCTCGAGTGGGGATCGAACCCACAACCAGTCGATTTTACAGTCACACTTTGTGCCACTGCGCCACGACAGCAAAGCATTAAAAAGTCAATAATTTGATTTTATTTATTTTAATGAAATTGTAAGCAATATTAAATATTGGTATTATTATTTTTTTCGATTTACGCCGAAACACGCTTATGGCTAGGTAGGCTCAGGGAAGTTTAAATTAACGTAGTTCTCAACGCCACACACCGTCCAAGTTTGAGACATAGCTTGTTGAGCGGTGGTACTCAGCGTCTTCTTACCAGGGCAGGGTAAAAAAATATTTTATCCTTCGAAGGTAATCGAACCCATAACCACGGCCTCAATAGACTGGAAAAAATAGTGTCCTTTTATTTTCTATTAATTTCTCGAATGTTACGTGAATGCTTGGAGCAAATCACTTAATTCTCCACCTCCAAGGAAATAAATTTCACGAGGTTGATTTCACTGTCACTATATGACTTACGGGTGTTAGTCACGTCTTAATATTAAATGTAGGTATACAAATTTGCAACCATCAGTGTCGCTGCACCTTTGATATTTATATACGGAGTGCTAAATAGCATGCGACGCCATTTAAATTCAGCTATCGGTATATGCAATGTATATTAATGATAAATCAATCGCATAATAAATAAATGTAAGCTAATATTTTGTACCACACTCGATGTTGCTTAGCAAATCGATAAGGAATGTCGATTTTTTTTATTTTAGCTTTGCTCTGTATCCTACACAGCAGAGTAGGTAGAAGGAACTTATTATTAAGATATTCCGTTCTGTATTTTCTTGAATTTGAAGGCATTGCGTTTTTAGTGACGGAAGTCAACGGCGAGCTGTTCGTCGACACCAGAGCGAGAAAATGAAAATATTAAATATTTAATTTCCTCGAGTGGGTATCGGACCCACAACTTGTCGTATTTATAATCACACTGCCCCTGCGCCTGCGCCTGCGCCGACTGGTCTAAATAAATAAGTTTAAAAAATTAAAACCACCTCCTAGTTCCATTGTTTTCACCAAAACGAAATATGTCAAGAGTCCAAACCAAGATATCTACTGACATTCACGGTCCATCATCAAGCCAGCTTGATACCTCTTTAATATATCTATATTGTGGATGATTGTAAACGCAATGGTTTTGGATTCCATTCTCACTCATAGAAATATTTTTTTCCCTGCTCTTGCAAGACAAAGTGACTAAAATTAGGCTACGCTATGCAACACGCAATACTACAAGTTCGGATATAAAAAGGAGAACGGAGTGTTCTGAGTTCACAATTTTTTTTTCACTTAAATTTTACCTTGGTTATACCACTAAAATAGTGGAAATAGGCACATTTTTGAATATAAAACAAGTAACAGTAACCACATTGCTATGTAAAAATACTCAGCGTTTGACATATATTAAGTAGAACGCGTGTATTGACATATTATTTTGTTTAATTTATTGCTTATGCTTAACAATGGATCGTCTATTTAATATGTAAAACGCGGCTTTGAGGCGCCAAATATTTGTACCCTAAAATAGGTAGCTTTTTATAGTCCTTCGTAGAAGTTTATGAAAGTCAAAGAAAATGTTTTGATGGTAATCTTTAGTTATAATCAGTGAAGCGTTGTGCTAAAATTTGTTTTTGATTATAAATTATTGTGAAATATTGAGGCCACGTGCGAAAAAATATTTGACTGAGATTGTAATGACTACTTATGGCACAATAAATGGAGGCTAACTCACAAATTACAATTTGTATTGCCATAAAATTTGAAAATGGAATTTGGCAATTTTTTTTAATTTGTTTACAGTACGGTTGTGGAGTCACAGAAATTGATGAATTTATTATTTTCTACCCACTGAGAAGGGCAGGACAGAAAATAATTAAAGGTAAGAAAAATCTTAAAAAGAAGTGTGAGCAGCTATCTTCAGTTAACTTCAGGGCTACTGCTAATTAAATACCAAGCATATATTTTCACATCTCTAAACGTTTTGATGTCGAGGAAACAAAAGTCTCAACTTCCTCTCGATGATGTCACCAATCGCATATTGAATTAGCAAAAAATATAATTGTAATGAATGTACACCACAAATTTTTACTTCTATTTCCTGTTCGTAACAGGAAACTCATTTATAATTATTATTTCTTTGCAAGATTTTGTTAAATAAAAGTCGTTTCGTTTTCACAAGGTCAAGTTCATCGAATGGTGCTATTTTGATATAAAATCATTAGTAACGTGGCCGTCGTGGCGAGGGGGCAAAACGTGGGAGTTTAAGTTTGTGGGATCGATTCCCAATGAAATGTTTAATATTTTCATATCTACACCCTGGTTATAAGGCAAAGCGTCACGTTCATTTCCGCCTCTTAACACTCAGAACCGCTAGAGTTCAGCGGAAAGTGTCAACTGTGTGTGTGTCACTGGTGTCAAGGCAAAGCAGGGAGTTGTATTCCGCCACTCTACAGGCAATGTCTTCAGAATTCGCGACAAATGGGGAACGGAGTGTCTTAACTGAAGATTCTCTCAGCGTACTCTTCTGTATCTGGGATACACCGTGAAGATAAAAAAAATACAAACAACTGAAAAAAAATCTAAGAATTTTATATCATTACACATTTTATTGTTACAATAAAACCTTAAAAGGGCCATTAAAATCGTGAAATCATCACCATACTCCACACTTCATGCATACATACATACACACATACTTCCATAGTAACAATGTGAGTCACCGTTATACTTTTAGCACGACACGAGTCGCGTTTTTGGTACGTCCCGTATACAGACGTGTATAACATACTAATAAAATATATTACTAATCGTATTTACTACTGTATAATTTCATTCATTTTTTTTTCGTTGCGTCGTTCCAATTGTTTAATTTGTTGTAACTTGGTTTGTAATAGTAAAAGGTTTTAATATCGATCGGTTTACGCTTTGTGCAGACGGAACCGATATATAGTGTAAATCACTTTCAAAGAATGCATATAACAAGAAAGAACCTAAAGAACAAGTGTAACCGCTGAACACCAAATTTTAGAGACTTTTTGACTACTAAAGTGGAGAAATGAAAACAAGTCAAATATATAAATCCCCCGCGTTCGGATAGAACCCACAACCATAGTGTTTATAGTCACAACTGCCTCGCACGCTACATCACACTACACCACACCACAACTGCCTCGACCGCATAAAAAAAACAATAGCGTAGTCTTAAAATACTATTTAAATTACATTTTCTATTTCAAATATGTACCTATGTATATTGACATTTGTGGTAATAAAAAAAAAACCAGATATTGCCTTTTTATACACATTTAACTTAATATCTACTAACTTAATACCTTTTACACCTTCCCTTACCTTGTTCTCAACGCCTATCGGAGGATAGTGGGTTCGGGATGTGGAAGATATAACCGAAGTGGTCATAACCTCTACTAAGGAGGATTTTATATGATAACCGCCTGGGTTTCACATGGTGAAGATTTCCTCCTACACAATAGGTTTTCAACGGTCATGAAGACGCTAAATGCGATTCTTGCAGCAGAGTGCGGAGTTTCTGTTTTGCTCTTCATCTAAATCTGTTAAGCAATTTTTGCCTGAAAGTGGGAGAAAGAATCATCTACACAAACTTTCATATTTATAGTATTACGTAGGGTTTATATATTGATAAATTTTAAATGTTCTGTTGTGTTCATATCTTTACTTAATACTTTATTATCTGCAGAAAATAGCCGACAATTTCACTTAAAGGTCTGTGGCTTGTCATTATCATTTTGACATTTATTGTTTATGACTTTGCTGTCATTTTTTATATGATAGATTGATAACAGTATAACACTACCATTGATGTAAATTTAAATTATTTAGACTTTGGACTTAGTTCATCAATACTTATTTGTTATATTAATTAAGTGTTAATGAGTTAGTATTGAAATCATTTTCTGCCATATTGCGTTTTAATATGTCTCTATTAACTAAATCTATGTTTTTACTTAGATCGACAAAATTATCACCCGGTAAGTGATTTTCTTTATATTTACAGAAATAAATGCACAGTAAGACAAATACAAGACAGAAGTTAATCTTGGTTAACTATATATATTGTAATCTAAACAATATCCAATATATGTTATTAATATTTCTAATAAAATATACATATTACATATTATTAATATTTCCTATAAAAGTTAAACAAGTATAACTATAGACTCTTGTAATTTCTTAACACTGTTTTATTTTTCTTTCAAGCCACATTGACCTTACAAACCATTTTATAAAAAAAAAATCATTTTTAATCTCTTTATATATTTTTAATCTTTTTATAGATAATCTTATTAGTCAGAAAAAGAACAGTATCTTTAAAATAGCTAATATTTATTAATACATTAACAGGTATATCAAAACTATTCTCTTCAAATGCAGCCATTCCTCAATTTGAAACATTAGCTATATCTGTACCTAAGAAGAATGTGTTTCATGTAGAACTGAACCGCCCAAAACAAATGAATGCCTTTAATAAAGTTATGTGGAAGTAAGTATGATTCATACATTACAGATTTTAGTATACATCACACATTATTTAGCAGATTAGATAGAAGAAACCTAATGTTAAACACCCTGTTCCTCCAGCCAGTTTTTTTTCTAAAAAAGTGCATGCCTGTAGCTCCTCTGGTGTTACATGGGATCAAGGGTGGTGGTGATCACTTACCATCAGGTGACCCGTACGCTTCTTTTTCCATGGTAAAAATATTATGTGGTGAAACTTAACATGGATTTCTTGCTCTGGTAACAAAATTACAGGACTGTCCCACCATGCAACAATCAATTCTTAATTCAGTGGAAAGTGAAATGGAAGAACGGAATTCTCTATGTTAAAGATAGAAGAGAACTTTGTTGTCATAAAATACTTATATTCGCTTATTTTACTTATTTCTAAACTTTTTTTTTTAATTTTCAGAGAGCTAAATGACTGTTTTGCTTCACTAAATGATAATTCGGAATGCAGAGTTATTTTATTAACTGGTAGTGGCAAACATTTTACTGCAGGTTAGTTATTATTATTTTTAACATTTTTAAAATATTATTCCACACTTGGGAGTCTTTATTATTACATAAAATATTAAATGATAAAAAATATGATTACAATTAGCAAATATTGGATATATATGAAATATGCTCAGAATATAAAATATAATAAGTTCAAGTTTGTTTGGTTAAACATGGTAATAAAATTTTACTACAATATTTTATTTGTGTTAAGAAGTAAAATATTATCAGTTTATTGAGGAAAAGAAATAATCTGTATTAATATTATAAAAAATAACAACTCATCTGCTTATTAGTTTGCATAAAAAATATATATATATTAGTGTTAAATAATCAATTTATTAAGGCATGGGGACAAATTTATATAATTAAATTAACAACTATTATTGTGCAGTCATTAAACATTTAATTATTAAAGGTGGGTTTCAGTTTAAGTTTCTGTGATTATAATATGCCTCAATTACTAACTCTATGTCCATTGATATGGTGATAGTAGATTTTTTTTCATGATAATATAGGACACTGTCTTATTTATATTAGAAAATAAAAGACTAGAAAAATACAGAATATACTAAAATGTATTTAATGATAATTCTAAAATTATTATTAAATAGATAATTAATAACATAAATAAATACACCTTCGTTTTCTTCATAATTAATTAATTAATAAATGATATTGATAACATTCAAGGTATCGACTTTAACAGTTTGCTGGAAGAAGAGCAAAAAGCTCAAGAATATGACGATGTTGCGAGGAAGGCTCGAGTTTTTCAAAATTTAATAGGTTATTGTCAAGTAAGTTGTTTATTATTAAAAAAAATGTTTTTTAGACTAGTCATTAGTTAAACTTATTGTTATATTGTAGCTAAGTTATACAACATTCTTGGTGGGAATTGAACTGACATCCGTCAGTTTTGTAAGTTCGATTACCACTGGGGAAACGAACTGTCAACTAGGTTCCCTCTGCCTACCCTGTCAATATGCGAGATACAACATAAAAAACTAAAGAAACCTTGATTTTTTTTTAATAAAATTGTTAATCTCAATTAATGTAACATGATTTTTATTCAAGCACTATATAAAAATATTTCTAATTTCCTACTTCCAGGACGGTATAACAGCTTTAGAAGATTGTAATAAACCAATATTGGCGGTAGTGCATAATGCGTGTGTCGGTGCCGGTGTGGATCTTATCACGGCAGCTGATGTAAGGTAAATATTTTTTTAAAGAAGGCAAAGGGAACCTAGTGTTATCTGTCATTAATCGCATCCAGTATTCACCTTAAATATATATGATTGTATACACAGTTTTAATCTTTTTGCTATTGTACATTTTCTCTTTTATCAATTGTAGGTGCTTAGACATTTCGTTCCCTATGCAACGTCCAGATTTCGTTACATTATTGGCGTAACACAACGCCGTGCTTTCGCTTTGTACCGGAAAAAGGAAATTAAAATAATTAATTCCCTTGAATTCGAATCGAACTTACGCTTACGCCGTGGTGGCGTAGTGGCGAGCGAGTTATAATGTTAGTGGCGATACATATATATTTAACAAAAAAAATAATTATTAAGAATACAATGTAATCGATTACTAATTTAATATATTAAGTATAAAATAATAAAACTTTCAGATATTGTACAGAGGAAGCTTGGTTTCAAGTGAAAGAAGTAGACCTAGGTCTTGCGGCCGATGTTGGAACTTTACAAAGGCTACCTAAGGTATTCAAAATATGATTTTATTTCTTTTCTTTTTCATTTTGACCCCTTTCCCGTATAGCAAGTAGAAAGAGAGAACTTAGTGTTAAAACACTCCGTTCGCCACTTGTGTATTTTTTGTTATTGAACTGATTGATATAAAACAATTAAGTTTATGTTAAGAGAAATTTGCCTATAGTGAAAACTGCATTCAAGTCGGTTAAGACGCTTCAGACAAACAGGCAAAAAAAATCAAAATAATCGTTTTAGGTTCTATTACTGCACACTAATCAGCTTTTATCTCCGGCATCGCCACCGTTGACGACAAACAAAAACTAAAAGTTGTATATGACATGTGACATATAAAGTACCCAAGATACTTCGACCGCCATTTTGGGTTACATCGAAATATTTAACGTGATGTAATACTGCCTAAAGTTAGCATTTCCTATATAATGTAAGGTTTTTTATGAAGGTTATACTATAAGTATAGAAATATACAATATATTGTGAGATCTGAAAAATAGATTTATATATATATATATATTTAATATAATTTACAGGTAATCGGCAACACGTCTACTGTAAGGGAGTTATGTTTCACCGCAAGAAAATTGCCTGCGAAAGAGGCTTTGGAACTCGGCTTGGTCAGCAAGGTGTTTAAAGATAGAGAAAGGTGGGTTTTTTTTCAGTTGGCGGTAGGGTAATCAGATGGAACCTGTTTTGTATTATTTATATTTGATTATAATAATGTATGTATAAATGAGTCATTTTATAGTGACTAGATGGGTTTGATACTTCAGGACACAGATCAGCCACTTAACAAATAATGTATCTTAGAGGAAAGTTGGAAAGTGGAGATTGAAGTGTCTTAACACTAGGTTCCCAGGTTTTCCCTGCCTACACTGTATATGTGGGTGGGTGAATAAAACACACACTTACATATCCACAAATGTGGATATGGTAGTGTGTTTTATTTATATTATAAATTTAATATTATTTTTATGCTTTATTTTAACAAAATATTAGCATTCTGCACTTCTTCTGTTTATAAACGGTTACTCCTCCATCCGCACAGTTTTCTAAAAAATGGATACAAAGTTTTTGTTTTATCTATCTTTCTATTATATAAAAATTAAGAAAAAAGTATTAAAAAAGTAAATAAAGAAAAAAATACATTGTTGTGAAAGCGGATTTATTATTTACTTTATTTTTCAATCATTGCAAGGGTTCACGAGCGAGGGAGGGTCATATTAGTAGATGAAGATATATGAATTATACAGAGATTTTTTTTCTATTTTAGTGCCATCCAAGAAGTTCTAAATACAGCTGAAACAATTGCAACAAAAAGTCCTGTAGCGGTACAGAACACTAAGAAATCTTTAGTTTATTCACAAAGTAGACCAAATAAGGATGGGCTCGAACATATTGTGAGTATATTAAGAATTAATTTTTAATCTATATGACGACTAATTTAGAACCATTATTTCAGTTCCAAGTCATATTAAGTGGTATCTGCAATATTTTTTTTATAATAGAAAAGATATTAATGTACGATGCGATATAAGTACGCGGCGTTGAGTTCCGCCACTTAGCAATGGTTCGAAAAATTTGTCGTAAAGTGGGAAACGGAGTGTTTTAACATTAACTTTAATGTACATAATAAATTACATGAAATACTTTAAATGTGTCTTTTCCATTTCAGAAACTAATAAACCAATTAATGCTGCAAAGTGAAGATTTAAGAAAGGCAGCCATGGCTCAAGCTACTAAATCAAAAACGGAATTTGAAAATTTATAAAAAAATTAAAAAAACGTCTACACATATCTTTATAAAAAATATATTTATATTAAGTTATATATAATACTTAGAAGAATAAGAAAAAACTTTGTTATACAGTATTTTTGCTACAATACCTATAAATATTTTTTAAATTAAGAAGCAGTTTACTTAGGGTTTTGATATATTTTTCATTATGTATGTATGGATGAAATGTTTTTAAAGTAATATACATTTAAAAATGATTTTGATTTTTATTACATTGTTTGTGACAAGGGAAAGAAAATAGATATTTTCAATAAATAAGTAATTATAATATATTATATTATATCTACTTATTTATTTTTAAAGATATAATACACATAATATCCAACGACGATGGTTTACACTCTAAAACAACGATATTTTTTTAAGCTTCATGTTATATCCCGCATGATTTGCGTGTTGAATAGTCCAATTTGATATAAATTTATTTGAATATGCGTTGTAAATTACCTACTTCTGTATGCAGTTTTAAATTACATAAACGAGAATATAATCAAAACGCTTATAAAATTTCAATATCAAATATGTTTGAGGCCAGTCGTGGCGCAGAGGCACAATGTGTGACTGTAAAAAATTGACTGGTTGTGGGTTCGATCCCCACTCGAGAAAATGAAACATTTATTTACATTGATATTTTCATTTCTTCGCTCTGGTGTCAAGGCAAAGCGCGGCGTTAAGTTCCGCAACTCAACACGCAATGCCTCCATAACTGTGAAAAGTGGGGAACGGAGTGTCTTAACACTAGGCTCCCTAGGCAGAGGGAGCCGTGTGCGTGAAGTTAAAAAAATATGTTGTAAAAAGAATCTGTCTGAAGTCTGATTATGTTTTTGTAACATTATCATTCAATCTAATTTAATCAACAAAAATGTATCCTGAATGTGAACGTGCTATCTCCGCGCAACCTCTTACTTCTACGTACAAAAAGCGTTTTAACTTCCCTTTAAATAAACATAGTAAATATTTCACATCTCTATAAGTACAATGGATTTAAGTTTTAAGTTTTTCCTAATTGTATCGATTTTAATTTTTTTTATACGAAATACATAAAAATGTAATACATACAAATGTAATTTACAAATATTCATCTTTAATATACATTTATAAACGAAACAGTAACATATTCTTTCAATGGATACCCCTAAAGTAAAATGTAAACTAAAATCTTAAAAACCATAAGCAAATAACTTAACAATCTAAAACTTAAAATATGTAATTGAATTATATATCGTTTCGAACTGACGTCAGAGGTGTGACGTCAGCGCACGTAACAAGTAAATAGGGTAACCTACTTTACGGAGGCATTACCTGTCCCAATATAGATCTTCTATAAATAGAATTGGAGGTCCAATATGACTGCAGCCTGCAAGTAGGCCATTGCAATGATTTGACCTATTTATTTTTCAATGGTTGGCATGAACGAGAGAACAGGGTGCTTCGCGACTTCATTCAGTAACGAACTCGAGGCCGGGCTGACCTACTTTAACGCTCACAAACCGGCTATATTTATTTATTACTGCATTCTATATTGCTATGATGTGTTAAATTCGCTAAAAATTACATTTAATTTGAAGATTTCAAATTGAATTTTTAAAAGAGCAGAGATAAGTGTAATATCAGTGAAAAACGTCAAAATATTTAAAATATCCCGCGTAAATCCAGGGATACTGTAATATCGAGAATCAATTAATCTGATTGGCTGTTATTTAGCTCGAGCGTTGTGATTGGTCGGAATTCGTGCTGTAGCAAAAACAGCCAATCACAGGCAGAGTTACCCTTGTAGCATACGACAGCCACGCCACCTGTCGCTTCACGTTGCGTTCATTGAATACCGCCCGGACTGTTTGACGCAAGCGCACTGAGGCCCAACAAAGGGCCGAAATAAGATTCGCAAGTGAAAACTGATGTATTTATGTTATAAAAATGGTGAAATCTGTGAAGTGGCGGTTAGAAATTAGGATATTCGACGTGTCGAATCATGACCGAGGCATCTGAAAAGTAAGTTGGGTGTTCGTTATACAGTTTTTTTAGATACGTGTTTCGCCCTGCACTGAATAGGTAGGGCCTTACCCCGGCCATTTTTCGAGCTCAATAAATGTTTTATAAGACTTATTACAAGTGCTAAGGTTTAATATTAGTCTTTTCAGCTCAGTTGAGACCTAAAATAAGATATATAAGTGAAGAAACTTATAAAAATTCAATGTACGACCGCCGCCCTTAGGTCACCTGTGTATAGCTATAATCAATGAGTCGACGTTCATTCACAATAAAGTACATCACTCCTTTCGGGGTCATTTGAAGCTGGCAGAACGAAGCTGTTTCTCTCAATGAATTACATACGAAAATTTACAACGTTTATAAGAATGCTATAGAAGAAATTAAATTGTATAAATGGATATATATGCCTTTGTAACAATTCATTGATGATTTTAGTATGAAACTAGTTTTATTAGCTCAGTTTATTTAATATAGGAAATAAAGTTATAGGAAATAAATGATTAATCATTTTTATATTAGAACAAAGAACAAAATAGACTTAAAAGATAATTATAAATAATCTAAGTAACATAAAATCTGGCACACCTTTTTTTATAATTTGAATGTCAAGCACTTCATATCTTGAACAAATACTATTTATATGAATTTAATTAATAAAAAAATATTAACAAAAAAAAATCTTTATTAATTTGAAAAAACCAATATTATGAATTATATTATTTGAATAATAATTTATATGCCATATACAATACACATTATTTATTGGTATAAAATAACTTAATATTATATTGCATGTGATACTTAAATGAAAAAGAATTAATTCTCCTTTACTTATAAAAATACTTTCATAATATATTGTATAATCAATTATTATTTTGCATTTTTTTAAGGATGAAATGAAAACATGGTCTTAGCTTAAATATAAATAATAAAAAAAATATTTTAAATAAAATTTATTCTACATATAAGGCTTTTGCTAATTAAAATATAATAAGCTTATAAACCTTACAGCTATTTTTTGTATTAATGGATTTTACATAAATATAGACAGTAAAATAATATTTAATAACCAAGATTTCTATTGAGGCTGATAGCTGTAAACAGGAGGATTGTACACTAGGCTACCATTACATCCTTGCTTTATGCAAGATAAAAAGTACTATGAAAAGCAATACAAATGCATACTACCATTTTTATTCTAGATTACCCAAAAAATGGGATCACAAGAAGTAGCTTTCAAAAGAAAAAAACATTAAAATCAGAGCACCCAGTCAAAAATTCTGAAGTAACACAAACATAAAAAAAAATACCAACAGTATTTTTGATAAATAAATTTCTTTTCTTACAGAAGTCAGTTAAAAACTTGCCTTTTTATTTTATACAATTGATTATCAGCTTTTTCTACAATTTTTTGATATCTTTTTCAGTAAAATAATTTCTATTTATTATTTCATAGCAATATTAAGACATTATCACAGTCAAAGTCTGATGTATTTTTGTTTAGCTTCATGCTGTATCCTGAACATAGCAGGGTAGGCCTGAACCGAAGACACCATATTGTCTTTCGTTTATTATAAAGATTTCTTAAGTAACAACAATTAGTTACATGTCTTTACTTGATAATACTGGAAATTAGATTCAAAGATATGTTTAAAACTGAACCTATATGGTTAACCCTCAGATTGAAATTATTTATAGTAATTAAAGTTTTTGCAATAAAAAAAAAGGTTTCATCTCGTGGTTGGTGCACCCGAGTTGAACCATTTCATCACATACAATGTAGATCTGTTCAAATCATAGGGACCCACTCTATGTAAAAGGCTTGACACTTTGGGTCTGCGTAGAGACGTCTCCTCGTTTTGCGTATTTATCATGGGGAGTGTTCTAAGGAACTGTTTCACCTGGAACCTGCTGACCAAATTTTGAAACCGCAAAGTAGGGCACGAATACGTGACACTCAACTAATGTTCGTTTTTGGGGAAATTACCTTCCAAGCGCCACAAAATTGTGGAATGTCCTACCTGCGGCAGTGTCTTCAAGTTGTTACGACATGGGTACCTTCAAAAAGCCCGTCTACTTCCACCTTAAAGGCCATCAACGCACCTGTGGTATGTGAGTTCCGTCGTGGGTGACGGTGATTTCTTACTTCCTTCACCTGAGGGTAATGTGAAGGATGGCTGATGTGAGAAATCACGGTCAACACGGGACACCGTATGCACTTCGACTTGTCTTTTTCACAAAAAGTAAATAAATAAAAATCTTATATTAAGTTACGCCACCAATGTGTGAAAAAAGTAACATATGATCGTGTAAATGGGAAAAGAAATATTTGAATTTAATTAAAAATATATATTCGACATAATATTTTAATTTGTTATTTTTTCAAAGTATGCTTTACAGGTTGCACTTATTTATCACTGTTTACCCTGACTTTTCTACTTTGAATTTTTTACCAAAATTTTTGTGAATTAGATTTTTTTAGCAGGAACATTGGACAAGTAGGCTAAAGGAACCTACTGTCAAGAAACTCTTGTCCCCATTAAAACACTTCCGGTACTCGCTTTCCGCAGATTACTCGAGACATTGCGTGTTGAGTGGCGAAACTCGACGCGGAGCTTTACCAAAGCGAGGAATTAAAAATATCAAATATTTCATTCCCTTGAGTGGGAATCGAACCCAAAACCGTCACGCGTTACGACTGTAGTGGCTACAATCCCTCAAATTATTATCATTATAATATGAATGGCATAAAGATAATTTTCGTTTACTTTCTATTTATGAGTATCATATCTACTACTCAATTTAGTATTACAGTTTTTCTACAAAGCAGACTAGGCAAAGAGGACTGAAATTTTTTTTGGATTGTTCACCATTCTCCGTCGTTTGGCGGAATCGAACGCCGCGATTTGTACACTTTTCTTATAATTTTTGAAAAAGATAGTGAATGGCATCAAAGCAACACAACGAGAACCAGCTTCTACAACTTCAACTTTAATTTGTATTAACGGTTTCCCACGGGAATTTTAACTGTCACTCACTTATTAAGCAGCCTATATTCAACTATTGGGATGTCAAAGTTCACACAACATTCTGAAATGCTTGTTTTGTAACAGGCTGTCATTTTAAAAGGCAAAAGTAGGCTCTGATATAATTTTTAATATGTTAAAACATTCAATTTTTATACTAGTGACACAAGTGACAGGCGGACAGGACTGGTTTTGCTTCTTTTTTTTCTTTCTTTCCTTTGCTTTACTTTAGGTTCCTCCTCTAATATGAATAAGCTTTGTATGTTTTTGACAGGAACACCCTATATTACAAATTATTTCTCCACTCTCTATTCACATTGGAATGCATCTTAAGTGGGTCTGTATTTATATATCTTTCTTAAGTCTGAGATTGATCTTGAGATGCCGTTTTCATTCATAGATATACAATTTATGAATGAAAAAAATAAATCAGCTTCATGCTGTATCCTGCACACAACAGTCATAACACTACATTCTATCTACCTACCGCAGAGGGAATCTAGTGTTAAGACACTCTGTCCCCCACTTTCTGCCGAATTCTGGAGGCTAAGCGTGTTGAGTGGCAGAACTCAACGCCGCGCTTTGCCTCGATAACAATTTATGAATGAAAACAATATTTCAAGACAGATCTCACCCTTGAGAGCGGTTTACAAATACGACTCCTAATACCTCTCCTTCTAATGTGGAACTAGATTTAGAAAGCACATATTAATAATAATTTAATTCATATCGATGGCTTGTATAAGATTCGAACCCAGAACATTCCTAATCAAGAAACAATTTAAAGTTTATAATTTAAGCAAAGTACAAAGAGTTTTGACACTATGCAGGATACAGCGTGAAGATAAAAAATGCATATTTAAATTAGAGAAGTTCCACTTTCATAAGTATTTTAAAAAATACACATCAAATGTCTTTCTAGTATTACATACCTACAGCTTGATATCCAACTCGCTTGTCTAATTAACTAATCAACGTTCGTAGACAGGATATGACAAAGTAGACTCAAGTTTTAATTTGAACGGCGGCTTGAATTTATTGTCGCTATATCTGTATATGTAACTATAATTATTAATTGTTAATCGTGGATATAAGAATGGAGGGGCCAGGTAGTAGGCACCTGCTCTTGAATATTAAGCGACAAAATAAAATATTCTCAAAAATAAAAATCTATAATATTATTAAAAAAAAAACAGCTTCACTCTGTATCCCGCACACAGCAGGGTAGGCAGTGGGGACCTAGTGTTAAGACACTCACTTCCCTGCTTTCTGCCGAATTTTGGAGGCATTGCGTGTTGAGTGGCAGAACTCAACGCCGCGCTTTGCCTCGACACCAGAGCGAAGAAATGGAAATATTATTTTAAATAAATATTTCATCTCCTCGAGTGTGGATCGTACCCACAACCAGTCTGTTCATTTTATGCTCCTGCGCCATGACTGGTGTTCTATAATATTATAGATACACAAATTTAATTAAAAATATTTTTTAATTGGGGAACGGAGTGTCTTAACACTAGGTTCCCTCCGTCACCCTGCTGTGTGCGGGATACAGTATAAAGTTTTTTTATATACAGATACACCCTTGACTATAATAATATAGATATGTTCCTAACTACCTATAAACAGTTGAATTAATGTATGAAGGTGATCGTCACAATTAAGGATTTTCGTACTATTATACTTAATATATGATAAAAGCTAATCTAACTTGATCAGTTTTAAGAAACAAAAAATAAATATGTAACAAATGTTTAAAAATATAATTTTATAGCGGAGTAAAGTTGAATAGGAATTAAAAAATAAGCTTAATGTTTAGACATTCCGTTCCACACTGTCGTTGTGTCGATGGTTGTGGATTCGATGTCCACTTGGGGACATTTCTAGGCTCTGGTAGAACAAGCTCCGGCGTTGAGTTCCGCTACTATATGTCTAATCTATGCCATGCGGGATAAAGCGTGTTCGAAGGAGAAAATAATAATATTTGCATACTCTCCACAGCAGTCCCCACCTGGTGCGCGTGCGAGCGCAGGTAATGTGCCGGGATGAAGGCACCGGCGGCTGGATGGCGTTGGGCGGCGGTGGTCTCGCCGAGGTCATGGTTAGCCGGCGTGGAGGTACGTTGGTTCCTGTACTGGTTTAAATATGGGAGTAATAAAACAAACGGCGTCACGTTCCAATTATTATATTAATCTCACTTATGTGTTTTTTTTTGTCTATTTTATTTTAAGTTTTTAAATGATAAATTTATACAATTTATAAAGTAAATTGAACTTGTCATTAATAAGTGTGTATAATTAAATTCATAATAACTTACTCTTTCTATATATTTAAATAAAAGTTGTGCAATTCCAAATATAATGGTCCTATATGTATAGTGTCGCTTGTCGTATTTATCAGTTGTATGGAACTGTTTATTAAAAAAAATATTGTAAAATAACAGCTTTGAATAAAAGATCATTATTGTACAATATAAAAAGTTGTCCAATCATATTTTAAGTATTGTTGATATTCTTTAAGCAAAATGTTAGTCTTGTTTGGCGCTGCCTGATTTTCATTATATTTAAATCGAGGAGCGAGTTTCTTTCATAAACTATATTTTGATATTGAACAACAATTAACGTTGTTAAATAATACCACCTAATAGTTCTAGGTTTAACTCTCATTTGATCCAATTTTCGGTAAAAATGTCTAAACCAAAGTTTATTTAAAACTCTGCCTGGAAGAGATCACTTGCGCCTTCCCACCAATAATTTTATGCATTTCTTCCTTCTTTTTGCTTTGTGTTATAATGATAAGCCTTAATTTAAAAAAAAATAGTTTATATCATTATATTTTCTGTCACGTCGAAACGAAGGTGCATGAAAGAATTTTTTTGCTTACCAGAAGCAGAAAGAAGCATAGACACAGCGCCCGCGTGCTCACAGAACACACCTAAGCCAGAATATTATATACACGGCAGGCGTATCAGTGATAACGTGGTGAGTTTGTAGAATTTTTCTTTCTATTGTTTTTTTTTTTCAGTTTGTGGATTCGTTTCCCACTCGAGGAAATGTAGTATTTAATATTTTAATTTCGTCGCTCCGGTGTAGAGTCAATGCCCGCCGTTGTGTTCCGCCACTCAACACGCAATACCACCAGGATTCGGCAGAAATTGGGGAACGAAGTGTCTTAACACTAAGTTACCTCTGCCTATCCTGCCGTGTGCTGTATACAGCATGACGCAAAAAAAAATATTTACCTGTTCTGGTGATGCGTTTTGGTGTCTGTCAATAACAACTCAATACCTCTATGTATATGATTATATGTATATATTTTTTTATCAATAAAATTGCCCCTAACTGTTTGTGCATGTTTTATTAGCTTTGTTCTCAATAAAACATTTTTTTTATTTTTCCATTTCAGCTCGTCCTCGATTGCACACTCAAAGATGATTTCCAATATCACAAAGTAATGCCAACGTTCCACCACTGGGTGTCCGATGAGAAACGTTTCGGTCTAACATTCCAAACTGCGGCCGACGCGAGGGCCTTCGACAAGGGCGTCAGGAAGGCGGTCAGCGAATTGTACCGTGAGTTGCTTTGGTTTTTCATTTTTTATGAGTATTTTTTTTTTTTTTTTATAGAAAATACTGTTGAATTGAAAATCTCCTCCTCTTGCGGGCAAGTCCGTTAAAAAGTAGTAAAAACCTGGTTAACTGAAAGAATGTGGCATGGCAATAATGGGCAAGTAGGGTCTATTTTATTATATTTGGTGGGACAGGTTAAAACCTTGGTCGTTTTATTGTAAAATTGGCAAGAGGAATTAAGAGTTAGTTCTTTTAAAAGCTTTTGTAGGTATTTCTTTGTAATATTTATTTAAAAAAGCAATAAATATATCATGAACATATGAGGAAGACTGTTAGTGTGGTTTTGGTTTTTTAATAAGTATTTATTGTTTTTTTGCTAGGAAATTACTTGAATAAACGAACTAATTGGTGTTTTTGTCATAGTTCAAATGAAAAGTTCATAGGTTAATCATTTTATCTTAAAATTGGAAAGAAGAATTAGGCAACGCAGTTTTAATAGATTTTTCTTTGTAATAATTATTCGATAAATTAAATAAAAAATTAGAGTTCAATTTATTCCACTTTGATAAGAGAATTAAAAAAAATATTCATACTTTTTAATATATTTTTATTACAAGAAAAAGCTTACCAACTTTTTAAATTTTAAAGGTCTAAATGCTTTTCCTAATATTTTATAGAAGAGGCAAAAAAAATGTTTTCTTTTTTTTTAACTACTGTGTTGTATTTTGACATATATGATACAAACTAAATATAAAATTTATTCAAACAATTTTTTGTGATATATGTATGTAATTTCATTAATAGTTTTTGTGTCATATTATTTAAAAGAAAATACATATAATAACATGAGCCGACTTATCTAATGTATGTTTTTGCTTTCCCGCTACTGCTTTCTTATGTGGTAAGTGAATATTTATACAGTCCGGTCGATAAATCGTGGTCGCTCTGAACTTAGCTGTAAATAAATGGCTGCCCAAATTTTGATTCTAGGAATTTATTGTTGTAATTTTGCTTCCCGATTGAACAATGCGCAAAAATTTCAGAAAGCCTAACTTCGGAGCGTCCACGACTCATCGACCGTACTGTACTTAAGTTTAAAGAGGTTTTTTATTCTTATTAAAAATATATATTTCTTTTCTTTAATTATTTGATACATTAGCATAAATGTGTGACATTTTTATTTCCAATATATAAAAATCATGGTACCTAATAATAATCTTTCAGCAGTATCTATACGTATAATAAAATTGTAAGTGATCACTGTTACTAAAGTGATTATGATTAAGATATTTGAAAAAAATATATATTTATTTTTGCATTTATCATTATTTTATGGATATCTAAAATCTTGTGGATCATAAAATATATATATTTTTAACTCTTGTCTGTCTGTACTATAATCTGATAAACAGCTTAACCGATTTAAATTCAATTTAGGTACAGATTGCAAGCAAACTTCTAACATTTAGTTTTAGTATCTGTTATATATCAGTTCGGATGCAAGACGCAAATATGTAATATAAAATGTTTTTCAGGTCTGGGTGGCGCATGGCCATCAATGTACGGATACCAAGGCAAGAAAAGCGCAATGAAGCCCGCTGAGGATGACGAGGAGAATCATATATTTGAAGTAAGTGGAAAATTGTATTATCTTTAACTTTACATAATTTTGAGAATAAGCAACTATTAAACAAACTAAAGCCAACACAAATACCTACTTTAATACATTGTTGTAACTACATTTAAATAATGTGAGTGACTAAAAATTTTATTAATTTATTGATCGTTTTCTTCACTCAGCTCGCATAATGCAAAACGCTTACAATTATTATTTAAAAATGGTCCAAAAGTAACCTTTGCCCCAAACCGACACTAATTTAAAATAAAAGAAAACCCAATAATTTGAAAATAGAAATTAGTAAATAAAAAAAGTCATATAAATTTACACATGTTCCTACATGTTCCCACAGTGCCTCAACCTCCCCTCCGAGTCGCGCTCCAGTTCGGAGAAGTCCACAGCGAGTCGAGCGCGGCACGACGAACTCACTCAAACGCCGATACTGTCAGCCATCACTCTACCACATCACCATACGCATCCCTTGAATGGTAAGGCATTTTGTATATTTTAGTATTAAACTATTGTGAAAAAGATTTTGAGTATTAAAATTACTTTACCATATTTTTTTTTATATCAGATCTCGAACTACTTTATAATTTTATGTTGCAGATTCAATGAACATTCCATACGAGGAAAGGCAAGACGATGGTGAAGGAGAACGCTGTCCGTACGTCCATCTTTCAGCTGTAAGCATTCTTAACCTATATCTATATTCCCCACTATTCGCCAAATTTTAGAGACATTGCATGTTGAGTAGTGAAACTCAACGCAGCGCCTTGTCTTTTTGCCAGAGCGATAAAAATAAAGTATTAAGTAATCCATTTCTCCGAGTGGGAATCGAACCCAATACCATTGATAGAAGTAATACCATGTTGATTATCTAAGCTATTTAAACTATCCGTTTATAGATTTTATTCTTATATTCATAGAATAAAATACATAATTATAGGTGCACGACTACACCTACCCGCAAGTTGGCGCAATCAGCTCGGAGCGGTCGTCACCCAACTCCAACACAAGACCGCCGTTGCTGAAACGCGATTCTGGTCAGTTTTTGTTTTTATATACTTTTTCTTAGGGTTTTTTTATTACTTAAAAAGTAGATTATTATTTGAATTTGTATTTTTTTACATATTTGTAATTTAGTGGCATATGCGCCAGTATCCTCAGCTCCATTAGGTGAACTCAAGGAGTGCTGGGAGAGTGTCAGGGATGTTCTAGGTAGCATTAGAGGTAATGAAAAATTAATAATATGTGGCGATTTGAACGGACGGGTCAGAGCTGCGTAAAGCGGTTACGAGGGAGTGCTGGGTCAGTATGGTGACAAGAGAATTCATTTATTCTGGCTGGAAAGCTTAAAAAGAAAGAAAGAAAGATGAAGGCTGTGGAGATGCGATCTCTTCGTAGGTTATGCGGAGTCAGCTTAGCTGATCGAATCCGCAATGAAGAGGTACACAGAATGGCAGGTACTAGCGAGGATGTCACGGTGAGAATGAAGAAAAAAGTGCTCAGCCGTTGTTGCATAGTGAAAAAGCGTGTGATTTTGAACGCGACGATTGTTAGTTCGATGGTCAAATTTATATTAGTTGCATTTCTTCGCTCTCTTAACAAGAATTCCGCCACCTAACCCTTACCACATATAATATTACAAAAAAGATTTACTAAATTATGCTATAAATTTTGTTTTTTCAGGGTCAATAAAGAAATGCACGTGCAGCGGTCCTCCGCCGCTACCAGATAAGAAACCAGCTGAGGTGTTCCAGGCGCGGGTCAAATGCAGGTTATTATTTTTTAGCTTCACGCTGTAGTTTCCTACATGTAGAGGTACTCCTCTAGATTGGTACTTAGTTAAGACACTCTGTTGAACCGACTTAATTATTGATATATTGCGTGGTGGTACTCAATGCCGCACATTGTCTTCTAAAGCAAAGAAATAAATATGCCTCTGAGTGGGCCTCATCAATACAAATGTCACTTGTTTGGTAGTCCGGATAATACCAGATATCTATGGTTAAGGCCGGATAATTGAATATTAAGTAAACACTTATATTTCTTTTCCAGGCATTGTCACGAGTGGTATTTAGAAAGCGCTAACCGCGCGGGCGCCTGTGAATTTGCACCGGACTGCTTCAAGTCGTGCATCGATTGTGTTAGCTGCATTAAGTGCGCTCAGGTATTTTAATATTTTTCTTATATAATATATTCCTTTTTTTTCAATTTTAGTTTTAAGCTGTACCCTGCATATAACAGGGTAGGCCTGGGAACCTATTGTAAAGACATTTTTGTTTTCACTTTCTGCCAAATTCTTGAGGTATTGCGGGTCGAGCGGCGTAACTCAACGCCGCGATTTGTCTTGTTATTTTAAAGAAGCGTGGAAATGAAAATAGTTCCCCCAAGTGGCAATCACACCCACAACCATCGCGTGTACAGTACAGTAACCTGAAAGTGTGTATTTTCAGATTGCTTTATTATGCGGTACTTACCTTGAAATATTAACTTTTATATTAGTATACTATACGAGCTTTATTTGCCGCTTCACCTGCTTAGTCAAAAAAGAATAAATAACAATTGTCATGTTCATAGAAACTCATAATTTAAAAGCCCTTATATGCAACAGTTTTTATTATTATTTGGCTCAAATTTAAATTCAGTTTCAAATTTAAATTTAAATTCATTCATTTCAAATTTAAATTCAGTTTAAGTTATAATCTATTTATATTACAGACGGTTACATCGTAAGTCGTCTTATTATTCAACACAAAAATATTTCAATTTTGACCAAAAATTTCTGAGATTAGCGCATTCAACCAGACATACTCTTCAACTTTATAATATTAGTTAAGACATGTATTTTTTATTAATTAATTTATTTCAGTGTATGCTATACCACTGCATGTCGGACTCGGAGGGTGACTTTGCAATGCATCCGTGCACGTGTGGACCTCCGGATGAGAATTGCGCTAAACGGTATTTATTGTTTTTTTATTATTGGCATTTTAAACATATTTATTTCAATATTTCACTGCTTTTCTCTTTTTCTTTTTTTTCCACTGTGAAAGGAGAGGAATCTTGTGTTAAGGCGCTGTCCCCAATGCACCGCAAATACAAATACAACGCCGCACATTTTTTTCCAGGTTGGGGAAATGAAAATAAATACTAAATATATTTATTTCCCTAAGAGGAATCTACAACCATGTTTTTTTCTATGTATGCACGGTAACCTTAGGGAACCTAGTGTTATTAATGTTTATCTTATTGTATTTTGCAGATGGGTCGGCATAACACTTCTCAGTTTTCTAGTACCGTGCCTATGGTGCTACTTACCATTGAAGTGTGCCCATAGAGCAGCTCGTGCAGCCCACCTAGCCGGTGGCGTACACGCTCCCATACATAAATAAATATGCATAAATACCCATAATGGGCTTAAATTGAAACGCATAAATACGTGTAAACGTGCACAAATACTTGTAAATGGTCGTAAATGATTTGTAAACGGACGTAAAGAGTGTGTAAACTGTGCAGTGAACTGTGCTAGTGCAATGTAATGAAGTGGTTTACAACGGTACTGACAATTTAAAGTGACAGTTTTTGAAGTTTAAGAAAAAGTGGAATTAGTATTTGAGCAACGGAACGAATAAAGGACTTTACTTAAACAAAATGTATTAACGGCATTCTATTGTGTATTGTATTTTTATGGTATAATATTGAAATGTATGGACAAGGCGCATTACATATGCACTTGTGTTTTTGTAAAGTATTAAAATTGATCTGATAATTCTTTCTAACAATTTGTTTTATGTTCAAAATTTGAAATATTAATTAATCTAATGATATTTTAAATATTTATTCTATCGTGTTGCCATTTGTAAACAATGAATATTATCTATTTCTCTATTTAATATTTTACATGGCAACACTGGATTATTTATGACTTAAATGAATATTTTTATTGTTTCAATCTTAATTAGTGATAATTCACATTTTTTATACAAATATTATATTAAAAAAATATTCCATAGGTTAATCAGTGTTTCTGTGTATTACAAGTATATAATGCGGTTTCAATTCGCCACGGTTTGTGTATCGTGCCATATCTTTATGAAAGATTACACAATTTTCGTATTTGACTTTTAAAATTTTGGTCTTCCATGTTTCCTTTTAAAAAAAAACTTGTTATATTTATATTGTATATGGAAATGAGTTGAATTGTCCAAAATTTTATTAATTGTTCTCTCTTAGACGAGTTATTTACATATTACATATCTTTGCATTGTTGGTGTAAATTATTTTAATATATATTTTTAAGCTGCATGCGGGCAACTTCGAAAATCGGATATTTTTGAATAACTAACTTTACCTACCGTCTGAGGCCGTCGTAGCGTAGAGGCACAGGTGAGCGACTGTAAGCGCGACGGTTGTGGGTTCGATTCCCTTTCGGGTGAATATTATTTTTTTTCATTTTCTCGCTCTGGTTACGAGGCAAAGTGCGGCCAAGAGATCCATCACTCAATACGCAATGCCTCAGGATTCGGCGGAAAGAGGAGAACAGAATGGAATTGGAGTGTCTTACACTATATTTTCAGGTTTCCTGTCTTATATGGATACGGCGTGAAGCTATGCAAAAAGGAACTAGGTACCAATCACATAAGTTTTTCAGGTAGTTTGATAAGGGTATTTTAAAGGTATCTGTTTGTTAGTTGAATGTCAAAATACAAATTTTCGATGTTATCCAAATGCAACGTAACTCGTTGTTTTATCTATTTATAATAAGTATGGTCAGTATTACAGGTTCTCGAAATTGTTATAGTTTTTTATAAATTATAACTATATTTATTTTATAATATTCACTAGATATTATAACACTTCGTACAAAATATTGCATTTTCTTTCTATTTATTATCTTATTACGGGTAGCGTGTTTATTTAAAAAAAAAACTTTTTTATATGTATGTGTATACATTATTTATATATAAAAAAATATATAAATATATAATGGAAATTAAATGTAATGTCACTTTTAACAACTATAATCATATTTAATTAGTGTTACTATGTTGAAAAATTTTATCATAACTATTATGTGAAACTATATGTATTATTAGATTGTAAGTGTAGATCTAACATCAGTTTTTTTTAATCTAGTCCTTATTTTTTTTTTAAATAAAAAAAAACTTTTTTTAATTCTCTATTTTTTATAAAATGACCAAACATTTGTAAATTTTGTGACTAAGAAGTGAATTTGTTTTTGGTTTTGAGTTTGATTTTGCACTCTCGATTTTTTTAGCCGATTCGACAGATTTTAAAGTATATATTAAAAATATTATAGTTATTACATACATACTAAATCTTCACTGTTTTTGTAAGGTAAAGGGCTCACTTACGAAAATTTTAGTAGATTTTGTATGTTGCTTCGCTATGTTTATACCATTTTGGTATAATCATAATGAAGGCCAGGATCGAAAACTTCTAAAATAAAAAATATTATTCCAGAGTGCAATATCTCACAACATAAACCCAAATCAAATTCCAAATCGTTACTCTGCATTAAAATTTGAAAAAATATTAACATTTTTAAACTAATTTTAACGGTTTTTTCAATACGTCTGATTTATTTACTGTTTCGCTAATTAGAAATTTAAAGAGACTTTTTAATTACTGTAGGATAATATAAGAATTTAAGTATCAGTGTTTTAGGCCCTTATTTATAAACCACTCTCAACTCCGAGATCGACCTTAATATGCTGTTTTTATTCACATATTGTAATTTATGAATTAAAATGGCATCTCAAAATCGATCTCAGAGTTGAGAATGGCTTATAAATATGAGTCTTAGTGTTCTACGAGTATAATATTATGTAAGATCCATTTAAAAACCAAAGTTTATGTATGTATGTATGTGGACACAGCAACAGAATGTGAAACTTTAAATGATAAATGTATTGAAATATAAATAAATAATCGTAACGAAATTATTTTGTTTGTTTTATTTATTTTTTTGTTTGAGTAAACGTGGCGGTTGTGGCCACGATTCCTATTTGAGGGTATGAATTATTTTTGTTTCACTGTGGTTTTATTATTTTTATTTTTTGGGTTCATCATGCAATCAGTCTTGTGACTATGATCAGATTAGTTGAATGATTCCTCGCTCTGGTAACAAGTTATTGCGGTGTTGAAGTCCGTCGAAAATTTAGATAACACTAGCACCCGTAGGTATTTATAAGCTGCTCCCCATTTTGTGAGCGTATTATAAATACGAGTTTAAGTGTCGTGTGCTTTCCCCTACTGTACATGGGACACAGGGAGAAGCTAAAAAATAAATACATACTCTACAATACTTTTTCTTTATTTTTAGATAGTATTTGATTGGATGTATATACATACTATATGTTTTATTTAAAATATTCGCTTATTTATTATTATTCAAAGGTTTTCGCAATGTTAAGACAATCATTTTAAAATAATATTATTTATTAGTTAAATTTTAATATATTTACAAAAATCTATTAAAGAAGTTTTTCTAAGTAAGACTTAAAATTTATCGTACGATATTAAAAAAAATAATTATTCATTATTTACAATTATTTAAAAATTTAATCATTTATTATATTATCTGTAGGTAATTTAATTTATCTTAACAAATACGTAAAAATTACAGAAAAAATCAACATGGCGGCTAAAAATGGCGTTTCGCGCGCATTATTTGGCACATTAAGTCTTTCGAAAATGTGAGCTTGAGTTATATTGTGCGCTTCTGGTTCCTCTTCTAATATAGGAGTGATATCCGTATAATCGGATGTAGACGGAAGAGTTCTACCAGCTGAAAAAAATTAATCATTTAAATATATTAATTAAAAAGGCTGTGGCGTGAGATAACCGATTGACTCTATACGTAATAGTTGTGGGTTTGATTCCAATTCCAGAATTCGGGGTGAAAAAAATAGAGTATAATAGTATAAACGAGGTAGACAGAAAACTGTTAAAACAATATTCTTTGTACTGTATGAGGGGTTACATCATGTCAATTATCAGAGAAGAGAAAGGAACGTAAAATTACAAATAATTTTAAAAATATTTGTTTTGCTCCATATTATACAGATACCTGTAATTAAGTAAATGTACAATTATTTATACTTTTATTAATGTATATGTATTCATCGTAGTATTGTGGGACAGATTGACTGTGTGGACTGATGATTGTGGGTTTGATGTTGACTATTAAGTAAAGTTTTAAATAATTATCTTATACCATACCTCCAGGTTCTGTAGCAAAATGTAAAACAGCTGAAGGTTTGCTCCAACCAAATCTAAGACAAAAAATATATTTTTACTTTTCAGTAACACAAAAATGTAAGGCAAAAAAAAGTTGTAAGGACTCATATTACTGTTCTTTTTTTATTTAAGAAAGATTTTTTTATTTAAGAAAAAAAATTTAATATAATAATATATTTTAAAGTAATGTTTAAGTTTCATTTATTATTATTCTATGTATAACCAGGTATGTTGTCGATTTTAACCGATTTCAAAAAAGAGGACGTTCTTTGTTTGGTTGGTATGTTTTTTATTATTTGATTTATTAAAGATTTTCATTGTTATTAATTAGCTATTACCTATTTCTTGAAGTGACAATAGCTTCATATACTGTAGATGGTGTTAAACTCCGCACAGTGTACGTCGCACTGTGAATGGGTCCTGAAAATAATAAACAACATTTTATAATTAATCTGTATAATCACATAATTCATATAATAACAAAAAAAATACTATTCAATAAATAGTATACTCAGGAGAAACTACGTTTGTTGTGTTCCATGACTATTTTTGCGAGCAAAATCTATAAAATCGTAAAACATTTAAATACGGTACGATTTTATTTTTTTAATATACAGTACCGTATATAGATAGCCATAACATATACTTAAATAAACATTCGTTAATAGTTTAAGCAGGAGAAATTTGTAAATAAATAAATAAACAATACGAGTAGATACTATGTATAGTACGGTCAACGAGTCGTGGCCATCAGAAGTTAGCTATACATAGCTGAACTAGATTTGATTTTAAGATTTTTGCTACTTTTCATTATTTCTTCCCCAGCATACAATGCAGAAAAATTTAGACAGCCTAACTTCAAAATGGCGATATTTCGATCGTACTGTTAACATAAACATGAACATTACCGTCGCTGGAGTCCCCCGGCACGACGATCTTGCTCCACTTGTTGGCGGGCGCTGTGGTCGTGAACGCGTCCGGCTCGGGCGTGGCGAGGCGGCCGTAGTAGGGACGGATGAAGAGATGGTATTCTGTTTGAATGTCCAACATTATATTATCTTGAAATTCACGCTCTTAGCGGGGTATGCAGAGGGAACATAGTGTTGAGACACCCCCCTTCCCCATGTTCTGTTTAATTTTAGAGATTAAGTTTTTAATCTATACAAAGATGTATAAATTTGTCTATATAAAGCGAGTTCTTCGATTCTTCAGCTCTGATAGCAGAGCTGAAAAATTAAAGTGACTAAATATAATGTTTTTTCCGATTGAGTATCGAACCCACAACCTTCCTGTTTATAGTTAAACACTGTTCCACTACACCACAAGAGCCTCTTCAGGAATAGCTAACTTTAGGATAGTATAACATTTATTTTGAATGTATAAAATAAGTACATATATTCTAGAAAGTATTTTTCCCTTAGGTGTGAAATAACACTTTAAAAATGTAAAATATTTAATTTCATCGTAACAAGAAAATATTATATTCTTTTTAAATTAAAATTATTTTATTATATATTTTTGGATTTTTGAAAGGAAACAAAATCCCTTAAAATTATGTTAACCAACCAAGTAAACCAAGCTGCCTTAAATCATGAGATAAAAAAAACAATACAAATATATATATTTATTTAAACTATTTACCTATAATAGTAGAATATGAATCCACTTCCCAAATGAGCGTGAAACTTACAGACGTTGCTTTGTTCAACGACTGATCCACTTTGAAAGAAGCTATATTTGGTACACCTTAGGACAAAAATAAGAGAAAAAAATATAAAATACGCAATTATTACAAAAAAAGGATTTAGACGGTTTTTTTTACATTCTCGTATTTCCCCGCAGGATAGGCATTTGAAACCTAGTGTAAGAAACTGCGTTCCCTCCCTTTTTGCCAAATTTTCGAGATTTTGCGTGTTGATTGGTGAATCTCAACATCACGCTTTGATTTGTTGCCAGAGCGAAGAATTGAAAATATTAGTAAATAATAATTTATGTGACAGCGAAAAATCAAACCCACAACCGTCGCGTTTACAGTAACACGCTTGTAAGAGACTATATACTTATATCATATTCTCATTTCACAAAAAATATATTAATAACTAATTCCATTCTCCACTTAACACCGTATTACCAAAAACAAATCACAAAATAAAATTGTAATATTATTATTTTTCAATAATTTATTCTTCTTGTCTCACGTATCCTATAAATTTAATAAAAATATCCAAATAATATAATTTAAATTGGCTTTGAATCCACAACCCTCGCTCATAATAACTTACCAGTCAATTTAAATGAAACGTCCGCCATTCCCAACTTGTTCTCCGCCCTGAACGTATAGTTGCCGAGGTCCGTTTTCCTCACTGCTCTGAATATTAACTGATGTGTGTTGTCTTGAACTATTATAATTACCCTGAAAGTGATAATAAAGTATTTAACCAAAAAATTGAGGTCATTCGTGGCGCAGCGGCACAAAGTGTGACTGTAAGACTGGTTATGAGTTCGATCTCCACTCGAGGAGATGAAATATTTACTTAAATTTATATTTCCGATTTTTTGCTCTGGTGTCGAGGCGAAGCGGAATAGAGAGAAAGTGTCTTAACTCTAGGTTCCCTCTGCCTACCCTGCTGTGTGCGAGATACAGCGTGAAGCTGATTAGATTTGATTTATAACCAAAAATACAAACGTGTATGACATATTTTTTCCACAAAAAATTGTGATATATGGAGTTTCAAGCAAAAAAGACGAAGGCGTGCCTTAGTATGTAGATCAATTCAGATGTATTCGTCGAAATGTGGCTCATTTTTAAAATAATTCACATCCCAGCCATAAATAACTAAATACATAAAGTGACAAAATTAGTATAAAAATGCATTGTGAGGGCCTCAATTTTCTTATAGATTAATAAGAATATAAATTAATTAATTATTTATAAAATATTATTATTAAAAAGTTAAGTTAAAAAGTCATTTTTCATTTATTATTTTACTAATAGTATTAGAATTCACTTCCACTTCAATACTATCTACTATCTAAATTGCTTACCTATCATCAATCTTCACGGGTTTCCCGTCTCTGTACCAGGCGGTCCTAGCCGGAGGTGTAGCAAATTCCAGTTTAGCCGCTAAAACCGCGCGTAACCCCAACGCCGTGTGGACGAAACTGCGATCCGTCGTCACTACTGGGGCATCTGTAATAAAAGTTGTTTCTTTTTCTTATATTTTTGTATTTCTTAGCTTCACGCTATATTCCGCATAAAGCATGGTAGGTAGATGAAATTTAGTGTTAAGACACTATTATTTATTTTCAGACATTTTCTCCATCATGTGAGTTAAGTTGAAAATATCTAGAGTTAAAACACTTTACTCTCCACTTATATACATTCATCGCCTTTTTTAATTAAATGCTATGGTTAAACAGACAATGTGCCTATCTGTACTTTAGTAAATTAAAAAGCATAAAAATTATTAGACATGTCGCGTCGTTTAGCAACATTTCCGAGTCTCTAAAATAATTGAAAAGTGGAGAACGAAGTTACTCAACACATCATTTTCGTTAAATAAAAAAAAAACTTAAGTTTTACTTATTACAAAACAAATGTCTGTACAAAACCTTGTATAATAACTGTGATGGCAGCTTCCACGGGATCCCCCACACCGTTGTTCGCCGTACATTCATATACGCCCGCCAAAAGACGGTGCTCAGCGCGGAATCGAAGGCGCGACCTGTGCTCTAATATGGCCATTGGTTCACCCTAAAATGTTGTATTAAAATTACTTCAGTAGGAAAATGTAAAAAGGTGACTAAATTCTAGAAAATAAATTTTGGAACCTGACAACGTACGCCGGAATTAATGCCAAGAGGAACAATAAGATGTATATTGCTATAATAGCTAATAATATTTTTAATAATACTTTAGTTATTAAATTTTGTATAAAATTATAAATTTGATAAATAATAATTACATTTTATTTAAAAACGCGATCCTAGGTAAATTAACTATGGCTTACAGTACGCGATGGTACTGAAAATAAATTTAATACATATATTAAAAACTATTAATATTCCAAAATACACCATTTGAACAAGTAACTGTACTGTTTAAGCCATTATTCCTACGCACTAGTTATCTGGCAACACGGTCAATGATAAAAATACTTTTTTTTTAAATAATAAGAACATCCAAATTTTAACTTTCCCAACATATCTTATAACGTTGTTGTGATCATAACACTAAATGTTAATCAGGTCAAGGTTCTTCCAGTTTCTTAAATAGAAACTCAGTCCCAATTAAACTATTTGTCTCAGTTTTATAAGATGTAACAAATTTGCCTCGTATTGTCACTTCTATTATATTTTGTTTTGTTTTTGTTTGTTCATTTTATGGTAATTTCCTTTTGCACCATTTTCACAGAATAAAGGGTGTAATAGTAAATATTATATATGTTGATACCAAACTCCTTAATAATTGGAGATACAATCCTTCTCGTTCTTTGTTATTCGCATTTTGCAAAATAGAATATTAGGACAATTCTGATGACATAAAGGTAATGAATTTAAATCGCAAGGCGGTATTGGATTCATTTAGAGTAAAATCTTAGCTAGTAGATGAATCCAAAAACGCCGCACATTTTTTTTTTGGGATCTTCTCCTTCCCCCGATGTTGCAAGAATTAAAATAAAAAAAAATAAAATAAAAAAAAATGAGGCCAGTCGTGGCGCAGTGGTACAAAGTGTGACTGTAAAACCGACTGGTTGTGGGTTCGATCCCCACTCGAGGAGATGAAATATTTACTTAAATTTATATTTTCATTTCTTCGCTCTGGTGTCGAGGCAAAGCGCGGCGTTGAGTTCTGCCACTCAACACGCAATGCCTCCAAAATTCGGCAGAAAGTGGTGAACGAAGTGTCTTAACACTAGGTTCCCTCTGCCTACCCTGCTGTGTGCGGGATATAGCGTGAAGCTAATTTAATTTTTTTTTTATTTTTTAATTTAAAAATAAAAAGAAAGAAATAAGCTTACATTTTTCTGCCAATTTACTATAGGTGCTGGTGTTCCCGTGGTTTCACAGCCTATGTCAACATATTCACCCTTTTTTACTTCCACATACCCGTCGTAAGGCAACGTTCTAACTGTAGGTGGATCTAAAAACATATTGTCATTATATTTGTAGAAAACGTATCTATAAAAGAATTAACGTAGTGGGATTTGAGCCCGCACCCCTTGTCTAACCACTTTGGCCATCGGTTGTTTTCTTGAATAATGATGATTATAATGAAAGTGAAAGTAAACAAAAAGTTACAAAACTATTTTAAAAATATATATGTAAAGAACATTTTAAAGCGGTAAGCAATAGGTAACTCACATTGTACTTCAATAGAATGAGTTTGCCTTATCGGTTTCCATGGTTCTTGTCGTATTACCTAAAATTTAAATCACAAAATAAATATATATATTTCAAATCGTTTCATATTATAATAAAGCAATATATTTATCATATCTATACTAATATTGTATAATATGAAAAAATATTTTAATGTTGTGTAGTACATTTATCGAGGAAGGTTATATGAGCGGTAAGAGTTAGCTCGGTCACTTAGAATGTACCACACTACTTTTACTTTTTTTTAAGCACATTTTGATAAACCACGTTACGTAATAAATAAATGACATCATTAATATAATTAAGTATACGTATACATGAGATATTTATACACGAGCATGCATTCCAATTAATTTTAATTAATTAGTGAACTACCGAAGGGCTAATTTGTCCATTAGACAACGTTAAGTACCGCCTTCCTCAAATTGCGAAGACCTACTGTGACATATATGTATATGTTATGGAGGTATATATATGGGCGTAGGACTAGTATAGGAAAACGGGTAGGCCGTGCCCACCACTGAATAGTTCTATGACCACACCAGAAATTTTTCAAATAAAAAAATTGCCCTGAACAAATGAAAAAAATACTTTTTCCCCTTCATATCTATTCAAAGCTGCAGTCCAAACAATTAATCAATTCTAAGCAGTCAGCGTTTTAATAATAAGCATTTAATTTTAGACTTTTTACTTTTATCATAGTAACGATCTTATTTTTCCATCTTCCATTTGATATCCATATTTTTACGATTTGAATAAAACAAACCGAACTGCAATTTATTGATTTTTATCTGTGTTTCACTTAATTATAGGTAACACGTTCCATATTATCATTTATAACATATATTAATTTAAACACAAACTAAAAAAAGTACATGTGTTTTAGTTCAACAAAGTTAATTACAGTGTAGATACGAGAGGGTGGTAGTGATGGGCATCGCGAAACAGTTGGGCAAATTGATTAATTGTATAATTGCTTGCTACTTTAAACAAAGTGAGGTTTAGTGATGTCAAGTAAATGTCGATAAGCATACTGACATTATTTAAGTATCATATAAATAATTTTAAGTGTTCTTTGGAAGGAAAAATGTTTAAAGAGGCAGATTTCTCTTGATGTTTTTGAATATAGTCGCGATGTATCCATCAAAGTATAAAGGAAGACGTTGACACTGCGTTTATTCTGTTCTATGTTGAATAATTTAAAATAGTAATTGTGTAAGGTACAGGATATTTACGAAGATCGCTTAAAAGCACCTCTCCTACCTGCTTCTCCTGTGGGACATTAGCTTCGGCCACTTAGGATGTGTCACTTGTCATACACGACTCTTAGCTGTTTTTGTTTAACCACGTGGTAAAAGTCGCCGGTAACAACTATTTAATGTAAAAAAAATAAAGAGATCCATTCTTTTCTAGAAAACGCAAAAAAACACAATGTACTATGTTTATATTTTTATATCACTTTTATTATATTACATAGATAACGTTATATTATAATATATATAAAAACAGTATGATAGTTAATAAATAATCGTTTTCGTTTTCTCATTCTTATTTTATTTGATATCTTTTGCTAGTGTGAAGAAAAAAAAACATAAGTTAAAAAATTACATATATACACAGCATAAACATTATCGATATTTTGTATTTACGTTACTATTAACAAAAAGTTACACGATAGTTAAGAGGCAAGTAAAGGGCTCCATCGGGTACAGTTAAAACGTTACAATAGAACTAAATGATACTTGAACTACAACAGTTTAATTTCAATGGACGATAAAAAGAATTTTAAAAATGGGTCAGCGTTCACTCTTGGGTGTTCGAATTAAAAGTTTTACGATTTTTATAGAAAACTATTTATTGTATGAGATTTTGTGAGTCGCTCGGATGGCTTTAATTATATTGTAAATAGTTTTTTGACGTTTGGTTCGATTCTCTCTCGTGGGAATGTTTACTTAAAGTTATTTTCTTATATTTCAACAGCCTTCACGCATTATTTGTGCATTAATATACATTTGCGGAAATTTATTTTATTAATATAAATTGAAAATGTCTTATCCTTTAATTCCCTTTGCTGACTTAAAGGAAATGGAAGGAATAAGTGAAAGAAAACAATTTTATTTTCTGTTATTTACTTCACAAGCATAATCCACAGCGTCGGAGCCCTGACTTAGGACTAAAACAAGGACTCGGTCCCAGAACCACCTTTTATACTAATAATCAATTAATCGTTATTCTCTCTCCAAATACCATAAAAAATACTAGAAATTAGTAAAGAAAAAGAAACAAAATTGGAGTCCACGAAATGAATAAATAGTAATTTGAAGTAATTTTGTATAACAGGAGGTTATGGAGTTAGACAATTTAGTCTAATTTCATAATATTATCTGTAGTTGAAATACAGTACATTCACAAGTCGTACGCGTCCTTAAAAGTTACTTTTCTGAAATTTTGCTCATTGTTCACTTGGGAAGTAAGCACTTAATCTAAAGTAACACATGCCCCATAACTAACATTATCGCAGCCATCTACAGCTAGCGGCCAGTGTTTGACTGTAAACGCAACAAAGCGCTGCGTTGTGTTCCGTCACTCAACATTCAATATCTCTAGGAACGGAAGCGTCTTAAAGGCACTGAATGTCTTAACACTAGGTTCTCAAGTAACCTGCCATGTGCGGGGATACCGCCTGAAGTAAGTAAAAACAATAAGACAAAAAAAAATCTTAAAACTAAATCTGCTCAGCCATCTACAGCTAACTCCTCAAACGTACCGTAGTCTCTAAGTGATTGGTCACTACATTCTCTCTACGAGTGCCATGTTAATATATTTACCTCGCAAGTATAATCAGCGGTGTCCTTCGCCACAAGCTCATCTATCTCGAGGCTGTAGTTGGCGTGCATGCGCGTGCGCGGCGGCAGCAAGTGGTTGGGGTCTTGGCTGTCGCCGAGCAACACGTTGTCTTTGTACCATCGGACGCGGTGTTTCGTTTCTGCGAAAGAGATGTTATTCTATAATCCATATAGCAAAGTGGTATGCGCCAGCACCGCCCAATTTTGAGCTATTACGTGTTGAATGGCGGAGCTTTGTCTTGTTACCAGAGCGAGGAAATAAAAATAACTCATTCCTCTGAGTGAAAATCGAACCCACAACGGTGTGCTATTGTGCCACGAAGAACAAGTGTTAAAAATCAAAAACAAGAATCCATTAGTCGGAACCACGGACACAAATCAAATCAAACAAAAAAAACTCAAATAAACTAAGTAGTTTTTATTTATATAAAACAAAAAAAGATTTATAGTACAAAAGTGAGTGGTAAGGGAGGTAGGGAGAGACCTCGGTTGACCTTCGTAAACACAGTATCAAAGTTAATGGAGGAAGGTCACTTTAAAAGCATGAGGGACCCTTCGAAGGTCATGTAAGAAGATGTTGACGACAACGGACGAGGCGAGAGAGGTATGTAGAGACCGTAGCGTTTGGCGCTCCGTTTTCTCTGACTACCCGCTAAGAATACAGAGTGAAGCTATGTATACATAGTGACAAACATACATACATACATACATACAAGACTCGCGCGAAAAACATAACCCTTGCTTAGCAGTCGGGAAAAACTGAACTCTCGTCATTTACCTAATTATTTTATGATATTTCAATGTTAACCAAAAGATTACACTAAAATAGATCCATTTATCGTCAGTATAACGCAGTACGTCTTTATTCATCTATTAATTTAAGTATGTAGGGGATTGACGCGCAATTGGTACACAAAGATTTGAATCTACGGTCTCTTCCTGTTTGTAACGAGCCGCTTTGTGTAAGAACGTTTTGTTATTGGATATGGCATATTATTATTTTTTGAAAATTTTATTAGATATCTGGCAGTAAAATAAGAATTCAGTAGTGACAGACTTGGTAAGGGAGGTAGATTTGATACCATTTTTTTAATTTTACACATCTCTTGCTTTTAGAGGAAGAAAGTTTAGACTACATATATATAAGTGAATACATATAAGTTAGTTACTTTATAATTTCCAACGGATACTTTTTCCTATACACAAATAATTCTCTTCACTATCTATACCTATCTTCCATAGATTACAATACAATATGAGTAACTAGTGTTGCCTCAATTTAATTTGGAGGATTTTTAATTCATTATACATAACATATATATAAAAACGATTTAAGATTTCATTCCATTTATACATTAATCAGGTCATTATTAAGACATATTTTATTTAAAGTGAAAAAACTCGCCCTGAATTTCCACATAATTTGTAAATAGTATAATAATATAATTTATTTAAAAAAAACGTTATACCTGTATGTGTATTGATAAGTATCGAATGAGAAGATTACAATAAAACATTTTTTTATATAACCAACGTGACATCCACGGATAAATTTATAATCAAAAGCAATAAATCATTAAAGCGATTATTTTAATGAAACTCAACACTCATTTTTTTACAATTTGACAGAATATATCTGTAACAGAAGTCATAGACACCAAAATGGACAGAATAATCTTTACTCACTAGAAAAGTCACTCAAAATAATCTATCATGTCATCATGAAAAGTGAAATACGATAGTTGTGGTTGTGGCACAATCGACAAATATTTTTTAATATTTTTTTTTTCTTTCAATAATTCTAAAAGGCATAAAATAAATTTAGGCCATTCAATTTCCAATTCGGCGGAAAGTGGTAAGCGGAGTGTCTGAACACTGGGCTCCTTCTGCCTACCGTGCTACGTGCGGGAGACAGCGTGAAATCAAATAAAAGAAATAGCGGCAATTGAATTTGCTCCTTTTAAATGAAATTTAGAAACTTTTCAAATTCTTAAGTAAATATTTAAAAGGTAAAAAAAAAACAAACATATCCAGCTGAATATGGCTCTCACAGCATATTTTCGACGGGGGTGACGAACGTGTGTAATACAAATGTGGCGTGCTTTTGTCCTTTTGTCAATTAAACCTGCCGTATCTGATCGCTCGCAAATTATAGTAAAAAACCGTTTCCAATGACGAAATGCCCTTTTATTTATTTGAATAGAGTACCTATTTACATTGTCACATTCTGCACGGATGTCCATATCGTGGTAGATTATCGAGATACGTCATTACTATGGTGTGTGGAAGAGGAATGGTTATAAATCACTTCTTATTTGACTTTTGCTATCTTAAAAGTTGAAAATTAATTGTATTTTACGAGATAAACTACCTATATTATTTAAAGTTATGTCTCTGCGTTCTCTAAATTAGGAAATATTTTGGAAATTTTCAACTTAATACGTAATCTAACACACGCGTTCCTAATGCTATTGAGTAATGTTTATTTATTTTATTTATTATTCTAATAACTGATCTTATTATTAATAATAATACAAGATCAATAACTTTAAATGCCTATAACAACAGTCTACAGTTAATAAAAATGTCGGTGCTTCTCTTCCCTCTCTATATCTATCCAAAGTCATTAAATTAGATGACAAAAACCATAATATAACTAAACTACATTTCACAACTAAAAGTTAATAAAAACTGCTCTATATAAGGTAACATTATTAAAGCTACATTATACAAAAGAACCGGTTTAACATCAAAATAAATAACTTAAACACAGCCAACAGTGCTGTAATCTAATCATTAATAAAATGGCCGCTACAGAATAATGGTATGCTATTTGTTTAAACTAATTTAAAATTTGAAGGCTGCGCGCATACGATAGGTAGAAATAACAACGTAAAATACAGCGGGTCCTAACAATAAATACAAAGGCGGCAAAGGCGGTCTGGTTGCTAATAGCAATCTACCACTCTTCTCCTACTTCTCTACAAGAAGAAAGAAAATAAAAAGAAACAATTACAGAAAAAATAGAAATTTTATCTTAACTCGGTTAGCCTTAGCCCATATCCGGATTAGTGAAAAGAATAAAGATATAATGTTGACTAAATTTTGAAATTTAAAGAACGAAATAACAATCGAAATCAAAAAAAGAGGTCATTATAATTACTTTTGCGCCACCATGGCGCTTTTTTGAAATCTTATTTCATTAACTATTGCCGATGAAAGGAAGGAAAAATAATGTTTTTCAGTATAAATAAACCATCCTATTTGTATGTAAATAGCCTTATTTTTATTTTACGGCGGCCATATCGTAAAATAAGTCATTGATGATAGTGTATTATAATAAATAGTTTTGGACTAATCCTATTAGATTTAAATGCGTGAAACGTAATGGAGGTAATATGATATTTAAATAAATAAATTATTCCTTAGTCTGGTATTATATTTTATTTCGCACAAAGTGGGGTAGGCAGAGGGAATCTGGGAACCTAGTGCTATAAAAATAATTACCGAAGTGACATTCACTGTCTCAGTCCGCCACGTCCGTTCATCTCGTTTGTCCGCCAGCGCGAAGACAATATTAAATATTTCATTCCCCGGAACAGGAATCGAACCTACAACGTGCGTCCTGCCCCTGCGCCGCGAAGTCATATATTTTTTTAATTATACAGGCTAAATTATATCTTTGTTATATTATATCACTTTATTCGTATTTTTTCACATATCAAGACATTCTTCTTCTTCTTGGCCACCATACAACATAATGTCTTCAGTTAAAGGATATAAATTGGTGACTTTAGCTACCTACCTACGAACTAAAAACCCTACCTAACTAACTACCTACTAGAAATCTCCATACTGCGTCATGTTTGCTACTATATAAAGGAAATATCAATTTTCTAACTTATCAACTCATATTAATAGTAATTACGTACAATCTTTGGTCTAATTTCGAGAAAATTTCGAAAAAAGAAATTGTTCTTTTCTTTTTTTTTTTCAAGCACCTAATGACAAGCTTCTTCGGTAAGCAGCTCTGGCTTTGGTATTACATTTTATAAAAAAATATTAAAGTTTCACGAAATGTATATTCTTTATAAACAAAGCATAGTAAAAAATGCCTATTTTATGCTTTGTTTATAAATAACAGTAAGAAGAATGTTGATAGTAACTTTAAAATTATAAGAACTTTCCATTCGTTTTTTAAAAAAACGTGACATAAACATGCGCCGGCGCATTTACCTTATTATTATTCAAAAGTATCAAAAGCTTTTATGTCGACAGCTTTAATGTACGACCGTTTATGTGTCGTTTGTTAGAAGAAATTATAATTAAATTTTGTTTTATTTAAATGATGCATAAAATAATTTGAATAATCTAAATAATAGCTATGTGTGTATTGTGTGTTAAGTTATTGTAGGTTTGAATTCCACTCGATGCTATTATAAGACAAAAAAATATTTTATTTTATCTTCTAAGGTAAAACAATTTGTATTGAGGCCAGTCGTGGCATTCTTATTTCACACTGGAAGAAATGAAATATTTAATATTTTCGTTTCCTCACTAAGATAACGAGGCAAAAAGCAGCGTTGTGTTCCGCCACTCCACACTCGATGCCTCCAGAATTCAGCGGAAAGTGAGGAACGTAGGTATCGTAATGGGAACGTTTTAACATTTAGTTCCCAAGTCTCCCTGCCTACTCTACTATGTGCGAAATACAAAATGAAGTAATACTAATTTCTTTTACTAGGCTAAAAACAATGTTATTTTGTAAATGACGCTATGGTGCTGGTTATGATATATCTGATTTAACATAATAAGATTACAGGTTCGAATCTCACTCTAGTAAATATCTAATCATATTTTATTACAATGTAATAAGAATTTTTTTTCATTTTGTCTGTCAGGCATTGACTTTTTATTATCTGAATAGAGTTGTCCATTTCTAGTTTCTATGTATACTATAATTGCTATAAAAATATATACGATTATATATATTCGTTGTGGTGTCACCTTAATTAATGCTTGTTTGTTGAATAAAGAGTTAACCTTGTAACATGAATCCATATCAATATAAGTATCTACTTTATAGCTTTAACGTTTTCGCGAAAATACTGTATAAAAATATTTGATATTGTCTGAAATTTATCTAGATAAAAGAGATTAACGTTTTATTTCTTCACGTCTTCTATATAGAGCAAGGTAGATAGAGAGTCCAGAGTTAAAACTCTATCCCGCTTTTAGCCCAAGTTTAGGTCGTGGACAGGGCCATGTAAACAATTTTAATTTAATAAATTATTATAAAAAAAAACATTGTGGTGTAACTGCTGGGCGTGTTATTATAAAAGCAACGGTTGCAGGTCGTATAGCTCAACTCAACATCACACTTTGCCTCGTTATATTAAATATTTCATTTACTTAAGTAGAAATGGAACCCACAAATTTTGTAAATTTTGTAAATTTTGTAATTTTGTAATTTTGTAATACGTTTTAAAATGTTTTTTTATTAAATTTGACTTTATCAATCATTTTTGAAACGTCAAATGGATGTACGGCCTCCCAATTATTAATATAACATAAATAAATAAATGTATGTACAATACATTTTTGTTCTGTAGGTTTCTTATTTAACTAGTGACATTTGCTCACTCACTCGCTTAAACTTACTCTTATATTACAGTCAAATTGTAAAAAAACCTATAAACAAATTTTAACCTATCATAATAACACTATTATGATGTACATACGTTATATTACTGTAAAGTTTCATTTAAATACGTTCAATACTTTTAGCCTGAAAGTGGTATAAGCATCTATCCATACACCCATCTATCATATTTATAATATTAGCAGGTTAAAAAATACAACAGTATTCTTTTTAAGACATACATACATACCCGATTCATTCACATAACAGGGCAAGAGGACAGAATCATTTTCATATGTTTTAACAGTCACTGGAACACTTTTAAACACTTTTTCACATAAAACAGTCTTTACAAAAAATAAAATGAGCAATTTCCAAAGTAATCCCATTTTTTATAAAAAACAAATAATATTACAAAAAAAAAACAACAACAAAAGTATAACAAAATTACAATTTAATTAATATTTGTTTTATTGTTAATGCTTTATTTTAAATTTAAAAAAAGTAAATAAACGTCAGTCAGAAACGTCAGTTGCGTTTGAATTAATAATGTGCGATGCGCGCGCACTACTAACAGATCGAGATACGACTGCTCGTATGCTTTCATTGGTTAGATGGATCGTTTGTGGTACAATAAGCGTAGAAAAAAATATAGCTTTTCTTAATTAGGGATAACGAATTACAACGTTTTTACGTTATACTTTGTATTGTACATTGTATTGTATTATCTTACCTATATCGTTTGGTTTCCGAAATAAAAGAATAATGTGTTTTTTTTTACTATTTTATTAACACAATTATTTAAATATACAAATGTTTTTTTTTAATTTATTAATTATCGCCAATCGATCCTTGTACTAATATACAATTACATTGCTGACCTCTCTTTATATTTTATTATAAAGTTTATATATTTTTATGTCATATTATCGTCCTAAAACAATATTTCTTTCCATGTTTTGGAAGTAAAAGAGGCTACGTGTGTCCCAACCCTTACCGCATCCCGTCAATTATTGATTCACCTTTTGTAAAGGAGTCGGCATTTAGTGAGATTAGTCATATAAGACGCGTTCAGATCGCGTGTCCACTTACAAACACTTCCTCTAGCTTCATCATATGCATTTAAACGTAATTTCTCACAATATTAGGATCTTTTAATTAAAATAGATTTTTCGTTGATTTTTTTGTGATTGTAAAATATATTTCAGGCGTGCAGCAGCGTCTAACTGAAAACACGATGATTACAGGTTCGATTTTTACTCGGGGAAATTCATTATTTATATTCCTTGTTTTGGTTACAAGACAAAACGCGCCGTTAATTTCCGCCACTGAACACGCAATATCTACAAAATTTACGAAAAACATTACCACAGTTGTTTATATTTAAGTATTTTTCTGATTGAATTCCATTTGGTAACGGCCTACTTATGGCATTGAAACATGAAATAAAAAAAAAGAGTTGTGACTGACACTTGACACATACTAAGAGCCCCAAGTAACTGACCACAGGTGCTGTGGGTTATCGTAATTTCGAACGATTAACGTGATTTAATAATGTAGCCTCGATAAAGTCCATTTATCGAGGATTATTCGTTCTTCGCGACTTTAAAAGGACGATTCTTACCTCTACCTATCTTATATGTTTTAATAAATGTTTCAACTTTTATTTTAGTAAAAATCGATAATATAGAAAATCCTGGATACTACAAAAATTAACACTGATATTTTTGAAACCTATTTTTCGTCCGGTATCCCGATATTTTTAAATCCTGGGATCCCGGTTTGTGACCCCTAATTAGTAAAGATTTTAATAGAGTCTGCTTTATATTATACACATTAAAGTGCAAATAAACTTGTTATTTTCTTGTTCTTTAAATTGAAACCAATATTCTCAATTATTACTAATAGTACTAATGGTAGAACAAACATTTGTTTTCAATAATGGATTAATAAGTTAGTGGGCAGTTGGGAAGGGGCAAGCTCTAGTTCTCTCATGTCATTTCGTTTAAGCGGAATACTTGGTGATAGATAGATGGTGGATATATACTTACATATTTTTTAATTCTATTGTTTTTTTTTATATATTGTTCAACGTTGTGTTCCATACAGAAAGTACAAAAAGATAAGGATTAGTATTTATTATAATATAATATAAAATAAATTAAATTAAATTAGCTTCACGCTATATATATTATACGCAGCAGGGTAGGCAGAGAGAACCTAGTGTTAAGACACTCCGTTCCCCACTTTCTGCAGAATTTTGGAGGCATTGCGTGTTGAGTGGCAGAACTCAACGCCGCACTTTTGCCTCGACACCAGAGCGAAGAAATGAAAATATAAATTTAAGTAAATATTTCACATCTCCTCGAGTGGGGATCGAACCCACAACCAGTCGGTTTGACAGTCACACTTTGTGCCGCTGCGCTACGACTGGCCTCATAATATAATATATTAGTATTTATTATAATTATTCTTTCGTTTTTCCGTTTCCGTCGGATATCTTTTGTACGTGACAATTCGTTTACAGTAAATAACCCATGATTAGATATTACTTGGTTTTCTTCCTCTACACTACACGCTAATACGAAACGGAAGTAAAATAAAAAAACGCAATTAAAGTAAAAGAAAAAGAAAACCCAAAAAGGCCAATATTCATCAATAATTTAATGTTCCTTCTACATTGCAATGTAATCTTTAAAAAGTATATTATAACCGTTGTTTAAATTAAGCCTATTCATAGAGACTAGCTCAATGAGTCAATGTTAAGGAGCCATTCAAGGAACACATGTAGTTAGAGATCTAAAAATAAACTAAAACCTTATTGTTCGATTAACGAGATGTATTTATTATCTGCGCCTCGGGCTATATAATAATATTATTCTTCTGCCACTACTCTTGATTGGGAGCAATTAAAAAATTGGGTAAGTGGAATTTAGAAGTTCGGAATACCTACATCTTATTTAGATTCGACGATAGGCTAATAAAGATTGTGCAAGAATGTGAAAGAACTCATTGTATATTAAAGTATATATATATTTTCGGCTAAACTTGGGAACCACTTTTGCTTACTTTCTGCTGAATTCTTGGGACATTGGCACTTGTTGAGCGGTGGAACTCAACGCCACCGTCCATGTAAGTACACAATGTTTCTTAAATTCGCATACTTCTAAATATGGTTAAAATAATACAGAAGCGAGAGCTAATATTTTATATTTAAAAATCTTCACGCTGCTTGCCGCACACAGCAGGCAGAAGGACTGTTGTTAAGCCATTCTGCTCCCCACTTTCTGCCGAATTCTGGAGGCATTGCGTCTTGAGTGACAGAACTCAACACTGCGCTTTGCCTCGACACCAGAGCGAAGAAATGTTAATATAAATTTAAGTACATATTTCATGTCCTCAATTGGGGTCGAACCCACTACCAGTCGATTTACAGTCACACTTTGTGCCCCTACGCCACGTCTGGCCTCTTTATATTCAAAAATTAAAAAAATAGTGAAATGACGATAATTTTTCGTCTATTTATTTTTAACAATGTCATGCTGAGCGAGGAAAATTCTTTTACCAAGATTGAACTCTGAGCCGTCACTTTAAGTAAGACATGGTCAAACTGCGCCACGGTCCATGATAGTATCAACGTTGTATGATTGATTGATTTTTATTACCTCTTACAGCTTTTACAAGTGACGCTAGTTATGGGTTCAATTTCCATGCGGGATAATGGTATATTAGAATATTTGACAGCGACGAGGCGCAGGGGCACACGCGTGTGACTGTAAATGCGGCAGTTATGAATGTGTCTGAATTCGATATCCACTCGGAGTAATGAAATAGTTAATATTTTCATTTCCTCGCTCTGGTAACGAAGTAAAGCGCGGCGCTGAGTTCCGCCATTCAAAACTACAATTTGGTGGTAAATGGGGAGCAAACTGAGAAGATGGAATATTTTTAATATAGGGTTCTGGCGTCTAGCCAACTAAATGTTCCAAACTTGGCCATAAGTTTCATATACATTTTTTATAGTTTTCTTTTTATAATGGTTAACTTTTGAGCTTTACTTCTCGTCCCTCCGACGTGATTGGAGACTGTGTGTCCAATGTTTTTATTTATTTGTTAAGTTTAGAAAATTTAATTTTGACAAGTTCTCTAAAATTCCGCTTAACTATTAAAGTTCTCTAGATTTTATCACTATTTTAATACACACACACATACTAATCGACGACAATCCGCATAATAAAAAGACAATCAGACAAGCAAGACCGCGGGTCAAGACATTGCGAAGCAGTGGCGAAACTGAACGCTGCGCTGTGTGTTAAACATTTTTACTAGAGCGAAGAAATTACATAATTTATTAATTCGAGTGGGAACCTGACCCATAATCGTCGTACTTACTGCGCCCCACCGGTCTTATATGCTATTCAGTCGTTGATATAGACATATACACAGTCCGGTCAAGAAATTAAGTTAGATTTTTCGCAATGATCGGATCAAATCTGCGCTACCATCCACAGCTAACTTCTGGGCGACCATGACTTGTTGACCATACTGTACATATAATTAATGGAATAACTCCGTTCATTTTTCAATGCCGGCCTTTGTGTTATTGTGATCACCGGTCGAAGGCATTACAAGATCAATTCATCTCTTCAAGTGACAGATTGTATTGAATTGTCGGTAAGTTAAATAAAGTGACCCATTTACAATAGAAATAGCGCTTTGTGCGAGTCAACGACCGAAATGTTATAATTCTAGAATGGTAAGGGATAGCAAATATTTTTTGGTCTTATGTAACAATAAAACGTGTCGTATAAAACAGATTATTGTAAACAAATACTCGTAAATAATATATTTTATTAAAATTTTATTGCATAAAACAATATATTTAATGGCAACACTTCTTTTTACTTTTTACTTTAACTGTGAAAGTTACCAAGTATGAATATATTCTGTGTGTACTGTGTAAATTAAAGACATTTAATATTTTTCTCAAATAGGATTAAATTTAAGAATGTTTTTTTTTATTATTCGCAATATAATATATTAAATTTATAACTAGATTTTATTTAAAAAAAAATAAAAAAATAAATGGTAACTATTTTTAGTACCATTATTTAAAAAATGGCAATATTATTACAAAATGTCCGACGGTAATTGCCAAAGCGACGTTGTTGAACCGCCTTGCGCAAAGAAAATTAAAAAAGACGAACAAAATGAAAACGGCGTTATAGAATCGAAATTAGAATTGAAAGACTTTGTTCCAACAAAAATAATAAATAATAGTACAAATAGAAAAACTGTGTGTATCCTCGGAAATTTCAAAGACAAAAGTGGCGTAGCGCTGATTCTTTTGGAAAAAAATGCTTTCAAAGAAGAAGATTTAGACAACAATGGTTATTTTTCTGCTGAGAGTGAATTGAAAACGTTTTTCCAAAACGATATTTATGGAAATTTCGAGTGTTACCCCAAAATTAGTATTAACGGTAAGGCAAAGTTTATAACCATTTTCTTTCAAATTAATGAACTTTCAAATCTCAAGGTTTTTGATATGATTGTTCAGTTTGTCATTCGTGTTTTACAATTTAAAGTTATTTTCGTCTTTATGAGTAAAATATTTATTCTTGGTTTTGCCCATTAGCATCGAATAGTATTACGTCAACGTGTTATCTATTTTCTTAAAAGTCAAACACGTTTAACTTTGACTTAATAGTTTTTCAACCTTAGATAAGAGCTAACTTAATATTTGATAAAAATTGTTTTATAATACACCATATGTGAACGTATAAATTTCGTTACGCTTCTATAGAAACAATATTTTTTTTTGCCTAACTTTCTACATACACTTTTTACGTACGTACGTATCTCAACTTTTCTAATGAACATATTGCTAAGTGCTAACATGCTTATTTACTCAAAGTTAAGGTTATTCTTTGTTTTATATTACTGACAGTATATTGAAATCTTTGTATTAACTGTTATATTAGCTGTAAAGTACAATAATTTCCATATGGTTTAAGAATTCAAAATTAATTTGAAACAAATTGCTTGTAATCAAGAACTTTTAATACTTCTTGAATAATATGTAAATAATAATTTATAAAATAGGACCTTTTGAATGGAACTTCAGACTACAATTTTATTACCATATTGAATGGCAAACATTTCTTACTTATAGTATTTTTTGTATATCAACCCCAGTATGACCGTTAATGATTCCGTTATATCATGTATATATACTACTTTGAAATATTTACATTTCAATGAAAGAATTCTATACTCACAATCATTCTTCAATTTTATTGTCTTCTATATTATTATAAAGCTTAAGAGTTTATTTGGTCTTACACACACTTATCTCAGGAACTACCAATTGGAATTAAACAATTGTAAGCTATGTTACATGAAGTTAATGGTTTTATTTCAATGCAAGCAATATAGTGATTTATATTTGACCAATGAGAGCAGAGTCACTTGTGAAAGCCAGTATTAAAATATACCTAAATATTTTCCAGGTGTAAAAACTACAATAATATATCCAGCCACAGACAAACATATAGCGAAGTACAGTCAACAAGAAGTACATATTATATTAGAAACACCAGAGTGTTATAATAAGGTGACATTGCCACAGATACAAAAAGATCAATTTAATTTACAGGTAAAATATTTTAATTTGAAATAATTTAATCCTTAAAATGAGGTTTAACATTTATATTCAAATGCTGTCCCACACAATATTGTTTCAAAATTAGTATTTTTGTTAATTCCAGTGGGTATACAACATTTTGGATGGTAAAAGCGAACAAGATAGAATTGTTTACAACAATAAATGTGAGAAGGAAGGTTTTGTACTAGTTCCTGATTTGAAGTGGGACGGACTTACAAAAGAAACTTTGTACCTGTTAGCAATAGTTAGACAGAGAGGTATTAAGTCTCTAAGAGATTTGAACGGCAGTCACTTGCATTTGTTGAAGAGGATTCGGGACGAAGGAAAGGTATGTTTGCACATATTTATTTTTTATCAATTGTTTTTATTATAGGCAGAGAGATCTTGTTAAGAAAGAAAAAGAACACATATTGCATATTGAGCAGCAGAAATTAAAGTGTAGATTTGTTTTGCCAGAACTGAGAAATGAAAAAATAGAAAAAAGCTGTGTGAGTTGCAAATTTGATAATACAAAATAAACCTTGAGTGTGATGATTGTGAGATCAATTCCCACTGGGGAGTGAACTATTTTTAATTCTTCGCATTGTTAACAAAAAAAACGCGTCTTTGAGTTCCACCATTTACCACAAAATATATCTAGAATTAGACAATGATTTCAAACCAATATGATATTTCTTTTTCAGAAAGCAATTCTCGAGAAATATAAGGTGCCTGGTAGTCAGTTAAGAGTATATTTGCATTATCAACCGTCGTTTTACCATCTGCACGTTCATTTTACATATTTAAAACACGAAGCGCCCGGCATTTATGCCGAAAAATCACATTTACTGGACACGGTCATTGATAATATTGAAATTATGAGTGATTATTATCAAAAAGCCTCTTTACCTTTCACCGTGCGCGAGATGGACTCGCTTTTTAATGTCTACGAAACGAATGGTTACGTACAAAAGATTAAAACCGAGTTAATTGATAAATAAATCGATTTTGGAGGTTATAACGATATTAAAAAGTCGTAGATATGTTAGTTAAACACATTTTTATGGAACTACGTTCCAGATTGAGGAGTTGTAATGTCTATATAATAACTAATGTGGATTTTAAAAAAGATTGCAATTTGAAAATTAGTATACAATCGAATTGCATTGTACTAAATTATTATAATAATCTCAAAAGACGCGATAGTCTAAGCTCAATCGATAGTTTATCTGATTATTCGGATGATGAATCGGATACATGTGTAATTCCGATACATGAATTCTATTTTATAGTACCAAATTCGATGTCATGTTTGAAAATCGAGAAAAATACGATTTCTTTCAGAATTTTGACAGAATCGCAAAATGGCGGGAACTTTTATTCTGAATACGTTACTGCCACAGACAACAAAGAAATGAAAATCGATAAGCTGAACGTAAATTTGAAAATCGATGATGCAGTTCGATTTGTATGCGCGAATTGCTCCAATATTATTTCGAATGATTCGACTAGATTTGATAGAATATTAGAGTTGCCGTCTACTAATATGGATATATCGGAGTGGTTTTGTCACGGACATGGCCACGCGAATACCGAAATTAAATCAAACAAATTAGATTTTCTTCACCGACTGACTTATTTTACAATAAATAATGATATTTTTAGTGAAAAATTGAATAAGTTTAACGCCAAGAGGGCGGCGTTTCATTGCAACCGTTGCCTCGCTTGGCTAGGAGTTAAGAATAAGGATACAGTAAAATTATTTAATTCAGAAGTGAAAATTAATCAAAATGACACAGAGAAATATGTATTTTCTCACAAAAACACAACACAATCTATTATAAAAGACGATTTTATATACACAATAGAATGTTTAACAAAAGAATTCAACCTCGGCTTGCAATATGCAATGATGTGCAAAATTGTATTAGAATGTAACATATCGGCTGCCAAAAAGCAATTCTTACTAATATGGGTGATAGACAAAGAACTACAAGTGCTAAGAAATACAGAAACGCATATAAGTGAAAGAGTTATATTACAATCAAGTTATTTGACCAAAATTTTGTATAAAATTGAGTTGGAGTTGAATGAAGAAGTAGAAAATTGGATGTCTGATCCCGGAGTGGTGTCGACAGAAATATCTAAAAATATGTTTACGCAAGGAATTAAGCATTTCGAGCAAATGTCGTTAAAAATGCCGGAATCTTTTCGTTATACTAATGGTTATTGTGTCAGTTATCTTAAAGCTTAAATGAATAATAAATCTGTAATTCTTTATGTTGTGTTATTTTTTATATACATGTATAATTATAAAGAAGCGTAATTATAGGTTTATACTCCTCTGCTTATTGCAGATAATCAGAAAGCTAAATGCGAAGTGACTTCTTCCATCAAACTTTCAAAAAATGGCAGCAATCAATGCTGTATTTAATAGTACTATGCCAATAAAGTAAATTTATTTTAAACATTTTTAAAGTATTATTCCACACTTAAAAACTAATACTAATCACATGAAAAATAATTATTCAAAAAACGTATAAAATTTTTAACACAGCGGGACTCGAACCCGCGCCTCCTTGAAAGGCGCGACACACACAAACAAAAGTAAAGATAATTAAAAAACAAGTAACGAATAGGTGTCCCGCACACAATAGGTTCCCAAACTACGTTCCCCACATTCCGCCGAATTCTGAAGCCATTCCATGTTGATTGGCGAAAGTCAACGCCGCGCTATGTCTAAGAGCGGGCAAATGAAATAATTTTAAAATAAACATTTACCCGTATGAGATCGAACCCACTGCCACCGTCAGACGTTGTGTTACTGCGCCACGACGGCCTCAAAAGAATATTTGTAATTGTACTATCGACTCCTAATGATGCTTGTAGGTTCATAACACCTAAAACGAAATATAATTGTCTTATACTAATTACTTTTGTTAGATAAAAAATGTAATATAAATATTATTTAGTGACATATTGGTTTCAATTCCATATTATTTGTTCTATTACTTCATTTAAGTACCTACACTCTACACATAATATGACTTTTACATAAATAAAACCCCAATGCTTCTCGTTTTCCTTCCTTAAAGCAGTCTTTTTTTTGTCATTATCATACATATTACATATTATAGTTACGTAATAAATACATACAATATAAAAACAAATACGTTGACTGTAAACATGATGGATGTGGCTTCGGCCCCATCGGCTTTAATATAATAAAGAACAAATATTTTTGATATATTCAACAAACATGCACCTGTTCTAAAGACAAAATATAAAATTAGCAAATTATTATACATAATATATTTTTAAAATGTAATCTTTTAATAGGTTGACATTAAAATCCACACTAAAGAAAGTTGCCAAGTTCTTTTATTAAAAATTCTGCAACAAAAAAAACTCGGTTTATTAACAAATAATTTATTAGATGTAAATATTAATTTTAACAATATTATAGTTTATAAATAACATTATAACTCTGCGACAGTTCCCGACGACTCCCGATAGTGGGATATCGCACTGACGATGATAGAGTAGTTGAAGTACCAGAACAAAGTGAAGAATATTGCTAAAATAATATCTGTTATATATTGTTGAGGAAATTATATTCATAAAATACTTTTTTGGGAAAGGTAAACTAGAAACTGCATGAGGTAAAAGGTTCAAATCCCGCTATGGTAATTTTTTTTCTTAAAAAATATTTTTCTTTTATAAGTGTGGCATAACACTCAAACATAAATGAAATAATCTAGGTTAATTGGCCGCAAATTCATTTGTGTGGAATTTATTCTACTTGCCTTCCAGTATGTAGTAACTATCTAGTACCCATTTGTGCTTTTTAGTTTGGCTCGGTCATTGCATGTAACATGAACAACAGACTGAAAATTACATAAATAATATTTTTGTTCTGCTATATTATTAAAAATTCTTAGGTATGTTTGGTTTTTATTCATGAACTAAATATTTTTTATAGATTTCATATATCATATGATAATAATATATCCCGCACACAGCAGTGTAGGCAGAGGGAACCTAGTGTTAACACACTCCGTTCCCCACTTTCTGCGGAAATTTTGGAGGCATTGCGTATTGAGTGGCAGAACCCAACGCCGCACTTTTGCCTCGACACCACAGCGAAGAAATGAAAATATAAATTCAAGCAAATATTCCATATCCTCGAGTGGGGATCGAACTCACAACCGGTCGGTTTTATAGTCACATTTCATGCCGCTGCGCTACGACTGGCCTCAACTCTACAATTTAATATTTTTTTATTGGTAATCTATTACCAAGACACTGCTCTCTGTCTCACTCTGTCATGATGGCCTCAATTCACAATACAAATTTTATAATTCTTGCACAACAAGGTAAATTTAACATAAAATATAAATCTTATTATGGGATTTCTCTAACAAGCAAAACAGGAAAGTAAATATGGGTAATTTACACACGTTAAAAATATTAACAACTAACTTGTCGATCATAACTATGAATAATTGATCTAATAGAAAAATATAGGTTACTGATGTTTCAAGGAGACTGGTCAAAAACACTTAACAATATTTTGATAACTTTTATACAATTTTGAGTACACAATATACTTGGGATATAATTTGGATATTTGTCTCGTAATTCTAGTTTATAAATATAATTAATTAATAACATTAAAAATCTTTCTTTCAAGAAAAATGTTCATCAAATATATTCCAAAATGGTTTAGTGGAAGATTATTAAGGATAAGCCTAAATAATATTAAAATAAGTAATTCACAATTGAGAAATGAAACAATTTAAAAAGTTTCAATATTTCTCAAATGACTAGACTAAGTATGTAAAATATCATTTTAATCTGTAAATCTTACGATTCAATCTATGAGTAATGAACAAGATTTTAAAAGTGTTATATTGAACACAATTTGTAAAAAGTTTATAAAAGACTGATTATATTACAGTGTAAATTAAAAAAGAAAATTATATATTTCAAAAAGGATACGGATCACCACCTTCTCCCAAGGTTCCACCATATACAACTCCGTAGAAACTAAGTACCTGATGTACCAGTGCTTGATAAAATCACGAAGTTTCTTTACACTATCCATGATTATGAAAACTAAGATTATTTATAATACAAACGTTTAATATTTCTAATATGATTGAAATAGTGCTTTGTATACAACTGCTGTAAGACAAATAACTAAAATTGAAGATCACTTTATGTGTAGCAAAACTTCTTAAACTTATTTGTTCTATTCTAATAATATTGACAGTTCGGTCTATGTCACTGTCACTTTGACTTTCTCAATGTCAATTTGACAGTCAAGATTAAAAAGAAAAACATATTATTTAAAGATATATACCATAACCAGTTTTTCGCCTGTCAAATCAGGCCATTAAATAATTGAAAAAAAAAATCATAATCAGAGAAATTTTAACCCACCCACTCAACCGTTCGGTTCACATCCTTGTGTCCCTGCGCTACGACGGCCTCAAATTAATTTTGTTTAATTTTTGTAAACCTATTTATTTGTAGAAAACATTTTGAAACTATTATGAGTAATATAATAATATTAAGCTAAAAATGCTATTGTTGCAACATAAATGTAATGAAAGCAGGTATTTAAATTCTTTTAATCTGCCTATTTCAATTTAAATCCTATATATTTTTTATTTACTTTATTATATCGACTTTGAAAGTACCGTGAGTTGCTGGGTGAAAGAAGGCAGTTTTATATTTTATTATTTATAACAATATGAGCTATTCTGCATGAAATTCAAATGAAATTAAATTATACATTCATTTATATCGTTAAAATATTTTTGGACAATTTTTTTATTGGGAATATAATAATATTTTTTTTATGAATGTAATTAATGAATATTTCATTATTTTCTATTTTTTTATTATATTATCTAACAATAATAAATAATTTGATAGTATCTTTTATTTTGATTTAAAAAATGTTTTTGTGTTCACTAGTCTGCTCACCGAGGACTATAGGCTGAATAAATTATGAAACACGTTTATCGTTACGATGTCTTCAACTATACATCACTACAGTACGGTTGAAAAAACATATTAAAATCACACCTGAGCATCTATCTTCAGCTATTTCGGAGCGGCCACAACTCGTCGACCATACTGTATCTATAGTCAGAGCCACCTCGGACCTATAAAATATGCCATATATTATGGCAAAGACACTAGAAGTTGGGCCATACAACTCATAGTTATTTTTATATAACCACGAGGGCAACGCTACGGGTATAAATTAATATAAAATAAAATAAAAAAAACATATTTAATTAATATTTTATTTCATTTAGTTGCTTTATTAATTTCATTAAATGTGACCTTACACTATATATTGGTATCAGCCATTCCTTACAAACCGACGCAAGCCTTACCTAAAAAAAAATTACACTGGTATTTTTTATTTCATATAAAATAATTTTGTACTTACTTTAGGTAAATGCAGTACCAAGAATATAAAAAAATAGGCCCAGTTTAATGAAAAAAAATGTTGGAAAATTCTTATGGAAAAGAAAGTTATTAACTAAAACACACTATGGACGTATTTACATTTAAGTAACTGTACCTTTAATTGATTAAAATAAAACTTAATTAGTTAAAATATAAGATGAAACCATGAAAATTAGTTTTATTATGTATAAATTAAATCAATATTTGAATAAATCGAGAACCTTACTAATAATAATCGATTTTAAGTTATACATATAAATATTTTAATCTAACTTTCACGATTACACATCGTACTTTCGATTATTCGATTTTTACGGGCAATGTAAAGTTGCCACATTCATTTTTATATGGTAACATTTATTACTAATTTAATAAGCGTGCATATATTTATAGAGATTTAACTAAACTTATTAATAATTAGAAAATATTAATAGACTAATAGTTAAATTTGCATCAGAAACTTAATAAAAGTATAATTTTAAACCTCATGCACACAAAATTATCATTAAAGTGTATATTACACAATTCAGTTATTTGTTCGTGTAACCGAAATTAAAATAGTAAATTTCGGTTGTTTAAATAAAAGTAATGTACCTTATGTTTCAATAAATTAATTCAAAAGTATCATTAACTAATTATTTACGCAACCGAACTTATATTTATTGTAAAAACCGTAATTTCGGTTCATATTCAGTTATTCACAACCGAAATTTTATTCATACTTACATATAATATAATTAAATGTATATTCATATAAATATTATTTTAATAAAATTGACTTCATAGAAACGGTAATTTCACATTCATTTTGACTTCAGTCTCGTAAAAGGCACCTATATTCCAATAAATTTATAAAAAAATATGTATAATTATGGTTTTTAAATATATATTGGCACTATTTATTGTCTAATAATTTATAATAAACCTTCAGATAACAAAAAATGCTATATTATAAATATATATATGAATCAATGCAAAAGTCAATTTGCTGGTAACTACAAAAAGTTTTTATTTATGGAGTATATACTTAATACATAAAAAATTATTTTCATTTTTGTTTTGTGAAGGCCATTTCTTATAGTTTGTGAACTCTGTAAAATACTGTTTAGTTTTATATTAAAATCGATATTAATAAAAGCATTAACTTAAATACATAAAAGATATATGTATGTATCACAATAAATGTTAAATGTAAGTATGTTATATAATATATAGGATAGTTATTCTCGATAACAAAAACATTTCACTTAAAGTATGATATATAAAAATGATTTAAAAATGATAATATAGTGATGATTTTATTATAATTGTATAAGTATTGTCGATTCTCTTTCGATAATTGATTTCATTTATTCCTTGTATACAAAACAATGCAGTACATTTGGCATATTAGTTACAGATAAAAAAAAAATATTTAAATTTATATAATAAAAAAAAACGATCAAAGATATTTTATTACACGTTATTAAATAGAACATTAATAATATATCCCCACAAAATAATAAGCTGCCCTTTGAAAAAACCTTCTAACACCGCCATATTTATTTAAAAATAGGTTGCCATATATAAAGGCATGAACAAATTACCCATTTTGGGGGAAACTAATCGAATATTTTGCTTAATTTAGATTGCCATATACAAAAAAAATACCATTCGACGGGAAATTTATCTTTTTCCGTCAATCAAAATGTGATTGCCATATACGAAATAAATATTATGTCCTAATTTTCATTCCAAATACTCAGTATACCCCTGTGCCCCTGTAAATATAACATCTATCCATATTCTAGCAGCTTCTCCGGAAGGCGCCATTAAATAGTATCTTCTTTGCCGCGTTTTTACTATGAACGTTGTTTGTGGGTTCGGTGATTTAGATGTGTTGCCATGATCGAGGTACACTTCTTCGATTACCTGTTACATAAATTAAATTATACATGTTGCTAAGATTATATCTTAATATATTTTATTTAGAAGTCTATTTTATAATATAAAAATTTAGTTTGCTTGCTCTTTTATAATACTTTTAAGAAAAATAAACATTTAAAATATTACATGTCACGTGGAGCAATTTACCATTACACACTAACTAAATAATAGAATCTATCATTTTAATATGTAATTATTAATATATTTCCCTAGAAATTTGGCAGTGTGTGGGGAACGGCAAATTAATAAACATATATAAATAAATAATAATGAACTATTTACCTGGAAATACGCGCCACCGCGCGGTTTCTTCTCGCTCTTGTCCCAGTAGTAGACGAACGTTTTCGTTTCTCTATCGAAAACGAACCACCTGCACACAGATGAGAGGTAGTTTATATTTAGTAATGTTTCTCGTGTACAGTATGTTCAACATGTTCATGTGTTTGCGCAGATTCGATTTAAGGAATTTTCCCATTTTTTATATTTTCCCTAGTGTACAATGGGAAAAATTTACTACGGCTTTGACTTGTCGACAGTACTGTACCTTTACTTGATAATAGTGCAATATATTGGCAACAAGAGACCTTATAAAATTAATCAAATAAATTAATATCATGAGGTTTAATATTTTAAAAGCAAAAGAAAATTACATTAACTATTTTTTATATTTGTACATAGCTTCAGTCTATAAACCTAGCGGGGTAGTCAGAGAGAACGGAGCGCTAAACGCTACAGTCTCTACATACCTCTTTCCCCTCGTCCACTGTCATCAACCTCTTCACACATGCCCTCCGAGAGTTCCTCGTACTTTTTACGTGACCCTCCTCCAGTAACTTTGATCCTGTGTTTTCGAAGGTCAACCTTGGGCTCTTACCGCTTACTTTTCCATCATAATTTTTATCTGTCATTCTTTCGTCACTCGTTCGACTAGTGTTTAGTAATTCTCAAAATAATTGCAAAGTACCTTTTGGACCAGGTGTGGAACTTGGCGCCCAACTTGTGCAGGTATCCGCGGCACGACGTCGAGTTGATCGTCACGTAGGGACAAAGCTCGATTTGGTGACCTAACAACAGTTACAACGAAAAATATTTATATGGAGCCAGCATCGAAACATGATTTATTCAGCTTTATCTGTGGCAACATTGTAATAAACTTAGTTCTATAGTTTTGCCGAGAAATAGCAACAGGAAAATAAATATTTAGTCAGACTAAATTTCTAATTAAAAAACAGTAACATTCATTGATTGTTATTAAATATCAGTACTATTTAATACATTTTCAAATTTACATCCTCCTAATATTACAAATGTGAAGGTTTGTGAGGATGAATGCTTAAACATTATAATAACCAATGGCTGCAATTAATGTTAATAATTTATATGGTTTAGCTATAATATGACAATAATATGGAGCGGGCGAAGCCGCGCGTGGGTCGCTAGTAATAATGTAAATGTTACCTGCAGATTCAACATGTCGCCGCAGGTCGAAGTCGTCGCGGTCGACGGGGAGGTACCTCGTGAGGGGTCTCTGCCACTCGTTGGCGATGGCGCGACGACTGCGGCGGGGTGCGTTGCCCACTAGGATAACGTTTATTGTAATTTAGTAATAATAAACGAAAAAAGATATTTTCTTTCGGCTTCACACTGTATCCAGCACACAGCAGGGTAGGCAGAGGGAAGTTAAGACAGTTCCCCAATCTCTGTCGAATTCTGGAGGCATTGCGTGTTGAGTGGCATAAATCAACGCTGCGCTTTGCCTCGACACCAGAGCAAAGAAATGGAAATATAAAAAAAGTAAATATTGAATGGAGAACACACAAAAGCATGTAAGTTCCTGGTTTCAATAAAATTATTTGCCTTTGAATATGACTTTGCCTTACGTATATTATCCCTGCTGAAGTCGGACGCGTGGCTAAGCGGGCGGCTGTCGTCGCTGCGCTTATCGTCTTCGGTCGATTCGGTGCGGGAGTTGCGAACTTGAAGCTGTTGGCAATAAAATGAGAATATTGGTAACTTATAAAAAATATATTTATTAATTGGGGCAAGTCGTGGCGCAGGGACGAAAATTAAACGTTGACGTCCATGAGTTAAAAAAATAAATTAAAGAGATCGAACGGGATAGAAATGCCTCTTTCTATTAGGCATATTATAAACAGCAACATAATATAAAATTATCGATTTATGAACTATATACTATAATAAAAAATGAAGCCAACACTTAGCTAACTGCGTAGTACAGATGACGAGTCGTGGTCACTCTAAAGTTAGGTTTTATGAATTTTGCGCATTGTTCACTCCAAATGAAATTCAAAATTTAAAAAAAATTAAATTAAATTTGTGCTGCCATCTAACTTTAAGGCATCACGATTCGTCGAAACCACTGTACCTACATAATATGTTAAATACTTACAAATATAGGTTTAGGAGAGCAGCTGTTCAAGCCCCAGTGAGAACTCTTTATGAGAGTCAGCCACACAGACATAATGTATCATTTATGTTTTAGTTTGTATATTACAGCACTGAATAATGTTATTTTTACTTATAGTAATTAATTTATTTGAAATAGTTCAAAAAGTGCTATATAATGTTTTTATATAATTTATTTATTTTTCTAATAAAAATAATTACATCATATTTTAATTAGAAATTGAATAAATTAAAACAACTCATCTATATACATATATATAGTTTAGGTGCTGTAATATAAAACGCTTTCGTTTCTGAATAACTGACCGATAATGCATAGAAGAAACTACTGAATTTATGGACTTAAAATTGGGTATGTAGGTTCGAAATAGCAGAACGCAACGATACGTTAACGATACGTAATGAAAATATTAAAAATTCCACTTAATCGAACCCACAACCATTGCGTTAACCGTCTCACGATTGTGCCCCTGAGCCACGACGGCCTTAATATTTTCCATATAATAATATTACAGTATTATTACTTGACAAAATCTTAAACGTTGTGACAAATTCGTTCACGTCGTAAAGGGAGCTACCGAAAAATTTTTACGACTTAAAACAATTTGCGCGAGCGTAAACACTATTGAACTAAAATGAAATATAGTATGTTTGTACATTATTTATTGGCCACACGTAAACCATTTCTGTGAAGAACATCGAAACTAGAAGCTTTGTTTTGAAATATATTGGAACAAAAGTTTAAACGGCCGAACTATTTTTATTTATTTATTAATTGAAATATATAATTTAAGCTTTGTAAATTTTTGTTGCTCATTCGGGTGTACACCCGGAAATAAGATAAACAAAAATATCTTAAATTTAATTTGCGCAGCGACAGCTAACTTCAGGGCAGAAAAAACTCGCGGACCGCACTGTAGCTCTTAACACACACAGGTTAAGAGTTATAACACTCCGTTCACCACACACCGCGTAGTTTTTGAGACATTGCGTGTTGAGAAGCGTAATTCGACGCGGCGTTTTGCCAGATTTCAGTTACCAGGGCGATTAAATTTCTTTAATGAGAATCGAACCCACAACCGTCGCGTTTATAGTCGAGACGCTGTACTGAGCCGCGACGGCCACAAACTACTTATAATATTTGTATAATTTATTATAAACACAGACGTGGGTATACCGGTGTAAATGGGTACTATTTTAGACTCGACGAACCATTAACAATATGTAAGTATATTTGGAAAAAGTAAACAATTTCTAAATTTAAAGTTTAAAATTGTGTTAAATGATTATGTTTTTGGAATTTACGATCAACGGTCAGATTATTTAGTGGAATTTATAAAGAGTATTATAACAATTAAGAGCAAAACAAGGTGGTTCACGTGATGGTGAGCGTCATACTGTTTGTGACTTATGTTACGTCTGTTATTTTGTTACGTGGAGAGTAAAGCATAGTGATCCATAACTCCGTGTTTTTCTAAATATGTATAGGTGCTAACATTATAAAAATACAGAGTTTGTTTGGTTCAGCGCAATATTTCTAAAATTATTGATTCGAATTGAGTGTTTTGTGTGTTGGGTAGCTCACTTATCGAAGAAGACCATAGACCACACCAAAATAAATTCATAACTTTAATACTGTTTTTAAATTTAAATTCTATGTGCAATATATACTAGATATATATTATATAGAGTACCAAAATTTAGGTTCCAAACGAAAAAAGAAACATTCAGGCACTAAAGTATGGTCGATGAGTCGTGGCCGCCCTTCAGGCCTTTGCATTGCTCATTTGACAAGAAAAGCAAATCTGCATAACCGTCTACGGACACGAACGAACTTCAGGGCGACCACAACTCACCGAGCGTACTGTACTCCAATATAAAATCTTCAACGTAATTTAAAATTAAATAACACTAGCACGACCAACTATTAACACTGTCAACATTCAAAGACGTTTATTTTAAATCACCAAAGCCACGTCGGAAGTGGCATGTCTTGAAAATTATTATAAAGAGAACTATTAGTAGTGACCAGTGAACACGTACACCCACACTGCGAGAAGCGACAATTTATTAAGCGCGGTAATAAAGATATATTTCAAAAGGCGGCGTGTGAATATGAAAATTATTTTAATAGTCCTATCAGATTTTATTGAGTTTTAATTTGTGGGTTGAGCTTATGTTCATATGAAACACGCTTTTACGAATGTCAGGCAAAATTGAAAATATTAAATGTGTAAAACATCTGACATAATGTCATTTGGCACTGTTTTATATTATTAGATTTGAATATATATGTTTTTATAATATGATTATCTCGTTTTTATTTTAGTGGCGGGTATGATAAGTTTTCGTATCATTAGCATTTGTTATTTATAAAAAAAATCTTTTCAAATGTTTGGTTACTAATTAAAACATAGCTCAAAGCGCTTTTTTAGCTTCACGCTGTATCTCGCATATATCACGGTAGGCAGAGGGAATCACGTAATAAGACACTCCGGTCCACACTCACCGCCTAGTTTATCAAAAAATAAATCAACCTAGGATAAAAAGAGGAGAAATAGAGTCAAACAAAATAACAAATGTTTCTAAGGAAATTAGGGCTTATAAAATTAACAAATCAGTATCTACGTTTAAAAAAACTGTTCAACAACTATGTTATCACATATTGACATTTTCAATGCCGATGTACGATTTGTACGATAACATTATTGTTTTATCTTCCTGAAACTTGGTAAAGACATTTCAATGCCTGTAGCGTCGCGTGTTAGAAAATGTTTGTATTATGTAGTGTAAATATAAATTTCTTCGAAAATTTCTAATTTTGTATGCAATAACCATTATTCGATACTAAAATTCTTGAAATATTTATATAAATACGTATTGGGTTTCTTTAAACATCAAATACGTAAATTAATTTATTTTAGCCTCACGCTGTAGAAGTCGGCGGAAAGTGAAGAACGGAGTGTCTTAACACTGGGTTCCCTCTGCCTACCCTGCTGTGTGCGAGATACAGCGTGAAAGTGATAATGACAGTGGACGAGGTAAAAAAGGTATGTTGCCGTACTCTCTGGATACCTCGCTAGAGATAAAGCGTGTAGTTAGAAAAAAAAGTACCTCCGCCTAACAAACAATAGATGAAAATAATAATAAGCAAATAAATAAGATTTTTTAATAGGTAAACGTTTATAAAGATACAAAACATATAAAGCCATTGATTGTATTTTTATTTAAATATCGTTTAATGTGGTGATGGACATAAAAAGCGAAGTGCATTGCAAATTTTGGCACGATCTTCGATGTTTTTGCACAAAAATGCAATAACTTTAAATAAATACTGCTATTAAAGATGCTCTCAACCGCAATCTGATGACGTGCGCTAAGAGGATATCAACCACCAAGGTCAGGGACGACTGTCAGATTAATATCAACAAAACATTTTTATAAGTCATTATATTATATTTTGCAAAAGAAATTAGAAGACATAGACATTTTAAAATTTTTGAACAGATCTTGAGACGGTTCCTAATTTCGTATGATATGATCTTCAAAGTAGTACCTATAAGTTTGTAATATATAAGTATTCAATTTACGGATATTTTCTTTTATTTGTGCTGAAATTTCTCGATTCTTGTCAAATTTCATAATTAGAGGTATACAATAGAAAGAAAGTACTCTATGGCTTTTGGTAGGTACTGGCTTTTAAAATTGGCGGCAAGTGGAAACAGAGTAAATTATCACTAGGTCCTGCTATTTGAGGAAGATGCGTGAAGATGGAAAAATACCAATTTTTCAATTGAGGCTACAGTATGAAGTGCAATATCCATGCCATTTAACACTTAACCAACAACGGCTCTATCAGTTTCTCTGTAACAAGGAAGTTCTACAACGGAATACGTATTCTTACTTGACGAGGCAGTATTTTTATTGGCAAATTAAAATAAATATTTAATTTTAAATACATAATACGATCTGTATGTATGTTTTACTTTTTTAACATTTACGTGTTTGATGGATGAATATATATACAATTTTGATATTTTTTTCTGTTTTGTTCTTCAATTAATATATTTTGATATATAATTGAATGTAATATATGATATCTTTTACACAAAATGAATGTTGTTACTGTTATTTATGGCTTAAAGGCTTATTATTGGTAACTAGTGTTTCACTCGCGGCTTCTCTCGTTTGCATCACGCCAATATGTATAGTACTTCTACATCTCCCTATCTATTAGTAAAAACCGCATAAAAATCAGTTGAGTAGTTGGAGAGATATAGGCGAATTTCCGTACAAATTATACATAATAAAAAGATTTTAAAAATGTCAGCGATGCCAAAATCATATATATAAATAGTTGAGATAATAAGAACATTACGTCGGTAAGCCGAATTGGGAGATTCAATACATATTATTTTTAATGTAATGTCAGTATAGCAATATTTATCTAAATTATATTTAATTACTAATTGGTCAAACAAATATTGCCAATATCAGCCTGGTGGATTTAACATGAAGATAACAAGCAAATAGGTCTATTTTACTACTTTATTTATATACTTAAATTAGAAAAAACGTAAAATAAATATACCACTTTTTTATTTCATTACTATAAATTATTTTTGATTAAATTATTAGAATAAGGTATACGAACATAAACTGTACTTTTGAAATATAATTGAATTCAATATTGTAATTGGAACGTGACGCTCCTCGTTTTATTATTTCCATATTGAAACCTACTACTACATACTACGTACGTACTGAACCTACATCAAATATACTGGATCTTTACCTGAAATGAGATTTGGAGTTTCGAAACGTATATAATATATAAAGTAAATGAAATGTAATTTCAGAGAGAAAATAAGCCAAAATTTTTATAAACTATAAAGAGATCACTGTAATGCAAAAGGTAAGAAGATAAACAATATAAACTTATTGATTGGATCCTTCATTTAATGACACTATAAAATAACAAAAATGTAACGAAAAGTGGAATAATTTATTACAATACGTAACACTGACGCATATCGTTGTTTTATTTACAAGAAAACCGCGAATAAGAGTGGAGGATTATCGTTTGTTTTATAAACTTGGCATGTAGGAATTCGACTATTATTGTACCACATTTAGATATTTTTACGTGTTACTGCTAATGACTTTACATTATATTTCAAATATATAATTATTATTATTTAAAAGTATAAAAAAAAGTGTTGATTAATAATTCATTAAAAAATATATTAGTGTAGCTTATATTTTATTTTATTCATTTTTGAAATTTTACGATTGAAATTATTTAAATATATTTTTTATTTAAAGTCCGTTTCTAATTTCATATTTACTTGCAGTAAATGAATTAATCTATTATTGGTTCATATTTTAAAACGATAAAATATGTTATTAATAAAAAAAAAAACTATACTATTAAAAACACAAGTTTACTTCGAAGCACTACACTTGTTTAGAGTCAAATTTTTCACTTAAAAAATATCACGTCAGATTGAACGAAAGTTTTCGCGCCAACTGAAACGTCAGAAATAACTTTTTAATTTTATATATTCTCTAGGACCGCCTTGACACTAGCGCGAGCAGCCAGATATACTCGTACACTGGTACTACGACGGAATTAAAAGTTTATTTTGGTTTTCTAAAATCGTGGGCGGGGACAAGCTCGAAGTAATGTTTACGTTGGTTATTCAGTAATACATTTTTTTCTTTTTCACTGAAGTGTGAATTGTTTTTTTTTAATTTCCTTTGACGCGGGAGGAAATGTTAGATGCCTATCAATGTTATGATATATACGTTTTTTTACTTTGTAACAATCACTTTGTAATATAATAATTTGATTGTTTAACAGTTTTTGACGTACATACTTTCCACGCTAATGTCGAATTGGTCACGTGTGTAACTAAACACGGGGATCGTGAATTGCAATCCCACTCGGGGGATATTCATGCTTGGAAAATATTCGCTTCTAAGAACTGATTACTGTATAGGATTATATTTAGAAATATTATAAATGAATGAGCTAAGAGAATTGAATAGTTTCAGTCAGTCATTTATTGTAATTAAATGTTAATACGTAGTTTCATTTACTACAATTAAATGTTTGGAGCGAGACAAATATAGAAGTGATATCACAAAAATAAACAGGTGAACGTGGATACAGAAAATATGCAAGATAAGCGGCAAGTGTTATAACGAGTCGGTAACGTTTGTGAGAACAATTACATACTGATTAAACTAAATACCTATGTACTTATGTATAAAACTCTCTAATATTTAGATAAAACTACTGGGCTTAGAAATGTGAAATTTAACATGTAAGTACGGTAAGCCGTCGTGGCTTAGGGGCAAGCGTGCGACGAAAACGTCGGTTGTGGGTTCGATTCCTACTCAGAGGAGTGAAAATATTTAATATTTTTATTTTCTCGCTCTGGTAAGCGCAGCGTTGAGTTCCTCCAACACTCAACAGGCAATTCATCAAGAATTCGACGGAAAGTCGGGAATAGAGTTTTCACAATGAGCATGGAGTGTCCGAAGAGAAACGAACCCACAACCTGTCAATTGCACGTTTACAATTGCACGCTTGTGCTCCTGCACCACGACTTGCCTCATATTTATTTAATATTTTTTTTACCTACCACGCGTGTAGCTGGTTTAAATTTTTGTTATACCTATACATTATTTTCTCTCGCACTAGCAATATCCGCTTTCCTTACAAGCCACATCAACTAAAGTTATAAAAAAAAACTAAAAACAAAGTCGATTTGTCAGTTTGTCTAGTTATGAAAATAAATGGTTTCCTAGCGACGGGAAGTCGTGGCTTCCTTTACACGCTTTATAACAGTATAAGGACTAAAATAAATTGACTAGGGGTAAGAAATATTGCTTTCAGTCGCCTTCGGTTCTTCGGTTTGGTCGTTTATTTTGTAACACTTCTATTGTGAGAGATGTAGAAGGAAGATAATGAAATTAATTGAACCTGTTGCCTTAATTGCCTACGTATGTATATATGTATGTATTTTATCGATATAAATGCGTCTTGTGTGATTAAACTTAATATATGTAATGTAAAATTGAGTTTTTGACTTCATTTTTTTAATACACGCTGTGGATCCCTCAAAGGGTAGGCGGAGGGGTCCTGGGAACGTAGTATTAAGACGCTCAGTTCCCATTACTACAGAGGAATGGGAACAGAGTGTCTCTTAAAAAATCAGAAAGAGGTGACGGGGGAGATCGCGAGGTTGATTGCCTCTCTTTGGCTGTGTATATAAAATGAGTGAAGCTAGAAAAAAAATAAAAGTATATTTAAGGAAAACTTACCTCTTCTATTGACGACGACATAAACCCAGAACTGAAACAATAAAATATGTTCATTAAAATTGATGTCATAAATTATAACTTATCATTTACTTTAAAATATTTTATGGCAGTTCTTACTGCAGTTTAGAAATAATTTTATTTTTAAAGCGCAGTAAGAAATACCACATTAAATTCATATAGTTTTTTTGTAATTTATTTTATCTTCGTTATAAATTGAAAAGTTATTTTTAATTTGATTCTTATCTAAAATTATGCACGTCATATACCTATTATACAAATACATAATCTAATAATGTATATTGTACAGTTAAATAAAATATTTGAATATGATTAATTTGTGGGAGTCAAATATAATTTGTGGGAATGTTTGTAATGTACTTATCCAAGTTTCACGCTGTATCCGGCAATATAGTACTTACCACTAGAATTTTCAAAACATTACGCATTGAGTGGCGGAATTCAATACCGCACTTTGCCTTGGTAAAAGAGCGAGAAAATAAAAATATTTAATCGAAGCGACAACCACCGTACGTTACACTTCACCATAACATTAACACATAAATTATTCTAGCTAGATGCTTGGCGTTAGCGGTTTCCTAAGAAGGCCTAGACACAGTACCACATTAGTTCATCTAAAATAAATGAAAACTTGGCATTGGACTGATATGAAAATAAATAATTTTTGTATGGAATATTAAAGTTAAAGACAATATAATTGTCTATATAAAAATTTAAAAATTCATTGCCATTTATAACTTACCAACATACTAATGAACTTTTGTTTTTCCTCTTCTCCATCTTTACTATTTTATTTAAACTATCACTCACTACAACAATAAATTTTACAAAACTGAGAGTACACACAATGTTCACTTTTAATAGGAAATATATTTTTCAATGATGTTAGAACAATAACATTGTTGCTCTTTACAAAATGTTACTGTAAGTGATAAAACAAGAAACTTTAAGCTTTTCCTCGTACAGCAGGATACTGGGAGAGATGTGTTAAGACACTCCGTTCCCCACACTGCTCTTCGACAGCATAATATGTAAATCGGTAAATAATCGAATAGACGTGCTAGTGCATGACACGCGATGGTTATACGTTCAAATTTCATGCTAAGATAATACATATCACCACTATAATATTATAAATCTAAAGAATTTTGAAGAGTTCATATTACGGACTACACAATACAAAAATATTTTATTATATATATGATATAGGGCTATATTTGAACGCCATATTTATTTGTACATCTGCTTCAAAACTACATGTGGCTCAAAATTTTATATTGATGGGAGTCTTGGACCATTAAAGAGGGTCTTAGAAAACGTATACAAACGTTTGAAATGATGGCATAATAGACGAGTTTTGACGATTTAATGGATTGATAAGGTATCTATCGCAAGCCTTCCAACAATGTAAAGTTCCATATTTAGGACATGTACATATGACCGATATAAAATCTTGCAAACCATAGTAGTGAGATAAAACTCTGGGAAAAGAAAAACCAGTATTAGAGAGAGATGCAACACTAAAGAATAGATGGCAATAAAATGCATCGTAGATATCGTCATCTTCATCATCATCATCATCATCATGTGGCCAGGGACAGGGCTAAATATTTGAAGTTGACTTCCAACCTTTACTAGTTAGCGAGGCTTTAGAAAGAAGAATATGCTATATTACATGAAGTCATTCGTTTTGATGTAACTCGCTACAACTGCTGTCGGCGTTACCTCGGTCACATTAAATGTGTCATGTTTATGTGTCATACAAAACAAATAGTTATTTTTACTTGACCACGCGAGCGAAGCACGTTCGAAGTTAGTAGTGATCTAACACTAGCGATGCAAATGCTCCTGCCTAAACTTATTTTTTATTTTCAAAAAAATTTACTTGTAACTTTTTTATTTTCAATAAAATTATTTGATTTTGTCTTAAAAAAAGTATAAAAAAAACTGAAAATAAAATATAGTCTATATGTTGTTCTGATGCATATAATCGGTAGGTATTACTGCAAAGTTTCATATAAACTAGTTCAGTAATTTTTACGTGAAAGTGGAACTTACATCCATCCACACAAACTGACTAATTTAAATTATAAGTAAGATTAATAGCATTTACCTTGGTCTAGTTAAAATAATTTTAAATAATCTATTAAACATTTTATTCACATTATATGCATGAGAAAAAAAAAGACAAAAAAAAAAAAACATTGTCAATTCGAAACGCTTGAAACGCGTGAAGATAAAAGTAACTCATTTATTATATAGCTATAATTAATAAGTAATTATAGTTAATTATGTACGAGATCAAAGGGCTTATAATGTATTTACTGGAGCGGAGTAATCAATGATTGACATCCGTGTGAGTGGTGTGATGTACAACTTTGCCAAGACGATCTCATGGTTTCATGTAACAAAATATATTTTTTTCAATGAAGAAAATAAGATCTTTTTTTATTTCATATAGTTTAAACATAAGACATAATAGCCTATTTTTAGCCACCGAGCATAATAAATTAAATTTAATAATAAATTTTATTATTCTAACAAATAATAATCATGTTGCCTTGGACTACTTCAGAGCGTGATTGATAGACGTGCGGACAAAAATTTAAATGTTTTTATTATAACAAAGGGTTATTTTTTTAAATAATGTTTATTAAAGTTAACATAACGATGTAATAAAAAATTCTTATCTTTATTTTGTTCTGTCCGTCTTTATTTTTTTTAAAAAAAAAGAAGACATCTGAAAATATTATAGAAATTATATAACAAATGAAGATTTCTTCATTTTTCAATATATAATATATATATAAAAGATATATTGAAAAAATTAACAAACAGAAACTTTCTAACTTTATATGTATATAGATTTGTGTTTTAGAATACAATATGATTATATCGGTGTACACAGTGTCACAAGAAAGGATGTAACGTTTTTATATTTTGCGTTTAATTTATTTTCATAATAGATTTTTTAGTAATAAAAGGTTTTTTATTGATTTATGATATTATGATTTAATTTAAAAAAAACATAATAAATAGGCTTCCAAACGGACGAATCGAAGAAAACTAGACCATATTTTTTTTTATTTAAAGAAGAGAGTTGACCTGGAATTGAGAAATATGTCTGAACGCTAAAAGATTATCAGCTCGTTTCTAATTGTTTGTTTAATTTTTAGATTTTTTTGTTTTTTGGGAGTTTTAGTTGTCAATTATTATTTATTAAAAAAAAGTAATAAAACGATATAATTGTCCTCGCTTTTTCAATACTCGCGAGTTCACAAATAATAAAACTCGAATCTCGGTCGAATGCCACTTTGATTTATACATCAGCATCACTACAACCAACTATTACAATTGGCTTCAATATATATCATCATATAAGAGTAAATTGTTCTCAACTGGTATATCTATAAAGCATAAGTTAAACAAATTAAACATCAAGTGATGACGGAATGCAAAGAACGTGACCTAGTGTTACAAAGTAGACGCGTTCCAGTTTTTGAAAAAAAAAACGATATAAGATTATTATTTTATTTTAAAAGTATTTCTTGTATATTAAATTGTTGCAAAATAATTAGTAGGTTTTCATTTTACATCTATGTAAAACTTTGGTATCAGGAATTGAAACAGAGAATAATCGATTGAAGACTTCTTTGTAATTAATAAATTTCGTTGAAGTTACAAAATATTTAAATAAAATATTTCGTTCCTCAACTTATGAGGTATCGAGTGAATGTCATGACATTTGAGTGGCGCAGCTTAACTGTGCTTGGTTATTCGACATCATCCCTCCCGGAAGAGAACCAAACTTACAACCATTGCGTTTATAGTTAGAAAACGTCTTACTGTGCCACGATGGTATCGTAGAAGAAATAAGTGTAGCTATTATTATAAATAAAAAATAAAAAATGAAATTTGAAGCTATGGCCGTCGCGAGCAATCAGACACGTCTGACGTCAATGTCAGTGACAAATAAAAGTACTCTTCAGACCCTGATGTTATATGTAATAGTTTCGGAAGTTCAGTTAAAATTATTCCGAGCAAAATAACTATTTAGTTCACAACGACTGACTTTTGTAGCACAGTCTCGTGCTGGTAAGCTATATTATGTTATCAGTTAAGATAACGTGACATCGACCTAGCATGCAAAAAAAAAAAAGAAAATGTACTATAAATACTCGTAGGTCTAATTTATAAATGTCTCAGTTAGGATATTAGTTATATTTAAAAATTATATTTCTAATTTTATACTTGTCCAGATTTTACTTCAATCATTCAAAAAAATATTTTCTTTTAAAAAGTAAAGCACCATTTTTTAACAAAATACTAAAAATGTATCATCATTATCATCACGATAATAAAAAAGCTAAAATATAAACAAAAAAAAATAATCAAATCATATAAGGTCGTCTTGATCGTTACTCACAACTGTGTCATACACGATACAATACATGTGAATGTGATTACTAACAAAGAGATTCACCGAGCACTACACATTTATCTCTGGATTGTAGACATTAAAAGTTTGACGAAATGGTGTTTTAATTACGGTTAAATATATTTTTTAAGACTCTTCTAAGAATTATAAAGTTTATTGATTAATTTATTATAAAATAACATATTTATAACGTATTACGAAAATTATTTTTGACTAGTAATCCAGGATAAAAAATAAAAATTAAATAAGTCTTCGTGGCGCAGCTGCACAGCGTCAGATTATAAGCGACGGTTGACAGTTCTATTCCCAGTTGAAATTAATCATTTTTATATCTTCGTTCTAGTAAAAAGACAAAGACTTTAGACAGAAATTTATGTTTCTTGATATATAGGTTATAGGTGTTTCTTCTATACGTCAGTTACAATATTTTTACATACAAAGATAATTATGAAAGTAATTTAAATTATAATCTATTGATTTAATAGACAAATAAAAAAAAATATCGGTTAATTACTCCACAATAAGCGATAGATCTTAACAGTTGTGCTTGATTGATATCAAGAGAACAAAGAAAACTATAGACATGTAAGGACAAGGTTATTTAAATGACAAAGAAATATTAGAAATAATAGAACAATTGTTTATTGTATTAACTGGGAATAGGTTAATGTAGAGCAGAGGTGAGACGATATGCTAAAGAATAATGAATTAAGTCTTACTGCCAGTTTACTGTATACGTGATGGTTACGGGTTCGATCCCCATTATAAAGTCTTCAAATTATTTTATTTAAAACTAGCGACCCGATCGTCGCCAGCACTACACAGGTACTTATATACTAGTCGCTATGATATTAAAGGCAATATCCATACATTAAAAAATAAAGTTTCGACGAATGTTTTTTGGATTCATGATAATTCAATGATATGTAATGATAGATGGCATGTTGATAATTAAACGTATCATAAAAAGTGGAGAGTGGAGATCAGGGTCTTCTTACAACCGGCTCTCTCTCTCTCTCTCTCTCTCTCTATCTACTTGTAAACGAAAGATGGGTGAAGTAGTTCTATTAGGTATATTTTTAAGATCAAAGGTTGCTTGGGAATAACTAATTGTTTGTAATGTTTTTTATTGAATCATACTAGTACAACGTGCTTAACCCGTTGAAACGGAAATACTTAGTAATTTTATTACTCATCATTTTTCTAAAAGTATGTACTTGAAAGTAAGTATTTATTTACATATTAAAATACTGTTGACAAACCAAAATTTAAAAAGTAAATTAGTCTATTGTATTTTGAAATTCACCGAAACTATATTGACCAAATAGTTGAGATATGTGTATGTCTAAAATGGTATCAAAATAAAGAGATCCGAGGTCGGTATTTATTAACCGCTCACAAATGAGATCGATCTTGAGATGCTGTTTTCATTCGTACATTTATAATTTATGAATGAAAATAACATATCAAAATTGATTTCAGAGTTGAAAGAGACTTATAAATAAGAGATCACAGAGTCATCATACGTCAATTTTCATCTACCTACATAAACAAATAAACAAATTAGGAACAACAACATACAAAATATCATACAAAAATAAAATCTACAAAAAATTACAAACATCAAGGTAAATAATGTAAAAAAAAAACATTAACTCGGAAATTATTCGAGGTCTTAACCAAGCCTTTTATTTTATAAAAAATATTACAAACACAGAGAACATAATGTTTAAAATATTATAAAGAATCCAATACCAAATATGTTATTTAAGAAACCGAGTCGGTAGAGTCAAGACTTTTAACTTAAAGTGGCGGAATTTAATACCACGTTTTTTCTTCTACTTCGAATGGAGTTCGCACAATCACTATGACAGTCAAATTATTTCACTACGCCACAATGGCCTTTATGATCATTAAAACACCACCAATGTTCAGTAGTAAAACATATTAGTATCGGGTAATCGTTTAAAAATCCTACCCATAACGGTAGGATTTTTAAAAGAAGAAATTAATTTAATTTTCTTTTCGATGTTTTCAGCAATAATTAGGTTCTTGTAAAATCCAAAGACGCTTTGTTTCTGATAAAGAAGACTTTCTAAATGTTATATTAATAAAACAATTGTAATTGTGATATTTTAAAGTTGTTTAAATTGTGGTTTTAAAAAATGTGATAGCTACATAATGTGCTTTCTAAATAAATTATTCAAATAAAATTAAATATATTTTGGTGTTCAAAATGTAGACAAATTTTTAAATTCATTTTATACGTCCGTTTTTATATCTCACTCAAACTCCACATATAAAATTGGTCGTTGGGTCCCCCTATCTAATACGTAATCCCTAATCGATGCTAATTTGTCATTCTTCCTACTTAACAGTTTATAGACTTAACAAGATATAAATTAAAAATATATATTAACTAAATTGACCTTCAAAATAAAACGAACAAAATCATAATTTGCATACTTTTGTTTTGCAACAGACTATGCAAAAAAATATATATTAAAAACACCTTGAACTTTACACTTAGGTTTTGCGATATTGAATTACAAACTACACTATTACCACATTAATACGTTATAAACGTGAAAAATCACTTTTTTAATTAAAATTAAATATTTTAAAGCATTTTATTAATAAAAAAAAAATATTTAAAAAGAAAAATCACTTTTATTTATATGAACGGCAAAGCAGCGTTACTCGCTACGCGTTCGCGACTCGACTAGCGTCTGATAACCTATCAGTAGATTACCTAATGTATTGACACTGGTATTAAACTGAACTTCTATCATGGGCGCTGTAATAATTTATTATATTTTGTTTTTACTATATAAACTATATAATGAGTGGTAAAAGAAGCAGGAATCTTCAAACACACGGTATTTATTATATTGGAGGAAGGTTACGTAAAACTCGTGAGGTGCCTCCGGAGTGCATGTTTGAAGAGGTTGATGGAAGTGGACGAGGTGAAAGAGGTATACGGAGAGAGTAAATCGTGGAACTATTACTGTAGATGTAAATTTTTTCTTTAATCAAATTAAATATTGTATAATAGTTCGAAAACTCGGGGGAGTAAATTTCACGATTAGGTGGACAAAGAACGGTGGTAAGTTAAATTAGAGCGAAAAGTGGGAAACAGAGTACCTCTTCCCTGTTAGAGATAGCGTCGTATAGTTGAAAAAAATCCTTTAAGGAATTGATTATTGCGTGTTTTTTTTTCAATATATTTTAATATATGTAACATTTAGGTTATAGTTATAGTTAGTATAACGTAGTTCGCCTAAATTTTATTTTAATCAACGTTTAGGACGTCTGGCGTAAAGGGTCTGGTAATAATAAATATAGATATTTTACATTATCCTTAAAAAGACATAAATTTAAATATGAGCCTTTCAATTTTAACGTACTTTGTTGGCGTTACCGCTTAAAGGGGGACCCATTTTCAAGTATACCGACTTAACTACATATTAGACTCCTCAAAGTTTCAGCATGGGTCTGAGGGCCCTGAGATCTCAGTCTATATCGCGATTTATTTTATTTGATATTAAAAACAATGTTTTATCGAATATTAGACATATTCGATAGACTCTAAAATAAAGATCTTTTTCTAATAAAAATATCATTACATTTTACAAATATCAGTGCGATGGATGTGTTAAATCACTTGAACTTAGTATTTTGACGCACTTTATTATGTGAAATTTCTAGGTGTACCCTAATTTCGCATATATATTACATTTGTTATCTATCTACGTTATCTATCTATATCATCATCCATTTAGGATTTCGATAGATAAGGTTAAATAGCTATAGAAATGTTAACGCAGTTGTTAATATAGTTTATACGCGAGTTTTTAAAAAAATAAATAGTCATAAAAATTTTGTACTATTGTAAAAATTTTACACAAATAAACCTGAAAAAGAATATATATATATTTTTCATTTTATTATTAAATGCACTGTAAATCATCATACATTATAAAAATGATATTTCGCTATGTCACTATGCCTTATTATACGTATTGAGATCGAAAGTATCAATGTAAATAAACCACGAATAACTTTCGGAAAATGGAAAGCGTTTCTCTTTTCTATATAAGCATGAAGTGTGCCCATTTAGTGCACGATTGGTTTGAATATTAAACATATGACATATCAATCATTTTATACGCAATACACTATAAGTATAAGGTTTTTCTATGTAATACCTATATTTTTTTACTTTTAGCAATTTTTTACTTCGTACCAAATTTCAAGATTTAGATTTCACGGGAAGTATCTTATAGGTTTTGATTACCTTGCGAGTTTCGAAAATTTGCAGCAGCAGCAAAGACCTAAACGGTCTTTTAATGGTTTAGTAGTTTTCAACAACAACGACCAATTTTCTGAATTCGTTGGCATCGGAATTCTATATTTTAAAACTCCAAGGGACAGTAGACTTTTTTGATATAAGTATCAGCTCGATATCTCGATAAGTCAATGTGAATAAGGGTTCCGTTTTTTCCTTTCGTGCTACGCAAGCTTATACATGAAGAAATCAAAAAAACTGGGATCAAATATTAAGTTAAAAATAAAAATAAGTGAAAAAAAAACAAATTAAACCAACCTCTCATCATATATTGTAGAGTTGGTCATGTTGAATTCATCAAAACTGTCTTCTATGGCGCCAAACACTTTTGCGCCCTCCACGGTGCTGTCAAACTCTGACAGCTGACTAACATTTGACAGCTGGCTGATGTTAGACAGTTGGCTGACGTTTGATAGTTGGCTGACGTGTGACACTTGGCTGGCGTTTGACAGTTGGGTGACGTGTGACACTTGACTAGCGGTCGACAGCTGACAGCTGTCGGTCTTGCCCTTGTTGCGCTGGTCCCAGAGCTTCTTGGTCTCGTCTTGGACGCGTCGTTTCAATTCGGATATTTTCTCACGTTCGTTTTCTATTACTTGACAACCTTAAATAAGGATTAAAGTTTAGTTAATTTAATGTAATTAGATTTATATTTTTATTTACATACACGCATTACTTGACTAAAACGTTAGGTAGTGAAAACTACTGGTTATAAAAATACAGTGGGCTTGGTATGTGTATCTACTAACGATGTTTGAAAAACTCTGCTTAAAAAGAATATATAATTCAAACGTTATTAATTAAGAAATATAGCACTTCCAGTCTGACTTTATGAATTTGTTATGTTAGGGAAACCAAAACAAAATAAATGCAAACAAAAATAATTTGAATAAAACCGACATACCTTTTTCTTCTAACATTTCAATTCTCTTACGTTCAATCTCCATTAAACTATCTAGCGTTCTCTTCCCTAATGAATTTACATCATCACTGGACAAAATAGGTGCATCCAAAGTTATTTTAGATATCCTGTCTATGTCGTCTTGTGACGGTATCTTTCCAGAATCCGTTATTTTAGAATATTCTCGAACATTAGGTTCGTCTCCACAGCTCTTTCTATGTAAAACTTTGAATTCTTTAAAATTTTCGTTTTCTTCTTTAATTGTATCTGTTTTATCTGGTGACAGAGATTTTGATTTGACATATTTATTATCTGTTAGAACTGGTTTATTTTTTATGTATCTGTTCTTTGAATCTTCCTCATTTTTACTATCTTTTCTTTTTAATGAATCTTTTTTAATAATCTTTCCTAAAGCTGCAAATGTTGGTATTTTTGATGAGGAATTACTTTTTATCGGCCCATTTTCTTTTTTATCTTTCTTTTTAGAATTTCTAAGACTGTTAAACTTATCAAATGACGTATCCACTTCTATATTTTCATTATAAAATATATTTTCGTTAAGACTCTGTGACATTATATCTACTTTAGGCTCGATTTTCTTTTTATCTTTATTTTTACGTTTTAACGAATCGAAATTTCTTTCCCAAAAGCCTTTCTTTTCTTTCGAAGAATTAGAAGATTTTGAGGGACTGCTATCAATTTCGATTGGATCATCCAAATCAGTTACCCGCCTTTCAATATCAACTATCATAGATTGCGACATTTGGTCTATAGAATTGAATTTATCTTTTAGCATCTTATTATGACTTTCAAAATTGGATATTTTGGCAATATCTAAGTCGTCACTATCTGAATTTTGGGGGGAATAGCCGAATTCTCCAGATTTTGCTCTAGTTTGGTCAGTATAAAACGCACTATCTGGCGACTGAGTTCTTTCTATATCATTTAACTTTGTAATAATAGGCTTTATTTCTTTTTCTATTATCTGTACTTTTCCAGTTAAATGTTCAACGTGATTTAGAAGTTTAACATATTCTGCTTGTAATACTTTAGTTTCTTCTAATGCGGATGTTAAATTAACGTTTGCTTCACATTTTAACGTGAGTATTCTTTCTTTTTGAAGTCCTATTTTTGTAGTTAATAAGGTTACTTCGTTATCTAAGGCTTCTCTATTTGCTAATCTATAAGGGAAAAATAAATTGGATTTAATTAAGCAATTATTGAGGCTATTGTTCATACATATATACATATGAATGAAAAATAAACATCACAAAATATAAATTACAGTCAACAACATTTAATGTATCGTTGGATTAAAGATATCTTACGTACTTTGTTTATATATATAAAAATTAAAGGCAGCCAAGGCCACCATGACACAGCGCGAGGCTGTGACATGACGGTTATGGTTTTGATTCACACTCGCATGAATAAATCTGATAACAAGGTAAAGTACAGCATTGACACTCGAAAAATTTGGGTGGTGGGAAACGGAGTGTCTTAATACTAGGTTCGTTCTGCTTTTCTTTGCTTGCAGGATGTAGTGTAAATTCAATAATCACTTACAACTCTGACTCTTCTTCCAAATGTTGAAATTCTAGATCTTCAAATATTTTCCTTTCATTGTCCAATATGTCTTGAGCATTTTGCAATTCTTCTAACGTGGCTTTATTTTCTTTTAAATCTTTTTCAATTCTGTATGACATAAAAGTATTATTTAATTATAATATTCTTCTTACTAATATTATTAATGTTTAATTTTATTTAACGGATTTAGATGAAACTGTATGGAAATATAGATTACAATAAGTGGAGCGGACGAAACTGTATGTAGGAAGTTTAATTTACTTCAGAAATCTACTCATTTTTACTACTAATTAAAGTTAGCTTAGGTTAATGTCTAGGTTAATGTCTGACCATCGTATCGCAGTGTCTGACTATAAACTCGATGTTTGTTGGTTCAATCTTCATTTGGGAGTATGTATTATTTTCATTACACCACTCTAGTAGACAAAGTGCGGCGTTGATGTTAACATTAAATGTCTTAAACTCGAAGTAAGGTCAAAGAATAAAACTCTTAACACATAAAAAATAATATATACCTCTCAATTTTTTTTGTAGCAACTTCAACACGATCTTTCATTTCATTTTGCCGTGCTTTTTGTTTTTCTATTAGTTGTTTTATTTCTCTTTCAATAGATTTGGCTTTATCTGTTAAATCGGTTTTTTTCTTCTGCTCGATGTTTAAGATGGCTATTTCTGAATCGTATTCGCCTTTGATTAGGGCTTTTTCCATTTCCAACTATAAAAATATATTAACATTAGTTAACAATGTTATACACAAATTAATAATATAACTTTAATTTTTTTTTGTGTTGTAGTACTTCAGATTATTTATTTAAGAGAAATAATTATATGTTAAAATTAAAAAAATTGTAAATAGACAACTTTTTTTATCAAATTTATTTGATAAAATTTGTATTAGCATAAATTATAAGCATTATCAAAATCAAAGATATTGAGCAACAATTGTATTTTTTTAAAAGTGTAAATTAAATGTACTAAAAGCAATGAATAAATACATACTTCTCTCAAGATGTCGTCCTCTTGTGATCTAATTTCAGTCATTTTACATTTGATTTCATGTATTTCTGCTACCAATTTCCTTCTTTCTTCTTTCAAATTTTCGAATCTAGATTTTAATTCATCTAGATTTTCATCTAAAATAGCACTACCTATGGAATCGACCTCATTATCAATTTTCTTTATGTCATCACTAATATCTCTTATTAAACTATTACGATTGTTTTGTTTTAAATCTTTTTCAAATTCTTCTAACTCCGGTATATCAGCCATTAATTCTTTTTTGACGTCATCAAAACTTTTATTTTTAGTTAAAGCTTCAATATTATCAGTTTGGTTATTTATTTCAATATTCTCACTAATTTCGTCATTTTTGTCGGATATTATTTTGGAATATCTAAACTCTAGTTCATTTGTCAAATCATCATCAATCATTGGTATTTCTTCTTCGAGACTTAATTGCTTTTCAATACCACTCATTTTGACTTCTCTACTGGTTTCTGTAGTATCTTTATTTTCATTATTAGATGAAATGTCAAAATTGGGTTTTGTCGTATTTTCAACGGGTGAAGGAGTTGGGAATATAAAATACTGTGGAGACGGTAAATTTTTATGTGCGAATGTTGTTTTTATCCTTGTTCTTGGGCTTTGTGTATTAGGCGATTTAGGTTTAAAACCTATATTATTTTTAAAATATACATTTTCGTATGGACTCCCTACAGGTGACATGTTATGATTTTGGCTTTGCAATTTTCTTATCATAATAGGACTAGATAGATCGTTTCTAGGCTCATCAAATATCGGTATGCCAATTTCGTCCATTCTGCCTATATTTTCGTAGTTATTTTCAGTTATAGTAACTTCAGGGGTTAGAGTTTCTGAATTAGTTTGTGATGTATCAAAGTTTTCGTAGTTAAGAGATTGATTTAAAGATCTGTTGTGACTAGTATCAAACCTGTAAGAAACATATTATTTTACTTTCAAAGTAAAAAAAAATGTAAGTAACTGACAATGATGTATGTATGTATGTATGTTATCATTTATTTTCCACAGTATCTACTTATAAAAGAAAATACAAGCATTTATATTAAACGTTACATTATAGAAACTATTTATTTGAAAAACAAAACAAGCAAAAGATAAAAAAATGCGACAAAGTTGAGCCTTTGGATTAAATTAGAATCAACATGTAAACAAGATGTATTTTTTAATAATTGTATACGGAGCGTACACAATTATTAAAAAACAATATAAAATATTTGAGTCAAAGAGAAATATTTGAGTCAAACAGAAAAGTCGTAAAGTAGTACAACACTATAGTATAACAATTTTTTCTTTACTGCCTGTTTAGCGATTACACCACTTTTTGAGCTGTATCAATTTTGTGAAATTAAAATTAAATACAATTAATAATCAAATATAATAATTGTTTAAATTACATATTTTGGTTTTTCATTATTAAAAAAAAATAACAAAATTTTTCTCTTACTTATAATATCCATCGTTAGTTTGTACAAAATTCGGATTATTCGCTGCAACACTCCTTGGTAACGATCCGTTTGTTATAATTTTATTATGGGGCCTTTTTTCAGTAGGTGTTATTGGAACACCTAAAATGGTAAAATTGAAGAAAAAATATTAATCATTCATATTAGGAATTTCTTGTTAAGCCTATAAAAAGATAAAATTAGTTGCTTATCAATCAAAGTACAGTTTTATAAAGGAATGTTCTGATACAATAACTATAGTGCTTACAAAATTAGTAGTAAGTTAATATGGTACTTAAATTATTGACGTTTAATAATTAAGAAAAAACAATACCAGTTTTTTTTATCATAAATACTGCAAAAAGGCAATAACAAAATAAAACACAGATACAAAATACTTAAATCGGCCGATGTACTATAAGATAACCTACTTTAATTAATTATTACTGATACGTTAAAAATAATGAAAACTACAAAATATAATATTTTTATATTTATTTATATATTTTAATATACAATATTTTTTTTAAATTCAAGTCGGCAATTGAATGCCATTGAAAAAGTGTGCGTGTTGTGCTGTAGAGTTATACGCCCCGCCTTGTTTCGCCACAGTTAATTTTGATTACCGGGTGGGAATCGATCCAACAACCGTCGCGTTAATTGTTAGTCGTTATATTATTGTGCATACGATGGATTTGATATAAAAATAAAAACCGTACCCGAAGTTATCTGCCTCTCGTATTCGGCGCACATATTGAGTATTTCCTCCAATCGGGCTGTTTCCGCTTCTTTTTGTTCTTCTTCCTTTATCCTATCTTGGTAAGCCTAAAAAATGTATTGTCATTAAAGTTATAATGTTTTTAACTTGAATATTATATTCACGTTTCTCTATTACATACACTCATATGGGTGGTAATTAAATATAAAAAATATTATTTTCTTTTTTTACATTCAAGGAAAAAAATAATATATTAAGCTAATGTAAAATATATCTTTTTAAGTTCATTTAATACAATAAACTTTGTTTTTTTTTTATCAAATTTAACACTAACATTTTATACTGTTAAAAAAATGTATAAAGTATTAATATGAACATAATATAATGTTTTATAACCGCAGCATTACAGCATGATCTACTAAACCATTTCAACACAATTACACCACACGATTGTCATCAACTCAACTAATCGAATAAACTTACCAAACCGCAAAATAACTTATCGATTTTCCTAATTATTGTATTATAAATCTGATTCTTCACGTACAAATCGTTAAACTGGTTAACTTTCAAATCATTGCCAACCATAATAACATTACTATTTTGTATGGGCGCCGAAATATTTTTCTCACTGGCAACGCACATATTGGCCATCTTGGAATTAATGTCATTTCTTAAATTGTCATAAGATTGTAAAATTTGTTTTTCCAATTTAATTATTTTCGCGTCGACTGTATTTTCATGATTTCTAGTTTCTTTTATGTAATGATTTGTCAATATTGTATTTATTGTTCTGTATATTTTTATATCGTTTCGTAATTTGTGAACAATTTCGAGTTTTTCGTTAACCGAGGTCGCGATTTCGTTTACTTTATCTATATTCTCTCTCACATGGCATTTTGTTTCGAAGGAGTTTTTCAAGTCTTTTAGAGCTGACGTATTCTTTTTGAGATTCGCTACGAATAGTTTTAAGAGACGTTTACGGGAATAACCCTTGTTGGTTTTCGATGATTTTGCCGTCATTTTGCACTAATTATTTTTGCACTTTATTAATAGTTCAAACGCGCACTTTGCACTTATTAATAATATATTTTATTTAAAGTTAAATAGATACGTTTAATCTGTGACCTAAGTAAAATAAAAATAAAAAATAAGAAATATTAATCTTTTTATCAAAATCGAAACTCAAATTAAATAATTTTGTGTTGTCATTTCACCTCTGTTTTGTCACACAAAGCAATGAACGTACAATATTGCAAAAGTAATAAATTAAAATGTAAATGTTTACAACATGTTCACAAAAATTCCTTTGCCATATCTTAATAAAATACTAATCACTAAAGCAAAACGAGTTTTCATTCATTTTTCTCACAAAAAATGATATTATTATTTAAAAAAAATATCACGTCGCTTATAAACAATATCTATTTAAATGTAATCATTTTAAGTGCAATTATTCGCCACAACAAATCGATATCACGTCACTTAATAAACAAAATCTGTTTTATTATAATTATTTTGAGTTTTTTAAGTATTTCAGCCGCCACGAGTTCTGCCCAACTGTCTTGCCGCAGTATAACCGCATCGTACTATTTGTATTTATTTATCTCGACGTCATATTATCTTTAGATATAACAATTTCTATTGTTGTAACTCTTCACAATTAAAACCGTTATCAGTTTTGATTCAATAAACGTTGATCTGACGATTATGTTATCACGCACACGGCATATTTTAATGTTTATCATTAATTTATTTTATACAGGAAGTAGGTAGGTTTTTTTTATTTATTTCGTCGAGTTCATTTTAATATTTTTATTTTGTCATCCAAATGCAAAAATCCATAAGAAAAAATGTGAAAATTAAGAAAAAAAAAACAACAAATCAGTTTTACCTTGATCCTCATACTTTCAGCTTCAATACTTCTATCATATTGACAATTCGCATAAACAGGTGAATATTGCGGGTTCCTATCAAACGCCGGCGAAGGCAAACACACAACTTTACCCACACCACACAAACGTCCATATTCACTTAGATCCATATTTAAATTATTCTTGCTAGGTTCAGTCTTGCTATCCAAATTATTCTTGCTAGGTTCAGTCTTGCCTTCCAAGTTATTCTTGCTAGAATCATTCTTGCAATCTTTGCGATCTATGTTGATTTTACCATATATATTGTTATCTGGCCTGCTTTGTTGATCGTTGTTAACTTTTTTTGGTAATTTAACATCGTTTCTTGAGTTATCATCAAAATTTCTAACTATATCATCGATTTTAGTTTTATTTCGTATGGCAACATTTGCGTAGGAACAGTTTTTAGGGTCTAAACTATTATTTTCGTTCAACATAATCATTTTCTGTTCTTGTTTCTTATTCATATAATTTGGTATATTACGATTGCCCAGAACGTCTTTGGCCGGTGTATTGACTGTTAGGGAATTCGAGCTGAACACTTTAGGAGATATTTCAATTTCATTAGTCGTATAAAATTGACTTCGACCGACATTTTTTTGCTGTTTCGCGTAATATTCGAATTTCGATACTTTGGCCATAATACTGCCTATTTTCGGTCTGCCTTCTTGATCTGAATTTGAATCTGTATCCTCTTTGTAAGGCTTTCTCGGAGCTACTGGGGGTTTTTTTCTGGACATTTCTTTTAACGTCATATCTAGCTCATGGTCGAGTTGTGATAGTGAGTTGTCTTTGTATATTTTTTGTATGTTTTGGTAACATTGGTTCGTTGGGTCCGAGTGATGGTTCACGTAACCTGTAATTGTAATAAAATTACCTTGTTAACAAATTATATGGCATTTTACAATAACCAAACGGAATATAAAGAAATAAAGAACTTAAACTGAACTCAGAAATCACATTCTGAATAATAGTAATAAAAAAAGCATTCCAATACAAATATTTTCAATACTACTTTAACCAACTAATTAGCATTAAATAAAAAAAAATATTTAACTGTATGACGCTGACATTCATTAAATAAATATTTATTTCTTTAATAAACCTACTGAACAAATGAATATTGCATGTTATATGGCAGATTTCAACGCCGCACTAGATTCAAAAGTCATTAAATTTAATTTGATTTATTTAAGAAATACTTATACCTTATAATATTTTTTTAAATGCAATGATAATATATAATATCAGTTATAATATCTAAAACAAAATTACCAGTCGGTAAGCACTGTTCGTTGGGCGTAAACTGTATGGGCGCCATCGACACGTGCCCGGACGGTAGGACCGACTTCATCAGCTTAGCTTCCTCGGGATGGTTGAAGCGTAAATAGTTCGATCGACCTATTGTTAACATGCTGCCTGAAAGTTAAATAAAATTGTAAATTAATAAGATATTTTTTACTTTTAACATTTTTAAAGTGTTGTGAATAGTAGTGTCAATATAATAAGAGAAAAAGTATTTGTCGTTCTTAAGTTTATTTTTTTAAAATAACGCCCGCATATAGCAGGATGGACTCAGAGAAACCTATTGTTAAGCGGCATCTTAGTGGCGAAAGTTCCAATTGCTTTGTTACCAGAGCAAAGGAATGCACATATTAAATGCAATACCCCGAGAAGGAATCGAATCCACACCCGTAGCGTTTTCAGTGACACGCTTGTGCAACTGCACCACGAAACAAATTGATAAAAATTTAAATCAAAATAAATAAAACAATTATCATATGATAGAATTTAATTTAAATGGATTTTCATGTGTTATGTTTTTGTTCATATCTTCCTAGTGGATTAACTTTTACTTGACATTTTACTGAAATTTAATTTTCTCATTTTGTTTATAAAAAACAATTTTATCTATTTTTTAAACATATAATGTACATGTAATATAACTATTTACGCCCAGATAAAGTAACCAAAATTGATACTGCTGGTTTTGTAATTTTTCGTTTTTATACACACTTATAGGGTTGCTTCCAATTATTTCATATACCCCGCTAAATAAAAAACACGTGTGCCGACAAAACAAACCACTCATCACAAACCATACGCTATTTTTCATACATAAAACCAATATAAATATTCAAAGTGACCGTCGACATATTAACGTAACGATATTACTAATATAATTGCATATAAAAGTAACCTCATATAATTATACTGTCGATATTTACTGCACAGCCATAAACTGTTGACGACGGCTCCGCCAACCATAAGAGGGACTTATATATATTTTTTACACAGGTCTCACTTTTTACGGTGTTTCAACCCCACAATGTATACAAAGCATAATTAATATAAAAGTAAGCTAAATTAAGTTTTTTTTTTTAAATTATAAAAATTTACACGACTAAGACAACGAAATGATCATAAGTTTTAACTAATTAGGTTTTTTATTTAGTAAAGTATTTATTTAATACTGAAATATTTACAAAAAAGGGTACACTACTATATAGATTATATAATTCAAAATGCAATGCCTTTAAATGACCTGTCTACACTCTCTTGAAAATACATGACATTCAAATAGTAATTATGTACACCGCATACAGCAGGGAAGGCAGAGGGAACCTAGTGTTAAGACACTGCGTTCACAAATTTTCGAAACATTGACCGTTGAGTGCCACTCACACGAGCTGAACGCTGCTTTTTCTGGTTGCCTGAGCATGGAAATGAAATGTAATTACTTCAAAATAAACACATTTTACAGACCTTGCGACAACCTCGTTGGTTTCTCCACCGGTAAGCCATCGAGTAGCGTAGTACCACTTATAGGGTACAGGGTAACAACACCATGTGAATTCTCCACCCTACAATGCACGTTTGCCACTCCTGTTCCCACTACGTAGATATCGCATGTTGGGTCAGAACCTATTGTTACTCGACCTGAAATTTAAAACAAACAACTTTACGCCTTATCTCGCAGATGGAAAGTTCGATGGAGGGTACCCGGTGTAGACATTCAGTTTCCCATTTTCCGCTGAATATTCGAGACATTGCGTGTTAATTAGTGGATTTCAACGGCGCAAGTCTCAAGTGGAAATCGAACCCACAACGTTTACTATCACACTCCTTTGCCACTGCGCCACGCACTCAAATTACCTCACTTACTCAAAAAGTAAATTAAGTAGAATAATACTGATTGAAAATAAAGTAAACGTTGAATTTCAAACTGGTTTTTAGATCGAATAATTTTTAAATGCTAATAATTTTACCTATCTTATGGACATGAATATGGATGGATTTTCATGATATGTACATGTAGGTAAGGTTCTTGACTTACGAATATTTTAAATATTTATATTTTTTTAAACATCGATATCTGTTACTATATAAACTGTTATAACAGATTTTTTTTACATTTTTAGCCATATTGGGACAATAATAATAACCTGCTGACATATCATTCTGTCCAAAAACGTGTACAATTAAGGAAATTCTAATATTTGCCAAATTTGAATTGATTACCGCTGCAGCTGATCAGTACTGCGAGGCCTCGTAAGATGCACACCTTATATAATATAATTACTTCAAACATATCTAAAACCTCTGACACATATCCACACGGGGCAATATATTTTTTTTATTTCCCCCTCACTGGTAAAAAGACAAAGCGCGGTGTTAAGTTACGCCACTTAATATACAATGTCACGAATATTGAGTATAGATACTAAATGTATCAAGCTTACCTTGTTTAATAGGATGTAACGTAACGGCGGTGCTGAGACGACCCGTCCCGAGACTGACAAGGTGTGGAGTGTTAGTCGCCACCCTGGGAATAAATAAACATTGTTTTGAATAAAATGTAACTTGCATTTTACGTTTCATGTCGTTGCGTAACATTGTGACTGTAAACACAACGGTTATGGGTTCGATTTCCACTCGGGGAACGAATTATTTTCATTTTCCCCTTTAATAAGAAGACAAATCGCAGCCTTGGCTTCCGTTACTCAACGCGTGAAACTAAAAAAGTGTTTTTTTAAATGTTTTTTAACATATAAAAATTTGGTTAAGCTAAGCTATTATTTAAACTTAGAATTGAATTCAACTTTGTTATTAAAAAGATTTTTAGGAAAAAAATTAATACGTTTGTAGTTCTTTACATATAGATACCTTATATCATAATATAATTATGGTGTAACGCAGGATTTGAACCAATTTTTTGTGTATAATGATCCATAATGATCTAAACTCATAAAAGCAGAACTTAACGCCGTGTCGTTATAAATCTTTAGTTTACTTTATTAGTACTTAGGCACACAATAAAACAGAACCTAGGCGGGCGTGCGGAAGCGTGAAGTCACAGGAAGTCTATTTTCAGATCCTTTGTTAGTTTCGCTTGCGAAATTTGTTTAGGTGCGCTAGTCTTAAAATGTTATAGAAGACTGCTTAGCCGACTTAATAAAATGTGTGTTCTGTTAATATAATTAATATATTTCATTTATTTATTTTTTTCATATATTGGTTAATATACATCGCGTCGCGTTTACAGTTACAGTTCCCAACGCTGTATTTCGTTCCATTTAATTCTATAAATTATAAAACTCAAAACCTAAAAAAATATTCTATTTTCTATTTTTCATTTCCTTAGTCCCCAACGGCATAGTGCACTCATAAACGTACCGAAAATATTTTAAAAATAACATTCCAAATTTACAAAAAAAATATTTGATATTTAATTATTTATAATATTACCGTGCACGCATACTTCAAGATCATAAATAATATTTAACGACCATTAATAAAACGAAATTCATTTCCAATAAATCTGGTAAATTGACATTAAAGCAAAGAAAAAAAGATAGCAGATTATAAATAATAATATGGCATGTGGGGCGTGCGACGACGCCTCACGTGCATCTGTTGTAGATATTTCTGTGACACTAGCAACACCAAGCTGATCACTAATTAAGGATAACATTTGTTTTTGTTGTCGAGGCAAAGCGCGGCGTTGAGTTCCGCCACTCAACACAGAGAATGCCTCTGGAACTCGGCAAAAAGTGGGGAACGGAGTGTCTTAACACTAGGTTCTCTCTGCCTACCATGCTGAGTGCAGGATACAGCGTGAAGCTCATCCCGCTGATCCCTAATCTAGTGCTGAGACATTCCGTTTCCTTTACGGCACTAGTGATCGCCAATTTTCGCCCAATTTTAAAGGCAATTCTGGGTGGGTCACAATACAATACGAGAGATATTTTAACTCCAAAAAAATCCGCCTAACACGTAATAAAAAATAGTATAGGTATGTAGATATATCTTATATCTAGACATATGAAAATTTTCGATTTTTTATATTTAAAATATAGAATCGTCTGGTCTCGTTAACCACGAATAAAAAAATACTTTGGATTTCATAACTCAACATCCGTCTCTACGTCGATAAAAAATGAAAGGGGACGGAGTGATTTGTCACCGAATTTTTCGTCTTACTTTACAAATTACAAGAGAAGATAAAAATACCAAATAAAACAAATTTACTACTTATTTTAAAATCAGTCAACCTAAAATCAATTATTTATCGCGTCATTGAATTGGATTCGGAGAAAACGGGGGTATCGCGTAAAAACTTGTTCGTTCCGTAAACGGCATCTACGTTAAAATACAGTACGGTCAACGAGTCGTGGCAATTCTGAAGTTAGCTGCAGGCGGCTGCGTAGATGTAATTTAATTAAATTGTTCTTTCCTCTGATTATTTTCTTACCGTTTCTTACCGAGTGAACGATGAGCTGTGAGTGCGTGTGATGATGTTCAGAAAACTTAATTTCATAGCGGCCATGACTCGTTGACCCTACTGTACTTTAAAAATACTGCGAATGTCCATATAATAAGGCGCCCGTTCATTGTATCTGACATTGTTCAGCAAATTCCGCTTTCGCATCAGGAAGTTGGTACTTATATCTTTAAATAACTTTTCTTTGGGTAATTCATTTAAACGGGATTCTTATTGATAAAATCTTTAACAAGAAGCCCTATAAAAATTTAAAGAACTTCAACTTAATTCATGGTGATGGAATTTGGTTGTAAAGCTAAATTACTTAATGCATTCAAACATGTTATCCAAGATTTTTTTAAATTTTATATCCAAATCATCATCTTAAGTATACTAGTATGTGGTACTATAAAAATATAGCAGATAGGTGCAATATAAGAATACTTTAATACCTTTAAAAATATTTCTTAAGTTAAGGTACCGTACTAGGTTACCAGTTTCCCTCCGCCTATTCGTAAGTAAATGCAGAACACAGCGTGAAGCGTTTTTTTAATTATATCTATTCATTATCTATTTTATTTTACTATCATGTTGTACTCCGCACATACACAGCAGGGTAGACAGAGGACTTGGGAACCTAGTTTTATGACGTCCCATTCTTCATTAAGACACTTCCACTTCCCATTATTTACTTTCTTACTTGTATATAATTTAAACATATAATAAACTATTAAATAACTTTCTAAGGTTATTTGTAATAATAAAATTATAAAAATAATTACCGCGATATATCCCTATTCGATCCACGAACTAGGAAAGTTTTCATACAAGCAAAATAATCTTTCATGTTACATATTCCGATCCACAGTCCATATGAATAACAGAACCAACTGAGCAAATTGAATCGTGTGTGAATTTCCGCTTTATCGTTTTGATAAGAGATGACTGATGTGATAAGAAATATAAATAAGTACTTGTTGTTAAACTTGGTTTTGATATGTTAAGAATTTACTAAGAAAAATTTGAAATAGTTTTTTGTAAAATATTGTTTGTTTTTCTTTATAATAAGAAGAAGTCGGATGTATTTATCTAAAATTGATATTAAACAATTTTTCTCTTTATTTGAGCGATTAATTTCAAAATAATTTATATTAGATATTTTAGTTCGTTCAGTCGTACAGATTACATGTTGTGCAGAAAATATTCTGTATTTTTTGATTCCTTTTTATTATTTTTTACTATTATTACCATAAATAAACACAAAAGTTATATTCAATCTCAATAAATCCATCAATGCGCATCTTCAAAATATGTAATATTTAAATTATATTTCAAGCTGCTGTTAAACTCAAGTATTAGGTATAAAAGACGATTAACAATAATCCGGTTAGCGATTTTCCAGACAATCTTAGGCTTAGGAAACGTGAAACACCAAGACACTGGCTTTTAGCCATATAATATTACAACTTAATACATACACATACATTTTACATATCGATACTATTATTATAATATTTTTTTTATTTCTTATACGTATTTTAATAAATAATAAACTCGTATTTTTACAGCCTGTTGTAAAGCAGCGTCTGATTGTAACAGACGCGACGGTTGTGATTTCCATTCCCACAAGGGTAAAATATTTTCATTTGCCCACTCTCATAAGATAAAGCGCGGCGTTAACTTCCGTTCTGAATTTTCGGTTCAGCCAAGACCAGGTTCAAAACTAGAGTCTTCGCTAGAGTTATATCCGGAATACATTGTGATACTAAAATAAAAGAAACTCCCTAGAAGTTACAAAGAATATATGCTATTACATCATATGCAAATAATAAATCCATGACGAGTTCTAACATAAAATAGAAATAGCATTGCTTTTTGTTAAAATGTGTCTGACTGTACATAATTGCTATGGTTTAAAATCTTCCTTTAACAATAGATAAAAAATAAAAAAGATTATTTTAAATTAAAAAAAAAAATGTTCGTGTCAGAGAAAAATCTTTAAAATTTCATGTATCAAGTTGCCCATCACATGGCAACGAGAGGAGCAGTGCCTGGGACTTGCTAGCCACGTGTAGGTTTACGCCTCTCGTAACCTGTAACTTTTTGATAACTCCCCACCATATTTCGCATACAACAGCAAAGGAAGCGAAGGAAACCTAGTGTTATGACACTCTTTTCACCACACACCGCTCAATTTTAAAAGACATTACGTGGAGAAGCTGAACCACCAGATCACATCACCAGAGCGAGAAAACGAAACTAAAACAAGCAAAAGCAATTGCGCCTCTTCGAAATGTTACCTAGAACTTAGGAACAACAAAACAAACAAACAAACAAAAACATTTTCCCCGACCACTAAGACTAGGGGCGGTGAGTAATAAATAATTAATTAGAGAGAAATTACCGACATTAGTATTATGCTTGCAACTAACTATACGTTCACTTTCACATTATTTATTCAGCATTGTTAAGATCGTTAGCGACTCTGAAACTATGTGAATTATGTGCAATTGATGTGTTAGTTTAATATTATATAATATACTAACTATGATTAGATATGTTTATTTGGGTTATATGACGATGGTTACTAGTTTGATTTTCAATCTGGGGTAAATTTTAATTTTATTTGTTTTGTTAGACTAAGTGCGTAAATTGTGGCGACTTTTTACCTCTCTCAAGATTCTTTATTCTCTGTACCTAGTATACCTTTTTATAACAACATTGTTGTTTTGTGTGAAGCTAAAAAAAACTTGAACTAATTTTAGTATTTAAACATAAAAATTAAATTAAATATATTTCAAGAAAACCAAACGACTTGGTCACTCTACTCTCTCCTAATTTTATATCACCTTTAACATTTAGCCTGTAAGAGTGTAAATTGTGCAATCAACGATATTTATAATTACTTTCTTTAAAACTGACATTCGTATTTATTACAACAGAATAAATAAGATTGTAATTACCATTTGGAAGCAAAAAAATAAGTATAATTAACTAAAAATAGACTCCCATATGCTGTAAAAAATATATTTTAGAAATTAAAAATTTAAAAATAAGTCATTGTTTTGTTTTACTAATCACTACTTTTGTCTTTTGTTTTTTTTTAGTCAAATTTTTGAAACTGTCTGCTGCCTGTTGGTTCGATCTCCACACGGGAGAAATAATTAAGTACATCTAATTTAATATCATTGCCTCGCTTTGGCAGATAAAACGTTGCGCTTGAAAATTGGGCGGCACACTAGGTTCCCTCTGGCTACACTGTTATATAATACGTGAAAATGCTAATATTTATCAAATAATCTATATTATGTTTTTAATGTGCCAGCTATCATAGAAACTTTTTGTTTCCGAAAAGTTATGTCCTGCATCAACTTAACACTGAAACCGCTTTCTGTCGACTTCGCGTGATCATTGGTGAAGCTAAACGCCGAAGTTTATCTTAATAGGAAATTATAATATCGTTATTGATATGATTGTTTAAAAAAGTGCAAATATGTCACTGTTGCACCAAATGAGCATGTATAAACTTGAGACGAATATGTAAAAATATATTTTATATAAGTCGAAACTAAACACCAACGGACTATTTCTAAAACAGATAGTTCTATTTTACATCTAGACAACAATACGTCTTTGACCGTTTTGTGTTTCTACTAATCTGGTATTAGTAATTTGACACTTGACACTTACAGGATCCAGTTACATTACAGGTCTACAATGCTTTCCACGACAAAATATTTGTTTTCCTTCATTTTCCAATATAGGTGATTTATGTAGTGTTTTCTCACAACAGTTTTTATCGCAAATGATGAAAAAGATAAAAAATATTAGTTTTTTTATATTAAGAATGAGTGTGTCTAAATTTTTTTAGGTCAAAATTCATAAGGTCTAAATTATTAAAAAGTTTAAATATTTACTATACTTACACATTATTTTTGTTTTAAGTTTTTTACTGAGTTAACTAACTTTCAGTTATTTTTTGTGTTCACTTTATTAACAATATATAATAACCTTATAACGAATATTACTTATGCTGTTTATTGTCTAAATTTAAAAAAAAAGAAAAATATTTTATCATCAGGAAACCAATCCCCAAACACACACAACCTAAAATCAAAACCAAAGCCATACAATTGCCAATCACAAATCAATATAATCACACTAATGATAGCTTACAGCATCTCGCCGGTACTTGAACTTTGACCCGATCCGATCTAACCGAGTCGTTAACCATTTAACAGCATCAGCTGATACCGACGAGTGTCATTGACACTAGCGCCCTTGGGCTGTATGACGTTGGATCAATGAAAGTTGGATTTACTTTGAATAGGTTTCTCTCCTTGGCTATTGGAGAAACCAGCGAAGTGGCGTTTTGTCAAGTGAATGCAAAATAATCCCATCCATTCGATCATTTGCAGGTTACGTAATGTTTATTTATAATATAGTTTTGTGTTATATTATGGTTTTTATTTTAATAATTATTGGAATTGACTCGTATTAATTAGAAGATTATATGCTTTATTTTGCTTTGCTGGTCCGTTTAAATAATAAAGAAACTATACAGCATTTTAAATAACTTAATGATTAATTCGTAATACAATGTTGTTGTGACAATGATTTTCCACCAGTGCCGTTGAGATATCATTGTGACCGTCTGCTGAGAGGGAACCTAGGAACCAATAGTTGTGATATTCCGTTCCCATTAAGACATTTTCCTCCGTATTTTGGACGCATTGCGTGTTGAGTGGCGGAACTCAAAATCACGCTTTAAAATTGCAAGACGAATGAGGAATTACATATTAAAAAAATATATAATGATAATTTGCCAATACCATACTATTCTTTACTTATCAATACTAAGAATAAATCTAAAAACAAAACAAACAAAAGGAGCTGTCGTGGCGTAAGAGCACAAGGATGTGACTACAACGCGACTTTAGTGGGTACGATCGCCACTCGAAGAAATGTCAGCTTCACGTTGTATTCCGCACACAGCAAGGTAGGCAGAAGGAACAAAAACTTAAGACCACCACCACGACTTTAACTCTCTCGTATTAACACTAGGTTCCCCCTGCCTACCCTGCAATGTGGGGGATACAGCGTGAACCTGAATTAATTTTAGGGAAAAAAAAAAACTAAAATTACCTAACGCGTACCACATAGTCATCAGAGCCAATCGGCATACCCTAGGTGTATATTACTATCGCACAAGTGTCAAGTTGCCGCGCAAGTCTCTAGTTACCCATGTGTGATATTGTGCGGTATTATTGTTTATCGTGATTTGTGGTGGAAATGGCTCTGTTGAGCTGCTGGGGTGGTTATGGATTATTTAATGACTAATTTATTGATGGATTGGTTGAAGTGACAAAAAGTTTAAAAGTGAATGTTTATTTTGTTTTTTTATTACCTCCGTTATAAAAGTTTAAATAATTAATAATTATGTATCCTACAGGGAGACCAACTTTCAGCACAAGGCTGGATTTGTGTGTGTATATATATGTTCTTTTATTTTGCGTGGAATACAAATACAACATAGGAATATAACGAAGAGAAGAAGATCAACTATTATCTTAATCCTTTGTATCCTATCTATAGTAAGAATTCATAATAAAGTCAAAGCCAAATAATTTTATTCATAATAAGTCGCAAAGTAAACATGCTTCATTTTTTGACCGTCAATAGATAGAGGAATTAGGCGAACATTTTGTCACAAATTAAGAAAAAAGTAATCCGAATATACATATACCGTTCCAAAATTTCTACGTGAACAGAGCAATTTATATATATTGAAAGAAATCTTGAACAATGACAATGACAAATAAATTTATAGAAAAGAACACACAAAAGAAGTTCACGAATTTGACTGTAACATATTAGTAATATGTAATTTTTCTTTAGTTCATACTAAGTCTTATTTGCTTTGACTGATAGACTTCTTGAGACAGACTTTCGGAAGTATTTAATTCACCCATCCGGGCTGACCGTTATTTACCTTAATGTATTGATTGTGCTGAGTGACTTCCATTATTGATAGATACTTGTTCGTAGGATGCAGTTAATCCTTAGTTCGTTCAAGTGTCTTACTTAATAGAATATCAACATCAAAACATATACTAAAATTATTAATATTAATGAAATAATCAAATTAATCAAATTTAAATTAAATTATACATGTATTATATAAATTAAATTATACATGTATGTATAACTTAACTTAACTTAAGTTAAGTTAAGTTATACATGTATTTTTTTTAGTTCGCCGTCACTTACCCTGGGCATCCAAGTGGTATTAGAAAAATCTCACTGTCTTTAGCTCTTTAATCAACGTTAAACGTCTATCTATTTATTAACCGTTATAAGATTTTAGTCTATAACCTTTAAATAGTATTTGTTACTAAGACACTATAATCGTATATTTGAAACTTTTTCAGTGTTATTATCATGAGTTCAATGTTAACTCTGAGCAATGAATAATTTTCATTTCTGCCTCTGAGAAATCATGGAGCGGCATCACTTCCTATATTTTGAATTTATTGGAATAGGAGGGAATAAAATGTCTTGACACTAAATGTTAAGTTAGTTAAAATGTCTTGACACTAAATGTTCTCAGATCAGTCATCTACTATATACCTACGTATATTAACATTTAGTGTATAACATTTAGTGTCAAGACATTTTAAGAGATACAACATAGAATAAAAAAAAAACAGACCAGTATTACTAAATACAGCAAAACACAGAACTGTAAGAAATATATTTTCAAATAGAAAAAAATATAACCCATAATATGATGCTAAATCACACAGATCATTTTAAGCACTTTTTTGAATCGTGCAAATATTTAACCAATTTAAAATTCTACAAACGCCGCCGATGATTTCATGTTGACGCAAGCGACTGTCGAAACGAATATCAATTGCTTTCGGTGATACGACTGTAAATAATTGTTCAGTTGATAGGGCAAATGATTTATTTGATTTGGTATGTCATTATCACGTCTTTGCTTATTTATTATATTTATTATAATCTGTATTTTATATACATATATAGAACTTGTCCATTTACTGACTGACAGACAACGTACCGACGAAACTACTGGCCTTAGAAAGTTTGTATTTTGCATGTTACCTACATGGATTAGGAAATATTAGGGAGCAATAAGAGAGGATTTTTCTAAATTCCTGTGCGAAAGGTGATAAAAAATGATATTCTATTTGACGACCAAAGTTGAGGACGACTAGTTAAAATATAAATAAGGTAGGTATGTATAAAATATGTAAACATAGGCACGTCCACTAGTTAACCTACCTATTGCTCAATTCCTTGGAAATTCGTCATTCACTAGTATCTGGGAAACAAAGATAATATATTTAAACCTAAGCGACATATCTATGTGACCCCAGTTGTACCAAGGGCATATGCGACTGTAAACGAGACCGGTAGTGGGTTCGATTCCCACTCGAGGAAATTAAATATTTGATTAATACTTTTATTTTTTCCCTCTACACTATTTCGAGATCTATCATGAAGCTAAAAAAATGAAATGTAAAATACTCGAATTATTTCGATATACAAAATAGTAGGTACAAATGGCAATAATGTTAATAATATACATGACTACATGATAAGTGACCAACAGAACTACTGGACTTAAAAAGGTGAAATTTCTCAGTGTAGGAAATAACTAAAAAAGGAGTTTCCGAAAATGTCCACGGAAAGAGAAAAAATATCTTAAGTCAGTGCAAAAGTAGCGGACGACGAGAAGAAAATTATATAGTTATTACATACATGTTTATGTAAATTATAAAAACGTTTTACCACTATAGTATCGCGAGCAAATGCTAGGTACTAATTGACAATTTATAGATCAAAACACTCAACATCAATTTAGTTTCTATTTAAAGATATTATTAGTCTTGAGTCAGAATTGTAAATCTCAGCGCGATGCATGAATAAAATAACATGGACTTTGTTCCAGAAAATTTAATCAATTCTATCTAAATTGTTTGTTCTGATTCCATCAATTATGTGCCTATAACATTAAGGCCGCTGTGGCGCAGTGGCTCAGCGTCTGACTGCAAACGTGGTTGTGTGTTCGGTTTCTATTCGTGGCACTGAAATATTTTTATTTCCTCGTTCTGGTAATAAGATAGTGTGCGACGTTGAGTTCCGCTACTCTACATATTATGTCTCAAAAATTTTAAACGAAGAGATAAGGTTACCTCTGCCTAGACTGTATTGAAGTTACAAAAAAAGGATAGATATAATTAATAAAAAATAAAAAAACAATCTATTAATGTCTACATCACACACAAAAACTACCAAATCCTCTGTTTTAGATACACCACCACACAATGCCCTTATGTACATACATAGATTCGACCTAAGTGCAAGGCAATATGCAAATTGACGGATGTTTACTGATTTACTAAGGACACCAATTAAGATAAGATCGCTCAAACACTCGAGTCCATTAGAATACTAATTAGTAGTTGTATAAGAGACACCATCGGTACAAACTACAGATGCTGCAATAAAAAGTTAAATGACGCAAATCTCCTTCAATGTATTTTAATGATTTTCCGCAACATCGACAAAAAGTAGTGTGCCTAGGTTGTGTTGCAAAATATAAACGTCGAAACTGGTATTCAAAGGTACTTTGTAGGATTGTAATATGTATAATATGTAGGATTGTAATATGTATAATAAATCACGGTATGCGGCGGTGGTTGTGGATTCAAACATGATTAGGGGGAAAAATTATTTTTATAATTTACTCGATATTGTCGGAGTTGTGTACCCCTAAAAAAAAGCACCCCTAAAATTATATATTTTACATTAATTTAACGAATTTAAAATATTTTTAATTTCAATTATTATCAAAGTCATTGTATTTTTTTGTAGTCTCGATGAGAACAAAAAACTGTATTTAAATCATTATCAACTTTGAGCTTTAAATAGATCTATATACTATCTAATAACCATTTTAAAGAAAGTGGAATAAAAATAAAATCTTGTCAATCTTGTAAATACTTAAAAAAATGTTGATAATTATTGACATAACCTTACTAAGACCATTAAGAAAAAGTTGAATAAGTCGTCATATCCAAATACAGCAACGCCAACGACAACGCATGTAGTTTATAGCTTTAGCGTAGATATTTTTTTAAGTGGGTAGGTACCCCTCGGAGAATAAAGAACCCAGTGTTATTACCACACCACATTATTTTAATTAATTTCTAACCATTCTAAAATAATTTGAGCCAAAATATTTACAACTTTATTACTATGTATCTATAACATTATAAAAAACTTTTATGTTAATGAGCGATTGACCGACAACGCACAGACAAAACTGTCGCAGTTAGAAAATTGAAATTTGGCTTGAACGAGGATTATGGAGAGTGGGAGAGTAAGGAGAGTATTTACTCGCTCTCATCTTTGAGATCGATTTTTTTGAGCGATCTTAAAATGCCGTTTTTATTCATAAATTATAATCTATGAATGGAACGGTTTCTCAATATCGATCTTGGAGTTCATACTGGTTTATAAATACCTAAAGGAGGATTTGAGGCCAGTCGTGGCGCAGTGGTACAAAGTGTGACTGTAAAACCGACTGATTGTGGGTTCGATCCCCACTCGAAGAGATGAAAATATTTACTTAAATTTATATTTTCATTTCTTCGCTCTGGTGTCGAGGCAAAGAGCGGCGTTGAGTTCTGCCACTCAACACGCAATGCCTCCAAAATTCGGCAGAAAGTGGGGAACGGAGTGTCGTAACACTAGGTTCCCTCTGCCTACCCTGCTGTGAGCGGGATATAGCGTGAAGCTAATTTAATTTAATTTTAAGGATGGATGAGGAGGATTTCTTGAGATTCTTTAGAGAATTCAGATTTTTCTATTTTACGTCTTAAAGTCCAAATAAATAAGGCGTAAAAAAAGTTGCAGTTTTCATACTCAAAAATATAGACTTAATAAAATAAGAAAGATAGAAACAATTTATAACAAAAATATTAAACTTGCAAGACCATAGTCTACTTTTAGATCTACATCTAATAAAGGTTTGTTTGTTTATGCTACTGGATTGAATTGAAAAATTCTGCAAATTCTTCAAGAAAGGGAATGTACTTTCAGTGTGTGAGAAATACTTATAGTTCGTGACATACATAGAACTCTAACTTATATCCATTTGAGAATCAGAAGCCATAGGTTCAATCTGCCTCTCGCTAGAAATAAATAGGAAGATAAAGAAAGTTGTATAAATTTCCTTTTTTATAACTTCTTACCAGAGCGAGGCAATGAAAACATGAAATATGTATTTCTTCAACTGGGAACCCACAACCGTCGCGCTTAGTAGTACGCTTGTACCACTGCACCACGAAGGCCTCAAAATAAACGTACGTCCAATTTGAAATTGTAAACAATGAGTCAAGTTCCCAGCGGTACTTTCTTTGAAAATGATTCACGAAATTCACACACACACACTTGTCGGACACATGCTTTTAAGTCATTTAATTTGATCATAAACTGTGTATGACACGAATTGTATGAAGACAGAAGTTTACTTGCATTTCAACGTTCCCATATGTTATTGGAGGCAGCTTGCATCATGTGCATTTCGATTTTTTTTATCTTATTCGAAGAAGCATTAACTTTTATTTAGTTTTATTGATTAGTTTATGTGTTAAAAGTTCAATTTATTTTTAGAAAATATATTTGCATAGAACTACTTTTGTATGTAATGAAAATGGGCTTTATAGGTTATATATCATTCTCCATTTGTAAAAGTTTGATGATATTTTGTTTTCAATATTCCATTATTATTTATTTCAAAGTATATTTTCATTTTGATTGACAAAACTTAACGTCGCAATTTTTCTTATTGGAACGAAATTATGAAAATAGTTCATATGAAAACGTTAATCTTGTGCAGACAGACCATAGTGGGAATCGAATCCAAACTATTTTATTTAATCAGACCCTGTGTCACTGCGCCATTATAGCTTCTAACTATTTACATATAGGTAACCCTTACCCATAATATATATCTCAATTGAAGAAACCTATGAATCATCTTATAGTATAAATTTAGAAAAGCTGAAACTCTAACTCGGGGGCATCAGCTATCATTCCGTCGTCACAGTGCAACTGCAAGCCGTCATAGACTAAAACAAACATCAAAGGAAATCTGTCCTTACGTTCAATGTTGCCTTTAATGATGAATGAAACTATTTATAATGTGTTATTATAAGATTTTTTTTTAAATTTTGTTTTGCTAACAAATTAGTTTTACTATCTCGTTTTACTGTAGACGCGACGGTTGTGGGATTGATTCACATTAGGAAAAAGGAATAATTTAGGTTTTCTCGTCCTGGTCTCAAAAAAAGGCGGCGTTAAGATCTGCCACTCAATTAGCTATGTCTAGCTAGAACATCGGACGGTGCTTGAAGAACGAGGTTGTTCCCCCTGCCTAACCTGCTATGAGGAATACAGTGTATATTTACCTTTGCTTTCTACTCTATTTTTTCACTAACAATATAACTGTTTCGTGTACGCAGAAAATAAAGGTAAAATAATCTTTTATTTTCTTAAGTTATTGCAAATGATATGTTAAAAGTAATATACTAAGTGCTCTATAATATTATAAAATTTTCATATTGTCAGGATTGTCACAAGATTTTTCTTTATAAATGTAACTCATTTCTGATTTCATAAAAAAAATATACTAATATTTCAATGAAGACCGTACATTAAAACACTATATTGAACCATTCTAAGAGAGTGTAAATAACGAAACACTTAAATTGACGAGATAAATCTTAATAATTCACATCGTTCTCATAACTGCCTCAGAGGATGCTGTACAACAATAACTAAAGCTAAGAATCAGGTCAAACTCTGTTACTATCTAAGTACCTACGCGCGCATTTCTTCAATTATACCTAATTATACCACTGCCAGTTTAAGTGAATTAAAAAATCTCTTTGTTTATTTTTTATACTGCGAATTGTGAAATTATATAAATTATTAATTTTAACATCAGCCATTTTTTTACGAGCTTGAGGATAGAAGACATAGCGACACCGGTTGAGTAGGTACTCTGTCCCTGAATAAATGCAAGCAATGTGTGACTGCCTGTGAGGAATATTAAGACAAGCGGAGTCTCTCAATCTTTTAGTCTCTTTCTCCCCTTGCCTATCCTGCCAAATATGAGAAAACGTACAACAACTTTATAAAAGTGTAATATTGGGTATTGTTTGGCGGAACCTAACACCGCGCTGTATCTATCTTTATGCTTAACATCCTTTAATTACCTTATATGTACTTATTATCTTATATCACACTTACAATATTGTTAAGAGTTACTCGGCATTTGTCATAATTATTTCATATGTTAATGTTAAAACTCAAGGTTATACTAATAAACTACACAAATATCAAATAAAATAACAAATAATCGAATTTATTATATACATATAAGCACTCTCTTTTACAAACCGGAAGTACCCACCTCCATTTACAATACAATACAATAAAACCTAAAAACCATAGCCTAAGCTAAAATCAAAGGCATCTTTATTCTATCTAATCTATGATCGCGACCAGGAATAGAAGGGGGTCACCGACCCATAGTTACATCAATTCAACTTAATTGTTACTGCACTCGGTCAACTGTTTACTGACTTTGATGTTACGCTTCCTTTGGAACGTTCAAATGGCCGTGGCATGGTCATTTTGGTTTAAAAATGTTGTTTTTATTGCGGTGTGCTTGGAAGCTTTTGATGTGTCTATGGTAAGGGCATAAAATTATTGGTTAGACCATCAAGTGGGTGTTGCAATTTCGTACTGTAAATATTTCCTCTTGAGACACACAACGCGGATGTTGTGGGTTCGATTCTCATTTAACGGCGTTGAGTTCATACTTATCACGCGATATATATATATGTTTTGCGCGCATGTTTTTTACATTAGGTTCCTTTAGCCTACCCTACTGATACGAGGGATACAAAAAAATATAATATTCCGTCTTCACGCATCATTTGAATATGGATGGGTGATAAACAGGGATAAATTATTTTCACATTATAAACTACTTCATTTTCCAGAATTTATGACCCAAAAAGTGCACTATATAAAAAATATAAAATTTTCCTAAATCTGAATTATAATGCGTTCATTTAAGTATACTTCGTTACAATTTTCTAATTTATTAAAAAAACGCATTTACATTAAAAAAAACCCAGCTATCTTATTTGTGCCTATAGTCTTCTCAAACCCAACACAACACCACAAACTTGGACGGGAAGGAAAAGTGAATTAATCACTTAAAACATTCATGCAGTTCTAAAATTAAAAACTTAAACATGGCAGACATCTTTATTAATCATCCAACCAAACTATCAAAAGAGAAGCTGTCGTTGCACAGTGGCACAGCGTGTGACTTTTAAAGCGACGGTTGTAGGTTCGATTTTCACTCGGGGAATGAATAGTATAATATTTCCATTTACTCGCTGATATAGAGAACAAACGCTGCTTTGACTTCCACCACTCAACACGTGGCCCAAAAATTCGGCAGAGATTGTGGAACGGAGTGTCTCAACACCAGTTTCCCTCTGTCCTAACCTGCTTTTATATGCAGAACACAAAAAGTGATACATCTTTATTTACTATCCAAACAAACTATCAAAAACATAATAAAACAGCGGCATTCATAAAAACGGCGCTGTCTGTGTGTCGCAAATGTTTATTTATATGTTAACTTAAAAGCCTATATCCGTACCAACAGTTCGTGGAAGACTTACTTACATACGTGCTTCACAATTGAGTATTTATTGCGTAACCAATATACAGTGTTGGTGCACTTTAAAATGTATCAAGTTATTTACGATATACGGAACTCAATGTCTTATAAAATAAGTTTTTGCTATTTTGGCTAGTTTTTAATCGACTTCTGTAAGAGGAGGTTATCAATTCGATATATTATTTTATGTGTGTTAGTTACCTCAGAACTTTTGACTGGGTGATTCGATTTTGATGTTTTTTTTTTATTTAAAAAAAAAAATCATCAAAAGCTAGTACTTCCCGTGTGGTTTTTGGTTCATTTCTAACAATGGTTTCTGTAAGAAAATCAATCAAGTCTTAAATTTGTCAGAACGAGAAAGGGATATCTTCCGTTCTATATTACAAAAATATCTATTTTAATAATACTTCATCGCCAATACCTACGACTCGATTTCGTGAACGAGGCGTGTTGTTGTGACTTTGATAGGTTAGTGTCTGTGTGCGTCATTATTTGGAAATGGCGTTTTATTTTATTATTTCATTTAAAGTGGTGCTCTCTCTCTCTCTCTATCAAATATAAATACAACATGCATCAAATACTAACAATACGCGGAGAGTAAAAACGGTACAAATATTATGTAATACATATATCACATTTTTCTATTTTAAACTTAGTAGGTATAATATGAAAATATAAACATATTAAACACATGTCAAAGTCGCGTGTCCCGTATTTGTATGACTTCTGATTTTTTACCTTGTAGAATGTTGACGCAATTAGATTAAACACGCACAGATTAAAACTTATATTAATTATGCAGGTGAAGGTAAAAAAAACTATTTACAAATTTTATATATATATGGGGCCAGACGTGGCACAGCGGCACAAAGTGTGACTGTAAAACCGACTGGTTGTGGGTTCTATTCCCAGTCGAGGAGATGAAATATTTACTTAAATTTATATTTTCATTTCTTCGCTCTGACGTGGCAAAGCGCGGCGATGAGTTCTACCACTCAACACGCAATGCCTCCAGAATTCGGCAGAAAGTGGGTAACAGAGTGTCTTAACACTAGGTTCCCTCTGTCTAACCTGCTTTGTGCGGGATACAGCGTGAAGATGATTTATTTATTTATTTTTTAAAAAATATATAAATAAAAAAAACTTTATATTTTATAATCGTCTTTTTAAATGTTTCTAGACATATTTACGTTTTGTATATAAGCTATTTCTAGATATTATAAAATGACGTAGACATCCAGTCATATTTAAATTACAATTTATAAACAAATTGTATGAATTTATTACACATACATATTTATGTATGTACTATACAGTACATTATTTATAACAAGATATTATTGGTTTTATTTAAGTTCCTGCATAAGTAAGCATACTATGTACCAGATAGAATGAGACATAATTCAACAATATTTTCATGTTTCCTGTCAATGGAATACCTATTATTGATTGTAAAAGCAATGGTTGTGGGTTCGATTCCTACTCGGGAGAATAATTTATTACCGTTTTCATCTTCGTTTTGGTACCAAGGCAAAGCGCGGCGTTGAATTCCTCCATCCTCCACACGCAATGCTTCAAAAAATCGTCACAAAATGAGGAACAGAGTGTCTTAACACTGGGTTCACTCTATCTACGTTCTATATGCGGGATATAATGTAAAGCTGAAAAAAATAATTACGACTACTTTTAATTTTATGTTCCAAGCGTCGTAAAACAACCTATAAAACATTTAAAAAAGGTAAATATTATTTTTATTCGAAAGGCTTGTAAGTAAAATATTTAAAAGGAAAATATTTATTTATTACCTTTCAGATTTCATATTCAAATATGCGGACGTGCTCACGAGCGTGTATCTCGAAATGCTTACTTGCACAAATTACCCATGAATGCTTCAAAAGTCAAGTTCTGCGTGGTGAAGTGACTAGCCTTTAGAATTATTTTAAATAGTATAAATAATATTTTTGTAGTGTATTTTTATTCTTACTGTAAGAACTCTCTTTTCTCAACCTGTTAAGAAAAATTGAATGATTCGTAGCGCTAAAGAAGATATTTTTTCCTCCGGAATAGGACAAGCATCTCATCTCTTTAAAACCTGACCTGACCTGACCTGACCTGAAATTATTTATAACTAATGTTCTGATCTGACATTTCATACATTTTTGACAGCATAACACATCTCCAATTACTTCTATTTGATCAACATTAAAGACAGCTAAAAGATAAATATAACAAAAAAATGGCATACCATACTATATATACGGTCAGTATTTTACTTTATATTATTTATTTACATAATTTTCAATTAATAATACATAAATTTCATCAAAATTTGACCAAAAAACTCAATGACATTAGAACATGTGACATTTAAATATGTATATGTATTTAAATATGTATCCATATAAAATAATTCCAATACTAGACATAAACAATTCACTCACAATTTGTCTTTCATACAAATATAGGCTCAAGGTCTCTGACGTAAGCCTCTGTTGATTTTAGACAATACGATTTCATAGCTGGCTATTAAAATACTACTTAAATAATATACTTTATAGATATTTTTTCACCTTCACGCTCTATCCCGCATAGCAGGGTAGGTCTAGTGTTAGGACACTCCGCTTTCCACTTTCCGCGAAATTCCAAAGACATTGTCTGTTAATTGACGGAATTCAGTCAGTCAAGTCACGCGTTTTCTCGACACCAGAAGAAATTTAAAAATATCATATAAATATAAATGTCATATAAAATATCATATAAAAATAATATAAATTTCATATTTTCGAGTGAGAATCGAATCCACAACCTATCGCGCTTATAGTCACACGCATTAGATAGTATATTTATACTTAAGTGTCTAAGAAATAAGTCGTAGTAAATTAATCATTTGAATTTACTCTGTCGTCATACACCTGTCGTATACATCACATGATTAAATAAGAACAGAAAAACTCCAAAACTTGTTGAAAAACTACAATTAAAATAGGTATTTTCTTTTATTGTAAAAATATGGCATTTAGAATAAAATCTATAATGCTATACTAATATTTATTATACAGCTGATTTGTTTCATAACACCTCAGCAGCAACTGGTTTAAAAAAAATAGCTTCACGCTGTATCCCGCACAGCAATGTAGGCAGGGTACATAGTTTCAAGACACTGTGTTTCCCACTTTCTGCCGAATTCTGCAGGCATTACGTGTTGAGTGGCAGAATTCAACGCCGCGCAGTTGGTTTGAAAATTTTTAAATGCTTCTAGATACACATACATGTCGTGAAAGCAACATCAAAATTTTAGAATTACAAATTATCAGTACAATAATAGTTTCAAGATCCATTAAATAATAAATATTTTTTTAAAATAACGCGCATCTACACTTTTCGTATACAAGTCTTCATAAAATATTTACTCTGGCCTTTAAAGGTAAATTCCAAAGAATAGCCATTCGAAATGGAATTCGAACTGAGAACGATCAGGCACGTCCTATTACATCACTGCCACTAAGTTACAAAGTCACAGCGCAATCAGCAAAAACATCTCTACAACAATTAAAGAACTAATAAAGATTTATTTACAGAATGGCCGATTGCAATAAAAAATTGCAAGATAAAAAATCACTTTGACATAGTTACGATGTAGTGACCTAAATGCTGAGTTGACGGATGAATGCGCGTTTGTAAATAATCAAATTTCTGCTTACTTCACTTGAGCGATTAAGTTACATCAATAAATAAATTTAAGAATGTCATAGACCGTTGTGGCGAAAAGGCACAAGTTGTGGGTTCGATTACCGCACGGGGGGTGCGGGAATAATTGAGAATAATTTATTTAATTTATCTTCATTTCCGCGCTCTGGTAAATGAAGAGCGACGTTGATCAACGTGCGATGTCACAAAAATTCGGCGGATGTGGAAAAAGTGGGAAACAGGTTTTTTTAACAACGTCACGGAATAGTTGTTAAATTAGTAGTAATATTTTGTTATAGCTTCACAAGTTTTCCTGCATATAACAGGGTCAGCAAAGAGAGCCTTGTCACTAATTACATTAAGATAATTCGATCACAATGACACCAATAATTACTATTAATTGCCTAGGGTGAGAATTGAACTAACAACCATCGCGTTTACAAACAAATTATAAATAAAAATCCAGTCTTTTTCCTTAGTCTGTATAAAAAGTATACCTATCCAGAACGCAGTGCTTTTACTAAAACCGGTAAGATATCTTGATTGCACTTAACACTAAATTTCTTTTACTTGCGCAAACTGCTAATGTACGGAATTAAAAATAAAATAAAATAAAGTAGCTTCAAGCTTCTTCCAGCAAAGCAAGTAGACAAAACATAGTGTTGAGACACTCCGTTCTTTCTTTCTCAATGAGAAAATAAACTTAATCCATCGTCTGAGAATCGAACCTACAACCGTAGCGTTTACCGTAGCGTGAAAAAAAATAGTAAATCTGCAATCACATACCTACTACTTTCATTAAAAAAAAGCTTTGAGGATGATGTGGTTTATTTCTTATTGGCAAAGACCGGTAACTCACTCCTGCGATACCAGATACTTTGAATTCTTCGAGAGTAAGTCACCTAGTTCACAATATTTCCGTGGGACACCGAAGTTACAATAACTATTCGTTATATGATTTTTGGACGACTTCAATTATACATTAATTTGATATTTATATAATTTAAGATTTAATATTTTTGAAAACTTTTATAAAAATAAAAAAGCCTTCATGGCTGAACGTGAATATTGTGAGTTCAAATCTTACAGAAAGAAATATTTACAGCACAACTACAAAGACGACTTAATTTTTTGCACCAATATGAAGCTACCTAAACAAGACGTAGCGGCTGGTCTTAAAAGTTAAAACATGAAGTAAATTGCGCAGCGGCACAGACGATTGTGGGTTCGATTTCCTATTGAGGGCATACAATTATTTTCATATCTCTCTGGATAGAAAATGAAGCGCGACGAGAATATATAATAGTGTCACTATAAAACCGATTGGTTGTGGGTTCGATCCCCACTCGAGGATATGAAATATTTACTTAAATTTATAATTCCATTTCTTCGCTCTAGTGTCGAGACAAAGCCTGGCGTTGAGTTCTCCCACTTAACAAGCAATGCCTCCAGAATACGGCAGAAAGTGGGGAACGGAGTTTCTTACACTAGGTTCCCTCTGCCGAGCCTGCGTGCGGGATACAGCGTGAAGATGACTAATCTACTCTATAATTGTAATCACCGCCCAGGACAAGCTGTTATTTAGTACCAAACAACCTAACAAAACCAGAAAACGTAACATATAATACACCAACATATAGAACGATAGTAATGAGTAATTTTTCGCTCCGCTGACCATCCCCGGATGCATTACTTGTAATAACGGTTTGAGCAAACTTCGTCTTTAAGATTTATTATGGAGCATATAGTTTAGGTAATATTGGTTTAATCGGTGTAATCTTACTGTAAGAACTGGTCTTTTTTCTTTTTAAAGCCAGCAAAATGTAGCAAATAAAATATAATCATATCATTCTCATAACATTATAAAGATGTTTATTTGTAATAATTTATTAGACTCAAACTAATAATGCGTGGTGCGCCTTGAATAATCCTTTTACAAAAAACTCAAAATAAAAATTGTGATAATTAGTAGATAATATAGAAGCACTGTAAAAACCGATTTAAATCATATGTAGATCTTGTAACACAAGGAACGGCAGTTGTAATGGAAAATTTAGCTCATATAAATAAGCTTCAAATTTCAAACATGCGTTGGTGTGTTAGCATTCCCAGACGTCCCGATTTATAGCCCAAAATTTTAATGTCCCGAGAGGGACAGTTATGGTCCCATTTTTAGTGACTCATAATATTCCACGCACGTAAGTTACTAATTCCAGTTCCAGTTCGAGTTAGTAATTCCAGAGTTTAAAAATCCGCTTTACCCTAAAAAAAATCTGGCAACGCTGGAAACAGTACTATTAATCAATAGTTTTTTTTTCGCCACGTTTGTAAAACGCCATACTTAGCTTATCAAACATTACCTAAAAAAATTAAGGCTAAACTTCAAGGTAACATTACTGACCTCAAAGCGCTTCCTTGCTCCCGAACATCGACTCCATTGATCGGATCCTCTGCCCTACTCGGCAATCCGGACATTATGGACCAATCAGAGCACACGACGCAGTTCTTCACCAATCAGGAGCGAGATCACGTCATCGTGTCACCTTTTCAGCCAATAGCTACCATTACCTACAAAAGACAGTTGCAAATTTAAATTCTGAACGCAAAACAGTTAGCCAAATATGGCGGAAAGGAAAGGAAGTTGTGTTGTTGTGGACATAAGCCGTTACATAACTGTTAATCAAATATAAAATGGATTATGGTGGTTTCACATGTGGTCGAGGAAGTGCTCACGTAATTTATAGTTTAGATTTTTTATTGTTTGTGGTTATAGGTGCACGATATTTTATTTTAAATTTGAATTATTAATAAAATTGTATTTATTGCTTTTCAAAAATCCATAAAAAACAGTAACTCTTGACTTTATTTAGTATTCTGTATCTATACATATTTAAAAAAAATTGTGACTTGCCTGTGAGCCAAAAAGAATGAGTACTGATTCATTTTATAGATTTATAAAGAGTTGGATAAAATAAGGTTAGTTTAAAAAAAAAAAGTACAAAAGTTTTCTACAATAATAAAATTGCTCAACAGCCTTTAAATATGAACAAATCACAACGTCTATTATATTGCGATTATAATTTTAAAAAAATGTAGAGACAAATGCTTTTATAATAATACCAGCAAAAACCATATGTAATTATTACTATACTATGGATGTATCACTAAAGATCTTTGACTTTGGAGGGATAAAAGTGCGATAACTAAAAAAATGCGTTTAAGAGAAAATAAATAAATTCTAAGACTCGTTTAATCACGAGGGACTAACTAAACCCCAATCTATCAAAGTCACCGCGTTAGAAAGGCAGAAGGTATAAAATGAAGAGTTGAACTTAAACAAACTACAACAAAATCTAATTTGTACGTTCATTAAAATTTTAGTACAACATATTTTTTTTTGTATTTTGAAAAAAAAAAAAATTAAATCAGCTCCACGCTGTATTCCGCACACAGCAGGGTAGGCAGAGGAAACCTAGTGTTAAGACACTCCGTTCCCCACTTTCTGCCGAATTTTGAAGGCATTGCGTGTTGAGTGGCAGAACTCTACGCCGCAATTTTGTCTCGACACCAGAGCGAAGAAATGAAAATATAAATTTAAGTAAATATTTCATCTCCTCGAGTGGGGATCGAACCCACAACCAGTCGATTGTACAGTCACACTTCGTGCCGCTGCGCTACGACTGGCCTTTATTTAAAGAAAACTATACTAAAAGACATTTTCTATACACAAAATAAAATATAAGTAAAATCTGAAAACGTTCTTAGTTATCAATAGAAGTAAATAAACAACAATTCAGTACCAATAATAAATCCCCATTAAAAAGTTACGAATAGTCAAAATCATAATTGAGTGTCGCCGCATCAGTGATTGAGTTAAACGAATATCCTGAATATGGGGGTCGGTTAAAAATTCAAGTTTACCTTTTCAATTCTAGACATAGAAAGAGAGAAATCAACAGTCGTCACAAGTCTTATCGCTTAAAGCAAAAAATAAGATATAACTCTCGTGGTGAAATTTGAATCTTGGACAATCGCGTAAAAAACTGTAGGTACTAAGACGACGTTATACCTAATCTGTAAGGTTTCATGTTCAAAAATCATTATTAACGACAGCATCCACTACACTGAAGGTCATTAGGGCACAGTGGCACAGTCTGTTAACATAATGGCTGTGGGTTCGATTCCTTAAGAGAAAGAATAATTTTTATTATCCTACTGTAACACAAAGCGCTAAATATTTTTCAGGGCAGTAAATAAAAAGACATACATACAAAAAAAAGAAAAATATAATCTACATAATACAGTACATAAATACTAAGTTATCCAAATTTAATACCACATATTCAAATATTAGAAATCTCATCTAAAACAGCATTAACCTTGTACAATTGGCCCATTTTCCTCTCAAAGTCGGCAAGCGATCACTTACATAAGCGCTAACAATCACTTTACACTACGAATTGTTTAACGAACAAACATTAATTGGTGGCGTAACTGAACCGTTATTAATAAACGCTGTAATATGCTTTTTTTGTTTTATTTTATGTAGGCAGAGGGAACCTAGTGTTAAGACACTCCGATCTTCACTTCCTGCCGAATACTGGAGGCATTGGCCTCTTCGTCAACGTGGGCTACGTGATATTTTTTGTACATTTATGTGTAACTTTCCTTTTAAATGGTGAAAAATGAATTAAGTGAACGCAATGACTATAGGTTCGATTTTTGGTCAAGACATTTTTATGTTTAAAATATTGAATATGTATTGGATTCAACAAGTAATACCTTAAATACAGATTGAGAGTGGATAATAAAGTGATGGTTAAATTATAGTTCTTTATTCCGCATTTATTTTCTTTTAGCTCTCTTTTAATTTTGAAGATATATAAAATCCACAATCCAAAAAAGATCGATATGGTTAAGCAATACTCACTTCGATTATATACCGATGGGTGTGCTGATGACCTCTGCCTTTTTCAAAACACGTTAAGCAATTGATCCCAAATGTAGATCGTACATAAATAATAGTACGTCCGTGTATAATTAATATTGATATATAATAAGATCAGTTGGTCAATCAAAATGGTCAGTCAAGTTAGTCAGACACACAAAATAGATCACAAAGCATCTTAGATAACATTAGCTTCTTACAAATGCAGTTAGAAATGTACTTGAATAAAATACACGCACTTGTTTTTTCCTTTTAAAAGATTCCAAAATACTGATGCTATAGATGAACAAAATTTATACTGGCGAGACTGGCAACTAGCCATAATGTATGGAGGTACGCGCATGCGATCTAGTCTTAGTTCAATATTATGCTATAAATCTAACTTACAGATAAACAGACACATTCTACATGTTATAATGATAATAAATGAAAATATAGCAGCAATTATTTTTAATAGTGTTAAGACACTCTGTTTCGCTTACCAATTAATTTTTGTGTGATGAGTGGCGCAACTCAACGCCGCGCTGTGTCTTATAACCAGATCGAGAATGAACGAAAATAATTTATTCACATAGTGGAGATTGAATTTACGGCCATGAAAATTATAAATAATAAAAAAGGAATATCTTAGCATATTTATGTTAAGATGTAAGACTGTTATATATATACATATATTTTCTGTTATAATTTAATAGTGGCTTATATTTATAATATAGTTTGCGGCTTGAAACTTTGTTTACTTGAAGTGAAATCCCATTTTTTCACATTCCTATAGGAATTTTGGGAATTCCTCCGTTATGGTATTCTACACTATTCAAGGAAGCTTCATGTCAAATTACAGATATCTACGCCACGTACTTTTGTTTTTGTTGTCTGTTAATCACTCAGTAACGGAAGAGTTTTATATAATATGTAGATTACTAACTATTTAAAATTTCCTGGTATGGAATTTTTAAATAAAAGATTATATATATTATAAATATGGCATTTAATTAAGATATTTTAAAATATGTTAATATTATTTTAGATAATTTTACTTCAAAAATGTACATCGATTAATATGTATGTACATATGGTACCCGCAAGTACCTATGTAAATAGTTTCATATCAAATAAAAGACAAATACATTAAAAAAAAAATTAAATTAGCTTCACGCTATATCCCGCACACAGCAGGGTAGGCAGAGGGAACTTAGTGTTAAGGACACTCCGTTCCCCACTTTCTGCCGAATTTTGGAGGCCTTGCGTGTTAAGTGGCAGAACTTAACGCCGCGCTTTGCCTCGACACCAGAGCGAAGAAATGAAAATATAAATTTAAGTAAATATTTCATCTCCTCGAGTGGGGACCGAACCCACAACCAGTCGGTTTTACAGTCACACTTGGTACCACTGCGCCACGACTGGCCTATTTACATGACAAATACATTATGAAATATCCAACCTTTTGTTTCAATAGAAAACAGAGAATAAACTTTAGGCGAAATAAAATTTACGATTTAAATGAAATTCTTCGACGCTATACAGTCAGTCAATAACCTATATAAACTGGCACTCTATATTCCAAAACCATTTAGTATCTATCAATGAAACTATATCAGGATCATTACCGAAGTTTCGGTTTCTGTTTAGGTTTTGGCCAGTGTCAACCACAAAATCTGGTTTCGGCCAGTTTTTCGGTACGGCCAAAAAATCGGCCGAAGCTCAGCACTGTTGAGACGTTGCTGTTAACTTTTGTGGTGTATTGTAATATTGTACTTATTCACAAGCATGGAAGTGTGTGGTTTACAACGTTTATTTAAATGAGCAGTTAAGTGCAACGCCACCAAAGCAACTCATTATCGATAGTAATACAAAGCAATTTTATAAATCATTGGAGTTGGTTCTCACTCTGAGAATGAAAATAATACATCCCACGAGTGGGATCGACCCCCAAACCATCATATTTAATGCCAAATACCGTTCCACTGCGCCCCGATGATCGAAAAAAAGACAATATTTAGGCACAAATGCTTTAGATTTAGAATAAATTGCCTTGTTTCGAAATTACACAGTTCCTATCATTAATAGACGGTTAAAGATAACTTAACCATACAACATCTTCAAGAAATTAAAGTTTATACCACATTTTTTTAGCTTTACTTTGTTTCCTGCATACTGCTACATACCCTACTGGGTAGGTAGAGAGAATCTTTCCTAGATTACCTACTGTTAAGACACTTACGTTCCATAGTTTCCACCGAATTCTGGAGGCATTGCGTGTTGAGTGGCAGAACTCAACGCCGCGCGAAAAAAGGAAAATACTAAATGTTTCTTGATTAAGAATCGAATCCACAAACTGTAGCTATTACAGTTGCAGGCTTCTACCTCTGCGCTACGACTGTCCTCCTTTAAAGTAAAATATACTGCACTGCACCTAGTTAAAGTTAACAAGGTAACGCAATATATGCAAAAACCTTTAGTCTGTACGTGTATAGAAATTCAAATTGCTTAAGTTTTTGTTCAAAACATGTCGTTATGGTAATTAATAATGATTCATTTAAATATATATTTATTATAAAATTTAATAAGAATATATTTTATATTAAAAATACAATTATTGTATAACATTTACGTATTAATATATTTACAGATAGTGTAAGCGGTTATTAATATTTATATTATTATCTCTCACTTTTACGATATATCTTTTTTAATTTTTACGTCCACATATGATAGATACAGTGAGGTTCAGGACGGAGCTCAACGCTGCGCTTTGCCTCGTTACCAGAGAGAAGAAATAATGACCTATACAATGGCCTAAGCTTCATATCTTTTAATTGCTTCTTTTCCAATGAAAAGAAATCGGAACCACTTCGTTTTCTTTTCTTTTGAGTCATGGAACCCTAAAAACATTAAATAAAAAAATACACATCGGAGTTTTTATTGCCTTTAATTATTCGATTACCGTCCATATATTCCATATATGTTTACATCTGACATTAAATCTTTTCAACTTTAATTAATCATAATAATATATTTAAAAAAAATCTCATAAATTTTCGACAAAAGAGGCCCGCCATAGGCTACTTGCATAATGTCAAGGCGAACGTAATTAAAATGTATCGAAGAATTTCAACCCGGCTCGTTTAGTTTGTCACGATTCAGTTCTTTGGTAATTACTTTATTGTAGTTTTAATCAGGAGCTCGTGTCTTAAAGTTAGAGGTCGTGGTTAAGAAATTTGTTGAAAGTATTTAAATAAACATTTTTTTTTAACGCTGTCTTGATGGTTGTAGGTTCGATTTTTACTCGAAGAAATGCTAATATTTATAAATTGTTCTATTTCCCTGCTCTGTTAGAAAACTTAGCGTTGACTTTCGCCACTTTACATGAAATATCTTTGTTTCGGGTGGAAAGCTGAGAACAGACTGTATTAAAAGATGAGCTCTTCTGGTGCTGGAACAAGCTCATACTCCAATACAACCTGTTATAGACAGCAGGATAGGCAGAGGGAACCTAGTGTTAAGACACTCCGTTCCCCACTTTCCGCTGAGTTCTGGAGGCATTGCGTGTTAAGTGGCGGAACTCAACGCCGCGCTATGCATCAACTCTAAAGCGAGGAAATGAAAATATAAATTTAAATAAATAATTCTTTGATTGAATTACATTAATTAGTTGTTAGTTTCGGTTCATTACAATCGATAAAAATAATTATAGATTTTACGGGTCTAGTATAGTTCCTGTGCTTTACCTTTCGTTGTAAAATCATAGTTGTTATTTATGAATAAAATGTATTAATGATTTTACCAAATTCTACTGACATCTACGTGATTTTACGATATTTTTTACTTGCGGTTTATTTTTTATTTTTACATTATATGATTTGTGTGATATTTAGTTTAAACATACAAGAAAAAATATTATACTTTAAGATTTAATAAATTATGAGGATATCGCCGAGCAGCACAGCATCTGATTGCAAAGGCGATGTCTATTTTGAATGAGAGCTTGACGTAAGACATAGTGTGATGCTGAGTTCCACCATTCAATACACAATGACACAAATCCTGGCAAAGAAGTAGAACTGAATGTTTTGACACTGCGAGCTTAAGATATACTCACACACCCACAGGTAGTATATTAGATTCAGCGTGAAACAAAAAATTTGTTAAAATATTTTTCAAATGAGAATCAAACAAACTACTATCACCTTCACTACCTACAGGAATACTTGAAAAATAATTAACCAGCCCAAACCACAGCTAATCTAAAACCACATAAACAAATCGATTAACCACACCGCCACAAACGTAGGACGTACGACCTTACACCGAGGGCCTTATTGCGACATGCGGGACATACGAGGATACAAAGTTGAAATGTATGTTGAAAATATTGCCTATACTATTGTTTTCTCATTTTTTCATAGAGAAGCTTTATGTTTTCCCCGCATAGCAGGGTACCCACAGGGAACCTAGTATTAAGACACTTAGGTCCCCAGTTTCAATATACATTTCGATATATTGTGTAGCTAAATCGGTTTAAATATAATAAATAAATAAATATAATCATTTCCCTAAAAGGCGATCGAACCCATAACTGACGAGTTTACAGCCAGATGCTGATCAAACCCGCCGCGACAACCTGTCAACGGTTCGTAAACTTCATTTTATTATTATGCGCATGAGATTTTTCTTTCGACTGCCTATTTAATTTGTTTTTGTGGCATAAATCTGGTGCGAGAATAAAACGGCAAGAACATAATATTTAATTCTATTAATCAATACATTTAATTAATATAAATAAACGAGAAAAGGTAAATAGAACACATATTTTAAATAACATTTACCGTTTTATTTCTGCATAATCCTTTATTTAAATAGAATAGCACAGCTATAAGAGTAAACGATTCAGGCAAAAACCATTTCTATGCTGGAAATAGGTAAGGAATTCGTGTCATCAAACGGGAAGCAACCCAATATCCCTCTGTAACCGTAATCCTTTGAAACGTTGAGATTCACAATACGTAGAAACCGACTTAGCTATAAACGCTGGCCTAATTAGATGTTTCTGGTTGTTCCTGTTGTCATAACAAAACGCATATAAACGTGTCTATTATATGCGAGTATGTGGACTACATTTGTGGCACAGTGCGCTAGTAACGTAAAGCGGTTGCGGTTGTCGGTGTAGTAGGTTCGTTCCTGATTATGAAATGATGTAGGAATTACATTTTTTTTACAAACATCCAGGTCTATGGCCCCTTGAAACATAAAACAATGAAAATCGATGTCAACACAATCAAAACATGCACAAACTTTTTATGCGTTTTTGTAACATATTGTATGAAATTAACGGACCTACAAATATTAAATTTGGCAAAGTGTGAAAACTTACAATACAAATAAAGAAAAAAAAACGTAAAAATCATAAATAATTACTAAATTATATGTGTAGTAAATTTTATACACAACTAATGCGTACGACCGCAAACCTAATTTTGTCAACGTAAACGGATTGGTGACATCCCCTTCCCGTTTACCTAAAATAATGAAGTTAGTACGAGGCCTCTCTCTCTTTATATTGCTTTATCCGAGTGAAAGAAATCTAATATGTACATAATACTTTGTCTCTTCTTGCGTTTGACCGCAAAATTATTGTAGTAAAATTTTAAAAGCAATTTTCTAAAATGAAATATTTTTGAAATCTCAAATACCCATAGAGAAAGTTGACCACATTAAAAACAGTATAATATTAGGACAAAAATAGTTGATTACATTCTCTTTTTTTTGTTATCGTTATGCATCTTCCACATTGAAGGGAAGCCGGAAAAACTGGAGTTTTTAAAACATTTTTCAAATACCCATTTTACTTTGTATTAATCTGTTTTATACATATATAATAGATGTTATATAACATAAATTTCAGAGCATTTCAAGGTTGCATAGCTTATTTGTTCTAGTGTACGAAATAATTAGATATCAATAAAAATCATCTTTTTTTTTCAGCTTCACACTGTATCCCAAATAGACGAAAGTCGGCAGTTACCCTGCTTAGTGTTTAAACTCTCCGCTCCCTACTTTCCGAGCTCTGTATGCATTCCGTGCTGCGTGTCGCACTTAATGCCGCGCTTTGGCCCGGCACCAGAGCGAAGAAATGAAACTATTACATATTTCTGTTCCTCGACCTGACTGGTTTATGGTCAATCTCCTGCCGCTACGCCACCTGGCACACCCTACCACTGGTCTCAAAATGCATATAATCTAATAAACACTAAAGTCTACAAAATCACAAAAAGACCACTTCTAAAGCATCATCGTTGCATAAACAAATCAAGACCGCTCTAATCGTGTTTACAGAGCTGCAGTTTCATAACGCTCTTAGCGGTTTTCCCGTGATGCGTAAACTGTAATAGTTTCGTGACGCAATGGTTATCTGATCGATCTCATCTCTGGCTTAACAATAGAGCCACCCTCTGTTGAGGTTACCCTCAAGGGTTCAATATGTATTTAAAATACGACATATAAGTAAAAATAAAAGAAAATATAGCAAAAATGCAATATAATATAAAAATGCTGAATTTCACAATAGGGATTCATTTTCTTAAGCATACATATCGTGCATAGGACGATGAAACTTAACGCCGCATTTTATAAAATTGTATCAAACTACCAAGGACAAAAATACGAAATAGAAGGAGGAAAATAAAAATAATGTTTTTTTTTTCATTTACCTCTACTCATTTCATTGGAGCAAGACAGATAATAAAAAGCTTCATCAACGGTTGGTCTAAAATCGCATATTCGTGAATGTGATTACATCGTTTTCTGGCTAAATTATATAAAAAAAATTAAAAGGTACAACACTATGATGGACAACTCTATGATGGATTTAAACCTACAATCATCATCTAAAATCCATTTAATCATTATATCAGGCTAATTAGATTAAAGAAATTAAAGTTATTAAAATATAAATTAAAGTTTATAAAGCAATTACAAAAAAAAGTAGTCATGCCGAAAATTTACATAGAAACCATTATCGTGTAACCTAAAGGCTGATATTATCAAAAATTATGTAGAGTACATGGTTGTTTGAACAATCGAGAAGTATCGCCGAGTCATTCAATTATTTGTACGGTATAAGAAATAAAAATATATGAACACAAATATGAATTTGTACGAATTTTATAAATATTTTATAGGCCTGTTGGTTAAGTGGTTAGTTACTACGTCTAATATAGTCGTAGAGTCGATTTCGAATACAAACAATGAAAAATGTTTGTAGGTAGGACACAGCAGTGTAGGCAGATGAAACCTAGTGTTAAGACACACCGTTCCCCATTTTCCGCTGAGTTTTTTAGGCATTGCGTGTTGAGTGGCGGAACTCAACGCCGCGCTTTGCCTCGACACCAGAGCGAAGAACTGACAATATAAATGTAAGTTAATATTTGAACTCCTGGAGTGGGTACCGAACCCACAAGCAGTCGATTTTGGAATTGATTAACCAGTAGTAGATCACTACAGGCATAATACTAGTTCATTGTACTTTCTTCATTCATTTTTGCTGGCTTCATTTTTAATAACATTTAATGAAACAACGGTACACCATGTGATCATAAATGCAACGGTTGTGCGTTTGAATTCCACTCGAAAGAAATTATTTATATATTCTCGTTCTGGTAAGAAGACAAAGCGCGGCGTTGAGTTCCTCCAGTAAAAACGCAATACTTATATCGAAAATATGGGTGGTACATTGAAAACGAAGTGTCTTTACCCTAGCTCTCCTCTAAAAAAGCTTCAGCTAAAAAATAATAAAAAAATATAAGAATCGCGACTTCCTATACCACGAACCGCACTACAGTACGTACATTAGAAAGTGATCGACAATCGCAGTATGGGTAATTTGGACAATTTATACATTATATATGCGTTCGTTACACTAACGGGCGGGTCAGAGAAAGGATGGCGACAATAAAGGTTTGATCGTTTTGATCTTTGATATTTAAACACCAATCATGTTAAAATACTTTCTTTTGCCGTTGAATTATTATTAAGTAAATTCCATTTATGATGTTACGCGATGGTCAATTTCTTGTATAATTGATATTAGATAAGCATTTATTTTATTTTATAAATAGAATTTAAGTAGGTATTTTTAATATATATTACTAAAGGACTAAATAAAAAATTTGGATATTAGTTTTAAACTATTATCATTTTGTGGGTGTGTGTGGGTGTTGTTCACCATATCATACAGCTGTAATTTTTTTATTTATATTTGTTCTCTTTCACTTAGCGATTGTCAACTACTGAGATAAAGTTACTTAAATAAATTAATAAATGCACAGTGAATTAAAAAAACGTTATTTTATTTTTTTATCATTTTGACGAATCTATAATAGAGAGGATCTAGTGCTCACAAGACACTCAGTTCTCGTCTTTCGGCCCAATTTTGAAACATTTACCTAAATGATACGTGACAAAATCCGTACAAGATAATATAATACTAGTTACATACAACACATATCATCATTTTAAGAAATGTCGTGATCAACCGACATGGCCTAATTTACTATAGTTTTTCATATATTTACTATAGTAAATATATGAAAAAATAATAAATAGTAAATTTGATTAAATCTAAACGTAATACCTACTAGCAAAGTATTAGAACAAAGTTACTATGAATCATTACATTCCTTCGGTCTGCGTCATAAAAGATGCCGTTAGAAAGATACTTTTATTTATTTACTCGATATTTGTTAACCACTTGTAGGAATTTTTAAACATTTTTGAAGTTTTATTTCCACACTTAGGAAAAAAAAATATTTAATTAGCAAAACATATAAAAATCCCGCTCGTTCAAAATTTTTAAACGTTTTCTAATGAAGCTCTTACAAGAACTACGATATAACATTCTAAAATAACTCTAGATTTAAATTTGTCTAACAAGATTTTAAATGGTGTTGGGTAATATCGTCTTGTAGTGTCTCTTCTTTATATTGTTTAATACATATATATATTCAAGACGATAATTAACACGATATATTTAATAAGAATAGATGTGTATGTTAATATTAGTAAGTTTCTAAATATATTTCTTTACTTTACTAATAAAACCTTAAAAAAAACATTACAAACTAAACTAAACTTCAGCTGAAACGGAGAAACGGAGTAGCTTAACGCCCTGATTAGGCATGGTGATGCTAAATAAAAATATATTATGAAAATGCCTCCTGTAATGAAAAAATAGAGGACAAACGATTGTAACAATAACGTCTGTCTTTGCCTTGTATATTACCTACGATGGTGGAGATGTGTAAGATAAAAAATCAAATCTCTTATCGGATGATGTTGATAATGATAAGCGTGTGTGGGCCAGTTTGCTTTGCCTACAGTGCGATGTTTCGAAATATTGCTCACCTTGTGTTCTAATTTTTTGTGTAAACAAATAAGCTGTCGCGACTTTGAGAAATGTGTAAAGTAGATGTATACATACACGATAATGAAAAATACACAAATATTATAAAGCTAAGCCAAACCCAAACTCTTGTTAGTTTAAATGCATTAATCTCAGGAACTATTTATTGAAATTTATCATATATCAATAATTTGTGTTGGATAGTCTATTTATCGAAGAAGGGTACAAACTAAATTTAACCACGTTATTCGTTCCGATATAATCCTCTATACTTGTGGGGAGAGTTGCTCTGAGCACATAGAATGTCCTGTGACTGTGTTTTAAACAACGAACAGTTATTCCTATTTGAAAACGCAAGCGAAGACGCCGGTAAAAATGTAGGGTGTAGATAAACGTTAAAAATGGTGATTCAAATACCAAAAAAATATATATCTTCTTTAATAAACATTTTTTTTGATAGACATGGACGCTATACGCCCATAGTTTTTTTTTCTTATATAATATTTAAACATAACCACGAAGACGGTACGAAGACGGTGCACACCGACAATTATTTTAAACATATAACGCGACACCGAGCAAGTACTTTTGAAGATTACGACGTCAATTATGACATAGAATATTGTCACGAATCATAGAGAAAAACGTTTTTAGCTAGAGAAAGTTAATAGCTAAATGAAACACCATAACCGACTATAAACATACATTCAATTACATATTACGAAAATATTTGTATTTATATACAAACTAAAATATACAGAATTAAACATTAAAAGGCTTTGCTTCTCGTCTAAATGCTAAAAGAACAAAAGCAATTTCATCAGCTTTTTATTAAAAATTAAATCAACTTCACGCTGCATCCAGAGGGAACCTAGTATTAAGACACTCCGTTCTCTACTTTCTGGCGAATTCTGGAGGCATTGCGTGTTGAGTGGCGAAACTGAACGCCGCGTTTAGCCTCGACAACAGCGAGCGAAGAAATAAAATGAAATGTATCTATATCAGAAGAAACGCTAATATTAACAAGTTGAAATAAGTTATTAGGTATTAGTGTTTATTCTGGGTAGCGTCAAAGTTAAAGTTAAAAGTTGATAAGATGTGAAGAACCGTAATAAACATATTTTTTTATCATAAAAATACATAATAATTTCTGTTTTTATAATTCTACAATTCCAATTTTATGAAAGACTAAAAAAACCTCATCATTCATTCCGTTCTGCAAATTAACAAAAAAGGTATTGAAATAAAAAAAAGATGCACTAAAATTTCTAAAAACCAAATTTCACCATAAACTAAATGACATAGTAGTACCTACCTAGAACACTAATTTAATTAACATAACAATCACAACAACATAACAAAAATATAATAAAACGAATCGAGATTCTTTGGTATGCATCTGCGTTCCTAGAAGAAAGTGTTATATAAATAAACTGCTATTTTAGAACGAATCGATTCTCAGAATCGATGTTTAATAGACGCTAGATACAGTTTGTAGGGCGAAGACCTGTAATTGGACTCCATATTATCGCATCAATACTACTGCTATTATGAATATTTGCATTATACATTGCCTATAATGCAACTTCAACTAGACGCTTTTTCCTCTATAGCTGGTTGTAAGCCCTGGTTACAAACAAAACAAGTGTTAAGATACTTTATTTAAATTATTATCGAGACATTGTTAGTCGAGTGACGGATCTCAACGCTGCACTTTGTCTGCCGGAGCGGCGATATTAAAATAATTCCGAAATAATAATGGTGAAGTGAAGTCACAAGGAGCAATCTATTTTTACAATCAGACATTGTCGCTATTTATTTATTTATTTAAGATGCTGATTTTTTTAAGGTAAAAGTAAATACCTACTTATGCAACAGCTAGCGATAATCAAATCCGATTAGAAATAAAATAAGAAATCATCAGCACCATTATCAGCACAAGCTGATGATGGTGCTGGTTCATCACTAGATTCTTGGGGTGGACGTATACAGATACTTCCACTACAAGTACAGATACTTCTTCTAGTGATGAACGCGGCGAACATATCGCCGCATTCGATCCGAATTTAAGACACAGCTTGTTGAATGACGGAAAGTAAAAGATAAAAAAAATCTTCAATGTATCAACAATATGGTTATGAATTCAATTCCCACTCGAGAAAATATACAAAAACATTCATAGCTTTTTCTGTCTGGTAAAGCAACATTATATTATTTTCAATAAGACACCGTAGAAATGGTAACACAAAACACAATTATATACGGTAAAACTTTGTTATTACGACCCAAAAATCTAGATGCATGTTAGAAATAAAAAAAACACGAAACGAATGAGTGTAAAAGTTACTTAAGCCAATTCTCATATAACCTTTGACATGTCAGCAACGATTACATATAATAGGTACGTGGTGTCAAAACGCGGTGAAAATTTAACTGGCGGGCAATTTAGATGAGTCATGTGATTGTGCAAGTGGTAAATGGGTATATAGCGTGTATATAAAACCAACTTCACGCTGTATCCCGCACACAGCAGGATAGGCAGAGGGAGCCAAGTGTTACGAAACTTCGCTCTCCACTTTCCGACTAATTCTACATGCAATATGGCCCCATACTCTATATGGTATTATACTATCTTTCCTAGAAAGTCGGTAACGGAGTATCTTAACACTACCTTTCATCTGTCCACACTCCTTTATGATATAAGGTAAAAAATAAGGCTAATTACAAATAAAATAAATCAGCTTTACGCTGTATCCCGCACACAGGAGGCATTGCGTGTTGAGTGGCAGAACTCAACGCCGTGCTTAGCCTCGACACCAGAGCAAAGAAATGGAAATATAAATTTAAGTAAATATTTTATCTCCTCGAGTGGGGATCGAACCCACAACCAGTCGGTTTTACAGTCACACTTCGTGCCACTGCACCACGACTGGCCACTAATTAAAAATACTTATTTAATTAACACTTTGTGAATAAATATTACATTTTCTCAAGTGGGGATCGAACCCAAAACCAGTCATTTGTTAATACTGGCTTCAAGCAAATAATTGGAATAGAAATAAAAACAAAACAAATTATCATTTACATAGCATATTATAAATATTACAAGGCAGGACCATTTAGCGACAATGCATTTTAAGTAACGGAACCAAGCTCCGCATTCTACTTGGCCATACTGGAGTAACACGTACCTACATTATACATATCAAAATTATAAGGCAACCCACTTCCACAACAATTAAACTTGTGTTCGTTAGTGTTCAAAAAACGCACGTATTGTTAAAATTTTGCGTTTACTTAGCGTTTCGGCAGAGGTGGCGCAGCGGCACAGCGACAGTGGATGCGACGGCTGTTGGTTGGAATCCCACTCGGAGAAATGAATAATTTCTTCGCTCCGGTAAATAAGGGCGGCGTTGGCTTCTGCCTATTAACACGCAATGTCTTGAAAATTGGACAAGTTGTGGGGAACGGAGTGTTTTAACACAAGATTTCCTTATGAAGCTAAACTTTGCGTTTCTATATTTGAAAAGAATAATTAAAATACATACTTAGTATACAATCAATAATTTTGATTACAAATCGCCATTATTACTTAATTTACATTTATATTACATAATACAAGTACTAATAGACACATCTACATACACAATATAAAATAATAATTTAATTTAAAAAATATCCATCCTTATACTTTTGTAATAAAGTTAAAAATCCAACTATCTAAACTAAATTAACTCGTTATAAGGATGAAAGAAACTTGTCCAGTTAATAGTTGGAAGCGATATAAAAAAACGTATTATGACGTCACTTTATATACTTCGCGAAACTTTTAAGACTAGGTCTTATGTAAATATGATTACGTAAAGCGAGTCAAAATAAGCACGCTACTGTTTAGAAGTGAATAACCGATATAATAACAACTTTAATTCGGTTACACGAATCTTCTGATTTTCGACGGAGGTCTTCGGGTTTTGGTTCGATTTCCACCCAAGGAAATGAAATTTATTTAATCATTTAAACCAAACGAGACAAAGCGCGGCGTTCAATTCCACAACTCAACGCGCAATGCCTCTAGAATTAGTCATAATGTGGGAAGTGGAAGTGTCTCAACGGGAACGGAGTGTCTTTACAGTTTAACAATAGGATTTCCCCTGCCTACGTTGCTATGTGCGGGATACAGCGTGAACTTAAAAAAAGAGGTTATCAGTTTGACATGTTTGTCTGATGTTGAATAATGTAATATAAAGAGGATCATTATTTAAGCATTAGTCACGAAATAGAATGTATAAAGAACTGTTTCTTATAGTTATCGGAAATAGTGCAGTATAATTAAGATACTAGTATTTTAACTTTTAAGTAAATTTAAGATAAATACATAAAACAATGTTAACTAAATAATATCATTTATTTTATTTCATATTTGATCTTTCTAATTATAAGTGTTTAGTCACTCCGTTTCTTTACGGTCCGGTTAGTTTAACACAAACTTTTTTTAATTAAAAATAATAGACTGTTGGAATAATAAAATGGAATTGATTGGAATCTAAAACCAACCCGTATAGTTCCAAGCACTACTCAACGACAGTATTTTTGTTCATATTAATATTAACAATATTCAATTGGTTGTCATGTCCGCCCATATGCCATTTCTGTGTAATCTCCTATGCATGCCTATACATAGATAGTAGGAATGAGGCCGACTGCGATCGGCTGAGACAAAAATAACATTAGCTTTTATAATCTACTATTGTCTTTGAGATTAAGAGAATATGTTATCTTCTCATTAGGTTCTCGTATGTATGTAAATTATCAATTCTTAGAAGTGTACGCTTTCGTTGTTTAAGTTAGTATTGCACACGACGAGTGTAGGTTCAATTTTATTTATCAAAGATATAAAAAAGGTGGGTTCGGCACAATGGAAAAGTAACGGTAAACGCAATGGTTGTGAGTTCTATCCCTACTCAACCTAGGGGAATTTAAAATTATATTTAAGAAATTTTTATTCTTCCGCCCTGCTTGACAAATAAAATTAATCTTTCCAATAATTATTAATTTAGTAAAAAGTCGGGTCCTATAAAGTACTTTGTTTGACATTTTTATATTTGATTTATATAATAAATGGTAGTAAAAAATATAGAGGAAATCTAAGACATTCCGTTCCCCACTTTCCGGTGATTTTTATTATATATATGTTAGCGAAATTCAAAGACGCACTTTGTTTGTACGACGACGCACATAGCGAAGATTTAAAATAATTTATTCCCTCGAGTAGCAATAGAACCCAAAACCGTCGCATTTACAGTCAGACACTGAGCTGCTGCATCACAACCTAAAAGATCATAAAAAGAAAAAATAACCCGTTTGATATAATACTTTTGTATACGGAAGTCAAATTCATCTCTATCGCAACATCCCCGAATTAATGGGAGCTAAACCGTGCCAAATAGCATGTCCGTTTTGTGTTCTTTATGGCGTGTTTCCTGAAAACTCAATTAATATGTTTCCAGTTCCTTTTAAACTTTTGATACTGTTAAATAATAATGACTGTTGTTGTGCAGCAATGACATTTGACTGTAAGCGCGACGGGTTCGATTCCCACTCGGAGAAGGGAAATATTTTAATTTAGTCGCTCTGATTTTTTTTCTAAAAACTTTATACTCCGCCACTCTAGTCGTCGTCGTCTGGAATATTGGGTGAAAGTTGGGGAACGGAGTGTGTCCCCTAAACTGTGTTTACTGCTCTGCTATGTAACTACAGGAAAGCGTGAAACTAAAATAAGAATATAAACTGCATAATGAAGTGTTATATATTATGTATTATCTCGACTACGTAGACGTTCTTTAGTACGTAGATGTTCTCATTTTCCATCTTATTGTTTTCTTGTTAATTTTAAACAGTTTAACCGCATAAATCTCGTTACTCAAAAAAATATTTGGAAACTCACATTCACGCAAAAAAAAATAATGATAATTAACTTACTTTACCTAGTTAATTAATCATTTTTTACCTTTTTAAAGTGTGGAATACACTTAAGAAAAAAATATTTTTTTAGAAAACATGCTATTTATTTAAATTAGCCGTCTCTAGCATTCCTATATCCGAACTATATATGAAAAATATCGCGCAAATGTTTTCACAACACATTAGCAACCAACATATGTCATGTTTTGGATGTAACTAGCGTTGTGCCGCGGAAATTTTAGCATGAGATCACGTACTTGCTTACATATGGTTTTATTGGTGAAATAGAATTTACACGACAACGACACGTAACACGTAAATTCTATTTTTTCTATAAAAATATGTATATATATAAAAAAACCATTTTGAAGGAATGATTATTAGTATAGAAATGTAGCAAAGCGTCAAGGGTCCTAAGTTAAATTTTATCAAACAAACATCTAACAGTTTTTAACTCTAATAGTACCTAAGCTATTTATTTTTTTTTATTCCAAGAAAAACTGACTAAAATATCATTGGTCTGATATAAAATAATCAGTTAATTCCAAACGATTACAAAATACGGTAAAAATATAGCTTACTTTTTATAATGAGGTAAAAATCAAATTTTAATAATATGAATGAATTTAAACAGTAAATTCTTTGTTCGTCGCTTTTCTGGTAAAGTCGTTGTTCAGCATTCGTTTCGGCCAGACACGGTCACGCATAACTGTTGACAAAATGCAACATTTATATAGCATGCAATTCTTAAAAAAATATTGTATTCATAATAAATATTGAGGCCAGTCGAGGCACATGGACACTAGTAAACGCGACAGGCTGTGGGTTCGATTTCCACTCGAGAAAATGAAATATTTAATATTTTTATTTCCTTGCACTAATAACCTCCAGCCTTCGACACGCAACTCCTCCAGAATTCGCAGGACGTGGGGAACAGAAGTAACTTAAGGGGAGGATACGTGTGATTCAGTGGAAAGTGAAAAAAAAGTCAAAATTATGATCTATCGTATATTAGTTGCAAGGCGTATAACATCAATATTAGTCGAGGAAATGTTTATTTCAAAATATTTTCTAGGTTTTTAAATAAAATAAAAACAAAAAATATAAAACGTTTAATAAATTCTAAATGCATAATAAAATACATAAAATTTTAGCGCTTTTTTTTTCATTTGTGCATTTCACACGAGAAGTGTATTCGTATTGGTTACGGTCGTTTGGTTTCATATATTATATCACATCGTTAATAAAATAATTATTTAGTCATAGTCGTAATCAGAGAACTTATACATTAAATCATGTTTTAATTTATTTATTACTTTTAATTATAATTTGTATAATGTATGTGTTATATAATGTTATAGGTTTGTTTAGTATGCTTAAAAAAAACGATATTTTTAGATTCTGGAAAGATATTTCCATAATTCGATTCGATTCCCATAATCTAAAGTAGACAACGAATCAAACGAGCGATAACAGGAGATATCTAAATATACTAGTTTGATCAAAAAGTAAGATGATATTGTCGGTATAGGTTCTTTCTTCTTACGTCGGTATAATGGGGATAAAGCTTTACGCTGTATCCCGCACACAGCAAGGTAGGCAGAAGGAACCTAGTGTTAAGAAACTCCGTTAGGTGTATAAATGGGGGTATAAGGCGTGAAGCTAAAATAAAAATACATATATAAGGTAAATAATATATTCATATTAAAGTCACTTTTTGCTTAATTTATTCGTAAACCATCGTATGAAGGAATATAAAAAAAAAGTATTATATGTCACGGTCTTAAGTGGAAGTAACTGTACTACTGCTACAATAGGTTGCATCAGGTCACTTTTTGCAACCTTCCCTAGCATTCCGGAGCATTTATTATGAGCGAGTGTGTGAAACACTCACTGATAAGGTTACAAATCATTGTTTACATATGAACTTAACAATATTTGTAAACAACACCGTTAGGACTACACTATTTTTATAATTAAATTAATCAGCTTCACGCTGTATCCGCACACAGCAGGATAGACAAAGGGAACCTAGTATTAAGATATTCCGTTCCCCACTTTCTGCTGAATTCTGGTAGTATTCAGTGTTGAGATTCAGAACTCAATGCCGCGCTTAACCTCGACACCAGAGCGAAGGAAATGGAAATATAAAACTAAGTAAATATTTCATCTCCTCAAGTAGGGAAAGAACCCACAGCCAGTCGGTTTTACAGTCACACTTCGTGCCGCTGCGCCGCGACTGGCCTCCTATTTATATAATGTAGCCTTTTTAAAACTAGTAGTAGCAGTAGTAGTAAAATCTAATTTATGTAATTTCTAATGTTTATTCAATGCAAAAAGATTAATTTCCCTAATTAGATATCGAACCTATAACCGTCATCTTTAACCAGACATTGTCACACAGCCAACAGCCCCAAATAAATACAAATAACAGAATAAAGTTATTAGAAATAAATATTACATCACTAGTACGTACATCTTTCGAGTTGCGGTAGCGCAACGCAATGTTCTAGGCGTGTTAACGTACTGTTAATTCGCTTCGTTTGTTTCACTTGTGGTTTGAGTCTAATGTATATTGCCTTCCAGTTAGATGATGTCATTTTGTTATTTTAACTTTAAGATATAAGTTAGTAGTAGGTAGTATAAATATACTTTCTGTTCTCCATTTTCCGCCTTATTTGCGAACTTTGAAAATTTAGAGTAGCGGAACTCAACGCTGCCCTTTGTTCAGAGCGAAGAAATAAAAATTCAATTCCATTTATTCCTGTGAGTGGAAATAGAACCAACTAGCGAAGGTACGGTATTTCTATCTGGAATAAAAATATTTAAATACTTAAAGGCAAAACAAATATTATATTTTGTGTAGAAAAATTAGAAATTAAATATTAATTAGCGGTAGCGATTCCTTAACGAACAACTTTTTATAACTTCGAATAGTAAATAGAACATTAGGTCCCCACCATCGTTGATTTAAGCCTACGTAACCCACATGTATTCTTGTACGCCCACGGAAAAATCATATTTAACTAATTTAACGGACTTCTGTATACCATTGTGATATTAACAAGGATGTTTATACTTGTTACGCAAACTTTTGGTGCTCAGAAATCTGAACAAATTCCAAAATTATGTAAGTGGATCACCTTGGAGATATCTCACATACATATAAATTGTAGAACTTTGCAACTATAACATATTTGTCACATTAGGAACTATTTTTTTATGTAGATTTTTTTTATTGTTTTAGGTATATTTGTAGTATTGTTCTTGTTATGATTGTGATGATGGAGAAACTCAAGAACCAGGAAAAAACCGAACGACGGAAATCTTGTAAAAATAAATATTCCTTCAAGTGGATATCAAACCTACAACTATTATTGCATTACAAGTTATTGCACATGCAAAACTTAACTTCACGCTTTATCCCCAGCGGGGTAGTCAGAGACACAAAAAACCAAACCAAACGCTACTGTTTTTGGATACTTCTCTCGCCTCGTCCACCGTCGTCCATATCTTCATACCTCCGTCCGCCCTTCAGGGGCCCTCATGATTTTGGACGTAACCATCCTCCAGTATATTTAATACTGTGTTTTCAAAGCCCCCCTACCTTTCTTACCACTTACATTCCCATCATAACTCTTTTCTGCCATTCTTTCATGACTCATTGGTTCGACGTGTCCAAACCAGCTGAGCACGTTCTTCTTCATTCTCATCGTGATATCCTCGCCAGTACCTACCATTCCATTATTGCATTACAACTTATTGGACATGCAAAACTTAAATATATAAATAGAAATACACATATCTCTAGACAACAACAATAACTATACTTATTTATACATATTTACACCCACAGTTGACGCTTTACGCATAATGCACCGTTTCACACATTCAGCCAGTGTCAACAAACTGAACGACCTGAAAGTGACCCGAGTCTCACAAACTGCTATAAACGCGTTATGTAGTCTTTTCGTACATTTAAATATACCGAAATGGTATACAAATCTTTTTCTTTACTTTCTAAGTAATTATACAAAATAAATTATATAAATAAGATTGTGATTTTTAGTTTTTCGTTTTCGTTAATATGTAATTTTATAATTTGTAATGTCTAATGAAATAGTACTTACAACTAAATTTAAGTACCAATTCAAGACTTGTAGCTTAACTTAAACTTAAAAAAAACCGAAAAGACACATAATTAATGATCATTTTTAAAAATACAATTTAAACCCTTAAGAGTCGTTCTAGAAAAGTCTAGTAACATATAATATAATATAAATTTAATATCAATATAATATATAAATTTAATATCAATTAACTTATAACAATATAAGTATTGTTAATTGATATTAAAAAGCACAAAGAAGTTTGTTCGTTAGAGTGGCTAAGCGCAGTAACCACAGGAATTACAGGATCTGGATTTTTGTTTGTGTCGGATAACCCATTTATTGGGTAAAACAGGTAAAAACTAGTATTAAATACATAGGTTTATAACATAAAATGAATTGTAAACACCCCTCAAATGGCAATTTAAAACAATTCGCCAAAATTATTGAATAAAGCAAAAGACGTACGTACAGACGTACACACGCAGCTGTTCCCATTTAACCAATAAACACTTAAGTGGTGTCAGTGGGATCTATTAGCGTGTAAATCGACTATGATATCGTGTAATGGCTGACAGAACTATATCGAATCTAATTAAATATGCTTCATTCCTCTTAAGTGGTCACAAAGTAAGATCAATAATAAAGTAAATTATTTTATATTATAGTCGCTGCACTACGACGACCTCTTTGGAGGCGCATGACTATAAACGCGATGGTTGTGGGCTCCATTCTCACTCGGAAGAATGAATTATTTTCATTTGCTCAATCTGGGTCCTCTTATTAGGTTCCATCTCACCCTGCCATGTGGAAAATAGCATGAAAATAGCATCTTGGTTCCCTCTACTCTATGTTATACTTTGAAACAACAACATGACTACCTGGTAGTAACTAAGGATGTGCGCATATCTCTTATATTTCACAGTTTAATCCTTACACATCGTTTGGCTTTCTAACGCCCACTACACACCGAGTCAATACTGTAATACATTTTATGGTTGGCTCACCGTCTCTAAATTTTTAACTAAAATAGTTTAGAAAGTATTCGTTCTAAAAAATATGTTTGTAGACAATATATCCAATTTTCTTAATTGGATTACATTTAATTTTGCGTTTGCTTTGCAGAAGTGTGAGGAACGGAGTGTCTTAACACTAGGTTCTCCCTGCCTACCCTGCTGCAGGGATCTTTTTATATGCAAGATTTTTCATCTTGCATTTAAAAAGTTTTGCAATTATGATTATAATGTAGCGTTTTTTTTTATTTGATTACACAAAAATATAATGAATAGGCCGTCGTGGAGTAAGAGCACAAGGGCGTGACTGTAACGCGACGGTTGTGGGTCAATCTCCATTCGGGGAATGAATTATTATTTATAAGTCTATGTATATATAATCTATGCTCTGTCGCCAAGGCCAAAATTCCGATGTTGAGTTCCGCCCCTCAACACGAAATGCCTCGAAAAATTCGGCGGAAAGTGGGCAACGCAGCGTCTTAACACTAAGTTCACTCTGCCTACCCTGAGATGCAGTGAAGCTGATTTTTATTTATATAGCGAGTAAATATTGGCGAGCGAAGAGAACAGGGGGTAATCCCCTAATATATATACATATATATATATATAGGCCAGAGGCCAGTCGTGGCGCAGTGGCACAAAGTGTGACTGTAAACCGACTGGTTGTGGGTTCGATCCCCACTCGAGGAGATGAAATATTTACTTACATTTATATTTCCATTTCTTCGCTCTGGTGTCGAGGCTAAGCGCGGCGTTGAGTTCTGCCACTCAACACGCAAGTGCCTCCAGAATTTGGCAGAAAGTGGGGAACGGAGTGTCTAAAAACACTAGGTTCCCTCTGCCTACCCTGTTGTGTGCGGGATACAGCGTGAAGCTGATTTTTTTTGATATATATATATATATATATATATATATATATATGTATATATATATATATATGTATATATATATGGCGTCATCTTGGTACAGTCAAAAGTTGCCATATTGAATTCGATGTTTTTGATCAACATTCAAATCTCACTTAAAGATTCATACTTATTATATCAATGCTTCCACGTCTATTTCTATCTTTAAAAAGAAAGTAAATATTTATCTTTTGTTTCATTTCAAAATCATTGATCTCATTTCATCATAATGTTACAGAAAAAAGTAAGAAAAAGAACGCTCTATTTCATAGTTATAAAAACAAACAGCCGGTGTGTTTCCGACGAGACATTTAACATCTGGACTCGGCGACTTTTTGTTGAGTAAACAGAAGGCACGCATTTCCTTCCTCTAATTGTATTCACCTTTAAATACTTTCATAATAAAAAGTATGAAAGTTCAGATAAGGAAAAATTACATTTAATATTATACATTTTATATATTATAAAAATTGAGGCTGTTGTATGTAGTGTAGTACGTCTGACTGTAAGCTCGACCGTTGTGAGTTTGATTCTCACCGGGGAGAATATTTTTTTTTATTTCCTCGATCTCGTAACAAGAAAAAGTAGAAACTGGATAACACTAGGATGTCTATTCTGCTATATTCGGTATAGCGTGAAGTTAAAAAAATAAATAAAAAGTACTTCATATAGCACAAACGTGTTTATTAAGGTGCAAATTAACTTATTATTTTTTCCAGAAACCGCATAATGTCTTTGTGGCGAAGTGCAGTCTCTGATTGTACATATACTAATCGTGGGTTCGTAGTAGATCCACTTGGGGAATTATTATATTTAAAATTAAATCGATTAATTTCCGCCATTTGACAAGTAATTTCTCTAAAACGATAACTAATAATACAAAATAGGTTTTATCAATAGTAATATCTAGTACAAACTACAACCAACGTCTTCCTACATCCATGTCCGATTTACGTACACTTTTTTTAGGTTCACGCTGTGACCAGCATATAGAAGGGAAACACACACACACATGAAACCTAGTATAAAGGCTCCAGTTTTTAATAACCGAAGTGAGAATCGAACCCACAACCGTTGCATTTACAGTGAAACACTATGCCTCTGCCGCTACACTTTATGTATACGTACGGAATACCGTCATTATCACTTACATCGTATCCTAATCAATCCGCAGTATGAATAATTCTTAGATATCAATTCTATAAAAACAATATAAATGGAGATTACATATTAAATATTTATAGATAATTTCAAAAGAATTTCGTTCAAAAAAGCAAAATATGTACGGAAGCGTTCCACACAATTGGTTCTTCATTACGTGAAGGCCGACTCGCAATTAATTCAGTTGCTTTGTAATTTAATCGATTTTTTTTTAATTAATTGTTTAATTTACGACATTCTCGACATATAGTTACTCATCTCCAGCAGATATCGGAATTGAATTTGAAAAAAAAGTTCGCTTCACGCTGTATCTCGCACACAGCAGGGTAGGTAGTAACTTAGTGCAAAGACACTCTGTTTGCCACGTTCCGCCGAGTTCTGGACTCATTTCGTGTTGAGTATTGGAACTCAACGCCGCGTTTTGACCAGACAGAACATACAAGAGAACGAACATAAAAGCAGACAGAACCTAGAAGACCATAGGCGTAGAAAAAGGGCCGGGTTGTATGTGTCCATCCAAGATAGTCTTATATTTTTGGGTGGGCACGTATCCAAGGCCCAGGTCTTCTCTCTAAAATATCTCTTCTTTTAGAAAGAAGACCTAGGTCTTTACTTTGATTAGATTTGTGTGTGATTTGATACACCGATCAAGACACTGCTTGTTGTGTGTTGGATGGCAGAACTAAACACTGTACTTTGTCTTAGCAGTCAGGAAATGGCTAAAAAAAGTAATTTATTAAGTTCAGAGTAATTATTTATATATGTATATATTATGAATTTTTAGAATTCTTTAAAGTATAGAAACATAAATTTTATATTATATTATGGTGAAATACCATTATGTTTCATTTAACTAAAATAAAAAGATTTGACTGGAAAGCAGAAAATGGAGTGTCAACACTCTCTAAAGCATATCTAAGTGGGTACAGCGTAAAGCTTATAATTATTTAAGAGTAAAACTCTTATTAATATTATTTTAAATTATTCCTTATGTTTTTTTCATTTTATATGAGACATGAAAAAAGCAACTTTTATACTTACTTAATACAGATTATAAAGAATATTAACTGTAATAAATCAATCTTCTGTAAATTAAAATTTACATCTCTACATTATTACTTTTTTGTTTAGCAATCCTATATATGTATAATGAGAGAAGATGAGAGATATGCGTTACATCCTGTCAACCTAATTTCAAACAAATTAGGCTACTCGAGAAATAACAAGATGACACTTGTTACTATTAATGTTAGAGTTTGTTTGTATTATTATTTTGTATATTTTTCTCTATTTAAAAAATATGGTTTACTATGCTTAATGTAAATATTCTAATAATAATAATACAAGTAAGATATTAACTTTGACATAGTCTATATATTAAAAAACATTATTAACACAGGGGCCATTGTAGTGCGGTAGAACAGCATCTCACTCTAAATGTAGGTAATTTTTTTTGAGAGGGATAAATTATTTCCTCTCTTTAATAAGAAGACAGTGTGGTGTTGAGTTTCCAATTAAACAGTAAATGGGGAAAAAGGTGCAACAAGTATTCTTTGCCTGCCTCACCTGACAAAAAATAATGCAGTGTAAAAAAATCACCTTTTTCTACTACTATTTGCTAAATTCTTTAAAATATCTCTTTTTTTTCTCAGGTTTGATTACTTCAAATAAGTGACAAAAAAAATAAATGAAAAATTTTAATAGGTTGAATGGTATATAAAAACAATGTTACTAATTCAAACAAGATCTGATATGAATTGTATGATTTAAATATATTAATAAATATTTATTTTATAAATAATTTCTAAAAGTACCTATTTAAATTATTTAAAGTAGTGGTTACACGTTTAATTATATGAGAATTATTATGAGAATAATATTTAAAAATATTATGTTTTATTATAATATTTAATTTAATTGAAAGCTTATTTTTTATTTGTTATACTTATTAAAAGTGAAATATAAATTATGTCTATAAAATATGATATCATATAAATTTTTCGAATTGATTTTGTAATTAACTTTAGATGTGAACTTACTCTTCTCTTTTAACAAAAAGTTTTTAAAAATAAAGAGTATTAAAACCAGTAATATGTATTTATAATTTATCCCATTAAAATATGTAAAAACCATTAGGAAAAAGTACATTTATAATGATCATATGTGTTTAGTACGAGATTTCCATCGAGGTCAAGCTCAGAGAGGTTAAAAAATCGCAATGAAAGTCAAATAAGGCAAAAACGTTACCTTGCCCATTACTGGTTTGGACAACTTTAAATTTATACAAAGTACCCAAAGTAAGAAAATATAACACAAACTCACCTCCACTATAAGATTTTATCACAAAAACCACACTTTTATTTATACGACGTTGCAAAATGTATAAAAAACCAAAACAATCACAGTTTAAAAACAAGCTCATTAAAAATTTTGCAATTGCAGACCAATGTTTCAAATTTTAGTAATCATCACAGTCATGCACAACTCACGATGTTATAACTAAGTGTTTTTAAAATGATAAAACGAAATACTAACGAAATAAAAAAGGTAAACAAAACAAGTAGAAGCAGCGCCCACCAGACTCGATGACTAACCAAAGCATACTGAAGTTAGCGAGAGTTCAATGATGAGAGTATAATGAAAATGTTGGCACAGATTATTAAATTAACAAAGCCATTACCTGTCACAGAGTATAAAAAATGACTCGAATATTTTCATGTTACTCGATAATCATTTAAAGTAGCTAAGAAGTGGAAAAGGTATATATAATTATCATATAATGTTAATATAAACAATATTATACTAGTTACGCATAAAGTAATGTTGTTAAAATGTTACCTTGTTGTTTAAATATATATGGGGTGCTTATAACTTAGATTTCAACTCAATTTAATATTTATATTTAAAATTGTTTTAAGTTTTTTCTAGTCAATTTAGATATATCACAGCTTATGTATTGCTATAGTTTTACCGTGGCATTATGTTTGTGCGTAAATACCATAAAATGGGTAAAAAATGTGTAAAAAAATATGTAATAGTTTTTATTTATTTGAGTTTGTAAGTTAAATATATAGATTAATGAACACTTATTTAAATTTATATATTTGTTATATTTCGTATATTAAAAAAAAATCGTGTTGTTTGTAAAATATGCTTTATATTAATATAAAATTTATACATTTAATCATAAATCGATTCTATAACTGAATGAAGATAGTTACAAATCGTAACGTTAATTTTGAAGCATAAAGTGACACTGCCATTTGAAAAGTATGGTGTAGCCAATTAAAAAAATATATTATATTCATAAAATTTATCAGATTATAAATAGTATCACACGGTATGTACAGATGTACCCTGGGAACCTAACGTAAAGATACTCCGTTCTTGTCCTCTAGATTATAAATACATAGTATATGTAAAAATCATAGGTTGATAGGTTGAGGCCAGTCATAGCGCAGCGGCACGAAGTGTGACTGTAAAACTGACTGGTTGTGGGTTCGATCCCCACTCGAGGAGATGAAATATTTACTTAAATTTATATTTTCATTTCTTCGCTCTGGTGTCGAGGCAAAAGTGCGGCGTTGAGTTCTGCCACTCAACACGCAATGCCTCCAAAATTCGGCAGAAAGTGGGGAACGGAGTGTCTTAACTTTAGGTTCCCTCTGCCTACCCTGCTGTGTGCGGGATATAGCGTGAAGCTAATTTAATTTTTAATTTATTCATAGGTTTTTATCCACCAGTATTTAAATTTTTGACTATAATATAAAGTAATTAATATTATTTAAAAGTATCTGTTATGATTTAAAATTTTACTCTATGTGATACTTATTTATAATATAACTTCGACAATATTTTACCATAACCAGCATTAATTTAGTTTATTTTTCTAAGAAAATACATGATACATTCATTCACTAATATTATAAATGCGGAAGTTTGCGGGGATGGATGTATGTATATTTGTTACTGCATCGCGAAAAATCTGCTGGACGGAATTCGATGAAATTTTACATTAATATGTTATACATCAGAATAACATATAGACTACAATTTGTAATAATTTTATGTAATTGTGGTCGTAATATAACGATATATGTCAATTAAGTCGAAAAAAACTATTGGAGTTACACAAAGATGATGTACCGTACTGTAGGATTGTTTGTCTTACATAGTTCTAACTAAAAGTCCGCGACAGCATATCCTTTTTACGTGGAAGTCACTGTGACCAAAATTGTGAACCATAAATTTGTAAATTTATGATTATAGTATCCAATGTAATTTAATTAAATTTATACAAGAGTTTGATAAATATTATTTATCAATCAATTTTATGATGGGTTGTTCTTAATCATAGTTCTATCCAAATAAAGCTGAAAATATTTTAAATCTATTACAGCCTGAGATTTGTTTTTACAATATGACAAAGTTTAGTGATTAAATTTATTTTTTTGCTAAATATTGGTGGATGATGTAAGCAACTTCATCGTGGCGATGTTTATAATCTGTTTGTGTTATAGATGTATACGCTCCGGTAATATCTTGTATAGTTTCGCTAGCATAATGGCAATGTCTGCAGAGATCTATTTGTTTATAATGTATAATGTTTTTTATAACTCCTGGTCTCAATGATTTGATCTTGTATGGCTAGCCTTCTGGTCTGGTCTGGTCTCAATGATTTGGTCTTCTAAGCCTTCCGTGCTAGCATAGCACGGAGGGCTTCCCGTTTCAGGAAATAGTTCACCAATACCCAACTAGGTTACCCAACGTTCGACGCTGTCCTGATTTGATTTAAGCATTTTTAACGTTTTATTGTAGAATAGAGTGTAGACTCAAAAAAGAAGAATTGCTTTTTAAAAAAAAGTTTAAAAATTCATGCAATGTAATGTAAACTTGCAACTCTTGGAAGCGCTCCAAAATGGTCTGAGCTTGGAATTAATATAAAAGGTCCGAATTCAAATCCCGCTACGCTTATTTTTTTAATATTATAAAATTTACATTAAGTTAATTAGTTTTTATTTAGTTAATAATAAAAAAAATCTATATCAAAATCAAAAATTGAGGCCACAAGTGTGACTGTAAAACCGACCGGTTTTGGGTTTGATCCCCACTCGGAGAGATGAAATATTTACTTAAATTTATATTTTACATTTCTTCGTTTCTCTAGTGCAACACGTAATGCCTCCAGAATCCGGCAGAAAGTGGGGAATGGAGTGTCATAACACTAGGGTCCCTCTGCCTACCCTGCTGTGTGCGGGATACAGCGTTAATTTAATAAGATGAAATAATTAAAAAGAATAAGATTTTGTATAATAATTGTTATGGGAATAATTTAAATACTCAAACAAACACATATGCAAACTATTCGTTTATTATTAACATATTCATATTTTACATTTTGTTTTTAGCTGCACTATAATTACACATAAAATTTTTAATACATGACGATATTATTATAAATATATTAATAGCCAGTTCTTCACGCCTTCAGTTAATGTTTCTTTGAAACTCTGTAAAAAAATAAAATAAAGATTACTGACTCAAAAAAGTCTGAAGCTATATATATATATAAAGAACGGTTTTCACAACGAGAAAAAACAATAAAAAAACTATCTCTTGTATAACAAAAAAAAAAGGTTTTGGACTTTTTTTAATTTAAAATTTTAATTTGCTTTACTTTTAAAGTAGATTGTTGTTTTAAGACAAAAACTAGCATCTACATTTATATTCATAACAATAATAATAATTACAGAAAAAAATATGTACTTGATTGTAATATTGGCAATATTAGTGGTAAATTAAAATATATTTCTGCTCTAAATACGCAATGAGCTATTTAACTACTTTAATTTAAAAAAAACAAGTTTTTACCTGAATTTAGGTGAAAAACGGCGTCTCCTAGCTTCAATGGATTGAAGTGCTGGCTTCTCCTTAAATTATAAATATGACGACATTTTACATTTTTATAAATTAATGCATACAAATTCTAAGCCATATTTAGTATTTAATTTGATGTTACAGAAATAAAGATTTTTATAGAAAATATATATGATAACATCTGCATCATACGCAAAAGTTGTGACTTTGAACAATACTCTGAGATATATTTTATTGATGTAGAACATGTTTTATATATGATAATAGCTTTTAAATATGGCAATGGCTGGCAAGATAAAATAATATAAAGACAAAATTATATAATAGTATCAATTTATATAGTAAAAAAGTAATTATTATCCCATTTAAGACACTGCGTGATGAGTGGCGGAGCCAGAGTGAGAATATTAAAATAATTCATATGTTCGAGTGTAAATCGAATTCATAACTATCGCATTTACAACCAGACGCTACGTGCTACGCCATGACGACTGACTCAAATATTATTAAAAAGATATATTTAATTAGATTCTGTTTTATTGTTACCTCCTCGTCAGCAGCTCCTTTAGGTGGTCCGTACTCAGCGAATCCGGGGGGGCCGTATTCCAGAAAACCAACAGGTTCTTGTACCAAAGCACTAAAAACAACAATATTTGCATATATATATTACCAAACAATCAGTTAACTAAAATATATAATAATATTTTTTTTAATACTATGAATTGTCTCTCTTAGGCCCGTATTTATAAATTCGCTATCCATTCTGAGATCCATCTTGAGATCCCGTTTTTATTCATAGATATATAATTGATTAATAATGTAAATGGCATTTTGGAGTTGAGAGCGGCATACAAATACGTCCCTTGTTTGTGTTATGTTTTTGAATACATTTGAAGAAATATAATATTTACCCAGATCCAGACACGTCACCAACAGCTTGACTTACTTCCGACTGAAAATAGAGAAATTTTAATATGACGATTATTTAATATAAAATCAATACTTTAATGAAAAAAAGTAAAATTATTACCTGTAATACTTTAACTTCGTTTTCTATACTGGCGATGATATCGGGAATGTTTTGGGCGGATACAAGACCAACTTCATTTACTGCTTGTGAGGATTCTGACTGAGATACTTCTGACTTTTCATTGGACTGTGACTCACTGACTTCCTGTTTTTGTTCTTGTTCACTTACAGCTTCTAGGTTGGCAGATTCTTGAGATACTTGTTCAGAAATTTCTTCCACTTGAGATACTTGAGAAACTTGTTCCGCTTCCTTTTGAGATACTTGGGATACTTGTTCAGCTTCCACTTGGGATACTTCAGATATTTGGGATACTTGTTCAGCTTCCACTTGAGATAATTCAGATATTTGGGATACTAGGACATCAGCCGGGGTAGATTGGGATTCCTCAATGGCGAGTATATTAACTTCGCTACTTTCATTTACAACTGATTCAGTTGATACTTCAGAGCTGACCACATCTTCAGATTGCAATACTTCAACATTGCTAACTTCAACATCCCCAGCGTTTTGGGAGATGTCAGAAACTTCAAGTGGCTCAGGTACAGTGTTCTTTTCTTCATAAGCAAAAGATGCAGTAACTGCTTCAGATGATTGTTCTACATTAGCTAAAAATAAAAAAAAAACATATTTATAAACTAATTTATAAAAAAGCTGATTATAATTATTATAAATAATATGCTTAATTACACATTATACAGGTGGTATTGAGTTCGTAACTCATTTAGTGCAATATTTCTGACTGACTGAGATACATCTGATTTTTATTGGACCGTGATTCACTGATTTCGTGTTTTTGTTTTTAACTGTATTTTTCAAAGGAAATATTACAAATAATTGTAATCATATAATGTATTGTTAGTAAGTAGTAATATTTTTATATCATTTTATACCTTCAGAAGCGACATCGGCTTGTTGAACAACGACTTCTTCTTTAATCTCAATTTGTGCACCGAAGCTCTGCTCAACATCGACATCTGGGAGACCTTGGCTGATCAGATTTTGGGAGACATCTTGGACTACTGGGGGGCCATATTCCTTCAGAAAATTAGAGCCTGATGCTTCTGAACCTTCCAAGATTACTTCTTTCGGGCTTTCTGACGATGGTTTCTGGAATTACAATTTTAATTTCAATATAGGTCCTTTACTCTTAGTTTAGACATTTTTATTCTATCATATTTACTATATAAGAAATATAAATATTATACCAATTCAGAGGGCAAATAGAACGCTGGACCTTGTGGCCTCCATCCGCTCGGCAAGTATGGTCCAGATCCTCTGGCGGATACTGAAGCTACGACGAAAAGTACTACTGCAAACATCTGTAAAAGAGTTAGAGAATCGTTATATAAAACAAAATCAGAAATGATTTTGTTTTATTAAGACAAATTTCAATGAATGCTGCACATAGCAGGGTAGACAGAGGGAACAGAGATTCCCAGAATTTTATGTTCAAATAGCTATTGAAAAGTTATCTTTTAAAAATATTTAACAATGCAAAAGGGTTAGTTCAGCTTTTTATTTACTTAAACGGATTTATAAGAAAAAAGTAGAGGAATTTATCACAACACAAAAGAAGTATACAAAAATTACAATCTTGTATTAAACCAGATTCCAAATCAACGCTATAATGGCACTACTTATTACTTTATAATATTCCAAAGAACAATACAATAAAAACTATTTATAAATTCAGAAATATTTATATAATAAAATAATTGTATTACCTTCATGTTGTTCAGATATTGAGATCTTCGAAAATGAGATGCGAATGATGCTGTGCTATACTTGGAGCGGAATTTATACTAAATACGGCCGCTATTAAAAAATCAAACAAACCAAGGCTTGCGGTAAATATTTGAAAATTAATTAATTATGTTTTGCACTTTACTATGCGAATTAGAGCGATGGTCAAGGTCAATCTATACCTATTTGGTATGCATAAATTAGATAAAAAAACTGTAACACAAAACGCAATATTTTATTTTTATTTCATACTTGCTCCAAAATCTATCCCGCATATAGCGGGGTAGGCAGAGATGACCTACTGTTAAGACACTCCATTTCTCCCTGTCTGATTAATTTTCAAGACATTGCGTGTTGAGTGGCACAACGCAACGCCTCTCTTTGTCTCGTTACCAGAGCGAGGAAGTCAAAAAATAATTCATTACTCCGATTTGAAACTGAACCCACAACCATTGCGCTGATAATCAAATACCGATGGATTTTATTTTGTTTTCCAGTCTGTCGCCATCCACTACTCTACTCCCAACTCTCTCGACCCTCTTTAAATTTCACCAATACTATTGAAATATAAGCAAATAAAAACGCAATTACGTTAAATAGCTCTATTGAAGATTACTAATATATCTAACAACGCACGAGAGTTATAAGTTTAAGCCTTATCTTATCTTATTTCTTACTAATTAGGAACGGACGGATTAAGGATTTGGATGAAACTTTACTTTAGTAATATATATACTTTTAATATTAAGTAACGATAAGCTTAAGCGAGCGAAGCTGCTTTCAGGTTCTCTCTGTGGCGCAGTCTGGTTAGATGAAGCGAGGAATTGAAACTATTATTTTTATACTATAAAGATTAATTTTGATAAAGAAAGAGTAGCAAAAAAAATTTCTTCTGTGAACTCGAGTCCCAATATTGTATTAGTTTTGTTTATTTTAATTATGAATTACGTATGGTTATGTATGGTGATGTTTTATTAAAACAAATTCTAGTTACTTGATTGCATGTTTAATAATGATTTTCAGTATGTAAAATATTGTATTGTGTTATGTATATTTACATATGGTAAACAAACACTGCATTTTTAATAGTATCTCTTTATTTATTTAAGTTTAAGTATATCTTAGTCTTGTAGTTCAAATTTAAACCCCAGAATATTCCTATGTTAAAAAAAATAATTTGCTTTCTCTTAAAAATGCATTATATTATTATAAAAAAAACAAAACTCGATTGAACTTAAAAAAAAAACAAAACTCGATTGAACTTAAAAAAAAAACAATCGCAATCGTTCGACACACACACACAGTCGAGACCTTTTCTTATGAAGATTTAATTAGTTAAAGAATATGTCTCGACTTCTATTCCTTATGAACTATTGCGTTTGTTTTTTGTCTTAGTTTTTTGCAGTTGGGATTTTTGTTTTTTATAATATCCCTTATATCGTTGTGGTTTGAATCCGCTTTCACATAATTAGAGCACGGTATTAAAAAAAAAATTAAATTAGCTTCACGCTATATCCCGCACACAGCAGGGTAGGCAGAGGGAACCTTGTGTTAAGACACTCCGTTCCCCACTTTCTGCCGAATTTTTAAAGGCATTGCGTGTTGAGTGGCAGAACTCAACGCCGCGCTTTTGCCTTGACTTTATAAATATTTGTATCGTCGTGATGCAGCGTCACAGTGTCTTACTGCAAACCATCGGTTGTAAGTTTGATTTCCTCTCTGGGGAATTAATCATTTTCATTTCCTCGATCTGGTAAGAAAAGTCTCTTAAGTGCTATAACATCAAGTTCCCTCTGTCTAACCTGCCGTGAGATAAAGCGGGAAGCTATAATTAAACATGAACTTAACTATCAGAGTTTACATTTTTTTATACAATTACCGTATTTGTTCAAAATCTAATTGTTAATTTGAACAGAAATACTCAGAATCATATAGGCACGTAGTACTAGATCAATGAAGGCAAATATTTGCAGATTTCACGATTGATTTGTTTGACATCGATAATGGGTTACACAACGCGATCAAACTCAGGACCAATGATATGGGACAAACATACATATATAAAAAAATAATTGGTATATATATAATTTTCCCTAGGTCCTATCACTTAATAAGCATTGTGAAAAAGTTTGCGAAGAAATAAAAACATAGGAATATTTATGAAGATATTTTGATCTAGGGAATGAATTATTTTCATTTCCTCACTCTGATACGAAGACAATGTGCTGAGTTGAGTTCCGCCACTCAACACGCAATATATTGATATTGGACAGTGCCTGGGGAACGGAGTTTCAGTAGGTTCCCTTTGCCTACCCTAAAAATGCTAAAACAAAAATATGCTTATATGCTATATATAAACTATATTGATTATTACGCGTTTTTTATTATTGAATAACAATTATTATTGGAACAATATTAATTTATAAAATTATGATCTTAACAGGAAATTTTTTAAGTTCGATATAACATCCTAGTAACACAAACGTAAAATTATAAAAAATATCTAAAACAATATTAATATATTGAGGCCAGTCGTTGCGTAGGGGCACAAAGTGTGACTGTAAACCGCCTGGTTGTGGGTTCGATCCCCACTCGAAAAGACTTCCATTTTCTTCGCTTTGGTGTCAAGGCGAAGCGCGGCGTTGAGTTCTGCCACTCAACTCGCAATGCTCCAGAAAGTGGGGAACGGGGTGAGTTCCCTCAGCCTACCCTGCTGTTTGCGGGATAGAGTGTGAAGCTGATTTTTTTGTTTTATTTATAATATTAATATTCATTCCAAAATGAAATCCATTATTTTTCTTCCTGGTCGTCAGATACTCTCTTTAAAAATATTTTATAGCCGTCGAAACCGAATAAAAATTATTCAAATTAGTGTTCAAAATAGAGATTTTTCCTTAAATTAATTGATTTTATATAAATAAAATTGTTGTCAACGTGTTAAAAATGAAAAAAAAATCCATTTTAAAAACAAATAAAATTATTTATTCGAAACATAAATAAGACGTTAAACAAAATTACATATTAAAAGCAAAGTGACATATTTAAAATGATAAAAAAACATAATTTTAGTCAGTATCCAGAGCGGGCCTCCTGGCCGCTCTTGTATCCGTTTCCGTTGCTTCGGGAATTGGCGTTACTATCATAACCGTTTCCATTGCTTCGGGAATTAGCGTTACTATCATATCCGTTTCCGTTGCTTTGGGAGTTAGCGTTGCTATCATATCCGTTGGAACGAGTTAGGTCTTCTGAATCTTCGTAAGATATTTGGGGTTTGAATCCGCGTTCATCAGCTTCGTAACTTACGGTCTGTAACAAGATAGTAAATTTTATATATTTATATATTAAATATAAAAAAAATATTTATACTGTGAGGATAGAGAAGTTAAATACTGTGTAAAGTATTAGAATAATAAAAAATCTAAATGCATTAGTTTTTCTAATTAATAGTGAACAATTGTGTCATTGTGAGGCCAGTCGTGGCGCAGTGGTACCAAGTGTGACTGTAAAACCGACTGGTTGTGGGTTCGATCCCCACTCGAGGAGATGAAATATTTACTTAAATTTATATTTCCATTTCTTCGCTCTGGTGTCGAGGCAAAGCGCGGCGTTGAGTTCTGCCACTCAACACGCAAGGCCTCCAAAATTCGGCAGAAAGTGGGGAACGGAGTGTCCTTAACACTAAGTTCCCTCTGCCTACCCTGCTGTGTGCGGGATATAGCGTGAAGCTAATTTATTTTTTTTTTTTTTTAATTTTGTCATGATTTAGTTAGTAAATTTTTAAAGTATAATCGTTTAAAAGGCTTGTTAAACAAAATGCTGATACAATATTTTTAAAATAAATAGCATAGTGACGGGTTTTTTTATGAAGTTTTTTTTATCGCATGTATGATGTCACCCTTACCTGTTTCCTACCATCAGGTAACACAACATGATATTCTCCTTGCGCCCTCTCTTCCACTCTCTCCTCACGATGACCGAAGTCTGTGCCTTCACTGAAGTCACTCACCATATAACCGAAGTTGTAATTCGCTGGTTCCTGTGCACAGAATATAGTATAAGTACTGTTTTTTTTATTTATTACTTTTTTTTAATATTATTTTTTTTATAAGTACTTATGCTTTCTTCTGTGATTTTCTGATCAAAGTGTTTTAATAATGATTTTTAATGAGAGAAATATTGTTATTTATGTCAAATTAAATTATTTGTATATGATATTATGAAATTAATTTGATATTTATTTGGATGGATACAAAAAAACAATAAAAAAAATGAGTTATGATTTAATGAAAATATATTATTTAATGAAAAAGCATAATTAATAATATATTAAAATAATAATAATGATGTTATTAAAAAGTCTATTGAAATAAGGTTCGACTCACTGAGTTCACATCTATAGCATTTCTAGCGAAATCAGCCGAATTCTCATCATATCCCTGTGCTTGACCAATTTTAGCCTGCGTGTGGTCGTGGGGGATGTTCCTGGAATTAATATAAACATTTATATATTTTTTCACTTCACGTTGTATCCCGCAAATAGCGGGGTAGGCAAAGGTGTCTATTGTTAAGGTATTCGGATCCTTAATTGTGGGTAACATCCTTTATTGTTTCATCTTCCTTGATACGTAGAACTTTCAATATAGAAACAAATACAATTTGAACTAGTAGTTTAAGATTAACACATTTAATCAATCAAACTCTTCAACTTTATAATATAAGAATAAAAGGAAAATCCCAAAATATATCACACCTGGCGCCACCACCAACGTGTTCGTGGCCGTTAGTTGAAGCTGCAAAGTTTCTGGCAGCTATAACTTGAGGTAACGGGCTGGCTCCAGCTGGTCCTTGCGGGTATCCTGCATTGCGGCTTGATGAAGACGGCGGTAAGTAGCTGTGAATTTAACATTTTTATTGAAATTTGTAAGAAATAATGTGAATAAAATAAAGTCCATGGGCGTATCTAGGAAGAGTCTGGTTGGTATTCAATGCTACGTGTATTTGCGGATTTAATTATTTTTTAAATAAAAAAAATCTATTTGTTAAAAATACGATTTTTTTACTTTAGTTTTAGATCACTTCAAAACTGATCTTTTTATCGCATCCAAATAAATGTATGACTTTCTGTAGTATAAATAATATATGCAGTAGTCTGAAAATATTTGCTTAATATTATATAAATACTTAATAAATAAATTAAAATTAAAGTTATATCAGCTTCACACTGTATCCCGCGCAAGGTAGGCAGAAGGAACCTAATGTTAAGACACTCCATTCCCTACTTTCCGCCGAGTTATGGAGGCATTGTGTATTGAGTGGCGGAAGCGGTGTTTGCCTTGACATTAGAGCGAAGAAAGGAAAATAAAAATCAAAATAAATATTTCTTTCCTCGAGTGGGCATCGAACTCATAACTAGTCGGTTTTACAGTCACACTTTGTGCCCCTGCGCCGAGACTGGCCTTAACGACTTAGTAACCATTAAGTGAATACAAAAGACATCAACGCGCTTATTATTTAACTATCTAGTTATACTATACTTCTTAGATACTTTATATAGTTTTTTTTGTCCAAATTTGCTGCATAGCGATTCTATATGAAAGCCTCTTGATGCTTGAATTTTTTTTTAATATATAAAAAAAAAAGCGAAAATACAGTATTATTTTCGCTTTCTATGTGGTAGCGTACTTCACATTAAAGATTATATAATTATTATTTATTACTACATTTTATTGTTTAAGTAAATATGTTTATACTTAAGAGCTTTTTTTAATGTAACTTTCGTTTAATTTTATGTTTTTTTTTTCAAGTCCTCACTGTATCCTGCATGTATAAAACCGAACCGAAGCATTGCGTGTTAAGTGGCGGAAGACTACGCCGCGCTTTACCTTGATACTAGAAGGAATAATTGAACCTATAAAATATTTCATTTTCTCGAATAGGAATCGAACCCACTACCTGTCGCGTTTACAATCACACGTTTCTGCCCCCGCAACACGACTGGCCTGGTATTTTTTTTTGCTAAATATTAAAAGATTAAGTAAAATCTTTTACCTGTTAGATGGAGGAGGTTCGGCTAAAGCGATAGCCGCGATGAACACAACAACACAAATAGTCTGAAACAAAATGAATCAATAAGTACATTTTTTATATATAAGGGAAACATTAAAGATTAATTGGTAACATAAATTGCTAACTTTTTTCCCTATCTAAATAAATTAAAAATGATGGTTAGGTCCACCATAGAAACCGTAATAATTCAACTAAAAAGAACATCTCTTTGGCTTTACTTCAAGAAATTTGAGACTTCATTTAAGAAAACCAAAGATTACCACAATCATTTAACTAAATATTAATTAACAACAAAAAGTACTAATAAAACAAAGGAAAAAGTTATATAATCCGTTAAAATAAGATTTTCTATAGAACATTACGTAACTCACCTTCATATTAGCAGTTGACACACAAGTGATACAAATGACACGAGAGACAAGTGATGCTCGTGTTCTAATTCGAAACGTTTTTATACTGATTCTTATTTAAAGGTAGGGGTGAAAAATTACTCTCATTATCCATATAATAGACGAGCTTTCAAGGTAGATGACGACTGGGACAATGTTTCTATAGAGTCGTAATACGTATACCTTTTTAACTAATTTTAAGTCATCAATACATTGAAAAAATATATAATTTTAGTAGGGAATGTATATATTTTTTTAACTCTACGTGCTATCTAGACTGATATTATAAAGATGGAGCGCTGTTTAAATTGACGCGCTTATCTCATTTGACTAGAAAAAAAAACTCTACTGATTTGGCTTGAAAAAAAAGTTTTATCTTGGATAGTCCATTTATGGATAAAAGCTAAAAGGCCATATCGTACTATTACTAATAGGATTGATGGTAAAAGATAGTGAAACTTAATCTTAAACGATGTTTCGTTATGAATAAATTCGTATTTAAATACCACATTCTCTCTGTATTTTAAGATGAGATAAAAATTTTTGCACTATTTTAATTTTGTTGCCTTATAAAATCTTTTAATATTCAACGACTCCACATATTTTCCTCTTCACTTATAAGGGTGTACGTAAGTCGTTGCGTCGTGATCACGGTTTCTTATGTATTTTTGCACAGTTAAGGTCACTTTAAAAATAATATTATTAACAATAGATGTATGTAGGTACATCGATCTAACTCTCCACATATTAATTATTACGGAATATCTAGTGAAACCATAATGGATTTATCATATCCGGTTTTCTATGTCCACCAAATTAGAGTAGAATTTTTAAAAACGCATATATTAAAAAAAATCTATATCTTAGGCCGCTGTGGCTCAGTGACATAACGTGTAAATACGAAGGTTGTGGGTTCGATTTCCAATCAGAAGATCAGCACTATTTTTATTTCTTCGCTTTGGTATAAAAACAAAGTGCCGCATTGAGCTTAGCCACTCAACACACATGTCTCAATAATAGAGCGGGGCACGGGAAATAAAGTTTCTTAACAGTTTCCTCTGCCTACCCTGCTATTCGGAGAAAAACGCAAAACAGCCAGAATAAATTTGAGGCAAACATGTGTATTTTTTGTATAGATATAGATAATGTTCGTATTAATTGTATGTACTTTATCCATACCTATATTATAAATTCGAAAGTAACTCTGTCTGTCTGTCTGTGTAGCAATCAGGGCCAAACTGCTGATCCAATTGTGATAAAATATACATATATAGAGAGATACTTGAGGGTTTTGGGATGGACATAGGTTACTATTTTGTTTCTTATATTTGTAATATTTTTAAAATTTGCTAAAATATTAAAATACGTTTCAATTTGACATGCAATTTATTCTGCCATGTTAATTGCAACCATCCTTAAGTAACCGTTGCTAAGTAACAAGGAATTTTGTTGTTTTAAGAAAAAGTCACCCGAAATACCGTTTCTGAACGCTTACACGGCGTGCCCTGATACTATATTATAAGACACATAAAAAATGTTTTACAAGAAATATTTCTTTCCTTTCGTTCATTATTATTATTATTTGTTTATGAAGGAGTAACTAAAAAAATACATCGTAGTGTTATATAGCCTAAAACACATAATATGTCTATCTCTTAAGGATAACCTACAGTGACCATTTTTGTGTTTAAAAATAAAATAGATATATTTGCGAAACTATTTCGAACAACAGTTCCGAACTGCGTAAATGTATAAAATTCCGCAAAAATAATATATTGTAACGATAATATTTGTAATCCTTTAAAGAAGGTTAATAAGATAAGAAATTAATAAGATATATTTAATAAGTAGAAGTATTAAATAGTAGAAGAATAAGTTGCGGCGTTCAGTTCTGCAGCTCAATACGCAATGCCTCCAGAATTCGGCAGAAAGTGGGAAAAGGAGTGTACGAACACTAGGTTCCCTCTAACTACCCTGCTCTGTGTAGGATACTGCGTAAAGCTGATTTAAGATTTTTTATTTTATAAGTATTCATATAATATAAGTGGACGAAGCTAACTGTTGCAGGTCCACATAACATGATTAATTAAATTATATTTAACAAAAAATACTAAATATAATTTGTTTATTAAATGAAAGATTTGTTGTTGTTGATAGTTTGTCGTTGACCAATTTAATTAATTTAACTTTTTAAAAGTGACATTATCCGACTAGTTAACCTATTAATAACAATTAAATACATAACGAATAAACTTAAAACAACATGCATAAAAATATGCAAATCTTTGTGTTCTTGATTCAATTATTTAAATATTTCGATCAACATCGGCACGAGTTGCCGTTATTTTGAAAACTTGAAATAATATATTTTACAGTTATTTTAGAATAAAAAGAAGCAAATAAAAGGTTAAGAGTAGAGGTTTAGTTAGTATAGGTAACCATTTTATTTTTTTAAGGGCTCTCTCTCTTTCTAAGATGTTAATCGATCGACGGATCAAATCCCCACAGACCAGATCAGATCAGCATCTGATGCAGATATGATTACGGGTAGGGAGTCACAGTATGTATTCATTTTAACTCCATAAATGTTCAACGACTTTCACTGGTCCAGCAGATATTTGGGAATTTCCGGAATTTGGGGAATTTAAAAAAAAATCATATTTTTTAAGAAAATTGAAAAATACATTCCAAATTATTTCTTCATAGAGAATAGATTAAGATTTAATTTTAAGAAGAGATTAGTATTAAGAGTGTAATTACATTAAGTGCACAGAGTGCGCGTGCACTAGTGGTGCAATTCTAAGTACGCGTTTCCTAGTAGTGGTTTATAAGTATAAAATGTCGGATTCTTTATTACTGTATATTTTTGTATGATTCCATAAAGTGGACAAAATCGAGTAGTCTTTTGGTTATCATAGTTTCTTATTGTAAAAAAATTAGTATAATATAATTAGTACTTTGCAATAAAAATGTTAGTATAACTTATATAAAGTTAAGTACGTACAAGTAAAAGTTGTAAGCGTATTCATTAGTTTTACAACGTTTTCTTTAATTAAAATATTTCCTTCACCAAGAAGATTTGACTGTTATTGTATATAAAATTAAAAACTTAGATATAAATATAGTTTAATAACGATATAATAATAGGAACAGAAAAAATACTCAGTCTACCCCTAGTAATAAGTTACCAACATACATAAATAAGAAAAAACACAAAAAACAAATCTGATTTTTATACTCTATAAGCAGTAACTTAAATAAAACAAAAAAATATTAAATAATAATTTTATTACTTTAGAATAAAGATAATTAATTATTTTTAATTTGAATTGAAAGTTGAATTGATTGATCCTTACTAGACTTCATTTAAATCCATTCATTCAGATCCATTAAAATCTGCTATTTTTAATATTAGCCCCAATATGGTTATATTTTTTTTAATTTAATTTTTAAAAAAGCTTTTGATTTGGTATATTTAGCAATGTTCTATTAATATTATTGTGCCTTGGTGCCTTGGTTGGCACTAAGTTAAAAAGAGGTAAATCGGCAGATAATAAAAACTACAAATAAAAAATATATTTATATCAAAATCTTTTATTTGCTTGTAAAATATATTTTACAGCCAAAGCACTTACCCTACGAGATACATTTTTTTATACATTTTTTCAATTTGCTACAAACAATAAATTAAATGAGTATTAACACTAGATTCGTTTTCGTCAAATTAATTAAAATCATTTAACATATTAAAGGTTGAACGAAAACTTTGTCGTTGACGGTTGTACAAAGAGACATCAATTAACACTTAACATTAGCTAGACACAAATAAGTACTAACTTAATGGTAATTAAATGGTAATTGACATTTTTGAGTACGACTATAAGTCAGTCATGGCACGCTGTTATCGTCTTTATTTACATTATTAATAAGGTCCATCTCCGGATCGGCTGAGATCAGATGCATTTTCATCGTACCCTAATCGCTCTTCCGCTGGCTCCACAGATATCCTCGGTTTGAATCCACGCTCGTCGGCTTCATATTCAACAACCTGAAAGATAATAATATAAAATTTATTTCATTTATTTATTTGACATACTATGTAACATCTTATCTATATATCAATGATATAAAACTCTTTAGTTACTTTGTGAATGACAGACAAACTGCTTAATTTTGAAAGGTAAAATGATTCTGTATTTCCATATCGCAATAAAAAGAGTATTTCTCGAAATTTCCACAAAAACGCGGAAAGTGGGCCAAAAAATTTAGATCAGCTTGATTCACCACATATTTCTAGTCGGTTGCTACAAAATACAGCATATAAGATTTATGAAAATATCTAGAAGGTCCTAAAATCTAAGATTTTACAATAAATTTGAATAATTTACTTGTTTAGTTCCATCTGGCAACACTACGAAATAAGATCCTTCAGCTTTGTTGTCTTGCCTGGACTCTGTATGACCGAAGTCGCTTCCACTGACAAAGTCATTTACTTTGTATCCGAAATCGTAGTTTGCTGGTTCCTGTAAATAATTTTAAATTACAACATTAAAGATATGTTTAAGCAATTTTGGTAAATTCATATTGATACAGGAACACTTCATTGTTCTGGTATGAGACCAGATTCGCATGTTACGTTCAAATTCCATTTAAAGCTCGTTTAGACTACCTTATTTAAGTATTTCTGCACTCCTAAATAAACAACTTTTATTGATGACACTGTATTAATAGTTTAATAATGTTCATTAATTTAATGAAATATGATAAAAATAAACATACTTGATTTAATAATTCGTCAAGAGCGTTCCTTGCATAACTGTACCCTTGATTGGAAAGTGAGTACTGGTCTGGAACACCGTATTGGTCCAACGGCATTGAATCTCTGGCTGAAGGTACCCCATATTTGGGAGATGGAGATAATCTACAAAAGTAATAAGTAATGATAAGATATCGCTTTTGTCATAATATATTAATTAATCAATTACATCTTAATATTGAAATTCTTTTAATTAAACAAACCTGGTCGTATCATATGAAGAAGAAAAAACATTATTTTTTAAATTGATTCTGGCTTCAGGAGGTCCATATTCAGAGGACAGGCTTCGTTCATTTGGCACGCCATAAGTTTGAGATACAGTTTTGGAGCTCGGAAGGTAAGATTGAGAAACTGACTTTTCTTTAAGAGTGTAGGAATCAGAGCTTCTAGTATTAGGTATATTGTATTGAGAGGACAGAGAACGAGAATTGCCCAAGTTTACAGATCCAGAGCTCTTTGATCCGAATGAAGATTTAAAATTCCTCGAAGGAACACCGGATGAAGGTTTATTTTGCCGAGATTGTAAAGAGCTGTCACGGGATGAAGGACTAACATTTTGGGCGCTACGTAGTCCAGGGAAGTATTTTTGTGATGTTGATGAAGATCTTTGAGATGGTGTGAAAACACTTTGTGGTGAAGTTCTAAATTCCTCGGAGGGGTTTGATCGCAATTGTGGGGGACCATATTGGATTGAAGGAGAATTTTGAAAGGGTGTTCCATAAGAGTCTGAACGAAAGTCTCCAATAGTGTCGTACTCTTCAGAACCTGCTCTCAACTGAGGAACACCATATTCTTGAGATAAACGGGTACTTGGCACGTCTAAGTTAGATGATTGGGAGGGAACTCCATATTCTGCGGAAGGAGCACCTCTAAAACCTGGAGAACCGTATTGCTGTGAGAGGCGAGCACTTGGGGCTCCATATTCTTGAGAAGGACTGGACCTCAATGATGGGGGACCATATTCTTGAGAAGGGCTTGATCGTAATCCTGGTTGACCGTATTCTTGTGATATAGTAGATCGGGTCGACGGAAAATAGGAAGATGCCGAGGTTCTTGAGGATACAGAATCATGTTTTTTTTGGCTTCGAGCATCAACCACTGGTACTCCATACTCTTGGGACAGAGATCGTTCGGCCTCTAGATTATAGTCGTGATCGTGATCATGATTGTGACTAGACCGAGCTGGTGGGTACCCATCCCTAAAAGACAAAGCAAAATATTTTTAATTTTTTTTATTTAAATCTGCTATACTATATATGTTTATGTGAAATATATACTTACCCTACAGGTGGTTCTGCGAATGCAATCGCTAATAAACTGATAAACATGAAAATCTGAAACAAAAGCATTATTTATTTACCTATTCTTCTGTAAAAGTCACAAAATAAAAATAAAAATTTTGTAAATTAATTTTACATACCTTCATTTTTTTCCTATGTCTTGTACCTGTAAAAATAAACAATAAAAATTTTAGTAAAGTTAAACTTCTATTAATGTTTTGTTTTTCATATTAAATATTTTTATTTCAAAACCTTCTCACGATTCCCTTAACAAGCATTTTACCTGATGTAAACTTGTATCTATTACCGCTTCACCGATAGACAAGTGACCGTTGAATGGTATCATCCCAATAACATACCACTATTTATACTAAATCTAATTTGACAATAGTGAATCCTGGACAAGGTAAAATTGAAGTTCTTGAAAGCAAAGACACTTAAATTGCAATCCTAATGCTTTTAAAATAAGGACGATTGCTCGTTTGGGCATTGATTTTTCAATTTTGATACACAGTGTCGACACTGACTGAACTAGATATACTATTGTTCAAATAAATCGATAGTTCGCGTATAATGCTACATTAGCGTTCCGTGCGCTCATAAGTGCCTCGCGTTATCGCTTTGCGGTGTTCATACGTTTAATATGCCTAGATTATGTTTAGATATTTCAATGTATTATATTATTATTCTAATCTAAAGAAAATTGTTTTTTTTTTAAATCTTATAAGTACGTAGAATGTGAGAGATTTTGTGTGATAGGCAGAAAGTTTGGGAAAGATATGTTTAGTAAAAAAAATCTGTTACACGCTGTATGCCACACACAGCAGGGTAGGCAGAGGGAACCTAATGTTAAGACCCTCCATTTCTCATTTTCAACCGAATTATGGAGGCATTGCGTACTGAAGAAATTTCGTATAAAATATTAATTAGTTTCTCTTCTTTCTGCGACTGGATATAATAATATACTTTATAATTTAGGTACACTGGTGACGTAAACATTTAAAAACCATCGATCATCATCATTTAGACGATTTACTTGTCTGTTACTTACATTTTTATTTCACGTTTGTATATGATTAAAAATAACTTTATATCAAAAGGAATTGTTGCTTATTTTCAGTTAGTTAGTTTTTTTTAGTTCTTCCTAGCGCTTTTAATAATTTCTATGAAACCATTATGCTATCTATTAAATTAATTAGGAAATTTTGTGCTTTTAAATTGTATATCTAAGAGCAAAAAATTTCTCGCCCTTACTTATTCGTGAGATAAATAGTAGATTTTTCTTAAGCCGAGATCGAATTTAGAACCCTTGAAAATATGAAAAAATTAGAGGGTTAACATTGAAAATTAACTATAACTTTATTACATTACTCGAGTAACAATATTTTTTTAGGTTCACGTTGTTCTTCGCAAATAGTATTGAAAACAGAGGGAACCTTATCATTATAAGACACTCCGTTCAATATTTCTACCCATGTTCCCAGAGCGAGAACATGAAGATTATTCATTACCTCAATTGGAAATCGAATCCACTACCGTCATGTCTTTAGTCATACACCGTCCCAATGCGCCACGATGGCCTAAACCATAATCCTTAAATAAACATAATAGACCAGACAAGAGCATCATCAAAACTGTATAAGTGAATCTTTCACGCTTTTCCATAGAGCTAATTAAGAGCAAGGTTAATGTCACTCATTCTAACTGTCACGATTTTAACAGGTGTTTGGGATCCTTTGTTGACTTTAGCGCGAAGTACTAGCACATGCTACGTAACCAAATGTAACTGCGATATACGAATGTACATAAAGAAAATACTTTTAATTTTATTTTGTTTCCGACTTGGTGCAAATAATAAGCTTTGTGTATTTTTAAATTCTCGCAAATTGACATGTTCATAAGATACTATATATCGTGCAGTGTTCTTGACTCTTCATAGGTGCTATCTTATAGCATCGCTGTTGTTGTTTTTTTAGAGTCACACTGTATCACGCTGCTGGGAAGGCAGAGGGAACCTAATATTAAGACACTCCGTTCCACATTAAGGCACGTTATACTTATTCTCGACTTTCCTCCGAATTCTTAAAGCTTGTTAAGTGCCTGAACTCAATACCGCTGTTCTTACCAGAGCGAGGAAATGCAAATATTAAATATTTCATTCTCCTGCGTGCAAATCAAACCCGCAACCGTCACTTTTATTTTCGCTACGACGGTCTCAACTTCTCAAGCTGATGGATAGTATTAATTTTTAGAGCACAATCGTTTAACAGTATAGTCTCCATATATAATAAAAGGATAGAAAAGTCAATTCTGTACATGAAAGATATAAAAAAAATAAAAATTAGGTCGGTTAATATGTCGATTATAGAACCTAAAAAACCACTCAGCAGAATTCTTGTCTGTCTGTCTGTCTGTCTGTCTGTCGGTTTGTTTGTGCGTCAATCACGCAAAAACTACCTGACAGAAATTGATGATTTTTTGCATGGTGTTAGCCTAGGGCCTCAAGGTACATTTTTTTTGGGTTTCATTCCGAATTTCATGATAGTTTTCTTTAAAAAAAATAAAAACTGAAAAATATAAATTACCTAAAATACCGATAACTACTGTATGAAATTAAATTAATTTTGGCATGGTAATAGTTCAAAGCCTAATGTCACTTATAGGATAGCTTTTATCATGGAGTATAAAGAATTTTTTGTAGAAAAAATTACATAATTATATTTTTTAATAAAAAAAATCGACTTCTTCAATTTCAACCGGATTTCACACTCTGAACTTAACTAAACTTTCACCAAACTACCCCTTATATGTACCCTTTATAATAGAAAAAGAATCATTAAAATCGGTTGAATTGATATTGACTTATACGTTCATTTGTCGCGCATATACTTAATGTAAATTTGAGATTTATATAATTTTCTCATAGATACCATTGTTGGATATAAACTAAATTAAAATAAGACTACACGGGAGGCATTAGCTTTCAAATAAAAAAAGAATCATTAAAATCGGTTCATACAATCAAAAGTTCTAAGGTAACAAGGCTAAAAAATACAGCCCAATTGATGACCCCTTTTAAGAAGTCGGTTAATAGTAATCTGACATAATTAAATTACGACTATTTCATTTAACCACATTTTAAAAGAAGAAAGTAAATTGAGGCCGTTCGTTGCACAGGGGCACAAAGTGTAACTGTTGTGGGTTCGATGACCACGCAAGGAAACGAAATATTTATTTAAATTTATATTTCCATTTCATCGCTCTGGTGTCGAGGTAAAGTGCGGCGTTGAGTTTCACTACTCAGCACGCAATGCCTACAGAATTCCGAGAAAAGTAGGGAACAGAGTGTTGTTGTTAACACTAGAGGTCCTATGCCTACCCTGCTGTGTGCGGGATACAGCGTGAAGCTAAAAAAAGAAGTATAATCAATATTTGTTCAGTCTACCATAATTATTATTTCAAACGTCAACGTTGGTGATATTAACAAACATAATAAAGTAGGTATATTTTACGGAATTAGCTCATATGGCGATGTGTAGAATAAAAAGTATATGTATTTGGAAAGTAAATTCTGATTGTGAGTTCATAGTTTATAAAAGTTTATATTGTGTTTAGATGGATCACGTGGTGATCAATACGTTTTAATGTCATCTTATGTTATTTGTTAAAATAGCGTGAAGCTGATTAAACTTAGTGTTATATTCAAAAGAAATTAATTGTATGTAATACATAATATGTAATTTATTAATACGTTTCAAGTATGAAAAAAAGAAAAAATGCAATATAATTGCATTTGTGTTTCCTTCCTATATTTTGTATTTCTATTATTTAAATCGATATATCAGGAACGTAAATGTGGGAACAGAGTTGCATGCCATTTTAGTACAGAGTAACCTCTAAAAAATATATTTACTAAACTGAATAAAAAGAATGTGTGATTCCTCTATACAATATATTATTCTATATTATACATAAAACAGGTTAAAACAGTGCATATGAAGGTCCTCCTGTAGTATAACTATTTTCAATTACTATCAACACTACATTGTCGATACTAATGTGGTATTACAATATGAATGAAATTTTTCCGCCATTATGATGACATAGACAATTTTTTTAATTTGGAAAAATAATATATTAACTATAAGAACGTTGGTAGTTTTTTAAAAGGAATTCTTATAGAATAAAAAAATGCCTAAACTATGCTTCTTCGCAAGTGGTTGTAATAACTATTGGTATCAATTTTCCAAAAAATCACTATAAATATTAAACTTACTTACTTACTTACTTAACTTCACGCTTTATCCCTAGCGGGGTAGTCAGAGAGAACGGAGCGCCAAACGCTACGGTCTCTACATACCTCTTTCGCCTCGTCCACTGTCATCAACCTCTTCATACATGCCCTCCGGGGGGTCCTCATGCTTTTTACGTGACCTTCCTCCAGTATCTTTGATACTGTGTTTTCGAAGGTCAACCGAGGTCTCCCCCTACCTCTCTTACCACTCACTTTTCCATCATAAATCTTTTTTGCCATTCTTTCATCACTCATTCGTTCGACGTGCCCAAACCAGCTGAGCACGTTCTTCTTCATTCTCACCGTGACATCCTCGCTAGTACCTGCCATTCTGTGTACCTCTTCATTGCGGATTCGATCAGCTAAGCTGACTCCGCATATCCTACGAAGAGATCGCATCTCCACAGCATTCATCTTTCTTTCATTCTTCTTCTGTAAAACCCACGTTTCGCTGCCGTATAACAGAGTCGGTACCAAAACTGCATTGTGTACGGCCAAACGCGCAGCTGTGCTGACGTTTCGCCGTCTCATCAATGCAGCTAAGGCTCCGTTAACCTTGTTACCGGCAGCAATACGCCTTTCCACATCCATCTCGTATCTTCCATCTCTACTGAACATACTTCCCAAGTATACCACCTCATTCACTTGTTCTAATATCTTACTATTTACACTGATCTTGCATTCCGTCCTTTCTTCATCTCTTTCAAAAATCAGAACCTTTGTCTTATTCACATTGAGGCTTAGACCATTATATTCACACCCTTCTTTCAGAGTGGTGACCAATGCCTGCAACTCGCATTCTGATGATGCAATGAGCACTGCATCATCTGCGTAAAGCAGGCAATTCACATTCAGGTCACCTACTTTCACTCCCATATCGCTTTGTTTCACTCCTTGGAGACAGCTATCCAAATACAAATTGAACAACCAAGCTGACATGGCGCAACCTTGTTTGACACCCGATCGGATGTCAAACCAGGGCGACATGCCAGCTCCTACTCGCACGCAGGCTGAGTGATCTCTGTAAAGAGACTTTACAGCCTGCAGCAAGGGTCCGTTCACATTGTACCGGGGTAGTATCTCCCATAATTTCGCTCTAACAACTCTGTCAAATGCCTTTTCCAAGTCCACAAAAGCACAGAAAACTTTTTGGTTAACGGCCAAAAATTTTTCCGTGATCATGCGGAGGGAAAAGATCTGATCCATACACCCTCTTCCAGGTCTAAAGCCTCCTTGGGCCTCCTACAACAACCTTTCAGATCTCTCTTGCATTCTTCTCGCTAAAACCTTAGCATAAACTTTACTACCTAAGCTAATCAAACTGATAGCCCTATGGCTTGCGCAGTCTATAAATATTAAATATGCTCAATTATACAGAGTTTTTTTGTTAGGACCACTTTAAATGAAACCACAGTTTAACTACTCTATAAAAGCCTATTACATATTAAATTAAAAACCCGAAAATAAAAAAGTTATTTTTTCAAACAAAATCTCCATATATAATAAAAGGATAGAAAAGTCAATTCTGTACATGAAAGATATAAAAAAAATAAAAATTAGGTCGGTTAATATGTCGATAAAAAATTAATATGTTTAAAGTTAATATGTCGACTAAAACTTGACGCTATGACGGTACAGTTGAGAGAACTGAGATTTCTGATTGTAGCACTAGTTATATTTTAATTAGGTTAAATTCCCACTAAGTGGAAGAATATATTTATTTTTCTGCCCGTAAAAACAAACGAAGCGAAGCCTTGTGTTCCGCTATACTGTCTAAAGAAATTGGAAAGTGCAAAATTGAGTAAGTGCACCACTATCTTATTTGAAATTCTTTCTTCTCTCCATTATAAATTTTCATAGGATTGAAATGTGTCTTTGAACAATAGTATATGTTCATAACTGTTAAAGTTAATTATCGAACAAATGGTTTACAACTCTGATGATACAAAGACATTCTGCTTCAGCTGATAATTTAATTAAAATGTCTACCGGATGATCAATTAGCCTGCAGTTTACGTTTTAATTGTTATTATGTATGATGTTACGTAACGTTTCTTTACGTTTATTTATTTATATACATATTACATTTAATGAATTAAATATATTTTATAAAAGGTTCACATATGTGACAACATGTTCACACATGTGGTCCACATATGTGACCACATATTCACACATGTGGTCCACACACGTGACCACATATTCACACATGTGGTCCACATATGTGACCACATGATCACACATGTAATCTTCATATGTGACTACATATCACACATGTGATATGCCCATGTGAATACTTATTCACTCATGTGGTCCACATATGTGACCACAAATTCTCACGTGTGGTCCACATGAATGACCACATATTCACACATGTGGTCCACATATGTGACCACATTTTCCCACATGTAATCCACATACGCGACCATATATTCACACATGTGGTCCACATATGTGTCCACAAATTCTCACATGTGGTCCACATGAAAGACCACATATTCACACATGTGGTCCACATATGGGACCATATATTTACACATGTGGTCCACATATGTGACCACAAATTCTCACATGTGGTCCACACATGTGACCACATTTTCCCACATGTGGTCCACATACGCGACCACGTATTCACACATGTGGTCCACATATGTGACTACATATCACACATGTGGTCTACATATGTGACTACATATCACACATGTGATATGCCCATGTGAATACTTATTCACACATGTGGTACACATACATGACCACACGATGCCACATGTGATCCACATATGTGACCACATGATCACATATGTGGTCCACATATGTGAGCACATAAACACACATGTGGTCCACACACGTGACCACATATTCACACATGTGGTCCACACACGTGACCACATTGTCACACATGTGGTCCACATATGTGACCACATGATCACACATGTAATCTTCATATGTGACTACATATCACACATGTGGTCTACATATGTGACAACATATCACACATGCGATCTGCACATGTGAATACTTACTCACACATGTGGTTCACATATATGACCACACGATGCCACATGTGGTCCACATATGTGACCACATGTTCACATATGTGGTCCACATATGTGAGCACATATACACACATGTGGTCCACACACGTGACCACATATTCACACATGTGGTCCACATATGTGACCACATGATCACCCATGTAATCTTCATATGTGACTACATATCACACATGTGGTCCACATATGTGACCACATTTTCCCACATGTGGTCCACATACGCGACCACATATTCACACATGTGGTCTACATATGTGACCACAAATTCTCACGTGTGGTCCACATGAAAGACCACATATTCACACATGTGGTCCACATATGTGACCACAGGATCACCCATGTAATCTTCATATGTGACCACATATTCACACATGTGGTCCACATATGTGACCACATTTTCCCACATGTAATCCACATACGCGACCACATATTCACACATGTGGTCCACATATGTGTCCACAAATTCTCACATGTGGTCCACATGAAAGACCACATATTCACACATGTGGTCCACATATGGGACCATATATTTACACATGTGGTCCACATATGTGACCACAAATTCTCACATGTGGTCCACATATGTGACCACATTTTCCCACATGTGGTCCACATACGCGACCACGTATTCACACATGTGGTCCACATATGTGACCACACATTCTCACATGTGGTCCACATGAAAGACCACATATTCACACATGTGGTCCACATACGTGAGCACATATTGACACATGTGGTCCACATACGTGAGCACATATTGACACATGTGGTCCACATATGTGACCACATATTCACACATGTGGTCCACATATGTGACTACATATTCACACATGTGATCTATATATGTGACTACACATTCACATAAAAAATTTTTTACTACACGAATAAACTTCAATAAAAGTTTTATAATTTAAAAAAGTTTATTTTTTATGTAGGCTGTCTCCTATCTGAAGTGTAGTTAAATGGAAAAACTAGGAGGACCAGTGTGTGTGTCAGTGATGACCTATTGCGTTGAGAGACAAGGTCCTTCATCCTTAGCCTCATTCGCAGGCTCCAAGTCAGCTATGGAGACAGCTATTTCTCTAAGCTACTGAATTAGAAACGATGGTACGACGAAAGAAGGTTACCGACACATTGTTTCGGTAAATTAGCGATGTATAAATGCACTTTGTCACGAAAGGTATTTTAAATTTGTATTGAAACGAACTGAAAAGTCAAAAATTAAAAGGAGTTATAAAATGTAATTTATCACATGAATTCACAAAACAATCTATACCTATTTTTTATTTTAAGAATTAAAAAAATGATGTTAGTTTTGTCTTGCCTGACCTTGTCGCACTCATTATCTTATTAATGTGATTAATCTCCATCTCCATATATAATAAAAGGATAGAAAAGTCAATTCTGTACATGAAAGATATAAAAAAAATAAAAATTAGGTCGGTTAATATGTCGATTATAGAACCTAAAAAACCACTCAGCAGAATTCTTGTCTGTCTGTCTGTCTGTCTGTCTGTCTGTCTGTCGGTTTGTTTGTGCGTCAATCACGCAAAAACTACCTGACAGAAATTGATGATTTTTTGCATGGTGTTAGCCTAGGGCCTCAAGGTACATTTTTTTTGGGTTTCATTCCGAATTTCATGATAGTTTTCTTTAAAAAAAATAAAAACTGAAAAATATAAATTACCTAAAATACCGATAACTACTGTATGAAATTAAATTAATTTTGGCATGGTAATAGTTCAAAGCCTAATGTCACTTATAGGATAGCTTTTATCATGGAGTATAAAGAATTTTTTGTAGAAAAAATTACATAATTATATTTTTTAATAAAAAAAATCGACTTCTTCAATTTCAACCGGATTTCACACTCTGAACTTAACTAAACTTTCACCAAACTACCCCTTATATGTACCCTTTATAATAGAAAAAGAATCATTAAAATCGGTTGAATTGATATTGACTTATACGTTCATTTGTCGCGCATATACTTAATGTAAATTTGAGATTTATATAATTTTCTCATAGATACCATTGTTGGATATAAACTAAATTAAAATAAGACTACACGGGAGGCATTAGCTTTCAAATAAAAAAAGAATCATTAAAATCGGTTCATACAATCAAAAGTTCTAAGGTAACAAGGCTAAAAAATACAGCCCAATTGATGACCCCTTTTAAGAAGTCGGTTAATAGTAATCTGACATAATTAAATTACGACTATTTCATTTAACCACATTTTAAAAGAAGAAAGTAAATTGAGGCCGTTCGTTGCACAGGGGCACAAAGTGTAACTGTTGTGGGTTCGATGACCACGCAAGGAAACGAAATATTTATTTAAATTTATATTTCCATTTCATCGCTCTGGTGTCGAGGTAAAGTGCGGCGTTGAGTTTCACTACTCAGCACGCAATGCCTACAGAATTCCGAGAAAAGTAGGGAACAGAGTGTTGTTGTTAACACTAGAGGTCCTATGCCTACCCTGCTGTGTGCGGGATACAGCGTGAAGCTAAAAAAAGAAGTATAATCAATATTTGTTCAGTCTACCATAATTATTATTTCAAACGTCAACGTTGGTGATATTAACAAACATAATAAAGTAGGTATATTTTACGGAATTAGCTCATATGGCGATGTGTAGAATAAAAAGTATATGTATTTGGAAAGTAAATTCTGATTGTGAGTTCATAGTTTATAAAAGTTTATATTGTGTTTAGATGGATCACGTGGTGATCAATACGTTTTAATGTCATCTTATGTTATTTGTTAAAATAGCGTGAAGCTGATTAAACTTAGTGTTATATTCAAAAGAAATTAATTGTATGTAATACATAATATGTAATTTATTAATACGTTTCAAGTATGAAAAAAAGAAAAAATGCAATATAATTGCATTTGTGTTTCCTTCCTATATTTTGTATTTCTATTATTTAAATCGATATATCAGGAACGTAAATGTGGGAACAGAGTTGCATGCCATTTTAGTACAGAGTAACCTCTAAAAAATATATTTACTAAACTGAATAAAAAGAATGTGTGATTCCTCTATACAATATATTATACATAAAACAGGTTAAAACAGTGCATATGAAGGTCCTCCTGTAGTATAACTATTTTCAATTACTATCAACACTACATTGTCGATACTAATGTGGTATTACAATATGAATGAAATTTTTCCGCCATTATGATGACATAGACAATTTTTTTAATTTGGAAAAATAATATATTAACTATAAGAACGTTGGTAGTTTTTTAAAAGGAATTCTTAAAGAATAAAAAAATGCCTAAACTATGCTTCTTCGCAAGTGGTTGTAATAACTATTGGTATCAATTTTCCAAAAAATCACTATAAATATTAAATATGCTCAATTATACAGAGTTTTTTTGTTAGGACCACTTTAAATGAAACCACAGTTTAACTACTCTATAAAAGCCTATTACATATTAAATTAAAAACCCGAAAATAAAAAAGTTATTTTTTCAAACAAAATAAATAATAAAATTATCGTTGTAAAATAAAATACAATTTGTTAAGAACGACGCACGCACACATAAACTTATCAAAGGGAAACCGCCGCATACGCCTCATTGCGAAATCGAGTCGTAGGTATTGGCGGCAAAATTTAAAGTTCTAAACATTTTAGTACTATTTTTGTAGTAGTATGTGTTTACATTATTGGTACCTATGCGTAACCGCGTCATACGAAATATAGATATGAATAAACATTGTGAAATAAGAAAAAAAACCTACGTCTTCACTGTTGATGTATCTTAAAAACTATTTTAACCTATATGCCCAATTGTAACTGTAACGTGACGTTGTGGGTCTGATCCACACATGCAGGATTGAGTTATAATTTAATAATATTTTCATTTCGCACATCAGTCAAACATTTTACCCAATATCTTACACTAAGTTGCCCTACTAAGGGCGGGATAAAGCGTGGATCTGGTTTTAACTTTATGTGAACCGATTAAAATAAAGTCCAGTCCAGTTGAGGCCAGTCGTGGCGCAGCGGCACAAGTGTGACTGTAAAACCGACTGGTTCTCTGAGTTCGATCCCCACACGATGAGATGAAATGTTTACTTAAATTTATATTTCCATTTCTTCGCTCTGGGGTCAAGGTTAAGCACGGCGTTGCGTTCTGCCACTCAACACGCAATGCGTCCAGAATTCGGTAGAAAGTGGGGAACGGAGTGTCTTAATACTAGGTTCCTCCCTCTGACTAGCATGAAGCTGCTTAAAATAAAACTAATGCTTAATATTTAAGGGCAGTTTGCCAGAATACAAACAAAAAAAGTATTTAAATCGGTTAAGCCGTTTCTGAGATTATCGTAAAGAAACGCACATATAGTAAGTATCGATAAGTTGTGTTTTTATTTCAAACATTCAATTGAAGATTCTTATGGGAGGTACGAAAAAGCGACCTAAAGTTTTAACAACTTTCTTATAAAAAATCTTCATTACATTGCAAACATACATTATAAGTATATCAAGACACGAACATAATTCAGTGTGTTAAGTAAATAGTTCTGTGGTTTAAGCGGGCGAAGCCGCGAGCGGGTCGCTAGTATTAAATAAAATTGGGTAGGCGCTACTGCTTAATGTATAAATATTCACAAAACAATTGGGGCATAAGTATATTATATAGTAGAATGGTATTTGATTTAATAACAAAACTTTGAAAAAGACTACCTTTCCATCAAAACAACAAGTATCAGCCACAAGTCTTATCTATGACCCTTGAACCCCAAAATAGCGTTGATAAAGTAAGTTACTACTTTGCTATTTTATTCTAGGCATATTTTTAGTCTTGAAATTAAATATATATATGAAGGAATTATGATTGGGAGTATTATGAAGGTATAAGGGAATACAGAAATATCTATTATATTTAATACATTATGTAATTATAAATATTAAGCAACAAGCGATCAGCTCGCGGCTTCGCCCGCTTAAATTTGTGAATTATTTGTTTGCTTAAGTACATGGAATTACGTTCCTGTTTTAACTGTATACTCTGGTATTAATTGTATTCCTCGATTAACTGTTCAGTTGCGTAGATATTATGATCTATGGTGGAGTATCCGCGTCTGAAACCAGCTTGTTCCACTGATTGGTGTTATGATACTCCTACTAATCCTCTTTTCGAGTATTGATGAAAACAGTTTGTAGAGGGTGGGTAGTAAGCTGATGCGGCGATAGTTGCCGATATCTGCTGGGTTGCCTTTTTTTGTAGATCAGGATAATGTTGGACTCTGACCATTGAGAGGGTGTGATACCTGTATCTAGTATAGAGTTATAAAGATGTGTCAAGGGTCGTAAAAGATAATTTCGGCCTTCTTTTATAGCCTCATTAGTAAGACCGTCAGAACCTGGGCATTTTTCCACTTTCAATCTTTTTACTTCATTCAGAACTTCAAGCTCACTTATTACTTCCACCTCTGACATATATATGTCAGAGGTGCAGTGGCGTAGCTGGGGGGGTGCGAGCGGTGCAGTCGCACCGGGCATCAAAAAGAAAGGGGCATCAAAATCTACAATCAATTCTGCATTTTTTTTAAATGTACAAGAAAAATGAGAGAATGAAAATGAAAAATACAATGTAACTATCATGACAATCGAACATAAACTAGTCGATGCTATTGATTTTGAAAATGTGATTATTAACTTTGCTAGTCAAAAAGCGCGTAATGTCCGTTTTTAAATTTTTGCAATGATTTTTACCAAAATCTAATGTTATAACTTATATATAGTTATTATAGTTTTGAAGCATTAAACATTTATATACCTACTCTACGGTATTTTGAAACCTGAATTTATTTTGACCATTTTAAAAGGCATCAAGTCCTAAGCTGCACCAGGCAGCAAATACCCTAGCTACGCCACTGCAGAGGTGGAAGTAATAAGTGAGCTTGAAGTTAGTTAGTAGAATATTCTACGGAGTGTTGGCCAATATTGCTGCCTGTCTTATCTATAAGGTTTTGAGCTTGACAGTCATATAGATTTTTGTAAAAAATTGTAGCTGTTTTGATTTGCAGGGTTTTCTGGAGGGTTTTGGTCCATCTCTCACTCGATGACCAACCGTAGTGGGAGATATAGAGTCTGAGGGGCGGTTGGCCATTGTCATTCTGCATTATTTTGAGTGTTACTTGCAGGCAGATCTTGAGAGTTTGTGATAGGACTATAGTTAAACTTTGGTTTAGGGATAATGAAGTCTTTCATATTTGCGTGCCTATTTTTCTTGCTAGATTGTTTTTTATCTTTATTCCTTATATTATATATTATTTCTGGTTCCAATAAGCTTCTTTTTTTTAATTAGATTGGCCTGGTAGAGGTTGGTGTTCTCCATCTTATTTTATGATTAATTTATCATACCTGAAGTAAGCTTTATGACCTAGTTCATGTTCTTTCTTCAGTTGTTCTTGTAAATCTTTTCTTTTATTTAGGACCTCTGTTGAAATCTTCTTTCAAGTAGTACGATGTTTTATCTAGAAGTTTTTATTTTTTCAATAAATTTATTTTTAATCCCAATGTTGTGAACGTTATTTTTAATGGTCTTATCGTTTCTCTCTTTTTTCCTAGTCTTCTTACTTATTCTATACTACATTTATTATACTGGAGGTTAAAGTGTGTATTTATTAGATCTATAACGTTCTTTTCTAGTTCTTGGTATGATTTTTCTTGTTCTTCAACTCCAAAGATTAAGTTCTTGCGCCGCATGTATCTGTCGAATTTTTTTATCATTGAATTTTGTTGTTCAATTTTTGTTTCTATAAGATTTTGTTTCGTTTCCAAACTTGCAAATTTTTCACTAAGACTGTTTATAATGGTTGATTTTATTTTTTCTTTCATTTCCAACATTTCTGACTTTGATTGTCTAATTTCTTGTTGGATATCTTTTAATAATTTTCTTAACTCATCCGTTTAGTTTTAAGTAGCGTCCTCTCTTAAATATTTTTGTAACTAATTAATAGCGTTTCTTTTATCGCCGTAGATCGTTTTTATCGGCCTATACAAGTATTACTCGTTAGATGGCGTGGCGTTAAATATTGCGTGTTGCTTGAGTTTTTTTTTTTTTATATCTGTACTAGATGGCGTTGCGCGTATCGACCGTTTATATTAATAGTACAGTATTTTGTTATAAATATAATTTTTTAACAACGTTCGACAAATATATGATTTTAGGGATCCATTAATAATAACATTTATATTATAATAAGAAAAATATATACTGAGGCAGTCGTGGCTCAGAGTCATAAGGGTGTGACTCTAACGCGACTGCTGTGAGTTCGATTCCCACTTGAGAAGATGAAAAATTTAATTAATTTATAATTCCATTTCTTCGCTCGAGGTATCGAAGCAAAGCGCGGTGTTGAGTTCACCTACTTAACTCGCAAATCCTCCAAAATTCGGCGGAACTGGGGAACGGAGTGTCTTGTTCTAAGTTCCCTGTGCCTACCCTGCTGTGTGCGGGATACAACGTGAAGCTGTTTTTTTTATTTTAAATTATATACAGGATAGAAGCGACTTACGAACGAATTACGAATATATATATATTAGAGATGCGCCGAATCGCGTTTACACCGAATAACCGAATACCGAATACTATTCGGTTCAAACTTTACCGAACCGGATATTCGGCCGAATTATTCGGTTTACCATTTTCTCGCTATATAAACAGGTTTTAACATGCCGTCGCTGGCTAGATAACGAACGGGCCCTACCTTACCTCCACCCGAAAGCACGAAATTTCAGAAATTGACCTTATGTGCCAGAAATTCCCTATCAACAATGTTGGACTCTCGATTTAGAATGAGATTTGCTCCTATAACTCGCAAATCCATATATATATATATATATATATATATATATATATATATATATATATATATATATATATATATATATATATATATATATATATATATATATATATATATATTCTCTCTCTCTCTCTCTATATATATATATATATATATATAGAGAGAGAGAGAGAGAGAGAGAGAGAGAGAAGAATACCAATAACATAAATAAACTACGAATAAAGAAAACACTACGAGACGTAAAAAATTATTAGTAATTTCATACTGAATAACTATTTTTGTTAACTTTATTCACCGCATCATCATAACCTCAGGTATTTTCCAAGTACAATCCTGAAATCGGTACAGAACCCTCTGTGAGCGAGTCTGACTTGCGCTTGGTCGGTTTTTTCGTAAATACACTTAAATAAATATTTGTATTGCATATTTCAAGCAGGTGTAGCTGCACGGGTTCGCCAGTATTAAATATTTCTCATTTTTAATATTTATTTAAATTTATATTTTAATTTCTGCGCTCTGGTTTAGGGGCAAAGGCGGCGACCCTTAATACTACTAATACTAGGTTCCTACTACCTACCCTGCTGTATGCAGGACACAGCGTAAAGCTGGAAAAAAAAATAATTTGATAATTTTTATTAGTATGTTGTGAATTTTCATAAATTGAAATTACTATTCTTTTTAATTGTGATATTTTATTAAAAACATGTCCGTATATTATAATTTAGTTTCTTTTTTTAATTTATCTATTAATGAAGCCAGTCGTGGCGCAGTGGCACGAAGAGTGACTGTAAAACCGACTGGTTGTGGGTTCGATCCCCACTCGAAGAGGGGAAATATTTACTTAAATTTATATTTCCATTTCTTCGCTCTGGTGTCGAGGCTAAGCGCGGCGTTGAGTTCTGCCACTCAACACGCAATGCCTCCAGAATTCGGCAGAAAGTGGGGAATAGAGTGTCTTAACATTGGGTTCCCTCTGCCTACCCTGCTGTGTGCGGGATACAGCGTGAAGCTAATTTATTTAATTTAATTTAATTTATTTATATTGATGATATTCGTGTGTCAGTTGATACCCAAAAAAACATTCGATATTTACTCAATATGTTTATTATTAATCTCAACGTAGCTAAGCTAAACAGAATTTAGTTTGAGAAAAGATTTTTTCATTAATTCAATAATGCCGCCCCTGTTTTTTTATCAAACACTTGCACACTCGCGTCACCAAATAGACCAATCTCTACGTCTTCTACAAATGTCACTTCCGTTGGTAAATGCCCATCTCTCAGCACATTTCCAATTGTTGGCGCCCAGAAATGGTGTCCGTTATACCTTTTTTTATAATTGACAGCTACATTGCCATGTAAATTTAAAGCGAATTCAACTTCTATGTTCATCGTGCTTCGGGTTGCAGATAGGACTGCTGTAGCTGACTGTCCTGGCTTCAACTCCACTACCATACCACTACTTGTTGCTAGCACTACTGCTTCTGATTTCTCTTCACTCCTACCAACCGTCGAGTTGTACGTAAAAGTCGTCATGCCCCCTAATTTGGCCACTATAACATTGAAGTCATATTCGACTTTTTGCGACACAATTATCTGCCTACTACGTCTCCAAGTAGTGGCGACTGTATTTTGAACAGTTTGACTAATTCCAGCATTCACTTTTATAGTTTTACGGGATAAATTGTCAAAATTTTGTTTTGACACTACAACAGTTTTAATTGAGGTCCCTTTCAATTTAGCAGATTTAATTCTCATCACCCGCCTGACCTGTTCCCATTGATATCTTTTGTATAGGTCACCCCAAGGTGTCGGACTTTTGAGAAAAACGTCAGTAGGCATCTTTTTGTATCTGGCATTAACAGCTTGTTTTAAATTATTCGTGTCGATTTTGAATAACTCTATTTCTCTATCTCCTATTATAGCTTCATCAGTACCTGGATGTGTTATGATTATGTCAGATAGATTTCTTCCAGATCTAATGTTTATAGAAATTCTTGCTTCAGCAGTAATTACTATGGCAAGAAAGAACGTCGTTACGAAGTACATTTTATTTTTATAAAAAAAAATGTTTATGTAATATAATTTACAAATCCGTGACTATGTCACGTAAACGGTAACAGTACAGTATTTTTTTATAAATGTAATTTTTTAATAACGTTTATCCGCTTTATTAATATATGATATTAGGGATCCGTTAATGATAAAATTTATACAATAAAAATAATATATATTGAAGCCGTCGTGGCTCAGGGGCACAAGGGTGTTACTTTAACGTGACGGGTGTGGGTTCGATTCCCACTCGAGGAGATGAAATATTTAATTAAATTTATAATGAAATATAACATATAATTAAATTAATTATGAAATATAAATTTAATTAAATATTTCATCTCCTTTTTCCTTTAAATATTTCATATCCATTTCTTCACTTGAGGTTTCAAGGCAAAGCGCGGCGTTAAGTTCCGCCACTCAACACAGCAGTGCTTTCAGAATCCTATGCCTGCCCTGCTGTGTGCGGGATACGGCGTGAAGCAATTTTTTTTAAATTTTAAAATATAAACAGGGTAGAAACGACTGCGTTCCTTTAACAGGAGCAACATGTATGATAACATATTTCAACTCACACCTAATGATATAATCACGATTACTCAATAGTTTAGACGTAAGATTATTATTTAGAATGATGTTTATCCATACTGTATTACGTGAGACATAGTTACGAATACATGCCAATAACATAAATAAACTACAAATTAAGAAAAAACTACGAGAAGTAAAAATTTATAGGTCATTTATTAGTCATTTTATACTGAATAAGTGTAGGTATGTACTCGCAAACTTGTTTGTTAACTTAATTCGCCGCATCATCAAACCCTCAGGTATTTTCCAAGCCCAATCCTGAAATCGGTACAGAACCCTCTGTGAGCGAGTCTGACTTGCGCTTGGTCGGTTTTTTCGTAAATACACTTAAACAAATATTTGTACTGCATGCATTGCCGGGTCCGCTAGTACTGTATCTATATGCTTAAATAAATTCAAAAATAAAAAAAAATGTCAATTTAAACCATTAAGTTCGACAAATTTGCTAATTGCCGTAACATTTTAAACAACTGTTTGAGAATTGTCTGAATCTTATTTTTTAATTTACATATTGGTAAAAACATCGACATTTCAAGGGATCCAGACCGGAGTATACGCGGGAAAATCCAAATAAATAAATTATTACCATTTTGCGAGCAAAATCAAATAAATTTCCAAAAGAGTTAAATTACCTAATAAGGCGGTCGTGGCGCAGTGAAACCAGCGTGTGACTTTAAGTTCGACTATTGTGGGTTACGTTCCCACTTGTAGAAATGAATTATTATTTATTAATATTTAGAGGCCAGTTGTGGCGCTGGGGCACGAAGTGTGACTGTACACGCGACTGGTTGTGGGTTCAATTGCCACTCGAGGAAATGAAATATTTATTTACATTTGTATTTCCATTTTCTTTGCTCTGGTGCCGGGATTCTAGATTAAAATTTATAACAAAGCCAGATCTTACAATATAAATAAATAAAAAACTACGAGAAGTGAAAATGTATATGTCACTTATCACTCATTTCATACTGAATAAGTGTATGTATGTGCTCGCAAACTTGTGTTTGCTAACATCAAACCCTCAGGTATTTTCCAAGCACAATCCTGAAATCGGTACAGAACCCTCTGTGAGCGAGTCTGACTTGCGCTTGGTCGGTTTTTTCTTAAATACACTTAAACAAATATTTGTATTGCATATTTTTAACATTTTCAAAGTTTTATTTCACACTTAGGAAAGAAAAATACTTATTTGGAAAACGTATAAAAAAATTCAGTAAGAACAGGTTCGAGTCCCGCTACGTTAAAGTTTTTATACGTTTTCTAAATAAGTATTTGTTTTAGATATTTGAAGCAGGCACTCGCGCGGTGTAGAAAACGCAACTCGACTCTTGTTCGTGCGTTGTGTTGTGATCGGAAATCAATGCCGCACTTGCCGTACGCCATATTACAAGAACGATTTTCCAACAAAGTACTAGCACATAGCATCTGCTACGTAACCAAATGTAACTGCGATATACGAATGTACATAAAGAAAATACTTTTAATTTTATTTTGTTACCGACTTGGTGTAAGTAATAAGCTTTGTGTATTGTTAAACTCTCGCAAATTGTTGTTACACATTTTATCACATGTTCATAAGATACTTGATTGTGTACAGCATTCAACATTGGTCATGAAGCTACACTACTACGGCATAAGAGGACGTGCACTCAATCTTATGACCTCCTATTTAGCTGACTATTTAGCTGATTGATGTGAATGGCAAGAAATCTCCTGGTTCGGTAATCAGCAAGGGTCCCACAAGGGTCTATTCTTGGTCCTTTTCTCTTTTTAATATATATAAATGATTTACCGTATCTAGTTGAAAAGAACCATGAGATACTATTGTTTGCTGATGACACTTCATTGATTTTTTAAATAAAAAGACGACAAATTGTATATGACGATGTAAACAATGCTCTCTCGAAAGTAGTACATTGGTTCAGTGTTAATAACTTACTATTGAATAGTAAAAAAACTAAATGTATTATTTTTAGAACACCTAACACGAAAGTTGTTAAAGCCGATATACTCTTGAATGGTGAAGCCGTGGATCCAGTCGAGTCTACGGTGTTTCTCGGTATCACCATAGACTCCAAATTACAGTGGGGACCCTATATTGATGGATTGGCGAATAGACTTAGCTCTGCAGCTTTCGCGGTCAAAAAAATTAGATCATTAACTGACGTAGAAACGGCTCGACTTGTTTACTTCAGTTACTTCCATAGTATTATTTTCTATGGAACTTTACTTTGGGGTAATGCAGCCGGTATTCAACCAATATTTGTCCTGCAGAAGCGAGCTATTCATGCAATCTATAACTTAGGTCCTAAAGACTTCTTAAGGCAAAAGTTTAAAGAAATTAATATATTGACAGTTGCATCTCAATATAGTTTTGAAAATGTTATGTATGTTAAGAAAAACATTAATAATTTTACCAAAATTGGTGATTTTCTTAAGAAAATTATATTTTATATTTTATATTAACACTAAAAATAGGCATAATCTTGGTGCACCTGTAACTCGGTTGCATCGAATCCGTATTTCTTTTATGGGACAATGTGTACGCTTTTACAATAGGATCCCAGAAAACGTCAGAGAATTTTCTATATCACGATTTAAAAAAATTGTGAAAGACGTTTGTGTGTTAAAGGTAATTACCAAATTAATGATTTTGTAAATAATAACACGCCTTGAGAATGAAATGCTCGCCCCAGTCTGTTTCAAAGGTATCATTGTCACAGATAATTAATATGTATTTGTTTAACATTGATTTTAAAAAAATAAGTCCCGCTGAGTTTCTTGCGCCAGTTCTTCTCAGGTCTGAGGCATTAGTGAACTGGTGGTAAATTATTTAACGTTCAAAAAATGAAGCATGTAACTTCTTATTTTGAATACAGTTATTTGAATTTGAATTGAATTTGAATTTTACTATATATCGTGCAGTGATCTTGACTCTTCATAGGTCCATCTATATAGGCTATCTTATAGCATCGTACCAGCTCGCGGCTTCGCCCGCTCAAAATTTGTGAATTACTTGTTTGTTTAAGTACATGGAATTACGTTCCTGTTTTAACGAATAATGTACACTTGCAGCGCACTTAAGATTTCTAAAGTGAAATTCATAGAAAAAATATTATTGGGGACATTAAACAAAGTATACAGAACCAGAAACAATGATATTTAAAAAAATTGTCTGTTTTTTGGTTTTTTCCTTTTGTGGACGCTTATCTCAGAAACGGCTTATTCGATTTACGCCACTACAATATTAATAATGTACATCAATCTATATAATACAATATTAGTAAATAATAATAATAATAATAATAAACCCGCAGGGCAGCTTGTGGCGAGCTGTTGGGGAGTGGTGATCCCACGGACCTGAGTCCTCCGGAGGGGAATTGTAATCTATCCCCCGCCTCTGGCTTGCCTTTACTAGCCGGCAGAGTGGAGCGCAAGAGCTATATGCTCGAAAGAGTGGAAGTGCTCAATCTGCGTAATAGCGGGGAAACCCGCTCACGAGCTCCTCGTGATGGTGAAACCGGTGCACACCTCTCTACACCCTTAGCCGACCACGCCGATGTTGCGCCAGAGGCACTACGCCGCTTTGTGGGGGCCCATTTAGTGGGAGGCGAGTCACCGTCCGCCAACCATTCAATTTGAGACTATTGTAAAGGCGGACGTCCGTTAGTCTCACTCAATAGCCCATTAGCTAGTCCACCCAAAATTTCATTCCATAGTCCTAGTTTAGATTTCCACATTTTCCATAGTTTCTACGCATTAACCGACGACCATCTCTGGGCAATTACCAGTGGTTAACCAGAGATGGATCCCGGATGATTCGTCACAGTAAAACATTTGTATATTCTCTAATGGGCCTCTACATGTTGGACCTGTGTCCCCACGCAAGCCTTCCAAAGGACCGGGTTCTTTTGAACCCGTGAATTATGAAAGAAAAACAATAATAATAAGCTTTATTCAATTCCATATACATTACATACATTCATATTTATAAGAAATTTAAACATTGTTTTTTTTATTACATTTAATAAGCATTTGTTAGAATTTAATAATAATAATAATAACACTTTATTGCACGTTTACAATTGGTTATACATTTGATATACAAGTACATAAGATCAATGTGCAATGGCGGCCTTATCGCTAAGAGCGATCTCTTACAGGCAACCAACAATACAGGATTAACGAAACAAGAGCGCAGAGCGGTGCAAAAAGTATGACATATTTTTATTTCTTATTTTTACGAGCTACACGCTCGTTACATTGATATATACATAAATATAAATAAAATGACAAATATAGATAAATACATACATACACAAATACATACATAGATACATACATACATATACACATGCATACATACACACATACATACACACATACATACACACATACATACACATTCATACATAAACTAAGCGTATACATATCCGTTTATGGACTCTGTTCCAGGTAGTGTTTTTTAAGACGGCTTTTAAATGCTCCAACTGTCTGAGATTTCCTAATACTTAGTGGCAGCTCATTCCACAACTTTACTGTCTTGACAGTAAAGGAGTCACCATAGCATTTCAATCGGGACAAAGGTATTTCAAGGAGGTTATCAATTTTAAATTATATATTTTCTTATATTTAATATTGTGTTAAATTATTAATTATTTTAATTATTTATTAAGTGTATGGACCCCTTTCGGGTAAAAGCCTCCTCCAGGAAATGCCACGATTCTCTATCCTTAGCTGTGTCCAGCCAACTTCCACCCGCCATCGCTACTATTTCGTCAACCCATATGGCTCTTGGTCGGCCTCTTGCTCTGGAGCCTCTTGGCCCTGACCACCTAACTGTCCTTATGGTCCATCTGCCGTCCTGGTATCGAGCTAAGTGTCCCGCCCAACTTTATTTTGCCTTCAGCGAAAAAAACAGAGACATCGCATATTTTCGTCTTTTTTCGAATGTCGACGTTTTTAACCTTATCTTTTCATATTAGACCTAGGCATCTTCTTTCCTGGGTAGTCAGAATTTTATTTTTAGTTTTGACGTCATAGGTCCAAGTTTTACACCCGTAGGTGAGGCATGGTAGTATTGCTGTATCCATCAATATTTTCTTGGTCGACAGAGGAAGTTGAGATTTAACTATTTCCTTATGGTTCCAGAACTTGTTCCAGGTAATTGCAACTCGTCGGTTTATCTCTTCACTGTTTCTTTCTTTACTAAAAGACATCTGTTTGTCTAGATATATATAGTTTTTTTACAAACTTATTAATATTATTATTAATATTAATAATTTACATCAAATATACAATATTAATAATGTACATCAATCTTTGATTCTTCCACATATCTATCCAATCTCTAACCTGCATGCCAATAAACAAACCGGGCAAAGTCAACTTATGTTCAACGATAGATTGCAGGCCCTCCTTGCCCTATCGATAATTCCGTTTTACGTAGAAAATTTAAATTAGTGAAATTCTCATGTATGTGCTAAAATTATTAATACTTACAAAACTTGTTTAAAAACAATTTTTAATGAAATAACAGGTCTTTAAGTCCCAAAGTTAAACTAAAGTGCGTAGGTGTGGAAAATGGATCGAATATATTGTCATTTACTCATTTTGAAGCCTCGTCTAATGCCTTTTTAAATTTTATAATTTATTGTTAGTTTTAAGATACCTCATTACTAACCTATTTTTATGTACATATCGCAACTTAAGACCAGATATAATATGATGAAAAAACTATAACTGAGTTTTTGTCAGAAATTGACCTTTTCCCCTTTTATGTGAAGTGAACCAAGTGTCTTAATTCTAAATTCTCTCTGCCTCTCTGCTGTGTACAGCGTTGATTTAGGTCGTCGTTTTAGGTCAATTTTTGAAAAAATTCAAAATCATGTTTTTTTGATTAGGTCACTATAATTCTAAAGGTGCGATATATATTGTTTGGCATGATTCAAAACGCCATAAATTAACAACTAAACTGAACTGAAGGCAATCCATTTTTTAATAATGTGTTAGAAATTACAAAAAATAATTTTACGATGGACTCTGGCGTTGTAAGTATCGTATTCATAGTTTTGTTTATAAAGTTTAAATACAAGTGCTTTTCGCGAGTAGATTAGTTTTCTGTGAATATATACACCTATTTGTCGAATTTATATTATAATAATATTAATTAATATCGTTTTGTTTGGTGGGTGTCATATTGTTTATTGTTTTGTGTAATAATTTAAGACTTGTGCCAGATTATTCTTTCAACTAATTTTGATGAATGCTTTACTGAACAATGCTTTCCTTTTTTCAGTGAAATGGAAAACAATGATGGTGATGAATGATGATCAATGCAAGAAATTTAGCGATCACTAAATGTTGTAACTTATAAGAAATGTATTGAAAATAAGGCTGATAAAATTACTAAACATAGTGGTCAAATTAAGAAATAAAAAATATTAATATAAGAGACAAATAAAAAAAAATGATTACATTTTCTTAAATAATAAAACAATTACAATATGTGTTGTTTTCCTTATACACACCGCCAAAAAAAGTAAAAATATAATTTACTTAGAATCTTTTCACTCCTTTAGATTAATAAATATAAAATACATTAACAATTATTCATCTTATAAGGAAATGATATATGAAAGATGTCCTTTCTGTGATATATCCCTACTGAAGAGCTGTCCCTATTATGTACTAGGTAATGAAGGTACTTCAACTCCTGGTACTTCTGTAAAATTTATATCTCTGTGAGTAATAATAATAATAATAAGCCCCCCAAAATCCTACCTTACGTCCTAGCTTAACACCTTGCTAATGGGGGGGGGCGGTAACGTGTACTGATGAAACTTACACGGCCAACAAGGCAAAGGTAACCCATAAATGGAGACACGTCTAAAAAGGAAACAGAGAGGGCCGCTTCCCGAGGGTGATCGTCGGGGCACACCTGGAGCGGACGCTGGGTGTTTCAGCATGCGAACCGTCAGCGGTCTCGAGTCGAACAGGCGGACTCCCACCGACAAATATACTACAGCCGAACACACCACCCAAACCAATAGTCCCATAAAACCATATAGCTCAAGCAGTGAAAGACCTTATACACCTTTCATACTCTCATCACCTTCTTCAACTCATACAGTTGATCACATACCAACTTTAAGTGTTGCGCGGGATGGAGTTCTGAAGTAAACATTTTTATTATGCGTACCTATTACTTAATCACTAAGTTAGAAACAGATTTTACAACACCTACACGAAATATTCAGTCAAAAATATCCTTACATCAATGTTTCCGAGCAAAGAGTATCTGATCAAATGAGAACAATCATTAGAAACAAACTACTGCCTCTGGAGTTGTTGAATCGATTAAAAACAGAAATAAAAAATTAACTAGAATTAGATGGGATATAGATGGAAAATATTTTATTTATTTTTTTCATTTATTCTTTATTGCACACATTTTAAAAAATTAAAAAATACATGTACAAAAGGCGGGCTTAACGCTAAAAAGCATTCTCTACCAGCTAACCTTGTTGTGTGGGAGATAATTGTGTAGGTGCTCAATTATTTAGCTTAACACTAAACTGTTTAAACAAAAAAAAAATAACAAAACAATACAATATGATATACACAAAATACAATATGCTACAAGTCGACCAACAAACACAAAATATTTTTATAAACCAAGCAACACAAACTTATACACAAACTGAAACTTTAACTTGTTTATTAGAAAATGAAATAGAAACTCTAATAGCACCTACACATGTTGTAACAGTATGTACCTGGGATATAAGTTAAAAATAAATAAATAAATAAAATAAAATATGCATGTCAATACACATAAATAACATAGTTAATTATGAATAATACAAACGAAATATTTTTCATAACATATTAATCGAGACGAGTTCGTGTATTGTCGTCCCGAATGGTATTTTTCCCGGGTAACGAGGGTACCTAGTGTTAAGAAACTCCGTTCCCTACTTTCTGCCGAATTTTGGAGGCATTGCGTGTTGAGTTGCAGAACTCGACACCAGAGCGAAGAAAATGAAAATATAAATTTAAGTAAATATTTCATCTCTTCTAGTGGGGATCGAATCCACAACCAGTATGGTTTACAGTCACAGTATGTGCCACTGCGCCACGACTGGCCTCTAGTGATACAAATAGGTTTAATACTAGTTACACATAATACTAATAAATTGAAATTCTTTTTTTAATTTTTTTTAGAAATAGAGATATTACAAACAGCCTTAATTACTAATTAATTAATTTGGAAAGATATTTACAACATTCTTTGTAAAATACATAATATTAGCTCTTTCAAAATAAGGAGCAGGTTCTCAATTAATAATTTTCGATTCGATATTTGAATCATTAATTATTTTGGATTCGATTTCGAAATTGGATTATTCGGTTCGATTTTTATATTTTTTGTAATATGCAATCATTGCAGTTATTTTACAAATCTCCATATATAATAAAAGGATAGAAAAGTCAATTCTGTACATGAAAGATATAAAAAAAATAAAAATTAGGTCGGTTAATATGTCGATTATAGAACCTAAAAAACCACTCAGCAGAATTCTTGTCTGTCTGTCTGTCTGTCTGTCTGTCGGTTTGTTTGTGCGTCAATCACGCAAAAACTACCTGACAGAAATTGATGAATTTTTGCATGGTGTTAACCTAGGGCCTCAAGGTACATTTTTTTTCGGTTTCATTCCGAATTTCATGATAGTTTTCTTTAAAAAAAACAAAAACTGAAAAATACAAATCACCTAAAATACCGATAACTACTGTATGAAATTAAATTAATTTTGGCATGGTAATAGTTCAAAGCCTAATGTCACTTATAGGATAGTTTTTATCATGGAGTATAAAGAATTTTTTGTAGAAAAAATTACATAATTATATTTTTTAATAAAAAAAATCGACTTCTTCAATTTCAACTGGATTTCACACTCTGAACTTAACTAAACTTTCACCAAACTACCCTTTATATGTACCCTTTCTAATAAAAAAAGAATCATTAAAATCGGTTGAATTGATATTGACTTATACGTTCATTTGTCGCGCATATACTTAATGCAAATTTGAGATTTATATGATTTTCTCATAGATACCATTGTTGAATATAAACTAAATTAAAATAAGACTACACGGGACGCATTACCTTTCAAATAAAAAAAGAATAATTAAAATCGGTTCATACAATCAAAAATTCTAAGGTAACAAGGATAAAAATACAGTCCAATTGATGACCTCTTTTAAGAAGTCGGTTAATAGTAATCCGACATAATTAAATTACGACTATTTCATTTAACCACATTTTGAAAGAAGAAAGTAAATTGAGGCCGTTCGTTGCACAGGAGCACAAAGTGTAACTGTTGTGGGTTCGATGACCACGCAAGGAAACGAAATATTTATTTAAATTTATATTTCCATTTCATCGCTCTGGTGTCGAGGTAAAGTGCGGCGTTGAGTTTCATTACTCAGCACGCAATGCCTACAGAATTCCGAGGAAAGTAGGGAACAGAGTGTCTTAACACTAGGTCTCCTATGCCTACCCTGCTGTGTGCGGTATACAACGTGAAGCTAAAAAAAGAAGTATAATCAATATTTGTTTAGTCTACCATAATTATTATTTTAAACGTCAACGTTGGTGATATTAACAAAAATAATAAAGTAAGTATATTTTTTGGGATTAGCTCATATGGCGATATGTAGAATAAAAAGTATTTGGAAAGTAAATTCTGTTTGTGAGTTCATTGTTTATAAAAATTTATATTGTGTTTAGATGGATCACGTGGTGATGTCAATACGTTTTAATGTCATCTTATGTTATCTGTTAAAATAGCGTGAAGCTGATTAAACTTAGTGTTATATTCAAAAGAAATTAATTGTATGTAATACATAATATGTAATTTATTAATACGTTTCAAGTATGAAAAAAAGAAAAAATGCAATATAATTGCATTTGTGTTTCCTTCCTATATTTTGTATTTCTATTATTTATATCGATATATCAGGAACGTAAATGTGGGAACAGAGTTGCATGCCATTTTAGTACAGAGTAACCTCTAAAAAATGTATTTACTAAACTGAATAAAAAGAATGTGTGATTCCTCTATAGAATATATTATTCTATATTATACATAAAACAGGTTAAAACAGTGCATATGAAGGTATCCTCCTAATGTAGTATAACTATTTTCAATTACTATCAACACTACATTGTCGATACTAATGTGGTATTACAATACATTTTGAATATTTTTCCGCCATTAGGATGACATAGACAATTTTTAAAATTTGAAAAAATAATATATTAACTTAAGAACGTTGGTAGTTTTTCAAAAGGTATAAGAATAAAAAATTGCCTAAACTATGCTTCTTCGCAAGTGGTTGTAATAACTATTGGTATCTTTTCACCAAAAAATCACTATAAATATTAAATATGCTCAATTATACAGAGTTTTTTTGTTAGGACCACTTTAAATGAAACCACAGTTTAACTACTCTATAAAAGCCTATTACATATTAAATTAAAAACCCGAAAATAAAAAAGTTATTTTTTCAAACAAAATAAATAATAAAATTATCGTTGTAAAATAAAATACAATTTGTCAAGAACGACGCACGCACACATAAACCTATCAAAGGGAAACCGCCGCATACGCCTCATTGCGAAATCGAGTCGTAGGTTTTGGCGGCAAAGTTTAAAGTTCTAAACATTTTAGTACTATTTTTGTAGTAGTATGTGTTTACATTATTGGTACCTATGCGTAACCGCGTCATACGAAATATAGATATGAATAAACATTGTGAAATGAGAAAAAAACCTACGTCTTCACTGTTGATGTATCTTGCTTAAATTCTTTAGGTACGGGTTTAAACTATTTTACCCTATATGCCCAATTGTAACTGTAACGCGACGTTGTGGGTCCGATCCACACATGCAGGATTGAATTATAATTTAATAATATTTTTATTTCGCACATCAGTCACACATTATACCCAATATCTTACACTAAGTTGCCCTACTAAGGGCGGGATAAAGCGTGGATCTGGTTTTAACTTTATGTGAACCGATTAAAATAAAGTCCAATCCAGTTGAGGCCAGTCGTGGCGCAGCGGCACAAAGTGTGACTGTAAAACCGACTGGTTCTCTGAGTTCGATCCCCACACGAGGAGATGAAATATTTACTTAAATTTATATTTCCATTTCTTCGCTCTGGGGTCGAGGTTAAGCACGGCGTTGCGTTCTGCCACTCAACACGCAATGCGTCCCGAATTCGGTAGAAAGTGGGGAACGGAGTGTCTTAATACTAGGTTCCTCCCTCTGACTAGCATGAAGCTGCTTAAAATAAAACTAATACTTAATATTTAAGGGCAGTTTGCCAGAATACAAACAAAAAAGTATTTAAATCGGTTAAGCCGTTTCTGAGATTATCGCACATATAGTAAGTATCGATAAGTTGTGTTTTTATTTCAAACATTCAATTGCAGATTCTTATGGGAGGTACGAAAATGCGACCTAAAGTTTTAACAACTTTCTCATAAAAAATCTTCATTACGTTGCAAACATACATTATAAGTATATCAAGACACGAACATAATTCAGTGTGTTAAGTAAATAATTCTGTGGTTTAAGCGGGCGAAGCCGCGAGCGGGTCGCTAGTAATATTATAAATCCTTACCCAAATCAATAACTTTACATTTAAGGCAGTTTCTTAACGAATAAATAAAATTATCCATTGACATCAACATATTTGAAAGTCAGTCAATTATGTTTATTAAATGAACAATTATGTAGTTGAAGCGGGCGAAGTCGCGGGCGGGCAGATAGCTATAAGGCTAAGTATAGATATGGATTGGTATATATTTTATTATATTATACCGCAACTTAGTTCTCATCCACTTCCATTGGTTGGCTGGAAGAGATTTCTTTTAGAGATAAGCCCACCATTGTAAACAATCTTTACAATTTTATTATTTCTTTGTATTTATTTACATGCAATAAAGAATACATATATATATATATATATTCATAGGCAAACTAATGCCTTGAGTTTATTCAAATGACGATAAGTTTTTTTTATTGAACCAATTTTGATAAAACAATACTTAATATTACTAATGAAACTGATTTACTTAAAATTTAAAGTATATATATATATATATATATATATATATATATATATATATATATATATATATATATACTTTAAATTTTAAGTAAATCAGTTTATATATATATATATATATATATATATATATATATATATATATAAATTTAGTAATAAATAAAACCCAAAAAACATTCGATATTTACTCATAACATTTATTTATTTTATAAACTCAACGAAGCTAAACTAAACAAACTAACTTGAGAAAAGATTTTTTCATTAATTCAATAATGCCGCCCCTGTTTTTTTATCAAACACCTGCACGGACGCGTCACCAAATAGACCAATCTCTACGTCTTCTACGAATGTCACTTCCCTTGGCAAATTTCCATTTAACAGTACGTCTCCAATCCATGGTGCCCAGAAATGGTGTCCGTTATACCTTTTTTTATAATTGACAGCTACATTACCTTGTAAAAATAAAACGAATTCGACTTCAATGCTCATCGTGCTTCGGGTTGCAGATAGGACTGCTGTAGCTGACTGTCCTGGCTTCAACTCCACTTCCATACTACTACTTGTTGCTAGAACCACTGCCTCTGATTTCTCTTCACTCCTACCAACCCTTGAGCTGTACGTAAAAGTCGTCATGCCCGCTATTTTGGCCACTACAACATTGAAGTCATATTCGATTTCTTGCGACACAGATACCTGCCTACCACGTGTCCAAGATGTGGTGAGTGTATTTTGAACAGTATGACTAATTCCAGCATTCACTTTAATAGTTTTACGGGATAAATTGTCAAAATGCTGTTTTGACACTACAATAGTTTTAATTGAGGTCCCTTTCAATTTAGCAGATCTAATTCTCATCACCCGCCTTACCTGTTCCCATTGATATCTTTTGTATAGGTCACCCCAAGGTGTCGGACTTTTGAGAAAAACGTCAGTAGGCATCTTACCGTATCTGGCTCTAACAGCTCGTTTTAAAGTCTCCGTGTCGATTTTGAATAGCTCTATTTCTCTATCTCCTATTATAGCTTCATCAGTACCTGCATGTCCTATGAATAGGTCAGATAGATTTTTTCCAGCTTCAATTTTTATAGAAATTCTTGCTTCAGCAGTAATTACTATGGCAAGAAAGAACGTCGTCACGAAGTACATTTTATTTTTATAAAAAATAATGTGTATGTAATATAATTTACAAATCCGTAACTATGTCACGTAAATAGTAACAGTACAGTAATTTTTATAAATGTAATTTTTTTACAACGTTCATCCGCTTTATAAATATATGATTTTTGGGATCCATTAATAATAACATTTATATTATAATAAGAAAAATATATACTGTGGCAGTCGTGGCTCAGAGTCACAAGGGTGTGACTGTAATGCGACTGTTGTGAGTTCGAATTCCACTTGAGGAGATGAAATATTTAATTAATTTATAATTCCATTTCTTCGCTCGAGGTATCGAAGCAAAGCGCGGCGTTGAGTTCCCCTACTTGACTCGCAAATCCCTCAAAATTCGGCGGACTTGGGGAACGGAGTGTCTTGTTCAAAGTTCCCTATGCCTACCCTGCTGTGTGCGGGATACAGCGTGAAGCTATTTATTTTTTTATTTTAAATTATATACAGGGTAGAAGCGACTACGAACGAATTACGAATATATATATATATATATATATATATATATATATATATATATATATATATATATATATATATATATATATATATATATATATATATACGAGACGTAAAAAAATATAAGTCATTTATTAGTAATTTCATACTGAATAAGCAAATTTATTTTTGTTAACTTTATTCACCGCATCATCATAAATATTCATAATTTTCCAAGTACAATCCTGAAATCGGTACAGAACCCTCTGTGAGCGAGTCTGACTTGCGCTTGGGCGATTTTTTCGTAAATACACTTAAATAAATATTTGTATTGCATATTTCAAGCAGGTGTAGCTGCACGGGTTGGCTAAGTATTAAATATTTCTCATTTTAAATATTTATTTAAATTTATATTTTAATTTCTGCGCTCTGGTGTAGGGGCAAAGTATGGGCGACCCTTAATACTGCTAATAATAGGTTACAACATACTACTAATACTAGGTTCCTTCTACCTACCCTGTTGTATGCAGGACACAGTGTGAAGCTGGAAAAAAAATAATTTGAATTTTGATTAGTATGTTGTGAATTTCCATAAATTGATAATACTATTCTTTTTAATTGTGATATTTTATTAAAAACATGTACATATAGGTATGTTATAATTTAGTTTCTTTATTTAATTTATTTATTAAAAGTATTATTATGTTGAATGTTTCATCGATCTGGTTTACTTCCTGATGTTTATTTTCTTAATCTTATTTTCCGAATCTTAATTTTCTTAAAATATGTAATTGATGAACTATGAACAACAGAATGCTTTTAGGTTTTTTTTACTTGAGAAAATACATAATTTTTACAGTGGGGAACTATTGTTTTATATTTATATTTTATTTAATATGTGTCATTTATATATTTCAATATTGTTACTTATTTATTTATCATTTCCATACATACATGCATGCATTTAATAGATTTTATATATTTTATAGTAAGTATTCGTATTTAGTTTATTTATATGAAAGCGCTCGCTGCCGTCAACTGAACCGGTAAGGACTTGTAATATTTACTCCTACCTTTTAGTCGACAGCATATTTTATAAATAATATTCTTTCTGCCCTGATGCTTAATATTCGATCTGCCCACCTAAGCTTAAACAGACAGTGGTGATGCGAAGATGCTTTGATAGCATAGATAATGTAAAACTCATGCATGATCTAAATAGTATCTACTGGATTTGTATATTTGGCGCTAAGTCTGTCAACGACCAAATAAACCTCTTTAATTCTTTTTTCTTTTGATCGAACTTTTTGATATTCATGCCCCCCTTAGAGCCTATGAAATTAAAATATCTCCGTGGTTGACTAAGGATATCAAAGTAGTCATGGCCAAACGCAATAATGCAAAGTCTAAATACAAGAAAAATTCTACTGATGAAAACTTGCATAAGTACAAAATACTACGGAACAGATGCAATAAGACTTGCAGAGATGCTTGGTGTAACTACATTCATGCATCAATTGATAGCAACAACTTTAAAAGATTTCGAAAATTTCTGGACGCGATGGGTATAGGTGGCAGGCGTACAAATCTTATATCTGTCATAAGCAGCTGCATGGATTTAGAAATCCTAAATATGTTTTTCTCAACTGTTAATCGGATGGATAGTAATACTAAAATCAAAACCCTCCAATCACTATCACAATTTCCTGAACCTCTAACTACCTCCTTCCTATTTACGTCTATTACTCTAGCAGAAGTACGAAGGCATGTGATTGCTATCAAATGTGATGCGACAGGTAGCGACAACGTAAGCTGACGCATGATCTTGTTAACCCTTAATTCTGTTATTCCTATATTATGTCACATTTTTAACTGCTCCTTATTCTCTTGCGAATTTCCTGATGTTTGGCGTCATGCACTAGTGATCCCTATTACAAAAATATCCAACCCCACTTCCTTCTCAAACTACCTTCCTTCTCAAATTTCCAAAGTACTTGAACGCATTGTGCACGACCAGTTATATCTGTTCCTATATGAAAACAATATCCTGTCGTTTTTCCAGTCCGGTTTCTGTCCTGGCCATTGTACAGTAACAACACTTAACAAAGTATGTGATGACATTAGATATGGCATTGATAACCAACAAGTTACTACACTTGCGTTATTAGATTTTTCTAATGCGTTCAATACAGTTGATTTCTCGCCGGTTGGCGAGTTCGGCGTAAGCCTCCCTCGCCCAGTCCGCAGACTCTTCGAGCACCATTGCTTCGCAGGAGAAGGAGACCGCATCCCACGACGCCTCGCTGCCGGCCATGGCCTTGACCACGGCCGGCAGTGAGAGGTCGTCCCCTATGACTTCGCGCGAAGCACCCATGCCCCGTGAGCACCTGTGTGGTGCGGAAGGTTAGGACGCCGTGACGCCGCGCTAACCACTGACGAAGCCCAGCGCGCCCCGATGAGGAGCGGGAAGCCGCGATAAGAATGTGGGAATCTCGGCTGGCGACACCATCTGCCGGCCGGTTAACGATCGAGGCTGTTCGTCCAGTGTTCCGCCAGTGCTTAGCGCGGCGTGACGGCTTCCTAACCTTCCGCACCACCAAGTGCTTTTGGGCATGGCTGCTTCGGGGGTTACCTGTGTCGGATCGCTGGGAGGGAGCCCGACGCTCGCTCACTTAGTTTTGTAGCAACCTGCTACAAAACTAAGTGAGGTCCAGCGCTCAAAGGTGGCAGCCCCACCATGGACCTAGGATGCAGAGCGCACTCACTCATCTGATATTAACCTGATTACGAAAGCAAAAGAATATCTTACAATACAAATAAAAAAAAAAATGACGAGAGGTGAAAATTTATAAGTCATTTATTAGTCATTTCATACTGAATAAATGTCTTGTTATAGGTGAAGGCAATTTTTAACTGGATCTTTTTTTTACCATGCATTCTCCTACTGTGTAACATTTGCCCTTTTTTACCGTACAATCTCCTTCGTGTTTTCTCCACACAACGTGACATTGGCGAAGTGATATGTGCTCTACTGGCACGCTCGGAACGCCATAATCAAAGAACTATACCATAGTGAATAAGTGTAAGTATGTACTCGCAAACTTGTATTTGTTAACTTTATTCACCGCATCATCAAAACCTCAGGTATTTGCCAAGCACAATCCTGAAATCGGTACAGAACCCCCTGTGAGCGAGTCTGTCTTGCGCTTGGTCGGTTTTTTCTTAAATACACTTGAACAAACATTTGTATTGCATATTTTTAACATTTTTTAAAGTGTTATTCCACACTTAGGAAAGAAAAATATCTTTTAAAAAAACGTATAAAAATTTTCAGGAGGCGCAGGTTCGACTCCCGTTACTTTAAAAATTTTATACGTTTTTCTAAATAAGTATTTGTATTGCATATTTCAAGCAGGTATAATAGGTTTGTGTATATTGAAAATAATTTTAAAAAAATTAGCTGGTGATAAAGGATAATTAACAGAATCCATTTCCAACATTTTTGGATTTTTTGTCTGTTTGTCTGTTTATCTGCTTATGTCAAAACGCATCACGTAAAAAGTACACAATAAATTTAAGCAACTTTTATACATAAAAATTACAAGTAAATCAAAGTAACTTTTAGTGTTTATTTCATTGTAATCGCTTCACTCTATCAGAAGATATAAGTATTTAAGTTTTCAAGAAGTTTGTATTTGAGATAGTAAAAAATCGATACAAGTAATGCTATCTATTGACAATAAATAGTAGGTACTAACGAACCTTGATACTCTCTTCCATACACGTAACGCTATCTATTGACAAGAAATAGTAGGTACTAACAAATCTTGATAACGCAAAAAACGTTCTGTGGAGTTAAACACTAATTACGACGGGAGGAATATTAATCATTTTAATACTTTAGCACAACATAGTTTTCGGTTAGTATAATTCTATGTTGTGAAATTTAACATAAAAACAGCATTTTTATACTGTCCTTAACTTTAAGCCTAAATAGATGGCGCTTTGCATAAAAAAAATATTTTTTATAGTTTGGAAAGGTTACCGCTACACTCTATCAAAAAATAATGTACTTAAAGTTTTAAAGATATTTATATTTGAAAAAAAAAAGAAACATACGCAATGATATCTATTGATTACATATGATAATGAATGTTGCTAACGCATAAAACATATTGTTGAGTTATTATTTGCTAGACGTTAATTACGTCGCGTAAGTGTAATCTATACTTATAATAAATTTAACATAAACATAGTAGTATTTTTTTAACAGTGTTCGAATAGTTCAATTGTAAGTCCAATAGATGGCGCTGTGCATAAAACGTCGTTTTCTGAATCGCGCTGGCAATATTCTGGGCAAAAGAATGACTTTATAAATTTTTTACAGTCAAGTTTTACCCGCTCACTTGCAAGCGGAGTAAAATGTCACTTTGTAACAAGCTGACAATGTACAAAACTTGCATCCGTCCCGTCATGACCTATGCTTGTGTCGTGTTCGCACTAGAGCTGTAAAAGTAACGAAGTCGAGCGTACCCGTATGTATACGGTACTATAACAAACAGTACTCGTTACTTTCGTATCGTTACTCGTTACTTCTGATACGGTATAACTTGCAATGTTCGGTTGGACCATTGAGTCGAGTCGTATTACGTACGCGCGCCATGCGGTATGTCACTACTCACTGTATCGTAACATTTTTAATTTGAATAAAACTCATTTGTATATGCTTATTTTGATGCAGATCTTTTTTTTAGCTTCGCAAAGAGTTCCGCACATCGCAGAATAGGCCGAGGGGAGTAGTAGTGTTAAGATATTTCGTTACCATTAAAAAAAATTTTTTTTTCACTTTCTGCCGCGTGTTTAAAAGACCTCAAGTCTTAAGTACACTGTCACAAGTCCCCTGCAATAAATTTAGTTTTATTTAATACTAACAGTTTAAAATACAACACGCAGCTTATCACTACACATACACACGCACATACATATTCGGAACTTGCGTGAAACAGTGTAGATACAAATCACACATATACCCAAAGGGAAGAATGTTCACTTCATACAAAAAAAAGGGGGACAAAACGGCACGGCTGCCATATATCGTGTGCCTACAAAAACAATATTTCAAATTTACAGCCTCAGATATGGGCAGGGAATTCAAAATTTGGTTAATATTTGAATAATAGCACTTTTTTAATCAAAACCAGAATGATTCACTCTTTCAAAATCAATTGGAAATATTATTACTTAATTTAAACAAAAATATTTCCAAATGATTTTGAAGGAGTGAAGCATTTCTGGTATAATAATAATACAAGATAAATACAGAAATAAAACGAATAAAAATTTTATACTTTTTTATTGCTTATAAACATTTGTCACTATTATATTTATACAAATAGCATTCTTGCAAATCAAATAAAATTGTGATATGAGATAGTCTATATTATTGCAACAAGACAAACTTGTCCTTTTATGTTAGAAACAATAATTAATATTTATATAAGTAAAATAGATTATAATCTGTAAAATAATCATAATTTATATATTTATAAACTCATAACATTGTAGGCAGTTACATTGTTAAAGTTAAATATTTATTTATAGTCCAGGTCAAATTTCAATTAACAAAACCATTCCTGTTTACTATTCTATTTTAATTAAATAAATATTTTAAGTAGATGTTGTGTTATATTGTTGAATTTTTGTTTTTTGAAACAATTACACAATAATAAAAATAATAAAGTTTAATGAACTTAAGTGTTGGTCAAATTAAATCTAACATTAATATGCTACCCTGCTGTGTGTATATTAAAAAAAACTTCATGATGTATCCCAGCATGAAGCTGTTTTCCATATCACTCCATCCATATCACAAATTATAGCTCCAATACTTAAGCCATTTTAAACATTTTTGTTGAATCTGGAAACCAAAATACACATAATTAATATAACAACTAGTATCACAAATCTTTACAAATATGCCTTTAAGTTCAAGTTTATATTTAGCGATCACTTACCTATATAATTTAAAGTTCTTCACGATAACTCACCACATTTGAGACGTCTCAAGTTCTCCCATTGCTTAGATATAAATATTCAAATACCTAAAGATAGTGAATTCGTAAATGCAATAGAAAAGTAAATATTTTCGCCAAAAAGAAACAGTAGGTTGGCCCTTTGGGAATTGTAATATTGCCATATCAAAATATAATTCTACTACTGTGCTTTAAATGTCGGTTACATAAATTGTTTCTAATATAGATTAAAAACTTAATATAACTAAATTACACTGCAATTTTTTGTTTTCATTTTTTAATTACAATTTAAGATCAAACTTCATTCCTTTTCGGAGTTGCATTTTATAATGTTACCTTGCATACATGAAACATTGTAAAGAAAGTTATTTATTTAATATTTAATAACTATATCACAAAAACATTTCCTAAATCCTTAAAAAAATATATTAAAAAAAATACTAATTAGTAGTTTTACTTTAGTATAGCTAGTATACTAAATACTCATAAATCTGTCAACGTCAAAAAGTAAGCATTATGAAAGACCCAATTAATTAAAATGTATTCTTCGAGACCCATTTACAATTTCCAGCTGACCACTATACGTATACACGCACATAAATGTTCGGTACTTGCGTGTACCGAAACAGTGTAGGTACAAATGATACGAAACATACGGGTAACGAAATGCATTCGTGAGTACCGTTTCGGTACTCGGTACTAGATGGCGCACCCGTTACTAAGTAACGAATACATACGGTTTGCTACAGCTCTAGTTCGCACACACTAAGATAGGCCTCCTTCAGAGGGTCCAAAATAAATTTCTACGAATCGCATCCGGATGCCCATAGTACGTTCGCAACGTTGACCTCCACAAAGACTTCGAGCTAGAATCGCTCAAGGAATTCTGCAAGCGCCTGGCCAAGCGCTACTACGAGCGTGCAGATTCCCATTCTAACTCACTGATCGTCGAAGCGTGTAAGTACGCTCCTCATCCACACCCGAGTCTTCGACGCCCCAGAAGCATTCTTCTGGATCCTGACGACCCAATAACTGCTGCCAACGCTCATTACACAGGGAGGATTCACTCCTCAGTCCCACGTCCCACTCTCCGCCGCCGTAAGAGGCGGCGAGGCCAGTCATATCTCTGACTCTGTTTATAAAAATATCCCGCAGTATTATTTCATATGTTACAAGCACACGTACCGACATTGCACTATTGCACCTGTATGTTGCATGTATGTATGTGTCAAGGGTATTTTAGGATACGAAAACACCTCAAAATCCTTTTAAGATAACTTTATTGATTGTCTGTCTGTCAACAGTATTTTGTACAAGATCGCTTAAAGGTTAGATAACTCAATGTTCAAGTCTATATTCCCTTAGAGCACAAAAAAATCTATCTTCTAAATCATCGCAATCAAATGACGATGACGGGTTTATGCACCGTTATTTATCGCATTTTCTATCAAAACTACATACTTCCTGTTGATACACAATTACGAAATTTATTAAGAAGTTAAAACTTACGGCACGTATAAAGGAAAATTCCAAAATTATTTTTCAAAAATTGACAACTTTTTGTATTTGTGTCACAGAAAAAAACTATTAGGTACAAATTTTATTCTGTACTTAATTTGATACAAAATGACAACTTTAATAAGTTATTCTGTTGGAACTCAACGAAAGTCCGAAACTCTCGGGTCATGGGTACGACTTGAACTTGACCAAAAATTTTGATTATTTAAAGATTATATGAAAATGCCTGAAAACGTGATTTCTATGTATATTCTGTATACCAATTATATATTTACTTAAAATATGTTACTAATTTAAAAACTGTACAGGAGCATATATAAGTTACTTTAAAAAGAATACCGTGAATCCAAATAAATAAATTAATAATTAAGGCTGTTTGTAATATCTCTATTTCTTAATTGAATAATCATCTAATACAAGCGGGCAAAGCCGCGGGCAGGCCGCTAGCGGCAAAATTTTAAATATTTATTAAAATTTTTAATTTCATTTCTGCACTCTAGTGTAGGGACAAAGTATCGTCGTTGAGTTCCACCTCAAAACATGCCGCTGTGCCAACGTGTATTTAGACCCACAGGCTTTCAACTCCTATCCCAACAATTAACTCGACTCGACGGAAATGCCATGATTTTCAACCAATAAATAAGCGTATCTGCAAAATCCGGCTTAAAGGACGATTTAGGAACTACACAATTATCAACGTTCACACACCAACAGAAGAATCGGACCCGGAAGAAAAGGAAATTTGGTACTATACAGTTGAACATATATACTCTCATTCTCCCAAGACATATTAAAATTATCATCGGGGATTTTTACGCTGTCGGCAGCGAAGATATATACAGGCCAGTTGTAGGGAAACACAGTCTGCATAAGGAGTGTAATGACAACGGCGCCCGCCTCGTCGCCACAATACAACATCGGAGAATTATTCAATACCCCAGAAGGGTACCGGTCTCCAGGAGGCCGGAGAATCCCTCCATGCTACGGCTCGCAAACGATATGTTGCAGGGGAGGGGCCTGAGACGGTCGGAGTCGGTATGGAGTTAGAGAAGGGCGGAGTGAATGTGGCGCCCGAGGAGGGCGGAGGAAGTTGTCGGTGTTGTTGCAGCATCACAGGGTAAACATCGGAGTGTGTCTGTGTTGAGTATCGTTGCGGAGGGGTCAGTTGGAGATAGCCAGAAAGCAGGAGTGTGGAAGGAGCCAAGAGTGGTTTTGACCAGATTGGACGATGTTGACGGAATGTTGACTGTCGGTAGTGTCAGGTTGAGGTAAGGGTCCGGATCGTCATATGGACGGTTATGAGGAGCGTCTGAGTCAAAGGACTCAGATACTGAAAGTTTTGTGTCGATGGTATCGGGGAGGTCAAGGGTACGAACACAATACTTAAAGGACTGACGGAAAAGGCCTCGGAAGCCGAGCGACCAGTCAGCGTCCTATGGTGACGGAGAGCCAGAGAGACTGTAGAGGACAGGGAAAGGTCTCAGTGAGGCAGAAAAGAAAGAGTTGCTGCTGAGGTAAAGAGCAGGAGGGGTCAGATGCCACTGCAACCGTGCTGGCTAGGCCTAGCTCCAGGCTCTCGGACATGACTCTACCGTCCGAAAAACAGCAGAACGAGGCCATACTTGCATGTGACTTCCAAAATCAGGTGGTTGAAAGTCTAGCGGTGATAAGAAAGGTTGCCAGCAAATCAGACAACCTAAAAAGAACTTACACAATGATGTTTAAAAAAATACCATTTATAGTGATAAGGATTAATGCAGAGGCATGAACCATATTATGGTTTGATTATTGTCAGCAATTTTGTTAACTTAAAAATTAAAAAAAAATGGTTATATTGTCATAACTTTTTTATAGATATTGATACGATCTATAATAATGTAGAACACTATTTTGTTCTATCATCAATAGTTTTCGCAACGCACGCGATGATAGAATTTTTAAGATCAATTTCTTTACACCTTGAGTTACGTTATTGCATTTTTATTAGAGATCTCTATTTTTTTTAAAACGTAGTATAACCTATGTGGATCAATAAAGATGCAACTTTCTAATAGAGAAAGAATTATTGAAATCAGTACAGTAGTTTTTATGTGAAAACAATATAAACAAACATATATTCAAAAATATAAAAAAAAAAGAATACAATAATAGTATAGACAATATTATTAGTAGGTACTAAGTATTTATGGCATTAAATTTAATTTAGTACTAAATATTTTTACATAAAACATATAATAAAATAAATATTATTAAAGTATATTGATGATATTCGTATGTCAGCTGATACCCAAAAAATATTCGATATTTACTCAATATGTTTATTATTAACCTCAACGAAGCTAAATTAAACAGAATTCAACTTGAGAAAAGATTTTTTCATTAATTCAATAATGCCGCCCCTGTTTTTTTATCAAACACCTGCACAGTCGCTTCACCAAATAGACCAATCTCTATGTTTTCTACAAATGTCACTTCCGTTGGTAAATGCCCATCCCTCAGCACATTTCCAATTGTTGGCGCCCAGAAATGGTGTCCGTTATACCTTTTTTTAAAATTGACAGCTACATTGCCATGTAAATTTAAAGCGAATTCAACTTCTATGTTCATTGTGCTTCGGGTTGCAGATAGGACTGCTGTAGCTGACTGTCCTGGCTTCAACTCCACTTCCATATTACTACTTGTTGCTAGCACTACTGCCTCTGATTTCTCTTCACTCCTACCAACCAATGAGCTGTACGTAAAAGTCGTCATGCCCGCTATTTTGGCCACTACAACATTGAAATCATATTCGATTTCTTGCGACACCGATATCTGCCTATTACGTGTCCAAGATGTGGTGACTGTATTTTGAACAGTATGACTAATTCCAGCATTCACTTTTATAGTTTTACGGGATAAATTGTCAAAATTTTGTTTTGACACTACAACAGTTTTAATTGAGGTCCCTTTCAATTTAGCAGATCTAATTCTCATCACCCGCCTTACCTGTTCCCATTGATATCTTTTGTATAGGTCACCCCAAGGTGTCGGACTTTTGAGAAAAACGTCAGTAGGCATTTTTTTGTATCTGGCACTAACAGCTCGTTTTAAATTATTCGTGTCGATTTTGAATAGCTCTATTTCTCTATCTCCTATTATAGCTTCATCAGTACCTGGATGTGTTATGATTATGTCAGATAGATTTCTTCCAGATCTAATGTTTATAGAAATTCTTGCTTCAGCAGTAATAAATATGGCAAGAAAGAACGTCGTTACGAAGTACATTTTATTTTTATGAAAAATTATGGATATATAATTTACAAATCCGTGACTATGTCACGTAAACGGTAACAGTACAGTATTTTTTTATAAATGTAGTTTTTTAATAACGTTCATCCGCTTTATTAATATATGATATTAGGGATCCGTTAATGATAAAATTTATATCATAAAAACAATATATATTGAAGCCGTCGTGGCTCAGGGGCAAAAGGGTGTGACTTTAACGTGACGGGTGTGGGTTCGATTTCCACTTGAGTCCACTCGACTTTCTCCTTTAAATATTTCATATCTATTTCTTCACTCGAGGTATCGAGGCAAAGCGCGGCGTTGAGTTCCGCCACTCAACACGCAGTGCTTTCAGAATCCAGCAGAAAGTGGGGAATGGAGTGTCTTAACACAAGGTTTCCTCTGCCTACCCTGCTGTGTGCGGGATACAGCGTGAAGCTGATTCATACTGAATAAGTGTAGGTATGTACTCGCAAACTTGTTTGTTAACTTAATTCGCCGCATCATCAAAACATCAGGTATTTTCCAATCACAATCCTGAAATCGGTACAGAACCCTCTGTGAGCGAGTCTGACTTGCGCTTGGCCGGTTTTTTCTTAAATACACTTAAACAAACATTTGTATTGCATGCACTGAGCGGGTCCGTTAGTACTCTATATGTTTAAATAAATTATGTCAATTTAAACTACTAAGTTCGACAAATTTGCTAATTGCCGTAACATTTTAAACAACTGTTTCACAGAATTGTCTGAATCTTATTTTTTAATTTACATATTGGTAAAAACACCGACATTTCAAGGGATCTAGACCGGAGTATACGCGGGAAAAACCAAATTAATAAATTATTACCATTTTGCGAGCAAAATCAAATAAATTTCCTAAAAAGTTAAATTACCTGATAAGGCGTGGCGTAGTGAAACCAGCATGTGACTTTAAATACGACTATTGTGGGTTCAGTTCCCCCTTGTAGAAATTAATTATAATTTATTAATATTTAGAGGTCAGTGGGGCACAGAGTGTGACTGTATACGCGACTAATTGTGGGTCCCCACTCGAGGAAATGAACTATTTATTTACCTTTATATTTCCATTTTCTTTGCTCTGGTGTCGAGGCAAACGCGGTCTTGAGTTCTGACAATTCACTCAAAACGCAATGCTTCCGGAATTTGGCTTGAAGTGGGGAAATGGAATGTCTTAACACAAGGTTCCCTCTGCCTACCCTGCTGTGTGCGGAATACAATTTGATTTGAGTTTATTATATTTTAATTTCTTGGATTTGGTAACAAGGCAAAGAGTGGCATTAAGTTCCGCCGTTTAGTACGCAATGCCTCGAAAATTGTGCGGAAAGTAGGGAAGACAATGTCTTAACACTAAATGCTGTTTGCATCCTCTGCTACATGCGGGATATTAGTTTATTAGCGTAAAGCTAAAATAAAATACAGTTTACCTGTATCTATACACCTATACATATAAATACATTTAAAAGGTATTTTTGTAATATCAAAATAACTGTGTTTACATGAAACTAAATCACAATTAAACAATTTTAACATTTGTGTCTGTCTCTCTGTTTATCCAGACTAACCTGGACGGCTGAACCGATTGTTATGGAACTAACACTAAAACATAGAGAAGGTAGTGGAGCAACATAAAGGCTATTTTGATAAAATGCAAAAAGTGATATTAATTTAAAGTATGTTGTTCGACAAACTTGCTACTTTGTAATCAATAATTGGCCAAATGTTAAGTTTTTAATATTTCGCGTTTTATATTGTTTGTAAATTTTTATTTGTATGATTACAGAAAAAACTCCACATTATATATGATTATATATTATTATGTAGACCGAGATCTCAAGATTAAAATTTATGACGAAGCCAGATCTTACAATATAAATAAATAAAAAACTACGAGAAGTGAAAATGTATATGTCTCTTATCACTCATTTCATACTGAATAAGTGTACGTATGTGCTCGCAAACTTGTGTTTGCTAACATCAAACCCTCAGGTATTTTCCAAACACAATCCTGAAATCGGTACAGAACCCTCTGTGAGCGAGTCTGACTTGCGCTTGGTCGGTTTTTTCTTAAATACACTTAAACAAACATTTGTACTGCATATTTTTAACATTTTCAAAGTGTTATTCCACACTTAAGAAAAAAAAATATATTTATAAAACGAATAAAAATTTCCGTTCAAATTTTTGTACCTTATTATTGCATATTTCAAGCAGTTGTAGCTGCACGGGTTTGCTTGTATTAAATATTTCTCATTTTAAAAATTTATTAAAATTTATTCAGAGGAGAGAAAGAGGCCAGTCGTGGCGCAGTGGCACAAAGTGTGACTGTAAAACCGACTGGTTGTGGGTTCGATCCCCACTCGAAGAGATGGAATATTTACTTAAATTTATATTTCCATTTCTTCGCTCTGGTGTCGAGGCAAAGCGCGGCGTTGAGCTCTGCCACTCAACCCGCAATGCCTCCAAAATTTGGCAGAAAGTGGGGAACGTTGTCTTACACTAGGTTCCCTCTGCCTACCCTGCTGTGTGCGGGATATAGCGTGAAGCTAATTTAATTTAATTTAATTTAAATTTATTCATTTCCGCACTCTGGTGTAAGGACAAAGTATTGGCGTTGAGTTTCATTAACCATGTTTGATTAACCATGAACAACAGTATGCTTCTAGTTTTTTTTGAACTTGAGAAAATAAATAATTATTACTGTAGTAAATTATTATTTATATTTAAAGTTTATTTTAATATGTGTCATTTATATTCTCCAATATTGTAATTTATTTATTTATCATTTATATACATACAGACATTAAATAGAATTTATATATTTAAATCAAATCAGCTTCATGCTGTATTCCGCACACAACAGGGTAGGCAGAGGGAATCTAGTGTTATGACACTCCGTTTCCCACTTTCTGCCGAATTGCGGAGGAGGAGGTATTGCGTGTTGAGTGGCAGAATTCAACGCCGCGCTTAGCCTCGACTCCAGAGCGAAGCAATGGAGATATAAATTTAAGTAAATATTTCATCTCTTCGAGTGGGGATCGAACCCACAACTAGTCGGTTTTACAGGCACACTTTGTCCCCTATGCCATTACCGGCCGCTCGCTGGCCAGCTGGCCGACTGGTTTTTATGAAAATAAATTTAATTAACATACATTTATTTAATTATGATAAAAATAAAAACAACATGTAATATTTTATATATTTTATTATAATAACTCCTCCCAATAGTTATTACAACGCATGCAAGGCAAGAAACATGTTAGAAAGTTGTTTAATTCTATTAGAATTATAAGAACTGCCAACAATATAAAAAAAAATCAACATTATTATAGCTAATAAAACATTTTCTATAAATAAAAAAAATGTCTATGCTTTCCACCTGAAAAACGCTTTATGGGCGAAACAATATTAAATACATATAAGTATATAGATACCACATTAGTATCGATACTGTACTGGTAATAATAATTGAAAAAATAGATATACCACGGGATACCTTTGTAAGCAACGTTTAAAGCTGTTCATTATGGAATATATATCTAGCAACAGTATATCTCTATAGATCTCTCTCTTTCTCATAAAGGAATGACACAGTAACACCTATATTTTTAGATGTCCCTCTGTACTACGATGGCGGCTCTGTTCTAGTTAATTTGCACACTTTCCTTAGAAAATTAGTTATCGTGGCATAACTCTAACAATTACAAATGGTATCGTAAACTTTTTTGTAGATATTGATGTCTTCTATAAAATTGTAGTACATCACTTTGCTCTATTGTCGATAATTCCCACAGCGTACGTATAAGGTTCTTTTGGTATTTTTTACACGTTAATAGTCCAATTGTAAGTTTTTCTTTTTTTTAAATCGGTCCCGTAGTTTTGGGGCCTATTCTGTTCAAGTAAAGAAACAAAAAAAATTAATCGATTGTCTTCATAGTTTTAGTGATATTGATGCACCTCCCCCTCACCCCCGAAGTGCCACGCCACTACGGTGCGCGAGACCACACACTCCGCATTTTTTATTATCACAGGATTTTCTTTAGATTGACATTTTTGAATTCGTTATATAATATTTTGAATGGAATGTCCGATTTTATCATTTAAAAAGTCTTTTACTGGTATTGAAATGATGTTTAAAAAAATATCATTTATAGTGATAAGGATTAATGCAGAGGCATGAACCATATTATGGTTTGATTATTGTCAGCAATTTTGTTAACTTAAAAATTAAAAAAAAATGGTTATATTGTCATAACTTTTTTATAGATATTGATGCGTTCTATAATAATGTAGAACACTGTTTTGTTCTATCATCAATAGCTTTCGCAGCGCACGCGATGATAGAATTTTTAAGATCAATTTCTTCACACCTTGGGTTACGTTATTGCATTTTTATTAGAGATCTCTATTTTTTTTTAAAACGTTAATATGTGGATCGATAAAGATGCAACTTTCTAATAGTGAAAGAATTATTGAAATCAGTATAGTAGCTTTTATGTGAAAACAATACAAACAAACATACATACGAAAATATAAATAAAGAGGAATATAATATTAGTATAGATCATTTTAATAGTGGTTTAAGATTTTTATTTCTCATAAGAATACAAAATTCACTTACATGAGACAATAACTAAGTTAGTATATGGTTTATTGACAAATGAAATGTAAGGTAGGTATTAGAAACATTTGTACGGAATAAGATCAACTGGAAGTGCCACTTAGTAATCTTAGTCATTAGCATGAAGATATTTTATTTACTTGGCATAGTAGGTACTATTTATGTCAATAAATCTAATTTATATTTTCATTTCTTCGCTCTGGTATCGAGGCAAAGCGCGGCGTTGAGTTCTGCCACTCAAGACGCAATGCCTAAAAAATTCGGTAGAGAGTGGGTAACGGAGTGTCTTCACTAGGTTCCCTCTGCCACCCTGCTGTGTGCGGAATATAGCGTGAAGCTAATTTTTATTTTTATTTTAAATTTAATTTAATATTAAATAATAGATTACATAAAATATAATAAATTTTATTAAAGTATATTAATGACATTCGTGTGTCAGATAATACCCAAAAAACATTCGATATCTAATATATGTTTATTATTAACCTCAACGAAGCAAAACTGAACAGAATTTAACTTAACAAAAGATTTTTTTATTAATTCGATAATGCCGCCCCTGTTTTTTATCAAACACTTGCACAGTCGCGTCACCAAATAGACCAATCTCTATGTTTTCTACAAATGTCACTTCCGTTGGTAAATGCCCATCTCTCAGCACATTTTCAATAGTTGGCGCCCAGAAATGGTGTCCGTTATGCCTTTTTTTATAATTGACAGCTACATTCCCATGTAAATTTAAAGCGAATTCAACTTCTATGTTCATCGTGCTTCGGGTTGCAGATAGAACTGCTGTAGCTGACTGTCCTGGCTTCAACTCCACTACCATACCACTACTTGTTGCTAGCACTACTGCCTCTGATTTCTCTTCACTCCTACCAACCGTTGAGCTGTACGTAAAAGTCGTCATGCCCGCTATTTTGGCCACTACAACATTGAAATCATATTCGACTTCTTGCGACACAGATATCTGCCTACTACGTGTCCAAGATGTGGCGACTGTATTTTAAACAGTATGACTAATTCCAGCATTCACTTTTATACTTTTACGGGATAAATTGTCAAAATTTTGTTTTGACACTACAATAGTTTTAATTGAGGTCCCTTTCAATTTAGCAGATTTAATTCTCATTACCCGCGTTACCTGTTTCCATTGATATCTTTGGTATAAGTCACCCTAAGGTGTCGGACTTTTGAGAAAAACGTCAAAAGGCATTTTTTTGTATCTGGCACTAACAGCTCGTTTTAAATTATTCGTGTCGATTTTGAATAGCTCTATTTCTCTATCTCCTATTATAGCTTCATCAGTACCTGGATGTGATATGATAATGTCAGATAGATTTCTTCCAGATCTAATGTTTACAGAAATTCTTGCTTCAGCAGTAATAAATATGGCAAGCAAGAACGTCGTTACGAAGTACATTTTATTTTTATGAAAAATTATGGATATATAATTTACAAATCCGTGACTATGTCACGTAAACGGTAACAGTACAGTATTTTTTTATAAATGTAATTTTTTAATAACGTTCATCCGCTTTATTAATATATAATATTAGGGATCCGTTAATGATAAAATTTATACTATAATAAGAAAAATATATACTGAGGCCGTCGTGGTTCAGGTGCACAAGGGTGTGACTGTAACGTGATGGGTGTGTGTTCGATTCCCACTCGAGGAGATAAAATATATTAATTAAATTTGTATTTCCATTTCTTCACTAGAGGTATCGAGGCAAAGCGCGGTGTTGAGTTCCGCCACTCGACACGCAATGCTTCCAGAATCCGGCTGAAAGTGGGGAACGGAGTGTCTTAACACTAGGTTCCAGACCATCGCGGGAAGCATGAAGCACTTATAGGGCAGCATACAATGCAACATCTGGCTTTGTCGAGTTGAATGAAGAGGAAACCAGGAGAACAGGATACCTCAAATTGAACATTCCTGATCACATGGTGGTTACTGCAAAATGTACCTGGATTATGCTGGAGGAAAGAATGTTGGAAAAGGCTCTACGCCTAGATAGCACTCTGGAATCTACAACGTTATTTACGTGGAAGGTGCCCAAGATGATGTGGGTCAACGATGTTCCCGGGTGTGGTGGGACAACGTGGATAGTGAAACAATTTGAATTTACTAGGGAACCAGTCGTAACAAGTACAACGAAAGCAGCTAACGAACTTTGAGAGAGGCTCTTGGCTCTTGGAATTAATAGGGAATTTGTTTAAAAGTAAAATCCGCACTATGGCTTTAATGCTCGTAAACGGAGCACGACGAGAATCAGACAAGTGTAACCGCTTGATAGTCAACGAAGCTTTAATGAACCACTTTGGAACGATAGAGATGGCAGGCAGAATCTCCGGAGCCGAGGAAATTCTTTTGATTGGAGATGTAAATCAGTTACCCTATACAGACCGAGGGAATCTCTTCGAAATGATTTACCGTAGATCGCCACTAATCTTCATGACCCAAAACTTAGTGTGTACTCACAGAATCCCCATGGATAATGCGAGAGCTGAAGGTAAAGATGACGCAGTCAAAATGATAATTTGGAACGCGACGGGCACAAAGACAAAACACATTGTGGAATATAATTTAAAGATAGTTTTGAAATATAGGAACGCAGCAGTCACTGGTATTACGTGAGACATAGTTACGAATAGATGTTTAAGTTCAACTCTTCATTTTATACCTTCTGCCTTTCTAACGCGGTGACTTTGATAGATTGGGGTTTTTTAAAGTTGTCATTTTGTATCACATTAAGTACAGATTAAAATTTTCTGTGACAAAAATACAAAAAGATGTCAATTTTTTAAAAATAATTTTGGAATTTTCCTTTATACATGCCGTAAGTTTAAACTTCTTAATAAATTTCGTAATTGTGTATCAACAGGAAGTATGTAGTTTTGATAGAAAATGCGATAAATAACGATGCATTAACCCCTTATAGTTTATCGTCATTTGATTACGATGATTTAGAAGATAGATTTTTTTTGTGCTCTAAGGGAATATAGACTTGAACATTGAGGTATCTAACCTTCAAGCGATCTTGTACAAAATATTCTTGACAGACAGACAAACAAGAAATTTATCTTAAAAGGATTTTGAGGGGTTTTATATCCTAAAATACCCTTGGCACATACATACATGCAACATACAGGTGTAATAATGTCGGTACGTGTGCTTGTAAGTTATGAAATAATACTGTGGGATATTTTTATAAACAGTGTCAGAGCATTTTTTTCTTGAGACATAATTTTTTAGAGGTTGCTCCCAAAAGTTATTTTTATTTTTATTATACGTTTCTTGAAAAAATATTAATAACATAAACGAACGAACGGACTGAAGAACCTATTCAAAATATTTCTTTGAATATTAAGTCATTCTTTATCAATTTGTTAAATAATTACGAATTAAGCTACTGTTACGAATGTAAACTGTAAATCTTCACCAACAATTCAATTTAATTTACTTTGAAGTAGTACTATGAACAATTGTACTTAAAAACGTAACTTACGTACATTTATCAACAGTCATATAAAAAAGACGTTTATAAAGTCATACTTTTGCCCAGAATCTTGGCAGCGCGATCCAGAGAACGACGTTTTATGCACAGCGCCATCTTCTTTCTCATCTGGACTTACAATTGAACTTGTAACCATTCGAATATTGTTAGAAAAATACTACTATGTTTATGTTAAATTTATTATAAGTATAGATTACACTTACGCGACGTAATTAACGTTTAGCAAATAATAACTCAACAATATGTTTTATGCGTTAGCAACATTCATTATCATATGTAATCAATAGATATCATTGCGTATGTTTCTTTTTTTTTTCAAATATAAATATCTTTAAAACTTTAAGTACATTATTTTTTGATAGAGTGTAGCGGTAACCTTTCCAAACTATAAAAAATATTTTTTTTTATGCAAAGCGCCATCTATTTAGATGCGCCATCTATTTAGGTTTAAAATTAAGGACAGTATAAAAATGCTGTTTTTATGTTAAATTTCACAACATAGAATTATATTAACCGAAAACTATGTTGTGCTAAAGTATTAAAATGATTAATATTCCTCCCGTCGTAATTAGTGTTTAACTCCACAGAACGTTTTTTGCGTTATCAAGATTTGTTAGTACCTACTATTTCTTGTCAATAGATAGCGTTACGTGTATGGAAGAGAGTATCAAGGTTCGTTAGTACCTACTATTTATTGTCAATAGATAGCATTACTTGTATCGATTTTTTACTATCTCAAATACAAACTTCTTGAAAACTTAAATACTTATATCTTCTGATAGAGTGAAGCGATTACAATGAAATAAACACTAAAAGTTACTTTGATTTACTTGTAATTTTTATGTATAAAAGTTGCTTAAATTTATTGTGTACTTTTTACGTGATGCGTGTTGACATAAGCAGATAAACAGACAAACAGACAAAAATTCTAAAAATGTTGGAAATGGATTCTGTTAATTATCCTTTATCACCCTAGCTATTTTTTTTATTATTTTCAATTTCTATTTTTTTTTATTATAAGTATAGATGTGGTATGGTATTAAAGAACATTTTGCAGTAATGTCTAAGTACTGACTACTACTAACTGTCTAAGTATTGAACATTTTAGATATGGAGCACCTACCTCGTATACTTCCAAAGCTTTTTAATTTTAGTCTGAGACATACCTGAAGCATTAATGCGTACAATTGTGGTGCCTATTGTTAAAAATAAAACGGGTGACACATCTGACAAGAGCAACTGCAGGCCTATATATCACTTGCAACTACAGCTGCAAAAATACTTGACAGCTTGCTTAATGGCCACCTCATGAAATATGTGAAACTTCATGACGCACAGTTGGATTTAACTCGGGTGTTTCTATAGAAAGTACTATTTTCAGCTTTAAGCATACTATCAAGTATTACACTAAGAGGAAAAACGCCGGTATACGCGTGCTGGACTTATCTAAAGCCTTCGATCTGATAAATCATGAGCTCCTGTAGCAGAAGCTGGACAATACGGGTATGCCGGCAGAGTGTACGTAGTTATTTAAATTTTAGTATAAAAATAAATCAAGACCGGTGGGTTGGGTGAATATACTCTTACTTGTGGTGTAAGGCAAGGTGAGCTTAGCTCCCCCACCCTTTTTAACCTTTTTGTGGATCTGTGTTGGGACTAATTTGTACATTAACTGTTTCTTCTAAATTTAATGGAGTGTAATTATGATCATTATCATTTATTGTTTTATGTATTATGCTACTATTTGATTTATTAATGAAAATTTTCTGTAAAGTATTAAGTTGGTCTTGCCATAGTGTATTGATATTTATAATATCCCTTCCACCAAATGGTTTTTTTTCTTTTGGTTAGTCTTTCTATTGCAGATTAAGGCTGAATTTAATACAGTACGTATTAGTTAATACAGTACTTTGTTAATACAGTACGTATTAGTCTCTCTAAGTGCTTTATATCTGTTTTGTGCCCACTTCACTACGCCAAAGGAGTATGTTAATATTGGGATTGCATATGTATTTATTGCCTTAATGACATTTTTTCCTGATAATTGTGTTTTACAGATAGCATGTATTCTTTTTTTATATTCTGCTGTTAAAATCTGTTTTGTATTTGTATGGCCTTTTAGCTCATTGTTTCCTAAATACTTGTAAATATCGTGAGATTCAAGGGCTGTAATAATATTTTTTCCATTTATTGAATAATTACCGGATTGGACTTTCCCTTTATTTATATGTAGAGTTTAACATTAATCTAGACCAAATTGCATTTGTATAAGATGTGATATTAGGGAGTTTTGTATGCGAGAATTAAAATGATATCCTACTTGGCTATTCTTTAGTATATTAGATAATGGATTCAAAGCAAGACAGAACCATAAAGAACTCAAGAAATCCCCTTGATAGATTCCTTTCTTGATAAAAATGTGTCTAGTTTTAACGGTGTGATTATTATGATTAAGCTGCAAAGTGGTTTCCCTTTGGACATGATACTATTTAAGAATTCAACGACTGTTGGATTTATTTTATATATTTTTAATATTTTAACTAAACAAAAATGTGGTATACTGTCAAAAGCTTTTTTATAATCTATATAAGTACAATGCAGATTTCTATTTTTTGCTGTAACATGCTTGTGAATGGTGGAATCTATAATGTGTTGTTCCTTGCATCCCATTTCGCCCCGTCTACACCCTTTCTGTTCTTCCGCACCTATATTATACTTTTCTATACGTGTGGTAATTTTAGATGTTAAAACTGAAGTTAAAATTTTATAGATTGTGAGTAGACATGTAATAGGTCTATATTGTGCAGGGTCTGGAGAAAACTTGCCTTTAGGTATCATATTCCAGTCGCCATAAAATTTGGTATATTATGCTTTTTAAAAATGATATCCGTTCAACTTTTGCAATTGCTTTATGAAATATAGTTAATTTTTTGTACCAAAAGTTCTGTACTTTACTACGTCGGGTGATTTCCAATTATGAAGTTTAGCAGTACTTTTGAATACTTCGGCTTCAGTTATTTTGTGTTTTGACTCCCTTTGTTAGCAATACTCTCATTATGATGATACTATCTTGGCATAAATGATTTGGTCTTAAAAGTTGTCTATATAATGATTTTTCCTTTGTTGTAAATACAATATTATCATCTTTACGTTTCTGTGTTTTCATGTATCTTTTAAGTTTTTGTTTTAGTGTATCCAGAAAATCTTCTATTTTTTTGTTTTCGTTTAAAGACGGCGAATATCTGCTCTAAGATTTTGTATGCTGTTCTCTAATCTTATTTGCCATGGCGGCTTACTTTTATATTTTTTTCGTTGTCCTGTATCTATCTTCTATATGATTTTATAACCTAATTCTTCTCCTATCACTAAAGCTGTGCAATATATTATTGTATGTATTTCTATTTCTATTAGTTGAGTGTCTTCAGAATTATAAATACTTAATATTATTGAATTGAATATTTTTATTAGTTCAGTAAGTTTTTGGTTATATCTTAATTGTGGTAAATTTGGTCGATTGTTGGGTCTAATCCAGAGAAAAGATTACCTTTGGTTGTTAGCTTTTCTTTTAATATTTTAATACATTTATCCGTCACAATTGTAAGTGCCATTAGATTTTCTATTTTATTTTATGATAAACAAGTTACAGTTTCAGTTTTTGTATAAGTTTGTGTTGCTTGTCGAGTTTTCGTTGTGTTTGTTGGTCGACTTGGTCTTGTGTCTTTGGTGTATTTGATAATGTCAAAAGACTCCGAGTTTGATTTCTGTCAAATATTTTCCATCTCTATCTCATAATGCGTTTTACATTAAAATAAGTTTTTTAGCTTCACGCTGTATCCTGCATACAGCCGGGTAGATAGAAGGAACCTAGTTTTAAGAGTGTCTTTTCCATTTTTCGTCGTATTCTAGCGGCATGTTTAGTGGTGGAACTCAACGCCGATACTTTGAAACTTAAATGAAATAATAAATTTAAATAAATATTTAAAATGAGAAATATTTAATACTAACGAACCCGTGCAAACAATTTCAAACAACTGCTTGAAATATGCAATACAAATACTTATTTAGAAAACGTATAAAAATTTCAACGTAGCGGTAGTCAAACCTGAAAAAATGTTAAAAATATGTAATACAAATGTTTATTTAAGTGTATTTGAAAAAAAACCCACCAAGCGCAAGTCGGACTCGCTCACAGAGGGTTCTGTATCGATTTCAGGATTGTGCTTGGAAAATACCTGAGGGTTTGATGATGCGGTGAATTAAGTTAACAAACAAGTTTGAGAGCACATACCTACGCTTATTATGAAATGACTAATAAATGTCTTATTAGTCATTTCATAGATTTTTTCCTTCTCGTAGTTTTTTCTTAATTTGTAGCTTATTTATGTTATTGGCATCTATTCGTAACTATGTCTCACGTAATACCGATGACCGCTGCGTTGATATATTTCAAAACTATCTTTAAATTATTTTCCACAATGTGTTTTGTCGTTGTCCAAATTATCATTTTGACTGCGTCATCTTTACCTTCACTATACGTGCAGCTGTCGGTGTGCCGAGACATTGCTACGACGGCGTGCGAAACACTATCATGCAGCTGTAGTCTAATAGATTTAGTGTTAACCACTACACAACTTAATGGTCGCGCTGGTCAGACCCTGAGACTCATGAATTGTCGGAACCTTCGAACCTGTTTCTCCTCCCTGGGCAATCAGAGATATTTTTTCTTCCTAGGTAAATGTGAGATACATTGTGTATTTTAGATCTCCCGGTACTGGTGTCAACTTGATGTCCTTCATAGAGGAACCGTACTACCCTCTTAGACGAGGAGAGATATATAACCTTTCGCAGGGCGTAGGCGACGTCCATCTAGGCGTAGAGCCTTTTCCAATATTCTTTCCTCCAGCATAATCCAGGTACATTTTGCAGTAACCACCATGGGATCAGGAATGTTGAATTTGAGGTATCCTGTTCTCATGATTTCCTCTTCATTCAACTCGACAAAGCCAGATGTTGCATTGTATGCTGCCATATAAGTGCTTCATGCTTCCCGCGATGGTCTGGAACCTAGTGTTAAGACACTCCGTTCCCCACTTTCTGCCGGATTCTGGGAGCATTGCGTGTTGAGTGGCGGAACTCAACACCGCGCTTTGCCTCGATACCTCTAGTTTATGGAAATACAAATTTAATTAATATATTTTATCTCCTCGAGTGGAAATGGAACCCACACCCGTCACGTTACAGTATATATTTTTCTTATTATAGTATAAATTTTATCATTAACGGATCCCTAAAATCATATATTAATAAAGCGGGTGAACGTTATTAAAAAATTACATTTATAAAAAAGTACTGTACTGATACTGTTTACGTGACATAGTTACGAATTTGTAAATTATATATCCATAATTTTTCATAAAAATAAAATGTACTTCGTAACGACGTTCTTTCTTGCCATATTTATTACTGCTGAAGCAAGAATTTCTATAAATATTAAATCTGGAAGAAATCTATCTGACATTATCATATCACATCCAGGTACTGATGAAGCTATAATAGGAGATAGAGAAATAGAGCTATTCAAAATCGACACGAATAATTTAAAACGAGCTGTTAATGCCAGATACAAACAGATGCCTACTGACGTTTTTCTCAAAAGTCCGACACCTTGGGGTGACCTATACAAAAGATATCAATGGGAACAGGTAAGGCGGGTGATGAGAATTAAATCTGCTAAATTGAAAGGGACCTCAATTAAGACTCTCGTAGTGTCAAAACAAAATTTTGACAATTTATCCCGTAAAAGCATAAAAGTGAATGCTGGAATTAGTCATACTGTTCAAAATACAGTCACCACATCTTGGACACGTAGTAGGCAGATATCTGTGTCGCAAGAAGTCGAATATGATTTCAATGTTGTAGTGGCCAAAATAGCGGGCATGACGACTTTTACGTACAGCTCAACGGTTGGTAGGAGTGAAGCGAAATCAGAGGCAGTATTGCTAGCAACAAGTAGTAGTATGGAAGTGGAGTTGAAGCCAGGACAGTCAGCTACAGCAGTCCTATCTGCAACCCGAAGCACGATGAACATAGAAGTTGAATTCGCTTTAAATTTACATGGTAATGTAGCTGTCAATTATAAAAAAAGGCATAACGGACACCATTTCTGGGCGCCGACAATTGGAAATGTGCTGAGGGATGGGCATTTACCAACGGAAGTGACATTTGTAGAAAACATAGAGATTGGTCTATTTGGTGACGCGACTGTGCAAGTGTTTGATAAAAAAACAGGGGCGGCATTATTGAATTAGTAAAAAAATCTTTTTTAAGTTAAATTCTGTTTAGTTATGCTTCGTCGAGGTTAATAATAAACATATATTAAATATCGAATGTTTTATGGGTATCATCTGACACACGAATGTCATCAATATATTTTAATAATATTTATTATATTATATGTTTTATGTAATCTTATTATTATGTTATTTAGTATTAAATTAAATTTATTCACATAAATACTTAGTATCTACTATTAAAATGATCTATACTAATATTATATTCCTTTTTCTAAAATGTTTCTTTCTTTGCATGCGTTGTAATAACTATTGGTAGGAGTTATTATAATAAAATATATAAAATATTATGTGTTATTTTAATTTTTATCTTAATTAAATAAATGTATGTTAATTAAATTTATGTTCATAAAAACCAGTCGGCCAGCTGGCCAGCGAGTGGCCGGTAATGGCGCAGGGGCACAAAGTGTGACTGTAAAACCGACTGGTTGTGGGTTCGATCCCCACTCGAGGAGATGAAATATTTACTTAAATTTATATCTCCATTGCTTCGTTCTGGAGTCGAGGCTAAGCGCGGCGTTGAGTTCTGCCACTCAACACGCAATGCCTCCGGAATTCGGCAGAAAGTGGGAAACGGAGTGTCTTAACACTAGATTCCCTCTGCCTACCCTGCTGTGTGCGGAATACAGCATGAAGCTGATTTGATTTAAATATATAAATTCTATTAAATGTCTGTGTGTATATAAATGATAAATAAATAAATTACAATATTGGAATATATAAATGACACATATTAAAATAAACTTTAAATATAAATAATAATTTACTACAGTAATAATTATTTATTTTCTCAAGTTCAAAAAAAACTAGAAGCATACTGTTGTTCATGGTTAATTAAACATGGTTAATGAAACTCAACGCCAATACTTTGTCCTTACACCAGAGTGCGAAAATGAATAAATTTAAATTAAATTAAATTAGCTTCACGCTATATCCCTCACACAGCAGGGTAGGCAGAGGGAACCTAGTGTAAGACAACGTTCCCCACTTTCTGCCGAATTTTGGAGGCATTGCGGGTTGAGTGGCAGAGCTCAACGCCGCGCTTTGCCTCGACACCAGAGCGAAGAAATGGAAATATAAATTTAAGTAAATATTCCATCTCTTCGAGTGGGGATCGAACCCACAACCAGTCGGTTTTACAGTCACACTTTGTGCCACTGCGCCACGACTGGCCTCTTTCTCTCCTCTGAATAAATTTTAATAAATTTTTAAAATGAGAAATATTTAATACAAGCAAACCCGTGCAGCTACAACTGCTTGAAATATGCAATAATAAGGTACAAAAATTTGAACGGAAATTTTTATTCGTTTTATTAATTTTTTTTTTTTTCTTAAGTGTGGAATAACACTTTGAAAAAGTTAAAAATATGCAGTACAAATGTTTGTTTAAGTGTATTTAAGAAAAAACCGACCAAGCGCAAGTCAGACTCGCTCACAGAGGGTTCTGTACCGATTTCAGGATTGTGTTTGGAAAATACCTGAGGGTTTGATGTTAGCAAACACAAGTTTGCGAGCACATACGTACACTTATTCAGTATGAAATGAGTGATAAGTGACATATACATTTTCACTTCTCGTAGTTTTATCTTTATTTATATTGTAAGATCTGGCTTCGTCATAAATTTTAATCTTGAGATCTCGGTCTACATAATAATATATAATCATATATAATGTGGAGTTTTTTCTGTAATCATACAAATAAAAATTTACAAACAATATAAAACGCGAAATATTATAAACTTAACATTTGGCCAATTATTGATTACAAAGTAGCAAGTTTGTCGAACAACATATTTTAAATTAATATCACTTTTTGTATTTTATCAAAATAGCCTTTATGTTGCTCCACAACCTTCTCTATGTTTTAGTGTTAGTTCCATACCAATCGGTTCAGCCGTCCAGGTTAGTCTGGATAAACAGAGAGACAGACAAAAATGTTAAAATTGTTTAATTGTGATTTAGTTTCATGTAAACACAGTTATGTTGATATTACAAAAAAACCTTTTAAATTTATTTATATGTATAGGTGTATAGATACAGGTAAACTGTATTTTATTTTAGCTTTACGCTAATAATCTAATATCCCGCATATAGCAGAGGATGCAAACAGCATTTAGTGTTAAGACATTGTCTTCCCTACTTTCCGCACAATTTTCGAGGCATTGCGTACTAAACGGCGGAACTTAATGCCACTCTTTGCCTTGTTACCAAATCCAAGAAATTAAAATATAATAAACTCAAATCAAATTGTACTCCGCACACAGCAGGGTAGGCAGAGGGAACCTTGTGTTAAGACATTCCATTTCCCCACTTCAAGCCAAATTCCGGAAGCATTGCATTTTGAGTGAATTGTCAGAACTCAAGACCGCGTTTGCCTCGACACCAGAGCAAAGAAAATGAAAATATAAAGGTAAATAAATAGTTCATTTCCACGAGTGGGGACCCACAATTAGTCGCGTATACAGTCACACTCTGTGCCCCAGCGCCACGACTGACCTCTAAATATTAATAAATTATAATTAATTTCTACAAGTGAACCCACAATAGTCGTATTAAAGTCACATGCTGGTTTCACTGCGCCACGACCGCCTTATTAGGTAATTTAACTCTTTTGGAAATTTATTTGATTTTGCTCGCAAAATGGTAATAATTTATTTATTTGGTTTTTCCCCCGTATACTCCAGTCTGGATCCCTTGAAATGTCGATGTTTTTACCAATATGTAAATTGAAAAATAAGATTCAAAGAATTCTGTAAAACAGTTGTATAAAATGTTACGGCAATTAGCAAATTTGTCGAACTTAGTAGTTTAAATTGACATAATTTATTTAAACATATAGAGTACTAACGGACCCGCTCAGTGCATGCAATACAAATGTTTGTTTAAGTGTATTTAAGAAAAAACCGGCCAAGCGCAAGTCAGACTCGCTCACAGAGGGTTCTGTACCGATTTCAGGATTGTGATTGGAAAATACCTGATGTTTTGATGATGCGGCGAATTAAGTTAACAAACAAGTTTGCGAGTACATACCTACACTTATTCAGTATAAAATGAGTGATAAGTGACATACATTTTCACTTCTCGTATTTTTTTTTTTATTTGTATTGTAAGACCGTAATTCCGGATTAAAACATACATCATATGTTGCTCTACAAATCTCTATCTATCATTGAGAAATGTCAAGCGTGGCTGTACGTGGCTGCTTGAGGGAGGTTAACTTACATCGAGAATCCTACATCTTGAAATCTCAGTAGTAGTTAGTCATATAATCTCGAGTTGTTTTCTATCATAATACAAATAATAATTTATAAACAACTAGTGACCCGCTCGCGGCTTCGCCCGCTTTAACTACTGAATTATTCATGTAATGTACCTATGTTTGTAAAACACTTAAGATTACTAATGTGAAAATGATTTAAAGCTTAATGCAACCCACATTTTCGTAGTTCCAATAAGGATGTTCCAATTGCTTAAAAAAACACACTTAAACAAATGACACAAACAACAGAAAACTTTAACGAAAGAAATTATAAACAACAGACTACCTACTATTCTCTTACCCAAAAATACTTAAACGAAAGATGTAACCAACTATGTCGCGTTGAAATACATTATAATTATTGGATAACTCCAAAATACGTACAATCGCTTCTAAATTAACTTTGCTATAGAGCCAGGCGCAGAATTGTTGCATTCTCTCGTCCATCGACCGACCACGACCGACCGACGATCCGACCCTCGGTTTCCTGAGGGAGGCCCATTTTAAACGACCAAGGTTCAAATGCAAGGCTCATAAGTCGGATTTGGAGGAGAATAGACAGTCCCTAGGAAGTAGTCTTACGTCTGACCTCGGGCGGCCGGGTATGCCACGGAGTGCTGCCTTAGGTGCAAGTGACCCGATACATTGGCGCAGCAGAATGCGTTGAACGCGAGACGACTAATGTGTACCTCCAGGCTTTCTATTTTTATGTTGCGATGATGCATGGTGTTTCTCACTTAGTATGGCGCCTGCGTCACTCGACGGAGGATAAGGTTCTGGACCACCTGCACCTTCTCGTTGAGTGATACTCGCTAGGGCGTTGTGATCTCATCAGTGTATAGTGCGTATAGAACAGGTGATAAAATGCTGTCTTGGAGAACGACGGCAGCGATCGAGTCGCTGCTAGACCTCGAACTCTCAACTCTCACGCAAAATGTACTGTCACTGAGGCAGGGAGGCAAAGACATGCGCGACGTGCCGGGGGTGCCGGCTCTGAGCACTTAATGAAGTAGGCCCGGATGCCACACTCGGTCGAATACGCGTGCTACGTCGAAGAAGACTACTATTGCACTCACCTTTCAGTTGATCGCGGTTGCGGCGTAGTAAAACCAGAGTGGTATACCCGCTTGCCACACTGCTAGCTTCGTGGGTGGATGTGCGACTGGAGAAGTGAGAGGAATAACGTCCCGAACAGCTTGACGACCGAGCTAAGGAGAGTTATAGATCGGTATCCCTCAGGTTACGGGCTCTTCCCAGCCTTGGGCAACATGATGAGCAGGCCTTCCTTCCATGCCCGGGGGAAAGAAGCCGGGCAGGTGCCCGCCGCACCCGCTATCCATTTTTATAAGCAAAACGTTGCGGGGCGCGAGGGGACGCGTGGTGGGCGGCGAGCCGTTACACAGCAAGAATTTTTTAGTACCGTAGTATTTTTTTTGTAGTTAAATCTGTGCTACTAATCTTCTAAAGTACTTATTGAAATGAAAAACAGTAAACAACATTTTGATCTATATTAAATGGCCAAAAGGTAACTAATATACTTATTTATATACTGAAAAAAGTGCGGGATAAACATGATTCGATATAGCTTTTATCTAAAACTATTTGTAATTTTGGAATATTGTAAAGAGCAAAGCTTATCTTTGTTTAACGTAGAAAATTAATAATTTATTTAAAAGGATAAGGATTAATATCATTATGGATACACATCCCTTACAATAAGAAAATATATTTAAATTGCCGTCTAATTTCCGTCTCTTCTACGCTTTCATTAGTAAGATTTAAACGATTTTTATTTGCATTTCTTGTTCTATGACCTATAAACGACTTTTTCGGGCATAATTAAATTAAAAAAGAAAATGTTTAAAAAGGTAAAAAAAATAATAAAAGAACAGAAGAAGAGTAAACAAAATAAACAACAGGATACTTAAACGAAAGAAATGATAATCAAAAGACTACCGACTATTCTATTAATCAAAAAAGATGAAACTAAATATATCGCGCTGAAATAATACAATAAACTCTAATTATCCAATACGTACAATCGCATCTAAATCTCCTTCGCTACAGAGGCAGTCGGGGAGACGGGCACGGCGGCGGTTTCGCAGCAAGGATTTTTTTGATATTGTAAGGACTTCTAAAGTATTTATTAAAATAAAAAACAGTAAAAGACAGTTTTGATCTCCATTAAATGGCCAACGTAACTAATATACTTATTTATATGCTTTTTGAGTAAGGGATAAACGAAACATGAGCCAAATCTGCGGTTTATAGCCGGCGTGATGTGTCAACAATTAAATGCGTTTTTCTCTAAAACTATTAGTAAATTCCAATTAGTGTAAAGAGCAAATTTTATCTTCGTTTAACGTAAAGAAATAATAAAGTATTTAAAAGGATAAGGATTGATATCATTATGGACAAACAATAAAATATATATTCAAATTACTATTTTTAGACAGAAGTATGATCACTGTATGTTATCCTTAGAAGATACAAATATGCTGTCGCTGACTTTTTTGTAGATCTTATTAAGAGGAATAATACTCTCATACATTGTTTTCATGTAGGACTTACCATTAAAGCAGCGCAGCGTGAAAGTTTCTCAACGGGTAGGACTTTATGCACATTTATCATATTTATGTCAAATTACATTAAAATATACATATAATAAACTATATATAAACCTTCCCTGAGAAATACTCTACCTAATGGTGAAAATCGCATCAAAATTCGTTGGGTGGTTTAGAAGAAGAAGACTTAGAAAGGCCAGGCCAGAGACGAAAAGCGTTTCTATAATATATATATATATATATATATATATATATATATATATATATATACATATATAGAGAGAGAGAGAGATAGAGATAGAGAAGAGATATCAAACAAGATATATTGAAGACTAAAGACTTGGCCAATAAAAAACATTTCTATAAAGTAGCATGTTTAGTGGCGAAACTCAACGCCGATACTTTGTCTCTACACCAGAGCGCAGATATGAAATAATAAATTTTAATAAATATTTAAAATAAGAAATATTTAATAGTAGCGAACCCGTGCAGGTACACCTGTTTGAAATATGCAATACAAATGTTTGTTTAAGTGTATTTAAGAAAAAACCGACCAAGCGCAAGGCAGACTCGCTCACAGAGGGTTCTGTACCGATTTCAGGATTGTGCTTGGATAATACCTGAGGTTTTGATGATGCGGTGAATAAAGTTAACAAATACAAGTTTGCGAGTACATACCTACACTAATTCAGTATAAAATGACTAATAAATGACCTGTAAATTTTTAGTTCTCGTAGTTTTTTCTTTATTTGTAGTTTATTTATGTTATTGGCATATATTCGTAACTATGTCCCACGTAATACAATATAGATAAACAAAGACTATACTATAATAACTTCACGCTTTATCCCTAGCGGGGTAGTCATAGAAAACGGAGCGCCAAACGCTACAGTCTTTACATACCTCTTTCGCCTCGTCCACTGTCATCAACCTCTTCATACTTGCCCTCCGGGGTGTCCTCATGCTTTTTGTGTTTAAAGACTTACGTGTTAGTTCGACGTGCCCAAGCCAACTGAGCACGTTCTTCTTCATTCTCACCGTGACATCCTCGCTAGTACCTACCATTCTGTGTACCTCTTCATTGCGGATTCGATCAGCTAAGCTGACTCTGCATATCCTACGAAGAGATCGCATCTATACAGCATTCATCTTTCTTTCATTCTTCTTCTGTAATATCCACGTTTCGCTGCCGTATAACATAGTCGATACCAAAACTGCATTGTGTACGGCCAAACACGCAGCTGTGCTGACATTTCGCCGTCTCATTAATGCAGCTAAGACTCCGTTAATCCTGTTACCGGCAGCAATACGCCTTTCCACATCCATCTCGTATCTTCCATGTCTACTTAACATGCTTCTCAAGTATACCACTTCATTCACTTGTTCTAAAATCTTACCATTTACACTGATCTTGCATTTCGTCCTTTCTTCATCTCTTTCAAAAATCAGAACCTTTGTCTTATTTACATTGAGGCTTAGACCATTATATTCACACCCTTCTTTCAGAGTGGTGACCAATGCCTGCAACTGCAACATTCTGATGGTGCAATAAGCACTGCATCATCTTCGTAACGCAGGCAATTCACATTTAGGTCACCTACTTTCACTCACATATCACTTTGTGTCAATACTTGGAGACAGCTATCCAAATACAAATTGAACAACCACGCTGACATGGCGCAACCTTGTTTAACACCGGTTCGGATATCAAACCAGGGCGACATGCCAGCTCCTAATCGCACACAGGCTGAGTGATCTTTGTAGAGACTTTACAGCCTGCAGCAAGAGTCCGTTCATATTGTACCGGGGTATCTCCCATAATTTCGCTCTTACAACTCTGTCAAACGCCTTTTCCAAGTACACAAAATACAGAAAACCAAAAACCAAAAATTTTTAGGTGATCATGCGGAGGGACAAGATCTCATCCACACACCCTCTTACAGGTCTAAAGCCTCCTTGGGCATCCCACAACAACCTTTCAGATCTCTCTTGCATTCTTCTCGCTAGAACTTGAGCATAAACGTTACTACCTAAGCTGATCAAACTGATAGCTTTGCCTTTATACAAAGGCACGATGACCGCACCTCGCCAATCTTCTGGGACCTCCCCTGATTTCGCGGATGGCAGGGGTCGCTGCGAGCAAGCCTTCCATTTTGGACCCCCATGGATAAACATAATTCTAAATAATAATCTTACATCTAAACTGTTGAGTAATTTTGATTATATCTTTAGGTGTGAGGAGAAATATTTTATCATATACGTTGCTCCTGTTAGAGGAGCGCAGTCGCTTCTACCGTATATATTAAAAAAAAATAAAAAAATGCTTCACACTGTATCCCGCACACAGCAAGGTAGGCAGAGGGAACCTAGTGTTAAGACACTCCGTTTGCTACTTTCTGCTGGATTCTGGAAGCATTGCGTGTTGAGTGGCGGAACTCAACACTGCGCTTTACCTCGATACCTCTAGTGAAGAAATGGAAGTGCAAATTTAATTAATATATTTTATCTCCTCGGGTGGCAATCGTTCCCAACACCCAACCCACACCCGTCACGTTACAGTCACACCCTTGTGCCCCTGAACCACGACGGCCTCAATATATGTTTTTCTTATTATAGTATAAATTTTATCATTAACGGATCGGATCCCTAAAATCAAATATTAATAAAACGCATGAAAGTTGTTAAAAAATTATATTTATAAGAAAATACTGTTACTGTTTACGTGACATAGTCACGGATTTGTAAATTATATACCCATAATTTTTCATAAAAATAAAATGCACTTCGTAACGACGTTCTTTCTTGCCATATTAATTACTGCTGAAGCAAGAATTTCTATAAACATTAAATCTGGAAGAAATCTATCTGACATTATCATATCACATCCAGGTACTGATGAAGCTATAATAGGAGATAGAGAAATAGAGCTATTCAAAATCGACACGAATAATTTAAAACAAGCTGTTAATGCCAGATACAAACAGATGCCTACTGACGTTTTTCTCAAAAGTCCTACACCTTGGGGTGACCTATACAAAAGATATCAATGGGAACAGGTAAGGCGGGTGATGAGAATTAGATCTGCTAAGTTGAAAGGGACCTCAATTAAAACTCTTGTAGTGTCAAAACAAAATTTTGACAATTTTTCCCATAAATCTATCAAAGTGGATGCTGGAATTAGTCATACTGTTCAAAATACAGTCACCACATCTTGGACACGTAGTAGGCAGATATCTGTGTCGCAAGAAATCGAATATGACTTCAATGTTATAGTGGCCAAAATAGGGGGCATGACGACTTTTACATACAGCTCAACGGTTGGTAGGAGTGAAGAGAAATCAGAGGCAGTAGTGCTTGCAACAAGTAGTAGTATGGAAGTGGAGTTGAAGCCAGGACAGTCAGCTACAGCAGTCCTATCTGCAACCCGAAGCACGATGAACATAGAAGTTGAATTCGCTTTAAATTTACATGGTAATGTAGCTGTCAATTATAAAAAAAGGCATAACGGACACCATTTCTGGGCGCCAACGATTGGAAATGTGCTGAGAGATGGGCATTTACCAACGGAAGTGACATTTGTAGAAAACGTGGAGATTGGTCTATTTGGTGATGCGACTGTGCAAGTTTTTGATAAAAAAACAGGGGCGGCGTTATTGAATTAATGAAAAAATCTTTTCTCAAGTTACAGTCTGTTTAGTTTAGCTTCGTTGAGGTTAATAATAAACATATTGAGTAAATATCGAATATTTTTTGGGTATCAACTGATACACGAATGTCATCAATATACTTTAGTAATATTTATTTTATTATATATTTTATGTAAAATTATTTAGTACTAAATTAAATTTATTGCCATAAATACTTAGTACCTACTATTAATATTGTCTATTCTAATATTATATTGTTTTTTATTTATATTTTTGAATGTATTTATGTTTATATTGTTTTCAAATAAAAACTACTGTACCGATTTCAATAATTCATTCACTATTAGAAAGTTGCATCTTTATTGATCCACATAGGCTTTATTCCGTTTTTAAAAAAATAGAGATCTCTAATAAAAATGCAATAACGTAACCCAAGATGTGAAGAAATTGATCTTAAAAATTCTATCATCGCGTGCGTTGCGAAAGCTATTGATGATAGAACAAAACAGTGTTCTACATTATTATAGAACGCATTAATATCTATAAAAAAGTCATGACAATATAACCATTTTTTTATATTTTATAAGTTAACAAAATTGCTGACAATAATCAGACCATAATATGGTTCATACCTCTGCATTAATCCTCAACACTTTAAATGATATTTTTTAAACATCATTTTAATAACAGTAAAATACTTTTTAAATTAATAAAATCGGATATTCCATTCAAAATATATAACGAATTCAAAAATGTCAATGTAAAGAAAACCCTGTGATAATAAAAAATGGGGAACGTGTGGCCGCACACGCGCACTGTAGTGGCGTGGCACTTCGGGGGTGAGGGGGAGGTGCATCAATATCACTAAAACTATAAAGACAACATACTTGAATTAAATAGACTCCGAAACTACGGACGATTTGAAAAAAAAAAGTTTTTACAATTAACGTGTAAAAAAATACCAAAAAAAACGTTAGATGGCGTACGCTGTGGAAATTATTGACAATAGAGCAAAGTGATGTACTACAATTTTATAGAAGACATCAATATCTACAAAAAAGTTTACGATACCATGTGTAATTGTTAGAGTTTTGCCACAATAAATAATTTTCTAAGGAAAGTGTGCAAATTAACTAGAACAGAGCCGGCATCGTAGCACAGAGGGACATCTAAAAATATAGGTGTTATTGTGTTATTCCTCTATAGATATACTGTTTTATATTCTGTCATAATGAACAGCTTTAAACGTTGCATACAAAGGTATCCCGTGGTATATCTATTTTTGTCAATTATTATACTAATGTATCCATATACTTATATGTATTTAATATTGTTTCGCCCTTTAGTGTTTTTCAGGTGGAAAGCATAGACATTTTTTTTATTTTGAGAAAATATTTTATTAACTACTAGCGACCCACTCGCAGCTTCGACCGCTTAAACTACTGAATTATTTACTTAATACTGAGTTACGTTCTTTAAAAAAACTACACAAACAACAGAATATTTAAATGGTAAAAAAGTACGCACGTATAGCTTCATTCTTAGGAGTAGGTGGGATCTGAAGAGTGATCGCAGCAGGAAATGTCATCGAAAGGCTTTTGTCAATTACTACTTTCAGGTAGTCGCTCTGCTGCTCCAGGGGACCTGCTGGATCCGCAGGCTCAGCGAAGGACGTAATCGGCTGCGTCTTGGCGAAATAAAAGGTAAGCCTCTGCTTCCTCAGCCAGTTCGACATCAGATCAAGGGCTCGCTAGAGTTTCTTGGTTATTAGGTAGGGATTTGAGACTTTGAGAGGGCAATGTCGTCGTTGTAGAGTGCCAATATCTTGGCCGGCTGCGTTGGGATGTCATCGGTGTATAATGCGTGGAGGGCAGATGACATAATGCTGCCCTGGAGAACTCTGGCAGCAATGGAGTGGCTGCTGCACTCTCCACTCTCACGCAAAATGTCCTATCATGCAGGAAGTCGGTAAGGACATGCACGACGTAATGGTCTGAGCACTATATAAAGTAGCCGCGGGCAACACACACTGTCGAAAGCTGGTGGAAAACGTATAAAAAATTTAACATAACGGGACTCGAACCTGCTCTGTCTGAAAATTTTTATACGTTTTCGAAATAAGTATTTTTCTTTCCTAAGTGTGGAATAACACGGGTCCGCTAGTACTGTATATGTTTAAATAAATTCGCATTTTTTTTACTGCTACTGGTTTTATACTACCTGTGGCACTAATATAATAACGAACTTGACAAATCCCAGACTCTCTTCTCCAGATTCTTCATAGATATAATTAACCAATATTAAATCTATTAAATACAACTATTATATGAACTTATTTTGTTTATTTCTGTAATAAAAATAAATTTTCGACTCTGAAGAAAATAACTTCAAGAATATATATTAAATTGTATTAAATTTATATTTGTTCTATATACATAGGTCTAATGTTATAAAGTTAACATAAACTTGACCTAATCACGATAATATTATAAGTAATTACGCGTAAGGCCAATATGTAAAACATATCTATAATACGACAATGCTTTAAAATTTATATTAAATATTTCGCATTTTAAACATTTATTTAAATTTATAACTTCATTTCTGGGCTCTGGTATAGAGTTAACGTATCGGCGTTGAGTTCCGCTACTAAACATACAACGCCTCCAGAATCTGGTGGAAAATGGCGAAGGCACCCTTAATGCTAGGTTCCTTCTACCTACCCTACTGTATGCAGGACACAGCCTGAAGCTGAAAAAGAACCAATTTGAATTTTGAATAGTATGTTGTGAATTTCTATAAATTGATAATATGGTTTTTTTTAATTGTGATATTTTATTAAAAACATGTACATATAGGTATATTATAATATCGGTTTTTTTTTATTTATCTATTAAAGGTGTTAAATGTTTCATCAATCTGGTTTACTTCCTGATCTTAATTTTCTTAAAATAATTGATTAACTATCAACAACAATATGCTTCCAGGTTCTTTTAACTTGGTATAATAAATAATTATTACTTCAACAAAATAACATATAACATTTAATTTGTTTATATATTTATCTATTAATTATTACTTTGATGTAGTTACGCAGTATTGAGGAATAAATCAAAACACAAATCTTAACGCGTGCTTCTTTACAGTGTTGGTCTAACATGAATAGGTTTATCATTTTATATCTTGCGTATATCATAATTTTATTTATAAAATGTAACGCTAAAATAAATGTAAATATTAAAGTATCGTCGAATAGGGCTGTATCGGGAGTCAATTTCACAGGTGATCACAAAAAATTAATAACCGATAAAGAAATAAGGTTGTATAACGTGTCTGAAGACAATTTGAAATACGGTGTCAAGGTTGAACTCGGGAAAGCGCCCGATGATATCTTCCTAAAAGATCCTACGCGTTACGGTGATTTATATAGAAAATATGATTGGAATGAAGTGAGAAGAAGTTTGCAAATACAGAGTGCTGAAATAGACGATATAATAAACGAGAATACAGTTGTAACAACCATAGATCATATAAACAATACAACAAGTAAACTAAAGAAAAACATTAGGATTTATAAAAATGTACATTTAAACATGAAATCGCTTTGGGCTGATAAAGGTATGTTTGTGGATGATATTCCTTACAGAGTGAACGTTTCCATAGATTTACAGAAGTTTGTATTTGAAAATAAATGGAGAAAGGACAATTATAAGACAGAAAAAATGACTTTTGGAGTGAACAGCTTTGGTTCTGTTAATATTGAACCTGGGAAAGCTATAACTATGAAACTGTTGGGCAAAAAAACAATCATCGTAGCTAAACTTACGTACGTCGCTCGACTCACAGGTCAAATTATAACGAATTATGCAAGATTATATGGAAAATATCACTTTTATGCCCCATCCATATCTAATATAATGAAAGCAGCTAAACTAAAAAATGAAATTTTAACAACCGAGTATGTAGAAATTGTGTGTTACACTGATCCGTATATTGAAGTTCGTGATAAATCTACAGGGAAAAAGATTCCCATAAAATATCCAAATAAGGCGTTTCGCTACAAGAAAACTATTAAATAATTTTAGAATTTATCGTTTTTATTTTATTTGGTTATTTTTTTGTATATATAGTGAAGTCGGCCATAATGTATCAAATATAGAGCTCAATTAGATAAAGAATAGTATTTTAATTATTTAATGTCTATTTAAATGTACTTTTATTAGATTCACATGTAAGAAAATCTTGCAACGCTTTTTGACCCACTTGACAATATAATATTTTCATGCATGTGATACCATTGCTAAGACACCAAGTTAAGGAGAAAAAGGTACTGTTATTATTAATAAACGTTTCATTTGTTTTCTTAAACAAGTACGTAACAATGTTAATATTATTTAAATAACAATTAATAAAGTGTATATTTTTCCGTCGTCATATTTTGCTATAATTTATGAAATAAATATTATTGTCGGACCTTTGTATAAGAAAATTTATAAAAAGATAAATTAATTATAATAAACCTACAGAGCTGTTATCACTGCCTTAAAATATAAGGGCTATTTAATAAACATAACCATGTTTTGTATTAATGGTCGTATTAATACAAATATTGATCACAAAATGGTAAAATATACTAAAATATATTTAAGAGACATTACCGTACCTATTATTAGATTATAAATTTAGTATGGCAGCACTATTTTTATTTAATTTTTGTCAGTGACACTGACAGATGACAGCTTACATTTACAATCAATTTTCACATTGCAAATTTGGATTCCACGGTCATTTTGCCGATAGTTCAAATAACAGTATTGTTAGCCATTGCCTATTGTAAATTACGTGTGTCGCATAATTATTTATTAAAATCACACAGAATACGTCCACAATGTTAGTTTGATTATTATTTTTACTTATACTGCACTAGCTATTACCACCACCCGTACCTAAGTATTAAGTGATAAAGTAAGGGAAGTTATTTATTATTATTATTTTAATTAATATTGTGTGAATTTTGATTCATAAGTAAAAATGTTGCGGGGAATACTTGTATTTTTGCCTTTATACATCGTTGCGTAAGTATTTTTTAATTTTTAAGTTATTAATACAACATAGTACTTGGTCAAGAAAATGTGAATGCTTATAGATTATAGATTTTTTATTCAAAAAAAATTCAAGGATTTAATATTAAAAACTTTTAATTATATTATGCATTATGAAATAGCTTTTTGTACCAGTTTTTACTAATGAATATTATAATTTATTCATAGAAGTTTTCATATGATTGTTTTTTTATAGTATTTAATTATTTGTTATTTTACAATAATTAATTATAGTAAAATAGAACTAGCTTTTAGCTGAATATAAAATCTTGTGCTAAGCATAATAAATGAAGGTTGAAAAGCTGCTAAACATATTTTAGGGTAATGAAAAAATTTTATTGTAAGGAAAAATCCCATATTTTTTTTAAATATTACATATTCTATAGTAAAACTAAAAATAAATTAAATTAAAAATAATTTTAAAACATTCATTTGCCAGAGATAGAATTGGAACATGACAGTCTCTGTTTATTTCGACAATGATAGGAAATGTGAGTTATTTGTTTTGAAATATGACAAAACATGGCATTTACTTCCACCACTCAAAATTATATGTCTTAAAAATTGGAAGATGTATGCGGAACTCAGAAAAATAAAAAATAGAAAATGCCACCAATTTTTAATTAAATATTTTTAAATGTTATACCATTCTGAGGGGAGGAAAATGCTTTTTTTAGATACTTTACAAATTTGAATGTACAGTGATTTGAACCCACTTGGACAGTCTCCAAGAAGCATGAGTTCAAATCCCATTATGTTCAAATTTTTATACATTTTTAAAAAAGTTATTTGTTATTAATTATTTTACCATGATCAACCTCTAGTTGTAATAGAATGAATTTAAGATTTCCTTTTACAAGAGATTATGTTATTTGAAAAAAAAACCAATGAACATATAATTAAAGGATGCCATTGAGGTGTGAGACATTGTCTGACTTTTCCACCATTCCTATGCACTATCCAATTTTCTAGACATTGCATGTTCACTCAACAATGAACTTTGTCATTTACTGTGGTATAGCAAGGAATGTGAATAATTAGAATGGGAATCAAACCACAACTGTCACATTTACAGTCAGCTTATACCTTTATACCAATTATTTTCGGTATCTAATACAAAAATAAAAAAATAAATATTATATTACAATATTTATTATTTATTTATACAAATTGAATTTTAAATAAAATATTTTGACATTACAGGGTGTTCATTCTCGGAGCATCTATAACAGCTGGTTTATTTGTATTACAAGTGGCTGTGGCACCCCTTATATTTAAATATTCGAAGACATTCCGACGTCATCTCATATTTTCTAATTCAGGTTAGTAGTATTTTAACAGTGCAAGACAATGCTATTTGCATCAGTTGAAAAAATGAAACTTTATCGAGAAAATTTTAAATAAAACTTTCATGAGCCTCAAGCACATCATCAGCATCAATAAAAAATTAAATCATGAAAGATATATTAACAATATGCAATACTTTTTGCATATTTTCGCATCATCAAATTAGCGAGTGTTATCATTTACATAATATCTTTTTTTAAAACTGTTGACTCTAAGAAATTTATGTTATGTGATAAATCTAAGCCTAATACTCTCTTTTATTGTACATATCTAGAAAAAATACTTAATATTATAAGTTGATTAATGCAGAATTAAATTAGATATTTGATTTATGATTGTTTGAAATAAAATTTAAAAATTATAAATGCTGAGTTTTTACATATTCATATGCATTGTACACCATGCCTTACATTTTAATTTTGTTACGAATTTTTCCCTCTTTTGTTACTGTCCTAAAATTTTCTGGTTTCATTTGCCATTTGTTATATTTCTTATTTATCTAATAAAAATACACGAAATTTGTTATGGATCTAAAAGACAGTAAAAAGTTTAATAAAAATGATGTACAAAAATTATAATAAACAATATGTACGGTTTATGAGTTAGGTAAAACGTAACAAAACTAAATTTGAGCAACTATTTTGTAAATCATATTTAACTTTTTATTCGTTGTGACTGTCATAAAATTTATTATTTAGTTTTATAATAGTATCTTTTTATGCATAAATATTACGATTGTTAAAGCAAAAATTAAGAAATAAACACAACAAAACCGGACAACTGCGAGTCAGGCTCGCCCACCGAGTGTTCCATACAAAAACATGAGGTCTCGTGCTTTTTCTGAAATTAATGCTTTGCTTAGCCAGAGCCCTTCCATCTGATACCTTACTTAAAATAGCGGCTTTAATACCAAATTTTGCCTTCTTTTAAGGCTATTATTTTTTAAAACTTAACACACACTTAACAAGTGTATAGTTTTCAGATATTTTCGTGAACTAGTACTACCTGTAGATTCTAGCTGTCAAAGTTTATAATTCTAGGTCAACCGGAACCTATTAATTTTGATTGTTGAAATACGCTTATTTAACACAATTAATAATTATATATATTTTTTTAATTTTACCGAAAAAAATAGTGTTATGTTTTTTTGTTAACTCTAGGTTAACCGGAAGTTCCTTATTATTTTGTTTTGCTTTATAGTGTTGAAATACATATTTTTTTGCTATTTAAGGCCATTTTTTTAAAATTTAACCACACATGTATAGTTTTAATTTTTTCTTAAACCACTACTACCTCTAGGTACTAACCTAGAATTATGAAATTTGACAGCTAGCATGCTACAAAATTTCGTAATTCTAGGTTAGTCAGAAGTACCTTATTAATTTTGATTCCCCTTCTAGTGTCGAAATACACGTTTTTTGGTATTTAAGCCTATTATTTTTTAAGGTTCAACCACAAATATATTGGGTTTTTTTCCTAGACTAGTACTACCTGTAGTTGGTTTCATAATTTCATAATTCTAGGTCAACCAGAAGTACTCTATAAATTTTGATTCCCTTTATATTATCGAAAACGCGTTTTTTGCGATTATAAACGGCTATATCTTTTTTTGTGTGTGTTCCAGAGCGAAGAAATGGAAATACAAATTTAAGTAAATATTTCATCTCCTCGAGTGGGGATCGAACCCACAACCAGTCGGTTTTACAGTCACTCTTTGTACCACTGCGCCACGACTGCCCTCAATTTTGGAAATAGATGTGTAAATAGGATTTGTTATGATGGATTTTCATTGAGTTAATCGAAAAAACGTGTGAAAAATAATTATTAATAGCAATAATCCGAGTTTAAAGTTATATCAAACAAAGAAAAAACTATAAATTTGTTCATTACGAAATTTGTCGTCATTCCTATAAATGTAAAAGATAATCATTCCTCCGGCTTTAGGATTTTTTTAATGCTGAAAAGTAACAATTGAATTACAAAATTATATTAAAAGGAATTAAAAATAATTAAGTACAATAAATTTGATTATCGATATCATACCGATATTTATCTATTTAGAAAGATAATTTGCAGATATAAAATCCGTACACTGCTGTATGTAGATGTGCTTTTTCTATTAATTGGGTTAATATAGATAGTTATTATAAGAATCTGAAATAATAAAATAATTGAAGACAATTTTATAATATATAGAGATACGACAACGTCTGCAATACGTCTGCATTGTAAATACGCGTTAATCATGGATTCGATCACCGATCGAGGGAATTATTTTCATGTCACTGCTCTGGAAAAACCGATTGCGGCGGTGAGTTTTAGTACTCAACACGCATTGCTCCGTACTCGGGCGAAGAACGGAATATCTTGACACTAGGTTCACCTTGCCTACCGTCCTGTATGACGGTAAATATGAATCTATAAAAAGATATAAGAAAGTTCCTTTTACAATAAACATATCTTTTCACCTCTTCTACTTATGTGAATTTCAATGACTTGCGTCTTTCCTAACAGACCTAAATCCAAATTTTTCTTTTCTTTTTTCAATTTCAGGCTGTATTCCTCGCCTAGTGTACAGTACCTGGTGTCTTAACACTCCGTTCCTATTAAGATTTTAGTTATTAAGTAGATCATTATATGACTTTTTTGTGTTCCATAACTTAACAATTCTATTTTTAAAAAAAACTAGTCGCCGCTCGCATCTTTGTTTCTGTAATCCGTCCCGTTTCCCCGTCCCTTTAAAAATATCGCAAAATACTATCTTGTATATACTCATTCGAACATAATACTATTTATATTTCCCATACAAAAAAAAACTCAAGGCCGTGCTGTTTGTTATTTTTTTATCTAATGAGTTTTCAGATTATATATTCACCAATAATATAATGTTTATATATATATATAAAATCGACTGGTTGTTAGTTCGATCCCCACTCGAGGAAGTGAAATATTTATTTACATTTATATTTTCATTTCTTCGCTTTGGTTAGCCACAGCACGGCGTTGAGCACCGCCACTCAGCACGCAATGCCTCCAGAATGCGGCGGAAAGTGGGGAACAGAGTGTCTTAACACTAAGTTCCCTCTGTTGGCAGAAGTGACATGTCCTGCTGTGTGCGGGATACAGCGTGAAGCTGATTTATCTAACCATTTTTTCGAACGAGAACGAGTTTACCAACAATATATATACAATTGAATCGTGAAAATCAAAGAACTTATTAATATATTATATATACAATTAATATTTTGTTATTTATTTTTTCAGTACAATGGCCTATAAACGTAGACTTCGAGAATCCCTCAGAGATTGGAATCAAAGGAGCTCGAAACTTAAGTATAGAGTATAAATCTAAAGTAGACAACTGTGATATTAAAATTGGTAAGCGAATAAACGTTTTGTTCCTATTTCCTTGACACCGTTGTGGTACAGTGGGTTCGATTCCTACTCTGTAGAATGATTTCACAGATGTCATAGAGTATCTTAACAGTAGGCCCTCATATCCACCCCACTATATTATAGATGTACATATGTATTTTAATTTGAGGCCAGTGGTGGCGCAGTGGTACAAAGTATTACTGTAAAACACACTGGTTGTGGGTTCGATCCTCACTCAAGGAGATGAAATATTTACTTAATTTTATATTTTCATTTCTTCACTCTGGTGTCGAGGCAAAGCGCGGCGTTGAGTTCTGCCACTCAACACGCAATGCCTATAAAATTCGGCAGAAAGTGGGGAACGGAGTGTCTTAACACTAGGTTCCCTCTGCCTACCCTGCTGTGTGCGGGATATAGCGTGAAGCTAATAATAATAATAATAAATAATATCATTGACGATGATAGCACCTGCGACCACTAAGCAAAAGTATTAATTATTATAATTTCTTCACTCTAGTAACCATGTAAAGTTATCTGCGTTTAATTCCGCCACACATCTCTAAAATCCTGCAGTGCTTACAAAACAGTGTCTTGACAATAAATTCCCTCTGCCTACTCCGGTAATTGGTATATGCGGAGTACATCGTGAAGTTAAAAGAAATCACCCGTGTTGGTGATCGAACTCACAACCATCGCGCTAACAGTCTGACGCTGCCCTACTGCGCCACGGTGGAATGTTATCTTATATCCTTAGTGTGAATTTTAAAAATGTTTGAATAATTTTCTTTATTTAGCCTCACGCTGTACGCTGTAAAGTGGGCAGGTGGAACCTAGTGTTAATATATGTATACGCGCTTCTACCCTTTCGAGATATTTATTGCTTGTTTAGTATCTAACGGCTATTAACTAGGCGGTTAGTTGTCAATACTTTCTGCTTAAATTTCGGGACATTTCATGTTGAGTGGCGGAACACAACGCCGCGCTTTACCTCGTTATCAGAGGGAGGAAATGAAAATATTAAATACTTCAATTCCCCAGAGCGGAAATCGAACCCATAATCGTCACACACTAGTGCTGCGGCGGCTTCATTAATAATGTTCATATTGTGAAATTTATTGTAGGTATATGGCATATTCTACCGAAATCGACATACGAAAAGCTAAAAGATAACTTCAATAGCACAGATAAGGAACAATTAAATAAGGTAATGGATGAAGAACTGATTAACTCTAAGACGCCTATTATGATCTATTTTCATGGTAAGTTATTATTTTGTTAAATATATGTACCTAAATGGGAGGAAATGTATGTGTTATTATTATGCATAAGTTATATTGTAAAGTTTCATCTAAATCTGTTCAGTAGATTTTGCGTCAAAGTCTAACAAACATCCTCACAAACATTCACATTTATCATATTAGTGGGATTATTGCTTGTATGTTGTTAAAAACGACATAAAATAATTATATTATATAAAGTTATGAAGAATATTTTATTAAAGTCATTAATTAATATTATTTTTACATTTTTTTTCATCGTAAATGTATTTACAAAAACCGGACAAAGGCGAGTCAATCGGGTTCAACTCGACATACTACAAACTACTTATACAATTTTCTTCTGGAAAATTTATATTTATGTAGACATTTTGTGTAATGGATATTACACAAAATGTCGATCCCCACTTGAGGAGATGAAATATTTATTTACATTTATATTTTCATTTCTTCTGGTGTCGAGGCAAAGCGTGGCGTTGAATTCTGCCACTCAACTCAAAGTAGGGAACGGAGTGTTTTAACACTAGATTTCCCCTGCTTACCCTGCTGTGTGCGGGATACAGCGTGAAGCTGATTTTGATTTAATTTAATTTTGTTCAATAATAGGAGCCTCTATTAAAATTATAAATGTAAAAGTTTGTGAGAATTGGATGTTTGTTTGTCACTTTCAAACAAAAACTACTGAACGTTAGAATAACATAAAGGCTACAGTTTATGTAAATATTTCCTATAATTTGGCTATAATAAAACAATAAGTTAAAGCAGACGAAGCCGCGTTTTTGTTTCTAGTGAATAATAAATTTTAATTACAGGCAATTCAAATTCCCGCGCCGCCTACCATCGAGTGAAATTATACAATTTTTTTCAACGTATGGACTTTCATACAATCACTTTTGATTATAGAGGTATGTATTTCTTAATATATTTAGTTATTTCGCAATATTATTTAATATGGTTTTTTAGGTCCTTTACTAAAGAGCTGTGACTATAAAGGCGGTTGTTCGAATCTCACTTGGAGGTAATTAATAATTTTTTTTTCTCCGCTCTGGTAACAAAACAAAACGCGGCGTTGAGCTTAGTCATATAACACGTAAAGATTGGATGGTACGTCTTTCTATTTATCTTGCTATATGCGGAATACAGCATGAAACAAAAAAAGGAAACAAAAACAAAAAAAAAGATAGATTATGTTCTATACATACAATAAAATTGGAACTGATTGCTGTCTGTACAAGATATGAGGAATTCTATTGGGTCATGAAATCTATGGGGGTGTAATACAGAATTTGCTATTGTATTTTGCAAACTTTCCTTATCATATAATGTTTGTTTTATTTTAATCGGTTCATTAATTGGCTGAAACTTTTAAATATACGGTTATTGTTTTAAAATGATAATGTTAAAAGAACATCGAAGTATTTCAAAAGTAGTAACTAAACTATTTGTTAGTGAAGCCCCGAGTGGGTTGCACGTTATTTATTAATTTAATATTTATAACTTAACAAAAAACAACCGAATTCAGGTTTTAGTTCTTGTCAATAATCTTTTTTGTTTCACATTATAACATGTAAAAAAACCCAATTTTATATCTTTTTTCCTTTTTTTAGGTTATGGTGACTCCACAAATATAACACCAAGCGAAGATGGTGTCGTAGAAGACTCGCTGATGGTATACGATTGGCTTCAACAAACTATTGAAAAAGCTGACAAAAAGCCTTCGCTTTTTGTATGGGGACATTCTTTAGGTAACAATATTTTTTAGGTTCATAATCATATATATATATATATATATATATATATATATATATATATATATATATATATATGTAAAAAAAAATATGATGATCTGTTGAATAGCGTGTGCACATTAATATTAATAATTGAATGATAAACTAACGATATTTGTTATTGATTATATAGGTACAGGCATTTCGTCCCATCTTCTAGGCAATCTTCCAGAACTTTCTAAGAGTATTCTAGAAAGATCGAAACCATTGCCTCTGCCCAAGGGTCTCGTACTGGAATCACCATTCAACTGTATGGCTGATGAAGTACATTATCATCCCTTGGCTAAGGTCATTTTGATTTTTTTTTTCAAGTTTCACGCTGTATCCCGCACATAGTATGCAGGCAGAGGCAACATAGTGTTAAGACACTCTGTTCCCAATTTTCCACCGAATTCTCTACGCATTGCGAGGCGGAACTGAACGCCAGAGCGATAAAATGAAAATATTAAATATTTCATTTCCTGGAGTGGGAATCGATCTCACGACCAGTCGCGTTTACAGTCACACACTTGTGCCCCTGCGTCACGACGGGCCTTTATATAATTTATATAATTAATGCTTTTTATAAAAAATACTTAGTGTATTTATATTTTATTTTATAATTTTTAATAATACTAAAAATAATTAACATTTTAATTAGATTTTTTTTGTGCTTTTGTTGTTTTTATTGAATGATTAGAACTAAGTATAACAACCGGTCTGCCAATGTATTAATATTAATATTTATTTTAAAAATAATCGTGGCTGCTATGTTTTAAAGCAGCTTATGAATCAAAATTGTCTGTTACTTTAAAATATTAATAAAGTGCTTATTGACTTACTATAATTAATAAGAAAAATAATCTCGCACACAGCAGGGTAGGCAAAGGGAACCTAGTGTTAAGACGCTCCGTTTGCCACTTTCCGCCGTGTTCTGAGTTCTGTTGAGTGGCGGAACTCAACACCGCGCTTTGCCTCGACCCCAGAGCGATGCAATGAACATATAAATGTAAATAAATATTTAATTTCCCCAAGTGGAGATCGAACCCACAACCAGTCAGTTTTACAGTCACACTTCGTACCCCTGCGCCACTAATAACTCATAAATTAAATCAACTTCCCACTGTATCCCGCACATAGCAGAGTAGGAAGAGGGAACCTTGTGTTAAGACACTCCGTTTCGTTTCCCACTTTCCGCCGTATATAATAACTTATTTATTAGCTAATTATTAATATTTTTATATGAGACCAGTCGTGGCGCAGCGGCACGAAGTGTGACTGTAAAACCGACTAGTTGTGGGTTCGATCCCCACTCAAGGAGATGAAATATTTACTTAAATTTATATTTCCATTTTCTTCGCTCTGGTGTCGAGGTTAAGCGCGGCGTTGAGTTCTGCCATAAAACACGCAATGCCTTCAGAATTCGGCAGAAAGTGGGGAACGGAGTGTCTTAACACTAGGTTCCCTCTGCCTACCCTGCTATGTGCGGGATACAGCGTGAAACTAATATTTTATTTTATTCTTATTTTTCTTACAGTTAGTATCGTGGCTGCCATATTTTGAATCAGCGTTTGTGACTCCGTTCAAATTACACAAAGAGCACATGTTCAGTTCCGACCAACACTTGTGCAGGTGCCCCACTCTACCTGTTCTGATATTGCACGCGAGGGATGACTTCATTGTGCCTCATATTGTTGGAGACAAGGTATTTACTTTAATTTTATGTCAATAAAGATGAGAGAAAAAAGAAAAAAAAATGAAAGAAATCGGATGCGGTTAACGTTTTAAAAAAAAAAACAAGATAAAAATACCTACTATGTATATTTTTTTAGCTTCACACTCTATTCCGTACATAGCAGAGTAGGCAGAGGGAACCTGGCAACCTAGTGTCCAACTCTCCGTTCACTCACCACTTTTCGCCTAATTATGGAGGAATGGCGTGTGACGGCACTCAACGCTGCGCATTCCCTATTGGCCAGAGCATAGAAATGAAAATATTAAATATTTTAATCTCCATTTTGACCTCCAGTTGGTATCGAACCCACAACTTGTCGCGTTTAAAGTTGCACGCCAATGCCCCTACACCACGTCTGGCCTCAACTATTACGGCCTCATTTAACCATATAATATATAATTATATATTTCCAGTTATACAAAACAGTACTAGAGTCCCGTTCAACCGGCGGAGCGACTGTAAAACTTCACTCCTACGATATGAAGGAGAATCTAGGACACCAATGGATATGTATGGCTAAAGATTTGCCTGATGTTATTAGGTAAGCGATAGTAGGTGCAAATTGCTTTGTTACAAAACATATAAAAAAAAATAACGTAGCGACATTTGAACCTGCGCCTCTTGAACACCGTACATGTTGTTATGTTGTCTAAAATGGTATATAACAAAGAATTGTTAAGTGTATAACACTTTGAAAATATGTCAAAATATTTTTAGAAACTATTTACTTTTGCCATTTTATAAAAAAAAAACTTCTACATATAACGATCAACAGCTAATAAAATTAATTTGTTTAAAAACTGTATCGATGCTTAATATAACATTTTACATGGTAAAGAGATATTTTTTGTTACTATATTTTAAGATTTTTTAAAATCTACTTTCTACGGTCATAAATTTTGTTAATATAACATTATATATTAACCTTTTTTTCTATTTTTATTTTCAGTGACTTCGTAACAAATAATGAATAAATAAAAGAAAAAAAATCTTCTAATAGTTTGCAATACGCTTAACAGATCTCGGGACTTGGGAGTGGATGCTATATGCATAATAATAATTTATTTTGTTTTTCAGCTTTATTATTTATTTATACAAATGAAAATAAAATTTTTGAAGTGCTTTGAAAATATGTTTTATTTATATGTTGTGTTTATAATAGAAAAAGGTATATAAATTGTAGTGGAACAGTACCCATGGACCATCCAGAGGTATCTTCTCGTCGCCTCTACTTAAGCTTTAACTTTAGATAATATGTTATAGTAAACTTTTGTCTTTATTGTCAGGGCATTTTTTTTTGTAATTTAATAAAATTGTGGGCACTAGACAATGTTGGGGCCAGTCGTACCAGTAGCACAAGGGCACATAGTGTGTCCCTGTAAAATCGATTGGTGGTGGGTTCGATTCCCACTCGTTGAAATGAAATATTTATTTACATTTATATTTTTATTTCTCCGTTCTGGTGTCGAGGCTCGGCGTTGACTTCCGCCACTAATCGCGCAATGCCTACAGAACTAGTTAAAAAAACTAAATGCAGCTGTTCTGAGTGTTTTTATCTTCACCACTTTAAATAAAAGCATAGTTTTAACTAGTAACATAAATAATAAAAATAATATGATGTTCAGGTTTATTGCAGAAAATAGGTAAATGCGTAAAATAGAACGGGAGAAGTCCCATTCTCATTCTGGTTTGTTTTTGACAATTAAAAGTAGCCGATCGGCAACGTTTAGTGGTATTTTTGTAGTAGTACTGAGGTGTCTACGTTATTAGTATCTATTTATAACTGCCTCACACGTTATAAATATGTATATAAATCACAACATCATAATCTTACGTCTAAACTGTTGACGAATCTTGATTATTTTTTTTAGATATGGGTATGAAATATATTACCATAAATGCTGCTCCCTGCTAAAGTGCTAAAAGGAGTGCTGAAGCTTCAAGCCATATTTTTAATTTAAAGCGCCTGTCAAAATAACAACTTCACGTCATTTTAAAACTTGCTATAATTTATCTAAAGGCGTTCAATTATTTTACGTAAAAGTCACTGTTTAACAAGAAAAATAGTTTGTAATCCAACTTAAATTCTAATATTCTTCTGTCCTTATAATTTATAAAATGGTAAAACGTTTTTCCTTAATGCATTAATAATTTAATATATAGATAAGTAGATAGAGGCCAGTCGTGACGCAATAGCAATAGCGCATGACTTCTGTAAACGAGAAAGGTTCGATTTCCATTGAAATATTAAATATTTAATTAAATAAAGCAAGGTGCGGCGTTGAGTTACGCCGCCTCCACAATCTGCGGGAATCGCCTCCGGAATCCAGTGGATAGCGAAAAATGGAGTGTCTTAATGGGAACGAAGTGTCTTAACACTAGGTAGGGAACCTAGTTACGTTTGTGCCTATGTGCGAGATACAGCTGTATAATAGGTCAGGTACTTTTGTTAACGAAGATTTTGACGATTGATGATTTGACGAAGATCACTTTAGTTCTTTTACTGACTATTTTAAAAAAAAACTGACTAAAATTTCTTGAATTAACCGGGTTAAAGTGATTTTGCTTATTTGTTATACATTAGCACAGGAATATATACAAAAAATTGTCTCGCTTTTCGCCAACGTCCATACCACGTTGAACACACCGGTTCTCGTCCGATCACCGAAGTTAAGCAACGTCGGGCGCGGTCAGTACTTGGATGGGTGACCGCCTGGGAACACCGCGTGCCGTTGGCTTTTTTGTGTCACGCTTAAAATTTTGATATATTTTTTTTTACTCTGGACTTCATTACTAATTTACCTGTAGCTCCTCTGGTATTGCACGGGGCCGTGGGCGGCGGCAATCACTTACCATCAGGTGACCCGAACGCCCGTTTGCCTTGTCTTTTTCCATAAAAAAAAAAAAAAACTTATTTAACTGATCATATTTGAAATACATACCTAATATTTTAAAATGTTAAACAGCTTTTTGGCTGGTGTAGACAAGTATGGGGTATTATAATTTGGTCGACATACAAACTTTATCCTATTTTACCTCTATTTTCTTTTTATCTATAAAAAATATAATAAAAAAAATAATATGCTTTAGAAAGCAAAGTCACAGTTAAAAACGTATACTGTCCTGTAGTGTAGAGTATAAGCCAAATACGTTGTGAACGTAACACCTCATCCGTTCTGGATACCCTTCAACAACCTGCTCGAGGTGGAGAATCATCCGTGAAAGTTACCCTAATGTAGCGGAAAATGAAAGAGATATATATATGCACTTATAAAGAATCATATTATGAAGATATTTTTCGTTACCTCGTTCTGTAAAATAAACTGCCACTAAATTCGCAATGTATCGAAAATTGAGTGGAAACTAGAGAACGAAGTGTCTTAACACTCTTTCTTCCATGCTTACAGCAGGAGCGAGAAAAAATATAAAGATGATTTTTTAACTAAACTTAACGGTTCTATGAAACCAAAGGATCATACGAATGATGCCCAGCAATGAGGAAGGTACCAGTACTTTAAACCTAGGAGTACAGGAACGACCCGAACATTGCCGTTTCCTTATTTGACCGTCATAATTTTTACGATAATTTAGTATACATAGTACTACATAAAATTAAAGCCATAGGAATGTCGGCCGAGTGGAAGTCATTTGCCGCAAAAAATACCGAAGATTTTGAATTTTAGAAGAATGCCTAAAATAAGAATATATATATCACTAAAATGCGACTGTATTTTGTTGTATTTTACATTACATATATATTTTTTCTTTTATGTATTTTCTTTATGAAGTAGCTATCTATGCTTTTCTTTTTTTTTAAATAAAATCCAATAATAATAATAATTTATTTTAAGCTCGTAGTTATATAATATTAGCGAAAACTAAAGGAATACTTTATCATTTAACTTCATTAGGCCACTGATTTTCTTGCTCATTCGCGTCTTTAGATTCTTTATAATTTCTGATTGTTATCTCGTAAAACATATCTTAAAAAAAAGTTGTCATTTAAAAAGCCGTTGAGACCTTTGTTGCGCAGAGGCATTAGGGTACGACTCTAAACGCGACAGCAGTGGCTTCAATTCCCATTTATTGGAATGAAATGTTAATGTTTTCATTTCGTCTCTGGACGCCACTCAGCACGCAATATCTACAGAATTCGGCGGAACTTGAAGAACGGAAGTGTCTTAATGGGAACGGAGTATCATAACATTATGTTGTCAGGTTTTCTCTGCCTACCCTGCTATGCGTATATATAGTAATAAAAAACAGCTTCAATTTAAAAAAAAAGATACAATCTGATATAACTTAGAAGGGCAGTCTATTAGGGGTTGAGTAGTTGAAATACACCACATATGGAGAAGATTCGCCTTTTCAATAACATTTTGTAGGGGAAATAATCACTGTGGTATTAAAGCATACTATTTATTGAATGAGCAAGTAAAAATTGTGCAGTTAGAATGATCAGTATAATCAATGGTTGTGGGTTCATTTCCTACTTAAGATTTTTTTTTAACATTGTTTAACTTCACAATGTATTCAGTTAGGTCACGCGTTATTTTATAACATAATTTTTATAAAATGAATAGATTTTAAATTTAAAATTAAAGTTACGATCCGAAAGGATTGTTAGTTTAGGTGCATACTCTACAAAATTCATAGCATCAGAGAAAAACAATATATTTATATTACATATAGTAAAAATAAAACACTATCACGGCGCATCGGATCAGTAACTTGGGTGTGGTAGTTGTCAGTTCAATTTTCAATTGGTGAAGGAGATTGGTTAAATTATTAATTTCAATTCATGCATTTTAAAATGTGTGTAAAGTATACAGTGTCTTAACACTACATTTTCTGTACCCTGTTAGGTATATACGGAAGAACAACGTAAGGAAAAGAAATATAACTATAGAAAGAAATAGAATATAACTGTAAAGAATTAAAGAAGTGAAGATAATCGTAGTAGCGGAGCACAACCTTATGACTGCAAGCGTGACGGGTTGTGGCTTTGCTTCCCATTCGATGAAATGAAATATTTAATCCATATCCTCGCTTTGGTAACGAGGCAAAACACGGCGTTGAGTTTCACCACGTAATGTCTTCAAAATTGGACATGAAGTGGGGAGCGGAGCGTTAACACTTACCGTACCCAGGTTCCCTCTGTCTACTCTGCTACATGCAGGCTACAGGGTGATGCTAAAAGAAAATCAAGAAATCCTTACATACCAACCACGTATACCTACAACAAGATTAATACACTTCCATGTATTCGACAAAGGCCACGGGCGGTGAAGCGACTCGGCCGGCGCGAATCGTCACGTGGGTTTTATTTAATTAATACTGTCATATAACGTGTTTCATAGAAATGCATACATAAGACAGCTTAATTGAAATTGTTTTTATTTTGTAGGTATGTTACAAAACCTCTGAGTTGTTCTAGGAATGTATTTTTTTTATCTATAGCATTGGTTCCCAACCAGTGGTCCGCAGAAGCCTAAGTATGGTCGATACGATAACGATTTTAATTTTATGACTGCGGATGGTGAGGCGAAGTTTCTATTTGATTATCACACTTAATTTTTATTATACCTACATACATAGTGGTCCCTGCTAGCAAGAATGATTTAAAAGTGGTCTTTGATCAAGAAAAGGTTGGGAACCCCTGATCTATAGAGATTCGAAATTTAAATTCGCACCTATTTTGCAATACCTTATTTGTAGATAGAAATCGGCCAAGTGCGAGTCGGCCTCGCACTCCAAGAGTTTCGTAGTAACCAATTCATGATACATAGCTTTAATTTGTGACACACTTTTTACCACTACAACAAAGGAACAAAGCATTGACTTTGAGGAAATATGATTTTAAGAACTTCTTTGTAATTTTGAAAGACCTAACGTTAAGTACCTTGCACACACCTAGATGTGATGGCTCTATACGAAAACGCTGTTATTTAAAATAAAAATCAAATAAAAAAATATAATTTATACTAGCGATCCGTTCGGGGCTTCGTCCGCTTTAACTTTTCAATGATTTTTTTACTAATCTTATTTACTTTCGTTTTCTAAAAACATCATTTTAAAAATCAATCCCTATACATTGAAAATTTAAGATATAGATTGCATAAATTGTATCAATTTTGTCGAACAAAGTACTTTAAAATCGAACCGATAAATAAAAAGTTATTGATTCAATAACATAAAAACTGAATGGGCACTTCTAGTTTACCAAAATGCGATAGTGCGAACTGTATTTCAATCGGTTGAGCCTTGTCCTAGAATTAGATTAGCTTATTTTAGAAAACAACGTTATTTAAAAACGTCTAGCAGAAGAAGGATTTACAAACAAGACGACAAGGTTCATATATCTATCTTATATGTCGTTTAGAAGAAAATCTTATTAGGTATAAGATTTATTCGATTTTTAGGAAAAAATAATATATATTATAGAAAAAAAAAACAATTGTTATTTTGTTTTTTACCAAAACAAATGATCTTTTTTTTTTGTTGCACCCTAAATCCACTTCCTGCCTAAAAAGAAAGTTACGTTTCCCAATATCCGAGTTTTTAAAGTATTGCGTGTTCAGTGGTGGAAGTAAACGCCGCTATTTGCCCCCATTACCAGAGGGAGAAAATAAAACAGAAAACAGCAACACTAATATTCCAATATTAAGGCACAATATTTGATTGCAAACACGAATGTAGCGGTTTCGACACCCTCTGGCTCGTATGAATTATAATTAAAAATATAATTTACATGCTATGACTAGACTGCCATGAGAGAAACTGAAAAAGATATATTTCCCCATAACACTATCACATCCTAATTTTTAATGCGATAACGATTTTGACTGTCTTCTGATGCACTAATGCTGTGGTTCTTCACTTTCCGCCGAACTTAGGAATTCCCGTTGAGCTTTGCCCCCTCATCAGAGAGCGACTTAATTAAAATATTAAATATTTAAATGGGAATCGCACACTATTCTATTGCTATTACTGGGCTATAAAATACTTATATTATTCAAATAATATAACAAAAATCACCTACATATCCATCAAGGAGTAACCCTCTAACCACTGAGCTAGCCACTACACTCTCCCCTGCGAGTCGACCGTGAAATTTCGTAGGTACTCGTTTCAAAACGCAATTTCGCCAAATGTTTGGTTTTTATCGCAATATTCATTAGTTGCATCCCCGCGGTGAAAATAAAGATACTTTGGTACCGAAATGAAATGAATAGTTTGTTATATTGAAATTTCATAACGACTTGGAGGCCGTCGTGGGGCAGCGTGTGGATAAACGGGACGAAGTGGGTTCGAATCATGTTTTTGCGCTGTATGTTCCATATAGCATGTTGGGCAGGGACCTTATTTTGAGATACTCCGTTCTCTTCTTTCCGTCAAATTTCCAGGACATAGATGGAGTTGGATAATTGAATTATCCAAGCTACGCTTTATATTGCTATCCGGTCGAGAAAACGTAAAAAAAAATAATAAAAAGTGAAAACGAGAATATAAAAAAAAAAAATCTTCCAGTGAAGAGCAAACCCACAACCGTCGCGTTTACAGTCACATTCTTGTACCACTGTGCCACTACAGCTCCAGCCCTACATATTTATTTATAATATATTAAACACTAATGGATTCCTTTATTAAAGGTAGCCACTCGTAAAAGATGGATTTGAAGTTTGGATTATACTACACCCCACAGGCAGCTTCCGGTTTATAAGACTGATAATGTATTCCTTAGAGGGCTAAGAAAATTAATTTATATTATTTTCCAACTACATACCTATATGTATTTTAATCTATCTATAGCCGGAGAGAGTAATAATAATATTTCTTGGTTCTTAGATAAATATAATGTAATGTTTATTTACAAACAATTAAAATATAAATTTCTTAAAGATATCTTCATATAATTGAGTTACCTATTTATTCACTTTTCTACTTGGATAAATTAATTATTTTCAACAATTGATACTGTAGCAAGATAGTTTTGAAAGCAAAATATGAAGACATTTCATATATATTTATTTTATATTTCACTAAAAAACGAAAAAACTATAAAATAACATTTCATGAAACGTTCCTTGAGTTACGATGGAGTTACATAAATATCGATATGCGTGAGATTTAAATAATGTCTTAATACGGTAAAGAAAAAATATATGTACATATTTTTTATAAATAAATAAGATTTCCTCAAAAAAATCTTTTACTCTTAACGTTTACGTAGTTTTATATTTTTTTTTTGTAGAAATACTGTTCATAAAATAAATAAAATTACATCACATCCGCTTTTGCGCTGTAACCCGCACACAGCAGGGTAGAAATCTAATTTTAAGACACTCCGTTCTCCACTTTCCACCGAATTCTGGAGGCATTGCATGTTGTGTGGTGAAACTCAACACCGAAACACCGACTTTGCCTCGATACCAGAGCGAAAAAATGAAATATGTATTAAAATAAATATTTAATTTCTTCGAGTGAACCCACAACCAGTAGCGTTTACAGTCACACTTTGCGCCCCTGTGCCGCGACTGTTCTCTTTTATAAGTACTATTTATAAGTTACCCATTATATTTTCTAAGAATTCATTTTAATTTAGGATATTTTTCCACTCTCTGGTTGTAACTTAAATGTCAACTCAGTCGTATTTTCATTTTTCTCAAGGATAAATCTCTTTAAAGCTCCTCTTGACTTCGCCGAGTTAATTATAATAACAAATTCAAATACAGAGTGGTATATTCATTATTATAATAGAATGTTTAAGGCATTTTTTTATAAATAACATATTTTGAATTGATTAGGAAATTATAACATTCAATTTGTTTTTATTTCCCCAATCTGGAAAATGAAATGTGGCGTTCAGTTTCGTAACCTAAAACATATAGGTATGTGGTGGTTATGTAAAAAAAAAAGTATTTAAAGGATAAGAAAAAATACACAGTAGGTTACATGTTTGATATAAAATGTATTTATTTATTAACTCATAAGTAAATAATAAGTAGATATTATAATCAGATTTTAATAATAAAATTAATGGTTACCTACTTTTATACCTTTTTTTAGTTTCACGCTGTATATGCGGAATATTGCAGAGGAAACCTGGGAACCAAGTGTTAAGACACTCCGTTCCGTTTTTCCTCCGAATTCGGAAGGTATCGCGTGTTGAGCAGCGGAATTGCACCGCATAAAACCAGGGAATGTTAGCGCGGGCGTCAGTCTCTATTACATTTAAGCAATTTTGCTAAAACTGACGCTTTGCTGACCTCAAGCACGAAATGAGTACTTCAATTCCTACTCCAAGTATATATTACGTCTGGCTTTAAGCTTTTCTGTCACAAGAATACACAAAAAGAGATCCCGCCTTCATTCTCTACTATTCGGCTGAACCTGCGCTATACGTACTAACAGACTCGTTTATTCATTATAATTAATTACTGTAAATTTTCCATTGCGTACATAAAGCGCAAAAAATAAAAAAATAAACGTATGGTCGTATGCCACTGAATACAAAAAAAAGCAAAAAATAATACTATGGGCAAATAACTGCCTATATAAATTACTACAAAACTTCATATTTTGTACCTTAAATATTTTTTCACTAGATTAATGTTTATAGTACTACGTAACTACATTAACTTAGTGAAAAGACACTACACTCTCCACACATCGGCTTAATCTCAAGAGAGGAAATAAAATAATATAAAATAACTCATTCCTCCGAGTGGGGATAGAACACACAACCGTCGCGCGCAGTGCCACTATGCCATGATGGTGTCACATGTTTAACTGAAAGTTTAACATGAAATATATTTTTTTTGGATTTCTTTTGCTTCACGCTGTATCCCACATATAAGAGGATAGGAACCTTAAGAAGAACTAAATGTTAAGATTCTCTGTACATATATACATAGGTATTGTATGGAATTTTAATATAATCAAACATGGCGCGAGTCGACGGTGGTGGGCCATTTAAAAGTGTCGATCATAGAAAAATAGATAACGCACCGTAAGCTGCTTACCAAACGATTAGCTCGACGCGATAATCGGTATCGTTCGGTGTTTAATAACTGCGAAAACTAGTTAATATATTAGATTTATTCATTTTGAGAGTGAAAGCTGTTATTGTGTTTTTTATATTTGTATCTTTTATTTTTATCTATAGGTAAAGAAAATCTCTCTTTGTATTATGACTTTAACTTGATTTAAGGGTATTAGTTAGTTTTATGGAACATAGTCAACGGTCGCTTATAACTGACAGGTAAAGAGAGGAAAAATATATATTTTTCTTTTCTGTCCTTAGAGTGGAATAACATTTTAAAAATATATCTAAATAAGTATGAAGGCATTGACTAGAATATAGTCTAACTCTACAATTTTAAGATTTAATGTGATAGTTACTTTAGTTAAATATATATAAGTAGGTACTTATAGTCAATTTAAGATGTTATTTGCTCTACAGCCGTTTTGCTGATATATAATGGTAGTTGTAGGGAAGAGACCACCAAACGTTACGGTCTTTTTTTACGCCTTTCGCCTCGTTCACTATCATCAATCTCTTCATACACGATCATTTTTAATTAGGTAAATAGATATGTATCAATTGCACCTATACATAAATAATACAAGTTAATTAAATGGCCGAGACAAAGAAAACAAAGTGTTCTAACACTCGATCCCTTGTAACCACTCTGCGGTATACAGCGTGAAACATACGGCTGCACCCCAGCACTAGCTAGGAACATCTGTAAGTTGGCAATAATTAAAAAAAATAAGTCACTCTACATTCCTTTAACTAATCGATATCTCGCAAGATATCGATAATCAAAAAAAATCTTATATGGGAGCAATATATTTAAAAACAAAACAATTCCATCGCTACTTTATTTATATATAAAACTAAGTTTCACATTTACAAGGTAAGACTTCCGTGTAACAACTGTCCTTAACAGATTAAATATTACTGCGGTTGCACTCTAGAGACATTCGAGTACTATAAAGTTGGTTCTATCGATATAAATGTTGAGGAACTAAAAAACATAATCGTAAATTTCGATTAAATTTGTTTGTTTACTTCAACATTTCTTTAAGTTTATAAGTAGATAATGTTCCTCCATATTATTTTTATGATTTTGTAAGTAATGATTTACTCTGACTTTACTTAGCTATAAAAATAATTTGTATATTTAATCTTATTATCCATTAAAAATGTATTTTACAGTAACTCTATCAATCAAAATTGTATTTAAAGTATAAAATAAATCCTATAAATCCTAAATCAACGTACTTATTTAAATCCATAAAAATATAATTTCGACAGATTAGATAAATTTAATTATGGAAAACTAGAAAAAATATATTTTTTTAGATATACTTATACTCAAATATAATTTGAAATGTAAGTAGGTATTATTTAAATATAAAATTATAGAGACATAGAGAACAAGGGAAACCACAAGCTGCAACTAGTATAAAATAATTGAGGTATAGAACACAAATACCCGACCGGCGATAGTTAACGATACGAATATCGCGGCTCGCCCGGTCTCATAAATCATAAATGCCATTATTTATTACCAATACAATTTCACCCACGTACCTACTCGCACTACGTATTGTTTGTTTCGTACGTAAGTAGGTGTACTTGTATACTCGGCTATATAACAGAAATATACATTCTTGTCACTGGATGAATTCGAAAGAAAAAACACATCTCGACTCATTCTCCTTCCTTTAAATAAAACAAAAGAGACTAGAAAGACATGTCGTTAAAACAATTGAGTTGATACTTAATCAGAATGTCACATCACTATTTGATATCATTCCAATTTCAAATCTCTGTTGAATTTGTATAAAGAACACAATGGCGGTTGAAGATGGTGGCTTTCAACCGTTTTAGAACGCGGGAAACGAAAGTGGTTACATATTTATAAAATGGAATCGATTTTTAAATGAGCCAATGGTGAGGCTCGGTGGTGTGGGCGGGGCTTGCTCCTCCCTAGCGCAAGTAAGATGAGTCTCGGCGCCTTTTGTTCATTCACGCAGCGTTCGTTGACGTGAACGGACGTGTATGGCAGATTATTTCTTATATTTTGTTAATTTTTTATGATGTCCACAGATATTACTTTACGGCAGTATTTCTTTATTCTTATAACTACTAGAACTGCACTTTTATAAAAAAAAATGTATTATTTTTTTTAAGATGGTTTAAGAATAAACATGAAAATATTTTTAGTAATAAATTCTCATAAATAATTATTATTTTTATGAAAAATAGAAAATAGATACTGCCAAGATAATTTGAATCATTACAAAAAGGTTTTTAAGAAATAGAGTAAATAGAGAGTTAGATTGTTAATACACACAAAAATATAATACCTACTCTTAATTTTATAAAAAAAAATCATAACTTCATCAAAATCATATTTATCTGAAAAAAAGCATATCAATAAACTGCATTTTTTTAAATCTACTTTATATTATATATTTTTACTCACCCCTATCACTAGGTAAAGGCATAAATAAAGCCTTGTAACTTATAATAGAACGAAGGCTTAATAATAGAGTCGTTCGCGTATTGAACACGGATTCCTAATAAATATGGATAGAAATATAATATTATTTATTTAGTTACTTTCCTTTTTGATGCTCTGAAAATATATTCGCTCAGTAGAAGTATAATAGGTACCTTCCTACTTATCATTTATTATTAGATACACTTTTGAATGTTTAAAAAATGACTGCTGTAAATAAGCTGACTGAATTGTGACTGTATTGAATGCTGACTGAATTGTGCTGACTGTGAGTGAGACGGTTGTGGGTTCGATTCCCACACGAGGGAGTAAAATATGTAATATTTTCATTTCCTCGCTCTGGTAACGAGGCAAAGCACGGCGTTGAGTTCTGCCACTCAAGATGCAGTGTTATAAAATTTGTATAGGCAGTATGTTGGAGTATTTTACAGTTAGTCCCTTATCCTGCATACACTGCTATCGGTATGTGGGTTACAGCGTGAATATAAAAAAATATTTTTATAAAGAAACCACTCGAACAACTCATTTAAGCTACCAGTAGGTCCATAATATAACTGCTTGAAATACCTATTATAAATACTTTAAGAATACCTACCAACTGTTCCTATAGATATTGTCTAGTTATACGCAAAAAAACACTATTTCAATACCGCCACTTTATAAAGTATTGGAAGGAAATAAGCATTTATTTGTTACCATATTAAATATATATATATATAGACGTCATAGAGATATGTACAAAGAGATATTAACGTACGTACATTTAAAAATACTTTTTTTATTAAAATTGATGTTCTAAGAGAAAAGTTATATTTGGTGAAAATAATTTCTAGTTCAATTAACCAACAACATAAATAACTTACCTACAATAACTACTTCTACTAACTTACCTACTACGTAACAATGACGTACCTTGTTGAGAACGTATGGGTTAGTTGTCAGAGTACGCAGAGGGTTTCCAATAAGCGTGGATTCAAATCCCTCTACGTTCAAATTTTTATACGTTTTCTAAAAAAAGTTTCTTTGCATAAGTGCAGTATAATATTTTAAAAATATATTTATTTGTAAAGCATAAGCAGGTAAGTATGATTCCTCTTAGATATAACAATCATAATATAAAAACTAAACCAAATCGATTATAAACAAAAAAATTAAAAATAACAATTACCTATTATTTTGCATCGTTTTAAAATTTTACTAAAACTATAGGTACAGTAGACTGCCATAGTAACGTTAGTTAATAGTTAGTAGTTATGCTATCCAGGAATCTTTTTTATCTATGAGGATATTATTTCTTTTGACCTGAAGGGTGTAAAAAAATCACTAATAGACAAGATGGAACGAAGGAAGAGATCAATCCACAAAAGCATAGGGTAGGTATTATTGTTAAAGAAATTAAGTAATAAAAAAACAGTTTCCCTTTTTTCTTCGCACATCAGAACACAAGGGAATCAAGTGTTAATATGCTTTCTTCCACTTGTTTTTCCCCACGCGCCGACCAATTTTCCAGATTTGCGTGCAGAGTGGCGAAATTGAAAGTGATTTACAATATAATCATTTACTTGAGTGGAGGTCAAACCCACAACCGTCGCATTCACAGCCAGCCGCTGTCCCACTGAAAACGATGGATTAAATAACGCCTAAAAAAATAAACTATATTTGTACTATAACTTAAGGTATATTTTACGAAATCCGTCTAATAAAGCACAAAATGCATGATACAGGAGCTAAAATAAAAAAAATAAAAAGTCTGTATTGGTCTTTATTAGTAACTTTTTTACACGAGCTGCATGCGGTCCGCACTGCGAATAAAGGGACGGTTTTTTTTTGTTTAAATCGAGGTGGCGAGAGTCGAACCGGTTGTGCTCACTTACGAATCGTACTTTTTGATTATTAAACAAGCAGATGTTATTTAAAATTATGTATTATGTAATGTCTATGAACTACTGGAAATAAGATTTTTTTAAGGCCAGTCGTGGGTCACAAGTAAGTATATGACTATAAACTATTAATTTCATTTAAAATCTTAAGGGCTATTTACACACGATTTTCACTTCACTTTGATATCTTTTTTTCTGTCTATTATTAGATTCTACGTTTATCGCCAACGTCTACAACCTATTTCATAAAATTCATCATCTCGCCTTTTTTAATCAAAATCTGTATTTTGCGGTGTGCGATGACGATATGTTTAACCCGACGGTTGTAGATTCACTTATGCTCAGGGTATTTATTTCCTTATCCTAATAAGAAAAGAAAGCGCTACGTTAAGTTCCGCTATTTACCACAAGATCTCGAAAAGTTATATGAGGGAGGAACACAGCGTGAGGCTAAAAAACATTAAAATCTTTTATAATTTTAATTTTATATTATGCAACTACACACTACAATAACCAATTTTTTTTCATATCACACCGCAAAATACAACAAACATTTTAAACAAAAACAAAAAAAAGAACAAATTAAACATCTCATTACTCACGTAAATAAATCAATATGGAAATATAAAAACGGCATTTTGTGTCCGACCGATGGAATGTCTTTGACCGTCGTATTTTTTTTATACACCTCATACTTATATTCAAATGGAATCACCCAAATTAAGTAGCCATAAACGGAATCAGCTTCCAAATTTGAATATTTCATTCGTTCGCGTCGTTTGTGTGAGCGCGTGCTTTGATTTGTGTGTGTGTTAGTGATGTTCATAGATTGTGTAGATATATAAAAAAAATGAAAATTAAGTTGTTTTGACATATTTTTTGCTTTTTTCTAAGGATGAGATAGTACAACACTGGACTGGACCTATTTAATTTGAAGATTTAAACTGTTTAATATTTTTATACAAGTGCGAAACTTATAAAACATTTGAGAACTATTAGCATATATTCAATATTTATAAAAAAATATTTTGTGTACGTAAGTTATAGTATTTATAATAGTGTATAAAATTTCACAAAAAAAAAATTATACTAATAACTAACATATTCAGCTTTTTCATATATATTACAAGGCAAGCTATGATTAAAGTAACTTAAGTAGCAAATTAAATAAAAAAATACATGCATAACATTTCCTACAAATTTTTATATACACAAGTTGACACGACGAAACTGCATTCACAAATAAAATCTAAAACACAACATCGACGTACGCTATCACAACCCTACTCCTTTGTCGAAGCGCGCCGCGTTGATAAGGAAACATTTTAAATTAGTAGGAGAAGAAGAGAAAAAATATTATAAAAAAAACATTTTTATTTTTTATTTATATTTTATCACAAAACGGGTAGCCGCCGCTACCAACGATATAAATTATATCATTTTTCACTGCGACAACCTTAACGGACGTAAAAAATGACGTTCCATTCACTATTAAAAGTTTGAATTTGCCGCGTTTTTTATTCGTTTCCGGAGCGTTCGGATTCCATTATTGAACTTCGACATTTTAAGTTTTATATTAGCTCTTTAGATTTTTTTACTTATTTTTTATTTTCACGCCTTTGGGAAGTAGAACGTAAAATATATATGTTAAATCTCTCTGTTTACCAATTTTTATACATTTAAGAAAGTGATAATGTAGATAAACGGTAAACTTTGTCTTATTTTACTTGGGCTTTTCCAAAGCGTATAAAATTTTTAACATAGATTTGAAGACGCACCTCTTGAAAACCGTCCATCCCTGTTCCGATAATGTCAATAATATTAGAAATATACTTTTAAATTCTTTTAAAATCTTCTTTCTCACTAATATAACAGACACTACTTACATAGTAAGCACAAGTAGTAGGTAGTTATTTTGAGTTTTTTAATTTTGTAAATAATTATTTAATAATTAATTAATTGGTAATATATAATAATATAACATTTTTCTCTCACTAAAAATTTTCCTTTTTCTGTAGATTACACACAATTACACTATTAAGTACAACGTAAATACAATTTTCTATGCATAATATAACATGTTCATTTAAGAAGAAAGCTTCTTCCAAATCTTTTAAGGAGTGCTCAAAGAATATTATACACAAAGGTTAAGGCTAAAGCTAGATATTACAGGACATTAAACCGGACCTACAGAATTTTATATTTTATATTATATTTTATAATAGCTGTTGAGTAGACCACCGACTACTGTACGTGAAAGTAGAAAAAATGGATGTGTCGCTAAAGAGCAGCTAATATATCAAATCAGTTATACATATATAGGTATATTTTATAATCATTTAGCTTTTTTAAATTATAATCTTTATATCTAATTAACATCTTGTCTTACATATTACAATACATAACAATTCAATAAAAAAAAAATTGAATTGTTTTCAATAATTTTTTTTTTTACGATCGACATGTCTACAAAATATAAAAATTTACATACAGTATATTTCCATGTTACATTTTGATTAAATATGATATTTAGCGAAATTCCTTTAGCACGATCACCTTATAGGCCGGCAACGCAGACTGCTGCTCTGGTGTTACACGAGGTAGTGGGCGGCGGTGATCACTTACTATCAGGTGACCCGTACGCTCGTTTACCTCGTCTTTTTCCATAAAAACATATGGTTACTACTTGGATGCAATCTTATAAAGTTTATTTTATCAACACCATTTTTATTCTTACTCCGTGTGTAGGCATCTAGCTCCCGATGGCTAAAGGCATAAAATCCCGCCACAAAGATAAACAGCCGACAAAAATATCATAAATTTATGAAGACCGCTCCGCAGCCAGTGAAAACTAAAAAACTTACCCACTATTTAAAGTATACCTCACTTTGTAGGGCCGACTGATCGTGGTGTATTATAAAGGATATGACCACCGGACTGCATGGCTATACTTATGTTACATAAGTTGAAGACATTTTATAATTTTTTTAAAATATATTTTTGTAAATATGCATATGTTATTGTGATTAAATTAATATACATACATATAGATTTTTCCACCATTTTTAATCTTCTGTAGAATTAGTTTGAGCTTAATAAATAAAAAAACACGCTGTATCCCGCACACAGCAGGGTAGGCAGAGAGAACCTAGTGTTAAGACACTCCGTTTCATTTTCACACCTTCCGGCGATTTCTGGAGGCATTGCGGGTTGAGTGACGGAACTCGGTGCCGCACTTTGACTTGAGACTAGAGCGAAGAAATAAAAATTACTAAATCTAAGGTATAAAGTAAGACGACTTGTATATGAGCTATAAGAAAATATACTAAATGTAATAAGGGTAAATAAAAAATGTCATATAAGTTGTTCTGCATAACGAATCTATTGTAGAAATTCTATTTTAAATAATAAGCTATTATTGACTATTTGTTTTAAATAGATGGCAAGTGATGACAGTGAATGTAAATTGAGAAGTGAAATGACATGGTCATACTATTGCCAGAAGCAAATATATAGGAAAATTTAAAAAAAATAAGTGTATGATATGTATCTTTTTATCTAAAAATAAAGCAGGTAAAGTCTATAGGATTTTAAATACTTAGTCATTGATCCCAGGAAGCTTATTTTTAAGTACGTACTTATCGTGCGAACTGTATTTACAATTTCTAATAATCCCTTCATCTAAATAACTTTCGTACTATTTCTGTGTTATTGTATAGATTACGAAATTACAAATATTAAACACAGTTTATATAAATTTAGCTAAATTGGCAATGTTTTAAATATACCTATTTATAAATCTTTTTAGTCGAGGCCAGTCGTGGCGCAGTGGTACAAAGTGTGACTGTAAAACCGACTGGTTGTGGGTTCGATCCCCACTCGAAGAGATGTAATATTTACTTAAATTTATATTTTCATTTCTTCGCTCTGGTGTCGAGGCAAAGCGCGGCGTTGAGTTCTGCCACTCAACACGCAATGCCTCCAAAATTCGGCAGAAAGTGGGGAACGGAGTGTCTTAACACTAGGTTCCCTTTGCCTACCCTGCTGTGTGCGGGATATAGCGTGAAGCTAAATTTTTTAATAAATCTTTTTAGCTATTCGTTTATCATTGACGAGTAGTCATAAACCCTGCTTTTTTTAAAAAAATAGTTTCTGCTTCCGAAGAAGCCAAGCTAACGAGACAATATCTTATAAAAATAAAATTTTAAACATTATAAATAATTAGGCGCTACCTGCTGAGATATTTAATGCTATAAAAATATATGCGATGATTGTGAATAACATTTTTGTATAAAAAAATATAATATTAATTCGTGCAATTTATTATATGACGTGTCCATGTTTAACCTCCTTCATTAGCTGGACAAAACCAACGACATTTACCATCCGCTTTCTTATAACAAAACGTTGTTACTTCATATGTATACAAATGAAAATCAATTTTAACAATAAGATATAAAGTAAAAAATTCTTTAACAGTGCTTATTAAAATATAGGACCTTTTGACAGGTGAGAATTATATGACATTTGAAAATGTACAGACACAAAACGTTCTCGGTTCGATTTTGATTTTGTTGAATCTCGAAAGTCGCGTTGGAAGCAATAAATAGTTTCTTTACAAATATAATATCATTATGAATTTACGAATATTATACGGACATGCATATATTAAAATTTTAAAAATAACAAAAATTTGATTAAAATTTTCAATTTAATTAAAGCAAATGTAAAATAAACACGCAAGCGTTAAAAACTTAACAAATAGTTCTAAACCATAAATAACAATCTTGTCATCGATGGATCATAAAATCGAGACGAAATATTTAGATTATTTTGCTAAAATGATTATTAAGAAGCGCGTCATGTGACAGCTAACACTAGATGATCGTAAAGATGATATTTTATTATTTTCTAATCTCATAACGATATGGACGCCATAAAGTACCCAAGATGGCGTACGGTAGCCGGGCGGGAAATTTATGGGTGTTGTATCAATTAGATTGAAGTTCAAACTGCTGAGCTTTCTTGAGAACTATTTTAATGTAAGAAGATTTTGGTTTGGTTTTATTTTGTTATGTTAGGTAGAGTAAGAGATAAGTAAAGTTAAGGAAAAAAGTTAGAATTTACCACAAGTAGGTACTATACCTATTTACCTCTGATTTCTAATACATTTTTTATGAGATAAGGCCTAAATTTCTCCTATACAACTTGTGTTTTTATTTTATTTCATCACTCGTTTGGTTTTTTTTAATCTGTATGGATAAACACATTTTCCTATTGCAATTGCCAGTACCTTCATACATTTCAATAAATATATATTTTTATTTTTTTTAGTAGTAGAGTAGCTCTAAGTATACAGAGTATAATTCACACGCAGTGAAGAACTTATTCATGTAAATATTAAAACGTACTTATTAAATTCAAGTTTACTACAAAAAAAGCAATTTTTTTAATCTACATTCTAAAACAATACACAGATTACTACTGGAACAATATTATCAATAGGCTCACACCACACTATGGTTTTGTTATCATTTAAGCTTTTGTTGCCAAACAATGTAAAATTGTAATCAGCTTTTTATCCTCTATTGATACTTTACTTAACCATTTTAATTCCAATACTGGGAAGTGTCGTACCTTGGTAATTGGAAATGTACGCAGTAGTTTTCTTTGTCCCTTAGATCGTCTTTATTTTTACGTATCTATAGAAATTACATCAGTTGGTTACATTTACTCGAGTATGTTGTTTTATTAATAAAAAAAACTATCATTTATCTGTGGTCATTCATCATATGTGAGGCCAGTCGGGACTCGTGGCGCAGGGGCATGTGTGTAACTTAAAACGAGACTGGTTGTGGGTTCCAACCCGTCGAGGAAATGAAATAATTATTTGAATTTGTATTGAATTAAATGGGCAACGGAGCCTTCTGCCTAATAGGTTTTGCTGTGTTCGGGATACATCGTGAAGCAGATTTTAAAATCCATATGTCATAACTAAATTCATCTATCTAAATAGGTATCATATGTAAATGCCTACTCCGAATTATTTTCATTTGATCACGCGGTCGAAAACGCAGGTAGAACTGGGTGAGCCGAAATATTAATGTAAAAATATATATTTTTAAATCATTAAACAAATAAATAATTATAATGGCATTTAGTTTTCTTTTTGTTTTTATTAAATATTTTTTCTTAATTTAATTCAATTGATGAGGTATTTAGAAAGTATACTTTCTTGTCCTTAATTTTATTTATAAATCAGCTTCACGCTGTATCCCGCACACAGCAAGGTATGCAGAGGGAACCTAGTGTAGGACACTTCGTTCCCCACATTCTGCCGAATTCTGGGGGCATTGCGTGTTCAGTGGCAGAACTCAACAGCGCGCTTTGCCTCGACACCAGAGTGAAGAAATGGAAATATAAATTTAAGTAAATATTTAATCTCCTCGAATGGGGATCGAACCCACAACCAGTCGGTTTTACAGTCAAACTTTGTGCCGCTGCGCCACAACTGGCCTCATCATTTTGTTAAATAAGTTTCTAATTTTGTTTATATTAATAAAATAAAAGAAAAATTCTACAGTTCATATAAGTAAAAAAAATATGACCATTATAACGCAGTGGTACAGCGTCCAATCTGGCTCGATCGAAAAGCAGAGAACGATGTGTCTTAACACTATTTTCTTCCCGGATACACTAAAGCTATCCCTATACCTACGAAAAAGTTTTAAGCTTAAAAAATATCCAAATATTATATCCAGAAGAAGAAAAAATATATAAATAGAATAAATTTATTGCAGTATACGTAATATTAAAATTATCATGTCAATGAACAAACTTACACAGTCTAGTAAAGAATCAACGACGACGCACGACGCACCCGAGACAGGGTTAAAAGGTAAAGCTTCATAGCACCTCGTCCTTAACTGTAGGTAAATTAAAATTGCCTTATTTGACTCTGCTTCCCGCATATACTATTAACTGCATGATAGGCAGAAGGGACGTAATGTTAACGTCGGTACTCCGTTTCCCACGCACTGCCCAAATTTCGGGACATTGTGTTCAAAGGCGGAACTCAACGCCGCGAACAACAACGAGGTAACGAAAATAAATCTTTCCTCCGAAAGGAAATCGAACCCACAATCGTCGCATTTATAGTAAGCAACGACGACCTCATTTAATAAAGCATTTAATAAAGCATTTAATAAAGCATTTAATAAAGCAGAAAGTTCAGATTTCAAAATATAAACTTTCTAAATTAAATTTTTCCATCGTAAGCTTCATTTTCCAATTACATTTTTACAGATGCCATAAAACTTTACTCATAAAGCCTTACGTAATATACCTCCATGTAGCCAGTAGCTACAATCTATAAATTACGGTCACGTGTCTTAGTTAAAATTTAAAACAATACAAAACCAACACCCACGCTCCCGCCATTTACAATAAAACAATAATATATAAACGGAATAGCCGAAAAGAAAAACTGTCCTCAAATAGATAAAAATAGATAATAAACATATATTTTTTTTCTTTTTTACCTGAAAAACAGGGGTGGGGCAGAGACGCGAGGGGTTATGCCGCGCGGCAGTCGGGCCGCAGCCGCGAGCGCGCAAGTGTCTACACAACGCAATAGACAATTAAAAAAAAAACACGACAGTGTTTTAGTGTTTATTTTATTTACTTTCATTTCGAGCGGCCTAATAGACAACGAATTTATTTAATATTATTATATTTATAAAAATAAGACACTCAAGGACGTGAAATTAGGAAATTGAATGGCGATTAAGTGGTTTTTTTTGGTTTCGATAAGATAATTTAATAGGAACGTCACTCGTGGCGTGGTCGTGTATGTGATTAAAGATATTTTTATTGTTATTTTTGGTCAAGTGAAGTTTATGTGTTTGATAGTTTGGATTTTATAGTGCTGAGGTAAGTTTACTCGATTATTTTTTTTTAAATATTATTTACTTAACAATATTGTCGATACGAAACTCAATAAATAACCTATTTTAGAACACTCAAAACAAAGCTTTTTTTTTAAACCAATACTCTTATTTTAACATCGCGCTGTAGTTAAATTATTTTATTGCATACCCACTACGCTTAAAAAGTTTGATATATTATTTTCTTTTATTATAAATATTTTTTCTTATCCCAGAAAGTTTTAGTAAGTCTGAATTTTACTATTACTATGAACGATATAAGCTCATAGAAAAAGCACAAAATATGTTATATGTTCTATTTAATTTATAAAAGTTGCTTCAAATAATAAGAAACAATAATACATTTAAAAATGTGCTTTATCGTGACCGAAGCTTTTAATCTTTTTTAATTATAGATTTATGCTACAATATTAAATGATATAAAAATTTGAACTACTATTTATTATTATTCTTATTATTTTGTAAAATGTTTACTTAATTAATATTTAATTAAGACATGGTCATCGTTTAGGCCTACGATTTTCATGTCACACATATCAAAACTATTAAAAAGAAACAAATAATATATATATATATATATATATATATATATATATATATATATATTATAAATAATAATATTAAAAATAACATTCTCTATTCACAAATGTCCACCGGAAATTGATGACATTATTTATTTCTTTTTAACGCGTGAAAAGGTTTTGGACGGAGCTATAAGATGTTATAACCGTATGCGGTCATTTTTGTTATTTATTCATATTTAATGTCTTTTTCTTATTATTTATGGTTATTTTTTTTATTATAATAATGAATATTTTAATCTATATTGATATTAGATTGTTTTATTTTGTTAGTTTGTGGCCTGGGTGGTCTTCTTTAATGAAGCTTACGTGTTTTTTAAATGTATTTTAAGGAAAATGCGCGATTTTTTGTTGTTTATTCCACTTAAAATAAATTATGTTAGGTTTATTAGGTAGGTAATTGAAATATTCTTGAAAAATATCATCATATAGAGCTACTCTATTACGTATGTACTTCTACATAAATATTGTTTGTTCTTAAGTGAAATGCCGACGGTGTTTAGGTTTCTCTTATAAAAATATTTTTAAACTATAGATAAGTAGTGAGTATATGGATTCCAAAAATCTTTGTTTAATATACCTATTATAAATACATAATTGTTTTTAATCTAAACATATGTACTTTTTACAGGTTGATACTCAAATTTAATTAAATTTACATACGATAATTGATAAAGTATCTCGCTATATCTTATTTTATATTTATACATTAACAAAATAAATATTTTTTTGCTGTATACAAATATATATTAATAATAAAATAATTGTTTGTTCATATATAATATATAAACATTATTATTATTATTAACGAATAGAAAAAAATATGTAAAAACAAACATTTCATATACCGAATATAATTTAAAAAGGGCAAATAGCTAAAAATATTTTTCTATTTAATTTTAAATAGTTGATTTTTTTTTATAATTTAAAAATAAACAGTTAATCAGCAATTACAGCAATTGCTCAACGATTCTAATTTTAAATCAATTTTAGTTTCACTAAGCTAAAAACTGAAACATAATTTCAAAACAATAATATCAAACTATATTTAAAAAAGATTTTACCTTCCATACTAAAGTATATCCTTATAAAGCGTAGATATTGATAATATTCTACCCCATTTGTCAACTCCCCTTGGGGCGTGGTTAGGGCACGCCTCTTTAATTTATGCTTTTCACCCCACTTTGCTCAAAACCTCTTGATTCTTGAATAAGATACGATAAGTTTTGATTTGACGTTTGAATTATAAGTTTTTATACTTTGTATTATAGTTTTTTTGGCTGTATAATTATGTGTCATTGCAATATTAGGTTAGGTTGTAAAAATATATGTATTATATCATTGTATTAATATATAAATTCTATTAATGAAAAAAAATATGATAAAACAAAGTTAAAATGTTTTATGTTATGTTCCATAATCAATATTACCAAAACGACGGCATCTAAGTGAAAAACTGATCTACTTATTATTTATTTATTACTTTAAATACTTTCTCATAAACACGCAAACGGCAAAATCGTAATGTTAAGAAAATATATGTAAAAAACAGTATTAAATCATGAAAATTGCTATTTACCAATTATAATTGTAAATACCTCCAGAATTCGGCAAAAAGTGGGGAATGGAGTGTCTTAACACTTGGTTCCCTCTGCCTATCTTGTTGTGTGCGGGATACAGCGTGAGGCTGATTATTTATATAGGTGGTTATTATACTCAAAAACTTAATATATATCTAATATCACCACGATGATGTATTTTGCCTTTCTTTTTTATTATTTCTATTCAATGGATGACAAAGTGGAGAACGGAGAGCCTTTGCCTTAAACCTGCCATGCGGGATAAAGCGGAAAACTGTCCTATTTATCATTTAATTTAAAAAGTTATAAGTTCTTAATGCAAAAATTATATTAAAAGAAAAAAAATAATGTATCTGCCGTAAGTGATTCTTTTTTCAATTTCACGCTAAATCCCGAAAATAGCAGGATAAGCAAAGTGAACCTACACTTTCCGCTGATTTCAATATTGAAAAAGTTCTAGTCTTTTATATAAAAAAAAATAATGACATACAAATTCAGAGTGCTGGAAAGCTAATTCATATATAGAGAGTTAAGTTAATTTATATAGATATAAGTACTGTACCAGTCTCCATGATATCATTTTTTTCCCCTAATTGCAATTAGGTCTTGCACGACCAACGATATTTATTTCAGCGTTAAAGCTGAAGTACTTATATAAGTAGGTACGTAAAGAAATTACAATGTAGATAAAATCAAAAACCAATCAATAAGATTTTTGTGTACAGTAATAATAAAAAAAGATACTAACTTTCGTTATAATGATAATTTTATTAACTGAATGACGTAAAACTAACTTAGTAACGCACTAAGTTACTTTTACGTTGTTAGTCTAAAATAAGGAAATAATACAATCAGGAAAATGTAATTAACTTAAAGTAAATCTATTCCGTTATATGGCAAATATACAAACTTAATTGTAACTTTCGATTTATATAAATATAGTGGGACACGGAAGTATACTAATGAGATCGGACTGTCTTAACACTAGGTTCCCTCTGCCTAATTGCTGTGTGATACATTGTTAAATTAAAATATATCGACTTTTACTACTAAAACCAAAATCAACTTACTAAATTCACTTTCCTACCATTTAAGACAATTAATAAAGTTAAATAACACAAACAAAAAAAAAACTTTCAACACAATTAACAAGGGAAAAACGGAAAACATTTTTGAAAAACATAGAAATAGATAGATGCCATGTGAAGAGCACACCGGCACCCCGCTCTGACGATACGGCCAATTAGTTGTAATTGCCCTTCCAATCTGGACCAGATTAGAATCAAAGAGCATGGCTTATCCACCTATTGGTTATCTCTAACGTATCAGTGATTTAATTTTAAATGTCTATCCCGTTGTTTATTAGGTTAATTTTTAAAATAAAAATAAACTATATTTAAATGTAAACGCAGTGGTTGTGGGTTCGATTCCCGCTCGTAAGAATTTTTATTTTCACTATTCCGCTCTCCCAAATAGATGATGGTTTTGAAATAGCAAGAAGAGTTTCTTGATACAACGTTTTCCTTATCTGTTCGCTTCTATATGCGGGATACAGCGTGAAGCTGAATAAAAGTGAATAATATATTCTAATATTCGTGCGTGAAAAATATTTTATGTGCGGATGATAACAGCCGCATACAAGTGAATAAAAAAAATACTTACTATATTTATGTTGTATGTAAATATTATACAATCAATTAAGAAATATATAGGTAATATTTTCGTACTACATGTATACTAACAATGCTATTTAAATTATAAAATCAAATAAATAAATCAGCTTCACGCTGTATCCCGCACACAGCAGGGTAGGCAGAGGGAACCTAGTGTTAAGACACTCCATTCCCCACTTTATGCCGAATTCTGGAGGCATTGCGTGTTGAGTGGCAGAACTCAACGCCGCGCTTAGCCTCGACACCAGAGCGAAGAAATGGAAATATAAATTTAAGTAAATATTTCATCTCCTCGAGTGGGGATCGAACCCACAACCAGTCGGTTTTACAGTCACACTTCGTGCCACTGCGCCACGACTGGCCTCAATTTAAATTATATTTATTATATTATCATAAAAGGAATAAAGAACCTTATTTTTTTTTCACCCTTAAAAAAATAACCTCACAACAGCTCAACTCAAAAAGGCATAACTAATATAATAGATTTTATCTAGCATCATTAGATCAGGACCCTCTTTGATCCACTTAATTAGAGATGGAGTTTGTACTTGCACATGTTTGCCCTTTAACGAGATGTTTATTTTGTTTATCTGTTTATACTACTAAACTAATTGACTGACTAAAATTATATATTTTTTTTGCCCAATTTTCTTTTAAAGCTTCATTCTTTTTTACGTATAAGTTTTGTATCTATGAATGAAAACAGCACCTCAAGATCGATCTCAGACTTGAGACTGATTTATAAATACGCGCCCTAGTGTTAAAGCACTTGGATTCCTATTTTCTGCTGAATTTTCAAGACATTATATGTGGCGGAACTCAACGTCGCGCTTCGTCTACTAGAGCGGAGAAATTAACAAAATTTTACTATTTCTCATAGTGAATATTGACCCCTACAACAGTCGCGTTTTCAATCCGACGCTGTCACGCGGCGCCACGACGGCTTTTTTTTATGTCATTATTATTAATATTGCTTAATTGTAATAAGTTATCATTGCACCAAGATAATCTTTGAATTATTTGAATACTTGAATTATGGATAAACAGATTTTTTTTCGTCGTGGCGTACTTGCATAGTACAAAAAAATAACGTTTTTTTTTTAATTTTGGATGTACATATAGTCCCTTGAATTTCGTACAGTATATAAAAAAGAGGAAGAATATTAAAAAAATTACATAAACTGAAGAATAGCGCAACATTTGTTCTTTTTAGCTAAACGTTTACCTTTTTAGCTAAATTGATTCGTGAAATACGTCATATGAAAGTTCACAAACATACACAAATTATATTTTTTTGAATTTTCTATTATTTAATAACGTAAAATAAATTAAATGATATTTTTTCGTCATCGTATAGCATCGTAAGTCATCATATAGCAAAAAAAATTATATACCTAATAAAAACCAAAACTTAATTTTTTAAGTCTTAATGTCAAAAATATGATAATTTTCCTTTATATTTAAATCAATTTAAAATGTTTAATTTTTACGCAAAAAAAATTTAAAAGAGTAAGCAATAACGCATTCAAAGGTGTTCTGTTTCATTAATAATTAATTTAGAACATATGTAGGAAGTATATTTTAAATGTTAACATTTTCCCCGCCCACATACATGCTTACAATTTAATGTTTTTATTTTTAAAATTTTTACTTGTACTTGTTTATATTGATTTTAATGAGGTTTTCATGTATATATCAAGAGGAAGATTTATTCTTTATGTGTATATGAACTTACACGTAGGTATACCTACCTGTCCTGTCCTGTTAGTGAAAGCAACACGCCAAACCGCGAGCTCAACACTAGTAAATAACATATGAAACTTTAGTTTTTACCCTGCCTCTTGATAATTATGTACCAATATGACACAGATAAATAAAAAATACGCAACATCTAATATAAAAAAAGAGACTTCAATTAATCTATCGATTACGCTAGCGATTTTCGATAAGACCGTGAATAATTTGAAGTCAACATTTATTTAATTATATAAGTGTACACGTTTTTACAGTGTGACTACGTACATTATTTGAAGTCATGAAAAAATTAAAAATAACCTAATAAATATTAAGTAGATATTTTTTCATTCATATATTTTAAAGCCCGTATTTATAATCAAGGGAATGCAATATACATATACATATCATCAATATATCAAGGTACATCTATATTTTCATTTCTTCGCTTTGTTGTCGGGGCAAAGCGCGGTGTTGGGTTCCGCCCCTCAACACGCAATGTCTCGAGAACTCTGCGAAAAATGGGGAACGGAGTGTCTTAACACTAGGTTTCCTGTGCCTACCCTGCTGTGTGCGGGATACAGTGCGTGAAGCTGATTTCATTTCAAATGTTAAATGTCCTTACCGGTATTTGAGTCACATACCATACCTAATTATGTAATACGTAGGCATAATTTAATTTTCCATTTGATAATTGATGTAATTCCTATACATCAATTATTACACAGACAATTGAGTCTTAGTCGAGTATCTCTAGCGATTAAACGCGATTAAAGCGAATATAAAGCTTAAACCATTGACTTAAATTATAATTAAGAATTAAAGTTATATTTAAGGACAGTCATGTCACAGTGGCACAAGCGAGGTTGTGGTGTCGATTCTCACTCGAGGAAATCATATATTTAATATTTAATTTTTTTCGCTCTGGCGTCGAGATGTATTTAGTTTCCTCTGCATACCCTGCAGAGGAAACTGAATACAGCGTGAAGCTAAAAAAAATATTTATATACCGCATTACCTAGTTATTGTTTTTATAACGGCATTTTTCCTTATTAATCTTTGTATAACTTGTAGCTAAGTAGGTATATTTGAGATATTATTTATTGATAATTGAAATTTTTAATCGTAGATAATATGTATTTCTTAATTTTCCTACATTTTAACCGGGGTAATTTTTTAAAGAGAACCTAATTTTTGGACACTACCTTTCTTACTTTACTTTATCACAGGTGATAATTTAAAAAAAAAACAATAAAATACATAAATAAATACAACCTATTTATATAACTACGATATAGCCATAGAGCATTAAAAAAAATATTGTATCACATGTATTAATCTAAAATCCACAAAATGATTCACTAATCTGGCAATACAGGCGTATTACGCATGTAACTTCATAAAAAATCGAATGGAAAATCGGATTTTTATCTATAATTACTTAAAAATTGATAAATTACGATAAAATGTTTGGCAACTCTAACGATAGTGGGTATCTGTTGTCAAGATCGAGATTAAATACGATTGATGACCCCATTTTTATCTAATTACTAAATATCAACGATAATAAAAGACTAGTAGCTGAAAGGAATATTTTCAGTTAATATATTATGTAGGGTTCGACTGTAAACGCGACGGTTGTGGGTTCGATCCCCACTATGGAGATTTAATTGTTTCTGCTATTGCTCTGGCAAGACCGTAGAGTTCCGTCACTCACAATGTCTGGTGTTCGGACGGAAATTTTAGAACGGACTATCCTGATACTAAGTTCTTTTCATCTTCTCTGTTATATATTAATGGTACATGATTTTTAAGCTTCTTGCTATATCCCGCACATTGCAAGGTAGGCAGAGGGAACCTATTGTTAAGACACTCCGTTCCCCATTTTCCGCCGAATTCTGAGTGGCAAAACTAAATGCCGTATTTTTGCCATGGACGCAGAACGAAGGTATGAAAATATAAATGTCATAGCTGACATCATTACTGCGCTCTTCATTTTACAACAATTTATGAGTATAGCGTCTTCATTGATGAACTTTTACTTGATATACTTATTACAGAATTTCTTTTTGATTCCATTTAAATTTTTTTAAAGTTCGAGAAACGAGTGAAAAATATTAAGCAATTTGGCCAAAAAAAATATATTCCAAGTATGTTTTTATAGATTATTCTTATCAAATAATGATAATGTTTCTTGTTGCTAACATACATTAAAGAAAGTAGAAAAATATTTCAGTATTTATGATTATGCTTTATTACAATTTTGGATCTATACTTCCTTTTGCTACCTAGCTACCTACTATACCTACCTACTATATAGGATTAAAGTCGAAAAGATCGTTTTAAATTCAATTGTTATGTAACATTTCTCCTATCGTTCAGGTGTAGAATACCTACAAATGAAAATGTGATAAACCTTATCTCTCATCCTTTAATTAAAGTGATATATATTTGCGCAATATTATATTTTAGTCGATTTTTGATTATATTTTATTAATTTAAACTAATAATCGATTTTTAATGTTATGTGCCTTTTTTGCGAGGATTTGCACTTAGAATATGGCATATGTCATACACAATACAATGTGTCATATACAATTAGATTTTTTTTCTTTTTTTCTCACCCCTACGCTATATCTCGCATATCGCAGGGTAAGCAGATTTGACTTGCTGTTTAATAAGACACTCCGCCACTCTCCGCCGAATTTTCGAGGCATTGCGTATAGAGTGACGGGTCTCAACGATGCGCTTGCCATGATATCAGAGGAAAAAAATATCCATTAATAACAATTCATTCCCCCGAATTGGAATCGAACCCACAACCAGCAAAAGCTAGTTAGGTATAATAATAATAAAATATTTCATGTTTTGCCGCCTAGATATAAATAACCAACTAGATATAGCTTCCGTCGAATTGATTCTTCATTCATGTCATGCACTGACTCGTTCAATGCAATCAAAACGTAATAAAATTCCTATTAGATGCAAGTTCTCACGGTAGTGTCATAGAAAAATAATTAGGTATAGGCGCTATTGAATTATTTGTTTAATAATAATATTACTCGATTATATTACTAAAATATTTTTTTTCAGCTTCACCCAGTTTCCCGGATAAAGCAGGGTAGGCAGAGAAATCTTAGTGGTAAGACACTCCGTTACTCACTTTCCGCCGATTTTTTCGAAGCATTGCGTAGCGAAGAAATTAAAATATTATTAAAAACTAATTAATTCTCTCGAGTGGGGTCGAACCCACCACCGTCGCGTTATAGTTACATCCTCAATTACTAATATGAATTATGTAAGTTAAAAGGGTTATGGAAATTTTAGGATTTCTTTTATTTTACCCCATTATTTTGAGTTCGGCAGAGAAAGCCTGATAAGATTTCACTTATTTTTTTATTTTTTTTGTCCGTTCTACAGAGATTGCGTGTTGAGTCACGGAACCCGACGCCGCGTTGTCTGTCCCGATCAGGTAACTTATTTTTTTTAATATAGGTAAATATTATACCGAATACAGATCAAATCCACAATCATCGCGTGAATACTAAATTATTAATATATTAGTCACTAAATCGAATATATTTTTCATTTTGTGGATTAGGGAAATGGAACTGAGACAGTATGTTTTATAATTTTAAATTTTAAACCATTACAGAAATATAGCGTCTTGATTACCGAAACCAAATACCGCTTTATAAACGAGTATATCCATAGGTGCAATAGAGGCCAGTCGTGGCGCAGCGGCACAAAGTGCAACTGTAAAACCGACTGGTTGTGGGTTCGATCCCCACTCGATGAGATGAAATATTTACTTAAATTTATATTTCCATTGCCATTGCTTTGCTCTGGTGTCGGGGCTATGCGCGGCGTTGTGTTCTGCCACTCAACACGCAATGCCTCCAGAATTCGGCAGAAAGTGGGGAACGGAGTGTCTTAACACTAGGTTCCTTCTGCCTACCCTGCTGTGTGCGGTATACAGCGTGAAGCTGATTTGATTTTTACATTAGAAATATTTTTCACAACCATCGCATGTACAATCAGAATTCAGTCCATCACAACTTGCAATTCACAAAGTGCAGCTTCAAATCCTGGCTCGGTTACTTTATTAACAAACTAACTATCATTTCTAGTTTAACTTACCCGTAGATCTTAACTTCCTATAATACGATTGTAGCTACGAGTTGGATTGAGTACAATTGAATAGGTAGTTACATCGGAAAAGTTATCTAACATGCTTGTTCAGTTATCCTGTGGGATTTCAGGGATAATGGCCGCCCCGATCGGCAGTCGTTTATTATTGGAAATGTCATAGAAGTGCAAGTTTACTATATCTTTGGCACATAGGTATACATAGAGGAAGTAACATTTTTTTTTATCAGCTTCATGCTGTATCCCGCACACAGCAGGGTAGAAAGAGGGAACCTAGTGTTAAGACACTCCGTTCCCCACTTTCTGCCGAATTCTGGAAGTTGCATAGGTACCTATTTATAAATATAAAAATGAAGAATGGATAGATTCTCTATATTAAATAATTTTTTTTTTTACTTTTTATAGTTACCGTTTTGCGAACCTAATGACAAATGGAAATCTTATAGATTCACTTTGTAATTCGTCTGTATGTCTGTCTGGTCTGTTCATCAGTCAAGACCATTTTTCTCAAGATTCTCTCAAGAAAAACGATTATTGTGTGGGCTTATATTATAATCCAAAAAAATATATAAAAAAAAAGTATATGATTGTCTATGACCACACTTTCCTTAGAATCGAGTTAATAATTTTTTTCAAATTTACTTTCCCACGCAGAGAAAGTCGTGGTCACAAGAAGCATTTCATACATTTTACCGTATCCTATTACTAATAGATATAAATGTTAGTCTGTGCGGTTGGATGTTTGTTCCACTTTAACGCAAAAAATACTAAACGGATTTCGATCAAACTTAACAGTAATATCGCTTACACACCATAATAACACATAGGCTATAATTTATATAAAGATCTTGGATAATTTCGATATTACAACAAAATAGGTTTAAGCGGGCGAAGCCGCTTTCGGGTCGCTAGTGTACCATAGGTATAAACACCATGACGTAATCAATACTTAAAGCTGTATGTATTCAAAGTAAGCTCACATTCACGTTCGTTTAATTGGACATGACGACGGTGACTGGCTATTTCTATTGTTGCTACTGAGTTACGCTGGATGAGAGTACCGTTTACATTTGGAGGTTGTTTTTTTTTTAAAGGAAAAAGAGAGTTAGAAATTTATGATTATTTATATGGAAACTAAGTTGTTTTAAATAGGAAGGTATACGGAAGGAAATTAGTGTCGGACTAGATTAGGGACACTTTGGTACCCATGCACCGCTTGATTTTCAAGACTACTTCCTGAGTGGCGGACCACAACGCCGTGCTTTGTGTTGTTACCAGAATGAGAAATTGATGTCTGATTGCGATCGTGACAGCTGTGGGCTCTATTTCCACTTGGGAGAATGAATTATTTTTATTTTTCACGTTCTGGTAACAAAATATCTATCTGGAAAACAATAAACTCACTAAATTCCTTCTGCCTACAATATAAAGGGTAAAACAAAAGCAGAATTATAATATCAAAAATCCCTAAATGTTCTAAAAAAGAATTGTAGAGGTACCTTATAAAAACAAAATTATACAATCTGATGGTATAAACGATACCTAAAGATGACTTCACGTTTTCTGGCGCCATACTCAAATACAATGAAACAATACATCCACTATCTCTTACTTACAGGCTTACATACGTAACTACTGTTTTCTATATGTTTTTAGTGTTATCATTATTCTATATATAGTTAGTTTTATACTTATTTAGAAAACGTATAAAAAATTTGAACGTAGCGGGACTCGAACCCGCGCCTCCTACGTTCAAACCTTCAAGAAGTAGTGTCAAGAAGGTAGTATCAATGGTACTGGAGCATGTAGAAATGTAACAAGCATGAGGACCCCTGCCATGAAGACACGAAAACACTATGTAGAGAAAGGAGAAAAAAACACTACGTAGAAATTAAGAATAGCGTTGGATTATAAGGCTACTATAGCAAAGTGTCTGTACAATATATAATTGTATGTTTTCTATTTTTTTAGGCAAAATATTCCGTTCCGATAATTACACAAAATTTAAATTAATCTATCACTTTTAAGCACACCAGATTGCTCAAAACATATTCAGCATCTAAACTAAAAACATAAACAATTATGTACCAAAAAAAAAAAAAAAACAATTTATCAACCAAAATTACATAATCGAACAAAACACGTCAATCAAACTCTTACATAGGGCGTATTCTAACACCACACTATAAAAAACCCGTGAAACATCTATAGACAATCGTTTTTTTTAAAGGCAGATGTGCGCTTATATGGCCATATTATAGGGTAATAATAATACGCCCCTAACATCACCCCCTAGGGTCCCTTACCGCCCTTTCACGCCCTCTGGCTTGAAAAAGGTTTCAACACGGTTTGGGATAATAACAGTAATTAGTTGTAGTGGTTCAGTAGCATTTTGCCAGTCGCTCTAAAATTTCTATAGAAATGATTTATAAATAATATGCAGGAGCTCTCTTTTATTAAAAAAAAAGAATATTATCATCGGTAGGCATATTTTGACCAAATTTGTTTTTTGTTTTATTTTCATTTAGGCTATCGTGGCGCAGTGGTAGCGTTTGACTGTAAGCGTTATGGTTGTGGCTTCGATTTCTACTCCAGAGAGTAAATTAATTTTATTTAGCGCTTTAATACAAAAAGTCACATTGTCGTAATACTAGTAACCTATAATTGCAGATCTCTTCTTTTCCAGTGACTTATCTCTACTCTTTTAATCTTCTAAACATAATGTGTGATGGACGTATCTAAAGATATGTTCTGGAGAGCTAAACTAGACCTTAGCTTTTAGTGATATTGTCGTGTAAACGTTATTCCTTAAAAAAATTCTGCACAAATTATTTGTTAGTGAAATTTCTGGGGTGGGCACAAGACTGGTAGGCACGTACCACTCCTAATTCTCCGCCAATGGTAAGATATACAAAAAATAAAAAGATAAAACTTCTTATATCTTCTTGCTACTTTCAAAGTTATAAGTACCTATAACGTTTTACGTGTTATTTCGACGAAATCTTAATGTTTTGTTCACCAAAATATCACAATTGTAATAAAATTTCTATGTAAGGTAATCCTATTATAGTTTATTTAATTTTTACAAAATTACCTAAGTACATATATTTTAACATAAAATTGTGTGATTATAGTATTAAAATACTATAAAAACTTGGCCATATAAAATTTATTAAGACTACGAAGTACTTAATAAAGTCGATTATTGTAATTTCAAAATTTATTAAAATATTGATTACAAAGTACACAATTATTAATTAAAAAAAAGTTGAAAAGAATATTGGTACGTCTGGAGATGGTTTAGAGGGAACAGAAATATTTTGTCAAAATGTCTATTTAAGTCTGTTGCCATGACATTCTACATAACGCCTACAATAGGTACTACGCTAAGAAGCTTTTTGATTTTTCCTGCTGGGAAGTTAGAGGGAACCTAGTGTTAAAACACTCCATTAATAACTTTCCTTCCAATTTCCTTTTCTATTTCTTTCCATTTTTGTTTCCTGAGTTGAGTGGCGGAGTTTGACACCGTCATTAGATATGTAAAAACAAAATGCGTTTATAATGTAAGAGTTGGAAGCTCGGAAGTATGCTTAAATTTCAATTTATTGACTTATATTGAAAAAAGTAGTTAAAATGAATGTCTTGTCTAACCAGTATGTCTGAATAGAGCAAAAGCGGAAACGGTTCTCTGTCTTCTATCACTCACAAACATTAATGGAATGTAGAAGATTTAAACTAATATAAAATCTACATATTTATATATAGGTATATAATAATGTTTTTTTAAGAAATAATCAAATTTTTAGACGATTGATTTCTATTAATAATTATAATATAGATATGCAGAGATGTTTGACGTTCCGTTCTCTCTTTTGATCCCCGCTAAGGGAATTAAAAAAAAAACTTATTATATAAAAATAGTTACGGTAGATTTAATTGCCACACGCGTAGCAATTTATATATTATATTGAACAATTGTAAGTTTCGTTTGTTCGTATCACGTTCACATTCACGCGAAATCTACGGGATAATGACTGCGCGCACTCTAAAAGTCACGTAGAGGAAACGTTTCATTGGATTTGTAACGCAATATCGACATTACATTTTGGTCTTTTGTAGAAAATAGTGATTTGTCACTTTTAAAAAAAAAAAAATATATAAGCACCTAAATGAACTTTTTTACAAAGTATTAGTAATATCAAAATCTATTGGCGACAATTATAGAGTTAATATAATCAAAATCTGTGTTTCATTTATAAACTCAATCTCCGTCGGCTAAAAATTTAAATTATTCTTAATTTTTTCCTGTTTATTTAAAGGAAAATATGGCTATATATACATATATAGTTACCAGAGTCGTGGTCTCTTAACTAAATGAATAGTAAAGTAGAAAACAAAATGACAACAAACATTGGCTTGTCTAGTTATCTATTCTGCAATATGCAAGTTGCGGTGGATATTTTTAATATTTTTAGTGTTATTCCACACTTGGGCAAGAAAAATATTTACATAGAAAACGTATAACAATTCCCGCTACGTTAATAATTTTATACGTTTTCGAAATAAGTATTTTGCAGTGGGGAGATATAAAAAATATGAAAAAAAAAAATTATTGGAATTTGAAATAATTATTTAGTTAAACTTCGATTATTACTGATTTAGTTAAGAACTGTATTTTAATCATTAACGCACTTCTCCAGAATTTAACACAACAACTTCAATTATAAACATCCACGTACTAACAGGGAGGTAAACAGGCTGGGTAAACTTAGTGTCAAGGCACTATTATCTGCTCTCTGCTCTCTACGTAAAAATAATAACAAAAAAACAACTAGAAATATTTTCTTTCTTATTCACCTAGTTTGAAAATGTAATCAAATTTTAAGTCCAAGAAATACACGGCTATCTTATTCCAAGCGAGCGAGTGTACAAAACAAAATCATAACTTTGTAAATCTTTATCTTCGAAATGAAACCAGCGTTTATATGAGCAATAATAGTACATTTTTACGATCACGCCACATCGCCTGACCACAGTTCCATTTCATATTTCATACACCATAACGGCAGCGTGTTACAACTTAATATTTTTCTTTAGCTTCATTATGTATCCCTCATATAGCGGGATAGGTGGAAGGAACCTAGTTAAGTTAAGACATACAATCATTTTCCATCGAATTTTCGAGATAAAGCGTGTTGAGCATCGGAACTCAACGCCTGGTTTAGTCTTGTTACTAGAGCGAAGAAATTAAAATATTAAATAATTATCCCCAGGTGTTCCGTAATCGACCCCAGAACCGTAGCGTTTACATTATTACGCCGTGCCACTGCGCCACTGTGGCCTCAACGATTTAATATCGCCAGTATAACTCGCCTTGTTTACTAGGCGGGGTAGGCCACGCCCAACTCGCTCTCTCGTGCCCTCGCCGCTCTCGCACCGCTCGGCTATCGATTTTCTGAGTTGTTTACTCTATAGAATTACGAAGCTACTACGTTGGTAGCGAATTCCTAATAAATACGTGTTGACTCGAAACGGTCGGATTATAAATGTGTAGGTATTTACGGATGCTGGATGCTGGACGCCTATCTGGTATCTGCAGTTTCTTTTGTTAGTTTTGTTCTTTTTTTTATTTTTTATTTTTGTTCTAGTTTGCGATATTATATTTTTTAGATGTTAGTGAACTTTAGGTGGAGTATTCTATTTCTATGGTTTTTTAATATTCAATGTAGATATGTCGTTTGTCCGATATTTGATTCGGTATTAAGTAAACTGATGTCGCGTTTGAATTTATTATGTTTAGGTTACTTTTTTAAAAAAAAAACTTTTTTCTTTATAATTTAGAGAAAATATTTTGAAATTCAACTCAAAAATTTGGTGTTTTGAACAGATATTAAAACCTCTTCACACCCATTCACGGAGTATAGCAGTATATATAGAGATAACCTGATATCAAGACACCGGTTGTAACTTTCCGCTCGCTTTCGAGACATTACAATGTTATGTGCAACTTAACGGAAAAATGAAAATAAAAAAAAATCAGCTTCGCGCTGTACATGCACGCCGCACAGCAGGGTAGGGAAGGTTAGTGTCAAGGCACTCCGTTCCCCACTTTCCGCTGAGTTCTGGAGGCATTGCGTGTTGACTGGCGGAACTCAACGCCGCGCTTTGCCTCAACACCAGAGCTAAGAAATGAAAATAAAAATGTAAATAAATATTTCATTTCCTCGAGTGGGGATCGAACAAACAAGTCGCTTTTACAGTCACACTTTGTGCCCCTGCGCCAAAACCGGCCGCATGAAAATAGAAAATGAAAATAATCAAAATTCTTATTATTCCTTAAGTGGCCATCGAACACACAACCATCGCGTTAACAGTCAATTACTACTCCACCACATACTAACAATTTTAATCGATTATACGATATAGATATAAATTATTCTTTGAACGAACGTACACCAATTTGCAAAATTAATACCAACTCACAATGGCCACGTGGCCTTTGTACAGTAACCGAAATGTAATAAATAGTATTATTGTACTCGATGCTATTATATCAAGATTCTAATCACTTTATGGGGTATTTCGGTGTGATTAGTTCGCCGATGTACGGTTTCGCTAAATATGAAATGAAAACAATGGATAGCTACACTCTGTCATTTGAGTGTGGGGAGCGCTTTGAGCCTGTGATGATGTTATCAGTTGGCATGGGAATTTTTGAATCAGTCTTAATATTATAATTGTTTTTTTTTAAGATTTTTGCTATTATATTAATATTTTTGATTGGATGGTTTTCAAAAGGCGCAGGTTCGAGTCCGGCAAGCGACAATTTTGTTTTATGCATTGGAAACCATAGAAATTGGCCATTATGACGAAGTTGCAGATAGTAAGTGACCGCGATGGTTGCGGATTTTATCTCTAATGGATATCATCTGTTTGATTTTATTTTAATATTTTTTCTTTTCCTGAATCTTTTAAGAAAAACCCACCCAGCGCAATGTGTTTAATAGATGTAAGTGGAAAGTTGATTACAAAGTGTTTAAACGCTACGCTGCTACGCCGATACGATGTATAGTTAAATGTTCACACGTAGACAAAAGGAGAATATACCTACATAAATACAAAAAATAATTTACAAGTTTAAAATATATCAAACAATAACAGGATTATCGTGTCAATTTATCGAATAAAATAAAAAAATATAGATATGCAATTCAATGGCAATATCTCTTTAACGTTAAAATATTTCAAACGGTAGCTGTTACTATTTAAATATTTACTTTAACGAACAAAACGTGGAAATAAAAACTGAATGAATGAATTGACTGATAGTAGGGTATTGTGTCTGATCGACCGTTCAGTTTTTTTTTTTACCGTGACATCTCTATTTCCTTTAGTGTTGTAGTAAGGATGTTTGTTTGTTGATCTTATGTCTTAGTTGTAGACGCTTTTGGGTAGAGGTTATATTTTAGATTTTGTTTTGTAAAGAAATTTAAAAGAAAGTTGTTTGTAATTAATTTTTTTTTTTGGTATTAAAATGAGCGACTGATATATAAAATTTTATAAATATAATTGAACATTTTGCTTCTAATTGTTTAGTTTAGATCCGCCACTCGACACGAAATGACTCGTTAATCGAAAAGCAGAGAATAGTAGGTTAGGACCTCCTGGAAGCCGACCAGGGCGTTTCCAGCGAGGATTCGAGTCCCGCTACGTTCAAATTTTTACACATTTTCTAAATAACTAAAATACATTGAAATTTATTTCAATATTGAAATATAAAATACTGTAAGTAACCTATAACTAATCTAAACACAATATTTACTTAATAAAAACCATTATTAACAAACAAATCTACAGGGAAATCCATGTAAAATAATACTAAACCAAAATTAATGTAACTTCAAAACAAAATAAGTCCCCAAGGAATTCGCTCCCTGTACCATTGCGTTCAAATCTTACAGAAACGCCCTTTTGTGGGTATCGCAAGTACAAATATATGTTTATTTTGAACCTTATACCTATTACTTTTAGAGTTACCAAGCTGCAAGTAAAAGCTCGACACTCTAGGGATGTAACTCGATCGTCTCATTACTCTTACAATGATCGTGATAGATTTGGTCGAAATAAGCGCAGTGGGCGGCCCATATAATATTTATGAAGTTTTCATGATGAATGAATGTGAGAATGGTTTCAAAATTGATTATTAAATAATAAATTATAAACTGTTTTAGTTTGACTGTAAGCGCGAACGTTTGTGGGTTCGATTCTTACATGGGGGATGAATTATTTAATATAGTCCTTGTTTCTTGCCTCGTTGAGTTTCGCCACTCAAAACGGAATGTCTCGAAAATTGATTGATTAATGTAGTCACAGAGTCACCGTTCTCTGTCTACCTGATATATTTACTTAAATTTATATTTCCATTTCTTCGCTCTGGTGTCGAGGCTAAGCGCGGCGTTGAGTTCTGCCACTCAACACGCAATATCTCCAGAATTCGGCAAAAAGTGGGGAACGGAGTATCTTAATACTAGGTTCCCTCTGCCTACCCTGCTGTGTGCGGGATACAGCGTGAAGCTGATTTATTAGTGACTAAATCTACAAATATGTTGATTTAGTCACTAATAAAGTATGTTTTATTCACTCCATACAAATAAAACCGTGTTCACTTCTACCTTGCACTCCACCTCCCCCGGGTATAACTAACGGGCTGTTAGCAAATACAGTACAGATGCGGTCAGAGGGCGCGTCTAATAGAATTTACTTGCGATAATAGATTGTAATGGCTTGTGAGTGAAACATATGATTTGTGTTATTTGAATTTAATTATCGTAAATAATTTAAATTTATTTATTTTTTAAGAAACTTTCTTGAATACTACATGATGGTGGTAATATTAGATGCATAAATAAAACAAAGTAATATGCCTACTAGAAATGCTGCTGTGATGCAGTTATGAAAAGTTCTAATTGTGTTTGTGGATATAATTATGTTTAAACTGTGTCCTTTATTTTACTTTTTACAAAGTTTTAAAATGTGGCTTACTTGATCCAAATATAGCAAAAAAAAAATACAAAAAATTACGTAAATATGTCAAAGTACCTATGCATAAGGTTTGTTTACAAATTTAGAAGTTTGAATGCTTGCAATTTGTAAAAAGTACAAATATGGCATTGTCCGTTGCCTTTGTTGCTATCAGAAGAAGGTTCCTATAACTTCTTGTTAGGCTGTTTATAGAATTCCGAGCTACAATACTTTAATAATATAACATATTAGTATCTGTACCGTCAATTTGCGATTATACAAACCTTTTTTCATCCAGCATCAATTTACACTTTTTTATATAAAGAATCTCCCCTTGCAGTGTCAATAACAAAATCTATTTGTCAAAGTGTGAGCCATAAATAATATCGCTATGGCATATTGTGCGAAGAAAACAAACACACGCCCTTTGTAATTATTTTGTTTGCGCAGTTGGCAACACCGTAGCTGACGTTTGTCAGATCGAAAGTGCGCGGGAAATATTATCTGTTGAAATTTTATGTTTATTTTTTATTTTAGTCTTTTTATGAACAGATATCATTAAAAAAAACCTTACATAACAATTTAAATTACTTAAAAAAAATATTAACTAATAAGTTACTCATAAAGTCATAGATTTTATCAAAATATTTTTAATATTTTTTATAAATTTCTTTAATATGATTCGTAGGAATAGGCGTCAAGCTCAAAACCTAAAAAAACATTTTAACATTTTTTATTAGTTACTCCTTATGCCAAAACAGAACAATTTGTTCTAATGACAAATACATTACAATATATTATTAATTAATTATAACATCTCTAGTTCTGTAGCCATGTAGAGCTGTAAACATCATGTACCTATAATATAAAAAAATTAAACAATTTTAGGGCCCAAAGTAAATTTAACAAATATCTATTTGTCATTGTAAAAGTGCCGACATCTTTGCGGTTCCAGAGATACTAGCAAAAAACTATTGTGTCGTTAATAGAGTGTTCCGATGCGTGAAATTTATAACAATGCCCTGCCCGTACTATTATCACGCCTAGAATTAGCTTTTGTCAAAATATATGGGTCTTGCGTTTTTGTAATTGTTACTTCCCCCGTATTTACGGTTGACAGATGAGAGAAATTTATTGTAATTTAAGTAATATTGGAAAGTATGTATTAAGTAATAAATTAATTTTGAAATCTACTTTACAAAATGATGTTTCGTTGTCCTTTTGATTCTGTGAAATTTATATTTTTGTTATTTTTGCATATGTTTTATGTTTATATCTGTTGACAAATATTCACGTGTCCTCAGGATCTAGATCTGATTAGACAAGAAAAAAATATAAATTCACACGTAAAAAAATAAATATAACTAAAGTAATGTAAGCTATTTTATTTAACTACAAGTCTTTTCTAGTAACGCAGTTATTAAAAGAAACTAGAGACCATTCCTCATATCTATTCATCTTTCTAAAAGCCATATTAAAATGTGGTTTTATCTTGTATTTTAAAGCTTTAAAGGCGGTAAGCAAAAACGTGTAGACAGTTGTGACAAATTTCTGGCATCGCATCACTCCATTAGTATTGACAATAGATTTTTTTTGTATTAACTATTTGGGATCGTAGGGTTTCTATCGATTGGTAAAGGCCAATCTCCAGCCACTATGGTTAGTTCAGTACACCTGCGGTTTTAACCAACTTATTATTACAACTTACTTAACTTAACGCTACCTGATGAGATAGCCAGAGAGAACGGAATGCAGTCTCTGCATACCTCTTTCGCCTCCTCCACTGTTATCATCCTCTTCATACATGCCTTCCGGGAAGTCCTCATTCTTTATACGTGACCTTCCTCCAGTATCTTTAATACTGTGTTTTTGAAGGTCAACTGGGGTCTTCCTCTATCTTTCATACCTGTCTTAGTTCTCTTACTTATCACAACATATTTTCTGAATTATTACAGTTGAGTAGTCACTTATTGTAATTTATCACTAAAATACAATATAATTTTAAACTTCCTAGAGTTTAGGGTATTTTGTAAAATGTTACGTAAAAAATGTATTGTGCTCAAATTATTAATTATAGAGCCTAATATCTAACGTTTTGTTCTATATAAAAGAAAATTTGTATAGTAGTAATCGTATTTCGTTATTTTTATAAGGGATGAAACTTTACTCTTAGACTTTTACATGGTACGCGACGGATTTTCACGTAAGGTGTTAGTTATAAGAATAGTGGGCTTGATTTTTTTATACTAACCTAATATATTTATATGGGTTCGCGGTTTCGTTACATAAAATAGGCCTTGAATTTCACCACCCACCACGCAATGTCTGAGAGCAGAGTGATAATCCTGTCTACCACTTTAAAAAACTAAAGTATCCCAAACAAAATGAAATCCACATTCTGAAAGGCCGTATCTATAGATTTTTTATAATATGTAGTCACTAAGTACTTTACAAGGCCAAAAAGAAAAAAAATAAAATAAAATATTTACCGAGGCGTCTCGTTTTTAGCTGTAAAAACCAATGACGTGAAAACACTTCAAAAGTAACCGAGAACCTACGTAAAAGCGATTGTTATACAACCAAACACCTTTCTAGCCTACAGCGATCAGCTCAAGCAGAAATCCTTGTAAAAAAATTGCAAAGAAAAAAGACATTCAGCAGAACTTAGGTGTGTGGCTTATAATTTTAAAATCTTAGCCGATGTAATTGCTTAGTTTTGTTTTCGTAATAGAAGTATATACGCTTCTTTTTTAATTAATAAAACAAATTAATATTTTTCAATAGTTTTCGGTCTTCTTTTTGTAAAATATTTTTATATTCCATTTTTTTGATCATTAACCGATGCAGGATTATTTTTCTTTTAATTTTTTGTTTGCAAATAACGTTATCCTGGATTGTATAGACTATTTTGAGTACACGTAATAATCTACTTATTACATGTCTAAAAATAAAAAAAAGTACAATACTACTTAGGTCACATTTTGCACCTCCCAAGATGTTGCCAAAATTAAAATCGCAGGTACCTATCACGGAAGCTTTAACACGGTCTACTGTTAAAAATAGCATCTACTGTGTTCAAAATCCTAGAATAGTAACAAATGTAACGTTTTTTACAAAAAAAATGGTTGCTTTCGGAATTTCCTACGTAACTTTAGCGTTTGAAGGCACAAAATTGAGTTTTAAAGGCTTGTTACAAAAGGCTGGTCTTATCTGAGTTTTAGGATAATCTTTTGTTGACAAGAATTTACCTTTCTTGCGGTTTCGGAGAAACGAGGTCTTAAAGAAAGTGATCTTGAAAATTGTAAATGGACAAGGAAAGTGAAAATTAATATTTGTTATTAATATTTGAACTTTTATGGAACAATCGTGATTCATTTAATTTTTCGTGATAATTGTGGGTTTAAATTTTTCTTAGAGCTTATACCATATAGTTAGTATAAGTTCTACTGCATTTAAAAATGCAAAAATATCGTATTACAGACGTTTCATAGTATATAAGAACAAAAATGTAAATATTGTAAGTATATTTTATTTTTATAAAACTTGCATAAAGACTGCATGTTGTTATCGTTTTCTTACACGCCCTAATAAAACAAACATAACTATTCTAAGCTATTATAAAAAATAAAAGAAATAATTTAAAATCGAGTACAATTCTTTTCATATCAAATGTCATCACATCGATATACCCAACTCAGTGCACAAAGACGTCAAGCGTGATCGCCCTCAATTTGCAAAGGAATCTCAGGTAAACGAAGAAAAAATAAACGTGACAAAATGTCTGTAAACATGTACCTACGCTACGAAAAAAAATAAAAAAAAAATAAGAAAAAAATCTATACAATTCGCGATGTTCGAACGTGACGAATTTCAAATTTGGGTCTTCCATTTGACTTTTGTGCACCAGTGTTGCAATAGTGCGGAAAATTCGCCATTATTAGCGGTAATTGTTAAATATAAAAATAGTTTATAATATTGCAAAATATTAGAGCGACGTGTGTTATAATTGAACATGACGTGAATTCAATTGAGCCATTAAACGGCGCAATGGCCGTTAAAATTGCTTTTAACTTTCAGAATCGATACGGCAATTATTTTTAAATTGGAATATTGTATCGATACTTTGTATTTTTAATATTATTTATCTATGATGGAGATTAACGTTATCCAGGCTATGATTGATGCGTGTTACAGCGATGGTTGTGTACGTAATAGTATTTTGTGTATCACTGTATCTTTTGGGTGTGTAATTAATTTATACATATTTTAATTTTGTTTTTTTTTTTCACTACTACATAAATGTATGATATAAAAAGATTATTCTAACACATGTTGTATATATAAAATTTGTTTATGTGTATAGATCATTTAAAATGCTTATTGATAATAAAATAACTAACAGTCGAAATTAACGTAAAGTATAATACACTTCTAACAAAATCATATCAAATTGTTACAGCGCACCAAAAAATGCAATTACAAGCACGCTCAAATTGAAAAAAAAAATGAGCCACACAAGCAAAATGTCGAGGTGATTACACAAGATGGCGCTGTTAACTAACTCGTCCGCTAGCGGGCCGACAGCGACGCCGGCTGCGCAGGCGCATCACTCGACCACGCCGCTACATCACTACTTCCACTATTTGAAACAACCATCGCCGTTAGCCCAGAACCCTTACGCCCATCACTCGAGTGCTCATCACATGGGCATGGGGCCCGGCCCATTGGGTGGTCTTGGCCCATTTGGACTTACACACCATGGGCTGGAAGCCGTCGGTTTTCCACAAGGTATGTACTTTTATAAACTTTAAAGAAAAACACCTTCAAAATGAGATGAGTGAAGTAATATAAAAAGTTAATTTAATTTCGTCGTGCGCTCTTTCATTTCAGTTCGCGAATTTCAATTTCTGAATATGGAGTTCTCTAATTTATATCAAGTCCCGTTTTTGTAATGGAATTTAAATGAGTTCATTTATAGTTAGTTAGTTACTTAGTGATGGTGGAACCTTTTAATTTAAGAATATATTATTAGTATATGTTATGTAATTTTTTTATAGATTAGGCTAGGCACGGAAACTTAGTGTTAAGACACTCTGTTACTGCTTTCTGCCACCTTTTGTCCAAGTTTGGTTTCATCGTTGAGTGACGGAACTGAACGCCGCACTTTGTCCCTCAAAGTGAAGTAATAAAAATAAATATATGAATTCCACCGAGTGGGCATCAAACACACGACCACAATAACTGTATTTAATACCTATAATTATTATCATGATTCTACAAACGGAATGATTATATTTTAATTACTGCATTTATCCGATTTATTGGCTAATTAAATCTATAAACACACATTAAATCTGCTAGAAACAATATAAAATCTAAATCTATTTAATATGAAAAATAGGAGAGGGGAGGAGGACGAAGAGCCGTCGTGCTACATTTGCAAATATTATTATTTTCTCTCCTTCTGGTAACAATGAGTTGACTTCGTCACTCAGCTCCATACACACAATATCTCAAAAACTAGGCAGTGCGACGGTGTTCAGAACAACGGAATGTCTTACCATTAGGCTCCCTCTGTCTACTCTATCACATGCGGGATACAGCGTGAAGTCAAAAAAAGAGAAAATCTAAGCCATCTAAAAAACCATGAAATCTCTATTAGTGTATATCACTGTTTCATATAAATCTTTCTAATGAACTAAATTATATATACATTATACATATATTTATATAAAATAATTATATATACACTTCGTACGTACAACGTCTGACGTAGGTATCTTGTTCAAGAAACCCTGTCAATTAGTTACGGCGCTCGCTACTCTGGCGTGACTCGAATTGATACATCTAAAGCCACAAGTATAAGACATACTTATTTAAAATGTTTAAATAGATATTAATATGTTTTTTATATTTTACATTTTAAAAGAAAATTGTGGCAAATACATCAATAATCGTCACAAACTAATTTAAATACTGAATGTGCTTTAGCCTTATATATCTGATTTTTAAAAAAATAACAATGAAGATACAATCCTGTTAATCGTATTAATTTGAAAATATTACGAGTTGACTAAGTAGACAGCCATCGTAGCGGAGTAAGATAAGTCCTACTGTTTACATAAAGGTTGTGAGTTCGATTCTTTCTATTTTTCTCGCTGTAGTAAACTTCTTCCACACAACACGTAATATTTCAAGATTTTGATTTGAATAACTAAAAACGGAGTGTAGGTAGGGTAGGGTAGGTTCGCTACACACACACTACACACTAGGTTCCCTCTCTCAGACCTACCATGTACAGAATACAGCATGAAATAAAAAAATAGGCCTCTTTATTTTTACACACACACACATATTTATCACATTTCCAATACATATTTTAATACACTCAAGTGATTTAAACATCATAGCTATTTTCTACCTCTAAATTCTAATACAAAAATAAGAAAATGCTATTAATAAAATACGAAGTAAGTACCTATAGGCAGTACCTATAGGTAGTGCCTACAGGGGTAGTAAGCAACAACGGTTGCATAATTTAAGTAGCAAGACATCGTTGCCACCCCCTTAAGCCGCTTATCTTCCACCCTATGGGTATGCTTGTTAGTTGTTTTAATTAGTGTTTTGAATATCGGTCGTGTACCTTTTCTTGGGAGTTCTGTATATTATATTTATCTAGATACTGGTTGTTATGATGAGATTGATTTTTTTTGGGGTGAATGGAGAATTGGAATTTATTATTGCGATAAGAATGTTTTGAGTTTATTAGGTTTACTTTTACTAATTTGCTCTCTGGTAAAGTCTAATGGTATTATATTTTCTGTGGACATTATAGGTTACTTTCAAAAAGTACAAGTTCCCAGGTTCTCTCTGCTTACTCTCTGGATAGAGCTTACAGCAAAAAAAAAATACTTCGCTTGATCGCACCTATGTTTAGGCTTGAAAACTACGAAAACGTTCAAAAAGCGATATACCTTTTTATCTTCAAACTAACACAGGTACCTAACATAAAATTACACTACCTATACATAGTTTTAGTAAATTTATCTTCAATTAATTTAACCTTCACAAAACAAATTCTATTTCTAGACATCTAGTGTATATAATAGTAGTGTATATATTTCAAAGGGACCGTATACCTAGTAAGTATTAAATTAATGCCTAGATCGATCAGGGTATTAGACGTGGTTACAGGTAACCTTTATTTGTAAATAACAAGACTAATTAAAATCTTAATGAGTGTATCAATCATAACGATAATTGTTATTAAGTTAAGTTTATATTTACGAGAACTACTGTAGTAGTTTTTTAAGTTATTATTTTTTTTTTTTTAAGTTATTATGAGAGTATAGTTACTTTAAAAATAAAAATAAATCGGCTTCACGCTGTATCCCGCACACACCAGGGTAGGCAGATGGAACCTAGTGTTAAGACACTCCGCTTTCTGCCGAATTCTGGAGGTATTGCGTGTTAAGTGGCAGAACTGAACATCGCGCTTTGCCTCGACACCCGAGCGAAAATATAAATTTAAGTAAATGTTTCATCTCCTCGAGTGGGGATCGAACCCACAACCAGTCGGCTTTACAGTCACACTTTGTGCCACTGCGCCACGACTGGCCCCAAACTACTACTACCAGTTACTTGTTTTATTATTATTTAATATTATGAATCTGAAAATTTTAAAATTAAAATGGATCTTTCCTTGTCTTCTACTTCCCTTTCATTTCGTTCGTTTGTCTCTGAAGAATACTTGCATCATATTCGCGATTTCACAATGCGAAATATACTAAATACAACTGTAACCTTTCTTGCTTTAATGGAAAGATATAACAGGAAAATAAATAGAAAAATTAATGGGGCCAGTCGCCGCTTTACCGCTCTTAATAAACAAAACATCGCGTTGAGTTCTGCCACTCTATAGACTGTCTAGATTCTCTGCTTCTGTCCATTATGCGGATAAAACTGTGAAGCTAAATGAAACAAAGAGAAAAGACACAAAATTCCCTAGCAATACTAATTTTATTAGATACGTCTGAGTGAGCTGTCAATTATATTACAGTAGATGCTATCAGCTACAATATACCCGTATGCCATTCTACAGCAATCGACTTAGGTATTCAAACGTGAAACGTATTTGGCGAATATAGACTATTGACTAATTTTACTTAACATATGAATATGCGTCGTGTCGTCGTCGTTATTGTAGCCAAAATAGTTGGGAAATTAAATAATAAAATTTTGTTTTCTATAAAATGACGTCAGTTGGTGCAGTAAAAAGTAAAAGAAAATCCTAATCCTTATAAAAATATGAGTTTGTGAAACAAAATTCTCTTAAATTTTTTTACGCAAAAAATTATACATAGGTATTATTAATACATTTTTTATACAAAGTGCGTGGTGCAGTTTTACAACTAAACGGCACATCTTGGCGGAGAACGGAGTGTCTTAACAGTAGATTATCTCTGCATACCTTACTATATGCAGGATAAAGCATGAAGTGAGTGATTTTGCGCGCTAAACTTGTAGAATGATAAAAATAATATTACTTAGCCATTAAAAATATCACAAGCATCGGGACACCCCATTTCATCTCAAGGAAATCGTAATCCGACCTCTTCGGGGAAAAACTTTCTTTTGAATTTAGTATCATTCACTTGTTGTCCCTTTCGCTCTTTGTTTCGTTTTTTTTTTCTTTCATCTTTATTTTTTTATCAGTCTTTTTTTCTTGTCTTGTGATCTTTTTAATTACAACAATGTTTTACTTTTATAAAAATTACATATTTTTTAAATATAATGATATACAATATAAATATATACATTTTATTAAATTTATGCATATAAAAAATAACTTGTAATTATAATAGTATTATATAATCTTTATGAAGGGGTAAAACCAGGATGGATGCCTCACTGGGACAGATTCTATGCCAAAGATTATATTCTATATCTATGCCAGTTTTACCCTATAGAAAAAACGTAATAGTTATAAGTTAAAAAAAAACATTTTTACAAAACTCGTTATGGGGTTCGGAGATGCTTACTTGAATTTGAACCGACACTTCTCTGTCATAGAACACCTAGATAATAATTTTATTTAGAAACAAAATAAGGAGCAGCCAAAGCCGTACAAATATATGGTCAAGAAATCAATTTTTGAACGCTATTTTATAAAAAGCAAAAGCAGAGAGAATCTAGCGTTGAGACACTCCGCTGTCCAGTTTTCTTTCACACAAATTCGAAACAAATATTGCTGCGCTCCTTTATCAGAGAGAAATTAAATCAATTTACTATAAGTAATTATAGACTTCATTCAGTTGTTAAGCTGACGTGATGTAAGTAGGTTCATATTACAATTATGTCGAGTATTTTTGTTTAAAATAGTTAGTTCAAGTACAAAAAGAGGAATCGGAGATGACCTAATGGGGAACATTGTTAGACTAATCAAGGTTTTTATAAGATAACGTCTTTAAATAGATAGAACTAAACAATAGAGTTGGACCTATTTTACCACTAACTACTTTTAGCTTAAACTATAATATCATCACATTTTTACATGCGTAAAAAAAAAAGATGAACATATATCAGCAACATCAATGGAATCCCGGAATCGGTAAACAAAATTAACGGCTCGCGACCTATTTGATTTAAAACCCAAATACAATTTTAATGTGAGACTAAAATTAATCCGCCATTTTAATCCGTCGCTCCATCCCTGTCTTTCCTATGATTATTTACGTATTGCCGTCTTTTTCTGACGCTGGATGCGTAACGACGGCAGCTGGACGGTCTTTTTTAATTTTTTTCATTGTATATTTTTTTATTGGTCTAAGCATTTTATATGGCCAGTCCCTTTTTTATTCTTTTGTTGTCTATAATTAATTCTTTTTAGACAAGCGTAGTAATCAAAAGGGAAATTGACATTATATAGAATAAAAAAAATCTGTTTTCTATCATATTTATGTGAATTTATGAATTAGCATTATTAACTAATTTCCTTGTCGCAAATTTTTATCAGCAATAAATATAATATTTCCCCAATATCAATAATAAAATTTGACATGAATTACTTCAAGGCTTCTTAGAAATGTTCAATATCCATATATGTATATGTGACTAAGTTGCACTGCATAATATAATATAATAGTGTAATGCACTCTGTCCATATAAAAGATTTCAACGCATGCCATTATAAGATTGTACTCGAATTAAGTTATTTTTAGTAGATAAAAAATAACCAATTTCAATATCACAATTTTTTAAATATTTTATTAAAAAAAATATTTTCAAATCCTTTAAAACGGTTTTTAACAAATATTATAAAAAAAGTAACTGGAACAATTTAATAAGGCATATTAAAATTTTACACAAGGCTACCAACATAACATTAAATCCTTTGAGAGGACGACAGGAAATCGTGAGCATACCTCTCTTTGTTGAACTTGAAATGGAAAAAAAATCTTTTACTATTTGGATTTTTTCAAGCGATCGTAATTAGGTTTTGTTGACCAGATTTCATGAGCTTCATTTAATGTAATAAAGGGCAGAGAGTGGGGAACGGAGTGTCTTAACACTAGATTCCTACTTCCTACAGTGTGAAGCTAAATAAGGCAACTCCCATGCTTTTCTTAAAATTTTAAAATAGCAGGGTTGGCATAAAGGTTAACGTCACGTCTTCCTCCACTTTCTGCCCAATGTAGATAGATTATGTGGTTAGTGACGGAATTCACATGTTACACTATAAAAAATAAAAGAAAAACATAGCGTTTTGATGTTCATTGAAATTCTGAAAATTTGTCGAAACTAGTAAAATTTCCGTTTAAGTAGCAGCGATAGCGGCCGCTTTGGAAGGAAATTTCAAAGTTCTTAACTTGTTATTGTAGACGCGGAGATAAGTATTTCGAAATTTCATAAAACATTGTGAAAGTTATATTCTAATTTACCTGATACTACATTAAGAGTTGTATAAAAACTTCTAGAAAAATATATTTGTATCTTGTTATTGACACCTCGCACATATATTGAAAAGTTAAAACAGATCTAACCATTATATTCAGTAATAAAGATACCAAAGTCGCTCAATACTATTATCAGAAACCAGTCGTCGCCCGAAATTTGCTTTGTGTAAATTATAAAATTCCGTTTTTTCCTGTTTCCTTATAAATTTCAGAAAATCCACTCGTGCTCCCTTCAACTTGGTTCGGTTGCATTGCATACATGCCAAATTTTGGAACTTTACACCGCGTAGTTTCAGCTATACGATAATGTTGTATATAGCTTATATTCTGTTATCTTTACAATTAGAATTTTTAATGGTTAAAAAACATTAATTCTCGGTAAGACGTACATTCATACCATATCGATCGAGTTCCGGCCGCTGTAAATGCCAGTTCAGATTTGATTTTAGGATTTTTCTGACTATTGACTAATTTCTTTTAAGAAAAGATCAGCTCGGCCACAACTCGTCGACCGTACTGTACCACTTTACAAAATGTATAATATGACAAGCAAATGTGACGAAGTACATGTGACCACCTGCCGTCATATTTGATTGGCAACTTTGTCATTACCTTCTATGATGAAGTGATATAGTACAGCGTATTATGTGTACGCGTATTACCTTTATGTTCATGCGACAGTCGTGGATTTGATTCTCAGTCGAAGAAATAATTATATTTAAATTATTTACAATACTCTTGATGGACGTATTTTAACTAACGAGTAGTTTATCAAGCGATTCACTTGTAATACTCAGTACCAAGTACAGATTGAAAATAACATATATTGATTAGAACTTTCTGTTCATATAATTTTACTACATTTACGACATAAACTTGAAACTTCTTTAACGATTTCTATCTGATATCGATTTCCACGATCGCTAGGCCGTATGGTCATATTGTTGGCTTCACACCCACTGACATGATGGCCGAGTTATCGATTATGTGACACGACAGGTGGATCGGTCAACGTACTTTTGTCATTTTAGTATCTAATTTCGAATTTGAGTAATATTTAAGTTATTAATTTTCGATTATTTATTTTATTTAGGAAATCGATCCATGGGACATAACCCATAAATATATAACTATATAAATTTCCGCGTCATCCACTAAATCTTTGAAGATATCTATCGAAATGCAAAGTATAACACCACATTTTGTTTCAAAGCGGAGAAATAAAAATATATTAAGTACAACGAGGATCGAACTGACAACCATCACGCGTACACTCACTTCCCATCGCACTGCACTGGCTTCAAATTATACTTTTAAAAAGTAAAATTAACAAAAGACAAACACGTTTAACAAAAAGACAAAAACACCACCACATTCCTATTGATTTCGGAAGCCTTGCACTCATTGATTTATCACCACTCACTAACATAATGACGTCCTATCATACGTCGCGTCGCGCCGGTAGCGGTACGTCTGCGCATCGGTGCCAAACGTGACCTTTTTAAATATACTTATGTAATCATTTGGATTTGCTTTAAAATAAATGTTATTTAGTTACTTTTTGTACGTAAATAGGCGATAGGCATGAGTTACTTTCATTTCCATGTTCTCGTAAAAAGGCAAAGCGCGGTGTTGGGTTCCGTTTAAAAAGCAATGTCCCTTTATGCCTATCCCACAGCATGCGTGATACCAAAAAATATACTATTTTATTTTACTTAAGAAATGATTATATATTTTTTAATAACCTTCCAATAAATATAACCAAGCCAAAAGATTTAAAATAGAAATCAATAAAAACTTAATTTAAAAGGCATTTTAGTTATGTCACTTTTGCATTAACGTTTTGAAATATCAAAAAAAAATAACAACAAAAGACGAAATAATTGGATAAGCACAGTTAAGTAATATAATTGGTTGTAAGAAGGCAAACAACTATCATCACATTTTTTACGACATTATAATTGTATAATCCTTGTATTTTACATAAAATTTCAGTGGAATAATTGAATTCGTTTAATTGATGACAAATCCTTTGCAAGCAGTGAATTGAGGGTTCTTAATAACAAAGTTTTTATTTAATTATTTTTTTTTTCAGCTTTACCCTGTATCCTGATTAAAATAATGTTAACACACCGAGTGGTGATCGAACCCACAACTACAACCGTCGCGTTTATGACCATTGCGTCGCTGCGCCACGACCGCCTCGGTTATATTGGCTTTTATTTATCGATTTGTATTTCATACTATATTTTCTCTCTCTTGCAGCTTGCACTACGCAACAGAAAGAAATTATATAGGTACAGAAAGTTTAAAGAAATTAGATAGATAAGATAGATTTAACTATGCCTTAATTCCTCTGTTTTTAATAACAAAATTGAGCTATATCAAAACGTATAACGCCTAAATTTATAATGCTACATTATTTTACGGTCAATTTATTTTACTTTTAAATAAAAAAAAGGAAACTAACTTTTCTAATACAAATTTTATTCATATTTTAAGCCTAAACTTATACTTTATTCTATACTTAGATACATAAAAAAAGAAATCTATTAAGCACACCGGTAACTTACTCAGTACCGATTGCCCAGCTGTGGGATTATAATAAAAAATGAACTAACATTGTAGCTTTGTGATTGTCGTTTTGAATCGTTTATAAAATTATTCTCGATAACTCTTTATAATGAGAGACATTTTTAAAGGTTCCTTCAACCGCGTGAAATCGGGGTCAGAACACTGTCGTACGCGGTCACTAAATTAACTATCATATTTTATAACGAATCAAGAATCGAGAGATGATGATACCACCCTTTTTGTAATAATACTTTAGTAACAATAATTTAGTATGAAATTATACTTTTGTAAGGACAATATTTTATTTTGAATGATTTGTGTATTGTAATTTAAATATAATTTTGCGGTAAGTTGACATGTTTGGGTGTATTGCTAATTTTAATCGTCTTAAGAAAATTATGCTTATTGCTTGTATAAATTATGTTTTCTTATTTGTTATAAATTTACTTCTGATTCCGCAAAAGTGATGATAAATCAAGTACTAAAAGTCCATAACTCCCTAATAAACGTTTAATAAGTAACTACTGTTTAGTACCTAGTAATAATAATAAAATTACAGAGAAAGTGTAGAAAAAAGTCACATGCCACTATTTATTATAACCCTTTTTGTAAGAAAATAAATTTACAAACCAAAGTTGTTGCCTTAAACACACCAAAATATACTATTTATTTATTAGGAAATAAATAGTTTTTTGTTATAAATTGATTATCTTAAAGTTAACAATCAAATCATAGATGCGATAAACACTCAATATTATCTACAATCTATTTATATCTAACAAATAAAATTATAACAATCTGGTATTAGCATCTTAGTATCGTTTCCTCGCATCGTAAATAATATTAAATTTATCATTTATGAATTCCAACACAGCGAGCCGCTACCGTCGGCGCCCTTTGACGTGCCGCCATCTTGAGCGGCCATATTTGTTTTGCTTTTTTTATAAACTTTATAATGCAATGCTCTTGTCACTGTCAGCCGTTATCAAGGAAATGTCATTTAAGGAATGAATTTGCTACTATGATAAAAATAGATAGAAACGAAGTCACTTAGTGTTAGCACTTGCACTGTAGTGTGTTTTAATTTTATTTAATATTTTTTTGCATCGAGTTTTGGTTAGTGTTTAATATGTTGGTTATTTGTGTATAATGTTGCGAGTGGCTATGAGAAATTCGAACACATTGGGACGAATAGAGATGAAAGGTAGGTTTCTTTTATGTACAGGTTTGTTAATATTCTGTATTGCATTTGTAAGTGAAAATCAAAATAAACTTTATAAATTGTTTTTGGTATAAGTAAGCTTATATCTAGTAGAGACCTATGGATACGGTAAAAGTAAAAAAGAAAAATGGGCCTAAAAGTGCAATTGGTAATAAGTCTTTTATAGACATATAGATTAAAAATCAGCAAAAAGGAAATACATAAATAATACACGTTGATACATACAATATGAACACATATAATATAATTTTATTATTATGAGATATTACAATTCCCTCTCCCCCCTTCCATTATCCTCGTACGCGAGGAACTACTCAACGTCATTCATAAAAAAAGACTTAAACGAAAATTTTCAGTGAACATACCTAACTGATTTACAGTTCTAAGAAAATTTATTGTTAAAGCTTGTCCCCAGTCCCCAACAACAATTCTATAGGTATACTATTAGTGAAGTAAATCGTTTTCGCATTGCAAAATCTTACCTCCCTCCAGATGAAAAACGTGTGAAAATCGTCACGCGGCGACACCCTCTGTGATTTGACAATACACCGCGAATGATTACGTTTAAATGTATGTACGAGGTACCTATTTGCAAATATTTACAAGACGAACTTGTGAAATATATATGTACACATCTACAGTATTATTTAAACATAATATTTAGAAATCTTTATACCTATATATTTTAGATAAAGTTATTCTAGGTGCATGCTGTATTTCACTTATGACAGGATAGACAGAGAGAACGTGGTGGCATTCCTATCACCAGCCATCGTTCAGTTTTCGAGATATTGAGTGTTGAGTAGCGACACTCAACGCTACTTTTTGTCTTAAAACCAGAAGGAAATGAAAATAATAATAGAATCTATAACCGCCATTTTCACGCGCGGACGCTGTTCCACTGCGCCACGACTGCTTCTATAGTCTATATCAGGTGTCGTAAATGGATATTGAAAAATGGAGAATGAAATATCTTAACACCATGTATTCTTTGCTTTTGGAAATGCGGGAAGTTTTAGCGTCGTTAAATATTGTATAAATATATGCTTGTAGCTTATATTTTTTTTTTTGAAAACTCTTTGTCATATTCATCTTACGGCTTCTTTAGTCACCTATATATGATTTTTATTGTGTGTAATCAATTTTAAAGTGAGTTCAAGCTGAGTGTTTCGCAATAGCCAAGAGGCGTATTTTTATCTTATTATGTGGCATTTGTAGGCATTTTTATTCCATTTGAATATTCTCCTAAATGGAAATAAAAATCACTACTATATTTCAGTACATTTTTGTTGAATATAACTTTATAATAACTTAAGACATAACACCACTAAAAAACATGTATTATACATATATAATATATGTATGTTTTTAATGCCCTCTAAACTTATTAGTCTTACCCCAGTGTGTGAAAGTTAGCACCTTTCTGTTTATATATGCAATGGACTTGTATCCCAGTTTCATTTGAGATGGGGTGCCTGTAACAACAAACTCGGCTTTTCACTTAATTGTATTTTGATATTGTAAATTAGATTTTTACTTGATGCTGTGACATGTTGATGATCATGGGTTTGAAGCCAGTCGAGGGAGAGAAAAAACTAATTCTAAGCTTTCGTTAGTTAATCAAAAATACAATAGGCATAGAGGACGCTTCTTTGTTTTTAAAACGAAAATATTTTTTAAAAAATTGAATAATCTAAATAAAAAATCAGTTTAGGCAGAGAGAAACTAGTGCTAAGACTCTGATCACCCCTTTCCGCCAAGTCCTAGAGGCATAGTGTTGAGTGTCAGAACTCAATGCCGCGCTTTGCCGCCAAACCAGAACGAAGAAGTGAAAATAAAAATGTGAATAAATATTTAGTTTCCTCGAGTGGGGATCGAACCCACGTCGATTTTACAGTCACACTCTGTGTAGTAACAAAAAAATCTAAAATGTTTGCAAAAATCGTAAACCGGTGTATTTTTTTAACTGCCACCCCAACCATGGTGTTGCCTGCTAATTGTAAAGTCAACAACAGTGTTTTAGTGTTTGTTGTTTTTCCCCGAGGGCAACTCTCGGCTACGTTTGGGTTTTAAGTTTCTATGTTAGATAGTTATTTTCTTTTGAATTTGTCTGCCTGTCTTTGCTTATAGATGTGGGTTCAAGGACCGGTTAAGGCAATTTATAGTTTCTTATATTGTTTTTTTTGATAGTTAAAGAAAATGTACTAAGGTAACTAAATTAACGAAATAGTTAGTTTACAGTTTATAGCGAATTATATGGTACTCTCAAAAAAAATATTACTTGCGATATACCGCAAGATATAATTTATGTTTTGGTACTAATTAATAAGCGTATATAATTAATAAACGTGTAAGATTTGTCAATAAAGGAAACTGATAAAAAATAATTAATAACAGATCTAAATATCTTATCTAGAATAGATAGAATTAACATAAAATTTAATTTATAAAATATTACTTTCTTAATATATTGATAATAAATATTTTTAGCTAAATTAAACACGGCCACGACTCGTCAGCCATACTATGTCAGGTCTATTGCAAAGGGAACCGTAAGTGTACAAACACTTATACCCACTTGAGGTGATATTGACGTGGGAGTGACACGCGAAGAGAAATTGAGACTAAAATAATTTTTATTTAAGTGGAATATACTTTAGGCACTTTTAATTTAGTATTTTATTTTATTTAAGTGTAGGTTTATCATAAACATATGTAATTTTTGGCATTTAATGCATTTTCTGCACACAGTAAAACTCAACACCGGTCGCCTATTTTATCTTCTAAACCGGAAAAACAAACAGTTCAGGGATAAATAGTTTCTTCAAGAAGAAAGAGGGTTCCCTTAAGATAACTATTGTTAATTAAACATATTACATAATTCGGTTATTTTAAACTGTATTTTTTGCAAAAAATACACAAAGAGAAAAAACAAAAAACAAGAAAAAGATACAAAGAAACGTCTTTTTTATAATAATTAGAAAATTCACATCGTATGAAGATTAAATGGAAATTAAAGTAGACTGTGATTTCTGAGTGAGTATGACTAGATAGTTATATGTATTACATTGTTTCATTAATTAATTATCTCTTTTGAACATCGCTTTTATTGTAAGCTGTAGGTAGGGTTGGCAACTTTTAAATGCCGACGGAAAAATTGAATACGGAAAATGACTTTTCGCTTTTTATATATGTGATTAGACTTTCTAAGCATTTTTTTTTACTTTAAAGGAACTCGTTGTTATCAGTTTTGTGTCTTATAATAAATCATTTCATTTCTTTATAACATAGCATAAAACCAATACTAACTAATGTCCGGGTCTTTCAAACTATGCAACGGATTTTAATATATGAAAAGAAATACGTATATTTCATATTTAACATATTTAATACGTACATGTAATATTATTGTAGTACAAGAGGCCAAACACTTGAGTCAAATATTAGCGGATATGAGGTATATATATATCGTAATATTTATAGCCCTATAGCTGCTTATAAAGTATAAAATAAAAAATATTTTCAGTTTAATATTTTTTAATTTAAATTAACTTTACTCGAAGCAATTTCCGTACATTTCGGGCAATCAACAAAAATCTTTTTTAGTCTGAATAAAAATGAAAAGAAATCACAGTTTTTAATCTTTCACGAGACATTGCAAATTCTTTTGGCAATTTTCTTCCAATTCAATTTTCCCTCTAAAAGGACCACGAATTTTCATTTCTAAATGCCCACCATTAAATTTAACAGCCCTGTAATACGCAAACTTTTTACACGAGAGAAATCCACCATTTTGAATGAAATGACGTATCTTGAAATGGCGCGCGATGTGGCGAATAAAAATGCTACGACTTTCATGTATTCAGCCAACCATTTAATTTTTTAATTGTTGATTGCAGATTGTTTCTTCACAATGCTTTTTATGTGAAAGTCATATTTCAGCTTTTCTTCAAAAAAGATATATCAGATGTTTTATATTAAGTTAGTGTTATTATATTGTTTATTGCATAGATATGTAAAATAAAAAGTATAAACCGAGTGATATTTTTATTATATTATTTAATAAAATGGTGGTCGTATACATTAAATATGCGCACATACAGTCAAAAAACCTTACCAAATACTTATTTTTTTGTCTATCTTGACTAGTTTTATCATGATAAATAAAGATTATACATTAGCATGAAAAATTGCTTAGCCTCAAGTGTGAATTGCTGTGAAAACAGATAAATAAGATGGCGCGTGTGCGCCGCGTGCGGCTCACAGATTATAAATGACTTTATACAGAAGCTAGTGACAAATTGTATAATTGAAACGAAAAAGTAGAGTCATCACACAGAGAGGAGAAATTACGCGCGTGGCTTCCCATATTTTATTAATAAGAGAAAAAAAAAGCTTATTACTAGATATATACTAGTAGGTAGGTATATAATATTATTACAAATAAATAAATCAAATTAGCTTCACGCTGTATCCCGAGCACAGCAACTTTGGCAGAGTAAAACTAGTGTTAAGACACTTCGTTCCCCATTTTCCGAAATGTTAATATATAATATAATATTTATTTGAGGCCAGTCGTGGCGCAGTGGTACAAAGTGTGACTGTAAAACCGACTGGTTGTGGGTTCGATCCCCACTCGAGGAGATGAAATATTTACTTAAATTTATATTTTCATTTCTTCGCTCTGGTGTCGAGGCAAAGCGCGGCGTTGAGTTCTGCCACTCAACACGCAAGGCCTCCAAAATTCGGCAGAAAGTGGGGAACGAAGTGTCTTAACACTAGGTTCCCTCTGCCTACCCTGCTGTGTGCGGGATATAGCGTGAAGCTGTTATTATTATTATTTATTAATATAATATTTTATAATTATTTATTTTAAATGGATTGTGTTACATATAGTTTGGTTAGAAATAGATTTATCCATATTACGCTTTTGTGCCTATCATTACTAATATAAATTCGTATATTTAGATACTCTAGATATATATCATATTGCCACACAACACAACTCCTGTAACTAAATGTATTATTTAAATTGTTTAAGATTTTTGAAAATCGTAGTAACTTCACTTAATTTGATTTGTATCAAAGTGCAGGACATGAATAATTTGTATATGCATGTACTATATTACAATTTTCAATTAATTTCAAGACCAAAATATTATAGAGAATAAATAATTAATTTTAGGGATCAATTTTGATTATTATTCTTACTTCGCCACAAAAAGACTATAAAGCAGTGTTTCAAAATCCATTGAATAGAATTCATGGGGTGCTTTTACCATAGAATTTATCTCGCCCTCCCACTCTGTGATAAGTTAATCCGTGGTACCCCCTCGTGGGCACTGTATAGGGCATACTTATGTCGAGAATCTTTAATAGCAACTGTTTCATTTTTGTGTTTCATTTTTTTAGCTTTACGCTGTATCCCGCATATAGTGGGGTAACCAGAGGGAACCTAGTGTTAAGACAATAAGTTCCTCACTTTCTACCCAATTTTCGAGACATTGCGTGTGGAGTTGTTTAACTTTGCTGTTTTCTTGTATGTTGACATTAAAAACACTAGTGCATACTTCTACTATCGGTAAAATAATTGAATAGCAGTAAAATATATAATCTTAGTTCATATATGTTAATCATAATATATAACTTCTTCATTTTCTTATTATACGTTCAAAATGTATAAAGTTTTTTATAAATGTACTCATTTAAATGTTTATAAGTAGGTACTATAAGCTAAAGCATCTGTAGCCTACTTATCGAGAATGTTGACTATAGCATGACGTGAACATATAAACTATATATTAATTAAATAAAAAATATTGTTGTAAAAGTTGGCTAAAACACTTGGATAGTGTCTAAGAACAGATACAGATCCGTCTTTTAAATTATTTACGCGCCTTTAGCTTTACTTCCTTTAATTTAATTTAAAATGAGCATATAAAATATATTCATTGAACTTATAAAAAATTTTTCAAGTAAGAAAATATTTAACTTTAAATACTTAACCAATAATCATAAAAAGGATACCTAATTATTTCAGCCGGTAAAGTTAATTAATTATGTAACAATTTACAGTACGCACATAACAATCACAAAACTAAACGGAAGTAGCTTTACAACAAATAATACAGGATATTACCAAACAGTTACCCAAATAAAGGAAACTAATATCATTCAATCATATTTAACGCCCCTCGCCTATAATTTATTTGATAAATTTCAATTTACCGACAACTCGGTTAGCCCCTGCTATGCAACGCTGCCAACATTATCATGGTAATAAAATAACTCATTGATTTCTAAGGGGCAAAGGTGAAGAAAACATTGAATTTCCAACTCAATGCTGCCAACATAAGGTTGGAAATGAGATTTGAATCTGTAACCACTGCTTCCCTTAACGCTAATCTGTCACAACTTGTCTTGCAACCCCAGTGCGATGTTGCTAGTAGAATTTATGTGTTAACATGATTTATGTGTTGCCAGCCCTCGTTTTAGGTGATGAAATATAGCTGGTTATGTTAAAATATAATGTATTTCGGGGGCTCTATGTATCTAATTATTATTGTTGGCTTTTGCAACTGATGCTGTTATTTACTTAGTATAAATCATACATTATATGTTCCCAACAGTTTATATAAAAAATTAAAGAAAGTACTGAACTTATGTATAGTTGTATTTATGACATAATTTTTATTCGCGAGGAGGTTTGTCGGCCTCAATTCCAGCAGAATTTAAAGCAACCGTATTTCACAATATGATATCCAATATATGCAGCTAAATGAACCTTACTTAAAAGTTACCATAACTATAACTCGTATAATAAAAGTCATTAATGTCGTTTCGAACCTGTAAGTTATCTCTAAGTTATCGTGATCCAGTTGCAATAACCTTTCAATTTGAATGAGATACGACATACTAGGTATAAGCCGTAGAATTGTTTGTGCAATTTGTGCAATATTATTGTTTACGATATATTTTTGATTGCAAATTAGTTCTTTGGCCAAAATGAGACGTCGTGGTAAAGCTGAGACGTAGCTTACAAATTCCTACTATTTTTAACATTAAAGTAGGATGTTGAATTTCTATAAATAGACGGAAACGGAAAACAATGTAAAAGCTCATGTCTGTATCGACAAAGTATAGTTTTAGTTAGTATCATAAAAAACCATCGCTAATGGAACATGAGTACCTTAACATTTATCATCCAAAGTGTTTACGCAAAAATTTTCTCAATTAATTAGGCACATCCCCAAACTAAACAACGCTTCCAAATCCTTGAGCGGCCATTACGCGCTGTCAAACTGACAGTTGACGTATAACGTTGCCAGATACAAAATGGCTACTACACATACACAATAAAGTTGTTTTTATCTATTCACATCTCACCCCTTGAAATATTTTACACGCCATTAAAATACCGTAGGGACGTCCCGGGGTCAAACTCTGCGGAAAACGGGAAAATAATAAGTTTCAAACGATGCTTGCGGTTTGGTGTTGAGGCGCGTGGCGGAGATTTTTTATACCTAATTACGTTGGGAGTATACAATTTCTTTCACCTTTTTTCTAATGGTAAAATATTTTTATAGTGCATAAGATTTATAAAAGTAAAAGTTAAAGTAGAAAGCAAAAAGTGGGGACCGGTGTGTCTTAACACTAGGTTCCCTCTGCCTACCCTGCTGTATGCGGAATACAGAGTGAAACTGTAAGATTTATAAAAAATGTTCAATAATGTACTTTTAAAATTATATATTATTTCGAGTTGGAATGTTTATATTTATTACTATGGTCTAGTTAGATAAAACAGCCTTGGGTCTCATGGCGCAACAGGCTGTGACTACGTAGATAAAAATTATAAGTAATCGAGGTGATGTTTTACAATCAATTTATCTATCATATATTTTTATATCGTTGTTCTAAAGTAAAAAGAAAAAAAAAACTTATTATATAACTATCGACTCCTGTACTAAGGTGGATAGGTATTTTTATGTATATACCTACATTTTACGGTAACGCTTAAACTCATTCGATTTTGATGGCCGAGACTTTAACTGACAGTTTATTGACAATGTGGTTGCATTTGTACCTTAATCAAAACAAAGAGAAAGTGCTTCTTTTCACCTGAATTTCTTTCAGTAATCATTAATTTACTTCTATCTAAAATAGTGTTCGTTCGGTATTATTAATATTTACGATTGTAACGAAACATTACAACATGCCGCCGGTAACTCTTAAAAAACTATGTATATATTTTTAAAAACGATACAAACACACTTATCAATGTTTTGAGTATCGTTGCCATATTTCTAGAAAAATATATATGATAAATTTAACAATCATTTATTTTATTATTACATTTGCAAAGTAATAGACAAGTAATTTATTGTTATTGTATATTTTCATTGACGGCTCCTTTTAAATTATTATAATAATACTTTATCTTCTTGCGGCATGTTCAGATAAAGAGAACTTGTGACAAATTAATCCACGAAGCAATTCTTCACGGAGCGATTGCAAAGGGCAGAAATGGATGGTACTTTCACTTTGCAGTTTTCAGAATGCTAAAAATATATAGATTTTTTAAATATATTTATAGAAATTTGCATATATGCACAGCATCTGAGTGTTTGTTGTGAGTTTGATTTTCACTCGGGGGAACGTATTATTTTCAATTCCTCACTCTGGAAATAAAATAAATCACGGTGTTGAGTTGCGCCACTCGAACATTGGGCGATGCGTGAAGACTAATGTGTAACTGACTTAACCTCCCTCTGCTTAGGACTATCCTGCTATATGAGGCTTAAAGCGTGAAGCTAAATAAAAAAAATGTCGCGTACGATATTTTAATGTATTTTACTACGTCCTATGTTATTGCAGTTGGCTACCAAAAGTTGCATAGTTTTCCTTTAATAGATAAAGCATTTAAAGAAAATTCAAAGTTAATGTAAATTTTCATTATTTATTAAGTATGTAGGTATCTATATCACAGAAATAAATAGTTATGTAAATTTAATAACTTTAAGAACATTAAACGGACAGACGCTAATTATCTTATATAGATATAATTTATTAGTCATTTACCGTTTAAAACTTTTAGTTTTATTGAAGCGATCAATCTCGTAATCTACCTGTCAACAGCGTAATGTCAGAATACCAATCATTTCGGATATCAATTAACATATTAAATAGCAAAAAAAATACTATTATTTATACTATAAGCGATTAGTACTCGATAATTTCAGATGAATCATACTGTGGTTACTTTCGAAAGCTTAAAGTTTATCGAAATCACCTTTTGGATCGATAAACCGTAACAAGATACTACACGAATATACCATTAGCAGTCATAGACAAGCGAGCATAAACAAGCAAGTAGCCCTATCAGAAATCGGCCGTGAAGATAATATCGCAGCCAGCGCAAAAAAAAAAAGAAAAAAGCCATGTCACGAGGATTAGAGCCGGGCTCATTGTCAACGATGACAATTGAAATACATCTGTCCCTTTTTAACTCAGCTGCCTTGTGTGTTAGGGAGTGAGACGGGTATATGTCTATTTATTTTCACTTTTCTATGGCTAGGTAATGTGACAGTTTTCGTATGAAATGTTTGTTTGGAATGGCTGAATGGGGGTTTCGGTACGTATGTTGTATTATTTTATTTTAATCCGTAAGCGAGCGGCCGATTGAAAAGTCTAATAACGATTTTGCGCCCCTGAGTTTTGATGTACGATCAGAATTTATAATTTTATACAACAAATGCCTGGATAACTGTAAGTATAGAGAGAAAGTTATACAAATAGATGTATGAAATAACAGATTTTACTGTCAAATGGACATTCGTTGTGACCCTGTTTTACTATTGATTATGATTTTTTTAATTAAAATGAAACTAAAAAGTAAAGTATCTATATGTTTAATACCATTAAACAAAAGGGATATGAAATAACATAAAAGTTAATCCTACCTGTAATAAGCAATCTATCTCTACAAATATAAAGTTATAATTACTTACTAGGCAAAGAATGCCATACCTTTTTTATTAGTTATTTTAATAGAATACTCTAGAATACATTCCACTATATCTTTTACACACAAAACCACGTTAATCAATTTGAGCATGTGTACAAGACAAGCTACTCATTCACTAAATATGTTACACAAAAGCATCGATTTAGAGCAGACAAGCAGTCTACCATAGTCTATTCATTAAAAAAAACGTACAACCAATTAATCATCTAATTTTGTTTAACGAAATGTCAACCATCTTGTTTAAAAATGTAATTCAAGTATAAATAATGGCCGTGTAGTATTTTTGAAGAGATTACACATTTAAAATGTTGTATGACCGACTTTCTGTTACTGTAAGACTAATGGTAGGAACGTTTCTACGATTAATATTGTCTTTGGTTATTTTTTTTAAGTTATGCCTTAGTAACAATTAAATACAAACATACAGATTTGGGCTTGAACATTTGATCATTGATTTTTATAAAACAAGCGGTAGAATGTAGAAAATTCTATTATCTATACGTTTTTTGCCATAAAATGAGACGTAATTTTATATCGGCCTTTTTACTTTTTATTCTACGAAAAATAGATCATCGACTTGCCTAGGTCATTGTTTTTCTTGGTCAGACTATTTATAATAATATTTTTTTTTATATGCTCTGCTAAAATTTAAAGTAATTTACTCACAATTTTTATTTTGTAAAAGGTTCATGCGTATCGTGTATTACGCATACAGCAGAAAAACAGTGGGAACGTAATGTTAGGACACTCCACTCCCTCCGTTTTCGAAAATTATTCCTCAGAGTGGTAATTGAAACCACAATTTGCGCTCATAGTCTGATGCTATACCACTGCACCACAACTGCTTCAAATTCAAACATTTTCAAAAGCCACATTATTCTTTATAAATTATTCTTATTTTATTAAATCCATGTAAATACATGTAAATTAAATACGACACATAAATAAATACATATGCTAATATTTATAATATATAACAAATTAAGACAACTCAACGCCATTCCGCGTATACAACTATAAAACAACAATTATATTATGTATGTAGATTAGTTTTTGTCATTAGTATTCAGTTGAAACTGGTTGCTATACGCTTTATGACATAAATTTATTCACACGCGACTAAATGATGCAAGAAATTAATTTCGGCGTCCAGTTCATATTTTAATTTGTTATACATAAAGGTGTTTTAGGGTTCCGTAACATTAAATAATGAAAGAGCAGAATCCTTATAGCGTCACTTTGTTGTCAATGTCTCATCTCTTTGTCTAACTATCTGTTAAGACTGTTTTTAAACTATTTAGGAGGTATCGATTTGAAATTAATAACATATATCTTGATCTAAAGTCTCTCGGAGGACAGATAAAAAAACTTGCTTATTTTTTGTATACAAAATAGTGGCCTTATCAAAACCTATAGAGTGTTTCCCTTTGTTATCTAGGTCAACGAAAAATACCCTATTATTCTTGATGAAATTGGTATAGACCCTGGACGAGTCTGACTCGAACTTGACGATTTTTTTTTATATGATATATTAAAGGATATAATTTGACGCGAAATATTCATATATCGATTAATTCTAATCGATTTATACGTTCTTTGTAAAATATAGATAAGTGTTTTGTTGTTTATTGCAAGAAATATACAAATTTATTTGATTGATTTGATCAGTGAATCAAATTCAGATTTATGGTTATTTACAAATGATATAATATGTAACATGAGGCCTGAGGCCAGTCGTGGCGCAGGTTCACAGAATGTGACTGTAAAATCGACGGTTGTGGGATCTATCCTCAATCAAGGAAATAAAATATTTCCTTACATTTTAAATTTCTTTACATTGATATCGAGGAAAAGCGCGTCGTTTAGTTCCGCCAATCAATAAGCATTGCCTCCAGAACTTTGCGGAAAATGGGGAATGAAATGTTACTTTCCGATGATAAATGAAAAATGCTCTATAAGCTTGCTATATTTAAATCCTCTTAATATAAAAAGATAAACTTCTTAACTTTGTTAAAAAAAACAGTTTTGCTTCCCAAGACGCAATGACTCGAAAATTTGATACCAAAATATCTCAATTCACCATTATTCTTACCCTGTGCTGAAGCTAATAAAATAGTGTTTTTTCGTGATAACTTACCGTAGACTATAATAATTTTAAATCACCTTTGTTTCTATCCTTTAGGTGTGAATCCAAGAAAGCAAAGAAGAGAACGTACAACATTCACTCGAGCGCAACTGGACGTGTTAGAGGCGCTGTTCGGCAAAACTAGGTATCCTGATATCTTCATGAGGGAAGAAGTGGCGCTGAAAATTAATTTACCAGAATCTAGAGTTCAGGTACGGATTTAATTAGAATTTTATTTGGATTAGGCGGATATAAAGGAACGAAGTGTCTTAACGCTGGGTTGCACTTGTAGAAAGCATAGAGATAGGACACTTTGTTTCTTGTTTTTCGTTCTATTTAATATATTGTATATTGGTATAATTCAATTTCTTTTTCTTTCTGAAAAAAACCTACAATTCGATTCCTATTCTATGGTATATTGGAGCTACACAGCAGAAAATAGAGACATGGTGGTATATCACTATTTTCTCCTTAAAAAACGCAAAACACGGGTAAAAGTAAGAACAGGACAGAGATTTAAGTTCGTATAACACAAAATATAATTTAATAATTTGTACTTAAACGTAACATAAAAACTAAATTTAAAATCCCCAAGTAGCGGCAAGTTTACGCGTCTCTTAACTTTATATAATAAATGCTTGTTTACTCAAACTAATTTAATAAGCGATAACGATACGTTGAGTGGAATGGGGCTTCATTTGCATAATCTTTTTTAAATAAATATAAGAAAATCGAATTTTTATCCGGCACGAGGCAAAGTCGACGATGTTGAATAAGTTTAACAATTAACCTAAGACACGGCCGAGATCAATCATATCACTGATATTGATGAACCACCCGCAAATGAACAGATATAACGGCATTAAATATTTAAATATGTTATAGTAGACTTAGTAGTGACTTGAATACTGTGAAGTGTGCGTAACATTAGGTTCCAGTTAGGCAAAATCACAAAATATATCTGTTTTGTTTTTTGTGACAATTGTTAAATCTTTGGAGACGCTTCTACTGTTGGTACCCAGAAAAATCTAGTGCCTATCCTAAAATTTTTGCTCAAACAAAAAAATTAAGGCAGGAAAACACAAAAATATCTATTGAGAATAATCAGCTTCACGATGTATTGCGCATACAGCAAGGTAGGCAGTAGGAACCTAGTGTTAAGATACTCCGCTTTTTCGAAATTTTAATCTCCGAAAATTTATAACGACTATAATAGTGACAGTTGAGACTAAAGTGTAATGGTTGTGCTAATATTAGCTAATTTTTATAGAGGTACATCTTTGCTCAATAAACTTTAATGAAACAGCTTTTGCAAAATATATTAAAAAAATGCAGCCATATAAAACGCTTTTCATTACCTATAGGAATATTAGGCTTAAAATGTGTTGTCTTGTTTCTATAAAATAGTTTATATTATGCTCATATCTGGATGTAATCGAGAATAAATGAATATAAATATATTCTACTTAACAAAGACGGAGAACAAAATGACAGAATTTTCTGATAAATCGGTTAAAATTAAACTTTCCAAGAGTTTCCCCGTCAAAAGCTCACGTCTCACTGAACTCTGATTCGCCGAAACGTTCAATTTATACCAACACGGATAGGGCATTAGCGCACAATCGAATTATGCGTTCCAAATTTGATATTTGAAAATCGAATCATTTAATCCTAACCATTGTTTAGTGATGTTGACATCGCAACGAGATAAGACTTTCAATTTTCATTCTATTTGTGATCTTAAAATTGTAGATAATATTTTCTGTAAAATTTCGCCTTTGGGTTCACAATTTAATACTATCAACTCATCCCAAATAGAAATTATAAACTCTCTTAATTTTATCTTTGTCGTATACACGTATATCATTTTGTTCTTCGCTTTTACCCTCCTTACCATAAATAGCATTTTATTTGAGGAACCCGTTACACTTTGTCTAGTTTGAATCAAATTCATAATTATGGCTTGCAATGTAAGATGTCCACACAACGCCACAAAATTAATAATCCTTAAATACGTAAAAAATATAGTTTTTTTTTTTCAATTAAGGGCTAATGTAATAAGCTAAAGCAATTAAACATCAAAAATAAAAGCAATAAAGCGTCTATATACCATAAAAACTCCTTGCTGAGATTAAAATTTCCATTCGCTCATTATTTCAAGCTCCGCCATCTTGGTCATTAGTCTATTCTCTTGATTATAATCTGTGCAGGGCTGTAATTGGTTCTGATCGCATCCACAGATAGCGATTAATTGCCTCGTTTGAGCAGTATTAAGTTATATTATTATCTAGAACATGTGTTTTAATAAAACAAAATATTTATTAAGAAAATTTAACACTTCATTTAATATATAGATATCTTTTTAAAATTGATTGTGTAGTTTTTATTAAAGCACAGTAGAATTGTTATATCTGATTTGATATTTCATTTTGGTAACTTTTTCAAGTATAACAAACATAACTTTAACAATATAATTTAAAATTACTTTTAAGCGTAGAAAAGCTTGTTTAATTGCTAGCTAAATTATATTTTTTATACGTTTAGTTTATTGCAAAGTAATCGATCGATATAAATTCATTTTTAACATGTATTTTTATAATTTTAATTTAGACTAACAACGTACTATATATTATCCATAAATTAAGTTACATTGACCACAACGCAACAGATGTTATTATAATGAGTACGTAGTCGTTACCTATTAATAGTAGGGTTCTCAGTTCGATTACTGTTTGTACATCAGCTTATTTGCGATTTACACACTTCTTGTTTATTCTGGGATATACAATATCACTAACCATACGTGCTCATTGGTTGAGTTAATTAGGGCGTAAAGTTCTGTTGTGTCTTTAGTAAAATCAGTAGTTTCTATCCATCACAATTTGCAGGCTAGAGCAAGCCCAATAATAAGTTTCAATTTATCGCTAAATTTATACTATTTATGTAGTAGCACTTACCAATTTTGTTTAAATAGACCATAAAACTTAGCCAAATACCCGCTCATATTTTTGATTTAGATGTTTTATTTTTAATATGAAGCCTAAATACTAGATTTCATCAGCCTACATTCTTATATGATGGAATCAGGATACAGCATGAAGCTAAAAAATAAAAAGAAACACACACAGACGTATTAATACGTATTATTTATTGTTAAGTATAAAACATATATCATGCATAATTACAAAATGGCCGATGCACATCTGTTCGATCGGTCTTTGCTCTTTTTCACGTACTATATTAACTCGTTACAATGCGAGGGCGATAATCCGCGCGCGGTTTGTGTACGCACGGAACATTTCTACTGCCGACGCTGCTAACTTATACTGCCCTTTGTGTACTTTCCTTACTGATATGGATACTAAATTGGGTTTCGGATATGATATATTGTTATAAGTTATAGGTACCTACCATATAAAGTTTAATTGGGACACCTATACAACACTACAGGATTGTGGATATAGACTGTGATCACCATGGTTGTATGATCGGTCCCCATTAGTTGAATGTATTTGAATGAATGAAATCAATATATTTAAATTATTTTTATTTTCCCACTCTGGTAAACTATGCGTGGCATTGAGTTCCGCGTATTAGTGTTATGATGATGTTATTTAATCAATCTGTTAAAAGATATTTTTTAATAAGTACAGCATCCGTTATAAATACATCAATTATTATCAATATGCTTTCGAAACAACCATAGTATAACAGTTTCTAATATAATTCTTTTTTAACAGGTTTGGTTCAAAAACCGACGAGCAAAGTGTCGACAACAGTTGCAACAGCAGTCCAACTCGCAGATATCTAGCAAGTCCTCGTCCAGTTCCAAAAGCATATCATCAACTAACTCTATAAAAAGTTCCTCATCATCAAAGATCTCCACGTCCAAAACCTTAACAAACTCCTCAAACTCATTAACTACTACTCAGAATACCTCCAGCATCACCACTTCTTCCCCTAACCTTCCCACACCCACAACTTCAGTCAGCCCCCCAATTAACGTTATATGCAAGAAAGAGACAGCTCCATCTAATTACGACTCGTCTCCATTAAACAAAAATTTATCTATTTCCCATCATTATAATTCCAATGACGCTTTAAGAATTAGCAAAGAATCAGATTCTCTATCAAATGTGCATAATTATGGGGTTACTCCAAAACAAGAACTATACAACAGTCCGAAAAGATTAGATTATTCAAGCAAGGTAGATTATACAGAGAAGTTTGGGAGTAATCTTGTGAAAGACCAATATAGCTCCCGTTTAACGGGTAACCTGACCCCCTTAGGGTCCAACTCCTCGATCATGACGACTCCCTCTCCTCCTATAACTCCTCAAAGTCTGAACGGTCCTGGGAACGTTTATCACCCAGACAGCTATAATAGCTTCCATTGGCCGGGAAGTTCGGACTATATAAGAAGTTACTCGAGCTCTCATCACCATCAGGGATATGGGCAAAGCGCGTACAACTCGCCGTATTATCCTAGTCAGGTAATTGTATATTTCATTTAGAATTTTAATTTGTTTTTGTGCCTAACGTTCTCTTATTGGGAACTGATAATTTTGTATAATTTGTTAAATAAGTGCTGTGTTAAATAAATGATATATAATAACATTTGACTTGTGACACCATCTTTGACTTTTCTTTAACTAAGTGAAAAAAGTATTTTAATAATTAAAAAAAAAACTTTATAATGAACATACTAATATACATCACATTATACTAATTTACATTTTATTTTCAGATGGAATACTTCAATGGTTCATCAGTGAATCAAACACACGGTCATTCACACAACTTAACCGCGAACGGCAATCAGCTCTACAATCAAGTGTCGTTTAACAACCCTTCCCCGCCCTCCTGGCCGTCTCACCCTAATATCCTTTCCTCAGGTCCTGAATCCCCTGAAAATCAGGCCCAAAACACCCCCCACTTGAGCATGCTCCAAGCGTCTCAAATTACGAACTTTTCCAATACAGGAAATAGTTATTTCGCACCGGAAAAGTACGGAATAAATATGGTGTAGTGTTTCTAGTCTTTTATTTAGTAGGTGTAAATATCCTATTTTAACTGACCTCGCGAGTTGTTCAAGGTATTGTTGCTCGTGTACTTAATCTGTGGTCATCTTTTTGAATCGTGTTTTGGGTAATTGTCAAAAATCTGCCGCCATTACAGTGCTTTTTTTCGTCTCTGAAACGTAATGGTGGCGCAGTTTTGACAGCTGTCAAAGTGCGATGTAAGTACATATCAATTTTCGTTTTCATCTGTAGTGTCATAAGTTAGGACTTTTACTGGGCAACACAACTTTGAATAAATCGTTTGGTAGAGTAACTTTAGTCTTCGCTCGTAACTTAGATTTTTGGGCAAAATCTAGAATCGCACTGTGTACCTTTTAATTAAATAAATTTGAAAAAAAAGTTACTGAATATTTTATAGTTAACTACAAAGGAATCTGATATACATCCGTGCTAGAACAATAAAATCTCTTCGGCCGTACGATTTTAAAATTTGCCCATTTCCTAATTTACAGTTCGCCCAATAAGACTTTAATTTAACGCTGCTTAAAAATCGATTTTCAACGAAACAATCTTCAAGGCCTAATTATTTTAATATCGGCTTAAAATTGCCATATTGAAAAAAAAAACATATTGTTGCTTGTACATTCCCTTGAGTCATATCACTTATTGTATTTAATAATTTAGATTATGACGACGCTTGGTGAGTTCGCGTACATTCATTATAATTGTATATATAAAAAAATACTTAAGAATTTTTATTTTTAAATGAAATTTGTAAATGTGCGTGCTATAATTGTATATGTGAAATGTGTAGATGATAAATTAAGTGTTAATTAGTGGTCACAGAGCCATAACTTTGGAGCTTCAGTTTCTTATGAAATTACGTGGTTGAGAATACAAAATAATGTTTTTCAAAATGGCCGCAAAAGTTCCAAAGCTCGGCATTACTCTGTGGTTGTTTTGATTTTTAACTTGTTGCACACAATAGTGCAAGAACAATGTACAGACGATGTAAAAATAATTTATATAATAGTATAATTATTCGTTTTACCAGAATTTGCGTGACAAATTCTTAGATGCGAATATAATTTATTTGTTTATAACTATTTTTCAAAGACAAAATTTGCCGTTACAAAGAGATTACTAGGTTTAAATTATATATATAAAAGTATAAACTATCAGTTTTTTTTAAATCGGAACTAAATAAACGAGTGGTTGCAAAAAATCGGTATTCGTCAGATATCGATATTACAAATGTTTCATTGTTTGAAATTTATTAAGGAAATCGATGATTTTAATAATTTTTGGACCGATTTTTTGCAATTATGTTTTATTTTACGGTGAAATGGTTTTCTTTTATTTAATTTACGAAATCGTAGGTGGAATTGTAATGAAATTAAATATAGTACATTTTATGCTTGAACATAGCTAAGTTAGTGTGTACCGTTCGAACAGTCAGTGTATTTTTTTAAGTTAAGTTGTAATATTATTATTAATTGATAGCTATTGAAATATTGAATCCGAATATATGCATATAAAATACAGTTTTGTGTTTCATTTTGTTTATATCCCCAGTAACAGGTGAATTAAATATAAAAAAAATATTTTTTGTAATAATTACGTAAAATGAAATGCTACTAAGTCTCTTATATGATAGTTACTTAAAAAACATCATTCATTTTACAGGCCTTTTTTCTAATAAGCTCAATATATTGGATTCCCACTCGGGGAATTGTATTATTTTCATTACTTCGCTCTGGTAACAAGACAAAGCGCGGTGTTGAGTTCTGCTACCCAACATGCAGTGTCACCAAAATTGGGCAGTGGGTATGGATCGAAGTAGGTTTCCTCTGTCTGCCTTGCTATTTGTCAAATGCAACTTGAATCAGTAATGGAAACTCATTGTATATTATAATATGTATCTAATGATAATCTAGTTCTTCAATAATTGCAAAAAAACTTCTTACTAACTTATAATTAGTAATAACTTATTCATGTTGTTAGCATCTCTGTAGGGAGATTTTTAAAAATTTCCGCTATCCAAAGATAGCTACTTAGAATTTTTTTTTTGCAATTTTTTATAAATATTTTTAAACATTTTTAAAATGTTATTCCACACTTAAAGACAAGTTATACGTGTAAGAAAGATTTAAGATTTCTATCTTTCTTATAGACATCACTTTTGCAATTAATAGATAGACTCTTCGTTATTAAAAGGTTAAAATACATAACAAAAAATATATTATAAAGCTAATATAAAAATGGCAAGATTAAAAGTTACTTGAACTTAAACTAATGTCAGACTGTACTTCAACATTGTGATGTTGAAGTAAACTAAATAAAAAATAAAAAAGAGTTATAGGTTATTAATAAGTAAGTATCTGCAGTAAATAAAATTTTCAATATATTTAATTATTACAAAAAGATAATATTTTTTGTTATCTAGTTTTCGTAATATTTATTGATTAGCATAAGGATTCATGCTTTTTTAAATTCTTATCTTTAATTCTGAAGAATTTAGGAGAAAATGGGAACTGAAGTATCTTGATGGAAACGGAGTATAACACTTTAGTGTTAGGCAGCCTACCTGCCATGTGCGCGATACCTGTAGGTACCTTGAAGGTGGAAAAATATTATAAAAAAAGTGTTCAAAGAAACTTTTTTAGGATTAAATATTTTAGGGGGTATAGGACATTTTTCTCGCATAGGGTCTGGGCAGAATGTAGGCAGAGGGACCCTAGTTTTAAGACTCCAGCATACCGTTCCCTACTTGCCACCAAATCTTTTAATGAATTTAAATAATATTTTATATTTTATCTACAATAAGTAAGAGCGCTATTACCTTAGGAATAACTTATAATTTCTGATTGGTTTGATTTGTGGTTAGTATGGTTCTACATTATGAGTTACAATCATGAAATTTAATTATATTTAACATGTAAAATATAATTAAATTAAAAAAAACCTTCGATCAAATCTGTGTAGCAGTTTTAAAGAAATCATATATGTGGAAGACGGCTCCCCACAGGTGTTTTGAAAAAGCATGACCTCAGCATCGCTGACGTCACGGACACCCAAATTGACCACCTTCAGTCTTTCGGTGTTGAATAAATCTCGTAGATGAGCTTTGCAAGTACTTTGTCTCGAAGCGGTCCTATCGCTTCGACAGCTCGACCGAGAATGCCACAAGACGCCCTACGATTGCACTTTTATGCACTGGTTGACAACTTTTTAAAATAAATGAGGGTACTAATTATTGATTAGAAGTTGGCCACGTTGCTACATATACAATATGTATTTATTTTTTTTAATGAATATTTCTTGTTTTTTTTCAGTGTTTTATCTGACAGTCTGAGTCACAAACCAGAAAACTAATCAATTACATTAAATTACAATTATCTAAGAAAACTATATCACTGTTTCCGCCAAACATTTAATCGATAGACGATATTTGTAGATTAAATTAGATGCTATATTCCTGGTATTTGATAATTATTGAATGAATCGTACATTTTATATGTATGAAAACAAAAGGATTAAACTACTTTCATAATAGTATATAGGGATAAAAGTACAAAAAAAATACTTTTTAGCATGTAGGTAGACTGCGAATCTAGATTTAGTCATATAATATTAGGCCTTTTAGAGGTCCCATTATGGTTATAGAAAATTAAAAAAAAAACAACTTGAACTTGAAACACGCTGTATCTCGCACACAGCCAGGTAGGCAGAGGACACCTAGTACTAAGACACCCTGTTCCCCTCTGTCCGACGAATTCTGAAGCCATTGCGTGTTGAGTGGTGGAACTCAACGCCGCGCTTTTTACCTTGACACCAGAACGAAGAAATGGAAATATAAATTTAAATAAATAATTCATTTCCTCGAGTGTAGATGGAACCCACAATCAGTCGCGTTTACAGTCACACTTTGTGCCCCTGCACCACGGACGGACTCTAGGTTGTAGAATTTTTTTTCTTCTGTTTAGAGCACGGTACAAACTACAAAAGATCGCATTTTTCAAAATAACGAAACCGCATGCACTTATACTACTCTCAATATAACATATTGTAAATAGCCTAACGTCTGTTGACAATGGAGAATGGGTTTATATAATCTATGAAAAACAATGCAGGTGTTTTATTTTCAGTGTCACATCTTTTTTCATGGATTTAATCTAAATGTAAAAGTAAATTAAACGCGCCTCCTGAAAACCGAACGACAAATATGAAAATATCAAATATTAAATTTTCCCAAGTGGAAAAAGAACCCAGAACCTGTTGCGTTTACAATCATACGTTTGCAGCTAGTGAGTACAGAGATCATAGAAATAAGAAAATCCTACAAATATAACAATAGCTCTTCTCTATTGTACTTTGAGATCTTTTTCATGCGAGAGATACGCGAAGCTGAAAGACGTTTTTGATCAGTTCCACTATGTACCTAATTACTATTTTAAAATAAAACAGTATTTTATTCTAGTTCTAATTTATTTTTAACAGCAAAATAATATGTGGAGGTTTTTTTTTTAATTTCACGCCGTATTCCGCACAAAGCACTAATCTTGTATCTCTGCGTTCCTATTAAGATACTTCCGTTCTCAATTTTCATTGCGTGTTGAATGAAGCAATTAAAATATTCTATAATTCATTTCCTCCACAACCACAACCTGTCACGTCTACAGTCTTACTTCTTGTGCTCCTGCACAACGGTTGGCCTCAGAGAAACCTTTAAGTATGTATGGAATACATGTTTTTATGTTATCGCAAAGTTAAAATAAAATTGGCATATCCAAAATTTATGCTACTGCTCTAATTCTGGTGTTGCCATAAACTAACCAAAAGGTCCATGCTAAAATTGAATACATGTATACCTCAAACCACTGTTGTGGTATGGTTATGAAATTGCCGATTGGACGACACGATGGCTGTGGCTCCAAGTCTCACTTTAGCATTTTTTTATATATATTACTAGGTCTCACCTGCAGCTTTACCGGCGTAGCCAAATGCTGGTGATAAGGAGTTATGTATGGCACGTGATACGTTCGTAAAGCAGAAGGAAATCTAGTCTACAGACTTTCCATCTCCCTGCTCAACACACAATGCCACCAGAATTCGGTCTTAACTAGGTTCCCCCTGTCTGCTGTACCCCGCTGTGTGCGGAATACAGTGTGAAGCTAAATAAGTAAAATGAGTTAAAAAAGCTAAATGAGTCTTTTGATGTTATTTTAAAAATAAATCAAAATTCAGCAGTTGCTTAAACAATGTATGTAACATAAATACATATGGTATATATTTTAAACAGAAAGCCTTACAAAATCATAACTTTTACGTAAAATCAAACTCTAATTTCAATATTTCCCCAATAAATATTTACTATGTTATGTATATTTTAAAAAACACCATAAACATCTAATGTATAGAAATATTAATTACCTATTTACAATTTTGAGGCCAGTCGTGGCGCAGGGGCACAAAGTGAGACTGTAAAATCGACTGGTTGTGGGTTCGATCGAAATGAAATATTTATTTACATTTGAATTTAATTTTTTTGCTCTGGTGTCGAAGCAAAGCGCCGCGTTAAGTTCCGCCACTCAATACGCAATTTCGAAATCATAATTTTCACATATTATATTCAAATTTACTTTTTCGGCTGACGACCGTCATGGCTCAGTGGCCGTATACAGTCACACAAGGGTGTGACTGAATCGGTTGAGGGTTCGATCCCCACTCTAGCGAATTAATTATTTACATTAATTATGAATGTTTTCATTTTTTCACTATGGCACCAAGGCAAAAGCCCGGCGTTAAGTTCCGCCACTCAACACGCAATGCCTCCAAAAATTTAGCGGAAAGTGGGGAACGGATTATCTTAACATTGGGTTTCTCTTTGTTTACCCCGCTGTGTGCGAGATACAGATTAAAGATAATTTTATTTTGAAATCCAAAATCCTAACTTTACATAATATCAGAATGAAATAAAATTGTTTCATAAAATAAAACAATAAATTAATATCCATATCTATAAAGAAGACCTTCAACACTATATCTGCATAGCAAGTGCATATAAACTGGCTAATTAAGTTAGGCATAGACAAAATTGTCCGCGCCTCGAACCCGCGACCTCGATCGATAGTAGACGAAGCCGTAGCAGAAGCCGTATTAGGATCGACGTCGACAATGCGTTATATAGGCTGTTTTTAAAATGTATTATTGAATTTCTTGAAGTTATATAAAATTTGCAAATTTTTGTGTTAATTTCTTATTTATTTTTATATTTTAAATAAAACAATAAAATTGCACAATAGAAGATCCGATATTTTTTTTACATTAAATCTAAGCAGAATAAAACCATATACCTATAATATTTTTTATAATATTTTTTAACGCCAAAGAAACCTGCAACTGCCTCATCTGGGCATTAAGCTGGTTGGTTAGGAGCTTAAAGACATTGGTGGTATACAACCATTGGCATAAAAGACAATTTTCGAGGCATTGCGTCTTAAGTGGTGGAACTTAACGCCCCGCTTTATATATATTAAATGTTTTACTTCCTAAAGTGGGAATTGAACTCACAACCTATCGCCATTAGTCACACGCTCGTGCCACTGCGTAACGACTGGCCTCTTGGAAATAAATATTTTCTTTTAACATTAAATTATTTTTGTGAAAATATTTATTTCCCAATAAATGTGAACAGCTGTATACTCGACACTGACAGCGATGCATGGCACTATTTTTAAATGTCTTTAATGAGATCTGTTAATGTGATATACCTTGCCACGTTGCAACGTTACCGGGACACGACGTGTATGTATGTCCTTTATTAAATAAAAATAATAATTGAATATCACATAACTATAGAGCAGTATAATATATATATATCAAACTGAACGTTTGTCTGTATGTTCTTTATAGAATCGTTAACTGTGTATTTGATCATGTGATGGATGATCTTTAGCAAATTTGGTACGAGGCGTGGGCACCATGATTTTTGAGTTGGTACCACAAATTTTTCTTTTCGAAATGAACGAAATCAATAAAATAACTCAAAATGAATTTAATATTTGTGTAATGTCTTTACTTCAAATTTATTATAGTTGGTGGTGTAGCAAGGCGTACAGGGTACAGCTAGTTTCTAAAAATAAAAATAAATAAATCAGCTTAACGCTGTTTCCCGCTCACAGTAGGGTAGGCAGAGGGAACCTAGTGTTAAGACACTCCGTTCCCCAATTTCCGCAGAGTTCTGGATTCATTGCGTGTTCAGTGGTGGAACTCAACGCCGCGCTTTACCTCGACATCAGAGCGAAGAAATGAAAATATTAAATATTTCATTCGAGTGGAAATCCAACCCACACCCAGTCATACTGCATACATTAACAAGACTGCTCGGCAAACTACAAAAATATTTCTTAACAGTATGTATCGAATCCACGACTTACCAACCATAGATTCATTTCGCTTAACTAATATGTTGATGTTCTTCGTCTATGGCGTGACAGTAGAAGTTTAATGGAGAACACACAAAGGAGAATGTACGATCTTAACTAATTATCATTAAATAAATAAATAAATTAATAATCATGTCATTAAACGTAACGGATATAAAACTTCATATATATATGAATTATCAGTAAAGCTAAAGTCAAGCCTCTCCCTGGAAAATATCCATAGATGCTGATGATTTTAATAGTAGGTAACTGCTCACCACAAGAATATTTTTCCATTCAGGCAGTAGCTAGGAATATAAAGATAACAAATCAATATTAGAAAATGTTTATAAAACGGCAACAACAATGACTTAAGTTCAAATAAATAGATACCATCAGATCTGTGTGACACTTGTCAAATATCAAAATATTTTGTGCGCGCTTTGCGTGACACGTCACATCCGTCTATGGGCAGGGCTGGTACTGGCTGGGAACTAAATAGTGGAAATTATTAGGCTGAATGAATGTTTGTCGTTTGCGATGACAAACTGATTTGGACACTTAACTTTAAATAAGGTGTAGGCTGAATAATTTTTTATTAATTTTGGTATTTTTTATTAAAAACATAATGTTCCTATTACTTAACATTGTCCTGGAGGAAGGTCATGTAAAAAGCGTGAGGTCCCCTCGGAGGGCATATATGAAGAGATTGATGACAGTGGACGAGGCGAAAAGGGTATGTAGTGAGTAAGGGTAGAGTTTGGCGCTTCGTTCTCCCTGACTACCCCGCTAGGGATAAAGCGTGAAGCTAGTATAGTATAGTACTTAAGATTGGCTCGGCTAATTTTTTACTATGGAGAACATATGGAGGAGATTATAAGACGAAAAGGTTATAATGTGACACAATAGTATACAGAATGCATGTCAAAACGAGATCCATTATGATGTAAGACGTAATTAGACATTATTTCTTTTAACGTTGATTGGAGAACTATAGAGTTATGCATGACCATATATGATACCATTAAGGACACTTAGTGTTAATACCATATTCGAGCTCTATAAACTATCCAATATATTAATTGAGTTCATTTGTCATCGCGATATTAAAATAATTAAATATACTTACTAAGTCCAATACTTAAAAAATGCAGTCTTTAAATTTATTTTTATAATTTTGTTGACATATCTATTATTAATTTTAAAATCCCTTAAACTAATAATATACAACCCTACAGGTGCTCCACATCGAACGCGCCGCGGTGTCTATGGAGCGGTTTTTTTAATTTCGATGGACGTTTATTTTCATAAGAATAATAGCATTGTTTACGGACAAGATATTTAGGAATTTGGATTTGTCAGTTGTAGTGCGTGACTGTGCGTTTCGAATGCACCGGGAGTCGTTTGATAACATTTCTTTTTGTAGATGTACCTGCGATATGACATGATTGTATACAATAACTACTTGGTGGTGCCCAACGCTACGCAATGGTTTTGGATACACTAGAGAAGATCTGTAAATAGAAGAAGAGAAGAAAATATAGTGATTAATTATGATTCTCTCTAAGGTTTTTCTTTTTTCGCTCAGTTTTCGTAACGTTATGTATGGACTGACGGATATAAGAGTTTGAAAATTAAAATAATTGGTTCCCCGTGTGGAGATCGAACCCGCAAACAATTTAAATGAAAAATATAATTTAACTAATAATAAAAAATCTTGTCTAAAATATTTTTACCTTTATATTTGATTGAATGCCTCTCCAAAATACCGGTGTTGAGCTCCGCAACTCAACACGCAATGCCTAAAAAAATTCATGGAAAAGTAGGGAACGGAGTGTCTTAACACTAGCTTCCCTCTGCCTACCCTGCTGAATGCGGGATATAGCGTGAAGCCGATATGCCTCTAAAATCTAAATATACAAGTAAACAAAACAATAATCTATCGACCAATTCATATAAATCTATGAAATCGCTGTAAATTTTATTGTACCTACAGGTGCATCAGTTTATGCGTATCGTGTCTAGGCAACTTATCCATTAAGAGGATTACTATATACTAGACTAGTGTCCGATGTCAGTCTGATAGCTTTTGTTTAAATATCTGTTAACGCAGTCTACTGGACAACGAGGGCGATACCTGGATTTATAGCAGATTATAAAAGTCTGCAACACAATGTTGCAATTGAAACGAGCTCTACGGTAACAAGATAAAGTACAGCGCTGATGTCCGCCACTCAGCACGCAATGTCTCGAAATGTGGACGTTGCGTGGGGAACGGAGTGAAAATGTATAAATATTTAAAAGAAATGGTATTATATAGTAAATTATTGATCTCTTTAGTGACAAACGTTGCCTAAGACGTGCAGATTTTAGTTTTTATCAATTTGTGGCAAATTTAAATAACTAAGGCATACGACACATTTTAAGCGCCTCTGGTAATTCTGACAGCAGGTATTGTGGGTTACATCGAGACGATTATAATATAACCTAGCATTATAATATGCTAGCGGATTTGGGCGACTTTGCCCGCTTGAAGTATACTAATATTTATAAAATATATTTAGCGTGTTCATTCAAATATTTTAACCGTATGACTATTTATATGATTTTCCACAATATCTCTGTAAAATAAACAAAAAAAATATCACCTGAACTTTTGTAACCAATAGTCCAGGTATGATGGCATTTCTGCTATACTCATAATAACGTAAATGGCTAACATCCGTAAAATTCATTTTCAGTAAGTTTGATGAACTTGCCAACCACTCGGACCGAGTAAAATTTGAAATTTGTTTGTTTTACAATCTGTGACTTAAAGGATATCTTTTGAGGAAAGTCATAGTCTCAATCTTTTGAGGAAAATCGTAGTCAAATCATCTTTAGGTAATTCAATGTAATTTGCGTCTTTCAGACATTCTTCTATTACTACTCTGTGACAGAAGTATGCTCTTTTCCATTAGTAAGTCAATTGAAACCTTTCGTCTTCTTCGCTCTTTTAACGGGTGGTAAATTTGCCTTTTTAGATCTCACTTTTAGAGATTTACTATAGATATCATTTTTCGCTGCTGAAAGCTGAAAGTGTTGATGGCACGTTCTCATCTCTTTTTTGCAGGATTGGGGACGTTAATTGAAACTAAATTTAAAATCAAATGTGCTGAGAAATAATGGCAAATTACTTAAGGTAATATATATGTATTTCAAGATAAGATTATTTATGAGTACGGTTTGTTAAAAGATATGGAAAAAATTCTATTCTAATTTTATTTTAATGAATATAACTTTTAATGTGAGATTAAGAACCAGATTCTATTCTGAACAAAATTTCCATAAAAAGTAAATTATCTTTTTACCATAACCTTTACTTTTTCTTAAAATGCAGCCCACTTAGAGTAATGGATTAAAGCGAACAAAAAATTAACAATACGTGGGTGGTTTACTGAAATATTTACACTCTCCTAATTTCATGTCAGATGAGACTAATCCGAGCGTCCCAAGTACAATAATGATATGATAAAAAATATATATTTAATCAGTTATTTTGTTGAAAAGTAGAATCACACGCTAAGCCCGCCTCGATTCCGAATATCGAAATGTCAAACCGAACCGAAATACGACACACCTGTCAAATATTTATTTTTTATCTGTGTAGACTGTAGATAATAAAATCGTTAAGACGTGACGTCTGTGTTATATGTAAAAAAGGCATTCAATGTTGTCATTCAACCACAAATCGCGTTATTAACAGGGAAAATTTGTTACAGATCTTTTTGCTATATTTAATTAGGCACATGTTTGAATTGTATAATTTATGAGTCTTACTCATTTATACGTCTCTTGTCTTTAAATTTTATAAATTAAAAACTAAATTGAAATTGAATATAAGCATTTGTTTTTATGTTGGATTATTTCTCATATCATACTTAGTAAGCAGAAAGAGTTCTTTTAGTTATATGTATATTATATTTTTCTTAAGTCACCCAATGTTATATAAAATCTAAGCATATCGGGTAAACGTGCAATTATATTATAATCATCACCCATCGCCATGCCGTTATTTATTGCATAACAATTAAACATTTTTCAATATTATAACGAGAAAAGTCAGATGAATTAATGAAGTTCAATAACATTATCCAGCTTTCGCTGTCTTAGAGCGCTCGATATTTAACACTTTGACACCGGCAGCTAATCTGACAACAATTATTTTTTGTTTTCATTTTTTACCTCGAGTGTCGTGGCCGTAGGAATAATCCTTTTAAACGCGTTATTGCATCGTATTTCTGGACCAAAAAATTGTAATAGGAAACTTGGTATGTGGGGTTAATTTTAAAGTAAAAACCATTAAAGATTTGGACAAGGAAATTGGTCAATAAGCTTAGGTTGATCTTTATTATTTTTATTTGACTTATTAATAATAACGTCAAGAATAAAATATATATTATACATATTTCACAAATATAAATAATAGACAATAAAAATGTAATATATTTATTTTTAATAATGTCTATCATTGAATGTATGAAATTTTTATAATTTTGTATAGAATCATATTAGAAAAACAATGTAATAGTTTTAAAAAGGCAAGTCGTGCTCAGCGGCACGAAGTGTGACTGGTTGTGGATTCGATCCCCACTCGAGGAGATGAATTATTATATTTACTTAAATTTATATTTCCATTTCTTTGCTCTGGTGTCGAGACTAAGCGAAACGAACTAACTAACTGAAATTATTAGTGACTAGTATAATCAAATTTAAGTAGATTATTATTTATTTTTAGGTAAATGGTTAGGATAAATTTAAGTTAGTCTAAATATAATAAAAATAATAAATTCAACTTAAACGTTTATAAAAAAAACCCAAAAAAAAACCTGAAAAAAATGTATCAAGTATTTTTATTTGTTTCTATAAATTCATTAATATTGTAATTTTTTTTTAGATGTGTGATGATAAAGAAGCGAAATATGAGATGAGAAGACAAAAATAAAATAAATCAACTTCATGCTGTATCCCGCACGCAGCAGGGTAGGCAGAGGGAATTCTGGGGGCATTACGTGTTCAGTGGCAGAACTCAACGCCACGCTGATTTCAACGTTTACTTAAAAAAAAGATATGTCCGTTTATATCGCAAAAAACGCGTATTTCGACACTAAAATTATTCAAAATTTATAGAGTACTTCCGCTTGACCTAGAATTATTAAATTTGGCATCTCGCATCTACAGGTGCAGATAATTTAGGAACAAATCTGGAAGATGATGAAGAATAATTACATGTAAGGGCTCTGGCTAAGCTAAGCTTGAATTTCAGCAAAAGTTCGCTCTCTAAAGCTCTTTTTACGGAACTATCGGTAGGCGACCCCGACTCGCACTTAACCAGTTTTCTACATCAAGCGACAAACAATGTGCCCGGAGCTATAAATTATATGAGTCTAAACGCGAGGACTAATAATTTCTGAAGAGTTCCACTATTCAGGTCCTAATCATACATCATTTTTGATATAGACTTATGCCATATTGTCAAACAATATATAGTTTTCTGTTTTACTACCTAAAATACATTAAAAAATAAAATACTGAAAAGCGCGTTTTAAAAGGTGAAACGTAAAGTGAAGCTTCGCCTAGCTTTTCGAATTTGGTAATATTTTTTGGTAAATCCTAAAAATATATAATTCTATAAAATACTCGCTATTCAGCCATATTTTTCAATAAAAAACTAAAATAAAGTTGCTATTCATTTTCCTGCTTATTTGATCAAACTTTTTTCCTAGATCTTGGCCCGTATCAAAAATAAATAGCTCCCGAGTGCATTCATATTTCCGCCAAATCATTGATCGACGATCAATAAGATCTATACGATCTATGGATCATTCACACGCTGTATCGCTACAGGTGGCACTTGTGCGCAATGAATATTAAAGCTTGTAATACATTAAATTTATAGCGATACTTTCCTCATACATAAACGTATAATTTTAGAGACTAGCGCGTCAACTGAACTAACTCTACTTAAATTAAATCTTTAGTTACTGTGAGTAATCACTTATATAATTATATATTCCCAAAAACATTACAATATTTTTTATCTACTACTTAATATAATATTATATAGTCATTTTGGTATATTTATTTTGTACAATTAAAGGGCTTTTTTTAAAATCTTTTATAGTTATTTAAGTAGAATTTAATAATGAGTTTAAATAACATTGTAAAAAATAGAGCAAACAACAGAGCTTTGCTTAATACTATATTTTCATATTATAATTACGACACGCTGGAACCTGAACCTAAATCAATCACACCCATTGAATTTGTCAAACCATTACTTTTTAGTTTCGATCATAGAAAATATTTTGGAGGCGTAGCTTTTTATAATTGTGAGTCAGTGTGGCCTGAAATGCGTTTGTCGTGTAATCCCCGAAGGATATGGATTATTTTTTATCAATTATTTTTAATGTCCCCGACGTGGGATATGGTATTATTCAGTTTATTAACTTTTTTTACTGTATGCGGTTCTAAGAACCTTCGTCGTGACGATGATGGGCACTTATAAGTGTTGTGCACAGGTATAAAATAATTTAGATTTATAAGTTCAACTAGACTACTGCTGCACATATATTATATGTAGGCATGTTTAATTCCAATTGAGGCGAGTCGTGGGGCAGGCACGAAGTGTGTCTGTAAAACCGACTGGTTGTGGGTTCGGTCCTCACTCGAGGAGATGAAATATTTACTTAAATTTATATTTCATCGCTCTGGTGTCGAGGCTAAGGGCGACGAAGTGTTTTAACACTAGGTTCCGTCTGCCAGGGTAGGCATACAGCGTGAATGTCCTGTGTGCGGGATACAGCGTGAATGAAGCTGAAATGTATTTTTTTTCTTTTAAACTTGTATTGTGATTGTTCCATCACTTAGAAAAATATTCATGTTTTATATATTTTCAATATCACATTTTTCTGTAATTTTTCTAGTATTTCACATGCAATTTCTCTGAAATTGGAAAAGGAGTAACAGGGTGACTTATTATCTCGTTTTCTTAACCTATATTTTTAACACCAGAGGCTTTTTCCTCCCAAAGAGTGCTTACCCCCAGATTACAAGTTGTGGTGAGCATTTTGAATGTTGCTCAATCGCTTGGGTAGCCAAGTTGGTCTCTGTTCTGTTCTGTACTTTTATTATGGCGTTCTGAGCGGTAAGTTCACCTCGATGTAAAATATAAAAGGTGGGTACGCACAGAAAAGCCAAATAGCTTGAATCTGGTCGCACTATGACCCGCTTATCCCAATTAATGCATCAGTGCAATCCATAGCTAAACAATAGGGAAAATATAACATTGTGGTAGATGCGTAAAAATATTAAAGTCAAATACCAATTGCAGATTTCTCAGCATCAAGTCCGAACACTAGATCCCTTTAGATAGTGAAAGGAAGTGAAAAAAAAACGTGAGAACGTGTCTATGGACAGGGAATGCCCTTTGTCCGAATTTACAATGCAGTTTATGAATGATTTTTTTTTTCTTAACGACGGTGTGCTCAGGTGTATTTTGTTTGTGATTTGTTCAAAATAGATGTTAATTTTTATATTTGTTGCTTAAATGTACCGTGAAGAGGTATTACTTGGTTGGTATTAGTTTATTAACATTTTTTTTTATATATAGTTCCAAAATGTAATAAACAGCATCAAAATCTTCATAAGACGAGACAGACACTTTGAATGCTTACTTTGTTTGGTTTCTCGATGCATTCCGATCACAGCAGAGTAGGCATAGCGAACCTAGAAATCTAGTATTGAGACGCTCCGTTCTTCATTAAGAAACTTCTGTTTCCCCTTTTTCCGCCGATTGCTTGATGCATTGCGTGTTGAGTTGCGAAACTCAACTCTTCTCTGGCGCCCAAGCGAGAGCGAGCGAGAAAATAAAAACATTAAATAGTTATTTTTTTCTCGAATTGAACGCACAACCAACACGTTTACAGACGCCCGCTACATACATACGTACCACGTACCCCTGTGCCATGACGGAATTGCACGCATTAAATAATTTTATAAGCTTTGCTTAATTACAAAGGCGGTACGAAAAAAAATATAACATAAAATATTATACAACAAATCATAATGTAAAAACAGATGCATTTTTTTTAATATAACATTTGTACAGTTTCTGAGTTTTGGTAGAATAATAAAGTGATAAAATATTCTACACTTTTCGCAGACATTATTATAAATTGTAAAGAGTTTAACGCAACAACTTATATTATTTACAATAAATAACAAGCTTAAAACAAATAAGACACAAATACTTACTAGATAATCTTAGATATTATAACTTTTACAGCGGCCATTGCATCTTGAAGTTAAAGTTCTAAATTTAAGCACCGAGCGTTGGCGGCAAAATAACCATAAACAACTTTGTTTTTTTCTGTCTTTTGTGACTGTATCCTGCTCTTTTCAGCCAGACCTTTTTAAGGTAGAAATTTATTATATTTATTATGTATACTTTCGGCCATGACCAGTAGCCGTTTTTAATTGTGAATTATGGGGTTATTTTTTTTTTTCTTTTTACATTTCCTGCTCGATCGGAAGGTCACTTTTGTGTTTTTATAGATCTGGATTATTTGTTATTTATTGCTTTTTATAATTGGATTAGATATGGGTATTTCAGGATTGATATTGTAATAGTATTTTATATTTTTTACGGCGGATGTGCTTCCCGGTTCTCCTATGAGAGAGGAAATACTATGGAATTTTGAGAGCTATAACATATTCTTACTTCTATTTGTTAATTATACTATTAAAGAAAAATACCCCAATCTACAAAGAAGAATACATAATTTAAAAGCAAAGTAGTATAATCATATCAAGTAGGTATTAGAAAGGTGTCAGTAGTTTGATTTAATATTTAAATACCCATAGATATAATGACAAGTTAATTGTGTAAAAGCAAAGGATATAATATAAAAGAGAATAATATTATACACATATCACTGCAACGATTGAATAAAATGAATTGAATTACAATGACCATTGTAATGAAGCTAAAAATCCTTATAATCTAGTATCACGTTCAGGGTTGGATACCCCCCATGGATTGTAGCGCTACCGACATTAAACAAACTATTCTATAGAACTTTCATATTTACAGCCCTTGACTTAAAGAATAAATTAAAAAACCTAACACACACTCACGATATGTAACAAATTCTTAACAATTTCTTTAAGGGTTACCCAAACTTGTATAGTCCCAATTAAACAGTATTTTGCGAACATCTGGCAAAGATTAAAAAGTAAAAAAAATAATAAAATCGAAAAAATATAAAATCGCGAAAAGGTAAAAAAGTTAGCAATTCTTCCCGACAAAATTATAATCGGCAATGGAGCATGCTTCTTAATCCATCAGATTTTTTTTGCGTTTGAACTTTTTTTTTATTTTTATAATACCCCGTCCCGGCTTTACGTCTTCGGGCCTTTTGGCATCATTTTGAGCGTAAAAAAAATTGTCTGATAAATGTGTAACAAGGTTTTAAAGCGATACTTAAATATCTATTTAATTTATATTTATTATATTTGTATAATTATACCCATATGTACTTATCTTACTTTGAATTTTAACTTTTCCTTTATATTATTTTTTAACCAACGTAAATATTACCTTATTAATAAGGCCATTGTGACACATAAATAATTAATATTTTCATTTCTTCGATCTTGTAACTAAACCAAACCCCTATATTAAGTTCCACCACTTAATACGCAGTATGGGGAAGGTTCTAGGTTCTTAGGTTTCCTCTACATACCCTTCTATGATTGCGTACTCTGTATTTAAAATTAATATAAAAATAAAAAAAATAAAAAAGTATCCCGAACACAGCAGGGTAGGCAGAGGGAACCTAGTGTTAATAATTATATATAATTAACATATCATGAATAAATATTTTGTGTGAAGGTTTTTTTTTATATTTTAGCCTTATTTTATGTAACTAAAAATTCTGGAACTGACACCAGACTGCACTGGGCTCGGGCAAGGCTCACCAGGCTCCTTCTTTTTTATGTCCATAAAAAAAACTATTAAAAGATAAATTGATTTAACACAAAGCTAACTGAAAGATTTCAAAATATGGCTTATTTATAAATGAAATTATTCAAAATGACAGTAAATTTAATTTATATAATATATCAAACGATTAGTTCTAGCAGTACCTAATTATGTTAATTAATTATTTACGTTTCCATGCGCGTTAATGGCCGTCATTATTCTTGGAATAATTATAATTTTTGAAATGTTAAAGAATTAAAGTTTATAACAAAAAAAAAGTAAATGTATAAAGTACAAGTTGTTTTGTTTCATATATACCAATGATTTATCAATTTGTCTTTTTGTATATTGAAATTTTCAAACATTTTATAGTTAGCTTGTATCCTAGCATTAACAGATCAAATTCAGCATTTTTAGATCAGTAAAGCAGTCAATGTATATTTAGTGACCGTTCCACTGAGAAAACACGATCAATTTTGATTATTGAGCAATTATAATATATATTTAAAGATTTTAGGTTTATATGGAGGTTCTGTGCGAGTGCTCCTACTTCAAATGAAGTTGAATAAAAATATCTCTTCTTTCACTTCATCGTTATATAATTAATTTATCCCACTTATATTATAAATGTGAAAACTTGTGAGGGTAGATGGATATTTGTTCCACTTTCTCACAACTACACTACTGAACGAAAATAAAGTGAATTTTACAGTAATATAATTGTTTTTTTTTATTCTTACCTAGCAAAAGCATTAAATCGCGAGAGGTTCGCAGTTCATTCATATGAATATGTCACTAAAAGCTTAAGCTTGACTTGAACCCACGACTCGATTCGCTCGACTCGACTGCTATAAAAAGACGAAGTATGATAAGCAAAGTAAGAGTGTTTTACTAGCTAGGTATATAATAAAGCTAATTCTTTTAACTTCTGAAATAATATTCCTAAGCGTACTTAAATGTTATTGAATTTGTAATTGACTTCATTGACCCATTCATTTTTTATAGTATTAATAAAATATTCTCTTAAAACTGAAATATTTCCATTTAGCCATGCTGCTGTTCTTTACTTTTTATTATTAAAGTAATTTCGCAGTTTTACTAACAAATTATGTACATTTTATATTTATTGAAAATGGAAGTCAGTATCGTAGTAGGTATAAAGCTATGAGTGTTTAAATATAACTAACTATGAACATTAGAATCATCCTAATTTCTGTGGTACACTTGTATTTCATTTTTATGAAAATAAAAAAAAATATAATAAGACTCGGTTCATCTCATTTATCACAAGACGTTGCTAGTTTTATTTTCTTTATAAACTATACGATCAACTGGAACATTATTTACATAATACTGTATATAAAAAATCGATATACTTACATTGACAAATATATTATTATTTTATAAAAACTAGCTGCCTCTCGCCTCATCCATTTTCTTTTAGCTTCACAAAATAAAGGACAAACTTAAAATAATATTTTCCTAACAAATAGCACACATCCTTCTATCATTCATCCATTATGAATATTTAATTCATTGTTTTCTATAGTGATGGGGCGAAACATTCGATTATTCGATAGTCTCGCACGCGCGCGCCGGCAAGTGGCGCGCAAATTGAGTGCTCCAATTACGGTGTCGAGTTGTATGGGATGCGTATGGGGTGGTTTTCCATAGCATTCATAGATTTACTAGCTTTGAAGATGGGATGTTCTGTTATAATATAATTTTGTATTATATATTTATTATTTAGATGTGTGAGAAGATAAGTATGCCTACCTAATTCTTTTACCTAAGCAACTTTCAACCGCCACCGCCAACCATCTCTCTCTCTATACAAAATAATAAAAAAGAAATTATCACGCACAGCAATGTAAGTAAATAATGTCTTAAGTGTTAAGACCCTGTGTTCCTCACTTTCCACCCAATTCTCAAGAAATTATCAATTGAGCAGGCAAATTCAACGCCGTGCTGTTGTAAATAAAAATAATTTTAAAATAAGAGCGGATTGAACCCACAACCATCGCGTTGACCTTTACAGTCAAACACTTACAGCGTTACAACGATCTAATTAATAATACGGGATTTTTTGTAATGCCTTTTTTAAATAAACTATAATACGTGAGTACCTATATATATTGTTTATTTTATCTTCTCATATGTTCTAAATGTTTACAAATAATCTGTGAAAACGAATGAAACCGATGTTTAATTATAAGGAAACCTACACCAATTTTATGACTAACTTTATTAATTTTCTTTTATAGTTAAAGCCATAGTTAGTTTTTTTCGCTCTGACAACAAGACAGCGAGCGTTGAGTCGAAAAATTGAGCGAAGAGGAATGGAATGTCTTAACACTAGGTTCCCTCTGTCCACATTGTCAAATTTAGGATATAGCGTAAAATAAAAAAATATATAATATTATTATTTTATTATTTTAAATCAACCTATATATAACCACCAACCAACCGTCTCTCATTCCCTATTTGCAAGAGACACGTGACCTAAAATGGCGGCGCTTTAAGTTCGAATAAATCAAGAGGATTGGCGGCTAATCGTCGGCCTCAGGCGCGAAAACAGGCAATACCATCGGAAATGCGTTAACTTATGACTCTATGTAAATAGAGGGTAATTGATATAACAATATTAGTTTAGAACTAGGCTAAATCCATATAATCTTTACGTTATATGTTGAACACACACAGATTTAGGTTACTATAGAATATAAATAAAAAAAAATAAAAAAAAACTTAACGTTATATTCAGTAAAAGTAGGCAGAAGGAACCTAGTTTTGAGACACTCTGTTACCTACATTCTGTTCACATTTCGAGACATTACGTGACAACACTACTTGTCACGTAATGTCTCGAAATGTGAACTGTGTCTTGTTAGCTGAATGATAAAATGAAAATAATTCGAGAGGGAATTGATCCCACAACTGTCACTGCGCCAATGCCTAAAAAATTCTATCTACGTGCGCCTTCAGAGAACCTACAGTTAAGATTCTACTCTCTCCACTTTCCTTCCAATTTGCAAACATTTCGCGGGATTAAACAAAAATAAAAAATAGGCTTTTAGGGTACCAGTTCCTACTTTTTGCCATATTCTTGAGGCATTGCGTGTTGAGTGGCGAGCCTCAATAAAAATATCTCGTTACCAAAACGAACCTACAAACGTCGTGTATATAGTAACGCGCTGCGCCTCGACGGTTGTAAACTATAGGTACATTTACACATAAACTAAATAACTACCTACCTTCAAATACCCATTTAAATTTGTATTTAATTTTAAAACTACAGAAAGATTTTCATTTAAACCAAATATTATATAAAACAAATTATAAATAGACAATTTAATAAACAAAAAGAGAGAAAGTTCAAGAGTAAATAATACATTTAAATGTACCTACATACAACACAAGTAACAAGAATATTCAATTACAAAATTTAAATCAACAAATCGTATGGATCCAAGTATAATTCGTTCGTTGCTTACACCAACAATTTCTTTATAAAAGGGATGGCAAATTGAAAAGTCGAGTTCCGTGTAATCGAATCGATTCACGGCCCACATCAAAGTCTTAGATTTAATTCGATAAATCGCTTGAAAATTATCGAACAAGCAGAATTGGCACTTCCCTAGCTTACACGGGAACGTCATTTGCTTTTTTAAATATATGTAGGTAGGTACGTTACTTATCTATTTTTTATCCCTAATATGTATATTATTAAAACTTCTCATATAGGTAAAATTTTTGCTATATATCATTGTAGATTTTTATGTGAATAGTGTAATATATACTACGTATAATTTAAAAATAGAAAAAATGGACGAAATCTTTTATAAAATTTTCTTCTTTCTTAAATCAAAATCTAAATTTTTTTGACTTTGAGCTAGTTTTGGTATCTCTCACAGCTTTTGAAATACCTATACCTATCGATTTAATAACTTCGCTTTTCACAAGCAAAGAACTAAAATACAAATATCACATAAAGAAATTTATACTATATTTTTGGTGAAACATTGAATTTTCACAAACTTAAACGACACTTATACAAATAATAAAACAACTTTTATAGAATATTGTAAAAATATTGTAGGTACTGATTGATGTAAGCAATTAAAGTAATGATCTGATGACTTCAAGCTTAATTTCGATATTACTACCGTTAAACCCTACAATTAATTGAAATTTTCAGTATTCTCTTTAAATTGCAATCATGTAACTACTAAAACCTTATTGAAATAAATTAAACAATCTTATTTGAGGCCAGTCGTGGCGCAGCGGCACAAAGTGTGACTGTAAAACCGACTGGTTGTGGGTTCGATCCCCACTCGAGGAGATGAAATATTTACTTAAATTTATATTTCCATTTCTTCGCTCTGGTGTCGAGGACAAGCGCGGCGTTGAGTTCTGCCACTCAACACGCAATGCCTTCAGAATTCGGCAGAAAGTGGGGAACGGAGTGTTTTAACACTAGGTTCCTTCTGTCTACCCTGCCGTGTGCGGGATACAGCTGATGATGAAATGATGAAATATCAGTACTAAATAATAATTTAATTCTGTTAGTACTTAAAATTTTTAAAAATAATTATTTATCGAAAACTCGTTTGGGCTAGACATGGGTCAACTTAATTACAGCTTAAAGCTTTCTGTACTTGTATTCCGCACGTAGCAGGGTAGGCAGAGAGGATGTACTAGGCTAGTGTTAAGACATCAATTCCCGCTTTCCACTGGATTTTGGAGACGTTGCGAGTTGTTGGTAGTACTCATCGCCGCATTTCAACTCGTCACCAAATCGAAGTAATAAATCTATGAAATGTTTCATTTGTAAGTCAAGTGAATCAAAGTCACAACCGCCACGTTTACATCCGTACCCGTTTGTGCCCATACGCCACAACAGCAAAAAATATAAAATCACAGAAAATAAAAAAAAGAAAACCAGAACCAGCCGCAAATAACTAAATACGATATCTGCGTAGCAAATTTCTTTTAACAAATTATAATAGAACTCTCTCAAAGTGATTCTGATCTGATTGAGATAAAATAAGAAATTGAATTTAGGCACATTATAGAGTGAGCCAAAGTGATTTTATTTTCCGCTACGACCGTCGCCCGTGGACCGCGCCTGGGCCCGTTATTGGGTTACTGCCGCATGATGTTAAACGCTTTGATCCAACGTTTGATTGTCTGATGTCATCATCTTATTACCTTACGTTATACTACAAAGGTTAAATTGCAATACTGTAGTAGTTTATTAACGTTTCTTTTTTTTTAACTTTTCACTGTTTCCCGCACGTAACAGGGTAAACAGAGGGAGCCTAATATTAAGAAGTTTCTTAAAATGATGAGTTAGCGGAGTGCCACTTTCCATCTTCGGCCGAAGTCTGGAGACATTGCGTGTTAAATGGCAGAACTGAACGGTGCGCTTTTGCCTCCACACCATAGTGAAGCAATTAAAATATTAAATATTTGATTGCCTCGAATAGAAATTGAACCCACATCCTGTTGCGTTTACAGTCACACGCTTGTACCCCAGCGTAACGACTGATCTCAACTAGTTTATTAAGTCATTAGAAAAACTATCTACATCTATGTTCTTAGAGTAGTTTACATAATATATTATTGGTATAGGTACACCTATATACGCTCGTAAGGCTTTATTAAAAAAATATATAACTTCTGTTAATTTAATTGTAACGTATATTAAGATGCAAAGACGACACAGTTGCGATGCACTTAATTTATTTTAATTAATTTAATTTTGGATTTATATATCACTAAACGGATTATTTTATGTATATTAGTCACGTTTTAATATAAAAAATTATGACATTATTTTTTTATACTTTTTTAGTTTTACAGTTTTCCGAACGTGTGACAGACTAATTACTACTCGAAAGGTAGGAAAATTAATGAAGTTAAATGTAATTTTCAAATCAGTTGATCAGAGATGTTTATGGCTCTTTCCAATCGAATATTTTATTTATAGCTACTAACATCTCCATCTACAGAACATTTAACATTTACCTTCACCTCAAACAACATAATAACCATCCAAACAAACAATCCACTGTCTATTTACTCACAAAACGACTACCAAATCGATATAAAAATATAATTGGAAAAGTATTAACCATGAACCTGTACCCTTGGGTCTTTAACAAAAAAGTTAAACCCCTGCTTACCAAGGCATAAGAAACACTTCCTTGCGCCAAATGTCCGATATATTTGTGTTCCCCTTCACTCGACGGCCCTTACATGTTAAAGAATCCATAAATAATAGAGTTGACGCACAGGATTGTTGGTCCCCTTGTAAATTTACTCTTGTCTATGCCCGCCTAATGCCCCCATTGTCTGAACGGATTTATTATTCATTTTCCTAATACATCTGTGATCTGACGGTTTCGATTATGAGTAGGTACTCACTCGATTGCGGTGAGTGCTGTTTGATATTTGAGTATCAAATGTACTTGTATTGTAAATTCACTTTGAGAAAAAAAATATAAACTATTACTTTAGTCATATCTAGTAGCTATTTTTTTTTTTTGGAAAAAGCATCTACGTTAGTGATTGCGTTAAGCGGGGAATAATTTGATGTCACTCATTCTGACTAAACGTAATATGTATGTTCCATAAATTATTACATCGTAGAAGATGTTAATAAATAAAATAAATGTAAACCTAGATAGGCCGATATGTCATATAGTACTTACTCAAATTAATTCAAGGCATAAAACTCCCGCCCTTTGCCTATACGCAATCAAAAATACAAAAAGGACCATAAACAAAAGCGGCGCGAAACTTATAGTTTAATAATGGCGTAACATTTGTTTGAATTTGTTGGTTCAAGTGGCGCCTGCTGGCAGTTTTATTAAATGCCATGATACCTCTTTACACTTGCTTATTGCCACTTGCGGTTCGCCTTTTTTTAATTTTAAATATAATGAATTTTTAGTGCAGATATAGTGAAAAGTGTGATAGTCATTTTGAATTCTCTGTTTATTTGTTTCGAATGTTCGTTTGTTTTGTGCTCGCTCACTTAAACATTATTTAATTTGTATACTTATGGATTTCTATGAAAAATTTATTGACGAGTGCATTTATTTGTTTGAATATAAGCGCAATTTTTTTTTACTAAAACAATCTGAAAAAAAATTCTAGAAGTAAAAAGAAGAATCAAGAAAACCATCAAAAAATCTAAATAAAGCTGATCAAGCTGTCTAAATCTCAAGCTTTCAGTCCATAATGTCAGATGTAAGTTAACCTCCGTCAGTAACTAATATAAAACATTTATATACATTTAAAATATGAAAATAAGCCAATCTCAAAATAGGCACCTGGCATATTTTTGTGTAATCTACATAGTAACACACTTAAAGCCAGTCGTGGCGCAGAGGTACAACTGGGTTACTATAAACGCGACAGGTTGTTGGTTCAATTCCCACTCGAGGAAATTAAATATTCAATATTTTAATTTCGTCGCCCTTAGAACTCGGCGAAAAATTAAAATAGGAAGATCTTACACAAAAATAAGTTATGTATTATATCTATGTATATATTAACTACGTCTACATACATCACCTATATTTATTTTGCCTTTTGCCTTATTCAATACAGAATCATATTTAAAAATTTACAATCCAAAAGGCTTTTAAAACAATCAGAACAATTGTCAATAATAGTAATTAATTAGTTGTAAATTGATAATAAATTTTCCAGAGTGTCAGTTAAAATTTTGTTTAAATGACTGAATGGTGTCATACAAGGTTTTTTGGATAGTGACTATGTGTATTATTAATTTATTTCCATATTTATAGTTCGAAATTCCAATAACTTTTAAAAATACTCCAGCCCAAGACAAGTTATGTCTTCGGTTACCGCTGCTTACAAATTTTCATTTAAAATTGTTGAAATTTCTTGGACTCTATATACAGATAAATACTGTAAATAGAGTTCAAGAAATTTCACTTCTCGGTTCGATGGACAAATTGTGGCATTAAGTTCCGCTATTCAACACTCAATGTCTCAAAAATTTGGTGGAGTAGGAAATGTCTCAAAAGTTTGGTGGAGGAGTAGTTGGAAAATAAATGTTTTAACATTATGTTTCCTCTGCCTGCCCTGTTATATGCTTAAAATCATAATAAAATCACAGAATCTATTACTTACTATTCAACTATATCCTTGCAATTTCAGTAAACAATGACAAGCAATAGTATACGATGTACCTATACTCAATTTGCATCTATGATGAAGCAAAAAAATATTTTAAGACTTGTATCACGTATTATATATCTAAAGAGAACAAAGGAGTATAGAAAAACATTTTTTTAGTGTAGAAATCAAATATATGTGGCCAGTCGTGGAGACTGATTGTGGGTTCGATTCCCAGTCGAGGAAATGAAATATTTATTTATATTTTCATTTGTTCGCTCTGGTGTCGAGGCAAAGAGTGGCGTTGAGTTCCGTCACCCAAAACGCAATGCCTCCCAGAATTCGGCGTAAAATTGGGGAACGGAGTGTCTTAATGCTAGTTTCCCTCTGCTTATCCTGCTGTGTGCAGAATACAGCGTGAAGCTGATTTAGATACATATATTTATTACTTTAAAGATACTAAAGAACTCTGATAGTAAAGAAGAACATATTGTACATACGTATATATTCCGATTTTCTTACCATCTTCGAGACTACGTGTTGAGTGTAGAGAATCAAATGACGTCTTCGTTTTGCTAAAGATTTTTTTTACTGACTGACTCATTTAAAATAATAAATTATCCATTATTGATGCTAAAATGGCACAAATGGATCGAGTCTGACAGAACACGGTGATTGTGGGTTAAAATCTTTACGTACAACATACTACTTAGATGCGTAAAAAAGCAATAAAATGTGAGTGAAATGTATATAGAGTATCAAAATTAAATAATTAAAATATCTATAGTTACCTTTAAGCTTACTTTTTTTTAATAAAGTAAAAACACAGTACCTAATACCTTAACTTACATGAACATGCCTAGCCTTAAGCTTTTCGAAATTTTCTAATATTTAACATGTAATTTAACAAAATATTGAGGGAACTTGCAATATCTATGGTAAATGGGTCTCAGAAAAGACGTCCATTTTGATTCGGAGCAAGAAATATGCGTAAAGGTATGTCTATAGGTACGGCCGCTACGCAGTAGGTATATAGGGGACAGTGAGAGTGCTGTACTCTGATATATATTGATGCTGGTACAATCTGCGTCAGGTTACATTTTCAAAGGATTTGTTTATTTTTTGTGTTTTAAATGTTGTAATTTGGTTTTGGTTTTAAATAGTGAATGCATTCTTTTTTGGAAATTGGAGAAAGGTTTTTTTTATTTATTATTTTTTTTCTGTTTGCCTCGCGATATTTGCACAAATGTTATATGATTTCATAAATGAATCAATTATACAAACCAAATTTAAAAAGAAAATTAAAATATTTATATCGTTATAATATTAATATTAATAAAACAATAATATATGTAGTTTGTACTTGTAATTGTAATGTCCTCAAATAATATTTTTTAATTCATTCATTTTTTGTATGTCGTTTATCAGGAATTAAGGAGGTTGTTTAATTAAAAGTTAATTATGTCTACACATTTTTAGCGAAATAATGGCGAATGACGGAAATATTATAACCACAAAGTTTATATTGACAATTTTCTAAAAAGACTTTTTACAAATTATTCAATAAGCCTCAAGTAAAAGCGATCTACACAGTTGGCAAGTATCAATTGATATTGTCTATGGAGATTGACACATTCAATTTTTAACTTTATTAATAATTTGTGAATTAATGTGCCTGAATAGTTATAATTAAACAAGATTATAACTATCACATAAAATTTATAAAAATTATTACAATAAATAAATTATTAACCAAATGAGAAAACCTTGTGGGATATACCATGTTACGCGCAGCAGCCGGCGACGGGGCGCGGCGTGCGGGCCGAAGATAAGCGGCTTAGCTCCGCATCTGACAGGGACAGCACTATACCCAACAACCGTACGAGTGAGCGAGACAACAATACATCACTATATACAACCGCGAGTATTACTGCGTACAACGAGTCCCTTTTACCAAATTCAAAAAAGCATTAAGTCCAATATGCTATGTTTCATTTCAAACTTTAATGATCTATTTTTAGATTTTGTTTTGTTTAGTCTGTGGCTGTCAGTTGTGTAGTGGGAAATATGGCGGTAAAATAAAAATACATTTTCGAGGAATATCTACGACGCTACAAGTAAAGTTTGCTTTGGTATAGTTATGTACAGGCACAATTTACCGTGGCGTCTAAACAGCTAATTTTAAGAGAACTTTAACCGAGTGGAGTAAAGATTTCGATGTTTTTTTATTTTAATGATGGCGGCCTTACATTATAATTTTATGTCGCCTTCTCGTTGTATATAAGTTATAGTATATGTCAAGTATATGGCATAAAACTCCTGTTAAGTATATTTTTTAAAATTATACTCATTAGGTTCTTAAAGCTGGGAATCGAAGATGAAACATATTAATTCTACATCATAAAAAATACAAATTCTTTTAATTTGCATCCATATTTTTAAAGATTTTCTTATTATTTTTGCCTTGATTTTAAATTTTATTAAAATGGTAGTTATTTAAAAAAAAATAAACAGAATATGTTTTCCAGAATTTCATTTCAGTTAAGCCACAGAGAATAATAGTTGCACTTTTAATTTTACTTGCTACTTATTAAAAAATGTTAACGTTGAGTAATTGTATTCTTGTATTTATTTGGATATGGCTTTGAGCATACAATAGGTACCTATACCTAGGTCTGATATTAACATTGCTGACTTCTCATTTATAGTTTTATAGCTTTATAAATAAAGAACCTAGGCTGTATAAGTAAATGTAGGGACTTATTTACTACCGGCTTATAATTTTCAACTATGTAGTTGATGTGAAATTTACTGAAAAAAAAATGTTACTTTAAATATTTTCTTTCAATACTATGTATAGGTACAAACTTACTTTTTAAATATAAAACTTGGTTCATTAATTTATTTAAAAAATATAATCATTCCAAGAATCCATGAGTAAACATTTTAAATGTTTTTTTTTGTGATGTCAGTCTTACAATGTAATTTATATGATGTTTACTCATAAATTCTTCTCAATTGGCTCCCATCACTTATAATTAAGTAATTACTAAGTATCTATTAATAGTTACATTAAATATTGAGACCTTCGTGGCGCAGGGGCACAAGGGTGCGACTGTAATGCGACGGTTGTGGGCTCGACCCCCACTCGGGGTAATAAGTTATTACTTATTAATATTTTCATTTCTCCGTGACACCAAGGCAATCTCGGCGTTAATTCCGCCACTCAACACGTACTGCCTTGAAAATTTTTACGAAAAGTAGGGAACGGAGTGTTTTAACACTAGATTCTCTCTGCCTACCCTGCTACATGCGGGATATAGCATAAAGAAATATTTTATTTTGTTTCGAGTTTTTGCAACTAACTACGTTCAAATATCTCCACTAGAGAATATTATGAAAACAAATAATTTACAATGCTAATAAGTACATACCTATTAGTTAATGAATAGGTAAAAAAAAATATCAATATTAATAATGTACATATATCATATTTTTATTTAGATTTTTTCGGATCATAATACTTAGGAAAGGAAATATCTATGCATTAACATCAACTTCTAGATTCAATACTTACCAGTTAACTTATAAGATAGAAATGTTCCTTCTACAGCGCCCAAATCCAGGCCTGACACGATAGAGGAAGGTCTTTGAGTCGGCTATCCCAAGACTCGCCTCTCAGATGTTCAAATTGGGATTTGACTCTTCTAAGATTGTTTAGATTTTTACGGTTTGCGGTTGGGGCACGTGAGCTCCGGTGGCTACCTTTTACGTATGATTAACTTAATGAGATTTCAAATCTCCCTCCAGGCAGATCTGGAACCTCTTTGGAGCAATTTCAGAGAGCTCGTTGAATGAAACTCGTGAATTTGGACGCATTATCTACTGAGTCTAATAACTACTAGATAGGTACATTTCTATCTTATTAACCAAGTTGTAAAAATAGGTACTTACCAGAATAAATATTCATTTACCAATTTTTTACCTTTAATTTATATCTCTATATGGGATCATATAGAGCAGAATAAGCAGAAGGAACCTAGAGTTAAGACACTTCGTTCTTGGGTGGCGGCACACAACACCCGCTATCTTTTTCCTAAAACGAGGAAATTCAAATATATCACCGAGCGGTAATAAAACCCACAACTGTTTACCCAACTATATGCTGTGGCGCTGCGCAACGAACTCACCAAACAATATTAATAAAATAAATTAAAAATGCGGACTATGACGTTTCTCCGTACCTAGGTTTCAACTAAAACAGAAATAGCTATTTACTATATTTATATAAATGTTTATATCCAAATGTTCAAAAACAATTAAATTTTAGAAATAAAGTACTTCGTCTTAAATAGAGATGGTTGTTGCAATTCCGTATAACAAATTTTCATTAACTGATATTTTTTTGAAAATGTTAAACTAATGGACTTATTATAAATTATACTTAAAAAAGCTAATTTTAAAGGAGCGCTGTAGGAACTTGTACGTATCGTAGAACAGACTATGCATTTATTTCTTTCACTACATTCACATTTTTGCTGAAAATTCCCAATATAATTATATAACTATTTCGACAATATTTTGTATTAGACTGCAGCCGACAAACTTCCAATATTACTGAAATATTGTTCAGTAGTAAAGGCACGTTGTTCTATCGCCTATTTTAGCTAAACCTAAACTGTCATCTGTCAAATTGCTTTTTTTAAGGAATGCTAATACTGCATAAATGGTGCGAGAAATTCAAATGTTGCATTAATTTTGAGACCCCCTTAAATAACACTTTTTTTATATTTATAAAACTTTATATGTAAAAACGTATATAGAAACTATCCTACGTCCTCGTTTTTCAAACTCCGCAAATGGAAGACAATTCCTATAGCATTCTCCCGAATCCAGATGAAAAGTGGTGAGCGAGGTGACTTGACATCCCTGTTACAGACATGGGCAATAGAGCGTGGAGCTGAAACGAAAATACGATAATTACCCTTATCAAATATTTAATCATTATCTAATTTAATGGCTATTTATGTTTACTGTTACAATTACATGTTAGTATTGTAAATTATGATTTAAAAGACCAATTGTAGAATTTCTCTCCGGCTCTCCTCTATTGCCTTCTGAGCCAATGGTAGCTTCCTATAGGGTTGACACTGCTTACATTTTTATGTCACTTGACGATGTAAAAATGTTAGTAATCGGCCTAATTTAGCAAAAAATATGATTGTTTATGTCATATGTATTCAGTTATTTTCTTGTAAATTATAAACCTTCTATTTTTTTAAATCACGCTTGTTCTCATACTACAGGCGCGAGTTTTAGTTATATATATATTTTATCGCATATTTTGTAATATAATAAAATAGTTTTCATTATTTTATCTCCATCGAACAATGAGCCCAGTGGGACGATAGTGCGATAATCAATAAATAGAGAAAGATAATTTTAGTGGGCTGTCGTGGCGCAACGCGCCACTCTACGCGAAAAAAGGCAGGTTGTGGGTTCGATTACCTCCCGACGCAGTTCGATTACCTGCAGTAAGTGCAATTCAGCGGTAAGTGTAGAACGGAAGTTATTCCCAAATTGCCTCTGCCTTATCTGCTATGTGTTGGATGACAGCGTGAAGCTAAAAAAAAAACAATATTTTAATTAAGAACTGGAATCGAGATTTTCACAACATAATTTTTATATAGCTATATATATTATTACATAATTTATAAGATACGTTCACAATAAACAAAATATTTTACTTTTTTATATTATATTTCTAAATATAATCTCTAATTCTTCTATAACAACAAGATTCAATTTATAAAAATATAATAAATAAACACAAGTAAAAACAAATCAAAGTAACCTGAGCCCACCATTCACGTTAGAGTTACACATTCTTCCGCTGTAGCTGGCTCGGGTGACGGCGGCGTGCGGCTTCAGTCGACGCCCGAGTCCCGAGACCTATTGGGTTACCGAAACTGCTAGCTTTACTGTTTTGTATTGTATTCTTTGATTAAATAGATAGGTTACTAATTAAAAACTCGCGACTGACTTGTTATGTGGGGGATATGTAAATAATTGAATATACGGAAAGATTGTGTCAATTTAGATTTGATTTTAAATGTAAATATATTAAAAAAAATTCAGCTTCACACTGTGTCCCACACACAGCAGACAGCAGGGTAGGCAGAGGGTACATAGTGTTAAGACACTCCGTTCCCCACTTTTTGCCGAATTCTGGAGGCATTGCCTGTTGAGTGAACGCCGCGCTTTGATTTGAGACGAGAGCGAAGAAATGGAAATATACATGTAAATGAATAGTTCATCTCCTCGAGTGGAGATCGAACCCACAACCAATCGGTTGTACAGTCACATTTTGTGACGACTGACCTCAATGTAAATCTAAGTATCTAAAAATAAATATCATGTTAATGTGCAGTATGTTGCGGGTTCCCTATTTAGAGGAAAGTAATAGTTCTTAATTCTGATCTAGTAGACGCAGTGAAGCGTTGATTTCCGCCATTCAACACTTAGGCGAAAATTGGGGAACAGATTAAAACAAATATTTCTCTGCTGTATGTGGAATAACGTAAAAACATAAAAAAGAAAGAAGGGTGGGTCAAGTGCATCTTTAAGTTACCTATTAGAAATAATTTTTAGGATGTACAACATTTAATATCACAATTTGTTTATTCAGTATCATAAATCATTTGATTTAATTACTGAAATGACGTATCCCTTGGACACAATCCAAACGCACTAATTAATTAAATTATATGTACATAATATATTAATTGAATTGAGCCCAGTTGTAGTGCATGCATGACAAACATGCGGCTGTAAACGCGACAGGTTGTGTTCAGACTCGAGAAAAAAAATATTTTCATATCTTCACTCCGATAACCATGGGTACCGGAGAGAATGGGTGCCGCCACTCAACGACAACACCACACAACACGCAATGCCTTTAGAGATCGGCAAAAAACGAGGAACAGAAGTGTCTTAATGGAAACAGAGTGACTTAACACTAAGTTCCCAGGTTCTCTTTTCCTTAATAAAATTTCTTTAAGTTTCTCTCCTGAACATTTATCCTAGCCAAAGCATCTTAGGATATAATTTAATCAAATTACTCTTAATTAATATTAAGGCTAAACTGATTCAGTAATACGAATGACACAAAAAAAGCGCTAAAATATATATGGCAAGAATTTATTACTAATAATAATCTATTTCTTAGCTTAGGTACCATTGATTCCGATATAGAATTTCTTAACATATTTGGTTCAATTAGAACATATAGAGACATCTGTCGGAAAAATTGTAAAAAGTTGCCATGGCAACCGGGAGGTCTTGCAATGCCATCTACATATTTCTAGCAAACTTGGCATCATATATTTATTGAAATAGTATACGATATACAACATATTTTTCTACAATAAAAAATAATTATATTCACATGTGATTAAGTGATAATTATTTTTGTTGTAATAATACTCTTACATTTTATACTGGCAACATTAAATGAAGAAATTATTTTAGTATTGACATTGTGCAGTTTGCACATTGCAACACTCACAAAGTCTAGACATGGCGCGCCTGAACAGGATGTTTGGAGTGTTAAACATATTTATATATTTTAGTGTATTTTTATGTTGTTTTACAAGTTCGGCAAATGCAAATGTCGAATTAAACGAGGACAACTGGCAGCAGATGCTTGAAGGCGAATGGATGATTGAATTGTAAGTGTTTACTGTCACCGGTACCGTACCAATTTTCAGAACGTGTCATAATTTTTCTTTCTATAAGAAAATACTGATTCTTATGAAGTTAGAAATAAGCTTCTTTATTTTATTCAATACTATGAGTTATATATAAAAAACATTTTAAAAAAAGCAGCAAATTATGAACATTTTGTCTATTCAAGAAAGGTCAATAAACTTCTACAAGGTCGTTAAGGTCTAAGCACCATTTAGTCACCACATTCCCGGCTATTATGTATTTTATATAGTAAAAAAAATATTTTTACTGAGTACCATTTTATTTTATAGTAATAGAAGTCAAATAGAAAATTGCTCCATCCAGACATGACTCATATAATAGACTAGTAATTGAATACTGCACCGATTTGTAAACTTTCGTTGCATAATATCCTTGAGAGTGATACTCTCGTACTCCGATTTCATTTCTATCTACTTTAATTAAGTTTTTTACAATATATTGTCATTAAAGTACCAATACATCAGGTGTGTTAAATAAAATATAGCAAAACTCGAATTAAATGTCCAAATTTCGATGTATTATGTACTGTATTTCTTTGTAAAATTTAATTATTGTACATACCTATAACTGTATTGTGTAAACTGAATGACTTCTTTAAAAACATTCACCTTTATTTATAAATATCAATGAGGATTTTATATACAAATATTTGTATTCAATGTTGTATTTGTCTGGTCTGTCTGTTTAAATATAGTTAGCCATATGCTTATACACTTATTTTTTTCTTTACCTTTACACCATATCCCATACATAGCAGAGTAACCATAGGGAACCTATTGGTTACACACTCTATTCCCCTTAAGACACTTTCATTTCCTACTTTCAACTGATTAGTTGTTACTAAATATCCAATGCCTCCAGAATTCTAGAGCCATTGGCTAAAAAAAAATGAAACTTCAATAATTTATCACATATATACACCTACTATAAGACCAAAATTGGTTAACAACACCTGCATAATGACATCATTGAGAGAACAAAACGTATCTACCTGCCTGATTCACTGTTTCCTGTTTTCAATGTTACTAATTTTAACATTGTAAAGATAATATTCCATTTAATGCATATTTAACATGGACTACAAGCAAAGTATTCGAAATTATGTTTTAATGTTTGAGATAATTATTTTAAAGGTTCATTTTAAATGCATAAAAATTGTAAACATGTTATTGTGGAGTAGGCTAAGAGATCCTGGTATTAATATTTAATTCAACCCACTCTTTTTGTAGTGGATGTTACACTGATCTTCAAGTCTAACTATAACGAAGAAATGAAAGAGTACAAGTAATTTAAACTAATTCCAATAGTATGTAAGATCTACAATAATCATATTATATATAAAGTAGATCTTGTTTTTTTTTTAACTTCTAAAAACATAATGTAATATTAAAAATGAAATTAACTTTAAATGTGTTTTAGTTTAATTAGTAATTTAGTGTTCATTGTGAACGAAAAATAAAAAACAGAGGAAATGTTGTATCAGATGTGATCAAATCTCTTTCTATTGTGCAGCATTGTATTTATTGAAATTTAAATTAAGGGAATAAATTTGTGTAAAATAAAATATTATAGTAAACTTATTATACACAGACATATATATCAAAAAAAGCAACATTGGATTGTAAATATATTTAAAAATGTTATCATTTTGTTAGAATCTTTTATTGTATTTAAGTATTTGCAATATCTGTGATCATATAAAAAAAACATATTTTTACTTAGTTTCTTATATATTTGTAAGAGACTTTCATATTGCTACCTAAATATATCTATTTCGTTGTTATTATGGTTGTTACCGGCTAGAGGTGCGTTTTGTCAATCGATAATGCAATCGCAGAGGGCCAGTTTACAGTGAATGTCTGCCTGTGTACCTAACAAGTAAAAAATGTATAATGTATTACCATTTCCCTGATATGGTAAGACAGTGTAGTATTAGATTTTGTCATTCAACACCATGAAATTTGGGAGTGCCTTGATTTTAGATTTTTCATACTAATTTGTACTACATGAAGAATAAATAATATCAGCTTCACGCTGTATCCCTAGACGCATACAAGAGGGAAGGCAGAAGGAACCTACACTAGGTTCCCTAATAATATCCCCTAATAATATAAGACACTTAGTTTCCCACTTTGCGATGTTTTTTTCTAGGCATTGCGTTGAAAATTGATTGTCGAGACGTGGATCTCAACGCCGGCCTTAGGCCTTGATGCCAGAGCGAAGTGAAAATATTAATAAATAATAATACGTTTCTTCCAGTGTGGATCGAACCCACAACCACCGCGTTACATTCACACCGTTGTGCCCCTGGGCAGCGTGTAAATGTAGAAATTGGTTAAAACTAAAAAAAATAAGTAGCTAGTATCCCTTTGGAAAAGCATTTGCCTACAATAAAAACAATTAATATTATCTTTCCTAAGAGTACCTTGAACATGAACTTTAATCTCGTAATTAACGTGCATACTGCATTTACAAAGATAAAAACAGGAAAACACGTCACTATTGTTGTATATTAGATACTGTTAATTAGGTTTACCGTTGTGTTCCTTTTATATCTTGCCGTTGTATGGTAAAATGTCACATTTTTGCTTTGGATATTTGTTTTTATTTTTCTTACATATAAAAGTGTAGACATAGGGAGCCCAGAGTTAAGACACTCCATTGCCCACATAACCTTTCTCAACACCTGGATTTTGTCTTCCGACCGAGGACATGAAACAATCCATTCACCCGAATGAGATTCAGATCCAAAACCGCCTCGTTTAAAGTCATTACGCCACACACAAAATAAAATGAAATTTAAACTGATTTGTAATTAAGATAAAAATGACAAAATGACAATAATCTAAATCTTTATATGTAATTTTTACAAAAGCCAATTAAAAAATAAAAACAAACAAAGCTCATTTTATAATTCTTTATTTACTCGCTTTTCTTACGTTTTATATGATAAATCTGTTCGCATAGATAAAGATATTATTTTGTTTATTCAACATATTTGAAATAAAATTGGAGTATATTTCTTTTCTACAAAAAGTAAATAATTAAGTTCAGATGATTTTAAGAATTTGTTTAGTTGAATGCACCTATCTGGAATTCTGGTTCGAATTGAACAATATTTTTCCTATTGTATAGTCGTTCTATTAGTGAAAACTATATTACAAGATATCATTTCGATGTAAATCATTATGGCTGCGGTTAGAGTTACTTTGGGCACTAAGAATGTGTAGGTATTCCCATTTTATCATGGCAGTGAAGCCACAGCCACAGGCTATATAACTAAATTCCATTAGTATCAGCATAACTATTATTTAAAGGTAAAAGTAAAGTCAACTTTTAGTAATCTAGCAAAGTGTTTCAAATTTTACTTTATTTTTTATTGCATATAATTTTTTTCTCTTTTTTTTTATCTCGCATATTTCACTGAGGAAACCTAGTGTTAAGATACACCGTTCCCCATTTTCTGCCGAAATTTCGAGACATTGCGCGTTGGGCGGCGCAACACAACACCTTACTTTATTTTTAAAAAAACTAGGTGAAAATATTAAATAATTCTTCCCCTGGTGGAAATCAAACTTACAAACTTTTGCATTCATACACTGTACCACTGCGCTCATACATTATTAAGTTGTACGTATAAAATAAAATAAAAAAACTTAAATTTTCTTTACAGCTATGCCCCATGGTGTCCAGCCTGCAATGCCCTGTCGCCGGCGTGGAAGGAGTTGTCGAATAGGGCCAAAACGAAGAAATTGGATATGAAGGCTGGCGCCATAGACGTGACTAGCTCACCCGGATTGAGTGGACGATTTGTGGTCACCGCGTTACCCACCATATACCAGTTAGTGGTTTTTAAATATATTAAAATAAAAATAGTATTTTATTTCAGCTTGTTCATAATCCGTTTCCCATACAACGCCCAATTCTCATTGTGCTAATTGACGGATTTTAACGCTACGCTTTGTAACAAGGGTGTATCTAGATACACCCTTGTTACAAAGCGTAGCGTATCTCTAGAGATATTTTTTGTAACTTAAATTTCTGAGGACCAGGCTATACTGGAGTGTGCATGGACCACTTAGTTTATAAACATTAATATGTGGTCGCTGTGTAATTCGGCTTATGTATATTTATTTGTCTTAAACACGCTGTCTCGGCTTGTACTGTATTTATGTATTTTAACAAGGGGAAGAAAAGTTTTCTAGGACTGGGCCTATATCGTACGATATGTTATAACGTGGTTTGTGTAATACGGTGTATGTTTAAGCCGCCCTGATGCATTGGGACAGCCTCTTGACCCCATGATCCCATTCGGCATAATGATTATTTTTAAATTATTGTCATTTAGCCACTGTGGTAGACAGAATGACTTTAAATAGATAAACATATGTTTTCCTTAGATAGAGACCCAGCAAAATATTTACTGCACATTTAATGATATTAGACGAAAAAGGAAAATCCTATTTTCCCTAATTAGACAAAAATAAAACGTCCCATCATTATAATTCGTAGTGTTGACTTTATTTTAATATAGTAGGTTAATATATCATACATTATTATCAGTTAAATTTTCCTGGATACACAGTACAGGATAACGCTATAGTTGCCATTTTTTTTTTCTTAATTAATTATATTTATTTTGTCGTATTCGTCGTTTAGAATATGCTCGTTAGATTCGAGACTAAATTTTTATTTTCATCAAAATTATAATGCACTTTTTACAATGTTTTAAAATGATGATTGATAAATCATAGTACCCAAAGTGGATTATCAAAAGTTTAATATGATTTCTATATAAATTGTTCTTTACAAGTAATAACAAATGTGATATTATGTAAAAGTGTAACGAAATCGGTTACAGCCGTTTATTATATTTTTCATACAAAATTTAGTTTGTATTATACTTGTGTAAAAAACGTACCAAAATTTGAACGTAGCGGGACTCGAACCCGCGCTTCCTGGAAACCGACCAGGACCTCGTCATATTTTTCTTTCCTAAGTGGGGAATAACACTTTAAAAATGTAAAAAAAAAATTGTATATCTGTAAAAGTCTTTCTACTGCGATGCATAATTAAAAAAAAAATGTAGAACATTCAAATGTAGCTGAAGAAACCCAAACAAAAATATTATCTCCTATAAGTGTATATAATACTTATCAAAAATGTTATATTCCAGTGTAAAAGACGGTCAATTCCGTCAATACAAAGGTCCGCGGGACGCGGATTCGATGCTCAATTTCGTTGAGAAGAGCAAGTGGAAGCAAACCGAAGCCCTGCCCTCATGGAAGTCCCCGGACTCGATACACATGGGGCTGGTGGCTCAGTTCTTTAAGCTTAGCCAGAATTTACGAGTGAGTTGTCGGTTTTTTTTTATAATTTCAGTGTTTTTTTTGTTTGAAGATGTGATTAGATGATAAAATGACGTAAAATGGAAGAAAACAGTTCAAGCTCATAGTTTTATGTGAAATTTGAAGAAAGTGGTGTAGCAGTAAATTACATTGTGCAGTGGAAGATAAAGACAATATTATAAATAATTTTGTGAAAACGAATTGTAATTTATTATGCAAAAAAAATTAAGACATTTTAACAAAAAAAATACAAAAAAAGATCAATTACAAAGTTTCTTTAAGTACATTAAAATAATGCAAAATCTTCATTCCAACTTAGTATCGTATTAAAGGACTTCTTCTTTGACCGTGAAAGGAGGAGGTTATCAATTCGACTGTATTTTTTATGTTTTCTTGTCTTAAATTTGATGATTCTTATTTTATTGGATACACTTAAGGGGGAGTTTGGTGAAAATATAGTTAGGTTCTGATTATGGGATCGGAAGTCGGTTTTTCGTGTGTTCGAAATAGAACAAGTCGGTTTTTGTTATTTTTTTGTACAGACAAAAAAAATGCTGTGTAGAGATCCGTATAGAGTGGCAGAAGTCAACGCCGCGTTTTGTCTCGTTACCCATATTATAATCTTTTTTTTTGTTTTCAGGGCATTCACAATTTGTTAATGGAGACCTACGGACTCCCGACGTGGGGCTCCTATCTAATATTCGCGCTGGGGACAATATTCATCGGTGCATTGCTAGGATTGGTAATTTTTGTAATATACGCCATTTTTCATTATCATTTCCATTTGTTTTTGGGATCTTGTTCTAGTTGTGGTTTATTTAAATTGTTGCATAGCTTGTATGTTAACTAAACTAAGCTTTTTGTTTAATAGATTTTGTATGAACTTATTTTTCTATGTATTTTAGCAGTTTTTTTATTGTGCTATGTATTTTATTTCTTTTACTAATATAACAAGTTGTTTCTACTAACAAGCATTGTTTTCATGTTCATTATTTTGTGATTTTTTTTTTTAGTATTTTTGTCAACATTACAGCAGTGAAAGTTAGCATGAAAGTTCCAAGTTTATTATATAAAAATATTTGATTAATTTGTTAATATTTTATATAAAATACTATATAGGAGAATACTTCTAATAATAATTTTGTTTCCTATAAAATCTGAAAAGTGTTTCTTCTTATGTATATGTTAATAATCACAGTTTTTTTTAATTAATAATAACTTTTGCAATGACAATGCCAAAAAGCTTTAATTAGTATCAATACTATACGACTAATATTATAAATGTGAAGTAAAGATGGGTATTTGTTCCACTTAAACGTAAAAACTGCTGAACGGAATAAAACTATAATTTATTTAAAGATTTTCTATAATAATAATTGAAGCCAGCCGTGGCGCAGGCGCGCTAAGTGTGACTGTAAAACCGACTAGTTGTAGATTCGATCCCCACTCGATGAGATGAAATATTCACTTAAATTTATATTTCCATTTCTTTGCTCTGATCTCGAGACAAAGCGCGACGTTGAGTTCTGCTACTCAACACGCAATACCTCCAGAATTCGGCAAATAGTGGTGAATGGAGTGTCCTAACACTAGGTTCCCTTTGCCTACCCTGCTGTGTACGGGATACTTATTTAGTTATTTATTTTTTTAATAATAATTTATTTTCCAGATTCTAGTGTGTATAATAGATTTATTGTACCCACCGCGTCGTTCGGAGAGAGTTTTCATACAACAACTTGATTCACAAAAAGATAAAAAATCCGATGATGAACAGGTATATTATAAGTTTAATTTTTTTTACATTACCTTATAATATTTATATTAATTCAACGTTCTTCTATTTTGATTAAGAAACCAAAGTGATAATTATTTTGTCCTTAATACCATCAATCCTCTAATTGGGTAACGAATCCAAAACCATCGCTTTACAAACAAAATTAACTAAATTTTAAATTTGGGAGTGTACAATTAAGTATTGGATGGAATTCATTATGTTGATTTCTTGTTCCCTGATAAAACAAATTATAGTCCTCACACAAGGATCTTTCTGGCTTCCCTACGGCGTGAGAGATTAACCTGAGATTAAAACAATATAATTTGTATAAATAATAACAATAATATTAACATAATATTGTGTTGAAATAAATACAGTACAATGGCCGTCCTATCAATAAAAGAGATTTCTTACAGGCATCCAAATAAGACAAACAGTTTATACAACAGTGCAGAATATATTAAGCAATATATGCAGTAAAAACAAAATATTTCTTATGTATGTATTTGCAGGAATTAATCAATGATGACATAGTAGATGATGCCAGTCCTCCAGACAGTGATGCTGAGAAAAATTCACCAAGTGATGTACGTATATATAGAAATTAAACATATTTTGAAATTAAATTATAAAATTTGAGGCCAGTCGTGGCGCAGCGGCACAAAGTGTGACTGTAAAACCGACTGGTTGTGGGTTCGATCCCCACTCGAGGAGATGAAATATTTACTTAAATTTATATTTCTATTTCTTCGCTCTGGTGTTGAGGCTAAGCGCGGCGTTGGGTTCTGCCACTCAACACGCAATGCCTCCAGAATTCGGCAGAAAGTGGGGAACGGAGTGTCTAAACACTAGGTTACCTCTGCCTACCCTGCTGTGTGCGGGATACAGCGTGAAGCTGATTTATTTATTTATTTGAAATTAAACATAACAGAATTTGAACCACTACCTACCACTACTACCACTAAACCATACGTTCTTAACTAACTACGTTGAAAGTTTTGTACATACAAGTGATAATTCGTGGCCGCCCTGAAGTTAGATTTTCTGAACTTATGCACATTGTTCATTCGGGAAAAAAATAATTTAAAAAAACATGTATCCAACTTTGCGGCGGCCACGACTCGTCGACCGTACTGACGTAATGGCGACGGTTGTAGATTTGAATTCCACTCGAAAGAATAAAGTTGAACTTTTCATTTTCTCACTCTTTGAAATAGACAAATGCGGCGTTAAGTTCTGCCACTCAACACACATGTCTAGAAAATTGTGAGATGATGGGAAGTGTCTTAAAACTAGGTTCTCTCTGTCTACCCTATTTTATGCGGAATACACCGTGAAACTAGAAGAAAAAAAAAATAATTTTATACATTTTATTCTTCTAGACATCAGAAGACGAGAATCAAAAGGAAAAAGAAACGGAAAAAGCAAGCGGAGACGACAAAACTGAGAAACAAGAAGTACGCAAACGCAGAACCCGTAAAGCTGATTAAATATTACATTACATATTTTAATATATATAGAAAACTAAATTAAATACACTTAATATATGTATTTTAAAATAATATTGATACAAGTTTTTTTTAATGTACAGTATGAACTCGATCAGCCGAATGCATCCTGGGTTCGAGTCCCGCTACGTCAATTTTTTTATACGTTTGTTTAATAAGTATTTAACTTTTCTAAATGTGAAATAATACTTTAATAATGTTGATTTGTTAAAAATAACAAATACTTGAGAAAGAAAACCAATATTATTAAGAAATTATTCAAAGTTACATTTTCCAACATACTATGTACGCTTATTTATCTATTATAATTGATCGCGGTAGTCCGGAAAATGGCGAGTCTGTATATCTGAGGGCCGTAAAATCGAGTTTCTACTGAACTATATATTTTTTTGTTAAAGGTTGTGCAAGTAATTATTTTAAATGATAATTTCTAAAAAAATGTTTGCTTTACTATTTCATTTTAAATAATGAATAAAATACATATATTATGTGTATTTTATTTGAAATTAGCACTTTTTTTTTTATTTAGTTGACTTTGTCTATAATTGGTTTTAACCTTATTAGAAATACAATAAATTGCAATTTTGCAATTAAATTATAAAATTTTGCGTAGTAACCATTTATTTCCCCTGCATATGCATATATATACATAATCGTATAGCGTTTTCAAAATGGAGGTGACTTAACTCAAAAGTTTTAATTTTTTCTTTTATTATTATAATAAATAATTATAGGCTTTTTATCATAAGCCTTTAACAATTTTTTTAGTTTAAAAAACTTATATTATTGTAAAAATATTGAGATTTATGTATACATAATACATTTTATTTATGTATAATAGTATAATTTGCAAGAATCGCCATTTTTTTTAAATATTTTGCTACGAAATGAATAATTTTTCGTCTTTACTGGTAAGTATGCTTGAAGAAAGACAACAAATAATGTTTAAAACATTATCAATCATATATTATTATAATAAATAACATCTAAAAATCGCTTTTTATAGCTCAACATTGCATTTATCAACGCCATCTTGAATTTCCACAATGAAAATTAAATATTATGATTTTTTTTTGTTTAGTTTTTACTAATTAATTAATATTTTAAGGCACCAAATTATAATGTATTAAGCCACACGTTATAAAGTATTATTTTTTTTGTTAGTATTAATTTTTTTATATAATTTTTCTCAATTTTACAGTTTAAAGAAAACTCGCCGATAGATTTGTTAAAGAACATTCCGAAGTAGATATTTTTCTTTGACATGTTTTTTTAATGGAAATTGTTACATGTTTATATGATTATTGTGTAAAATATAAATACTTAAATTCTTATAGGATTAATGAGATAATAATTTAAACTTTCTTCATAACTGCTTGATAAGTTATACTCAAATTTATCTGATAGATATCTTTCTTTTTAATACTGTCCTACAAAAGGGATCAACTTTTTAAAATCTTGAATACATGTATAACTTGCTAATTTAGATTTAAAATAAAATTGTTATAAATTTTGTAGCTGTTGTTGTTGATTCAGCGTGAAGCTAAAATAAAAGGATTTTTTTAATTAAGTAAATGTAAGAAGACTGCTTTTTAAATTTCTATATAGAATGATAACAGTAACTTATCAAATAGTTAAACTTGGCATAAATAAACAAAGCTTATCTATAGTCTTTAGTCCTATTATCATTTTTATAGAATTAAACTGAATTGTATTTTCATTTGTTATTGTTTTCTATATATATAAATATGTACAAAATAAATTACTATTAAATAAATTACTAATACATTATATAGTATTATTAAAAAGATTTTTAAACTGCTGTTCTCAAAACATGTTATAGACTAATATCTAGATATATATAATACTCAATTATATTACTGTTATCTTCATATTTTACTCAATTTTAGTCATTTTGTGTTCTTTGTTCAACTGAAGTAAGAATATAAATTTTTTATGTATAGTTATTTGAAAATCTCACGTAACTATTTAGTTGTTCATACAATTCCACACAAAATTGCCTTGTACAAAGACTAGTTTATTTAGTGCGTATAATAACTTGTGGCTCGCTAATAAAATAATCATATTTATCATTGAGTTTTATTTTGTATACATATAAATATATTTTTTATATTGTAGCGAAATAATTGTTTAATTTATTGAAATAAATCATAATAGTATTTCTTTTTCAGTAGTAATTACTAATTATACTAGATGTCGACTTTATTTCTTTAAATTAACAGAGCTCCAGAACATTTAAGAAAAAAAATAGAGTGAGATAACGAGAAATGCATGCATTGTTATAACTACTTTTTAAAAAGTTGAAATACAAACCTTCCGTTCCCTCTGCCCACGCTGCATAAATATTGCATAAATTTCTATTAAAATGCATATAGATCATGATCTATATGCATTTTAATAGAAATTTTTGCATCATGATAAAATGAATGAAAGGGAATATTCCAAATAACATACAATGCGGCCAGTCGTAGCGCAGCGGCACGAAGTGTGACTGTAAAATCTACTGGTGTGGGTTCGATCCCCACTCGAGGAGATGAAATATTTACTTAAATTTATATTTTAATTCCTTCGCTCTGGTGTCGAGGCAAAGCGCAGCGTTGAGTTCTGCCACTCAACACGCAATGTCTCCAGAATTCGGCAGAAAGTGGGGAACGGAGTGTCTTAACACTAGGTTCGCTCTGCCTACCCTGCTGTGTGCGGGATATAGCGTAGCTAATCTACATACAATCAATCTGGATAACTGACACTGACAGTTATGAGCGATATTTTACACCATACCTTAAAAAGCATACTGTAAGAGCGTTTTTGTTTTATTAGTGCTCTCATAATACTTTTCACACAAACATTTTAAAATACATCAGGTATAGAAGAAAATCTAAATTTTATAGTCTGTCAAAGTTACCCTTTTAAAATGAGTTATACATAAAAAGGTAGTTATTCTTATTAATCTAGACGACATTGGTTCATGCTTATTCATTTAGTTTCTTTCCGTTTGTTAAATTAACATTTATTAATCAAAATAAATATATTAAATAAAAATAGTCGATAGTATAACACCGAAAAAGTTCCGAGGCCCCACTGTCAAAGTTACCCAGATTGACTTTAATGAAAAAGCTATAAATTAATATTTTTAAAACCAGCTCCACGCCTCTTTACTGACCGTTAATTGGAAACACTGTGTGTTTAGTGGCAATACTTAAGGAACAAGAAAAAATAACACGAATCCTCCCAAACGAGAATCGAACCCACAACCACACGTCCCACGCCACTCTGGGGGTTATAGCGTTATAACAACACAGATACTAGATGTACATTACACACAACACAAAATAAAAACCGACCAAAACAAATTTCAATTATTTTATTCAGATATTTACATGAAATAATTAAGTATTGAGACAATTTCACGTAATCGCATTATACTTTATAGGTATGTATGTATGTATAATAATAATAATATTAGTCAATAATTTAGATTAGATTTACATTCAAAAAAAAATTATATAAGCGGTACACGTCTAGATACACGGGATGTGTTATATAAATACAAATAATTACATATAAAGACTAATTTAAACATAAATAGTTTCTCAGCGATTATTCATCAGATCAGATCACGCAACACAATCATATAACGTAAAGCATTCTAATAATATAAATATATTTAAATTTTAGTAAATATTCAAATCATACAATATAATATTTTAATGTGTCGCAAGCATTCGTAGTAGTGACTTCGTTAAGCATTATATGTATTTATAGGTTATACATAATAACTATTGGAGAGGTCGTTGGGGTTATTTACTTTGATGTATTAATATTAATGAAAAGGAACCCTAAAATTGACTTAACCTCAAGCTTTTAGGAAAACAGCGTACCGCAAACAGTAAGGGAGTCAAAGTTAACCTAGTATTACCGTATTAACAACATATTTTTTCGGACTTAACGAATTGAGTGGGAGAACTTAACGCCGGGGTGTCTTCTTGACATAGTATTCGAACCCACGAACATTCAAAATTTATAATTAAATTGCGAGTTCCATAAAAATGTAATTACTATTTACTTCAATAATTGACAAATATCAACTTACACACACTCAGTAAATAACACCAAATACCTCAAACATTAAAATTGTGTCTAATCAACAAGATTTGTGTATAATGAATGGAAGTTAATGAGACAAGAACACACAAACGGATAAACAATATAAATATATATATTGGATAATCTCTTCCGTTTGTACATTATTATCGTTACATACTAGCTATTGCCCGTGGCTTTAGTTATTATGGCGTTTATTTTGGGTATATTTAATATATTTAAAAACCAGTTAAGGACCAACGGACAGACATTATCGTATAGGAGTAACAATATAATACACAATATCTATGTATATCGTATATAATTGCGTTATAAATATCTAAAATTTAGCAAAATCTACATTTTATATAAATCCCATTTATCGCGGGATCGATCAATTTAAGAGTGTTTCTTTCATATTTTACACTTTACGGCATTTTAGTGTGATTATTGTTTAACTTTACGCTATATCTAGAGTAGGCAGAGAGTTAAGACACTACGTTCCCCAAGCACCATGTTGCCATCAATTATTTTAATTATTCCCTCAAATAGGAATCGAACCCTCGCGATAACGCTGCGCTGTTGCGAACCAACAGACCTAATACTGCTTCAGTGACTTTATAAAACGTATTTAGAAAAATTACGTAACAAATCACTTTGTTTTATCAATATATATGACGAGGCCGCGAGGAGAGGAGCGTCTTAACACAGCTTTTCTCTGCCTACCCTACTCTCTCTATGAACGCGATACAAAGTAAAAGTAAAAAAGCGTATATTACTTCCATACAGGGAAATATACGAAATAACTGCCCAAAAACTGTACAAATATAAAATAAACACCCTTAAATCCTTAAAAAAAACATTTTTATATCTATTATTCAATTTTTTACGATTATTAGGTTTCTTGATAGCCAATTGTTTTATATTGATGATACATAATAATAGTTTTATGTATGACACATTCTTTTTAGACGCCATATTTAAAAAAATCAAGTCAATTCGTATTATTTCACAAAAAAAAGCGTCTTTATAAAGATGGTATCTAGAATGTGTGTTAAATCCTCGAATAATATCCAATTAAATTACGACAATAATCAGTTCTTGTATACATTTTCTTTTATTATTAAGACGAAAAAAAAAGAAAAACTTTACTACATTTATTTATCTTTGGATGAGAATCTAACTTTAAGAAAAAAAAACATTTAAATCTTACCTAGTTACAATAATTGAATTGGAATTTTAAAAATAAAAAAAATACCATAGACACAATATTTTTACATTTTTAAAATTAAAATAAAAAAACCTCATTATACTTAAAAAAAATAAGAATCGACACAAAAACAAAGACTAGATCGTTAAATTATAATTATGCTACTTAAATTAAGTTTCACAATCGCAATGAGATTTCTACGAAAAAAAATACACAAAAAAGGTAAATTTAATTATAAAAAAATAATAACTATACTAATAAAACGCAAATCACTATATTTTAAAATACTTTGTGTATTATTAATTAGAAAGAAAATTATGTGAGAATTGTTAGTGAAGTAGAAATCGCGTCAAACTTTATTACGTTTCTGTATATTACTGTAAAAGTTAAAAGTTGTAAACAAAAAATTTTGTAATTTACGTTTTCTAGATATTTTTCCTTAATGTTTTAATAACATTTCAAACATGCGAAATACATCTATTGTATTGTAGTTTTTCTTTAAATACTGTATTCATTATTAAATACACTTTAAAATAAGAATTCTTAGAAAAATTTTATATTTCCATTCTTAATTCAGTAATATGTAATAACAAAAACAGATAAACTGTAACAATACGTTAGTAAAATTGGTCATGATCATTGAAAACGTGAATTAATTTGGCAGTGTTTAGATTTATTAATCTTCAAAACTAGCATTGTCTATTTGTTTTAACTAGTGTTGCCATTACAATGAGTCTTATTTTAAATTAAAACAATATATAATGGTAATAATAAATACTGAGACATTCACCTTGTCATTCATACGTTTATTATTTTAGGACAACACCAGTTTATTTACAAAAAAAATAGTCAGAAATTCAGCTAAAAGTTAACATTATACTTCACGATGATTATGATAATTATTAAGAAATTCACAATAGTAAAAAGGACGAACAGACCTACAGCTAGTGTTAAATACATTGCCATATTAAAAGAAAAAACAAAACGTCGCCATTTTGAATTTAAACACTAAATATTAATCGGCGGTAAGAATGGTATATGACGACAGAGTATTATATTATAGCCTTAAATTTAAATAAATAATTTGGTTAAAACTTAAAATGTACACACGTACATTAATTACGCGATTAACATAGATTACAAAATTCGAGAACAGAAGTATTTTTTTATACTATTAAAAGAAACATCGTTTAAATCGTTAAATATAAAAGTCCAAGCATATCTTACTTTAATACAATTTATTATGATATTTCATATATTTAAGGAATAAATTATAATGATTAAAAAACATTACAGATGACTTGTGTGATCAAATGTCAAATATCATTTGAACAAAATAAACAGCCTATTTTAGTATTACGTGAGTTATTCACATTTTAAGTACAATGTATTATTTATGAAATTTACGAATCTATAATAAATAAAAAGTCCTACAATTTTAAGCAATACAAAATAAAAATCATAAGATATAGCAATCAAAATACGTAACTTCGTATCACCCAAAAGTCATGTATAAAATACCATTAATCGATCAATACAAATAAAAACAAGGTAAAAAAATCATGTAATACTAAAATAGCATACATCCAATAAAAGTGTCCTGAGTTCAAATACAGGTACAATACATAGATACTATATAAATAATAAATCAATACATTTCATTACAAATAATAAAATACAATACAAACATGTATTATTATAATTTAAAATATGTTACTAATTGACCTAAAAGCCACTTCAGGTTAAATATAATCTAACTAGGCAAATATTATTATCGCGTATGGAAGGGTATTACAGTCACAAATAAATACATACCTTTATTTATATTTATATAAATGATAAAATTTATATATATAAAAAAATTAAAAAAAGAGAAATACATTTTCAAATAAAACATGAATTATATACTAAATTGAGAATTTGTTTTTTTATCAGTCAAAGGTTTTTTTTTCTAATGAGATTTTACAATAATTTAGATTTAATAAATAAATCAATATTATATATTCACAACATATAATGTTTAGGAACCGAATTGTAATATTTTTTTTTTATAATAATAATAAAAAAATTAAAATAATAATTGAGAAGAAAACAAACATATATTTTAAAGTTATTTTGTAAATTTATGATTTAACAGTCATTTTACATTTATATAGGAACGAAAATTCGATACTGTTTTGAGTATTTACCATATAATTTTGGAAAAAAAAATCTACTTTTACTTTACACAATACATACATAAAATTATAAATATACACGGTAAACATGTAAATATATACATATATATTTACTAAGGAAAAGGTAAAATGTATACTAAAATTTTTAAATAAACTCTTTTGTCATGAATAAAGAAAATCAAAAATGGAGCTATTGGAAGATTTGTGATAATATTATATAAATCACATGTCATTGTAAAATATATCTTATTATAAAAGTAAGAATTATTTTACAATAAAATGATTAATTACAACATTTTAATGATGCTTTAAGTTATGGAAGCAAGACTACAGTTTTATTAGTTTCTATAAATATAAGTATATTAGAAAAAAAGGTAAATGGATTACATCAAAATTATATATGCACAAAAACACAAAATTCTTAACTGTTTTCTATAAGATGAAACATCATCAAAACATTTAAATAATAGTTTGTAAACTATATAATAATCTTAATACATATATATCACTTTATGGTAAACGTTTATAGTCCACAGTTGCACATTAATCTGTGTGTTTGTTTGTTCAGCAAAAACACGCGTAAAATCTGGACATGTCGATTTTCCAATACGTGTCCAGTTGGCTTCTGGAATAATTATATTGTTTTAAATATTATTTTATCCCTGAATATTTCATGAATACCTACGATAATCTAGTATGAAATCACTCCGTTCTTCTATTTACATAGAGATTCTACTTTATCTAAATGATGTCAAATAAAATATAAAAACTATAAGTGCTACATGTATTTATGAATAATCTCACCATCAGGGCTCCGCCGGGTGCGGGGGCGAAGCGCCGCTGCTGTCTTCTGACTGTAGGCCTTCGCCCATATCCGTACCGACCTAGTATGTTTATACATTTATTTAATTACTTAAAATAAATACTACATAAATAACTAAGCATAATATTTTTTTCCTCTATATATCCGTCTCAATTCTTATGTCTTCGCTCTGTAGTTTTGCCACTTAGCACACAATGCCTACAGAATTCGGCGGAAAATGTGGAACTGAGTGTTTTAACACTACGTTTATAACTGCCCACCCTGCTGTACGGGAAGTGAAGCACAAAATAAATTTAAAAAACTTTTTATGGATAGTGGACATTTTAAAAAGACTTACATACTTTAATAATAACGTAATTAGATTCTAAATTGTATCAAACATAGAAAATTATACATTTCGTTATCTATTTTTTTTAATTATCTGACCGCAAGTACACTGGAATGCAAGTGTTAGTACACTTGAATATAATTAAAATAAAAATTTAATAATATACCTTTAGTACGTCGTGTAGGGAACTCATACTGCCTAGACTTAGCGGCGTTAAGCAGCGTTCTAGTGCCGAACCGCTGCCTAGAGAACCGCCGCCCACAGACCTGTGTTTTATATTGAAATAAGATTATATATATAATGAGAGACAAAATATTTTACGAATGAACATATTTATAGAGAAGTTAAATTATTTAAAAGACCAATATGAGTAAAAACTGACATCATTTGTGATATCAAATTACGCTCAAGTCTCTTTCTATCTATATAAACAAATATATGTGTATAAATAAATTCATTTAGATTAAGCCTCCATTACACTGGTCCAATTTTTGTATATTAATATTCATGTATTTTTTTTGTTTCGGAATTAATACATCAACACAAGTAAGGAAAGATGTTTGTTCGACTTTCGACTAAAAACTATTTAACTGATCTAAAATCAGAATAACATATATGCGATAATTTATGTAAAGATTTGTTATAATTTGGCTATAATATTTTAGTGATATATTTTAAATATGTGTAGTTATTGTATATATTGAATAGCATTTCAATAGCATTGTAATTATTTTAATAAAGTAGTCCATATCCAGCATTTAAATGTTTGATTACGATCCCTAGTATATAGGCTAGTTTCAAATGGATTTTATAAATATATGGATAACAATTTTATTATTTTGGATAACATAGGTAATATTATTCTTGTAGTTGTAGAATATATAAGTATAGTCAACTTAGCAACTTAAAAGATCAACCGGACTATTTTAAGGACATAATATATAAATATAGAAAATTAATTATCACATATCTCTAATTCGACATAATATATGGAGAAATATAAATAATAAAAAGAAATGCATTTGATAACAAAAGGTACGGACCATGAGCGTTTAATGTAAGAAATAATAATACAAAATAAAAATATAACAATAGATTACCTCTCCATAGCACGATGTGTCGGCGGCGAGGGCGGTGCCTCAGTCGGTGCGTCGCGAGATCTGCCACGCCACGAACCTTGTAGTGTAATGATAAAAAAAAATGAATTGTATAATATTAAATGATATACTCACACTTGCTTAAAAATAACAGGAACTAAGTAAGACGTAGGTAAAAATTTTGTATATAAAAAAGACATGTTCACTACGATTTTTAGCATATACTGATGTTTTACACATACAAAACTTGCATGTATGATAAATTAACCACAATTGCAGAGTTAAAATAACAGTACTAACAAACTACTACCAATCAACAGAATAAAATAAAAAAGAAACCAACCATTATAAGATCCAGTGGGATGTGATATAGTTAGCGGTGACGTCCGCTTGCTGCTGTCACGGCTACCGTACAGTTGCTTGAAATAATATCATCACACATTAAAACATTAGAAAATTATTAAGAAAATAATAATATTTACAGTACGAACGATGTTTCGTTGCCGCCTTCAAGTTAGGCTTTTTGAACTTTTGCGCAATTTATATTACGGAAGAAAACAAAGAAGAAAAGTAAGAAGAAATCCCAAATTCTGCGTAGTGGACTACCTTCCCCTAAGTTGCCCTAGTAGAGCAAGCTGTGGAGTAGAACATAGCAGCAGGTACCTGGTGGTCGCCGTCGGCGGTCTCGAGGGTGGTGGGCAGGTCCAGCAGGCGCTGCGAGCGGATGCCGTCGCCGGGCCCCATGTGCGACACGTGCGCGAAGTTGGACGGCGCAGAGATCAGCCGCGAGCGCCGCTCCGACCTGACAGCATGCCACGTGTATGAGTTCACAGAGTGCGCTTGCACTACAAAATTATAGTTAAAAGTTTACTGAATTTTTGCCTTTTTTTTTATCTTAATATTTGTTATACTCATAGGAGCGAAATGGATAGGTATAATTTAGATCCCCTGTCTATAGACCGCCATTTATAAGTCGATCGAGTTACATCCTGTATATACTACACATGATACTATGTTTTTAATTTTATCAACTAAAAAATAAGTTATGTCAGTTAATTTATTTTAGTTCTCTTGTTATACAACCTGGAATTTTCCTCTCATTAAAAAAAAGTTACTCACAATCTATTATGAGCTTCGATAGCCTGGTGCGATTGTTCTCTCACGGAGAAGCGACGTTTGTTCGTGCCGTACGATATGAGATCAAAGTTAAGTGGACCAGCTGTAACATATAGACATACAATAAATTACAATTAATTATGTCCTATAAATATTTAAAAAATGTTAATGAAACATTTCATTTTCCTCGCTCTTATTAGAGCGAGGCTAATTAAAAGTAAGGAAAACATTAAAATCAAATCTGCGCAACTATTTACGGATATTGCATCGGCGGTGTTGAGTTACGACATTCAACACAAGTACAGATTGTCTCAACGTACCGGATCTCAGCGGGCGCAGGTACACGAGCGTGGGCTGAGTGTCGGTGGAGAAGGGGAACGAGCCCGCGCCCGCGCCGCCCACCAGCACTATCCAGCCTGACTCGTCCAGCGGGCGCGCGTTCGCTGGAATCAAATAACAACTATTTAATCATATCATTTCGAATTTACTACACTTTTTAGAAAATGTAAAAAAAAAATAAGTGTAACGAGATTTGAACCCGAGCTTCTTTGCTTAAGCGCTTTCACTAATAATCCATACATTCTCATCAAGCTTTGGCAAAATTAACTTGTCATTGCTTGTGTATGTAATGTTAGCTTTTCTTTATTTTTTACTAATTTCCGTTATCCAAAGGCAATTGCTTAGAATTATTATTTAGTAAGAGAGAAAAGACAATGCTTTACAAAACATATTTTAGTTTTTTAGAGCTATTACAATTTGTATCTACCACTAGTACATTTCAAAAAATAAATTCATATCCTATTTAAAATGTTATTTTCCATTTAAATTCCAGCTCAGAGCATTGATTAAAATTAAAATTACTTTTTTTGTAATACTTACGTAAGTTGATAGTTTGCACCCACTCCCCCGATTCTATGTCGTATATGTCGATGTGTGATGTCGTGAATATTAACAGGTGGGTATCGTTGATAGCTGGAAAACAAATATTTTTATTTAAAAAAAATATGATATATTACCCGATTGCGACGAAGCTAAAAGTAAAAGTTATGTTTTTGCCCATATATGAGTTATGGATGTCAAATTTTTATTACCTTGTAATTGATAAACCAATAAATCGATTTTAACAAATGCTACGTTATTATATATGTCTTGTCTGTCGCGACTGCTCAACACATTAAGCGGTACATAATCGAATACACACCGTGGTAGGTGGGGTGCGCCGTGTACATGAGCTCGGTGTCGCGCGCGCGCAGGCCGGCGCGGTCCACGTACAGCGCGAGCGCGCCGAACACCAGCAGCCAGTCGCCCGCGCCGCCCACCGCGCGCGCGCACAGCGGCCGCGCGCCCGAGTGCGCCAGGAACACGCCCACCTGGTTCTCGGGGTGCACGAGAGCTGCGGGCGGAGGTGATTACTTGTTGTACACGTCTATTGGACATTACCTAAGACAAACAATACTCACAGACAGCAGTCGGGTGCGGTGCGTGCGCATCTACCCTCAAGGTGTGCGCTACGACACCTCCTCTGTAACCCAGCAACAGCCGTCCCCGTACTAATTGCAGGCTGAGGACAGGTGCGGCCGCGCGGAGTTCGGCTACGCGACAACGACGCGCGGCGGTTCGAGTTATCTCGTATACTAGGACTATCCATACGTTCTGGAATTTGTGATTGAGAATTTATATATGGAGTTAGTGATATTTAGTAACATTAATAAATGATAAAAATTGTATAAATGTAAAAAACCATATCACAGGGAAGTGAAATTTGCTCTTCCAAGCGACCCACCTGTCGCTTGCACACGACGGCGAACCCGTGCGCGGAGGCGTGCAGCTCGCCCACGGCGATGTCCACGGCGCCCTTGGCCTCGGACAGCTTGACGCTCTCGGCCTCGGCGCACTCGAGCGCGCGCAGCGGCACGAGGCGCACGTGCCGGCCGCGGCCCGCGATCACCACCAGCAGGTGCTCGCGCGGCACGTAGCGGATGCGGTGCACGGGCGCGATGGCGCGGCGCGGCACCAGCTCGGCGCGCTCCAGGTCCAGCAGCGCCAGGCCCAGCTCGCCGCCCAGCGCCACGCGCGCGCCCTCCACCACGCACGCGCACACCGCGCCGCGCGCGCCGCCGCCCACCTCCGCCAGCGTGTGCGCCGCGTACGCCTGCCGACACAGCACCGTTGCAGCCACACTCCACCTCATGTACACGCTGGTCAGCCAGCAGTGCAGTACTACTCACGCATTTGTCGGGCAGGTTGTTCCTCTTCAATATCCTATGCAGTTCGCTTAGCGCGACGACCCATTTTGTTTTCTCCGACTCGGACTCCGCCAACATGAGTGTGTGATAACGTTTACCTCCTTCTAGTTGTGATGTTGATATCTGACAGAATAAAAGAAAAATAATTGTTTTTTTTATATATATATTACTAAACTAAATTTTGGTCTATAAACAAGTAAATAATAATTTATTAACAAAAGTTTTGATATTGGACATGAGAAAATATATTTATAATGCAACCTGAAATCTAAATATATATGTAATAGTAAAAAGTTGCAACATTCAAAAAAAACCAAAGTGAAGTTAAAAATCTTTTACTATAATAATGCTGTTTAAATTAATATACGTAAACTAAAAGCAATTTAAATGAATAACGATACTTTACTCTACGAACTTTTTTTATGGTAGACAAAAAAGATGTGTGTGTATAAAAATATAAAAAAGTTTTAAGTAACGTAAACATGGTTTAATTAACAGAAATATGAACTTTGTGTCAATAGTGCTTAAAATTGCTACTATTATAAATAAAAAAATATCGACATAATAGATTAAAACAACAAATTAAATAATAACTTAATGCGCACCCTAAATATACAAGGTATGTCGCGTTTGCTCGCGTGTATGACGTCAGAGTCCTTCACTGACGTCACACTGAACTCCGGATCCCGCATGTCCAGGACTTGACTCACGCATACCGATGGGAGGGCGTTTCTGCAAAGGAAAAATATTTAAGAATAATGTTTTTTTATTTAGTTCTGGGTTCGAATAAATCAATGTATTTAATACGATATGAAGTAAAACTAATAAATCAATAAATGACATAAGGAGATCTTATGAACAAGTTCAAGTGAGTACTGACTGCTACAATAAAAGCGACTTGCCTATCTTGTGATATGTCGTACAGGAACAATTTGAAGTCGCAGACCACGACGAACTGCCGCATCCAGCCTTTCTTCACGCCGCCGGGCTTGGGCACCTTGACGTACCCCTCGTAGGCGGTGCCCTGCCCGCGCGCGGGGTCGATGCCGAGCGGGCGCCGCGAGCGCTCGGGCGGCAGCGGGCAGCGCGCCGCCACGCGCGCGCAGCACCGCGTGTGCACCGCCAGCCCGCACGTCTCGCACACCACGCCCTGCCGCGTCAGCCCGATCTGCGGGTATACACGCCACCGTAACGCACCACGCCGACATTCTACGCAAACTTGCATGTAAATATCTCACCATTAACGATGTACAATGATTACATTTGGTGGGACTGCTGAAAGTCCTAACTAGGAACTGGTGAACCTTCTGCTTGCCGGGCACGCTCGGTCCTAACGTCGGATCTTGTAATGAATACTGTAAATACATGATAAATATATTGAACAATTTTATGAACAATACAAAATAAATAACCCCACTTTCCGGAACTCAATGCCGAATCCAGAGTATATACATATATATATATTCATATTAAAAAATGTTGGTCCTTCGAGTGTGATCCAAAACAACTCATAAAATAACCAACACCATTACTTACATGACAACACTATAAAACACATATAATAATATACCTTTATATATATAAAAAAACAACTTACAGTGGACATCTCACTAGGCGAGCTCTTACACGAGATGGGTGATGCTGCACGCTGTTCCATTTCATCTTGCGATTCCGCTGAACCACTCAACGCGGTCGACTGTTGCGAACCGTACATTAGCTAAAAATATTAGTAGTAAATATAAAATATCTTTAAATCTTTTAGATATAAAAAGTCAGAGTGACGCACATCTCAAGAATATAGAACTGTTCACACAACAGTGGTGGTGGGTTGGTTTAGCATTAGTAATATGTTTATATTTAAAAACTTTTTCATGATTAGCCAAACAAAGCAAAACATTAAGTTTTGCCACCTATCACCTCCATAATGTCTAGGAAATGGGTATAATTTGGAGAACTTTTTAATACTAGACTTAGCCAATTGACGATGTAACTATGAATACTTTGTTCAATGAGGCATATTTGTTGGAACACTCCAAAACAATATAAAAGAAAGTAAATATCGATTTTCGTAATTTTATACGAATTAGACATTTTTGTTATAGTAAATTGTTAGTTAAGTTATTGTTATTAACATTACATTATAACAATAGCATAAATGATAAGGATGAGTACACACATACACAAAGAATTTGTAACAAATAAAAAATATAACACACAAAAAATAGTTAATGAAAATAAAAAAATAATAAATAATTAAAATAAATTAAAAAAAAACTAAACAAATACCTTTGCATTGCAACAATGCTGAACATTTCTGTAACGGTAATGCGGCGATATCTGTACGTGAATAAGCGATGGATATAGGATTAGCAAATGATAAGCTTACAAAACATAAAAGCTAAAACACAACATTAAAAGAGAAAAACCAACAATATGTTTAATTGATTTTTATAATTATACTTATTCATATCGTCATATTAAAGCTTTTAACCTGCTAACTGCCTCCTAAGCAAATTATCAGGAGAGACTTTTGAAAACTATGTGTATTATCTGGTTTTGACAATTTAAAAAATTGATTTGTATTCTACTATATATATAAAATTAAAAAAGATATAACAATTTTGTTTTTTTTTCACACTTTCGAATGTACCTAACGTAAAAAGAAAAAAAAGGATTTAGCAGGTCAGTACTCTAAGCTGATGTAATTATTTTATTTACTTTCTTATATAAATCACATTTTCACATACTTTTTTTGGTTCAAAATAAAAAAAAAACATGTAAAAATCATTTAAAAAAATCAATCAAACATTCTAATTACATAAAAAAACTAAAAACTAAATTATAATTAATAAAATATATTAAAACGTGAATGACAAGTTATTTACAATGTACAGTCACCAACAAAGTTAGTTATACTATAAAACAAAGTCATATCTAAATAAAGCCATTATCTTTAATATGAGTAAAACTAGTAAATAATTAATAAAATTATATTTAATAAAATAAATAAATAAATCAGCTCCGCTCAGGCACTCCGTTCCACATTTTCCATAGAATTCTGGAGGCATTGCGTGTTGAGTGGCGAAACTCAATGCCGTGCTTTGACGTCGATACCAGAGCGAACAAATAAAAATATATATTCAAATAAATATTTAATTTTCTCGAGAGATCGTAAACCGTATAATTTTAAAAAAAGACCGATATGCTATTAGAACTTTTAAAGAAACAACTTAAAATAAAAATATTTAGATATCACTTTGTACTACAAAATACAAAAAATTACATGTAAAATAAAAAAAAACTTACCTTTTGTTCATTATTCATAGAAGCGACATTATCATAATGTCTTTCCGTAGGAGCTTCCTTCAAGAACTGCTCTAAATAGCTCATTTGCGATGGCGGCCGATCCAAAACTGAAAAATGAAACTAGAATTAATATTTTATATTAGTAATATAGATAAAAAAATATATTAGAAGTTTAAAAAAAACATTGGTAACAATCAACATAAACCAATCCCAACCGAAACCATGATATCAAAACGTCACTAAAACTATTCAATGAAAATGTATTACATAGCATAAAATAAGTACAGTCGAGTGACAAATTGTAAGGATTATAAAAAAAAAAAACAAAAATAATATAAAAAATCCAATTATAAACAAAAAAAAAACACCCGACTTTACGTACATTTTAGTTGTCACAAAGTGAGGACTAGGACATGCACGGGACAGTACAATTGGCTGTTTAAACTAAACCTTAGCCCACACATCAACACTCACACAACAATAATTCTGAAAAGTAACTTATAATCACAATAACAAATTAAAATCTAAAAATATTTTTAAAATAAACAAAAAAAGTATATATCCAATAAATTGTGAGAATGTTGTATCCACGTCTGAGGTTGTTTACAAAAACTAGGGTTTACAATTTAAAAAAAAACAGATTAGTACCTAAGTGCGTATACAAACAAGTGTTAAAGAAAACAAGATCGCTCAGCGCGTTATACGTTGGCAATGAATGGACACTAAATTTTGTTCATAAAAAAATCGAGAACTTAAAATAAATGGATTTGGAAGAGAGAGGAAAAACGTATTCTGTCACATTCATGCCACCGCAACAAGCTCAAGCAAAAGCGAAGCGATTTACAATGATAGAAGTGAAATGTTACCAAATCAAATAATTTTGTTCTTTTTTTTGGAAATACATTACTGTTTCGGAGTCGTATAAATATTAAGGAAACTTAATATATTAAATACAACTAGACTTACATACAAAATAGACCCACAAAACAGCAATATCAAAAATTATAATTAAATCAAAAATCAAAATTTTCCTTGACACTTGCTCGTACTTACAATGAAAAGTCGAAAGAGTATACAAAAAGTACATAGTTATTAACTAAAAACGCAGCACAAAGACAGGAAATCCATGAAAAACCTTTAATAATGAGCAATTATTTGTTGGTGGATAAAATGTAAAAAAAAAATTATTAACACATTAGACTTAATAAATTGCCCCCAGGGTACAGATAGCTGCGACAAAATATATATTAATTTTTATTTTTTTATACCACCAACAAAAATTAAATAACCAAAGGTAAAAAAATAAAAAAAAAACAACATACACAATCACATATATCGACACTACTCTAAATAGGACATATTATGGACAAACTTATGTATTATAGACAAAATATCACGAACCATTCTCTTCTTTACCGCTCCAGTAGCTCGACGACTTGGCCGAGCCTTGCCTCGCTGCTTGCGCATAACTTACGACTTCAATTAACATCGTAAATAAATATTCTACTATAGAAATATCTGTTTACTTTTATTTTTATATCAATTATATTTAAATTTTATTTTATATATATATGTATATAGAAACGAGTACCACAATTTGATTAGAATAGAAGCCCTTAGAGGTAAATTTATTTTACTGTGATAAGTTTATCATTTGTAAATTCAAATTATTTATATTTACTTAGTTAATCGAATATTTTTTTATAAAACAAACACTACTAGACAAAATTATAGTTATTATTTTTCAAAAATACCAAATTAAAAATATAATATATGATAAAACAATGTATTTTAAAAAAAAACCTAATCAATATAATTGAGAACAAGTTAAGAGAAAACAAAAGAAAAGAAAAACAAAATAAATAACAAAAAAATACAACAAAAGTTTAATATCGATATAGTTATAGATAATATAAATATGTACACATCTGCACTGTAAACGTGTCACGCGACACGCCCATATTGCAAAACAAAACGTTAAATGCAGAGTAAATGTACTGTAAAAACTTAAAATAACACACGGATACTAAACATAAACACCTTTCGCACAAGTCTCTAACTACTACACTATCGAAAATTTGTAAAAAGTACCAGAAAGTATTAAATATTTCTCTTTTGTTTTTAATTATATAAAAAAAATTGTAAGTTTTATGAAATCCTTTACAATAAAATAATTAACTATATAATTTAGGTGTATCATGTCAGAAAATGTACGAAAGGCAAATAAAAAAAAATAAGTAAAATGCACTGAGATTCTAATCTGATCTGTAATAACTTAAAACTAAAAACATCTACATTATGCTGTCCCCCTTCTTATTATTTCAAAATAAAATGATTTCATTAAAAATAAAGGATGTTTTTTAGTTGTAAAGAAATATTATATATAATTCGAGTATATGACTAGTTCGTATAGTGTAGGCGTTAAATTATAATAATTATAAAATTATTTCAATAACTCTTTGGTAAGTTCTGTTTTAGACTAGATTAAGATTCCGAAGACTAGAAACATTTGACACCAGTTGGTGGGATAAAAACAATATCAATGGCGTAATACAACAGAAATCCACCTTGCCTCTAAGTTTTATAGAAAAAAATCAGAATTTGTACACAAAAAAGGTCAAATTGACGAATAATCAATTTTAAATAAAATTTCAGGCATAAAACTGATGGTATACGAGTATAGCAACACCCCATATACATGACGTCACACCTAAAAACAGAGGTATGTAAGGCCTCAACCACGTACGAACTATCAGAATAAAAAAAGAAACAGCATAAAATAGATAACAAAAAGATAAATATAAAAAAAATAGCACCGCATAGAACGCGTTTAAAAAATGCCGCAGATAACACAAAACATTTTTTTTTGTTAAATGCAAAAATGGCCCCAAATAGGAAAAAGGTACAAAATTTTAAAAATTCCGTCACAAATAAAATACACAGCGTTGAATCGAATCACAGTTCCAATTTAAAAATATTCACAGACAACATAACACATTTAAAGTTCATAAGACAAATAATAATATTATTTTCGTTTTTTTCGTCGCAGACGACGTTGGACTTTGTGGATGGATCCAACATTCCATTTTGACATTCGGTGCATGACGTGACGTCACGACATACATACGTGACATTTGACGTATTGTGTGTATTGGGATTGTGCGGTAACATGTAACGAAAACAAAAAGAAAAGGTGCACTAAATAAACATATTATAAATGGTGCTGAAAACATAAATAAATAAAAATATATAAATAAATGTTATATCACATTTACACTTTATACGCTGCTGAAACAAAATTGCTTATACAGTTATACAAACATGGCTTTTAACACAAGCATATAAATGATTGTTTTAGTCTAATATTCCAAAAATTCTTATATTTTTGTGATTATCGAAGATTTTGTGTAATTTAATCCATCCATCTATCCAAACATTAAATTACCACATAATTATATGTGACATGGTCAAAGATAGATAGGTTTTAGTAAATAAGAAAATTATGTTAGCATTTTTTAGCAATATAAAGATTGAATAAAATGAATTGAATATCAATATATTTGTGACAGTTAGGTAATTCATTATTTGTAATTTTCAGAAAATTTTATAAAATGTTTATTAACTATTTAATACAAAATACTCAAATTACCAAGAGTCTTTTAATTGAAGTATTTTTTAAGGGTTATAATGATATAAGAATAGTTGAATAAATAAATAAAAATATCGACAACTAATTATAAAATAAATAAAAATAAATAACTATATCTAAACTGTGACATCTACAATATCATAATAATATAAACCAAATGAAACTGAAATAAACAAAATAATAAAATGCATAAAAACAATATTGTTCATATCGTCAGTACAGCTTTCAGTTGTAATAGGGTTGGTGGTATAATTTTTTTTTTGTAAGTTAACTTTTATCCAATAAACGTTGTGCACGCAGTATCATAAGTCCTACATTTTTGTATATCACAGTCACTACTGACCGTAATGTCAATAATGTCAGTGCTGTCAGGAAAGCCAATGTTATCAGTAACGTCAGTACTTCCAGTGCACGTATCAGTGCAGTCAGTAGTAGTAACATGTCGATACATGTATAAACAGTGCAAGTGGGGTGTAAGTACTCACAGGAGGCGGAGTGGTGCGGCTGGTCGAGCTTGGCCTGCATATCGCGGATGTGCTGCTCCTTGCGCTTCATGTCGTGCGCGAGCGTGTCGAGGCGCTGGCGGGTCTCCAACAGTTCCCTATCAATACAATATAATAAATATTAGCGAATACTATTACTTGGCTTATTTAGTACGTTGTGTTTCAACACTTCATTTTCCTTTCGCGTATTATGAACGTAATAGCAACAAGCAAACTTTAAATAAACAGGTAAAACAAGAAAATGAACAAGGAATGACCTCTGACTAGCCAGCAACTCGGCTCTGGTGCGGCTGAGCTCCTCGCCGACCGCCTGCTTGGCCTGTATCTCGGAGTGCAGCGAGGACTGCAGCGTGAGTATCTCCATCTTGTCCAGCTTCTGCGAGCGCCGGTTGCGCCAGCCCGTGCCGGCGCCGGCGGGGCCCGCGGCCGGCGGCGACGACGGGGGCCCGCTGCGGGGGGCGCTCGCTGCAACGGACAGGGTTACATTACATTCACCGGCGAACCTGGTATTAAAATACTCCGTTGTAAAACTATAGTTCAAACAATTCGTTACCATGTTTCAAATAGTCCAATTCTTCAGTCATTTTAGTGGCAAGAGCTTGTAAATAACCACGCGCCTCCTTCTCGTCAGCCACCCACCGAATAATGTCTGCTATCTGTAGAATGCTTATAGTCAATTATTTGTTTATTTTATATCAAAGCATTGTCTATACGAGAAAGTCATAATATTGTAATTTTTATTATTTTTACATTGTCTCTCTCTTTCCTCCCCTCTCTGTTTCTCTTTCTGCCTATACATTACATTTTATAATCACATAATAAATCATGCACTCCTTCTTTTTCCCTAGGAGAAAATCCGTGTAGTCTCTAACTTCCGCCCATTTAAGGATATCGAACCCAAAATACATAATAACCTCAAACAGACTTTAGAGATTAATTTATTAATTAAACTACAGATTAGAAAGAAAAAGAGAAGAAAGACAAACGCCGCTTTGCCAGTTTGAAATTATTATTATAGTCATAATAGTCAAATTAGAATAAACTAATCTTTAAATAAATTATATCCTATGTGTATTTCTGATGTATAAAATATAAAGGTTCGTCTAAATCCGTTCATTACTTTTTCGCGATAGCAGAAGAAACATTTATCGTCACAAACTTTTTATATAATATTTATAATATTACTTGGAAATAAAATATTAAAATAAAACTTATATGTGACCTGAGTCTCCCAATGCTGCATAGAGTCCCGTTTGGCTCTCAGTTCTTCTAACTCCATTTCTAGTTGACGTCTCTCCGCCTGCCATCTTCTACCATTCTCTGCCATCTTTGTGGTAAAAAAATATATATTAATACTTTCATGTCATAACTTAAGCTATAGAAGTAAAAATATAACTTTAAGGAAATATTTATTTAAGCTTCTATTTTTAAGCTTGACACTTCAAAATTTCAGAATTAACATGTATCTCAAGCGATTTATTTTATTAAAATCATTCTCATAACTAGATTCTGATTTTTTACCAAATTTTATGTCGAATTTGTTTTATTAAGTACACATACCGCGTCAAGATCCTTAGCAAGCTTCCTATTTTCATTGATAAGCATTTGTTTGTCCTCGCTATCGTTCATTTGTTCTAGCCGTCTACTCTCCAGCTTGTCTTTGGACGTTTGAAGCTAAAATAAAAAGGATTGGCATATGAACTTGTGGCTATATTTCTGTCTGCATAGAATTCTAGTATGTATGACAACGTCATAATTTAAGAGAATAAAAAATACAAATACCACTTTTATAAATGTTTTAAACGTAGGGGGATTTGTAATTTTTTATATATGTTAACACTTCGACTTCGATGGCTTATTGGTCAGATCGCTTAGGCGATTAGAAAATTATATAAGCTTTCTAAAAAATATATATTTCTTTCCTACGTGTGGAATAACAATCAAGAAATAAAAATAAAACTAAAAACGAGGTCATTTAAACATACCTCTCGATTGAGCCTAGATCGTATAGCGTCCCCATCGTGTAACTGATCCCGTAACGCTGATAACTCCGCCGCGTATCGGGCCTGTTGTTGTGCTAAAGACTCTGCATACTGCGCCTGTATATATTTTTTTTTTTACACATAAACATGTCATATTAAAATATGAATTGCTTTAGAAGTTAATTTAACATTTAATTGTTGTTCTTGAGTTATTCTAGTATACATGGCCATCATTAAAATACTGTCCGACTTCAAAAAGGAGGCGATTATCAATTAAGACTGTATGATTTTATTAAATTTTTCCTAGTACCTCAATAAGACATACCTCCAAAGCTTCGATATCAGCTTGTAGCTTAGCGACATCTGCCGCAGAGCCTCCCGTACCGCCCGCTGCCTCTATTGCCTCTACGCGCTGTAGCTTAAGACTCTCCTCGCGCAGTTTACGTTCCTGGTGGTTGGAAATAAAATTGTTTACTGAGAAAATACGACAAATACAAGTAAAACTACTTTGGAAGACACTTTTAGGAGTAATGTGAAAAAGGGAAAATATATGAACAATATTTTACTCCTTCTGCAGGGTCTATATAATGCGAGAATACTCTATTGTTACGACACTGGTGACACAGAAACAAAGTGTCAACTAGGTTTGGAAGGGTAAAAAAATGTAATTAATGCTTAACATCAAGTTTGCCGTAGTTAAACGTAAATCTATTTTAGTTAAAAAAAAATACTCCAACAAAAGTATTTAGTAATATTATGAGTATAGGACTGAAGTACTTTAGTATAGTATATATATGAAAATACTAAATATATAATTTTCTCGAGTGAGAATCGAACCCACAACGTGTTGTTTACCGCCACCCGCTTGTGTCCCCTTGCACTAACCTTAGCGGCCTCATTGAGCGCGGTATCGAGCCTCGCTTCGAGATCTCTCCTTGCTTTGTCCGCGCGTCTTATGTCTTGTCGTAGTGCATCTATTTTGGCCATGGCCACTTCTAATTCTTCTTCTTTGTCTCGCACCTGGCAATCAAACAACAATATCAATTTTAACTTTTATATGCACACAATATATTATATTATTATAAAATTGGGTGATATGGTAAATAATTGTCTAGGAAATACTTAAACTGAAGAAGTCTTAAGTAATCTAATAGTATATATAATTCATATAATCAAAACTATCTTTTTTTAAATACTTTCTATTAATATTCACGACCTCACGGAGACCACCGTTTAAGCTTAGGCTGCATGCATACCTTAAATACATATATGTAAAATACGCTATACTCAAAATTTATATATCAGATCAAAGAATAAATCATAAGAACTTCCAAATTAAAAGCGTATAATTTTATAGTTTCTTATCTTACTAGGCCCAAAAATACATCAAAATAATACATTTAAATCTTCAAAATCCCACCTGTCTAGATAATTTCTGTTTCTGCTGCCTCAACTCCGCAAGTTTGTCGGTCACCTCGTTATACTCGGTCATTGCGAGTTTTCTTTGTGATACCGCATCTTTTAGTTCTTTATCCTATTTATAAAGAATATTAGCACATTGAGTTATTTATTTAGTTAGAAACACATTTACAATTTATATAAGAATTGTTGTCATATAAATTGTCAATGTGTTTTTAACTTATAATATATAAAAATATTTGTAACACAATAATAAGGAAATTTCCAAATAATTTATAAAAAAAAGGTAGAATCATATTTTTATAGTATATTTTATGAATTACATGAATGTTAACTAACGTAATAATTACCAATAAAATACACACATAGTATAAATCAGGAATGAAATATTAATTTAATACAATTAAATTTGTTAGTTAAAAAATCTACTAACATAAACAACACAGAAAAAGCAAACAACAAAATAAAACACTATTCACCTGTAATCTTAATTTTTCTACAGAATCAGTTTTATCTTTGACTAGTTCCTCTTTTTCTATATTCAATGCATTTATAAGAACTTCTAACTCTTTAACTCGCGTCGTTAGTTCTTGCGGTGAAGATGATATTTCCTATTGAAAAAAAAAAGTCTTAATATTTTTTTTTAAATAGTGAGGCCGGTCGTAGCGCAGAGCCACATAGTGTGACTGCAAAATTGACTAATTGTGGGTTCGAGGAAGTGAAATATTTATTAACATTTATATTTCCATTTCTTCGCTCTGGTGTATGTAGTATGATCTGTTGATTGTTATAGGTGTGAATTTATTTTGTTTTTTATCACTGTTGAGGTCATTAGTTGCGCAGGGGCTTAAGCCTGTGACAGTATGAGGGTACCCCCACTCGAGGAAATGAAATATATAATATTATCATTTTTTCGCTTTGGTGTCGAGTCAAAGCGCGGCGTTGAGTTCCGCCACTCAGCACGCAATGCCTCCAGCATTCGGCGGAACGTGGGGAACAAAGTGTATAAACACTAGGTTCCCTCTGCCTACAATGCTGTGCACAAGGATACAGCGTGAGGCTGACTTAATTTTTTTTTCTTACGTTTAAGTTTTTAATATTACACAGATCCAAAATTGCAAGGCCTTCGGGGCGCACTTTCACATAAGATTAATTTTCCTCCGCCCATCCTTGGTATATGCGGGAAAAATCTTGAAGTTTTTTTATATGTAATAATAAAATGTACCTGTGACCCTACTGTAGCAGCCAACTGGTCTATACGTCGCACTTGCGCCTCTAATTCACTGTTTCTTTGTGTAAGAGTTGATATTTCTTCTTTCAATTGTGTTACTTCCTCTGTAAATCATTTTTTTTATATTAAATAAATATATACATTTTTAAATTTGTGTATTTCATTCAATAATCAAACTATATTCGAATACAATGATTTGAGACAATAAGTTATTAACTTTAACGTGTATTTGTACTAAAAGAAAAAATGTATCAAAAGAAAAATAAACTGAATTCGAAATCGATTTTCTGACTTAATAAAAGAGGATTTTCAATAATCAGCTATCTTTACGCACATGATTATGGGTAAAATTTATGTAAGGCCAGTCGTGGCACATGGGCACAGTGTTATTGTAAACGCGACTGTTTCGATTCCCACTCGACGAAATTAAATTTTTATTTAAATTTATGTTTCCATTACTTTGCTCTTGTGTCGAGCAAAGCGCGGCGCTAAGTACGTCACCAGAAACATTGTGTCAACATTAGGTTCCCTCTTTCTATCCTGCTGTGTGTGGGATACAGCATTAAGGTCATTTAATTTTTGATTTTTTGAATTTTATTTTTCTTTGCCATAAAATGAAGTAAAAAACAAAAAAATAATACTGCTCTTATCACTCTCTTTTATTACATATTATGTACTCTAAAATAATAAATATTACCTGTACCAGCCTCAGCAGTGCTACCAGCCCTCAGTTCTGCAATAGTCTGTGCCAAAAGGGCATTTTCTCGTTCTAACGCTTTTAGTGCAGTTCGGTCGCTTGCGTTTGTTGGTGCTTGTAACTGGTAAAAAGAAATGATATTATTTTAAAAACCTTAACTAAATACGTGCCATGAGAATGTCATAAATTTGCAATTTGTGGAAAATTACCAGGGAATTAATAATAATAATAAAATAAAATTCAATTTATTTTTATCCCGTAGAAATAAATAATCAGAAGCTACAAAATCATTATCTACACAAAATTACGGCTCATGTTATGGGAATGGATGGAATTTTTGAACTAATGATTAAATTTAGTAATTTTTTAGGTGTAAAACTACAAAATATGTAACATGATGCTAGGTACGGGTTATCAAAAAAGTGACCAGCTGTGACAAAGACAAGTCATATATGAATAGCCAGTTAAGAGAAAACAATACCTGTTTAGTAGCATTCTTAGCGGGGCTGAGAGGAGTTGGGGCACCGAGGTCGCACAACCGAGAACCACCGGTGAACGTGAACCCCACGAAGGGCAGGTGGAGGCCGGAGAACGCCGCTGACGCTCGAGGTGGTGGCACCGCTTCCGATAACCTGGGGATATACGTACGTACAAAATATATTACTGTGACGCAATGGCTCGATATCCGTTCTTTTACGAATAACTATATTAAAAACTTATTTGATCGTATGTATGCATGAAAACGTATTTGATCTTATTAAAACACGCATATAAATAAAATAAAACAAAAATCAAAAAAAATCTTTACCTTATATCAGTATCGTCAACGTCAAAATTGGACGTGTCGGTGGGACTCGACACATCTGGTACAAACGGCGCTTGCATTTCCCGCACACTGTCCCAGTCCAAGCCGGCGAACCAGGGGTGACTCTAAAACATTATATAAAAATATTATAACATTTAACTTCGTTTAATACAAATTAAAAACATCTTTGATTTTTGCGATTTTTCTTCAGTTGGGTCAAAGAACGTTAGGTTTCCAATTTTAACCAATGATTTTTTGCATATACATTACATTTATTAAAAGTATATATGATAATAACAAATCCATAGACAAGGCTAAGTAAGTCTGGCGTACAGAGTGATCAGTTGTAACAATCTTCTTCTTGTAGAAGTCTTAGTGTTCTAACAACAAAACTAAATAAAGATAATTGATTTGATATAACCACAATGAAAATAAATGAAATAAAATATAAATATATTACCTTGAAATCTTGTAATCCATTCCTCCCTAATCGTGTGTCAGAAGAACAGATCAAACTTTTTATTAAATCTATCGCTTCTTCCGATACCTAAAGACATAAAAAAAATCAAATATTATATCTTAATTATATACAAAAAAAGGTTTGGAAAAGTAATTTTAGTAGTTATAAACTATTGATTATTCCAATGACAGGCACTAGGTATCAAATAACAGATATTTAAAAGAATAAAAAAATTAGCTTTACACTGTATCTTGCACATAGCAGGCCGGGTTTACTTTTCAAAGCATCGCGTACTGAGTGGCGAAAGTCTCGGTTACCAGTGCGGGGAAATAAAAATATAAAATATTTCATTTCCACCGAAATCGAGCCCGAACAACCGTTTCCTTTACTGTCACGCGTTTATTAATACAAGCGCCACGACTTCCTCAAAAATTATCTATATTATTATCAAATACAAAAAACAAATACAAGCGCACCTGTGCTGCATGCTCATCAGGCGGTGGACAGTGAAAACATCGTGCGTGATTCATAATTTTTCCGTAAGTCTCCACTAAACTCTCCGCGTAGAACGGCGTCTCGCCGAATAACATTTCGTACATGCATACACCTGGAACATTTTGATTATTTTTTATTATTTTCAAATATTCGAGACAATAAAGAAATTGTAAAAAATAGTATAAGTTTTCCTTTGAGACCTGTAAATATATATACCTTTAGTACTAATAAACAGAAAATTATTTTACTAAGCTAAAACATGTATAACATATAAACCCACCTAATGACCACCAATCGCATTCCGGACCATACCGTCCTTGACCATCTTCCATCGCCTAAAAGTAGTAAAAAAAGGTATAATTTTTTTTTTAAGTCTCTCATACATTATAATTAAACTTAAATATTTATCTTGTTACCCTTAAAATTTCTGGCGATATGTAATCTGGTGTGCCTACAGCTACATTACTTTGTACCTGAAATTACAAAATAATTACTTATCAGTTTTTCTAAGCATTTACTTTTCAAAAAATTTAAAATAAAAAGAAAAATTATTCATTTTTTTAAATTGGAGTATTATTTGAGATATGAAATACAACTCTAGACACTTAAATTTTATTTGTATAAGTAACACTTAATTTTTTGCTATACAACTAAGCCATGCTATTTTATATTCAATTTTAATTTATTTGGAAAGATCATATTTTCTCAAAGGTATGTTAATAAATTATTTTAATTAAATGAATGAATTTTTAGCAAGTTTATTATCACTTTAACATCACTACAGTACGGTCGTAGAGTAGTGGCAGCCGTTATTCTTTGTTTTTATTATTTTCTTCACGATTGAACAATGCGCAAAAGTTCAGACCGCCTTTTAAGTTCAAGGAGGGCTGTATGACCATTTAAAATAAAAATATTTATAAAAGTTATTGAATATACTTACTTTTCCATCGTCACCTAATCTTAAGCAGGAACCAAAATCAGCGAGACGTATGTGACCGCTTGCGTCTAATAACACGTTGTCAGGCTTTATATCTCTGTGTAAACAAAAATAAAGTCAAATTAGAAAAACACGTTATATATTTATTTTAGAAAACGTAAAAAAAATTTGAAAGTAGCGGGACTCGAACCCGCGCCTCCTGGAAACCGACAATTTTATTTTATTTTAATTTTTGCGCTTCAAGCTAGGAGGGTATACGAACTAAACATGGTTTTAACATGGCTAAGGACACATCGTCGCCAATGAACCTGAACCACTCAATAACATTTGTCGTTAAGTTGTCGTTATCATCATCGTCATCATAATTGTTTCAGCGGTGGTGCACCGACCTGTGCACGTAGCGCAGCTCGTGCACGCTGTGCACGGCCAGCACCATCTCGGCGATGTAGAAGCGCGCCATGTCCTCGGGCAGGCGGTCCTCGAACTTGGACAGCAGCGTCAGCAGGTCGCCTCCGCAGTAGTAGTCCATCACTAGGTACTGCAATACAACACAACATACATACTCATTACAATATATCATATACTTGATTACCAACCAACCTCCCATCCCCCTTTTTAGCAGCACTACAATCAAAAGTCCGTTATAGAACTATGTAAATATTTCTCAATTGAAAATAACCATCAACAACAACAACTTGAAGCGATAATAATCTAGTTTAGGAGTTTTAAATTCTGATCTATTTTACTAATTCAGGTATCACAAAGTATTTATAAACAACATAATACAATATAAAATAAACCTGACCAGATTGTGTTCATCCTGAAACGCGTAATGCAGGTTGGTGATCCACCGGCGGTCCCCGAACACGAGCACATCGCGCTCTTCTTGAAAACACGCCGTGTCCGCTCTCTGTAACAATATTCATTAAAAATTGTATTAGGTACTAATTACTATACTATACATATTAATTTAAACATGCAAATAAATAGTACTGTAATAATAAACAATAATTAAAGTGACTACACAAAAAAAAATACAAACAAAACATAGCATAAAAATATGGCCGATGTCCAAGAATCAGACGACGACCACATTAAAAATATATACGTGACTTTAAAAGTTTCCTACCTTCAACATCTCCCACTTGTTCAGTATCTTCATCGCATAGACTCGATCGCCGGTGGTAGCCGATATAGTTCCTGCTGTTGTATTTACGTTTTCCGTGCCCTGCTATATATAAAGAAATATATTAATTCAAATTAGAACTACTACATCATTATGTTGGTGATAAGTATATTAATATTTAACTTAATGTAATAAAAAGTATGGTTTGTTATAATAAAAAAATATATTAAAAAAGTAAGTAGAAGTATAAAGTACAACACGTAGGGCTGGGGGCGTTGTTTGTTGTATTTGTATGTTTTGTTGTATTTTTATTACATTGTAGTGAAAGTTTGTTTAATTATTTCAAAAAATTCTGTGTTGAATGGCGGAACTCAACGCCGCGCTTTACCTCGACACCAGAGCGAAGAAACGAAAATATAAATGTATATAAATATTTCATTTCCTCGAGTGTGGATCGATTAATTAATAAAACATAAGTACATATAAATAACAAAAGTTACCTGCATAAACGACGCTCTAACAACGCAAACCTCCCCGAAGGCGCCCCGTCCGATCACTTTGACGAGCTCGAAATCGTCCCGCGATAACCTCAGACGTTTTAACGCTGTCGCAACTGGTTTCACTGTAATTTTTCAGGAAATATTTATGGAATTGATCATTTATAATTATCAATAATTCATTTTCTCTAATATTATACAAACATTTCTCAGCTTCAGGCTGTATCCCGCATGTAGCAGGGCAGAGGTAGCTAAGTGTTAAGACAATTTCTGCCGAAATCTGGAGGCATTGCGTGTTAAGTGGCAGAACTCAACGCCGACCTTTGAGTCGACACCAAAGCGAAAAAAATGAAAATATTAAATATTTAATTTCCTCGAGTGGAAATGGAACCCTCAATCCGTCGCATTTACAGACACAGGCTTGTGCCCCTGAGCAATAGTGATAAAAAAAATAATAAATTCACACCTATAACAATCAACAGACCAATTTGAAGAGTTTATCTTATACGTCATAATAGCCACATATGCCAACATACTACATACACGTCTATACGTGCAAAATTCCAAACACTTGAATATGCATTTGGCAAGAACGGCATGTCGTAAAAAAATATTTAAGGCGCTACGCCTTATAAAATCATAACATTCACATAAGAATTCAATTGGAGAACGGAGAGTCTTAACACCAGTTTCTATTTGTTTAGTTAAGTAAATGCGTAAATATAATAAAAGATGCCGTCGTGGTGCAGTGGCACAGCGTGTGAGTTGTGACTGTAAACACGACAATTGTGGGTTCGATACTCGCTCGGGGAAATGACTTATTTAATTTAATAATAATATCCTCGCTCCGTTAAGAAAATGTCTCGAAAATTCAAGGGTTAATATAGAAATTGGTGTCTTAAGACTAGGTCCCCTCGGTCTTCCCTGCTATATAACAGGATACAACGTGAAGCTAAAATAAATTTGAATTCATATTGGGAATCGATTCCCAAAAACTATAAATTCATCTATGGAGGCAATGTTTGTGAACCAGCTTAGCCCGCGGCCTAAACAAATCGACACAGCTGGCGTCACTTTGAATGCGGGTCACATAAAAAGCCGTTGATACTTTTATACATATCTCTGCCAAATATATATATTCAAATTTAAAAAATTAAAACTCATGGTGTTTCTCTTTAAAGGCATTTTTACCACATTTTTAAAATACCTCAGAAACGTTTTTGAACTTTTTTAAGGTCAATTTACTATATAATTACTTAAGAATACAAAAAGTTCCACTAAATCATCATTTCCGTTGCCTTTTAAAAAGTTTTGAATTCAGATTACTTTTAAATAGTGTCAACAAAAAAGAAAGATATCCTATCCGATCCTATTCTATAGCATTAATCCATGTCGGACAGGTCCAACAGAGACGCGGGGGTCAAAAGGTCGACGGTATTAGCGTTTGTAGCCCCCTTATCGAAACTAATATAGTATCATCTATCTATAGTACACGTTTCACTTAATAGCCTTTTTACACGCTGTATCCCGCATATAGATGTGTAGGCAGACAGAACATAGTATGAAAACACTCCGTTCCCTATTTTCCGCCGAATTTTCGCGACCTTGCGCGTTGAAAATTGCGAAACTCAACACTGAACTTTGTCTCGTTCCCCAAGCGATGCGATGGAATCGAACCCACAACCGTGGCGTCCACTTTCCGCTCTGACACGACGGCCTCACTTACCAGCTTCAATATAGAAAATATATTAAAGAGCGTTATAAGTATGAAATATCTCGTATCTATCTCAAGTTCGCGTTACACTTTCGTTTACAGTCTATTTATTTGCAATGAGAGATTAAGATTATTATTTTTTTTGTAATATGTTTAATTAACATACTTCATGTAGAAATATAACATTTTATGAAATAGCGAAAAAGAAAGTATTTTTAAACAAGTACAAGAAGGAGTTTATAATCACTTCGGCAGTATTTAAAACGGAGTAAATGTGTATCCGATGTGAAAATCATGAAATATTATTTCGATATATTTTTGAATGATGAAAACTAAAAATCATTATTGAATAAAATCATTATTGAATATAATGTTGAGGCCAGTCGTGGCGCAGCGGCACAAAGTGTGACTGTAAGCCGACTGGTTGTGGGTTCGATCTCCACTCGAGGAGATGAAATATTTACTTAAATTTATATTTCCATTTCTTCGCTCTGGTGTCGAGGCTTAGCGCGGCGTTGAGTTCTGCCACTTAACACGCAATGCCTCCAGAATTCGGCAGAAAGTGGGGAACGGAGTGTCTAAAAACACTAGGTTCCCTCTGCCTACCCTGCTGTGTGCGGGATACAGCGTGAAGCTGATTTATTTATAAAATGTAATATAGGGCTGTCATGCTAAAAAAATCGAATTCGCACTTACCATATTGAATAAAATCGGCAATTGCTTTTTCCCTCCGAAGGCTGCTATTGCAACACTCGTCGTATAAAACCAGCAGCATATCTATGAGCGTCTCCACGCTTAACCCCCGAGTTCTTGGACCTTGGAGCCTTCGCGAGACGAACATCGTTTCGATCTGCTTTAGTCGTTTTATGCCTAAAACTGAAAAAGAAAAGAGTTATACAATGATCGTATGTACATTTGTGAAGAAATGGCCGCATCATTTTAGGGTACGGAACCCTTTAAGGAAAATAGAAACCCTTATAATACCAATTTTTGTCCGTTCGCCGGTCTATCTGTCTGTCAAGAGCTTTTATCAAAGAAATGCTTGGAGATATCGAGTTGAAATTTAAACCATATACTCTAATCTACGGTACCACGAACCGGAACCGGAATCCGGACGGACCGGAAAAAATCGTATTCCGGCATTTAGCAGGTTAGACAGAGGGAACCTAAAACACTTCGTTTCCCACGCCCCATCTTTCGAGTTTGCATTGCATGTTAAAAGACGGAAGTCAACAATTTTTTTCTTGTTACTAGAGGGTGAAAAAATAGAAATAAATCATTCCCCCGAGTAGGAATAGAACTAATAGAATTAACAGTTCCGTTCATGATTGGAAATTGTTTAAAACATGTTAAAAAATGCACATAAGACAAAAACAAGGAAAACAACAAATTCCTAATTTTACAATATTTAATACACTCAGTCTATCATAAATTATAACTAAACAAATTTAGTTAGATCTTACACATTTCGTTGCACGTTCGTAAAAATGTCTCCCTTGGCTATTAGAACATAAACTTTGGAGAAGTAAACTTAAAACAAAAAAGTACCAAATCAAATATCGGAAATAATTACAAATATCGGCTCTTTATTCTCAAATTTTATGATATTTTTGGCACATTCCATTATTTGTGTCAATTTTTTGGATTGTGAATACGTCGTATATTTAAAGATGAAATACAAAATACACATATCCTGTATCAAAATTATTAATAATAATACTCCATATGTTAATAATATGACACCATCGAGGCGCAGTTGAGTCATGAATGACTGAACTCGGAACTGTTCGGGTTCAAAAATGCACAAGGGTGAATTATTATTTTAATTTTGTTTAGTTTTCTTCTGATAATACATCACAAATGTTTCTCGATTTTACTATAATATAGAGTTTAACTTATAAGCTTTCCCTTTGTCTCTATTCATTTAGTTTTACTGTATCTATTAGCGAAAACGGCATCGAAATAAGTTGTGTATTTTTAAAATATAACGATAAATTTTATATTTATTTCTAAGTTTCATTTGTACTACTTCACCTGCTACTTTAAGTTGTGTTATAAAAAAAAGTTTTTTTATAAAGATTACCAATTAAACGTAAAATTAGCTAGCTTCACGCTGCATCTCGCACACAGCAGAGGGTAAGGAACCACAGACACACTACAGGGTAGGGAACCTAGTGTTAAGACACTCCGTTCCCTACTTTCCGCCGATTTCTGGAGGCATTGCGTGTTGAGTGGCGGAACTGAACGCCACGCTTTGCCTCGACACCGGAGGGAAGAAATCAAAATATAAATTAAAACTGCGCCACGACTTTACTCAAATGTACATATACTTAGTTATACTCTCCTCATAATCATACAAATAGATATAAATTAATATTATAATTAAGACTCCAATTAAAAATATTCATTTCACAAATAAAATTCTTTAGTGTACGAATGTCCGAGTTCAGGCAAGCGGCAATAATTACATCTACTTTAAAAACTTATTTAGAAGACGTATAAAAATTTGAACGTAGCGGGACTCGAATCCGCGCCTCCTTGGAAACAAATTATATATAATAAATAAATATTTTTCTTTCCTAAGTGTGGAATAACACTTTAAAAATGTTTAAAAATACATCTACGTTTCTGTGGCTCTATTCGTTTAACAGTAAAAAAATATAAATAACATTATGTTATAATATGATAGAAATTGTGTGCATTTCATGGCAGCGTTGAATTGTGGCGTTTCAAAGCTTTAAAGGTTGTCGACGATTGTAGAGATTATAATAATTATTTGAAAACAGGATTTTGTGTTATTTAAATCCTTTTAGTATAATTTCTCCTCTATCTCTGTATAATTTTTTGATGCCAGTCGTGGCGCAGGGGCACAAAGTGTGACTGTAAAATGGACTGGTTCTGGGTTCGATCCCCATTCCAGGAATTGAAATATTTATTTAGATTTTAAATTCTTTGCACTAGTGTCGACGTAAAGCGCGGCATTGAGTTCCGCCATTCAACACGCAATGCTTCAAGAATTCGGCGGAAAGTGGGTAACGGAGTGCTTTAACACTAAGTTCCCTCTATCGACCCTGCTGTGTTGCGGTATAATTTCTATAAAATTAACTTGCAAAAATTCAAATATCACTCGTAAAAATATCTATACTAATATAAAAAAACGGAGTTTGTTTGTTTGTTTCAAGGCTAAAATCTCTGGATCTACTGGCCCGATTTACTTTTCTTTTTGTTTGTATGAAAGTTGCATTCTTCAGGAGTGCTATAGGCTATATAACATTACGATGTAAGTCTTAGTTAGCCTTAAACAACTTTAAATATATGTCAGTATATTTGAAAAAAATATTTTATTTTATTACTTCTAAAAAAAAGTTCGCGACACCCTATATCTCTATCTCTTACAAATAATCGATCATAGATTTTTATTTGACATGTATATTGAAACTTACAAGCGAAAGTTATTTTATCATCAAGGAAATTGAATCAAGATAAGATTCGATTTTACATCATGTGATTTGCACTTACACTTTTTGAGAAAATTTAAAAATTTAAATAATTCTACGCTCTGTTTACGCAAGCCTAGGCTCAAGTCCCGCTGGGGGCGCCCTTGAAGCCGATTACGTCCTATCATACAGCCACGTAGTATTCATGATTGAATGTATCAATCTGTTGGCAAATGCAGAATTATAAAAATATTATAAGTATGCGGGCGAAGCCGCTAGGGATCCGCTAGTACTATTAGATGCATGAAAGTATCTCGATCTAGTAACACAAATTGAAACACCCCGTTTTTTAACGAGAGGAACTACTTGCTAATGTTCAATTATATTTGCATCGACAAAGTCACCAAAGTATATTAAGTATTAAATAAATAGTAACAAAAACGAAACAAAACTAATTTGTGCAATCAACAAGTTCTAATTATATTATGATAGTGGTAAATAAATATTATCATTTACGTGACAAAACATTCTAACGAATAAAATTAAAATATATGTTAAAATCTAAATTTATCTATTTTATAAAAATCGATCTTTTGCCGGTTCTTCTCAGATTTGAAGCTTTAACTCTAGTGAACCGGTGATAAAACGTGATGTTTAAAAAAATATACATATTATAACTTTTTAATTTGAATAAAACTATTTCACTTAAAACTTAAAATCGACAACCCTAACCCACAAAAATAAAAGAGTAAATTAAATTAAATTGACCAAAACTCGTACGTCAACATAATTAAATATTACTTCACAGCACAACAATTTCAACATGGGTACAATCCACAGGAAACAGTGCCAAAACAATGCCGTACAAAGAGGATATCCCATAGCCTTTAACGAACAATAATACGGACCACTGTGCACCCATACCCATAGCCGACGGTGAATCAGTGATTATAAAATGTTAATTCATAACGTTATCTTCACGCATCTCTAATAACTTACGTGGTTGGGAGGTAAAAAAAATAGTGTTAGGACACTCCGTTTACTTTTTGCATCTGTTTTCTAGATATAGCACAATTGAATAGCGAAATTTAACATCGAAGCTGTTTTTAAATGTGACTGAGAAACAAAAATATTATTCAAATACAAACATTCTTTAGAGAAGTCATCGAACTGACAACCATCGATGTGCAGTCAGACGTTCATTTACTACGCCGGGATGTGCACAGTTAATTAGTATACACAATAATTAAGTAAAGTTAAACGATAGAACCTTGATTGTTTTAACTGTTTGTTTTGTTATCTCGCCTAAGTTGCGTTCTATGGATAAGTACTTTTATTCACTACTAGTTTTTATCTGCGGCTTTGTTCCCATGGTCAAATGACCTCAATATATGGGCCATCTAATGTAATAAAAAAATTTCAATTTGAATCAATAGTTTATGAGATTGGTGCGTTTAACCGAACAAACTCTTCAGCTTCATAATAAAAATGTAGACGGGTGATTTTGTTTCACTACGGACATTTAACGCATATAGAAGAGTAAGTGGGAAGAGCCTTGTATTAAGAGACTCCATTCTCCACTTTATGTGCATTTTAAAGACAAAATATACGTGATTGTTAAAAAGTTTGATACATGCTTGTTATCATACCGTAGTTGTATTCTACGATATTTACTATTCTCTAGGTAATAAATTATATACAATTTTAATTAATGGTAAGTTCCGCTTGTCCATTTGACATCTATACGCCTGATTGAATGGTATAATGGAAAGAGGCTCATTTTAATCAGAGCACTTAGTAATTATTTTCTTGGGTTGCCATTATTTAGTTCAATAATTATATTGCATGTAAGTGATATTTAATAATGACTACTCAAATATATTTTGAAAAAATCAGCTTCACGCTGTTTCCCGCACACAGCAGACGGACGGACGGAGAGAGAACGGAGCGTTAAACGCTACTGTCTCTAAATACGTCTTTCGCCTCGTCCACTGTCATCAACATCTTCATACATGACCTTCGGGGGGTCCTGATGCTTTTTACGTTACCTTCCTTTATTAACTTTGATACTGTGTTTTCGAAGGTCAAGTGAGGTCTCCCCCTACCTCTCTTATCGCTCACTTTTCCATCATAAGTCTTTTTTGCCATTCTTTCATCGTTCATTCATTAGACGTTCAAACCAGCTGAGAACGTTTTTTTTATTTTCTGACTGCGTATATCCTACGGAGAGATCACATGTTCGAAAACTATACGATTATCTTCATAAAATTTCCTTGATGATACAATACTTAGGAATAACTGGGGAATGGTGTTTCTTAACACTAGATCCCCTCGGCATACTCTGTTGTATGTGGGATACAGCGTGAAGCTGATTGAATAACAGTCAATATCTTCGTCAAATAATAAAAGGTGAAATATCACCTTGGAATTTACTATTATTTTTTCTCTAAAAATATCTTATTGTGATTAATTTAAAAAAGATATACAGTATCGCGCACTTTATTTTGGAACTTATAAAAATGGCTAAAAAGCATCCAGATGTATGGTAAACAAAATAATAAGTGCGTATACTACTGTAAATGATGAATAGCGTACTTCACATTACACTCTACCGTTCAACGGTACGTGTTTTACGCAAAAAGAGACTCAATCTTGACGTACTGATTATTGATAATTTCAGCTTCACGCTGTATCCCGCACACAGCACGGTAGACAGAGGGAACCTACAGTTAAGACAGTCTGTTTCCCATTTAACGCCGCATTTTGAAGGCATTGCATACTGAGTGGTGGAATCCAACGCCGCGTTTTTTGCCTCGACACGAGAGCGACGAAATGAAAATATCAATTTAAATAAATATTTATTTCCTCAAGTGGGGATCGAACCCAAAGCCTATCGCGTTTAGTCACACTTTGTGCCCCTTGCACCCCGACTGGAATACTAAAGAGTATTATTTTCTCAATCAAACCAGGTACATGTATACATATACTAAAAATAAACATATCTCACGAATGTAAACACAAAATGGCAATCGAAAATGTTACAAATAAAAGCCTGCTAAGTGTTACGTTGAAAGGTTCAGAATCCCTGGACTATTTATAAAGTCTTTGTTTCCCTCCATTTGTAATATACAAGTACAACATCTGGCACTCTGTTTTTACCCTGCCTTGAGAACAAATGTGCTAATTTTTATTTATTGCTTGCAGTATGTGACTTTTTTATTATATTTTTTTCTTTTTTTTTGTATTGTTAATAATATAAAATATTTTAATATATGTTATTATATGAATAACATGTGATAAAAAAAGCTATTAATTATTATGTAATCATTCTTAAAATGAGGAAAATAATAATAGGAAATATTAATATTTCCAAGTTTTACATGTAAATAACATTATAAAATGTTTTGTGGAAGTGATGCATTCATATAATAATATTGTATCAATTATTACTACTTTTGGTAGGATTAAAAAAGTAGTAGTTTATTTCCTCGCTATTGTAATAAGACAAGACATTGATATTTTGCATTTGACATACAATGTCTCAAATTTGGACAGGAAGTGGAGAATTGAGTGTCTTAACTGTATATTATACAGTCTAAAGGAAACAAAACAATAATAATATTATTTAGATACATTCAGACTATAAAAAAATCTTTCGTGTTATATACATACAGATAATGATAATATACATCAAGTACTAAGGATATCATAAGTGCTTGTGATATTGCAAAATCAGTGCCTATATGATATGCATTTTGAGTAGAAGTATTGTTTAAAATAAATAAATTATTATTTTATCAATTAATTATTATATTATGTAATACAAAAATAGGCTAAGCAGAAAAGGAGATGTCAATGTCAGGAAGTTATCCACTTCTTAACTTAATTCCAAACATTACATATGCAGAAATTAAAATAATTTATTTTTCCACAGTGGTCACAGATCCGGAACCAATATGCTAATAGTCTGGGGCACATTTGCACCACAATTGTTATTAATATTAAGAGTTATTTGCTAAAATTATAGTTCTTGTATTGAAAAAAATATATAACATAAATAGCAATCATTGAAAACCAGATTGAGATAGAAACACATAATTATTAAAATTGTTATTTTTTTTAAAAATCATACAGCAACTTTAATAATTAATCATTAAATTTTAGTTAAAAATTTTAATTTTCAATAGCCTAAAAAAGAATCCCAACATTTCCGCTAGACACATTTACTTTAATCTGTTACATGTTGATAATGATAATGACCAAAACATTACTAAAACAAAAACATGTTACAACTGATAATAGTTTTTCATAATATTTATGTCTCTTTGTATAACTATTTTTTAATATTTTTAGTTTTAAGCAAATTTAAAATGGTTATTACTTCCACAAAAAATTCAATCATCTAATTTACAATTTCAACTCAGCATTGTAACTATTGAAGTTCATAAAACTATAGAATAGAATAGAATATACTTTATTGTATACAAAAATTTAAACACAGATGAAAAAAATATAAACAAAAACATACATGTAAAGGTGGTGTTATTGCTTCAAGTAATTTCTTACACATAACATTTGGTAAAAATAAAAAGACTTTTAAGAAAAATAAGATAAAAAGTTAATAATACTATGTGCACAAAACGGAAACAAAATATATAAAATATTCCATGGGCTTTTAATATTAGATAGATAAATAATTTACAAACCATAAGCAAACTATAATACTAATTAATTAATAAATATTTTCTTTTAATAAATATCATTGACTAATAATAATAAAAAAATTTATAATCAAAGTTTTATTCATGATTTAATTAAAATAGTTATAACTATGAAATTAACAATCATTCTTACCTGGTACATTATTTGTTGGGGCCAACGCCCAATCAGGGGAGGAATCCTCTTCATCAGACATGGTGCTACACTTATCTCACAATCAAATCACCAAAACACTGTATGGCATGTCCTCTAACACTTACACTTAATGAGATTCACACGTAAAATTAATAACACCTAATGTTTGTTGTATTGGTCCGAATATTTTGCTCCATTTTTCAATTAAGTTCCTGTAATTGTTAATAAGTGCTAAGTACCTTATTAAATCTTATTTTTAGTTAGTAAAAATAGTGTTTTTAACAACAAATGTATAATAAATATTAATCGGAATATACAGAATTAGCTGTGAAAATAATATTTTATTTATAGAGACTGTCACCCAATTGAGTGGGTGTTGTCCAAACTATAGAGTTCTAAATTAGGTAAGTATCATATCACTCTGAATATTTACTTCAAAACAAATGTAATATTTGGTCTATTCTTTTACCAAAAGTATAATATATAGTCTTGTAAATAAATGCTGCACTGAAGGTCCAGTGAACAGGCTAACAGGAAATCAAGGGTTTTCACCATTGTCTACTTATTCAAAGGCAACTAATGCTTTCTATTCGTATATTACAAGGTTGCGAATGTCAGTCGATATTAGTACGCTTTCGCAACCTTAGATTTGAACTTTATTTAGACAGCATAGCATTATATACACAAAAAAAACTAAAGCTGAAAGCCGATGACATATCGATACGTTTCCGCATTATGACTATAAATAAAACATAATATAAATTTACGAATTAATAATATAGCTAATTGGCTAATTAATATGATTTTTTACGCACTAAAAATTTGTTGTAAGGGTTCAAATAAGGTAGCACAAATATCTTAACCTAAATTTATTCTATCGATTGTTATGCAAAAACACTACGATGAGTCATCAATGTCATTATTATAGCACAGTTACATTTTATATCTGAAATATTCACCTGGCTAAATTTTAAACTTTAGGTACTTTTAGATAAAACTATTATTTTATAGCATGAAAATAATTTTCGAGTCTTTCGAAAGCAGACATTTTCCTCGGGGAGTCGAAGAAACTAAAAATGTTACCAGAATCATAATGATAATTGTTATTTAGAAGAAGAATATTTTGTTAGATTAATAAAAATATATATTCTGTAATATACAGAAAATAAAATATATTTATAGAACTGTTTATCATATATTTTTTAATAGCTTTTAAAAATAGTATAAGTGATGTACTTGTAAAGTACTGTAATTAAAAAATATATGTAAGTAAGTGTCGATTTAATCCATATTGTCGGGAATATCTATATATTTTATAATTCATTTATATCCACATAGTTTTACAATTATTCTACTTTTATATAAATTTATTGAAAATAACATCTATTGAAGAAAACAATAAGTGTTAGTATGGACTTTCCAATCTCTTGTATTTAAACAAAAGCCTTTTTAGGAAATTAGGTGAAGTAAGTACATAAACCTGCATTTACAAGCTTTATAAATAAACATTAATGAATTTACTCAGATTTTCCCTTTACAACTTATAACTTTTTCGTTCCCGTACCTTATAACTTAACTTAGTATTGAAATTGCTAAATTCAGAAGTCGTCAAACTGGCAACGTCCTTGCTTGAAATAACACCGGAAATACCTAAAGCTAACGTTCTTGTTTTTATAATTTAATTATAAAAATAAGAAATATTTAGCATTTTTTGCATAGCGTAATATTTTATTAAAAAGAAATCAATTTACTTTGAAATTTTTTTTTATAAATTACATTTTAGGATTTTTACAATAAATTCCATTTTAAAGAGTGTCTCAACTGACAGAGCGTCATTGTACGTAATGGAGTCGATCTTTTATTCGACAAAGTTGTGATTGAAGTTATTAAGGGTTTTTATACAAATATCACATAAAATAGTGTATAATTGTGTATTATTGGAGTGAAGCATAAACGTAGAAGTGATTTATGGATACCAAGGCTGAAAAAACGTGTATATACAACCTCATTTTTGCCCCAATGGTATGTGTGCCATCAAAATATTTTGGAAAGTTCACTATAATTCTATTTACAACGTGAGATTAAGAAAGTAGCTACTGTATAAATCTAGTTTAGATTCAGTTCAACAAAGTTCTCGTATTAATATTTTGTAAAATCTTTAAGAACAAGCAAGTATTCTTAAGCTTTGTCATTCGCGTAACTGGGTAGCTGCACGAAAGGTCATGCATTCATTTGTCTTTTTATTTTCAGAATGATTGTAATGCAAGTGCCAATATGGGATTATTAAGTATACGCTAACATAACGTAAATACTTATTTTGGTTGCCCAAACACGCGGGTTAATGGTTTTACGAGGGCAAGTTTGTTATCCAACGTCAGATGAAGGGATGGCTTCTGACCAACCTGTGAAGAAAAAGCAAAGAATTGATGGTCCTGACATTGACGATGGGAGTGACAAATCTGCTGAGGATATACTCACTGATATTTACGATTCTGAGACACCACCTGCTGATAATTCTGGAGATTATACATCGAGGAATGGTGAATCTCCAGATAGCGGGACCGTGAGCGAAGATGCAGTTGACTGTTCTTCTATTTTAAGGCTCCCTAGTGATACAAATGTTGATATTTTACCTTCATGCTCCAATGATATCCCTCACTGGACTGCGGCTGATGATACACTTTTGGCAGAACTAAGAATTATACAAAATGCGCTAGTTGGACAATGTTTGTGTGGTTTTGATGAAAATTCTCTCTGTCAACTATTTGACAGGAGATTACATATAGCATCGTGGCCAATAACATGTTCCCTTACTTACCTGTCAACTATGCAGCTTATGTTTGATATATATCTGAAGCAAAACAACACAGGCACTATATGTTCAAGGTTGATGTATGCATGTGACTTGTTTGTGAGGAACAGACATGATTGGATCAGTGAGGTTGTGGAACTATCTGAACATAAAAGTAAGTTTATAACATTTGTAGCGTGTAGAGTATTAGCTAGCTTTCTAATTGTTTCCAAGGATACAGTTGATGAAAATTGGTTACAACAAATAACAGAAAATATATATTTGTTTGATAGGATAAATAGGATCACAGTACAAAAAATCAACTTCAGCTTAGACATAATTAAAAGGATAGTTGAATGGAAAGATGTTGAGCAGCATCCATTAGAGGAGAGTAGCCTTGTAAATACAGCTGGTAGTGTCCAAGTGGCAGAGGATAATCCCTTCAGAAGTGGTCCGAGTTGTGGTAGCAGTAGTAATAGTGCACAAATCCCGTCTAGTTCCCGTAGTGATAATTTACATAGTGCTTTCTCTAATTTACAAACACATAGTACTTCACCTTCAACATCCTCAGGTGATAATGGTGATAGTAAATCTGTACAGTTTAAACTTAGCGAGCCAGTTTTAAAATTTCCTCTTGATACATCAAATACTAGTATGGACCATTCTGAATCACCTGAACCTCCCCAGGCAAGAATAGAGAGAGTCAATGAACATGGTTGTGTTACGGTTATACTGACTGACTCTGAATCCTTTGATACATCCCATATAAAATGTTTAACGATAAAGACTTTAGAGCATCACTGGCCAATATTGGTTAAAAATATGAAATTGCTTCTTCTAAGGTACCTGAATTTATCTAATGCTGAAAATTGTATATTAACATTTTTTTCCCTATGGGAGAACATTATTAGTGTAAAGGCGAATCTCTCAGTAATAGATACAAAACCATTTTATGCAGACTTACAAGGATTTGTTGACCTTCTGCGTAACACAATGCTGCCAAGCTTAATATATACACAAATACTCAGTTTGTTCAATGAGGTTCTCTGCTATGGCTCGACACTGGCTCTTCAAGATATTTTGCCTGAAGAGATATGTTGTCTCGCACATTCTATTGTAAGATATGTTAAAGACTTTCGATTACTAAGTGAAATTAGGGTTGAAAGCAGCAGGAGTGGCTTTGGTTTCTTGGGCCACGATTGTACAGTCATCCGTGATTATTCTCTAGGACCTGAGGTAGCACCATTGTCTTCATCTATCCAATTAGTAGACCAAAGTTATGGTGACGAAGACAACGATGATACATCGCAATCTCGTAGTGAAGTAGATAAAACTATGTTACAAAGAATGTCCTTGTTAGTTCTAAAGTCAGTAGCAGTCACTGTGAAAGAAATGCGTTGTGATTCCTCTGACAGTTCAATAGATTCATCAGATTATAATGCAATTCAGGATATGCAAATTGTAGAAAGATCAATTAGAGATGTATTGAAAAAATTAGATGTATTCATTAGAAATCGATTTGAATTTCATCCAGAAACACCTTTTACAAAGATGTTGATCCATCTCTTTAGTGAACAAGATGATTATCTTATAGAGTCCATGGTGTGCACTTTAGATATTACAGTAGGTATTGTCTATAGGAATTCCATGTATCCCGACTTAATACCCATGTTGAATCCTATCATATCTTTTATAGAGTTCCTCAAAGTAGTGTCCCATGATAGCGATGTTTTATTAGATTATCTTGTAAGTAATGAAACATGTTTTTTGTTGTATTTGTTAAGGTTTCTAAAATATGTCAGAAGGAATTGGCCTAAGTTCTTGGAGTCTTGCCAACAAGCTGACTCAGGAGGTACGAGAGGGTTAGATGATACAATGAGGGTTTTAATTCGGTTGCGCTTACAAATCAGTAGGCTTGTATCGAAATCTCTATTTCCATATAATATAAGCCCTGTATTACGGCTCCTGGAGGTTTGTGAAAGTTTATATGAAGGAAATGAGTTTAGCTGAAAAAAAAAACTTTGGGGCTTATATTAATTAGCAATGGTACAAATGATTACTTTTTCTTCTAAATCATAATATTGTATATAAAAAAGTGTAATTTAATGTATGTAACAACTCTTTACATTAAGAATGCATTAATTATTCAACAATGAAAGTTTTAATCAAAATATCTTATAAATAATTTCTATTTTGTTATTATTATAATTATATTTTTTTGATGGTAATTAAATGAAAACGGTTATAACTTTCACTTGAAAATTTCTTTAAGACTGGCAACATAATTGACATTCCAAAATTTGTTGATTAGCTTAGATTTAAGTAATTATTAGATTTGAATATTCAAGTAATTTATATTAATTATAATGTTGTAATTTTCGTGTCCATATAGTAATTAACTTACTTATTGATGTCTTCCCAGATTAAATGTTTTTTTTAGTAATCTTCAATATTGTTACACATTTTGTGTTGATTTGCAAGTATTTTTGATAATAAAAAAACAACATATATTTTGTATACTTATTTATACAAATTATAACAAAAAAAAAGGAAGTGGATTATATGAAATAACTATTTAAGTGCCTTATTGCAACATTATTGGTGCTTAACACTTTATTGTAGTGTATATGTACTTTACATTTGTTTACGATAAATAATAATTTAATTTATCATTAACTTAATATCTAAGGTAATTTAGCACTAATTTATTATATTATTTTGTATATTTGTAGCTGTAATGCATATAAAATGCGGGTTTTAATTATGTTTTCTACTAAATTATATTTCATGTCACAATGTAAATATATTGCCATCAATTACCATTTAATATGTAACTTTAATCAGTATTAATACAATATTATAATTTATATATATATACATACATACATATACATACATGATTATATATAGTTAATAATTAATAATTTTTGCTTACTTGATAAATTCATTAAATTGACTGCGATCTTATATTTTTTTTTTTCATCATTAAAAATAATTTGAATTTATCAAGTATGAAAACACATTTATTTAAACCTCAGTAATAGTTTTTCATTGGATAGTTATAATTTAATCTTGAATCTCAATTATGTTCAATAAATAGAAACTATCAAAAGTATACAACAATATTAAACTAATATAATATTAGAAAACAAAATGTACTTTAATAATAATCTTGCCAATAATATTATAATCATAAATAACAAAATTATTTTCAATAATTTAAGTTTCAATGTAAAATATTATAAAAATAAATTTAAAAATTGAGAATAAATGAAATGTATTAACTTGATTTTTCTAAATAATTATCACTTATATCATAAAATTCGGTACAATAGAAGTGACATCAAACATATCCAAAGTTTTTTAGTTTTAATTTCTTGTTCATTAATTTATCACTGATCAAGCTTTTTTTTCACTTTTTCTGTACTGTATTATGAGTTGTTTATACATATTTGTTTTTGCCTTATTGTCAGACATATCTGAATAGCTAATATTGTATTGTTAATATTGTAATAATGGTAAATTAAAATAACAATAAAACAAAATATTTTTGTACATGATCCATAGTATTTGGTTTAATTTCAAATATCATGTTTTTCTTGCTTACATAGGTCTTCTGAAATTAAGGTAATGTCTACATTATATACAAATATCCTCTGTCACCCCAAACCTGATAACTAGTTAATGAGTTTGGATACATATACATATTGCCCTATATCTGCTCTGTTGACGATAAAAAAATATTTTTCTATTTCTATGCCTTTTTGTTAATTGCTAGACCTCAACAATGCACCTTATTTAACCGATTTTGGAAAATGAAATTACTTTTAATTCGAATTTTAAAATATTGTTTAGTTTAACCCAACCTATTAATTCCCAACTCCCACTGCACGTTGACCTGATTATACAGTGTTTTTGTCATCACCACTTTAAATGAAGCCACAATTTTAACTACTCTATAAAAACCTAATACAATTAAAACAAAAAGATTTTTCCAAAAATAAAAAAAAAATAATTTTGAAACAAAATAAATAAAATGATCATTGTAAAACACCATTTGGCTAGAATGATGCATGTAGACACAAACTTATCAAAGCAGTAACGCCGCACACGCCTTGTTCATAAAATTGAATCGTAGGCAAAGGCGGCGATGTTGAATTGCGTAAAATAGAACTAGAGATATCCCTTTCCCGTTCAAGTGTGTTTTTATAGAATAAAAAGGGACAGATCGGCGACGATTGGTAGTATTTTTGTAGGAGTAGGCGCTTAAGTTATTGGTATGCATTTGTAGCTGCGTCAGACGAAATATAGTATGGATAAACATCGTGAAATGTTAAACTGTTGAGGTATTTATCCCGTAAAAGGAGCGCAGACGTTTCGACCTTTATTATACATATTTACAATCTTTATAGTATCTGACTGAAGACGCGACGGTTGTGGGTTCTATTTTCACTCCGTAGATTTTTTTTTTCACTTCCTCGTTCTGATACCAGGAAAAAATTGGCGTGGTGTCTTAACGCTAAGTTAAAACATTCCAAAGCAAATAAATGAAAATATGTGCTGGGAAACAATAAAAGTGAAATTTCATCTTGGGCTATTTCGCGAAAGAAAAAAAATCTATTTCCTCCGTCTATATAGAAGTTTCATTTGAAAAATATTAAACTAAAAAGACTAAACAAAACAAAAAAAAAATTGATAATACACGTACTTGCTTATTCATTTATCTGAGATTCAAAAAAGTTTTTGTTTAACTATTTTTGTACGACTCTAGGGTGGAGTGTGTTTCTTTTTCAACAGCCATTCTGTTTGCCCTTTCATATCATCAAATAGTGCAAAGATGGAAATCTCCGGCCTAGTTTATGAGAATAGTCTATTTAGAGCGAACTAGGCCAGCTCCGCCGCTTGACCTGATGTTTTATTTTTTTCTATTATTATAGATATTTGTTGTCATGTTCTAGATTCAGGTATATTTAGAATGCTTATAAAATTGTATGTGTTGAAAATAGACTTTGTCAAATTTATTTATTTAAGGTGGCCTTTCAGTTACTTGTATGGCATTTTATTTCATTGCGATACTTAGTAACAAGACAAAGCGCTGGGTTGAGTTTATCTACTCAACACACTGTTTCGAAAATTCGGCGGCAAGAGGGGAAGTGTTTTAGCACTAGGTTCCCTTTGCTGAACGTGCTATATAGCGGGATACAGTGTAGAGCTAAAATATGATGTTTGATTATTCGATTAAACAACACATGTAATATAATAATAACGCAATTATTAGTATGCATAAAATTTATATGTTAAAAATAAAAACCTATATATAGATACATAAATTTATCCTATTAACGTTCATCAAACAAATCTGTTGTAGTCGGAAATCGAACTCACAATTTTTCTTTTACCAAATTTACTAGCACCAAGGCCAGTCCAGAACCAGTGTGAAAGTTAATTCAATATTTTTTTTTCTCAATATTCTTCAGTTAGACACAAAATATTTGGACTTATAAAAAGTTTGCCGGAAGCGACACTCGCGTGATATGCATTATTAAAGGTAAAGGCGCAACGATCGATTGCGTGCTACCTGGGAATGGGGATCGAGGAATTTGGTTGCAAATTATGAGGATGTTTTAATGGTATATATCCTTTATGGTGGGTTGAAAGGTTTTAGGCTTCTGGGTGTTATTATTATTTTATTTAGTGTTAAATATATTATCTTTTATCAATAGGCGTAAGTCATAACATTGGATATATTTGGAAAAAAATGTTTTTTTTTTATTTTTAGCTCATTTTGTTTATATGTAAGTATAAACGCCATCAACAACGGGTGTTCAAAATTTTGTACGGAGTACGGAGTTAGTGAAATGTCTTGGCTTATACTAAAATGTTATATGTAGGGAAGAAAAATTGCCAAACATATCTTGCATATTTATAAAATAATACAATCTCTCACTCAGTTTCATGATTTTAAGCCCGTATAGAAGGTTAGACAGAGGGAATCTAATATTAAGACACTGCGTTCCCTATCTATCGCCCATGACGGAACATAACGCCGCGCTTTATTTCCCTTCTTTCTTCCAATTCGAGATTGAAATCACAACCGTCGCGTTTACAATCACACTGTGCCACGTTTCAAATTAATAATACGATAAATCATGTTATTTTTAATATCATCTAAAAAAATCCAATATAAAACCTACTCCACTTGACCTATTACCCCGGCTGTGACCTGATACAGTGGAGTGTCGCTAGTTCGCTAGTCACTGCACACGTATTACGGCATCCAGATTAATTGCATGACTTGCTCCAATTAAAATTTAAAAGGAAGACTGCGTGGCAGTGCCAACGCTGTTGTACTAGCGTAGGTAAGGAGGTCGTTATGACACTTCAAATGATTTAAAAAACGTTATTTTTTTATTTTGTATTATAAAAAAAATATATCGACGTTTGTGGTTTTGTGATTGTCACTCACTGTGAATATCTTAACGTAAATAAATAGAATAGATTTTATTTTTTAAAAGATACTTTTCATTGCTTTAGTAGCTATGAATAACATAGGTCAAACTGTGGGTATATTATATACATCTTTGTGGCCAGTTGTAGTGCAAGGGCCCAGGCGTGCTACTACTGTGAACGCGACAGTTTGTGGATTTGATTCCCACTCGAAGAAGAAATTGAATATTTTCATTATTGCAGTGGTAGAGTCAAATGTGACGTTAATTTTGGGTACTCAACACAATACGAAAAATGGGAAACGGAGTGTCATATATAAGAGCAATTTGAGCTTGTGCTTAATTTAATAGTAGGCTAGGCTGAGGGAACCTAGTGTTAAGATATTACTAAAGAATACAACTTTGTTACATGGTAATTAGCCTAAGATCCCAGGGCCCCTAAGACTAATAAGTGGAAACCATCAGTACCATCTTAACTACATATTGGACTGACAGTCCTTAAAATTTTAGCTTAGCTAAAATTACGTAGGTCAGGAAGCCCTGGGATCTCAATTTAAAACCAAAACACTATTTTTAAATGATTATTATATTATGAGTACTGACGTTTTTCGATGAAAACAACACGCACACTTGTGGCACCCTACCCTACTAGTTCAGAAAAATAGTTCAAGTGAGGTATCAGATGGAAGGGCTCTGCCTAAGTTAAGCTTGAATTTCAAAAAAAGCTCGACATGGAGATTTCTGTCCAAGAGAGACTTACAGTTGTTTATATATATAAAAAGGGCACAAAAAACAAACTCATAATATTTAATATATTTATTTTTCGTAGTCAGACTTCTTTTCAAGGTATCCATATTATTTGAATAATTATTATATTATCATGATTTTTAAAATATTGTACACACAATAATTAACATTTAGTGGATTTACACAGATCTAGTGGATTTAAAACTATTTGAAGGTAATAATTGTTTTCTAAAATATTGAAGTCTTGATAATTTTGTATCTTTTTTTTTAGAAATAAAAACAGCAAAGTAGTGTTGTTTAATAAAATATATATGCTCTTAAGAATTTAAACTATTCAGTTTAAATTATCATCCTTTTATTGTACATCTTACATTCATATAAATAACAAAAAAACTAGTCCATGCAAATACATACATATAAAATCATAAGTAATCGTCATACACACAAACAAACAAATAAAAAAAAAACAATAACTAATCTGACTCACTAAAAAGATACCTAACTGGTAAACAACGATGTTTCACGATATATGTTATCCAAACAAAAAATACACAACTTTTTTTGTTACATAATTTGTTTTTTTTTACAACTTTGTTTTTTTTATAATTTGACATGTCAAAGATCCGAACACATTGGACCTGTTTAATAATTATTAATAATATTTATTATTATTATTATTTTACAAACATTTCATGACTTAATTTCTACCAATTACATTTACGTAATATTCTCTAACGTCCAATATTAATAATCATCCCCTACGTCAATCTTCGATTGTTCCATATATCTATCGATAGATTATTAATATCGGGTAAAGACATTATTTTGACCAAACACTACTGTCAGTTTAGTAAGTACAATACAGCGTCGATTATCCGAACGTCGATCAACCGGAAAGCCGTTTATCCGAACTACTAAGTCCGACACTTGTTAGAAATATTACTTGTTATTTACACTCGTTGATACTTCATAGAAGACGCCTTATAAACTAAATCTCGATTAAAAATGCTTAAATTAAATTAGACGTTGAAGTGAAAATATAAGATAAGGATATAATTTTAACCTAATAGCAATTCGCTTATCCGAACATCCGTGTTCCATAATTAAATCGGATAATTGACGCTCTATTAGAATTTTCTTTTGGCAATCACAATTATAAAAAATATTATCACATACTTACCTATATTTTAATCAAAAACATTAAACCGCTAAAAATCGAGTCAATTAAATGTCACAATAAGATTGAATTTCTCTATAAGAAGTGTAATATACTAGAGTTGTTAAAAAGAACCTATTATTGTAAAAGCAAGACACTCTATTCTCTACGTTTCGAGTTTCCAGATTTCGAGACATTTCGTATGGAGTGGCGAAATCCAATACCGCCCTTCGTCTCACAAGATCAGGGTAAATCAAAATATAAATATTTTAAATTATCATTTCCCTGAGAAAGAATCGAATAAACCATTATTTGGATAACAAATCTCATGTTCCGCTATCACTATACAATTACATAGCACAACAAAACCTACATACATACTTCATACAATCAAACAAACAAACAAACGAACTTACAAAATAACTCAGGTATCATAGTCCTCGTCTATTTGCAAATCTCCTGAATTCAAATGATCTATATCCAAACGAGGCACTACAGTAACAACTTTAGCTTCAATGTTCTTCTTCATATCAAACTTAGACTTAGAGTTCTGTCGCTGCAACTTCTTGTCTTTAACACCGACTATATTAGCTACTGCTGTGTCTAACACTTTTATTTCCGGCTTGGTTAAGTTCTTTGAGAAGTCAATGTTCAGTATTGGGGTTACGGGGGTGCGGGGTGGTGTGTTTTGCCTTACATCTATATAGAACGCGGGGTTGTGTTCCGCCTTTGGCACAATTACTTCTGGGTTCTCCACCGGCGTCAAATTGGTCAAATTAACATAACTAGACGTCGACGGCTGAGGGCTCGCGTACGTTGGATTCACTTTAATCACACTGTTGTGTTGTACTTCATCTGTTAATAGCGTTTCTTGGTAGAAATTAGCTGTAACAATTCCTTTATCTTCTTTCTTTGTTAAATCTATGGCTGTTTCTGATGTGATTGTTTCGTTTTTGGGCTTTATGTCGATTTCAGCGGACAACGCCCGCCTAAAGTTTTCTTTTGGAGCTGTTATAATTTGTTGTATTTTTACGTCGGAGCTGCTAGAACTGTTTGAGTCTTCTCTGGCTATCCGTCTTGGTACTGAGGTGTCTGAAAATCTAATAAAAACACAATATGTTAATAAATGGTAACATAATTATATTTTTCAGTTTTATATTTTTTTAAATATAGGTACAGGCCAAGACGTTAAATTCCGCCAGCCAAAGCGTAATATCTCAACATGAAATGATGGTCGAGTATAGTATGTTAACACTAAGTTCTGAAGATGCGCCTAGATAATGAAAAGATATAGTAAATAATTAAATGTACTTGAAATTTCTGAATTCTACTCATAGTAACCTTACTTGTTAGAGATAATAATAATAAAAAAAACATAAATCCAACACAAAAAGACATGAAATTTCTAAAAATAGTATTATCATGATCCTTAATCATATATATGTACGATACATTTCTCGCGAAATGAAACTATTTAGTAATTGATATATCCGTATCTTTTTCATATCAAAGAAGTACAAGAATATATTGCCAACAAAAAAAAAACATGATAAAGTTTAAAAAATATTTGTAAAAAAAAAATACTTTATATTTATTTAAAGCAATACTTTAAAAACTTATGTCGGTCGTTCCTAGACAAGAGAGAAATGTTAAAAAAAAATTAGAATTTGGTATGTCATTTGACATAGATATATAATAAAAAATATTATTTATTTACAATAACATCAGGTTAATAGTTAAGACACAAAAGTTAGTGATATTTTGAATAGTCAACAATATGAATTAAAACGTATAATCTACATATTTATCTATAATCATAACAATAAATATAATAAAGAAATACATATGTACACTACCATTTAGCAGGAAATTTCCTTGATTGTGCTCTTTAAACTGATTAAAGATATGGTTATGCTAGGGAATTAGTTAGTCAAAATAAAAGGAACATTACTAACAAATCTAATAAAATATATTTTTAGCTGCACATACTAGGGTAGGCAGAGGTAACGTGGAACCAAGTGTTAAGAAACTCCGTATCGCACGCAATTTCCGTCGAATTTTTGTAGCATTGTGTGTTGAGTGGCGAAATTCAACGCCGCGCTTTGCATTCTTACCACAGCAAGTAAATGAAAATATTCAATATTTCATTCTCCTCAGTTCTACCCAAAACACAAACACACAACAGTCGCATCTATAGACTTGTCCCCTGCATCACGATGGCTACATAAGTAAACAAAAATATATTTATATAAATTACCTAGACGAATTTGGAGAACTTTCACCACTCAACATTTCTCTTTCTTCCGCTGCTGTAACATCGGGTATGTTTTTAACCTGAAATAGAAAAAAAAATATAAACATACAATAAATATTTTATGGACAATTGCTATTGTATTCTTCCTAAAATAACTACTAAAGTATAGCTTTAATTTTCCTCAATGTTTAAGTTAAAGAATGTATCTATATGCTGTATTCTGTGTATGATGCATATATTAGTTATCAGAGCAAGAAAATGAAAATAAATTATCCCTCCATGTGGGAATGGCACCCACAAGTGTCATGTTTACAATCAGATGCTGTGCTACTGCGGCCCCTTCTTTGTTTTCAATAATATAATCTAGTCTTCATACCTGCCCTCTACATACCCTGCTACATACGGGAATACATACAGTGTGAAGGTAAATATAAAATATGTATGTAAAGCAAATAATAAAATTTAAACATTATTTATCAAACACATCATTTGTTAAAGGGTAAAACCAATTAAGCTTATATAGAAGTCATTAACTTCCCAACTTAAGTAACATTGTGACAAATTTTATTTTTGCATTTAATAGACTATTATAAATGATATGGGTATTATTAAAAGACAGGTTTATTGACAATGTCCAATATTTGTAGTATATGTTTTCTCATTAACATAGATGATTAAAAAGCAATTATGTCAAAATTATAAATATGCCTGCAAATTTAAATTCTGTCACTTAATTAAAATATTATAAAAATAAATTATTTCTTACCAAATCCCTTAGAAAGTCAAACCGCGACTCGGCAAGTATACATTGCTTCACATGAGATGGACTGAGGGTCTTTGCATTCCTTTGCATTGTTACTTGCATTGCTTTACTAAGTAGAGACTCCACAAACAGCTCTAGGGTGCGAGGTGTAATTATGAACAAAGAAAGTTAAGGAAATTCCACATATAACATTTGTAAAAGTTAAAATTAAAAAAAATGTGTAGGCAAAGGGAACTTAATGGAAAGATATTCCATTCTTCAGCATCCACCTAATTTATGAGAGATTGTTGGATGGTGGCACTCAATGCTATGCATTTTGCATACCAGATGTAGGGTGATGCAGGATTACTATAAATAAGTTAAACATAATAATTTCCTCAGGCAAGGATTGAACCCACAATCAATGTTTAAAGTCTGATATTGAGGTTCCACTATGACATAAGAGTCTCAAATTATTTTTATAACTATTTTTCATACTACTATGTATACTATAGTACTATATGCAGGAAAAGTATAAAAATAAAAAAAGTTACAGATTTTTCTTGCACAGCAGGGTAGGTAACATTTTTAGCCCAAATTCCTTTTTACCAGAATAGGGGTATACACAGAATTTAAACATACTGTTAGAATCATACTAACTATCATAATGTTTACAGTCAGATGCTGTCCCATTGAGCCACAGTCCTTAATATAATTCTATAGTATATGTTTCTTTGTTTGGAGACAGTCGCAACAAGCTCTATTTTTTATGAACAAATTTCATATTAATAAGCCAAATGACTTCACATAAAACAATTAATTTTATTTATCAAATAATTTAATCTAAAAGTCACAGGTGATGATAAAATCTTTCTTGGAACTAGTAACTGTTTATATTTTACATTTATATATACCAATGTTAAATATAAACAAAAATTTGAAAATATATATTATAAAATATTTGCAAGAGTGTGAATAACATAGTGTATAAAATATACTCCTTTTAATTTTAGCTTTACACTGCATTCAATATATGGCAGAGTAGGATGAGGGAACACATTCTATTCTTCATGCACTGCCAAATTTCAAGATATTGTATGTTGAGTTATATAATTAGGTTCTTTTTTTGTTATGTGAGTGAGCCAATAAAAATAATCCCAAGTGGATATCAAACATACAACCAATGCATTTTCAGTCAGAAGCTGGGCTGCTGTGCCATGATAGCCTTGTAATTAAAATATTAGAAGTTTAATGTTTTATGGAACTATTACTAAAGCTAGAAGCATACATAAAGTTAAATTAATTTGCATAAATATATTACCTAATATTACTAGCAATTTAGGTAAAAGTGAATGTTATTATTTAAATTACAATATTTCATATCACTACATTATATGTCCACTAAATAGTAGGTATTGTTATGGCCTATATTATAGTTAATAGCTCATAGATAAAATCATAATTACTGAGAACAGTTTATTAAAATTTACAGCCTGGTTGATACTTTTATGGTTATAGCATTGAAAAGTAATCGTTTTTGAAAATTTCATCTTTAGATACCTTTTTGCGTCATTTAATTAAACTATACAAGACAATAGTCTATACTTTATTATTATTTAGATTCAAGGCACACATTAATAAGACAACTGCCTACAGCAATATTATCAAACTAGATAACTGCGCAATATTCAAAAGGAATAATAACAATAGCAAGAGGATCTGCCAATATAAATAATGTCACCTAGAGAGGACTTCTCTACATACTATATATGAATGTTTGTATTATATACAACGATTATATTGAAGTCAATTGAAAAGGATATAGATTATAATTGGCACAGCTTGTGCCACCTTTCCCACTTCTTCGTCAGTCTGCATTATCTTCTTAATTCGTCCCTATAAGCAAACAATGTCATGATATCACCAATCTCTCATAGAACCGACAAAAACAAGCCCCTTTATCTTGTTATTATGGACGTTTTCGGCAACTTTAAACTTACGGCTGGAAATCTGGCATTGTATTTTCTTTTCTTCGACGGCATAGCGATGATCTATTCACTTTAGCACTATTTTAAGATTAAAATAAGCTCACTTCGCCATAGCACTGTTACACTTCTCGCGCATTTTTGAGGTTATAAAAGGGGGACGTTCGCAGCCTACTTCATTTATATACCAATCTGACAGTTTTCCACCTCTTTTTACAAACAACTTTTCAATTATATGGCAATTGTGTTTTGTTTATTATCTATCTGTCTTGATATTGTAGACTAAATATGGTACTTGCGTTAAAATGCCGCAAGAATGTATCTATTTTACTACTAAAAAAATTCTAAACGTTTACCTAAAATATTAGTATATAAACCGATTTTTTCTTATTATTGACTGACATAAAAATTAAGGTCGCCTTTAAAATTAATTTTAAAGTAAATATCATACATTATTTAGTTTAGTAATTTTTGCTGGACTAAAAAGCCAGTCTCTATCTAGGTTAATCCTTAGACCATTTTTTACAAATAAAATAATTTACTGGAGGCTCCCAAACATACATCACTTATTTATTGTTATATACAAATAATTAAATTTAATAATATAGCCAAATAGTATAGGTATGGCAGTCAGTTAATATAAAATCCACTTCACGCTGTATCCCGTATATAGTAGAGGGAAGCTACTGTTAATGTTCCGTAGTCCGTTTCCCACTTTCCATTGAATTTTTGAATCGAATAGTCATTGCGTGTTGAGTGGCGAAACTCAACGCCGGGCCTTTGCCTAGATTTCAGAGCGAAAAAATTGAAATATTAGTTGATGATAATTCATTCACCCGAGTGGGGGTTACTATCACACCCTTTTGCTCTTGCGCCACAACGGCCTCAATAAAAATATGTGTAATTTTTATTTAAAATTATGGATTAACAGAGCTACAAATGAACAATTTATTTATTTTCGTTGACGTCGAACTAATTAGAAGTAAATTTTTTGATACTACTATAATTTTTTGTGTAAGACTATTTGGTGAACATGTTTGGGAAACGAAAAGAATATTTGTACAATGTTTTTAATCATTATAATGTTTGTTTATTTATTTTGGATGATGTTTTATACTTTAGAACTCTTTTCCTATAATAAAATATATTTTTTTAAAGTACTTAATATGTTTGCGACTTAGGCTTAGGATCTTAAAATATTTCTGGTGATCGTCTAATTTGTACCCGTTAAATATCACACCGTAAAAAAAAGTTATATTAACCATGTTTTTTTTACATTTATAATATATTTAATTTCTTATTAAGTATCTATTAAGTGCAGTTTAGGCCTATTATTATTTTATTAAGAAACCATATTAGAAATTAATTATGTACAGTATGGATTATTATTACATTTAAATAATGATTTTCTTTCAATTATTAACATAGACTTTATACTTTTATTTTTTTTACATATTAACTATTAATCTAAAACGACAACACTCGTAAAAAGAACTCAACTTGTGGACTTGTGGAGTGTCAACTGTCAATTGTCATGCAAAATGGCGTCGTTATCGAGGTGCGTTTTGCTTAAATTAAACAATTGTTTTATACCTGAATATTAATACAATGTTGGCGTAAATAGATATCGCATATCGTTCATATTGAACAACAAAAATAACCAGAAGAAATTTAATTCGATAAATTTATACATTTACGTGGTTATGTTTATGTCGTCAATGTTTTATAAAAGTTTGATAATTATGATAATTATATCTTATTTAAATATTATTTCATTAAAATTTTATATTTTTTTCTTAGTACTGCAGTACGTGTAAAAGATTAAAATATCAGACATCATACAATTGAAAAATTTACATATTAACTTTTATTTCAGTTTATTACCAGCTCCTGTCCAACAAGTGTGGGATAGGGATGACGAACTCAAAGCAAAACGAGTTGGCAGTGCTCTTGTGGTATCACAAACTAGCGTTCCTCCATATGGTCAACGCAAGGGTTGGGTGCCTAGAGCAGAAGAAGATTTTGGAGGTGATTTATTTTTATATGTTATGGCAAGAGATATGTGCTCTATATTTCTATATAATGTCTATTCATATATTTGTTCCTAGTCACTACTATTTTCAAAAGTGTGTTGTATTATTAATTTATATATTTTATGTATCATTATATAATATTTCTGTTTTTTAAGTAATACATATTGCAAGAGTAAAATTATTTAAAGGAAAAGTAGTAAATTGTTATAATATTAGATGGTTTTTTTTGTAAACAAATATAAAAAGAAACAACAAACAGATAGTAAATGTAGTTTTATGATAAAATATCACAAAATTCTCTATTTTCTCTGTTCTCTGTCTTTAAAACAGTATAAAGAAATAATTGAAATATAATCACCTCTAAGTCATTATATCTACAACCGTGTGTGCTTAAAATCTTGTTGAAAATGTGCTTAAAATTGGAGGCTGTCCCACTATGTAATGGCATAGTGGGACAGCTTCAAGTTAATAATTATTCTATTGATCTATCAATTGGCTTATGTAACATTTTTTATATTTATAAGTTGATATTTACTGTACTGCTTGCACTACATTCCCTTAAAAGTAAATAAATATGAAAATTTCTTCTAGATGGAGGAGCTTTCCCAGAGATCCATGTCGCTCAATATCCCCTCGGCATGGGAGCGAGGGGTAAAGAGAGCACATCCAATGCATTAGCAGTACAGCTAGATGAATCTGGCAAGGTCAAGTATTCAGCCATTGCAAGACAAGGACATAGTGCTGATAAGGTGATAATGTAGATTTTTTATTTTTTACATTTTGTAGAAATTATATAAACCATTTTTTTTTAGTAATCATAAAAAATCAGAGGCCAATTGTGGTGCAGGAGCACAATGTATAACTGTTTAGGTGACTGGTTGTGGGTTAGATCCACATTTGAAGAAATAAAATATTTTATTTCTTTGCTTTGGTGTCGAAGTAACACATGCTATGATTTTCCTTGCTTAACATGCAATGCCTCCAGAATTCAGCATTCAGAAAGTGGGGAATGGAGTGTCTTAACACTAGATTTCCCCTGTCCACCCTGTTGTGGGATACAGTGTGTAAATTAAATCAAAAATATATGTAAATCAAAAAAATTAAAGCCGAACCTAGTGTTAAGACACTTTCCGCCAAGTTCGGGAGGCATTACGTGTTGACTGGCGGACTCAACGCCGCACTTTGCCTCGACACCAGAGCAAAGAAATGAAAATATAAATGTAAGTAAATATTTTATCTTCTCGAGTGGGGATCAAACCCACAACCAGGTGATTTAGGTACAGTACAGTGCTTAGCTGATGTCATTATTTTTTTTGTATTTAATTTGAACATAGCAGGATTTGAACCTGCTATATGTTCACAGAAGGCTTTTAAGAATGTTTACTTTTTTTTATGTTTTCTATAAATGCATTAAAGATATTTTTTTGCTGAATATTATTTACTTTAAGTTACTTTTTTTTAATTCCAGATAATATACTCAAAACTCACAGACCTATTACCAGCAGAAGTGCTAGCAGAAGATGATCCTACATTACAAAAACCAACAGAAGATGATATTCAAGATATAACAGAGAAAACTAAATTGGCTTTGGAGAAATTAACTAATGCTAAAATATCAGCTGCCATGCCAGTCAAAGCTGCACCTAAAGCTGTGAGTTGACTTCTTATTGTTGTTGTACTTTTATGACTTTTTTTTCCAATTTTGAATTAGAAAGCATTTTATAAACTTATTGAGCGTAAATTTTTTAGATGCCTTAAAAGAATCCCAGATTGTTGTGATTGACTATACTGTTACTGTACAAAAAGGCAAGTCAGAAAGCACTAGTATCTCACTCTCTGCTTTGCTCAATGCCTAGAGAGAGCACATTTAGTAGGTTTAAAAATAAAAAAAACTATTGAATGAGGTTGACATATTAAACAAGTCTTAAGATTTATACACACGCAAATGCTATAAAAATATCAATTTCTGTACCATTATGATGGTTGTGAGTTGGATCCCTACTGTGGGAAATGAATGACTTTCTTTGTGATGCTGTGATGTGTGGCGTGTGAACACCAAGGGTGATGTTGAGTTTGAGTAGGAAGTAATGTATCTTGACACTACCTTCTGGCTACTTAACATGTCATATCTGAAATATAGGGTGAAGCAGTAATAGAAATATCTTCTCTTTTAGAGAAGGAACAAATATCTATGTAGGTCTCTGATAGTGCATTACATTTACAGGCACCTGCCCAATACATTCGGTACACACCAGCACAGCAAGGTGGAGCTTTTAACTCTGGGGCTAAACAAAGAGTTATTAGGTTGGTATATTTAATATGTATACAATTTTCTAGTTTTCTGTAATTACCTTAGATACTTAAAGATTTTTTTTTTTAAAAAGTCTATAGAATAGGATATAATATCATATTGCATGTCATAAAAAATATTCTAGCTTTTCATAATAATGCTTTTAAATATAAAAAAAACCTATACTTGTTATTTATATTGACTCAATAAATGAAAACAAACATAATATGTCATCTATATCTATGCATATAAAAGAATTTGAAGTGTCTGTGTGTGATTTCTATAACTATTTTTTTAGACATATACACACAAAAATACTGTCATTTGTCCTGCCTAGTTTCTAGAATGTTGAATGTTGATGTGTTAACATTGTTTTTTAAATCAAAACTTCTCACGCAACTTATCCTAGGCTTCGTTCCAAACTCACTTTCACTGCCATACTACCTCCACTTCACAACCTAACAATGCTAAGATGTTTCATATATGTTTTCAGAATGGTAGAAGCCCAGTCCGATCCAATGGAGCCCCCCCGATTCCAAATCAACCGAAAGATCCCGCGCGCAGCACCCTCGCCGCCCGCGCCCGTGCTGCACTCCCCGCCGCGCAGGGTGTCCGTCAAGCAGCAGCGCGACTGGAAGGTGCCACCTTGTGTGTCGCACTGGAAGAACGCTAAAGGTGACTGCCCTGTACTGTACTACACTGCAGTCTAATTTTACATATATTCTTGTTAATATTATAGTTTTTTTTTCTGGTTATTTATCTTGTAATTAGGTTTAAGACTAAACAAATGGTGGATGGGTGTGCATTTAGAGACCCTGCTTCCATAGTTGCCACGCTTGAGGAAAGGTTAACAAATCCTGCTATCAGACCCTCTATTCGTCGAATATAAATAGTATTTTTTTTAACATTCTAGGTTACACAATCCCCCTGGACAAACGCCTAGCGGCAGACGGTCGTGGCCTACAACAGGTACACATAAACGAGAACTTTTCAAAATTGGCCGAGGCTCTATACATAGCTGATAGAAAGGCAAGGGAGGCGGTGGAAGCAAGAGCACAGTTAGAGAAGAGAGTGGCGCAGAGAGAGAAGGAAAAGAAGGAGGAGCACTTGAGAATGTTGGCGCAGAGGGCTAGGGATCATAGAGCTGGTTGGTTTAGCTATGTTTTATAAGTGATTTGAATATGGTGGCAGTGTAGCATTGAAAAAAAAAAAAACAATTTACTTGATACTAGTTAACACAACTAAAAAAAGTTATGAAATAAAAAACAGAAATAACAACCCATGTTTACTTAAAAAAATATTTCCATTTTCTTTCCAGGTATCCGTAACCCGGATGAGGAACCTGAGGAGGATCCTCTTGCAGCACCAGGGCCCGGTGAAGGAGACCTGTCCGCCGCCGAGAGAGACAAGCTTCGGGCGGACAGACACCGGGAAAGGCAGCGGGATAGGAACATAGCGCGAGCAGCGCCTGACAAACGGTTAGTGGTGGAGGAGTGCTGACACTGTGGTGTGGTGTAGATGATGTAGATTCATACAAATTTTAAAGTTGGCAGATATTTGTAGAGATTTTACAATTTTTTGTACCTATATATAATTACTTAGATTTCCTATTGGGAAAGAGTAAATGCTGTTTATTAAATATTTTTATATTTTTGTAGTGTTGTGCCAGAAATGTAAAAATCATATTAAATAAAATCATATAGAATGTAGTATTAATAAAATTAGAAGCATATAATTTTTATATTGGTGCTCCATTCTCTGACTACCCTACTCTACTGACCACTCGTGACAAAGTGTGTATAATTATTATACTAATATTTGGATATTTTTAATTCAACAGATCCAAGCTAGTGAAGGACCGTGAACGTGACATTTCAGAACAAATAGCTCTAGGCCTACCCGCTAAAACTAATCAAGGAGGGGAGGCCATGTTTGATCAGAGATTGTTTAATAACAGCAAGGGGATGGATAGTGGTATGTAATATTTTTTCTTTTCATCATTAGGAAAGTTTTTTAAAATAATTAAGATTTTTTTTTCCTTTTTTTATATCGTCATTAATTTAATAAGATGCTTTTATAATTTAGATTTTAAAAGACTTTTTTTAAGTTAAATCGACAATTGTGACGCTTCCAGCAGTTTTTATATTGTGTATTTTTAATGTGCTTATAGTCTTATCTAAATCGTAATTACTCTTAAATTTCAGGTTACGGTGATGATGAAGCCTATAATGTATATGACAAACCATGGCGCAACCAAGACTCTATAGGCTCCCATATATACAGACCTTCTAGAAACGCGGAGAAGGACAACTATGGTGATTTGGATAGCTTGGCCAACAATAAACGGTAATATATGTGTGTTTTTATACACTAGCTTTTTTTTATAAGCGCTCTTGCGTCTATACTTTACGATCAGATTGAAATAATTATTTCTTGTGCAACAAGGTGCTTGACACAAGGTTAATGTCATGTAACATAGCCTACTTGCAACTTAAACGCCCTTCGTCCGCTTAAATGCATTGTTATATTATAGCCATTGTCCATTTATCGAGAACTTTCTCGATTGACTTTTCTATGGGCTATTTTACATAATGTTGTATACTGTGTATTATTTAAATTACATTCCATAGAGGTATTCCAAGTGGCGCGGGGTCAAGTCCTGTGGCGTATTTTATAGGTCATCCAATATAATGGATATATAATCATTCATTTTCGTAATGTTTCAATTCTGTCTTAGGCTTCTAATGAGGCCAGTCGTGGCGCAGTGGTACTAAGTGTGATTGTAAAACCGACTGGTTGTGGGTTCGATCCCCACTCGAGGAGATGAAATATTTACTTAAATTTATATTTTCATTTCTTCGTTCTGGTGTCGAGGCAAAGCGCTGCGTTGAGTTCTGTCACTCAACACGCAATGCCTCCAAAATTCGGCAGAAAGTGGGGAACGGAGAGTCTTAACACTAGGTTCCCTCTGCCTACCCTGCTGTGTGCGGGATATAGCGTGAAGCTAATTTAATTTAATAATTTAATTAATTGAAGCTTCTAATGAAATCTTATGAAAAATACAAAATTTTTTGTATGGCAATGCTGGAGGTCATGTTGTTTTGCTGTGATGTCAGTTGGTCTTGTATGCCTATGACCACAGTACTGTTTCTTTTTTATAATGGATTATTATTGATTATTTGTAATATTTTTTATTTCGTTTCAACAGTTTCGTAGCAGACAAAGGATTCGCAGGCACCAGTAGTTCCAATACACGCTCCGGACCCGTTCCCTTTGAGAAAGATGCATCTAGAGAAGAGCCGGTTAGTTTATATCGTTAAATAAAAGAGTTTAACACTGTATCCCGCATATAGAAGAGAGGCAGAGGGTATCTAATGTTAAGATACGACGCTGCTCATGTAGTGCTGTATGTTTGATATATTACGTGTATAGTGGCGGAACATAACGTCGCGCTTAGTTGTGTTACTAGAAGATCGATAGAAAACTTTGTTAATTCATGTTCAACCAAGTAGGATTCGTATCCACAACCGCCTTGATTGAAGTTAGACGTTATGCCATTCCGCTACAGATATATGCATAATAATGTACTTTTGTTTTTTTATAAAAATAATAATACTGCTTTCTCAAATATTTTTAGTGGGAATTCTCTAAAACTACCAAGTTAACTTTAAAATATTATACATTTTATTAATAAATAAAAAATAATCCATAATAATATAATGCTAATTTGTTATTTTTAGTCTCGCAACCAACCCGAAGCGGATTTCGATCCGTTCGGTCTGGATCGGTTCTTGAGCGAAGCTAAGCGAGCGGACAAAAGCGGCAGGAAGCGAGACCACCACGACGCACCTCACGCCAAGAAACGGAGGGATTGATCACTACATTGGATTAGAGAAGGTAGACATATTTAAAGATAGGTGTTTGAATAATTACCACTTTTGGTTATTGAGTTCACCTAATAATTGTTTGCTCAACGTAGAAATTCAATTCACATACTCCTGCTTAAAGTCAAAATCATAGTGATATGAGGACGAATGTTGTATCTTAATGTATAGGTATATATTTAGAAAATTACAAAAATTTAAGCAAATGAACCTGTCCTTCTTGGACACCAATCTCTGTCTTTGAAATAAGATAGTTTGTTACTATTACTGTAGTTTGCTCTAATATTTTCAACAATGAAAATTCCTTATTTAACTATATAGTAAAATATATTAGGTTTATATATTTAGCAGTTTTTTAATTATTTTTTTTTGTTATAGGTCCATGAAATCAGTGTCCAACATGTTGCCTTTTATAAAGCCAGAAGTTCTATTAACAACTGGCTAGAAAAAATATTAGTTTAATTATATATGAAAAACTTTAAGTTTCCTTATAATAAAGCAAGATTTAAAGGTACTAGTATACCTAATCTTAGAATATGCAGTTCTTTTTCAGCTTTATGCTGTATTCCACAAATAGCAGGGCGAAGGGAGAAGGAAACTAGTATTAGGACTCTTTGTTCCCCACATTCTGTCGAATTTTTCAGGCAATACGTGTTGAACGGTGGCACCCAAAGCCATGCTTTGTCTTATTACCAGAGTACAAGAAATGAAAATATAAGTAAATAATAATTCATTCTCCTATGTGGGAATTGACTTCACTACCGTGCGTTTACTACAGTCACACGCACAAGCCACTATGCCACGACAGCCTCGAACACGCGGTTTGTGGCTAGTTTCATGCAAAATCGGATATTGTAGTAATTTCGAGTCTGTTTCGAGTATTCTTCAAAATCAACCATATAAAATGGAAATAAAAATATTCTTCATTGAATTAGGCCGTGACAGGCTCTTTTGAATCATAAAAATATATATAAAACATTCTGTGGTGTCAGTCCTATAGTCCTATAGGTATGTTTTTAATATTTTTTCAAAAATGGTATTGGACTCGACAACAATTGTGTGTCAGACGTGACTCATTGAGAGCGCACAGTTTTTTATTCAAAATAAGTAAGTAAAAAAAATATTATTCAAAATAAATAAAATAATACACGCTTTATTGACGTTTAAAAACGATAAATAATTTACCACCGCTTCACTGAAATAGCTAGCTCGGGACCTGAGGAGTACCAACGCAGGAAACTTAACGACACTCATTTTTTAATAATTTGAACAATTGATTTTAATTTCAATAATAAATGAGTAAAATTTGAGTCATTTTAAATTTTCTTGTTATTATTTTCATTAAATTACATTTAACACTTGAGTTCTTTTAAGTATGAATAGGTTTAGTTGTATATGTTTGTTATTTTGTGTATGTGTATCTTTAATTTTTATATTAAGTTTTCTTGTAATATATGTATGTAGAAATAGTTATTAAAATAACTATAAGATACATGTTGTTTCATTAATTAACCTACAGTTTTTAAATAGTAAATACCTTTTAATTCGATATCTATATAATAATTAATATTTAAAAAAGTAGGAGTAAACGAAGATTTTGTGTTTGTGTTGTATAGTCCACTTATTGAGGAAGGTTATAGCTATATTATTAAATCATGTTTATTGTATTGATGGAAATTTGAAACAAGATTAAAATTGCAGGCAGTACATTCTTTGTGTAAGAGAGAAATATTTGATACATATTACCAAATAATTTTTTCTTGAAAAAAAGACAATACAATAGAAATACTTAAAGCTTTTAAGAAGAAAAAAAGACTGTCGTAAATCGTTATGGAATGTTCAATATAACCGGCTCCACGCTGTATCTCGTACACAGCAGGGGAAGCTGAGGGAAGCTAGTGTTAAGACACTGCCACGATTGGCCTTGAATGTTAAATATAAAATAAAGAAAACTTCACTACATTTATCAGATTAATAAGATAGAAATTAACAATAGCAAAATTGATTAGATACAAATACAATGTATGATTAGGATTCACTATGTTAAGATAATATTAGATTAATAGTATAGTTACTCATATAAAACAATATTTATTATGTAAATAATTCATTAGTAAAATTTATAATTGTAAGCTAAATATTAACATGAACGGGAATCCCCTTCGGTGTCGCCGTATAGACCATTCCAGATCAATAACAATATCAGAAAAAAGCCTTCTAATCTATTTATTTACCTAGTCTTGTCTTGTCTAATCTCGTCGAGCCGAACCTTCGTTGGTTTATAAAGCCTGAAAGTTTCTGTGCTTATACACCTACGATTATATTTCCTAAATAGAATAGCAATATTTATTTGTCTCCCATCACTTACCGGTAGCGTTTGACACTCGAATACGTACAAACCAGTGAACCGCCATCTATGACGACAAATTGACTTGATATAAGTATTGATGTGGTCTGCTGATCGAAAAAATATTTTCTAATTTAATTTACACGAATTTTTATTCATTCATATCAAAGGATTTATTTGATTGTTAAAATTTTCATGGAAAGTGGCGTTAATGCAGTGGAGGAGTTAAGTAGCATGGACTCGCTTAACTTTTGGCTGACTAGGTTCTATTTGTGCGAAATTGAATTCAAAATGGCAACAGCGTCTACTGTGATTCAAATTTAAAAGGTACACAGTGACTCACTCACTTACATAAATGACGAAAATAGTCAGACACTTGGCTGGTTTTAACTCCCTGCCAAAAACCCCCAAATCCTATAAGCTATAAGCGTTGTGTAATCGTTTATTTTTACACGTTAAGGTAAGTGTACCCGTTTTCGGCATATTAAGGCTCTTATAACTTTAAACAATTTTAAATACATATATTAATTAAACGTTATATGAACTTGCAAATTTTACAGTCATCAATGTGGGTATTTTGTTGGTTAGTTTTGTGGTTTATCTTTAGTTTAGTTTTTATATTCATTTATTTGTGGACCTCTTGTTTTAACCCTAATTCGTGATAAAAATTTGCTGTCTTTCTATTCGTGTTCGTGAATTTGTGTTCCTGTTTCGGGATAAAATTTTTACTTAGTTGCTTATTTTCTTCACCAGAACCAAAAATAACGTACTAGCACGAACTTTGGGCCATTTACCTTAGGCAGTTAATTAAATATAAATTATTAATTATTTTTGGCAGTTACTACTTGTTACTTTTGTAATAACATTCGTAGGCGCTTGTAATTTATTAGAGCACACGTATACAGGACATTCCACTTGAACATACTATTCAAAAGTTTAGCGGAATCAAGTAAAACAAAATTAAAATGGGAAGTGAATATATATTTCTTATAATTTGTCATAATACAATACAATAAAGATATAAACAGTATAATGTATATAAAATAAATAATTTGTTATATATATATATATATATATATATATATATTAGTAAATAAATAATATTTATAAAAATGTTTAAATTCGTCCTTATGTCCCTCATATAGTAGTATACGTCACACTGGACGTCATATTACTATTTTGGAATTAAAGCTTTTAACAAAACAAAAAAAAAGTAATCTAAGCTAAAAAATATTTTGTAGAGTGACCATCATATTTAAGTTGTAACGGATATTAATATAATTAATCTTATAAAATAAATTTAAATTAATCATATTATCTAAACTAAATGCTTACTAATATTTAAATTTACTTGTGTTTGAGTAAAGTATTTTTTAACTTGTCGAAATTAGCCCCTGAGAACTCTTCTAATTTCTGTGAATTCTTAATGAACACGAAAGTGGGCATGGCGCTGACGTCGTAGTCGGCGGCGATGTCTTCACAGTCGTCTACGTCGATCTGAAATTTAAGATTTTTTATTTATTAACATATGTGATTTATAAAGATATTAGTGACCGAAAAGCGGCTTCGATCGCTTTAACTTATTGTTATATTAATTAAATTAATTATTAAGCTAAATTTTGCACAATCTTCACGTAAAATTGTATATGTATGTACTATGATTATGTTTAACTTATATTTCTGTAAAGTTTCATCTAAATCTGTTTAGTAGGTATTGCGTGAAAGTGTAACATCCACACACACTATTTATACTTTTAATAAAATCGTAACAGATGTATGGCCGTACATGGAAGATTTATAAAAAAATGTTATTGATGGAATTTAAAAACGTAATAGAACCAAAATCAATGACTTTTTTGTGTTTGTCTGTACGTTTGTTGACTCTAATTTCTGAAACGGCTAAACCATAAAATTGACCGATTTCATTGCAGTTTCCATTATTATATATAATCTGCCGAAATACTTTATAGCTTTCCCTTAACATTTAGTGTTTCTTTTATAAAGAATATCGTTCGACAAAGTTATTATAAGTAACTGTTTTATTAATTTACCTGATACTTTACTTTTCAATAGACTTTTTTTACTAAATCGTTATTATAAAACGAAAGTAATGCAGGTTAGTAAATGAATATATGTTTTAAGCAAGCGAAGCGAAGTTGGCAAAGCACGCAATGCTTTGCCAACTTAAAGTGAAAGCTATTTAGTTTCCTTACTTTTTTTTTTTTCGCTCCCTAAGCTAAACATTTTATTTTCAAAATTATATTTCTATATTATAAAAGTAACATAGATAACGTGCATGATATTTAAAGAGTTGCATAATATTATACATAAATACTCAATAGGTAAAAAGTTACAAAGAAATACAAATGAACATCAATGGCTATATTATCATGTGACCATCATGATCACTTATTCACAGAATCACCATTCCAGTTTTTTTTATCTGCTCATATTCTATAATGAGGATCAAAAATCAAAGTGCATTGTCATGGTTATATTCAGATAAATATTCCTTATTAAAATTACCCATATAGGTAAACCCACAAGCGGTTGGAGTGCAATGTATTTATTATTTATTTTGTTAAAAAAAAATAAAATCAAATCAGCTTCACGCTGTATCCCGCACACAGCAGGGTAGGCAGAGGGAACCTTGTGTTAAGACACTCCATTCCCCACTTTCTGCCGAATTCTGGAGGCATTGCGTGTTAAGTGGCAGAACTCAACGCCGCGCTTAGCCTCGACACCAGAGCGAAGAAATGGAAATATAAATGTAAGTAAATATTTCATCTCCTCGAGTGGGGATCGAACCCACAACCAGTCGGTTTTACAGTCACACTTCGTGCCACTGCGCCACGACTAGCCTCTATTTATTTTGTTATCTGTATTATAATGATTTATCGTATATTCAATTTATCAGGAACGATTTTTATTTTTATTTTGCTCTATAATATATTGGTTAGTAATTAAATAACAATGAAACTGTATTTTTTTATCATATTTCAAAACACTCTAGCTACCTAGGATCTTGATAAGAAAATGTATTTTTTTACCTTAAGTACAACAACAGAGTCGATGAACTCATTGGCCAACTCTTCGATCTTGGGGCCGATTATCTTGCAGGGACCGCACCAGGTAGCCTTGAAGTCAATAAGGACCAGCTTGTTTCCGGCTTCAGCGAGCCTGTTCTTGAGATCATCAGCGTCCTGGATTGTGATTGCCATTTTGTACTGAAATCGAATTGAAAAATATGTTAGAACGATGTTATTTATTGAAATATTTGAAATTATACTATGTGGATATATTTAACAGTGCCTATTTTATGTTATTATAACTGGTATCACTTACGCTATTCTATTCTACAAAGTAATCTTTTCAAGGACTATAACTGAAATTGATAATGATAGTGATATAGATTACGTTATCTAAAGTTTAAAACAAAATTTAGGTTTATATGTTACTATAATCGTAAAATAATATTCAAAATAATAAATAAAATTGTACTACAGCTTTGGAACCTAAAAAAAGGGAGATTTTTTTTTATTCTTGTCATGATATCTAAAACACATCTATCATTTATCAGTGATTTCTGTTTACAGATAGATAAACATGATAGCATGGTACTTAACCCATTTATCTTTATAATTTCATATATTTCACAAGCCTATATCTACTAAATCAATTTAATTAGAAAAGTTAATATTACATTCATGTGTGTGTAAGAATAGGGGGGCCGAGTGGTCCGTGGCAACCCCAGAAATTTTACTTACAAAAAATTTGCACCGAAAAATAAAAAAAAAACAACTATACATATACGCTAATGGTAGGTGCAGATAAGTGCGTATGTCCTTGAAATATTATTATAAAACATAGTACAAACTGGAATTGTATCCATGACTTTAACACGTGATAATTTTTTTAGTAAGCTCGAACATACATTAATACACATTTATAAATAAATATTTATTAACTAGAATGTAATGTTTCCTAAATATTTTCCTTTTAGTTTTCCTGTTTTACTTAACGAATTAGTTACTAGGGTGTCTTCAATTACTTATAATAAAGTATTATCATAAGATATTCACAGCTAAACTTACTTTATAGCTTACTTACTATAGAGAGTTAGATTAAAAAAAAAAAGAGTGTAATAAATATAAATGTTAGTAAAATACCAAATACACGTCCAAAATATAAATACATAGTACGATAAAAAAAATATCTAGCAATTTTTTTTTATTAAACTAAATTTGGCAAGAAACAAATATTATTGTGGTTGCTCAATTATTATTATGATTACAAAAAGAATTTTGAAAAAAGAAATACCGAAAATATGGACACCGCAACTTAAAAATCATTTAATAAGCAAATTTTAAATTTATCATATCTATATATAAATATAATTTATATTATCAATTATCATTAATAACTGCTTAAGTTCAAAAAAATACTTACAAATAAGGAGTAGGTATACGTCTAACCGCTCGTCTGCTGCAAAGGAAACTGGTATTTCTACAGCAGAATGGGGAAAATATAGTAAATTTAAATGTAAAGATTGAAATGACGTCACGTTATCATCGTGACTCGCACATTTTATATCAAAAGGAGTGTAGTAGGTACCTACATGTGATGTAAGATAGAATGAAATAGCACATTGGTTTGAAGAATTGGTGATTTTAACTTTAATAAATCATGATCCAGATTTAGTTTTATATATTTTTTTTTGTCTAATAATGATTGTTGACAAATTTTAACTTTTTTTTAATATCCGCTCTCTGTTCATGTCGTGAGTTAGATGATCAGGATCTTTTTTGGAAATGTATTTACACATTTGTAATAGATTGGTCTAAATTCCTTTAGGAACGTAACAAGACAACGCAAATAAATTATTCTTATACTTCTAACTAATATTTCTTTATAAGCTCGATAATAAAAGGAGCTTTAACCATATTTTAATAATTTTGTTAGGCCTAGTCGTTTTCCAACGTCAACTCGAGTAAACATGTGATGCAACATTATTAGATTTAAAAAATTCCTAAGAATTTTCTTATTTACGGAAATAAATGCAGAAATCTTATTTTATTAATATACAGAAATCTTATTTTACTAATAGCATAATTTAAATTATGTGAATACCAACAGCATCTAAGTATAGCGTACGAACATATGGTCGTTTGAAAAACGAAAAGTTTCCGCAAAAAACAGGAAAATTTTAATTTATATTGAAGTAAAAAGCTTTAGAAAGAGACTTAAAAGTTGAAATAAAGGAAGTATGAAAATATATTATTTATTTATTAATATTTAATATCAATGGGACTTAGTTAAAATTATATAAATAAAATTGTAAATACTTAACAGTTGAATTGAAGTAAAGTGAATTTCTTTATAAGTTACTGTGGGATGAACAATTGTAATGACAACGATATAGAATAACTCGTTAAAAATACTTCAAAGTGTTAGTTATATGCTTCATGTTATTATAAATATTTGATTTTATTTTATTGAGGCCATCGTGGCGCAGTATGTAGCGTCTGATTGTAATCGCGACGGTTGTGGGTTGATTTCAGTCCATGGGAACATTGAATTTATTTTCTTTATGTAGGGTTTTAACACGATGTTTATTTTCATTATTTATACATATCGACAAGAATATAAAGCAAATAAATATATTTATTTCAGTTTCGGCTCAGATTCCAGTTGGAATAGAATCATATTCAAAAGAATAACCTTATAAATAGATTTTTTAAAAAGAGAAATTTAATTACAACGACTTTTTTAGTCTTCACGCTGTATCCCGTAGGTATATAGCAAACTTAATGTTGAGACACTACGTTCCCATTGAGACACTTTCGTTTCCTTTTCGCCAAATATGGAAGCATTGCGTAGTTACCAGAGTGAGACAATGTTACCATTAAACATTTGACTTCCTTGAATGGGAATCGACCCCACAACCTTTCGTGTATACATTCGCACACTTGTGCCCCTGCGCCACGGCTGAACTACAATATTTTTGTAATATACATTGCTATTCTATATTGTATAGGCGTATGTATGTCAAATTGTAAATAAATCCAATATGATTAATTTATGCACCAACATTCGTGAATAAATGATACTCAATATTTGTTCGAAGAAAATTGTGTCATTTCTGTAAAAATAAATTTAAATTGTCATTCAAGGAAGCCTTTCCTCAGTGTGTCATCTTGGTTATACCTTTTTATAGATAGATAGCAATTATTAATTAATCTATGCTTATAATAAAATCGTAGCTGATCGCTATAACTGATCGTACATGGACGATGTATCAATAAAACTTTCTAGGAGCATTTATTAGTGTAATAGAGAACCAAACAATGATTTTTAAAATTTTTAGGTTTGTCTGTTCGCTTGTTTTTACTAATCTCAGAAAAGGCTTAACCAATTAAAAGCTTGTTCTTCTTAACATTTACAGTTTGTTTTATTACAATCGGCTCACAAATAAAAAAAGTTATATCTATTTAAAATATCTTGTTCCACAAAATTACTTGATAAAAGAGTTATTTTATACAATTGTTTTATTGAATTGGCTAAATATTTAAGATTCGATGCTTTATTGTTTGTAAAATTATAATTTACTAACGACCCGCTCGCGGCTTCGCCCGCTTGAACAACCGAATTATTTATTTAATATAATATCTATAATGTATGTTTGCAACGCACTTAAGATTTCTAGTGTGAAAATTATTATAAACTTAGGTCGCATTTTCGTACCTCCCATAAGAATCTTAATTGAATGTTTTAAATAAAAATATCAAATTCAAATAATTTTATTCAAAATAGGAAGTTACATGCTTCATTTTTCGAACGTCAAATAAATTACCACCAGTTCACTAAAGTTAATGACTCCGACCTGAGAAGAACCGGCGCAAGAAACTCAGCGGGAATCGTTTTTCAAAAGCCACTTTTATATAAATACATATTTTATTATCTGTGACAATGGTACCTTTAAAACAGTCTGGAAAATAAAAAAAGTAAGGAAGTACATGTCTTTTTTTTTAAAACAATATTTTAGTTGTTACAATTGAAGTTACATGCAAAAATTAACGCGTTATTGTAATCTACGGATTTAACTATTATTTTGCGGTAAATAAGATTTTAAATTTTCTAACTTACCTCAAAACGTTTACAGGATGATCAGATCGATTAACATTATAACGGATACTGGAATTATTTTAAGCAATATAATGACGCAAACTGCACCCTTGTTAAATTTAAAATGTCATCAAAATAAGAGAAAAAAAAATTAACACATCCAAAATGAGTAACAAAATCGGAATTTAATTTTTCGAACTTTTTACGTCATATAGAACTCATTATTAAGCCAAATACTCTAAAATCAAAATCTTAATATATGTTCTTTGAAAATTAAAAAATAATTTAGTTTTAATAAACAGCATAGTACAATGGGACATGTTTTTGTCTATACCATAATTTATATTGTTGTATAATTTCATTAGATTTTTGTTAAAATCTAGTTCAACTATAGTATATTTTAATATTTTATGTCAATTAGCATGCCAAATTTTGGTCCAACGCATAATAGATTTAAGAATTTATATGTTACACAAAACTTATTGAGTTATTGACCTACAAATCTATGGGACCCTTTTTTAAATTATTTTCGTTTCCACGTTCTGATGAACAAAGCGAGGAGATTAGTCTTTACTTATTTACAAATCTCACCTAAAAAAAATCTATTAAGGATCTGATTGTTACTCTCATATATCAATATATAAAAAATTACAAAAAAAAAGGAATAAACAGAACAACAATAAAAAAACAACAAAATTTAAATAATACATTTTATTGAAGCAACAATACTTTGTAACATACATAGTAATATAAATGGGAAAAGTGAAACAGTGAGGCAGTAGACCAGTACTTGTGCATTCGCTACGTGTTACTAAAGTACAAAATCCATATAACGTACATATTATTTAAGACACTTTACGGCCATCTTTTATATAAAAATATTCGATTACTCCTTGTCAACATTTCATGTATAAATAAAAAAAAATACTCGAAATCGAACCTGCACTAACCGCCATACAATCAAAGTCCTGTAGTGTCAAGAAAATCCATTTTAAGTGAAATTAGTGTACAAAACGAGATTCCAATAATCATTTACGCTCCTTTTACTAAGCATTATATATTATAATTTGTTTTTTATGAAAAATATATGTAAATACACGTAAAGCAAGTTATTCCCTTTGCCCCATCTGTTACATATATATATATTTATATATTTTTACTTTAGTTTCAACACGGTGTTCTTTAGTTTGTCGTAGTTGGCTCCAGAGAACTCCTCAAGTTTCTTAGAGCTTTTCACAAAGACGAAGGTCGGCATCGCGCTTACGTTGTACTCGGTGGCGATGTCCTCGCACTCGTCTACATCGACCTGAAATTTACATAAAAACAAAAAACATAAATAAAATGAAAATTTAGTCAATGTTTGAAGGTCAATTGTATCGCTGGGGCATAATTGGCTGTAAACAGGTTGTAGGTTCGATTCCCGCTCGAGGAAATTGAATATTTTCTTTTAACTTCCCGTAGAAATCGGCAAATAACCTTCTAAAATTAAATATGCTTACATATTATGTAAATAATTTTATTCACATAACTGCATTTTCTGTTTCCTTATTTTTCACTCAATCTTAGAAAAACAAGTATATTTAACTGATAAGAAACTAATGAGTTCCTGCACGTATTACATGCATATTAACCGTCACAGACGCCATCGTTGTATTATATTTTATTAATACAGTACACGAGGGCTATAGGTTCTATTCTCAATTAAGAAAAAATATATATATATTTTTCGATCTAACAACGCGGCGTTGAGTTTTATTTCCTCACACAGCAGAGTAGGCAGAGAGAACCAGCGGCGAATTATGGAGGCATTGCATGTTGAGCGGCGGAACTCAATTTCGCGCTTTGTCTCGACGCCAGAGCGAAAAAATGAAAACATTAGTTCTGCTATTTTAAATACAATATACCTAAAATAGAGGAATAAAACTGTCTTTTTGAAATATTTTTCATATAAGTATATCTCTATATTAATAAAAATAATATCCGCATAAATAAAAAACAGATTACAAGTTAATAAACAAATCAAGCTATACATTTATTATACGCATTGTATATGTGAGATCATGTAACAGCGGCCTTCAAGAGGCGGAACGCAAAACGGAAGTCGTCACGTGACTAAGTGTTGGCTCATTTTTACTCACAATCCTAGATTGTGGGAGAAATAATGATTTTGAATGAATTATTTTGTTTTTTATTTTTATCTTATTTTATGAGCTTTTGCAATAATTACGGACGGAAGAACGGTACTTAATTTAATTACACTTTTAAGGCATTGTATATTGTACTAAGACTAAGTGTTGGCTCATTTTTACTCACAATCCTAGATTGTGGGAGAAATAATGATTTTGAATGAATTATTTTGTTTTTTATTTTTATCTTATTTTATGAGCTTTTGCAATAATTACGGACGGAAGAACGGTACTTAATTTAATTAGACTTTTAAGGCATTGTATATTGAGTGGCGGAACTCAACGTCGCGATCAGAGAAGAAAATGAAAACATTTAAAATATCATTTCCACGAGTGCGAATCGAACCCACAACTGCCGCGTTTACTTACATGTTCATTTATAAATAATTTTTATTGCATTAAAATAACACAGTTAATAATAATAACAAAATCAATAATTTTAAAATATTCAACAGCATATCAATCAACAACTAGACCAGGTAAACCCGGGCAATGATTTCATCCTCTTTAAGTGTTCACTATAAGATAGTACGGATAGTGCACTCGAGTGTTAGATTACATTCAATGTAGTATGCAACGAGGCCAGTCGTGGCGCAGTGGCACAAAGTGTGACTGTAATACCGACTGGTTGTGGGTTCGATCCCCACTCGAGGAGATGAAATATTTACTTAAATTTATATTTCCATTTCTTCGCTCTGGTATCGAGGCAAAACGCGGCGTTGAGTTCTGCCACTCAACACGCAATGCCTCCAAAATTCGGCAGAAAGTGGGGAACGGAGTGTCTTACACTAGGTTCCCTCTGCCTACCCTGCTGTGTGCGGGATATAGCGTGAAGCTAATTTATTTTTATTTTTAACTACATATTGTAAGAAAATTGTCAGTGTTAGGGTAATTTATAAAATATAAAAATAATAATACCCGCATAATTATTGATAAAAGAGAAAGGAATGGCTATATTAAGGGACGTTTTTGATGGATTGGGTGAGTACGTTGTCATTCTGCCTCTCGTAAGGTGTATAAATTGTCACGGTGTTCACGTGTTGAAAGTCAGTGTCATTGCTGTTTCTATGAGTGAATGCTGAAACTGTGTAAAATTGAAACTGTGAAAAAAAAGTGTGCAGTGTGGAGCGTACGCTTTGTACGTATTTGTGAAAGTAGAATAATAAATTGTGATCGTGAAGTGCTGTCTTTTACTTCCTCCTGACATTTTTGACAAATGTCAGAAGTGGGATCCAACACCTAAAGATGACTAGTGTTGTAACTACGCCCAAGCGGACCGACCGGAGAACGAGTAGTGACTCGGAACGTGAACGTGTTCGTAATCGTAGACGAAGGAATAGAAGCAGAGGTATCGATAGCAGTGAATCTCGACACCCCAGCGGAAATTGTGATTACGGCAACCGTAATAGCCGAAGTCGTAGTCGAATTAATAATCATAGTCGCAGTCAAAGGAGTAGTAGCAGATACCGTCGGAGTCGCAGCCGACATGGACGTGAGGAAGGACGCCTCAGCAGGCGTAGCAGCAGGTGTAGCCGTAGTCGCGGTCGGCAAAACTGCAGCCGTGTTCGTGAGCGGAAAGATCAACAGCATATTGGCCACCAGCTTGATGGCCATGCGGGTGCTTCATCTAAAGAAGACGACAGAGGTCGTCGTGCTTCAAGTAAGCGTCGCCACGAAGGTATAGATTGTATTATTAGTAATAATAATATTGGCTCACAATCAGATTTTACCAAGTTTGTTAACGCTTTGTCATCGGCTATGACGAAAAATAATACAGATAAATACCAAAGTACTGTTAGCACAATTCCAGAATTCAATCCTTCATCTAAAAGTCAAACTATATCAATGTGGTTAAACAAGATAAATGAATGTTCTAAAATTTTTGGGTGGTCTGAGAGTCAAACTGTTCATTTTGCTTTATCTAAACTCGTTGGATTAGCTAAGAAATGGTACGAGAGTCTTCCTTCACTTTTATATACATGGTCTGAGTGGCAAATTAAGTTATTAGATGCTTTTCCTTGCTAAGAAAACTATGGACAGCTTTTAAATGACATGCTCTGTAAACGCGCGAAGTTTGGCGACTCGTTAGAAGAATATTTTTATGAAAAATGTGTATTGTTGAATCGTTGTGGTATAAGCGGAAGGAAGGCAGTAGACTGTATTATTTTTGGTATTGATGACAGAGCTATTAGGATGGGCGCAGAAGCGGCACAATACGATGACCCTAACAAGTTATTAACATTTTTAAAGAATATTAAAATGAGTAAGCGCTTAGATAAAAATGTTTTTAATGTTTCTAATAATATTGTTAGTAGTTTGAAAAGAACACCTTTTGAAAGACGTTCAAACCTTACTTGTTATAACTGTGGTCAATCTGGTCACTATAGCTCTAAATGTAGTCAGCCAATCAAACGGTGTGTCAAATGTCATTTTATAGGTCATACAGCTAACGATTGTAGTAAAGAAAATCGCGTAAATGAACAAAATCAAAACATAACCGAAAACAGTAATACAATTAATAATGATAAAACGGTTTTGAATATCAATAGTAAAAGTGACGATAAAAAGTTTTATAAACGCGCTCTCGTTAACGGAGTTGCTTTGAATTCATTCATTGATCTAGGTAGTAGAAAAACTCTATTAAGGGAACAAGAGGCCCGTAGCATATTGAGTACTTGGAATAAGGATGAAACAGAGTCTTTGATAGGTTTCGGTAATTCTACGGTTACGCCGATAGGTAGTTGTGATATTCAAATTATTATTGATGGCGTTTCAGCTGTAACGGAAGTGCTTATAGTGCCTAATGAATTTTTACCTAGATATCCACTTTTAGTTGGTCATTCTTATACGGAACAAGCACATATTATTATGTTTAAGACTCATGACGCCTTAAAAATAATGTCTAATCAAAATGATAATACAGGTGAGGAAAAATTTGTTATAAAATTAAAACGTCATACATCGATTAGTGGTACGGTAATAGCAGATGTTTATTGTGAACCAAGTTACAATGGTGAATTGTTTATAGAAGGTGGAGCAAGATTAGAACCGTGTAAGGAATTTTTTGTTGTAAAAGGATTATATAATTTTAACGATGGAAGTGGTAAGCTAATTCTAAAATGTGGATCTCATGTAAATGTTGACTTACTTAAAAACGACAAAATAGCTAGAGCTTTCAAAATTTCATATAACGATAGTCCTACTGTGTTAGAAATTGATGAAACAACAAAGGATATTTTAAATAAACAGGCCAACGATAAAAATAACATAGAAATACAAAATGAACAAATAATAATAAACAACAACATAGATATTTCTTATAGGACAAAACTGAAGGACTTGCTTAATGAATATAGAAAATGTTTTGCTTTTAATTTACGAGAATTAGGATGTACAAAAGATGGTGAGCTAGCAATTAAATTAACCGATAGCATTCCGGTAGTATACAGACCCTATCGTTTATCGTTTAACGAAAAAAGAGAAGTACGAGAAATGATTGAAGAAATGATGAATGCAGGAATTATACGTGAATCAAGCTCTCAGTTTGCTAGCCCTATTATAATTGTTAAGAAGAAAACAGGGGATAAGAGACTTTGCGTAGACTTTAGAGCCTTAAATCGAAAAACATTTAAAGAACATTATCCATTACCTCGTATCGAAGATCAGCTAGATAGTTTATCAGGTTTTAAGTATTTCACTACATTGGATCTTGCCTCTGGTTATTATCAAGTGCCAATATGTGAGGAAAGTAGACATAAAACTGCTTTTGTCACTCCCGAGGGACAGTACGAGTTTAACAGAATGTCTTTTGGGTTAGCCAATGCTCCAGCAGTCTTTCAAAGAGTCATAAATAAAATTTTAAGTAAGGCTACGGTAGGTACGGCTATGGCATACATGGATGATATAATTATCCCATCAAAAACTATAGAAGAGGGATTAAATAAATTAACAACGATTTTAGAATTGTTGAAATGTTCCGGTTTAACATTAAAATTATCAAAATGTAACTTTTTCATGACTTCTGTAGATTTTTTGGGTTTTGAATTATCAGAAAATGGTATTAAGCCAGGTTCAAGAAAAACTGATGCAGTGACCAATTTTCCTCAACCAAGAACTCAACAAAATGTAAGGCAGTTTTTGGGTTTAACTAGTTTTTTTAGGCGATTTATAAAAAACTTTTCCATTATTGCAAAACCTCTTACTCAATTGCTAAAAAAAGATAGTAAATTTAATTGGACTGATGAACAGGAGGAAGCGTTTACACAACTAAAATTAGCTTTAATTCAGAGACCAACTATGGCTCTCTATGACCAAAACGCGGAAACGGAAGTACACACAGATGCGTGTAAAATAGGTATTGGTGCTATGTTACTTCAACGATCTGATTCAGGTCCGTTTCGTGCCGTAGCTTATTTTAGTCGACAAACTTCGCATGATGAGCAACGATATACCTCGTATGATTTGGAAACGTTGGCGGTAATTTCTGCATTACAGCGCTTTAGAGTTTACTTACTTGGACTAGAGTTTAAAATTGTGACGGATTGTAATTCATTAAGGGCAACATTTGAGAAACGTGACCTTATCCCACGTGTCGCTCGCTGGTGGAGCCAGCTGCAAGAGTTTAATTGCCACATTGAATATAGGCCTGGTAGTAAAATGAGCCACGCAGATGCTTTAAGTCGTAATCCAATTTTACATGATAAACAAGGAACAGATATAGTTAACTCTGTATTTCAAATAAATTCAAATGACTGGTTAGCTACAGTACAAAGTGCTGACCCAAAATTAAAACGCATTATTGACATTTTGAAAGAAAAACAAACTGAAGAAATAACTGATATAAAAAATAATTATCGTTGTATTAATGAACACTTATATAAAAAAACTGATTCCGGGTTAAAATGGGTTGTTCCTAAAGCTTCACGGTGGAGAATAGTTAAACAGTGTCATGATGACATTGGTCATGTTGGAATAGATAAAACAATGGATAAAATATCTAACGATTATTGGTTTCCAAAAATGAAACAGTTTGTACAAAAATACGTACGGTCGTGCTTAGATTGTGCTTATCATAAGGCGCCTACTGGAAAACCTGAAGGATTCCTAAATCCAATACCTAAAATTCCGATCCCCTTTCATACACTTCATTTAGATCATTTAGGGCCATTTGTACGTAGTCATAATAAAAATAGTTATTTGCTGGTAATCATTGACGCATATTCAAAATTTATAATTATAAAACCAGTTAGAGGAACAGATACTAAATATGTAATAGCGATATTAAAAGATGTATTTCATACATTTAGTACTCCAGTTAGACTAATTACAGATAGAGGTAGTTGTTTTACAAGTCAGCCATTTAAAAAATTCACAAACGAATTAGGTGTTAAGCATGTTCTTACTGCTGTCTCGACTCCACGGGCCAACGGGCAGGTCGAGAGGTATAATCGTACTATAACTGAATCACTAGCAATTGCAAATACTAACTGTCCAGAAAATCAGTGGGATGATCACATTTCAAAAATACAATGGTCTTTAAATAATACTTATAATAAAGGAATAGGTCGAACGCCGGCTGAGGTATTATTTGGGTTCAAAACGATTGGCACGTCCGATAGTCGTATATTAAACTCGATAAACGATGATTTAGAGCACAAGACCGAAAATAGAGAATCGATTCGTGAAAAGGTTATAGATCATGTAAGTAAAAATCAAAATTCACAAAAACAACAATATGATAAACGTAGAAAACCACCGCGTAAGTACCAAATTGGAGATCTTGTTAGAGTTTTTCGTAATCAACAATCAACAGGTCAAAGCAAGAAACTTTTACCTAAGTTCCAAGGTCCATATAAAGTAACGAAAGTTTTCGATCATGACAGATATGAAATTCACGATACCCCGATTACAAAAAAAAGTAGAGGCGTTTATAAAGCGATTGTAGCTGTAGATAAAATTCAACCATGGGTAATGTTTGACCGTCTTTCTGATGATGGCAATTCTATATGTTCAAGTCAATCAGATAGTTACAGTGACGACGAATGTGAATCTCAAAGTAATGATTAAAATTAAGTCTTGTATAAGTTGTTAAATAAAAGTTCAATTGTGCTTGAAAATACATAGCATCTTTAAGTTAATTAATTAAAAGTATACAATATGTATTTATGTTACGTGAATAAAGTTTTTATATGTATTGATTTACTTATTAATTTTGATCAATGATAAAGTTAATTTTTATTTGAGAATTTAATGTATAGTTTAAGATTTAGTTTAGACTTGATTGTTCTAGTTAAGATTGGGCAGATTGCCCCAGTTAAAAGATGGGCAGATTGCCCCAGTTTATGATGGGCAGATTGCCCCGGTTTAAGATGGGCAGATTGCCCCAGTTTAAGATGGGCAGATTGCTCCAGTTTAAGATGGGCAGATTGCCCCAGTCTATGTTGGCAGATTGCTATAAGGTATGTTTGTAAGAGTTTTAAATGATTACTGTTGCTATCTTTCTTTATTATATTATGATATATTATGTAAAAGTTATGAATCATTAGTTTTTTTTTTTTTTTTTTTGGAAACACGAGGTCGTGTTTCGGTGCAGGACGGCCGAACTGTAAGAAAATTGTCAGTGTTAGGGTAATTTATAAAATATAAAAATAATAATACCCGCATAATTATTGATAAAAGAGAAAGGAATGGCTATATTAAGGGACGTTTTTGATGGATTGGGTGAGTACGTTGTCATTCTGCCTCTCGTAAGGTGTATAAATTGTCACGGTGTTCACGTGTTGAAAGTCAGTGTCATTGCTGTTTCTATGAGTGAATGCTGAAACTGTGTAAAATTGAAACTGTGAAAAAAAAGTGTGCAGTGTGGAGCGTACGCTTTGTACGTATTTGTGAAAGTAGAATAATAAATTGTGATCGTGAAGTGCTGTCTTTTACTTCCTCCTGACATTTTTGACAATATGTAGTACTACGCATAATAAATTGTAGGTAATTTGTAAACACTTTATATATGGGTACAAACCTACAGTACGGTCAAAAAGTCGTGGCCGCCCTATAGTTAGATGGAGATGGCTACGCAGATTTCATTTTAAATGTTTCCTTACTTTTTTTAATTTTTTTTATTTCCCGATTGAGAACAGTGCGCAAAAGTTTTAGAAATTAATTTCAGGGCGGCCACGATTTGTTGAACGTACTGTAAGTTAATTAAAAATAGACTATAGTATCGTAGTTCGACATCGTAACCTTCACACACTCTATGGAATGAGTTACTTTTTTTCTAGAAGTAAAAAAAAAAGAGCTGCGTTGAATTCCGCCATTTAAATATTCCAAAAACAGGGCAATAAGCGTAGAACAACGTTTCTAAATGATGCCATGCCTACCCTGCTATATGTAGAAAAAGCATGACGAGATCAAACACACTATTTCATTTATAATAAATAATTTGAAAAAAATTACCTTTAAAAACAAAAAAAAAAAAGGTTTGGGAGTTTAATGAGAAATATTCCAAATTTAGGCATCTCCATTTAGTTTGTCGTTTTGTAATTGTATAAAATGATTTTATAAAAGGCAATTTATATTTTAAACAGATTAACAATATAAGGTACCCAAGAATTAACATCAGTTTCATTCATACTTGAAGTGCTAATTGCACATAATGGTTACTAGCAGTGTCTCGTTGTTTCACAATGTAGACATTGCACGTAAAAAATATCTATTAAAATATATTTTTTTGAATTATCACCAGGAGAACTCTTGTTAAAACCAAGTTTCAAACAGAAACTAAAGAAATCAACTCATCCGTTTGAGTTACGATGCCACAAATACAAACATACACACCATACCTATACAGATACATATATTAAACTCATAACACCTCTGTTTACGTCGAGGTAGTAACGATAAAGATAAAGCTGGAGAAGAAATAATTGTTTTAGTCTTAGTAATTGAGAGAAAGCAATGTATTCATCGCGAAAAATGGTGGCATGTAATATAGAATCAAAACAAATAAGCTAATTCTTTCCAGTTTTTAATCAAACCCGGATAGAACAGAAACAATCGTCATAAAGTTAAAAGTGCGATATAAAAATATTTAGGTACATCGTCATATCCTATATTTAGAACCATTTTAAAAATGCAGTTTTTCTGAGAAATATGCAAATCGTGTATCGTCATGCATATTTTTATATACCTTTAGACGCAGGTAGAAAACCCAAATTTTAATGCAAGACTTATAATTATTTCCAGTGATCGTCCTCGCACATAGTATAGTACGCAGAGGGAACCTAGAGCCAGTGGTTAAGACACTCCGTTCCCATTAATTTACACTTACGAACACAACGTCACGTTTCACCTCAATAGTAGAGGGAAGTGAAAATATTAAGTAATCATTCCCACTAGTGGGAATCTAACCCATAACCGTCACGTTTAAAGCGCACGCATGTGCTGCGGCGCCACAAAGACCCCAAACTCTATATATATATATATAAATATGTCTAATGTTTGACCGTACGTATTGTATATGTATAAGGAAACTGGGCTTAAGTAATAATGAACAAATAATAGTTTAATAAGTCTAGAAATAAATAGAATTGACAAATTTCTGCACGTTTGGAAAAAGTCCAATAAAACTTTATGTAAACATTTCTTTGAATTTTGTGGCAGTGTATATTTTCAGTCATATATTTGTTTTGATGATTAATCATTTGACTATAACATTTAATGACAACTGAATAAAAAAAATCTGTTATGCAAATTGTTTTAAAATATGGAGTATATTTTCAATTTTCAATTGAAGTAAGGAGGTTTCTATAAAATCCGCTACGGATAGCTAAATAATAACGCCAAAGAAAAAGATAAAAGATATACAATCTCCAATATAAAGCTAAGTACGCAGGAAACATAATTCGAGCCGACAACCATCACGTAAACAGTTAGTTATACCATTCCCAATAGCAACGATGATGTCACAATACCAATTCAACCAACCTCATCTTACAGTCTATGAATATGAGAAATCTATACCTAGATATACATTACTATACAAATTCCAAATGATTAATGCTATAAGTTGTGACTCAACAATATTTTTTCTCCAACTTTGATTCGAGGCCAAGGTTTCAAGTTGTAATAAGACGACTAAAATCTTAGTTTCAAAAGAATGATATCTGTTGACCTTCTATTCTTGCCAATACTATTTGTGTATTTTTGTAATTAAAAAACTCCGGATTTATGAATAATTCTCAAAATAAACTTAACAAATCACTATTTCTATAGAGGCCAGTCATAGCGCAGCGGCACGAAGTGTGACTGTAAAACTGACTGGTTGTGGGTTCGATCCCCACTCGAGGAGATGAAATATTTACTTAAATTTATATTTCCATTTCTTCGCTCTGGTGTCGAGGCAAAAGTGCGGCGTTGAGTTCTGCCACTCAACACGCAATGCCTCCAAAATTCGGCAGAAAGTGGGGAACGGAGTGTCCTAACTTTAGGTTCCCTCTGCCCACCCTGCTGTGTGCGGGATATAGCGTGAAGCTAATTTAATTTTATTTTTTAAAATCACTATTTTTCTGTGTTTCCCACTATATTGGGTTGTTAATTTTTGGTGGTAAATTTTTTTGACACACACGCTCAAGGAAGCGATGGCTTGATGTCGTGATGCAGGATATGATAGCCTATGGACTAACCACTGAGGATTCTAAAGACCATACGAAGAGGAATAGGGTTAATGGCAATTCCTGGTTCTATAACTACAGGCTCAGACCAATGCCAGGCAGAAGAACAAAAAAGTTTACTACAAATTACCTTAAGTACAACAATGGAGTCCGCCATTTCATTGGCCAGTTCCTCTAGTTTAGGCCCGATCATCTTGCAAGGGCCGCACCAGGTCGCCATGAAGTCGATCACGACTAGCTTCTCACCGGCCTCGGAAAGCCTGTTCTTGAGGTCATCGGAGTCCTTGATGTGGATTGCCATTTTGAAGTTAGCTGAAAAAAAAATCTAATTATATATGTGTAGCTTCGCACAGGGAAACTAATGTTATATGTATCGTTAATAGACCGAGGAGAAAAATATAAATCGTTCCTCCAAATGGGAATCCCACCCACAACCGTCACGTCTTACCATTACATGCTCTGTTGCAGCGCCACGACGGCCTCACAAAATAAATAAATAAAACATTTATTGTCAAATACTGAGGAGAAAATGAACTTATTTTTCCAAGACTTCCTTTCAAACTTGTTACAAATTAAATTTGTGTTTTAAAAATTGAACCTACAACAATTAAATGTAGTTCATATCGCCACCCTATCGCAACTGCGGTATTAAAGACAACAATATATTGACCAATATATGTTTTCTAACAGAATTGTTATCATGATACTTCACTAGTTTATCATTAATATTATATTAAAGTAATGTTTGACAATGGATAAAATAAGTATGGTGATATCATCGTTAATTTTAATATTGCATATAAATTACACGCAATGCCTCCAGAATTCGGCAGAAAGTGGGGAATGGAGTGTCTTAACACTAGGTTCCCTCTGCCTACCCTGCTGTGTGCGGGATACAGCGTGAAGCTGATTGATTGATTGATTGATATAAATTACAAAGAAAAGATAGTGTATGACAGACGCCACATGCTTTATAATCTCAAGTAACCTGAACCTCGGAACTATTAACGTGATATAAAATAGCCTTCCTCGATAATAGGACAATAATTTTTGAAAATTTCAACCTAAGTAGTTCCTAAGATCTACGCCAGTGTTTCCCAATCTTTTTTGTGCCATGCCCCAACTTAACCTTTCTAAAGTTGTTATTATAAAAATGAAATGAAATACTTATCAGTGATATCTATACAATATATATGAATATTAAATCAACGAACTATTACAACAGTTTTGACGGATACTTATTTCAAGTTAACACCAACTGAATGATGTGGAACACTATATTGCGATGGGCCCGTGGTCTCCTTGAAGACTTCAATCATCCAGTTGATATTTTGATCTCGTCAAACGAAATTATAAACGGATAAAGCATAAAAAAATTAAGAAATAAACGAATTTGCCTTTTTTACGACCTATGCATTGCATATAATGGGCCGAAGCGAAAGGGTTAAAGTTGTACCGCGTTCATTTTTGAATAGCCCCCCTTAACTATCAAATTTTTCCGCAATGGGGCGTGGGCCCCACGTTGGGAAACACTGATCTACGCATTCAATCAAACAAATATAATATTTAAACAAGCTTTATAATATTAAATTGAGAAGTAATTTTAGAAAGTACTGATAGATATTTATATGCTTTTGTTGTTATTCTCATCACGAGAATTGACTGAGTACATTCAAATCGATTTCTTTAGGTATTTATCGAAATGTTTATATTTTTACCAGTGAACTACAGTCGAGCAATATTTGTAGAGTACAAATATTTTGATTTTGTAAGCGACAGCAGCCTTCAATTGGGTAATGCACTTGGTTTGTGGTTAATATTATTTCGTTCCGTTTCCGTTACAAAGATAAATCAAGATAATAAATTAATTGTGTCAGAAAAAAAAATTGGAAATAACATCATAAAAGTAGGTGGAACTTAATATCGCATCAGGGCGATGGAATACAAACACTAATGTGAGTGATATTGATTATAAATATAATTAATTATGCTCAACCATTCAAAGTGACATTGCACGGCATATCAATTTTTATTTACTTTTAAATATTTTTTTTTGTTATTTTAAATATGTCCCAAGTTATTTCAAATTTTATAACATTATTTATTAGTATAGTTATTTTATGGAATATAGTGTATGAGAACCATTCATATATTAAAATGTCATTTCAATTTAGACTAGCCACATAAATATAGTAGGATTTAAAATTTAAAACATATATATGTTACGCTAAATATAGATAATAAAAAAACACTAGGCACAGACAAAATGTTCTAAAGATAAATAAATATTAAGTCTGCCTTACATTTTAAAATTTTGTTTTTTTATGTATTTTATTTCAATAAAGATAACATATCTATAATTATACCCAAATTTATGTAAATACCCACAATATGTATTGTGGTGGGAGTAGTGATAACTTTGGGAGACAATTTGAAAACAAGCCGCAAGTGAAGTTGCCATAGTGCAGCAGCAGTGTTAAATTGTAAACTGGTAGCGGGTTGTATTTCCACTGGAAATTGCGTTTTTTTTTTCATTTCTTATTGCTGGTCAAAAATATTAAGTAACACTATACAACAAGAAAAGTCACCAAAATTGGGCAGAGAGTGGTTAACAGAGTGCCTTAACACTAATTTCCCTCTGCTTACCCTGGCATATTTGTTTAGTTTAATTTAGTTTCTTTTAATTCTGCCTATTTTGCCCAAAAATTACTTTCAGCAAAAAGAAATAAATTGCATTTGATATCATACATTGCACCCTTTTTTACTTTACAATACATTTTTATTGAATTTAGTTAAATTCTTAATTTAAATTTAGTTACAAAATAAAATACATTACATATTTTACTATTTAATGTATTCTCAAATCAAAAATTTAAAAAAAATATCACTTTTTAGTATAGTATTTTTTTAAACATTTACCTGTAGTAGTATTATTTATTCATAGGATTTTTTATAAAATCGTGTTTTTAACTATTTTTTATTATGTAACTCTTGTTGACTTACAATGTGGGAAATTGATATGAAAGTCCGGAAACCTCTGTGGGCCAATTCAGTTTTTCTGTATATTATTAAATACAAAGAAATATTATCCTTTAAAAAGTTACAATAATAATAACGGCTTGTGGGAGACATTAAGCTGCTATTTAAGTGTCATTGTCATTGTCTGTGGTTTAAGAGTCAGTGTCTCATTTTATTTTGATTACATCTACATGTAGATTTCTAAGTGATAAGTTAAAAAAAAACTTCAAATCATTTATTTATTTAGCTTTATAAGTGAAAATACTATAAATCCAAATGTACATCAACAAAATATTTATATTATGTGTCACTGGATGCATTCAATTACTTTGTGACTAAGGCATATTAATTGACGGCACTTACACAGTGTTTCACCTTCAGTTTGTAAAATAGGTTAATAGATATTCATCTATTGCACTTTACTTAAATAATGGATGGGTTGCAGCATTAAGTTACATTACTCAACATGGAAAGTCTTGAAAATTGAGCAGAAATTGGGAAATAGTATATGTTAACATTTAGTTCCTCAACCTGCTGCAAATCTGAATATCTTGTTGCTCTTTCTTATGGGAATCAAAGCCACAATCATTATGTCACAACTATCTCATACTGTGTCACTGCACCACAGCAGCCTCAATAGGATTATTTACCTAAAACCTATTCTAAAATAATTCAAGTAGCTAGGCTACAAACACTCTAATTGGAATTTATTTGAATGAAATAAATAGATTCTGATAACTGTCAGCAAAAAATAAATAAAGTCCTATTTGTAGATCCTTTGAATCTCAATATTTATCAATTTCATATATTTATTACAGTTAAAAAATGTACATATATTTTATTTATTTAGGCTTTAATTACAAATATATTTATTTTCTATTCCAATATTGTATATTTTTATTTATTGATATTGAAAATTATACAATAAAATGACTACGAAATATAAATTATCAAGTTTTTGTTTTTTTTGGTACATTCCCTTCAATTGAATATTTTTAAATTATATGTATATCTATGTGACATCATAAATTAAAACTGTATAATAATAACGTGTGTTGGGACCTGGGAGCCATAAAAACAAAGAACATTAATATCTTTTAGAAATAACTCTTATATTACTAATAATTATGAAATCAAGTAAGAATTTAATTTTCATGAATACATAAGCAGAAGCAATTCAAACCTATTAAGAAATAAGAGCACTTTGGCAATTACCTCATACTATTTGTCGTTAACTATAAACGTCAATGAGTCATGATAAAACTACACATAGGTACCTACCAACTTACTCTTAAAGAAACTAAACTCCATTATATTCAACTATGACAATAAAAAAGCTCTTGCTGTTTTCATTATAATAATAGGTATCTCTTTCTAAAATAATACTTAAATCACTATAAACGACGCAATCAAATAATTAAGCATCATAGAAAAAGGATGTTAACAAAAAATCGATGTAAATTCCAAGATCGAAGCCACAAGGTCAACCATAAGAATAAATTAATAAAATATGATATGGTATGTGCGTTATATAACTTAACGCAATTGTTGTACTTTAGTGTTAATTTTGTACTATTTAAATAAACTTACCTGCAAAACTTACAAGTGTAAACGCTAAAAACCGGCACGACACGCGGTAGTTGACAGAAATCACTAAAAGCAAAAACGCTAGGAAAACCTTGGCCTGACGCAGAAAAATTAAATATTGTCTATGTCTTAACATACAGATAAATTATAATAAAGTATATAAATCTTTATGTCTATTCTATTTTTTATATATCAAATCTTTATATATCTAATTCTTACCTAGTAAATGTAATTATATGATAAAACAATTAATTTATTAAACATAAATGAATTAAATGTACAATTCATTTGTTTTTAACATCATATTTACTGTGGCAAGTGGCATTTTTAACTTTTTGTACGATATCAGAATGTATGTATGGATTTGTAGAAAACTCGACGATGGAATAGAAAAACCGTAGGCAAGTGACACTTTCGTTCAACGTTATCGAAACAATCGCGACGATAAAACCATAAGTTATAGAGTTCTTTAATAATAAAATAAATAAATAAAATAATTTAATAATGGCGTTCCGAAAGTACTAGTTAAGCATAGTGGTATTATTTATCTTAGTTTTCTTGTATTGCTTGTTAGATATATAAAACAATAAAAATAAACGAATCGAAGTTTCATTGAAATAAAAATAAAATGTTTCAATTTTGAGAACTTTTAAGTTATGTCTTTGGCTGTGCTACCATCTTCTTAAAAGCAACCAAATTTATGTACGGTCTGTATAGCGCAGTTGTTTAATAATTTAATTTACAATACTTATTATTTAATCGACAATCCATTAATACTATATTATAATATTGAAAAATTTTTTTTCATATATTATCATATTTACTAATCTTAATTATTTTATTTAAATTTTATTAAAATCTTTTAAACAAAACGTCATAATTGCAAATGTCGCTGTCAAAAAAGTTTGTTTTGCATTTTCCGCAACCGGTTTTTCAGTTTGTGACAGTTATATATAAATAAGAAAAATTATTGTATCTTGGACGGTGCGCGATATAAGACGTTTTTCGCTAGAAATTGTATTATATTAATAAATTGTTGGTATAAAATTTGAGTGCTAAAATAACATAATGACGCTGGATTTATCTGCACTTGGTTCTCATAAAGTAAAAAGCATCCCTAGCGGTGAGGTAAATATAAAATAGACAAATAATTTGTTATAGTAGTTTAAATTATTAATACTTAAGTATTAGGAAGAAAAGTATTTAAATAGTGTAAATTAATAGATATAAGGACTTAAAAATAATCACATTCAAAGTTTAATGGCATTATTTTATTGCGAAGTAATATCTATATGATGACCTATAAACCTATGAAGCTTGAAGTTTAAATAAGCGAGAAGTAAATGTAACATAGTTCAATGTACTAACTATAGATTGCATTTGCAATAATGCTTCATTACTTATTCTATAAATGCTTTCTGCATAATATAATATATTGTTACTCTATGATAAAATACTATATTTTCATGAAGTTTTTTTCTTAATTTAATAAATTTATTTAAGCAAAAAATATTTAAAATTTATATTTAATGACAATATATAATTATTTACATTTGTTAAGTTTTAATCTCAATTATCATTTAAGATGTTATTATTATTGTATTTTAGATACACACTTTTTTTGGATATAGCAGGGTAGCTCTCATCCTACTCTGCTATAAGCAGAAAAAATGTGAAAATGAAAACATAGATAAGACCTATCATTTTATGCGTTCATTCCCATTTTTAAACAGCCGGGTGCTATGGGCTCAATGCCACATTTTGTATTATTGGGGAAATGAAATAAGGTAATTGTCACTAGTGGGGAATAAACTTATAACACATCACATTTACAAATAGATAATCCAAAAGAAATAACAATATTTTTTTGATAATGTGATAACAACCAATGTAATATTAGGTCATATCTGATATTGATAGGGCTTTATAGTGATATCATAACATTATCATGGGTAAATGAGTTTACTATTATGAACAAAAATAGTAAAGGAAACTTCTAGATAAATTTATTAAAATATATTAAGCTGATAGATTTGTATTTAGTAAAGTTAACTTATTTATTATTATTTAAAATACTTTTATTTTTATATAAATTATAAACAAATTTATTTTCAAATCAAAATTTTATTTCATTTTTATAATAGTTAAATTAAAATATTATATATTTGAAGCTGTTTTAACACAGGGTGATGACTAACACCACAGTTGTGGTTTCTATCCCCATCTGAGGGAATGAATTATTATATATTAATATTTTCATTTCTTCTCTCTGGCATCAAAGCAAATGCCTCAAAAAATTCACCGGAAAACGAAAAATGGATTGTCTGCTTAGCCTGCTGTGCAGGATACATCATGAAGCTAAAAATATTTTGTACACCAATGACCAGAAACTATTAATTTCTTTTTATAAAAAAGTAAGTTTAAATGTGCAGTGAAACAATATCTGATATAAAACTGACTATCAGAAAGCAGAGAAAGAAGTGAAACACTGTTTTCTCTCAAACAAAAATGATTACAATGACTAATAATAAAGTTAATAATTTTTTACACTGTCAAATTTCATACTCTTCCGTCCGCGTATTTTCTTAAAAATGTAGTATAAAGTTTTTGCTTCACGTTTTAATATGTAGATACCCTATATAATACATAAATATATCATTTTAAATATTTATCAACATTATTACAATATATTTTTAAAAATAAACTTATTTATTAGGTGCGCCACAATTGATCTCTTACTTGGATATTTAATACTGTGTTGAGATAAAGTGTAATCCCCATAGACGACTAACGTTATATTTCGTTTACAGCCTGTAGAGCTAAAGAATTTTTGGCAAGAACAGAATGTAGCGATCATATTCTTCCGTCGTTGGGGGTGCATGTTCTGTCGATTGTGGGCAAAAGAGGTAAGATCTGATCTGTATAAGTGTATGTTTTGGTAAGTTTTACTTCATTTTCTGCTCATTTTGGGGACATTGTATATTAGTGGTCTGAGCCCAACGCCGCACGTTGTCTTACCAGATAATATATCGTAATTATAAATATTTTGATTGCGATATGAACTTACAAACTTCGCTAATTTACAATATGATTTCGATAATCTTTTAAATTCAAATCGTAATTCGGAAATTTTAAAGTATGCAATGTTTTCAATTCTTGATCGAGACTTAATTACTTTCCAAAGAGCAATTATATAGGGAAACTATGTAGTTTTCTGTCTCGTCAGAGAAGTACCACCATTTACTTTTTATATAACTAAGACTACGAACGTGAACAATTGATAATTTATTGCAGTTAAGTGAAATTGCTCCAGTTCTTAAGAAGAATAATATAAGGCTCGTGGGCGTTGGTGTTGAAGAAGTCGGTTCCAAAGATTTTATTGATGGAAAGTTCTTTGATGGCGGTAAGGAACTAAACACGATTTATTATTTATATTGTCAAAGTTATATAAACAGTCAGTCACAATAGTTAATTCCCATAGTACCGAGTCCTGTTACGTAATTTTTTTTATATTTCATATTATCCGTGGAATTAATTATTATAGCAGGGTAGGCAGACGGAACCTAGTGTTAAGACACTCCATTCCACATTTTCTGCCGAATTCTGAACGCATTGCGTGTTCAGTGGCAGGACTCAACGCCGCGCTTTGCCTCGATACCAAAACGAAGAAATGGAAATATAAATTTAAGTAAATATTTCATCTCCTCGAGTGTGGATCGAACCCACAACCACTCGGTTTTACAGTCACACTTTGTGCCACTGCGCCACGACTAGCCTCAATATATTTATAATATTTTTTATAATTAGTTCCACGGAGCAGGAATCGAACACACAACCTACTCATTTACAGTTGCACGCTGTGCCACGATGTTATCGTACATATTTCTAGAATCATTGTTGTTAGTTAACTTAACATTCTAAGTGGAAAAACGTTTTTCCTTCTATGACTAATAGACCGAGTTTATTATGTAACAAACGCGTTAGAAATAGAAACTGGTGATGTGGCGCAATGTTTTATGTACGAGTAGGCATTGCTTATTAAGTCGTAGTTAACAGGTTCGATTACACGTGCTTCATTTTGGCGTATATAATATATTTTTTCTTTAGTTACAATATGTAGAAACTAGTAGCTTTTATTTTCATTTTAAAATAAAAAAATCTTTTTTTAGTATAAAAAGATGCAGTTTTATGCATATTGTTTTTTTTATAACTTATAAAGAGTTTATTACCAAAAAATATAAAAAAATTACAAATGTTGAATACAGCTTTAAGTTTATTCTACCCTTAAGAGTTTCTTCTTCCCTTATAATAATTGGGAAATAAATTTTAGCTAAACAAAGAATATCAAAATAGTGCAGTAAATGGTATTGAAATAACATCACTAATCCAAAATGTCACGTTTAAAACACGATTATAATATATTCAATGTTCATTAAGTGGTCATTGTTTACTAACGTTTTTTGTTTAATATTACATTTTTTTCGCATTTGTAGAGCTCGTCTTTCAGTAAAAAAATATAATAGACACATAAATTAGAATCATACAATACTCACAATGCACTTGCTCTATAAACATAACTTTATTGTATTAATTATGATAAGTTTATTTACTTTTTTAATATTTATGGTTAATGATTCATACTTCATGGTCACAAAGACTCGGAGACGTCTATTGTTAGTTAACTGGTTTAACGACGGTTTAACGCTAATCAACAGCTCTGGGTGCGGTTGTTAGGGCTAGAATAGTAAATACAAACGCAGACGCAAAAGTTTTACTTGTGTTATCGCTTCTGTGTAGTAAGACCTATATATATAGTTTCAGTATATCATGTATTGATAGCTTTATTGATGTCGAGTTTCGAATATAAGATATAAATATCGATACTCGATGACATTTAGCTTTTTAAATAAAGAAAAAAAAAATTGTATAAATAACTTTAGACATTTATCGTTTTTTCGAGGATGATGAAGTGTTGACATTTCAGACTGGTCAGAACACAATTTAAAAGTATATAAGTTAACATAAAAAAACAACTGAGTCTCACTTGAAATATCACATGTTAATGTTATATGGCTTATTTTTCTTCTTCATATTCACGAGTTTGTTTTATTTTAAATAAAGACATAATACATATTAGTTCCCCACTTTCCGCCGAATTCTGGAGGCATTGCGTGTTGAGTGGCGGAATTCAACGTCACGCTTTGCCTTGACACCAGAGCGAAGAAATAAAAATATTAATTTAAATAAATATTTTATCTCCTCGAGTGGGGATCGAACCAAGAACCAGTCGATTTTACAGTCACACTTTGCGCCCTTGCGCCTCAAATCAGTGCTGTGGAAACGACTAGAAGGATTAAAAATGTGTATGAGGATTGTGTCGTAAAAGAAAGTACAGTGTGTTTTTCGTCCCAACGTTTTCGTTACAAGACGACCCAAGTTGATAATAAAGAATTGAAACACTTTAGTGATAAAACAGTTTTATCCCACTTGTAGCAAATTGGGAAGATTGAAAAGCTTAAAAGTTCACTAATTGCGTTAGGGTATCTCAAACTTGTTGCCTTCAAAGTACGAATGGTTTTTTTAGAAAATGAACAAACTTACTTTTGAGATGACAAAGGGGCATAGATAACAAATAAAGAAATAAATTATATTAAAAAATATTCGACTTTTTGTTTCTTCCATACCAAACGCCAATTTCATATGTCGTTTTTAATACCTCTATGTGTACAATATACATTATTGTCTGTTGAGTTATTTTGGCGTGAAAGCGTAACAGTCAAACATACATACACATTTATAATATTAGTAATTATACTTTATTAATATTATGAGTGTGAATCCTTATTAAACGATTACGATGTTCCATGGCTTCGATTCTCACTCGGTAATAGTTAGGTTTATTTAAAAATATAGATTTTTTTATATTTTTATTTATATTTAATTTTTTATTTAAAAATGTGTTTCGCTGGTATAATTATACAAAGTGTGCCATTGGTTTTCAACTCCCAAAATATAAAAAGACGGTACGTCTTTAAAAATACAAAAATTGGAAAATACTCATAAGGATACCGTTAAGTTAAAATTCAGAAGTAAGTTCATTTTCTTTCCTCAAGGAAAGTAAATAAAAAAAACAAGGGTAGCATATTTTTTTTAGTTTATTTTTTTTCCTTTTATTTCAGATCTATATTACGTAGAAGATAGATCCACATACCAAGCGTTGGGTTTTAAACGTTTTAACGTAGTTTCTATAATAACATCACTATTTTGGAAGCAATCGAGAGAAGCTATTTCCAAAGGACGGAGCATGGGTGAGTTGAACTGTATTACAGGAATTATTTTTTAATTATTATTCAAAGTAGATTTTCTAGCTTTATTATTGGCTAGAATATTTGTAGACGAAGACTGACCAATTATAGTGGTGGGTTCGATATTTGCACAGGATGATTTTTGTGTTACAAATATGAGAGACACATGATTGCCAATTCTCCTAAAATAGATGAAAAGTTGAGAACGGAGTAATGTAACAATAAGTTTAGATAACTTTAGCTTAAATCTTAAATTAGGGAGTTGTTTTAGTTTCACGGTGTATCCGCATTTAGTGTTAAGACACTCCGTTCATAGAAAGACACAACTGTCTCAACATTCCGCCGAATTATCAATGTGAATCGAGTGGCGGTATCAACGCCGCGCTTTGCCTCTTTAGATTAGGGGGATGCATAAAGATATTTCCTTATTTAAACGATATAGTGCTTGCATAACTTCCCTTGTGCGTAGGCTTAAATAGTGACATAATTGGTGACGGCTTACAAAATGGCGGCGCTCTAATTTTGGAAATTGGCGGGAAGCTTTTGTGTCATTACGTACAGTTAGCGCCTTCGGAGCGATTGCACAATTTACGTATTGCTAAGGTTTTACATAATTTATTAATTGTTTTAATATATAGCGTACAGTACTCGTATATTATTAAAATTAAAAAGTTTAGTGATTTTAGAACATCATGTTTTTTTTGTAGTAATCCAGTAGTTAGTAAATCTTAGCGTAGATTGTTGAGTAATTTTCGGTCGGTATAGCCAAATAAATTAACATTATTTACAAAATACTAAAGATATATTTTGTTATGTACCTACATATAGGTGGTCTTAATGTACTTATTTAATGTAGGCACTATAAAAAACGTAATACAACTGTCAAATATATATATCATCATTAAAATTATGGAGTTATCAGTATTTTAAATTTAATGGGGAATTAATATTTTTTTTGGGATTTCTTTTTTTAATATTATTTAAGTGCATTGTACGTTGTAACTGTGGCTTTGAACAATTGAGACAAAAGAGAAGATATTATATAAAATAAATAATTAAACATACACTTATTTTATTAAAATACATATGATATAAAACATGAAAATATTTAGTGTACAAAATACACAGTCTACCAGTATCTCATGTAGACTTATGGAGTATAAGATCACAGCAAAGTCCGCATTACGATGTCAGTGTTTGTTACGTGAGACGTTATTTTTTGTGAAAAAAATATATTAAAAAGTTAAATGTAGATAAAAGAAATGGTTGACTTTATCATAGTAACATACAGACATATTATGCACATCATAATTTTACTGTAAAATGTAATAGGTTTTTATTTATAGTAGAGTATATCTATTAGTATGTACTGACGTAGCTAATTAGTTAGTATTTTTTATATAGGTTTAGGTGGTGACCTAAAAGGGGATTGGGTCCAAACCGGTGGGTTACTATTGGTTGAAAAGGGTGGGAAGCTTCTCCGTCATTTCACACAGACTGGACCCAGTGATCATTTGTCCAATAAAGATATTTTAAAGGTCAGTTTAGATATATAATTTTATCAAATCTATAAAAGAACGGGCTTTTATATTATTTTGACATTTCTATATGGTATATATGGTATTTTATTTCCTATATTTTTATTTGCAATTTTTTGTGGAAGCGTGTAAGTACGCTCATCACCCACACTCGCTTCTTCGATGCCCTCGCAGCCTCCTAGATTTCGACGATTCAATTATTCAGTCTTGAGTCTCGTGACACACTCCGCCGCCGTAAGAGGCGCCGAGGCCAGTCCTACCTTACGGCATCGGCGGGGCACAACGGTCAAAATACATGATTAGCGTAAGCAGAGAAGTCGTCGAAAGCTCGTATTTTTTCTTCAGGGGCGAGCTTCTCTTGTCCCTCCCAGCCCGGGGACGCTGTAAAAAAAATGGCACTCGGGTCTATTACATTCTAAAACCCTGTCGAGGAAAGAATATAGTTAGTATTAAAGTATTGTAATTATAAAAAAAGAACAGAGTGTGTTACAAGAATAAATAAAATAATTATAAAAGCTGGATTTTGTGTCCTGACGAATTTCGAAGAAAGTACCTTTACATAAAATTAAAAAAATGCTATATTTTTTTTATAATATATATTAACATTTTATCGCATTTATATTCTTGTTACTATTTAAATAAATAGTAGCAAACTGCAATATTTCCCATATTACCATAGGTTTTATTATTTAATATAAATAAAGTACACAGTAAAGTTAAAAAGTTTTTAATTCTAAAGAGATAAATTAAGTGACATATTTCTAACATATTTATTTATACCTATAAGTATTAATATTACTCTGATGTAACTATGATATTCTTATAATGGTTAATGTAAATTAATATTTCATATTTTTATCCCGATTTAATCCATACTTTCACTGATTTGCAGTTGTTCGATTTGGAGAATGAATATAATGCCGAGACAATGGCAAACAAGAAACGCGATGATTTGGAATGCAATGTACGTAATGTTTTTTTAATATATTTTTGTACAGCGGTAAAGCACATGATTGTAAATGCGATGGTTTTGGGTTCGATAGCCATTCAGGGAAGGAATAATTTAATATTTGCATTCAACAAGACAAAGCGCAGGATAGAGTTCCACTCCTTAACACAATGTTTCCAAAATTAGGCAGTGCGTTGGGAACGAAATGTCTTAACACTAGGTTCCCTCTGCATATCTGCTATATGCAGGATACAGCGTCAGCCAAAAAGTTGAAACAAAATAGTTGAATATATAAATATTTTAATTTTTTTAGACAGAACCAACGTCTTAAGCCGTGGAAGGAAAGTTTTAAGCATTCTTCTTTAATTCCTATACATAAAATATGGATGGAGAGGCGATGTAAGCAAAGTAAAGTATAGTTATTAGTATATTTTCTCATATTAAATGAATATTATAGATAAAAAATAACTTCAATGCTACCTTTATACATGTTTGTGTTAATCTGTGACAGTTGGTTTCTTATTATATGACAAAGACTTATTATAATAGGCATATAATATTTTTTTATAATATACATAATAAAAAAATAAAAGACAAATTGTTTAATATATTAAAAAAATGTTTAATTGATATATTAATATTATAAATAATAAACTTTATATATATTTTATGTAGAAATAGTTGAACAACAATGTACTTTTATTTTTTTAATGATGTTATAAAATTTTATTTATTGCGTAATATAATTTTGAGACTGAATTCGAAACCAAATAAATATTATTATTGTTAAATTATATTGAATTATGTTAAATTATGTGATATTTGATATGAAGTTTCTTGAAATGATTCTAATTGTAAATTGATTATTCCAAAAAGTTATGCCAAATTTAAATTTAAATTGTATAAAATCAAGGTTATTAAAATTATATAAGGAAAAATTGTTAAAGAAATTATTGTTATATATATTATGTGCTATATTTATAATTTATTTGCTATAAATTGATATATAAAATATGAAAATGGTTATTCAACTGGTTATGTTAACATTTGATAAATGATTTAACGTTTCAATTTTTTTTTTTAATATTTAGAACATAATATACAATATAACCACATGTATACGGTTATTACTATTTATAATAAAATATATTTTGTATTATAGCGAAATTTTATTTACACCAATTTTATATATGTACAATATTTATATTACAATACTTAAGCGGCTAATAAAATTAAGGTTTGCGTAGATTTGTTTATAATAAAAGTGAGGGATTCCATGAATAAGGACACAGAATGTCTTCTAACACATTTCTTTTGTATTTTATGATTAAACTCATAACCTAGAATTATTATTTCATAAAAAATATATGAAAATTACAAATGTTATGTTATTTTTGTAATATTTTGGTTATATTTCGCGGTCGTTTTATAGCTTTTGTAATTCCGGGACCTTGCTACAAACATTTTACGATGTTTACCGGTACCTCGCGTCGTAACGCTACATTTATTTGACGTAGGCGACAAATAAAACAATTTTATATTATCCGTATCATAATAAATTATATGATTGTCGCTGTCAAAAACTAATTTGAATGCCGATCCCTTACCGAATGCGCCAATTTCGGACAGTTTCCCATTTTGATAATTCATTTTATATACACCTCGTGTATAAGGCTGAATGAAGTAGGCATTTTCCATATTATCTGTAGTCAAAAAATATATTTCATCTTCGAACAACGTCACTTTTTTGGCGCCATTTCTAAGTAAATATATCGCGTAATTGCTCATAAAATATATATCTCCACGTTTGTCTATAATAAAATCATCTATTTGATACTTTGATAATTCTGGAATATTTTTCGATTTTTTATTATCGTACGTGTTTAAACCTTTTTTCTTGAATTCTGTGTAATATAATTTTCTGTCGTATTGCATTTGCCATATTGTTAAGTGGTCGAATCCGTGGAGTTTTGTTATATTCGTTTTTGGATTAAGCATGTATACTCCTTGGGCTCCTGAAGCATAAAGATTTCTCGAGGTTTGGTCTACAGCGTAAGCAAAAGTGAAGGTAAGATTTTGTATAAGAGTTAATTTTACGTCGTTTAAGTCAAAAGATGCAGTATAATCTCTTGAATTATTTTGATAATGAAAATAAAGAACATTAGAAGTTCTATCTATAGCAAGTTGACCAGACAATTTGTAACCATCGAGTATTCTGTTTTTAATGTAGCAAACTTTATTCAGGCACGCGTGGCATGATATCTTTTTAGCATATGAAGAAGTGAGTAGAGCTGATATCAAAAGAATAATATTCATGTTCAATCTGTAATAAATGTAATAAAAAATATAAATATTTATTTCGTGGATCAAAAATATTTAAGCATAATAAAATTCAAGAATTATGATCATGAAAATAACAATTAAATATTGTGTAGTGCCTAATCACAATTATATCTCTCTAAAAAAAACCTAGATAAGTAAGTACTTTACCTTAAAAGTTGTAGAACAAAGAAAATATACTACATTTCTACAAACAAAAGTGTCAGCACAATTTTTTAAATTAAATTAAACTCAAAAATGTCAATACATAATTGTTTCGTCCGCGAGTGATATAACAGAACTAGCGTACAATTTGTTTTCACTACATATTTGTTTAACCTCTCGTCCGTACATCGTAAACAAATGTTATCTGTGATATTTAAATTATTATAGAAAAAGAAACATTTCATATTTGTCAATTGAGTTACGAAACTTTAATGTTTATTTGTAAGTTTCGCCGTTCAACGCGAAAGTAAAAAACTAGGGGAAAGAGAACGGAGTGGATGCTAGCCTGTTACGCGGGAAAAAATATGAAGCTGCTAATTTAATGAGTTTTTATTTTTATTCCTCCTCTTTAAATGATAAATTTTCGAATGTATCTATATGATTTTTGTGTGAGACACCTCCGAGCAAATAAAAATTTCAATTCGGGAATAGAACTGTAAAAGGTATTTTTATAATTGCTTAGACCTTAGATTTTTTTTTGGGTGATTGATATTCACGTTGCTTGCTTTAAAATATAACTTTGTTGTAATTTTATTGTATTTGTAGATTTTTTGCAGCAAAAACGAAACTTAAGTATTCATAATTTTTAAACTCTTATCACCATATTTTTAGGCTTCAACGATAATGTGATCTTAAATAATGGGAAGTGAAAGACTTGTGATTTTGCTATAATATGCAGAGATACCTTTTGTTGAAACATCCCCATCCCATTAATTTTCGTACCCCATTTTCAGAGAGAATAGAAATCTAGTAAATAGAATTTATGACGGAAAATAAAATATTTTGATATATTATCAATTATTATTTAGACATATTTATGTATAAAATAGATTTGTGGGTTATCAAAACCTATTTACTCGTAAGGTCATTGTGCACATCGGTAACAAAGTTCAAGGGAATAATCAATTTGTGCGTCTCAAATGGTTAGAATAAAGTAATTTGAAATATTTAAAAGTTAATGAAAAGTGTATAATATTAGTTAAGGTTAAATGGGTTTTATATTTTCATCGTGATTGACATGACGGCCATTTTATTTTTATTCAATTAAACAAAAAATCTATTATGGATGAAATTAAAAGGCCTTAGCCATGTTAATCTAGAATTTTAAGGCCCTTAATTGAATAAATTAGAATTTTAAATTCTTAATTTCATCTGGCGTCCAGGATGCGTCCACCAAGTCTCCTTTCGAAATCGACAGATTATAAAGGTACGGTAACAATTAAGTGTATTAACTTGATTGTAATTAGATTAGTCGAAGGTGTATTTAATCTGTTACTTACTGGGAGATATAATTATATTAAGAATTAAAGAATGTAATTGTATAAAAAATTTGAAGACGGTTTTAGTCTAGACATTAAAGTTTTTTTTTTCAGACTAATGATATAGAATTAAACTAGCAAATATAAAAACATATAATAAGTCTATTATATAATATGTATTCATAAGTATAAAAATTAAGCGAAAAATGGGGAACGAACTTAGTTTAATGGGTCATTAAACAGAGGAAGTTTCAAATCGTAATTTTTTTTAAAATATAGAATTCATTTATTAGTCATTTTATGATTTATCTATTGTCATCACTAATAAATAAAATTGAACGCGAACACTATATATAGAAATGCAAATATCTTGTATAGAAATGCAAGATACTGGTTTGGACAACTTAAAAGCTGTAAGATCAGCTTATATGTCAAAATGTAAGTTCTTTACTAGTAAATTTCAAAGTGCGCCACCTCAAGACAAAGTCGTGAACGTTTAATACTTTGTATTAATGAAGCTTTTTCATTCCATCATCAGTTAACTATACAGGAGTTGTGAAAAAATCATAAAAAAATTTTTGGTAAGTTTCACTCCATACACTTCCTCTAACTATAGCAAGCTATGTCAAAAAGCTGTTTTTTTTAAATTACTATTCAGCATTATGTCACCTCAAATAATTAACATTCGTTCGTTCGTTTTTTAATTTTTTTTTATTGATTTTATCCTGTTTTTAGAGCTAATGAAAACAAAATTTGACGCTGCTATGTGAATTTCTGGGTGTAGGTATAGTTTAATTGGCTAAGGTGTTGGGAGGTATCCAAGCAGTTTACTTTGATCTACTGCTATGATGAAATTTTATTCGGAATTTCAATATGCTTAGGTAATATTTGGAATGTTCTTTAGTGTACTACAAAATATTCTTAAGATAAGAATTTATAGGACAATTTTTACGAGCAAAATAAATCAAAAGTTGTTTTTTTTTACATTCACGCCCCATCCCGCACAAAGTAGGGTAGGCAGAGGGCACCTAGTGTTAAGACACTCCGTTCCCCACTTCCCGCCGAGTTCTGGAGGAATTGCGTGTTGTGTTGCGGAACTTAACGCCGCACTTTGCCTCAATACCAAAGTAAAGAAATGAAAATATGAATGTAAATAAATATTTCATTTCCTCGAGTGGGGATCAAACCCACAACTAGTCGATTTTACAGTTATACTTTGTGCCTCTGCACCACGACTGGCCTCAAAAAAATAATAATAAAATACCAAAATAGGAAAAGTATGATACGTTATGTAGACAGCAGAGTATATCTAATAAAATCGAAATGTCTATCTGTGATTTCAAGAGCATATAGCTATTTATACGATAGTGAAAAAAATATATATATCTGTATATCTTTCTATTTATCCGGGCAACTCTCCGGAACAGTCTATAAATACTTACAATTCTTTTTATTTCAATTTGCCTAAGATGACTAACGACTGACATAGAATTAAACTAATAATAAAATAAAATATTTTCACCATTCAAAGTGACATTGACGAAGTGATTTTGTGCTCAATTGGCACGCTGGGAACGCCATATTTAAAGAAATCAAACCAAACCAAAATAAAATATATAATGTAGCTGAATATTTTTTGTATTGACCAATACAACTACTTCAAAAAATATAAAAAAAATTAAAAGAAATGCTCCAATATTGCTTTAAGAATATATATGGCACTTTAAACAAGTACCTTAATTAAACATGAGTATTTCAAAGAGGAAAATGTCATCCAAGAGGGACGCCCTTGTTCTCTTAACGCAAAGTAAAACTTTCAGAATAAAATTAATTGGGACTTCCTCCGGGTCCTTTTTTGCTAATTTATTTTTTTTATTATACCGAGTGCACTTGATGCGATCCTACGAAAGTTTTAATTGATTGTGTAAAAATAATTAAAGCTCTTGATGATTAAAGTTCGGTGAGAGGTGCCTTTTGAAAAAACTTTTGAACAGGTAAAAAAACAAAATAATTAATTTGTTATACGTAATTGTTTCAATTTGTTACGTACAAAAGTATATGATAGTATGATTTTTTTTATCTTTTAATTTCAAATTGTTTTCAGCGTTCCTTTATCTATTGTTATTTGTTATATCTATAGTTCGTTAGGTCTTAATCTATTTAAAATATTACGATAATGAAATATCTACACATAATATATATTATTTTGGTTTTTATATATAAAAATCGTAACCTATCTTTTTTGCCGATTTTCATATAAATATAATGAACAAAAGTAAAGATGAGGCGCAGAAGCACAAACTGTAAAATCGGTTGGTTGTGGGTTCGATCCCTCGAGGAAATGAAATATTTAGTTATATAAATATTTTTTTTATTCACTCTGGTGTCCAGGCTAAGCGCGCCGTTGAGTTCCGCCACTCAACACGCAATGCTTCCAGAACTCGGCGGAAAGTGGGAAACGGTGTGTCTTAACATTATGTTCCCTCTGCCTACCCTGCCGTGGGAGGGATACAGCTTAAAGTGAACGTGATTTTAATTTTAAAAGTGAAGATCTTCTTTCAAAATATTTTATGTTAAATTTAATTGAAAAAAAATGTTTCATTTAAAGCGTTAGAAGTATCTAATTAATACCATTAAATCACCCACGTTACTTTTCGTAATAACAGAATAAACACCATGACGTTGATGACATCACACTGATCAACGTATCTACATACTACTAATATACTAATAGCGTGCAGTGGCGAGGTCGGGGTTCGATTACCGATTCAACTCTCGTCTAGGTCAATGACGTTGGCCATTTACTCACAGCTCCATTACAATGTTATATTTTGAATATTTATCAGTTCGTATGATTAGATTGGTCTGGAATGTACTATATTTTTTATTTTCACGCGTTGTAAATATTTCTAGGATAGGTCTTTACTACGTATCTAACTTACAAATAGAAACTTTTCTTTCCTTTTTAGTCTCTTCTTCCTCCTCCTCCTCCTCACTCCTTTTGTAGGAAATCAACTACAAAAACAGTAAAAGTACAGCAAATCAACTACAAAATATAAGTTTGTATAATTTTTCTGTTTTTTTCTTTATAGGTTTGGATTACGCGTCCGACTCAATATAAAATACATTTTCCTGTATGGAAAAACGTTGCATTATCGTTCCTATCTTTGGATTGCGTTGACTTAGATTTTATTTCTGTGCTTCAATTGGAGACCCTGGAACTTCAGCTTGATACCTTAACATGATCTCGACATGAATGACACAATGTCAACAAAGTGATCTAATATTTTTTTTGCGGAACCCTAAAAAGGCCAATATTCTCAATTTGTATTCGTCAAAGAAAAAAAAACTATAAATAAACAACTTACTGAAAGTCATAACACTGATTGATACTACATTTAATAAATCTTACTGGTATTTGTCCAAACGCACGAGCCTTAATCAGAAAGATTTGGATGTGCCTGGCCAAGTTCCAAGTTACTTGGCGTGTATTCACCTCGTAAATAAATAGTACTTCTTGACGTACGATTAATTTATATCTGTTACGTTTTGCAAATTAACATATTAAATATACCTACGTGTTAAAAAAAATAGTAACTGAGTTTGCTCCTTTTTAGTAGGTTCCTTAAGTCGAAGAGAAATATATGTATTACTTGTTTATTATATTTTCTTATGTTTTTGGCGTTACGCTGCTTTCCACACAAACGGAGTAGGCAGAGGAAACCTGGGAACGTAGTGTTGAGGCACTCCGTTCTATTTAAGAGACTTTCGTTGCCCACTTTCCGCCGTCATTTGCATCTGATTACGAATCCGCGTGTAAAGGCCAGTACTTATATTATAAAGTAGATATGTTTAAGCTCAATTCCTCTTCCAAAAATGAAATTCTATAACTGAGTTAAATGTGAAGAGATGTAAATTTTTTTATTAAACCAAAAATTTCCCCATAAGAAGGTAAAATTTCAGCTGAATTATGGCAACACAAAAATAATTCATTACAAAAGAATATCTGAAAGGGAAATAATGTGAAATGCGGAGGTTTTTCAGCCGAGTTACTCCCCACAAAGCCGGTACGAATCGTACGAACGGCTGCGTGTTCAGAAGAGATTTGAGTATCTTTCCTACGATATTAGCTTTTGTTTTGTTTGGATAGGACTGTTTTGAAATTGACTTGTGTGTAGTTTAAACTTATAGATACTTTTTTTTATTCTATTGTGAACACGTAGAGGCTGCCGTGGTGTAGGTGAAAAGGTATGTGAATAAATAAGCAACGGTTGTGTATTCTATTCCTACTCGGAGCGATGAAATATTTAATTTTAATAATATAACATTCATATTTTAATTTTATCGCTCTGGAAACTAATTAATTTTACAGTATTAACAGCAAGTATGTACTTTTTGTTAACAACTTACAGGAAGATAGGAAAAAACCTCGAATTTTCGATGACGCAAGAAAACATCACAATAATATGTGTATTCATTTTTTGTCAACAAATATTCTCAGCGATACATGAGGGAGTGTAATTTATTAAATGATATCCCTCCGTCGCCAAAACTTTTCTACTAAATCAAATATTCCTAACAATGAAAATTTTCTAGCTGATGCCACTTTATATGATACGATTCTCCTCAAAGATTTCTCTTGGAACTACTAGATTCGTTCTCATAAATGTTTCGTTGGAAGTGTTTATGATAAGGATCTGATACGTTGTAGTTGTGGATTCCTTTCCACTCGGAAGAGCTTTTATTTTTAAAGATTTTTTTATTTCCCAAATCTAGTTAATATAACTATATCTTTCGAAAGTAACTACTAGTTTTTGCCTAGTTTATTAGTTAAGAAGATGAACGAATTAGATTTTTGACTATTTAAATAGCAATGTTTCTAGTTAATTTACACATATGTATAATAAATTGTGGGTGACAATGCTCTGTTACTGACTGGTTGTGGGTTCGATCCCTCACTCGAGGAAATGAAACATTTATTTACCGTGGTGTTGAGTTTCGCCACTAACACGCAATGCCTCCAGAACTCGGCGAAAAGGGAACGGAGTGTCTTAGGCAAGGTTCCCTCTGCCTACCCCGCTGTGTTCGGGAAACACAGCGTGAAGCTGATTTATTATCTACAATTCTCGATTTTTTTGTGGGAAAGAGACTAACGAGGATATTCCATTTTACATCTTAAGTATACGGAAACAAAGTTGCGGACGACGACTAGTTATGATTTAGTTATATTTTTTTTATGTAAACGTGTCGTATATTGTAAATGCGTACAAAATGTCAACACAGGAAGGGGCAAAATAAATTAAAGAGGTAAAGTAAAAGATATTATAATAACAAGTAGAGATATAGGCCAGTGTTTTTGCTTTGTAGAATGTTTACGTTATTCAGTTTATTTATGATTTGTTAATGCTAAATAAATATCGTTGTCATCAACGTAGCGCCGTTGCGATATGACTTACTATAATTGATGGTAGTGGATTCTAATCTTACATGATAGAGCTTCCATATTAAAAAAATCTCTTTTAACCCTTAAATAAAACCATTCAATACAACAACATATTTGTTTCTGTTGAAAATAAAGAATAAAATTATAAAATAAACAAATAATACATAAAATTATAATTTATTATTTTAGCGAAAAAATGCCCACATTAAACACAATTAAGAAAAAAGTTACAGGTTCAATCTAAAACAAAATTAAGGTTCTATTGTGTCACACATACAATTGAAACAGACAAAAATTACCCATCAAAATGTCCAAGCAGACACATAACAGACATACGGCACGTGTCGCCCATGCTAACGTATTGAGCAATAGGGAACGCCAGAACTACGGTATTTATGTTTTATTGCCATATATGGCCATTGTGCAATTATTTATTATAGCGGGTAGATTTATTTATTTGGTAATGTAATCTTAGTATAAATTTGCAAAAATAGCGATTAATGGAATAAAAAAGACGAAACTACAAAATCTAGAATTTTTTAATAAAGTGAGGAATTTATACTATTCCTTAATTATAAACGCATAGCTTGATCGTCGGTTAAAAAGTGATAATTAAAAAAAAAAGATTCGATTAAGAAATTAAGTCGTCACACTGTGTATCGAACATACAGCAGAGTAGGCAGAAAGAAGCTAGTGTTAACACACTTTGTTCCCCACTAAATTAATGCTACATAAAAATATTATATTAAATAATTTTGGTGAAACTAAATTAATCTAAGATTATAAAATTACTTTGACGTTTACCAAAACATCATATTGTAAGATCTACTCTGTTATTATATATTTTTTAGCTTCACGCTGTATCCTGCACATGGTAGCGTAGGCAGAAGGAAACTTGGAAACCTCCTTATATTAAGACTTTGTGTCCTCCATTAACACACTTCCGTTTTACATATTCCGCAGAATTCTTGAGACTTCGTTTCGTTGACTGGTGGAACTCAACGACGCGTTACGAAAATATTTAATTTACCTGATTGGACCCACAACCGTTGTGTTTACAGTAGCACGCGTGTGCTGCTGCGCCAGAGTGACCTCTTCTGCTTAGAATCAATATTAAGTTTATATGTGCTTTGAAAAATGTTATAAATGTGCTAATTAAATATATATTTAAAAACTAGATATTATCCTCGACTCGCCTCATAAAGCAAAATGAGCTGTTTGGTCTCTCTTAGTCTCTTATTAATGACATATATAAAAATCAATAACAATAAGATAAATATTAAGAATTGATTTAAAATATATTTACGAAATAAACAAAGAAATAAGGAATATTTAATCGAAAACAGCATGCCTCTAATTTAGCGCTAAGATTTGAACCAATACATTATATAGATGAAGACGATCCAAAAAGTGTGTATCGTTCCGTTGCAAAAAACCTTATTGTAAGCATTTGCCTCACAATTTAATTTTTCACCATTACAAAAAATTCCTCTAGCACCTATTGCGTTACGGATAAGGTGGAAATTCCTTTAAATTTATTTTGACTACAGATATTTCGAAGGTATCGCTAAGGTCGGTACAGTGCGCGTTTTGAATGATAATTCTCAAACCTATTGTCTATAAAAACACTGCAGGATACGAATCCTCAAGCGAAAGTCAACGAAAATGAAGGTGATTACACGTTTATATTGTTTTAGTTGTGTGCTCGTGATCTATAATGAAGAAATTAAAAAAATATATTATAATTGATTTCTGTCAATAGTTTGTGTTATTATTTTTAATCTGTAATGGATATGAAAATAAAAAATAAGTATATATAAAAAATATTATATCACTAAGAATATTTTTAATTACTAAGTAAAATAAAACAATATTAAAAAAAATAATATTTTATTACAAAAACGCTTAAGTTATAATTATAATATTACAGGAACTTTTAGTAGTTGCATCGATATTGTTGAGTGGGGTAGTGACCGAGCCCCCCGCGCCGTACCCACCTAGTGGTTGGAGGCCTGATGGACCTTCTTTCGATTTGCCACAAAGACAGGTAAGTGTTAATAGATACTAAGAATTGTATAAAAACGTATAAAAAAGTTGCAATTAAATTAATATAAGTAAAGAGAGAAAATTATGATAAGGAATGTAAATGTAAAAAGTTTTTTTAATTTTTAAAAAAGTAATTTTAATTTTAATAGTCTAATACAAATCTGTTAAATACTCATACGTTGTTGTGCATGGTCTACTAACGCCACCAAAATATTATTTTTTAATTTAGTCGATTTATTTAGTGCATAACAGTATAGATAACCATACTAAAATAATAATTTTTTAAATACAGTTAAATAAATATTCGTGTAGATCAAGCAGGCGAAGCCACGCGAGGGCCAATATAGTACAACACAAAAAAAAATATATAAGCTTAATAATATAAGCCTTTATTTCATTTCTTCAATCAGCCACCACAAAAACAGCAGTACCTTCCTCCGGTGGATCCTAGAAGACCTCTTCCTCCAAATTTCGATGATAGCGTAGATGTATCAGTCCAAGGTCTCCCTGTAGTGGAACAACAGCCCATATTTGAAGTGTCACCCATCAATGGTCAGCTTTACAACGGGCCTAGTATTAATGCTGATATTAGTAAGCTTAACCCAAGTTTTCAACAGGCGCAGGTTAGTATTTTTAACTTGTGTTATGAATTTCTTGTATAATTTTTTTCAAACTTGTACTATAATTTTATATATTTGATGAAAAATTGTGTTAAATATGTTTAGTGTGTTTTGAAGTTATCGAATACATTAATGATAGCCATATTAGAAAATATAAGGAACTCTACATACGTATATATGTATATATATACTGATTTGAAACTATTTTGTTATAGTACCAACAACAACTAGAAAAAGCACGTCAATTTGAAAGACAAAGACAATTCGATGCAGCACGCGCTAATAATCCTTCAAATGGCCTACCAAACCAACAACCACCAATACTATTCGCTTCACAACCATCTTCCACCCCAACTACATCTACAACAACACAGAAACCAGAATTTAAAACACCTCAACCAGAACCTACAACTGAATCTGATCTAAATGAGGGCGAAACTTTAGAAAACCCTAAAGACCAAAATGAAAAGGTTTCAGTGGAAGTTTCCAAGCAAAATGTGCAAGAGTTCCGTCCAGAGCTTTTATTAAACCCATTGTCTCAATTAAATTTACAACCTCAATTTATTCCTTTGGGTCAATTTGGGCAACTTAAAGCTGCTATCTATTATCAACCAGGTGGAATTCAAGGATTTGACGGACCAGCACACTTATCTGCTTTACCATCAGTTTTAGCTCAAAGAGAACTTTTATCTCGACAACAACAATTACAAAATCAAGATTTTGCTCAAAATCCCATTATCGTACAAGATCAACCAGCTTTGGTACAAGAACCTTTAAACCAATACCAACCGATAATAAATCAGTATCAACCAATTCAACCACAAGTCCAGGCTTTCCCTTCGATTCAACCACAACCGGTTGTCGTCCAACCACAAGTGGTTAATCAATTACAACCGCAACCGACACAATTCCCGCAACAACCAAATCAATTTGGTCAACAACCAAACCAATTTTCACTCCAACCAGGCCAATTTCAACAACCAGCTCAATTTCCCCAACAACCAAACCAATTTCCTCAACAACCTAACCAATTTCCACAACAACCAGCTCAATTTCCTCAACAACCAGACCAATTTCCCCAATCAAAAGATGTGGAACAGATAGAACAAAACGACCAACAAGTTGTATACCAAAACTATCAACCTCAATTCTATCAACCGCCCAACCAATATCAAAATGAGCAACAACTATTTTTGGCTCAACCCGGATTGATCAACCAAAATCAATTGTATCAACCACTGGTTCAGTACGATCAATCTCAAGCCCAAGTGTATCAAGATCAAAACGCTTTGCAAAGTGGCTTAGAAATAGATCAAGGGAATGACTTAGAAGGCAATGAACAAGAAGATTTAGAAAGGGACGATGAAGGATCTAAGGCAACAGCAGTGGCTACAGCATTTGGTGCGAGGTAATTGGAACTATGTATTAAATACTATATATTAACTAAAATACTATTTTTTTCATCGATTATAACCTTTTTCTCTGAAATTAGCTCTTTTTTTTAATATAATATTACCTTTTTCGTTCGGTAATTATGGTAATATTATATAAAATTAAAAAAAATACTAATATATGCATACTTATATAAATCATCCTGAAATATAAAACTAATAACACAAACAATTCTATTTCAGAACACAACCTCGCGTATTTACGCGGTACGGCGCGCCCATACCTAAAGTGCAAGCCATTCCAGAGACCACCACCACTGAGGCTCCCGAAGAAGTAAATATTTTTGTTATGGCTTGACGCTATATCCCAGCGGGATGGCAGTAGAGAGAACGAAGAGAGAAATATCATATTACCTTCCTCCAGTAGTCAATACTACTTAATCAAAGTGAAGGAAGTGGTGGCCGAGGAAACCTGGGAACCTAATGTTGAGACTCCGTTCCGATTGAGACATTTCCATTTCCCACTTTACGCCAAATTTTCAAGGCATTGCGTGTTGAGTGGCGGAACTCAATGCCAGGCTTAGCCTCGCAACGAGAGTTTTTTTATATATAAATAAATAAAATATAAATAAAAAACTCTTGCGTGACGACGGCCTCAAAATATACTTAATACGAGGTAAAATATAAATATGTCTTTTATCCTTATGTCGAGGTGTTATGTCCCATTTCAAAGTGCGCCATTGAGTTCCGCCATTTAACACAAAATGTCTCGAATTCAGGTCTGAAGTAAAGAGCACCTTAATAGTATGTTATCTCCATCCGATGTAATATATATATATTTTCTAAAATATAATATATATATTTCTTACAGTCTGACAACGACGACAGTCCCGCTGTGGCACAAGCGACAGCTGTAGCCACCGGCCGTAGAAATGCTAAACTAAGGTAAAATATATTTTTGTAATACCTATTTAATTTGTACTTATAATATGATGTAACTCTTCTGTGTTAAATACATTTTTTTTATTTACAAATATAGGCATCATATTAGCTATTGTATAAATAAAAATTGAAGTGATCAACGTAACATGCCCAATTTATCTTATTTAAATCTCAAAAGTTATTTATATAACTTTACTCAATGATATTGGAATAGAACAAGATTTTTACCTATAGCTTTTTAATGATCATTAACCATTTTTGTCATATGACATCGTAATATATGTACAGTAGAATTGACGAGTCGTGGCTGTCCTGAGGATAGATTTTTTTAACCTTTGCACATTGTTAAACTCGGAAAAAATATAATGAAAGAGAAGAAACATCCTAAAATCAAATCTGCTCAGCCATCTACAGCTAACTTTAGGGCAGCCACAACTCGTCGACCGTACTATAAGTAAAATCATAAAATGAAGATGATAACTATTTTACAGAAGTCGTCGCGTCCGCCCAGTCTTCACTTTAGACAGATCCGGCCATTTAGTTTTGGCGCAACAGCAATAAATTACAAAATAAATAATAAACAAAAACATAACTATTAAAATAATATAAAAAAAAATGTTTAAACATTTCACCATACATAAAAGTTTAATATAAGTTATTATTTATTGACAGATAGACAAAATAAATAATTGAAATTAATAGGCCTTTTCTTTCATTTCCATATTTGGTTTCCATCTTTTATTTGTTGAATAAATATTTTTTATATTTCTAAATGCCGTATTAACGCAGAAGGATAACTGTATTCGTGATAGTTGTGAGATATAGCCATTCAGGGCACAAGGTGTGACTGCAAACGCGACTTGTTGTGGGTTCGATCCCCACTCAAGGAAATGAAATATTTATTCAAATTTATATTTCCATTTCTTGCTCTGGTGTCGAGGCAAAGCCCGGTGTTTAGTTCCGCCACTCAATACGCAATGTATTCAGAATTTGGCAGAAAATGGGGAATGGAATGTGTTAATACTAGATTTCCTCTGCCTACCTTATTGTGTGCGGGATACACCGTGAAGTTGATATAAAATAATAAATTATTGCTGTTCAACTAATAAATAAAACAACGAGTGAAAGTGTGACTGTAGAACCAACTGGTTATGGGTTCGATCCCCACTCGAGCAGATAAAATATTTACTTAAATTTATATTTCCATTTCTTCGCTCTGGTGTCGAGGTTAAGGGCGGCGTTGAGTTCTGCCACTCAACACGCAATGCCTCCAGAATTCAGCAGAAAGTGGGGAACGGTGTGTCTTAGCACTAGGTTCCCTCTGCCTACCCTGCTGTGTGTGGGATACAGCGTGAAGCTGATTTATTTTTATTTTATTTATAACGTGCCGTTGATTATTGCAATTCAACACGCAATATTTTGAAAGCGAAAGAAAAGTGGAGATTGGTGTGTCGGGAAAATAGGTTATGTCTGCGTATTCTGCCGGATAAAGTATAATAACAAAAAACACTATATACAGGCATTTTGAGAAGATATGTATATATAAAACACATTTACCAAATCATTCTCAACAAAACAAGACAACTGTAGATCGTGAACAAACCTAAACAAAATACCGGAACACTCACAATTACAAACATATTTTCCCTCACAAATCTAAGGGGGAACGTTAAAAATCGATATTTAATCATCCTTTTGGCTTGGAATCTCTCGAGGGTAAGCGATTTTTTCCCTGTATCCATCGAACTACAAGGAATTGGTGGTTTAATAACTTCTATGGATTCATTCATGTTTTCCATTTCCTCCTTCACGACATATTTAAATCTTTCATTGTTATAGATTTTCGACAACATTTCGTCAATTATTTCTGTTTGAATCAAAGCACATTGTAAATTTTCATCTAAATATTTTTTTTCATTCTCTTTCTTTATATCTGTGACGCTTAACTTAAGTTGTTTATCACCCTTTGCTTCAGATACAGGTTTAAAATATTCAAACTTGGACAAAACATCTCTCATTTCACTACCAACTTTCTCTAATAACGACTGTTCTAATCCTTTCATAGTAATGTCTATAAATATTAACATTTTTTCCCATAAATCGGACATGGGCGTATAGTTTCGAGATTCTTCCGAACATGGTCTCTTTTGCAATTGTTCTATTTCAGTTAATACTTCTTTGATTGAGCTTTCATTTGGTAACACAATTTTTTGTGGATTACTGGAATTTTCAGTAGTAAAAGTTTTTTGGGTTACATTTTTTAAAAATGTTTCATGAGTTGCAACGTCTATCGTTTTAGTGTCTAATTTTTCATTTGGTCCTGAAACAAATACGTTTCCCACGTTGTTGTTCACTCGGTTACTTTGAGATGTAACAGGAAGCATTCCCATATTGATTATAGTATCCAACAAGACAGGCTTTTGATTTTGACAAGAATTATCTATTAACATTGGTTTTATTACATCTGCAGGAGGTGTTAGAGTATTATCAGAGCTTTGTTGAGCGGAAAATGGACTAGTTATAATAAAAGTGGTACTCTCATTCGTAGGAAGAGCTCCTATAAGAGTAACACTGCTGTTTCGATCTTCTTGTGATGAATCTGTAAATAATAGAGAAGTATCACATTGACTTAGAAAACTTTCGGCACTAGTTAGATTTTCTCGATATATATTTTTGCGTTTCGTGCTTAACTGATAATTTTGATCCAGTATAGATCTGTTATTGATTTGAGCAGCAGCTACTTCAATTACATCATTTTTGTAAGCATTTAGCTTTTTATTTTCTTTTATATTATTCTCAAATTTTATATCTTTGTCACTTGAAATATTTGGTTCATCTAAAATTGGCATTTCTATTACAGAATTAGTAGTATCTGACGTATCTTCGGAAAATTGACTGTTTTCACGAGTCAGTGTGCTTTGGCTAGACTTGCTTTCTAAAGATATTGCGTCAGCTACGGGTTTGTCTTTCAGTAAATTTTCTTTGGCTAAAATATTTCGTAGCACTCTCGTGCGAGATATGGTTTCCGATATAGAATTAGAAATAAATAGTCCATGAATTAGCCCATTTTGATAAAAATTAATCGATTTGTTTTTATAACACGATAAGTGTCTATTTATATTAGTTGCTTTTGGTTTATGTTTAAAATACACTTTTTGAATACGAACTACACGAGTATATTTTTTTAATTTAACTTTAGTTCGATGCTTTCTGATGTTCTTATGTGAAATTTTAGCAGCATTAAATATTATTTCCGTTTGACTATCCACAATTATGTTAGAATTGTTCTCAATTGTCTTAGATATATCCATTGATTTGAGCGTGTTGTCTTTGAAATCAAATATGTATTTTTCCTTAAGTTGGTCCATTATAAACTTCCCATTAAATATAACTGACTCTGCAAAAAAAAAAATATAATAAGTAAAAATAAAAGGTATTGCTTGCAAATATTATTTATTATAATATTATTAAGGCTTATTATAAAAACATTTGATGTAATTTATGGGCATAAAAAATAATTTAGCAGAACTCATACCTCACATTATAGGCAAGATAAAAATTAATAATAAGTTCAAGTTAATATAATACAGTTTTGTAAATACTACAAAACACTAAAATCCTAACTCATCAAAAGTGTAACTGGGTAAATTTGTAAAAACCTTTGTTCTAAATATATTATATTGATTTCCCTTTATACTTTTGGGTGGGTATATTAGTTCTTTAATTACATAGAAATATATCACACACAACAGTAATGTCAGTGGTACCCATAAAAGAGCTCCTAATAAAAATCCTCGCGTAAAACCAAATCTTCCATTTTCTTTAATTATTTCACTTTTGCATGATTTTTCTATGTCTATGCAAACAGATGAACAGTTATTGCCACCACTACAAAGATCACATTGAAGGTCAGGTTCAAAACTTTTGTTTGTGCAAGTACCGTTCATGCAATCTTCACTATACTTAAGAATATATGAGGGTCGTATATGGTGGAATGTGTTTCTACAGGGAATGGATATATATGACGCGTTGCCTTGTCTTGCATAGCCTGAATAATGTATATAATCATCACAATAAAAAGCTAAAAGTTTTTTCTCCGAACCGACGGAAACTTCAAACAAAGATTTCGATTTTGGCAAAGAGCAAGTCAATGCTTCGTCTACTGCAGTGGCTGTAGTGTATCCTGCAGTCGACGTCATATCAGTCACTTTTAATATAGACTCACTATTAATTACGCTATATGAAGGTGTTTTCTTTATCAGTCTTGCATTATATTCTCGTACCGGTTTACGCTTAGGTTCTTTTCTTAATTTTAATCCAGAAATTATTTGACTTTTGTTTGAAAACTGCACACTTTTCGATATCTTCTCATCTGTTACGGCTAGTTCTATTTTAGTTTCAGTTTTCTTTTCTATATGTTTAGTAATTAGTTTTTCTGTTACTGATGCTAAGGATTGCACAATTGTTTTAAGTTCGTTTATATCTCGAGCTACTTTATAATCCTTAAGATTGACATTTTGAGGTAGTAAAATATCTTCTCTATTTTGTTTATTACTTACGTTAGTCACAGTTTCTGTAGTCATTATGTATTTAGTTACACTATCTGCGCTATTTAGCAAGGAAATAATATTTTTTTTATTATTAAACGTAGGTTCCGCTTCTTCACTTGGTAGCTTCGATGAGATTTCTTGAGTTACTAACATTGTGTCTGAAATTTTAGTTTCATCATCAATATTTAATTGGTCAATTGGAGGATTGGAGGATGGCGGATTTATTTTATCATCCGTTTCCTTTTCATTTGATTGGTAAATGTTGACTTTTATATCTAACTTTAAGTTATTGCTACTCTTATTATTTGAAAAATATCTAAAAATATTTTGAATATGCTGCAATAATACCTTTTCTTTACGTGCAGGTTTCTTGTTATTAGATTGCTTCGATAAGCTTGTTATTTTTTTAGATTTATAGTATCGATACTTTGAGATTCCTTTTGTACAAGCGCTTCTCTTATTTTGTTTCTTACCAGATTCTATGGCGGGTTTATTATAAGTGGATTTTGCTTTTTGATGGTTTTCATTTTCGATATTGGTTGGTACATTCATATTGTCTTTTTTTAAAGATCGCGATTTATTTTTACAAAAGATTTTCGATTTTGAATCAGATAATATGTTTAAGCAGGCGATATGTTTAAAAATATCTGAATTTTTTATATTATTTTTCGGGTCCTTATACTCTTTATCTTCTTTGTATGTAGCACAATGTTTAACGAAAGAATTCGTTCGTAATATCAAAAAATCTAAATTGGACGAATTCAAAATATAAACGCTAGAGTTTTTTGAAGATACTAATATTCGTTTATGACGAAATTTTCTAATCCTACAGAGCGAGTCCTTCGTATTTTTCATGTTATACATATTTCTTGGAAGACTAAGTGTTGATATAATTTTTAAATGTTTTCCACTCAAAGGTATAGTTAATGAAGAGTTTTGGTTATTACATTTGAAAATTTCTCTTTTACCTGCACAATGTTGTGTGTGAAATAGTCGGGACTCTGAATTTTGCTGTTGATTTTGGTCCGCCTCAGTATCTAGTGTATAGGTATACGATGATGGAGTATCATTCCTATACAAATCTAATTGATGTAATATTGAATCGAGAACAGATTCAACTTTTTCTTTTGTAACATTATTTTCTAATAAATACGATTTTATCCAATCATTTAGTAAATCTTTGAGATTGGCTAAAACCAGTGATGTTAAGTTAGTATTTAAGTTAGTGTTCTCAAGAAAATTTTGGTAGCTATCACCACATGCACTGGAATCACGGTTATGTTTATGAATAGTATCTATTTCATTACGATTCATAGAATATTTAGATTTTTGCGAAACAGCATCTCGGTTTGTAAAAAGTTTCTTTTTAAAGTGAGTTCTCAGGATGCAATAATCAGTTTCGATACTTAGGTCCCGTTTAGTAGATCCATTCTCTTCACAATCATTCTTAGCAAAATTCTGTTTGAGCTGTAATATAAGGCTTTTAGTGAAAAATTGTGATGCACCGGAGCATGTCTTGGAGTATGTACAAACTGTGTTATTAGAGTTTTTAAATATTACTTTAGCTGTATTTTCTTTTAACTCATAATTTTTATTTTTCGTCATGTTGTTCTTGATTTATTCAGCACTGACACTGACTTCGATCTTCTGTAATAAAAAATCTAGTATTCTATTCAACTTTCAACTAAAAATTGTCATGAATGGATCCATTGTTATCAATGAAAGTTCGATTTTGCGTAGGATTTTAATGTTTTATAGTAACATTTAATAGTAATTTTAACTTAATACTTACAATGGTTGAATTATTTTTTCATTGTTTGTACAATTAGTTCAAAATAAAAATAAATGTAAAAATATATGCAAAAATTTTATCCAAGCCATGACATTTTCAATATTGATTGTCAAAGAACAAATAGGAATTAGCCAGTTACATTGTGTAGTGTTTGTAGGAGAAATATATTAAACGTGAGTGTAGATAGATTACCGTAATAAAACATATTTAAGTATTTTGTTCTAATTTCTTTAAATTATGTATCAAAATTTAAAAGTATCGCAATACGTAATCTACGTTCGTCGAGGACCGTTTAAACGATCTGACTACTACGCCATATGGTCTTATATAAAATGATAAAGCTAGGACTATGTATCGTGGCGGCATCGAAATTAGACTTTTTGAAATCCTGTGCATTCTGAACACGGTTAGAAAATAATCAAATATTAGAAAAAATCCTAAAATCAAAACGGCGCAGCGTATACTGCGCTTTGCCCATCCAAGAACTTCAGTCGGAATTGGAACATTTACACGTTTTTTAAAATTATATTTATCTTTAGTGTGATGGTTTATGAGCATCATCATCATTATTGACATACATATGAAAATAATAGATACAATAAAAAAATATGAGCTGGAGTTGCACTACATATCTTAAGAAGATATCTGTGTTATGAGTTTCTGAATGAACATTTTTTAGCTTAACGTAACGCTGTATCTCGAACATAACAGAGTAGGCAGAGGGAACCTGGGAATCTAGTGTTAAAACACTACTTTCCCATAAATTATAAATATAGAAAGTTCATATGCTTGAAAGGCAATGCGGCATATGTCATCATATTGTTTGTTAATCAAAGCGAAAGCTACAGGTACACCTTCACAGGAAGGCACTAACAGGTGGTAAATGGAAATATTTAATATCAATATTTTTTTAAAACAAAATTAAAATAAATCAGCTTCACGCTGTATCCCGCACACACAGCACAGCATTTTATGAGGGAACCTAGTGTTAAGATACTGCGTTCCCCACTTTTCATTAAGTTCTAGAGCATGGTTGCACAGACTTATTAAGACTAGGGGCCACTCGGGCAAATTATGAACTGATGGCGGGCCGGCCGCCAGAAGTTTCGAACATTTATTTTTTGGTTTTATTCTGGAATAGAATTCAATATTTTTCGAATGTACGAAAGTATTATTTTTGCTGTCGGCGGGGCACCAGTATTCGACGGCGAACCGCGGTCTGTGCATCCGTGTTAATAATATAAGACCAGTCGTGGCGCAGGGGCACAAGGTGTGACTGTAAAATCGACTGGTTGTGGGTTCGATTCCCACTCGAAGAAATGTAATATTTTTAAGATGTTATTCCACACTTAAGAAAGAACAATACTAATTTAGAAAACGTATAAAAATTTTGATGTAGTGGGACTCCCTTCTTGGATTATGAAATGCAATTATGAAATATTTATTTACATTCATATTTTAATTTCTGCTCTCTAGTGTCGAGGCAAAAGCGCGGCGTTGAGTTCCGCCACTCAACACGCAACATCTCCATAATTGGACCGATAGCGGGGAACAAAGTGTTTTCACATTAGGTTTCTTCTGCCTACAATGCTATAAACAGGAAACAGCATCGAGAAAAAATATATATACATAAAAGAAAACAAAATCAGAGCAAGCATTTACGTTACAAGAATAAGTAAAAGTATTGTAACAAAAACATGAATAAAACATAATCTATAACATACCATATAGGGAAATTGTCTTAATTAGGCCAAGTGCTGTATCCCTTTAGGTCTTTGGATACAGACGATAACAGATAAAAGAAAAGTTTTTGTGTACTCACTCCACACAGATGTCGTTGTTCTTATGAATTGTGATATCTCTCGTGAAAGTATGCATCTATATTTGTTTTTCTATTTATTTTTATTTCCACGCTGTATCAAATGAGTGATCGGTAAAAGAAGAATAAGTTACATAATAATCAATCACACGGTAAAAAAGTGAGCAAGAAACAAATCAGCAATATTATAAAATGGTAGGTGAGACCGTCGTGGTACAGTGGCACATGCGGTGCCTATAATCCATACGCAGAAGGCGTGTGTTGTGGGTGGTGGTGGTGGCGACTTTGTGGGGTTTCTTTATTATATATTAATATACTAATTTCCTCGCTCTGGTAATATATAAGTAATAAGTTCGGTCACTAACGCGGAACACCCGATTCGGCGGACAGTGGGGCACAGAATGTCTTAACACTAGGTTCCATCTGCCTACCATGCTGTTGGCGGAATATAGCGTGAAGCTGAACAAAAAAAACAAACAGTAAGCACAGTGTAAATATACACAAATAAACATTAAATGTCAAATTACACAGCTTAATAGATTAAATCCTATCACTTCAAAATTAAAATATCACAATATTTTAAAATATATAGCAAAAAGTATATAAAAAATGGTACAATTGGAATATTTTATTTTATTAAACATAATTAGCTCTGTCTATAGTAGTGGATTGCTTTTATTGTATAGACCCAAGGACATAACTCGAGAATGTGCGTTTTCGAGACGTCTCCGCTATGACGTCTCTTATGGGATGGGAATGTCGGATACTGTTACTTTGGTAATATTCATATTATAGCTTATATTTATAATTGTCTAACGATTGTTTTTATTGCGTTGTATATCTGAATTCGAAATACTTCATGTGTAATCGCGAAATTCAACATCGCCTTTTTTATCAGAGGTAAATGAAATGAATTAATCCCCTCAAGTGGGGATCTAGCGCGCATACATGCGATCTCTTCGTAGGATATGCGGAGTCGTCTCAGCTAATCGAACTCGCAATGAAAAGATACACAGAATCGCAGGTACTGCCCAGCTGGTTTGGGCACGTCGAATGAATGAGTGATGAAAGAGATTTATCACTGAAAGGTGAGTGGCAAGAGAGGTAGGGGGAGACATCGGTTGATCTTCGAAAACACAGTGTCAAAGGTACTGGAGGAAAATTACGTAAAAAGTATGAAGACGCCCCGGTGAGCATGTACGAAGAGGTTGACCACAATGAACGAGGCGAAAGAGGTATGTAGAGCCCCTAGCGTTTGGCGCCCCGTTCTCCCTGACTATCCTGCTAGGTATACAGTGCGAAGCTAAGTTACGTTAATTTATTTAATAACTTAAAAAACCAAAAACAATGATTTTTCAAATGTTTGTTTGTTTGTGTACAGAAACTGCTGAATCTATATAATTAAAATTTACACTATTGTATTTTGGTAAGCTTATCTTAACATTTATTGTCTGTTATATTTTAAAAAGATAAATATGTAAAATTTGATAAAATAACGGTAACTTTATAATAAAAAAAAACACACCCATAACTTTAAATTTATTAATTTCATTAAGCTTTACAGAAAGTATTCATAATAAAATAATATTCCTAAATAAAGAGCATTGAAGAAATATTTGAAGAAGTGGGACATCTATTCCCGATCTACCCTTTACGAAATCTTACAACACACAACTCAATTGCAGGTGTTCCGTTCGCTAACTGACATAGACTACGAATGTCTTCTTGAAATAGTGACGTCGTCTACCCAGTACTTGCTAGTTGTGGTGCGATATCCCGGTACAGTGGCTTCCAACTGCGCGGTTAACAGGGATGCTGTAACTGTTCTGAGAAAATGGAGGTTGGTCGCATTAGAATCCATATATCCCTTTGGAATTAAATAGTAAAATATTTTGGTTTTATGTTTAATTGTAAGCCTGGTTTTAATTGTAAAATACAAATTAAAAATATAAAATATAAATTATCATCTTTTTCAAAGTAAAAAGGAATAATTTTGAAAAAGATGATAAAAGATAAGCACCACACGTCTATACAGGTGTAACACGATCGAGGGATCAATCGGACGGACGGATCCATCGGTGGTCTCTCAGTAGGGACCTCCAGTACCTACTTATCCGTATATTTAGCGTTTTTCAGTGGATCAGCAGATATTTGGGAATTTGTATATTTTTTTTAAAAACTCAGATTCTTGAATAAAAATAATTGCAATTATGTTATAAATACCAGACTGAATATTCAACTCCTTTTAGTTGTGTACTCTATACACCACAATACAATAATTGAGACATGGTTCAATTACAGAGCGTAAACAGGACGATTGTAAGTTTCAATTCCCCGCTCTGATAACAAGACAAGGCGCGGCGTTGAGTTGCGGAATACCTCGGTATTTCGGCGGAATGTGGGGAACCGAGTGCCCTTAATACTAGATTTAATCTGCGTTTCCTGTACAGAACAATAATAAAAAGATTACACACCAAAGAATAAGAAGATACACCAACGCTCTTAACTATCAAATTAAGAGAAGAAGAAGACCATTGCGTGCTTATAAATTTTAATATCACTTATTTTGTCCCTACAGGTGTATTCGAATTTGCGATTTGATAGATCGAAATATATATTCGCCGTATTTCATATTTTACGTGCGCGATCGATTACGCTTTTTATTTAGAAGTAATAGCAGTACCAATACTGATATAAATGTAAGTACATATTTGTTACTAGTCTTAGAGGCGTATTTTGAAATGGAAAATAGCGTTATTGCTTTCTTGTTTTCTTTGTGTATCTTATATCTATTTATACAAAATTCTTGTATTATTAAATGATTGATGCACAGACGATACGAGCAGACTTAAACAGCTACCGCTAACCAAATACAGGCTACTGATTTTTCGAAATGCCCATGGGAACGTGAAAAAATAAGATTTTCTGTTTTAAGTCTTAAAGTCGCCAGATTGGTTGTGGGCTCGATCCCCACTCGAGGAGATGAAATATTTACTTAAATTTATGTTTCCATTTCTTCGCTCTGGTGTCGAGGCTAAGCGCGGCGTTGAGTTCTGCCACAATTACACAACACGCAATGCCTTCAGAAAGTGGGTAACGGAGTATCTTAACACTAGTTTCCCTCTGCCTGTCCCGCTACGTACGGGATACAGCGTGAAGCTGATTTAAATTTTTTTAAGGCTAACTGTATGTAGGTAGCGAGTGATGTATGTAGGTAAGTGAAGAGATTTTTCGAAATATTTAGTAATGTGTGAAAATGAGAGTTTCTATTATAAGTACACGCAATTGAACTTGCGAGTAAGGATTAGTTTTATCAAACAAAACAAATATTTTAAGGCGAATTTCTACCAAATAACTATAACGTCGGCCCGACGAGCGCCACGGCAGGGATGTAACAGGAGGAACGAGACTCTTTGTACGGTTGATGAATCACACTTTTGTTTCACATCAGGCGTGGTCTGTGACGGCATTAAAAATTGTGGAGTCGATGACTGGTAAAATTATAAATACAATAAAATTGAAAACTTTATAAGAAAAATATCATTATATTTAATTGCCTAAAGATGGCAAAATATCATTATATTTAATTGCCTAAAGATGGCTGGCGTACGTGGTAATTTTTTTCCATGACTCGGAGTAGAAATCCGCCTCTCAAAATAGAAGTCATTATTAGAAAAGTGACTATTACAAAGGTGAAATTAACTCTATATGAAATATGAAGTGTATGACAGCCTGTAAACAACGCATCAATTAATCAATCGCGGTATTCGCCGCGGGCTTTGCGTAATTCTGCCAGTTGCGGTGTTATATTTAATTAATCAAAATCGATACTGCAGATAAAGCTCAATTATAAATATATACTGTCCATATATTTTACGTATTAAAATACTATTCAAAGACTTGTGAAACAATTGAGGCCGTCTGATTATAAGTATGGTGGTCGCGGGTTCAATTTCCACTTGAAGGAACGAATTATTTTAATATCCTGGTTTTGGTAACAAGACGGAACGAGGTGTCAAATTACTCATCACGCAATATCTCAAAAATTTAGTGGAAAGTCTATCTCTGTGCCTGCTATATGCGGGATACAACGTCAAATCCCTTCGCTCCTTTAGTTATTACGTATTGAAATATATAAACTTAGTAAATCCTGAATCATTTGACTAAATTTTCCCTGACTAAACTGCTATATATCAGGATATAATGGTTTAGCCTAATCCTATCCGCGTAGCACAAATCAATTCGGACTATAACTATCTGGCTTGGTCTAAACTGGGATAAATTACTTAAAACGATTGTAGGTTCGATGAAAGGAAATCGCAATGCAATTTACCAGTGGAGAGGCTCGGCTATGCACCCGTTATAGCTGTGATGGCTGCATTAATTTGTGCTTTCATAGCTGGAGGACATGCCTTAATGCGAATCCTACCTTCTCCAGCGCAATCATTCTTCATTTTTAATGCAAATGAGGATAACCGTTTCTGTATCGATCCACTTTTGGTACCAAAGGACAGTGCTCCAGAAACAGAGAATTTTAAACACTTATCTATTATACCGGTATTGTGTTATTATATAATTTTTAATTATGAAATTAAGGTTCCCGGGTTCTTTCTGCCTACTCTGCTACGTGAGGGATGCAGTGTGAAGCTAAAACATGACGTATTTCGAAAACCATAGCGGCAGTCCGTGCATCAATCCATAATATTAAATATTTAAATAATTCGTGTCACAGTGTAACAGCTTTTGATATTTAAACTTTGGTTGTAACTTCTTTGAGTAAACGAGGATAAAAATAATATAAATATAACATATATATATTATATCTCAACTTTCTCATCAAGCGCCGCATTAAGTTCTTCGCAATGTCTTAAATTAAAGCTGTAAGCGAAGAACAGTGAATAGAAACGTGATGCCACGCAACACAGAGTATGCACAGGGAACCTATTGTTAAGTCATTCTGTTCCCTACGAACCGCCGTATTTTTGAGACATTGCTTCTTAAGTAGCGGATCTCAACGCCGTTTGAAACAAAACGTAGGAAAATATATAACCAATTAACGCATTACGATTTAGGTAAGCTTATCTTCTGATAGTGAGGATGATGGGCAAGGCTCTCAGATAATTGCGATACATACGTTGAGTAAAGAAGAAAATACAGAAGAAAAAGAAGAAAGGCAAGGAGAAGAAAGCTCAAAAGGGAAAGAATTAAATTTTGAACCTAGTGCATCTACTGAAATGCCAGAGGTAACAGTTATTATTAGCTTCACCCCGCCTATGTCATGGTAGGCATTGGGAACCTATTGTTAAGAAAGGCAAAAGAGGAAAAAGAGTATGTTGGGTGCGGGATTCATTGCCAATCTTTGTCTTGTCATAAGAGCGAAGGAATGAAAATAATTTAATACAAAACGAAGTTTTACAAAATGTATTTTAAAAATTATAAATAACACATAGATATTTAGAGGCCAGTCGTGGCGTAGTGGCACGAAGTGTGAATGTTAAACCGACTGGTTGTGGGTTCGATCCCCACTCGAGGAGATGAAATATTTACTTAAATTTATATTTCCATTTCTTCGCTCTGGTGTCGAAGCTAAGCGCGGCGTTGAGTTCTGCCACTCAACACGCAATGCCTCCAGAATTCGGCAGAAAGTGGGGAACGGAGTGTCTTAACACTAAGGTTCCCTCTACCTACCCTGCTGTGTGCGGGATACAGTGTGAAGCTGATTTATTTTTTTATTTATTTAGATATTTATAAGCGGCACGCACGTATCCCGGTTAAGAATATTCCCGATTTATGGATTTCACTAATCCTAAACCGAAATGTAACTTGGAACATTTCAACAAAAAGCTGTAGGCTTCAAACTATTCTTTTAACATTTCCAGAACCTTTCCCCTGTAAGTGCGAGGAAGAGTACGATAAGATCATTGACAGAGAAATTCCATAAGAAATTCAATCTAGCCACCAGATATGCTTCAAAACAATTAAATTTAAATGAGAAAAGAAAAGAAACCATATTATAATTACGAGTGTATAACCAGTTCGAGTAATTGAATAACTTCATATAGTTATTTGAAATGAAACTATTTTAACCGGATTAATCACGTTTATTTTGTATTTTTATACATTTTTGGAAACCCGACGCTTCGAACACTTTGCAATAGTCCGTGGTCTCGGGTTTCAACTCGGTTCTAACTCGGAGGAATGAAATATTCAATATTATCATTTCTTTGCTGTGACGACGAGGCACAGCGCGGCGTTAAGTTCAGCGACGCAACGTGTAATCCCAGATAAAATGGGCAGATAGTGAGGAATGGATGTGTCGTAATAGAAATGGAGTGGCGTAACATTTATTGTGTCGGAATGTGGTGCCAGAATTGTCGCGCTTTAGCTCAACAAATCGGGGGAATTCAAAATAGTTGAAATATATAGATCGAATATATAATCGTTGTGCTCACTCTTTTCTATGTTCTTTAAATATGAAATATAAACACAAAAATAATATACATGATATTACAAAAAAAAACACATTTATTTCACTTTAAAATAACATTTAATATTAAGTAATAGTATGACCTAAGAAATCTTTAGTACTTTCGTCGTAGCTTCCATTAGGGAGTTAATTAACATTTTAAAGGCACATTTCTATTAAAACCGACCCCAATCTTCCTCTTCCTCCTCCTCCTCATCTTGCTGCTCCTGCGCTTGGTCGACAACCTCCTCCGTCTACAATTAGCGTTTTGTATGTAACTACTGTGAGTGACTAAAGTATCTTGTTTTACTATATTACGGCACATTTATGGGTTAAATATATATATATATATATATATATATATATATATATATATATATAACTATATATATATAATAAAAAAATTGTAAGTTATCGCTGTCTGTACATAGGAGATATATGTACTTTTGTTCACACTAATCTCAAAATCGACACTCAAACTCACTTTAACATTTAGTGCTTATTTAATTTTAACCGGTTCGTAAGTAAAAAAGTTATATCAATAAAAAGTATTTGATTTGATAAAACTGCTACAAAATATTTTTTTATTCAACTAGCTGTCACTTTCAATGCAAAGAAACTATAATGTTTTTAGAGGCGAAACTTTTTCAGACAACTAAATAAAAAATTATAGGTATAATACTAGCGGACGAAGCCGCGAGCAGACCTCTAGTTTTAAATAAATTTATTATAATAAAATAATGTGTAAAGCAAAAATTTGTTTATTACGTTTATGTAGGGAAGAATATTTTATTAAATAATACTCTTTTTATAAATATTGCGTAAAAAATACTTTTAATATATTGTTGCTTGTTCTTCACTGTTTGTAAATGAAAAATTTAATAATATGAAAATTTCAATATTACAAGCACAACTAAAAAAAATATAATAAGTAAAAAAAATGCTTATTTACCATATGACGATGTGAAATTCTGCTTATATTTCTCAAAACGTTCGCCGTTTGAACAGCAAAAATACAAGGTTTTCGTGTAAGAGTAGTAAAATTTAACACAAAGTACCTCAGACTCCGCTTCGGGTTGGACGACAACTTCCTACAATTACAGTCTTGTTATAAAACTACCCTCATTTTAGTTCTATTTCGGACTAAAATACGGGTAGAAATGTATAGAAATAAGGTTCACTTTAGGCACTGTCGGTTTGAATTTTCAGTTTTCCTCTCAAAGTAAACTGTATGCCGCTATGTCCTTGAAGATAACATAAAATGTTGATAATAGTTGCAACGAAGAAAAGCAAAATGAACAGTGGAAAATCGTTGGCAGTTATCAGTATATTTTTTTTAGAATAAGTGAGGCCAGTCGTGGCGCAGTGGCACAAAGTGTGACTGTAAATCCGACTGGTTGTGGGTTCGATCCCCACTCGAGGAGATGAAATATTTACTTAAATTTATATTTCCATTTCTTCGCTCTGGTGTCGAGGCAAAGCGCGGCGTTGAGTTCTGCCACTCAACACGCAATGCCTCCAAAATTTGGCAGAAAGTGGGGAACGGAGTGTCTGAACACTAGGTTCCCTCTGCCTACCCTGCTGTGTGCGGAATATAGCGTGAAGCTAAAAAAAAAAAAAAAAGTTATAAAAGTTTGTCCAGGTTCGAGTAGGTTATAGGTAATAATAATATTTTGGATTTTTATTAAGCAATTTTTAACAAATTTCGAATAAACACCTGCATTTCCTCTTCCTGTATACTATCTTCTTCTTCGTATTCATCCCCATAGCCTACTGGAAAGAGAGTTAGACAGTCTCGTTCTCCACTAGTGACGTCATGACTGATGTAGCACGGGCCCAGACCAGCCAACTGCAGGAGCGGCAAGCTCCGTTTCCTCGACACCATTACTGCTAGGCGATCTTTGCTGTGAAGTAAATATACATAACATAAATTGTATCGAGATCATCGTGGCGCAGTGGTAAAGCGTCTGACTGTATATACGTTGGTTGTAAGTTCGATCACTTCTAAGCGATGTGAACTATTTTCATTTCTTCCTTCTGGTAGAAAAAAGTTAGGTGTAGATTTCAGAAACATACACACGTCTCGGATGCGAGTAAAAAGAGGTGTAACGAAAAACATTAGGTTCGCTTTGCCTACTATCGAATTAAGTTTCAAACAATTTACAGTAGTCCGTGGTCATGTATAGACTGAGGTGGCATCCAACGACGATTTATTTGCTTCGCGCTTGTTGCTTAATGATATTTTTTTAAAATATATATTTATATAATCTCACTGTCTCTTATGTCTTGACATCTTATCGTAGTGTTTTATAGTGAACGCGACATGCTCGGCGCTGTTCGGGTCGTCACCTACGAACACGCCGTACTGAAATCAACCATTAAAAATATACATAAAAAATCGATTTCATAACATATACGAGAATCAAAAGGTAGAAAATAATATTTTTAATTAATTCAAATTATAAATAATTTAGTAAAACAATCAAATAAATTATGAAAACTTTTACCTATATACATATTTAATATTAGAGATTTTCGTGGCGTAGTATAGGTTCGATTCCTATGCGTGTTTTAATTTAATCCTTATAGATACTCAACTCTTGAATGTCTCTAAAATTGAAGAAAATTCTAAAAAAAATGTAATTTTTGAAGCCTTCATTTAAAAGTTACTGAAAACTAGTTAAAGATATTACCAAAGTCGAAAACGACGAAAGCGATAACTAGACTGTAATTAAGCTTACGTTGAGCACCTCTCCGGGAAATTGGTCAATCACCTCTTTGACTTCATATCGTTTATCGATCGTGAACATAACGAGTATGTGAGGCGGTAGGAACTCTGAATCTATTTCTGCCACTTGTGACACTACCTTTAAAATAGAAAAGGTAATATTACCTTTAGTAAATAAAGCAAAGATTTAATTGGGGTATGAAAATTCTAAAAGCAAGATTTGAATGATTCCGTGCATATTAGATGATTTATGGTTTAAAATAATATTAAAAACCAAATAAATACAAGTTTTATAGACAAGGATGATACGTAATGTAACACTTCAACCTACGTTAGGTTTAAATAATCTTAGATTAAAAATATGTGTCTAGAAGTGAGTTCAATTTAAAATATACTATTATATGTATGTTATACATTAGATAGAAAGAAACATTTTTTTAATAAATTAGGAAAGGTAAATAAAAAATTTTATAAAAAATACATTGCTAAGTTATCTGCTCATCATCAGTTATAGGCATTATAAAATTCCTCATAATAGAAAAACTGAACGGTCGACGAGTCGTGGCCGTCTTTAACTTAGACTTTCTAAATTCTTGCGCATTGTTCCTTTGGTAAGAAAAAACTTAACTTTAAGGCGCCCACGACACGTCGATAATACTATAATATAAAATTAACCTTAGGATAGAAATATGATAAGCCGTTAGCTTTGGCTAATTCGTTAGGCGGCGTATAAAGTCCCGGTACAAAGAGACCTCCAGGCGGTATGTACTCTTCATCTTCTATAGATACGTCTGAGTGGAACTCTTCCTCTTCCTCTACCTTTTCCTTCTCTTCTTCAACCTCCAACTTCTCTTGCTTAATATAGTTTAGATAAAGAAAAATAAAAAAAATGTTGCTTTTTAATTAGGAAATAAAAAATATATAAAGTCAATTCAGTGTTGGATATAAGTTAGATAAGACTAATTTCAGTAAAAGGAACACAAGTTTCTATTGTTATTCGTAGGAAAAGTGTAATGTATTTACTAGCAGAATGGAAGTATTATTTTGATTTTTTTAGATAAAATGCCTAAAGACCAATGATTATAGACCTCAGATGCACTCAGATGCAATTTTTCCTAAACTACTACTAGCTGTAGAGCTAATTAACAAATTTTATAATCCTAGATCTAAAGGAAGTACCCTATTAATTTTGATTCCCTTTATAGTGTCGAAACAAGTATCTTTTTTTAAAATGTAAAAATTTCTTTTTTCGAGAAATCAAGTGATTTTAGACCTGGGTATAAATGGTTCAACTCGATAAGTCCAAACATTCATTGCCTCAAATTCTATTTCGAAAAATAAATATTCCTTCAGAATTCGGCGGAAAGTGCTACACCCTGCTTTGTATGTGCAGGATCTAACGTGAAGTTCAAAAAAAAATTTCCACACTAAATAACTTGATACATACAAATTCATTATGTCCATATTTAGTTTGTTTGCTATTGTTTATTTTTTTAAATTACAATTACTACTTACATCTTCAGCTTCGTGAGTATCTTTTTCTGTTTCTTCGCCTTCTACTTCTTCTTCACCAGGTACAGGTTCTGGTTCAGCTGGTAGCTAAACGCAAGAAATCATTAACTAAATAGGTTATCCTGCTTTTCCCCGTCGCCGTATGTATTTAGAGAAATCCTCTCATGGTGCTTCTTCTACTGTCCACCGTAGGTAGGCAATATTTAGAATATTTGGGAGAGTCCCAGAAATGTATGAAGTATATTGAATATTTTCGACCGCTACAAACTTTATCTAGGTATTGAATAAAATTTATAGGAATTGTATAAAGTACCTGCTGTCCCAACGGCAGTGTGTAAAATAAATAGATTTTGATCTACATTCCTTTATTCAGCTTTTAAGTGCAATTTAGGTTAAGTGGAATAATTTTAGGCTAAAAATCTGCATGAAATATAGGCAATTATATAAATGGCCACACGTTTGTTATCTGCCTGCCTGCCTGAACATAATAATTACAATTCCACACAATGCCTAGATATATATAAAATACCACGTAATAACCACAAAATATTTTGTACAAAGTATTAAAAAAAAAGCAAGCAAGTTTGAAATTGTTTTGTCTCATTTGAAATATCATGATCATTCTGGCAAGATCATCAGGATTATGGTCTCAAATTAAATATTGTATTATCATCAGATATGGATATACAGAGTGTGCAAATTAAAGCAATTCGAACGGCAAAAATGGGATACAGTATTTTCTTACAAATTGATAAAAATAATCGTGTCAAAACGATTTACTAACACCAGCTTGGATTCTCGCCATTCTTTCCTCTTCCTGCCTTTGCTTTTCTGCTCTTTGTTTTTCTTCCTCAGCCTCTCTGGCAAGACGCGCTTGTTCTGCTGCAAGACGATCACGTTCTTCTTTCTCGTCACGCTATAATATTTAATAACTTTTGTATATACTAAATAGAGGCCTGTTGTGGCGCAGAGGCACAAGCGTGCAACTGTATTTGTAATGTTGTGGGTTCGGGAAAATGAAATATTTCATGTTTTCATTTCTTCACTCTGGTAAGAAGGCAAGACGCAGCGTTGAGATTCGCTATTCAACAGCCTCGAGAAATAAGCGGAAATTGGAAAACAGAAGTGTTTCAATGTGAACAGAGTATCACTAGGTTTCCAGGAATCAACGCTAAGAATAAAGTATTAAATATTAAGGCCGTTGTGGCGTGGCGTTTGACCCTAAACGTGAAGATTGTAGGGTCCATGACCATTCGAGGAAGGTCTTAAAAAACATGATGTGCGTAAGAGAGTAGCGTGGAGTTAAATAAAAACAAAAATAGTATTTTATTCATTGGCAAATTTTATGAACATAAAAAATATATTTTATATTTACTAGGCAACAAGTCCTATTTTAATTATATGGTGATTGGAGCGTATGCTTCATAAATGTGGTTGTTATCATTGAGAAATTATTCAATTAATAAAAAGTAAATAAAAAATATAATCAAACAAAATATCAGATGACTTTGGTTAGTAAATAAATGTACCAATCTTTTTACATGTATATTAAAGATAACAGCTGAGTAGACGAAGTATCTTAAATAGTTTCAACCCGTAAGTTCTTAGGCAAAGTTTTTAACAAAATTGACTCTATTATAGAAGTTAAGGGAATTTGTCTTATAACAAGTACAAAGTTAAAGGTCTGTAGCTGGAAACTTAAATTAAAACCTAGATAGAAATTTATATTAAAAATAAAACTATTTTAAAATAGAAACTTTTAGGTTCAGTGGCTAAGTAACCTTGAATGCTAGGTCGTGAATCTAAGTAGGGATAGATTACTAAGGGCAAATATTTAGTGAGTAAGATAAATGTGTTTTGTCTGTCATCTCGTTAATCAAGAAATAGTATACAAGTTATAGTATCTGATTGTCAATACGTCGGTTGTGGGCCCCATTCCCATTCGGAGGGTAACAAGACAAAGCGCGACGTTAAGTTCTGCCACATAACAGGCGATGTCCCGAAAATGGGAAACCGAGTGTCTTAATATTTTGATTTTCTCCGCCTAACCTGCTTTTAGCGGGACACAGCGTGAAGCTACTAAATTGATCTTATAATAAAATTGCATACTAATTTTTGCATTTTTGCTTCATATCGCTCTCTGCGAACTTCTCTAGCAGTTTTACTGATAGTCGCGTATCTTTCATACGCCGGTATCGGTGGCACTTGTTTCTCTGGCGGTACATCCTCTTTGGGCACTGGAATTTCCTCATAGAGTGTGTGCCTCATTAATCCTAGTAATAAAATAAGAAAAAACATATAAAATCTAAAGTGTTTTTTCCGTAAATGGGAAATTTATGGGTACGAAATATGTAATATTTTCATTTAATCATAATGACTCGAGAATTCGGCGGAAAGTGGAGAACGGAACGCTATTTATGAGAACTTAGTATTTAGACATTTTCCGTGACACTACGTATGGCGAGGCACAATCTTGTTACTGGCCAGTCGTGGCGCAGTGGCACAAAGTGTGACTGAAAACCGACTGATTGTGGGTTCGATCCCCACTCGAGGAGATGAAATATTTACTTAAATTTATATTTCCATTTGTTCGCTCTGGTGCCGAGGCAAAGCGCGGCGTTGAGTTCTGCCACTCAACACGCAATGCCTCCAAAATTCGGCAGAAAGTGGGGAACGGAGTGTCTTACACTAGGTTCCCTCTGCCTACCCTGTTGTGTGCGGGATATAGCGTGAAGCTAATTTAATTTTTTAATTTATCTTGTTACTGGAGCGAGAAATTGAAAAAAAAAAATCATTCCGCCGAATAGGAATCGTCGTGTTACAGTTCCATTCAAAAACTGTTACTTACTAACAAAATCTCGACCATCGTTGTCAAACATCTTAAACAACACTATTAAAGCTTCTCCCTTCATCAGAGCATGAATACAGGCCTCATTGGGATCTACATCACTCATGTAGAGAGCCTCTTTTACACCGTCTTCTGTCATTTCCATCGTTTCTTTTGCTGCTACTTGAACATCTGAATGTAATATAGTAGGTATTTAATTTTTTAAATCACGCTGTATCTTGCACATAGCAGGTAGGCAGAGAGTATCTAGAAATCTTGTGTTAAGACACTCCGCTTCCTACTAAGACATATCCGTTTGTCACTTTCATCGAAAAAAAAAATTTTTTTTATACCACGACACCGCGTAATTCCGGAAAACCTACAGGTGAAGTGCCAGGATTTTGTTCATATAACTATAACTATAAAAGTTTTCATTACGGTTTCTCCTCTAAGACAATTTTAAAATATATTTCCAAATTTACCTTAAAAAAAAATACCAACTTATCAAATCCCACTTCTCGTACAAATCCAAGTGAGCCTTGTGACAATGTGGCCAGTACAAAATGAAATTTAGGTTTTTTATGTGCCACGAGAGACGTTCGCAGATTCGTTTCTTTCTAGCAGCAATTGTCAGTACTTTAAGTCTCCCAGCTGCTTCGCGAGATTCTTCTTCAAGCTTCAAATCTTCTTCTATTTTTGCCTGCAACATCAATGCCTATATTATAAATGCGAAAATAACTCTGTCTGTCTGTGACTAAATCACGGCCAAACAGCTGATCTGTTTATTGAAAATATACTTTAGTGAACCTCATTATTATTAATACTTTAGGAGATATCACTGATTCAAAATGAAATGACAAGCCGCGCGGCGCGGGGGGTTACGGAAAGACGTTGACGGTTTTGTAAATTTTCATATATTTTCGATCTACTGTTAATTTTTATGTGATTATTTATGTGTGTGTTTATTATTATTACATATTTTTCTTTGATTCTCTTTGCTTATACGACAGTAGATTGTTTTTTTTTAATTTCTTAGTTTGATTATTGGATGGAGCCAAAAGATTTAGTTTTCGTGTCTTAAGTAATCGTTCTTAGTTCATATTGGTTATTAGTGTACATAAAATCATGTAGAAATTATTGCAACTGAAAATAATAATGTTTTTACGGATTGGAAATTAATTTCCTTTTCCTGTTTTATTCTAGCATTCTATTTCCTTAAGGGATGTCATTTATGTTATTAATTTTTATTAAATCATTTTCCTTTGTCTGTTTTATTCTGGTATTATATTTACTTAAGGGGTGTCATTGAAAGTACTAATTTAGGATATAGTTCAATTTTGGATATAAATAAAAAATCGACTGACTTGCTATGAAATATTTGACTTATTTGTACTGTTTTGTGTGAGTAAAACTTACTGTCAAAACCTTACTTCCAAATAACAGCAGAATTTGAAACATTGCGTGTCGAGTAGCTTTACTGATAATAATTTAAACATAGATATTTCTCCGACTTGAAATCGAACCCAAAATCATCGCGTCAATCCACAGTCTCAAGGTTTAAATAATTATACTTACAGCTTCTTCAGGCAACAATTCATCAATCTCTTGTTTTGGTCGTTCTATTCCAGTTTCTATTTCTTTTTCCATCAATCCCATTTCTTCTTGAATTATTCTACATAATTCTAAACCATTCGCACCAAACATTGCTCTTGTTAGTTTACCTTTCTGAAAGCAGTTCAAAAGAGCGAAGAGAATATTGAACTAGTTTAAAATATATTTTACAGCTGTTGTGAAAATGTACAATGTGAGATATCTGTGAGCATACAGCGGATCAATCCAAAACATTAGGTCTGATAAGTCACATTCCTTATTAAAGAAAACAGATACATTCCCACAATAATCCCAAAGGCATTGAAATAAATAGCCTTATATCAGTTACATGTAAGACCAAATAGGATAAACTCCTACATCAGAGGTCAAAATAAAGATATCAGCTTATTCTGCACGAATCCAGGGCAGTATGTGAGGCAATTAAGACATTGATGATACAATAATTGTTCCAACTGACAAACAAATGCCTTTTTACGCGTCACGACGGAATACTCTGCATAGAGTTTGAAACATCGGGTTTGCAAAATATATAATATACAATAATATATATAAAATGTACTCACAAATATAAACAAAAATACTGGTTCACTTTTGTTCTTGAATCTTGACAGTGCGTCTATTTTGTCAGCCAGGGCCTATAATAAAATATAACGTAAATTTTCCCGCTTCTTCACCAATTGGTGGAATACAAAAGCGTGGCGTGGCTGATGCAAGATGAAGAGCGGAATATTTTAACACCAGTCTTTATCGTAATTCATTGCTCCAAACTGAGGATCAAATCTACGACCATCGTAAATAAGATGCTGTGCAATTATCACACGATATCCTTTACACTAAATAACTGCACTTTCTTAAGCTTAAGTAGTAAATCTAAATGTTAAGGTTGCCCCGAGTCGATTTCGAACTCACAACCATCATTTGCCTTTAGTCATTCCCGATTGTAAGACCACAACGTTATTACTTTACAAAAGGAATACACGATTTAAGATTGCCAGTAAATTAGATTTTACGGCTCATTATAATATTTAATCTGTATTTTAAGCAAGACGAGGCGAGACTTTGAAAATAACAAGTAGGCGATTTCGAAATGATTTAAAACCTTCGTGTTTACTTAATTTTAAAGGCAAAATTTAAGAAAATTTGGTAATTCGATTTACATGATTTTGTTTTACAACTTACATTACTTTTTTACCTGTGGCTTAGTACTAATGGTTCCCATGGTTAAGATTGTGTATGACATGTTTGTCATGCCCCATAGAAAGTGCAGGTGTGTAACTATGACAATCGATTACATAGAGCCATTAACATGACGTCGTATAGTAGTATTCTTCCTCCGTAAAAGGATTATTCAATACAAAATATTTTTTTCAATTTTTTTTACGCCTTAAACCAAACATACTCTTCTATACGCCTATAATGTGTATAAAGCCGAATATAGGTACAAATTAGTTTATTTAAAAAGCAATATTTGTAAAAACTTATAATAAAATATATTGCCGATAGTAAATATATCCGTTACAAAGAATTTTAATTCATTAACATTACATTCGGATTTCTCAACATTATATCCATATTCCAATACAATTATTATGTTTACCTAACCTTAACCATGTAGATTCTATCTTGGCCAATTTCCAACTTCCCCTTCCTAATAGCATTTCCGGTCGCCAAGCAATGCCCACAGAATTCTGAGAATACTTCCATACCTAAGACAATTTAATTAATATATTACATTAGTTTTTAGTCGTTCCGCTCAGACGCAGAGCATGGATGAGAATCGGCGCAGAGGTACAAAGGTGCGACTGTAAACGGCTTTGGGTTCGATTTCCACTCGAAGGAATGAAATATTTAATATTTTGTTTTCTTCGCTCTGGAAATGAGCTAAAGCGCACTCGACGGCGGAAAGTAGAGAACAGAGTGGCTTAACACTAGATTCTCTGGATCCATCTGCCTGCTACGTGCTTAGTACAGCATGAAGTTAAAAAAATAAAAAAGAACACATGTTTCAGATCCTGGCTCCATTATCAGATCAGCTACTATCCATATACATATATTTTATTTAAAAACTAGAAATTTATATCTAATACTGTTATATATATTCAAGGAGTGAACGATGAATTTTATGTAAATCTTACAAATCAACTTGTCGAAATTCGTATGAAGAACGTCTTCAAACTCTTCGTTACTTTGTATGGTGTCTTGAATAGTAACTTGTCCTTTTCGAGCCATTGTTAGTTGTTTAATATATAAATAATTTAGGTTTAAATTGTTTTATTTTTGTATTTTTGCTTCTGTTTAAAACCTAACTGTGAATTAATCTATTCGTAGTTCTTTTTTTTTGACATGTGTCAATATGTATATTTTTTTTTTCAATGAATAAGAAATATATCTATTTCCGTCATAAAAAAATATGTAATATTTCAAAATGTTCTTTATATATAAAAACACTCAAAAGAACAGACGTAATATTCCTTGTTTTACATAAACGTTTATTTTAAGAAAAATATTTACATTCCAATAGTCAAAATGAAATTATCACCCCACCGGTACATAAATCAAATGAACAACGTACAAGTTGTATTGAAGAAACTGAACGCATACGATGTTATCCCATTTTCTTTTTATGTCCCTGTCGAAAGAAATAACCATAAAACATAGTGAAATATTGTAAGATATAAAGTAAAATATTATATTGATAGATCAATGTTCGGTAAGTTTTGTGTAAGGTAGGAAAATCGATACCCCCTCAGGACTTTGTGTAAGCCAATTCAAATATATATATATATATATATATATATGATTATTACATCATGGGCATATCATGGGCATATCTTGTAATTGAAATAAATTTTTAAACTAGATAAATCTAATATATATATATTAGATTAATCTAGTTTAAAAATTTATTACAATTACAAGATATGCCCATGATGTAATAATCATGTTTATAAAACATGATTATTACATATATAATACATAGTTTAAAATCAGTCTACTTTAGAACAAAGCAGATATAATTTTACGTTCGATTCCTTGAAACGTAACACAAAGACGTCTATGTATATATGTGATGAATTTGATATAGAGTTACATTAATATCATTAGTTAATATACTAAAATCATACAATGAGCTAGGAGACATGAGGAGACAGACATGGCAGAGGCGCACAAGATTTGGATTGTAAGTTGTGGATTCGATTGTCGATATATATATATATAGTCACTATATATATATATATATATATATATATATATATATATAGTGTCATTAATGTTAAAGTAGAGATTCTTACAGTGATATATAACACTGTTTGATTTTGAAAAAACCACATTGTTTTCTTTATTTAAAATAAATTTAGCATAAAAAATATACTACAGATCTAGATCTATTTGCATAAGTAACTTCTTTAAAAATATTTGCTATTGAAAAGGTGTCTCGTGGACTACTGCTTTAGTATAATTGCCACGTCAGTCGCAGAGCGTTAAGTTTAGGCTTCTAAGTAAAACAGCAAAAAATGCTTCGATTTCATGTCATAAAAGAAATGGTTATCTAATCACCTTGTTTTTGTTTAATAGAAGTTCATATATTTAGTGTACAATTGAGTACTTTTCGGTACGAAAGGAACCAGCGTCTATAGCGATGGTTATAGGCTTAATAAAGATAAAATGAGCTGCTGATATCAACCTGTCACCGCTAGATCTCTTATTTGTGTGGAAAGCAGAGATAGTGCTGTCTAAACATATTTCGCTGCCTACCCTCTAAAAAAATTTGGACAGACATACATTTTTTTAGATTTTTACATAGATGACACAGCATCACAGCTGTAGCTACTCAACGGTAAGTATCCTAAGAGCTATACGTCCTATGTTTATCTATTCACATCAAACAATCAAGTTCACGCCCGAGCTCGCCAAGTCTTAATTACTTTGTAGATTAAAGACAAGTTGGTTATATTTAAATTCAGATGTATGGGGCCGTTCAAGTATTATGTAAGCAGTTTTTTTGCAATTATGGAAAATTTCTTCAATTTTATATATTGGAAACGCACTCGAACCATTAGAGCACTTTGTGAAAAAGTAATTTCATGAAGTGTCTTAATCTTTTTTGCCAATTTTCGAAATGATACGTATTAAGGGTTTAATAATAATTTTGTTTTATCAGTCTCTAAATAAAATGAGAAAATAGATTCTTCATCTAACACTATATCAAAAAAAAGACAAAAGTTTTTCATTTATAAATCTATTTTTATATAGATTTTCTAAAAAAACCGAATAAAATATTATAAATTAAAAAAAAACACTTTACATTATTTAAATTGCATGTAAAATGTGTATTATTTACTATAATTTACATAAGTAATGGTAAACTTCCCGCTGTAAATCCTTCGAGAAACAAAAGTGTTGAAGAATACTAAATATTTATTACGACCTGTGAGAACAAGTTGAATTTAAATAAACTATAACACTACAGCTGTGCTTTATTTATATAAAGTATGAAACTTAGCCGGGCGCTATGTTATTTCATTTAATTGTATTTTAAGTTAGTTTGTTTCAGTTATTTTGTGTCAGCTTCAGATTGTATCCCGCGAACAGTCGGATACGCAGATTTTGGAGTCAAGATACTTCGAACTCCAGTTTCTGTCAAAATTTTTGTCTTGCGGAATTCTACGCCGCAGTTTGTCTTGTCAGGACGGCGAAATATACACCGCCCTTATTATTTATTATTGCACCTAGTGGAGCTCGTACCTACAGCCAAAGCATGTAGAGTCATACATTATCTTACTGGGCCACCGTCGCTTCTTTTATAATATATATTTTTTTTAATATATATCGTGGCGCAGTGGCACGAAGTGTGACTGTAAAACCGACTGGTTGTGGGTTCGATCCCCACTCGAGGAGATGAAATATTTACTTAAATTTATATTTCCATTTCATCGCTCTGGTGTCGAGGCTAAGCGCGGCGTTGAGTTCTGCCACTCAACACGCAATGCCTCCAAAAATTCGGCAGAAAGTGAGGAACGGAGTGTCTTAACACTAGGTTCCGTCTGCCTACCCTGCTGTGTGCGGGATACAGCGTGAAGCTGATTTTTTTTTTATATAATACTTTTTTCACATTTCTTTATAATTATACGCATGTAAGCATACTTTATTCAACATTTCCGCATCCGGCTACAAGAGGAAATATCTTTCAATACTATCCTTAGTTTCGACATCAAAGGCTTTATTGATGTCGATAGTTCTTTATGCAAGGAGATTCTCCTCAACGTGACGAGGATCTCTGAAATTGAGATTTATGTGTTAGGGATGTTACGTATAGTAATAATATATTTTTTTAGTAAACGTTTAAAATTTTGAAGATACAGAAATTGATTTCACTTTTCTTGGAAACGGTCCAAGACGATTTTTGATACGCTTACTAAAAATATTTTGGTTACCCAAGTGTGGAATAACATTTTTAAAATCAATCTGTATAAAGCAGACATAGCAGGGTAGGTGTCTTTAACATTCCGTTGCCATTTAAATGGCACTTGTTTCACTTTCAGCCGAATTTTGCAGGCTTTTTCTTTCAGTTTGCCTCGTTACGCGAGAGAAGAAAAGAAAATATTAAATATTTCATTCCCCGAGTGGGAATCGAACCCACAACCATTGCGCTTACAGTTTTACGTTTTTGCCCCTGCGTCACGATGGCCGCAGCTCAAATATCTAATATAAGTTTTTGTATGAGCGTTAAATTTTAAAATAAGTTCATCATAGAAATTTCATTTTATTCAAGCAGCTTACAGGAGCTTACGTCCATTTAATCTTATTGTGGGAACTTCTTAGCTGGAGCCGAAAATGCAGCTTCATACAATTTTCTTTAAAAAAATGTTTATAAAAATCAAATTAAATCAGCTTCACGCTGTATCCCGCACACAGCAGGGTAGGCAGAGGGAACCTAGTGTTAAGACACTGCGTTCCCCACTTTCTGCCGAATTTTGGAGGCATTGCGTGTTGAGTGGCAGAACTCAACGCCGCACTTTTGCCTCGACACCAGAGCGAAGAAATGAAAATATAAATTTAAGTAAATATTTCATCTCCTCGTGTGGGGATCGAACCCACAACCAGTCGGTTTTACAGTCACACTTCGTGCCGCTGCGCTACGACTGGCCTCAGGTTTATAAACAGTAATTTAATAAAATTTTCAGCTAAATTTTCGCTTTTTAGTAAGGATATTTTTCGTCTGTGTGCGATCCTTTACAAATTTTCTATATTTGCAAATTAAAAAAAAAACATATTAAACGTGTTTCCTGAAATATTCATGTTGTGTCATCTGCTCAAAAAAAATGCACCACGGTCATACCATGCAAGAAGGACATGTATTTGCAACAATCTATAGATAACTTCAATCAATTTATCATTCAAAGGCAAAACAATCCATTTACGTCGGTAAGGAAACAAGACCGCATGCAATTACTGGCTGCCACGTCCACTTCAAATCTATATTCATAAATGTACGGTCAGCATAATAATGACAGTAAGAAAAATAAAAAAAAATAGACCAGTCTTGGCACAGGGGCACAAAGCGTGATTGTAAAATCGATTGGTTTTGGGCTCAATTCCCTCTCGAGGAAAATAAATATTTATTTACATCTGGTGTCGAGGCAAATCGCGGTGTTTCCGCCACTCAACACGAAATTCCTTCAGAACTCGGCGGAAATTGAGGAAAGGAGTGTCTTAATACTAGGTTCCCTCTGGCTACCCTGCTGTGTGCGAGATATAGCGTGTGTAAAAAAAAATTGAAAAGCTTAGAAGAAAAGTTAGTTATTTTATAAACATGTTATAGATTGCGATAGTTGTGAGCTCGATATTAATTTGTGGTAATATTTATGATTGGAAATACAATGAATTGGAACCGTGTAGTGTCAGTAGAGTTTGTCTGTACTCGCGAAGATTGTGGGTTTAATTCTCACTCGAGACAATGACTTATTTTCATTTCTTCACTTTGTAGTAAAATAAAACGTTGAATGTCGCTACCCAACTGATAATGTCTAGATTATGCGGAAAGTGGGAAACAGAGCTCATTAGAAATGTTTCTCTCTGTCTATCCTTCTATATACAGGAACGTAAAGAAAAAAGAATATGTCATAGGATGACATATTAAGACCAATTTACGAAAAGAAAAAAATATATTATAAAGAAATTTACAATGTAGAAAGCAAGGCATGTGTAATGACTTAATATCAAAAGTATATTTTTTTTATGAATTACCAAATCTGTTAAAAAAGAAAAAAAAACTATTTATTAAGTGTTCATTTTTTATCGTAGCACCAATGATTTACTATTTTATATATAAAAAAATAAATTTGTACACCTTTAAAAAGATCTTTATTAAATTCAAAATTAAAAAAATATATATTTCCAAATATATGGATTTCCATTCTGACCGTACACAGTAGGGTAAATTTCCCACAATATTCTGATGTGGTATTCGCTAAGATTCTAATCTAGGTTTGCTCCTTAATCCTAAATGCAAGTCGACCAGCTGCTAAGAATAAATGTAGACGATTAAAAATACGAGAAAATTTAAAAACTATGTTATAGTTGAATTAATAACGGAATAAATGAATATGGGGTCCATTATTAGTTCACCTTCATGCCCTATATTGCATAGCACCGTGCTTTGTTTTACCACTCCACAGTGGTACAAATATAATTTATTTCCTTTCATATATGATGTATAATAATTTATTTCAAATTCCGATTTTTCTGACTTCCCGGTGTTATCTGCATATAGCGGCAAAGGCATAGTGTTATAATACTCCACCTCCATTTACTCACATCCGCTCTCCATTTTCTGCCGAATTCCTCAGGCGTTGCGTGTTACCTCGTTACCAGATGATGAAATTTCCGAAAGTGAAAATTAAACACCAAATCTCTGTCGTCGTTACAGTCACATTCTTGTGCCTCCAGGACACGACGACCTCTTTCTTAAAACATATTTTTAATATATACGAGTATTCCTACACCGAAGGGTATATAGTTAATTTATTTCTTTCATAAGCTGTTTCTTCTTTACGATGGCTTCAAATCTCAATAAATACTGTACATTTATGAACTAATATTTGCTATATAATATTTTTTGCTGTTTAAGAGTATTTCGTAAGCAATGTCCTATCACATAACATCTGTAGAAGCAGTCTGGATGACGATGTTAATAATATACGTTACTAGAAAGATTTGTCTTAAATTCTATGCAAAAATACGTTTCGAGCTTGACTGTAGGTAATAGTTGCATATCCGGAGTTCGTTCGGATAAACCTTTTGTGTATACCTTACTTTGTTTAGTTTAGTAAGGCATGACATCCGGCACGGTACATTCTCTAAATAAAATTTCCCTACCTAACGTGGAAAAATAAGAAAAAAACATTTTTTTTTCTGTATAGGTAAAATAGTAGATACCCTTCGTTAAAAACAGTTCGTCTCCAACGTTTGGGTACATCGAGTGGCGGAAATAAACGTAGCATTTTCTTTTAGGGCGGGAAAAGAAAATAATATTAATCTTACAATTTTTCAGAGAATCTATCGAACCCACAATCATCGCGTTTACAGTGTGACGCTATCTCACTTTGCCTTTACAAAAATACACAAAATAATACATGTAACTGGCATTTCACAAAAAGAATAGCCCTATAAACGAGTACAAACTGACGTATGTCAAAACGACAACGAGACATCTAAAGAATACCCAACAATATATTTACTGTATTTATTACAATAATATAAATATTAACATTAATATATTAACATGTATAGTAGGAAGAAGAAAATTAAACGCCACGATATAGTTTACGACAATCCGGAAAGGGACTCCATCCCTAAAAGGGGCTACTATTCAGAGCTCGTATCTAATATGACGAAAGATGATTCTTCGAAATTTACGTTCGCTAAGAAACGTATGAAATTATTGTTACAGGTATTTTGACGGCATAAAATTTTATAAGCTAGCTTTTACCTTTGTTCGCGTTGTTAAAAAAAATATATTTCTCGTTGTGTATGACACATGAGATAGTAGGTGTAGTGGGTTTCATTAAAACTTAATATGAAATATTATGTAGCCTTTCTCGATCTAAATAGACACATTTTTTTTATTTAAGCGTATAGTTTAGAGATTAGTGAATTTACTTTAATTTTCAATAATTTTAATGAAACTAACGGGATTCATCCCGTATATTGAGTACTATACATTTTTGGAAACCCGACGTTTCGAAAGTCCGTGGTCACGGATAGACAAATAAAACGGTGTAATAATCGTAAAAATCAAATATTTACAATATTACTATTAGAAGAATAGAGCAAACTAATACAAGGTGTTATACCATCTAAAAAAAATATTTCGAAATGATTAACAAGATTTTAACTTATTTTTGCATTGACTTAACTACATGTCCAATGCGCCTTTCTTTTTCGAGGATCTTTATTTCTTAGATCTTTTATATATCTTAAAAATTTCAGGCAAAGACGGATAAATTGGCACCAATGGTAATATCATTGCCAAAACCTCAGAAACCTAGGATATTATTACCACCTGGTAGATGGACTACATATTCTGAAGATGATAGTATTGTTAGTATTTTAAAGTAGAATTCCGGAGGCATTGCCTGTTGAGTAGCGAAACTTAACGCTGTGCATTGTCTCGACACCAGAGCGAAAAAATGGAAATAAAAATTTAAATTAAGATTGGATTTTCTCAAGTTGGGATCGAACCCACAACCAGTCACGCTTACAGTCACACACTTGCGTCCCTGCGCCACGACTGGCCTCAAACAAATATTTACGTTGTTATAATTGTATGTTGCAGCAATTTCCATTTGAAACGTTCGTGCCTAAACTGCAATTTTTAAGCGTTGTACTACCAAAGGAGCTACCGCGTTTGGTGAAGATAGAAAGATTACGAAGGAAATTCCTGGCTTCCAATATAAAGGTATTTTAAAGCAGCTTCAACAATTTGGTAGATTACCTCATTTATGTTATTTAAATTGCAGAATAATTACTGACAATCTAATGTATAGCCACTTAAGAGTTGTGAAAAAAAAAATATCTCCGAATAGTAATTGGATCGTCCACGATTACTTTAAAAACATAATATTTATATATTTTTATATTTTGTCCTATCATACTATGTTGCCTTACTTATTTAGGAATATAAGCATAATAAAATGTATCTTAAATTTGAACTTTAAATAATTTAAATAACCGCATTACCATTGACTTCTTCTTTTTGCATCTTCTTGGTCTCTTTTATAGACACAGATTCAAAAGCAAAATCTTTTATAATATCATCTTGTACATGAATTTCTAAGAAATGATTTTCTATTACAGAAAATGCTACGCGAGCGTGGTATTCAACCTTATGTTTTATTGCCAACTAGCGAATATCATATCACCGATGAAGCGTACTACAGTCTGTACAGTGTGTTTCCAAAACTTGATTTAGAACTATTTGATAATACTGAATATGACTGCAGGTAAGTTAAAAGTTTCCTTGAGAACTTCGCTTTATTAATATACAAGAACTAACAAAATAAATGTACACAGAATTTGAACGTCCCGGTCGGTTTCAAAGAGATGAGCTCTTTGAAACCGTCCACAAGCACGTCGCTATAGAAATCTTAATTTCTGGTCGAGCGTTTTTGGCCGTTAGGGCAAAGCCGAGCGTAAGCCGAGGCGTAGCGGCACAGCACCGGGTTATAAATAAAACGGTTGTGAGTTCTATTCTCACTTGAGGACAAGTGGTGCGGCGTTGAATTCTGTCACTCAACACGCAACGTTACAAAAACTGGGCGAACATTAGAGATCGGAATGTCTTAACTATATGTTTCCTCTGCCTACTATGCTGGTAGCATATAGCTAAAGAAAATTAAGCCAACTGATAGTCGTTTTTACTATGCTTTGGCAATTTAACTTACACCTTAATACAGTTCTGCTAATCCTACCATATTAGGATTCCGGAAGAATGGCTAAGCCTGGGTGTTATCGAAGGCGAGCAGTATCCCTGCCCCGGATTAGCGTTTCTACCGAAATTGGACAACATGCCCACGAAACATTCCACTGATTTAATACAAACACTCAATAATTTGTATGAAGTAAGTAGTAAATCAACAATCAACAGATTATGTCAAAAGTTTCTTATCATCTTCTCCTTATCTTGTCATCATTTTATAAGCTGTACTGTCCGTCTACCTACACGTGAGTATGTGCTTAGTATCTTTCATTTAATCTCATACTTGACCATATTTTTTCAATTCAGTAAATAGATATTTCTTAATTTTTAGTGGACAAATGTAGCAGCATTTAGTTTTGATAAAAACGCTGACACATGGGAAGTCATGGCATTGGACGGGTCTAAGAGACGTTTTAAGTATGATTCCATATATTATTATTATTTATTTTATTTATAACTTCTTAAACAACATCATCATGTTTAAGAAGTTATAAATAAAATAAATCAGCTTCACGCTGTATGCCGCACACAGCAGGGTAGGCAGAGGGAACTTAGTGTTAAGTCACTCTGTTCCCCACTTTCTGCCGAATTCTGGAGGTATTGCGGTTTGATTGGCGGAACTCAACACCGCGCTTTGCCTCAACACCAGAGCGAAGATATGAAAATATAAATTTAGGTAAATATTTCCTCACCTCGATTGGAGATTGAACCCATAACCATTCGGGTTTACAGTACAGGCGGCGTGTTCTATATATAGTAGAGTAGCCCAAACGAATTTAGTGTTTAGGCATTCGGAAGTGAGAAAATGAAAATAATCATCATCAAATCATTTATGACAACTTTCTGAACTACGCTGTCAGAACAAATGTTGATTTTACTAAAAGACTTTTATTGCTATTGAGTTGTGGCGCCAATCTGGAAATTGTCCTTTTCCCTATATATTATAATTTAAAAAATATTCGTTTTGTACAAGCGGGTGAAGCCTCACGGGGGTCGCTGGTTTTCATATACTATTTTTTATTTATATATATATTGTTTATATACTATTTTTTTTCCATCTAGCATTCCTCGAATACGTTTGATGTTCAAGGCCGATGATCCAGATACTTTTGCTGAGAGGGTCAAGTTTGCCGTTGAATTTCGTAAAGAAGTAGAGAACAATTTAAGGTAAAAAAACTAAGATAATATGATAATATAAGAGTGTGTGTAAAACCCGATGTCAAGATATTCCGTTCTAATTCGAAATAAACTATTTTGAGTGGCGAAACTCAAAGTCGCGTTTTGTCTGATCATAACGAGGAAAAGAATCTTTAAATTATACATTTCCCCGAACAGGAATCGAATTCACAACCATAGCTTTAACAGTCAGATGTTGCCACATTATTAAACATTAATATTGACCAAGCAAAATAATTTAATGAAGGAATACAGTACTGTTTAAATCGAAATATGGCTCAATCAAGCATTGTAATTGCAAGTAAATTCGTTTTGTCAGTATAAATAAACCTCGATGTTCCGATACCTGATAAACAATGTTGTAGTACAAAGATAATATACGCGATTTAAATTTTAATGAATTTATTGAGTTGTATATTTAAAAAATAATAAAACTATATTATATACATATAATGTTAACAAAGACAGATATAATATTAATGAAATTGAGCCCTTCAAAGCGCGGTTTTGAGTTCCGTCCCTCAACACACAATGTCTCCAGAACTCGGCGGAAAGTGGCGAACCGAGTGTCTTAACACTAGGTTCTCTTTGCCTACTCTGCTGAATGTGAGATACAGCCTGAAGTTGATTTTTGAGGCGTTCGTGGCGCAGGGTGACTATCGTGAAACTATAAATGTGACGGTTGTGGATTCTATTCCCACTAGAAAGAATTATATACTCCATATTTTTTTTCACTAGTAACAAGGCAAAGCGCGGTTTTGAGTTCCGCCACTCAACACGCAATGACTTGGGAATTCGACGGGAAGTGGGGCCTTTTGGAAAACGAAAAAAATAATGTCGTAACACTAGGCCCCAAATTTTCTCTGCCTACACTGCTTTATGTGGGATACAGCATGAAGATAATAATAATTAATATTTTTCAGGTTTTATCTATATCTAGACTGCTTAATGCTGAACGGTTTGCCACGAATGCCGCTACACTTCATGCCGTCCATACTTAAAATGGTGATCATACATCGGCAAGCTAAGCAATTGGATAACGATCACTTAAGAGCTCTAAAAAAAGAGGTGAGTTAAATTTATATGTACCAATATAACATTTTTTAGATCACTCTCAATGGCGTCACAGTAGCGTCTATATTATATTATTAATAGTAATTACTAGTTAGGCAGAGGCGATTCAGTATTAAGACACTCCATTTCCTACTCTCCGTCGTATTTTCGAGACATTACTCATGTTGAATGGCAGAACTCAAGCAAAATTAAATAAAATTCCCAGATCCGGGTAAAATCGAGCCCAAAACAATACGCGCGTTGCAATAAGATCTAAGGCATTTTTAGATATAAAATATAATTTATTTTCAATTTTTAAATAAAATACCATTTTACTTTCAACAGGTGGAGGTTTTATATAGGAAAATAGAAGGCAAAATGAAAATAATTAACACAATACTGAAATATCCGACTCTTTATAATTTCATCAAGCCGCCGACGAAGGATTATGCGCCGCCAGTTCCCGACTACGGTATCTCATTTTCATACTTCTTATGTATATCAATTTTGTTTCCAGCTTCCCGCTTTATCTCGCGTAGACGGAAAATAAAAAACGGAGTGTCGATACTCTCTGTTGACTTTCTTTTGTAAATTGCGTGTGGCGGAATTCAACGCCGCGTTTAGCTTAACAAGTGTAGAATGATAATTATAGTTCTCTATTTCGAGTAATGGTCAAATCCACAATCGTCCCGTATATCCTACATACTGATGAGAATTTTAACACTAGGTTTCCTCTGCCTACCATGCTGTGTGCGGGATACAGCGTGAAGCTGATTGATTATATTCACGTGTGTATATTTCTTTTGTAGTGTGTTTTGTGATAGAATATACTCTTTATTTCCCTAGGTCGCTTTCCGTGTGATATGATAGATTTTCCTGGACGTGTTAAGTTTAACCAATGGAACTCGTTATATGTGCTGACTGAGTCAGTCTCGTGCATACATTTGGTTATAGAGGAATGCTTAAAGGTATAATGGGAAATATTTTCGTTGTTTATGTTTTTCATTTTATATTTATGTATTATAGTATTTATATATATGTGTACAATAAAAAAAATCTATTCTATTCTATTAACTTTAATGTTCAAATGAAATTTTAATATTTATTTTTATTTTAATACTTTTATTATGTAGCTAAGGCAATATAGTACTTAAATACTCCGTTCCTTACTCTTCGTCCAAGTTTCGAGGTACGTTTTCAGTGATGGAACTTAACGCTGCGCTTTACCTTGTTACGAAAGATAGGCATTATAAATTAAATTAAAATATCTTTTTAAATATAAAAATTAAATTTCAGGTCGAATTTATGTTATTTTTCACCGCAAATTACGGTAGAAATGTTAGTTTGTCTGAATTTGATGCTGCGCAGCAACATTGTACGTCTATGGTAAGTTATATAATAATTGTGGATTATAATGAATATAGAGTTTTTTTTTAATATATTTATTACAATATTTTTAATAAAGACCAATCGTGATGCAGAGGCTGTGGGTTCGTTTCCCACTCGAGAAATGAAATATTTAATATTTTCTTTTCTCGAGTGGAAAACGGCACTGGCAACTGGGCAAAGCGTGGCGTTATGTTCCGTCACTCAACACGCGATTCACCACAATACTTCGGAATTATTATAAAAAAAATACTTTTTTTATTTTTAAATATATGATTTATATCATACACATCTCTCTCGTTTCTATCGTCTAAAATAAATGGAAAAAAATATAATTTTCTTGTTACAGATGTTGAAGTATCTTAATATAACCTGGTTGAACTCTACAGCGCACGCCATCAGAATGTCTTATAGAGACGTCGGGAAAGGGTTTGTAATATTTAAATTATATTATTTATAAATTAAATTTATTTTTAAATTACATTACTTATAAAATTATGTTATTTACATAAATTATGGATAAAATGTAATTATGTATACCTGTTGTATAAAGCCATAGATTTTGGATTTCAATTTTATTTTCCTCGCTCACGTAATACTAATAGCGGTGTTGGCTTCCGCTACTTAACAATATATATATGTATATATATATGTATATATGGTAAAATTGTGGTGATACTTTTTTTATTGTTTACCATATGATAAATCATATTTGCATAAAAACTCTCGATCATCAAATAAAATAAATAGTGAATAAATTCTTATAAATAAATTACTACCTAAATAGAGCTAGACGCAACAAAGATATATAATCCATTTAATGATATTTCTTATCTTATATATCTTGAAAGTTTAATAATATAAATAATAAAGGACTACTAAGCATTACGTTATAGCAGGGCCCAATAAACTTCGTTAATAACTATATATGGGGATTCGAACCCGCTTACCCGCCGTACGTACCGCTTATCTCAGAGTGCTCACAAATGGGTATTTGACATTCAGGTGGTTCAATATATATGAAAAGAAATGGGAGTTCTATGGTGTTAGCAAATTGAGTAGATTCATGCAACTCGTCCGGTTTAGAATGCAGGTAAATTCTTACAAAATGACATATTTTTACCTAATAACATATATTTTATATATATTTTTAACTACAAGGCCAGTCGTGGCGCAGAGGCACTAAGTGGGACTTTAACGCGACAAGTTATTGGTTCGATTCTAGCTCGCGGAAATTAAATATTTGATATTTTCATTTCTGCGCTCTAGTTGTTGAGTTCCTCCGTTTAACACGCAATGCCTCCAGAATTTAGCGGAAAATGGGGGAGGGAGTGTCTTAATTCTAGGTTTTTCTATACCTACCCTACTGTATGCGGGGTACAACGTGAAGCTGTTTCGATTATTTATTTTTAACCACCAATTTCCATTCCAGTACGCTTTACGCTATTCCATAGAACAATCTATGGCGATGTTCGTCGCGCTGTGCGAGACGCCCTGCCTCTGTACGTACTCCTGCGAGGACGACTATGAGTGGAACCCGAGCGACCTCATCAACACACCGTTCAGATCTCCATCACCTACTTTATTCTATTTCCACTTGATGATGTCAGCTGATGGACCTTATTATACGACGCCTCCGGAACAATTTGAGGTTTGGTATTTGGTGTTTTTTCTTCAACAAAACTTTGATAACAATATGAGTTTTACACATATGTATTTTAAATAAATTGTTTTATTTATATTTATTTACCGATTTCCGTAAGGAGGAGGTTATTATCCATTCGATTATTTTTTTATATTTGTTACCTCAGAACTTTTGACTATGCTTTTTTTATTTGTATCTGGTGGTCCCCTTGTGGTTCCACCCGTTTCTGACATTATCCATCATTCATGAGAAAATCAGATAATCTTAAATTTGCATGAAGTATGTGCGCGACAAATGAACAAATAACTCAATATCCCGCAAACCAATTTCGATGATTCACTTTAAATGGAAAGGTTTGTTCTTTTCCATTTCATTCGAATTCAGCACTCGAATATCAGTTTTTTTATAAAGAATTCTATATGAAAAATACCAAAATTACTTACTATTTAATAAAAAAATTGTCAAATAATTTCATATAAAAAAAAATCTAACAGATTGTTATACAACGCCTGTTCCGTGAAATGTTGTTCCGATGTCACTTTATACCGCAAGTGCACCCTAAGATCATGACGGGTCTCGTGTTCGACAAGGAGTTGTTTCTCACTTCTATTGGTATGCTATAACGAAATTATTCTTGCTAAAGTTAATATTTATTGAAATTGGCTTAAGGATATTTATTTGTATTTACTATATAAAAATGTTACTTGTTTATTGAGATCAATCACGGTGTTGAATACTGCAAATCGGTACGCAATATGTTCGTTTAAAAAAAAATCAGCTTCACGCTTTATCCCGCACACTGCAGGGTAGGCAGAGGGAACCTAGTGTTTCTAGACACTCCGTTCCCCACTTTCTGCCGAATTCTGGAGGCATTGCGTGTTAAGTGGCAGAACTCAACGCCGCGCTTAGCCTCGACACCACAGCGAAGAAATGGAAATATAAATTTTAAGTAAATCGTAAATTTAAAAAAATAAATTTAAGGATCGAACCCACAACGAGTCGGTTTACAGTCACACTTTGTGCCGCTGCGCCACGACTGGCCTCTATATATATATGTTCGTTTTGTATGTGTATAAACGGTTGCGAGAGTGTTGAAATGAAAATATCAAATATTGCATTTCCTCCATTAGGAATCGAATCCACAACCTGTCGCGCTTACAGTATCATATTCTTAACTATAAAATAAAATATTATTTAACAAAAATAAACTACAAATATTTTCCAGGTTTAATGGAGCCCAACGTTGTGGAATACAGGGAGAGGCTCCTCAAGGCTTACAGGAAAGCAATCATACCGCTCATAGCGTACATGCACCAGTACGACTGTTACAAGGAGATCTTTAAGTTGGACATTGAAGAATATGTCGAGTAATTGTTTTTTTATTTTTTATTTAGCTTCACACCGTTTCCCGCACGTAGGTGGTGTGGGTGGGTTAGTCAGGCTGAGGGAACCTGTTAAGACACTCCGTTTCTTACAGGTGGTTGCTTATGTTGTTATTGTTTTGAGTAGCAGAAGTCAACACCGCGTTATGTCCTGTTACCAGAGCGAGGAAATAAAAATATTAAATAGTTTATTCCACTGAGTGGGAATTGAACCCACAAGCGTCGTGTTTACAGCCACACGCTTGTGCCCCGACGGCCTCAATGTATATCCCTGGAACTGCTGGAAAACCTTTTCTTTTCACTCGAATTCAGTACTCAAATATTAGTTTTTTATTAAGAGTTCAATATGAAACACGTCTCACGTTTTGAAAAATTTACAGAAATTTTCGTCAAGAAAAACACTCAGCATCTGAAACTCGTGAGGAAGTGCAAATGCATTACGACGAGAAACAAGATTTAATATGGCGCCTTCCACAATATATTAACATCGGACCTTTTTCCCTTAATGTCGATACTTTAAAGGTATATTATTTTATGTTTACGTATTTATATCTATTATATGTATATATTAGTACATAGTCTGTCAAGTGTGAGTTGGAATCGCTCGCGCGTGCACAAATTTTTCTATTAAATGCTTTTCTAGTAAACTACAAATTGTATATTGTATCTGTAATGCCTCCAATTTTAGGTTTTTTTATTTATTTGTGCTGTATGTTCTCACGTTTTGCCAAATTTGTAGGTCTATGGGAAATAATACCCTATAGATGTTGTGTGTTATAGCGGCGAATATATTATTCGCGACGAGCTGTGAGAGTTGAAAACGTATACACTCATTATATATGAAATGGACTATAATATAATATAATTTTTAATGATAATTTTTGTATCAAATATCTGTAAATTTTCACTTTTTTGATTTTTTCCTTTGTATTGTAGACTACCATTTCGGGACAAATTTCATAATTTTGAGTCCACTAGAAGTATTTTATAGCTTTTTATTATGTAGTGAACTTCATACAATATAGAACAAACGATATTTATTTTTTAATAGTATAATTAAAATATATTTTCAGCAAATGCTAGTGACAAAACGTGCGGACATAATTAAAGCTCTATTAACAATGTGGGCGGAGGAAGTGCGACTCGTGGTCGAGGATGTGATACAATCCTACAAGAACATCATGAGGAAGTTGGGGGAGAAGCCCAACACTATTGAGCACGTCTTCGAAATACGGGAGTGGATGGAGTCTATACCGTTCGCGTTGAAAACACAGGAGGACATTATGAAGAAGGTTCATACGGTGAGTACTTAGTAGAATTTTGCACTTTGTTCCCCTAATTATTATAACAAATCAAAATCAAATCAAAAACACTTTATTGCACCAAAATAAAACATAAATTCGATAACATTTATAACATTAGGTTCCTTCTGCCTACCCTGCTGTGTGCGGGATATAGCGTATATTTAATAACATGGCCAAGTGCCGTAGTGGGTTACCGCAGAGTCTGGAATACTACTAATACTGGAATCGCGGTGTTTGTGGGTTGGATGCCTATTCTGATATCTATTTCATGTTTAGAAATAAGGAGATAAACGGAGAGCGAAGTGTCTTCATATATATATTTTATTCTTCTAATCTAAAATAAACTTCAAACTAATTAATTATTAGTAAAATACTTAAAATTCTATTAAAAACTACAAAATACCGTGAAATGTTCAAACCGTCGAGTTTCTCAAAAAAATACAAAAGTATTAAATTATATAGTTTAGTCCATATTTTAATATATATCTTACGCTTGCAGGATTATGAAGTGCTTGATGTGTTCTTCACGCCTCTTGAAAATGAGGATTTCAGGGCGCTGTGGGAAGCTATAGGATGGCCGTTGAATATATCAAAACAAGTAAGTAAGGCCGGTCTGAGGTCTGTCCCTCTGACTGAAATTATAACGGTTGTGGATTTGAATCCAAAGCTGGGGATATTATTGTTATTTCCCCTCTCTTGTGTGTCATGTTATGACATAGTGCGGCGTTGAGTTCGGCCACTTGATACGCCTTGAGTATTGGACGAGGATTGTGGAACGGAGTGTCATAGTATTAGGTTAAAAGTTTTGTCTACCTGGAAATATGTGTGGTGCCGGTGTGTTTTGTGACAATAAAAAAAAATTAAAATTAAATTAGCTTCACGCTATATCCCGCACACAGCAGGGTAGGCAGAGGGAACCGAGTGTAAGACACTCCGTTCCCCACTTTCTGCCGAATTTTGGAGGCATTGCGTGTTGAGTGGCAGAACTCAACGCCGCGCTTTGCCTCGACACCAGAGCGAAGAAATGGAAATATAAATTTAAGTAAATATTTCATCTCCTCGAGTGGGGATCGAACCCACAACCAGTCGGTTTTCAGTCACACCTTGTTGCACTGCGCCACGACTGGCCTCACTTTGTGACAATATTAGAAAATTTTTACATTTTTTACACATTGTCGATTTTTATATATATCGTTGTCAGTTATTATTTTTAAGCTTCGCTAAAATTTTAATATACAAGATTATATTAAATAAGTTACCATATTTTTTATGACATCATTACATAATAGAAAATGTTAACTTCCGCTTTAAATCCTCCAAATGTATTTACCAATTAGGTTGTCATATATACATCATGATTTATACCAAATTAAAACTTTGTTATTGATGTTTTTAAACACTTTTAAAGTGTTATTCCACACTTAGGAAAGAGAAATACTTTCTAAATAAGTCTTTTTCTTTCCTAAGTGTATAAAACTTTGAACGTAGCGGGACTCGAACCCGCGCCTGGTGGAACTGACCTGGTCGGTTTCCAGGACGCGCGACTTCGATCCCAGTTCAAATTTTGAAATGAGTGTTTCTGTTATTGATTTTTTATCTCATTGTATTGATACAGAGGGATGTATCGTTGTTATATTACTTAATTAGGTAGTATTTCAATAGAAATCGCCATTGTTATAATTTATAATATTTTTGTAGGCACTATATAAATATGTCAGTTGAACTTAAAAACAATCATACTTGTCCCTTTTCAATAATTATAATTAATAAAATAATAGCTTGAATCGAACTACATATCTGCTCGAATTTGAAACATTGCATGGTAAAAGTTGTGGGTTTCTCTGATCTCAATAGATTCCCTCTCGAGGGAATGAATTGTATTTTAAGCGCGCCATTGAGTTCTCGCCAACTTACAGCACGATGTCTCGAATATCTCGAATAGATCGGAAAGTAGCAAACGGAATGTCTTGTCACTAGGTTTCCTCTGCCTCAGTTTATAGTGAAACTCGACGCTATGTTTTGTCCTGCTTGCGTTATGTATTTATACGTCATAATGCGATCGTATAGTAACGTTCAGTAACAAAACATATGATTATTGAAAGGTCCAAGCAACAACGGACTTCTTAGAAGAAGAACAAGAAAAGTTCTGGAAGCTCCACCAGCAAGACGAGCAAACACTGATTGACAAAATTGATATGTTCACAGCGCAATGTATGGCTCTCACTCTGCAAAACGATTTTTCTAAGGTACGATTTATGTTTTAGCAGCATTGGTACAGGGTTTAGAGACTCCGTTCCTCGTTTTCAAGACATTTGCATGTTTATTGGAGTAACCGTTTGACGCCCTTTGGTTTTCTTACTGGGGCGAGAAGATGAAAAAAAATCATATAAGCCATTAAGAATCGAACCCTTAGATGCTGACGTTGCGAATTGAGTGTTAGATGCTGACGTTGCGAATTGAGTGTTACTGCACTCAACTCTTGGCGTATTCCTTACAGATAATCGAACCTACTACAATCATCGCGCTTACAGTTATACACTCTGTCACTTGAACGCTTTGGTTTCATATAAAATATTATATAAGTTTGACATTTTAATAAATTTTCTCCTAGGTTCATGAAATAGCTAATGATATTAAAAAAGCTTGGAAAGGCATGAAGGATGCACAAGAGTGGGGTAGAGTACTAAATCAAAGACAGAAATTATTCGGCCAGCCAGTAGTGCCGTTCGCTGATCTCAACAGATTGGTAAAGGAATTCGAGCCTTATAGAAATCTGTGGGTCACTGCTTCTGGTAAGATGTGGATTTTATTATTTTCTTAATTATAACTAATCTATTAAAGGATTTGAATAATATTTTAAACAGACTTAAATGCGAAATTATCTTTTTTTTTCAGGGACAAAACGTCCCTGCTGTTTATATTACTCTAAGATGTTACTATAAATTTTGCAATTAAACACTTTCTTGCTTACACTGAGTATATCTTTCGTTCTCTCTCTTCCTAGCTATGAATCCCACATGGTGGTGGGGTCAGCTTTCCTAATTTTGCTTCTCCACTTCGCTCTATCGTGGACGTCATCGTCAGTGACCTTGCATGCCTCCTTATCTTTTAGCACTACTTCTTTCCATCTCGTCTTGGGTCTTCCTACTGGTCTTCGACCGGGGATGTCAAGTTGCAGTGCCAGATTTCCTATGTAGTCAGGTGGCTTCCTCTTAACGTGTCCATACCATCGCAGCCTACTTTCCTGCATCTTGTCGGCAATATCACGCACACCGAGGCTACCTCGCACGTAGTCGTTGCGGATTTTATCGCGCCTGGTTACGCCACACATCCACCTTAGCATCTTTATTTCGGCAACTTGGATGGTATGGACGTTTTTTCGAGTAACAGCCCATGTTTCGCTGCCATACGTAAGGACTGGTCTTATTAAGCTCTTGTAGATTAAACCTTTCAGTTTAACCGGCATCTTTTTGTCGCAGGTGACACCAGTGACTTCTCGCCACTTTAACCACGCTGTAGCAATTCTGTGTTGAATGTTGCATTCCAAGTTCCCAGATATGTGCATCATACTGCCCAGGTATTTGTACTGATCGCACATGGTGACTAATTGTCCATCAATGGGTATTGGGCTGTTATTTGGACTAGGGTCATTGAGGGCCATGTACTGGGTTTTTGCAACACTCAACGTCAGGCCACCCAATTGCAACTGGTGTTTCCATGCCAGGAGCGTCTCTTGCAATTTTACGTGGCTTTCAGTACAAATGGCAACGTCATCTGCGTAGATAAAAGTCCATGAGGCTGAAGACTGCGCCGCCTCAGTAAGTGAGTCTAAAACCAAGCAAAACAGGAAGGGACTCAGCACTGAGCCTTGGTGCACTCCTTCCGTGACTGTTATTGGCTTGGTATAACCGACTGCTGTTCGCACCGTCGATCTCGCACCCTTATACATGTCGGCCACAATGTCAATATATTGCTCGGGAATGTTTTTCTTCCGCAAGCTCCACACAATTGTATTCCTTGGGACTCGATCAAACGCCTTTTCCATATCTAAGAATGCGACATACAACGGTTTGCGTTTCGCGCGATATTCTTCAGCAATCATGTTAAGAGCAAACATTGGATCGATGGTAGATAAGCCAGGTACGAAGCCATAGTGGTTCTTAGACAGCGAACATTCAGCTCTAAGCCGGCTATCAATCACTCTCTCATATAGCTTCATTGTATGATTTAAAAGCTTGATCCCACGATAGTTGTAACATTCGTATTTGCTCCCCTTCCCCTTGTATATAGGGACTATAGTGCTCAATCTCCATGCCTCTGGCATTTTTAAAGACAGCAATACACAGTTAAAGAAGTCGGTGAGTAATACGATTCCTCTCTCACGGAGGCACTTCCAAGCTTCTATCGGTATACCATCAGGCCCTACGGCTCTTTTATTGGACATCTTTTGAAGAGCTGTCTTTACTTCGCTAGGGTGTATTGGGGGTATGAGTCCAATATTTTTATCTAGGTTTTTGAGCTGCGTAGTAGCGTGGGTAGGGTTGAGTAGCTGTTGATAGTATTGATGCCAGGCTGATAGGACATCCTTTTCCTTATATAATAGATCGCCATTTGAACCTTTGATGGTTCTACACCTAGCGGGATCCTTGGTGCTCTGACAACGTTGCTTTGCGAGCTTATAGACAAGTTTTTGGCCTTCTCTAGTTTCTAATTGCCTGTACATTACCTTCTGAGACTCTGCGCGCTCCCTTGCTATTATTTTCTTGGTCTCTTTCTTCACTTTCTTGTATTCTTCGCGGTCTTCCGAAGTTTGGGTGGACTGCCAGGTCTTAAAGGCTTCTTTTTTCCTATGAATTGCACTTTGCACTACTTCCGTCCACCACCAGGTTTCCTTATTTATTATCTTACAACCCGTCGTTCGACCAAGAGTAATATTGGCAGCTGCTGTGATGGACTTGCTAAGATGGTCCCATATAGAGTCAACGCCTAATTTAGTGTCAATCTCTAGGTTGCTCAGCTGATTACAGAACTCGGGAATCTTGTCCCCTTTTAGATTCCACCACTTGGTAAGCTCAGGAGCCTGAGATAGTTTCTCCCGGGTTGTTTTCTTGAACAGCATATCCATTACAACAATGCGATGCTGAGGTATTGCGCATTCTCCCGGAATTACTTTGCAATTTGTGACCCGGCCAATGTTAGCTCTATTGATTAAAATAAAGTCTACCTGCGATTTTGTTTCGCCGCTTTTGTATGTGATTAAGTGTTCTGGCTTTTTGGCAAAGAAAGTATTAACTATAGCGAGATCGTATGCTGCTGCTGTTGACAGAATAACTTTCCCCTCATCGTTAAGACTACCGAAACCGTAGCCTCCGTGCACTCTTGTAAAAGCGTGGTTTACTGACCCTATGTGTCCGTTCAGATCTCCACCCAATAGTATGGTTTCTTTTGAGGGTATTTGTTGTAGGTGGCCGTCTAGAGTTGTCCAGAATGTTTCTTTTTCTGCTTTGCTACAACCTTGCTGGGGAGCATAGGCTGATATTACATTAACGATTTCTCCTTCAACCAGTACTTTAAGGGACATCAGCCTATCGTCAACTCTGATTACCTCCAAGATGTTATCGAGGTGTCCTACGTTGACAGCAATAGCTACACCATTCCTTCCATGCCTTGCGCCAACATACATTACTTTATAGCCCTCACCGATGTTGCGGGCTTTTGCACCAGTCCATCTCGTTTCTTGCAAACAAGCGAAATCTACCTTTCTTCTCTTAAAGAGGGCAGCAAGTTCTTTGGTCCTTCCAGTTAGTGTTCCAACATTCAAAGTAGCGAAGCGGACTTTACGGTTACAATTTGGGACTAACGTCGTTAGCCGGGCCCGTCCGTGACTCGGTAGCCCTCGCACACTTTTCGCAGATGTAGGGCGATGTGTCTGCGCGTCGTTTCGCGGCGACGCCCTATCCGTTATCTTTACTGTATTTTGTAACCTGTCCATTTTCTTTTCTAAAAATTTGGCTAGTTTGGGTTTATTAATTAAGTACCGATTGCCATCTGACGTACTAAAACCTACCCTTTGAGGTAGGGAAACCTCGGACCAGATGTTGGGTCTGTGTACAGGTACCCCTCTGTACGATGTGAATGCTTGGTTATTCCGCCAAAGCGTCGGTCGCCAGTGCCTCGTCCGTAAAACAGCAGGGTGTACCACGTGCAGGTGAGGTTGACATTTGGGATGGTGAAGATGTTAGGCCCATACCCCTTACACCCCTGAGTATATCTTTCGTTATCGTTGGATTTTTTAAAATTTCGTTAAATCTCCCTACAGAGATGCAAACAACATGTATAAGTTATAAGCCCGTGTATAAAAACTTCGATGCAGCCCGAAAATAACGTAACATTATTTGTTGGCTAATGTTCTTCGACAGTATTTAAGAGGCATTAGTTCCAGTCTCACTGCGTTGAACTTTTATACTTATTTTAATTTTTTCCCCTCAATATAGAATATTATTTAAAATATAACTAATAAATATTTTATTTCCACAGATTTCCTCAAAGCACGTGAAGTGTGGTTTGACAATCCTCTCATTTATGTCGACGCTGACTCCATAGAGCCGGCCATCAACGAGTATTACAAAACAATAGTGAAATGTATTAGAACGTTTGCTGATTTGCCCAAAGTGCAACAGGTCGCTCTAACTATACGGGTCAGTAGTGGAGCACGTATCCAGATAGTGTGGATAGTATTTCAGTTTGTACTGTGTGGTTAGAGAATTCGGTGACAAGTAACAAATCAAACCGTTCCCCAGAATACATCCCATGATAAATGCGGTATAGACCGCCGCTGTGCGGTCAATGTGTCAACCTAATACTCACAGATCATTAGGTTCCCAACGATTCGAACGGCTCTATGTTGTATGCGATCAAATGGGTCAAGCTGATAATGGGGTGCACCAGCCCAGAGATCAGAACAATATTCCATATAAAGCAGAACTTAAGCTCTATGCAGAACCAATCGGTGTTTCGGTGTGACGTACTGTCTCGCTCTGCTGATGACTACCAGTTTCTTTGAGGCCGCTTTTTGGAAAAATTTGGCCTTGCTTTCCAGATGATCGCGATACTCGCTCGAAACGCTAAGGCACAATGTGTTATTTTAACTTTTAGTATCCAGTGGCTTCATGCATGAGTGCATTGAGTTTCGCCACTCAATACCAATTTTTTTTTACCATTAAACAATATAAATTGTATTAAAATGAATGCATGTTATAATAATTAATTAATATGTATATAATTAATTAAAATGAATAGTGCTACCCAATGCGGTAACACCTCGTACGTGTTTAAGAATAAATAATTCGTATGAGTGTTAGTAATTGAGAAGCATACATTTTAGTTACATAAATAGGGGTTATTTGGGACCTAAAATTATCGACTATTTAAATAAAATTAGATAAATCAAATTTTAGGACGACATGGATGAGTTCAGACCGTTAATTCCAGTTATACAAGCAGTTAAGAATCCTGGAATGAAAGAACGCCATTGGAACGAGTTTATGGAAAAAGCAGGCCGGTTTTCACTTCCTTACAAATTGAATAAAAATCCCTGAGATTCTTAATTATTAAGTTAAGAAGAGGACAAAAAATAGCTGATTTTTTACTCAGTATCGTCCATACGTTCTTTCAGTATCTATTATTATTATATTAAAGTTGTTGCATTATGTATATAAAAATTAATATTGTTAGCATTACTAAGTATATGACAGACAAGGCGCTGACTAAACTACTGGCTTTCATTGAAATTTGCCATGTAGGTAAATTAAGGAGTGCACGAGAGCGCTATTAAAGGATTTTTCAAAATTCCAACTGAAACAGATTTTTTTATTTTACGTCTTAAAATCCACTAAAATAAAATTGTATGTACGAAACGAGAAAATAAAAAAAAAAATGTGACAAATGGTAAAATAAATATTTTCACATATGTGTAAAAAACAGGTATAACGGTAACGATGAATGAGAAACAAACATTCGCGATGTGTCTAAAGCAAGGCGTCGCTGACCACGCTGAACTGATATCGGAGATAGGAGAGCTCGCTAGTAAGGAGTATGTGATAGAGCAGTCGTTAGACAAGATGCTGGGTGAATGGACGGCCAGGACCATGGAGGTGTCGCCGTACAAAAATACAGGTAAGTTTAATTTTGTAGAAGATGCATTTGATTATTTTTTAGTTATTTATCCTGTAAAATCTCTCTCTCTATAAAACAAGAGAGCATTTCTTTTGTTTCTTATATTTAGCTTATATTTTAATTATAGACTATCTATTGAATGTTTGGGTTATTAGTTTTTGGACCCAGAAGAATACCTACTTTTACCTGATTATCACAGAAGGGAAATTTCTCTCTGAAAATACGACGGCTGTGGGTTTTATTTCTAATCGAAGGAAATTAATTTTATTTATTTGCTTGCTCTGGTAAAAAGAAAATGCGCCAGTTTCACATTTTACCATGTAATATCTTGAAATGTGGGCGGAACGTAAGGCACGGAGTTTCTTAACACTAGGGTCCCTCTGAATCGCTATTCTGGTTTTTTTAGAAGTGACATTTAAATTGTAAATTGTTACACACATTTAGTGAATGTACGGCAATTGGTTACAAAAGAAACAAAATAACACAAAAAAATATATAAACTTAATTAAAAAGCTTAAATAATTATTTTTTGTAAATAGGCACCTTTATAATGAAGATAGCAGATGAAACACTACAGTTATTAGACGAGCATCTCCTAGGTACTCAGCAACTTGGATTCAGTCCTTTCAAAGCTGCTTTCGAACTGAGGATCCAGGAGTGGGATGACAAATTGAGGTTGACACAGAAAGTTGTGGACGAATGGATTGAATGTCAAAAGTAATTGATTATTTATTTGATTTAAGTATCCAGTAAAAGATTTTTTTTCAGCTTCATGCTTACGGCACTTTCAGGCATTCCCTATAATATAAAATGGTTAGGCTTTGCCTTGATGCCAGAGCGAAGAAATTTAAATATTAATAAATAATAATGTATTTCCCCGAGTGGGACTCGAACCCACAACCGTCGTGTTAACAGCCATACGTTGGAGCGCCTGCGCCATGATGATCTCAATCATAAATTATTATATAACGATATTTTATTAGAAATCACAATTATACATCATATGTATATCTATCAAATATCCTCTATCTACATTCGCGAAGAGAATATAGCAGGCAAAGACAACGTAACGATGAAGACATTCAGCTCTTTATATTTTGTGTTAGTCTCATTTAAAATGATCGTTCACAATCAACCAGCCTTAGATAAGTTTACTTTTATTTTAAAAAATGCTTAGTGATTTAACAAAACTCGATTTTAGAGAATGGATGTATTTGGAGCCAATTTTCACGTCCGAAGATATATCACGACAATTACCTCTTGAAGCTAAGAAATATGGCACAATGGAGAGAATATGGCGAAGAATTATGTCTTCTGCAGCCGCTGTTCCAAAGGTTTTGTAGTGACGTATATATAAATATACAAGTTGCAGCTGGAACTAGGTTTGCTTTAAATACGAAAAGTATTTTTTCACGTTGTATAACAATCTTCGAGAAATTTTATTTTGGTGCTCTTTTGTACTCACGAGTATATGCTAAATTCCATCTTTTTATTTTGGTCACATACTGCACAACAAACTATCCTATCCTATAAATCCATCTAACGGATAATAGGTAAACGCATTTTTGATTACTTGTTCAGTTTCCATAACACTAAAGGAAATAATTTACTTAGGATATTTGAGTTAACATAAAGAAATTCTACGCTTGGGTAGCAAGTCCCAGATACTGATCCGAGATTCTCTTTCTGTTACATGAATGACAACCGCACGGTGAATCCACGGAGTGCACCCAATATATATGATTTCTTGTGTCTGTTAAAAAAGTATCAAAAAATTAACAGTTCTTATATTTTTAATAACTTAGTTTATGCTGAACTGTAAAAAAATATTAATAAAAGATTTTTAATATTCAATACAATCTTTGAGAATATCAAAGTAAAGACTTCATTGTTGTTCGAGATTACAATATTGTCATTTATTTAAAAGAAAACTTTTTAATATCAGATAAATATTTGTTTCTGTTGTATAAAAAGTGTTTAGTGATTTTTTTATGTTGTGATTTGTTATCTTTCAAAGATTTTTATTTTTCTTTTGTGTTAAGCTTTGGCGAGGCAAAACGCAGTTTCTGATTTATTTTGTACAAGAAATATGACAAACGGTTAAAATTGTTAAATAACAATTTAATGTTTATATTTTTTTTGTTGTTATGTTTATACTTTCATAGCGATTATAATTAACAGACAGTACAATCATATTTTTATATATAATACAGATTATGGTGATTTGCCCGGACAGTAGGTTATTAGACAGCTTGATAGAGGCTCGACATTTGCTAGCGGTAGTCTCTCGAGGGCTCAACGAGTATATGGAGTTAAAGAGACTCAGGTTCCCGAGGTTCTTCTTCTTGAGTGACGATGAGCTTTTGGAGATCCTATCTCAGTCCAGAAACCCTAGGGCTGTACAGCCACATTTGAGGAAATGCTTCGAAAATATCGCTAAGGTACATTATTTAGTACATTAGTTAAGTGTGAATTAGCATTATAAAAATATTTAAAAAATAGCAATTCTTTTATATGAGGCCAGTCGTGACGATGCGTGTGAACGATGCAGTGGGTTCGATTACCGCTAGAAGAAATGAAATATTTGATAAGTTCTTTTCATCGCTCTGAGGGCAGAAAGAAGAGCTTTCTTAAAATTATTTTTCTTGCCAATTGATTAATAATTATAAACAACTATTAAAATTATTAAATATTAAGCTTTTGATATCAAACAACAAAAAAAGCAAAGATAGTAAATAAGTTGTATGTGTAGCAAGCGTATAAGAATTTCGACGTTTGATGAGAACGCATGGCTTAGTGAACAGAGCGTTTGGGTAAGAGACACTAGTTCAAATTCCTTTCCGTTCAATTTTTTATGAGTTTTTTTAAAAGGATAAGCGTAAAGAAATAAAAAAAAAGATCTTTTAGATGATAAAAAAATTAGTAAAATCTTACATTAAATATTTTTTGAACCCACAATCAATGCGTATTGAAGGAGTCAACGCGTATTGGAATTTATCGCTCGCTCTATTCGTATATAATGCATATTTTACTTTGCTTTAGGTAACATTTGAACCTGATTTGAAAATAACAGAAATGCACTCCAGCGAAGGTGAAATTGTCGAATTGAAGTACAAATTCTACCCGAGCTCCAATGTGGAACAGTGGCTGCTTTTGCTAGAAGACACTATGAGACATTCTAGTTAGTAAATTAAACTTTGTACTTTTTTAGCTTCACTTTGTGTTCCACACTTAGTAGGGTGCTTACCCTGGTGCTAGACGGAATATGGGAACCTAGTGTAAAAAACTCCGATCCCATTAAGACATTTCCGTTCCCCACTTTCCGCCGAATTCTTAAACCATTAACGATGTGCTAAACCATTAACAATTATACCCATAATTGGTAAAAATATACAATGTATAAAAAATATGTAAGGTGAATATGCGCAAAATAATACAAGGAAAGAGAAGATGTGGTATTTAAACTCTAATATAGAGTTCTCTGGTTTCTGTCCTTTTTAACCTTTTACAAACACGTACTGCCACAAGTCAATAAATATTACTCAGAAAAATCTTTATTCTTTTAGTTCGTCTGACACTAATAGCATCAATGGAGGAACTATGGACGCTCCCTCGAGCTCAGTGGGTGTTGAGGTGGCCGGGGCAAGTGGTGATAGCGGGGTCGCAGACCGCGTGGACGGCGGGCGTTGAACAGGCCATAGCGGATTATAGAATGGATTTGTATTTTGACGAAATGTTACAGCAAGTTGGTGGTTTTTGAGATAAATAAAACATTTTTTAGCTTCACGCTGTATCTAGCACATAGAAGAGTAAGTAGAGGGAACCTGGAAACTTACTAGTGAGACACTTCTGAAGGCAAGTTGGCAAAGGGGAATTGAAGATAAAAACTAAACTAAACTAAACTAACTTCACGCTTTATCCCTAGGGGGGAGTCAGAGAGAACGGAGCGCCAAACGCTACGGTCTCTACATACCTCTTTCGCCTCGTCCACTGTCATCAACCTCTTCATACATGCCCTCCGGGGGGTCCTCATGCTTTTTACGTGACCTTCCTCCAGTATCTTTGACACTGTGTTTTCGAAGGTCAACCGAGGTCTCCCCCTACCTCTCTTACCACTCACTTTTCCATCATAAATCTTTTTTGCCATTCTTTCATCACTCATTCGTTCGACGTGCCCAAACCAGCTGAGCACGTTCTTCTTCATTCTCACCGTGACATCCTCGCTAGTACCTGCCATTCTGTGTACCTCTTCATTGCGGATTCGATCAGCTAAGCTGACTCCGCATATCCTACGAAGAGATCGCATCTCCACAGCATTCATCTTTCTTTCATTCTTCTTCTGTAATACCCACGTTTCGCTGCCGTATAACAGAGTCGGTACCAAAACTGCATTGTGTACGGCCAAACGCGCAGCTGTGCTGACGTTTCGCCGTCTCATCAATGCAGCTAAGGCTCCGTTAACCTCGTTACCGGCAGCAATACGCCTTTCCACATCCATGTCGTATCTTCCATCTCTACTGAACAGACTTCCCAAGTATACCACCTCATTCACTTGTTCTAATATCTTACTATTTACACTGATCTTGCATTCCGTCCTTTCTTTATCTCTTTCAAAAAGGAATTGAACATTAAATTTAATTATTTACTTCCTCCGCATGGGAATCGAACCTATAGCCTTCGCTTTTGCAGTAACACTTGTGGGCACATACGCTATGACGCCCTCGTTGAAAGAAAATTTAATTTCGTTAGCTGTAATAGAATTTTTTTAATATAAAAACGGGTTTTATTACACAGTTGGATAGCTTGCGCGCTCTAGTCAAAGGAGAGCTGACATTTTTCCAAAGGGAGGTCCTTTGTGCTTTAATAGTAATTGAAGTTCACGCTAGAGACGTTACGAAAACATTGCTCGAAGAGAATGTTAAAAATGTCAGCGATTTTCAGTGGATATGTCAGTTGAGGTAATTATTTGTACTATGATACGCTTATATCGCCCATCAATACCGGATAAATTCTGTGCCAATTTTTAGACTTTTAAAAGTAATTTTAGTTCAATTATTTTACATTAGGATTTTTATATTATTTCGAATAAAACGTATATAATGTTATAGACCGTAATGGCGCTTGGGCACAAAACGCAGGGGAACAAAATATAAAATATTTTCATTTCTTCATTTTGGAAAACAAAGCGTGGCGTTGAGTGCCGCCTCTCAACGTACAATGCATCAATAGTTAAGCGGAAAGTGGGGAACGGAAGTTTGTAATGGGGAAAGTAATGTTCTCATACAAACCCAAACATTAGGTCCACAGGTTCCCTCTGACTACCCTGTTATTTGCGGTATCTAATAAAAAACTTTGTGAGGCAATTAATATACCGCGGTATACATGCGTATGGTAATTTGGCGCGATGATTGATTATTCAAATCTTATTTTAAAAATGTTATTATTTTAAAATAGCTATTTTTGAAATCTTAGTCTTAGAGATATCATTAGGTTCTCTATATTAATCCTACAATGTACTAGAGATGAAAATTGTATAATACATTAATTTAGTTTAAATCAACACTGAAGTAGAGCTTACAACTGATAACTAACTATCTAAGACTAAGAATCAATCTATTTCCATTATAAGAACCACACTATAAACATTAACTTCATACATCATCCCACAACAGATATTATCAGATAATAAAAGACATGAATCCACTGGAGGAAGATGAATCACCAGAAATATATCAAGACGAGGAGCGTTTGGACACCTCGATGTATTATCGACAGTTCAGTCAGAATTATTGCGATGTGAGAGCGTTGAACTCGGTTTTCACTTATCAAAATGAATATTTGGGGAATAGGTAAATGATTTCAAATTTTGGTATACCATACAGTATTTATTATGAAAAGGTTCTGAATACAAATTTAAATTAAAAATATTTGCCATAAAATGTATTTACATTTTATGGCAAATACAACAAGGGTTGTCTTCAATATATAGCAAATGATGACGTTATATGTATATTATATGTTCCCTAAAATTGAAAGTGAAAATGAATATATTTATATAAAATAATGACCTACATATCGTCTGTATAATGATCTGAACTATCATCAACAGCGGTCGTTTAGTAATAACTCCACTGACCGATCGTTGCTATTTAACGCTAATGTGCGCCATGCATTTGAAATTTGGTGGAGCGCCCGCGGGACCTGCTGGGACCGGCAAAACGGAAACTACCAAGGTATTTTGCCGATTACAATTATTATGTTTGAATCCAGTCGTGGCTCAGTGGCGTGAAGTGTGACTGTAAAACCGACTGGTTGTTGGTTCGATCCCCACTGGATGGAGGATCCCCACACGAGGAGATGAAATATTTACTTAAATTTATATTTTCATTTCTTCGCTCTAGTGACGAGGCTAAGCGCGCGGTTGAGTTCTGCCACTCAACACACAATGCCTCCAGAACTCGGCAGAAAGTGGAGAACGGTGTGTTTTAACACTCCCTTAAGGTTCCCTCCCTCTGCTTACCCTGCTGTGTGCGGGATACAGTGTGAAGCTGATTCGTTTATGGCTAATATTTATACGTTAAATATTAACTTAAGTTTATTATAGGACTTGGCGAAAGCTCTAGCGGTACAGTGTGTTGTGTTCAACTGTTCAGATCAACTAGACTTCATGGCAATGGGGAAATTCTTCAAAGGACTCGCTGCGTAAGTAAAATTTTTAAAGATATATTTTTGCATGTTATATACGTTAAAACTGAATTTATTGTAAATACATATCTTTAGAAATTTTTGTTTCTTTTTCTCATTTTTTTTTTGCTTTACCAGTAGTGGGAATTCAACGGCGAAAAATCTGTCGTTCGTAGAAAAATGTATAATTAAATTCCTTCATAACGAATTAGATAACTAACATATGTCCAACTCCGCACTCGAATATCATCAGAAACCTTATGAAAATAACATAAAAAAGTAGTTATAAGCTACAACTTGCTATCTATAAATATTGATTTTTAGATCTGGTGCGTGGGCTTGTTTTGATGAGTTCAATAGAATTGATATAGAAGTGCTCTCCGTGGTTGCTCAACAGGTATTCGATTAAAGTAACTCATACTAATTACGTTTGGCTTTAGAAGGCTTCATTTTATTACATTAATAGGTTTTGTTATTATACATGTAAATGTGTGTATTTTTTTTTATGGTATTGAACGAAATAAAAATTACAAATTTTTTTTTTTGCCTGTCATGTAAGAGAGCGTCAGTACCACGGTTTAACGGTGCCTTAGTTTCAATGATGAGACGGCGGAACGTCAGCACAACTGCACGTTTGGCCGTACACAATACAGTGTTGGTATCGACGCTTTTATACGGCAGCGAAACGTGGGTATTATAGAAAAAGAATTAAAGAAAAACTAATGCTGTGGACGTGCAATCTCTTCGTAGGATATGCGGAGTTAGTTCAGTTGATTGAGGGCATGTATGAAGAGGTTGATGAACGTATACGAGGCGAAAGAGATATGTAAAGATTGTAGCATTTGGCGCTCCGTCCTCTCTGACTACCCCGCTAGGGATTCAATGCGAAGGAAAAGATTATATACAAATATAACTAGTATGTTAGAATATCAGTTTCTTAGAATAATGTTGTTTGATCACATATTTTTTTTTTATTTTATATCAAATATCAATTCATTTCAATAATACATAAGCATAAATACAAAGTTTACTTATTTTTAACAATAAAAAGTTTATTTATAAAAACAGGTAGTAACAATACAAAAAGCTCAATTGGCGCATCAAGAGAAGTTCATGTTTGAGGGGTGTGATTTACCGTTAAAGGACTCTTGCTCTGTTTTCATCACTATGAATCCGGGATACGCGGGTATTTATTAAGAAGATTATGTATATATATAAGATTTATGTGGATATTTGTTGTTCTTATTTGTTTTTATTGCTATAAGTATTTTTTTCCAAATTCCACATCCCGCTTTATTCCGTATATAACAGGGCATGTAACGATAATATAGTATTAGGACACTCCGCTTCCACTTTCCATTCAGTTTCAGAGTATTACATATTTTGTGGTAATTCATGGCCGCGCTCTATTTCACCAGAGCGGGGTAGACAATTCTATTGAATTTATTTAATCCAAGTGAAGATCGAGCCCACAGCCATGGCCGTCACAGGCACCTGAAACTTTGCAACACACAAGGGCATTTAAATTGAGCTTTACTCCATAGGCAGGGAGAATTTGGGGACTTAGTGCTAAAACACTCCGGTCCTCATTTCTCAAAAATCCAAATACCAAATTTCAAAAATTTGCCAAATTTCTGCCAAATTTCCGCCGGATTCACGAGCCAATGCATGTTGATTGGCGTAACTCAAAGCCACACTTTGCTTCGTTTCAGATCGTTACGCGTTATATTATGCGTTACGTCAATCCCTTGAGAGGGAAATGAATATAAAATAAATTTTTAAAATACGCATTAAAATGTACTACAAAAAACCTTATTCTATCAAAAAGTCCTGTCATAATGGATAGATACGTCATCATAAATAAATAAATCTTTATTTTGAATTTCAATAGATACGATCAGCTCAGCTCAGTGATTTGTGTGGTTTCAGGGTTGATGGATGATTTATGGATTTTCTTTTTATATTTTAATTTATTTTGTTATACTTTTATGGTTATTAGTATTTTATGTTAATAGTTCTATATTTAGTTGGGGCGATTGTAGCTTTGAACGCCTAGCATTCAAATCAGTTTCACGCTGTATTCCGCATATAGCAGGGTAGGCAGAGTGAACCTAGTGTTAAGATCTATGTCGGCCCCTTTGCGTCAAATTTTTTAAGCCAGTGCGCGTTAAGTGGCGGAATTCAATGCCGGGCTTGTGCCTTAGTGCCATAGCGAACAAATGAAAATATTAATAAATTATTATTATTCATTCTCCCGAGTTGGGATCGAACTCACAACCGTAGCGTTTACAGTCGCGTCTCATGCAATACATCGAAAACTGCAAATACGTCATTGATGCACCAAATAATTTCTCAACTGCAGGTCGCACTGAACTCCCGGACAACCTGAAAGCTCTCTTCCGACCGATCGCGATGATGGTGCCCGATTACGCTTTGATCGCTGAAATATCATTATTCTCGTATGGTTTCTATGAAGCCAAGATATTGGCTGGTAAAATTACTACCACGTTCAGGTTGAGCTCGGAGCAACTGTCGTCTCAAGTAATTGTATATTAGATGTTTGTTATAGTTTTGATGTGCTTTTAATTCAATTATCAAACAGGCCAGAGGGATTCTGGTGTTCTGACTATACGTTCCCCACTTTTAGCGAAACTCAACGCCGCACCTTGTCTTGCCTCATCACCCCGTCAACGACTGTGTCGATGCACTAATGCTATAGTTTAATTATTAATATTTTTAACATTTCTTATTTAAATAAACCAGGAACATTACGATTTCGGCATGAGAGCAGTGAAAACGGTCATTTTAGTGGCAGGAAATTTGATACGACAGATGCCTGACGGTGATGAGCGTCAGATAGTGTTGAGAGCGCTGCGAGACGTCAACGTGCCCAAGTTTTTGGCTGATGATCTTGTTTTATTTAACGGTTGGTATAAGTAATTTTATCTATATGTATACTTGGGGCTTCACTCGCGTGGACGAAACAAGAATTTCAAATTCAATTCAAATTAGATTATTAGATGTGGAGAGAAAAACGCTTTATCTTTTATTTTATTAGAAAGAATTAGAATTATAATTAAAATTATTGTAAATTATTTTTATAATATTGTACTAGAACTCAAAAGTGATTGACTGATAGCGATATTTAAACTTATTTTTAATGTATATGTATTATTTATTTTTATATATAATTACCATTTAATTGAACATTTATAATATTTTTATTTAATAATGTATCGCATTAATAATAACTATATCTAATTTCTGTAAACAGGTATCATATCAGATCTATTTCCCCGCGTGGAGATCCCGATCGTCGATTACGGTATCATGGAGCAATCTATACGGAACATGCTCGTTAAGAAGGGTTATGATGACTTGTACAGTTAGTAATAATGTTTATATTATGGCTGTTAAATATACATATCTATATTTTGCAGCTTTTACATGTTCTAAAGAGTAGGCAGGGAGGACCTAGTGTCAAGACACTGTTCTTCGCTGTTCGTCCGAAATCAAGACATTACGCTAGGAACAATGGAACTCAACAAACTTATTTTGCTGGGCACTGAAATGAAAATATTTTTTAACTCCTAGGAGTTGAACCCACAACCATCACGCTTACAGGCAGTGCCGCTGCGCCACTGCTTTAAAAAAATACACCGCTTTTTTGTGCCACAGATTTTTTTTGCTTTTGACATTGAAAGTTTATTTTATTACTGTTTGATTGATTAGAGTCCTAAGACCTGATACTAATGCTAAATTTCTTTTATTTCAACAAAATTTAATTAGGGTTCATGAGTACAGAAAAAAAATCATTATATGTTAGATAAATAAAAAAAGACTTATTTATACTATAATATACGTTTAAAATTAATATAATAAAAATTTCATAGCGTTTATATTCAAAATCATACAACTATATGAAACGACTGTAGTGCGACACGGATTGATGTTAGTGGGACCGGCAGGTGTTGGGAAGACGAGGGTATCATTATTCTTAATTGTTGTTCTCATACTCTTAGAATAAATTATAATAAAATATATACAAAAATGAAATTAAATTTAAAATTAAATTAGCTTCACGCTATATCCCGCACACAGCAGGGTAGGCAGAGGGAACCTAGTGTTAAGCGACTCTGTCCCCACTTTCTGCCGAATTCTGGAGGCATTGCGTGTTGAGTGGTAGAACTCAACGCCGCGCTTTACATCGACACCAGAGCGAAGAAATGGAAATATGTAAGTAAATATTTCATCTCCTCGAGTGGGGATCGAACCCACAACCAGTGGATTTTACAGTATCAATGTGTTAACCTGCGCCACATTAGTGTTATTAGTATTGATATACTGATTATTAACCGATGTGTTTCTCATAGTGTTACGAAATTTTGCGAGATGCTCTAACAGCCATCAAAGGGAAGTTAGCTCCCGATGGGTTCCCTTTCACACCAGTACATACGTCCGTAGTGAACCCCAAATCGATCACTATGGGTCAATTGTATGGAGAATTTGATTTGCAAACTCATGAGTGGTCAGTTTTATATTATTTAATATATATCGCTTAAAATAACAATATAATTCGTAAATTTAAAAAAAGTTTGACGTCATAATAGAATATTAGAATTTATTTTTGTGGTCAGTCAAATTAGAATTAAAGATAATTTTAAGTCATGTCAATTAATTTCTAACATGCAGTTCAATAATAAATTTAATGATTATTATAACAATAACGATAATGTTTAAGCGGCTCAACATTTTTTTTAAATCATGTCATGGAACACCATAAAAATTCCTATCAAATAAAAAATACTTTAACTAAAAATCCTTTCATCCGTTTTGAAACTACAATACCACAGATATACTGATACATACACACACATATGTCAAATAATTAAATCTCTCTGTCTCTGTTTTCGTTGGGGTTTGAGCTATGTTTAAAAGATTTATATAGACATAGAGGCTCAAGGGTGCGACTACAAACGCGACTTTTGTGGGTTAGATTCCCAGTCAAACCCTCCCTCTGTCTAACCCGCTATGGGATACGGGATACAACGTGATCCTAAACAAAACATATGTATAAATAAAGCTTGGTATTTCATTCAGGACTGACGGTATTCTATCAAGCTTAGTCCGGGCGGGCATAGCGGTGGAGGACACAGACAGGCGCTGGTACATATTTGATGGGCCCGTTGATGCCGTGTGGATTGAGAATATGAACACGGTTAATAAATGTTTTGTTTTTTTACATATATTTTTGTGTTCCTGTATTTTCCATGAATGTTCCATGTTTAGTTTTTTTATACCGTTTTTCGGATTAAAAAAAACACGCGTCGCAATTCTTCTTACATCATTTTATAAACAAAGTCGCTTAATATACTCTGCGACTAATTTTGTAATGTGTAGTCGTGAAAAAAGTGTTTTTATAAATGAGAAATAATAAACAGAGATCGGATTGTCTAATTTACACGGGCAAAGACGCAAGATACAACAAGATAGAAGTCTACTTCATTCCAAATTTCGTACATTATAGTAAAATGACTTTGATTCCACAATCTATTCAAGTAGATTTCAATCGATTTTTAATGCGATATTTACAAACATTATTGGTATAAAACGACGTATTTCAATACAAATCAACAAAATCCTAAACATACTAACAATATCCAGGTATTGGACGACAACAAAAAATTATGTCTCTCCAGCGGTGAAATAATGAAGCTGACGGACAGACAGCGCATGATATTCGAAGTGGCGGACCTCGCGGTGGCGTCCCCGGCCACCGTGTCCAGGTGCGGCATGGTGTACTTGGACACGCAGGTTGTGGGTCTGCGGCCTCTGGTCAACGCTTGGATGAAGAGTAATTTACCATCGGTATTGATATTTGAAAAATTTATTACTATAGATTTTTTTTCAGTTTCACGCTGTATCCCGTTTATAGCTGGGAGGACAAATGGAACCTATTATTAATACGTTCTGTTGTCTATTTTTCGAGACATGCCTCGAATTATAGTGTTATTTTAATTAAAATAAAAACTTATTACTTCATTTATTATAATATTCAATAATTATTTCAGATCGCTGATAGTATCCGAAGAATTCTGCCAAAACTCATAGATACGTATCTGTATCCAACGCTGACACTACTACGGACAAAATTAACCGAAATAGTCGCCTCCATAGATTCAGCTTTGGTATTGAAATTTTTGGAGCTCTTAGACTATAGACTGAGACCGCTCACTGGTAAAGATGACAGGCCGCCGCCTGCTCCGGCTTTCCTTGCTATGATGCGTAAGTTTTCTTTGTTTCTAATTACTAGTAAACACAATAGATAACGTTTTAATAGTGTTAAGTAGCGATATCTAAATAAGATTGATTAACTAATACAGTATAAACAATTAATAGAAAAATATCTGTACAATATTGTTTTTATTTAATAATCTTTCTGTATTTATGCCAGTCGTTACGCAATGGTACGTAAACCTATGATTTTAAACGTGATAAGTAGTGTGGCCCTACTCAAGGGAACAAAATATTTCAATATTAATTAAATTTTATTAAATATACTAATTTTTTCGCTTTGGCGTCGAGTTAAACGCGGTGTTGAGTTTCGCCACTCAATACGCAATGCACATGTGTCTACGAGTACACTAAGTTTCCTCTGCCTACGGTACGTTGTTTGCGGGATACAGTGTGATGCTACAAAGAAATCTTTTTGTAAACAAAAACAAAAATATTTTTTGTATAAAAAAAGAGCATATAAATTTACAAACTTAAAAAAGGCGGTGCGTGGGGATCGGAAGGGTCTTCAACAGCGGAATACAGCGTGAAGCTTAAAAATACAATTTCATATACATATAAATTTCAACAGCAAAACTAGCACCGTGTTGGGTGATATGGTCAGTCATATGGTCAGTGGGAGCGACATGCGACCACAACGGTAGAGCGATGTTCTCAAATTATATGAGAGAGCTGATGGCCGAGAATGGAACTAGTCCGGCGTTTCCTAAGGACGGAAGGGTTTATGATTACACGTAAGTATAACTTGTAAAACTATAATATTAATATAATTATTAGGGAACGTAGTGTTAAGACACTTCGGTCGCTACTAGCTGCCTAATTTTTGGAATATAGAGTGTTGAGTTCCGAAACTTCTATTAGTCTTCTCTTCATAAGAGAGAGGAGATAAAAATGTTGCTAATAAAATTGGTGCTATGCCTCTGTGACTGACGTGGATTAATTATTACGACGATACTGATACAGTAATCCACGAGCCACCACGTGAGAGGATCCCATTCCCATTAACACTATCTCCAGGTAACTATAATAATGTATTAATCAAACAATATTTTGTTGAGACAGATTACACGATGGCGGCTTCACTGACCCCACGGAAGATGGCGAACCTGCTAATCCATACTGGTACAATTGGATGCAAAACTTGGAAGAATATGAAGTGGACCCTGAGTGGCAATATGCTGGTATACTTTAAAATATTTACATATGGCATATACGATCTTAGGAGTCGAAGTGCTCTAACGAGAGATTTCTTTAACATAAAATGATTATAGCATTGAGATTTAATTCTAAATGACATCCTTTTTGACGCCGCTCGACCGTGGCGCTGTGAGACAGTATCGGACTGTAAACGCGATAGTTGTGGGTTTTATATCCGCTCGGAAGAATGTTTATATTAATTTATATTTATTTCCTCACCCTTGTAGAAGCATGGATTCCATTCATCACGCTATGATGAAAATGCGGCGGAAAATGACAAACTTAAAATTTACTCAATTTATAATATTTTGAACTATTTAAATTTTGCTTTATACAGAAGAGGCAAGGTGATATTTGAAGTGAAGTGAATCTAAGTTCGCTCATTTTAGAGAGCTGAATGGCCAAGAACAATGTTCTTTGTCCAATAATACCGGGAAACGTTTTATATCATAAATATATTCTACTAGGTCTCAAACCCATTTAACGATGTCAACAATAAATGAAACCTAAATAAAAATAGAAATAGAAATAATTCTATCTCTATTGAAATAGAAATAATTCTGTAGAATAAAAGTTTCATCCCTACCTTACTTTAAAAAGTGTGGGCGACGTCAACAAAATGTTTTTATATCATAAAACAATATTTATTTTGCTACAAAAACAAATATCAAGTTCCTGAAAGTATATTATTATTTTGTTGTTTCGATATTTTTTCTGACCTGTTATACGATATCTTTTTTTCGTTAGCTTCGGCTGTAATATGTTAATAGCGTTTTTTCTCGTTCCTTTAGGAATTTCGGATAATATTCACTTAGTTGTACGCTGTGCCTCTCATAAAACAGGGTAAGCAAAGGGAATCTAGTAATAAAACATTCCGTTCCTGACCTGCTCAATTTTAGGGACATTATCTCAGTGGCTTAACTCTATTCTGTTCTTTGTCTTTCTAATTGAATCAGCGAAATAAAAGTAATTTATTTCTTCTAATCAAAATCGCGGTGTTAAAGACTATTCTGCGATACGACGGCCAAGTGCTCCTCTTCACTCCTTGGGAGCCTAAATGCAAAATCTCTGCTTCCTACGCTTCGTAATGTCGGCTTCGCGTGACTGACAAGTCATTTTGGTATCAACGAGTGCGAGTGTTACAGGTGTTATTTTATTTCTTCCTGTTGTAGATATAGAAGTACCAACATTAGACAACGTTCGCTCCGCGGCTCTGCTCGGCTATAAAATTGCCAATTACAATCACGTTATATGCGTCGGTCCCACCGGTACAGGGAAGACTGTCACGATATCATCTAAATTATCGAGAGGGTTGCATAAGAAGTTCATTTGTGAATTTCTTGTGTTCTCCGCTAGAACTTCTGCTAATCAAACTCAGGTTTGCACATTTCCTTTTTTTATTATATTTTTATTATTTAATACATTTTTGGGAGAAAAATGGAAAAAATCATGAACGATTTCTTTATTTGTTATTTACTTAATAAAATTTTTGGTTATGTACCTGTATGAAACGCTAAGTGGATTCGAGCTGATAGCTATCGCGTCACAGTATCAAAAAATACATTTATTCGTGTTCCATACATAAATAAATCAGCTTCACGCTGTATCCCGCACACAGCAGGGTAGGCAGAGGGAACCTAGTGTTAAGACACTCTATTCACACTTTCTGCCGAATTCTAAAGGCATTGCGTGTTGAGTGGCAGAACTCAACGCCGCGCTTTGCCTCGACACCAGAGCGAAGAAATGGAAATATAAATTTAAGTAAATATTTCATCTCCTCGAGTGGGGATCGAACCCACAACCAGTCGGTTTTACAGTCACACTTCGTGCTACTACGCCAGGACTGGCCTCTACATAATTTATACATAATTTATATTTATTCGTATAATACTAAACGTATCAGCGATATAAAATAACTTTTAATAATGAATAATTATTGAAATCGGCCTACAATTTTTTTTGTTGGTTAAGTCAAATTTATTTAACTACCTGATATGACCAGTTGTGGGTGTTGTGTTCCACTCGAGAGATTTATTTTAATTTTAATTTCTCCCTTTGATATGATAACAATATATCGATAATTCCAAAATTCTGCTAAAAATAGAGAACGGACTATTTTAACACTTGGCTCCATCTGCCTGCTCTGTCGCAACAATAATACATCGTGAAGCTGAAAAAAAGAATATAACAAAGCATGATAGATGGACGTAGTTTTTTCTTTACTAATTCTCATTTTGTGTTTCTCGTCATTCCCGTGCATTTATTCAATTAACTTCCTGAACATTTGGAATGTTTCACTTCTAATAGGATGTAATAGATGGTAAGCTAGAGAGACGCAGACGAGGCGTCTTCGGCCCTCCACCAACAAAGAGACTAGTGCTCTTCATAGACGATCTAAACATGCCCGCTTTAGAAGTGTACGGCGCACAGCCACCTATTGAACTGTTGAGGCAGTTTATGGATTTTTCTGGTAATTCGTGTAGATTTTTGTTTTCATCGGCATGTTAAGGTTATACCTACCAAGGTTAGTGTATTTTTTTATATCCTCGTTCTGAGCACATTTAGACAAAGCGTGGCGTTATGTTCTTACTCTCATCAGGCAATATCTCGAACGTACGTTGTGAACGTACTATGTTTTAACATTAAATTCTCTTGGTTCTAACCTAACTTAATCTAACCTGTTCATGTCAAAAGTGAAAAACTGCTTGAGTACATAGAAATTGTACTCTATACATTTGTTCCTACAATTAGTTAAATTGGTTTATTTTTTAGGTTGGTACGATCGCACTAATATAGGTGAATTTAAAACTTTAATCGACGTTGGTATAGTGGCGGCCATGGGTCCTCCCGGCGGCGGACGTAATCCCGTCACTATGAGACTCATGAGACATTTCCATTATATTTCCTTTACTGAAATGGAGTATAATAGCAAGGTATCAAAAAATATGTGAAAATAGTAGCTTAGTTAAAAATAAATATTTTTTCAAAAAATCACATTCGTTCTGTATACCGCACACAGCAGGGTAGCCAGAGGGAACCTAGAGCTAATAGAGCGGACAGTGGACGAATCCACAGCCACAGCCAGTTTACAGTCGCACACTTATGCCTGTGCGCTACAACTGACCTCCGTATATTGTGTATATTTTTTAAATAGTAATACCTATCAAACCCACAACTAAACTGTTGTGTTTATGGCCTAAACATCGCTAATGAAATTTGCGAAATTAAAAATTCTTCAACAATTCATTGAGGAACAACTAAAGAGTTTATTAAATTATATTCCACCAAACCGCTCAATACCACGTTGACAGGCGAACAGCACGTTTTACTAATGGAAAGTATCACGAACGTCGATTACAAACAATATGGTTGTTATAATGGCTGCTTGAGAATTAAAAAAGATTGTAAAAAGAGAAAGAGACCACCTTGGCGCAAGGGCATATGCGTGCAACTGTAATCGCGACGGATGTAGGCTCGATTCCCATTCGGATGAATAAAATATTTCATTTTTTCATTTTCTCGTTCTGGTAACAACGCAAAACGCGGTGTTGAGTTTCAGCGCTCAGTGGTAAGTGGGGAGTGGAAGTATTTAAATGGGTTCCCATGTTACCTCTGCTTACACTGCTACGTGCGGTATAAAGCTAAAAATAACATTTTGTATACTATAAATGATAAAATAACAAAAAAATATTTACAGCACGGAATCTTCAATACAATTCTAAAATCTTGGACGCGAAATTTCAAAGATTTGACAATTAGAGAGGACGCGTTCCTCAAGAGCTCAATAGAAATATTTAATTCCCTAGTAGAGGAGCTACTGCCAACGCCCACTAAGTCACATTACACATTTAACCTTCGAGATTTAAGCAAAGTGTTCCAGGGGATGCTCATGATGGACCCTTTGCATATGAAGGTTTGTTTTATAATGTATTAATTTAAAATATTTCATCAGAAAGGAAGGCTATGATTTGTTTGGCTGGTATGTATTCTCATCTATTCTTCCGTACCTTCTAAAATACTTGTCAAGATTTGACGGAACGATACGAAGCTAAAAACAATATACAAGGTGGAAGTGCCAGTACCACTTCAAATGAAAACACAGTTTTAACTACTCTATTAAAGCCTAATACAATAAAAAAATATGGAGAAAACCCAAAAATGAAAAAGTCATTTTTTCAACAAAATAAATAATAAAATTATTGTTATAATATTATATGAAACGCCATTTGTCAAGAACGACGGCTTAATATAAACCCTATATGCTGTTCCCGTAAAGGTAGCGCTGATACTTCCATCCTGTATATCAAAAACCCAACAAAACATTGTTTTACTCTTTTAAATATAATATACAATTATTTAATTACTAGCGACCCGCTCGCGGCTTCGCCCGCTTAAACCACAGAATTATTTACTTACCACTCAATTATGTTCGTGTTTTGATATACTTATAAATTATAATGTATGTTTGCAATGTAATGAAGATTTTTTATGAGAAAGTTGTTAAAACCCATAAGAATCTTCAATTGAATGTTTGAAATAAAAACACAACTTATCGATACATACTATATGTGCGTTTCTTCACGATAATCTCAGAAACGGCTTAACCGATTTAAATACTTTTTTTGTTTGTATTCTGGCAAACTGCCCTTAAATATTAAGTATTAGTTTTATTTTAAGCAGCTTCATGCTAGTCAGAGGGAGGAACCTAGTATTAAGACACTCCGTTCCCCACTTTCTACCGAATTCAGGACGCATTGCGTGTTGAGTGGCAGAACGCAACGCCGTGCTTAACCTCGACCCCAGAGCGAAGAAATGGAAATATAAATTTAAGTAAATATTTCATCTCCTCGTGTGGGGATCGAACTCAGAGAACCAGTCGGGTTTACAGTCACACTTTGTGCCGCTGCGCCACGACTGGCCTCAACTGGATTGGACTTTATTTTAATCGGTTCACATAAAGTTAAAACCAGATCCACGCTTTATCCCGCCCTTAGTAGGGCAACTTAGTGTAAGATATTGGGTATAATGTGTGACTGATGTGCGAAATGAAAATATTATTAAATTATAATTCAATCCTGCATGTGTGGATCGGACCCACAACGTCGCGTTACAGTTACAATTGGGCATATAGGGTAAAATAGTTTAAACCCGTACCTAAAGAATTTGAGCAAGATGCATCAACAGTGCAGACATAGGTTTTTTTCTCATTTCACAATGTTTATTCATATCTATATTTCGTATGACGCGGTTACGCATAGGTACCAATAATGTAAACACATACTACTACAAAAATAGTACTAAAATGTTTAGAACTTTAAACTTTGCCGCCAAAACCTACGACTCGATTTCGCAATGAGGCGTATGCGGCGGTTTCCCTTTGATAGGTTTATGTGTGCGTGCGTCGTTCTTGACAAATTGTATTTTATTTTACAACGATAATTTTATTATTTATTTTGTTTGAAAAAATAACTTTTTTATTTTCGGGTTTTTAATTTAATATGTAATAGGCTTTTATAGAGTAGTTAAACTATGGTTTCATTTAAAGTGGTCCTAACAAAAAAACTCTGTATAATTGATCATATTTAATATTTATAGTGATTTTTTGGAAAATTGATACCAATAGTTATTACAACCACTTGCGAAGAAGCATAGTTTAGGCAATTTTTTATTCTTATACCTTTTGAAAAACTACCAACGTTCTTATAGTTAATATATTTATTTTTCAAATTAAAAAAATTGTCTATGTCTTCCTAATGGCGGAAAAATATTCAAAATGTATTGTAATACCACATTAGTATCGACAATGTAGTGTTGATAGTAATTGAAAATAGTTATACTACAGGAGGATACCTTTTAACCTGTTTTTATGTATAATATAGAATAATATGTTGTATAGAGGAATCACACATTCTTTTTATTCAGTTTAGTAAATACATTTTTTAGAGGTTACTCTGTACTAAAATGGCATGCAACTCTGTTCCCGCATTTACGTTCCTGATATATCGATATAAATAATAGAAATACAAAATATAGGAAGGAAACACAAATGCAATTATATTGCATTTTTTCTTTTTTTCATACTTGAAACGTATTAATAAATTACATATTATGTATTACATACAATTAATTTCTTTTGAATATAACACTAAGTTTAATCAGCTGCACGCTATTTTAACAGATAACATAAGATGACATTAACACGTATTGACATCACCACGTGATCCATCTAAACACAATATAAGTTTTTATAAACAATGAACTCACAAACAGAATTTACTTTCCAAATACTTTTTATTCTACATATCGCCATATGAGCTAATCCCAAAAAATATACTTACTTTATTATTTTTGTTAATATCACCAACGTTGACGTTTAAAATAATAATTATGGTAGACTGAACAAATATTGATTATACTTCTTTTTTTAGCTTCACGCTGTATCCCGCACACAGCAGGGTAGGCATAGGACACCTAGTGTTAAGACACTCTGTTCCCTACTTTCCTCGGAATTCTGTAGGCATTGCGTGCTGAGTAGTGAAACTCAACGCCGCACTTTACCTCGACACCAGAGCGATGAAATGGAAATATAAATTTAAATAAATATTTCGTTTCCTTGCGTGGTAGTCGAACCCACAACAATTACACTCTGTGCCCCTGTGCAACGAACGGCCTCAATTTACTTTCTTCTTTTAAAATGTGGTTAAATGAAATAGTCGTAATTTCTTAAAAGAGGTCATCAATTGGACTGTATTTTTTATCCTTGTTACCTTAGAATTTTTGATTGTATGAACCGATTTTAATGATTCTTTTTTTTATTTGAAAGGTAATGCGCCCCGTGTAGTCTTATTTTAATTTAGTTTACGTCCAACAATGGTATCTATGAGAAAATCATATAAATCTCAAATTTGCATTAAGTATATGCGCGACAAATGAACGTATAAGTCAATATCAATTCAACCGATTTTAATGATTCTTTTTTTATTAGAAAGGGTACATATAAAGGGTAGTTTGGTGAAAGTTTAGTTAAGTTCAGAGTGTGAAATCCAGTTAAAATTGAAGAAGTCGATTTTTTTTTATTAAAAAATATAATTATGTAATTTTTTCTACAAAAAATTCTTTATACTCCATAATAAAAACTATCCTATAAGTGACATTAGGCTTTGAACTATTACCATGCCAAAATTAATTTAATTTCATACAGTAGTTATCGGTATTTTAGGTAATTTATATTTTTCAGTTTTTATTTTTTTTAAAGAAAACTATCATGAAATTCGGAATGAAACCCAAAAAAAATGTACCTTGAGGCCCTAGGCTAACACCATGCAAAAATTCATCAATTTCTGTCAGGTAGTTTTTGCGTGATTGACGCACAAACAAACCGACAGACAGACAGACAGACAGACAGACAGACAGACAGACAGACAGACAGACAGACAAGAATTCTGTTGAGTGGTTTTTTAGGTTCTATAATCGACATATTAACCGACCTAATTTTTATTTTTTTTATATCTTTCATGTACAGAATTGACTTTTCTATCCTTTTATTATATATGGAGATTTGCTTCCAAAATCACTGATTTTAAATAATTAATTTTCCTTCAATAAAAAGGAAGAAGACGATGTGATAAGACTGTGGTACCACGAACATCAACGTGTTTATCAAGATCGACTCGTAAATGATGAAGATCGAACTTGGTTTGTTAAGTGAGTAACATTTTTAAACATTTTTTAAAGTGGAATAACCACACTTAGGAAAGAAAAATACTTATTTAGAAAACGTATAAAAATTTGAACGCAGCGGGACTCGAACCCGCGCCTCCTGGTGCCGCCTGGTCGGTTTCCAGGAGGCGCGGGTTCGAGTCCCGCTGCGTTCAAATTTTTATACGTTTTCTAAATAAGTAAGTGAGTAACATATTTTAATGGTCTATTATAAAAAAAAAACCAACATAAAGATATATAAAAATTCTCCGCAGGATATTATCGTCTGATGTGTCGTAAGCAAATTTGTTAGCAAAAGTTGATAATTAATCTTTTTTATTATATCACCAAGAACAGCGTTGTGTTCTAGGTTTTTTTCTTTTTTCACTGGTTAGTCCCATACATTTTTCCATCCTTTTCCAATAGTGTCAACTTCATCATTAAAACAGAATAAAATATTAAGAATGAAATATTAGAAATACTGAAAAAAAAAATGTATTTTTCTTATTAATTTTAAAAATAGTTTGTTAAGCAAGAAAATACAAACGGTGTTCAAGAAGAAACCAAACGATGTGATCGGTGGAAGGTTGATGTTATTCGGTGACTTTATGGACATTGGAGCAGATGATAAGAAATATGTTGAAATAACTGATAAGGAAGAGGTGATAATTAATTTCCTTAATACTTACTATGATGTATAAAAACTTTTGCAATTTTTCCTTATGAATTATTTAATTTTAAGTTAGTTAAAATAAAAATATACTGACTCATTAAGTCATCGGCTTTTGAGTAAATTGATTTTCTTTTTTTTATATTTACAATTATAAAAATATGAACATAATATAAGATAAGCCTGCTTGTCAAGACAAGCAGGCTTATCTTATATCTGCCAAATGACAAAATAAACTATCACACGCCACAGTATAAAAGACAACTGGATAAATATCTGACATTGTGCTGGGAGCTCTCCAGCAAACTAGAAAATTATATTACAATATATCCAATATTGTTCTTACAATTTATTTTAATAAAAAAACAATTTAAAATATGGAGCAAGAGTGCCATGTCATAAAATTTTCTCAGTCTTCATATATTATGTATAATACCGCTAATGTATCGGGGTAACCTTAAAGTTAGACTTTCTGAACTTTTGCGCATCGTACACTCGAGGAGAAAATAATGAAAAATAAGTAAAAATCCTAAAATCGAAATTTCATAAATTCAGTGCGGCCACGGTCCATCGTCTGTGTTATATTGACATATTTTACAGCTGGACGAAGTGCTAGCGCATTATCTGAACGAATACAATCTATCAACGACTGCTCCGTTAGATTTGGTTCTGTTTGAAGATGCTGTAGGCCACTTGTGCAGGTTATCTCGAATCATGAGACAACCCATGGCTAATGCCTTGCTACTGGGTATGGGTGGATCTGGTGAGAAAATATATTTTTATATCATCATTGATGCTAAGAGCTTCATATCACCTAAAAATATTAAGATTTTCTTTAGAAGCATTTTATCAAATTCCTCGGTTGATTAAGTGAAAGAATTAGTCATTTCTTTACTAGTGATACAAACGTGATACAAATTACCAACTATCAATGTATGCAATTAATACTCTGACTGACTGACAGATTAAGGCTGTGTTAATAAAGTTATTATATTATAAAATAGATATTACTTTTTATTACGGCAGGTCGTCAGTCGTTATCCCGGCTAGCGGCAAACATGGCGGAGTTACAATGTATGCAAATAGAGATAACCAAAGCGTACGGTGTGAGCGAGTGGCGCGACGATCTCAAAACCACCATGATGAAGGCCGGAGCTGATAATCGGGGGATTGTCTTTTTGTTTTCTGATGCACAAGTGGGTTGTTAGATTTTAATTGATTTGAGTTTTGATTACTATATTTATATTTTCAGGCTTTAGGTTCTACTATTCTTATATAAAAATGAACCGTGTGGGATCGATAAGTGAAATATTTATTTCCATTTATATTTTCATTTCTTTGCTCTGGTGTCAAGGCAAAGCGCGGCGTTGAGTTCCAACACTCAACACGCAGTGTCTCCTGAACTTGGTGAAAAGTAGAGAACGGCGTGTCTTAACACTAGGTTCCCTCTACCTACCCTGCTGTGTGCTTCGTGTATTACAGCGTGAAGCTGATTTATTTATTTGTAAAATTTTAAAGAAATACGTTGATAATTATTTTTCATAATTAATTTCACGGTGAGTTTTTATGCTGGACATTATTAGTTTTTGCTTACCTTACGACCTAAACGTGTTAGTGAAGATGAATATTAAAGTTGATAATATTTTTAACTCGTCTACTATAATCTACGTTATAGGTATATGAAAGATTTTATGTTATTTTTTTAGCTTCTGGAATAGACCGCCCATTTAGAATGTATATGGGATTAGGCATAGGTAACCTAGTATTGAAGCACTCCATTCCCTACTTTGATAAGGTTTGATAAGAAGAGAAAACATGGCGTTGATTTTCGCCACTTAACACGCAATGTCATAAAATTTGAGTGGTGTGTCAAGAGCGAAATGTCTTGACTCTAGGTTCCCTAGGTATCCTAGTATATTCGGGAGGGTAAAGCTTTAAAAATAGTTGGTTCTTTTTAGCTTTACGATGTATCTCAAGTAAACTAGTAAGTATGCATACAATATAAAATTCTAGATCAAAATGGAGTCGTTTCTAGAAGACCTAAACAACATCCTGAGTTCGGGCGACGTACCAAACATATACGAGGCGGAAGATTTAGACGCTATATACATGTCGGTGCGTCACGCCGTTATGGAAATGAATTTGGCTGCGACCAAAACTAATCTGTTTGCATGTTACCAGCGCAGAGTTAGGAGCAACTTGCATATTGTTGTTGTTATGAGTCCTGTTGGGGAGGTCAGTGGTTAATAGCATTGTTGTCTTTGCTTTTCCCGAATATAGTAATAGCATAAACATAGAAAAAATTGTAGTTTAAACTCTGTTCTCTCCACCTTTTTGGTAGTTTAATATATTGAGCCATGAAAATTTCGCTTTCTCTTTTATTATTGGTCTTACTTTTAGGCTTTGCCACTCAAAACGTAATGTTTCTAGAATATCTTAATGAGAACGGAGCCAAAGTTCCATCTGTGCCACGTTGTTTTTTTAACTCATATTAATAGATATTGCCCATAGAACTTTAGACTTATGACTTTGCTTTAAGAAATCCAATAAGTAACGCTTTATTTCAAGATCTGAATCTAAGACTTTACAATTTGAAAATTATTTCTACATAAGCTTTATAATATAAATAATTCACCTTTATACACTCCACAATATCTAGAGAAAATATTACTACTGATAATACTCCACAATATCAAGAGAAAATATTCTTATGTTGTTTTTAGATCTTCCGTGCGCGTCTTCGTCAGTTCCCATCGCTAGTAAACTGTTGCACAATAGACTGGTTCAGTGAGTGGCCCAAATCAGCGTTGGAATCAGTGTCGAGACATTTCTTCACTAATATGCCTGAATTGCAAACGAATGACGAAGTGATAGAAGCTTTGGTGGTTAGTGTTTGTTTAATGTTTCCCTGTACTAATGACTAAACGAGATAAGTTGGGTAGTAATATATATTTTGAAATTTTTGAAAATATGTAAAAACAAAAATAAAACAACATTTTTGTAGGCTACTGGTATTCTATAACAAAAAAATACTAATATATATATTTATATTTTTATTTTAGTCTGTTTGTTGTTTCGCCCATCAAAGTGTGGTTGAAGCTAGTGCCAAGTTCCTCGCGCAACTAAATCGCCTGAACTATGTTACGCCGATGTCGTACATGGAAATGCTTGGAGCTTACGCTGAAATGTTCAAAAAGAAGCAAAAATCTATTCTCGTTGAATCTAATGCACTAAAAACAGGTAATATTATATATATAGTTGTACCGTTACTGAATGGCTAATAAACACTGCGTTTTCTTGTTAGTATAAAAAATTGAATAAGTTACTTCGTGTAGTATAAGGAAGAACTAATACATGTTTTCCTGAAATTCTTACAGTAACGGATAACGATATAGAAAAATTAAGGATTCGGTCTCATATTATCGTATAAAATACTATATTATTTTAATATTTTATATGTTTTTTTTTCCATGACATAGGTTTAAGTAAATTAAATCAGACCGAAGTTGAAGTTAAGCAATTGCAAATAGAACTAGCGGAACTAAAGCCGATGATGGAGAAAGCAGCCGAAGAGACTAGGAAAGTTATAGAGCAAATAGCTATTGATACGGTACTATTCTAGAAGTACGATTATAATAAAATTTTAAACATTAAATTAAATAAAAAGCTTCACGCTTTACCCCGCACACAGCGAGGTAGACAGAGGGAACCCAGTGTTATGTGGCATTAGAATGGCGTGATTGGAGACATGTTGCTTGTACGATTCATTCACCCACTGTGAATATTAAATTAAAAATTAAATTAGCTTCACGCTATATCCCGCACACAGCAGGGTAGGCAGAGGGAACCTAGTGTTAAGACACTTCGTTCCCCACTTTCTGCCGAATTTTGGAGGCAACGCCGCGCTTTGCCTCGACACCAGAGCGAAGAAATGAAAATATAAATTTAAGTAATTATTTCATCTCCTCGAGTGGGGATCGAACCCACAGTCCTACTCTGCTTCCAGTCTGCCTACCTTGCTAGATACTCAAGGAAAACTGTGAAACTTATAAAAATGTACGGATAATACACATAGTATACGTAGTATATCATAAGATATAATGAAGCCGTAATTTTTTTTAAGTACTGACTTTGTATAGGAAATAGCAGAAGATGCTCGTATTAAAGTAGAAAAAGAACAAGCCATAGCAGAATTGATGGCTAAAGAGACGTCAGCAATGGCTGAAGATGCGCAACGAGATTTAGGTAAACTTAAAATTTAAATTTAACTTTAATATGCAAATATTTATAATTATATATATATCACAGAGAGCATATAATATTGATCAAAATTGTGACAATGAAGTTAAGGTACTTTTTAATTTGCTATGTAATTGCACTATTTACGTTCATAAAATAACTAAACTATTTTAAAAGTCCACAACGCACCTAAAAGCTCCTGTGGTGTTACAGGAGATTTTGGTCGGCGGTGATCACTTCGGATCAGGTGACCCAAACGCTCATTAGCGTGGTATTTTCTATAAAAAAATGTCTACATTAGATTTCCACTAACTTTTGTATATGCCTCTTCATATACTAGATGAAGCAATGCCAGCTCTGAGAGCAGCAGAGAAAGCCTTGCAGGAACTAAACCGCAATGACATTGTTGAAGTGAAGGCCATGAAGAAACCACCAGCGGGTGTCGTTCTTGTTATAGAGTCACTATGCGTTGTATTCGATATTAAACCTATTAAGGTAATGTTATTATTAAAATGGAAGATTATATGTATTTTTTAGCTTCACTCATTCTTTTAACCATTATAGAGAAGTGAATGATGAGTTATATGGAAGGCAGAAAAAACCTAGTGTAACAAATACAGATGTTATTTTTACACGATATTTATCAATAACTTTTTTTATCAGTTTCCCGCTGTATCCTGTACACAGCAGGACAGGCAGAGGGAACCTAGTGTTAAGTGGCGAAACTCTACGCCGCGCTTTTTGCCTCGAGTGAAGAAATGAAAATATAAATGTAAATAAGTATTATCCGAGTGGGGATCGAACCCACAACCAGTAAATTTTTGCTGTCACACTTTGTGCCCATACGCCATGACTGACCTCTACAATAACTCATTACAATTTATATTTATCTAAGTTTAATATTTGGAATAATATTCAATATTGTCTATTTTACGGAGCAAATCTGTTAATACAATACTACTCTACTAATTTTATTAAAAATATAACTCTCTCCTTTTTTCCTATTCTTATATTATATGTAAAAAAATATATGCTCAAGTAATTAATTATTAAATTATATAAATGAATTATATAAATGAATATATGCTCAAGTAATTAATTATTAATCAGGAACCTGGAGCGTCATTTGGGCAAAAAATTCTTAACTATTGGAAGCCGGGATCACAAATGTTGGCAGATCCGACTGCGTTCCTCGACTCCTTGATGAAGTACGATAAAGAGTCCATCACCGAGGACATGATTAAAAAGCTCAAGAAATATGTGGTTGATCCAAATTATGAACCTACTAAAATATCAAAGGTATTTTCTCTTGCCGTGTCTCATTTGTCTATATTTGATAACTTATGCCAGCGGCCAGCCGTGGTGCAGTGGCACAAAGTGTGACTATAAAACCGACTGGTTGTGGGTTCGATCCCCACTCGAGGAGATGAAATATTTACTTAAATTTATATTTCCATTTCTTCGCTCTGGTGTCGAGGCAAAGCGCGGCGTTGAGTTCTGCCACTCAACACGCAATGCCTCCAAAATTCGGCAGAAAGTGGGGAACGGAGTGTCTTACACTAAGTTTTCCCTCTGCCTACCCTGCTGTGTGCGGAATATAGCGTGAAGCTAATTTAATTTTTTAATTTTTTAATTTAATTTATCAATATTTACCGCTTTAGACGAGAAAGTACATTCCGAACGACATAAGATGTGGCTATATCTATACTTATTATAAAATCCGAAGGGTTCGCTGTCTGTACATGGAACATATACAGGAAAAAGTATTATTAAAACAATTTAAAAAAAAAACTGTATGTTTGTGCGTTTGTTCACGCTAATCTCAGAAACGGTTAAACCGATTTATACTTTCACTTTCATGGTACACTTGTAAGGAAGTTGTGTCAATATACAAAACAACAAGAGTGGTCTGCTACAGTATTACTGTTGAATTGGTTTAAACTTTGGCTATCAATTGTATATATATTGTCTTTTAAATTATAATTTTATTAGATCACGAAAGTAATTAAGATGAGAAAGTAAATAATTGTGTCGTACAAGCGGACGAAGGCACGCGGAGGAAAATCGCTATAAAAGTTAGAATTTGACCCAAATTGGACCCACATCTAAAATTTGAACATTATTTTAATTATTTATTATAGCGTTTATTTTAATTATCCCTTTTTATGAGTAAAAAAAAATAAAAGTGTTGATTGTGTTGAGTAATTGCAAAACGTACCTAGCTAATCCCGGCATTTTTATCTAACAATTTTTTAGAGAAGAAAATACTTGATACTTGAGAGTTTCTTTAATATAATGAACCTTCTCAATAGGTTTCAAAAGCCTGCATGTCCCTCTGTATGTGGGTGCACGCCATGTACAAGTTCTATCACGTGAATAAGGCGGTGGCTCCAAAGAAGGAAGCTTTGGATAGTGCTACCAAAGAATTGGCTGCTGTTGAGGGTGTGTATATTCTTCTTTAATATAATATTTCTCGTTTTCTAAACTACCTGATATATTATAGATTATTATAGGACTTGAAATTTTTAGAATTATCTTTAATTGACTATTGAACTAATGATTGTGTAGGATAAGTTGCTAGTGATTTGTCACTGTTGTTTTTTTATTGCTTATAATAATTTATTGTGTTAAATAACGAATTTATTACGTAAGGGGAATCTGTACAAACCTTAATCTAGAAGAAATAATAAACAAATAAATAAAAAAAACTCCATAAAACACAGACATGCTTTGGGCTCAGGTGCCTTTTTCAGCAGAATACGCTCAATTTGCTTTCTTTGCATAAATATTCATTTATTTTGATTTATACTCCATAAATTATTTTTATTTGCTCTGTTTGGCTCTGGTATACAAACTGCAGTGTTTAAATCCGTCATTTAACACGCGGAAAAAGCGGAGTTTCGAGTCGTTGTCGCAATGTTATGTCGAGAAAGCGAAGAACGGACCGTATTAACATTAAATTCACTCTGTTTATCATGCTTTGTTTTTCTTTTGTTTTGATAAATAAAACATAATCTCTACAGCAATGCTAGCGAACGCAAAGGCAAAAATGCAGGCATTGTTAGAAGGCATTGCGAAATTAAACGCATATTTACAAGAAAAAGAAGAGGAGAAACGTAAGATGGAAGATGATATTAATCAATGTTTAGCGAGAATGGATCGAGCTAATAGGTGCGGCTGATTAGCTTTTATTAGATGTTTTTTTTTTTCACGTTAAGAGATTATCAAATAAAGATGAATGCACAATCCTTCAGGCGTAAGCTGAGCTTTGAATTTTAATTGATCACCAAATGTAGTAAAAAAATATATTGTATTTGAAATATGAGTAATATTTTAACAAATAAAAATTATATATGAAACATCAATTTTTCTACGTTTAATTACAATTATTTAAATACATTTCTGTTGAATTGGTTGTATTAATAATAAGAAGAGATGCGTTGCGTTTTGAACCGTCGGTACATCTACACTATCTATGTACACTCACACACATACAAAGCTCAATTTACAACTATATCATAACCTACTTTGTTTTTTAAGAATTTTAAAATATTTGAATATTTAAATAAAATATTAAAGAATTATCTATCGATTTATACTATTTCTTTAGTAAAATAAAAAGTGTTTTATATATTTAAGTTTTTAGATTATATTCCTAAAATAATAATAATAATAATCTAATGCATTTTTTTTACTTGCTCAGATTGTTAAATGGATTGTCCAGTGAAAGAGTTCGTTGGATACGTACAATCAAGGAACTAGATGTAGGTCAAATTAACCTGATTGGTGACATTATGTTGAGTGCATGTAAGTGCATATAATTGTTATTAATAAAATGTTGAATGTCGTTATTATGCGGAAATCAGCTTCACGCTGTATCCCGCACACAGCAGGGTATGCAGAGGGAACCTTGCGTTAAGACACTCCGTTCCCTACTTTCTGCCGAATTCTGGAGGCATTGCGTGTTGAGTGGCAGAACCCAACGCCGCCCTTAACCTCGACACCAGAGCGAAAAAATGGAAATATAATTTAAGTAAATATTTCATCTCCTCGAGTGGGGATTGAACCCACAACTAGTCGGTTTTACACCACTGCGCCACGACTGGCCTCAATATATATAATTGTATAAAAAAATACTTTTAGAATCACTTTTACTTACACAATAAGATATACATTTGTTAGAAAGAAGGTCTTTTTGGGGTTTATAAAATGTTGTTGTTAACGTTTTTACCAAATATCAAAAAATCTGCATCAGTTATTTTATATAATATTTTTAATTGCATTTTTTCTTTTCTTTTAATATACAATATTATATTTATATAGGTACCTAAAAATAAATAATAACCTTAACTGGTTCAATAAAAAGTGACTCACAGTACTTATTAAGAAAACGTATAAAAAATTGCACGTAGCGGGAATTGAACCCGCGCTTCCTGGAAACCGATTTGGTCGGTTTCCAGATGGCGCGTGCTACTTTCCTAAGTGTGGAATAACATACACTTAAAAAAATAAAAAAATAATAGGAGATATTGTTATTGACTATTTTTATATGATATAAAAAATATATTTATTTAAACAGGTGCAGTTGGTTACATAACACCGTTTACAGATGAATTCCGTAGAGAGCTACTAGGAGAGTGGATTAAACACATAGTGGTAACTTACTTATCCATAATTTTTTTATTTTATGAAACGGAAAATGAAAAATATAAAAAATCATTTCCTTATTCCTATTATTTAAAATATATTTTCTTTATAGTTATTATTTTTAAAAATATATCGGAAAAATAAACAACAGATACATAGAGTACGATGTGGCCAGTCGTAGCACGAAAGTGTGCGACTGTAAATGCGACAGGTTGTGGGTTCGATTTCCACTCAAGGAAATTAAATATTTAATATTTTATCGCTCTGGTAATTGGAAAAGCGTGGCATTGAGTTCCGCAACTCAATAGGCAGAAAGCCTCCAGAATTCGGCTGGACGTGTGTAACGGAAGTGATATAATGGAGACGGTGCTCAGGCTCTCTCTGCCTAATCTGTTGTGTGAGTGATACAGCGTGAAGGTTAAAAAAAATATACTGAGATCTACATAGCTCTATGTTAAATTACGCGTGTTTTCTAGAGGTGACACATTAGCAGTATCAAAACAAGTCGCTCCCTGTTTCAACTTGTCCCTTTTAATTATATCTTAATGTAAAATACATAAATAAATGACGTTTATCATACTTAAAGCTATTAAAAAGCCATATAACAATGACAGGAAGTAGCTGTGCCCCATACTGACGGTGCGACCCCACTCTCAATACTTGGTGATCCTGTAGTAATAAGGTAAGATATGGGTGGTCTATTTAAGCCATAGAACGTGCCCATTGAGCTACGTAAATGCCTTTTCATATATTTTTATATATTTCTGTCAGCTTCACGCTGTTCCCGTAGATATCAATGTATGCAGAAGGAGATTGAAAATAAAAAAAAATATTTAATATTTAATTTCTTCGAGTGTATAATCGTACCCTTAATCATTCGCGTTGATGGACGCCCGTTTAGTACCCTACATCACGGCTGGCTTTAATTATATTTGTGATTAATTTCATTAAACATAAATAAAGGAAACTATAATGGAAACGAGATGAAAAAGATGTACCTCCCTAAGCTATCGCCATACAAAAAATCATCGATTTATAATAGTAGTCTGTAGTTAAGTGATTGGAGAATAAGCGAACTGTTAGACAGATTAAAATTCTGCTGGTTTGTTTTTTAGCCTCTATAATTGATATGTTAACCGATTATATTTTTATTTTTTTTATGCCCGTCATGTACGTAATCGACTTTTCTATCCCTGTGTTATATAATAATAAACAGATTAGTACTATAGATTATTAGAAGTAAATATTAGTAAAGATTTCTATATATATCCTATTCATTACATAGAAACTGGCAAATGTACGGGCTGCCTCGTGACCCCCTATCAGTGGAGTCGGCGGTATTGATGTCTAATTCGAGGCGATGGCCGCTCATAATCGATCCGCAAACGCAGGCGAATAAATGGATTAGAGCCAAGGTACGTTGTTATGCTTTATTAATATCGTGTTTACTTAGATGGTTAAAATGAATAGTACGTGTAATAACTAGTTTTTTTTTTAGTACTATATCTTCTTTACAAATTTAGGAAATCAAGAGAGTTTCTTTAGGTTCACGCTTTTGTTTGTGTCCTGCACGTAGTGCGCACGTAGGGTAGGCAGAGGGAACCCGAAAACCTGTACTCTGTTCTCATTAACACATTTCCGTTCTCCACATTCTGCCGAATGCTGGAGGCATTGCATGTTGAGTGACTGGAACTCAACGCCGCGCTTTGTCTCGTTACTATAGCGAGGAAAAGTAAGTATGTAATATTTCATTTCCTCAAGTCGCACTTACATTGAACTTACTTAGAATTTTAAACCTATGTAATAATTTGTTTCTAATCATTTTCAGGCTAAAATAGAAGGCTTAATAGTTTGTAAACCGAACGATCGAGATCTATTGCGAAACTTTGAATCGGCACTCAGATTTGGAAAGCCGTTACTATTAGAAAATGTAGGTCAAGAGCTCGATCCTGCATTAGATCCTGTGTTAAAGGTATTTCAGATAGCCTCACTAGAATTATTTGATTGGATTTCATCTAACAGAATGTCTATCCCTTTGATATGCTTTCAGTATTTATTTAAATTATATATTATGCAAGTCTATTATTTTGAGGCCAGTCGTGGCGCAGTGGTACAAAGTGTGACTGTAAAACCGACTGGTTGTGGGTTCGATCCCCACTCGAGGAGATGAAATATTTACTTAAATTTATATTTTCATTTCTTCGCTCTGGTGTCGAGCCAAAGCGCGGCGTTGAGTTCTGCCACTCAACACGCAATGCCTCCAAAATTCGGCAGAAAGTGGGGAACGGAGTGTTTTAACACTAGGTTCCCTCTGCCTACCCTGCTGTGTGCGGGATATAGCGTGAAGCTAATTTAATTTAATTTTTTTTCTATTATTTTAAAATAGGTCACTTGTAACTAGGTAACTTTGTAAATATGAAATAAAATCATAGTAACTGAAGTAACTAAAACTGTAGAATATTATAAAGCTAGTTTAATGATGGAGGCAAAATGTGGAGCATAAAAACATATTTTTGGTATTTCTTAAACTATATATTTTTTGTTTTCTTATGACACTGTATCCTACATATAGCAAAATTGGCAAAATAGGGAGACCTAGTGTTAAAATAATTCGTTTTAGGACATTTCAGTTCCCCGCTTTCCATCAAATTCTCTAGCTACGTGTTTAGTAGCGGAACATAACACCGCGCCTAGTTTTCTCTATTAAATAAAGCTCTAAATTAATGAACAGCGTCAGTACTTCCGTCAAGCGGGTCAGCTGGTGTTGAAGTTGGGTGACACACTGATTCCCTACGCAGGCGGGTTCAGGCTGTACATAACGACCAAGCTGCCGAATCCTCGCTACACCCCCGAAGTATCGGTTAAAGTGCAAATTGTTAATTTTGCTTTGGTGCCAAGGTTAGTTAGCTTTTTGTTTTTTTTTATTATAATTTTGTATCTCGCGTATAGTAGTGTATGCAGAGGACCATTTCCAACACTCTGTTCCTTGATTTCTGCCCAACTTTTGAGACAATGCGTGTTGAATGGCTGAAATCTTGTTGCGAGAGCGAGGAAATGAAAATCATTAATTTTTCCGTATATTTGGATTGAACCCTCAACCGTTGCGCTTTTTATCAAGGCTTTTTATTTGATGCTGTCTTTTGTTATATCCTGTAAGTTCTTTTAAAGACTTCTTATATAAATCTGTTAAATAAACTTTTAAAAGCTTAGTATTCAAATGTTAAAGAAATTGCAGCGACCCATCGAAATTATGAATCTTTTATATAAACTTAAATGCAATATTTCTAAAAAAAAACAAAAATAATTTGTACATATTTCTATCAGCGGTCTAGCAGAACAGCTTCTATCAATAGTAGTAGCTCAAGAACGTCCAGATTTAGAAGAATTACGGGGACAGCTAATAGTATCCAGAGCTCAACTGTCCACACAGCTAGCGGAAATGCAATCCGATATTTTATATGGATTGTCCAATAGCGAAGGTTCACCTGTGGATGATCTACCACTTATCCTGACCTTGGAAGCCATTAAGATTAAGAGTGCTGAGATATTGGTTAGTTTTTATTATTTTTTATTTTCTCTACTCCGCACAATAGCAGGGTAGACACTCTGTTCCCGTTAAGACATTTCCCACTTTCCGCCGAATTCTCGAGGGATTGCGTGTGGAGTGACGGAACGTTATCGGTTGGTGAAAACATTAAATATTTAATTCCTCCGTGTTGCACATATAATTGGAATACGCATATAAAAACCGCATCAAAAAATGTAGGTAACATTGGATAGAAGTCGTACCTAATACATTTTTTAGCTGCCAAAATCGTTTTTTTCTATCATGAGACAATAACATTTATACCTTTGTCTGTAGGTCGTTAATAACGTAAAATTTTATTTTCTCTTAATATAAGCAGTTTCAAACTAACGGGTAACACAAAATGCTGAAATAATATGTTAAATGAATAATTAAAACAACAAATTATGATTTTATCTCAGTTTCTCTATTTTATTAATATTTTTTAAAATAATAAAATTTCTACTTATATTAACTGTTATAAGTGTTATATATGAATCATTATTACCAACATTATTAATTAACTATTATATTTTAAAGATTAAAGTAGAAGACATAGAGACCACATCCGCCCAAATAGACGAGGCCCGTCTCGGCTACGTGCCGGTCGCTAATCGCGGACAGATCTTGTTCTTTTGTCTATCGGGCATGGCCAACGTTGATCCAATGTACCAATACTCCTTGGAGTGGTTCGTCAAATTGTTTGTGAGGAGTATGGCGGAGACTGAACACAATGGTATATTAAATTCATTTTGTTTATATATATTTTTTTATCGGATCAAAGCTTTGTCTTGTCAAGAGCGGGGAAATGAAAATAATTCATTTCTCGTAGTGAGAATCGAACTCACTACCAACGCGCTTTCAGTTAGGCGTTCTGCCACTGTACCACGACAGTCTTGTTAGATCAATAATTCTAAAGCTCAATACAATAAGGCTTCTAATTGCAAAAAATAAAAAAATACGAAAACATAAAAAAAAGTAAAATAAAATGTGACTGTGGAGAACGGAGTGTTTGAACACTAGGTTCCCTGTGCCTACGTTTTGTGCAGGATACAGCGTGAAGCTGATTTACGTATAAATATATCTATTTCACATAATGTTTTCTTTCCCACAGAGGATATAATGGAGAGGGTCGATATTATTATTGATCATTTCACGTTTCTTCTATACCAAAACGTGTGTAGGAGTCTCTTTGAAAGACATAAGCTGCTATTTGCTTTCCTGCTTTGTGCCCGGATTTTGCTTGATAACGCCACCATTAGATATCAAGAGTTTAATTTTCTCTTGAACGGAGCTAAAATTGAAGAGGTGTGTCATTTTTTTTTTTTTTTACTCTACAAAATAAAATAATTGTTCTACTATATATTTTACTATTTATAGGGGCTGTCGTAGCCAGGGGCACAAGTATGTGACGTTCGTAAGCACTGTGGGTCGATCACTCGGAGCAATTATTTTTTTTTTATATTTTAATTTATTTGCTATAAAGGCAAAACGCAATGCATCGATGGAAAGTGGGGAACTGAGTGTCTTAACACTAGATTCCATTTACGTACTCTGCGATATCATGATTCAGCGTATAGCTGAAAAAAAAATATTGATGCTGGTTGTGGCGCATGATCACAAGAGTTCGAGACTAGGCGTTGAGAGGCGAACCAACGCCGCAGTATGTACCATAGCGCAAATTAAATTTAAATATAAAATATAATTATTTTCTTATTTAAACAGAAACAATTTAAAGGTTCACTATTTATAAAGAATTGTTTTGTTTAACTCGACCAGATAATATTACGAAAATGTAATTATTATAATAATGTTATTATTATAATTTTGGATTGGATATATCCAATTCATTGAAAATTAACTACTTTCTGTTTTAAAAAAAATATCCATTTCTGTTTACTATGAAAGAAATTAATTCAGAGTTTTAAGACATTTGTATATTTATGAATCAGAAAACAATAATTATTACAATAAATAATTTATCTTTTCAATAATAAGTAAATATTTATAAGATCGCTCGTAAATGTATGATTGTTCTGCTCTGTAGTATTAAATATACGCGAATAATCTGTTTGCATTTGACTGATTATAAATGCGGCGATCGTGGGTTCCATTTCCTGTCCGGAAAATGGTTTTGATATCGAGACAACGCGCGACTATACGAGTATATACATTGCTCTTCATGAATAATAATTTGTTTCTGCTCTTAATTACGAAAGATACATGATTTATTACCATACATACACAACACGCCCATCCAAAAAAAGGAAGAAAAGGAAAGAGATGTACGTAAAGAAAACGTTTAAATATTTGAATATACCGGGACTCGAATTCGCGCCTCCTGGAAAACGACCAGGATCAGGAGGAGGCGCATGCTCGAGTCTTGCCACATTAATAGAAATTCATCCGATTTTTTTATGATCTTGAAAGTCATCTTAGGGACTATACATGCGATGACGATCTTGAAAGTCATCGTAGGGACTATTTTTTCGTAGTGTAGGTTTCTACACTTAGAGAGAGAGAGACTTTAGAGCGAACTCTTTAAACGATTCAATTTGTTGAAAGTAAGAAGAAATACGTCTATAATATTTTTATTTAACTAAATAACTACTATAGGAATTTGAAAATCCCGAACCAAAATGGATATCACCAAAGATGTGGCTAGACATGTTGCAATTGGCATCCTTACCCACCATGCATCAATTCGTATTGGACTTTCCGGAACAGACGAAGTTTTTTAAAACTTATTATGACGCTTGGAATCCTCATAAGTTAGTATCTATTCTATCTCTTAAAATAAAATGAACTTTAAATAAGAACATGATAAGGCACAGCGTTAACTTCCGCCACTCAATACACACTGTTTTGAAAATGGAACGAAAAATGAGGAATGATATGTCTCTAAAATTTCACAAAAAATGAGGAGAGAAATGTCTTTACACTCATTTCTCTGTGCCTATCCTGCTATATGCACTATACAGCGTGAAACTAAAAAGAAAATTCTCACGTTATTAAAATATATTTTTTTGCTTTAATACAGACTGCCGTATCCTAAGCCTTTAGACTCCCAATTGGATCATTTTCAAAAATTACTTGTTTTGAAATGTTTGAGACCGGACAAGCTTATACCTGGACTTCAGGTAAATACGATAAAATATTATTAATTGACATTATCTAGTTCTAGTATATAGGCCAGTCGTAGCGCAGCGGCACGAAGTGTGAGTGTAAAACCGACTGGTTGTGGGTTCGATCCCCACTCGAGGAGATGAAATATCTACTTAAATTTATATTTTTATTTCTTCGCTCTGGTGTCGAGGCAAAAGTGCGGCGTTGAGTTCTGCCACTCAACACGCAATGCCTGCAAAATTCGGCAGAAAGTGGGGAACGGAGTGTCTTAACACTAGGTTCCCTCTGCCTACCCTGCTGTGTGCGGGATATAGCGTGAAGCTAATTTTTTTAATTTTAGTCCTAAGTACCTAGTACCTAATTCTTTCTAGGACTACGTAGTGACAGGCCTAGGCGCGAGGTTCGTGGAGCCCCAGCCGGCCGACTTGGCCGCTCTGTATGCTGAATCGGATCCGTTGGCACCTATTATATTTGTACTGTCCACTGGAACTGACCCGGCTGCAGGTTATTATTATTTACTTATAAATACAAATAAAAATAAATATTATGTCAACTTCACCCTGTACCGCGCTTACAGAAGGATACGCAGAGGGAACATAGTGTTAAGTTGAACCATAGTGAAAGTCAAAGTCAAGTCTGCTACATGCGGGATACAGCGTGAAATTGAAAAAAAATAGCCTGGAGACATAACAAAAATTTTATCTTGAAAATTGTAGATCTTTTAAAGTTCGCCGACAAAATGAAGATGGGTAAGCGCTTCGAGAGTATCTCCCTCGGTCAAGGGCAGGGGCCGCTCGCCGAGGCGATGATGAAAGTGGGTTGCGATTTCGGAAATTGGGTATTTTTCCAGGTTAGTTCTTTTTCGTTTTTGTTTTGTTTAACTTTTTTATTTCTTTCCTGTTGTTTTATATTGGACTTGTTTGATTGTCATTTCAGTACTATCTCGTCTTTTTTAGTGTAAATGGAAATTTGTTTTTTTAAATTTTGATTTTACATCCTAGGTAACATATTTTTTTATAAAAATATTTAAGACATAAATATTGTAAGAGGAATCAAATATGGTTCCCAATGTATAATGTATATTATGCTTAAAAATATTGTTGTTAGTGACATTTTTGAATTGTTTTTAGAATTGCCACCTATCCCCATCTTGGATGCCAACATTAGAGCTGAACGTAGAACAGATAATACCAGAACAAGTACACAAAGATTTCAGGCTATGGCTTACTTCGACCCCATCACCGTTTTTCCCGGTCGCCTTATTACAAAATGGTTAATACCATTTTATTAAATAATACCATTTTATTAAATATATTACCATTTTATTAAATAATTGCGGGAGGCACAATTGACATTTATAAATGATCTTCTTGCGAAAATTGAAACATTTAATTTGTATGTTTTTTTTTTTTCAAGTGCAATTAGTCATAGTAGTCGTGGTTGCACCAAATAAGCGAATGTATATTATAAAAGTATTCTACTTTTAACTTGTCATATTATTTAAGATGTCGTAATTTTTTTACCTATAAATAATATTTTTATTACTAGAAGTATTTAACTTTACCGGTGTAAAGCGCTATCGGTCGTTTGCACTATCACAACACTTCATATTTCATTTTACATTCTAAGTATCTGATCCGTTTTCTATTCATATGATGAGATGTTAATAATTTATTTATAAAAGAAAATACCTTACAGTGGGATCTGAATCCCCAAACATCGTGCGTATATATTATTGCATATAAAATAAACAGCGTCGTAAATAAATAGTTTTACTTATTTATTATTCTAATAATACTATAAATTATTATTAAAAAGAGGCCAGTCGTGGCGCAGTGGTGTAAAGTGTGACTGTAAAACCGACTGGTTGTGGGTTCGATCCCCACTCGAGGAGATGAAATATTTACTTACATTTATATTTTCATTTCTTCGCTCTGGTGTCGAGGCAAAGCGCGGCGTTGAGTTCTGCCACTCAACACGCAATGCCTCCAAAATTCGGCAGAAAGTGGGGAACGGAGTGTCTTAACACTAGGTTCCCTCTGCCTACCCTGCTGTGTGCGGGATATAGCGTAAAGCTAATTTAATTTAATTTAATTTTAATACTATAAATGACTAATTACAAATTTAAGGCTACAAAATGACGGTGGAACCACCAAGAGGGATAAAGGCAAACTTACTCAAAGCTTATATGAACCAGGTTCCAGATTTTCTTGATTATTTCAATTCTACAGATAGCAAAGTTCCAAACTTTAAGGTGTGTTTTCTCTGTCTTTTAATATAGTTAAGAAAACTAGAATATTCATGGCATTAATAAGCAGAAATTTAAGTGAAACTTCTGAGTACAGATAGATAATAATAAGGCAGAGCTTAACTAGGATAATATATAAATAAATCAGCTTCAAGCTGTACCCCGCACACAGCAGGTTAGGCAGAGGGAACCTAGTGTTAAGACACTACATTCCCCACTTTCTGCCGAATTCCGGAGGCATTGCGTGTTGAGTGGCAGAACTCAACGCCGCGCTTAGCCTCGACACCAGAGCGAAGAAATGGAAATATAAATTTAAGTAAATATTTCATCTCTTCGAGTGGGAATCGAACCCATGACCAATCGGTTTTCCAGTCACACTTTGTGCCGCTGCGCCACGACTGGCCTCAAGGATAATATATCCTTTTATATAATATGTTGGAATAAAAAAAAATCAGCTTCACGCTGTATCCCGCTTATAGTAAGTAGTCTTACCTTTTTTATGATAAAACTATTGAACGGTATTCAATGAAAGTTCTTTATATACCATAATAACATTTTGCCTATAATTTATGTAAACAATATATGAATAAGTTAAGCGGGCGAAGCCGCCTGTGTACTAGAACTTAATGTCGCGCTTTGCTTGTTACCAGAACGAAGGATTAAACATTAACAAATTAAATTATAATTAATTAATTACATTACTCCGATAAGGAATCGAATTCACAACCTGTCGTGGCTAAAGTGGCAAGCTTAAGTCTCTACGCCACGACTGGCCTTTGTTATTATGTCATATATAAATATTACAAAACAACAAATACATATTTTTTTTATTTCAGTGGTTGCTTTTCTCTCTAAGCTTATTCCACGGTGTGGTACTAGAACGAAGGAAGTTTGGTCCACTCGGCTTTAATATCCCATACGAGTTCACCGATGGAGATCTACGTATATGCATATCTCAGCTCCACATGTTCCTTACTGAGTATCAAGAAGTGCCGTTGCGTGTTAGTTGCTTGAGATATGATTTTTTTTATGTAAATATACGTCTACAATCATCTGATAAGGTGGTTTTGCTAATCAACTTCACGCTGTACCCCGCACAAAGCAAGGTAGGCAGAGGGAACCTAGTTAAGGCACTCCGTTCACCGCTTTAAATTTTTCGGGGCCTGTTGAGTTTGGTAATTCAACGCCGGGATTTTGCTTTGGTGCCAGAGCGAGGAGATATATTAAATATTTCTTTTGCTCCTGTAGGAATTAAATGCACTCACTTGTGCCGCTGCGCCATGAGTGGCCTTTAAAATTAGTAAATATTTTTTTAAAACTTTCAATATATTTCCGAAACTTCAATACAGATGCTAACGTACACAGCGGGCCACATCAACTACGGCGGCCGCGTGACCGACGACTGGGACCGGCGCTGCCTGCTGTGCCTCCTCGCCGACTACTACGCCACTAGTGTTCTAAACGAAAGATGCATTTTCGATGAGAGCGGGGCCTATAGACAGGTTCTTATTGTTATTTATTGTATTTTGTGGTTTGTAGTGAACGATATTTTTTTTTGTTTTATTTCTCACTCTTTTGATGGCGTAATGTGTTAGATATTATGTTTGGTGGAGTACTTTGTCTTAAAAACACAGTAATACAATAAAGTGGCGCTTTCCACATACTGCGGCGTTGAGTTCTGCCACTAAACACGCAATGCCTAGAGATTTCGGCAGAAAGGAGTGAACAGAGTGTTTTAATACTAGGATCCCTCGGCCTACCCTGCTGTATGCGGGATACAGCGTGAAGCTGCTTAATACAATACATCGAGAGCAGTTGTGGTGTAGGGGATTGAAACGGGACAGGTTGTGGGTTCGATTGCCAAACGAGAAAATTAAATATTTTATATTTTCATTTCTTCGCTCGGGCGTCGAGGCAAAGAACGGCGTTGAGTTTCGCCACTCAAAACGCAATACCTCAAGAATTCAGTGGAAAGTGGGGAGAGCGAAGTGTTTAAACACTAGGCTCCCTCTGCCCTGCTGAATGCGGGATATAGCGTGAAGCTAAAAAAAAATACATTAGTAGTCATATATAAAATTTTCAGCAACCATCCTCATCCACAATAGATGATTACACTAAGTATATAAGGACGCTTCCTCTAAACGACGATCCGTCTCTCTTCGGGCTCCACAGCAACGCTAATATCAGTTATGCCATGTCGGAGACCATGTCGTGTATAAGTGAGTTATTTTATTAATTAAATATATATATATATATATATATATATATATATATATATATATATATATATATATATATATACTCGGAGGGCTCTAATAACTCTCTCTCTCTCTATATATATATATATATATATATATATATATATATATATATAGAGTTATTAGAACCCTCCGAGTAACGAACGGGTTATAGTCGGAGAGCTCGTGAACTCTCCAAGTAACGGTCTTCTTGTAAGGCTAGAAATTTGCAAAGGGATGAGTGATAGCACACTTAGGACAACAACCAGGGCCTGGCAGGCCTGTAAGCTTCAAATTTTAATGTAATTTAGTTTATCTATACTCATTCAATAAAGCGGAAGAGTTTGTTTGTTTGTTTGTCTGCAAATTTCTAGTCTTACAGTAAGACCGTTACTTGGAGGGTTCGCTAGCTCTTAGACTATAATGCGGCGGTTGTGAGTTCGATTCTAATTTGGGAGAATGACTTATTATTTATTAATATTTTCATTTCTTCGCTCTGGTGTCGAGGCAAAGCGCGGCGTTGAGTTCTGCCACTCAACACGCAATTTCTTCAGAACTGGCGGAGACCGGGGAGCGGAGTGTCTTAACACTAGGTTCCGGCTCTCCCTGTTGTGAGCGTGATACAGCGTGAAGTTGATTTAATTTAATTTATTTTAATAAAATTAATTGATTTCAAACACCTAAATATCACCTCTCTCGTAATAGATACATTAAGTAGTTTACAACCAAAAGAAGTGAGCGGCGAAGGCGGTCTCAGCGCCGAGGAGATGACGGAACGTGCCGCGATAGAGATATTAGAGGTTCTACCAGCATTGCTAGACCAAGCCTATATAGCTACCACGTGAGTGTGTGATGAGTTATCAAATTTATTATAATCAATTAATATTACCTTTGCCAGCGGATGGCAGGCCAGTCGTGGCGTAGGGGTAACAGCGTATGATTGTAAACTTGACAGGTTGTGGGTTTGATTCCTACTCGAGCAAATTAAATATTTAATATTTTCATTTCCTCGCTCTGGTAATGAGGTAAAGCGCGGCGTTGAGTCTCGCCACACAACTATACAAATACCTCTAAATTTCAGCGAAAGGGGGAACAGTAGTGTCTAAAAGGGAACGGAGTATATTAACATAAGGTTCTCACTCATCAGAATTCCGGAAGCATTTAGCGCTTTGACAGTCTCTTGATGGCGGCGTGAGTTCGAGGCCCGCCATTTCACTTTTTCTATTTTTATACAAAGTACGCCTTTAATTCAATTTCAGTTCCGCCAATCAGCACACAATGTCTTGAAAAATTCGGTGCAACGGAGTGTCTTAACACTATCTAGGGTTCCCTCTGCCTACCCTGCTGTGTGTGGGATACAGTGAAGCCGATTTATTTATTTATTTAAGCCAACTATTAAGAGATATTTTTACAGATATCCCGTTTCTTACAAAGAATCGCTTAATACAGTGTTGATACAAGAAGCGATACGATATAACAAATTGTTGGCAGTGATTAATAGCTCCTTGAAGTAAGTAATCTTGTCTTAAATGTATTTTTTTTGTAATTAGACCAAGCAATCAATTAAATGAGAACTGACGTGATTCTAATGTCTATTAAAATATAACCAAGGACTCTGCGTATGGTAACTTATATTTTAATATATTGTTAGTAAACTCGTGTGAAGGGTAGATGAGTGAGAAAGAGTATTAAAGCAATGAAATTGTGTTCATTGGGGGAATAAATTAGAAGTGAGAGACTATCGTCCTCTAGACCCGTTCGCGGCGACCGGATTCCATACAAAGATTTCAAATTACAATCGCTGAAGGAACTCTGCAATCGCCTAACGCCTAACAAGTGCTACTTTGAGCGTGCAGACTCCCACTCCAACCTGCTGATTGTCGAAGCGTGTACGGAATAATCTCATGGCACGTCCGCGCCTCGGTCGAGGGTCGAAATCCCCCCCTGATTAACGTACGCGGGGCATTCCCGAGCCAACTCCTCCCGAGCGACCATCAAAGATCGTGGGTACTTTTTTTTCAAGGGCGAGTTAATGAACATGGTATCTAATATTGTGAACAGAATTGCGAGACGGTCAAGTGCGACTACAGAGAGTTATCAGTTTTATTTGAACTAATAACATTAGGCCGTCGTCGTAGCGCGGTGGTTGTCAGTTCAATTTCTACGCGGGTGTTGAATCATTTTATATCTTATTACAAGGCAAAGCACGGCGTTAAGTTTCACCATACAACACGCAATTAGTCGAAAATTTTGCGGTGTGTAAGAAACGGAACGTCTTAACACTAGGTTCGTCTGCTAAACCTAAACGGGAAGCTAACAAAAAAAAATACAAACACTTTCAGTCTAACAACTGTTTATTATTATTAGATTACGTCCATATTTAATTATTTCAATTTCTAGAGACCTACAAAAAGCGTTAAAAGGTCTAGTGGTGATGTCGGAAGCGTTAGAGAGCATGTCCGGCAGTCTCGCACGCAACGCGGTACCAGATATGTGGAGCAATCGGGCTTATCCATCTTTGAAACCGCTTGGTTAGTTCATTTGTTTTCTTTAAAACTATTGTTGCTAAAATATAGGTAAAGAGGTGTATCGCTTGAATTAATGTGATGTTTGGATACATTGAATATTGGAAAGCATAAATAATTTGTTAATAAAAATAATTATGGCATAAAATAAAAAGTAGTACTTTGAGTCTAATTTTATGGTATTTTACGTTATGTACCTAAAATACCATAAAATTCTCTTCGAGCTGTGACTTCTCGCAACTCGCATTCACCTTCAAACAATTTAGATATGGCGCTAGTCCACAAATTCTACATATGTTTTACTACATCCTCGTTCAATCGTTACTTTCGTATTGCGTACCAGCGTGGGATGGTGCAAATAATTCTATTCTCCTATCACTAGAAGTAGTACAAAGATACATTCTCAAGGTCATGTTAACTAAGTTAATTCATTTCCTAATAATAGACTTGTATCAGACGTGCAAGGTGTTCAAAAATCGACACGCTTTTACTACCATACTACGAAAATATAAAACTGTATCTGTAAAGCATCAAAAATGCTTAGTACAGGTGTAATAAGAGTAGATTTGACACAATATGTCACATCGAATTGCGTCGTGTAACATCCTCAAATCGACAATATTATTATTTAAGTTCCGTTGTATAATGTTATTTATTATAAAATAAATATATATCCGTTAATCTCCCCCTATACTAATATTAATCTGTCTATGAAATACATAAATATTATTATTACTATTATTTACCAGCTGCTTGGGTCAAAGATCTGTGCCTCCGCGTACAATTCATGCAAAACTGGGCGGACGGGGGCATACCCAAAGTGTTCTGGATCTCCGGTTTCTACTTTCCACAGGCGTTCCTCACTGGTGCCCTTCAGAATTATGCAAGGAAACATGTGATTGCTATAGACACAGTAGCTTATGCTTTTGAGGTATTATTTTTTAAATTTTTCCATTTGATTTTAACTTGGCTTTCTTGGTACTTAATTAGAAAAAGGAGGATAATGTAAATTTCAATGATAATTTACTGGCTATATACGTGCATGAGATCAATATGCCAAAAAAAAATTACTTTTAAGCGAGGAGTAACGTATTGTTGTTTTTTCCGACTTAATATGTCATTTTAAATATCTTATTTAGGCTTTACCAGGCCCTCCCCAGAAAAAACCGGATGACGGTTGTTGTGTAAGTGGACTGTTCCTGGAAGGCGCGCGGTGGAATCTAACCGATATGGCACTCGAAGAGAGCAGGCCAAAGGAATTGTATACTGGTTAGTTAGTATTTAGTAATTATTGCCACAGGCGTACGAGTAGGGGCGGCCGGCGGTGAATAGTGTTGTGCCCAGAATAGTGTTGTGTTCATCCCAGAAATGTGAGTAACATTTCTGGAATTGGCGAAATACCCAAGATTTTCAATGAAATTTCATTCAATGAAAAACTTTAGCACGAACAGATTTGCTTAAAACTAAAGAGTAGTCTTAGTCGAGGGAATTAATTATTATTTATTAATATTTTAATTTCTTCGTTCTAGCAGAAAGGCAAAGCGAGGCGTTAAGTTCCATCATTCAACACGCAATGCCTCAAAAATTCGGCGAAAAGTAGGTAGAAGTCGAAGAAGGGTAGAATGTCTTAACGTTAGGTTCCCTTTTCCTTCCCTGCTATAAAACGGGATATAGCGTAAAAATAAAAAAAATATAATAATATAAAACAACCACGATTAGTCAGCACTGCAAACACATTTATATTAAATGCATTAGAGAATAAATCGTTGAACACAGGTACATATTGAATTAGTACCAATTAAAAATAATTTATCATACAAGTACATATCTACTTAAAGCAATAAAATTTTATTTACCGTACATATATTATGGGAAGCCATTTAATTTATTAGTCATGTTTGGTTTAGCTATTAGCTCAATGGTTATGAATCATGAGACGTATGAAATTAAAATATATCTATGATTTATTTTAATTATGATTTATTTGTGTTTGAACAACCTTTTGGAGTAAAATAAATATATTAAACTAGTATGGATTTCCCTGTAGGGTCGAATCGAAATACTCGAATCGATTCTTAGAATCAAATCAAATCAAATCAGCTTCACGCTGTATCCCGCACACCGCAGGGTAGGCAGAGGGAACCTAGTGTTCTTAGACACTCCGTTCCCCACTTTCTGCCGAATTCTGGAGGCATTGCGTGTTGAGTGGCAGAACTCAACGCCGCTCTTAGCCTCGACACCAGAGCGAAGAAATGGAAATATAAATTTAAGTAAATATTTCATCTCCTCGAGTGGGGATCGAACCCACAACCAGTCGGTTTACAGTCACACTTTGTGCCGCTGCGCCACGACTGGCCTCTTCTTAGAATGATAGAACAAATCAAATAAAAATATTGGTCGTAACGCTACGTTTGCGGGTTCGATTCCTATTTACAGTTAAATTGATTCAAATCTAAGATCTATCTATGTAAATTATTTAAATAACCTATCTATATAATGCAAATATATTACAATATTTTTTTTTGCAAAATTTGTAACAGAAATGGCAATAATCTACATGAAGCCAGAACAAAACCACCGTCTCGCGTCCGGTCTATACGAGTGTCCGACGTACAAAACACTGCTCCGCGCGGGCACTCTCTCCACGACCGGACACTCCACCAACTACGTGATGACCATCGAACTGGTTACCCACAAGGCGCAAGCGCACTGGATCAAACGTGGAGTAGCTTTGTTTTGTGCTTTGGATTATTAAAGTTTATGAAATTATATAATAAAGATTTTTTTATTAATTGTTTTTTCATTTATTATTTTCAAATTATATGTAGAGAATCATGTTTTTAAATATTTTTTTTGTAGAGGGAGTAAAATATTTTTCTAGAAGAAAATTTTATATGTTCAAGTCAGTAACATGCTAATTTTTACCATGTGCATTCACATATACATAAAAACATTGTATACATTCAATATGTATATGGGATGGGGTGCTTCTTAGGCGGAAAGTGGGGAACAAAAGTACCCTGGTATATGTTAGATACAGCGTGAAGCTAAAGTGAGTTTTCAACCGTTCTGAGTGTTCATTTAATTCACAACCATTCAATCCATGCTTGGAATTGCGGAGAACTTAGTTTAAGTCAGTCAGCATTTCAGTTACGCGGCTATCAAATGGTTTTCTAGTTACCTAAGCTTTAGGACTCAAGCAGTTGAAATTAAAAAAAGAAGATGGTTGTGTGACTGCTTCGGAATACAGTTCTGTGGGGCGTGGGGTACCTCAAGGTTCGATACTTGGTCCTCTGCTGTTTATTTTATATTGCACAGAGGTTACACATAATAAATCATGTCGTTTTCACATACAATTATATATGATGATATATGCTGACATACAATTATATGTTTCTTTCAAACCTAGTGAAACGCATAGCGCTGTTGATCGATTAAATAATGATTTGAAAAATATAGCCCTGTGGTCGGAGGCTAATTGTCTTGCGTTAAATCCATATAAAACAATGTTTTTAATTCTCGGTTCCTACAATAAAATAAAAAAAATCTCATGCAGATCACCTCAAGTATGGTTTGCAATACAAATAAACGGTAAAAAAAAGAAATTAACCTAAAAATCTAATATAATATAATTATAGCAGTAGATTTTAACACCTAAGAGCGCTAAAACAGACCAAGAATTTGGAAAATCCCAGATTTACCTGATAAACATATGCACGAGACTGAATGGCGCTAAAACTAACTAAGCTTTACTACCAAAAGTTTAAATTGAAACAGACTGCAATCGACCTAACCCTCCATAATACTTGAACACATTAAATCAAGCATGTTGATGCATAATTTCATTGATTTCATAAACAGTTTCCGATTGATATGAAGATTATAACATTTTTTGGCTAAGTCATGAGGATGACTATAATCGTGACGATTGCTGGTTCGAATCCCACTTGGAGAATGTCTGATAATTTCATTTCTTTGGTCTCGTAAAGAGAAAAAAAAAATCACGTCGTTGAGTTCCGCCACAAAACACACTACACTAGGTTCATAAAAACTGTATTATGACGAAGGTAAATAGGAAAAGTGAGTGGTAAGGGAAGTAAGGGGAAACCTCGGTTGACCTTCGAACACGCAGTATCAAAGATACTGGAGGAAGGTCACGTAAAAAACATGAGGACCCATCGGAGGTCATGTATGACGACTATGGACTAGGCAAAAGAAATATGTAGAGACCGTAGTGTTTGGCGCTCCGTTCTCTAATATATCACATAAATGATATTATATCAAAACAAATTATTCAAGTTCGTATCAGACAAAACTACATCCAATATGATTAGAGCAAGTAATAGTGATACTAAAATCTGTATTTGGGTCAACAATGTTTCACTGGAGGGATCGTTACACTCGTTTGTAACTGGGTCAGGCACCCTCCCAACTTATGGGTTCCTCCGGAATGAGATATTCACTAATCGTTTAATCAACTTGATATATGGGTTTTTATTTTCACACGCTCATTTTTTCACAATATATTTTTCATGACAAGTGAAAAGAGGCCGATGGCGGCGCACAAGCGTGTGACTGTGTGTGCATCGAACCCACGACCGTCACGTTTTCTGTAAAACGCTGTGACGATACTACAACGGTCTCTGTAAATTTACAAAATGTTACATTTAATCACAAAATGAATGATTTAAATTGTCTAACAATTCATTGCCATACTACAACTAACAATGACCTAACAACAAAATGCTCATAACTAAAACGTGTATCACAATAATTTCTACAACTTATTAATGAAGAATTAAATTTTTGTTCTTAAAAATAACGTATGACAGAAATTTATAAATTAAATATTTTACACAACAAGTGAACGCAACAGATTATGAGTTCGATTCTCACTCGAGGAAATGAAATATTTACTTTCATTACTTACTTTATTACTTCTCTTAGATATCGAGGCAATGCACAACGTTGAATTTAGCAACTCTCCCACAATTTAGTGGAAAATAAGGAATGGAGTGTCCTAACTCTAGGTTCACTCCAGCCCTGCTGGGTGCAGGTACAGTGTGAAGCTAAACAGAATAATAGCACTTTTATTTTTCAATAATTTTCTTTTAAATGCAGCTGCATTTTATCTTATCATGTTGAATCCTCATTACATTTTCAATTTAATAAAGAATTCCAGTTTTTTAGTTCCACTATGTATTTCACATATCATAGTAGAATAGGCATAGGGAATTTAGTGTTAAATGGCTCCGTTCTCCAATGTTTAATTATTTCTTAAAAACTTTGGTGTAGTAGGTCTTCTAATATTTTTTTTGTATTAAAATATTAATGTCTCACATTACTATTACTACTTATATATTAATTTACTATACGTCTATAACTATATTTTTAATATAGTTTCATGCTGTAGTTTCACATATAGCAAGGTAGGCAGTTACAGCGTTCAGCGCGGAACACAACAATGCGCGGTGTATGGAATAAAAATCCTAATCAATATAATAACCACCATATTTTTTACCATACACCTAATTCATTACTAATATTTCAAATATAATGTAAAACAATATTAAAAAAATATTTAAATAATTTACAATATATAAATAAAATATTTGTTGAGTAAGTCTTTAAGTCATGAAATACTTACAAACGACTCATACATACTGTTACACAAAATAAAATTGATAGGAAGTACCCGCTATGTAAATCACCCCCCAGACGATTAAACTTTCGAGAATAAATCTTAACAAACTACAAAAGATTCATTTTTAAGTTAACCACAATACATCTCTCTTGGGTATATTTACATTTAAATTTACATACAATGAATGCTTGTTCAGTTGTATATTTATTTTTCATTTGTTTTCATTGAAAACATATAAGTTGTTTTATCTCTCGTAGTTTTCATTAAATATTTGTATAAAACACGTGGATGCAAATCATATTTGGAGAAATAGTAGATATATGTGAAAAAAACAATGGAATTGTGTCAATCAGGGATTCCTATAGAATTTTCCGATACAATTCATTTCTTTGTTGGTCCTAATCTTAAATGCTCTTCTAGCAGGCTGCGCAAAGCGTGGCGTTGAGTTCCACTGAACCGAACACGTAATGAGATTAGAGAAAGAGTTCTATCTGATTTTTGGTTCCCGAAAGTGAGGTACGTGTCTTAATGTAAAGGGTCGTAACTCGTAAGTTATTGTTTTTAATTTACAAAATTATATTAAATATATTACGATTATGTAACATATTATAGTCTTTATAAGTATAAAGCTATTTTCAATAAAAAATCTACACTACAAACACACATATAAAACTAATAATGGTTTCGTAATTTTTCTGTAAGCGAGGCGCTAGTATTATTTATTTTTAATAAAATTAAACCATAAATTTAGTTGGATGCATTTTTGGAAACCGCTTTTCATCAATCTTTTCAGAAGCCAGTGGTCACGGTTAAAGTCTACTCGTTTCCAAAAATGCATATCATTTTCATTTAAAACGCCATCATTTCATGTAAAATTGCGGAAATTTATTATTTTATAGTATATAGTATTTAAAGAAAAAGGTTAGGGGGAGATCTCGGTTGATTTTTGAAAACACTATATAAAAGATACTGGAGGAAGGTCACATCAAAAACATGAGGACCCCACGGAGGTTGATGAAAGTGTACGAGGCGAAAGAGGGATATAGAGACTGTAGCGTTTGGCGCTCCGTCCTCTCTGACTACCCTGCTAGGGATAAAGCTTGAAGTTAAGTTCAGTTCAGTATATAAAGTCAAAATAAACGTATGACATAATGCTACTATATACTAACTTATTATGTTACAGTCGAAATAAAGTAACAAACCTTTCACAGAACAACTATCTATTTAACCATAACTTATGGAAATGTTCATATTTCCCTACATCAAGTAGAGTTAAAGCAGAGTTTCGTATACGGTATATGAACGTGACAGCGAGTGTCAGTGAGTGTGACAACGATGCTGTTCCTGATCTACTCACGTGAAAAACGCCACGTGTTAGGATGCCTTTTAAGTTTGAAGTTACAAGCGTTTTAAATTTTTTACCTGAGCTGTATATTAACCCAGTCGTGGTGCACGAGTACAGGATAGGTCTTGCTCGATTCCATGAAGTGAAATATATAATATTTTCATTTTCTCTCTCTGGTAACTAGGCAAGGCGCCGTGTTGAGTCCTGCCATTCAATGTATCTAGAAATCATCAGTGTTTTAATGGAAACGGAGTGTCTTAACACTAGATTCCCAGGATGGCTCTACCTATCTTACAGCGAGCAAGCCAGCGATTCAGTGAAAAGTTACAAAAAAGAGATGAGAGACGCCATAACGAGACAATAACAACACCAGCAACTTGTGAAATGGAAAGTCTCGTTTTAAATCGTGCCCCTAAGAATTTCGAGAGATCCTTCTGAGAGAAGTGGTCCCCTAAATTCCCAAATATACCTACCTAAATCAAACTTGAACTACCTAAGTCTACTGGACAAAGATAGTTCAAGTTTGATTTCTTACTCAGTTTTCTAGTTCTTACTCTAGTTCAGTGTGTACTCTGTCAATCACTCAGTAACTGGACAGTTTTATACTCATAAGTATATTTATAGAAACATAAAATAAACGTTCATTCGTTTACAAATTGTCCCAAACACCAACAGTTCCGAAAGCACTGCATAGAGGACTTCTAAATCGTGTTCAATTTTGCCACTTTTGTTGTTGCCTCGTTATTTTACTGCCACGTTTTTATTTAGTCATTTTTTTCATGTATTTTTTTATTATTTGAAAATAAATATACGTAAACCCGGTTGTATGTAATGTTTGTATGAACATTTGTTATTTATACTTCCAGGCCATCATGGCACAGTAGTAATTTAATTTTAAAATGCCAATGCCACCAGAACTCGTTTCCTCTGTTCAGTATGACTGAACTGTCATACATTGTTTTATAAGCCTCGACTGCCACTTGGAAAAAAATATGTTAAAAATATATACACTTTATATAAAGTGAGGGTGAGAGGGAGTTTCAGTGAGAGCAGAGTGATCAATCACTAGGTTCTGATCAATCACATGGCCTCCGTAGAAATAAATTTGTATTTATATTTGTCTGTATTTTCAATTATGTTATAGTTATTTACAATTACCTTGTAATTTTTCACTTCTTAAAATAAATTGAAACTGCAATACAGTATGTATAATTTTTTTTTATACTAGTAAACAAAGGCAATAATTTATTATGAAAAAGAACTAGTTTCAGATCTATAAATGTCAATTAGAGCGTAAGTGACGAGGGGAAGAGTGTATTGAAGTAGCGAGTGTTGCACCTATAAAGGGAAGATGTGGGTAACTTGAACTAACTTTTCAGTAAAATAACCATGTAAAACCATCACGTGAATCGTGATGTTTAAACAAATTTTATATTTTAAGTTATTTTTTACCTAATATTAGGTTTCATATAATTTTAAAATGAATCTATTTTTTTAGCTTCATGCTCTTATAGACCAGGCAGAGGGAACCTGGGAACCGAGTACTAAGACACTCTTCGGCATTGCGTGTTGAGTGGCAGGATTAAATACCGCGTTTTGCCTCGTTACCAGAGCAAGAAAATGAAAATATTAATCGAGAGGGAATTAAACCAATAACACGTTGTGCTTGCAGTCGCACGCTTGTGCCTTTCCGCCACGATTGACCTCTATAATATATTTATATTATTCTATAAAGTTTCTAAGTTCATACATATATTCATACATATATCAGAAGTTAGCGCCGTGCATTGTCTAGAACGGGTGAGTATAACTTCTCATATTATTCAAAGTGCATACAATCCGCGTAACTGCGAGATAACGTAACATACTTACGTATACTTACTACAACCATGTTCAATATAATTTATGATTCTTGTTTAACATACGTTTTGTTTTAGAAACTTATACAAGTTTCTTAGGATAAAATATTATTGTAAAATAATAGAGTATACACTTTGGCTGGACTTTGAAATTTTCGTTCTTGATATTGATATTAAAAATATTTTGATTTTTATTATTCTCTTGCATTTGAAAGATTCATTTTCCAATTATTAAACCAACTGTTGACAGGTGCGTGATTTAATTATGTACAAAATCATTTGGGATAAATATATTTTTTTAGGGAAAAAGGAACCCTTATAACATGACTTTGTTTTTCGTCTGCCTGTTCAAATCATATACCTAGCTCTATGGCCCCGTGATTTCTAAAAAAAAAAACGTATTTCTACATTTACTTTAATATCAACTACAGGTAGTCATAGCTGAGGAAAAAATTTGAAAACTATACATCTGTGGTTAAATCTTAAAAATAATAGCCTAAACAGTGAAAAACGCGTGATCTTGACACTATAAAGGGAATCAAAATGAATAGGGTACTTCCGGTTAAGCTATAATTATGAAATTTGGCAGCTAACATCTACAGGTAGTAGTACTAGTTTAGGTACTATGCTAATAAATTTGAAAACCGGATCTAACCACGAATGTATAATTTGTGGTTAAATTCGGTTAAAAGGTGGACAAAATTTGGTATTAAAGTTACTTACCGTACTTCAAGTGAGGTATCCGATGAAAGGGCTCTGGCTAAGCTAAGCCTGACTTTTAAAAAAAGCTACTTTTTCGTACAAAATCCTCTTTCCTCTTTCTTTTTTTCTTTTTTAATTTTAATTAAGTAAGTGGATAATATTAATATAGTAGAAAGATACTAAAGTTTTAAGGATAATAAAAATAAGAAAGTATAGGAACTTTTAGTAACGTAAAGACAAGGCGCGGACTTCAGTTCCACCATGAAATGCACAATGTCTCTAAAACCAACGGAAAACACAGAAAGGAGTGTAGCGCAGAGCACTACTTTGCAAAGTATTACTTTTAACGTTTAAAATTATAAATATTATATTAAAATTAAAATACCAAAGACATTAAATTTTAAGCTCATACCGCTAACATAAATATAAGACGTACAGGAAAGCCAGCAACACCACCCTAGAGACGGAATAATGAGATGTCGTTACGTAGCTCTAAGAAAGTGTCTACATGCTTATTTAAAAAACATACATATAGTAGAATGAAGCCTTTTCAAGATTCTTTGTTTTATATTACGTGGATATGAATGCGATTATATGATTAAATAAACACAAATTTGATTTAAATATATTGTATTAATATGAACACCGTTTTTTAACTTCACGCTGTGACTCAGTGGAATGGACAAAGGGAACCTAGTGATAAGATATTCAGTTTTCACACAAACAATATAATTACAACACATTATCCTATGGGACTAAGTTTATGACGTGTTTTCAAGCGGCTGGTAGTTTGCCAGCGAGTTTTAATACAAATGAGACTTTACTACCAGCTCTGATCTGTAAAAGTGCATAATGTAAATTTTCTTATGGCACCTTTCTGTTGCAGTTACTTACTTTATGTTGTTGTTACTAATAACCTATATATTTTTGGTAGGTATCGTATGCAGTACCTCGGGAATATATAAAAAGTTGGTAATTGATGATATAATTTTAATATTATTGTCCACTGCATATTTTAATCTAGGCAATGTAGAAAATTCTTAAAGATTGTATAAAGTACTTGCTGTTTTAACGGCAATGTGTAAATCTTGGTTCATATTCGAGCTACAAATTTAGTAGTTTTTATGGAATTCGTAGGGCGTTGTATGGGGGAACTCTACATCGCGCTTTGCCCCGGTACCAGAGCGAGGAAGTGAAAATATAAAAACAAATATAAATAGCTATGAACAAATCATGGTATTTGTTTAGGATTTGACATACCATAAAAAAAAATATTAATAATATAATTATACTCTAATCAAATGTCAACTAACTTTTTAGTTTGAAATAACAATTTACAATAAAAAATTTTTTTTTTTATTTTAATAAGAAAAAAGCACTTCACACACACATACATTATAAAAGTATTTCTAGCACTTGTAAGGCGTCTATCGATATTTTACAATTTCAAGTTCAAATCGTGGTTAAGTCAATAGAAAAATTTGATCTAGAAACACAAGCAGTCATTAATCTATAGTATTTCTTCAGCGCAGTTGAACTTGTCTTCAAGAGTGTTATCGTACTTAAGTTCCGCGTAACTCTCACACGCTAAAATGTTTTACGTTAAAAGCTAATATTAATAGTTGGCACGCTGAAAGTGCAAATTTTATCGACCATTTTTGATGTTATGAGTCCAGTCGTGTTGTCGACGGGTTGTGGGTTGTTGTGGTTGTGGTCGATCTCCACTCGAGAAAATGAAATATTTATTATAATTTATAATTTATATTTCCATTTCTTCGCTCTGGTTTCGAAGCAAAGCGAGGCGTTGAGTTCTGCCACTCAACTCGCAATGCTGCTGCAGAAAATGGGCAACGGAGTGTCTTAACACTTCGTTCCCTCTGCCTACCCTGCTGTGTGCAGTTTTCTGTATCTTTGTTGTTTTTTTATTTATTCATGGATGTTTTAAAATAAGGAGTTGGCATTGGAATCTAATGTTAAGATCCGTCCACCGCATACCCCCCCACATTCATAAAATATAAAATAGAACGATGGCATTTAACGCCGCAACTTTCTTTCCGAGAATAGTAAAAAAAAAAAACTAATCATTCCTCCAAGTTTTTTTATCATACACAAATATTTATTATCAAACTTAGTTGAAAAATATTAATTAAAACGAATTCGAATCCATTGTCGCGTAATAACGTCATTGCGCAAACAAAATGAGTTTTACAATGGGTATTACTAACGTTTATTGCACTTCAACAATTTCTCCATTTCCTCCTTGAACGACTTTCAAGGGGGAAATGGAGAGAGGTGCTGTTTTGGAATATATTTATTATTAAGACATTCATGTATGTAATCATTTAAATTTTATAAAAAAATGCATCACGCTGTATCCCACATATAGCAGGATAAATATAGACTGATCTGTAGTATATATATATTTTTCATTAAAATTATATATTACTTTGTAAATTGTGTGCAAATGCAAAAATATTGTTACTATTTTCACTTTTTACAAGCTTGTATTTAATTTGACGTGTTAGTGTTAGACTATATGAAATTATGTAGGCTTAGTTTGATCTACTTTCCAGTGTCCGATCAAGAGCAAATTTGTGAATTTTGTGACTTTATTTCTAATGACAATTACATTAAATATAATCAATTTTGTCGTTTATCTAAAAATGACACCGCAATAAAATGGCGGATTAAAAATTTTTACACAAACTATTGTCTTTGAGGCCAGTCGTGGTGCAGTGGCACAAATTGTGACTGAAAACCGACTGGTTGTGGGTTCGATCCCCACTCGAGGAGATGAAATATTTACTCAAAAATATATTTCCATTTCTTCGCTCTGGTGTCGAGGCCAATCGCGGCGTTGAGTTTTGCCACGCAATGCCTCCAAAATTCGGCAGAAAGTGGGGAACGGAGTGTCTTACACTAGGTTTCCTCTGCCTACCCTGCTGTGTGCGGGATATAGCGTGAAGCTGGATTTGAGTTCAACAACCATCGCATTTACAGACAGACGCTGTTCCCCTGAGCCACGACGGTGATATCATTGGCCAAAAGTAAAACTTAATCCGTTAATAATAAAATATTAGAAAACAACATAAATTATATTGATATATTTAATGCAACAGGTCCTTTGAAACTTGCTTTTGCCGTAAAGTGTTTAACAAGATATCTCTGTTATTAGAATTTTCTAACCTTTTAGTTCAAATTACTCTGTAACAAAAACAATAATATGTGTTATGTGAAAGCTTAAAAAAAAGCAGTATCTACTGTGAAGGCACATTGCTTAAAATTCACAAGTGTGGGAATTGATTCACAATTAACACAATTTACCAGTAACCGGACGCAGTACCACACCGGTGTTAATTCGATTAATACATACATGTACGAGTATGTGTTATTTTTATAAAACATATTTCGTATTAACTACACAATTTCAGCACATATTATCAAATAACACGTTGGCTCATTAATTAATAATACAAGAAATTCCTACCTAAAATCGAAGCCACGATCTTACGTACCCATTTTCAGTTAGTTTATTACAATTATATAGAAAAACCAACATTTACAAAGTTAATGGGAGTGAAAATAGATGTTTTCTACTGAAATTTATCGCTCAACCCGCTTATAGGATTACAGTACGCCGTAATGACGCTTTTATAAAAAATGTTCGTTCACAAATTGGCAAACTTGACGGGGCCGTGACCAAGTGATATTTTAGCGCCTTAAATTCAAATTTAAGTTTAAAATATTTGAATCTCATATCAATATAGAGTTACCACAGGTACTGAATACATTTACAATATTTTATATAAGATAGCTGTAATTTAGTTTATATTTCCTCGCTCTGGTAAAAAGGGGAAAGGGCGGCGTTGTGTTCTGTAACTCAACACACAATTCCTTCAGAATTCGGCGGAAAGTGGGGAATGAAACGTGTTTTAATATGAACAGAGTGTCTTAACACTAGATTCCTGTGTTCTCTTTGTCTATCCCGCTATGTGTTGGAATCTGGATACGGCGTGAAGCAAAAATTGTATTAAAAGATAAAGAATATTTTAAGTTTTGCTTATTTCCCGTAAACATTAGCAGACTTTGTAGAGAAAATTAAATATAAAGGCAGTCCGTTGTCCTTTTTGTGTACCCATATCTAGTTACGAAACTCAACGGAGATTGAAGTCACAACAATTTCATATGCGTATTTTTTTTAGCATTACATATGTATCCTGTACCTAAACATAGTAGAGTAGGCAGAGGGAACTGGGAACGTAGTATTATGACACTTCGTTCACATTAAAAAAAACTTCCGTTCCTCAGATGAAAATCAATGCCGAGCTTTGCCATATTACGAGAGGGATGAAATTAAAATATTTCATTTTCTCGATTAAAAAACAAGCCCACAACCTGTCTTGTTTACACTTACACGCTTTTGCTCAACTGGCCTCATGAAATATAACTTCCTCTTCCTGTTTTCAATCATTATCCATATGGATATTTCAAATAATTTAAGATTCCTATCTGTGTAATGTTACCTACTATATATTTCATATTTCGAACAGCGGTTCAAAGCTGCCTATGAGATAATAGCACGCTATACAAATTTAAGCCGATCTTGATAGCTAATAGCGTTAAGGAAATTTGAGATCAATTTGATCTCATAATATAATCGAAAATTTTCAATAGGATGAGGATTCTGGAGCTTATTACAAATTCCTTTATAACTTGATATTCGGTTCAGATATCTAAAGCTAAATGCTGTAAAGGTTTAAATAAAGCTGAATGATTTTCTGCGATGCACTTGAGAATCACTAGTTTGGTAATCAATCAATCAATAGTGATTTGTTAACAATCATCTAACATACTAGATGGTTGTTTTGTCTAGATGGTAGAGTTGCCTTTTGACGTGAATACGTCTATAAATTTGCTACCATACGGGGACAATCCCAAATATCTAATGTTAACAAAATCAGGACATTAAAATTAATATTATATTAAAAATTTCGAGTACGCTGCGAATTGGTGCCCTAAAACCAGCATTAGTTCTATACGTGGAGGTTGCCAAGAGCTTATGTCGACGAACAGTACGGATATGGACATCAACGGGTACTTGATAGCATATTCTTTCGTACATTATTATTATTGGTTATAGGCATATAGTATTGGTTGTAATAAATGATAATAGTTTGTTAGAAAAACAGCGTACGTCGCGCTGACCGTCTCCCCAAGATATATAAAAGATACTAGAAATAACTAAACTATTTTACTTCTGTACGTTTATTTTTATATATGTCAAAAAAAAAGTTATAAATCAAAATGATAACCAAAAAGTAAACAATATAAAACCAATGTAAATTGAAGTCTTTAATTTAACTTTCTATTTTAGTCAATCAAGAGAAGCAATCAGACGTAACAATATCTCTTAATTAATTACGCTCAAAGATGCTCCGATATTGAGTTGTTTTAAATGGTGTTCGATATCTTAATAAAAAATTTAACTGAACTATTATGGTTGTTAACAAATTTTTAAAATTTTCAATTATTATATGTCAATGGATCGACAAATGGTTTTTTGTGATAATTCAAAAAAATATTTTTTAAAGTAGGATATGAACTCACAACCATTGCGTTCAACAGATACATCTGGTCATATATACTGTTCTAAGGTATTGTACAGTCACATTAAAATACTCAATAAGCACGGCAAAAGCAGAACATAATGAAACAAAAACAATCTACGAAACGTTTAAAGCGTCTGTCATTGTCTCGACGAGGGCATCAATTAAGCCGATGTCGGTAATGGGGACACTATTAAAAAGTAATTTACGTTTGCTACGTAAAGCTTTCCATTTCGTTTGAGAAAAAAAAGTTATGTGTAAATACATTTTGTCACTCTGGTAAAAGTCTAATTAGTTGTCATTCTGGTGTTGTTTCAAATTCGGTCGGTATGTTGTTATAGAAATGTTTGACAGTTTCCCTCTATCTTATGCTATGGGAAATTGAATATGATTATACATTGACTTAGCTTCACATTGTATCTCGCGCACAGCAACCCTGTTATACGCGGGATACAATGTACTTATTTAACATAAGGTTCTAGGAACCTAGAAACGTAGTGTTAAGACACTTTCCCCCTTTTCCGCTGAATTTTCAAGGCATTGCCTGTGGAGTGTCGGTACTCAACGTTGCGCTTTGTCTTTTTTTGAAAACACAAAGCGCGATGGCGGCGAGCAAATGAAATTACTTCATACCCATAGAGTAGAAATCGAACCAACAATCTTCACGCTTACAGTCAGACGCAATGCTGCTGCGGCATGAAAGCCCAAATATGTATATTTTTTTATATTTGGCTTAATTGAATACAGGTGGCGTACCTGTATCCGATTGTGAATCGAATCCTCAACAAATTCGGTGCACTAATAGCTTACATTTATCTGTGAGTAAATTTGCATACATTAAGAGTTAAATGGGATTTCAACCTGTGATAATCGCGTTTACAGCCAGACACATCGCCGGTACAGGAAATCGGCTTACCTTAACAGTTAGTTGGTAGTAATACTAAATGCTCTATTAAACACTCAGTGCGCCATTTAGTTATTGGTTATTCCATTATGTATTAAGCATAATTTATGTTATATCTTTACAACGTAGCGCAGTTGGGATTAACTATTTGATAATTACTAGACAAAGCAATAATTGTGGGCTCTATTCCCATTTGGTAAAAAGGAAGCTTCAATCAGCTAACAAACAAGATTTCTAAAATAACCGGAAAATGGAGATCAGTTTTTTTTGGCATAAAATTCATACCGTTTTAGATAAAAAAAAGAGACAAGTCTTCCTTGGGGATGTCAGTACAATCTGTTTCTCTAAAGACAATGCATATGAATAACATTTTCACTGTTGGTCATATTGACTTAAAAGTGTGTTCAACGAATTACGGTTTTCAGATAGGCAAAGGAAATCTGGGAACCTTATGTTAAGACGCTCTGTTCCCATTAAGACTCTTCTGTTCCACTTTCCCCTGAATTCTAGAAGTATTGCGTTTTGAGCAGCGGGACTTGATGCTAGGCTTTGCCTCGTTACCAGCAAGGAAATAAAAATATTAAGCATTTAATTTCTCTGAGTGGGCGATTCCCACCATCATCCTATATACTTTTGCACTCTTTTGCACCTACGCCACGACCTTGTGCTTAAGAGAACTTACATACGTATTTTAATATAAATATTTCCTTAAGAACATACAAAAAGTACAAAAACATGCCAAAAAGTTCAATAGTAAAAATTGTACCCATCGACGGAATTTCAAATAACGATCGCTTTTAAAAGAAAACATAAAATTTATTTTTATGCAAAAATTTCATCAAAACGATCTCGCCATATGCGTCATATAGCGCAGGCTGCACCTCTGTTTATACTCAGGGTTTTTGACCTAAAATATGAACATGAATATATAAAGTTACATTAAATCCAAGTAACTCAATAAAATATCTCTTTTGTACTCTTTTAAATGTCTCAATCTCATACAGAATAGACGTTCTTAATATTCATCTTTCATACATTTCTGTTGCTCGTTCCAACCTACTGGCTCCGCTATTCTGCTATTACCTTGAAAATAAGCTGAAGAAACTCATACAAATGACTAACGAATTCATTCACGTTTTGGTTTGCTCGATTTTGAATGTAGTATAATAGTTGAACAAGTGATTTTGCATGTTACAGGCTCCATTGCTGAAATTCTTTCCAAATAATTTAGAAAAATATAGAGGATGTGTGTTTTTTATTGTTTTTTAAAAAACTTTACGGTTAACGTTAAATGAAACATTACGATTTCTAATAATACCTATACAATTATTGAATTATGCATGTAGAAAAAACAAAAAAAATTAAGGGTAATTGTGGTTTATAAAAAGGTTTGCAGAAACTACATAAGCTTTTGGTACTTGCTCTATATTCCTCCCTGGAGCTAAAAGTTTACTCCTTTCGAATGTCATAAAAATTGGCACAGCGGCGTTGTTCATAAAAGTAAAATAGACTTACTCTAACAAAATTGTGGAAGTAAATATTTTTTGTAGGTTTCCTCTTGCTTTATGTGACAGTAATATTTTAAACGGTTTTCCCACCCACAATTATTTTCTGAACATCTCATCTTGGAATTTTTGTTAGTTTGGTCGAACAGAGTAAAATATTATATACATATTAATTACAATAACGTATTATTTACCCTTATTGTCTATTCTGAATGTACAGATAAGTATACTCGTAAGTTTTTAGGATTACGTAACTTATAAAAAAAAAGGAACCCGTCCGTCTGTCTGTTTGCCTATTAAGAGCCTTTATCTCAGGAACGCTTGGAGATTTCGAGTTGAAAGTCAAACCATCGTTTGTGTAGCAAAAAGCGTCGACATTGTATTTCCGGTTAACTTAGAATTATGAAATTTGTCAGCTAGCATCCACAGGTAGTACATATTTCAACAAAAAAATTGAAGACTATACATTTGTTGGTTAAATTCTAAAAGAATATTTCATATTAGAGCCTTAAAAGGGAGCAAAACTTTATATTAAAGCCAAGTTCAAGTGAGGTATCAGATAAATGGCTCTGGTTAAGCTAAGCCTGAATTTTAGTAAAGGCTCGAGACCTCCAATTTTTGTTCGGAAGCCTCGGTGAGACTCACGCTTGGTTTTATTTAAAAAGATCTACAATTTCGAAAATTGATTGATTATACATATATTCGAGAATACATTCTCTAGTATATAAAAATATAATAATAACGATTTTTGTATTTTTTTACTATTTCATAGTTAGTAGGATAAAAATGTACATAATAATATAAAACGGATTTAGTAGGTCTAAATGTTAAGCCGATATAGGAAATAATATGTGAAGATTATAGGACAATAAGGGCAGTATATTTTTTTATATTAGCTTCGCATGAGACACATCGTCCTTTATTTTTCCCCAATTTTCTAGTTGCGTGATAATTGGCGAAACACAACGCCGCGCCTCATCTTGTCACGTTCATCGCTTTAGGACATTAAAACAATTAAATAATTCATTTCCACGAGGCGGGAATCAAACGGTGACCCATTACATCTACTACTACTACGGCCTTAATCTTATTTTATCTTCCAACGATGTGTATTAATCATGTAACAAGTACTTTGTGGACACGTTTATGAGAGCTAATGGAAATAACAATTTTTTGCTCGAAACCTATGAAAGGTTTGCAGAAATTCTTATCATTTAAAACGAGTGTAGAATTTAATTCGCGCTGCAGCTGTGCGGCAGTGGAGCGTGGAGAGCGCATTTTACGTGTAAATTTACACTTAAAGATAGAAATGTATGAAGTAAAGAGTGGACATGTTAAAAATAAAAAGTGATTGAAGTGGTAATAGCTAAAATTATGCTTATAGTTTTGATTTAAGTAAATGATGGTAAATGTTATTTTTTCTATAGCTATTAATACGTTAATAGAAAGTCGTATCTTATACAGCATTTCCGGGACAATTTACTAAATTAGTTCTACATTTGGGTAACATTTTTTTTAAAAGACGTAATATTTTGAAAATAGTCCACTCACCCCTATGTTTTGATAGTCCAAAGGTATATTCTATATTACATCACGTAATATCAATCGCATTAGTTTTAACTATACCAGCTGGTCTATAAAATTGGCTATAATTTTAGTTTTTTGTCGTAACAATGTGGTCAGGGCGGATGTGGTCATTGCAAAGTAAGATTAGCATCTTATCTCTACTGGCTGACAGCCTGGTACTACTCATGTAAGGGATTGTAGGTTTAATTTGGTCGGTCCAATACATGAGACATCGTTCTCGCCCTCTAGTGCCTTCCATTCAACTCTGTACTGACAATAATTTACGTTTTTGGTTAGAAGGCAGAAAGTAACTTTGTAATTTGACTAATTTATAAAATGTTGTATATATTCCTTATCAGGCCAATCATGGCGCAGCGGCACGAAGTGTGACTGTAAAACCGACTGGTTGTGGGTTCGATCCCCACTCGAGGAGATGAAATATTTACTTAAATTTATATTTTCATTTCTTCGCTCTGGTGTCGAGGCAAAGCGCGGCGTTGAGTTCTGCCACTCAACACGCAATGCCTCCAAAATTCGGCAGAAAGTAGGGAACGGAGTGTCTTAACACTAGGTTCCCTCTGCCTACCCTGCTGTGTGCGGGATATAGCGTGAAGCAAAAAAAAATATATATTAATTTAAAGTATTTCGTTTCATAATAAGTTTTTGCTTAAGTCATTTAAATAATAATGTCATTAGAACACAAAAATAATCAAATTTGAAAATATAATTCAAGAGGGCGAAGCCGCGAGTTGCTAGTTCATAATACGTTTAAGGCCGAAGGTGAACAAAATAATATACCAGGTTGGAGATCTGCCTGAAGAGATCATACTAAACCGTTGCCTTAAAGTTTCTGTTTGAGCTTAAAACATGAAACCGTTAAAGTTCAATTCAGGTTCATATTATGTTAATATGAATTATGAACACATGTTGAAGACGAAACTGGGTATGTTGTAACTTATTTATGAGACCGTCGATGAGCGATGATTTGTAATTTATATGAAGACGTACGGTAGTTGTAGGTACAAATTCGCTGAGTTTTAATTAACAATATAAGTAGTTAAAATTATCTGTTTGATAATGGAAAATAGCCCGACCAGACGTGACTCAGGGCTTGTGTTTGTGTTATTGTAAATGGGACAGGTTGTGGGGTCGATCCTCACACAAGGAAATAAAATGTTTCATATTTACAGTTTTTCCCCTCAATATGCCATGCCTCCAGAGTGCGGCGGAAAGTGAAGAGCGGAGTATTTTAATAATAGGTCACTCCTGCCTACCCTGTAGCTACATGCGGGATACAGCGTGAAGATATTAATAAAAATAAAGGAAAATAGAGAACAAAGTGATTTATCACTAAGTTTATTATATAACTATCTTTACAACCAATTTCGTATGATATTAAAACATTTTATTTTCAATTATATCAAAGAAATTATTTTTATATGGCAATATAAGTGGATGAATATTTCTTCCGTTGTATTTGAACCTATCAATTTATTGAGTTCTTTCATAGCGCAGTTGATAATTTCCTCTCAGTTATGGTAATTGAAGGCGACCCGTTGCCTTTAATCAAAGGTGATATTTGTAAAATAGGGCAACAGGTTAACTAGAACTGCTTTAGAGTAGAAGATATCGAGATTATGGCAAGATAATTTAAATATATATGAGGAAAAGATAGTAGAGTAGTTTTTGCGTTTGTTAAAGGCGAAGGTAGTAGGTTCAATTTATGTCAGGGCAGTGAGATTGTGTGAGATTGTACATTTATCGATTCCCATTCCTTCCTTTATTTAACTTCACTGCTCGAGTAACAAAATATCATCGCCTTAGTTTGTCTGGTAGCATGACGAGCATGAGGCGTATAATTTTCAATCGTTGAAGTGATGCATGAGAAACTGAGTGTCATAAAAAAGGTTCCCCCTGCCAACTTACTTTTTTTTATCTTCACGCTGTATCCCGCAATGAGAACGTATATTGTTAAGCTACTTCGTTTCCATTTAGATACTTCCTTCCTCCACTTTCCACCGAATTCTGGAGGCATTGCATATTAAGTAGCGGAACTCAACGCCAAACTTTGCCTCGTTACCGAAAGTATAGAGAAAAACTTCGGAATCGAAGCCCATATCCCTGTCCCATATTTAAAAACATACATTTTTATATGACATCATGACACACGTTAAAAGAGAATATTCAAAAAATATATGCAAAAAGTGAGCTGCAACTAGTAAAATGCGAGATGCTCTGTATTCACGCGTTAACATGAATAATACCTTTAGAAAATCGTGAAGTCGTGGGTAGTGTTTACGGCGACTACGGCACACGTGTCGGTAGCAAAATGTACAGAAATAGTGCTGTTTATATGGAAAAGATTTGAATTTACATATTTATGTTTTCAATTTTCAATTTAAATATTTCGTTTTATTTTATTGAGGCCAGTCGTGGTGCAGCGGCACGAAGTGTGACTGTGGGACCGACTGGTTGTGAGTTCGATCACCATTCGAAGAGATGAAATATTTACTTAAATTTATATTTCCATTTCTTCGCTCTGGTGTCGAGGCTAAGCGCTCGCAGGCTAAGTACTCGACACGCAGTGTCTCCGGAATTCGGCAGAAAGTGGGGAGCGAAGTGTCTTAACACTAGGCTCCCTTTGCCTACCCTGCTGTGTGCGGGATACAGCGTGAAGCTGATTTTTTTTTGCTTTATTTTATGTTTCTAAGCAGCCATACTTATAGATTTATATTTTTTAATAGAAAACAGTGTTGTTAATCATGACATATATATTAACCAAAAAATTACTTTTAATTAAAATCTGTTGTTTTATAAAAGTTTAGGTAGCCGTAAGCCGAGATCCTTATGACCTCGGCTTTTTATCACGCGATTCGAAGATAGTATGCAGTACAGCATTACGAACTCTTTTACGACCTGCTTGCTGTAGCTGGTTCATATCAGTCTTGAATTTAAACCCAACTAAACTTGTTTAGTTTCTCTTCTCTCTCTCTCTCTCTCACAATTTATTTTTATCATTTTGACGCATTTGGTGAATTTGAGGAGCTCGTACTCTAAACCCGCATACGCAACTTTTGAACGAAGAATATTAAATATATTAAATGTTTAAATAGTTATTAACTATACTGTACTGTATTATATAAACCATAATATATTATTAACAATGATAAGTAACAAGCAATTTGCGATATAATTTATAGCTCTATAATAGTACCCGTTATTGGCTCTTAAAGCAATCGTTACTGAAATCTGCGGTCGTAGAGAGAATAATCGTTACAGTTGGTGTTAGATAGAGTAGAGGATGTTGTTTTAAGTCTGAAAACTTAACTCAAGTAAAGTCGCACTCGGGGACTTTAATTAAAAAAAAGCTATTTTTTTTTCAGCTTGACGCTTTAGTCTTTGCGTAGTAGGGTGGGCAAAGGGGGACCTGGGAACCTATGGTTAAACCACTCTGTTCCTAAATAGACACTTCTGGAACCCGCCAATGTTTATATCTAAAACTATTGCAGCAAAATTTGTTCTTAAATCGAGTTTTCTATCTTTTCTTAATTAATGCATATTGAAGGATTTGTAAAAAACTAAAACTACGTAAAAAAAGCTGTACGGATTACGAGAAGCAATTTAAAGTTTATAAATAGGGATTCATTAAGCAATGCCTTGAACTTCAGATAAAAGACGAGGAGCAACAAAAGGTATTTGACTTACTTAAGACTAAAAAAAATGAAATAATTGAGCATGACACAGTGGAAGAAGGTCTGACTGTACATGACACGGTTGTGAGTTCGACTCGCACTTGGGGGCTTACAATTATATTTAATTTATTTTCATATTCTCGCTTCCTTCAATAAATTAAATGAGACGTTGATCTCTACTTTGAAAGTTTAGTGGCAGGAGTAACGGATTGCCCTAACATTAGACGATAATACCGTATTAATAACGTAAGACATAAACGTTAACTGATTTAAATAATTTATTTATATTTTTTACATTTTTAAGGCGTTAATTTACATTTAAATTACTTATTTAGAAAACGTATACAAATTTGAACGTAGCGGGACTCCAACCCGCGCCTCCTGGAAACCGACTACGCACTTCGACCACTAAGCCATACCTTCTATATTGGTGAACGTAGCGGGACGGTACGGGACGTAGCGGTTTCCAGGAGGTTTGAGTCCAGCTACGTTAAATTTTTTATACGTTTTCTAAAAAAATAATTTATTAATATGTAATGTCGTGATATCGTTCGGGAAGCAGATACTTTATTAGCGAAAACAAGATTATAGACATAATGGCATAATGGCAGTAATTTCTGTTCATGACTGGCGGTTCATCCAAAAGCGGGTTCCCCCTTATCCTTATTAGCATAATATAGCCTAAATATACAATCTCTTTACACAAATTGTTTAATTTAGTCTAAAGTTTCATCTAAATCTGATTAGAGGTTATTGTGGAACAAACATCCATTCTCACAAACTTTCACATTTATAATATTAGTAGGATTTGCTTTAAAACTACCATTTATAACCGAAAACTGACAACGCATTAACATATTATTTACAAACAAATATATTTGGAGATAAAAATATTTTATACGACGAAACTCAACTGACGTGAATTGAACTCATTCGGAACGATTTAAATTGACTAGGGAACCAGTTGACTTAGTAGTAGTAGTTCGCTTTGGCGTTGTCATAGCAACGTGTACATTATAAATTCGTGATAGTATGCGTGATGTTTTATTTCTTGATATAATGCACTTTACAAAAAAGTTATTCATATATAGAGAGGCCAGTCGTGGCGCAGGAGCACGAAGTGTGACTGTAAAACCGACTGGTTATGGGTTCGATCCCCACTCGAGGTAATGAAATATTAACGTAAATTTATATTTACTAAGTAATGAATTATTATTTACTTATATTTTCATTTCTTCACTCTGATGACAAGGAAAAAACAGGGCGTTGATTTCCGCCAGTAACACGCAATGCCTAAAAAAATCGGCGGAAAATGAGATACAAAGTATCTTAGCCCTAGGTTCTCTCTGCCTTTGCTGCAGTGTCCGGGATACAATGTGACTGATTTGATTTTTATATCTATCCAAATAGCAGTAGTTCTATTAAGTGCCTAAAGTTAGATAGCTCAAGGTAAACTAAATTCCAACTGTAATAAAAAACCTCTAAAACTAAAAGAATGGTTCACTTAACTTAGATAAGTTGTCGTTGTTAGATAACAACGAGACTATAAGACCTAGGATGTATTTTATTTCATCAAAAATATATACTTCCATACATACATTATTGAAAGGTACACAGCAAATATCATAAACTTTTCGGCAATAGCTGAACTTCGGTAATTACACCCGCAGTAAGCGGACACTTCGCCACATTTGGTGAAATCAAATACAGGCTCTAAGTAAATATGTTGTTTGTATGGGGATCTTGGAGTGACTTGATAATGATTATTGTTTTTATTTTGAGCTTCTCGCTGTTTGCCGCATATCGTAGAGTAGGTAGAGGGCACCTGGAGACCTGATGTTAAGACTAAGATACTCCGCTGGAGACATAGGACTTGGAATGGCGGAACTCAACGCTATGCTTTACCTCATTACCACAGCGTGGAAATGATAATTTTAAATATTCCATTTCTTTGAGTGGGAAACGAACCCACGACCTATGGCCTCTATTCAATGCCTATTAGTTGACTGTATTTACACGCAGTTGACGTTTTGACAGGTAGGATGGGTTCCCCTGTTGAGTTACTGACCAGTCGTAATAGCGGCAGAGGCCGTCGTGACGTAGCGGTACGAGGTCTGATGATATCTACTTAATAGAAAAAAATATTTCCTCTGTCAGATAACAAGATAAAGCGGGGCATTCAACACGCAATGTCTCAAAATTGGGCGGAAGGTGAGAACTGAGTGTCTTAGCACTACATAGTTACAAGCGTGAAACTAAAAGTAATTGTTAACAAATTTTAAAACATTCAGATCATGAATTTTTTAATTTGACTGAAATTATAAAAATTGAGCAGTATTTTATTGAAAATATAGAAACCGAGGAATCTTACTCTTATTTAATTTTAATTACTAGATATAAATTAATTCAAAAAAATTTAATTCTAGTAGTAGGTACTTTTTAATAAAATACCCTAATCTCAAGCAATAACACCACACACCATAAGATTTCACATTAGTTTGAATTCCAATAAATTATAATAAGCATATGTAATATTACTCTGAAATAGAATATTAATATTATTTTATTTTGTAATATTATTTTGAATAATAAAATATTAATTCAACTGCACAAAGTGTGACTGTAAAATCGACTGGTTGTGGGTTCGATCCCTACTCGAGATTATGGCACTCAACACGCAATGCCTCCAGAATCCGGTAGATAGTGGGGGATGGAGTATCTTAATACTAGGTTCCCTCTGCCTACCCTGATGTGTATTGCTTTGAAATATTGCTAAACGACACAAAAGGGTGAAACAAGGTCGTAATAAAACCGTCACCAGATATTAATGTCCTCACGCCATACATCCGACAGTACTACAAAGGGTATGTGACCTTCGCACCCATTAAATGCCTTATAGAATTGCAAATTACAGAGATTTGGCATGTGAATGTTGTTCTAGAAATGAAAAAATATTTTTATTTTTTTTTGTTTACATACTAACGCATTTTTGGTTAGCAGAAATTTGTAAAATTCTTTCTACTGAGATGATGTTGAAGTAGCGTGGTGGTTTGACTCCTGCTACGTTCAAACTTTATAAGTTTTTAATTTTTTTTACGTAATCCGTTGCGGAAAACACCATGCAGTCGAAAAAAAAACCCTTTAACACCTTATTATTCTAAAATTTCCTTACCCATTTTTTGTAACATTACCTAAAATTAAGTACTTTTCTATTATGAAATACTATTTCAATATTAGTTATAAATACTTATATATAAATACTTTTTTATATTAAAAAAAAACCAGTCATGTTTAATAAGCTCCTGTAGCCCCTTTATATATACAGTAATGGTACCAGGTCACTCTGACGCTCGTTTGCCTTATCTTGTCAATAAAAAACGTGACATACGTGAAGTCGGCCTCTGGACTGCAGTCATTCTGGCATGTAAATTAGATATTATTAGAAACTAAAAATTTTGCACCACTCGTGGAGTAGGGGTGGTGGTGACTCAAGTGTTTGACTGTAAACGTGACTGGATTTGGGTTAATATTTTAAAAATATAAAAAATAGATACATTCTATCAGATTATACATGGATCTATATATAAAAGCCCGCTATTTTAAGCCTCTAGAGCGAGGCGTACTGGAAATTTGAATAATGTGTTCATAGCGTGATGGTCCGCAGTTCTAAAGCGCTATAGATTTTATCATCTATCTTCAATTAATTCAGTACCTTTTAAAGGAAACAATAAACTTGGTTTAAACGATTTTTACATTATGTGGATTACAATTTGTTAATTGATTTGGGGTTGAGATGTTTTATTATCGTCGTCAGTCGTGTAGAGGCACAAAGTGTGACTGTAAAGGCGACTGGTTGAGAGTTTGATCATCACTCGGGGAAATGATATATATATTTGAATTTATATATCTGTGGGTGTCGAGGGTGGTGTCGAGGCAAAGGGCGGCATTGAGTCCCGCTACTCAACACACAATGTCTCCAGTATTCGGAAAGTAGAAAACGGAGTGTCTTAACATTAGATTTTCTTTGACTACCCTTTTGTGTGCGGGATACAGCGTAAAGCTGATTAAATTTAATTTTTGATTTTAATTTATGTTTTATAATTCAAATTGTTCCTCGATGGGTTCTCTAATTTATGTTTTATTTAAATACACATACGGCTTAATATTAAACTTAAGATATTTCGTTTCCCATTTTCCTTGGAGTTTTATGGCATTGTGTAGTGAATGTTCGGCGGAATTTAATGTTGTGCGTTTTCAGATGATGGAAATGAAATAAATTTAATTTAAATATGCACTCGAGAGGGAATAGAACCCAAAACCATCGCGATTATAGTCAAATCGACTCCACCGATCCACTGTGTCTTGATTCCCTATGAGTATTGGCACATAAATTCTATAAAAAAATATTAATATTATTAAGCAAACTATCGTTTCATAGTTACTCAAAATAATGTACTTTCATACGCCAGTATTGTATCGAACTGTAAGTTACGTCATTAATAGCGTTAAAACTTTCAAGTTAATCCCCAACTTGTTCCGTGAAATATGATCTCTGTTGGGTTACAAGCGGAGCTCTAACAAGACTTCTTGCATTATTCATTTATCATTCAAGAGCAAAAATAGATTTAGTTCAGTCTTGTTTTGAAGCGTTTAGTTGAAAGTTCGTTATATTTCAACATTACATTTAAATTTAACGTTTATATTGATAGTTATTAACTTACCCACTTCTAAATAAATAAACTCAAGGAATATTCATTTTCGAACTAGCTTTACATACGGCTTTGCTCTCATGTTCAAATGAAAATTTTTAAGAGCATTTTTTTCGTGATGAAACGTTTTTAATGCTCGAGGCAATTATGATAGCGGTACAATAAGTAACATCGAAACGAGTGACGTGTTTTTATGAAGTCTAACTTTAACAGTATATGGTAGTATATTTATCGCTAACAAACATAAAAGTATTTGTCAATTGGAACCGGTAGTTTCTGAGATTAGAGCCTTTAACCAAACAGATTCCTCAGCGTTCTAATACTGTTATAGATCAAAATAACGTTTCATATTCCTTTTGCCTAGTAGTTTGTGCCTATGTGAAACTAATGGATATTGCTAGCATACCGGAGACTAGTAAGTTACCATTTATAGACTTGGAACAAAATATATATATTTTAACCCAAAATTTTTTATATCAATAAAATCACATTAATACAGGCAGCAGTAAATCCTTACTTCATTACTGTTCCAAATCTTATCTCTTCTCTTGGCGCTGTACCAACACTTTGGTAATTCGATAACCTTTGATTGCGCTGCAACGCTTAAAACTGATCTTGATTTATTATTATGAGACTGACGTAAGTTGTAGAGTTGAGATTGATACTATTTGCAAAAATACGATAATGGATTGAATTTCCAAATAGGGGAATTGTTTTTGTTTATCTTCACGTTGTGTGTCTTAGCAGGATAAGCAGTGGTAACCACGTCTTGAGATACTTAATTCCCCGCTTTCTGCCCTATATTCAAGACTAAACCTATTATTATGACCCCAAGCACAGCCTAAATTTTCCACACATTGCGTGTAGAAAGGCGGATGTTAACGCCGCGGTTTGTCTTCTTACAGAAGCGAGGAAATAGAAATAATTCATACTCCCGTGTAGGACTACCACCCATACTCGTCACTTTTAAAGTTAGACGCTGTCCTGCAGACTCTATAATGATGTAGCTATGTGTATGTATGTCAACCTCTAAAGTTCACTTCACATCTCTCTCGTCACCTCGCACATACTACGTTATATATTAAAAACCACAATTACCCGTAACGCTTACCATGTAAAATATATCTCACTTACTAGAGCTAGTCAGATGTTTTGGCCTAATGTTAAATTCGTAAGGATTTACTCCTATACGATAGTATAAAAGCAATATACAGTAAAGTAACTTTTGATAATTTTTTATTGATATGCATAATGTATTACATATATATGTGAATTTTTATATCAAGACTAGACTGACACGTTACTCTATCTTCCACACAATATAAAAAGCAGACTGATAAAACTGACATACGAAACTTAATGTTTAGTATCCATTTTTAGCTCAATTTCCATATATTGTTTTCATGTGTTGGCGAAACTCAACGCCTCGCTTTGTCTTGTTACCAGAGCGTATTAAAATACAAATTTCTCATTGTGTCCTGGCATTAACTTTGCTTTGCTTACCCAGCCTCATGGCTGGGTAAGGTTTAAACATGGAGCTAAATAAACTAAATAGCCATATTCAAACAATAAAAAAAATAATTTTGAAATGTTTTATCTTATTACATCTAAAACGGACAAGACTTCCTGTAAGTTCCTTTTAGAATTAGAATATATCTGGTTTTAGTAATGACAGCGAGTGATAATCTTGTGGGACAGATTTTTTAACATATCGGCCCTATCCATATTATAGGTCCATCATATTGTCCTAAATGTCGACAAATTTATCAACAACCTTATAATTAATTTTCTAGGCTAATCAATTTTCCTTTGCCATATCATAAAGACTAGATAACAGATACGCCCTTTTGTGGTAGATGGCAAATACTTTGTCTAATCTAATTTGAATCGTATAAAAAATTGCATACTATTGAAAGAAATCGAACCCACAACTTCTATTACCAATCAGTTCCAACCAGATTAATTAAACAGTATAAATTCAAATAACTTCTAGATCCTAAACACAAACGGTACTAATATCATTGTATATTAACGCTATCATTGTTGTATGAGCCATCCATACAACCGTCGATCAAACATTGGAAGCAATATTTGTCGGTGTCCACGTTATATTGAATTATGACTGATTTTCAACGCACCTGGTGGCTGTACCCTTAGGTGTTTACGTATAATATATTGAATGCGATGGTCATCAGTTCACATTCTACTTTTGAAAATGTAGAGTCATCGTATAAGGATTCATTTCTACTAGGGAAAATGAATATGTTGTTTTTATTAATTATTGTTTTATTCACTCACTAAGTATAGGGAAATATTTAGAAACGTATAAGTATTTTAACGTTTGGAAAACACCCAAAGGTTTTATATTTATTTAAATAAATCATCAAGAATCATCTAATGAATTTAAATCACTATCATCTGATACTTATCCATAGAAAAATAATATATATCATGTATATGTTTCTAACTCTCAAAAGGCATAAATGTACTGAATTTCTTAGTTTTATAGAAGACTGGTTTAAAAATAAAAGTCACTCAGTTTAAAAGCAAATTAGAACATATTGAGGGCACTTCAAGAACAACTTGCGGTTTTACACTTGATAAAGACAAAATGATCACAGAAAGAGGATACAAGTTGACTACTTCTAGTGTGTAAAGTAGAAAACAAATGCGATGTGTACATATTGTAGAGATTTTAGAAATTTGATATGATCGTGGTACAGAGGGACAGTGTTGCATTATAAGCACGAGGGTTTCGAGTTCAATTCTTTTTACAGGAATTAATATTTTTGTTTCCTCACTTCATCGTAAGATAAAAAGCAATGTTGACATCGGTTACTCAACACACAATGCCAAACCTAAAATTCGTGTTTTGACTGTTCTTTTTAAGGTACGAGATGAAGGTGTGAAGCTGAATTAGCAATTATTATAGCGCGGTAGTTTGGCCCTATGTTTCACGATCACGATTTTTTTGTATTATTAGTATAGAAATAATAATTTTAAACTTTAAAAAAACAGTTCGAGATTGTATCCATTACTATCGTAAATAACATCCAATTTCCGTCAAAATTATGCATTCATTTTTATACTAATAAGAATATTATGTTATTATCTCCATACAGGCCTTTAGTGAGGAAGCTGCGATAATGAGATGTCATCATACGCGATCTTTATCTACAAATTGAAAAAACCGAGGTGAATACTAAACGATAAAACGATATTTGTATGTAAGAAGCGGTTCTTGAATCATCTATTGTATATCAACTAATCTATTGGTTATTGCTTATTATAAATATCGGATGTTCTTTTTTTTCTTACTAGCTCTTGGTAATTAATATTACCAAATGATGAGGTATATTTAAATTGAAAGGACTGTTCTCATCAATTCAAACACGTTATTGTTCTAAAGGAATCAGAGCTGCTTAAATTAGGTTCCTAGGACCCATCAGCCTACCCTGCTGAGTGCTGTATATAGCGTGAAGTTAAAAAATATTTTCATTTTTGTTAAAGTCGTGTTAGTAAGTTATTGAAACTAATAAGTACATTTGAAAGGTTTACTGGATTGGACACTTTGATCTGTATCTACATTTTAAATTCCTGAAAAAAAATTAAACGTTAAGAGAAAATAATCCATGATGTCTTGGATCATATGTTAAAATGCCGGAACATTTTATTTTATATTTTATCTATTATGTTAATATTTAATAGTGGTACTAATACTTGCGTCTTATATATAAAAATAAAATTTACTTAATATAAGGGAATTTACTATTTACTTTGCACACAATACACTGTTTACCAGGACTCGACAGAATTGTGAACTTTGAATTGCTGTATAAATATTTTGTTCTATCAGCGAGATGATTTGGCAGTACGAAATTAAGGCTGCGTAAAGTATATACTATATTCGCGAAAAAAAAATTTAACCTCCTGGGGCCTTGCGTAGTAAAAATACTTACCCTATAAACACATTCACAAAGGAAAACTATAATATGCTGGGATTTGAAAATGTAATAATATTAAAAAAAAATATCACAATAAACCCCCAGTCTCCCTTATTTCTTCCTCCTCATTAAAATACTTCCGTTCTTCACTGTCTAGACTGATCTGAAGACATTGCGTGTTGAGTAGCAAAACTCAACGCCGCGTTTTTCCTCGTTACCAGAATGAGGAAATGAAAATATTAAATATTTTACTCCCCATAGTGGAAATCCAACTCACAACAATTTTACAACCGAAAGCTTGTGCTCCTACGTCACGACAGTCAGTATTTAAAGGATACAATTAAAAATATATTATTGCGCTTTTACTATGTAAGTAACATTTATTCAACATTTCGGAATTTAGAATTTTCAACGATCATAAGTCAATACTATCGTTCGCAAAACACTTTTAAAAGTGCTTGTATGTTCTTTAGAATCATGTGTTTCAAAGCAAGGACATGCGATACGTTACGTATATACGTTATAGATACGTATGTAACTGTAGTACAAAACTTTTACTGGATGAAATTCTTTTGTATATTACAAAGTATTGGAATTTCTCCCTTAAATTTTGTTTATAAGAAATTTGATTAATTTTTAGTATCCCGCACATAGCAGGGTAGGCAAAGGTAATCTGAGAACCTACCTTGGAATCATGCTTTTATTTAAAATGTGGATATAGAGTTTTGTTACTTTACAATTTTGCCCGATTGTCGAAAATGATTTCCACTTTAAGTTATATGTTAAATTCATTCCTAATTTTATGTGTGAAAAATAATCCCATAACTATTGCTTATTTGGTAAGACCACACTTCTTTAAACCTTTTTTGGTTTCACCTTATAAGTCGTATACATGTGTTATAACAACTATGTTACGTGGAACCCAACGCCCAACCAAGTCTAATCGAAAATGAATCCACAACTTAATGAAACTAGCTGGTCTGACGCCTATAAAAAACAAAAGTTAATATTTTTGATCAAATACTAAGACCAAACCTACTTTCACTGAGCGTTGAGATACACCAGCCTTAGTGAAACCATATTGTTTGAGTATAAAAAATGGTAACCCCATAATATAAAAAAAAAATCAGCTTCACGCTGTATCCCGCACACAGCAGGGTAGGCAGAGGGAACCTAGTGTGACACTCCATTCCCCACTTTCTGCCGAATTCTGGAGGTATCTGGAGGCAGAACACCGCTTGACACCAGAGCGAAGAAATGGAAATATAAATTTAAGTAAATATTTCATCTCCCCGAGTGGGGATCGAACCCACAACCAGTCGGTTTTACAGTCACACTTCATGCCACTGCGCCACGACTGGCCCATAATATAAGAAAAATATATAAATAAAACGCTGAAAATATGAGAAAAAGAACCAGTGCGTACTAGTCAGTATTTTACATTTTTACGATTGAAATATTCTTTATACCTTTTAAAATATTGTAATAGTGTACAGTACTACATATTTCAGTATAACGTATCATATGTGTATTAAAAAAAACTATATGACAGTCGTGGCGCAAATGTTCAAGCATGCGGCTGTAAATGTGACAGGTTGTGGGTTCGATTACTTCTCGAGAAAATGAAATATTTGTATCTTTCTGACTCTGGTACCGAGAACAATGCGATAATGAGTTCCGCCACTCAACACGCAATGTCTTCAGATCAGGTAAGAAAGTGAAGAACGGGAGTTTCTTAATGAGAAGAAAGTAATATAAAGAAAGAAAGTAAAAAAAAGTTTGTTGTAACGTTTTCTATTAATATTCTTATTGTTTCAAATCGCTACTTATTACAGTTATTCTTTGTGAATGTATTTATTGTAGGAATTTGAATATTTAATCCAAGTATGAATTTCATGAAATTATTATCTTATTTCATTATTTGATATAAAATTAACTTCTTAGAAAATGAGACTTGTTACAATTTGCCCCTTGTTAGGGGCTGGATGAATTGGCTCAAGCCTAGTCATTTTAGAAAGATATATTTTATTATTTATAAGCTATTTTCTAGTTTTTCCATATGTTCTACAATCAATATTTGATGTGCAACAGTAAAAGAAACATTTTTTTTTATTAAAATCACTTCACACATAAAATTTTCAGCGGCATTTGCTGCGCAAGCAAGTGTTACGAGCGTGCCTCTTTCTGCCGAAAGAGGCTTTTTTGGCTTCTCGTCCAGATACTATATTTTTAGATTTCTGTACGGTTGTAACACCGGTTTCATCAATATTCCATATACGCGACACTGTGAACTTGTACGTTTGAAGCTGTCTTTGGTATTTCTTAAAAAGGTCCTTGATTTTTCTAAAAAGTCATCGTTTTATTGAAAGAGTTCAACTACAGCGAAGTAGCCTCTGACGTCCGCATCAACAATCTTGGATTTCTTTGTGTAAATTTTAAAAACCCATCAATACGAGCTATCTGGTGCTTATGCCAGGAGGGTGAAATATTTTTGGCACTAAGTTCCACACTGCACTGGTAAGTCAATTTAATTACTTCGCTAGAAGAATGTCAACACATCGTAACAAATATGCATTCAATTTTGTTATTTTTCAACTATGAAAGCTAATCTGGGTTTTAAATATCCAAAAGCAAGGACTCGAGCTCCATTCTTCTTTCGAATATACCAGAAGAGCGATATATGACGAGTTCGAAAGTTTCAGCTGCTTTTCGAATGATGCATTTCTTTTCAGAACTTCAGTTGCATCCAATTCATACACATCTTGACTTTTTGATGTTTTGTTCGTCTTTCTTTTATCCTGAAAAGATGTATAAAAATTGGAAAAGGTACTATTTGTTATGGTGTGTATGGGTTTTTTATCAATCGCATAATAGGAAAATGGAACAAATTGTAACATGTTACAATTTTCCCCATGGGCTTGTTATAAAGCAAATAAAGATTTATTTATATAGCTTAATAAATATTTTATCTAACACAATTAACAAAATATAACATTAGTTCGATTTAGTATAAAAAATCAAAATTTACATAAGTACTATAACTTATTATTATTATTATTATTATATCTATTAAAACAAAAACAAATTCCGGAGGCATTGCGTTTTGAGTGGTTTAACTCAAAGTGGCCTTCCTTTAGTGCCAGAGCGAGGAAATGAAAATATATACAAATAATAATTGATTACCCTGAGCGGGGATCGGAACCCAAAACCGTCGCGATCGCAATACCTACGAACATTTTTTACCTACGAAGCTTTTCATTCATATGAAAAGCTTCCAATAGCTATGTTACAAAGTAACCAACATAACGTCTCTCAGTCGGCAACTAGAAGGCATATTATTCGATGGTAATTTTTATTATCTACAACTGAGTTGCAATTCGGGACATTCGACGCACGCGGTAATACCCATTCATAGATTTATGTTATGGAGTAGGTACGTGCTTGTCGATTTGTTCAATAAAGTAAGTAAAAATTTTCCATACAAAAATCGCTTACTCCCCAAGTAAGCGATTTTTGTATGGAAAATTATATTTGATTTAAGGTAGGTAGGTTAGTACAGTGGTATAGCTGTGAACGTGATGGTTATGGGTTCGATGTCCACTTGTTGTATTCTTTGAGAGCACTCTCTCTGCAGTTCATTTAATTTAATGATGTTGGTCATAATTATCTCTTTGAACACGACGTTTTTTGTATTTTTTACTGTAATGAATACATTGTTAACACAACATTTCTTATTGCTCTGAATAAAACTTAGTGAAATTACATAGTGATTGACAGAAAACACACATACAGGCGTTTGGGGCAGTGCCCTGTGCCTACTTGGGAGGGAATACTGCCTATCCTAAGTTGATTAAATAAAAGAGTGGATTGTATAATTATATATTGATATTACATAACAAAAGTACCCCGACAATAGTAAGTAAACGGTAGTTAAAGTGGATTTAGAGTAGACTTGAGGTTAGAATAGTAGATGGAATTGAAGTGAGGACGAGTGAACGGTTGCCCTGACCGCCGTCGCCCGCACCCTCTGCCGCCGCTCCGTCACCGCGCCTCGCTCTAAAGGTGCGCGGAATGATGCCCACGCGCAACATCAGGCGCTATGTCGTCGACGCAGGCGAAATTAATGGACTTAAAAATTTCTAATTCGACTTGTATGTAGGTAAGGATATGTAGGAAAGATTAAGAAAAAGTTCAAGACCTCCAACCTTTGTACTGTGATCGAGCCTGACTCGCGCTTGTCTGGTTTTTTATATAGATATTATTAAAACTCATCAACTCATATATAAATCTAAAAGAAAATGTCAGGCAGAAAAACTGATGCGTGAACCAGTCAGCATCAGTCAAAGGGGTTGCCATGGAAATCAGGTTCGACCGCTGTCGCTTATACGTAACTGAGACAGAGGGATTGCTAAAAAGGTGTAGGATAAAATAAAAAAAGTTTTTCTAGGACATTTCATGATTCATGAACAACACTCGTTGTAATATTCGATTCTTTTCTTTAATTAACTTCACCATGTATTCAGTATATACTGAAGGAAGCAGAGAAAAATGTAATTTTTTTATATTTATAATTAAGCGGAAAGTAGTCAACGGAGTATATGCGGGATAAAGCGTGAAACTCTTTCATTGGTATCTATTATTTTGGTTATCCGGATGGATAACCAACAATTTTATGAACAGATGTTCATAAAGTTCTTCCTATAAATTTATTTCGTTCAGAAACATTGTAAGCAAAATGTATCTTCGTTTCGCACAAAGAGAAGCCACTTCCATCACACCTGAGGTAGTTTATGCGGACTTCTACTGCTGCTGCAATTTAATGCTTTTGAGAAAGCTCTCACTTTACTGTTTTAGAGGTGACAGTTATTTTCTTTGTTACTTCCTATTTATTTTTTAATACACATATTTTTTAAGACAAATTCGATGAAAAAAGTTTTCGGAGAAAAAAAAGGTACTATTTTACTCTATTTAATTTAATATTAAAAAATATTTATTTTTTTGCATTGGTTTCACCTTATAAATTGTAAAAGCGTCCTTGCACTAGGTGCTCTGCAGCTACATAGGGGAGATTCATCAAGGTCCTATTTTTTTCTCATATACTACGCTTATACGCTTGAATCGAAACAAGGTTACAATAATATAATTTATAGGCAATGGGAATGTTATATACATTCATATAGCAAATGTTAGGAAATCTTTGTAAGGACATAAAAACGTTTTATGTTCATATTGATTTAAGGTAGCCTATAAAAAAGCCTATGTAACTTTTGAGAGAGTCTAGTATGCAAGTTATACTTAAATATGTTTTACAATTTATAATTTTAATTCCAGATGCTATTGCGGTACAGTAGATAAGCGTGACGGCATACGCATCTCCTGTCGCGTTGTTGGTTCGATCCACTCTGGGGAATGACATTTATTTTTTTTATTTCCCCACTTTGGTAACAACAGATTGCACGTGCTATATCTTTGAGCGTTGACACATCGTTGAAAGTCATTCAATTAAATATTCTCTAGCAAAATGCTCTAGCAAAACATCATCTTTGCAAGCATGACAGCATCTTTTGTAACTTAATACGTAATATTTCGAATTCGGGAGAAAAGCGGAGAATGGATTCTTTAAGCTCTGAGATTTCTCTGGCTACTCTTTTATGCGAAATACATGTAAAAGTAAAAAAAAATATGGATAAAATATTTTTAGAAAAATAATAAAAAATATCGAATGAATTCGAATGAGATATTTTTTATTATTAAGTATTTTCAACACTATGAATAGTGTTGAAAATATAATATTAAATATATAAAGGAAAAAAAGACGCACAATTAAAAGTTGACATAATGATAAAAGTAAAATTACTGGCTTTGTATGGATCATAAACTTTAAGCGGAAGTAAATAAAAAAGTTATTGTTGGATGAAATTTGATGAAAACACCCACAAAATGGTCTGTTTTTTGATGACTCATAAACTTAAGTGTCATTCACTCGGTTAGTATTATTTTATTTGTGGCATATTTAATTTAATGTTCCAGTAATGACATTAAGTTATGTTTCACATCTCGTCATGAAAATTGTATGAAATGTATAGAAATTTCAGTTGCGGAATTTAAATTTCAAGCAATGCCTCCAAAATTCGGCGGAAGGCGGGGAACAGTGGTGTGTTGATGTGGTTGGAGTGTCTTAATACTGAGTTCCCCAATTTCCCTCTGCCTTTCTCCTCTAAAAAAAGCTAAAAAAACGTCTTTTATCGTTACGAATCTTTCCTGTACACATAATTCTTTAAGTAACACTTTTCTTTCAAAGCGTTAATAACAAAATAGCTAGTAGCACTAGTCTCTTTATATATTATAAGGATAGAAAAGTCGATTCTGTTCTTGATAGAAATAAAAAAAAACTTTTATTCCGGTTTTCATTATAGTTTCCCTAAAAAAAATTAAAATAAAAACATACACAAAATAATCTTAAATACGTAAATTTAAAATTATTTTACTAGAAAAAAAAATCTCTATGGGTTCACACTTGCATAATGAAAAAAATATGTTTTATTGCACTTAAATTAAAATATTTATATTTTTTTTTCTATCGCTTATTTTTAAAACACCATACACACCACCATAACACCATAACACCATACATAGAGAGTTGCATCCACGAACCCTGTACTATCAGCCACTGACTGACTGATTTAACGTCGGGCGGTACGTAATTCCGTGCTTTGTTGTCCTACCAGAGTAAGGCGATTCATTTTCCCGGTGGAAATCGAACCCACAACCGTCACGTTTACAGTGAGACACTATGCCGTTGTGTTGTGACGGCCTCTATTTAGGTTCATTTTAACCAAATACGAAACTGAGGTCGGTCTTAAATCCGATTGCCTCGTCTTATTTCATTTGCGGTACAAGCAAAACCTTTTGGCAAACTTCGTCTTCTTAATATTTAAGCCATTTTATTCCATTTAGGTTTGCTGAGAAACATTTTGAATTATTTTAAATTTTGTAAAGACAAAAACATATTTCATTATATTTTTGTAGCTGTGTTTAGATATCCGACTAAACGGAATCTTAAGTTTAGGTGAAACTCGGAAGGTCAAGTATATTTGTCATATTATTATTGTTTTTCTAGCATTTTTCTCTCTCATCTTCACGCTCTATCCCGCATCTAATAAAACAAGATAGTAGGCAGAGTGAGGGTAGGTGAAAAATCCTGTTGAAAATTGAAAATAATTTCATAATTAAGTAAAGGCAAGCGAAACCGCGTGGGTCCTTTAGAAAATTTTATATAAATGACGTTAGCAAGCGCGACCATTGTAAGTTTGTTTTCCACTCGGTTTCCTCTTCTTTTTATTCTCCCTCATTATGTTTTTTCTGTCTACCAGAAATACAGTATGCAACAAAAAATATATAAATATATAAATACATAAATATACAAATGAGCAGAGAGTGCAAAAAAAGAAAGAATACGAAGTAAAACTTATAAAAGTTGACAAACTTAACTTACGAGCTTATGTATTTTGTATGAAGTTAACTAACTATAAATATATTAGATGTGTTAAATAAAAGACTAAATTAAATTAGCTTCACGCTGTATCCCGCACAGAGCAGGGTAGGCAGAGGAAATATAGTGTTAAGACACTCCGTTCCCCACTTTCTGCCGAATTTTGGAGGCATTGCGTGGTAAGTGGCAGAACTTGAAGCCGCGCTTTGCCTCGACACCAGAGCGAAGAAAATGGATATATAAATTTAAGTAAATATTTCATCTCCTCGAGTGAGGATTGAACGCACAACCAGTTGGTTTTACAGTCACACTTTGTGCCACTGCGCCACGACTGACCTCATATTATATTAGTTTGCAATTATTTGTTTCTATGAAATATCTCTAAATTTTCACTTTACACATTTTTTCTTTGAGATTGAGTGGCTACTTGTCTTGATTTAAGTTTTACTTAAATCATAGATTTCTATACTTCTTCGCTTTTCGACGATAAATCGTATATCTATTATAGCTGATATTGGATATATACAAGTTTCTTGAAGTAGTTTGGAGTATTTTCAAGGGTAAAGTTGTAACAGATTGTACGTACTTGTCTTTTGAAATTGTATTTTATGGCCCAGGTATCAAAGTCTCTTCTCTAGTCTAGTCTCTCATCTTTATAGTTGGCCACATATATAATAAATGAAAGCGGTCGTGGCTCATGTGTACAAGTGCGCGATAGTAAATGCGAAGATTCTGGGTTCAGTTTCCACTTGGTGAAATAATATATATTCGCTCTAGTTGCCAGAGAGATGGGAAATGTGATAATAGCAATACAAATTTTATAATAAATATATTAGTACTACAAATTTTAGATAATTCAAATGCTACTATCCATATCTCTTATACTTATTTTTAGTGTCACGCTGTTCCTATCCCGCAGATAGCAGGGTAGGCAGAGGCAAACTAATATTTGACACTCCGTTCCACATTTTCCGCTGAATTCTAAAGGTATTACGTATTGAACGGAACTCAACGCTATAATTTGCCTCGTTACTAGAGCGGACGAATGAAAATATTTAATATTTTGCCTCGAGTGGGAACCAAACCCACAACATGTCGTGTTTATTTTCACACTTGTCGCCACGACTGTCCTCTTTATTTTTTAATACTTTTATTTTATTCTAACTAAAATGTATTTAACATTGTAAAAGTCAAATTTCGCACGTTCTTCGCAACTTGTGGCGCTCTCGGCTTATGTTTGAATTCCCGTGTCTTTTACTTGCGCCAAAATGTTCGAAGTATTTCTGTATTAAGTTTTTGGCAAAATAGCATTTGGGGAATTATTTACATCATGAAATATTGCTACTTGCTTTTAACTTTGTGATTTAAAATGTTTAATTGAAAAAAAGAGATGAATTCTATACAATATAATCACGTTACCATAGCTGTATTATATTATTATGTGCCTGTTGTAATTCGAAGCATATATGGTACTTTAAGCGACTGTGGGTTAAATTTTCACTCGGTTGAATGAATATGAATATAAAATTCAGTGTGGTGTTGAGTTCCGACACTCAACACGCAACGCTTTGAAAATTTGGTGGAAAATGAGGAACGGAAGTGTCTTGACATTATATTTATTCCCAGTTTCCTTTTACTTATCCTACTGTGTACGGGATACATTGTGAAGTTAAAAAATCTTATACATTCATCAATAAATAAATTTCATTGATATTTATAAAAATAGTACAAAGCACTCAAACAAACAAAAAAATCATTATTCACGTTAATTAGTCTTTGTGAAGCGCAAATACAAATAAAAAGGTCGTCCAAATAGTAATCTCCTTTTTGTTTGCCAAAAAGATACTTTATTCTTGTGAAATGTGAAAATTAAAATGGAATTATTTAATTGTGCTTTGTTATAAGTATTGTGTGTATTGCTGATTTCATATTTTTTATTGTTATTTTATAATAATTATACATTACAATAGGCCGTTGCAACGTGGCGGTTGTGGATTTGATTCAGTATTTTCTCATTCTGGTAACAAAACAAAAGTCGACTTCTAGAACCCCCTCTTTATGAGCACCCGCATTTTCTCGAAAATGGGAAAATGGGGTGTACCCTATATACTCCGTGGAGTATTTTAACACAAGGTTTCCTTCTCCTACTCTATTATATGTGCTATACAGCGTAAAGCTGAAAAATAAAAAAGGAAAATAATATAAATTATTATTCTATTATGAAAAAAACTTAGATAATTAGGACTAATTGATGTATATAAAACGGGCGCTTAATATAAATTAGCAATAGAGGAGTACATTGTTTCGAGGAATAATAGAAAAACATTTAGCGAATAAATTATTTTATATTTTCATTTCTCCGCTCTGGTGTCGAGGCAAAGCGCGGCGTTGAGTTCTGCCACTCAACACGCAATGCCTCCAAAATTCGGCAGAAAGTGGGGAACGGAGTGTCTTAACACTAGGTTCCCTCTGCCTACCCTGCTGTGTGCGGGATATAGCGTGAAGCTAATTTAATTTAATTTTAATTTAATTATATACCATGCATACATTGTAGTATACCTATTTAACCGGAGGGTACTATCCAGGTAAATTAGCTTGTATAGAGGAGTATGACGAGATGATTTCTCCAAATTCTAACGGGCAAGGGAAAATATGGGATTTTCCATTTTACATCTTAAAAAGTCTATTCGCTCATCTTTGAGATATTAGAAAAGTTTTAATTAAGTAAACGTATACGATCATAATTTGTGTTAGTCCTGCAACGGCGACGGCTTGTTTCTGTAGTTTATTTGTTTTGTTCAGGCCATCGTGGCGCAAAATCATTCTACTGTAAACGTGGACGGAATATTTGCATTTTCTGCTAACGAGGAAAATCACAGCGTTGATTTCACTCGTCTCTCAACACGCAATGCTCCCAGAGTTCGGCACAAAGTGTTCTATATTTACCGTACTATGAGCGGGATACAGTGTGAAACGAAAAAAATAATATTCACATTACAAAGTATTGTATTATATTATTAATCAGCCTATCGCCGTCCACTGCTGAACGTAGGCCCCCCTCATCGAGCGCCAACCATCCCGGTCTTGGGCTTTTCGCATCCATCCGACGCCAGCCACCTTCTTTAAGTATTGTATAACATTTCACTATAATAATATATAACTTTTTAATATATAATTTCTATATAATTATGTATAATTTTCTAAATAATTTGACTATAATTCTAATATCGCGTTCAAGAAACATTTATTGAAATCACAAAAACTTCAAATTTTAATTTTACTTAAGTGACACAACGAAGGTACAAAAGTACTCACAAAATAATTCTATATAGAAATATATTAAATTATTTCTAATGAAAAAAAATCTAACTATATTATAAACTAACGACCCGGTTGCGGCGTCGCGTTCTTGAAATACACATTTTTTTAGTCACTAACCTAGATTTTTTCATTTTTTAATAACATTATCAATTTAAAGACACTATCTATATTTTAAATAACCTACCAAGTGTGAATCGAAAAGGCACTCGATGGTTTCCCTGCTATCTATACTAATATCATAAAGCGGAAGATTTTGTTTGTTTTGTTAAGATCGTTGTTAAAATATTCTATGAACCTAGCAAAATGGTACACAATCTTACTACACCAGTTATGTTAATTGGAGACATTAACGTTGATATCTCACAAAACTGTCCGACTCATTGTCCGACTTTATACTCGGCGAGTTTAATGTATCCTATATTGAAACCTCTCCAGAAACGTTAGATTGGCAACTTTTAGCAGAAATCTCAAGGTATCTTGTATGTCATTTGTGTCATATCTTTCGTAAAACAGACCTATAATTTGAAAAGTTATATTGTATCAAAAATATATTTTTTTTCTTTTATCTTAAATAAAAATATCTTATTTTAAAAATATAACCAGTAACATAAACGTATTCACTTGCAATAAACGGCCGCGTCCAGGACACAGTCACACCCAAGTTTCTTTATTATATAGATATAATTTACTGTCATATTTAGGCCCACACATATCACATGGAGAAAAGGCTCCATATAATTTTTCATCACTTCTATTCATAGACATTTTGAGTTTTTTTATTTCCAAAGCTTTCCCACAGATACAAAAATAAATATCATTCTCAATGTGTATATTACAGATAACATTTTCGAATTCTCCAAAAATAATTTAATTATGTATTCATAATATAAATATATAATTATTTGTGGCGTTTAGTTCCTCCACTCAAAGACAACGTAGACGAAAAGTGGACAACAAAAGTGACTTAATGGGCATGGAATATCTTAACACTAGGTTCCCAGGTTCCTTCTGCATACCCTGCTATGTGTGGGATACAGCGTGAAACTAAGAAAAACAGTTTATATTTTATGTTCTAGTAAGCAACGTACGAGTTGCTAGTATGCGTATTTGGAGCTTAACAGAGTGACGAAATTCGGAGCGAAGTAACTTTGGTAAGCAGCACCAAGTTAAGTCCGCTTCCCCGTTGGTACACGGACAGATTAAAACTTTATATTATCTTCTTTGTATGAATTCTAAGTACTTGGTTTTGAAATAAATATTTGTGAAGCTTCTAAAGTAAGCGAAAATAGCAAAAAAGCAGTTTTTTTTAGTAATGACAGCTGTAATGGAGTAAAATTTATAATAAAAAAGAAAAATAAATATATTGGATTACAACTAGTTAAAAATTAACGACCAACACCACTCAATGCTTCAAGACATCATCGAAAAGTGGGAAACGAAATGTCTCGAAAGTGATAACTACTAACTTTGTTTTGTCTACCCCGCTATGCGCGGAAGTTGAGAGAAATAAAAAAAAGTACTTATATATTTGCAAATTTTTTTACAATCTTTTGTTTACAACATGACGACGAGCCCAGTTGTGGCGCAGGGGCACATAAGCACGACTGTAAACGCTAAAGGCGTAGGTTCGATTCCGATTCAAGGAAATGAAATATTTAATATTCACAATTTTTCGCTCTGTAACCGAGTCAACGCGCGGTGTTCAGTTAAGCCACTCAATACGCAGTGCTTTTAGAATTCGGCAGAAAGTAGAGGACGAAAATGTCTTAATGGGAACGGAGTATCTTAACACTAGGTTCTCATGTTCCCTATGACTACAATGTTATGTGCAGGATACAACTTGAAGCTGAGAATATCGTTATGTTAGCTGAAATGGAGTAACTATTCTGGGAAAGAGTGACTTCCTGTGGCGCGCTCTAGCGAGGAGAGGTAACATGCTTTGACACTAGGTTCCCTCAGCCAATATAATGTACTCCGTGCAACTAAAAAACATATGTAATTATTATTTACATTCTAAATGTATCACAATTTTCAAACCAGTATTGTTAAATTATAGAATTGGAAATGAGCAGCATTTTGTTGTCTGACTTCTATTGTTAATTGTATGATTGCAATTAACTGTGCATGCGTTTTGTATTCGATATATTTAATTAATTTATATAGGAACAGTAATGTAGTCCATCCACTCCGGCAGTTTCTGTTACAAAAAACTAAAATAATTGAATATTTGTTTTAAGTCGTCGTTGCCTATAACAAAAAGATGTCATTGTAAATGCGATAGTTGTGAGTTCGATTCCCACCCGAGGGGAAATGAAATATTTAACATTTTCATTTGAATTGGCCTGGTAACAAAACAAAACACGGCTGAGTCCCGTTACCATTTAACAAACCTCGAAAATTCAACCCGTAGGTTTCAAACACTCCGTTCCCTTTATTCTTACTGTATGTATTTATATTATATTTATACGAAAAGCATTTGTCAATCTGCGATCTTGCTCAAGTAAGAATCGAATCCACAATCATCGCGTTGACAGTCTGGCATATTTCTTTTCCGTATACAATTAAAACCGAGAACCTGAAAAATAATATTTCACATAAATTTGGAAAGCAATAGTAATATAGCCAATCTCTTTTATACAGTATAAGTTAATAAAAATAGAGTTTAATCAAAAACTCTAGTTAAAGATCACTCTGTTCTATACTTTCTACGCACCGGAGATAAACAAAGTAAAAACTGAATCTCTCTAAAACTTATTTATATCAATTTCGGTACGATTTGGTAATTATGGAATAAGCAATCAAGGAAATTATGCAACAGCACGCTTGATTTAATGTGTCCCAGTATTATGGACGGCAGTACGAATGCAGTCTATATAAATTTAAACTTTTATTTTTTTTATTTAGCTTCACACTGTATCCCGGACACGGCAGGATAGGCAGAGGGAACCCAATGTTAAGACACTCCGTTCCCCACTTTCTGCCGAATTTTGGAGGCATTGCGTGTTGAGTGGCAGAACTCAACGCCGCGCTTCGCCTCGACACCAGAGCGAAGAAATGGAAATATAAATTTAAGTAAATATTTCATCTCCTCGAGTGGGGATTGAACCCACAACCAGTCGGTTTTACAGTCACACTTTGTGCCACTGCGCCACGACTGGCCTCGTTTGCTTTTATTTTTAAAAGCATTGGTTATTCGTATTGATTAGTTTATTTCGTGAATGTGCCTGCAAATCTAACAAGGAAGTGAGCCAACTCTTGAGACCAGTAAAAACTAAAATTCCTTGACAGTGCGCAGAGGTAACCAAACTAGATTGTGGTTGTGGCTTATCATATCAACATACATCGGTAACTAATTCCCCGAACATCTTTAAAAATATTTAACTTTCATAATATTTAAACGTAATGTGTCTAGTTGTTAGAACTTTTTATCGTTGTAATAGACGTGAGTAACACAAAATCTTCTAGAGATTCAGAGGTAACAATATAAAGAAAGTGTTTGTTTCTTTTTTATTTGACTTTTTTATATTAAAATCTTAATAGAAAGGTGATTTGCGATGTTGATTAATTTGTGAGATCAATATAATTCGATAGATCGAACCCACTTCCGGCGGCCGATATGTTGAGTAAACGCACACTGCTCACAATCCTGTCTCGAGTATTTGGGACGTACAAACAAGTCAAACTATAAGCAAATATTACATACCCCACAGTTCCAGGACCTAAAATAGCACCACACACCTACTAAACATATACACAGAAGTAAACATGACAACGACTAACGCCATAAAAGCATAGCTTGCGTATCGCGAGCACACAGCATTATTGGCGTTGTTATTTATTTCGAAATACTCAGTGGTCAGAGCGCATGGTCGATTTCCAGGAGGCGCGAGTTCGAGTCCCACTACGTTCAAATTTTTATACGTTGTCTAAATTATTTTTTTTCTTTCCTAAGTGTGGAGTAACATTTTAAAAATGTTAAAAATATTTAATAGATAGTATTCTTTATTGCCAGACGATAATTCTTGGTAATTATCTTTGGGTAGCTTGAATGGTGCTTTTAAAATGTAACTGGTAGTCACTCGAAACTTAAGGCCCAATATACAAGCGGGTTTTTTTCAGTGGCCAACACGCAAACTTGTGTTTTCAGAGGGTTGATTTTTATATGAAATTTTATCACAATCGGACCAGCGGATTGGCTGTGATTACTTCATAGACAGACAAATGAACAGACTGTCTACCAAATTTATAATAAAAGTATGAATACATCACGATTTAAAATTAATGGTTTAAAAACTAAAATATGCCAAACCAAAACTAAAATATAAATTAATAAAGAATTTATTAAACAATTTTCACAAAACCACACAATTCCAAGTTGACAGGCGAGCAGCGCGTTTTACTAATGAAAAGTATCACGAACGTCGATTATAAAGAATACGGTTGCTTTATAACAAACAGTACCAAGAATGAAAATATAAAACTAAATATCTAATTTACGCCATTTCAGCGTAGATAGGAATAATAAGACTGCATGATAGTTACAGGTCCTTTTATAGCGCATAGAAATGTTGTTAGTATAACGTTGTAATCCGTAAATACATACAAACACAAATTCAATTCAAATTTAAATAATTTTATTCAAAATAAGAAGTTACATGCTTCATTTTTTGAACGTCAAATAATTTACCACCAGTTCACTCAAATTAATGCCTCAGACCTGAGAAGAACCGGCGCAAGAAACTCAGCGGGACTTATTTTTTTAAATCAATTTTAAACAAATAATATTTAATTATCTGTGAGAATGATACCTTTGAAACAGACTGGGGCGAGCATTTCATTCCCAAGGCGTGTTATCATTTACAAAATCATTAATTTGGTAATAACCTTTAACACACAAACGTCTTTTCACAACTTTTTAAAATCGTGATGTTGAAAATTCTCTGACGTTTTCTGGGATCCTATTGTAAAAGCGTACACATTGTCCCATAAAACAATTATGATTCGATGCAACCGTGTACAGATGCACCAAGATTAAACCTATTTCTAGTGTTAATATTATGACTGAGGCCAGTCGTGGCGCAGTGGCATAAAGTGTGACTGTAAAACCGACTGGTTGTGGGTTCGATCCCCACTCGAGGAGATGAAATATTTACTTAAATTTATATTTCCATTTCTTCGCTCTGGCGTCGAGGCAAAGCGCGGCGTTGAGTTCTGCCACTCAACACGCAATGCCTCCAAAAATTCGGCAGAAAGTGGGGAACGGAGTGTCTTAACACTAGGTTCCCTCTGTCTATCCTGCTGTGTGCGGGATACAGCGTGAAGCTAATTTAATTTTTTTTTTTTTAAATTTAATATTATGAACATCACCAATTTTGGTAAAATTATTAATGTTTTCCTTAACATACATTACGCAGAAATAACCTATTTTTAAGAAAGTCCGTTCCACCTCTCCAGATATATACATACGATACGATATAATAAAATTATATTACAATACAATATATATTTTTTATTTATCGTGTAATTGTACGATCTTATTAGAGTTTCACTTTCCCATTTCATGGTGACAGGCACCACAGGCAAAGAGCTAGTTACAAACAATGAAGAAGAGTGTATAATAATGAAGAAGAACGAAGTGATTACGGTCCACGCTTATGAAGATGTGCCTTACGTGTGAATTGGAGGGTTGGTAAGAGTACTGCCAAGGACCATATCGATCACTTCATTAATTTTCTAATCAAATGTTGTAAATTTTAACAGCCGGCTGACTTGCATTTAGATTTAAGGGGCAAATCCAGATTAGAATCTTAGCGAATACCGCACCAGAATATTGTGGGAAATTTACCCTACTGTGTAGGGTTAGAATAAAAAATACATTTTTAATGCCTGTTGTCTTAATTTTTCTTAATATTATTTAAAATGTTATAATAAATAAGATTTCTAAATTCTTATGATTATAATATAGCCGAAATATATTTGAGAGAGATTATTTTTTTTTAATTGTATTATAGTATGGTTTATTTTCTATAAAAACTTTGCTGTGCTTGTATTTCGTTAGGTTAGCCGCACTAGCACTCCCGATCGCATTTCGTCTACTAATATTTTTGCCTCACACTGTATTCTGAACTGCCTATTAAATATTTAAAAAAATAGATTAAAAAGATTTAATTTTGGTTTCTATTCCATTTCATTCATTCATCAGTATTATGCGGACCGTACATTTATGAGTATAGATTTGAAGTGGACGTGGCAGCCAGTAATTGCATGCGGTCTTGTTTCCTTACCGATGTAAATGGAATTTTGTGTCTTTGAATGATAATTGATTGAGCTTACTTAAGGTTATATATACTTCTATTGTAAGGCATTTTAGGTGTTACTTTTAATATCAAAAATAAATCCCAATAAAAATCATCATGAACATTTACTTCTATCAAAAGATGCAAATAGTAGGTCTAATGGCCCTACATACCTGTGCATATATGATAATTGTGAGTTGAATCCCAAGACTATATAAATTTTACAGAAAGTGAAGTATAGACTATTTAGTTACTAGGTACTACTACTATCTATATTTAGTCTCTGCCTACGCTGCTATTTGCACGTGATGTGTTAACACATTTTCTTAAGCAGAGGGATTTGAACCCGTGTTAAAAACGTCTAAGCGCTCTGACCACTAAACTATGGCTTTCTATCAAACTGCCTCAAATTTATTGGTCAAATCCAATAATAAATAAACAAATAAATCAGCTTCACGCTGTATCCCGCACACAGCAGGGTAGGCAGAGGAAACCTAGTGTTAAGACACTCCGTTCCCCACTTTCTGCCGAATTCTGGAGGCATTGCGTGTTGAGTGGCAGAACTCAACGCCGCGCTTATCCTTGACACTAGAGCGAAGAAGAAATAGAAATATAAATTTAAGTAAATATTTCATCTCCTCGAGTGGGGATCGAACCCACAACCAGTCGGTTTTACAGTCACACTTCGTGCCGCTGCGCTACGACTGGCCTACACTAAATAGAATATGTCATTGTCATGCGTAGCATCTAAATATTTCAAGCTAGCCACGAGGGCGAATCCGAGAGGAAGTGTAACTATAATTAGAAGCAAACGAACCACTAATAAAAAGATCGTTTAGTACAAAACGTAATGTAACATACATTCGTCGTATAAAAGGGAAATAAATTGTGGCATTTTATCATTGCGGCGGAACGTTTGTGCGGAACTCACAATTTAGTTAACGACTCCAACAACAAGAGTGCAATGAAAACTTTACTTCAATTACTCGTCTCGACTGTAAATTTTCAAAATTCAACGCTTTAACTAGTATCACAGAACTGAGTAATTTGCGGGCAGCTTGGTTTTACACTATAAGGCTGGATTCACACTGTAGTGCCCGTTACGATTCGCCCTCAGTCCAATCTCGAATTGTTAAAAATGTTCTTATAATTTTTTTTATGAAGACTACAACACCAGATATATGAACGAGTTGGTATATAGCTGGTCTTTAAGGTGGAGGTGCATGTGCTTTTTATAGGTAACCATAAAGGCACACATACTATTGTTTCGGTCAAGTTTCGGTCCAATCACGTATAAAAGAATATTTCTTATACAAAAAAATGTTGGACAGAGAAAAAGCCAAGCCGAATCCAGCACTGTAGTATAAATGCTAAAGTGTCTTTGGTGGATATTTTTTGGTCACACATGGAAAAGCTATTTGACCCTTTTTCACAGCTAGGTAAAGGGAAGCTGGTGGCTGGAAGCCAGTGTGTGTTGGTTGGCGGAACTCAACGCTGCAATTTGTCTGCCAAAGCGGGAAGGTGAAAATAATTTAAATATTATTCTTTTGTGGGGGAATCAAACACCTCGCTTTGAATCTAGACTCTCGCGATGGTCTCGAGATAAATGACAAAATATTTTGTACCTTCTTCAGTATAAGAGAAAATAAACATAAATCTAACTTTAAAAACCAATGCATCTTTATTTCTAAAGCTTTTATTTACTTCTAATACGGTGAAGCAAATAATGAATTAAATATATATTTTAAGAGTACTGTTATTGTTTGTATGGAATTAAGTCTTGTTCGTACATTTGTAGGAAATAAAAAATATTACACCACACTCTGTCTCTTACATGTTCAACGAACTGTGTTTGAGAGGACACCTTTTATCCTGAAAGTGACTTCATTTTGCAAAGTGTTAAATGAAAATCAAGGCATAAGCTGAAACAATTTGTTGTTTTTCGAAGCATATTTTTTATTATAAGTAGCGACACAACGTCTCACTGTAAAGGTAGTGTGTGTTAGTTCCATTTTCAGTCGGGGAAACAAACTATTTTCAGTGTTTCGCTCTGGTAAGAAGACAAAACGCAGAATTGAGCTCCGTCACTAAACACAGAATTTCTCCAAAAGAAATGTGTGAACATTTTGCTTCCATCTTTTTAAGGCTTTTTACTTTGCTTATCTATACATATAATAAAACAATAAAAATATATTGTCTGTACATTTAGTATTTATATAACCACTGCTGAAGCTATATAGCGAATATAGCTTCATCAGTAGGTAGTGCGGATCATCTATTTTTATTAGCACCTAAAGGGAAAGCTAATACTACCGTATATAAAGAAATTCCTTGTATTGCTTTATTGATCAAAAATATTTTATTCCGTAAGGTCACTTTTATAATCTATGTAAGTATTTCGTATATTAATACGATTTGTATATTGATTTAGTTCAAATTATTACACATTCAACTCGGACGAAATCGCTGGCAACAGCTAGTCATATGATAAAACAAATGCATACAGGGTGTGTCTATTATGTCGCTAATATTTTACAACTTGGACTCAACACTATGCCCTACTTGACTCTTCAGTGACTCTAAAGCAGTTCATTGCTACATTTTACACATTCTAACTAGATTTAATGGGAAAGAAACTCCTTCAAAACACAACACAAGTGGTTAAGCGTTTTATTTTATTACGGAAATGTATTTTTTTATGGTTTAATAGTATGAGTTTAAAAATATTATTTTAAGTTTAACCTCTTTTGTGGTATTAGTTATGATATAATAAATAAAAAAACCTAGTATCAATGCTGTTATTATTATTTTTAACATTTTTACTGTTTTATTGAATTGTAAATTATAATTTGTGTTACTTTAAATTTTAATATTTTTAAATATTAATTTTACGTTGATAATATTGATAATTTATCTGGTTTTGTTTAGTTATTTTTATTAATATTTTACGTTTACTTATTATTTTTCTTCATTTTAATTACTTAAGTATTTTTCTAACAATAAGATTTCTTCTACTTATAATTCTTTATCGGCTTATTTTAATTATATAGGCTTATACTTTCTTACTAATCCTGTTGAAAACTAAAAATAATTTGATGAATATATTTAATAAATGTCAAATTGAGAGAGATCTTCGTCACTTTAAGAGATTCTCATTGCGTGAAGAACTATAGATATATCAATAAAGCCTTTGACGTCAAAACAAAAACAAAACAAAAATACTATCCAGTATTGAAAGATTTTTTCTTTCGTTACCGGATACGGAAATGTTGAATAAAGTGTTTGTCAATAGAAATGGGGAAGGATCAGACTAAAGACGCTATGGTTGTGGGTTCGATTCACATTCGAGTGAATGATTGTATTATTTATATTTAATTAATGATCATTTTCCCGATTAAACATTTATTTAAATTTATATTTTCATTTCTTCGCTCTGGTGTCATCACAAAGCGCGGCGTTGAGTTCCGACACTCAACACGGAAATTAAAGAAGGATACATTAAGGAATACAGGAATTATACAATATATACATAAATAAAGCACAGCTGTAGTGTTATAGTTTATTTAAATTCAACTTGTTCTCGCAGGCCGTTATAAATATTTAGTATTCTTCAACACTTTTGTTTCTCGAAGGATTTACAGTGGAAAGTTTACCATTACTTATGTAAATTATGGTAAATAATACACATTATCTATACCGTGGAAATATGTAAAGGTGGCCTGGTTGGATTTTATTAAATTTTGTTTCGTCCTTCTGTTGTTTATTATTAATTAACTAGGTGTAATTAAAATATTCGTCAGAATTTAAAAAAATATTAAAATCCTTTTTAAACAATTTTAAAGTGTTATTAGGAAAGAAAAATACTTATTTAGAAAACGTATAAAAATTTGAACGTTGCGGGACTTGAACCTGCGCCTCCTGGAAACCGACCAGGCACTGATAACTAAGCCATACGTTCTCATCAAGCTACGTCGAAATTTTTATACGCTTGTTACGCAGCGCAGTAGGTAGTTTTATTACCAGGACGAGGAAATTAAACAAACCATTCCTCTGAATGGGAATCGAACCCACAACCGTCGTGTTTACAGTCAAAATCTGATTCTAATAACATATAGTAAATTATAATAACACATTAATATTATTAGTGCATTATAAAGAAAAATGTGTTGCCCGATAAGCGGTTTAACTTAGAAAGCTTTATATAATATAAAAGAAATATTTTCAACTGATCCATCTAAATCACTCATGCTCAACAAATAATTGGATTAAAGTTAGCAAAGCCTCATCGATTTCAATTCTATTATAGGTCATCTGTTTAATAAATACGATTTTAGAAGCTCAACCTCTAGTTCTAAGCAATAGGTACTGTACAAAGTTTAACATTAAATTGATAAATTATGATTTTAATGAATTGGCCATCGACTCTAGGATCACAAAATAGATTATTCTAAAAATTATGACAGACAAAGAGTTTCTAATATTTTATTAATTATTACATATATATAATAAACAACCATAGCGTAGTGCTAAGACACACCGTTCCCCACTTTCCGCCGTGTTCTGGAGGCATTGCGTGTTGAGTGGCGGAACTCAATGTCGCGCTTTGCCTCGACACCAGAGCGAAGAAATGGAAGTGTAAATTTAAGTAAATATTTTATCTCCTTGCGTGGGGATCGAACCCACAACCAGTCGATTTTACAGTCACACGTTGTCATATTGAGATTTGAGAACAATTGAGAAAATGCAATGCCTCAAGAAATCTGTAGAAAATGGCGTAACTTAACACCATTATTAAAATTAAAAAAAAAACAATATAATACAATGGAAAGAGTTAAATTTCCAAGCAGTATTGTATGATTTAAGTAATTCCCCAAGTTCATTTTACCACAAACTTAATAAAGAAATACTTTTAGCATTTTGGCGCAAGTAAAAGACACTGGAATTTAAATATAAGCCGAAAGCGCGACAAGTAGCGAGGAACGTGCGAAATTGGACTCTAACAATGGTAAATATATTTTAGTTAGAATAAAATATATCTAGATTAGGATCTCTTAGATTGGGCAATAAAATATATGTATACGTAGTATATTGATCATATTACTTAAAGTGTACTAAGTTACAATTTCAAATTAATATAAAAAAATAAATTATTATTAGCATAGAGGAGAATTTATTATAGGATCGTCATGGCGCATGGACATAAGTGCACTGAATATGACAATGGAGGGTTCGATTTCCACTCCACAATCAAATCGTTAATATTCTCATTTTCTCGCTCCTTCTCGCCACTAAACACGCAGCGTTTCGAGAATTTGCCCGCAAATTGGGAACGGAACTGTCTTTATGGGATTGGAGTGACATAATCCTAGGTTCCCAGGTTCCCTCTGTCTACCTTCCAATGTACGGGATACAATATGAAGCTAAAAAATGTTATAAAATATTATAATTGTTATGACTTCAATCCTCACTTGGAGTAAAGATTTTCAAGTTACTGCTTTTATACTTTATTACTAGATTACATTCTTTTAAAAAAGCTGAAAAAAAATACAGTTTGATCGTGCGCTAAAAATATAAAATAGAATGGGTACTCGGAGCTATAAATGGTATGTGTGTGTTTAATGGTGGGCGTCAACATCAAATTTTGTCTTGTTACCAGAGAGGGGAAAATGAAAATTTACCCTCCCGAGTGAGAATTGAATCCACTACTACGTAATTGCGTTACAATTTTATAGTCAGAATCTAAGTGAGGTTGACAATTGGATTAAACTAACTAACTTAATCACTGTAAATTCGGCAGATATTTTTTTGGGTTAAATAAAGAAGCTACATTTTTAATATATTTTAATATAAAAATCCCCTGTCAAGCGTTAACTTTCTCATATATTTGTATAGGGACTAACCCTTGACACTACACCCCTAACCGGAAACATATTTGGGTAGTGAATAAATATTAACTTCCCTTACGTAGAGTACTAGATTTGCTAGTTACTTAATACACAGGCGACTCTGTTCTGAAAGAAATTAGTATCAATATTGCTTGTGATGTAACTTAGATGTTATAATTAATTACAGTACTTTTCTTAATTAAATTATATTATATTTTAAACAGTAAAAAAAAAAGATTTCTAGAACGTTGTTTGAAGCACTGACAAAATGATTTGACTTAGGTAGAGAGAGGAGCACGGACAGTAGAGGCGAGTCGTGCACATTTAAAGGGTTTTATATACACTCCATTCCCCACTTTCTGCCGATTTCTGGAGGCATTGCGTGTTGAGTGGCAGAACTTAACGCCACTCTTAGCCTCGACACCAGAGCAAAGAAATCGAAATATAAATTTAAGTAAATTTTTCATCTCCTCGAGTGGGGATCGAACCCACAACCAGTCGGTCTCACAGTCACACTTCGTGCCACTGTACCGCGACTGGCCTTGAACCTACACTTGGGTCATAAATCCCAGGCACTGCTCTAAGCTTCTTCAGCCTGTAACGCGATAGCCACTCGCACGGTAAGTCCATGAAATGCTTAATTTTTTCTCTTTTTCTCATTTCGATAACATTCATTTCTATTATTATAGTATAGGTACTTCAATAACGCATTAAGTTTAAAGAGGAAACTTAATACTTCCAAATTATAGTGATATTTAAGAATTTTTTAACAAAAAAGAAGAAAAACCTTAGTAGTGGCAGCTCCAGTTATTTTAGTCTCAAGTATCAGTCCGTCCATCGTGCGTCGTTTGCTGAAAGAATGTTTGGGCGACTAAAGGACACTCGACACTTTGTTTAGCTTCCTCTTTTATAAAGTTGACCACTGAAAGAAAAATTATATATAAATATAGGAATATGCTTTCATGTATTATTTTCGATGTCTACTTGAATCTGAAAAAAATGCATCCTATTCAATTGGATCAATTTATAAATATAAAAAATATAAATACTGGCTTATAAACACTGCCATACTTACGCACGTGATGATGCTGACCAACTGTACTATATCCAGTAAGCGGATTTTTTAGGCCATATTCAGTTTCACCAGCCACATAGGACTCCACCATAACACCAGCGCTAAAGGAGAATGAAGTGAGACATGCAAAGAGCCCATCGCTGAAATCGGTGTGGATTATTATACCATACATTTTTTTTAGCAGAGAGAAAAAAAAATACCAACTTCACGCCGTATTACGCATACAGCATGGTAGGTAGAGGGAACCTAGTATTAAGATATTCTGTTTCCCACTTTTCTCCAAATGCTGGAGGCATTTTTTTTTCGATGGGCTGAACACAATGCCGCGCTTCGCCTCGACACTAGAGCGAAGAAATAGAATAAAATTATATTTTAAATATATGGAGACCGAACCCACAACCAGTCGCGTTTACAGTCTCACTTTGTGCCCGTGCGTTTTTAAATTGAATGTGTATGACTGGTCTCATACACATTCAATTTAAAAATATACAAACAACCACAAACCACAATTATTATTATACTGCTTTAATAACATTTTGAGAGGCTTTTAATACTAATACAAGCAAGATAATCAGTAATGAGGTGTCGTCTCTACCACGAATATTATTAATTACAAAATACACAAACTAATTTATTATTCAAACACTGTTGTTGGTTCGCTGAATTTCGAATAAGGAGATGTTTATTTGTAATCTACTATGTTATTAACTGATTCGTTTGTCATTCCTCTATTTTTATAATACATTTTTGCAGCTGCAACAAATTTACTATAAATTTTCTCATATTCACGTGAATGTTGTGGTAACTTTGGAGAATATTTACAGACGAAAAATATGAAATAAATGGAAAGGCGGTTACAGAGTTAACGCTGTCTTATACTGTCTTTTGTGGACAGTATAGCTATATACTACAGTTTGATGATACACAATGCAGTGTTAGTACTGACGCTGTAATACGGTATAGAAACGTGGATGTTATAGAGGAATAATGAAAGAAAGGTGCATGATGAGGACATACGATATCCTTGTAGGATATTTGGAGTCACTTTAGCTGGTCGAAACTGCGATGTAACATACAATTTAGCAGGTACTAGCGAGGTTGTCACAGTGATGATGAAGAAAAACGTGCACAGATGATGTCGACAGAGTGCAAAAATACTATCATTTTTCATACATCCAGTACATATCTGTATTTCAATATATAGTATTTTCTTTAAATTTACACTCAAAACTACCTAAACAAAGTTGTGTATCCAATATATGGGGGATATATTGGAAATACGACTTCCCGTCGAAAGTAAAAGTAGAAGTGGTAACTTAGATTTCACGTTAGATATCTGGGTCATATTATAAAATATTCAACGTGATATTTATTTTAAAATAAAAGTTATACGTACCTACACATATAATTTTACATATCTATGTAAAATTGAAGACATGCGAGTGTAAACGCGACAGGTTGTCAATGAATCAACGCAATCCGTTCCCATAAAGATTTACGTTCCTCACTCTCCGCCGAACTCTGGAGGCATTGTGTGTTGAGCGGTGAACTCAATGACGCGCTTTGCCTCAGCCCCAGAGCGAAAAAATGAAAAAATAAGTTAAAATAAATGTTCATTTCATCGAGTGGGGATCGAACCCACGACCAGACGCGTTTACAGTCACACTTCGTACACCTACTGGCCTCCAGTATAAATTAAATTTCATATTAAAACGTCTCTTGAACACCACTCACAAGGAATTCTTTCTGCAAACTTTAAATTGCTTTTACAAATCGACCCATTTAACCCATTTCGCCTCATTTGGTTTGTTAGTGCGTGGGCGAATACTATTCGAAGTTTTTCTTACTTTTTTAATAAAAGTACCTGTTTTATTTGTAGGAGTCGTTGTAGCGCAAGGGCACAAAGTTGTGATGTAGCGCCACGGTTGTAGGTTCGACCCCACTCGGGAGAATTAAATTATCTTCACGCTTTATCCCGCCTTTAGCAGGGTAGGCAAAAGGAACGTAGTGTTAAGACACTTTTTTCCCCACTTTCTGCCAAGTCTGGAGGCATTGCGTGTTGAGATTATTATTTATTAATATCGCTCTAGCACTAAGGCAAAAGCCCGGCGTTGAGATTTTCAACACGCTATGCCCCGATGCAATTGGCGGAAACTTTATTACCTCAGGATTGTCTTATTAAATTTAAGATCTTAGACTTTTTATTATTACTTCACATTTCTGCATTTTGCGAATAGATAATGATAATGTTATCTGTTTTTTTTTTTTATTAAAATTTCATTTTCATTATATTGTAGTAAACTTTGTGTTTCGTTACTTATCTCATACAGTTTTAATTAAAATTTTTTAGGTAACATAAGAAGTTATTCGTTGGATTTGGGAACCCTTGGGAACCGTCCAAGTGTCCTTATCAAGCCATGTTAAAATTATTATACGTTTGTTATGTTATTCGCATCTAAGCTAAGTTAAATATTTAATATATATATATACTATCGGTATTTTACCGGTATTTAACCGGTACTGTGTAATAAAAGAAAACCTGAGTGAATTTATATAAAACTTCCAATACTAAAATTTGGCACAATATAAGTTGTATTTGGTATTGCTATTGTGATCTTGGCATTCTCTAAGTTGTTAAAATTCAATAACTAAATTGAATGTTATGATTTCAATGAAAATATCATGCTGTTTTAGATACATTTTAAAGAAATATAAATGATTGATAAAACAAAAAATTAAACGCTTTTAAAAAATGTATTATACTTTTTTCTCTGTTTAACATACCACCTTTCCATATTTTGTTCACACTTTCGAATTCATGATGCCTTGCTATTAAATGTAAGTATTAAATATCTCCTAGTGTAGTACCGAACCCACATAGTGGAAATCGAACCCGCAATCTGTCACATTTATAGTTGCACGCTTGCCATACGCTGCGCCAAGACGGCCTCATATAATATTTAATTGCGGTAATCAACTGTCACTTAACCTAAACTTAAATTTAACTCTAAAAATAGGTCAAATCCGAGATGGACTTGGCAGTAACTTACATTTATAAGTAGACTAATTTTGTACGAAACGAAGAACGAAAAAAGAAAAGTACGAAAAGTATAAAATTTGTAATGTAATTTTTTCTATGATATAAATACAAAAAAAAAAACATTTTACGGTTATTTTTCCTACTGCAAGTCCTCACTAATTTACAAAGTAGGTACCTACTTGATAATAATGAGCTAACAAAACCTCCAAAAGTAACTTGTTAAGTTTTTCTTAAATAATGATTGCAGTTCCGCTTTTCAGTTCAAAGCCAAACGGTAACGCGAGTGGACGGAATGGATTTTATGTTTCCTTTGTGAAGGTAAAAACAAAGATTTTGAAAGAAAAACAAATAGCTACCGGAAATATATTTTCTGTTGCAGATATTGGAATTTTAAGAAGCGATTTTTTCATCGAAGATAGAGAACGAAACGGTTTTTTTAATGAAAACAAGCACTAGATGAAACAGTAGGTTAAAGGTTCCCAGGTTCCATTTGCCGGCTCTGATATGTGCGTGATACAATGTGATACTAATTTACATCAAATTATTTATATATATTTTATTTCAAGTTCACAGGGGACCTACTCCAGGAAACCTGTCAGGGAAGTGTCAAAACACTACATTCCCTAGACACCACCACCAATTTTCAAGCTATTGCATGTTGATTACCGGAAATAATGCCGAGCTTCATCTTTTTATCATCATCATCATCATCATTTAAGGCGCTACTGTCGCGGAACCTTGATTTGGTAGAATATGTAGAATATGTCCCCAATTCATCCCGCCACCCGTCTATTTCTGGATTTTTCTAATCTATTTATAGGAATAATATAATAATTTATAATAACAATTCATCTTTTTACAACAACAAAATATGAAACTAATTTATTTCCCCGATCGACAACGAAAATCACATCCGACGTATTCATAGTCAATAGTTGTTCTATGGCGTCAAAACGGTCTTAAATTTTAATAATTAAACTAAATTTTAAAAAAGTTTCAAAGTTTTAATGGCATAAACCAAACTACGCAACGTATTTCAATTTGTCACACCAGAGGTATAGAGTGAATTAAAAGATACACCGTGAAGATAATAATAAAAAAAAGTTTTCATACTTTAGTTATAGCAAAAGAATAGATAGACTAACACTGGCTAGCTACCTAGCTGAGTTCTTTAAATTTATAAAACTTAAAAAAAAATAAAGAAAATATCACAAATACCCTACTAAAGTTCTCGAGTAAAATGGCACAATAAAGTTAAAAACCAACGAAGATTTTAAAAAATCGCCATCTATTTATTCAATAGGACGTGTAAGTATTAAATATGTTCCTCATACAGCCCCCATATAATGCGTTAACGCTAAATCGCACAAAGATATTTAACGACGCTCAAAAACGTCCCCCTAACGAGTGGGAAACGCAGCAGATTGTAATGTTTTTGCTAAAGCGAGGCTTGGACTTGTAAATGGGAAAAATATTTTAGAGTTTCGTATCATTTAAGGAACTCTTATAAGATCTCTTTGTAGCCTGTTCGTCTGTCTGTCTGTCTGTCAGAGCCTTTAACTCCGGAACGCTAGGAGATATCGAGTTGAAATTCAAACCATATATTCATATTTACGGCTCTATGATTCTCTGAAAAAAAAAATATTGCTACATTTACTTGAAAAAAAGATATAGCCGTGTATAAAGCAAAAAACGCGTATTTCGACACTATTAAATTAAAAAAATAATTGTGTACGTCCAGTTAACTTAGAATTATAAAATTTTGCAACTACCATCAGAAGAAATCAGAAAACTCAAAACCTAGCAAGTATCAGAAGAAAGGGCTCTGGCTAAAATAAGACTAAATTTCAGAAAAAGCTTCATTTTTTACGGAACCCTCAGTAGGCGAGCCCGACTCGCGCTTGTTTGGTTTTTTTGTAGCTTTACGCTATATCTCGCATATAGCTTAGTAAGCAAAAGGAATTGAATGCTATGAAATTTCGTTCACTATTATATGCTCAATTATCGAGATATTGCGTGTGGAGTAGCACTAAACTCAATTATTTTTTTGGTGCTTTGCCTCGTTATCATAGCTACGAAATAAAAATCTTAAGGATATCATTTCCCAGATCGGGAATCGAACCCACAACCGTCGCGTTTACAGTCACATTTTACCCTGGGCCACGTAGGCCTCTCACTGGGTCACGATCGGCGATACGGCTTTACATTTAAACCAGTCAACAAGCAAAATTCTCTAAAGTGGAAAATATATACGAGTAGAACGGAGTGACTTAATATAAGTTCTTTCTTTCTGTGTTACATATGTAATTTATTTGAAGCTAAAAAATATGTATTATTTAATTAGTTTAGTAGACATTTTGTTGCCCACACATCGCCCAATTTTCTATATAAAAGAAAATAAGTTCTTTGATTTTCTCGACTATTACACATTTTAAATGAAATTTATTTCTCCATTTCTTTGCTTTGGTGTCAGGGCTAAACGCGGCGTTGAGTTCTGCCACTCAACACAAGTGAAAATGAAAGAAAGTGGGGAACGGAGTGTCTTATCACTAGGTTCCCTCTGCCTACCCTGCTGTGTGCGGGATACAACATGAAGCTGATTAGATTTTAAATGAAACTATTTTAGCCGAATTAATCGCGTATATTTGGCATTATACATTTAGATTGGTGACAGACGAATGCCACCTCAGTCCTGCAAAGCGTTCGAAACGTCGAGTTTCCAAAAATGTATTAAATTATCGAATTACCACACTGTGAAATTAAAATATACATTCCCTGAGTTGCGATCGAAACCAGAACCGCTACGAAAAAATACTTCTACTAATACTACTAAATTACTAAATTTATTTCAAATGGCATCCATCAAGATGACTTAAGATCCAAAACAAAATAATATTTTGTTCTTGTAATAGGTATATATCATCATAATATTATGTGACGTATAAAAACATACTCACTGAGAGATTGACGCTTAAGTTTATGAGTCATCAAAAAACAGACCATTTTGTGGGTATTTTCATCAAATTTCATCCAACAATAACTTTTTTATTTACTTCCGCTTAAAGTTTATGATTCATACAAAGCTTGTAATTTAACTTCCAATCATTATGTACGCTTTCAATTACGCAAATTTGGTAGCAGTTTTAAGTTAAAGATCTATAATTTTAACATAAGAAAATAGAATTTTGTTGTTTTGGTTCTAGGTTACGGTTAGAATTTTTGTTCTAGAGTAGAACCAATGGTTAACACATCCTATTTTCCAATTTCCGCCTGAATTTCGAGATATTACTTCCGCCGATACTGTTGAACGGATTACAGCGTAAATTAAAAAAAAAAATCTCATCTAACGAAATATATTATGACGTATAAAAAAAAATATAATTTTTTTATTCTTCTCTCGAATGGAGACCGGACACACATGGTGTTTACTGTCAGACATTGTCTGTTTTTTTTGTATTTTTTATAAAATAATATAAACAGTATGAGTGGTATATACGCATAAATATGAATAATAATTATGTTTCTTAATCATTTTACTGTTTTATAAATGAAATTTATATTTCCATTTCTTTGCTCCGGTGTCAGGGCTAAGCGCGGCGTTAAGTTCTGCCAATCTATAACAAAAAAATATAAAATTTAAAATATAATTATTTATTCATTTTTTTAGGCTTACAATGTATTCCGCATACAGACTTTTTAACAGACTTTTATTGCTGTCTCTCTGCCTCTCTCCTTTCTGCCCAATTATAAAGACATTGCGTGTTAAGTGACAGAACTCATCGATGCACATCTTCTTACCAAAGCGCAGAAAGGTAAAATGGAAATAAGCTTATTACCCGAGTGACACTAGAACTCGCAACAGCCGCATTTACAGTCAGCTGTACCGCTGTGCCACGATGGCATCGCGGCAATTTTTCATACCAAATTTATAAAACAGTAAAATTATTAACAGCAAAGTGGTTTAGTTCAAATTGGAACGTATTTTTACTATACGCTAGGATACTTCGTACTACCGATACAATGTTGATTTTAATTAAAATAGTTTTTACTACGGTGTTGAATTTTTTTAAATTCCTTCCATTTCCATATGGAATTAAGGTTGCAGTAATAATTTGTATTATTAATTATTTTCTTCATTAGCATTATTTGACGCCATCGTAGCGCAGTTTGACAAAATCCGACTTACAGTTAGGTGTAGGTTGTAAGTTTGATTGGGAATATAAATTTAAGTAAATATTTCATCTCCTCGAGCGGGGATCGAACCCACAACCAGTCGGTTTTACAGTCACACTTCGTGCCACTGCGCCACGACCGGCCTCAAAATTTTAATATTAAAATAAGTTGTTCATATAAACAGGACATAATTACGAAGACTTTGTGTAATGAATACTCGCCTGTGCTTGAACTTAGCGACAGTAAGTGCTCGAAGCTGGCGGGATGTGAAAATTATAAACAATTTTAATGATGCATTTACAAACTTTACCTTTTCTATAAAGCCAAGGTAAATAAATATATATATTGTTAGAAATCAGAAGTGGGTAACGTTTTTAAAATAAACACGTTAAAACATATCGTCTATATGATTCTAAACTATTTGGAACGGGATGCTATATAATTGCAATAGTTGATATGTATCACCTACTAACAATACTTCACACTAGTTTCCATCCAATAGGTCACTTACAAGCAACTGTCCCCCGATTGACAAAATTCTACTGCTTTTATAATTATTTTCACCTAAATCTACTCTCTTTTACATGAGTACGCTAACAATATTCTAGTTTTAAAACTGAAATGCGTTTAATAAGAGAAATGGGAACGAAATAATTAACTTTGTTTCTGAATATCGAGTTGTTTTCATTGATTTAGGTTGCGCTTGCGCCGTTCGTATTGATATAGCTACAAGTGGTAGTTGTAAGTTCAAATCTTAAATAGAGTTTTTTTACTAAAGGGATGTTATAAGTCTAAGATGTCTTAGCGTCTGTGTAGCTTTACGAAATCGTAACCTCCAAACGGAGGAACTGTTTCTGATGTTCTTAGTCAATAAAATATGTAATAACAGCCATTAGGAGATCATCAGCTCTTATCTACTACATGCACATTTTTCTGCATCCATATTAAGTCCTGTCTCTGCAACAACCAAAAATATACTTATTTAGAAAACGTATAAAAATTCGAACGCAGCGCGACTAAGCCATGCGTTCTCTTCTGCGTCATGTAGTGGTCAGACCGCCTGATCGGTTTCCAGGAGGCGCGGGTTCGAGTCCCGCTGCGTTCAAAGTTTTTATACGTTTTCTAAATAAGTATTTTTCTTTCCAAGTGTGGAATAACACTTTAAAAAATGTTTAAAAATAACCAAAAATATTTTGTACATATAGCAACGTTCGCCAATTTACAATAGAGATATTGCGTTTGAGCCCATTGTAATGGCCTCAATATATAGGGTGTAGATATAAAAGTTAAACTTCTATATTAAACCAACTATACTTACCATAGTCTTTTTGTATAAGCATTTTTATTTAATTTTTGCATTTTCTTCTTCCTCTGAATTCATAAAATGACAAGAATATCTAAAAACAAACTATACTGAAAGTAACAAAATAGTCTTAACCTCTAAACAGTAACATAAGAGTCTTTAGATACCTTCATTCAATCTTCATTACTTTTAATTCAAAACGAGCAGCCAGTTGTAGCGCACACATACGCGTTGTGGATTCAATGAATCGAAATGATGGTCGAAAATGAAATATTTCATATGTTCATTTCCTCGGTTTGGTAATGAGGTAAATCGTGGCGTTGCCTACAGAGTTCGGTTAAAAGTAAGTTTCGACTAAATTGAATCGTTTAATTTAATTAAATTTCATATCGAAACGTCTCTCGAACACCATTCACTGACTAGGAATTCTTTCTGCAAACGTTAATTTTATGAATCGACTCATTTAATCCATTTCGTCTCATTTGGCTTGTAAGTGTATTACTCATAATTTTTCTTACTTTTATAAAAACGCCTGAATTATGTGTAGAGACCGTAGTGGCGCAAGGTCACAAGAGTGAGACTGTGACTGAGGCAAAATGCTTCAAATATGAAAAATGCCTCCAGAAATAGTACCAAATAAATTCCAAAAAAGAATAATTACATTAAATATTATATTTATATATTAAAAATAAAATGTTGTGAATTTTTTTTTACATTTTTTTTACAGTTTTGGCAATAAAATTGGAAACCGACGAAAGCTTTACGAAATCTCCATCCATTTATTCAATAGAACATGTAAGTATGAAATATGTTGTTCATACAACTTTCAAATAATTCTTTACCGCTAAATCACCCAAAGGCGGTCTAATGACGCTTAAAAAAGCTCCTTCCTAGCGCAGTAGAGTGTGAGATGTTTTTGCTAAAACGAGGTTTGGACTTGTGAATGAGAAAAAATATATTAATAGGAAAATATGTTTTGCTATTTTATATTATGCTATTTAATATTTCCATTTTCTTCGCTCTGGTGTCGAGACAAAGCGGCATTGAGTTCCGTTGAGTACAACGTACAATGCCTCCAGAAATCGGCACAAAGTAGGAAACGGAGTGTTTTAACACTAGTTTTTATTTGCCTACCTAGCTGGTCGGGGGATACGGCTTGACGCTAAAAAATGTTAGTTTATTTTAATTGGATACGAAGAGGTGTGATAGAGGTACGTCATCCCGTTTTTCCGGTTTTTCTAGTTTTATGTTATGTCCCGCATATGGCTGGGTGAGCAGAAATACATAAATGAAAGCTCCATTCCCCACTAAATTTCACGGTCAATTTTTTTTGGTACTACGTGTGGTCGAACTCAATGATATTTGCCACCTCTATTTTGCCACCTTGCCGTGTTAGAGCGTTTTTTCTGCTTAATAAATGCGTTGACTTTTGTTCATTATATTATATTTTTTATTATTTTCTTTCAATTATTTTTCCCACCGAACAACGAAAAGGAAATGACAATAAATTTAAATAAATACTTCACACACAAGCACAACCAGTCGCGTGTACACACTTTGTTCCATTTTCCTTTGCCTATCCTGCTGTACGGGATAAGGCGTGAAGGTATAAAAAATATTTATCTAACGAAATATATTCCTATATGAAATATTTATTAACATAAATATTTTTATGACATTTCTACGATCTGGTGTAGATGCAAAGAGCGGCGTTGAGTTCCGCCACTCAACACGCAATGCCTCCAGGAGTCGGCAGAAAGTGTATTAGCACTAGGCCTACCTTGATGTGTACGGGATACAGCGTGAAGCTGACATATTACTACATTCATTCTTCTCGTAAGTGGAGATCGAACACAATTTTTGTGTCAGGCGCTGTCTATCTGTGTGTTTTTTTACACATTGTATTAATAAATGTAAAATAAATGTGAAAAATAAACATAATAATTATACGTCATAAGAATAATATCCAATTTGAAAAAAATTACTCCGCATACAGGGTAGGCCGAAGCAACCAAAACTGTGTCAAGACACTTCGAGATTCGGCCTGACTCTTTGAGTTGCGGAAATCAATACTACACTTTGTACTCTTACCAAATCGTAAAAATTAAAATAAGCTTAGGTATGACCCGAGTGGGAGTCGAACACGCAACCGTCGCATTTAATCAGCTGTGCCGCTGTGCTGCGATGGTATGGCAGTATTTTTTCATACAAAAATTATATAACAGTAAAATGACAGCAAAGTGGTTTAGTTGAAATTGAAATGTGTTATTACTTTACGCTAGGATATTTCGAAATACCAATAAAATGTTGATTTTCATTAAAATAGTTTTTCCTTCGGCGAAGCTGATGTGTTGAAACTTTTAAAATTCCTTTCATTTCCATATGGAATTGAGATTACAGTTAACATTTTTATTATTAATTATTTTCATAAAACATTATAGTCAGTCGTGGCGCAGGGGCACATATGTCACTGTAATCGCGAGTGGTTGTGGGTTCGATCCTAACTCGAGAAAGTGAAATATATTTCAATGTATATTTTCATTTCTTCGCTCTGATGTTGAGGCAAAGCCTGGCGTTGAGTTGCGCGGCTCGACATGCAAAAGGGAACGGAAGTATCTTAACAGTAGGTTTCTTGTTACTACCACCCTGCAGAGTGCGGGATACAGTATAAAGCGATTTAAATTTTAATTTATAATATATATAAGCATTATTTGTGGAGACTGTGGCGCAGTATAGCAGTATGTGACTTACAGCTACGTGGTGGTTGTGAGTTCGATCCGCACTCGTTAAAACTATTATAATATTTAAATATTTATGTATTTAAGAACGCGGTATTTGGAATAAAATTTTGAATCTGTTTTTCTTCTTGCTAATCTTGAAGAACAAAGTGTCTTCACTCTACGTTTTTTCGACCTAGGTTAGATATTTCGAGATAGATTGAGTAGTTGAAACAAAATAAAATTAATATTTAAGATACATACCTACAGCCAAAACGTATTTTAATATAAGCCATTCCAATATTAGTATCGCATGAAAGATAGAAAATGATATATTAATACAAAATAGAGCGTCCATTTCTAGTCTATTAACTATAAACAATATTCGGGCATATACCAATTTCATTGTTTATTAATGAAACCGTTTTGCTTTAATTAAAGTACGTATTATTATATGGTTATAAGAGAAAGAGTCCTAATTTATGATTTTTTAGAATTTGGTGAATTTTATTTAAAACAGAAGGATATTTACATAGTTTTTCGCTTTGCGTTGTGTCCTGCATTTGCTAGGGTTGGCAGAGGGAGACTAGTGTTAAGACACTCCGCTCCTCCGCTTTCCGCCGAATTATCGAGGCATTGCGTATTGAGTAATGGAACTCAACATTGCGTTTTACTTAGTTACCAGAGCGAGGTACTGCAAATATTGAATATTTCATTTCGAGTCCGAGTCGGAATCAAACTCACAACCGTCTCGTTTACAGTCGCATTGTACTGATAACTTTATTTATGACTGTAGGCCTACGCCGGCAGCCATTATTGATAGTAAACATAATAAGCACAACTACAGTACAAATTAACCAATTATACCAGGATTATAAATTCATACATTTTATATATTATATAAAAAGTGTTTGATCGTAATTTTTACTTTGTAACTAGATCAATTTATTAAGCAAATTTATCTTTATAATATAAATATATAATATACTAAATTTTCTTTTGCGGTTTCACCTTCTTTGTTATTTCCATTTGATTATCAAATGAAAAAAAAAATTAAAAGGCCGATATAATGGGTAACAATACAACGACACGGTGAACGTAATGCGGAAAATGAAAACGGAAGAGTCTGAATGAGGAACGGAGTGCCTTCACTAGGTTCCCAGATTCTATATGCTAATTCTGCTATGTGCGGATACAGAATAAACTTAAAAACAGTACTTCCTGTGATTAACATATTCAACCAAACATACTGTTGAAAGTATAGCATGCTTACTGGTGGAACTCAACGCCGCGATCTACCTCGACACCAGAGCGAACTAACGGGCTGACTTTCTTAAACTTAATTATATATATTTATATGATAATAATCATATTAAGCAAACTTATGGCATCTGTTACATATATTATTATGTATATATCAAATATAAATAGATAAAAAAGCCAGTTTCATTAAAACGAAAAAATAAGACTCCCACTCAACTACCTCATTATTTTAATAGGTGTTCTTGCCATGATATAGTAAACGTGTAATTATAACAATTTATAATGTTAGGCGAAATTATAAAAGATCTTTACTGTGTTGGTTTATTCGTATGACGGTAAATTATTGGTTAGGAAAATATTTTTTTTATATTGTATTGTATAATAAGTGAGCTAGTATTTGTGCTTACAGAGTACGACTGTAAACGCGAAAGGCTGTGGGCTCGATTCCCATTCGAGGAAATTAAAAATTTAATATTTTTATTGGCATCTCTGAGAACAAGGCAAAGGGAGGCGTTAATTTTTGCGTCTTAACGCGGTATATCTCTAGAGTCTGGCTGACAGTGGGGGATAGAATTGGCTTTCTGGGAACGGAGTGTCTTAACAATAGGTTTCCAGATTCCCTCTGCCTCCCATACTTAACGCCGGCAAGCGCTGGTAACTGGCGGCATGTGAAAACTACTTACAATTTTAATAATACATTTACAAGCTTTACCACTTCAATTATAAACAATTTCATTTATATAAAAATAACTCTAAAAGTATTGAGGTTAGTCGTGGCGCAGTGGCACGAAGTATGACTATAAAACCGACTGGTTATGGGTTCGATTCCCCCTCGAGGAGATGAAAAATTTACTTAAATGTATATTTCCATTTCTTCGCTCTGGTGTCGAGGCTAAACGCGGCATTGAGTTCTGCCACTCAACAAGCAATGCCTCCAGAAATCGGCAGAAAGTGGGAAACGGAATGTCTTAACACTGGATTTCCTCTGCCTACCCTGCTGTGTACGGGATACAGCGTGAAACTAATTTAATTTGATTTAAATTTAACTATAAAAGTATCTCCAAATATTATTGGGGCAATAGTGTGACACTAACCATTCGAATATCAGTCAACTCTATCATACTTATATCCGGAATTTAATAAGTCTTTTAATAAAAAATATTTTTTATCCTGGTAGTGGGAAAACATAACGTGTCTCAAATACGAGCGAAAAGTATAAAACGGAATATAAAAAAAAAGTCATGTCATGTCATGTCGCTTTTAATGGAACTATTCCAATACTACCCGTACTATGCCATTTTACACATCGTAAAATTTGTATTATTTTTTTTTACCGTAGGTACTGTAAATTTCCAATAACTGACGAACCCACGTCTACCCGTGACCACGGACTACTGCAAAGTGTTCGAAACGTCGGGTTTCAAAAAATGTAAAAACTAAATATACGCGATTAATCCGGTTAAATTAGTTTTATTTAAAATGTATAATAATCGTGAAAATCAAAGAACTTATTATGTGAACCCAATCGTGACAAGCGAACGTAAAGTAGAAGAAAAGTTGACGAAAAAGGTAATCAGTTTGCGCGAGTTAAACTGAGCTTTGCATTTGTGTGAGTGATTATAAAAAAAGCTTTATAAGTAAAGTTTAATAATTATTAAAGAAAATATCCAACGAAAAAAAAATACTCTTTACAATGAATATTACTACGAACTACTAACACTCTCATAAATTTTATTAATCTTCGTGCCATTTGTGGGGCGAGTCACGACGCAGGGGCTGGGCGTGGATTAGATTCCCACTCGAGCTAAATAAACTAGGTTCCCAGATTCCCTCTGCTTTGTGCAGGATACAGCGTGAAATTAAAAAAAATAATCTTTCCGTTATACCATCAAGAACAGCGTTGTGTCTTTTTTACTGTTTGGTTACCAACATTTTACTATTCTTGCACATAGATTTTTGAATTGAATACATTTATGAAGCAGCATCAATTCTACTCTATAATTTCTCGTCTATAAGTTATTGTAGATTTTTTTTTAAATTAAAACACACAAAATCTTTTATAATGCTCTTATCCTCATAGAACAAAAGTTATAAAATAAAAAAATACACTAAATATTTAAGTTACTAACTTAAAAGAACATTTTATTTTTGTTATTGTTTTCAGCTATAAAGTTATATTTAGCCGACATTTAATCTCTTTCCATCACCAAAGTTAAAGTTAAGAAATGTAAAATGTAAATCGTTGTTTGTGTAACATTGCGTTTGCAAAACCGCCAGCAACTAGAAGCACTCTGTACGTTAAGTTTTCGTGAACAGTGGAATTCTAAATGAAGTGCACTTAATGAGGGAAATGGGAACGAAAAAAAAAAATAACTTTCTCAATTTCGAGTTGTTTTCATTGATTTAAGTTACGCCTGCGTCGTTGGTATATATATTGGTATAGCTATAAGTGGTAGTTGTGAGTTCAAATCTTATAAAAAGTGTTTTTACCAAAGGGATGTTATCAGTTTGAGGCGTCTTAGTATTTTTGTAGGTTTACGGAATCGTAGTACAAACGAATGTACTGATACTAATGTTCTAAGTCACAATTCAAGAAATATGTACAGCAATTAGAACATCATCAGCACTTTTCAAGTACATGAAAGTCCTGTCACTGCAACAACCAAAAATATTTTGTACATATGGCAACCTTTAACTGATTTGGCGGTGTCTGGATCTGTTATAATCTCTTCGCCAATTTACAATAGAGATATGGCGTTTGGGCTCAATGTAGAAGATGTAAATTGTTTTTGCCGCATTCTAAAACGATGAAATTTAGCCTGAATATATACTCACAGTAGAAGTCACGGTATTTAAAATATTTAAGTTATATTATATAAAATGTATGCATATGGACATACATTTTATATAATACAACTTAAGTATTTTAAATACAGTGACGCGAAGATTGTCGATTTTTATAGCTATTATTATTCTCGTTGAACAAAAATCATGAAAATGGGCACAAGGACACTCCGAGTGCGACCTGCGTTTAGCCGGTTTTTTGTCATTTTCTACTATTTACAAAGAAAACTATACTGCAAGTAGCACAATAATCTTAACCCTTAAAAAGTAAAATAAGAGCTTTCTCAAAGACACTAAATTGCAGCAGCAGTAGCAGTCCGCATAAACTACTTCAGGTGTGATGGTAGTGGCTTCTCTTTGTGCAAGACGAAGATACAATTTACAATGTTTCCATGGTTTTGAAGCAAAGCATATTTGTAGGAAATAATGTTCTTGATATTTTTTTTTTATTTTTTTCTCCTTTTTTAATTAATTTCTTTAACATAATGTATTGTAAATTACAAATAGCAGAGAAGGCAGAGGGAACCTTTTCAACATTTCAAGACAATCTGTTGCTCACTTTCTACCCAATTTTTGAGACATTACGTGTTAAATGAAAATGAATATTATGCAAATGAATATTATATACACTTTAATAAATCAGCAAACTTGCAATGTCGAGACATTGTCTCAGATGAAAAACTGAGACCGGACTAGAGATAGACCTGCCCACACATGTGGGTTAAAGTGAGACCCACGATTTTTTTAGCTTCGTGCTGTATCCTTCACGTTATATGTAGGCTGAAGGAGACTGGGAACTGAATGTTATAAGACTCCGTTTCCATTAAAACACTATCATCCCCTATTTATTCCGCCGAGTTCTGGAGGCATAGGTGGAATTCAACGGCATGCTTTGCCTCCTTACCAGAGCGAGAAAATGAAAATATGTTTTTTTTCATTTTATTAAGTGAGAGTCAAACCCATCATCTTTCACGTTGCGTTGCACTGTTAAACTGAAAAAAATACTAACTCAATAAACTCTTAGCTTATAGCTAAATTAGATAATACCGGGAATTGCAAGCAACAGGTAACAATAAATCCTTAACTAACATAACTCCAAAACAGCTTGAACTCACAAAATTAGTTAAGGTTCTTATATGTATTACAATTTTCAATATATTTTAATCAGCTCGACGCAGAGATGACTTTATAAGGCTTATGCTACTTAAAACTTATACACTTTGAAATTTAATATTGTATTAGGTTATTAGCTATTATAATATTAATATTAAATGGAGTGTTAAAAGAGAAAAGGAACATCAAAGAAAAGAATATTATAACGTAGTGATAACGTGTCCAAAAGTTAGTGATATTTAGCACTAAATAAGTGTTTTTACTCACTGCTCCTCACTTAATTATTTCCACCGGATGGTTGGAATTATTATGTTTTTAATATTTTGGTGTTGATTTGTATAATGTAGGTTATATTTTTTTTTGTTACATCCTACACATAGCTGGGTAGTTAGTGTTAACTCGCACTTGATCAATTCTTTTTTTATTACAATTTAAGGAGCTAAATTTCGCAATAAAAAATTGAAATTAACAATGGAATCACTTAATAAAACATTCACTTCCCCTACCTCTACAACATTTAAAGAAAAAACGTGAAAATGGAACAAAAACATCGTTCTGTTACGATGATATTCGCTATAAAATAAATTTGAACTAGCATATATGTAATATTCAGGGCGCGCGTGACCGCAGTACGTGGGGTTTATTTGTCTACGTGTTGGTTTATCTCGAGAGGATCAGTCGCAGGCGCAGAGAAGATCTCTTGGTAAGTATAAATATTTTAAGATTGCCCTTTTGTGTCTAGTTGGATTTAAAATAATGGATAAATTTGACTATTCGAGGTTAAATGCATTTTCTTCAGGTGTAAGCTATAGTTAAGAACTTTACGTTGCACTACTGCTTACCGGAGAGAACAAAAAAAAATAGACTGTATATACTTGTTTAAAAATTTACATATAGATATTCAAAATACTATTAAAAATACATAGGGAAATGTTCCAACTGGTATGTACAGTTAAAAAAAAAAATGTTTTGTTATTAGGAATTCGTACCTCAATAGAAAAACGGAACCATTATCACGTTGATATCCGTCAGACGAAACCATTTTTTTTGAGATCACGTCGAAATATCAAGCTGAAACTGATATCAAATATCCATATATGTGGTCTCTTGGAGCACAAAGAAATCGAGATTCTAAATGACTGCAATCAAAATAAACGAGCATTTATGCATCGTTTTAGTTGTATTTTGCATGAAATTGCCGAGTTATCAAAACCTATACAGGTACCTAATTTCAGTGGACCTACTATTGTGGAGGCCAGTCGTGGCGCAGTGGTACAAAGTGTGACTGTAAAACCGATTGGTTGTGGGTTCGACCCCCACTCGAGGAGATGAAATATTTACTTAAATTTATATTTTCATTTGTTCGCTCTGGTGTCGAGGCAAAGCGCGGCGTTGAGTTCTGCCACTCAACACGCAAAATTCGGCAGAAAGTGGGGAACGGAGTGTCTTAACACTAGGTTCCCTCTGCCTTAGCTGCTGTGTGCGGGATATAGCGTGAAGCTAATTTTTATTTATTTTTATTTACTATTGTGGAAATTGGAACTAAGTGTTATTTATTATACAAATACAGGAAAAAGTTCGACAAGTAAAAATCGTTTTTTTTTTCTAGGTATTTACCTATGTATTTCATAGAAAAAAAAAACAATACAAATTTGTGGTTAATTTCGTATAAAATTTCCCTTTTTTAATAAATAAATTAAGTTTTTTTTTTAATTTAAAAGTGTTATTCAACACTTAAGAAAAAAAAGGTGTCTATGAAGAAAAGGTATAAATTTTTGCGGACGGCTTGCTAGAGACGCGGATTCAAATTTTGATACGTTTTCTAAATAAAGTTTGTTCTAAGTAAGTGCAATCAAAAGGTTTACGGTATTTCCCATAGATCTATAATTATGAAATTGCACAAATAAGTGAGAAATTAACGAGAACTGAAATTAGTATGGAACGCAGTGTGCATTCCCACTCGCACTTGACTGGTTTTTTAAAACAATATTTCAAATCAACACACAGCCTCCCTTTGTGTTTAATATTGAAATATATTATATGAGAAATAACAGTATCACAGAGGAATACCAGTTGATTTAACGTTTTTTTACGAACAAATATCCCCACTCGAGGAGATGAAATATTTACTTAAATTTATATTTCCATTTCTTCGCTCTGGTGTCGAGGCAAGGCGCGGCGTTGAGTTCTGCCACTCAACACGCAATGCCTCCAAAAATTCGGCAGAAAGTGGGGAACGGAGTGTCTTACACTAGGTTCCCTCTGCCTACCCTGCTGTGTGCGGGATACAGCGTGAAGCTAATTTTTTTTTTAATTTATAGAAAGATATATTACAATAATCACCTTACATTTACGCATATTTCTCATCATATATATTATTAAAGTAAAAGTGTGAGAACAGTCGTGGCGTAGGGACTTGTGTCAGCGAGCGTTTGTAAGCGCGACAGCTTTTGGGTTCAATCCCATTCGGGGAAATGAAAATGAAATATTAATGTACTTTGCCTTGTATTTTCAAAATAAATTTGATTTAGAGACTTGATTTTTTATTGTTTTTTTCTATTTAACCATTCCACTAGTCAAATTGTTTATAGTCTAGAAAATTAAAATATGAGAATTAATTCTCTTCCCTACAAAAGGACGATATATTTATTAAAGAAATATGAAAAAAAAAATGTATAAAGTCGAATATTTTTTAAAGTCACATCACGTAACACCCCAATATGCAATCAGAATAATGTAATACAGTAATATCCTATATATTATGAGATATTCTTCATTCCGGTAACTGAAAGGATTCCCGGAGGATAGTAGTCGATGTTTTTTATTTAAAGTGATATTTTTTATATATTAAGACTGGCGGCAGTGGTGCAGTGGTACAGATTCCGACTGCAAGCGCGATGGTTCTGGTATCGATCCTCATTCAGGGAAATGAGTTATAGTCATTATCCAAATCTTCCAACATAAGCCGCGGTGTTGAATTCTGCCACTCACCATTGCATCACGATGAAATCAAACAATATAACATAAACAAAACATTGTGACACTTTTATATATTTCACATAAATATATCTAAATTGTGAAGAGCAAGAGTAGAAAATCACATAGAGGCTTAATATAAAAATAATAGAGACTCCAAACCGTGCAAGCTTCGTTCAAGTGCATTTCAATGAATAACCGTTGTTAATAATCTGCGGATAAATGGAAAAATGTATTAAAACCCTATTTATTACTTTATAAAAAAATATATAAAAGAATTGTTTTTTTAACAAATTTAAAATAGCAGCTTTATACTTTTTCCCGTACAACGGCATAGACAGAGAAACTCATTTAGTTTAAGACATTCCGTTTCTCACTTACCATTGTGACCACTTCTGAGACATGAGTCAATATTTGTATTTCTATAATTCTATAAACGGAGAGAATGGCAAGCATGTAGATACTTCATTATATAGATTTATGAATGAGTAACATCGCACGAGAGCGGACTTTATACAGGAAAAATTCTATTATATTTTCAATTCTTCGCTCTGGTTACGAGGTAAATCGCGGCGTTGAGTTCAGCCACTTGACAATGCAATGCCTCATAAGTTCGGCGAAAAATGGAAAACGGAGTTTTCAAGAAGAAAAAAATTCTGCATGTAGAGCGAACCAACAACCATTACGCTCACCGTCAAACCCTTAACATATAAAATCCTATTCTGTTAACCTCCTACAATAGTAAATATATTTCTATACTTAATAATACATTTTCAAAAGGTCGGCCAAGTGTCGTTAACCGTGTTAATAGCGTAACTTAGTAAATAACGCAGTTGCTCCGACCGCATTTGGAACAAAATAAACAAGGCTAAAGGTAAATTAAATTTATTTGGTTAGGAAAAATGAAAATGACCTCATTTTTCAAAACCAATATAAAATGGAAGTGAAGGGAAACTTAAAAATTGAATAAGCAAATTTATAACCATCCATTTTATTATCCCATAAATTTTTACCTGCGAAATAAATAAGTTACATCAAAACTATTAACGTTATGTAAAATATATAGATTCCCCAAGAAATGGACTGAGAGTTTATGAGATAAGTGTGTTCAACCGAAAAAACTCAGCATCAGCTATATAACATCAGTATAAATAAATGCCATCAAAAACATCCTGTAAAACAACCCAAGTCTCGCAGTTCAGTCTTTCTACCGTAAAAAATTGTGAGATCCATGTAATACCAAGTCGGTTAATCTATTTAGTCTCTACTTAAAGGACTCTCTTAAAGGTCTGTCTTAAGTTATTACATAAGTTATTATCATGCCAATATTAAAAATATTTTACATTTTAAACAAATAGACCGACTTGGACATCGCATGAAAACACAATGAATATAACACAATTATATTAGATTCTTTAGTCTATCGCGCCTCACGCGATTGAAACAGTAATTACGATATTTTAGTGATAACGCGATGAGAACTCTTGAACCCATGATCTATTATTTATGAATAGGGATTGTTAATCTCAGGCCAATATTCATTTGAACGTATATAAAACAAATATACGACACGTAATACCACACTGGGACAATGTTCTATTAAAATATTTTAAAATGTATGAATAATTTTTCAAACTGAAATGTAAAAATACAATGACATATGAAAAAAATCTTTTTACTCGTTGTTCACCGTTTAAAATATATATATTTTTTTTAATAAATGTTATGTTCTTTGTTTATTTTTTTTTTTTGTTATATTTAAACAATATGGTATATTTTAGTACAGGAGTAAATTCAATTTTAGTGTAAGTAAAGCATATGATCAAAAATTTATAATCTTTATTTTAAAATAATCTGGATTTAGTTTGATAATCACTTTATTATTCGGAGTTGTTGATTTAAAGATTTGAGAAAACTTCCGTGAAATAAAATAAAAATCCAAATAGACTACGTTTGACAGTAAACCATGGTTCGATTCCCACTTGGAGCAAATAATTATTTTTTCCTTCTCTGGCGTTATGCGGCTAGATAATTCTTGTAACTTCACTATCCCGCGCTGGAAGCCCATCATTTTGGCAGCATTATGTGTTGAGTGGCAGGGACCAACACCGCATTTTGCCTCGTCACCAGAGCGAGGAAATAAGATATGGAATATTTAATTTCCTCGAGCTTGGAATTGAACCCACAACCTGTCGCGTTTGTAGCCCCTGCGCCACAACTGGCCTCCTGAACATATTATATATACCGAATTATCTTCTACAACGATTTGATTGAGTTTATCTCATTATAGTAGTAAACAGTGTATCGTAGAACATTCCGCGAAGTAACCCTCATGTATATAACGCGCCCTGAATACAAATGTTGCACTTTGAACCAAGTATTGTCCTCCTTTATTGGTTATGGAGAAATAAAGGTAAATTTTCTATGCTTTTTTTTCTTTTTATATGTGGTGTATACAAGCTCTAAAGTAGAGACAGATGTTAAAAAGAAAAATATTGCATCAAATGCGTAGATTATACATTTTAAATTCGACGAATTAAGCATGCTTAAAAATCTTTTTATATTTACTACTACGGCGTCGAGTTCCAACGTTTATGTATTTTTTGAGGTAGGCAGAGGGAACCTGGGAAACCAAATATTATTATTTTTCCGTTACCCATTTTATGCAGAATTCTGTAGGCATTGCGTGTTGAGTAGCGGAACTCAACGCCACAGTTTGTTTCGTTATCAGAGGTATCTTGATTTCATTTTATTGAGTGGGAATTGAACACACAACCTGCGGCATTTTCAGAATTTATATATACTTTAGATTTCGTTTGCCTGACCCAAGCAATAAGAAATACGCGAACAGGTAAGCAAAACACGCAAAAAAGCTTTATAATAAATTATTTGGGTATCCCAAAAAAAAAATAAACAAACAAAGGAAAATTTCTAACAGTTACATCAAAAATATAATTGGAAACTCAATCAATAATTCAATAATTATTAAAATGTAATAATTTTTACGTTGCTAAATAACGAATAAAATGATAATATTCATCAATTCCTTTATTGTCTTATCACAAATCGAAAAGCTAGATAGATACTTATTACGTACTTACGTACATCAGAAATTCCTTTCCTCTCAAAAGAAATTCCAATAATTTGTAGAATATAAAAAGAATTTGGTCCAGTAAAAGCTTTCTACTAGAGTAACACACGTTCCTCGCGTGTCCTCTCTTCGGAACACATGTTTGTAAGCACGTACAAGCACTTAAAGTGTATTCCGAACGTTAGTATTGATTTATGATCGTTGAGAATTGAAAATTCCGAAATGTTGACTAAATGTAACTTATATAGGACAAGCGAAATAATTTATTTTTAGATAGTAACTACTTTTTAGATAGTCGCTTTGGTGTCGAGGCAAAAGTGCGGCGTTGAGTTCTGCCACTCAACACGCAATGCCTCCAAAATTCGGCAGAAAGGGGGGAACGGAGTGTCTTAATACTAGGTTCCCTCTGCCTACCCTGCTATGTGCGGGATATAGCGTGAAGCTAATTTAATTTAATTTAATTTTTATTTTTAGTAACTACTGTAGGATAAAAATAAAATATAATATTAGTCCATACTAAATAAAAATAATTAATATTATAATTCTGATTGTGAGTTTGTATGTTTGTAACGGTTCTAATACATCATGTGCGATCGCAAAGAATTTTGTAAATAACAAAGGATACTTCAAAGTGTTATTTATGTAAATTCCTTTATGATTTACCTATCTAACCTACAAAATGCGACCAAAAAAAGTATTGCTCTTCCAGAAGTTGAAGTTAAGTTCCGCCATTTAAACGCAATGCCTCAGAGTTCAACGGAAAGAAGGGAACGGAAAAATCCTAATGGAAACAGAGTATGTTAGCACTGGGTTCCCAGGTTCCCTCTATCTACTTTGCTATGATACAGCGTGGAACTACAAAAACATATGAAAGTATAATTTTTAGAAAGTTTCTTGTCTGTCTAGAATTTACAGACGAGTTACAGAGACTTCACATTAAAAGAAATATAAAATAATGAATTATTTATAAGCAGTTTATTTTCTTAGAAGAAGTACATTAAATTCACCACAAATACGAAGCTATTCTTAAGTTTTGAAAATATTTCTCAAATAATATGAAATGTGCTTTTATTTTCTTACTTTTATAACATAAACATATAATTTTATTGTTTACGTTATTTATTATTGATATCACAATTTGTTAAATAAAATAAATCTTTAAAGTTTTGATATATTTTTTTCGTACAAAAATGGAATAAACGGGACTTTTGCGGGATTAACTTCTACCCGGGGTATTGAATTACTTGTTCTGGTTACAAGATAAAATTCGGAGTTGAGTTCCGTTGCAGACAATGACCTGAATGTGCCTTAACACTAAGTTTTCTCTGCTTACTACTTAAAAAAAATAGATGTATTTTATAGTAATTGTAGTAGTGTATTTTTTAATAAAAGAAAATATTCCAGGTAAATTAACACAAAAACTTATCAGACGGCGATGAAACAACTCAGTGTAACATTTTATAAGCAATTATTTTGGCAAAGCGTCTTATCTACTTACAGACAAGTGTCTTTTCTTGTTTGTTCTTTACTTTATGCTGAAAATTTAAGTAATAAAATGGAGAAGTTATGGCGGAAGTCTAACTTACTGTTGCCAATTGCAACTTTTATTTCGAACAGCCATTTTTTGTAGAATGGCAAAAAATAAATTTTAAATCGAAGTAGAGGTATTAATAACGAGGATGGCTTTGGCCTATTGGCGCAGTGGAACATATCAGGGTTGAAATTTGATGGCTATGAGTTCGTAGAAACGTGCGTAGGAACTAATCAATGAACATGATTTTACCAAATACAAAACCTACTTTTAATATAAAATAGAGGCTCTACATATTATTCACATATTTTTTCCGGTTCTTATGTATACATACACCTAGATACTAGTACTGCCATCTTCTTAGTACTTACATAAATATTTAAACAAAATATTTCAATAACGTCGGATCCTACAAAAATGTATAAAAACAGAAAAATTTAGAGGTAAAAATATGTATGAAATATCATCGTCTGTATCCCTCTGTGTGGGAATGATTGGAACTCTTAATTAACTTTGGCGGAAGGAATTGCGCATAGGTTATGTTTCTTGATACCGGATACATGACTTTGTTTTGTTTGAATTAATATAAAATATTTTCCTTATTAACCGACTTGAAAGAATAAGTTAGTAGTTTGTCGAATATGTGTGATGTTTTTGAAATTGGCTATGTTATTTCGATTCTGGTATTTTTTATTAAAAAATAAAGTCAATTATTGGCAAAAAAATATAATTATGCTTAACTCTTTATCGCTTGCGGAGTAGAAAGTTTCTTTATTATATTTTTATACTATAACCCGTCGTTGGGGATGTGATACCTGTGATAACTGTTGGATCTCAATGTGAGGCTGGATGGACCGAAAAATCGTGTATCGATGCGTTTTCTGATTTCGAGTACCTGTCTTTAGTTTTATCTCTCCATAACAATAACACGAGCGCACGATCCAGAATTTTGGCACCAACCTGATCCGTAAGACCGGCAACAAAGTTGAATATGTTTTTTTTTCAATTTACGAAATTAGCAAAAGTAAATTGTTATTTTACTGTAGTATCATAGAATCAAGTAGAGTTGCGGATGTCAATTATCAAAAGTTAAAAAATAATTTATTTCTCTGAACAGGAATCAAACTCACAACTTCCATGTTTACAATCAGGTGTACCACTGAGCCAAGATAGCTACAACATATTAAACAAGAGTTGATTAAGCATTTCGGTTGCTATTTGGTTAATGTGGTTGTTAGTAACTTTGATTCCTAATCACGAATGCTACCCTCGTCTAAGCAACAAATTAATTGTTCTGCGGCTGAGTATTACATTTGTACATTATTTTATTTATTTTTTATGAGGCTGTTGTGGCACAGCAGTGCAGTGTCAAATTGTAAAGATGAAGATTGTGGATTTGATTCCCGCTTGAAGAAATGTTCATTATTATATAGTTTAATTTAAGATGTTAAGTTTCGCCAATCAATATAAAATTTTTATAATCGAGCAGAAAGGGAAAAATAGAATATCCTGATCTTGAAAGAGAAGTATACATATATATATATATATATATATATATATATATATATATATATACATACAATATACGCATATTATAGAAATATTACTGTATCATTACTAGGCAAGATACTAAATATATAGAACATGATAGTTAGAAGTAAACAGTTTTTTTTTTTTTTTTTTATAAATGTCTTTATTGATAAGTAAATATAATATAACAAACACAACTTAATCTAAGAAATATGTCGTTAACATCAATTAAAAGAAACAGTACTTTACCAGGCTAATAAGGCGCCTCCAAAAGTTTTCAAAGTGTAGCTTACATAACTTATTAGACAACGAGATTAAGATTGATCTACTCGTGAGCTAGGTATTACATTCGATATTTGGGCTTAAAATATCGTTCTAAAATTGACAATGAAGGTAATTTTAATAAATAAGACTACGTGTTCATGTGCAAAGCCACGCTCAGTCCCGTCCAGTAACGTAGTCGCGAGTAGATCTTCCACGTCCCCCTCATACAGACGTTCTAGGGCGACAGCGGGGGGCGCGCTTGAGGCGCAGCGAGTCCGTAGGCTGGCTAGCGCGCTTGCTGGACCGGTTTTAGTATACATTCGCACGGAAACAGAACGTGGTGATGGGGTAAGCGGTAAGTGCCATATCTATCGATATATTTTAAATCTGATATTTTCGTTCGGCCTATTGTCGAAATCAGGCTATTTTTATGTATATGAGATAGTTCATAAAATTTATGCGTTAATTTAAATATATACTCACGTAATGTAGGATAATTTAGTTCTCTATGTAATTTAATTAAATTAGTTTTAAATGGTGTATTATAAGCGATTTTAAGCGCTTTATTTTGAATAGTTTGGAGAAAATTATGATTTGTGAGGCAAGTACTACTCCAAACAGGACAAGCATACGTAATGCGTGGGCGTACTAAGCTGGTATAAATACGTAATTTTGTACGCGGACTGAGGTTACTCTTTCTATTTAGTACTGGACTAAGTAAGCCCAGCGACTGTATCCCTTTGGTTCTAAGGTGGGATATTTGTTTTGTCCAGTTGAGTTTCTTGTCCAATAGTACTCCCAAGTAGCGTACTTGACTAGACCATGGTATTTTATGGTTTTGAATTTGTAGCTGCCTCTGGGGACACGACCGTTGGCGGCTAAATAGTATGGCTTCTGTTTTAGTTTCGTTAAGCTTTAATTTCCAGTTTGTGAAATATACATATAACATATCCAGAGACAGTTGTAAGCGACTTATAATAAGATCCAAATCCGAAGCGGAGGTATATGAGGCAGTGTCGTCGGCAAAACAAGCCAGGTGAGTACGAACCTGGGTAGGTATGTCATTTAGATAAATCAAAAAGAGATATGGGCCAAGTATGGACCCTTGGGGCACGCCCGCTGGCACTGTATGCCAAGAGGATTTCGTATTTTGAATATGAACTCGAAATTTACGGTTGTTAAGATAGGATTCAATTATCTTAATTAAGTATAGTGGAATCTTGGCTGATATGAGTTTATATAGTAGGCCCTCGTGCCAGACAGTGTCAAAGGCTTTTTCAATGTCCAGTAGGAACATCCCAGTAGATTCATGAAGGTTTAAGTGATGAGCTATATGTTCAGAGACTCGAGCCAATTGTTGAGTAGTGGAGTGCTGAGCACGAAAGCCAAATTGCTCACCTATGAGCAAGTGACTCGAAGAGGACAACAGCCGCTTATATATTATTTTCTCGAACACTTTACTCAGACCAGGGAGTAGGCTAATGGGTCGGTAGCTAGATGGACAGGTCCCTTTCTTACCCGGCTTTTTGATAGCAATCGTTTTTGCATGTTTCCATCTATTTGGAAAATAGCTAAGACGAAAACACCCATTGAAGATGTTAGTTAGATATACGATAGTTTTAAGAGACAGATTTTTTAGCAATACATTGTGTATATTATCATCACCAAACGATTTACGTATTTTAAGTGTTTGAAGTACTAACCGCACATCACGCGGGTTCGTAGGTTTATCCAGACTCATAGAGCTTTTGCTTAGCAGTGACATAGAGCTACTAACATCGGTTTCAAAGGTAGGACTAACCCAATTCCTGGTTAGGCACATATTATTATAAAAAGTTTTAGCAAGCAGATTACATTTCTCCAGGTCACAATTGGTAAATAGATCATTGTCTGTTTTAAGGTTCGGTATGCTTTCAGTTTTAGATTTTAGTTGTTTTGTTACTTTAAAAATGTCAGCACTAGGGTTATCCACTTTTTTTAGCTTACTGTCCCAGATCTCGTCATTGTGGTGGCGAACACATATGTGAATTAGGAATTGCGTAGAATTTATTATGTATCTAAGTCATTTTTTGAGCGCCAAGTTGTTAGATTGAGCCTCTATTCGGCGAATATAATTTTTGTATCGTATGAGGCTTTTTATTCGATAAGGTAGCTTAGTGAAGACAGGTATTTGAAATGCTGTTGGAACGTTCGTATTACGAGCTTCAATAATAGCCGTGTGCAGATGCTCCACAGCTGTATCAATTTGGGAAGTTGAAGAGTATGTACTTGAAGTTAAGGTAATTTTTGTGTCTAGTGAGTGTCTATAACCTTTCCAGTTAGCCTGGTGATATTTGAAGATCTTGGTAGGATCAAGTCGCGGTACAGTTCCATTAACACTAAAAGTAACTGGTAGGTGATTTGATGACAGTTTAAAAAGAGTTTGTACATCATCTTGCAACTGAATATTCAAAGCTAAAACTAGGTCGGGAGTTGTGTTTCTGCAATTAGGTCGATAATTTAATTGCGTGGGTTTATCAGGACCGTATATGATGTAATCATTTTCTATCATATGGCGAAAGAGACATTTACCACGAGTGTTATTGAAAGGACTTTTCCATAGCTGATGATTTGCATTAAAGTCTCCCATAAGGAGTACTCGATCTCCCAGGCTAAATAAGAGATCCAAATCATGGACTAGCAATGGGAGGTTAGGAGACTGGTACACTGAGATTACACTAACGGCTTTGCCCGAAAGATTAATTTGGATACCAATTGCTTCAATGATTTTGGTGGTTGGAATGACAAGGGGAATATGTTGGAGTCCTTTTTTAACTATTAGGGCAACACCCTGACCTCGACCGCTGCTATGCTTATCCTGCCTGTAGCACACAAACCCGGGAAATTCTAAATTAATGTTTGAAGTAAGCTTAGTTTCGCAAACGGCAATGATATCGATAGATAAGGCACTTACCACGAGGTCCATAAGTTCATGAGTTTTGCTCCGGAGACCGTCGGCGTTCCAGGATAGAAAGTTGAGTCTGTTATTTCTATACATAGTGACCAAGGTGAGAAATAACTAATATGATTTTTTCTAGCATCGATGTGCAGGACATGAACTGGGTCTTTAGACTCTTGATTGATTTTAATATTTCAAGCATTTCGGTAGTACACGAGTCATTTATATCTGGTGGGATCGGTAAGGTAACTTGTTGTCTTGCTTTCACGCTGGTCTCACTTTCGGGAACCGTCGTAGCTTTATTTTCGGAAACAATGCTAGCCCATGATTTCAGTGGAAACTTAGATGAAACAGGAACATTAAACAATTTTGGTGGATTTCGTTCTTTATCTTTTTTTTGTTGTAGTTTTTTTAGATAATCAAGCCGCATGCTACATTGGCGATAGTTAGCCGGGTGTTCTTCCTTACAGTTACAGCAATGGGCGGGTTTGCTGCGGTCCTTTTTTGGGCATTCAGCACTCAGGTGATTTTCAGTACATTTCACGCATCGTGGCGAGAGGTTACAGTTTCTTGCAGCATGTCCAAACCTCTGGCACCTAAAGCACTGGGTACCAAGAGAGCACGACGAGGCCATGCTGCGGGCGGAGAACGATAAACAACAGGCGCTGTTGATGGGTTAGTTCATTTTGGCTGATTTTTTACTATGTATTTATAAGGCAATGCATTTTTATTGTAATCATTAGAGGTAATGTAGAACTTACAATTTACGTAGAAACTTTTACAGTAGATATATAAAAAAAATATGCACATATTCGCTTATTAATGGTGCATTCTAAAGACAATTCGGGTTTGCTCGGAATGGATCAAATTTGCAAATCATTTACAAGTTAATTTTCTTTGTAATTTTTGTTCAATGGGTTTTAAATTTAAAACAATCTACTGAAATATTTAATTTATATCTAATGATATAAATTGTTACGTAAATTGTTTTGTAGAACTAAAAAACAAAAGTTTACATACCCAAAAAGAAGAAATAATTTCTAATTGTTTTAAGCAAAGTTCAAGTGGTTCGCAATCCGACTTCACAGGAATACTCGTATTATTCGTCTTCTTATATTCTTCTTTGTATTGTTCGATCCATTGACCCCACTTTATCTAAAAGAGCGTTTTGAGTTTTTGGATCAACCTTATCTCCAACATTTGCGCCCAAATCAAAATTTAACACTAAAAAAATCCTTACATTCCGCTTTTTTCTTTAGCAATTCTTTTACAATCACAATGACCATGAGACGAGCAAAATCATTACCTATTTTCAAAAGATTAATAAAACAATATTTTATTCACATCCCAACTCTTTTTTTCTTACGCCTTACGTTCTATGCCTGAAGAATTTGAACTTCTCAATGCGAATCACGCAGTTGAAAAGATATTTTATGCGGCAGAACTTTGCGATATCGCTGTCAACTGGTAATTGAATTAGAAAAGGAGGGCAAGGTGATTCTTGAAATTTATTGGAATGCAACATTTTAACCGTGGCTCCCTTAAACCCCAGTTTAACGAGCTCATCAGGTAAGTCTTTTTCCACATAAGCTGGCAAACCCTTGATTACTACTTTTGGCGTTTTTTCATCCCTTCGGGTGTACGTAAGGAAGGCTGCTCCTTTTGTTTTCATTCCTTCTTTGAGTTTCTGGTGGGATTCAGAAGAATAGCATAGTATGGCTACTTTGTTCCTACCTCTGTATTGTAGGTTAAAGCGTGTTGTGTATTGAGAAACCATGTCTTTGATAGTCATGTGGCTCCAATCCTGTTTAATATCTAGGATGATGGGAGGTATGTGTCCACTTTTCTTGATTGTAGTTGAAGCTTCCTTGAACAGAGTGGTAGTTACGTTATCTTGGATACCTGTTTCTTCGTCTAGCGGAAGTACATTGAACTTGTTGTGCACAGGAAGTTCACGACTTTTGTCGAATTTGCTCGAGTCACGAAGTACCGCTATACGTTTTGCAGTTCGCCATTGTGAATCTTCTGCTGATCTTTTAGAGTTTACACTCTCAGTAGAGGAAGATTTTACTAAAAACTGATCCATAATGTCGATAATTGGTCGATAGAATTTTTATCGATAGCGTATCCATACATCACTAGACCAGTGAATAAGCGCTCTGGTAGGGATATAGCAAGCGTACGTGCACCAACGACGAACGCTGAACGCAGAAGTAAACAGTAAACCATAATATATGAGAACCCTAAGGTTACACAATCCGCTCTCAAACCTACCTCTCTTAATTTTAATCAAATGTGGTCAGTTTCCACAATTGTTTACATTGCTTAATTTACAAACTTCTGCAATTAGCACCAAGTTTACGAGATTTGGTGTGTAATACACATATACAGTACCTACATATCTATATATAGTTATACAGCTTCACGCTGTTTCCCGCACGCAGCAGGGTAGGCAGAGGGAACCTTGTGTTAAGACACTCCATTCCCCACTTTCTGCCGAATTCTGGAGGCATTGCGTGTTAAGTGGCAGAACTCAACGCCGCGCTTAGCCTCGACACCAGAGCGAAGAAATGGAAATATAAATGTAAGTAAATATTTCATCTCCTCGAGTGGGGATCGAACCCACAACCAGTCGGTTTTACAGTCACACTTCGTGCCACTGCGCCACGACTGGCCTCGAATTATATAGTATAAGGTTATTTAATGAGTATATTCATGATATGTATTAGTAGTGGCTTGTGGCTTCATATCTCACTCGGGAAAAAAATTGTAAAAATTGTTCAATTTCTGAATACGGTGTGGTGACCTCATTCATATACAACGTCTTCAAAATAAAATAACGAAGTTACTTTGTGTATGTATACATTGCTATATGCACACCTATCTTTCTACCAAAATGCGGAGCGGAGTGTTCTATGAATTATAAGAACCTGCTTTTAGTACTCTCTTGATCTCTACAAGAACCATACAAGCGAAATTTCAGCGTTCAACGCCGCTTACTGTTGGTGGTGCAATATCAGTGAGCCATTCAATTACAAAAAAAAAAATAATAAAGAAATAATTACAAAAGTAAAATTGATTACGTTGGAAATCACCTAAACTCACTAAATAAATAAAATAACATGCATATATTAGGCACTGCACATCTAATGATATATATAAACAATACGGGATATCGTCGAATTAAGTCGGAATACATAACTATCACAATAATCTATTTAACTCATCGTGGCATAGAAGCATAATCGTGCATTAGCTACTATAAGCATGACGGTTGTGAGTTTGATTCCCAAGAGTGGGAAAAAATCTTTAATATTTTAATTTAGTCAAAGCGTGACGTTGATTTCTGCCACTCAGCACCAATGCCTCTATCTTGTCACTAGGTTCCAGAGTGTTCCCACTGCCTACCATGATTTTTGCGGGATGCATCGTGAAGTTCAATAAAATGAACCCAATTAGTGTGTGTTATATTCTTGTAGTTACCATTTCACATCTTAAATTTTGGCGAAAATTATAGAACTGAATTTCTTACAATAAATTCACGATAATATTAAAACTAAGTATAATAATTTTGGTGGGATCGAAACCTGCGCCTCCCAGACGGTTTCCACGTTATATTTTTTATAAATAAAATAAAACTCATCGTTCATATATTCATAATATTACCAAAAAATCTTTTACAAAAACCCTCTTATAGCTAGCATAAAATTAATGAAGATATCTGGTATAACTTCAGGTGACAAAATAAATGATTAATCTGCGGTATTTTTATGGCTTAATACATTTACTTTATATGCGTGCAGTAGAACAGCTTATTTTAGTTGTACAGTGTAGAGTTCTGTTGTGAAATAATCAAAACTTTCGAAGTATAAACATAATATAGGTAAGGAAACTATTTTATCTTAATATTAATTATATTGTCACATGTCATAGGCCCTCGTGTGCGTGGCGTCTGATTTCCACTCGGGAAAATTAATTATGTTCATTTTCCCACTCTGGTAAAAAACATAAAGGGCGGCGCTAAACCCCACTGTTTAACGTACACAGTCTCGATAATTGGACTGAATGCTAACTATACTCAAGCTTTAAAAGCCACTTATTTGTTGCCTTATTTCATTTCAAAATATTATATATTTTCCAAAATGTTGGCTTGCGGAATAAAGTTTAAAATATAAAAAAAATGTTTATTATTGATAATTTATAATTTAAATAATCTACAGAACCACAGATGTTTCCTCTCACTTACACACCCACGCACGTACGTACCATTTCTCTATATATACATCCTTATATATCAAGAAAAATAAAAACATATACACTCCGTTCCCGAGTATCCCATAAAACGTATAAAGCGTAACATGACGATGTACGCGCATGAAATATAATGTGATCGTTTAATTTGCATAATTTTTATACCGGCAGTGCAAATAAAGATTTAGGTTGTATTTGAAGATATTGGGTTTGGTAGTTTTTTATAATAAATACAATAGATGCTGGTTCAAAGAAACTATATTATCTTATTTTTTATGTTTGTATTTATTTGTTAAAAAAATAATAAAGTGCGAGTTTGATTCGCTCACTGAGGCTTACTTATACCAAGATCGACTTATAAAAATTTACAAACTTAATTTTGCGGGCAAATATGCTAATTTTGTAGGAAATAAACTAAAAATCATAAATAATTTCTATTCCGCCAAGTTCTGGAGGCATTGTGTACGGAGTGGCGGAGCTCAACGCCGCGCTTTACCTCGAAACCAGATCGAAGAAATGAAAATATAAATGTAAAAATAAATACTTCATCTCACAACCAGTGGATTTTGTCATACTTTGTTTTTCCATTCACACTTTGTGCCACTGCGCCACGACCGACCACGAAGTGGTTTATAATCTGACTATGTTAAAATTGATAGATATTTTTCAACAAAATAACAAAATACAAATATGTAACGTCCACAAAAACAAAATAATGTTACTTTAAAAATCAACAACTCCTTCGAACATTTTATATGCGACTAAGAAAAAAGTAAGTGACATCGGACATACCAAACAGCTAATTTCGTTAACAATTATAGATTATTACCATAAAATAAATGATTCTATATAACCGACCGACTGGTTGTGGGTTCGATCCCCACTCGAGGAGATGAAATATTTACTTAAATCTATATTTCCATTTCTTCGCTCTGGTGTCAAGGCTAAGCGCGGCGTTGAGTTCTGCCACTCAACACGCAATGCCTCCAGAATTCGGCAGAAAGTGGGGAACGGAGTGTGTTAACACTAGGTTCCCTCTGTCTACCCTGCTGTGTGCGGGATACAGCGTGAAGATTGACTGACTTTTAACAAAAAAAATCTATATGTCGACATCATACTTGTATTTAACCTTTATACGGTACAAATAGTCAACATACATCCTCACTCTGTGGGTACTTTGTCTTTGCCAAGTTCAAAACTGCCGCAAGTTGTTCCTAGAGTGCTCACAATGTATTCTAACTTGGTTTTAAACTGAGTGAAATTTGATTTATTTTTGATTTTTGAAATTTGAGGATTTTTCAACGAGTCTTTCATAAAACTAAATAATTGAATATACTCATGTATGTAGAAATGTAGATTTTTTTAGTTTCACGCCGTATCTTAAACTGGGAATCTAGAAACGCAGAAATAAGACACTCCGTTTTCATTAGGTTAATACGCAAAATCTCGATGGCGAACGCCAAGAAGAGAACTGGATGATGTGACTATGTTTTGCTATGTGAGATACAGTTCCTATATTTACACTAGGTTTCCAGCTTTAAGTACAGATACAGCGTAAAGCTACAAAAAATACATATTATAAGTAAACACTTATATTTATTTATTATCAATAAGTGTACACAAAGTGTGACTGTAAACGCGCGCGAATCGAACCCACAGTTCGATCTCCACTCGAGGAAATGATTTTTTTTTTAATTTATATTTCCATTTCTTCGCTCCGGTGTCGAAACATAGCGAATTTCAATCTATAATCGTATTTTTGCAAGTGGTACCCGTCTCAACTTATTTTAATAAATCAATATCGATTTTGAGCATTACAATGCAATAAAAGGAATTACTAAAGTGTTGGTACAACGCCAAGAGACGAGATAGTATTACGAACAGTAATGGAGCAACGAAAAAATATATAGTATATTTTTTATTTAAAACAATTTTATTATTATAGCTATCTCTATTTTTTATTAACAAATTATCTGTTACGAACTTTAACAAATTTTAGTTTTTACTGGTTTTATTTGCGTTGATATATCTTTTACTAAAATAATCGATTAACAATTTTTTTTATGTGTCCTGCAAGATTTCACTTTTGCCCAGTTCCATGATTCTAGGTGTAGGAGAAGTTGCCCTATAAGTTTCGGTTACGCGGTGAATTTCATACAATATACGAAGCATAAACTCTGGTTGCTAATAGATTGCGTTTATTTTTTCTGTGCTCTAGGAGTCTGTAGACCTGGATTTTTAAATAATAATTACAGTTTCATGTAAGTATCTTAAGAAAAATAACTTCAGAGACGAACAGAAAGAATAAGACAACATCCTATAAGGATCTCAATTTGTTTTTTTTTATTCTGCACATAAATATATATATATACATAGTTAGTCCTTGAGAAGTTGGTAAACGCTTATCTGCAAGTGACGGATGTCACTTCAAGTGTCACTTGAATATGATATATAAATTCACCAAAAATATGATGCCATCTCTAGTAGCACGATAAAATCACGACAAAATATAAGCTATTTTTATTTATTTTTTAAGTGTTATTCCCTAATAAGAAAAGAAAAATGTTTTAGAAATCATATAAAAAAATTAATGGCACACGATAGATGAGGCAGAGGGAACCTAGTGTTAAGACATTTCGTTACTCATTTTCCGCCAAATTCTGGAACCATCAGTAGCAGAACTCGACGCTGCACTTTGCCTGCACCAGAGCAAAGAAATAAAAATTTATAAATTTTAATAAATATTTATTTCCCTCGAATGGAAATCGAACCACAACCAATCGAGTTTATAGTCACAACTGGCCTGCGCGATAGGTTTACATTACAAGCTTAACCCTAAGCGAAAATCGAATGCACAACCCTCGCGGTAGCGAGATCACAAAACGAGATTAATATAATACATTTAAAATATTTAATTCCATTCCTCACGTAAGCATAAAAATATTAACACGAATCTAATTCCCTCTTTGTTGTATAATAAATATATTATTTATACTTACAACGCTACAAAAAGTGCTTTTGTTGGCAGTTTTTTTTATTTTTTGTCTACATAAAGACCTACTCTAACATTTTATAGAATAATGGTATTAAGGTAAATTAAAATAATACTGTTTACATTTATTTTTTCTCATATTTAAGTGCTTTTACGGTGAAGCTTAGTTATATGTTTTATAAATTCGCTTTATAAGATTTATTTTTTTACTGCCAACTGATTTTATGTTTATCACTCTGTATAAAGTTTCTATCAAAACCAAGGTAGATTATACCAACCAAGATTACAATGCTAAATATTTCTATGAGGAGAATACTAGAGCAGTTTTATACTGTAATCCATTTTTTTTATAAAAATATCTATATAGATATTTTTGAAATATTTCAATGATATATATATAAAAAAATACAATGCGTGAAGACAGCCAGCACAGCCCTAATATAAAAGGACCTGACTTTCAACTTAGTTTGTTTGTGTGTCCTGTGATTTCAGTCTATAAATAAATATTTATTTTAATTATTTTTCCTTTATCTAGCTTTCACTGACCACACAAAATATACAAAACACGTGAACCAAACTATCCCTGGAGCCGTTCAATCATCATCATTATTGATTCCACAACTTCTAAGAACAGGTAGTTAGTTCCCAATAATTCAATAAGAGTAAACAAATTTTAACTCCATTATAAATTCGGGACCGTCTCCCTGTTGACAAAGGGATCGAGCCAAGGGGACACTAATCCATTAGTACGGACGGACGGTACTATTAGCACTCTAATAGAATACACAAGATATAAAGGATACTTGAAAATGTAATCGATTTTTATTATCAATTTTAGTTATAATTTTAGAGACTGTTTGTGGGTTCGATCTCCACTCGAGGAGATAAATTATTTACTTAAATTTATATTTCCATTTCTTCGCTCTGGTGTCGAGGTTAAGCGCGGCGTTGAGATCTGCCACTCAACTTGCAATACCTCCAGAATTCGGCAGAAAGTGGGGAACAGAGTGTCTTAATACTAGGTTCCCTCTGCCTACCCTGCTGTGTGCGGGATACAGAGTGAAGCTGAAGCTAAATTTTAGTTATAGCCACGGCAGATAGTATTTTTATTTTATTGTATTTTCACTGAAGAAACTGTTTTGAAAAAGACTTCCCTATTGGGACTGGTACAACCAATTTTATTTGATAGTTTTTATTTAAATAATTATAATGGTTTTTGTTATATTTTTTTATTCAAATTCATTCTTTGGTTAATCAGCTATGATATTAGATAAAAAACATCTGTTAGGTAAGTAATTTTGAGGCCGGTCGTGGCGCAGCGGCACGAAGTGTGACTGTAAAACCGACTGGTTGTGGGTTCGATCCCCACTCGAGGAGATGAAATATTTACTTAAATTTATGTTTCTATTTCTTCGCTCTGGTGTCGAGGCTAAGCGCGGCGTTGAGTTCTGCCACTCAACACGGCAGAAAGTGGGGAACGGAGTGTCTTAACACTAAGTTCCCTCTGCCTACCCTGTTGTGTACGGGATACAGCGTGAAGCTGATTTTTGTAATAGGTAAGTAATTTCAGAAACAGAGGCATTAAAACCAAAAAAGGTCATTTATTAAACTTGAACTTGCATCTGGGGTTATATTAACATAATGGACAATTATTAACAGAGACTAAATTTCTTTTAAATATTTAAAATAAAACGTTATATACAATAATCGAATTGTTTTAATGTCTGTAAGATACTCTCCTGCGCCTCCCCCCTCCCCTGCTACAACTCCTTCGGAGCGGTAGCGCTCATGCCACGCCATTGGCCACCAAACGACGCACCTATAGTAATAGGTGCCGCCGGAGACCACGAACAGGGGGCCAAGCCCTGAAGCCGTTCCCTTGCTTCCTCTATGGTGAGCAGGAAGAAAGAAAACCCGGTATATTGTACTCAGAAGCAACGTCTCTAAATTTTCTGTTAATTTTTCTCTACCTGGAAACTGACCAGGCGCTCTGACCACTTTTTTTTACAAAATGTGGGATGTCTTCTTTATACTAATAATATATATGACAATTTAAGGAAAAAGAACATTAACTTATTGGTTAATAAATTTACACGCACATACAACAGAATACAAAAAATGTCCCATTTTTCATCTTTCTATATAAGTTACATGTGAAGTAGCTGAATTTTATACTAGATTCAACCCTAAGGATTCACCTAGAACTAGAAAAAACGTAAATAACTCTATACATGCCCATATATCCATAAACATCGCGTGTGTAAACAATGTTAGTGACTTATATCCAAATGCCACGTGGTCTCATCATTATTCAAAGAAAACTTCTCCTATAAGAAGATCACTTGAAAAAACAAAGGATACAAAGCTGTAGAGAACAGTCAACGGGTCCATTCAGGATGGAGCAAATATTTAATTCAAATAAAGAGGCCCGAGCAGCTGGATTAAAGTTTTAAGAAATAATGGTAGTATAAACATTCTTTATGTTTGAATTATCCTAATTTGTATGAATGTTTGAATTGTGCTGAAGTTAAGAAGAAAAACAACTTTTGTAAGTTCTTCCATAAAACATATAGCTGCGTAAGGGCGTTGCCATTTTTAATAGTAGAAAAAAAAATACTTTTTTTGCGATTTTGGTTTAATTTTTTGTTTAAATGTTTCTTGATGGTATTCGTTGTTAAATATTTAGTGTCATTATATTTGTTTGTATGTGAAAATTGTATTGCGGTTGTACAAGTGAACTTGTGACTTGGTAATACACTATTGTTCCTTCAGAATCGTTCGATCTCTATAGTAACTTACTCATATGTTCCAGTTTGTAAAGCACCAAAATTTAGTTTTTCCTTTGTCCTTGGCTAAACTTGTAAATAATAAATAGTTATTTTAATTTATTTTTTATTTTGAGGGTAAAAAAGGCAGAGAATGAAAAGCAAAAAAACACATCAATAAACTTTATATCTGTATTCTAGAATTTACTTACACTCAATAAAGTTGACAAATTGAAGTTGGCGGTTGACTAATATAAATATGTAATATTTTTCTCCCTGAATTTTTCTCCACTTGGTTCTTCTTGCTGTATCAGTGGCAACTTGGAACTAATTATATTCTCATAAGATAAACACGATGTTGCTTTCAAAATGTAATTAAAAAATAAAACGATGTTATATTATCACAAAATGTACATTACAGATTTACAAAGGACAACCAGGTAACAAATTCAGAGCACTAAGTACAAGAGGATGAGATAAGTCGCTTTATTTGTGGACGCTAAACGCGGATTATCATTCATTTAGTTTTTGTTATCTTTGTATTATATTGTTTTGAATAAAAAAATCTTGTTGAAAGTTTAATTTTGTATGAAATTGTTGAGTTTTTATTTTGATATTAAATGAGGCCAGTCGTGGCGCAGGAGCACAAAGAGTGATTGTAAAATCGACTGTTTGGAGGTTCAATCCCCACTCGAGGAAATTAAATATTTACTACATTTACATTACTTCGCTCTGGTGTCGAAGCAAAGCGCGGCGTTGAATTTCGTCACTTAACACGCAAAGCGGAGTGTCTTAAGACTGGGTTCCCTCTGCCTACCCTGTTGTGTGCGGATACAGCGCGAAGCTGATTTGATTTGATTTTTAAACATTTATTACATGAGGTAGCCGTGGCGCAGTTGCACAAGCATGGGATAGTTAACGCTATAGACGTGGCTTCGAATCCCACACGTGGAAATGAAATATAGCTTTAGTAGTTAGTCAGGAGGAACCTAGGAAATTAGTGTTAAGGTACACCGTTTCCTAATAAGATAATTCTGTTTCCCACTTTCCACCAAATTCTTGAGGCATTGTGTGTTGAGTGAAGTTGCGGAACTCAACGTTGCGCTTCGCCTCGTTAGCACAGCAAGGTAATAAAAATATTAAATAATTAATTCCCCCGAGTAGGAATCGAACCAACATTCGTCGCGTTTACATTCACATGCCTGTGCTCCTACGCCATAAATAGTTTTTAAACACAAAAAAAAGAAACTTACTACCATCGCTTTTTTGCATGCTAGCGCCACGATGATGTCATCATTACTTCATTCATTAGCAAAATAATGTCCCGTGACGCGTGTCACGCCAGCGTGACACATGACACGACAAATAATAATATAATATATCATATACGCTATATTACGTACGTACATTCATTAAATAATAGCGAAATAGAAACTTAATCGTTTTAAAAAAGAAGACTATTGTGGGTATTAACTTAGAAGCACGTGTTGCGCGTCTTTGTAAATGCATGTATGTTTGTCCTTAGAGAAAATCATGTGTGGTGGCGTGTTGAGTGACGGAATTTAACGCCGCATTATATCTCACAGAGCGATAAAATTAATATTATTCTTTATTAATTTCTTTTTTTGGTGGGTAGGCGTCAAAATACGTACACGCGAATTTTGTTGCTCTTGCTTTAATTTCATTTATATATTAGATATTTATGTATATTAGTGCAGTAATTCAATAAAAATCATCCCACCTACCAGCATACATATTATCCTTTATTAAAATCACTATTTACAAACAAAATAATCAAGTATCAAGATTTATTTTTCTTTTTACTTTTTCACTGTGACATATCAATAACTATGGAGTCAATGAAGCTTACAATCAATGAATTAAGTGAAGTTTTTAATAAAAGAATGGCCGAGGTCCAGCAAAATCTTCAAAGTTCATCCATTCCCGTGGTGAGTCCTACAACATCAAATATTGCTGCTCAGTTTAACGCGTTCAGAACCTTTGTTTTAACTGCCCTGGACAGCCTCCACAAACAGCTCGAGCTCCTTACTAATAAATGTGATGCCTTGGAGATGAGGTCAAGGAGGAAAATCATCTTGATGCATGGTATACCGGAGAGCAAAAATGAGCATGTTGCCACAATTGCTGCTAAAGTGTTCTCTGACCATTTTGGAATGCCTGATATCAATGCAAATCATTTTAGTCGCTGTCATCGTTTGGGTCGCAGCAACAACAATAAACCTAGGCCTGTGCTGATTAAATTCAAAGATGCTATATCCAAAAACAAGATTTGGTTTGCTAAAACTGGCCTTAAGAATACTGGCATCACCATGTCAGAGTTTTTAACAAAGGACAGGCATAAGACATTTATGTTGGCTCGCCAACGTTATGGTATTAATAAATGCTGGACCAAAGATGGTAATATATATGTTATTGGGGATGACGGTTCCCGAAGATGTATTACTTCTATGGCTACAGTGGATGCTGTACCATCATCTTGCTCTGATGGCCTTCCATTAGGCACAAGCCCTCATACTACTATCCCGCCAAATCCCAGCCATAAGGATAACAAGGTTTCACAAATTAGGCCCAAGAGGGTGGTGAAAAAATAAAGATAGTGTCCACTGTTTGTGAGTATTCACTTCTCATAAATTATTTATGACTGTTGCATCATTTTCCATATACATACTATTATAAATGTTTTACTAATTACTCAGCTTATAATTATATTTGATCTTAATTTAAATAATTATTTAATAGTATAGGTAGCTATACTATTTATGTCTGATTGTGGTAGTTTGTTTTTCACTTCTCATAAATTATGTTGATTGTTGCCTTGTTTTTTATATACATATAGATAACTGTTTTAGTATCTATTTAGCTTACAATTATATTTTGTTATATAATCTATCTTATTTTCAATAACGTAGCTACTACTATTTATATCTGATTGTGGTAGTTTGTATCATTTATTTAAATAAATTAACTATTTATTAATTATTCTGTAACTTAGTCTTAATATGACAGAAACAGTTCCTTTTCTTGTTATTAGTAATTATTGCTATGTAATGTTGACAGATGACTGTTGGTGTCGGCTACAGACTATAAATTTATTTAATTACATTACATAGACAATATTGTTTTATGATATCATAATTATTGATTTGTTTTTTCCTAGTGTATGTATATATTATGTATATTTAAGTTATGTATGCGTATTACCACAGTCAATATTTATTATTATAATTTTGTTACATACTATAGTGTGTAGATACGAAGTAGCTTTGTTAGTTTTGTTTTTTTTTATTTTATCATCGTTGTTTTTATTTTTATTTTTTTTATTCCTTGTTTGTGCAAGTGGTCTGGGGTTATATTTATTTTCTTTTCTTTTTTTTTTTTTTTTTAATTATTACTGGTGTCTGCTGTAAGGTATATTGTTATACCCCTACCGCTTTATTATTATTATTTTTATTTGTTACTGCTGGTGGTGAAGGATGGTGAATAATGTGATCTGTGCACATTTTATTTTATTTTATAGTTTTAGTTGGTACATTAATTAGATTATTTAATTTAGTACTTATATTACGTTTTTTTATTTATTTAATAGTATATGTAATATGTATTATAATAATATTTCATCTAACTCAAATGACGCTTCTTTTTGTTCTTTATCATCCTCATCTGAATGTAGTTTTCACAGTACTTCCGTTCCTCTCTCCAATCTACTCGTCGACACATTTTCCAATTTTCCTAAGAATTTCAATGTCCTACACATTAATGCCCAAAGCGTTCCTGCACATTATCCTGACTTATTAGCTTCCTTTGATTGTGACAACGTCCATGCGATTTTAATTTCAGAAACTTTCCTCAAACCCTGCCTTCCTACCTCCTCCTTCTCTATACCTAACTTCCATCTCATACGTAATGACCGTACAGGTAAGGGTGGTGGTGGTGTGGCCATCTATATTCGCAATCACATACCTTTCACAATTGTTAGTAAGTCTCCAACGCTATACTCTGAAACTGCTGAACATCTCTTTATTGAAATTTTACTTGGTCGATTAAAGTTATTACTTGGGGTCTTCTATAGCCCTTCTTTACATATAAATTATTTCCACGCTTTGGAGACCTTATTGGAGAAACATGTGCCAAGCGTAGATCACACTATAATTCTTGGAGACTTTAATACTTGTATTATTAAAAATGACTTACGTGCAAAACAACTCCTTAACATCATTAATAGCTCAAACCTAAAATTGCTTCCTACGAATCCTACACATTTTTTTCCGAATTGTGCCCCGTCCCAACTTGATCTTATGATTGTTTCCTCCGTTGACCATGTAGTGACTCATGGTCAATTTCCTGCTGACGCCTTTTCCTATCATGATTTAATGTATTTGTCGTATAATGTTCGTCCCCCTAAGCTCAAGCCATCTGTCGTAATGCGACGCAGTTTTAAAAAATTTAATAGTGACGAGTTCTTGGTTGATCTCAATGACATCGACTGGAACGTCATCTTTAACACAACAACTATCGATGACAAGTTGGAGATATTTAATTCTATTTTAACTGAGCTCTATGACAAGCACGCTCCTTTTCGGCCAATTAAATTAAAACACTTACCCGCTCCATGGCTTACGCCAGATATTAAGTCATTGATGACTAAAAGAAATGTGGCGAAATCCAAATATAAGCATAATCCCACCGATCAGAATCTCTTAAGGTATAAGAGCTTGCGTAACCGATGTAGCAGAGTTTGCAGGGATGCGCAACGAAATTATATTGATCTGAGCTTACAAAACTTAAGCCCACGTAAGTTGTGGAAATTTCTGGAATCGCTAGGTATTGGTCGGCAACATAAGGATTTGAATTGCAATCTAGACGTTGATGCCTTGAATAAACACTTTGCCTCGATAACACCTATGGACAACAGAATTAAGGCAAATACATTGAATTATATCAACTCCTTGCCGTCTCCCACAATCGTTCCTTTTAACTTTGCTCCTATAACCCCATCCCAGGTAAGAAACAGTATCCTAGCCATCAAATCGGATGCTTCTGGTTATGATGGCATAAACCGTAAAATGATAATTATGCCCTTGGATGTTTTAGCACCAGTCATTACCCATATTCTAAATTTTTCTATTTCCCATAGCACTTTTCCCAGTATGTGGCGTATTGCCCGCATTATCCCCATTCCCAAAACCAAAGACCCAAAATCCTTCTCTCACTACCGTCCTATCTCTATACTTCCTTTTTTGTCAAAGGTCTTGGAGCGTATTGTTTTTCAGCAGCTAAATGAATATCTGTTAGATAACCATATATTATCCGAGTTCCAGTCTGGGTTTCGTTACGGGCATAGCACAGTCACTACTTTGATAAAAGTTTGTGACGATATCAGATTCAACATGGACAAACAAAATCTTACTATCATTGCCCTGCTGAAGCCATTGAGTGGTTCAGAAGCTATTTATATGATCGGCAACAGTACGTTCAAGCCAATGACAAGTCATCTTCCTTTTGCTCTCCTCCTGCTGGTGTTCCCCAAGGTGGTGTCCTCTCTCCTCTCCTTTTCTCCATTTTTATTAATTCAATTTCCCAAAATATATCCTCTTCCTTTCATCTATATGCTGACGACCTTCAAATTTACTTAGCCGCTCCGTTGGATGGTATTAGTGAGGCTATTCAAAAGCTTAATAAAGATTTGCAGAACGTTAGTAGGTGGAGCAAATCTTTCGGCTTAACAGTCAATCCTGCCAAATCACAGGTCAGTATAATTGGTAGCTCTAAGCTACTAAAAAAACTTGACCAGAATAGCCTCCCTACTATCCAGTTTGACGGCGTCGACTTGAGCCTGAGTCCATCTCTTAAGAACCTTGGTATTATTATAGACAATTCCCTATCTTGGTCAGTACAAATAGCTGAGGTTAGCCGTAAATTATTTGCCACGATCGGATCGCTCAAACGATGGAAATATTTCTTACCTACAAAGACCAAAACTACTCTAGCTCATTCACTACTGTTACCGATTTTAGATTACGCTGACTCGTGCTACCCAGACTTATCTGAGGAGCAATTAAATAAACTAGAGCGTTTACAAAATCTATGTATTAGATTTATCTTCGGTTTGCGTAAGTTTGATCATGTTTCTGATCATCGTCGTCAGCTTGGATGGCTTCCTATCCGACATCGTCGAAATTTCCGTATGCTGACTCTCCTATATTCCATCCTATATAACTCTACCTCTCCCTCATATTTAAAAGATAGATTCTGTTTCCTAGGTTCCGATTCACTTCTCCGCCTTCACCTTAGATCCCGTTGTGATAATCTCCTTAAATTGCCAACTTCCCATACGCTATTTTATTCCAAGTCTTTTACTGTGAAAGCTGCGATTCTTTGGAATGAACTTCCTACAGAAGTTCGACATTCCAAATCACTGTACACTTTTAAAAAGCGTCTAAAAGAGTACTTATTTAAAATAGAATAGTAGTTTATCCTTATCTATTTAATATTATGTAAATTTTTTTACACACGTTTAAGTATATATATGTATATATATATATAAGTATATATTGTTTTAAATATATGTATATATGTATGTGTATTGTATATAAACACTAAACGTATTTTATGTATGTGTATTCTATATTATTGACTTATATTATTATATATTATATATTTAATTCCACCATATAAAATTTGCACCGTGACGTTGTCCCCCTTTTCCTCTTAACAACCTCTCTGTAATGTTCCAAAGGTTGTCTGGCAGAGATTGCTTAAAGCAATAAGTCCGCCTTTGCATACGCGCTATTTTTTTTCTTGTTTATGTGTTGTTCATTTTTTTTGTAAATATTTCGTTGTGTGCAATAAAGTTTATTGTATTGTATTGTATTGTATTGTATTATTCATTCTCGCGAGTGGCATTTTTTTTCTTTTGCAAACTATTGTCTCGATATTGTCAGTAGCATTTTTAAATTAATAAATCAAAAACTATTGATAATAATTAAAATTTTATGCAAAATATCTTCCGATACGAAATATGTTTATACTGCCTCGACAATTCGGTGGAAATCCTCATGATAAGAACAGAATTTCTTAACATAAGGTTCCCAGGTTCCCTCTGATTACCCCTATATGTGCCTAACATAGCGTGAATCTAAAAAAAAATATTTTGTAAATACATCATTATCGAATTAGTAATCCACTGATGTTACATTAACGTTGGTTAGGTTACACTTTGTAAATCTATGCCCCGCTTTTATACTATCCGACCTACATTCTGATGTTTTAACATAATAGCTAATATAAATTTTAATATTTAGAAAAAAAATAAAAAAAAATAATGGTTAATAAATTGACTAATTTGTACAAAATAAATAAATAATTGAAACTATTTTTAGCGGATATATTGCTAACTTCCTTAATTAATTTTGTATACGCTTTATTAAGTCGATTTATCGATACATATAAATTAATTTAAAAAGTCTGTCTGTAATTTCAAAACAACCTTTTAAAAATGTTAAGTACTGTACCCATTGAAAAATACATGTTATTTATACGATACTTAAATAAAGCCGAATTAAATATAGTTTTCAATATTGTAAAAAGGCTTCCGTTAATATTTGTAGTGTTAGTTTTGTTTAAATCGGTTCATAAATAAAAAAAATCTATGTCAATATAAAATAAAAATACGCGTTTAATCTGGTTAGATTTCAATTTAATTGCGAAATCAAATATCTTATTATGTGAATCAGAACAAACTCAAAGATGTTATTCAAAGAAATGGATTTTTAGCTTCACGCTGTACTCTATATATGTGGCAGAGACAAAGAGACTAGTGACATAACACTCCCTTCTCTATTTCCCGTCCTAATTAGAAACATTGCATGTTGAATCGCGGAACTCAACGCCGCATTTGGTCTACTAGATTGAATCGACAACCATCACGTTTACAACCAAACGCGGTTCATTGTTCTACAATGGCAAAAACATATCAATATCACAGTAACTATATACCTAACATAACTGTTTTAATAAATCAACCCTAGGGTTATTATTTTAATAAAATGGTTATATTGACATTTTATTTACTTTCAGTATATTTATAAAAATATTATGTTCAGCAAATTCTGTTCAACTGAATTGATTGCAATTGGAAATAAAATATATGTTTTTTCATTCGCTTTTTTATATATTTATGTGTGATAAAACTGTGTTAGTTATTTTTAAAAATTGCCTATACACATGTAATATACCTGCCTGTAGGTACATAAACAATCGGACAGAATCTTCTTTTCCTTTTTTTCAGCTTCACGCTGTATCCCACGTACCCCTGCTAGGGTTGGCAATAGGAACCTAGTGTTAGCGTTTCAGCGAGACACTGAGTTTTCTGTGGCGTAACTCAACGTCGGATTATTGTAATTTAATGGTCATTTTATCGTTTGAGGCCGTCTCGTAGTAGAGTCACCAAAGTTGTGACGAAACCAACGTTGAACGATTGTGGATTCGATTTCCTGTCGATTTCAGGGGAACGAAATATTATAATAGTTTAATTTCCTCGCTCTAAATGGGGAGCGGAGTGCCTTAACACTAAAGACATTTACCATTGTAACCGGAAATTAACGAAAATTACTCGAATTACATTCGGTATGATAATTATATAGCGACAAGAGTAGGTCAAGCTGCGAAGTAAAGATAGTCAGGCTATAATATTGAAACTTTTAATATAATTGTGTTCATATAAAAGGATTTCAGTGTAACAAGTGTTTGTGATTTTCTTTGTACATATATTTTAAATGAAACATTTTTTACACTATAAGTTCAATTATAATATTTAAGCAGAAGGAACTTAACGTCAAGTAATATTTGAGATGTTCCGCGCTAACTAACAGAATTTAACGCTTTGTATTGCTACCGGAGCGAGGAAATAAATAAAAAAAATATCACCCCGGATGGGAATCGAATCCACAAGCGTCGTTCTTTCAGTCTAACGTTGTGCTGTTGAGTTACGTCGATCTCTATAATTTGCAATTTTAAAGCCATTTAAAGAGACTTAAGGTCAGAAGACCGTTTGTAGAGGTGGTGATTTTGCATTACATTGTAATACAAAGTAATGTGAAAATAGGTAGGCGAGTCTTAGGGTGTTATAAAAGAGTTTAGGTTGATTTATAAAGAATTTTCTATGTTTTTATCAGCTTCACACTGTATCCCGCAAATAGCAGGGTAGAAATAGAGGAAACCTGGAAACCTAGTATTGAAACACTCTTTTACTATTAAGACATTTCCGTTTCCCACTTTCCCTTGCCTTGTTGAGTCTTGCAACGCCTTGTCACCAAAACGAAGAAATTAAAATATTAATTTTGACAAATTTAGATTGAATTGAATTAATTGAACTAGCTTTACTCTATATCCCGCACACAGCAGGGTAGGCAGAGGGAACCTAGTGTTAAGACACTTCCGTTCCCCACTTTCTGCCGAAATTTGGGGGTATTGCGTGTTGAGTGGCAGAACTCAACGCCGCGCTTTGCCTCGACACCAGAGCGACAAAATGAAAATATAAATTTAAGTAAATATTTCGTCTCCTCGAGTGGGGATCGAAACCACAACCAGTCGGTTTTACAGTCACACTTTGTACCACTGCGCCGCGACTGGCCTCGCACAAATTCCCCACTTTCTTAGATAATTAATAATATCTAATTATCAAGTCACTCTACGATCCGTATACAAACAACATATTTACTTAAAGCCTGTATTTGATTTCACCAAATGTGGCGAAGTGTCCGTTTACTGCGGGTGTAATTACCGAAGTTCAGCTATTGTCAAATAGTTTATTTTTCAAGTATGTATGTATGAAATTAAGTATTTCTGATGAAATAAAATATATTCTAAGTCTTATAGTCCTGTTTTTAAACATTTTTTAAACTGTTATTCCACACTTAGGAAAGAAAAATACTTATTTAGAAAACGTATAAAATATGAACGCAGCGGGACTCGAACCCGCGCCTCCTGGAAACCGACCAGGCGCTCTGACCACTAAGTCATGCGTTCTCGCCAAGCTACGTCGAAATTTTTATACGTTTGTTACAACTTATTTATGTTGTTAGCAAAATTTCAACGTAGCTTAAAGATGACGAGGAAGAAGAGACCAGTCGTGGCGCAGCGGCAGAAAGTGTGACTGAAAAACCGACTGATCGAGGGTTCGATCCCCACTCGAGGAGATGAAATATTTACTTAAATTTATACTTCCATTACTTTGCTCTGGTGTCGAGGCAAAGCGCGGCGTTGAGTTCTGCCACTCGACACGAATGTCTCTTGAATCCGGCAGAGAGAGGAGAACGGAGTATCTTAACATAAAATTTTCCAGTGAAAAAGTACAAAAAAAAAATGAAACAAGTTCTATCCGACATAAATTAAAATAAGTGAACTTAGCAGAGCATTATCCAGCTGATCAAAAATAAAATGGAGTTCTTTTTACGTGCAGCTGAGTTCTATAACTCTTAATAGGTTAAAAACATACTTCTGACATTTTTTCCCCCAGAAAAAGTTATTTAAAAAATGATCTGCTAACTCTTGCCAGAAAAAAATGTGTAAGTTGACATTTCATATATTTTTTATATTTGACCTTTCATATACATTTTTAAACATTTCATATATTCAAATATGGTCTGCTGGCAGTTTTTTATGAGTTCTGGTTTTTCTTTCAGGGCAAATATTATAGACCTCCTAATTCTTCTGAAAAATGAAAATTATATTTTTGTCTCAACAATTTAAATTGAAATTTTCCAACAAATTTAATTTTCAACTAGGCTCTGCTGGCATTTTTACAAAAGTTCTGGCTTTGTAATAGGCTTTTTATAATAGAACTATTCATATTATGTTAAAAATCGAAGAGTTTTCGAGTCTGAAACAGTTTAAAAAAAATTACTTCTTCGTTTGAAGTGAAAAGTAAGCTTTGACATTTTTCTATATTTAATACATTGAACTATGCGCTGTTGGTAGTTTTTCCTGAGTTCTGGTCTTTGTCCAGGCCAAATATCATATGCCTACTTATATTCTGCTACAAAATCAAGAGTTCCTGCTTCTGAGTCCGAAACTAAACTTTTTTTTGTCTCAACTATTTATATTGATATTTTTCAACAAATAGATTTTTTTGACTATGTTCTGCTGATATTATTACACGAGTTCTACTTTTTAAATAGGCTTTTTATAATATGACTAATTATATTTAAAAAAAAATTCAAGAGTTTCTGCGTCTGAGCATAAGCGAGTAGATTCGTAAGATTTGAAAATTTTTTTTACCTGAAATCTACAGAACTATTGTTGGTTAAAATGATCACTAACTATTTTTCTCCTCCCTATGTATGCAAAACTTGCCTCGATTTTTATTTGCAAAAAATTATCCTTGAAAAAATTATAAATGCCAAGGGAATTTAGCAGATATTTTTTTTTAAATAACTTTTTTTATAGAAATCAGCTGTTTGCTAAGAGAACTCTATTTTGTTTTTGATCTGTTGGACACAATGCTCTGCTAAGGTCAGACATCCTAAATGAGTGCCTAGAATCTTCCATTACTAAGAAATAATCTCTATAATATTTAATATCAGACCAACACCTCTTTGTTATCAATCAAAGGTCAACCTTTATTGTTGAACTACAAAAGCCTGGTAACATTAAGTAAGATCTAACATCTGGTAAATTTAATATTAAAATTAATATCCAATATCTCTTTACTTTGATAATGGAACATGAAATATTGATAGATACTAAGTTTTAATAAGGGATTTTTTTTATTGTATTTTCTTATACGATTGTTTCGACCTATTTATATTGTATTGTATTTCATAGTTCATACAAATGAAGCTGCAGACAAAAAAACTCGTCTAAGATAAAACTCAGCATATTTATCATCACACAACCCAAGCTTAGCCTCACATTAGTTCTACTTCTCCAAATTAAAGATCAAACATCAACTAAAACACAAACGCTAACAAGTTCATTATATACAAAAGTTCTTAATACGAAACAACTACTACCGAATTATATTTTCATTTACTTTGCGTCGTTTCTAATTGCCGGTGCTGGTGTTTTTAATTCTATAGTATGGGCATGTCTTGGCCATAGTTTGGACGTTTGGGCTGGACTTTAGCTATAATGAGATTAGTATGGGTAATGGGTTTTTTTTTTCAGAGTACATTTTCCATGGCGGCAAATGATAAATAAAAATAGTATGTTGAAAACGGGTCATAAAGTTCACGCAATCGAGGTTGCGGGCGATAACTAGTGGATTCATAAATTTTAATAAAGCACGGTCATTCTGAATGCATACAATTCACTTCAATGTTTGATTTTATTTATTTTTCATAAAAACTTTTTTTTTTTATTTATACAAAATGTGATGTATTTTTACCTTTTCAGATCTCTTCAAAAATATATTTTTTAATCCAAAATCGTTACATTTTAAAGTACACTATAGGTAATCGCTGTGGAAGTGACTTCTAATAGGTAAAAAATATTTTTAAATTGTTCCAAAACAATACAGAACAAATATAACAACTGATAGAGTTAATGTAACTAAAAGTTTTTCAAATTTACAATACCATCTACATACAAAGCTGCTACGAGATGCTCATTCAGAAATTATAGTCTAGACACAATCTTGTTGGACTAAAAAGATTTTCTTAAAGCTTTTCGTACTTCCATTTGCGTTTCAATGAAATTCTTTTAAGAACTACTTGTAATATTTTAAGTTTTTTATAAAGAAATACCAACATTTTAAGATTGTCAAGTTTTTCGTGAGGAATGTGATTACGTACATATTAATGAAAATTAAGTTTGTGTATTCACTCATTTGTATGAAATGGACTACAAATAAAAGTTTGTAGTGTATTTTTTCTAGTCAGCTTCACCATGGATGATGGATGTATTCCACATATGCAGATAGCAGAGAGAACCCAGTGCTTAGACACTCCGTTTCCTACTTTCCGCCGATATTTTTTAGCGGCATTGCGTGTTGAGTAGCGTAACTCAACGCCGAGCTTTTGTTAAGACAATAATAGTTTTTAAAGATTTCCACACGATCTCAAGATAAGAATGTCATGCCACAGCGAAGAAATTAAAATATTGAATCAGAATCAATCAGCTTCACGCTGTATCCCACACACAGCAGGGTTAGCAGAGGGAACCTAGTGTTAAGATAGTCCATTCCTCATTTTCCGCCAAATTTTGGAGGTATTGCGTGTTGATTGGCGGAACTCAACACCGACTTCAATGGAAATATAAATTTAAATAAAATTTTATTTCCTGGGAAGGGGATTGAACCCGTGCGAGGCAAAGTGTGGCGTTGAGTTCCGTCCCTCAACACGTAGACCTATATCTCAAGTTCAAGGCATTGCTTAATGAACACTTATTTATTAACTTTAAGTTGCTTTTCATACTCTGTACAGCATTTTTGCTTCGCAGTTTAGTTGTAATAAATTAATTTTTAACAAAAAACGCCTTCTAACAACGAACTAGAAAATGAAAAAAAATGTTTACATTAAGTTAACCGTACTTTGATTTTGTTAATAAACAAAATTATCCCTCGATACAGACTCCTTCCATATTTGCCCAACAGTTTCCTAAAATTTACCTAATTCCCTTATCATCTTTTCCATCTTATCCTATATTCCGCACGCCTTATAAGTCTCTAGTATACCATCCTTCTGTCATTACTAATCTTGGCCTAACCAAGGGAGCTGTGGACACCAACATTAAATTTCAATCTATAGTAAATGGAAAATTTTCAAATCATGTCCTCATCTTTACAGATGCATAAAAACTTTCAAGAGAAAGCTGTGTTGTTGCAGCATGCTGGATACCAAAATTCAAAATTATATTACAATTTTAATATCCTCCTGAATCATCTGTGCCGAAGAGGCTGTTACTTTGTTAGAAGCAATCCGGTTCACAGACTCCCATGATTTTAGACTGTTATTTGTACTGACTCATTAAGCTGCATATTGGCTGTAAATAGAAATCGGTTTCATAATAAATTAAGGTCTTCAATTATTTTAAGGATTCGGGAAGAACTGTACTCATAGCATATAAAGGGATTCGATGTTACTTTGGCATGGATTCCAGGTAATTCTGGTATAAGTGGGAATTAATCTGCAGACTAGAACAACACATACATTTACTCTACACTATTTAGCACTGGATGTGGTAATTATTCTCTCTACAACCGCAGATTTCAGTAATGATTGCTTTAAGAGCCACTAACGGGTACTATAATAGAGCTATAAATTCATCGCAAATTGCTTGTTACTTATCATTGTTATTAGTATATTACAGTTCAATATACGTACTTGAGGTCTTCCTACGTACATGGCCTTTATGGTAAACCCTGGTGGAGAGGTTGAGGAGATGCTTTCATACCACCCTTCAGTTTGCCTTAAAATGTCAGTAATAGGGAGTCCAGTATCTTCTTTGATGGCCAGACCATTGGCAAGGTGGTCTCTGTGTATTCTAAGATCTATTTTGCCAATTTTGTTGATATTGTGTGGTTATCTAATAGTTACGTTTCGCAATTTACAATTTACACAATGTCACAATAATTACATACAGTAATGTCATTAAATATATTTAATGATGTATTAAAATATTTTCTTTACACGCAAATGCTTTTAAACACAAGTCACGCAAAACTGTCCTAGTACTTATTTGTTTGAATGACCTTTCATTTCTATGTATAGAATAGTAGTAGTGATATAATGCTTCAAAAATTGGGCAAAAGGTGGAAGACGGAGTGTCCTAACACAATTTAATGAAAAAAGATACATGGGACAAAATAATATAATAAAAATAAGCTACAGCTTACGGAACTCGTATATAATAAGAACTGTAAAAGTAACGTTAACTTTAAACTAGTAACTCTAAGTACCGAAGTAGTTCAAAACTCTTATGGCACAGCAAATAACTTGTAGCAGTAAATATAGTCGCCAGAACTTATCTAATTATGAGATATTTTGTTTTTGCGATTTTTATATATTTTAAAATGAAAGTCTTAAGCACACACATACATGGTAAAATGATTTTAATTCTTGTGTTATTACTAAAAATAATTCAATCAGCTTAACGTTTTTTCTTGCACACAGTTATGTACGCAGAGGGAACCTAGTATTAAGACACTCTGTCCCTAATTTTCCAAAGCGTAGAAATTAAAATATTAATAAATAATAATTTATTTCCTCGAGTGGGAATCGAACCTACAATCGTCGTGTCACAGTCACACCCTTGTGCCCACGCCACAATGACCTTTATCATATCAGAAATATTATTCTACTTTGTTTACAACTTTATGTTATAAACAAAAAGCAACACACCGTTGACTTAATAAAACAAAAAACATTAAACATATCTAACTCCTTCTTACAATATCTCAAACAAATAAATAAACTTAACAATAGAATAGTGGTTATAAAAATTATTATAAGAAAATAAAGTTATTTATCAATATAATATATTGCTTTAGATTCATTTTGTACTGACCAAAGGTGCGATCCAGCCCACCCACTCGCTAGCGCCACTTATTTAAATTACGGTGTCGTAATGAACCCACGCAAATTTACTTATAAAGTACAATTTTAATATTTATTTCAAAGTAAAAAAGATCAATATAGAAGTAGATCAGAGGCCAGTCGTGCTGCAGTGGCATAAACATTTAACTATAAACGCGATCGTTGTAAGTTCGATTTCCACTCAAAGAAATGAAATATTTCTTTTCAGAAATAGTCTATTCTTCGCTCTGGCTACGAGTTGCCATTGGCCAGGCAGTGGCGGATCTCAATGGTCCTGTTTGTCTTGGCAAACGCGCTTTTTTGCTCCGCGGAATGATAATCGCCCCTCGATGTGGAAATAAAACCTATATGTTGTTGTTTGTTTTTGTGATCCTCATTTTGATGCATAAGTACGGAGATTCGAATTATAGAGGACCGAAACCGTACCCTTAAAACTATACTAATTCAAGTTCACTTCATATTATATAATTAAAATTACTTGTAATGACATCGATCTTTTCTACTCAACAGCAAGTGTAGTTGACTTGTTGCCCTATTTTAGAAAAAAAAACACCTTTGATTAAAGGGGACGGCTCGCCTTCAATTAACATAACTGAAAGCAAATTATCAACTGCGCTACGAAAAAATATCTCAGAACTGAACGCAATAAGGTTAATAGATTCAAATTTTCATTTAATTTTTTGCGATATAAACGGCCATATCTTTTTTTTAAATAAACTTATTTTGCGAAATTATTGGGATGTAGATCTGGTTTAAATTTCAACGCGATATGTTCCTTAAGGGTTTCTGTTTCCTTAAAAGGTACGGAACCCTAAAAATACTTAGTAATAAGTCATCCCGTCCTCAATATTTAGATTATTTAACAAATCAGAACAGTTTGGCCATTCGTGGCGGGTGCGCAAAAAACTGTAAGCGTGACAGATTGTAGGTTCGAGTCCCACTCGAGGAAATGGATTATTTCATATTTTCATCGTACTGGTGTCGAGGCAAACAGCAACAGCTGTAAATAAGTTATAACAAACCCAGTTCCGTCCCAAAAAAGTGTGTTCATAATTCATATTAAGATGTATGAACCTGAATTGAAACTTTAAAGTTTATAATTTGAAGCTCAAAGAGAAACCTTTCCGATAGAAGACGTAATGTAACGTACGGTTTACCCTTTAAGAAAGCTCATTGTGGCAGATTTTTATAAGCATTCGGTTTTAAACATAATATTATAACTGACAATTTTTTTCACTCCGCTTCACGCTGTGTCCCACATGTAGGCAGAAAGGCGGAGGAAAATTAGCGTTAAAATACTTCGTTTCCAGCGCACCACAGATTTTTTAGTACAATGCATGGAGTTGAATAACTCAAAGTGCATGCTTTATCTTGTTACCGGAGTGGAGAAATAAAAATAATTCAATAACTCGAGTGGGAATCGAATCCATAACCGCATTTAAAGTGAGGCGTTATACCACTATGTCACGATTGGGTCAATTTTTTTTTAGCCGGCCTATTGACTAGAGATGAGGCGTATTTGCAAAATTTAATACCAGGGCTTCCTAGTACGTTTACATAAAAATACCAGAGTCGCTAAAATACTTTTAAGTATTTGTCAGTATCAATACGGCTTTTATGTGCAATGGAATGCGAAAGAGAAGGCGGACGTCCAGAAAATCCAATCCCCGCGCGTCCGAGTAATGTAAAAAATACTTACATAGAAAATTGGTCCGCATCCCGTATTGGTGTTTGATAAATAAGGATTAAAATCGTTGTGAGACCAGGCGTGGCGCGGGCGCACAAAGTGTGACTGTAAAAGATTTTTGTAAAAAACATCAATTTTAACTGCTATTAACTTCACACAGGTTTGGTTTTTGTATGTATTTTCCTCATTTCCGCCCAATTTTCAAGATATTACGTGTTGAATGGTAAAACTCTAAACCTCACTTGGTCCTGTTGTGTAAAGAGCGTGGTAATGAAAGCATTCATTACCACACTCTTTACACAACACATTGGGACATTGGGAATATAGCCCGTGATCACCACATCTACAGTATGCCACGATGACCTCAATATTTTAGGTTTTTTTTCAGCTTTAAGTTGGAACACTCCACTCCCCACTTTTTTTAACATTTATTACCATTTATAACAAATAACAACAAAAACATCAATATAAAAACCAAAAAAGTTTGTAACGATTTTATAAATGTTCTTGCATTACACAATTTCCAATTAACATTAAAATTTAATAAAAAATAAATTACATATTATATAAGCTCGGTACGAGGTAGGGCGGTATTAAGTCGTGGAACTCAACGCTGCGCTTTTGCCTTGGTACCAGAGTGAATAAATAAAAATATTAAATATTTCATTTCCTCAAGTGGAAATCGAACCCACATGTGTCACGTTTACCGCACACTTACACACCCTTGTGTCACTGCGCCACGACTGGCCCCAATACTGGTTTATCCGTAGATTAATGTCGACACCAGGATCAAAACAAATTAGAGTTCATTACAAGTTTACAAACTCAATTTATATATTGAGATATGCTCAGAGATGCTTATATTAATTCCTAAGACGTAATAACTTTTATTTTTTTTCGTACTTTTTAAGATAGATACATTGTTTATGTAACACTTAATGCTGTCGTGGCGCAGTGGCACTGCGTCTGACTGTAAACGCGATGGTTGTGGGCTCAAAGCTCACTCTAGGAAATAATTTAAGATATTTAAATTATTTTAATTTCCCCATCCAGTATGTAGGTAAAAAGGTTGAGTTCCTTGAAAATTCAGCGGTGGGTTGAAAAAGGGATATATCTATATTTATAAGAAGAACGGGTTTCAAATCCTAGTATGTTAAATTTTTTATACATTTTATCCACGACATTTATTTTCTTTTCTAAATGTGGAGGAACACTTAAAAATTGTAAAAAACGCTAACAAAATATGAAATTGTATTATATTCATGAACAATATCAACGGCAAAAGGTATACGTTTTAAATAGCATTTAAAATCCCAAAGCTTTTTAGGCGGTGTCGGATACGGCGCGAGTTTTCTTGTCGACGACACTTTCATTATATCGCAAGCTCACCCCTTTGTAACATAATATTATTGAGTTATTCATAGATAATGTAGCTATATTTTTCTTATGATATTTTTAACCAATTATCTTTGGTTTTATATCCTCATGGAAAAGTTGAGGCCAGTTGTGGTGCAGTGGCACAAACTGTGACTGCAAACGCGATGGTTGTGATTTCGATTCACACTCATGAGAATGAATTATTTTAATTTCCACGCTCTGGGCACACTTATGTTAACAAAAACTTAAGTCTTCAAAAGATATATTAAATTGAAATTCAATAAATCAAATATTATGTAGTTTTTTCTATAATAACTATCCCTTTTTCAGACTCCCCGTTTTAAGCGTGAACTCCAGAAGTACTGTTGAGTGATAACACCGCTGGTCTTATGTCACCGGAACCGGATTCGACCATAAAAAAACACAGTACAATATGTATTTTTTTTATAAATTATTAGATACTATATATTAAAAATTAAAAAAAATTAAATTAGCTTCACGCTATATGCACACAGCAGGGTAGGCAGAGGGAACCTAGTGTTAAGACACTCCATTCCCCACTTTCTGCCGAATTTTGGAGGCATTGCGTGTTGAGTGGCAGAACTCAACGCCGCACTTTTGCCTGGACACCAGAGCGAAGAAATGAAAATATAAATTTAAGTAAATATATCATCTCCTCGAGTGGGGATCGAACCCACAACCAGTCGGTTTTACAGTCACACTTCGTGCCGCTGCGCTACGACTAGCCTCTACTATATACTAAAAAACTCATAGTTTAATTTCATTACACCCTGAGAATCATTTTACACGAATAAGTTTGGAAAATAGTCTGTAAGTGTTTAACAAGAGATAACTTTTAATTAGTTTATCGTAATAGCAAGGTAGAGAGACGGGGACCTCTTGTTATGAAATTTCCATAGTAAGAAATTGTAAATTATTAATTCCTTCGAATAGAAGTCGAACACATAACCACAGACGCAGCACCACGACGATGTCACAGTATAATATTCTTATGTATAAGACACCATTGTAGCTTAGTAGAATAGTATCTGATACGACGATTGATCGATTTCTCGATATTGGACGGAAGTTAGAAAATAGAGTGTCATGACACGAGACTCAACTGCGTGAACGTAAACCACCACCATGACCATGGCATAAAAAGAATTTCCCCAACTATAAAAAATCTGCTTTAAATACTACATTTAACTATTTTTTGGGTTTCAACCATTATCTCGCATAGTAATTTTAGGTATAGACGTAGTATCAAAATAGTTCGTTCATGAGTTCACCACACTCATTCGAGCTATCGCTCGTTGAGTGGCAGAGATCAAGTTAAATAATTATTTTCAGTGACCGGAAAGCGAACCTTTAACCATCTCTTTTATAGCCAGATGCTATTCAGTGGTGGCTTCGTTTCTTTTTCATAAGATTTTTTTTCCTTATTTTTACTTTACGCTGTATCCCGTACATAGCAGGGTAGACAGACGGAATCTAGTGTTAAAACACTCCGTTTCCTACTTCCTGCTGAATGCTAGAGGCATTGCATATTGGGTGGCCAAATTAACGCCGCACCGCGTCCTAGGAAGACAAGAAACCTACGACTGAAAAAAGTTTTGTTTAATATTTTTGTGACTATAAAACAATTTCTGCGACATGCGTCATGTATAAAAAAGTTGTTAAAGAATGCTGTTTACTTGTAATGGCTAAAACAAAGAGCTGCCTTACCGTTAAATTTGGGCTAATTTCATATATTTTTGTTGTATGATATAAGCAAGGTTTTGAGCAGTGCTATCGCTCGATAAGCAGTGGGTAAGTTTTAGGAGCACCTCCGCAGGTGGTGATACAAACTACGACTAAAGATCAGTTTCGTTTTGCTTATATTAAAAGTAAGCAAGTTGCTATTTAATCAACTTCTAACAAAGTCGAGGCCGATTGAGGAAATTTATCGTTTGGCTCACCAAACGATAAATTTCCTTCATCGATCGAGTAATCGATGAGAAGAAAAGGACTGAGTCATATGCATGCGAAAAAAAATTACCATTTTGGACTTCTACACTTAGGAAAGAAAAATACATATTTAGAAAACGTATAAAAATTTGAACGTAGCGGGACTCAAACCCGGGCCTCCTGGTTAAGTTTTCTAAATAAAATATACACATTTACGTTTATAAAGTAACATCCGCGTCAATTGGTTCTCTAGTATATAGGTAATCTCCATCTATAGGTGCTTAATAAAACAGTTAATAATTAGTTACAATAGATATGATTAGTGAAAATGTTTACTATAATATGATTTTTCATCGACAGAAAAGGAAAACGTAGTGTACTATCACTAATTTCTTCCTGCTAACGCTTAAAATGTGGGAAATATTAGAAAATAGGTGAATGCACCTATATAAAGTGAGTACTTGCAACAGAAGACAGCACGGGAGATAATTTGCATTATATACAAGTAAGCACTTCGTTGTCTTTACAGCTGGTAGTAAAGTCTCATTTGTATTAAAACTCGCTGGCAATTTCCCAACCGTTTGAAAACACGTCATAAACATAGTCCCACAATATAATGATTGTCTTTGCCTTACTTAGAGACAATGCGCATGGCGTAGTGAACCTTAACGCCGCGTATACCTTGGTATATTAAGAATCGAAAATTATTTATATAAAATATTTTACCTAGTTAAAATCGAACTTAAAACCAACGCTTCTCAATTACACAATAATATACTTCTATACAATTTAAATAACAATTAAAATGTATTCAAGACATAATTGGCCAGCCTTAAGCAAGGACAGATTAAGGGACTTATTTGAAATTATTTTTACATATTTAAAAAGACTTATTCCAGTTTATCATAAAAACAAAACGGTCATAAAATCTTGTAAGTTTTTAAGCGAGTTACTTTACGTTAACGTAACAGGTTCATGTGATTTAAATTTGCGGAAGAAAAAACACGATTTTTCATAGTAATACCCGTTCTGTGATATTTGTGTGGATGCCAAATTCTTTCATTTTCAGTTTTATCCCACATTTTGTATTGTAAAATGAGTGTAGTGTATTGATTACTCCGTTTTCAAATCAGTAAGATTCATTTTTAATGCATTTTATGAGCAACGAGCAGAAGTAACCTGGGAACCTAGTGTTAAGATATTCCCTTCTATTAACACATTTCCTTTGTTTTTGCTTTGTTTTGTTTTTTTTTTAACTTCACGCTGTATACTCCACATATGAAGGTAGACAGAAGGAATCTGGAAACGTAGTATTAAAACTATCTGTTCCCATTAAGCCACGTTCACTTTCCACTTTCCACCGAGCTGAAGCTTAACACCTCGCTTTACCTCGTACCAGAGCAAAAAAACGAAAATATTACATATTTAATTTCCTCGAGTAAAAATCGAATCCACAATCCGTGGTGTTTACAGTCACACACTGGTACCCCATGTGCCATGACCGGCACATCAAATATCATAATATGTAGGCAAATATAAATAGTAAAATATGTACATTCAAGTAAAATACATATTTAATAATGTATCCCATTTATCCGTAGTTAATAATATAAAACAAAGAACCTTAAAAAACTCCATTCTTTTTGCAAGTAAAAAGGCTGATATTTTTCTAAATAAGCAAGTAGATACGTACTCGCCGTTACGTAACGACATCTCATTATCCCGTCTCTAGGGTAGTGTTACTTTTTTGTACGTATTGTATTTCTTATTATACATTTTTTTAGCTTCATACTGTAACCCACATGCAAAAGGGAGGGCAGAGGGAACCTAGTGGTAAGCGGATACGTTCTCGATTTTCCGCCCGATTTTCGAGACATTGCTTGTTAAATGGTCTAACTCAACGCCTTGCTTTTTGGCGTAAAAATGTTTTTATTTAAAAAAAATCCATCAAGTGGACGTCAAATCCAAAACCGTCTATCTCCAAAGGCAAGTTTTTGCGTATCGGGCGGGATAAATCTGTAATAAAAATAAACTACGTATTTTAATTACTTTTAACACAATTTTATTAATAACCTTATTTTAGCTCCATTAAAAAAAAATCAAAAATCAAATAATACCAATACTTATTGAATTTAAAATCGTGACCGGACATTTTTTTTCGTCGCTCTGCCGTGAAGTAAAACGTTGGGTACATCCCTAGTAACACGCGATAGACATTTTATTTTTCTCCCTCTATTGAATACCAGTAGTTGTCTAGGCACTACGAAAGTCTCTTGTGTATTACACTGCTGGTTCCAACATTACGAAAGTATCTCTTAAGAAGGCTTTGACTCTCTAATAGTCAGTCAGTCAAGGGATCGCCATTATGTGTTTTATGAGACGTAATTAACAAGTTCCCATTGCTTTTGATTGCCACAATATTTATGATTTTGTGACTTTTTCTTTCTCATAATTTATGTTATATATTAGTCTCTTCCCTAACAAACACGTTACCTCCTTGGGCTCCTTTTGGGCTTCACCGTAGTCGATCAATTTTACAGTACATTTAATATCCCTTTCGCTAGAGGGCATTTATTTAAAATCATACATTTTATTTATTCTAAAAAATAATTATAAAACCGATTGCGAAAATTTGAAATCCAAACGGACAAAATTGTGTAAGAGAACAATACCAATACTTTTTCGCTCACTCAACCGACTTTGAAAAAACGAAGTATCCTATCGCACAATAGCCTAAGTGTCATTGCATTTTTTACTGTTTCACATACAAACAATGGATATTCATACAATATTGATATTAAAAAAGGAACAAGAAATAATCTCCATTTGTCGAGTGGTACGCGAAAAGTCAAAAAGTTTCGTCGTATCGAAAAATTTAACCATTTCTTTTATTTAACAGAACATAACTTCTTGTTTTCTTTATAACTGAAAATATTAATAATACTAACAAAGATACTATGTTTTGTTTTAACGTTCGATTGTTTATGGTTATCTGTTTTGTATTAAATAAAAAAAATATTTTTGGTGTCTAAGATTAAGTATAATTGAATAAGATTCACGCTGTATCCCACATATAGCAGGGCAAGTAGAGAGCAAGTATCTAGTGTTAAGACACTCCGTACCCAAATTTCGTATTGAGTGGCGGAACATAACGCCGTTTTTATCGTAGTGCCAAAGCAAAAATATTAAAATATTAATAAATAATAATTCATTCCTCCGAGTGGGAATCGAACCCAAGAGTGTCGGTTTACAGTGCATCTGCGCCACAACGGCCTCTAGGTTTTTAATTTTTTGTACTTACTTTTTTTTTTACTATTTACGTCATCACGTAACCATGACCACGGCACTACTGCCCAGCCATCACTGACGGTGTCACATATATAGTAGTAGATAAATACAATTATCATTTTTATTATTTTCAGCTTCTCGCTGTATCACGCACATAGCAGGCTAGGCTCTAGGGAACTAAGCTCGGCGCTTTATGTTACCAATGCGTGGAAATGAAAATAATTTATTATTCCGATTGGAAATCGAACTCACGACCGTGGCCCGGACCAAGACGGCTTCAATAAAAAAAATATTAAAATAATATACTAAATTTACGCTGTATTTCCAATTTAAATCCATAATTCTGAAAAATACTAAGAGTCGGTGGAAAACCGTGCAAAATATACCTTTTCGAGCACTTTATTGTGAATTTATTATTTATATTTTTTTCTTTGAACGGTCAATACCTGGAAAATGGAAAAATTTTGGACCATACTATAAAATACTTGGAAAGTACCTCATCTGTCACCTGTATTCATTTGTCTATAGATTGAATTGTATTTTCATTTTGTTTTATTTTCTTTTGTCATATATTTCCATTACCTACTAGCGTAATAAAAAGAAAGAGAAGAGTGTTCGCTTGCTTACATTTACTTTTTTAATATACGTTTTTCTTTTTTTAGCTACAATAACTAATATAACAATATAAGTTTTAGACTCTGTAACAAACAGAGTCAGTAAACAAACCAAAAATAATTTTAAATTTTAGATAAAAATAACGATAGGTACCATAGTTTTCAACCAACGTTAAATAGAAAGTGTTTGCATATCTTTTCCTCATACGTACATATATATAGATTACATAGATTACCTAATCCTTCTTTTGTCCTTTCTTGTATATTTAACACCCCCACCCAAGAAAAAACACAAATCGGAAATAAACTGACAATCATAACATATAATATATTTTTTAAAGTTAGTATTAGGAAAAACGTCAATTTTTTTTTTAGAAAACTCTTGGAAAACTTGAATAACATATTTTTTTGTATAAAAGGTATTTTACATTACGTACATTCTATTTATAACATCTACGTACATTTATTTTCATCTATAAATCACGCTTAATATTAAACTTACTTACTTAATGGATTTATCTTGTCAATGCCGATGAGGTTCTAATGAATCAATCTAGACATCAACGCAAGTCATTGCTTATTTATGATGTTAGGATATTGTAATATACATATATTCAATGGATTGATTGTTTTATAATTTCTTTTGTAGCGCCACGCTGTATTCCTTATCTACTCCGCTGGAGTAGACAGAGGGAACCTAGTGTTAAAACACTCCTTCCCGCATGTTCCGCCGAATTAAATTATTAAATATTGCATTTCCTCGAGTGGGAATTAAACCCACAACCTATAGCGTTTACAGTCACGTTTTATGCCACTGCGCCACGACTGGTTCCTAATAGATTTATAGTTGTTTTGGTAAAAGTCAAAGTGAAAGAATATCATTTATAATAAGAAGTCATATGTTTTTTACTTTAAGATAACTTAAATAGAACGATTGGCTCAGTAAGTCGCAAATAAGCTAACATTTTTGGTAAATAGTTCGATTGTGTTTTTATTGATATAAATGTTGACATAAATTGTTCACCCACTAATATGGCATAATATAAATATTATAAGTATTTATAGATAATAACATTTATTGAAACGAAAAGGAAAGGACAAGGAGGACTTACGGTTAACGTCGCTTGAAAGGGTCTTAGATGGCGGTGTTATTGATCTGTCACGGCCTGTTGAACAAAAAACAAGAAAAAATACGTATGATCTATTTTAACGTATCTATATAATTTTTTATGGCTTTTTTTGTTTGATTGTTTTGTATAAAAGGTTAGAAAATTCATTTTTTCTACTTTATACTCTATATAGCGCACTGCAGGGTAGGCGGAGGAAACCTATAGTTAAGACAATCCGTTCTCCGTTAAAACAGTTCCGTTCCCCACTTTTCGCTGAATATACTTTGTGAAGCAAAGCGAGACCAGAGCGAGAAAATAAAACTGTTAAATATTTAATTTCTCCAAGAATTGAACCCACTACCGTCGTGCTTACTTCATATCGCTCATATGCCACCCGCAACCTACCCCACGAAGGCCGGTGAATTTAAAAAGTTATTTGACCCAAAAAAGGCTTCCAATTTTGCTTATTTTTTTTTATAAAAGCATTGTATTTAATGTTATTTTTTATTGAAACTGCATAGATTTAAAACACGATAATTTGCATTTCCTGTGTAGTTAGTTATTCGAATTCCAGGAATAGCATTATATTTTCATTTTGTTTTGTTTTCTTTTGTCATATATTCCTATTACCTACAAGCGTAATAAAAAGAAAACAGTGGTAATTATTATTTTTTTCATATTTGTTTTTTTTACTAAAAAAATATAAAAACTAGGTATACTGAAATGAAGTACGTTGAAAACAGTTTTTTTTAATTAACATTTTTTTTACTAAAAAAAATATAAAACTAGGTGTAATGAAATGAAGTACGTGGAAAATAGTTTCAGTTATATTTTCATTTTTATAAATAATCAACGTTAATTTTAGATTCGAGCCCTATCTCTTCATTGCAAATAGCACAAACCAAAAAGAATTAAGAAAAATAGAAACGTTAATTTCTATTCGATTGTACTTTTTATCGATTCCATTAAATTCTCGATTCGTCCGAACGTTTATTTTTGCAATAATAGTCTATCACTGTATTGTTTACGTTGAATCATTCACTAAACGTGATTTGTTTTACGTGCAAAAGAGTCCTTTGTTATTCGTCCATCGTATATGCCGTATATAACACCTTTACTACTAAAAAAAATATATATATAAAAAAGATGTTATTTCACGTTAAAGAGGCTGTCGTGACACAGTGGGATAGTGTTTGACTATAAATGCGATGATTGTAGTTTGATTCCCACTCAGAGGAATAATTTAAATACATTTTCAACAGAACATAAGGATAACAATAAATATAATATATTTTTTTCGATTATTTTCTTTCCTAGTCTAGCACCAATTCGCTAATAAGCTATATTTTGCTTGGCGGGCAACATGGTTGGTTGACGATTGGTTTAGAAATTAAAGTTATTTTTACAGATGGGCAGAAAAGTATGACTGTAAACGCGACAATTTATGAATCCAATACCAAACCAATAAAACTTTTAATAATGCCATTTCTTCGCTTTGGTGATGAGGCAAAGCGCGGCGTTGAGTACCGCCACTCAAAACGCAATGCCTCCAGCATTCGGCGGAAAGTGTCGACCGGAGAGTTTTAGCATTAGGCTCTCTCTGCCACCTTGTCACATATATAGCGAGCTACGGTGAAAGCTGAAAAAAAAAAGTAAATAAGTTGGTTCATTATTGAACCCTATATTTTTAATAAATTGAGGCAGTTTGTAAAAGTCGAATTTAAAAAAGACGTTAAAACTTTTATACGTTTTCTAAATAAGTATATTTTAGTTTTTAGAGGCCATTCGTGGCGCAGCGGCACTAAGTGTGACTGAAAACCGACTGGTAATGGGTTCGGTCTCCACTCGAGGAGATGAAATATTTACTTAAATTTATATTTTCATTTTCTTCGCTCTGGTGCCAAGCGCGGTGTTCTGCCACTCAACACGCAATGCCTCCAGAATTGAGGCAGAATGCAGGCGGAAAGTGGGAAACGGAGTGTTTTAACATTTCTCTTTTTCCCTCTGCCTACCCCGCTGTGTGCGGGATACACCGTGATTTTGTTTTTGTTTTATTTTTTTTTATTTTTATTTTTTTAGTATTTTCTACAAAATTTTGATTATACTACATACGCTATTGTGAATGTAAGATAAGTATATTGTTAGCGTATTCGTGTAAAAGAGGGTAGATTTAGGTGGAAAATAACTATAAAAGCAGTGGAATTGTGTCAACCGGGGAACAGTTGCTTGTGAGTGACGGCCCTATTGGAAGGAAACTAGTGTGAAGTATTGTTAGTAGGTGATACATATCACCTATTGCAATTACATAGTATCCCGTTCCAAATAGTTTAGTATCATATAGACGATGTGTTTTTTTAACGTGTTTTTTTTTAAAACGTTACCCACTTCCGATTTCTAACAATATAGTATATAAGATTTTACTCCAACAAAACCAACATTTGATATCTGCCCAACCAGCCAGCACTTCTATATACATAGCCGAGTTTCACACCTCATTAACTGTCCACCCTTCATGTGAAGGAACAATAGCAAAACTTCTTCTATATACAACTATAACAAAATAGCGATTTTGACCCCTACTACAGTACTGTCGACGAGTCTTGGCCGGCTTGTAGTTCCTTGTAGACGGTTGCGTAAATTTGACTTAAGATTTTTTTTTTTTCTCATTATTATATATTTTTCTTCTGAGTGAACCCCTAACTTCAGTTTCTTCTAACGATTTTCCTTTGATCCTCTAGGGCTACAGAGGGTTGAAAATATTTATTGTTCCCTAGAAATCTAATAAAATGGCCAAATTATGTATAAATTATGTTCCGTTCATAATTTAATTAAATAGCAAAACGAATTGTTGTTTCGAATTGGGTAATTAATGTGGGGTTTTCATGGGGCTTCGTGTGAATGTGGAAATATATCACGTATTTTAAAGGCTGATTGTTCCAATATAATGATTATTAACATATTCACGTAGAAGAAAGCGGGAAAATTATAGTGATACGTCACTACAATTAATATTTTTAATATAGCTTTACGCGTTATGCTACACAGACAGATAGTAGATAGATTAGATAAGTTAGTGTCAAGACACTCTGCTTTCTAGTGCCAAAATTCGAGCCATTGCATTGAACTACGCGTAACTCAACGCCGCGCTGCCTCATCTTTGTTTAAGTCTACTAGTGACAAATGTATGTTTTTTTTTTCAAACTCTGTTCAAAAGCAAAATTTTTACTCATTAATAGTAGAAAACAAAAATAGTAGAGAACAACGACAGAAAATGTAAATAGTTTATATTCTAGTTTAATTTTCTTTTATTTTTAGAGTTCCTTAGCCGAAGAGTAAAACGAGATCCTATTACTAACACTGCGTTGTCTGTTCGTCTGTCACCAGGCTGTACTTTATTAACCCGTGATAGCTAGACTGTTGAAATTTTAATAGACCGTGAATTTTTGCTGCTGCTACAGGAACAAATACTTAAAACGGAATGAAATAAATATTTAAAGGGTCTACCATATAATAAACATGATTTTTTTGTTCTTCTATATAGATAATGATACGGATTGTTTTTATAGGAAACTAAGGTGAGTGCTATTTTTTTAATTAATAATTACTGTTAAATATGAACGTGATCAGTGACAAGTTGCATAGCACAATACAAACATATCGTCTATGGACGTCATTCACTAATAGACTGCGAGTGTATTGACACTGAGTGCTCACACAGAGCCACCCAAGGGAGATGTCAGAAATATTTTCCTAATCTCGGGCTGATGGAGCTCAGTACAGCTTTATTGAGATTAAAAGTCACGGCCCATATCCACACAAAGTCAAAGTAACAATAAAATATATAGTGACTATTTGAGGAAAGATATAGGTGTGTTTTTAAAAAAACATTGGTAAAGGACAAAGTACTGTTGTTTGTCTGCCACATACTAACAAATTATCTGTAAAATTCTGTCTAATACTCACTGTCTTAACACAATTTTAATTATTTTTATCGGTGAAAGGGGAAAAGGGCGGCTTTAATTCCAATTTTTTCTCCCTTTTAAGGCTTTTATGTTTTAGTATCAAACAACAAATGTCTTCCACGTGAAATCGGTCGTAAACGGCGACGAAAGTGTTTCGGAACTTGCAGTTTCCCTTTGCCTACTGTTAAACCGTCTCTGACATTAACCGGCACAAAAATATGAACAAAAAGAAATTAAATTCTATTACATAGATACATGTCACCATCATGCCCAGACAGCGATTCTATAGGATGACATTATATCATCTCTTTCTTGAAAAGAAAGAGATATCTTCTAAACTTTATAACATATATTTGTTAATGTTTACTTAATACAGTCAAATTTAGTCTTGTTTTCTTAGTGGGTGATTTAATAAAGTCCACTCTACACCTGTACTGGCCGTTATCTTCAGGTCTACATAAAAACATAAATATAAAATTGTTTTATATTTGTATAATTAATATTTATATTTGTGTTAAAATTGTATATTAAAGTTGTTTAAAGTAAATGATGCCAATAAAATTTACTTTATAAGCCTCGCGGGTACAATGAAATGTAAGTAATATATCCAAATAGTATATTGTTTAATAGCTCTTTAGGTAAGTATTTATTCTGAACAATATACGTTTTGTTGAATTTTTTAAAATGGCCGTAGATTAATTGAACAAAAAAAATATATAAAAAAAAATTAATAAAATGCTTAAAAGTTATACATCTCTGGACTACTTGTAGTCCGCGGAATACTAGTTGGGGACCATTGGTATAAAGTAACCATACATTTTGCACGCAAGTTCTTGATTTATTTGCCAAAACATATAACTTAATTGAATTGTTGCTCATCTGTCTAGACAGAGGAAAGAATATATATTTTTTTTAAATTTATTTTTTTAACTTCACGCTGTATCCCGCACTTAGCAGGGTAACCAGAGGGAACCTAGTGTTAAGACACTCCGTTCCCCACTTTCTGCCGAATTCTGAAGGCATTGCGTGTTAAGTGGCAGAGCTCAACGCCGCGCTTTTCCTTGAATATTTAAAAATTTATACTTAATATTTATGTACTCCACAAATAGAGATCTAATCTACAACTTTTGATATATTGTTGCTTCTTAACTAAAAACAAATTTAATTAAAAAGGCAAATTTTTACTGCTACTAGATATAAATTGTACATGAAAAATAGAATAACATATATTTTTTTATATAGCTTATTTACCATACAACGATGTAAAATTCTGCTTATATTTTTGAAAATGTTCGCCGTTTGAACAGCAAAAATACAGGGCTTTCGTGTAAGAGTAGTAAAATTTAACACAAAGTACCTCAGACTCCGCTTCGGGTTGGACGACAACTTCCTACAATTACAGTCTTGTTATAAAACTACCCTCATTTTAGTTCTATTTCGGTCTAAAATAAGGATAGAAATGTATAGAAATAAGGTTCATTTTAGGCACTGTCGGTTTGAATTTTCAGTTTTCCTCTCAAAATAAACTGTATGCCGCTATGTTCTTGAAGATAACATAAAATGTTGATAATAGTTGTAACGAAGAAAAGCAAAATGAACAGTGGAAAATCGTTGGTTGTTTAAAGTTTATTTTTTCTTAGAAAAAGTTATAAAAGCTTTAACGTAACCGGAGTCAAATTTAAAACCTTGGACGACTTCTAAGAGGTGCAGGTTTGAATCTCATTACGTAAATAAAAATATTTTCATATTCTTAGTGTGAAACAAAACTAAATAATTTTGTTATGTCATAATATTTTTAGAATTTTTATAAAAAAATTGTAATGTTTACCAAACATAGAAATTGAGAATCAGCATTTCCTCTTTCTTTACACTCTCTTCTGTGTCATACTCATCCCCACAGCCCACTGGGAAGTGAGTTAGTCTTATTCTCCACTGACGTCAAGGCTGAATGTAGCACGGGTTCAGTTCAGACCCGCCAACTGCAAGAGCAGTAAGCTTCATTTTTCGACATCATTACTGATAGGCGATCTTTGCTATGGAGTACAAATAATAAAAATACGTAATATAAATTGCATCGAGGTCGTCGTGGCGCAGTGGTAAAGCATCTGACTTTAAATACGTTAATTGTAGGTTCGATCTCTACTCGGGGCATGATATTTTTTCGCTTTAGTGAAACAAAGCCTGGCGGAGAGTACGTCGTCGTCTTGTGTACGTCTCGAATGCGAGTAGCAAGCAGAGTACCGAGAAACTTACTGATTCTTTAACTCTGAACACTTAGGTTCCCTCTGTAATACCCTACCCTGCTATTTCTGAGATAAAGCTTTATGCTTTCAAAAATATTGTCTTGATATTTAAAGAAAAAATTAAAGAAGTAAATCGATTTAAATCAGCCTTAAACTGAATAATCGATAATATGCTATGTATGCAGGTAATGACAATGACTTATTTGCCTCGTGTTTAGTGCTTAACTATGTTTTTTGAGATTTGTTGTATTTTATATAATCTCACAGTTTCTTATGTTCCGCCACTTTACAAGCAATACCTTGAAAAATTCAGTGAAAGGAGAATTCAGGTAAAACGGAGTGTCTTATCTCTAGGTACTCCCTCTACTTACTCTGCTATGTGGGAGATACAACATGAGACTGAAGCTTTAAAAAAATCGCTTTGGAAACATAAGTAGGTACATTAGAACAAAAAGTTATAAAATAATATTTTAATAACTTCGTATTAAACATAATATAGAAAAAAAATCAACCGAATTATTAAAACTTTTATCTATAAATATAAACATATTTACTATTTAAGGCCGTCGTGGGATAGTGTGGGTTCGATACCTACTCCTGGGATTGAATAATTTTTATTTCTTGCCTCTGCCAAAAAAAACAAGTGTAGCGTTGAGTTCCACCACTCAAAACTAAATGTATCGAAAATTTATCGAAGATCGGGATACAGCGTGTAGCAAAAAGCGAAAAAAAATATCATTTAATATTCGAAATTTTTTAAAGTCTTTATATGAAAGTTACTTCGAGCTAGTTATACACATTAGCAAAATTGAAAACGACGAATGCAATAACTAGACTGTAATTGAGCTTACGTTGAGCACCTCTCCGGGAAATTGGTCAATCACCTCTTTGACTTCATATCGTTTATCGATCGTGAACATAACGAGTATGTGAGGCGGTAGGAACTCTGAATCTATTTCTGCCACTTGTGACACTACCTTTAAAATAGAAAAGGTAATATTAGTATAGCAAAGATTTAATTGGGGTATAAAAATTCTTATAACAAGATTTGAATCTGGGGCCTTTAGATGATATATATCTATCAGCTACCAATCACACTTTTGATTCGCGATATATGTTTAAAAAGAGAAAACTTACTCTATTTGTATTTTTTTTAGTAATTAACGCGAGTTATATCGGCAGGAAGTGGGGAACGGAGTGTCTTAACACTAGGTTCCCTCTGCCTACCCTGTGTGCGGGATACAGCGAGAAGCTAATTTATTTATTTAATACAATTTAAATAAATTTATTTTAAAATAATAATCACCACCCCCACGTTTGTGATATTTGTAAAATAAAATAAAATCCAGTCAACTATATGGTCTGTACGCGTAATAATATAAGTCGGAAAATATTTAAAACTGTCTTCGAAGACGTTTACGCTCCGTGTTCCCTGTCTCGATCAAAAATATGATAGCAAATTCTTTACTACTCCCATTTCACGACTGTGCAGATCGAGGACAAGAAAATCTTGCTTTTCGTGAATATAACCACATGGTTGTATTCACGAAAAGCAAGATGTGAATATACCAGTAGTGGCGCAGGTGCACAAAGTGTGTCAGTAAATCGACTGGTTGTGGGTTCAATCCCCACTCGAGGAGATGAAATATTTATTTAAATTTATATTTACATTTCTTCGCTCTGGTGTTGAGGGGAAAGCTCGGCGTGTAGTTAAGCCACTCAACACGCAATTCTTCCAGAAATTGGCAGAAAGTGGAAAACAGTGTTTAGATTCCCTCTGCCTACCCTGCTGTGTGCGGGATACACCGTGAAGCTGAAAAAAAGATGAAAAATTCGTTCTTAGTTCAAATTGCAACCAATTCGTCGATGCCGGTAAATACCGGTGCTTGTAAATGCACACCTTTTCTCTTTTGTACAGTGTTTTACCTAATCAAAAAAACTCCATCTTACTTAAAGATGTTAAGTTACATCCTACAAAATGTTATAAACCTTCATTTTCTGTACTTGTTATATAAGCGCTCGAAACCTTTCTTTCTTTTCGAAACATTAAAAAAAACAAGCGCGTCGGGCTAACTTACTACCCTGAGAGTTTTTGGGGTACCGCCAACTAAAGGTAAGTTCACTTACGTTAAAATAGAAAAGCACGAGCCTTTAAATACGAATTTAAATGTGTTTTTAAGAATAATAAAAAAAAAACTATATTTATTTATTGCCAGATTCTCAACAAGGGTCTTTACTCTTGCGTGATGTCCTAGAGGTTGTTTTTTATTTGGGGCAAACTACTGTATTATAGCAAGCATCCGCTTCACATATATATTTTACAGACTATTCTAAGACCCCTTGTAGGTACCTAGACTAATCCGATGGCTCAAATATCCTCCCAGACAGAGTGTACCTCTTCTTCTTCTTCTTCTCTTTCCGCTTTAACTATGTTAGACATAAAATTTCAGCTTTGCTAAATTGGCCCTGAGATTTTGGGATAATATGGTTTCACTTATATATTATAATATTTCTTAGTGGACTGAATAGCTTATTCATAGTGCATTCTGTTACTTAACACGCAATTTAGGTGTCTGGAATTCGGGCGGAAACGGTATTTATTAGCATTAGGGTTTCCTCTGTCTACAGTATGTCTAAAATATAAAATTTACTTACAAATATAGACAAAAAACTGGTTCACGTTTGTTCTTGATCTTGACAGTGCGTCTTTTTTGTCAGACAGAGCCTATAACAGAATATTACGTAAATAACTCCGTTTTTCAATTTTTTTTTTTCAATTATTTTTGTTCATAAAGTGTGCCATTGAGTTTCGCCACGCTATGTGGTGTCTCGAATTCGCAAGTAAAGGAGGAACGGCAGTTCCATTGCCCCAAGGGGAGATCGAATCTACGACCAAAGTGTATAAATTGTGTTATTGTGGCACGATATCCTTTACACTGTATTAATTACACTTTGTTTAATTTATTCGTACTCGACTTCGAAAACCGTTCCAAATTGCGAGATGATGACGTTATTACTTTAAAAGCAAAGCAAATAAAAGCAATATAAAATTTAAGATTGCAAGCAAATTTTGATTAAACGGCTCATTATAATGTTTAATCTGTATTTTAAACAAGACAAGACGAGACTTTGAAAATAGAAAGTAGACGATTTCAAAATGATTTTACAACCTTTATGTTTACATAATTTTCTAGAGAAAACGTAGGAAACATTGTTAATAAGATTTATATGATTTTGTTGTACAATTTACATTACTTTTTATTTACTCCCTCTTAATCACAGTGGTTCCAGTGGTCAGAGTTATATACGAAACGTTTGTTATGACAAATTCTAAGTGTTTGGTATTTAGCTTTGACCATATGAACTGTGGATTACATTCGTGAATAAAAGAGTTATTAAAAAAAAATGATTTTTTCAATCGCTTCTTAGATTAGCGCATTAGATCAAACATACTTTTCAGCTTATAATGCCAAATATCAGTAGAAATTTGTTTATTTAAAAGAGTAACATCTGGAAAAACTTCTATTAAAAAAATACTGATACTATATATATCCGTCGCCTACCTTAACCATGTAGATTCTATCTTGGCCAATTTCCAACTTCCTCTTCTGTATAGCATTTCCGGTCGCTAAGCAATGTCCACAAAATTCTGAATATACTTCCATACCTAAACCAATTTAGTTAACATAATTATATTAGTATTTGTTCGTACATCTGCAACTAAGACACAGAGGATAGAAGAGAAATGTAATATTTACAAAAAAAAACTCAAACATGCCTGCCTCAAAAAGTTATTTTATATAGTTAAAAAAAAGCCATCCTGGTGTAGCACGTGCGTGCGGCAGTAGGGGTCGCGGTTCGATTCCCACTTGGAGTGATGAAATAAATAATATTTCCATTTACTCGCCCAAATACCTAATTAAATAAAGCACGTCTTAGCGTACTGCCGCTCTGCAGCGGAAAGTGGCGCAACGAATGATTCCCAGGTTCCCTCTGCATATCCTGCTAAGTATAAACACGCATTAAGATTCTGGATAGATTTTCAGATCAGCTATTCTTATACATATATATTTTATTTAAACTAGAAATTCATATCTGGTATGCTTAAGGTGTGAACGATGAATTTTATGTCAGTCTTGTAAGACTATCTTGTATCTACATGTCGAAATTCGTATGAAGAACGTCTTCAAACTCTTCGTTACTTTGTATGTTTTCTTGAATAGTAACTTTTTCTCTCCTTTTCGAGTCATTGTTGATTGATGTTTTACTTTCGCCTTAAATTTCTAAATTTCTTTATTTTGGCTTCTTTATATAACTGTGAACTCTTTGTGTTATATAAATGTTTATTTTAAAAAAATATTCACATTCCAAAAGTCAAAACGAAATTACAACCCCACAGGTATATAAATCAAGTGAACGTACAAGTAAGTTGTATTGAAGAAACTGAACGCATACGATGTTATCCCATTTTCTTTTTATGTCCCTGTCGAAAGAAATAACCATAAAACATAGTGAAATATTGTAAGATAAAGTAAAATATTATATTGATAGATCAATGTTCGGTAAGTTTTGTGTAAGGTAGGAAAATCGATATCCCCTTAGGACTTTGTGTAAATCATATCAAATATATATATAATATATTTTGTTATATATATATAATGATAAATTTTTGGCCATCATGGCGCAGCGGCTCAGTATTTAAGTTAAACGCGTTGGTTGTAGCTTCGATTCCCATGAAAGAATGATGAGAAAGAGTGCAACGTTGAGTTTCGCCCTTATGCACGTACTCTTCAAAATTGGGAGGAAATTAGGCGAATGGTTATAATTAAAGTTTCTCTTAGCATTCTTCCGCTGTGAGGTAAACAGGCGGAATACGGAATGTAAATCTAGGTGCTCTCTGTCTTTAAGCTGTATGTCTTGTTTATCAAAGCGAGGCTATTAGATGATACATTTAGCTCCACCTTGTTTGGAAATCCCATTCGACTTTCGACGTTCGAAAATCATATAGCATTAAATATATCCGATTAATGCGGCTTAAGAGTTTCGTTTAAAATTTGAAGATATACCCATAATTATTAACAAAATTATTACATGTATAATACATGGTTTCATATAAGTCTACTTAGGAACAAAGGAAAGATATAATCTTACGTCCGATTCCCTGAAACTTCACACAAAGACGACCATGTAATTAATAGGGCTAATTGTTTTGGCAAAACAATAGGTATAGTATGTATTATTAATATACCAATATAATCTAATGAGAGAAGAAGAACGGCAGACGTGAGACATGGCAACAAGCGTGCGATTGTAAATATGAGAGGTTGTAGGTTCGATTCCCGCTCGAGGAAATGAAACATTTAATATTTTTATGTTCTCTTTTTGATAACAAGGCAAAACGAGGCGTTAAGTGAGAAGTGGAGAAGTGGAAGTATCGTATTGGGAACGGAGTGTCTTATAGTAGGTTTCCTGATTCCCACTGCCTACCCTGTTATGTACAGGATACAACAAGAATTTAAAAAAAATCTGGAAGTTCTACAATTTAATATTTTATCTAAATTATTTAATTACTCACTTTGCTTACTGTCTAGAAGCACAGCTTTCAAAATCAAATTTATTAAACAGATCACCTCTATTAGATCTGAAATCGATAAGCCTTTCATTTTATTAATAAATCAGCTTCACGCTGTATCCCGCACACAGCAGGGTAGGCAGAGGGAACCTAGTGTTTTTAGACACTCCGTTCCCCACTTTCTGCCGAATTCTGGAGGCATTGCGTGTTGAGTGGCAGAACTCAACGCCGCGCTTACAACGCCTCGACACCAGAGCGAAGAAAATGGAAATATAAATTTAAGTAAATATTTCATCTCCTCGAGTGGGGATCGAACCCACAACCAGTCGATTTACAGTCACACTTTGTGCCGCTGCGCCACGACTGGCCTCCTCTTTCATTTTATTCATATTCCTATATTATTCTATATCCGCATGTAAGCATGCTTTATTCGACATTTCCGCTTCCGGCGACGAGAGAGAATATCTTTCAATACCACCCTTTGTTTCGACATCAAAGGCTTTATTGATATCGATAGTTCTGTAAGCTATGATTCTACTCAACGTGACGAGGATCTCTGAAATTGAGATTTATACATCAAGGATGTTACCTGTACCTACTAATATTTTTTAGAAACCGCATAAAATTTGAAGATATCGAATTAGAAACCACGCCTCTTGGAAACCGCCCAAGATGATTTTGAAATGCTTACTAAAACACATTTCTGTCACTTAAGTGTGGAATACCATTTTAAAACATAGTAAAAATGTCTAATATTTTTTTAGTTTCACGCTGCATTCCCCACATAACAAAGTAGGGAGGGGGAATATTCTTCCGTTACCCACTTTGCGCCGACTTTGGAGGCATTATATGTTGAGTTGTGGTACTCAACGCTGCAAGTTGCCTTTTCCAGCAAGGATTTTCATGAAATATATTAATTAAGCGACGAATTTTATTCCAGCGAATAAGATCGAACCCACAACCACCGAGTTTTTGTATAAGTATTAATCTTTATGTAAACAAAAAAAATCAGCATCACGCTGTATCCCGCACACAGCAGGGTAGGCAGAGGAAACCAAGTGTTAACACACTCTTTTCTCTATTTTCCGCCAAATCTAGGAACTCAACTCCGCGTTTTGCCTTAATACCAGAGCGAAGAAATGAAAATAACAGTTTAATTTTGTTTTCCTTGAGTGGGGATCGAACCTACACTGTTAACACAACTGTGCTGCAGTTGTATTTACAGTCGCACTTGTGCCCTCTGTGATACGACTGGCCTCAAATTTTAAATAAGTTCATCATATTTATCATTGAGCTTTAACCTAAGGTAAAAGCAAGCAGCTTACAGGAGCTTACGTCAATTTAATCGCATCGTGGTAACATTAAAGCTGGATACCAAAATGCAGCAAGATTTTTCTAAATAATATTTTTTAATAGTAATTTAATAAAATTCATGTCACCCACGCCAAACTTTCAGTTTTAAGTCAGGATGTTTTTCATCTGATTGAGCTGTATTTATGAGAAAATAAAATATAATGGGGATAAATAATCTGCAGAAAATGCAATTGAAAATGGAGAATGTAGTAAGTAGCATAAATCGGTAAATTGATGCACCAAGACAAAATTACAAATATTCAAAGAAAATCATGTTAAATATGTCTTGATTGCGTCTCCAGCAATATTTATAAAAGTGTAAATACGTTGTTGTTACACTAAATGAGCAATATGATTTTTATATGATTATTTTGAAATATAAATTACCAAGTAAAGCGACTATATAAAATTCGTGTGTTTTATTTATTTTGATTTCGTGTATTTTATACATTTTCATTTCCTTGTTCTGGAGCAGAGGTAAAGCGCGGCGTTAAGTACCGCCTCTCAACGCGCAATGCCTCAATAATGAGGCAGATATTGGGAAATTGTCTTAATGGAGAACAGAGTGTGTTAATGATAGGTTCCCAGGTTTCCTCTGCCTTCGCTGCTATATACGGGATATGTGAATATAAAAAAAGATGTCGTATAAAGTCAAGCTGTCCACATATTATTTAGCACAGTGGTACTCGATTAAGCTCTGAATTTCAAACTAATTGAAGTAAAGTTTTCATTGCGCTCTATTTGCTGTAGTCGTTAACGAAATTGTGAATTCCGCGCAAACGTTCCGCCACAATTTATTTCCCTTTTTTACGACGAATGTATGTTATATTAGGTTTTGTTTCAAAAGTCTCTGTTTTATTATATTGTTTTGTTACAAAAACTATTATTATTCTGTAATAATAGAGGCTAATATTATAGTACTACTAGCAAACCCGGCGAACTCCGTTTCGCCACCAGATGGCTTATGGCAAAGATATAAACCAAAAATATATATAATTTTTTAGTTTATATTTGCAAACGAAAAATTTTATTTTATGTCACAACAGTAATGAATTCATTTCAATTACAAAAATGAAGTGTAATTTAGTTGAACTTCTCTAAGTAAAAACTGTAAGTGGATCCAAAGTAAATACTGAATCGAAGCGTTATACGTATCCGCAAATCATCCGTTTCATTGAAGTGCTCTTTGGTAAGCCACATTTTTTGTTCTGGTATGGTTTACCAACTCGTACAACAACGCAACGTATAGCTGCCCATGTGAAAAACAATGATTTTCTAAATATATCCCGCAAACACTAAGCGATTGGCCTTGTGACTTGTTAATTATCATTGCGAACGCAAGGTGAACCGGAAATTGCAATCGTTTGAAGTCAAACGGAAGATCAGTCGGAATCATTGGTATTTGTGGAATATACACATTTTCCTGCGTACTTTCCGTTAATAATGGTTGCCTCAATAAAATTCGGCATAAGTATTTTCACCGCAAGTCGAGTACCGTTGCAAAGTCGCGGTGGATATCCTGGTAACTCCAGAGAGTTCAAAAACTCCGTCGGATAATTTACTACATCATCGGGATTTGTTATGGAATCAACAGATTTGTATGTCACCAAATCGCCATCGATTTTTGATTGAATGGTTAAATTCAGTGCGTGTACATCATTATTCTTTGTTGAGAATTGCTTGTTGGCTTAACCAAGCATAATTGTGATAATTCTCACGAATGTTTGGGAAAACATTTTCAATGAGAGCTAATTGAGAGTCTACAAATCGGCAAAAGTCGTTGGTAAGAGTAATTAATCCAGTTGTCACATCAACTGAAACTTTTCCCTTTTCAACAGCTAACAATTGTTTGGAAAATTGTGCAGCACTTTGATCATTTTGAAGTTGAACTCTCATATTAGTGGTTAGCGATAATGTTTTTATGTTATTCCACAAAGGTGATGCCTTCAGTCAAGCATTCAATTCATCTGCAAGAATCTGGATCTGCATCTGGATCAGGAATTTCAGCTGATATGATGTCATCCACTTCATTTGAATGTAATTTGTTCAGGAACCATATTAGGATATGAGAATGCGGTAGTCCACGCTTCTGCCATTCCACCGAGTACGTATAATAACGTGTGTCACCAAAAACTCGATACTTAGTAAGTACATCCATCATAACTTTGAGTTTTTGCTGAAACACTCTGGCGATTGTCATGGCGATCTAGCGATTTTTGACCCAGGTCCAACTCACGTTCAATTTCCGTCCACTTCGGATTACATGTGAAAGTATTAAATAAATCCGGGGTTCCATAATTTCGCACGTATGTCGTAGCGTCCTGAGCGTATTCGTGCATGTGGCGTGGGCTTCCGATATAAGATGATGGGAGAATCGTCAGGCGTCCAATATTCTGAACAATACCGTCTGAATAAATAACATCACGCAAGTGTATCTAGTCTTCAGATCGTAGCTTTGCCTGATTAATTGACATATATTCACTTATAGTGATAAGGCCGCCTTTGCACTGTACTAAATTATAAATGTTATCGAATTTATGTTTTATTTTGGTGCAATAAAGTGTTTTTGATTTGATTTGATTTGATATGTCGACAGTGAATTGCTGGAATAGCCGACGGCACTACAGAATGACATTCTCCTCATGTGAAAGAATCATCATACGATACACATAGTAATTCATTGCGTTTAGATTTATGTTCGTTGATACGCCTGAAAATGCAAAATTAAATGGATTGTTAATGGGAACCAACAATAGCAATAATACCAATAATTAGTATGTGAATATTGTACCTATAATTGGATCGACCATCTTCAACGTGATATCGTATCCGTCTTGCCCTTGCCAATAAATGATTGGATATTGTAACACATCGTACAGACGATGTGTCTCGTTTACACGATGCATGATATTGCTTCTTCGCTAAACGATAATGTCTCGTGATGTAGTTGGATCGCCAATAATCATTGCAGCAATATCATCAACGACATGTGCGTGTTCACCTGTTGGGGTACGATTCGCTCTTATGACAAATTTGTGCGTATCCGATGGCATTCGTTCCAATGCTGTTTTGAACATATTAACAACAGCGTTATTAGCGTGAAAAAATACTTGCAACTGTCCAATAATTCGTCTTTTTAACTGTTGTGTTCCCTGTATATTGCACCGCACATTCAGATGATCCACCATCGAGGAAATGAAATATATTTGCAGAAATTGATGCGGTTCATCTGGTGTTGGCACCATTGAACCATGCAAATGATATATTTGTCCTTATATCTGTGATGGCAAGCAATTAAGATATTTATTAAATTGGATTAATGTATTTTTAAGGAATACAGTGTGACTTCTGATCGTGAGGTGGTGTAGCGTGTCGTGTGTGGTGTATGGGTAGTTGTTATGTGTTGCAATTAATTGTGTTGGTGGGATTGATTGGTTGTGTGTGTTGTATCTTTTACCTTGCAAGTCGGCATGAACCCGCCTCTCGAATGATATTAGCTCCAAAGGATGTCATGCGAAAGCAATTATTGTATTCAAGGATGTGTTGAAGAAAATGGTTGGAATCGGGCTCAGTTCCATCGAACAATGGCTTCAGTGGCTGTAGTGGTGTTTTTCTTTCGAACTTTAACGCATTGCAATATCGGCATACAGTGGTCATTGGTCCAATATCTAAATTGTCATCATCACTGTAGTTCGTAGTGGGATCATATTGGAATGCCAAGCGATTGTATGATGCCAATGATCTTCGTGTGCTCACGCGTTGTCTCAATCGGGCATTTTCTCTTATTATATTTTGTCTTTCTTCGCTTAAATTCTGTGAATACGCTTGTTGCTGGCTTGTATGTCTTGTGCTGCGGCCAATGTTCGCACGTCGTGCTCTCGGCATTTTGGATTCTCACAATTTCACAGTGAACACAATACATTTGAAAGAACGTGCGCATAATGTCACATGAAATTAACTGAGCAGAGTACAATGAATAGCTGTCAAATAATTTATCACGCACTGGCGCCATCTATTTAAAATGAAACGTACATATTTTCGTGAGGGATACTCACACACCACGTACTGGCGCCGTTGTATCAGAGATGGCGCTGTATGTGATGAAAATGATTTTTCCTATTTTCTTGCTATCTCTTGAATATTTTCGTGAATTTTCTGTACCATAAACCTCACGGAGCCCGAGACCTTTCCAACGAATGCAAAATCGTGAAAATCGGTTCGTGCGTTCTCGAGTTATAGCGTCAGGAAGGAAAACCCGACTTATTTTTATATAATAGACTAGCGACCCGCTCGCGGCTTCGCCCGCTTTAACTACTGAATTATTCATGTAATGTACCTATGTATGTGTTTGCAAAACACTTAAGATTACCAATGTGAAAATTATTTAAACCTTAATGCAACCCACATTTTCGTAGTTCCAATAAGGGTGTTCCAATTGTTTATAAAACAAACTTAAACAAATGACACAAACAACAGAAAATTTTAACGAAAGAAATTATAAACAACAGCACACTTAGATACTATTCTCTTACCTAAAAATACTTAAACGAAAGATGTAACCAACTATGTCGCGTTGAAATAGATTATAATTATTGGATAGCTCCAATAATTATAATCTATTTCAACTTTGCTATAGAGCCAGGCGCAGAAATGAAGCATTCTCTCGTCCATCTCCGTAGTAGCTCCGAACGACATCTGGGCGTTGACACAGTATGGAATTGGAAGGATTATCAAAGGATAGAAAGTCCCTAGGAAGTAGTCTTACGTCTGACCTCGGGCGGCCGGGTATGCCACGGAGTGCTGCTCCTTAGATGCAAGTGATCCGATACATTAGCGCAGCGGAATGCGTTGGACGCGAGACGATGTGTACCTCCAGGCTTTCTATTTTTATGTTGCTATGATGCGTGGTGTTCCTCACTTAGTATGGCGCCTGCGTCACTCGACGGAGGATGAGGTTGTGGACTACCTGCAGGATTTCTCGTTTTGTGATACTTGCTATGGCGTTGTGATGTCATCAGTGTATAGTGCGTAGAGAGCAGGTGATAAAATGCTGCCCTGAGGAACATCGGCAGCGATCGACTGCTGCTAGACGTCGAACTCTCAACTCTCACGCAAAATGTTCTGTCACTAAGGCAGGGAGGCAAAGACATGCGCGACGTGCTGGGAGGTTCCGGCTCTGAGCACTTAACGAAGTAGGCCCGGGTGCCAGACGCGGTCGAATGCGTGCTACGTCGAAGAAGACTACTATTGCACTCTCCTTTCGATTGATCGCTGTTGCGGCGTAGTATAACCAGAGTGGTATACCCGCTTGCCAAACTGCTCGCTTCGTGGGTGGATGTGCGACTTGAGAAGTGAGAGGAATATCTTCTCGAACAGCTTGGCGACCGCGCTAAGGAGGGTTATAGATCGGTATCCTTCAGGCTGCGGGGTCTTCCCAGCCTTGGGCAACATGATGAGCAGGCCTTCCTTGCATGCCCGGGGGAAAGAAGACAGGCGGGTGCGGCGGATCCATTGTTATAAGCATATAAGGTTGCGGGGCGCGGGGGGACGCGTGGTGGGCGGCGAGCCGTTACACAGCAAAAATTTTTTAGTACCGTAATGGTAATTTTAAATCTGTGTTACTTAGTTACTTAAATCTGTGGTACTTACTTATACCTTGAAATGAAATGAAAACAGTAAACAACATTTTGATCTATATTAAATGGCCAAAAGGTAACTAATATACTAACTAATATATATTATTTATATACTGAGAGTGGATGATATAGCTTTTCTCTAAAACTATTTGTAATTTCGAAATATTGTAGAGAGCAAAGGTTATCTTTGTTTAACGTAGAAAATTAATAACTTATTTAAAAGGATAAGGATTAATATCATTATGGACACACATCCCTTACAATAAGAAAATATATTTAAATTGCCGTCTAATTCCCGTCTCCTCTACGCTTTTATTAGTAAGATTTAAACGATTGTTATTTGCAATTCTTGTTCTACGACCTATGAACGACTTTTTCGTGGCATAATTGAATTAAAAAAGGAAATGTTTAAAAAGGTAAAAAAACAACAGGATAATTAAACGAAAGAAATGATAAACAAAAGACTACCTACTATTCTCTTCCTAAAAAACTTACACGAAAGACTACCTACTATTCTATTAATCAAAAAAGATATCGCGCTGAAATAATACATTAAACTCTAATTATCCAATACGTACAATCGCATCTAAATCTACTTCGATACAGAGACAGGCGGGGAGACGGGCGCGGCGGACGCGTCGCGTGGCGCGGACGCATGGCGTGTGGTGAGCCGTTTCGCAGCAAGGATATTTTGATATTGTAACAACTTCTAAAGTACTTATTAAAATGAAAAACAATAAAAGACAGTTTTCATCTCCATTAAATGACCAACGTAACTAATATACTTATTTATATGCTTTATGAGTCAGGGATAAACGAAACATGAGCCAAATCTGCGGTTTATAGCGGGCGTGATGTGTCAACAATTAAATGCGTTTTTCTCTAAAACTATTCGTAATTTCCAATTAGTGTAAAAAGCAAATTTTATCTTCGTTAAACGTAGAAAATTAATAAAGTATTTAAAAGGATAAGGATTGATATCATTATGGACAAACATCCCTCACAATAAAAAATATATTCAAATTATTATTTTTAGACAGAAATATGCTCACTGTATGTTATCCTTAGAAGATACAAATATGCTGTCGCTGACTTTTTTATTGATGTTATTAAGAGGAATAATACTCTAGTACATTGTTTTCATGTAAAACTTACCATTAAAGCAGCGCATGCGTGAAAGTTTCTCAACGGGTAGGACTTTATGCACATTTATCATATTTATGTCAAATTATATTAAAATATATATAAAATAAATCATATACAAACCTTCTCTGAGAAATACTCTACCAAATGGTGAAAACCGTATCAAAATCCGTTGGGTGGTTTAGAGGAAGAACGGTTAGAAAGGCCAGACAGAGAAAAAAAGCGTTTCTATTTTATAATATTTATAGATAATAACAATATTATAATTAGGCCGTCGTAGTATAGCGTTCGACGTTTGTGGATCTCGCTCAGGTGGTCCGCGCAACGTTTGGATTTTAGTGAAGAGTGGGGAAAGGGAATTAATACTAGAAAATTAATAGTCCGAGAGCTGGCACTGATTTTTAGGTAGGTAAAAATAAAATTAAATTAAATTAGCTTCACGCTATATCCCGCACACAGCAGGGTAGGCAGAGGGAGCCTAGTGTTAAGACACTCCGTTCCCCACTTTCTGCCGAATTTTGGAGGCATTGCGTGTTAAGTGGCAGAACTCAATGCCGCGCTTTGCCTTGCTTTGCTTTGCATTAAAATAATATTCTTAAAAAGACAGATCATTTTAAGTGGGACTTTGTTCCTGTCATCTAACAAATTATTTATATGTAGGTGCAAGTAGGCTGTACTATTAATAAGCTATAGTGTGAGAGAGAGTTCAGCAGTAGTTGTCTGCTAACATTTGGAGCTCATCGTTCTCCTACTATAATATAACTGACTTTATAAAAAAAAAAATAAAGACTTTGAAAAAGCATATATACAATTTGAATACAATTATGTTATAATAGGGAAGAAATATATGTGATTATTACATCTATTTAGTTTCCTTGTTATAATGATCGAGCAGAGTTCCCTCTTGCTTAGAGAGCAAATAAAAAAATGGTTACATAAAATAATATAAATTTAGTCAATCAGTCCACGAATAAACATCGAAAATTACTTACAATAACTCTACTTATATTTATGCATTTAGCATCCATTACAATTGAGTTACATAGCCTGTATTATAATTATGTTATAGTAAAACGATCAATGCTACGGAAGTCAGCTGAGTTCCAGAATTCAACGCCGCGCTTTGCCTTGACACCAGAGCGAAGAAATAGAAATATAATTTAATTTAATTTTTGCGATTTAATTGAAAAAAAAAAAACTTATTATTATTATTTAGTGTATCGCTCATATGATGAAAACAATGACATGTATTTGCAACAATTTATAGATAACTTCAATCAATTTATCATTCAAAGGCGAAACAATCCATTTACATCGATAAGGAAACAAGACCGCATACAATTACTGCTACGTCCCCTTCAGATGTATATTCATAAATGTATGGATAGCAAAATATTCATACTATAAAAAATAAAGTTGTTGAGTTACTTATTTTGTAAATATACGCTGTCACAGTATAGATATGATAAATTAGATAGCTATATATTGTGGTAATATAATATATAATACAACTGTAAACGCGATAGGTTCGATTTCCACTCGAGGAAATGAAATATTTAATATATTCATTTCTTCACTGTAGTGTGTGACACACGCAATGCGTCCAGAATTCGGTGGAAAATGGGAGACGAAGTGTCTTAACTTTAGGTTCTCTCTACCTACTCTGCCGTGTGCCGGATACAGAGTAATGTTAAAAAAAGCAGGATGATTTGGGAGCGAGTCTAAACGCGACGATTTTGGGTTCGATTTTCCCTCGAGGGAATGACATTCTTTCATTTCCTCCGCTGCTGAGTGCCTCCACTCAACTGTCATATATCTTGATATACAATATGTTGATTATGCGAAAACTGGAGAACGGAGTATATTGACTCCTAAAAACAGATTCCCCTTTGTCTACTCAGCTTTATACACAATTAACGGAAAAAAATTCTTCTTTTCATTAAAATAAATAATTTTACTGCGCAGAATGCAGGGTATGTGTAAAGTTTTAAAATAAGAAGTGCTCCTTTTATAGATTACCAAATTTTTAAAAAACTACAAAGTTTATTTCATAATCCAATATTTTTTTTTTACAAATTAAATTCCCAAAAGCTTAAAAAAATATCTTAATTTTTTTATTTCTGATACACAGTAGGGTAAATTTCCCACAATATTCTGGTGTGGTATTCGCTAAGATTCTAACCTCGGCTTGCTCTATAATCCTAAATGCAAGTCTCTCACTGCTGCTAAGAATCATGTACATGATTAGATATATAGGAGAAAAGTTTGATTACATGAATTTTAAAAACGATGTAATTGTTGAATTAATAAGTGAATAAACGGTTATGGGTTGAATTTTTCCCGTTTTCTGCCATATATTTACTAGTTGGTTGGGCAGAGGGAACGGAGTGTCGAGACACTTTGTCTTTCACTTTCCATCTTAATAAATTGCATTGTGTGTTGAGTGGCGTAACTCAACACAGTGCTTTGTCTTATTGATGCGTGGATATAAAAATAATTTATTTCCTTTTATTATCATTTATTTACGTATTGTAGTATATTTCTATAATTTTAAGCTTCACAATGTAACCTGCATACAAAGGCAGGGAAGGGAACTTGGGAGCCTATTGTTAAGACACTTCCGGTCCCCACTTTCCCCTGAAATTTTCACTTTTTTGTGGTTCTTTACGATGGCTTTAAATCTTGATACATATGATGCTTATATTTTTTATATTATTATGTTTGTTGTTTAAAAGACTGTCTGTAAAAGAATCAGAATATCGTATTAGTCTACATATGTAAATACTATACGATACTAGAAATATTGGTCTTGATTTCTATTCAAAAATACGTTCCGAGCTCGACTGTAGGCAATAGTTGCATATCCGGAGTCCATTCGGGGAAATGTTTTGTGTATTCGATACTTTCTTTAGTTTGGTGAAACATGACATCCAGCACGCTACAGTCCCTAAATAAAATTCTCCTGCCTAACGTGGAATGATAGGAAAAATACATTCATTTTCTCAGCTTCACGATTTGACGTATAGATAAAATAGTACTCTAGTGTTTATACTTTTCGAGAGATTGTGTAGGAACGCAACTGAACAACGCAGTTTTTTTTCTAGAGCGAGATAATGAAAATAATATAAATTTGAATGATAAGATTTATATTATTTTCAGAGAAAATATTGAACCCACTACCAATCGCGTCCACTGCCAAACCTAGCTTTTATAAAAATACACAAAATAATTAATTTAACTGGCATTTCATAAGAAGAATAGTTGTATAAACTGCCATTATAAACTGACAGTTGCCAGTTAATGTGATAATTGAATTATACCATTGACTTTAAAAAGAGCTGCTGAAAAGAGCCAGCACGAAACTGCTGAGGTTCTTGCCAGCTCTTCTCAGCAGAACTGCCTTCCGAACCGGTGGTAGCTTTTTTTATTTATATGTTCATTCGACGATGGAAAAGTGTTTATAAGAATCTATTTGAATAAAGATTATTTTGAATTTGAATTTGAAAACAAGCATGAACCGACGCATGTCAAAACGTTATATTTTGTTGTTTCTAAGGAATATCCAAAAATATATATGACTTTATGATTTATTGCAATAATATTAATATTTTTTTTATATAAACAGAAGAAGAAAATAAAACCTCGCGACATATTTTACGACAATCCGGAAAGGGACTCAATATATATGTAAATTAGCTGTAATTTTGCCTGCGGCTTTGTCTGCATAGTCAAAAGAAAACGCGTTTACATGCAGACGTATATATTTTAATATTTAAATTTATCCGAGAATGTCAAATATATAACTATACACTAGAATATTCATTTTCTTAAGGACATATAAATTATAAAAAACAGAAAGGTAGGCAGAGGGAAACTTAGTGTTCAGACACTGTTCTCTATTTTCCGCCGAATTCTGGAGGCATTGCGTGTTGAGTGGCTTTTTCTCAACACCAGAGCGAAGAAATGAAAATTTAAATATAAATAAATATATCATTTCCTCGGATCTATTTTAAAATATTTAATGCACCGAACAGGAATCGAATCCCCAACCAATACATAGCCTTAACAGTGAGACATTGTTTCACTCGCCACTTTCCTAAGCATTAATTTTGACAAACCATAATAATTTAATGAGTGAATACAGTACTATTTAAATCGAAATATTGTGGCTTAAAATAGCATTGTAATTACAGGTTAAGTCGTTTTGTCAGTATAAATTAACCTCGATGTTCCGATATCTGATAACCGATGTTACTGTACAATGTTAAAATAATATACGCTATTTAAATTTTAATGAATTTATTATATATTAATAAAACATATACACAGATATAATAATAACAAAATTGGCGCAGGGGGACATGAGTGCGATTGTAAGCGCGAGGGTTGTCGGTTCTATTTCTACTAGAGAGAATGAAATGTTTAATATGTTTACCTTTTTGTTTTGGTTGCTAGACAAAGTGCAGCGTTGAATTTCGCCACTCACCATACCTCTCAAATGCCTCGAGAATTAAGTAGGAAGTGGATACCGGAAATGTTTTAATGAAGAACGAAAAATCTAGTGTCTTAACACTAAGTTCCCAGGTTCCCTCTGTCCAATGCGCACAGCATGAAACCAATAACAATGAATATTTTTTCCAGATTTTATCTATATCTCGACTGTTTAATCCTGTCGGTTTGCCACGAATTCAAATTCAAATTCATTGGATAACGATCACTTACAAGCTCAAAAACACAGGTGAGTTAAATTTATATGTAAGTACTAACATCACATTTATTTAGGCTATTTTTGACGTCACAGTAACATCTATATTACATTTTTATTAGTAAGTAGAAGGAATGTAGTGTTACCACACTCCTTTCCCTAAGGCCAAGTATCGCCCATGACGTTATATGTTAGTGGCGAAACTCAACGCCGCGCTTCAGCATGTTACCAGAGCGAGGGAATGTAAATAACACATTGTTCTGAGTAGAATCGAATAAAACCATAACAGTCGCGTTACAATCAGAGCTAAAGCGGCCTCAGGCATAAAATATAATGAACTTTAAATTTTAATATGAAATATCATTTTACTTTCAGAAAAATAGAAGGCAACATGAAAATAATTAACACATTTATTTCAATAATTTAATAATGACGAATAAAATTTAATATTTAATATTAAGTAATACTTTTAACTATTTACTTTCAAAAATTAAAATTTTAATAATTTATTTACTTCTCTTAGGTATCAAGGTAGAAAACGTCGTTGGGTTTCGCCAAGCCTCCAGAATTCGGAGGATGGAATGTCCCAACTCTAGGTTCCCTGTGCTTGCTCTGATGTGTGCAGGATACAGTGTGAAAGTAAAGAAAACAATAACATTTTTATTTTTCAGTTTTATCTCCTCAGTTTCAATCCCTTTTACATCTACAATTTGATAAAGAATTACCGTTTTTTAAGTGCCACTCTGTATTTCGTGTAAAGCAGGATAAGCAAAGGGAATCCATATATATAGTAATTTCTAGAAACTGCGTTTTGAGCGGGGGAATTCTACCGTCACATTTACAGTACCAGTCAATCAATATAAGTAACGCAACCATTTCAATTTCTTTAAAAAATCGCATCGCTTTTTTAGCTTACCATAGAAACAAATATCTTCACAAATATTTATTTTAGCGATAACTTTGAACTAATACAAAGAAGACAAAATAAAGTTTTTAATCTGTCCGTGTACCAAGGGGAAAGCGGATTTAACTTGGCGCTGTTTGTCAAAGTGACTTCGCTCCGAAGTTCGTCACTCTCTTAAGTTCCATATATATGAATATATATATATATGTACATGTTTGTAGCTCGCAGAGTACGCACGTACTAGTGTGAGAAAAAAGAATGTCAGCTTATAAATAAGTATTGCCATTTTAAAACAGCTTCATGCTTTTTAAAGTATATAACAGTATAGATAGAGGGAACCTAGTGTTAAGACACTCCGTTACTCATTTTCAGCTCAATTTCAGATATATTTGGTGTAGGGTTGCGGAGTTCAACGCCGCACTTCGAGTTCTTACTAGAGAATAAAATGAAAATAGTTCATTCATCATCATTCATTTCATAGAGTGGAAATCGAACTCTGGGCTTGAGTACCGTCTTCTCCTCCTATAGCTTTTTTTAAATTCTACCATTTTACAGAATCGGCAAAAATAACTTGATGAAAAATATTAGGTTTGGTCATTGAACATATTAAGTGATTTCAAAGGACATACATAACCTTTTGAAATGTTTTGAAAATACTTGTATATAATTATGTAATACGAAAAGTAAAGTTTTTGGACGAAAATAATAATTTAATTATTATTTTTGTCCAAAAAGTACTACTATTTAAAAACCTTATATCTTTTATAATAGCTTCAGTTGAGTCGATAATTTTAAGGAGTCTATATACTTATATAACAATGTATATGCTCGTGTGTTTTATTATTTATTTAATCAATTAATATAATAACTACCATGTTCTAACCATACTCATAAATCGTTACTAATATTTCAAATTTGAAAGAAATTTAAAAAAGGTAAGGTAAAGTCTTTAAATCAGTAAATACTTACAAACGACTCATACGTACTGTTACACAAAATAAAACTGATAGGAAGTACCCGCTATGTAAATCACCCCCCAGACGATTAAACTTTCGAGAATAAATCTTAACAAACTACAAAAGATTTATATTTAAGTTAACCACAATACATCTCTTGGGTATATTTACATTTAAATTTACATACAATGAATGCTTTTTCAGTTGTACATTTATTTTTCATTTATTTTGATTGAAAACATATAAATTGTTTTTTCTCTTGTAGTCCAGTGTTTAGTATATCTCATGTGGATACAGATAATATTTGAAGTTATATACAATAGTACTTTATACATAATTAAATACAACTCTGGTTTTTCTCGTGGTGAATAATAAATTATATTGGGAATTACTAATAAGCCCACCGATATTCCAATTCAATTCAATTGGAAATTTATTTCTTTTAAATTAAATCATGAATATATTTTAATTAAACCACTTAATAGTTGAAATATAAATATTGATAAATAATAATTTATTTTCTCGAGTGTAACCAACAACCCTGTCTGGCGTTACAGCCTTTTCCCCTGCACTTATACGGAAGTATGGATGACAAATGTTCATTCAAACATATTAGATACGGAAACGCTTAACGTTAAAATGTATATTTAAATAAAAAAAGAAGAAAAACAACTTAAATAAAAACGTGGCAGTAAAATAACGAGGCAACAACAAAAGTGGCAAAATTGAACAAGATTTAGAAGTCCTCTATGCAGTGCTTTCGGAACTGTTGGTGTTTGGGACAATTTGTAAACGAATGAACGTTTATTTTAATTTTCTATCTCTATACGTATGAATATAACACTGTTTCGTTACTGAGTAATTGACGAAAAACGCACTTATAGCACTACTGGACTAAAAAAGTTTACATTTGATTTGTGGGTAGGTTAGGGAATTTAGAGAAGCACTTAAAAAGGATCTCTCGGATTTCTTACGAAAACGGTAAAAAACGAAACATATCATTTTGCAATTTGTTGGAGTTGTTGTTATTTGGTTGTAGCGTACTTTACATCTCTTTTTTGTGACTTCTTGCTGTATCCCGCGCATAATAGGATAGGCAGGGAGAACCTGAGAGCATAATGTTAAGACACTCCGTTCCCGCTAAAACACTGCCTGATGGAGGCATTGATTGGCGGACCTGATGCCGCGCTTTGTCTAGTTATCAGAGAGAGAAAATGAAAATATTAAAAAAATAATTTCCTCGAGGGGGAAACGACCGAAATCGCCACGACTGGCCTCATTTACATCTTCTCTGGTAAATTATAGTAAAAACGCTTGTAACTTAAAACTTAAAAGATATCCTCATACGCGGCATTTTTCTAGTGAGTAGATCAGGAACAGCGTCGTTGCCACACTCACTGACACTCGCTGTCACGTTCATATACCGTATACGACACTCTGCTTTAACTCTACTTGCGGTAGGGAAATTTGACCTTTTCCATAATTTATCGCTTAATAGATAGTTATTTTGTGAAAGTCTATGGTTCTGTTAGTGTATTTTGGGTGTACCTCATAAGAAATAGTTTACTTTGACTTTCAATATAAGACAACCTAAAAAAAAATATTATAAGATCATTGATTGTCGCAATTTCACACATTTTAATACCTAGTATACATTTTTTTTCGTTCTATCATCAACAGATTCTGCAGCGTATGCGATGAAATATTTCATTGAACTTTATTACCCCTCCCTTCCCTTAATTTTGTTTAGTAATATATATAGTTTATAATAATCACCAATTCTGAGGCCAGTCTTAGCGCAGCGACACAAAGTGTGACTGTAAAACCGACTGGTTGTGGGTTCGATTCCCACTCGAGGAGATGAAATATTTACTTAAATTTATACACACACACACACATACAGCGTATCGTAGTCGTATGCGGCGTAGAATGCTGAATTTGAGATGCTTTCCTTGGAGAGTGTAAGTGGGCACAAAAAAAACGGCCGTTTAAATTTTGTAAGGTTAAGGTTAGGTGATAAATACTAAGAGACATAAGTTAAGATTGACAATAAATAAAATATACAAAAAATCTAAATTCATTTTCAATTTTCTAACTAGATCTTTGGTCGTTCCATTAACTTACAATTAATTAAGGCCATCTTTTTGACGGACTTTTTATCCTGTTTTGTCAATTATGAGTATATTTAACGGTTTAAATTATAAAGTTAAATATCTTAAAAAAATATAATAACATGTTGAATTCACTCACATACAATTTTTTCTCATTTTTATTCACAGTGTCAGTCATGGCGCGGGGTCACAAAGTAACTGCAGACGCGAGTGGTTGTAGGTTCGATCCTCACTCTACTAAGACATGAAATATTTATTTAATTTTATATTTATATTCCCTTGCTTTGGCGTCGAGGCAAAACATGGCGATGAGTTCCGTCATTCGGCGGAAAGTGATTTAACACAATTTTTTTTCTGCCTACTCTGCTGCGTGCGGAATGCAGTGTGAATGAAGCCGACTTAAAAAAAATTTTAGACCAAGGACAACTAAGTCAAAATTTAAACTGCCGTATATATATATATATATTTGGGAATAGTAAGTATATGGATGGACTTACCCGATAAATGAAGTATCCAATACAAAATGTTTTTTTCAATTCAGACCAGCAGTTTATGAGATTACCGCGTTCAACGAACGATGAAACGATCTGTTCAGCTTTATAATATTAGCCTAAATTTAACGCATCTTTTATGGTTAGAGAGAACCTAGTGATTGATTACTCCGCTCTCATGTGTACTTAATGTTTTAAACATATTTCTTTTCAAGTGATAGCCGAACTCAGAATTACAAAGTTTAATAAATCAATTTATGACTGCACGGCGATGGCCTCTGTAGAATAAAATTATTTTTATCTACGATTTGTGGGATTCAGTTATCACTTTATAGGTTCATTTAATTTTTTTCTTCTCTGTAGATCTTTTCTTTCTGTAGATTTTCAGAGAAAAGATAGATATATCTTTTCGTGCTATATTCCTTTTGAGCTTAAAGTTTTCAATCTCCTTCAAAGAATATAGTAATCTATAATTACATTTATTTTTTCCATTCCGTAAAATAAATTTTATTAGCGATACATTATAGGCATCTTATTTTTTATTATTATATTGATACCGGCAATATTTCAAGATTCCTTAAAAATCCGATGCACCAATATCGCCAATATCTATCCAGAAAATAATGAGTGGATACTAGAAGAAATAGTACCAAATAATATAATAAAATTAAGGCTTGCTTTTATAACGTAGTTTGTACATATATACATATATATATTTTTTACATTATTCATACGGTCTTAACTATATACTACACTAATTATCCTCAAAATTTCAGCTTTGCTAAAATGACGTATATCAGGGGGCCCCGGGATCTTAGGCTATGTGTACATATGTAAATATATCAGAAGTTAGTGGCGCGCATTGTCTAGAACAGGCGAGTACAACTTCCCATATTATTCAAAGTGCTAACAACTGTACAGCTAACGAAACTATGAGATAACGTAAGGTACTTGCGAATACTTACTATATTCAAGTTAAATATAATTTATAAGGTTTTTTTTGTTCAGTCCAGTCGTGGCGCAGGGGTACATAGTGTGACTGTAAAACCGACTGGTTGTGGGTTCGATACTCACTCGAGGAGACGAAATAGTTACTGTAGAGGACAAGCGCGGCGTTGAGTTCTGCCACTCAACACGCAATGCCTCCAGAATTCGGCAGAAAGTGGGGAATGGAGTGTCTTAACACTAGTTCCCTCTGCCTACCTTGCTGTGTGCGGGATACAGCGTGAAGCTGATAAAGGTTTTTATTAAATATGTTTTCTTTTAGAAACCTATGCAAGATGATGATATTGAAAGGTAAAAAATATATAATAATTATAGGATAGGAGCAGTAACGTAAAGACAAGGTGCGAGGTTAAGTTCCGACATGCGATATAGAATGTCTCTAAAACTTAGACACTAGTCTGCAAACTTTATTACTTTTTGTACTCCAAATTATTAATATTATATTAACATTAAACATACCAAGGATATAAAATTTCAGCTCATACCTCAAAAATAAATATAAGACGTGCAGGAAAGCCAGCAACACCATCCTAGAGACGGGATAATGAGATGTCGTTACGTAGCTCTAAGAAAGTGTCTACATGCTTATTTAAAAAAAGTATCAGCTTTTTTTTTCATTTGCAAAAAGAATAGAGCCTTTTCAGGGTTTTTTGTGTTATAGTAACTAGAAGTGAATAGGATTTATTATACAGATGGTTATTAAATATATATTTTATTTATCTATAATATATGCAAAATGCGGGATACAACGGGAAGCATAAAATTTTATTAGATTCCCGTTGTATCCCGCATTTTGCATAATATAAGCAGGAGGAATACCTTAAAGGCCGGCAACGCATCTGTAGCTCCTCTGGTGTTGCACGGGGTCGTAGACGGCGGTGGTCACTTACCATCAGTTGTCCCAAACGCTTGTTTGCTTTATCTTTTCCATAAAAAAAATCATGGTCAAGTCATAAAAAAAATTAAAATACAAATATTTTTTGATCTAGAAATAAAAACATTCATTAATTTATTAATTTCTTCTATCCAGTTCAAGTTGTCTTCAAAGGTGTTATCGCTCTAAAGCTCCTCGTAACTCTCACACTGGGACACAAATCGTTAATACTTAACGTTGTAAGAACGGAAACTGATATTAATAGTTCGCCTGCTGAAAGTGTAAATGATATAAACGGTTTTTTTTTTTTTTAAGGAGTTGGTAAAGAAAATCTAATGCTAAGATAGTCCCTTCCTTGTATTCTCCTGGAATGTTGGGTATCGAATAACGGAATTTAACGCCGCAACTTTCTTTAAGGGCTTGTTTTACATTAGTGAAAAAATCTCTTTTACTTCATAAGCAAATCTTAAGTAAAAAATAATAGCTGTTAGACTACTTACTTAATATTTTATAATTAACACGAATTTAAAGCCACTGTCCCTTAATAACGTCATTGCGCAAACGAAATGAGTTTTACAATGGGTATTACAAACGTTTATTGCACTTGAGTAATTTCTTCATTTCCTCCTTGAATGACTTTCGAGCTGTTTTGGAAGCCATTATAATTAAGAAATTCATGTAATAAAACATTTATACGTATTTCATTTAAATAGGGTAAAGAGAGGGAACCTAGAGATAAGTCATTCGTCATTATATATATAACCGCAGTATAGAAGCACATTTGCATTTGTGAACTTAATGCGAGTGAAAATAGATGTTTTCTACTAAAATTTATCGCTCAACCCGCTTATAGGATTACAATAACCGTAATGACGCTTTTATAAAAAATGTTCGTTCACAAATTGGCAAACTTGACGGTGCTGTGACAAAATATTGTAACGTCTTAAGTTTAAATTTAAATTTAAAATATTGGAATCTCTATCGATAAAGAGCTATTATACTACTGCTATTATACTGTAATTATGCTTAAATTTCCTTGCCACGGTAACGAAAGGACGGCGTTGTATTCTCCCACGCAACATGCAAAGCCTCCAGAATTCGGCGGAAAGTGGGAAACAGAGTGTTTTAATATGAACAGAGTACCGTAATACTAGCATTCCAGGTTCCCTTTGACTGCCCTGCTATGTTCTGGATACAGCGTGAAGCCAAAAAATGTATTAATAGATAAAGAATAAGTTTCGCGCATTTCCCGTAAGTATTAGGAGACTTGATGGAGAAAATTGAAAATAAAGGCAGTCTGTTGTCTTTTTTATGTACGCAAATTTAGTTGCGAAACTCAACAGCCCGTTAACTCTATTTGAAGGGAAAAATTCTTCGATTAGAGATTGAAGTCACAACCATCGCGTATTCTTATTTATTGCATTAAGGGTTCCGTAACTTTTAAGGAATAAAGGAACCCTTATAAGATCACTTTGTGGCCCGTCTGTCTGTTTGTCTGTCAAGAGCCTTTATCTCAGAAACGCTCGGAGATATCGAGTTGAAATTCAAACCGTATACCTAGATCTACGGCCTCATTATTTCCTGAACGTATTTATACAGTTACTATATTTAACAAGAAACGTGTATTCAAAATGCACTATAAAATGAATCAAAATTAATAGAATATTTCCAGATAATCTCGAATTATGAAACATGCCAGATAGCATCTACAGGTAGTTCAGGAAAAGATCTAAAACTAAACATTTGTGGTTAAAACCTGAAAAATAAATAAAATAAATTAGCTTCACGCTATATCCCGCACACAGCAAGGTAGGCAGAGGGAACCTAGAGTTAAGACACTCCGTTCCCCACTGCTGAATTTTGGAGGCATTGCGTGTTGAGTGGCAGAACTCAACGCCGCACTTTTGCCTCGACACCAGAGCGAAGAAATGAAAATATAAATTTAAGTAAATATTTCATCTCCTCGAGTGGGGATCGAATCCACAACCAGTCGATTTTACAGTCACACTTCGTGCCACTACGCCACGACTGGCCTCAACCTGAAAAATAATAGTTTTAAATAGCAAAAAACGACGTTTTTTATGGCACGTTGGCACTATAAAAAAAAAAGCATGTACAGGTAGTACTAGTCGAGGAAATAAAATCTAAAAACGATACATTTCTGGTTAAATCCTAAAAAATAGTAACCATTCATACATTTAAAATCAAATGTAAAAGGGGAGCAAAATTTAGTATTAAAGCCGCTACTCCAAGTGAAGTATCAGATGAAAGGGCTCTGGCTGAGTTGTCTAAATTTCAGAAAAAGCTCGGGTGGCGAGTCCGACTCGTGCTCTATTTTTTTTAGTAAAAATGTATTCTGAACATAGTAGGGTAGGTAGAAGGAACCTGGGAACGTAGCATTAAGACACTTCGTTCCCATTAAGAACTCCCGGTGAAACTTCATGTAGGCAGAGGGAACCTAGTGTTAAGACACTACGTTCCCCGTTTTCCGTTGAGCTATTCATATGACAATGGACAATGTTTGTAAACGGTTTTTTTGTCAATAAAAAAAATCTTTTATATTTGCCAAAATAGGATACGAACTCACAACTACTGCTTCCAACAGATATATCTGATCATATATACTGTTGCAAAGGTCTTTTACAGTTACATTAACATTACTTAATAAGCACGACAAATGCAGAACATAATGAAACAAAAACAATCTACGAAACGTTTAAAGCGTCTGTCATTGTCTCGACGAGGGCTTCAATTAAGCCGATGTCGGTAATGGGGACACTATTAAAAAGTAATTTACTTTTCATTTTATCTGTCAAAAATGTAATTATGTATTTTCTTTGATCACTCTGGCAAAACGAAACATGTTGTTTCAAATTTGGGCCCAAAGGGATTGTCTTTACAGATTCCCTCCCTCTACTCTACAGAAATTAAATATTTTGTTTGTTTAATTTTTATTGGTTGGTGTTAAAGTTAAAACTATTTTTTATTTGTTGAGGCCAACCGTGGCGCAGGGGCACATGTGTGTGTGTGTAAACGAGACATGTTGTGGGTTGAATTCCTACTTGCACAAATTAAATATTTAATATTTTAATTTCTTTGCTCTGGTGTCAATAAAATATTAATAATTCCTTTCCCCGAGTGAGGATCGAACCTAAAACCGTCGCGTTACAGCCACACTCTTATACCCCCGTGCCACATCGGCCTCTATTGTATTTACATATTTATGTTTAAATTTATATAAATCCTATGTAACATGAGATTTCAACCTGTGATAATCGCGTATACAGTCAGACACATCGCTCGTGCCTAAATTGATTGTGGTATAGCATATCGGCTTACCTTAACAGTTAGATGTAGTAATACTAATGGCTCTATTAAACACCCAGTGCACCATTTAGTTATTGGTTATTCCATTTTGTAAGCATAATTTATATTATATCTATATAAAGTAGAGCTGAGCGCAGTTGTGAGTATGAATTAGCGCTATGGATATGGGTTCAATTCCTGATTGGTAGAAAGTAAATTTCAATCATATTGCAAGCAAGATTTCTAAAATAATCGAAATTAGATCGGATTTTTTTAACATAAAATTAATTCCGTTTAAGATAGAAAATAGACACTCCGTTCCCCACGGAACGGAGTGTCTTAACACTAGGTTTCCTCTGCCTACCCTTCTGTGTGCGGTATATAGCGTGAAGCTATTTTTTTTTTTTATAGAAAATAGACGAGTCTCTATTGAAAATTAAACGAAACACCAATAAAATGGAACCTACAACCTGTTTTACTACAGTGCTTATGGGTGTCATTCCACAATTGGTCCAAAATTGTGTTCACCGATTTAAGCCTACTCCATGTTTCGAGAAAGGATTAAGAAAAATGAGTACAACTTTTTTCAATCTTAATACTAGGTGTATGTAAATAGTTTAAAAACTGGTGGACTTGAAAAAATATTTCTCTAAACACAGCAGATACGTACATGAAGTTAAAAAATGATGAGAAGCTAAATAAAATATCTCTTTTTCACCCTTTTTGATGTCTCAATCTCATGCAGAATAGACGCTGCTAATCCATTTTCAACTAACTACACCGTGACGACACCAGGTGTTGACATTGATCGACGTGTCGTTTACTAAACGTAGTTTGATAGCGACCACGAGACGAACCACTCCTACGATACAATTTTATTGAAAAGTAACACTTACTTTTTGGACAACTTATTATAGTTTTATCTGGAAAATAAATAAAAATGGCTATAAGTTTAATAATCATAAAAAGTTTAAGAATCGAAATCGAAATTTTATAGATTGTAGAAAAAAAAATTAATGTGAAATGAACAAACATGGATAGTGCCCTTATCATAGGTTCCCAGGTAGACAGAGAGAACCTGGGAACTTAGTGCCAAGACATTCTGTTCCCATTAAGCTAGTTCGGTTTCCCACTTTCCGCAAAATTCTCAAGGCATTGAGTGTTGAGTAGCGGAACTTAATACCACACTTTGCCTCATCACCAGAGTGAGGAATTGAAAATAGTAAATATTACATACTTCCGAGTGGAAATCGAGCAAGCAATTGTTGCATTTACCGTCACACGTTTGTAATCCTGCGCCACGACGGCCTCATGTCTACTCCACCACAACAACTCCACTCACCAACAAAATCTTAAATCACGATCGTTATTATAAGCACACATAAAATTTATTTTTATGGAAACATTTAATCAAAACGCTCTCGCCATACCCGCCATATAGCGCAGACTGCACGCTAACCTCCTTTTATTCTCAGCTTTCTTGACCTAAAATATGAACATGAATATATAAAGTTACATTAAATCCAAGTAGCTTTTCATTTTTCATACATTTCTGTTGCTCGTTCCGACCTACTTGCTCCGCTATTCTGCTAGTTATCGTGAAAATAAGCTGAAGAAACTCATACAAATGACTAAAGAATTGATTCATGTTTTGGTTACTTGGATTATTGATACAGTATACCAGCTGAGCCATCACAGCGAATTTCTGCATGTCTATCTTTATACTAACAACATGTATAAAAATTTCGACGTAGCTCGATGAAAACGTATAGCTTAGCGGTGAGAACGCCTGGTCGGTTTCTAGGAGGCGCGGATTCGAGTCCCGCTACGTTCAAATTTTTATACGTTTTCTAAATAAGTATTTTTCGTTCCTAAGTGTGGAATAACACTTTAAAAATGTTTAAAAAAATGTCTATCTTTATATGTGATTGTTGTAGGTTCGATCTCAAAAGAAATTTGCATATATGTACAATTAAATCTATTAAAAAAATTGTTCGAGAGTAATATAATTGCGGTAATTAAAAATAAAACTACATAATCTTTTGGAACGAAAGTTGCTTTATATTTGTCCCTGGAGTTAAGAGTTTGCTCTTTCCGAATGTCATAAAATTAACACAATGGCTTCGTTCATTTATACTAACAATTGGTAAAGAAACAATAAGAAATTTTTGAAAGGCGTGATTTTTTGTATATATTCCTTTTGACTCCAGTCGTGGCGCAGGCGCACAAAGTGTGACTGTAAACCGACTGGTTGTGGGTTCGATCCCCACTCGAGGAGATGAAATATTTACTTAAATTTATATTTCCATTTTCTTCTCTCTGGTGTCGAGGCTAAGCGCGGCGTTGAGCCTCCAGAATTCGGCAGAAAGCGGGGAACGGAGTGTCTAAAAACACTAGGTTCCCTCTGCCTACCCTGCTGTGTGCGGGATACAGCGTGAAGCTGATAGATACAAACTATACACACAATATACTAATTACAATAATAAGTAACAAGCAAATTGCGATGTAATTTATAGCTCTATAATAGTAGCCGTTATTGGCTCTTAAAACAATCATTACTGAAATCTGCGGTCGTAGAGAGAATAATCGTTACAGTTAGTGTTATATAGAGTAGAGAGAGAAAACGTGGTGTATTATAGATGTCAATCGAATAAATTGTCACTTGTCTCACTTATCTCAATTAAAGTCGTACTCGGACTCTTTATGTAGATTTTTCTTCAGCTTCACGCTGTATTTCTTACAGCGCAGGGTAGGCAGAGAGAATCTATCAATATATTGTTAAGAAATGTCTTAATTTGTAATCTATCTAATATTTGTAATAAAAATAAAAAAATGAGTGCCGTTCATAGATTCCTCAGTACCCAACCAATGCTTATCCTTAAAACTATTGCAGCAAAAATGGTGCCTAAATAGAGTTGGCTACCTTTTCTTAGTAAATGCATATTAAAAGAGTATATTTTACGTTTAAAGCTCAGTAAAAAAATCTGTACGGATTACGAGAAGTAATTTTTAAATAGGGATTCATTAAGCACTGCCTTGAACTTGAGTTAAAAGACGAGGATTAGAAAAAGATATTTGACTTGTTTATGACTAAAATCTGAAAAAACTTTGTGATTCTGACTAATAAACTAAAATAGTTAAGACCATCGTGGCGTAGTGGAAGGCCTGCATGTAAATGCGACGATTATGAGTTCGATACGCACTCCGAGCAATTTTTATATTTAATTTATTTTCATTATCTCGCGATTCCCTGCGATTTAACACGGAAATCGCTGAAAGCTAGGAGTCAAGAGCAACAGAAAGTGCAGATCGCTTACTAAGTTCCATTTGTATACGGGATACGGCGTGAAAATAAATATAACTTTAATATATTATGTATAACCTTAATATTTTGTATTTAAGTTCTACCAAACTTAACATAGTTAAGTTAGAACGTATACCGTTTTCAACACGTTTAAAATACGAAAATTGTGTCATATTTTACTTAATTCAATTACCCGAAAGCTGACCGTGCAACAACCTATACTATGTACAAACAAAATATATGTTTGGAGATAAAAATGTTTTATGCAACATAAATATTGGTCGAAGCGAAACTCAACTGACGTGAATTGAACGCATTCGGAACGACCGTGTCGTATTTACATTAACTAGAGAACCAGTTGACGCGTATACTATCATAGTAGTAGTAGTAGTAACTCTCTTTGGCGTTGCCATAGCAACGTGTACGCCAATTTTTTGGCAAAAGTGTAAATATTTAATGTGCTTCTTAAGCATTATTATTTAAAACTATTAGCGATTTGCCCTTCTCCTCCTCCTTCTTCCTCCGTCCGCGCAATTTTCTTAAAAATAGATCCAAAGTTTTTGCTTTACGTATTAATATATTTTTAGAAATCGAAAGTGGTTAACGTTTTTCGGAAACACTATATAAACACATATCGTCTATATGTTTCTAAAATTAAATTAAATTAGCTTCACGCTATATCCCCGCACACAGCAGGGTAGGCAAAGGGAACCTAGTGTTAAGACACCCCGTTCCCCACTTTCTGCCGAATTTTGGAGGCATTGCGTGTTGAGTGGCAGAACTCAACGCCGCGCTTTTGCCTCGAGAGCGAAGAAAATGAAAATATAAATTTAGGTAAATATTTCATCTCCTCGAGTGGGGATCGAACCCACAACCAGTCGGTTTTACAGTCACACTTCGTGCCGCTGCGCTACGACTGGCCTCTAAATTCTATGTAATATATGTTTCTAAATTATTTGATAAAGAGATTCTATGTAATTGCAATGAATGATATCACCTAATGAGCAATATCGCCTACAAGCAACTGTCCACGATACATTAAACAGAGTCTAACAAAAGTACTTTTTGGGTCACCTTTTACCTATTGCGATAGGGCTTAAACATGCCTTTTCCGAGTCACCCCTACGCTCATATTGAGTCTGACAAGAGTCTTTTCTTAGTTCCATCTTAAACATAGATTTAAACAGGTCTTTTTCAGGTCACATCTTTAGATCTTTTCCTAATAACACTGTATCGTGTGTATCGTGAGTACATAAATCAGCTTCACGCTGTATCCCTTACACAGCAGGGTAGGCAGAGGGAACCTAGTGTTTAGACACTCCGTTCCCCACTTTCTGCCGAATTCTGGGGGCATTGCGTGTTGAGTGGCAGAACTCAACGCCGCGCTTAGCCTCGACACCAGAGCGAAGAAATGGAAATATAAATTTAATAAATATTTCATCTCCTCGAGTGGGGATCGAACCCACAACCAGTCGGTTTTACAGTCATACTTCGTGCCGCTGCGCCACGACTGGCCTCAAACATTGACGATGAGTACATGATGTAAATTTATAAATACGGTGGTGTAACAGAGTCACTCCGACGCCCGTTATTTCACGAGTCTAACACGGTTCTTTTGATCTTGGATCACGGATCCCGGATCACGAATTATGATTTTATTACTTATTATTGTTGATACACGAATGATGGTTTATCGCGCTAATCTCATGAACTACTACTGTTTCAAATTGAAAAAATCTTTTACTTTTGGGTAGTTAATAAATGTTTGGTAGTTAATAAATTCTCGTGTCCATACATTATAACTTTTATGTGTTTCCAATGATCACACCAGTATAAGCCAGTTTCATCATATAGAAGCAAACGTCCGTTCTAACTATTAGAAAAGCAGTAAAACACGCGAAGTTATAATTCGGTAGCAGTTGCTTCCCATTAAGACTTTTTGAATAGAAAGTTTGTTAGCGTTTGTGTTTTAGTTGATATTTGATCTTTAAGCGCGAGTAAGTTGAATTAATAATAGTTGGGTTGTGAGTTCATATGATAGAATATACATTTTTAATTTTCTAAAGTAAAATCTTTAAAATTCGTAGAAAGTAAACTGTTGTAAGTATTTTTTTCTTAATAAACTGCGTTAATCAATGTGACGTAATAAAGTAATATATGTACTTATAATAAAATCATAACTGATCGGTATCTATATATGGAAATTGAACCTAAAACTGTCGCGCTTACAGTTGTTAGGAAATACACTGGTTAGGAAAAGCATGGCTTCAGGTTACTCGGTCAAAAGGAAATTTCAAAACAGCTCTACTTATTTTTAATATTATAATTTCCCGTTTTATCTTAGCACACAGCAAAATACACAGAAACAACCTAATATTAAGAGATTCCGTTTTGTGCTCGAATACGAGAAACTGTGTGTTGAATGGGAGACTCAATAACGCGTTTAGTCTACCAGAACCTGGAAATATTAAGTACGTAAACCTAAAAAGCTCAGGGTAAACTAAATGCCAACTATGATAAAAAAACTCCTAAAACTAAAAGAATCGTTTAATTATATTGTCTAACAACGGTATTATTAGACTTAGGATATTCTTTATTTCATCAGAAAGTTAGTTCTATATAAATATACAACCTTGAAAGACACACAACAAGTATCATAAGCTGTTTGGCAATGGCTGAACTTTGGTAATTACAGCCGCAGTAAGCGGACGTTTCGCCACATTTGGGGCAAAACAAATAGGGATATTAAGTAAATATGTAATATGTGTTTTTTATATATTTTATAATTATTCTTTTAACTTCACGCTGTACCCGCATATAGCGGCGGTAAACGAAAAAAATATACTTTACCAGAGACAGGTTAAGCATTAGAAGAAATGGAATCTAAAGAAAAAGAAGAGTATCATGGAAACTAATAATTAATTGAATTTGAGAAAAAGTCAACTATTATATTTTTCTTAATTCTTCTATATATTAAGAAAAGGAAAATATTTTAAAACATATGAATTTATCTTTGGTTTGCCGAAATTTGTAAAATTTTATTTACAGAGATGATTTTAAAGTAGCGTGGTGTATAAAATTTTAACGTAGCAATACTCGCCGGACTTAGAAAAGTCTAAATCTATGTATGTGATGGAAAACAAATAAAATAGATATGTATATATAGATAGAACTATATACTAATAGTTTTACAGTTACACTTTATGCCCCAGCGCCACGACTGGCCTCAAATATATATATTTTTTTTGTAATAAATATTGGTACAATTTTTCTTAAAGACTGAATTAATACTGCAAGTTGCGATGCCTCGATTCCAACGGCCATAAAACCAGCTTTAATAAACCCTAATTGTCTTATGCTGAGTGGCGCAGTGAGAGAGTTGTTTTGTATTAGTAATTATCAGAGATACAATAGATCCGGTTGTTTTTTTTATAATTGAAGGACTTTTTGTTAAAAAATAAAGGCCGAGACACGCTTGCTTTTATTTTCATTGGTTATTAGGCCACGTGCGGGTAATACTCGCATGCCGTATATAGATAGCCAGATTTAATTAGTCGATAGCACTTATTTGGGGACTTCCCGAATGTTGTATAACGACTAAGTTAACGAAACCATTGAAAGTAAACCCTTGCAACTCACATTTACAACATAGGTACAACTTATTTCCATGTTAACCTATTTTCAAACCGCTAAATTCAATCTGTGCACTGTAATAGTAAAATAACGCTAAATGAATATAGTTTTATGAGTTACAAATAATTAATTATTAGTAAATATAAAATATTTTTTTTATTCATCAAGTTAATATATGAAATGTTTGATGTTAATAAAACCGTGAACACTAACAATATGTCAATACAACCACATTATTAAAAATATGTATAACGCTGCGGTTGTACATTATTAAAAGTTATATTATATCTATACTTAAAGTGAAATAGATACGTTGTGGCTTAATAATTAATTACGCACTTGGAGGCCAGTCGTGGCGCAGGGACAGAAAATGTAACTATGTACGCGACTGGTTGTGGGTTCGATCCCCACTCTAGAAAATCAAATATTTAGTTTTAACATTTTTAAAGTGTTATTCCACACTTAGGAAAAAGTTATATACGGTATACGTTTTATTTAAATTATATTTATTAATATTTATTTAAATTATATTTTTATATTCTTCGCTCTGGGGTCGCGCGGCAAAGCATAACTCTGCGTTGAGTTCCACCATTATACACGCAATCTGCCTTTAGAATTGGGTGTCAAGAGCGGAGTGTCTTAACACTAGGTTCCCTCTGCCTACCCTGCTGCACATTTTATCACATATAATTAAAATTAAATATAATAATATATACTGTTTTATAGTAAAAGGAATTTCGATGAATATTTTTAAAATTAATCCTATTTACACAGAAAAAACTTGCCTGTGGCTGTGTCATGGACACGGCTATTTGTTGCACGTGAAAACGTTTATTTAAAAAATAAAAATAAATCAGCTTTATCCCGCACACTGCAGGGTAGGCAGAGGGAAACCAGTGCTAAGACACTCCATTCCCCACTTTCTGCCGAATTCTGGAGGCATTGCGTGTTGAGTGGCAGAACTTTTCAGAAAACGTTTATTTAACTATTTACATGTTTTAATAAAATAATTATTGGTAAAATATTACTTTATTTACAGATGTCTTTAGAGTGCGGACCAAGCTTTATATTTATATAAATAAATATATCTTTGAGAGCAGAAAACAAAGCATTTTCTTTCTTTTCTAATTACTGAGCAAAAATAGCTTTATCAAAAAAAAAATAACAATTATAGAAAAAAAATAAACATCACTGTAAAACTACTTAGACACATCGTAGTTAAGTTCAGACCGCAACGCCTCAAGAATTCAGCGGAAAGTGAAGAACGGAAGTATATTCTCTCTACGTATCCTGGTCTGTACGGAATACAGCGTGAAGCTAAAATAATAAAAAAAATATATGCAATATATTGTAATAATTATATAACAATGAAGAAATTAAATTGATGGATTGATAAACTTCTATGTTTAAGACACAAATAGAAATAAATATTTTAAACATATAAAAGCTCATTGTGAAATAGTGACTCAGTCTAACTGCAACCAGTAGGGGATAAAAGGCAATTTCCCGAAATTCCTACTGAAACGGGGAAAAAATTGGAATTAGGGGAAATCCTCTCGAGGAGAATTTCGGATTTTACGTTATGTTCATGCAAACAAAGTACGGGCTACAATTCGTTGGTTGGTTGGTTTAAAAAGCAAATATATGAAAATGCATAAACGAGACTCAATACGTGATTGAATTCAAATCCTACAATATATGGAGTACTTTTAATATTTTATTCTGAGACAGCAATTGATATCAACAAAGGAAGAAATACAGAAAAATATGCTTAATAAAACGGGTTTCGAAGGTTATATGATTATTGAATTTATATTATTTATATATTGTTATAAATTCTTTCTACCGTGACGGTCCTAACAGGTTCAATCCTTTAAATTTTTATTTATTTAATTTAAACATAATTTGTTTAGAGGCCAGTGGCGCACAAAATGTGACTGTAAAATCGACTAGTTGTGGGTTCGATCCCCACTGGAGGACACGAAATATTCATTTACGTATATATTTTCATTTCTTCGCTCTGGTGTCGAGGCAATGCGCGGAGTTGAGATCCGCTAATCAACACGCAATGCCTCCAGAACTCGGTGGAAAGTGGGGAACGAAGTGTCTTAACTCTAGGTTCTACTACTAGGTAGGCAGAGGCTACCCTACTGTGTGCGAGATTTGTTTAAATAAGTAACTCTGACTAGACAATCAGAGTCAGTTTTGTCTGTCTGTGACGCAATCACATTACGATGATCCGATTGTGTTAAAATTTCATATAAGGATACTTAGTCTTGGGATGGGCTTCTTTTTGTCATATTTGTAATATTCTCGATATATAATAAAATATCATTCTATTTGATATGCAATCCGAAAAAAAAAGTCCGCAATGGTATATGAGTTTGAGCCACGATAACCATTACAGCCACAGTGAAACAAATTATGTTTTAATTTTAATTTATCGGGTTATTGTTAATGTATTTTCTATAATTTGATATTCATCCTTATGAAAATAAATATAATAGTCAGTCACCTTCAGTGTTTCATCTAGATTGAAATTCTACTTTACTGTACATCGGTATAATAATTACTTAAAGAGATATCACTGTTTCAAACTAACTCAACCTACGAGCCGCAAGTTACGAGCGTTTGGTTACAAAATAGCCGACCGAAACGGACAGACGACGTTGACGTTTTGTAATATCTTATACATTTTCGATCTACTGTTCATTTTTATGTATTTATTTGGTGATAATTCATATTTTTCTTTGGTTATTTTTTCGCTTATTTGATTAGTTCAATTTTATTGAATTTCTTGATTTGGTATAGTCTTGTTATATATTGATACTATATTTTGTGCTACTTTTAATTTTAATACTTATTTTTTAATACTTATAATTCCTGTGTTTTGAATACCACTTTAAAAATGTAAAATATAGATACATCTTATCAGACTGAACTCAAAGTGTAAACAACAGGCCGCTATTAAGCCTTTGTGGTGAAATGTACTGAAAATTTGAATAATGTGTTCATAGCGTGATGGTCCGCAGTTCTGTAGAGCTACAGATGTTATCGTCTATCTTTAATTATTTCAGTATATCTTAAAGGAAACAATAAACTTGGTTTTAAACAATTTGTACGTTATGTGAATTCTCAATTGTTAATTGCTTTAGTGCAATTTTTAATTGTTTAGAGGCCAGTCGTGGCGCAGTGTTACAAGGTGTGACTGTAAAACCGACTGGTTGTGGGTTCGATCCCCACTCGAGGAGATGAAATATTTACTTAAATTTATATTTTCATTTCTTCGCTCTGGTGTCGAGGCAAAAGTGCGGCGTTGAGTTCTGCCACTCAACACGCAATGCCTCCAAAATTCGGCAGAAAGTGGGGAACGGAGTGTCTTCTTCTACTTTAGGTTCCCTCTGCCTACCCTGCTGTGTGCGGGATATAGCGTGAAGCTAATTTAATTTTTTTTATTTTATTTTAATTGTTTAGTTGTATTATATTCCCTGTGGGATTTGAGGTGATTTTGAAATTGAATTCCACCCATACTTTAGTCAGTTCTATTCACCAAGTACTAACAAATAAATGTCCTGCGATCATAAATATTTCTTTACCTCGACATGGATTCTCCTGCGCCACGGCGGCCTCAAACTATTGTCAATCAGACAAGCTTCTTTGTCTAGCTTCTCTTGTTTATGATTTATATAGCCATATATAGCTCATAGCAGGTGAGGCAGAGAAAAGTATTAAATTTAACATACTTCGTTTCCCATTTTCGCCGAGTTTTTGAGACTGTGTGGTGAGTGGCGGAGCCCAGTATAAATGTTGTTTTTATTGTTGTTATTGTTATTTTTGTAAATTTAATTATTTACCCAAGTGGAAATTCATTCCAAAACGGTTGTGTTTATAATCATATTTATTATTTTAAAATGTTAATATTATTAAGTAAACTATCGTTTCATAGTTACTCCAAATAATGTACTTTCATACACCAGTATTGTATCGAACTGTAAGTTACGTCATTAATAGCGTTAAAACTTTCAAGTTAATCCCCAACTTGTTCCGTGAAATATGATCTCTGTTGGGTTACAAGCGGAGCTCTAACAAGACTTCGTGCATTATTCATTTATCATTCAAGAGCAAAAATAGATATAGTTCAGTCTTGTTTTGAAGCGTTTCAGTTGAAAGTTCGTTATATTTCAACATTACATTTAAATTTTAAGTGAATACTAATAGTTATTAACTCATTAAATACGAAATAAACAAACTCAAGGAATATTCATTTTGGAACTAGCTTTCACGTACGGCTTTGTTCCGATATTCAAATGAAAATGACTAAGAGATGGATGAGGTTCACGTTCTAGGTTCCCGAGGTGATTCTGATAGCTATACACCGTAGACTACTTAACCAGCACGAAGTAATTTGGATCAAAATATATAAATTTTTTAAACAAAGTTTTCAATACTCAACAAAATGACATTATTACAGGCCACAGTAAATCCTTACTCCATTACTGTTCCAAATCTCATCTCTCCTCTTGGCGCTGTACCAACACTTCGGTAATTCGATAACCTTTTATTGCGTTGCAATGCTTAAAACCGATCTTGATTTATATGTGATCGACGACGCGAGAGTTGTTAAGTTGAAATGGATACTATTTGCAAAAATACGGTTATGGATTGGATTCCCAAATAGAAGAATTGTTTGTATTAGCTTTATGCTGTTTGTCTTATATAGCAGGATAGGTAGTGAGAACCAAGTCTAAAGACACTTCGTTCCAAGACTATTGAGTGATTGAACTTAACGCCATGCTGTGTCACGTTAATAGAACGAGGTAATCAATTTATTCTACCAAGTAGGAATATCACCCACATCCGTCGCGTTTACAATCATACAGAGGTTGTGCCACTGCGCAATTACGGTCTCAATAGTTTTTTAAGAATCAGCTTCACTGTGTATCCCGCATACATCATGGTATGCAGAGGGAACCTAGTGTTAAGACACTCCGTTCCCCACTTCCTGCCGAATTCTGGAGGTATTGCGTGATGAGTGGCAGAACTCAACGCCGCGCTTAACCTCGACACCAGAGCGAAGAAATGAAAATATAAATTTAAGTAAATATTTCATCTCCTCGAGTGGAGATCGAACCCACAACCAGTCGGTTTTACAGTCACACTTCATGCTGCTGCGCCACGACTGGCCTCTTAAGAAATAATCTTTTTTGAGAATATTCATATTTCGATTTTTTTATGATAACGTTGACTTTTGATATTTCCTGAATACATAGGTTTTGAGTTCAAATAAACATAATGGTCATAGGTATAAACTCACATGACTATTTTTTATTTTAGAAGGGAAACAGCTAAGGAGATATTTTAGGTATTAAGACACTCCGTGCCCCAAATAGAGGCAAAATTTTCAAGACACTGCGTGTTGAAAAGCAGATATTAACTCCGCGCTTTGTCTTCTTACGCGAGCGATAAAATAATGCATTCTCCGGAGTGGAAATCAAACCCACAACTGGCGTGTTTACAGACAGACGCTGTGCCGCTGCAATAAGACAGACACTATATTGATGTAGATATATTTTATATCATTCTCCAAAGGTCTCCACATCTATTTGTCACCTCACACATACTACGTTATATATTAAAGGCCACAATTACCCGTCGAGCCTACCGTGTAAGAATAATTTGCAAGCGACGCTCGACGTTACTGGGACACTTGAGTTATTCAGATGTTCTTGCCTAATGTTAAATTCCTTAGGATTTACTGCTATATGATGGTATACAAACATATACCTCTTTTGTTATTTTTATGTTGGATAAGTATAAAATAATATTTTATGTGATTTTTTGTATCAACTTAACAATACAAAAAATGCTGCAATTTTCGATGATTTCACTTATTTGTTCAAGTACTCAAAGCACCCACTTTCAACTAAACTGCCGTATATTGTGTGTTGGAACTCAACTCTGCGCTTTGCCTTGTTACCAGAGCAATTAATTACAAATATTCCAAAGTGTCTTGGCATTAAGTTTTTCTTGCCTACATAATGCCTTAAGCATGAGGTAAAAAAAACTAAACACATCGAAAGAGAATTAAACCCGATACCACCGTGCGTACACTCAGCTACTACGTTATGATAGTGTTATCGACAATTACTGACAATTCATCAAATCAGCTTCACACTGTATCCCGCACACAGCAGGGTAGGCAGAGAGAACCTACTCTTTAGACACTCCGTTTTCTGGAGAAATTGTGTGCTGAGTGACGCCGCGCTTTACCTCGACACCAGAGCGAAGAATTGAAAATATAAAAGTAAATATATAATATAATGTTATATATTTACTTTCATAAAAGTAAATATATATAATTGAGGCCAGTCGTGGCGCAGTGGCACGAAGTGTGACTGTAAAACCGACTGGTTATGGGTTCGATCCCCACTCGAGAAGATGAAATATTTACTTAAATTTATATTTCCATTTCTTCGCTCTGGTGTCGAGGCTAAGCGAGGCGTTGAGTTCTGCCACTCAACACGCAATGCCTCCAGAATTCGGCAGAAAGTGGGGAATGGAGTGTCTTAACGCTAGGTTCCCTCTGCCTATACAGCTCTGTGCGGGATACAGCGTGAAGCTGATTTCTATTTTAAATAAATATTTTATTTCCTTGAGTGGGGATCAAACCCACAACCAGTCGATTTTACAGACACAAATTGTGCCCCTGCAACACGATTGGCCTCATCTAATTAATTAAACAGTATAAATTCGATTTACGTCCAGATCCTAAACGCAATCGTTGCTAATACCGTTGGATATTATTGCTATCATTATTGTATGGGCCATACAACCGTCGATTAATCAAACATATTGGAAGCAATATTTGTTCGCGTCCTCGTTATATTGAGTTACGACTGATTTTCAAAGCACCTGGCGGCTGTACCCTTATTGACGGTAAATATATGTTTACGTATAGTGTAAGTTGGGTTATGTTTGATTGAATGCAATGATTGATTATGAGTATAAATTTCACATGTGAAAACATGGAAAACTGGAAAGTGAGCAAAGTAGGAATAGGTAGGAAGTTTTTTTTTAATTGTCTTAATTTAATTTAATTTTCTAAATGACTTAAAGATAAACTACGCGGCGTTGGGTCCTACCACTCGACACGCAATGCCTTCAGAATTCAGCAAGTGGAGAATGGAGTGTCGGAACACTAGAATCCCTCTGCCTACCCTGCAGTGTGCGGGATACAGCGTGAAGCTGATAAACTACAATTTGCAAGACTACTTTTGCATACATTTTACACGTACTACGTCATTTGTTATTGTGAGATTAAATTCACTTTTTTAAGAAAAAATATAAGGCAAAAGAGCGTACGGATGACCTAATGCTAAGTGATCCTTGCCGCCTACGATCTCGTCTAACACCAGAGGAGCTATAGCTGTTGCCAGCCTTCAAGGTGGAGGTAGTCACGCTTTTTGATAGTACACAAGTCGTGACGACCTGGAAACACTGCTGCAGGTGGGTCATTCTACAGTTGCGTGGGGCATGGAAGGAAGTCCCTACGAAACCGCACAGTGGTGCGGTAGGTGTGGACGTTCCGTGCAGTTAAAAAATTCGGGGGCAGGTATAACATGTCAAATAGTTGTCCAGAATACTTTCCATGACAAATGCGCCCGAGAACGTATCGCGAGGAGACATCTCTACGGAAAGCCTATATTAAGCCTTTCATAGATTACTTTTTTTTCCTACTTCATCGTAAGGTAAAAATCCTTTAATTTCCGTTCCGTTCCGTTATTGAACACGCAAGACCTAGATTTGGAAGCGGAAGAGGAAGTAGTTTGACTGTCTTTTCGGAGTACGGGATAAGACAAAGCTAAATTATAAATTATTATAGCGCGGTGGGTTACACCTCACCACTATCAGCATAGGAAAAATATTTTATTATTTATAACCTAAAAAATCAGTTCAGAATTGTATCCACTACCATCGTAATTACATATAATTTCCATCAAGGTACATTTTAAAAGTGTACACTCATTTTTATTAATAATAAGTATATTATACTATTATCTCCATATAGGCCTTTAGTGAGGAAGCTGTGATAATGATAATATGTCATCATTGGAGCGGTTTCTAGTATAATCTACATTTATGTCAACTACTCTATAGGGTATTCTGTATCTCTAATGTTCTTCATGACTATCTGTTGGTACTGCGTATGGTATGTTTAAATTGAAGGGAATTTGTTCATTCTGTTATGTGCGGTATGAAGCTATAATAAAGCTATAATATAGATATAAAAATGTTTGATTTCTGTTAAAAGCGTTTAAGTAAGCTGTTACATGTTACATGTTTCTAACATTTATATCTGCATGTTGCTAAATTGTACGGCTCAATCTGCATATTGGAAATTCTCAAAAAAATCAAACCCGCCATTGGTGACGTGTTTGTATGTGAGACTTCTTGGATCAAAAAGGTCATATAGCTTTTAACCCGCCCCTGCGTGTTGGGATTTCGAGTACCTACCTCCATCCTTCGCAGTTACTTCTCTCCACAACAGCACACGTTCCTAGCAAATTCGTAGGTCAATAATCCCACAACAAATAATGATATTGATATTTTTTTTGATTCCCTCAGTAAATTCGAGGAAACAATAAAACTTAAACTATCTCATAAGTAATAAGGTTATTTCATGTGTAATTTTGCTTTGCTTTGTAATATTGTTACTGAGGTGTTTTAAATGTATATGTGTGTGTATATATATATGTGTGTGTAATTTTTCCTTTTTACCTAAACTATGTGTTTTAAATTCTTAACGATGTTGTCCTCTTAGAATGCAGTGTTGCTTTTATTAGGGCATCATTTAGTATAAAATTGTGAATGTTAGTGTTATTTAATGTAAAAATGTATGTCCTGTTAGTGACCTTAATAAATAAATAAGTTAATAAATAAATAAATCCTGGTCCGTGAAAGCGGCGTCACCAAAGTCGTAAGTCAAACTAACGTCACTGATTATGGGTTAAAATTAAACTACGGAAAAAGAACTCAAGACTTCTTGGATCATTTATGTTCAAATGTTATTTATTATGTTACTATTTATGAGTGGTATTTTTATAGTGGTCTACAAACGTTATGTTGCTAGATAGCATCTTCTGTATAAAAGGAAAATTGACTTACAAGAATTTACTATTTATTTTGTACAAAATACACTGTTTACCAGGACTCGACAGAATTGTGAACACTGAATTGCTGTATAAATATTTTACTCTAGCGACATGACTTGGCAGTGCGAAATAAAGACTGCGTACAAAGTTTACTATAAATAGTAAATAAATAAATATGAATCTATTTATTTATTTATTATTTATATAATAAAAGGCAGGCTAAAAGCTACAAACCGTTCTCTACCAGGCAACCTTGTCGTGTAGGAAATAGTTACCTAGATGTGAGAACGCTACATCTTACTGCTTAATTTAATTTAAAAAGATGACCATTATTAATGGCTCTAGATAAACATAATTATTTGAGCATCATTATTTTCTCTTTCTCTAGCTTGCAAAAAAATCATTTAAACATAAATTACTGTAACGTTAACTGCGGTGTCATCGTGGCACGTCGCTGTCTTTCTGACAGCGACTGATTGTAAACGCAATGGCTGTGGGATCGACCTATTCTCGGGCAAATGAATAATTTCCGTTTTCCCTATAGCGAAATTGTAGGTTTCCTCTGCCTACCTTTTTTTTTAACTTCCTTGTTCCTTGTAATGTTAAATAAAAAAGTTGTTATAAAAGCATGGACTCATGTTTCTCTTTCAAGCTAAAAGTACCGAGACAAAGAGAGAAAGAAAGAGATATAACAATGTATTTAAGCAGGCGAAACTGCAATTAAGTAGCATGTTTTTAATAATAAAATAAAAGGACGTTCCACAAATAATTCTTAAACACCGATTCCCTCTAACAAATCGTGATATCAATAGCAGCAGTAACGTGAACAAAATAAGAGTACTTTAATGAAAGTAAGAAAATAAAAGCGCATTTCATATTGTTTGAGGAATATTTTCAAAACTTTATAAAAGCTCCGTAGTTGTGATGAATTTAATGTGCTTGTTCCAAGAAAGTAAACTGCTTATAAATAATTCATTTCATATTTCTTTTAATGTAAAGGCTTTTTTACCAACCCGTCTGTTAATTTTAGAATGTGGCAACAAATTTTGTTAGAAAAATTATTTATTTATTTCTTTACTTTATTAAAAAAAATCTTCATATTTGGGAAAGAAAAATGAAGTAAGTACTTACTCTATATTTTTTTCACGCTGTATTTTTTTTATAAAGTAGAGCTAGTTAAGACGCTCCGTTCCCATTAAGACAATCCGTCCCACAGAGAGAAGAAGTTAAAATAATAAATATTTTACTCCCCCCAATATTTTTCCCAAGGGGAAATCGAACCCACAATCATCCTAACTACAGTCACACGTACGTACGTACGCCACAACGGCCTCAATTTCAAGTGTGTGCCCAAGAACAACTAATTGCGGATTAGTTGTTCTTGGACGGCCCCCCAACCCCACCCCAATGGCGGGTTAAAAGATGAAACTAAAAAATATATTGTGTCGCATATACTATATTATGTAAGTAGCATTAATACAACATTTCGGAATTTCGAATTCTCAACGATCATAAATCAATACTATCGCTAGGAATACACTTTAAGTGCTTGTACGTGCTTACAAACACGTGTTCCGAAGAGAGGGCACGCGAGGAACGTGTGTTACTCTAGTAGAAAGCTTTTACTGGACCAAATTGGAAATTTTTAGAAAAAAAATGATTGCTGGTGTAACTTTTAGATTAAGTCTGCATGAAAGTTAGATTATTTTTAGTATTTTTGGTAGAGTATCCCATACATAGTAGGGTAGGCAAAGGGAACCTGGGAACCTGGGAATTATTGCTTATTTAGTAAGACAAATACGTTCTTAAAACCTTTTTTTGCTTCACTTATATATAACTCACGTATAGCAGGATAGACAGAAAATCTAGTTTTAAGACGAGAAAGAATTTTGTGAGGAAACTCAACGCCGCACTTTTTCTTGTTATCAAAGCGAGGAAATAAAAATAATTCACCCCCCGGAAGGGCATCGAATTCAAGTACATCGCGAAATGGATTTAGACTTTTTTTAATTTTGATATTATGTGCTTATTTTCCGTAAATCTAATAAATCACTCTAAGTAATGTCACACATTATAATAATTGTGTTGCGAAACAAAAATAAAAACAAAAAACATTATTTTTGATTAAATACTTTACACTAAGACAGAACCTACTTTCACCAGCCATAGTAAAACCATATTGTTTGAATTTAAAAAAATGTAAGCTCGTCATTTAAAAAAAAATAAAACGCAGAAAATAAGAGAAAATAATACTATATATTTTACATATTCCCGCTTGAAATATTCTTTATACATTTTAAATTATTGTAATAGAGTACAGATTAGTATAACGTATCATATGTATAAAAAAATACTTTTTGCCAGTCGTGGCGCAGAAGTCCAATCGTGCGACTGTAAACGCGACAGTATGTGGGTTCGATTTCTAGTCGAAAAAATGTAATATTTCAATTTTTTCTGGCTCTGGGTCTGGTATCGAGGATAAACGCAGCGTTGAGTTTCGCCACTCAACACGCTATGCCTTTAGATCTGGCTGGAAAGTGAAGAACGGACGTGCCTTAATGGGAAATGAGTAATGTAGAGGAGATTGGGGTTTGTAACGTGTTTTATGAATATCCTTAAATATTACAGTTTTTTTTGTGTATATATATTTATATATTTAATCCAAGTATCAATTTAATAAAATTATCATTGTATTTTATATAAAATTCAATTTAAAAAAATAAAACGTCACAACTTGCCCCTTGCTAGAAGCTAGATGTAATAGGCTTGCGGCAACTAGAAACAATTAAAACTTTTACCATTTTAGAAAGATATATTTTGTAATTATAAACAATTTTTTTATATGTTCTACAATCTATTATGCTATATTTGATATATAACAGTAATATAATTACGCTCACACAACATAACATTACCTTATTATTTTCATTCTTAAGCAAGTAAACGTAAAACATATTAAAACCTTTATTTTATACGTCTACAAAAAGGGTTAAAAAAAATTAGGTAATTTTCATTTTCCCTACTCAAATAAAATTAATTTATCTTTACCCTTATTTGTTTTGTTCAAAAGGCGGTCGGAGCAACTGCGTTATTTACTAAGTTACGCTATTAACATGGTTTACGACATTCATTGTTACCTTGCAAGAATTTATTATTAATTAAAATATTATATTATTTTGAGGCCAGTCGTGGCGCAGTGGTACAAAGTGTGACTGTAAAACCGACTGGTTGTGGGCTCGATCCCCACTCGAGGAGATGAAATATTTACTTAAATTTATATTTTCATTAGTTCGCTCTGGTGTCGAGGCTAAGCGCGGCGTTAAGTTCTGCCACTCAACAATGCCGCAATGCCTCCAAAATTCGGCAGAAAGTGGGGAACGGAGTGTTTTGACACTAGGTTCCCTCTGCCTACCCTGCTGTGTGCGGGATATAGCGTGAAGCTAATTTAATTTAATTTTAATTTATATACAGCCAGTGGTTGCCAGCAAATTTAGGTGGTGTTTAATATGCAAAATGTCGATTTTTCCGTTCCCGTAAGATGTCGTAGAAATGATTGAGAAAGCATAGAAAGGATTTATGATGCTAAGGAAGTGTGAACACTTAGAATAGAGTTCGATCATACATCCAAATCTATCATAAGCCAAATTTGAACTTTCCAAGACATTAGTTTCGCCTATGTGTTGCCATTTGTATGTCAGTCACTCATTAACATTGAAATTTGTATATATTAGTACCTACACTTATTCAAAATCAGAATTTTTTTATATCTGGATTTAAAGTTGCAATCGTCGTGTTTATTCCGTACTAACAATCAGCTTCACGCTTTACATGAATGACATGAAAAAAATAGCTTCTAAAAATTCTTACAAGGTATCCAAAATTATTTCCCTCAGTCGGCAACTAGAAAGCATATTATTCGATGGTAACTTTTATTATCTACAACTGAGTTGCAATTCGGGACATTCGACGCACGCGGTGATACCCACTCATAGATTTATGTTATGGAGTAGGTACGTGCTTGTCGATTTGTTCAATAAAGTGGGGAGTAAGAGATTTTTGTATGGAAGATTATATTTGATTTGAGGTCGTACAGTAGTGCGATAGTAGTGGGTCGTAATGTAAACGTAATAGTTCAGGGTTCGATATCGACTTGGTGTGCTCTACGAGAACACTTTCTATGCAATTCATTTAATTTTTTAATGGAGATTGAAATTTTCTAATAATTGATCAATATCTTTCTTTCACTTTGTTACTATAATCAATACATTGTTAACAGATTATTTTTATTATTCTGAAAGAATAATTTAGTGGTATAATTAATATAATTTAATTTATTTTATAATATAAAATTCTTTCATTACTGGGTTTTGAAAATTCAAATTTAGCATTTAGATAGGTTAGAGAGTGTAGGTAAGTGATAAAAAAGACAATTTCTCGAAATTTCAACAGGAAATGGAAAAAAATCCTGATTTTCGATACTGCTTCTTAATATTAAGCCGCATTGCTGCTATTCTACAAATATGGTGCATTCATTTGCGGATTTATAAAATGGCGATACATTGATATAAGCTTTAAGCTTACAACTTCATAAAAGTAGCAATTTGAACCTGCAACTGCGATCTTATAAGAAATATGATAACCACTTTGCCAAAGTCCAGCTTTGGTTAGGCCCGTATTTATTTATATTATAATATTTATAAAATACTTAGGACTTACCTTGTCTTTGCAAAATAAATATATAAAATACTAACTCAAAATTGGACTATATTAAAAAAAAACATTTTTTTTAATTTATTTCAATTCACCGTGATGCACCAATGAGTGGTGGAACTTATTACCGCGTTATCTTATTTATTACTTATAAGAGCTGTAAAATGAAAATAATTAATTCTCCCAAAAGGATCGACACCACAGCCATCGTGTTTACATTCAAACGCTGTACCACTACGCCACAACGGCTACAATTATTATTATTTCTATTTAATTTCCACGCTGTCTTCTACATATGGCACGCAGTACGCATAAGAAACCTGGGAACCTAGTGTTAGGATCCTCCTTTCCCACTAAGACTCTTGTGTTTTCCACTTTCCACCGAACGTTGAGTGGCGGAACTCACCGAAGGGTTTTTTCCTCGTTACTAAAGCAAAGAAATGAAAATTTTAAATATTTTATTTCCTCAAATGGGAACCTCAGCTGGCATTATTATATTTTCCTGGTCACATTTTTTTATATTTTAATCCCTTAAATTAAAAAAAAATCACTTTCAACGATTATTCGAAAATCCTTTCAGTTACCACATATTCCGGATATGTGGACTATTACTATATTATAATATTCTTGCATGCATACTAGGATGTTTTGTAAATATTTGAAGAAGTTTCCCAATTTTTCTCACTCAAATATTGAAGACGCATAGCGAAAAAAAAACATTATTATCCAAAAAACGTAAAATACGTCTATAATAATATTGTAAGAAATCGGAAGTGGGTAACGTTTTTAAAAAAAACACGTTAAAAACACACATCGTCTATATGATTCTAAACTATTTGGAACGGGATACTATGTAATTGCAATAGGTGATATGTATCACCTACTAACAATACTTCACACTAGTTTCCTTCCAATAGGGGCCGTCACTTACAAGCAACTGTCCCCCGATTGACACAATTCCACTGCTTTTATAGTTATTTTCCACCTAAATCTACCCTCTTTTACACGAATACGCTAATAATATATATAATTTATTCCTCTAATCAAAAAAACCTCAAGAGGCCAAATTTACCCTGTATTTTAAGTCCAACTAGACATAAAAGGGAAGCTATCTTAAAATATTTAGACTTATCGAGAGATCTTCTCCGCGCCTGCGACTGATCCTCTCGAGATAAACCAACACGTAGACAAATAAATCCCACGTACTGCGGTCACGCGCGCCCTGAATATTACATATATGCTAGTTCAAATTTATTTTATAGCGAATATCATCGTAACAGAATGACGTTTTTGTTCCATTTTCATGTTTTTTTCTCAGAATTTGGTAAAAGTACGTGAAGTTTCATTTAGATAGCTAGCTTGCGGAGTTTACCGCCGTGAATTATGGCATTGTTTCACCAAAATAATATTTTATAAAAAAATAAAATTAAATTAGCTTCACGCTATATCCCGCACACAGCAGGGTAGGGAGGGAACCTAGTGTAAAACACTCCGTTCCCCACTTTCTGCCGAATTTTGGAGGCATTGCGTGTTGAGTGGCAGAGCTCAACGCCGCGCTTTGCCTCGACACCAGAGCGAAGAAATGGAAATATAAATTTAAGTAAATATTTCATCTCCTCGAGTGGGGATCGAATCCACAACCAGTCGGTTTTACAGTCACACTTTGTGCCACTGCGCCACGACTGGCCTCATCAATTTGGCTATTTTTCAAAGTGTTTATTTACCACTAAACTCCAAATATTCCGGTAACTACGGAATCTTAAAATTCTATATCTATGAAATATATACTAAGAATATATTGAATTCCACCATTTACTATGTATAGTGATAAATCACTATTTAATTGTCAGTAGGTACATAGTAAGTGGTAGAGAGTGACTTTTTCGTATTATTTATTCGCTTTTTCATCTTCACGCTGTATCCTGCACATAGCGGTGTAGGCAGAGGAAACTTAAGAACTTAATGTTAAGACACTCCGTTCTTATTAAAATTTCGTTCTCCATTTTCCGCCGAATTCTGGAAGCATTGCGTCTTGAGTGGTGGAATTTGACGCCGCGCTTTGCCTCGACAGGAAACTGAGGACAGGCATATATTAAATATTTCATTTTCTCTAGTGGGAATCGAATCCATAACCTATCGTGCTTACTCATCATTCATATTTTTCATAAATTCATCGAAATACAAAAAAAATATACGTAATCTAAACGAAAATGTCAAACGAAGAACAACTGACGCGTAAACCAGTCAGCATCAGTCAAAGGGTTGCCATTATCACCATATAAAAGTAGGAAATCACGTTCGACCCCTGTCGCTTATATGAAACCAATATAGAGGGATTTCCACAAAAGGTGAATAATAAAACAAAAAAGATTTTTTCAAAACAAACAACATTGTATTTAATGAAACACTACGTTATCATATTCCACTCTTTGATGTATGTATCTTTTATCTTAGAACGCTTTATCTAATATTACTATTATAATAGGTAATAACCTAATAATATAATACCGTAAACTAAGCTGCTTTATTCATATACAATATTAAATTTCAAAGTGTCTAAGTTTTAAGTAACATAAGCCTCGTAAAGTCATCTCTGCGTTGAAGTAATTAAAATAAATTCAAAATTGTAATACGTATAACAATTAACTAATTTTGTGTGTTTGAGTCGTTTTGGAGATGGAGATAAAAAAATATTTTTGCTACCTGCTGCATTTTAGTTTTGTCAATGATTTGTGTTGAAATGTGGTTATAAGTTCAATCCCCGCTCGGAAGAAGGAAGGAAATGAATTATCTATTTTCATTTTCTCGCTTTAGTAGGAGACATAGCGCGGCGTTGAATTACACGCATCTAAACGCTAGGTTCCCTCGGTTTATCCCGCTATATGCGGGAGGGGATTTTTTTGTTAAGAAACATTATTGTTTTATACAAAGGGAAGCCACTTCCATCACACCTAAAGTAGTTTATGCGGACTTCTACTGCAATTTAATTACTTCGAGGAAGCTCTCACTTTACTTTTTTAATGGTGACCGTTATTTTGGATATTATTTAAGATAAAGTCGATGACAAAGTCGTAGAAAATAAAATAAAAAAATATATATGATTAAACTATTTTACTCTATTCAGTTTAATATAACCAAATCATTTATTTTTGAACTAAGTTCACTTTGTAAATTGTAACAACGGATGGGACCCACTTTCGTAAAATGAGTCTAGCCAATGAGCCAATAAAGAATGGAGTGTCTTGACACTACGTGTTCAACTATTATATGCAAGAGATTCATCGAAGTCCTGATTTATTCTCATACATACGTTTGAACTACGAGTAGGTTATAATAAAAAGTTTTATAGGCAATAAAATTAACATAGAAAATGGTGTGAAAACTTTGTAAAGACATACAAATGTTTTATGTTCACATTGAAAATAGTCCTATGGAACCTATAAGAGGGTCTATTACGCAATTTATACTTAAATATGGATAGAAACAGACGTTTCTAAAGTAACAATTTATAATTCAAATTCCAATTCCTGGCTATGATGGTGCAGTGGGATAGCCTGACCGCATATACATCTCCTGTCACGCTGTGTCTTCGATTCCTTCTTAACACCAAGGTAGACAATTCGATGTACATTCGATAAAATTAAATATTTCCCCACGCAAGCAAAACAAAACATAATGTTAAGTTCCACTACTCATCAATAGAATTCAGGAGAAAATGGAGAAAGGAGTGTTTACACACTGAATTTCCTCGGGCTACGCAATTATGCAGTTAAATGTAGAAGAAGAAAATATTCAACGTAAAATTGCAAAACATAAACTACACTATTAAGAACTCACATAATGATCGAAGTGAAATTAGAATCTTTGTATGAATAATAAAGTTAAAGCGAAACTGAATAAATAAATTGTTATTGAATGAAATTTGATAACACACACAAAATGGTCTGCTTTTTGACATCTCCAACTTATGTGTAATTCACTCAGCGAGCAGAACTCTAGTACAGAATAAAATCCGTATAAATGATCAGACCAAAAACATAAATGTTAAATAAGAGCCAAGTCTAATATTGAATTGGTAATGCGTTGCTCCCGTTGAAAAAGTTGAGGTTAACATGGGAACCAATTTATGTGCTCACTAGGGATGTAATCTCACGGATGAATTAGGATCAGTTGAATTGAGTCATAAACATGTGTGAAGAACTTAACATGATTATGTGATAATCTAGTCTAGTTTATGTGATAAGCCCTAGAATAAGCAAAATACAGCCATTTCATGAAACTTGAATCACTAAGAGGCGTAAAGAGGTGACTCGAGGCGTATTTACCATACTTAGTTATAAATAACATTTCGTTATTTAAACGTTATTTAATAAATTGAACTATTGATACTAAAAATAATTATAATTTTTATCAAATAATCAAGAAAATTCAGGTGCCATATGCTTATTTTATTTATTTTAGAAATATTATTAAATATACTCTACACTCAAAATAATGAAATATCTTATATATTTTATTATTTTGAGTGTAGAGTGTATCCACAATGGAAATTAACTAATATTTCGTTATTTTCAAGTTATACATAAGCTTGGACAGTGAAGGTGAACGTTAATCCACAGATAAGGAGACCCTTAATCTTACACTTGGTTCACAAGTACCTGAGAGCAGGTTCCTCAACTCAACGTGATAGTCTCAATACCCGTACGGTTACTCCAGGGTATCTAACGTTAAGTAATTGTTCTCATACAACATACGTACATATATACATATATATTTAAATAGATATTAGATACCTACTGTAGCGAGCCAAAAAATATCGAGTGACATAACTCTCTTGCATATTATTACGCCTCTTAATAAGAAACAATATAGAATTTAAAAACATGACACTCCGCTGTACTTCCCACTCGTTAAAGGACTTTTGGTTTTTGGACGTCTTTTGCGATTTAGCCTTAAAGAATTATTTGGGCGTTGTATGAGGAACGTATGTATTTCATACTCACATGTACTATTAAGCACGTAGGCGGCGTTTTTTTAAACTTTTTCTACCGTAGTTTACCTAATATTTTATGACCCTCCAAAGGTTATTATTCCATTTTTAGTGCTGAATAATATTTTAAAAATGTTAAAATAACTTCAAGTGGCACTACTCAATTTTTTCTGATACAAAATTACATAGTAAGCCATATTTTGGTTATTTCTGTATTGTTAATGTATTTCTCCATTTTGTGAAACAATGGTGTGAATCTATAGGTACGAAACTGATTCCTTGATATTCTTCAAAAGACACTACTAGATTTTCTTGGCACGTTTTGACTGACTGACCTTGGCCTTGGCTATCTTTATTAGTTAGTAAAATTAAAACAGCTTCGGGATATATCCCGCACGCCGCAGGGTAGGCAGCGGGAATATAATGTTACAAGACTACAGTTTTTGCCAAATTCTGGAGGCATTGCGTGTTAAGTGGCGGAACCCAACGCCGCGTTTTGCCTCGACACCAGAGCGAAGAAATGGAGATACAAATTTTAATAACTCGAACGGGGATCGAACCCACAACTAGTCGCGTTTACAGTCACAATTTGTGCTCCATCGTAATGGGACAGCCTCTATCTGTTAGTATCGATTAGAGGTTCGATTCTACTTAAGGAATAAAATATTTAATGTTTTAATTCTGTTGCGAGAAGTTGCGAGGCAAAACGCGTCGTTGAAGAGTGTCGCGAAAATTGCAAGATACAGCGTAAAGCAATTATTAAAGTTAAAATTTTAGCAATATGCAAAGTTATTACTTTTTAAAGTTATTCACAGCAACATAGAACACAATTTTCGGTGCTTATTTTTCTCCTTAAATCTGTGTTTTTACCTTCACAAAGGAAACGAAAAATCCATTCCGTCCCGTTGCATTACCATTTGGCTTTGAAATGAAAAGCGAGACTACATTCGTTGTTTCAGAAAAAATTAAACAAGACTTTTTGGAGGTTTTGTTAACTAATTATTTATAATTTATTCTTCTTTTTTACCCAGTTAAGTGAAGTTGTACATAAACGACTGTAAAATTTATACACAGTATGGTGAAATTAGATAGTTTTAACTAAATTTAAGATTTATATGTAAAAAAAAGTTTGATTGTAAATTGATATGTATTCAAAATTGCACAAAGAAATAATGATTTTTATTTCACTTAAATTAAAAGATTCATAGTAAATTCTTAATCAGCTTTACGCTGTATCCCGCACACAGCAGGGTAGGCAAAGAGAAACTAGTGTTAAGATACTCTGTTCCCCCCTTGCCGAGTGGCCTGCCTGAGTGGCCGAAATCAATGCCGCGCTTTGTCTCGAGACCAGAGCGAAGAAATGGAATTATAGATTTAAGTAAATATTTCGTCTCCTCGAAGACAAAATTTTTTTCATATATAATAAAATTTTGTAGCCATGATTAAATGTACTGAGTAAACAGAATCATTATATGTTAAGCACGGAATATATATATATATTAAGCACAGGAGTTCAAGTATATGTATTTATCATATTATTATTGTTTTTCGAGCTATTTCCTCTCATCTTCACGCACCCCTTAAATACGACAGAGAGAATTTAGGATCAAAACGTTGCTTGTTGTTTAGTGGAACTTAAACATAGCTTAAAAACTTCACTTAGCTTCACGCTTTATCCCCAGCGGGGTAGTCAGAGCTCGTCCTGTCATCAAACTCTTGCATGCCCTCCGGGGGTCCTCATGCTTTTTACGTGACCTTTCTCCAGTATCTTTGATACTGTGTTTTCGTAGGCCAACCGAGGAGAGTCCCCCAATTTTTTGTGGAACTAGAGCGGGAAAATGAAAAAAAAAAAAACTCAATTGACCTATATCACTTGGTGTCATATAGGTATTATAAAGTAAAATTCATACATGAACTACTTTTAGTGTTATTTTTTATATGTATATAAAAACAACTAAAGTTAATTTAGTTTAAAAGTTCAAAACGATTTAAGCTTCGCATGCTTCATACGTTGAAGTTAAATTAGGCTTGAAATTTTCTTTATAACTTTGTTTTCCGCCTAAAATAATATATGGATGAACAACAATTTATATATTGACTATGGGCTTCCGCGCGGCTATGTCCTTTTTTTATTTAATAGTACTTACTTATTTACTTAATTTCACGCTCTATTAACAAACAAAATCTTTTGTAAAAAATTTATTACAAACGATTTATTATTTATAACTTATTTTCTATTTAAGTGTATTTAGAAAAAAAATATTATTATGAAAATTGCTTAATAAAAATAACTGATTATTACGATTATCTTCACTGTTATGCATTTAATAAATTATAATTTAAATCTTTTTTTGGATTTTGCTCGTCAAAGTTGTGCAAAAATCGGTTCAGCTGTTCAGGAGTTTAGTTTGAACAAACACAAATATAGAAAACACACGGATAAGAATTTAAAATTGTTCGTTTTAATTTTAATTTAAATATACGTACCTAGACGGACTTTTAAAATTAGGTTTTAGTCCAGTTAGTAGTTTAGTCCAGTATTTCAAAATATTTTAGTATAGAGGAAGAAAAACTAAGCCAGATAAAGTGAAATGGGTTAAATGGATCGAATGGTAAAATCAATTTAAAGTTTCTAGAAAGAATTTGTTGTGAGTTTGTCGAGAGACGTTTTCATATAAGTATAAAATAGAAATTAAGTTTGCACTGGAGTTATTTTTTTTTAAGTTAATAGGATAAAATAGGGATATGCTGCTTAGATTATTGAGGTAAGCGCAGCGGCACGGCATATAACAGCTTGAATGCGAAGATTGTGGGTTCGATTTCAACTCAGTTGCCTCGCTGTAGTAAAAAGAGAATGGTGGAGTTGAGTTTCGCAACTAAAAATAAAAGTATAAAAAATAAAAGTAAATGGATGTGAGACATATAGATAACATAACTATAGGAACGCTATCGTAACCCAAACGAAAACTTTACACGCTATGATTGTGAGTTCGATTTCTACTCTACGGAATATATCAAAATTAATTGTTGTAAGTCGGCTGCTAGCCCGCTATTGTTGACGTGTATGTCTGTGGAACTGTGTGGATTGAAAAATTGTATAACATTTTGACATTTTGAGAGACATTTTTTTACATATTTTTTTAAATAAATAATACCGGTAAATGATAAAACGGAACTTACAATTTTCCACCTTTTAGTTATGTCATCCACCTCCTCATATGTACATACCGCCAGTAAAGTTTTCGACCTATCCTTAGAAGATTTTCACCTATCCTTACTGCAATAGCATCGACGCTCTGTTCTTGATGGTAAACTGAATTATTTTTACCGTAAACTAAAGTATACTTCTTGATTTACCACTCAGTTAAAGTAATGTTTTTAAAAAAAATTTCTCTTATGACATTTATAGTTACTGTTCTGTGTATGTCTTCGATACGAATTCTTTGAAGACGACAAATGAAAATAAACTTGTTTAATAAAAGTCATTTTAATTTTATTGATAGCAACTTGGGGCTTAAAGGTTTAATTGAATCGTATGTACCCAGTCGATAATAAAGTCATCGTTGAGATTTGAGAAAAAAATCAATTCCGCAATCGTGTACTGTCATAATTTTGTTCGTCCTCCGGCGTTGCTTCTTGTGTAGTTTATTAATTTTGCGGCCCTCGTTGCCCAAAAGTGACGACTATGATTTCGAGTCCCAATATTCAATATTTAATTCCCCCAAATGGGAAATATAAATAACATTTCCCGGGAACGAGGAAAAGCGTATCGTTGTTTTTTGTCTCTTTTTTTTTCGGCAATTCGGCAGAAAGTTTTCTCTACCTACCCTACTATTAGCTGATGTAAAAAAATATTCATATTACAAAATATCATAACATAACATTAATAAAACATTCCAAACAATTTTACTAAGAACTCTAACATTGCGTTCAATAAAAATTTAATGAAACCCTCCCAAAAACTTCAAATATTAATTTCGCATGAAATTAATTTGAATGAGCAAATGTTAATAACTCGAACTATACTAAAGTGAGGCAACGTAGGTCATAATATCAACATAAGTACGAACAAAATGATTTTACATAGAAATATATGAAATTAGTTCTAGTAAATCACATTCTGCCTGGTTTAACTATATTATAAACTAGCGACCCGCCTGCAACTTTGCCCGCTTGAAATACATATTTATTTACTAATCATTATTTTTTTTTGGTTTCTAGTTACAGTTTTATTTCTTAGATAATATTATCTCAATTTAATGACAATAATATGTATACAATAAAAAACCGACCAAGTGTGAGACGGACTCGCATACGAAGTATTTACCATTAATAACAGTAATTGTTGTTATAGCGGCAACAAATATTCTGTGAAAATTTAAACTGTCTAACGTATATGGTTCATGAACCATCATCATCTGTCACCAAGCGGTATCTCATGAGAGACTTATCTTATAGGGATTTTGTCGAGCGATATACTGTAAATTGATATAACTTAATTTATGAACCAATTGAAATAAAACAAATATTAAATGTTAAAAAAGTTCAAACATTTAACGCGGCGTTGGTTTCCGCCATACAAAATGCCTCTAAAGTTCGGCGGAAAGTGAGGTGGTACCAATGGCAAGGTAGCGTCTTAACACAAGGTTCCTTTGTTCTCTTTGCCTGCCCTGCAACGTGTTAGCTCAAGTGGTAGTGGACTGGTCACGCTTAATAGGGTAAATCTTCTGGTACGGAGTGCAGTCCGCGTCTTGGCCAACAAGATGTCTTCTGGGCCTCTATTTAAGAGACGACATACTTTGACAACAGGTTCTCTCCCCCTATCGTGCCTATGTATAAAAATATCTAATTATTACTAAAGATTAGTGCTTAACACAAAATGATAAATTTCTATATGAATGATCATTTTCAAATCCTGAAATTTCACCCAGTATCCAAACCAGCACGTTGAATTATATAAATTTAACAAATTATATAATTCAGCGTGCTGGTTTGGAAAACAGCACTTTGTTGTCAAACTTCTATTATTCATCGTATGATTGTAATTAATTGTGCATGCGTTTTGGAATTTGATATAATAATTTGTAAATTTATATGAGAACAGCAGTGTAATTCGCTCTGGCTGTTTCTGTTAAAAAGAAAGTTATATTTATTATATTTGTTTGTGGCTGATGAAATGCGACGGCTGTGAGTTCGATTCCCACACCCAATGAAATACTTAATATTTGTATTCTCCTCGCTCTGGTAACAAACAAAGCAAAGCACTGAGTTCTGCCATTCAACCTCGAAAATGAGCCTCCTCCTAGGTGATCAAACATTCCATTCTCCACTTTAATAAATTAAAGATAAATCAAATTGCCCAAATAAGAATCTAATATACAATCATCACTTTGCCAGTCTGGCTGAAACAAGCGTGACAGAACTTATCTGTACTTTCTAGGCATCAGAGATAACTAAAGTAAAAAATTAACGTCGAGACATCGGCATATCATTTTCTATACGGAACGGATTATGGAATAACCAATGAAGGAAATTCAAGGCATCACCATGCTTGATTTTATATGTCCAAGACGTTCAGGTCGACTGATTCTAGAAATTTTAAGAGATTTTTACCTTTTTCGCCACCTTGGACTCAGTTGATAATTTTTACTGCGCCTCTAACCTCATGGAGACCCAAATATTGGGGTATATTGGACTCCGTATTGTATGAAGCAAAATTAAATGTTTTACTCTACTATCGGGCCATAAAATTTAAAATAATAATTTACGTTCATGGTATTTATTTTTTATGTGTAATAAATATATGTATAAACATATAAACTTCTGAGAATATTTGAGAAATTATATGTTGAGTGGCGGAACTCAACACCGCACTTTGTCTACCAAATCAGAAAAAGTGACAATATTTTTTTAATAGTCTTTCCCCCAATTTCGTCGAGTCGGAATCAATTTATAAAATATTCCTTAAAAAACTATCTTCCAAACACGAAATAAGTTAATTGGTTCTATCCATTTTTTTTTCTCTACTTCTATTATTTATTTTCTAATTCTAACCAATTAAAGAAAACCAAATTGCAACTTTTACACTAATGACTGACATTTTATATTCAATATGGTAAGAAAAAAAATTGAATGATGAATTAAATTTTCTATCTCTTCAAAGCTCTACTCTCTATAACTTGGAGTTGAAGTAATAAGTTTGTTCTAAGAATGATGGATCTGTCATTAATATCAATAACCAATCTTCTAAGTAAGGTTAAGTTCTAATTAGTTTTCTAGGTTTAGTATTGAATTTACATCGAATCTGTTAGGTATATGAGAAAAAGGAGTGTTATATAATTATATAGTAAATATATTATCATTAATATAATAATATGAATAAGAAGCGCGGTGTACAGTTCCACCACGAATTTGTTTGTTATTGTTTATATACCAAGGAAGCCCCATGGATTTTCCTTTGCATATGAAAGCAAAAAAAATCAAATCAGCTTCACGTTGTATCCCGCACACAACAGCGTAGGCAGAGGGGACCTAGTGTTAAGACACTTCGTCCTCCACTTTCCGCCGAGTTCTGGTGGTATTACGTGTTGAGTGACAGAATTCAACGCCGCTAAAAGAAAAAAAGGTAACATATTTACAGGATAAATATGTATGAAATTGATGTTTATTGAATGTCATGCAGGATAGCTGAAAATTTATGTAGCAAATGAATTATACCACTGACATTGAAAAGAGCAACTGTTAAGTTTATTTACGGCTCTTCTCAGCAGAACTGATATTCAAGCCGGTGGTTGTTCATTGTACGGTTCGGTAAAAGTGCTTATAAGTCTGTTTGAATGAAGAATATTTTGAATTCGAGTTTAATCTCAACTACCGGTCCAAATAAAAAAAATGCTTTTGTGTATATCCAGACAATTAATTAAAAGAAGCTATATTTCTTAACTTTAACCGTTTCGATGTAGTCTACTGTGCGGTCATAGTTGACTCGGGCATACAAAATGTTTACTCTTTCATACACAACGCTTACTCGTTAATTTTTCCATTTGATCACGCGGTCGCAGCCACAGGCAAAGGCTAATTAAGAATAATTACGAAGACAAAGAGTGTATCGGGAGATGTGATTGCGGCTCACGCTTATCAAAAAATGCCCAAGGAAAGCTAGAGTACAAAGAAACAAAGAACGTAGAATTTTTTTTGTGCATATCGATGCTCCATGGGTTATTTTCGTCGGTTGCGTTGTCTGTTCTTCTTATTTTTGGGATTTTTGATAATTTTTGGAAAAGTTTTAGTTTTATTTGGAGGACTCACAAAAGTCCTACTAAAAGTCCCAAAAGTCATAGTCGGTGTTCGTTTACTATTTTTTATGAGGTAGTCACTTCATCGAACCTCCTATCTATATTCATTTTGTAATCAAATACAGTAATTTTTCACAACCGGTCGACATGCATTTAGAATTAAGGGTCAAACCTAGATTAGAATCTTAGCGAATACTGAACCAGAATATTGTGAGAAATTTACCCTGCAGTGTACGGTCAGAATAAAAAAATAAGACATTTTATATTTTTTATTTTTATCATATACGGAGAGATACAGAAAGTATTTAGCCTCTTTATTTAATGTTTTTTTTTATTTTATAATAAATAAAAGTTTGAAAATCAATGGTTTAACTTCAACAAAACTTCGCTGTGTGTTTGTATTGTGCCAAATATACTCGACTATAGTATACTATATTCTTGATAAACGTATAGAGAACTTTCAAAAGAATTATCGCAAATACTCAGTGAACCCTCAACCATCGCAATCCTATGAATCGCAACTATAACACGATGGCGTATATCAAAAACGTATGTATTTAATTTGTTATCGTTTTAATTTTATTTTCTGTTCTATTTTCTTTTATCAGTATTATGCTGACCGTACGTTTATGAATATAGATTTGAAGTGGACGTAGCAACCAGTAATTGCATGTGGTCTTGTTTCCTTACCGACGTAAATGGAATGTTTCATCTTTCAATGATAATTGATTGAAGTTACTTAAGCGTTTTAAAATATCTGAAAATTTGCTAATAGAAAGGATAATTTTTTTGTTAACTAAGAAGCAAATAATGACTTTTTTGCCCTATTGTGCCAGAGATGTACATACACGATAGTTGTGAGTTGAATCCATGAAGAGTTTTTCTAAATATTATAAGTTTTACAGAAAGTCAACGATAGACTGTCTGAAAACTATCTATTCTCTGCCAACGCAGCTAGTTGCAGGTGATGCTTTTACGCAATTTGTTTATTGTAGTAGGATTTGAACCCGCGCCTCTTGGAAAAAGTTCAAGCACTAAGCCATAGGTTTTCATCAAGCTACATCAAATTTAGCTACTTATAAAAAGATCGTTTAGTGCAAAACGTAATGTAACATACATTCGTCGTATAAAAGGGAAATAAATTGTGGCATTTTATCATTGCGGCGGAACGTTTGTGCGGAACTCACAATTTAGTTAACGACTCCAACAACAAGAGTGCAATGAAAACTTTACTTCAATTACTAGTCTCGACTGTAAATTTTCAAAATTCAGCGCTTGAACTACATCGTACCACAGAACTGAGTAATTTGTGGGTAGCTTGGTTTTACAATATAAGGCAAGATTCACACAATAGTGCCAGTCACGGTTCAAAGGTTTCAAAGGTTAAAAAGACAAGGCATATGGACGCAGTTTACACCTGGTGGTAAGTGATCACCTTCGCCCACAACCTCGTGTGTCACCAGAGAAGCTACACGTGCGTTGCTGGCGTTTAAGACAGATTTGCTTTTTAATGGTAAAATGGTAAAGGCATTCATGCAAGAATATGAGGTCGAGCAGAGAAAAAATCGTAACTGACACTATAGGATAAATCTTCCCTAGATGTCTACGGTGGACATCTTGTCACACATAGAAAAATTATTCCATTCTTTTCCCCGCATATAGTATAAAGCTAGGTGGATAAGTAAACGTAACATGAAACATTTTGTTCTCTCATTTTTGTCCAATCTTCGAGCCACTGTGTGGCGTTGGCGGAATTTAACGCTGCGCTTTGTCTATCAGATCAGGAGGCAAAAAAATTGATATAATCATTCTTTCTAGTGAGAATCAAACACCTTCTTGTTTAACTCAGACCTTGTGATGGCTTCGAGATAAATTAGTAAGTGTTTTGTACCTTCTTCAATACAAGAAGAAATAAACATAAATTTTACTTAAAAAAAGCATCTTTATTTTAAAAGCTTTTATGCAGTGCTAATTCAATGAAGCAAGTTATGAATAAAATAAATTATTTAAGAATACTGTTCTTGTTTGTATTAAATTAAGTCTTGTTAGTACATTTGCAGGAAATTAAAAAATATTATACCACACTCCGTCTCTTACATGTTCAACGAACTCTGTTTGAGAAGATATTATCCTGAAAGTAACTTCATTTTATAAACTGTTAAATGAAATTCAAGGGAGAAGCTAAAACATTTTTATGTTTTTTTTAAGCATTTTATTATTTTAAGCAGCGGCACAACGTCTAAGCCTGTTAACACAACGATGTCTAACGCACTAAATACACAATGTCTCAAATATAATTTTGTAACAGTAGATCCTTTTGCTTACTCTGATTTATAGGGGATGTTATTTTTAAATAATAAAGTACTAGGGATAGGTTCTTTTCACTATGTTTATGATATAATAAAATATAACAAAAGTAATTCATACAAAGTGTGTGAAATATGTCGCTAATAATTTATAACTTGGACCCAACACTATGGCCTACTTGACTCCTCAGTGAGTCAAAAGCTCATTGCTATGCAGCAGCAGTTCATTGCTATGTTTGACTCATTCTAACTAGATTTTATGGGAAAGAAACACCATCAAAACGTAACTCGAGTGGTTAAGCGTGTTACCTTATTAACGAAATGTAAAATTTTTCAAACTTTTTTTTGGTGGAAATAATTATTTTCATTTTATTGTAACAAGAAACAGTGTGGCGTTAAGTTCTGCCATTAAAACAACGGAGTGATTAATTAGGAGGTTCCCTCTGCCTTTGAGGACTTTGAGGCTAGAATGACAAGCAAGATTTTTATATTAATTCGATATTTTTTTCAGTGGAGCTGACAAAGAACAAAGAAAATGAAAAACAATATTTTTTTACTAGGAAAACTGTTCCCATAGTGAACGTGACAAAAATCATGTGCTAGAATAAACCATACTACGTGTAGATCTATATAATACTTTGTAATAAAAAAATGTCCATTGGATAAAAAAGATCCTTCCTATACACGAGTATATACATCACTAAGTGACACAGACAGACCCAAAATTTAGAATAGGCTCCTCACTCAGTTTCCTACCTTTCGCCGAATCTTCCAGACATTGCTCGTTAATTAGCGGAACTCAACACCGCGAATACACAATCAGAACCAAAGCAAATATTTATATAAATAAATTTTCATTCGAACATACTTTATCACTAACGCATAACTAAAATATTAAAAAGACGAAAAAATATTGTTATATACCACATAAATCACAATTTCAGAGATCCTCGTCTCGTTGAGTAGAATCATAGCTTACAGAACTATCGACATCAATAAAGCCTTTGATGTCGAAACAAAGGGTGGTATTGAAAGATGTTCTCTTTTGTTGTCAGATGCGGAAATGTAGAATAAAGTGTGTGTCAATAGAATTGGGGCAGGATCTGACTGAAGACGCGATGGTTGTTGGTTCGACTCTCATTCGAATGATTTATTATTTTTTTTTTTCAAAAAGGGAAGTCACATGTTTATTAAAATCACTGTACAGGATGTATCGGACACAGTATGTTAAAATATTATAATCCAAGATACAACATTATTTTTTTTTAATTTCATTAAAACTTTTTAACCCTAGATTATGAATTAATAATACTTCGTCGACGCGTTAACTATACTATTATATACAATAGTAAAATTATGTATATACAATATTTTACCTCTAATTAAAACAAAGCCTACAAATTAGTAAAAAAAATAAGTAAAATTAAATAAGGAAACCTAATATTGCTCGACAATATTTTATACCTTACGCAAATAAAGCACAGCTGTAGTGTAGTAGTTTATTCAAATTTAAATTTTACTCCCAGGTCGTTATAAATATTTAGCATTCTTCAACACTTTTGTTTCTCGAAGGATTTACAGTGGATAGTTTACCATTACTTATGTAAATTATGGTAAATAATACACATTTTATATACAATGGTATGATGGAAAGATGGCCTGATTGGATTTTTATTAAATCAGGTGTATAAACTTGATCAAACTGAGAATGGGGAAGTTTTATGACATTGATATTATTATAAAAAATCAACGTCAAAACTTTTTACGAATTTTTAACTAGTCTCCTTAAGTAATAAGAAAGCTAAAAAAGTAAAGCTAAAGTTGAGAAAAGAAAAGAAAATAAATAAACATAAAGCAACAATTATTTTTCCTTTTCAAACAAAAAAAAATATTTTTTAGTACTTATTTACATCTAAATGTAATAATATAATAATAAACTTGTCTTTAATCTACAAAGTAATTAAGACTTGGCGAGCTCGAGCGTGAACTTGATTGTTTGATGTGAATAATTAAACTTAGGACGTATAGCTCTTACGAACGTTACGGTTGAGTACAGCTGGGATGCTGGGACTGAGTCGTTTGGGGAAGATCTGGAAAATCTATTTATAGCCATAACGACTGTGACAATAAAATTCTAAAGTGAACATATAAATAAATTGTAACCAGCTTATAGCATGGTGGTCAACGGACGGTTCCCCACTTTCTGCCGAATTCTGGAGGCATTGCGTATTGAGTGGCAGAACTCAACGCCGCCCTTAACCTCGACACCAGAGCGAAGAAATTGAAATGTAAATTTAAGTAAATATTTCATCTCCTCGAGCGGGTATCGAACCCACAACCAGTCGGTTTTACAGTCACACCTCGTGCCGCTGCGCCACGACTGGCCTCACTAGTGTTAGATATATTTTTCTTAAAACTTATTTTATTTTAATATATGAAAAATATAAGAAGCAGTGTAATAACTGAAACATGTCTTATATTTTTTGTGAATCTATTGATCAAATCGAAATTGCTACATTATTAAATAATGTCTTGACTCTCCGTTCGCCACTTTCAAAATATTGCGTATTTAATGGTGGAGCAGTAGCACTGCTTGCTTGTCTTGTTACCAGGACGAGAAAATAAAAATATATCATTCTTCCAAATGGGAATCGAATCCAGAACCGTCGCGTTTTCTTACAGAATCTATTGTAATAAAAGATATTATCCATTAATACTGTTAGTATATAAGACAGAAAAAAAAAGTTGCTCAATAAGGCGTTGAACTTAGTAAAGCTTATATAATATAATAGAATATAAATATTTTCGACTGATCCACCTAAATCACTCATGCTCAACAAATAATTGGATTAAAGTTAGCAAAGCCTCATTGATTTCAATTCTATTATAGGTAATCTGTTTAATAAATACGATTTTGAAAGCTCAACCTCTAGGTCTAAGCAGTAGGTATTGTCCGAAAATAAACTTAAAATAATTTTGGCGTGGCTCAACGCAGCGCAGTTGAGCAAAATGAAGCTGAGTGATGAGTTCCCTCACTTAATTTGCGCAGTCTTAAAACTTCAGGGAAAATTCCTATCCGAGAAAAAACCATGAAAGATTTTTATATTAAAATGTCGTTGAGGTCATTGATCCCCTCTGTAGTGAATCAATTGTTTTTTATTTCCTTTAGTCTTGAATGGTAGTCTTGAAAATAATTCATTGCCATGAATGGGAATCAAACCCACAACTGTCACGTACATCAAAAGGCCCAGTCCCGCCCGCCATGGTTATATTATTTTATTTTAACCGACTTCGTATTAAATAAATTTGGATAACCCTACATTATATAGTACGTTTGTTTGGGCTCCGAGCAAATACGTGAAAGTCCTTTTGATTACTATCTCAGAAATTAATTAAAACTTACCGATTGGGTATCGTGTAATTTTATATTGAAAATGTTTGATTTATTTTAAAGAGAAGAAGGGACAAAAGCGTACGATTGTAAACGCGGCAGGTTGTGGATTCGATTTCCACTTAAGGGAACAAAACATTTATTTTGGTCTTGATTTCCTCGCTTTAATTACAATGCAAAGCGCGGCGTTGAGTTCCGCCATTCAACACGGGTGTTTTTGGAATTCGGCAAACGGAAGCATCTTAATGGCAACAGAGTTACTAGGTTCAGAGATTCCTCCTGTATACATATATAGTTCTGTTTAGTTGCTATGTACAGAATACAGTGTGATGCTAAAAAATATAAAGTGTTAATCTTTGCTAAAAATAGAAGAGAAGGAAGACAAAATGTGATGTTAAAGACATTCCGTTCTTCGATTTCTACCTGTTTTTAAAAAATAATTCATGCCACGCTTGTTAGCTTTACTGTATTTACATACGTGTAGTATGTACTTACGGGTTTGACTTCCCTTTAAGAGGAACTTATATATTTGAAATATATAAAATGTAGAAAATTTATTAAAATCATAAATAAATAGAAAACCTAATTTTTACTCTTATAGATATTATTATATAATTCTCAGTCTGCTTAGATAAATAAGGAGAAGATATAATCTTACGACCGATTGCTTGAAATATAACACAAAAGCGCTGTGTAATTAATAGGGCTAATTGTTTTTGTACAACAATAGATAACTTATATTAATATCGAAATTGAATACAAGTATATCTTAAATGGATATATTAAATGTAGATATAAATATATTTAAAGAGGCCAGTCGTGGCGCAGTGGTACAAAGTGTGACTGTAAAACCGACTGGTTGTAGGTTCGATCCCCACTCGAGGAGATGAAATATTTCCCTAAATTTATATTTTCATTTCTTCGTTCTGGTGTCGAGGCTAAGCGCGGCGTTGAGTTCTGCCACTCAACACGCAATGCCTCCAAAATTCGGCAGAAAGTGGGGAACGGAGTGTCTTAACACTAGGTTTCCTCTGCCTACCCTGCTGTGTGCGGGATATAGCGTGAAGCTAATTTAATTTAATTATTTTTTTTAATATATTTAATTTAATGAACTACTATGATTTTTTGATTTAAGTTAATATAAGGCTATGTTAAAAGATTTTTGACGGGAATACGTCTTTAAATTTTGTACCATAGATCCATTCAAAGAACCTAATGATAACAAACTCAGGGGGATACAGTTTGTCCTTGCTCTTTCAAAACTATCCTCTACATTCAAAATAAAATGATATCTCTAGATAGTTGAAGAATCCAAGAACTTATTACAATATAAGCGAGAACAGAGAAGCATCGCGCTTGGCGTACAAAATTTTGAGGTTATTTTGCTGCGTATCGTAATATAACTTTGACTCGTGGAAGGTGGACGTCATTAAAAAAAATATATCTGTTACATAAACCGTTTCACGTAAAAACCACGGCGGTTTCCATGACACAGCCATACCTATTTTTTTATGCATGTTTTATGTTTTGTGTAAAGAAAATTGTTCTAATTTAAATATGTAAAAGGTGCTTAGTTCCAATATTTTTTTTTGTTTAATTTAATTAGATATAGATTCGACAAGCTTTTATGATCATATAAATTTTATTTATTTTCGAGTTGCTCACAACGAGCCCTTTTATTTGATACCCATATTGTAGGAGTGCATAACTATTCCGCCATCTTGGATGACGTCATATTATTTTTTCAAGTTGTATTCAACGAGCCCTTTTATATGATGCCCATATTGTACAAGTGCATTAAAAATAACTATTCCGTCATCTTGGATGGTCCACCATATAGTAGTATACCATATAGTAGTAGATTGTCATCTAAATTGAATGTGTACACAAAATTTCAGCTCATTCAATTGAAGATATCTACTTCAAAATTGAGCTCAAAGATTCCCCCCGAACTAACATATATTGCAAGTTCAATAAAAGCTTTTAATTAAGAATGAGACATCTAGGGTATAGTCACGTATAGATATTATTTTCATAGAGACGCTTATTTGAAAATTTCAAAGCGCTTAAAATTTAATCTTCTTTGGAATTCTTTTATTCGTTTGCAAAAGTTAATATATTCGAGAATTTTCAATATGCTTGTATAAACATGACCTTTAGAACTTCAATATATAGATTTCTGCAAAGAGAGGAGGCGTACCCTAACTTTTTTAAACAATTCATCATATAAAAAAGTTAGGTTACCTAGCTTAGGTTAAGTCTCGTAAGTCCGTTTACTTGAATTATAATTTAAATTTTAAACCTCTCTTACCTACCATTGGTATCTTGTAGTAGTGAGAATGGAAGTGTTTTAATGGGAACGGAGTATTATACTTTTAGTTCTGTGTTAACTCAAAACCACGCTTTGTTGGTTTACCAGAGCAAAAAATAAAAATAATCAATATTTCATTCCCCCGAGCGAGAATCGAACCCACAACCGTAGTGATGCCCTCTATACTTATAATTTCATTCTTTCATTATTTTATGTTAGCCTAAGCATATATACTATTGTTAGAGTAAAATTTCGCACGTTCTCCGCAACTCGCCGCGCTTTGGGCTTTATTAAATTGCCATGTCTTTTACTTGCGTCAAAATGCCAAAAGAATTTCTTTATTAAGTTCGTGGCAAAATAAACTTGAAGAATAACTTAAATCATACAAGACTGCTTCTTGCTTGAAAATTTTACTCTTTCAATTGTATTAAAATATTTTTATATTATTTAAAAATGATGTTAAGGTACCCATTAAATTACTTCCGTTCCCCACTTTCCACCGATTTCTTGAGCCATTGCATTTTCTAGGTTCCCGAGTTCTTATGACCTACCCAGCTATGATGCTGCTGTGGGATACAGCGTGAAGCTGAAAAACAATTCATTATTTAGTATATATTTATAATTTATACTCTCTGAATAATGAATATTTATTATTTTTTTATTTTCTTGATCTGGTGTGTTCCGTCGTTCACCAAGCCAAGTGCCCAGAATTCGACATTTGAGATATGTATATCCTATCTATCCTATATTTTTTCCTTTCTCTGGTAGATGCGCTCTGACTGTGATTTAATAAATTAAAAAACACAGTTTGGTCGTACATAAAAATTATTAACAACAGGTGTACCTACTTGATTATATCTATGTCGATACTCACACGCCTTTTTGCTAACAAAAATGAAGAACACTCGTTCATTATAGCTGATTCATTCAAAATTTTCGGCTTAAATAAAAGTAAAGAAGCTACAATTTTAAGATACTCGAAGAAAAAATCCCCTGTCAAGCACTCATTCTTTCATATATTTGTATGACCAGCGGTCACTTTATGTGAGCTGACTAACCCTTGACATTACACCCCTAACACGAAATATGCTCGGGTAGTAAATAAATAATACTACCCTTATGTAAAATGTTTTGTTAGTTCCTTAATACATAGGCGGTTCTGTTCCTGTGTAATGTTATTTTTGGATAAATAGAAATTGGTTTCGAAAAAAATGTAGTGCATTAAATGCAGTGTGTATTCCATTATTACATGTGATTTTTAAAGCCTAGGAGGACGTACTTTAAATATTCCTTGTGATGTAATTCAGATCTTATGTTTAATTGTAATAATCGTTTAATTTAGTTATTTAAATATTATATTTTATTTATTTTTTTTAAGTGTTATTCCACACTTAGGAAAGAAAAATACTTAAGAAAACGCGTAAAAATTTGAACGTAGCGGGATTTGAACCCGCGCTTCTTTAAAAACCTTCCAAGCCCTCTGACCCATCTTTCACAATTTATTTTTGTTCTTAGCATCTCTCTAGGGAGATTTTGTATCAAATTTCCGCTACCCAAAGATAATTACTTAGAATTATCGTTTGGCAAGAGAGAATTCTATTTTTTTTTTAATTTTATAACATTTTTTAAATGTTATTCCACACTTAGGAAAGAAAAACAGAGTGGAGAGACTGGTGGAATACGCATCTAAACCTAAAATGCTTAATTTCTTCTCCTTTGCTCATTTTAATGGCATATATTTCTATTATTATAGTACAGTTATTTTAATAACGCATTAACTTCAAAAACAAAAGTTAATACTGCCAAATGCTTTTTTTACAAAAAAGAAGAAAAACAGTAGTAGTGGTAGTCCCAGCCGTTTTAGTCTCAAGTATTTGGTCGTACATCGTGCGTCGTTCGCTGAGTGTGTGTTTCGGCGACTCAAGGACACTCGACACCACGTTTGTCTTCCTCTTTCGTAAGGTGGACCACTGAAAGAAGGATGTATTATGTAAAATGTATTTTCAAAAATATAATAATATATTTACATATATTTTTAATAAAATTCGTAGAGGCCAGACCAGTTCGTAGGGGCATTGAGTGTGACTGTGAAATCGACTGGTTGTTAGTTCGATCCCCACTCGAGTTGACGAAATATTTACTTACATTTATATTTTTATTTAAAACTCGGCGGAAAGTAGAGAAAAGTGTGTCTTAACACTAAGTTCCCTCTGCCTACCCTGCTCTGTGCGGGATACAGAGTGAAGCTGTTTTAATTTCATTTTTTTTACGTTGTATAAAAGTGATTTATATGATGACGGACAAAACTATTTAGAACATTAGATAAGGAAATAAAAAAAATCACGTAGCCTAGATTATTTGTTATGCTAGACGGCCATCGAGCATACAATATAAAACAGCGCAAAAGGAACATTAAGTAAGATATACAAGGAGTCGCCGTCTCCGAAATCGATGTGGACTACCATACAATATATTTTATTAACTAAAAGAAATAAGATATACAATTTTAAAAATATATATTAATATAAAAAAAATACATTAAAAATATAAAAACACACGGGTTTTGTTATTATTATAGTGCTTTAATAACATTTTGAGAGGCTTTTAATACTAATAGAAGCAAGACAATCAGTAATGAGGTGTCGTCTCTACCACGAATATTATTAATTACAAAATACATAAACTAATTTATTGTTCAAACACTGTTGTTGGTTCGCTGAATTTCGAACAAGGAGATGTTTATTTGTAATCTACTATGCTATTTACTGATTCGTTTGTCATTAGTTTATTGAGTAATTAAAATTTCTCCTTTATTTCTTTAATATAATATTATTATAACAACATATATAAAAGAATTTAAAATTTGGTGTGTGAATGTGGAAAAGCGTATTGCTGCCGGTATCAGAGTTAACGATGCCTTAGTTGCATTGAATGTTATTTGTACACATGGCAGTGCTGGCGACGACGCTGTTATACAACAGCAAAACCTGTAAATTACAGAAGAAGAAAGGAAGGAAGTAAATCTAGTTGACCAAATCTGATGTACAAAATAACAGGTATTAGCGAAGCTATCAGAGTGAGAATGAAGAAGAACGTGCTCAGGTGGTATGGCCATGTCAAAATTCGGTTGACCTTCGAAAACAGTATCGATAATACTGGAAGGTTACGTAAAAAGCAAGAGGATAGCACGTGGGACAGTGGTAGAGGCGGAGAGGACCGTAGCGTTTGCCACTCCGTTCTCTATGGCTGCTCCGTAAGGTAAAAAGTGAAGCCAAGTAAATAATTTTCTTATAAACTAAACTAAATATAAAAATATGTATGTATATTTAAAACTGTGAAAATCTAATAGCGGAACCCTTTCCGCTATTGGATTTTCCAGTAGTGCTTTAGACTGAGGTCACTCATCATTTATTACTACTAATGCGTATCCTTTCTTTTTGTTATTTGTATCTTATTCATATTTTCAGCTTCATTCAGCTTCACGGTGTATCCCGCACTCAACAGGGTAGGCAGAAAGAACATAGTGTTAAGACACCCCGTTTCTACCGAGTTTTAGAGGCATTGCGTGTTGAATGACGGAACTCAACGCCGCGCTTTGCCTCGACATCAGAACAAAGAAATAAAATATATATGTAATAAAATCCACATTCACTCGATTTTACAGTCACACTTTGTGCCCTGGCGCCACGACTGGCCTCTTAACAACCTGTATTTTAATATAAAATATTTTCTTAAATGTTACATTCAAAACTACCTCAACAAAGTTCATCCAATATCGCCAATATTGGAAAGACGACTTGTCTTTGAATGTAGAAGTTGTAACTTTAATATCACTATAGATACTCAATCTGAGTCGTATTATAACATTCAAATTGATGTTTGTTTTGAAATAAAATTGGCAAGAAAAGTTTCTAAAATATTCTAATGGTAAGAATCGAATCCACATATATTGCTTATATAGTTTACAGTTGAGAAACGATGGTGTTTAATTAAGAAAAATATTTATGTATTTTGTTTCTATTTTTTATCTCACATTTCCTCACTTATTTTTGTGGGCAAGCAGTGATGCTTTGGTTTGGTTCTCTCGAACCTAATTTTTTTTAAATACGTTCTGCATTTCGTGCCTAGCAGGATAGGCAGAAGAAACCTGAGATTGACATGTGATAAGACACTCTGTTCCTATTAATACACTTCCGTTCCCCACTTTCTGCCGATTTCTGGAGGCATTGCGTGAATAGTGGCTTCACACTTCTCAACGTCGCGCTTTACCTCGTTACCTGAAGGAGGAAATAATAATATTAAGTATTTCATTTCCTTGAGTGAGAATCGATTCCACGACCTGTAAGCTTACAGCAACTATTAGTATAGCATAAATGGAATATATTTTAAATGATTTCAAATAAGTCCAACCTTAATTCAGTATAAATTTAATTTCATATTAGAACGTCTCTCGAACACCACTACAAGTTCTTTCTGCAAACTTTAAATTGCTTTGAAAATTCTACACATTTAACCCATTTTGCTTCATTTGGTTTGTTAGTGCGTGGGCGTATACTACTTTTATTTTTTCTTACTTTTATAAAAAAAAAGTATCTGTTTTATTTTTAGAGGCTGTTGTGTCGCATAGGCACAAGGATGTGACTGTAACGTGGCGGTTGTGGGTTCGATATCAACTAAGGTGAATGAATTATTATTTATTAATACTCTTATTTCTTCGCTCTAGCACCAAGTTAAAAGCCCGGCGTTAAGTTCCGCCGCTCAAAACGTCCTAAAAATTTGGTTAAAGGACCTGATAACATAACCTGTTTTATTCTGTCAGTATTGTTTTAATAAGTCTTAATTCTTCGAATTTCTATTTTCACTCTTATTTTGTCCAAGTAAATCAAAAAGAGCCTATATAATAATGTGTTTTTTCTTCGTAATTCAACTTTACCACACTTAGGGAAGGGAAAGATAATTTAGTGTTGATACACTTCCCGAATTCCTTTTTTTATTATTTTAATTATAATCATTTAAGCACAACACTTTTATTAACTTTTTGAAAGATACTTAAGAAATCGTCCAATCGTTTCTTAAGAAACGTCCTTGTGAATTTGATTCCCAATCAGGAAATGAATTATTAGTTCAGCAACCTAATGTTAACACACTCCGTACCCCACTTTTTGCGTGTTGAGTAGCGAAACCCAACGCCGGCGCCAGAGCGAGGAATTAAATTTATCATAAATAATAATTCATTCCCTAAACTAGAGATCGAATACACAACCATCGCCTTACAGTCACATCTTTGTTCCCCTGAGCCACGACGGACTCAAAGAGAAAATTGATACTTCAATTTAATTTTTTTTCTCTTTCTATATGTGAACCTGTTACCACTGCGCTCAATAATAGGTACATAAATGGTTCACAATATACAGTGGAGTCACGATTTGTTTTAAGCCTTGAACTAATTAGAAAATCGAGTTTATTTCTGTAGCCGTCCTGAAAGTACTAAAATGGTTTAAATATTGAGAAGACATTTAAAGTTTGCCAAAAGGTTTTGCTTGTACCGCAAATGAAATAAGACGAGGCAATCGGATTTAAGACCGACCTCAGTTGTGTATTTCGGGTAAATGAACATTGGTTCATTCTTCTACTTGAGCAGCACAGCTTCACGCTTTACCCCTATCTAAAAGTAGAGGGAACCTGGTGCTGAGATATACTCCCCATTCTCCGCTCATTTTTTTAGACGTCACGTGGCGGAACTTATCGCCACGCTTTATCTATCTTAGTTAGAAAACGAATATAGGTATTTTTTATATAATTATGATCTCCAGAGGGGATCGCACCCGCAACCTCGCGTGTATAGTATTAACGTTTAAATTTACGTCACGATAACGTCTATAACTATAAGGAAAAGAGGCGCCTTCGTGGCGCAACAGCACATCGCCTTACTGTAAAGGCTTGTTGTGGGTTTGATTTAACAAGATAATTCGCGGGTTTGAGTTCCACCATTTAACGTCTAATGTCTCGAAAACTGGAAGAGAACGCGGGAAAAGTCACTTTTGTCGTACGCGTATACTTAGATAGATTTAGGAAATAAGTGAACATATTTCTATTAAATACAACATTTTTTGACAACACTCCGTTAAACACACTCTATTTATTAACTTTACGACACTTCCGTTCCCCACTTTGCGCCGAATTCTTTAAGCATTGCGTGTGGTGTAACTATCCATTTGCCACGTTACCAGAGCGAAGATATGAAAATATTAAATATCGTCTGAGTGGGAATAGAACCAACAACTAGTCGTGTTGCATGCTTGCCATACGCTGCGCCACGACGACCTTGTAACTGTTATCTCAAACACCTTTTAAAATATTATTTAATAAATAATGCCTTGGCTCGTGATGTGTCTAGTGGTTAGAACCGTCTATAGTTGTGTTCGTGAAGAACCCAAAATCTTTTAGAGATTCAGAGGTAACAGTATTAAGAACTTTATATTATGCCATTAGAAGGTATCGCTTTAATAACATATTTGCCATCAGAAGTTGTTCTTGTGTCAGTTATTTAGATAATTGGAAACTCGACAATATAACATTGTCATAACTCGAAGCTCGTCCGAAGAAAAGCCAAGAGCGCGTCCTATCTTCCTCTCCACTATAACTGCGAACTAGTTATAATAAAAGGAAGAAAGAGTACGGGCACCTCCCCGCCCTACACCGTGAATTCCTACCTGACTGCGGCTGCAACAGTCTTATTGAACTCTCCGGGACGTTTGTGTGTGATCAGTCTGAAGGTACTTGTTACGCTTATTTATATTAAGATTGTATTAGAATGATTCGTGATGTTGATTGATTTGTGAGATCAATATAAGTCGTTGGAACGAACGCACTGCCGCAAGGCGGCCGATATGTTAAATAAACGCACGGCACACACCCCACAGTCGTGTCTCGAACCGTAGGCGGACACTACTACATACACCAGAGTTCCAGGACATAAAATAGCACCACACACCCGTATGAGACGAGCGGACACTACTACATACACCGGAGCTGGGACATAAAATAGCACCACACACCTACTAGTCGTATACCAAGTCTTAGAAATGGTATATCAATATATCAATGGCTAACGCCATACAAGCATAGCTTACGTACCGCGAGCGTACTGCGAGACGGCATCAGCCAAGACATAGTTAATGTCGCTGTAACAGTTCGCATAAGCCCATCACGTCAGCTTCCACGACGTCAAGCAACATTCAATATTATAACATTGGTCAAAGATAACTTTAATCCATAATATGTGTCGCTCCTGCACATATAATTCCTTTATAAGGAATTCGATCCTAAAAGATCGTGTCATCATAAACTTTGAATTATCATATTATATTCATTATACATTTGGTACGAGTCTTTATGTGCATCATATTTATTAGTACCGTAGTACTTTAGAGTTCGACTCGACCGCTGCCTTCCAGCATCACCACCACCTATATATACAGAACGACGGTCGCGACATTCGGGACGACAATACACGAACTCGTCTCGATTAATATGGTATCAAAAATATATAGTTTGTATTATACATAATTAACTATGTTATTTATGTGTATTGCCATGCATATTTTATTTTATTTATTTATTTATTTTTAACTTATATCCGTGGTACATACTGTTACATTCAACCCCCTAAATTCTATGGAGTTCATCGGAATAGAATTTACATTCACATATTTATAAATTTATTTATTACCAACCCCCAGACTGGGCAACCCCCCAACCTCACTATGCTTTGTTTTGACAATCCCCAAACATGAATATTCCTTACACTGTAAACCTCCTCTATCTCATTCCATTTCACGGACAACAAATTGTAGGCGTATGCCTATTTGTATATATATGTCTTTTATTACGAAGCCGTTTGACCATCCTGGTCACGGCACCAAATTGTAACTGTTATCTCAAACACCTTTTAAAATATTATTTAATAAATAATGCCTTGGCTCGTGATGTGTCTAGTGGTTAGAACCGTCTATAGTTGTGTTCGTGAAGAACCCAAAATCTTTTAGAGATTCAGAGGTAACAGTATTAAGAACTTTATATTATGCCATTAGAAGGTATCGCTTTAATAACATATTTGCCATCAGAAGTTGTTCTTGTGTCAGTTATTTAGATAATTGGAAACTCGACAATATAACATTGTCATAACTCGAAGCTCGTCCGAAGAAAAGCCAAGAGCGCGTCCTATCTTCCTCTCCACTATAACTGCGAACTAGTTATAATAAAAGGAAGAAAGAGTACGGGCACCTCCCCGCCCTACACCGTGAATTCCTACCTGACTGCGGCTGCAACAGTCTTATTGAACTCTCCGGGACGTTTGTGTGTGATCAGTCTGAAGGTACTTGTTACGCTTATTTATATTAAGATTGTATTAGAATGATTCGTGATGTTGATTGATTTGTGAGATCAATATAAGTCGTTGGAACGAACGCACTGCCGCAAGGCGGCCGATATGTTAAATAAACGCACGGCACACACCCCACAGTCGTGTCTCGAACCGTAGGCGGACACTACTACATACACCAGAGTTCCAGGACATAAAATAGCACCACACACCCGTATGAGACGAGCGGACACTACTACATACACCGGAGCTGGGACATAAAATAGCACCACACACCTACTAGTCGTATACCAAGTCTTAGAAATGGTATATCAATATATCAATGGCTAACGCCATACAAGCATAGCTTACGTACCGCGAGCGTACTGCGAGACGGCATCAGCCAAGACATAGTTAATGTCGCTGTAACAGTTCGCATAAGCCCATCACGTCAGCTTCCACGACGTCAAGCAACATTCAATATTATAACATTGGTCAAAGATAACTTTAATCCATAATATGTGTCGCTCCTGCACATATAATTCCTTTATAAGGAATTCGATCCTAAAAGATCGTGTCATCATAAACTTTGAATTATCATATTATATTCATTATACATTTGGTACGAGTCTTTATGTGCATCATATTTATTAGTACCGTAGTACTTTAGAGTTCGACTCGACCGCTGCCTTCCAGCATCACCACCACCTATATATACAGAACGACGGTCGCGACATTCGGGACGACAATACACGAACTCGTCTCGATTAATATGGTATCAAAAATATATAGTTTGTATTATACATAATTAACTATGTTATTTATGTGTATTGCCATGCATATTTTATTTTATTTATTTATTTATTTTTAACTTATATCCGTGGTACATACTGTTACAACCTCAAGTGATATAATCAACTTTTTGTCCGTTAAATTAATCATAAATTTGACTATAAAAAGAAATAAAGTGCTAGATGGACTTGAAAATATAAGTTATAAAGAACTAATTTATAGGATTTATTTTGTTATTTTTATTTATATTACTTTTATCTGTAATATGAATACAAATTTCCATTTTTTTTTCTTTTTTGTGCCTACTGCAAGTTCTCACTATTTTACAAAGTAGGTAACAAAAATTGATAATAATGAGCTAATGAAACCTACAAAATAAACTTGTTAAGTTTTTCCTAAATAATGATTGCAGTTCCGCTTTTCAGTTCAAAGCCAAATGGTAATGCGAGTGGACGGAATGGATTTTATGTTTCCTTTGTGAAGGTAAAAACAAAGATTTTAAAACAAAAACAAGTCCCTACCGGAAAAATATTTAATGTTGCAGAAATTGGCATTTTGAAAAGTATTTTTGTTTTGATAGCTAGGGAATGGAACGGTTTTTTTATGAGAACTGATTGTATCAACACTAGGTTCCACATTCCTAGGTTCCATTTGCCCGCCCTGCTAAGTGCGTGGTACAATGTGAACCCAATATACATCAAATTATTGTTATATATTTTATTAAGTATACAGGGAACCTAGTTCAGGGAACCTAGTGTCAAGACACTACATTCCCTAGATACTGGCCAATTTTGAGAACCTTGCGTGTTGATTGCCGGAAATAACGCCGCGGAACCTGATCTTGTTCTGGTTCAGAATATGCTCCTAATTTCTTCTAGTTCTAGAATTTTCTTTTCTTTTTTCGGCAATAATATAATAATTTAGAACACTAATTTGTCTTTTTACCATAACGATGAAATATTAGCAACTTATTTCTATGATTGACAATCGAAATCACAACCGTCGCATTTATAGTCAGTGGCTATTTTATTGCGCCAGGATGGTCTCAAATTTTAATAATTAAACTAAATTTTAAAGAAGTTTAAAGGATATGATATAACAGATACAGCATGAACCTAATAATAAAAAAAATCATAATCTAGTTATATCAAAAGAACAGACCAACACTAGCTAGCTAAGCTAACTCGTTTTAATGAGTAAAAACTAAAAAAAAAAAAGAAAACATCACAAATGGAGAGAAAACATCATCATTGGAGATTTTTTTAACTGTTTGTTGGAAACCAACAAACAGTTAAAAAAATCTCCACCCATTTATTCAATACAACATGTAAGTATGAAATATGTTCTTCATACAATGTTCAAATAATTCTTTACCGCTAAATCGCCCAAAGGCGGTCTAATGACGCTCAAAAACGCTCCTTCCTCAAACGAGTGGGAAGCGCAGTAGAGTGTAATGTTTTTGCTAAAACGAGGTTTGGACTTGTGAATGAGAAAAAATATATTAATGGGAAAATATATGTTGTTATGTTATGTTACGATGTTTTAATATTTCTACTTTCTTCGCTCTGGTGTCTAGACAGCGCGGCATTGAGGTCCGCCACTGAACAAGGCTAATAGGTTCCCTCTGCCTATCCCCCTGTGTACGAAAAAAATATTTTATTTTTATTTTTATGGGATTCATAAGAGGTGTGATAGTGGTCATTCCGTTTTTACCTGTTTTTGTAGCTTTATGCTATCCCGTTGATATCTTAGCAGAAGAAATTTAATTATCAAGATGTTGTAGGAAGAACTAATGACATTTCGTTGCTCATTCACCGCAAATTATCTAGATATAAGTGTTGACTACCAGTCTAAGGAACTATAAAATATTCGCAGTTAGTTCCAAACAAACCGAGAAAAAAAATATGAAAATTTTATTTCAAAGGGAATTAATCCAGATGATAAAGATCATTCTATTCACTAGAAGTCATAATATTTTGTTCAAGTAATAGGTATATCACCATAATATTATGTAGCATATAAAACACATTCACTTAGAGAATGACAGCTAAGTTTATGAGTCACCAAAAAGGAGACTATTATGTGTTTTCATCAAATTTCATCCAACAATAACTTTTTTATTTACTTCCGCTTATGCTTTATGACCCATCATACAAAGCTTATAATTTAACTCGAAACATTATGTACGCTTTTAATAATGCATTTTTGATAGAAGTTTCAAGTTAAATATATATTTACTTTCAAATTAGCAAAACTGAATTTTGGTGGTACTTTGATACCAAATCATTTTGGTACTTTGTTGGTTACGGGTAGTATTTAAAATTATTTTTTCATTTTATTTTCCATTTTCAGTCATTACGAGATATTGCCTCTACCTAACCTGCTATACCTACGGGATACAGCGTGGAGCTACAAAAAATATTTATTTAAGGAAACATATTCCTATATTTTATATTTATTTTTCTCCTTATTGTGGCTACAATGCTGCATTATGATGGTTTTTTCTACTCTTTGTAAATTAATATGAACAATATGTATGGTAAATCCATTTAAATATGAACTATCACTATATCACTGCTACCTTCCAATTCTGCTGCATTCTGCCCAATTACTGAAACATTGCGAGTGGCGGAAATCAACGCTGCACTTTGTACTCTTACCAAAGCTGTGAAATTTAAATAAGTCCGAGTGACACTCAAACCCGCAAAAGTCGTATCTCCAGCCAGCTGTACCGCTGTGCCACGATGGCATCGTAGTATTTTTTCATACAAAAAATTACATGACAGCAAAGTGGTTTAGTTCAAATTGGAACGTGTTTTTACTATACGCTAGGATACTTCGTACTACCGATACAATGTTGATTTTAATTAAAATAGTTTTACTGCGGTGAAGTTGACGTATTGAAGTATTTGAAATTCCTTTCTTTTCCATATGAAATGGAGGTTACAGTAAACATTTGTATTATTAATTTTAATGCCATCATAGCCAGCAAAGGCACAAGACAGTAAACGCGACCGTTCCGCCACTCAAACCGCAATGCTTTCAGAGAAGAGAAATGGAAAACGGAGAGTCTCAACACTACGTCACCCCTACCTACCCTGATGTATGCGGGATATACTGCTAGTAAATTCTCTTCTTCATTAGCATTATTCAAGGTCATCGTGGCGCAGTGTGACAGCATCAAACTTACCATTGTCAGTTCTACTCGACAAAACTGTTATATTTAAGCTTTATGTATTGAATTTGGTTCAACTTTATGTTAAGTCCGTTCCTTTGTCGTTTGTAACTGTTAAACCAGCGAACCGATTTTGATAAATGATACGTCGTTCTGGTTGTCTTGATGGCGTGAGTGTTACTGGATAAGTCCATGAACTCATGTAGACTGATCGAGTTTTATGTTTTGTTTATGATGCGCATATTATCTGACTTTAAGCGCGTTGTAATTAAGATTTTCACTAGGACAAATAAGTTATATTAATTTTCTCGTCTTTAAAACAAGCGCGGCGTTGATCCCCACCACTCAACACGGAATCACTCGGTAAATTTAATGGACTGTAGTATGCGGATACAGTATGAAGATGTTTTACTTATCCATTTGAAGAACGAAGTGCCTTTACCATAGGGTCTTTCGACCTAGGTGAGAGATTACATGCGAGAAACAGCGTGAAGCTGAAGTAAAATTGATTTGATATTTTACATTCATTAAATAAATACAGCAAAAATATATTTGAGTTTAAGCAATTTCTGTATTATTATCGGAATGAAGAGTGAAAGATATCAATTAGTATATTAATACAAAATAGATCGTCCATTTCTAGTCTATTGACTATAAACAATATTTGGGCATACACCGATTCCATTGTTTATTATTGAAACCGTTTTAATTAAATAATTAATAATGAAACATTTAAGGTTATTAGTATAAAAGATACCTAACTCATAGTTTTTCTTATTTTATCTATTAGCTTCACGTTGTATCCTGCACACAGCAGGGAGGCAGAAGGAACCTAGTGTTTAAACACTCCGTTCCACACTTTTCGCCAAGTTCTGGCATTGCGTGCACACCAGAGCGAAGAAATTAAAATTTAAATGTAAATAAATATTTCATCTCCTCGAGTGGAGATCGAATCCACAACCAGTCGACCTTGTGCCCCTGCGCCACGACCGGCTTCATAAACTTTATGAAGACTATTTACATATATTTCGTTTTCTTTTTTTTTAGGGTAGCCAGAAGGAGCCTAGTGTCTAAACACAACCTCCCCCACTTACCTCTGAATTCTCGTGGCATAACGTGTTAAATGACGGAATTCAATATTGCATTTATAGAGATATTTAATTGAGAGATAGTCGAACCCACAACCGTCGCGTTTACACTGCCACATTTTACCCCTACGCCAAGACGACCTTCCAGTAGAACTTTTTTTTTGTAATTTTCTTAGCTTACGTCACTTTGTATCGATAACCTTATACATGACTCTATTCGATTACAGCCATTAGTGATAGTAAACATAATAAGCACAACCACAGTATAATTTAACCATTTATACCAGGAGTAGTATAATTTCATACATTTTACAATGTTTGGTCGTCATTTTTACTTTGTTATTATATCGATTTAGTAAGCAAATTTCTTTTTCATAATGTACCAGCTTTTCCTTGCGGTTTCACCTGCATATTCAAATAGAAATAACTAAGAGGTATATGATTGATACGTGACCCAATCTTAAGGCAGAAGGTAACTCGGTCACGCAGATCCAGTGGGTTACAACGACTCGATAAATGGCCTATTCAATACGAAAATATTTTTTAATTAATAGTTCCGCCTCTCGAGACGCAATGCTTCAAGAATTCTATGGAAAATGGAGAACGGAAGTGTCTGAATGGAGAACGGAATGTCTTAACACTAGCTTCCCAGATTATTTTTATATATACTGTACTATATACAGGATACAGAGTTAAGGTAAAATGAAAACATTTTTTCCTGAGATTAGCGCATTCAACCAAACAAACTACTCAGTTCTTTATAATTCGAGTTCTGGAAGCGTATAAAATTGTATATATCAAATATAAATAGAGAAAATCCAGTTTCCTTAAACCTAAGAAATAAGACTCCCGTACCTCAACTCAAGTACCTTATTATTTTAATAGGTGTTGTTGCCATGTTATAGTAAACGTGTAATTATAACAATTTATAATGTTAGGCAAAATTATAAAAGATCTTCACTGTGTTGGTATGTCGGTATGAGGATAAATTATCGGTTAGGAAAATGTTGTTTGTATTTTTTATTGGTTAAATTTTTTTATTGGTGTTGTTTATATATATTTTTATAAGTGATCCAGTCGTGGCGCAGTACAAGCGTGTGACTGTAAGCGTGACAGCTCGATTTCCACTTGAGGATATGAAATATTTATTATTTTCCTGTTTATAGCATGCACATAGTAAAGGAGGCAGAGGGAATCTATTGTTAAGACACTTCGTTCCCATTAAGAAGCTTCCGTTTCTCCCTTACTGCTGAATTCTAGAGAGACGATTCTAGACGCCTCACTTTGCCTCGTCACTAACGCGGAAAAATAAAAATATTAAATATTTCATTTCCTCGAATGTAAATCGAGCCCAAACTTGTCGAACTTAGAGTCACACACTCATGCCCACTTATTATAAAAATTACACAAAAACCATTGAATGTTGTCTATTTGTACTTTTAATAGTGTCAATATTTAGAAAGAAATCAAAACAAAACGTTTAGTAAAAAAATAATAAATGCATACCGGAAGTTGTAACATAATTAAAATTAATGTTTTCCAAAGTAACATACCGTTGTGGTTGAAGAACAAAACGAAATGTAAAAATATATTAAACATATGCAAAATTACAAACGGTTTGCCGCAAGTTCCCCAATTAGGCTGATTAAATTAATGATGTGCCACCCACGTTGTGTCCGGTGTTTTTTTTTTTAAATATTTTTTAATATATTTTTTTTTAATCAAAAATATGACTATAATTTTGCTTCCCATCGGCGTTTAGTTCCAGCACTCAACATATCTCTGCCTCTTTCCGTCGAATGTCTCGAAAATTCGGCAGAAAGTAGGGCACGGAGTATCTAAACACTATCTGGTGTTACCCTTACCTAGTTTTTCCCAATGTTTAAGCTGACAAGCCTTCCATTAAGTTTGTTCTTCACATAAACCTTTGAAATTATTTTTACTATTTTCCTTTACAAAATTTTTAAAATATTTTAATTTTCCCGCTATATCAAACTCAACGCGCAGTATCGAATACAGGTGAAAAGTATAGACCGGAATATAAGAAAAAATGTCATGTCGCTTTTACAGGAACTATTCTAATAAACCGAACTATATTCATTTCATACAGCGCAAAATTTGTATTCAATTTTTTTTACTGTATTGTAAAGTTCACATGACCGACTACTCCAATCGTGAACAGCGAATATAAAGTCAGATGAAAAAAAAGACATGTGGTGGCAATGCTTTCAGAGTTCGGCGGAAAGTGGGGAATGGAGTGTCATAACACTAGGATCCCTCTGCCTACTCTGCTGTGTGCGGAAGACAGCGTGACGCTGATAAAAAATATCTATGTAAAAAAATATAAACCTATCAATGAATATATCCTCATAAATTTTATTCATTTTCACGCCATTTTTAAGGCCAGTCGCAACACACGTGCACAAATGTATAACTATAAACGCGAGAGGGTGTAGGTTCGAGTCCCACCCGAGAAGTGTAGGCCGGTTGTCAAAAAGCAGCATAAACCGGCTTAAGCCAAGCAATGCATGCTTCGCCTACTCTATAATTTCTTTGTTGATACGGTTTTTTGAAATTCAAAACGCAAAAGCACTCCTATAATGCCCTTTTAGACTTAGAATTTACAGTAAATATTTAGGTTACTAACTTAAAAGAACATTTTATTTTTGTTATTGTTGTCAGCCATAAAGTTATATTTAGCCGACATTTAATCGGTTTCCATCACCAAAGTTAAAGTTAAGAAATGTAAAATGTAAATCGTTGTTTGTGTAACATTGCGTTTGCAAAACCGCCAGCAACTAGAAGCACTCTGCACGTTAAGTTTTCGTGAACAGTGGAATTCCAAATTAAGTGCACTTAATAAGGGAAATGGGAACGAAATAATTAATTTTATTTCTGAATTTCAAATTGTTTTCATTGATTTTTGTTGCGCTTGCGTCGTTGTATATGTATATTGGTATAGCTATTGGTGGTAGTTCGTGGAAGCTCAAATTTTAATGAAAGATTTTTACCAAAGGGATGTTATAAGTTTGAGATGTCTTAGTATCTTTGTAATTTTACGGAATCGTAGCCTCCAAACGAATGAACCGTTTCTGATGTTTTTAGTCAATATTCAAGATAATATCGTCAGCTCTTTTCTAGTATATGAAAATATTTAGGCACCCGTATTTAAGTCCAACCACTGCATCAACCAAAAATATTTTGTTCATATAGCAACCTTCACTTGATTTAGTGGTATCTGGATCTGTATGATATCTATCTCTTCACCAATTTACAATAGAGATATTGCCTTTGGGCCCATTGTAATGGCTTCAATTCAATGTTTTCATGGTTTTGAAGCAAAAAATATTTTTTTTGGAAAAAATATGAGAATTATTGTAAAACTTAACGTGTTTTTTTGATATTTTTTTATAATTAGTTATATTTTTTCAATTTCACCCCTTTAACATGCTGTATTGTGAGTTACGAAAATTTCTTACTTTCGTTTTTTTTTTTACTTACAGAATTTTGAATAAACGTATTTGAATATATTATGTAGAAACTTTATGTTAAGGGAGATCTGCGGTTGGAAAGCAATTTCAATTGAAAGCTGTTAATTCTGTCTTCATAGCGTTCACTATGACTTAGATTTTGAAACTTATAAACTTCAACTTCTGGTGGTGTGAATCAAGTATATGACCATATGAGTCGACTATAGGATGAAACACACTCGAAAAGTGATCAGTGAAGTATGGCGTGTTGAATGTTAGAATTTAACGACACGTTTAGCCTCGTTGCCAGAGCGAGGAAACGACATTATGATTTTTTTCATTTCCTCAAGTGAGAATCGAACCCACAACCTATCAAAAATAATAACTCAATAAAATATTCCTTAGTTTAAAGTTAAATAAGATAATTAGGGCAATATCAAGCCTTTTGCTTGTAATAATAACATATCCTTAACTAACATAACTCCAAACAAAATTAGTTAAGGTTCTTATATGTATTACAATTTTCAATATATTTTAATCAGCTCGACGCAGAGATGACTTTATAAGGCTTATGCTACTTAAAACTTATACACTTTGAAATTTAATATTGTATTAGATTATTAGCTATTATAATATTAATATTAAATGGAGTGTTAAAAGAGAAAAGGAACAACAAAGAATATAATATTATAACGTAGTGATAACGTATCCAAATGTTAGTGAATTCATATTTAGCATTAAATAAATGTCTTTACTTACTGCTTCTCACCCAATTACTTCCACTGGTTGGAAGAGTTCTATTATGTTTTTTATATTTGTGTGTATTGTATCTTAATATTTTGTTATTTGTACAATGCAGATTATATATATTTTTTGCTCTAGCTGGGAACTCGCCCTTGATAAATTCTTTTATTTTAATCTAAGAAGTTAAATTCCGCATTAAATTACAAAAATTAACAATGGAATCACCTAATAATATATTAACTTCATTTACCTTTTCAAAATTCAAAGAAAAGACGTGAAAATGGAACAAAAACGTCATTCTGTTACGATGATATTCGCTATAAAATAAATTTGAACTAGCATATATGTAATATTCAGGGCGCGCGTGACCGCAGTACGTGGGATTTATTTGTCTACGTGTTGGTTTATCTCGAGAGGATCAGTCGCAGGCGCGGAGAAGATCTCTTGATAAGTTTGAGTGTTCTAAGATTGCCCTTTTGTCTATTTGGATTTAAAATAGTAGGCAAATCTGATTATACGAAGTTGAATCCATATCTTTCAGGTTTACGCTACAATAGGTAACTGCTGTTTGTTAATTGTGATTAACGAGTACGCAGAGAGAACATAGTGCCAAGACACTTGTTCTTCACTTTTGAAACTTTAGACTGCACTGTGCCGTGCCTGAAAGTGGAAAATGAAGACAATTAATTTATCTCATAGGGAATCTGGAGTCATAGGGCAATATAAGGCTGTCAATGACGACAATAACGAAGTCAATTTTGTCATAGATACTCGAAAACCAAAAAAATGAGACTGTACATACATGGTGGAAAATTTACGTACTTATTAATTATTTACGGTGTTCAAAATATTTCTAGGGAATTTTCCAACAGGTGTGACCATTTTAGTTCATTGTCTCGAAACTTGTAATATGAGGATTGACTGTCTTTTCATTATTTATTAAAGAAATATGTTTTTTTTAAATGAATGTAATAAGATATTCTTCATTTCAATAACTGAAAGGATTCCCGGAGAATAGTATTTGATGTGCAATTCCAAGTGAATATATTAAAACAGGCCACCGTGATGCAGTGGTACAGAATCCGACTGTAAGCGCGATGGTTCTGGTATCGATCCTCATTCGGGGCAATTGGTTATGTTTTTATCATCACCACTTTGTATGAAACCACAGTTTTAACTACTATATAAAGACCTAAAACAATTAAAACAAATATATATTTTTTTATTATAACACCTTACAATAGTTACTGTTACTTCTTTGGACGATTTTTTTTATATACAATCGAAAGATTTTGACGATAGCTGACGAATAAAAATTAAACTCACTATGTAGCTTCCCTAAATTTCAAATCTCGATTCGCAGCAAAATAACATCAAAACCTCCCTCTCTACCGTATGCGATTGTTCTCACTTTTTGTAATGAATTCTTTAATTAGCACTGGATAGATGGTATAATTTTATTTTAGATATAGAGGATAGTTTCGAAACTACAAGGCCAAACTGTGAGCCCCGATTTTGTTATTATTAATTTTATAGAAATTGTCCCCGTATGGTAGCAAATTTAAAGACGTGTTCAAGTCAAAATTTTTAATGTAAATCGAACCTACAAACAGCGTTAGCAGTCTGGTCCTCAACATGTAAAATTCTACTTATTTAGAAAACGTATAAAAATTTGAACGCAGCGGGACTCGAACCCGCGCCTCCTGGAAACCGACCAGGACCCTGGACCCGTGTTAATAGCGTAACTTAGTAAATAACGCAGTTGCTCCGACCGCCTTTTGAACATAGCAAATAAGGATAAAGATAAATTAATTTTATTTGGTAAGGAAAAATTTAAATGACCTCATTTTCCAAAACCAATATAAAAGGAAACTGTTAAAAATATTGTTTTTAATATATTTTATTAAAAAATAGATATATTTTTTATATTCAAACTAGTTTATGAGATGGGCTCGTTCAACCGAAGAAACTTCAGCTTTATAATGTTAGTATAGATATATGTACGTCTGGAAAGAGAATTAAACCCATGATCTATAATTTTAGATCCTAGTCTTGGTGCAGGGGCACAAAGTGTGAGTGGTTGTGGGTTCGATCCCCACTCGAGGAAGTGAGATATTTATTTATATTACAATATTAATTTTAATTTCTTCGCTCTGGTGACGCGTGTAGTAGTAGTAGTAAGTAAAGCGTGGCGTTGAGTCCTGCCATTCAACATGCAATGCCTCCAGAACTCGGCGGAAAGTGGGGAATGGAGTGTCTTAACACTAGGTTCCCTCTGCCTACCCTGCTGTGTGCGGGATACAGCTTGAAGGTGATTTAATATAATCTATAATTTTTAAATAAGGATTGTTAATCTCTGAGAATTGTTAATATAATAAAATAAACACGACACGTTAAACCACACGAGGACTGTGTTCTATAAAAATATTTTAAAATATATGAAGAATATTTAAAAATTAAAATGGAATAATACTACGACATACATAGGAAAAAAACGTTCTACTCGTTTTTCATCGGTGAATTATTTTATATACATATATGTCATCTTAAAAGCGAGATATATAAATAAAAAAGTTTAATTTTTTATTGTTATATTTGAACTTTTTCATTAATTATATATACATTTTACAGTTCAGCTGAACTAATCTTAGTGTTAAAAACGGTCTTGATCTGGTTTAAAAGACAACTTAATAATGTCATTTGTTTACGCACAAGGACAATAAACAAAATTTTCAATGTTTTAAAACAAAAAAAAAACCAGACGTTCGGCGAAAACCAGACGGTAATGAATTCCGACACTCAATGGCGGAATTCAACACCGCGCTTTGCCTCGTTAGCAGAGCGAGAGAGCGCATACAGTCGACTGGCCTTATGAACATATTATATATATAGAATTATTTTTTACTACTTATGAGCTTATCTCATTATAGTACTAAACAGTGTATCGTAGAGCATTCCGCGAAGTAACCCTCACGTAATATAAATCCGGGTAACGCGTCCTGAATACGAATGCTGTCCTTTGATCCAAGTATTGTGTAAAAGATTATCTTGGAGTGAATCTTCTTTGTTGGTTATGGAGAGATTAGAGGCAATTTTCTCTGCTCTTTTCCTTTTTACATGTAATATATACAAGCGCTAAAGTAGCACAATCGATAGGAAGGAAAAAATCCTTTAAATACGTAGGTTATATATACATTATTGGTCTTTTGCCATTAGTAGAATTCCGTCCGTTGTAGCGCCGAGTCAAAAGTCTATAACTGTAAACGCAGTGATTGTGAGTTCAATTTCCACTCGGAGGAATGAATTATAATTTATTGATATTTTCATTCCTTCGCTCCGGTGACAAAGCAAAAGTATGGCGTTGAGCCGCAAATCAATACCTCGTAGAATTGAAGAAAATGAAATGAAGTGTAATAATACTAGGTTCCCTCTGCCTACTCTGCTATACGCTGAATGCAGTATAAAGTTACAAAAAAGTAAGTAAGATCGAAGACGCCATCGTTTTTGATTTTCTAGAGTATTTTATGGCAAATTATTTGGAGTTTTACAGAAAACAAATTATAATTAAAAATTTAATCTATTGTATTATTTGAAGCTTTGTCTAACAAAAGAAAGGAAAATGAAAAAAATCCTAAATTTTCATCAAAAATATAATTTTCAAGTGCTTTAAATTGAAAATGAATTGATAATACTTATCAATTTAATTATTATAAAATCACAAAGTTCAATTTCACGGAAGCAAATTGAAAATTTACGCGAGTTACTTTACTTACACGTACTTCAAAAATAAATTCTCTTCGAAAAAAATCCAAAGCTATATAACATATGAAAGAATTTGGTCCAGTAAAAGCTTTCTACTAGAGCTACACACGTTCCTCGCGTGTCCTCTCTTCGGAACACATGTTTGTAAGCACGTACAAGCACTTAAAGTGTATTCCGAACGTTAGTATTGATTTATGATCGTTGAGAATTCTAAATTCCGAAATGTTGACTTAAAACCACATTAACTTGTATAATAACTTAAAAAAAGTATATTAAATTCATCACAACTACGGACTGTTCTCATGTTTTAAAAATATTTCTCCAACAACATGAAATGTGCTTTTATTTTCTTATTTTTAATTAAGCACATGTTATTTTATTGTTTACGTTACTGTTAATATTATCTATTAATATTATCACGATTTGTTTTATAAAAGAAATCGAATACGAAGTGTGATTGTAAAACCGACTGGTTGTGGGTTCGATCCCCACTCGAGAAGATGAAATGTTTACTTAAATTTATATTTCCATTTCTTCGCTCTGGTGTCGAGGCTAAGCGCGGTGTTAAGTTCTGCCACTCAATACGCAATGCCTCCAGAATTCGGTAGAAAGTAGGGAACGAAGTATCTCAACACTAGGTTCCCTCTGCCTACTCTGTTGCGTGCGGTGCGGAAACGTGAAGCTGATTTAATTATTTTTTTACCTCCATGTATAAATGAGACATAGATAGGACTTTTGAGTGATCGATTTCCACCCGGGGTAACAAATTTCTTGTTCTGGAAACAAGACAAAACGCGGTTTAGAGTTCCCCTATTCAACAGGCAATGTCTCGATTAAAATTGGATCATGCGTGGGGAATGAAATATATTACCAGTAAGCTTATTCTGCTACAAGTAGGATAAAACGTTAAAGCTAAAATATTAACAAAAACAAAAAAAATATGTATTTTGAATGAAAATATTCCAGGTAAATTAACAAAAACTTATCAGACGGCGATGAAACAACTAAGTATAACATTTTATAAGCAATTATTTTGGCAAAGCGTCTTATCTACTTACAGACAAGTGTCTTTTCTTGTTTGTTTTTACTTTATGCTGAAAATTTAAAGAATAAAATAGGGGAGTTATTGCGGAAGTCTAACTTACTATTGCCAATTGCAGTTTTTATTTCGAACAGCCATTTTTTATAAGAAAACAATAAATAAGGTCAAAATCGAAGTAGAGGTTTTATGACTTAAGGTTTTATGACGATTACATGGCTTAAACTTCTTGGTGCATTGGTATAACGTATTGATTCAAAATTGATAGAAAAATAGAATCCTTATAGTGACCTCGTAGACTGTCTGTCAAGACGTTTATCTTGAGATCGCACGAAGTTCTCAAACGTAAGTCAGCACAATCGAAAGATGGCAGCACTTGTGCATCGTTTTTGCTGCATTTTGCTTGAAATTCATCGCGTAATAAAAAGCTATAGGCCCTCGGGATAACCCGTGGACCTACAGTTATAAAAATAGTTACAATAACACGATGTCAGAACTTACAATACAAACATACAAAAATCCGATAAGAGAAAATATATATATATATTTCTTAAAAAGAAAATACCCCGCAAATTTTAGTGGTAGATACAGCGTGACAGCTTCATTTTATTCTTTTATAATACTGGCTTATCTTATTTTTATACATTTTTTCCAATTCTTATACATACTAGTATACTTAGAAACAGACTACTGCCACCTACTCAATATACATTCATATGAAATAATTCAAGAACGCTGGGTCCTACAAAAATGTATGGAAACAGAAAGGCTTAGAGGAAAAATATGATATGTATGAAATATCATCGTCAGTATGCCCCGTTTGGGAATGATTGGAGCGCTTTATTAACTTTGGCATAACGTACAGCTCATAGCTTACGTTTCTTGATAGCGGATTTTCTCATACATGATTGTGTTTCGTTTGAATTACTATACAATATTTTCCTTTTCAACCGACTTAAAAAAGAGAAAGTTATTAGTTTGTCATATGTATATGTATGTATGTGATATTTTTGGCATTGGCTATGTTATTTCGACTCCCCTTTGGGAGTAGAGCCGTACTTAAAAGCTATTTTACTATTGTAATTAAAGTCATTATTTTAATCGGGATGCTTTTTGTACGAAATATAATAAATTTATGACATTTTGGTTCACCATGTATTTCTCGCAAATAAGACAGAGAGAACAGGGCGCCAAACGCTATAAGACACTCTGTTTTCCACTTTGAGTGGAGGATGTTAACTCAACACAATAAAAAAAATATTTTTTTCCCTGAGCCTTTCCTGAGGGAATCTAACGCACAACCATTACGTTTACAGTCAAACGCTGCCACTATGACCTCAACATATTAAACAGGGACTGATTAAGCATTTCGGTTACTATTTGGTTAATGTGGTTGTTAGTAACTTTGATTCCTAATCACGAATGCTACCCTCGTCTAAGCAACAAATTAATTGTTCTGCGGCTGAGTATTACATGTGGATATCTATTATGTTATTTATTATTTTATTTTTAATAACATTTTTCATGAGAAAATAAAAGTTATGTATTCGATTCTCGCTCGAAGAAATACTCGTTATTAAATATATATTTTAATGTTATTCCATTTTCCCGCTCTGGAGAGACAAAATGTGGCATTGAGTTTCGCAAATCAACACGCAATTTCTCTGATCGTGTAAAAAGAAGAGAACGGAATATCTTGAAATATAAAAGAGAAAAAAATATACAGATACGCATATTAAAGAAATATTATTGTTAGTTATATACTAGGCAGGACACTAAATATATAGAACATTATAGTTAATAAATAAACCTTAATATATGAGAACACTACACAATCCGCTCTCTAGAACCTCTCTTAATTTAAATCAAATGTGGTCAGTTGCCACACTTGTGTACATAACGTAATTTACAAACTTCTGCAATTAACACTGAGTTTATGAGATTCGTTGGATAATACACATATACAGTAAATATTTATATTTAATATAATGTAACTTTATCATTGATGATATATGTATAACAATTTTCAGTTGATAGTGGGTTCATATCCAACTGAAGAAAAAAATAATATACGAGTAGTAAACATTTTTCAATTTCATGATAAAGTGTAGTGATCCAAGTCTATATACAATGTCAACAACGAGATAATGAAGTCTTCCTTTACTTGCACTTCAATTTACAATATACCTACCTATCTTTGTGTCAAAGTGCGAAGCCACCTTGTATATTATACTAGTAGCCAAACGATATGTCGTTTGTGTGTTCTATGAAATGCAAAAACCCAATTATTCTCGTTCCTACGAATACGAATTGAGGCCAATTGTGGCGCAGTGGCACGAAGTGTGACTGTTAAACCGACTGGTTGTGGGTGCGATCCCCACTCGAGGACATGAAATATTTACTTAAATTTATATTTTAATTTCTTTAAGAGCGGCGTTGAGTTCTGCCACTCAACACGCAATGCCTCCAGAATTCGGCAGAAAGTGGGGAACGGAGTGTCTTAACACTAGGTTCCCTCTGTCTCTGTATGCGGGATACAGCGTGAAGCTGATAAAACCTATAACAGTTGTCATAAACTTAAAACACATATCTGATATAACTTGAATTGACAATTGTATTTTTATGGCTTAATATGTATTAAGTATTTGCATGCGTACAATTTAGTTGTATAGTGTAGAGTTCTGTTGCGAAACAATCAAAACTTTAGAAATATACAGGTAAGGAAAAATATTTTTTCGTATATTATTTATGTTGTCATTTTCCCACTCCGGTAAGAAGACAAAGCGCGGCATTGACGTCCACCGCTTAACATGCACAGTATTAAAAAATCGGGTTGAATAAGGGGAAAGAAATGTCTTAATACTCATATTGTTGTTGTCTTGTTTTGTTTAAAAAAAATATATATATATACATTTTCCAAAATAGTTTTCTTCATTCAGTGTGGAATAACACTTTAAAAAATAAAAAAAACAATTACTGATAATTTATAACATAAATGATTTACAGAACCACAGATGTTACCACTAAACACCCACACACGTACAAACCATTTCTCTATATATAATATCAAGAAAAATAAAAACATATACACTCCGTTCCCGAGTATCCCATAAAACGTATAAAACGTAACATGACGATGTACGCGCATGAAATATAATGTGATCGTTTAATTTGCATAATTTTTTTAACGGCAGTGCAAATAAAGATCAAAAGAGAAAGATTGTATCGGAAGATAATTGATTTGGTGGTAATGTATTTTTTAATAAAAACAAAAGGTGCAGGTTCAATTAAATCATATATTTTTATTTAAAATAACTTAGGTTCGCGCGGAATCTCTAGGGGTCACGGTCACTGCATACGGCAGCCTGTTCATACATGCCCTTATGTTTTTTATGTGACTCGCCCTACCTCTCTTACTGCTCACTTTTCCATCACAAATCCTTTTTGTCATTCTTTCATCACTCATTCGTTCGACGTGCCTTCTTCTCGCTAGTACCTGCCATTTTTTATGTTTGTATTTGTGTTAATATTTTATCTGATTGCACCTGATTTTTTATTAGAAATTTGATGAGTTTTGAAATATTTTGATCCTCTCTATTAAGTATACTTATGTATATAAATAGATGTTTTTAATATCCTGATCTGGCTAAGCATAGTCGGTAGTCTTGTACATATTGCTTAACATCATCCATTTAATCGTAATGATCGTGTCATCATTTCGTCGTAATGTCTATATTAACAACTGAAAATATATAAAATTACATACCGTCTACTTATTTCTACTTGTCTACACCATAAAACTTAAAATATAATAATTTTGATGTATAGTAAATATTTCACGAGTCATTTTAAATATTCTAATACTTTCAAAATAAATTAAATTAAATTAGCTTCACACTGTATCCCGCACACAGCAGGGTAGGCAGAGGGAACCTAGTGTTAAGACACTCCATTCCCCACTTTCTGCCGAATTCTGGAGGCATTGCGTGTTGAGTGGCAGAACTCAAGGCCGCCCTTAACCTCGACACCAGAGCAAAGAATTAGAAATATAAATTAAAGTAAATATTTCATCTCCTCGAGTGGGGATCGAACCCACAACCACTCGATTTTACAGTCACACTTCGTGCCACTGCGCCACGACTGGCCTCCTCTAATTCTAATACTTTCTTTTCTTTATAATAAATTCTAAGTGACTAGGGCGCTGGGACGGTATCTACTGCTACTTCAAAATTGTTATATGTTTTGTAGTTATCTAAAAATATCTAAATTCAATAAAAAAAAACCTTTATTTTAAGACTTTAAAATCAACAACTACTTCGAACATTTTTTACGTTAATAAGAAAAAAGTGAACAACATAAACTACTAATTTCCTTAACAATTATAGATTATTACCATAAAATAAATGATTCTATATATTCCCATAGCTCTCCTTACATACAAACGTCGTTTTCGTTTGGTATTCACTGCGGCTCATCCAATTTTAAGATAAGATCGCATATGATGACATCTCATTATCACTGCTTCCTTGCGGTCTATATGGAGCTAATAACATAATATTTTTATTCTTAAAAAAAGTATTTTTTTAAATATTTAATTTAAATTATTCATTTCTCTATTTTTATTTTCTTTATTTCTTAATAATGTATGTATATTAGTAACTATGAATAATGTTTTAAAATATATGTGGACGGAACGTGCGACTCATGCGATAGTTATGGATTCTATTCCTATATTAAGGTATATTTACATTTTTTTTCATTTATGAAGAGGTCTAATAAGATGAACGCCGAGTTATGTTTCGTATAGTATTTATGGTTAGTCAAATGTAAAAATGCGTTTTTATAATTTCTTTTTCCTATGATATAGGAGACCATCGTGGCGCCGCGGCACAGCACTTGGTTGTAAACGCGACAGTTGTGAATTCGATTCCTGTACAGAAGAATCAATTATTTTGATTTCCTCGAGTTTCGCCACTCAACTAAAAACAAAAACAAAAATTGCAAGGAAAGGGGGTAATGGATGTCATAACACTCCTTTACCCACTAGTTTCCTTTGCATAACCTGATGTATGCGAGATACAACGTGAAGTTAAAAAATATATTTGTCTGTTTTGAAAGTAAAAATATCAGAAATGTTAAAATGTATTTTTATATAAATGATTAAAAAAAAGTCTCGCTGAGTTTCTTGCGTCGGTTCTTTCAAGTCGGAGTCATTTTCAACATTTGACGTTGACTTTTTATTTTTGAAAAAAATTATGTGACTTTGACTTTAATAGAAGATTAGAAGAGTTTGAGAAGACAAAGATACTTTATCTACCATCCACCTTATGCGATACTTTATATATTTATGTTTTTGTATTATTTTCAATATTAAAATGTTTTTATTGTCAGCGACCAATAAATATAACAAAATAAAAAATATATATTTCAAATAATGGAGAGTGACGTATACACATAAAAGCACCACATTTGTATTCCACTTCATACGGTACAAATAGTCAAATTACATCCTCACTTTGTGGATACTTTGTCTTTACTAAGTTAAAAATTCTTGCAAGTTGTTCCTAGAGTGCTCACAATGTATTCTAACTTGGTTTTAAACTTAGTGAAATTTGGGGATTTTTCAACGAGTCTTTCATAAACCAAAAAAAAATATTACATTCATCCATGTAGAATTTTTTTTAGGTTCACGCTGTATCTGACCCCGGCTACCTGGGAATCTAGAGTTAAGACATTCCGTTCCTCACTTTCCACAAAATTCTTCTTGTAGTTTTAATTAGTGGAGCTCAACGCTTTTTCCACGCTCTCGTATCGATTTTTTTACGTTTTATTTGTTTGGATTTATGGAGTGGAAATCGAATGAACAATCGCGTTTACTATCACGCACTTGTGGCTGTGCGCCACTGCGGCTTCACAGAATATTAGATATCTTACGAAACATACATATTTGGATATTTTTAGTAGTGAGCTAATTAATAACATAAGCTTTTGATCAATTTTAGAGCAAATCAGTTTCAATCAGTCATTTCATCATTTAGTACCTAAGAGCCTTGGGTTCCAGTCCTGCTGAATTATTTGAAAAATGTTTAAATATATTTTTTATTACAACACATAGTATATTTAATCATGAAAATTAATTAATAAGTTTAATAGATAAAAATAAAAATAAGTTATGAAAAATAAAGTTAAAATAAGCTAAATGTGACCGTTTTTTGCCATAAGCAGTTTCTGAGGATATTGAAGAACTTATAAACGAAAACAGAACGAAATATTCAATATCTTTATTTCCTCGCTGTGGTAACGGGACAAAACGCGGCGTTAAGTTCCGCCACTCTACACGCAATGCGTTCAGAATTTGGCAGATAATGGGGACGAAGTGTCTCATCGCAATGTTCCCAATTTCCTTCTGCTTACCCTGCTATGTACGGAATACAGCGTGAAGCTATAGAAAAATATCTAGCTTATTACATATTATACGTAAACGTATTATTTATTATCAATAAGGGCATAGCCAGGTGCGTTGAAAATCAGTCATAATTCAATTTAACGAGGACGCGGACAAATATTGCTTCCAATATGTTTGATTAATCGACGGTTGTATGGCCCATACAATAATGATAGCATTAATATCCAACGATATTAGCGCGTTTAGGATCTAAACGTAAATTAAATTTATACTGTTTAATTAATCAGATGGGATGTGTATGATATAAAGTGTATGTACGGTACTGGATTTGGTTTTTAGGGATATATTTTTTTTTATATTTTTTAACTTAGCTACATCACACATGTAGTAGAGTAGGATAGTGGATTCAATTGTTACTCGAGGGATTTAATTTTTTTCATGTCCTTGCTTCGGTGACAAAATAAAGAGCAGCGTTAAGTTCCACCAATTGACACACAACATCTTGAAAATTGAGCAATTCGTTATAAACAGAATGTCATGTTAGGTACCTTTTACTTTCACTTTTATATGCGGGATTCAATACGAATATATTATATTAAAAAACTCTTTAATTAAAATTCCTTCACTTAACACGCACACTCACGGAAATTTGGCAGGAAAAGTAGAACGTAGTGTCTTAGCAATAAGTACTCTGCGTACACAGTTATGCGGAGAAAAGTGTAAAGCGTAAAACGCATAAATAAACAATTATATAGAGAACACTTAAAATGAAAAAAAAAACAATTTGGACTAGAATTACATTCTTGTGGGAAACTTTGGTCCACCATTAATAATATTAGTTTACTATTTGATTTTGACTGTTCCTTAAATAATAGCAGATTTCATTCTATTTGATGAATATATCCCTGATTTCGTGTAAATAGTACAATAGAGCTATAAGTTGTATGAGACTAAACTATGACGATATGACATGGGTACCTTCAAACAGCGCGTCTATCTCCACCTTAAGGGCCGGCAACGCACCTGTAGCTCCTCTGGTGTTGCACGGGGTTGTGGGCGGCGGTAATCACTTACCATCAGGTGACCCGAACGCTCGTTTGACTTGTCCTTTTCCATAAAAAAAAAACTGAATTGATTAACTTGTTTTTTGAAAAGTTCCAAACTTCAGGTCTTTAGCTCAAAAATATCTTATTATTATGGTTATTTAATCTATGATTGTACAGATTAAGCCACATGAGTCGCAAAAGGTTAAGTTACTTTACATACATATACTATTGTGTAGCAGTAAGTCTCTACCATTTTAACATTAGGGTAAAATAACTGAATAACTTAAGAATCCTTGTAGTCGCTTGAAAATTATGCTAAGACATCTTACACGGTAAGCTTTATGGGAAGTTGTGGGCTTTAATATATATATAACGTAGCAAGTGAGACGTGACGAATATATGGAGGGACCTTTGAAAGTTGAAATATATAGTTATAGCTATTATAAGTTGAAATATATAGTTATAGTATAATGAAGCTTAGTATGTAGGTAGTCGTGGCCCATTGGGCCCCGTGGCAGACACGCGACTGGTTGTGAGTTCGAACCTCAATCGGGGAAATCGTCAGATTTAAATTATTTTCATATCTCCGCTCTATAAACGTATTTTTGCAAGTACCCGTCTCAACCTTACAACTCTCGCGTCTACCACACTGTAATAAACCAATATCGATTTTGAGCATTGCAATGCAATAAAAAGAACTACCAAAGTGTTGGTACAACGCCAAGAGACAAGATAACATTTCGAACAGTAATGGAAGTAAGGACATATTGGTGCTATGTTATAATAATATTTTGCTTAATAGTAAAAAATATCATTTTTTTATTTGAGAGAATATTAAGCTCTATATATGTTTTAGAAAAAAAAATAAGACACGCAGTTTTTATTTTACTTGTTTATTTTTTATCACCGGGCACCAAAATATCTAACTAATAGTGAAAGTACACTAAGTTGGAAATATTATAATAAAACTTACGTCGATTATGTATATGAAAAATATAATAAAAAAGAAAATTCGGTTAACATTCTTACAAATCTGTCTGTCAGTCTGTTCGTTTGTTCTCCAATCATCAATCCCCAACCATCAATTTCTGGACAGAAATGGGTATATTTTTGTATGATGACAACTTAGGGTTTGGAAATACATCTTTTTTACATTTCATCCCGACTTCATTGAAGTTTCCTTAAAAGAACCGAAGAAGACAAATGGCAAGCCTAAAGCAAGATATAAGATGGTTATGATTAATATTAAGTTTTAATTATGTCAGATAATCGAATTACGTCAATTACTCGCAAATGAAGCTAAATAACATAATTTTAATTAAAATTAAAACATTTCATTTAATCACACTTTAAAGAAGTACATAAAATTAATAGTATTTTAATCTACACACAAATATTATTTTAAACGACAACTGATATGATGTTGATATTGGTGATATTAAAAAATAATATAGAGGATATATCTATGTACGTATTTGTCGGGACTAGCTCAAATGGTGATTTAAACAATAAAAACTAAATATATTTGGAAAACAAATTATGATTGTGAGTTCACAGTTTATAAACGTTGATATAGTGTTTAGATGACGATTTTTATAATTGATATGTACTGTAACTGACATTCCACTCCACACTCGATAAGATAGGTATATAAATAAGCATCAAACATCGTTATGTAAAAATTATATAATTAATAATTTAAATATTTCAGTATGGCTCGTGACTCGACTAATTAAAAACTCTAATTCATTGTGATGATAATCGCCTGAAAAAAACAACAAAAACAAAAAAGAACCAAAGTATTGTTCCCCTTACTAAGATCTACAAAAAACGGATAGCATTGTCGTATCTCTTAAAGGCAACGTATAGTAAGCATATACTTATTCAAGTTGTAATGGTAAAAATTAAAAACAACATATAGAATAAAAAGGTAAAATATAAAGACGTTCAGATGGTACGAAAATGTTGTTTTATTAATCGTTTGAAAATAGGTAATGATTTTGCCAAAGCTCAAAGGTAAATCATTCCAGAGTCGGGAAGCTGTAATTGTAAAGGAATTGCTAAATAAGGAAGAGGAATGTGAGGGAATTTTCAATGTTAATTTTAATTTGAGCGCAAATGTCGGGAATGAGATTGCTCCAAAAAATTCAAACGCTCTTTTAGATAAGATAGGGTCAATGGATCGAGCAGTAGGTACACGGTAAAGAAGATGGAGAATATTTTACGATACGTTCTATAAATGTAAACAATTTATTCTCAGAAATTCTGAATATTTAGAAGTACAGATTATAATGCTAAATATAAGCAAGAAGAGATTGTTAAAACATTTTTTTTATATATAATACTGTATGTATTTTCTAAAAAGTACTGTATGTATGTTTGGTGATTGTCTGTGGTTTAGCATATATTTTCGCATTAGTGATTTTACAATGATTCAAAAATTTTGGCGAAAAGTGGGGAAAAGAAATGTTAATGGGGAACGGAGTGTCTCAACACTAAGTTTCCTGGTTCGCTCTGCGCTGTGCGTGGTGGGCAAAAACAAGAAAACAATGATTTGCCAACGGTAGATAACTGTGTAGGGTGATGATGAGATTCACCATGGAGATATCTATTGGTGTGCGGGGGTACTGTGTTGCCTAATGTGCTATAAATATTTGATACGACTAAAACATCAAAGAAAGCTAAGAAATTATTAGCCTGTATTCTATTGTGAATCGAATATTGTTATTGATAGAATTGAGGTGGTTCAGGAATATATAAATATTGTCCGTAGTAAAATTATGAAAGTGCCATCTACGTACCTTATATATCCATCATCAGCATCACGTTTTACAGTTAGATGCTATCAAATCAAAGTTATTTTTGCTTTACTTGGCACCGACCACATAAAATATACGAAACACGTGAACCAAACTATCCCAGGAGCCGTTCAATCATCATCATTATTGATTCCACAACTTCTATCTCTTCTAATTCAATATTAGTTAACAAAATTTAAGTGTATTACAAATTCGAGACCGACTCCCTGTTGACAAAGGGATCGGGAGCCAAGGACGCTAATCCATTACTACGGAACACCCTATTAGCATATACAAGATATAATTACTTGAATTTGTAATCGATTTTTATAACCAATTTTAGTTATGGGCACTGCTAATAGTAGTTCTGTTTTACTATATCTTCACTGAAGCAAATGTTTTGAAGTACAATAATTTCACATTCATACGTTACGTATTTTTTGTCGCACATAACAGGGTAAGCAGAAGAAACATGGGAACCTAGTGTTAAGGCACTCCCTCCTCATTAAGACTTCCGTTTCCCGGATGTTGCACCCGAGGCACTACGCCACTTTGTGGGGGGGGCCCCATCTAATGGAATGCGAGTCACCGTCTGCCAAGTAATCAATTTGAAACTATTGTTAGTTAGTTTCATTCAATAGCCCAGTAGCCAGTCCATCCAAATTGCATTTCATAGTCCTAGTTTATATTTTCACATTTTCCACAGTTCCTACGCATGAACTGGCGAACATCTCTGGGCATTTACCTGTGCTTACCCAGAGATGGATCCCGGCTACTACATACATACAAATATAAATACATACTTACATACTTACTAAAATAATACAGGTAACATTGTTCTATTTAGTATTGTTTAAGAATATCCTTAAAAATAATACTATTTTAAAACGAATTTTAAAATAATAGTATTTTTAAAATAATATACTTTCATTTCATAGTTACAGCTCGACCTAATAAAAACGTATTGACAAGGCCACCGACACTCAGGTATAAAATTGACCATATCAGATAAAGAGAGGAGCATTATCGTCACTCTTCTTTTGAATATTACTTAAATACATTTATAATACATTAAAGGAGCCAAAGATGGTAATTACAATAAATCTTGTAGACCATTAGTATTTTCGCACGTAGTATTTAAATATCCTTTCTTAAGTTTTTTTCTTTACGCTTTATCCTGCTTGTAGTAAGATAGACAGTGTTACCGTAGTGATACGACACTCCATCTCCGACTTTCCAAATTAACTTTTTTTTTCTTTTGATGTATAGAATACGAAAAACTATATATCTATAATTTTATACATTAATTAAATCGTATTTTAAGTATTTTTGAACTAGTCGTAGAATTGACTTGATTTTGTTTACAAAAATTGTCATATTCGATAGAAAAATGCTTGATGAATTTGTCTAGATAAATCATAAGTGTGCGCACACTGTATCATTGAGAAGTTGCAAGCACTACGCGGCTGTTTGAGAAGGTATCATTTCACATTGGAAAATAAATATTTTGTAATCATACATTCTGGAGTTTTTTCTCCTTCTTCCTGGCATTAATCCAGGCTTTTTCAGCCAGGGTCTGCCTTACTGCTTAACCTACTCCACGTTGCACGGACATTTTGGAAATTTTTATATCATCATGTAAAAATAGTAATTTACAAACAATATTTAACAACGAAACAATGAAAAAAAATGGTTAAAGAAAAATTGACAATTATGTCAAAGAACATACTTAAATGGATAAAAAAGTAATCTATTTCATTGTATCAAGAAAGCCTTTATCATCCACAACCCCCTCTATCTTTTAGTGTTAGTCCAATAATAATCGGTTCAGCTGGTCCAGAGATCAGCCAGCGTAAACAGAAAAACAAACAGACAGAAATGTTAATATTATTTATTTTCGTTTTGGTATCGTGTAAATTTTATTTATATGTATAGATGTATGATGTTTTTATACTATTTCAATATTAAGAGTTTACCTAGTACTAGAAATAAAATTATAATTTCATATATAACCATATATACCAGTCGCGTGTGTAAACAATGTTAGTGATTTATATCCAAATGCCACGTGGCCTCATCAATATTCAAAGAAAACTTCTCCTATAGGAAGATCTCTTGAAATAACGCAAGAGGCGCAAAACTGTAGAGAACACTCGACGGGTCCACTCAGATTGAAGCAAATATTTAATTCAAATAAAGAGGCCCGAGCAGCTGGATTAAAATTTTAAGAAATTATGGTAGTATAAACATACTTTATTGTTCTATTTTATATGAGTGTTTAAATTGTTTTTTTTTTTGTGTATAAATAAAATATATAAAGAAATACAATTGCTACAAGTAATTCCGTAAAATGTGTTGTTATATCTACATAATGGTTTTGGTATTTTTTCTAGCATTTTGGTTCAAATCCTGCTTGGCTTTTAAGTTTAAAAATTTCTCAATCTTCAAACTATGAATACTTTATTATTCAAATGAGTAATGTAAAATTGATGTTAAGGGGACAACAGCGTAATACATCGATTGGCACTTTGCCTTTGCATTTGAAGGAATAAATACGCATACGCACTTACGCATATACCATAAAAATAATTGAGACCGTCGTAGTGCAGTGGATAGTCATCTGAATTTGGATGGAGACTTTTTTTTTCATTTATTTTTGTACCACACAAGAAATATGTATAAATATAAATATATATATATATATATATATATATATATATATATATATATATATATATATAGTGGCATTAGATATCAGGTGCGATATCTACTTAATGTCACTAATACGGCAAAGTTAAATAAAAGCTTGAAAAAAAGAATAAAAATATATTTTGGTACTATCTAGTACCTGTAAAAGTCTCATCAATATTTTCATTTCATTTTCGTTTCAGTTCAAAGTTTAAATGAGAGCGCAGCGACACAAAACGGCCGTCATATTTCTTTGTAAAAACGAAATATTAATTTGAAATGTTTCATCGAAAATCTTTGTGAAGCATTCGATGCAGAGGGTTATAAATAACAGTTTTTTTTTTATTACAAGTAAATTTAACTTTTGACCTTTTTTTTTGGTACAGTAGAAAAATACTACTTTTTACCACCTATTTACTGTATTAGCGTGATATTCTTAATATATTATATAGTAAGTTATCAATTAAGAAAGTTTAATGCTGAATGGATTTTATCAATATTTTCAGGATTTAAGGTATGAAAAGAAAGGAGAAAGGAGTTTCTGGACACACCCTAACCTAAAAAAAAATCTAATCCAAACTTACATATAGCGCTAATTTACTTTAAAACAAAAAAAAATAGCTTCAACCAAAAAAAATAGCTCAAACCTATGGACAATGGACAAAATATGGAGAAAAAATATGGACTTTGTTAACCGTTTTTCGCTCAATTTGCGTCAATGCGTGTTAAATGACGCAACTAGATGCCGCGTGTACATATCTTGTTACCAGAGCAGGAAAATGAAAATAATTCATTCCCTCTGACTGGAAATCGACTCTACTACCACGTACACGTCACGTATACAGTCAGACGCTATACCGCTGCATCACAGCGGCCTCAATTTGAAACTAATCAACGTCATAATTAACCAATAAGTTAAAATCATTTAACCGTAAAATATATTTATTAGTTAATTTAACCGAGACAGATCCCCGTCTGTTTCTTAATGATCTTTAGCTTCGTACTTAAACACTCGAGTGCACTTTATTTCATCGATAACTGAGTTGCTCTTTGAAATGTCTTCAGTTTAGATGTAATTATGCCAACGAACTGAAGAAACTCATTAAGAAATCTTAACCAATACAAAATAATATAATAGTTTTTTTTAACTTTACGCTGTATCTCGTACATGACAGTGTTGCCTGAGGGAACCTGGGAATCTAGAGTTAAGACATTCCGTTCCCATTAAGACACTCGTTCTCCACTCTCCTCCAATTTATTTACATATTACGTAAGAATAATATATGTATAATAAGAGTTATTCTAAGCTAAATTTAAAATAAGCTGTATAATAAAAGGTAGAACTATATTTTTATAATAGCTTAGAAAGCTTTATAAGAGGAGTGTTTCTAATAAAAAGATAAGATAGATGTCAAACTACGACACACACAATATTTCTGATATGTATGTTGACTTTAGCACACTTAAGTGATAATATATAAACGTCGTTTCAAATGAAACTTTAAAAAACTTCAATAAAAATAATAATTAAACAAGAAGATTGACAATTGATACACAAACATAAGAATGAAATATTTAATATTTTTCCTTCTTCGTTCTGGTGACGGAGCAAAGCCCGGCGTTGAGTTCCGATCAACACTCAACACTTGGTCTTTACACTTGGTTCCCAGGTTCCCTCTGCCTAACTTGCTATATGCTGGATAAAGCGTAAAAAAATATATAAGAAAGTAACTGGTATATATAAATACAACGTATATATTGGTATATATGATGTGGATATCTAAGTCACAAGTTTATATTGGACCCGACGGTCAGCAAGTTAAAAGTTGGTAACTCAAGTACTTGAAGCGGTCAGGTTGCCCTTCATATGTATATATATATATATATATATATATATATATATATATATATATATATATATATATATATATATATATATATATATACATATATTGTATATCTATTTATTTTTTTATTTTATGACTTGTAATATGATCTTTATCTTTTCTTTTAGCTCATCCTAATATTGAGTTCTGCCACTCAACACACAATGCCTGAATTCGGCAGAAAGTGGGGAACGGAGTGTCTTAACTTAACTAGGTTCCCTCTGCCTACAATGCTGTGTGCGGGATACAGCGTGAAGCTGAATATATTAATTAGGTTCCCTCAAATAGTCCCCTATATTTATTTGTATCTGAAAATGTTATTTAGATTGTACAAGTGAATAATTTGGTAGTACACGAAGAGTTATATATAGGTAGTAAGGGTCACGCTCATCATTTCTCCCTTAAGAATCGTTCTCTCTATAGTTGCATATGTTCCAGTTCGTAAAGGACCCTCCAAACTTTGTTTTTCCTTTATCCTTGGCTGAACTTACAAGGAGGTTTTATTTTCATATATATTTTATATTTTTGGGTAGAACAGATAGAACTATAACATCATTTTTGTTAGAACCGGTCAAGTGGTGCAAGTGCAAGTCGGAATCGACTATCGCGGGTTCCGTAACAATCAAGTTACGTAACGGGAAGTACAATAAAAGTTGACAAATTTAGATTTGCGGCTTATACACTCATTTTGTATGAAATGAACTTTAAAAATAAGTATGCAATGTTTTTTCACTTCTATGTTTTTTTTCTCCACTGGGTTCTTCTTGCTATACGCAGTCGTAACTTGGAACTAAAAAAAAAATTAAATTAAATTAAATTAGCTTCACGCTATATCCCGCACACAGCAGGGTAGGCAGAGGGAACCTAGTGTAAGACACTCCGTTCCCCACTTTCTGCCGAATTTTGGAGGCATTGCGTGTTGAGTGGCAGAACTCAACGCCGCGCTTTGCCTCGACACCAGAGCGAAGACAATAAATTTAAGTAAATATTTCATCTCCTCGAGTGGGGATCGAACCCACAACCAGTCGGTTTTACAGTCACACTTTGTGCCACTGCGCCACGGCTGGCCTCAACTTGGAACTAAAATTATTCTAATAAGATAAACAGGATGTGCCTTTAAAAATGTCGTTAAAAAATAAAACGATGTTATATTATCACAAAATGTACATTACAGATTTACAAAGGACAACCAGGTAACAAATTCAGAGCACTAAGTACAAGAGGATGAGATAAGTCGCTTATTTGTGGACGCTAAACGCGGATTATCATTCATTAAGATTTTGTTATCTTTGTATTGTTTTACATAAAAAAGTTTTATTTTGTATGAAAAAAGAGGTATAAAATCGAATGTAAGTAAAGGATTAAGTGTTGAGTAGCGAAACTCAACGCCGCGATTTTGAATTTACTATCTCCTGGTCGTATATGTTTCTGTATAAGAGCTAACTTTTGTTTAGCAGATCCCAGTTGAGGATTATACAAAGTGCTGTTTGGTCTCGCGATTCAGTATGCAGTAGGATTGCTAAAATAAAAAAAAATATATATAATCGAGGAGATGAAACATTTAATTTACATTTATTAAATATTTTAATCTCAAAGACCGCAATTGACCTCATTTTAAAAATCTTAAAAATATATTAATTAAATATAATAAGCCCATTGACTATATTATATTATTACAAAAGTAATATAAAATAATCACTACAGTTTGACAGATATCGAACAAGATCGAAGATGGTAGGGTGTATTAATACTAATTTTATTTTATTTCCACATCGCCTTTGTTATTGCATGCCGGCACCATGATGACGTCATTGTTACTTCGTTCGTTAAGGAAAATAATGTCCCGTGACGCGTGTCACGCCCGCCTGTAGGATGACATGACAGGAAAAATAATAATATAATATGTCATATAAGACGTATCTACATTAATTATATAATATAGGAAATGAGGGAAATAGTAGAAACAAAACACATCTTCTGATTGTAAACATATTATGTTATATTGTTTGAATTGACTAATAAGCACGAGTGCCAAGGTTTGGTTGTTAGTGTATGTATGTTTTTCCTTAGAGAACTTGAGAACCTTGTGTTTATGCCATTTCACAGATATCCACCAGAACATGTATTGACTAATGGAACTGAAGGACGCATTTACTCTCTTAGACCTATAAAATAACAATAATTAATTCCTCATACATACAGCTTCATGCTGTATCCCGCACACAGCAGGGTAGGCAGAGGGAACCTAGTGGTAAAACACTCCGTTACCTACTTTCCGGTGAAATCTGGACACATAGCACATAAGTAAAGGCAAACTAGGTTCATAGTATTAAGATACTCATTAATACACTTTTCGTTTCTCACTTTAACGCTGAATTCTTGAGGTATTGCGTTTGAGTTTGCGTTGAGTGGTGGAACTCAATACCGTACTTTCCGCACACAGCAGGGTATTTCTCCAATATTAACCAGTTCTCATAGTTAGAACCTAACCAAACTTTCATCAAACTTCCCTTCAATTTAAGACTTGTGTATTTTTATTGTTAAAAATGGATGAAAGTACACAAAACGGAAAGCTGGTGCTTTCATATAAAAAAAGAATCGTCAAAATCAGTTCACCCAGACAAAAATTCTAAGATAACATACATTAAAATTCCGTCTAATTCTTTTCCTTTTCTTACAGATTTCGGTTAAAAATATTTTTTAAACAAAAAAAAATGTATTGATAATAATTTAAATACGAAGTAAATAAGTTATAAAACTTAATTATATATATTTTATATGGATGGAAAAAGAAAATATTCTTAAACTTCTTCCTGCATTCCGCAAATAGCAGGTTAGGCAGAAGGAACCTGGGAGTCTAGTGTCAAGACACTGTTCTCTATTATGACACTTCTATTATCCACTTTCCGCCAAATTCTTGAAAGATGGTGTTTTGATTGACTGAACTGAGGTTTTGGTTGTTATTGGCTGTCATCAAACTCTCCATACATGCAGTCATGTCTCCAGTGAATCCGGAGGCATTTAACATGACACTTTATTTTTGAAGGTCAACCGAGAGGTCTTGTATTGTACTTCCTTATAACGTAATAAGGAAGTACAATACAAGACCGCTCGGTTTGAATAAAAAGGAAGAATAATATTTCTTGCAAATGTTACACAGACTTAGCTTATTGTTTTATTTTTCAAGTATTTCTTGTGATATTTAAATTTAAATAATCATTTTTGTGCCAATAGACGACATAAAAATACCTTTAATTTATAACTTTTCAGCGTCGCACTGTTTCACTTTGTGACCCAATTTGAGATCTTTTTGGAATGGTGAAAATAAATTAATGGAAAAGAATTTAAACATAAATAAAATATATAATTTTAGGGTCGATAATTTAAGGCCAGTCGTGGCGCAGGGCCACAAAGTGTGACTGTAAAATCGACTGGCTGTAGATTCGATCCCCACTCGAGGGAATGAAATGCTTATTTACATTTATATTTTCATTTTTTCGGTATGGTGTCGAGGCAAAGTGCGGCGTTGAGTTCCGCCACTCAACATGCAATGCCTCCAGAACTGGGCAGAAAATGGGAAACGGAGAGCGTGATGCTGATTAATTTATTCTTTCAATATATAATACACTAGCGAACCCGCGATGCCTCTCTCGCTTGAACCATACGAAAATACGAAATTATTTTCAGTTTTCAGTAGAAGCAAAAATAATTAAAATAAGCCGAAATAGTATATAATCAGTAGGTATTCTTCATATCAGTCTCATAAGGAGAACAAGCAAAGGCAAGAACAATTTAGGGCAAGCTTTTATTAAAACAACGAAATTCCTTGTAACTTAACGACGGTTGCTTAGTAACGGTTGTTATTCACATGTTAGGCTAAACATTACATATTAAATGGAAAGGTATTTTAATCATATATATATAGAGAATGTTATAAATATGAGAAAGAAAAATTGACTATGTTCGTTCCAAGGCCCTCGAGTAACTCTATGTGAAATTTTATCATAATCGGATCAGCGTTTTGGCCTCAATGATCACGGACAGACGGACACAGTTACTTTCGAATTTATAATACAAATATGGATAAAAATAAAAATATAATGCAAAGTTGTGCGACTCTAGGCGCGACAATTGTGGGTTCGATTCCCACTCGGGGGAATAAAATATGTAATATTTTAATTTTTCGCTCTTATTTTGCCACTGAACGGTGAAATTCCGCGGAAAGTGGGAAACGGAAGTGTTATATAGGGAACGGAGTGTCTTAAAATTAGGTTTACCTACAGCATAAATCAAAAAAATAATTATTAAATCCTAGAGAATTCACTTTGGACCTATATACAATATTATGTAATTAGAAATCCACTGTAATTTTACATTAACACTGGTTAGTTCACGCTTTGTAAATCTATGCCCCGCTTTTGTAGTATTCGACCTACATTCTGATGTTTTAACGTAATAGCAAATATAAAGGTTATTTTAATAAATAATGTAAATAAAATTATTGTTAACTAAATATATGTATACGTTTTAAACACACTTTTATTAAGTTGAGTTGACAATACATATAATTAAAATTAATCTGTCTGTAATTTCCAATTAATTGTTTTTTTTTAAGTGCCATATTTACTTGAAAAACCAAGTGAGGGTGTAAAACATATTGTTTACACGATAATAAGACATACACAAAGTTTTAAGTTTCGTTTGCCTGTCTATCTGTTCGTCCGGGCGGGGTTGCATCTAATCTCCGGTACAGTTAAACCGATTTTAAAAATGACTAAAATTGATAGATAGAGAGGGTTATAGAGCAACATATAAGATACTTTTTATCCCGAAACTCTCGCAGAAATAGCTGCATTTGCCGTCAGCGCGTACCTGTTGTCTACCTAGATAGAATTTTGTGAGACAAATCAAATAACATTTAAACATATTTAAATTAATAAAAATAAATAATTAAATAAGTAATTAAATTTTATAAAGCGTAATAACAGAAAAAGACATCTTAAATAACCAACCAATTAACTTAAAACTTGAATATACTTAAATAATATTAAATATGAAGGAGGGGACGAAGCCGCGCGGGGGGCGCTAGTATTAAATCTAATTAATATTAAATCTAAGTATTAATATGTGTTAATCTGCTTAGATTTTTATATAAAACGTAACGTAAACGTAATTTTCCAGACGTAAATCAACGCTACCGTTTACAGTTAATTACCAAACCGCTGCGCCACAATAGTGTCTGAATATAAATCTATCCCATTAATAAATTACAACCTGCTATATCTTTTATTAAAATCAGTATAATATTTACACTGAGCTACCCACCACAAGACAATTAGGTTTTATTAAAGCTGTTACTATGGCCGTTGGATTCGAGGCATCGTTACATACAATCCTAATTACGGTCTTTGAAAAATATTGTACCAACATTTATTACAGATATTTTTGTAAAGCATTGTAATTATTACTTGAGGTAGGCGCAGGGTGTCTACTGTTAAGACACTCGATTACCCATTTACCACCAAATTCTGAATGGCATTGAGTGTTGAGTAGCGGAACTCAACGCCAAATTGGTACTTATTGTATAAATATTTCTTATGCATATATATTTATATTATATAGAATATGTATTTTTTTATATTATATAGTATATATATATTTGTTATATTGTATTATTTATTCTGTATAGCTATATTTATATTTATATTTATGTTTATATCTATATATACCGTTTTTGTTATTATTACTATTTTTAGGTTTATTATTGCTATTTTTTTTTTATTCTCAATTTCACCGCACTGTCGTCTTGTCTTTCCCGCTACTTTGCACTTATCCACTTCCACGGGTTGGCTGGAAGAGATCTCTTCTAGAGATAAGTCCATCATTGTGAATGAAATTTCTAAATATATGTTTTATTATGTATGAATTTGGTGCAATAAAGAATATATATATATATATATATATATATATATATATATATATATATATATAGGTATTATAAAAGAGAATATCTGAGTTTGTTTAGATTTGGTGCAATTGTGAGGTATTTGCACTTTTTGGAATATCACTGAAGATCAGACGCGTACAAAGCTGATGAACAGTCTTCTCGTATTAGTTGACCTGTCTACTGTCTAAGTTGTCTGTTTAAAAAAGTGCAATTATCTTACTGTTGCACCAAATGTACGATACATTACATCCTTAAATAGAAACATTACGAACAAGCGTACGCAATTTCCATACAAAGTGGTAATTGTACATGGGGTATTTTATCGGTGAGTAAGGGAATGTCCCGTGCTTATTCCTAATAATATTTAACGTTAAAATGATATGGAACTGTAATCGCTACCATTAGGATTTTTTTCACCATAGACTTCAATTATGGGTTCGATTACAGAATCAGAAAATTTCAATAATTAATTCTCCCGAAAAAGAATCGTATCCACAACGTGGATGTGGACGCTTACAAACTACCTATTGCGCAACGATAGTCTCAATAGAACAAGTGAATGAAGTAGTATATTTGGTAAGTATGTTCAGTAGAAATAGAAGATACTAGATACATAGATGCGGAAAGCCTTATTGCTGCCCGTAACAGTTCAAAATGTGCCTTGGTTGCATCAGCAACACAACAAAATCAGCACAGCAGCATATTTGCCCGTACACAATGCAGGGTTGGTACCGACTCTGTTATACGGCAGCGAAACGTGGGTATTACAGAAGAAGAATGAAAGAAAGAAGAATGCCGTAGAGGTACGATCTCTTCTTAGGATATGCAGAGCCAGCCAAAGAAAAGATACACCAAATGGTAGGTATTAGCAAGGATGTTAGAGGGAGAAGTTAGTTAAGTTTAGTTTTTTTTAATTCTTTTACAATTCTGTTTTTAGAACATCACTTTATTATATTTTATTTAGATTGCCAAAAAAAACCTACCAAATCAACAAACTAGCAAATAAAATGGTGAGGTGCTTACAAAATCCTCTTTTAATTGCATCGTTGACGGTTTAGTCCAGCGCTGGCTGTAAAGGCTATGGAAATAGTGATCAATAGAAATTCAATTATGACGACGGCCGTATGAAACGTTTTAGTTCACGTTAATTGCCACGTTAAAAGTGTTGTTGGAAAATAGTTAAAAATTTGTTATATTTTTTTTGGATTAGAATAATATAGTTGCACGACGTTAGATTCTGCTACTATAAATTTCATGCAGAAAATGTTAAACGAAGTGTTTACTATATTTTTTGGCTATCTCTGCTACAATTAATAACAAATCCTTCAAACCAAAATAAATTGTCATCAATTCGGCCTATTTCTGATGACTACATCATCACTTGTAAGATATACGTAGCTCGGGTGACAATACAATAGTATAGTATTATGATGATGGAGCCAAGATCCAATAGGATTTTGATTTGATTGACTCCGTACCGCTACAAGACATTTATACTAGTCTATATATTTTGTTATATTTCTTTTTACATCACGCTGTATGTAGTGTGTAGAGTAGACCAAGGAAACTTGACATCGAGACACTATATAACCCAATTTCTGCTCCATTTTCGATAGACCTAACTTAACGTCGCGCTTTATCCTGTTACCAGAACGAGATTATGGAAATATTTTATTCCCCTGAGTGGATATCGAACCCACAAACGAAGTATTTCAAGGTTATACGCTGGGCCGCCACGACGCGACGGTTTCAACGCACTATAAATACTTTTGTCTGTATAAATAATTGAAATAACTAAAGTTTGTATAAAATCAGAAAAAGTTATTAAAAATAAATAGCGATGATAATGCTTTCCTGAAAGCTAAAGCAAAATATGAATAACTAACATTCTTCATTAGGAACACTATAACTTTAGTTTAAATGTATGACGCAGGAGCAATATATAAAGCTGTTAACACGACGGATGTGGGTTCAATTCCAAATCGAGGGAATGAATTATTTTCATTACCTGCCGATTTGCGGTTGTTTGTTTCGTTCATATCACTTATACAAAAAGTTTTGTCCGTGGTTGATATAATTCTATTAAATAAAAAAATATATATAGATATATACTTTATAGAAAATTCTTTCGGGATTTTTCTTTGATCTTGCTCTTAAAACTTGTCGTATTTAACATAAAAATGTTTAGTTGTTGCACTTATATCTTCACAAGCGGTAGGTACGCCCACGGCAAATGCATTCTTTCCGCATAAATCTTGATCTTGCGGGAATTCCGGGATATAATGTAGACTATATGTTGCACCGCCAACCTTTTTTAAATTTTAGTCAGAAAATATTAAAACCGGTTCAGATTTTCAGGAAATTACTCCACACAAACAGACTGAGACATGGTTTTAATATGTATTGAATTTGTAAACGTATCAGATGTCAATACATTTTCTCCCTCACATAGAAGGAAAAAAGATATAAAACAGAAATGAAAAATTGAATAATAAAATAACATACCCAAAGGCATTTACCGTTGTAACCGGAAATTAAAGAAAATTATTCGAATTACATTTGGCAAATTATATAGCGACAAGAGTAGGTCAAGCTTTGGACTTTAACTACGAAGTAAAATTATTTTGAAATTTTACTTTTAATGTAACTTTGTATGTATATAAAAGTATTTCAATGTAACAGGTGTTTGTGATTTTTATTATTATTATAATCTTAATAGATTTTATGCTGTAAAAATATGAAAATTCATATTTTTACAGCATAAAATATAGAAAGAAATATACAGTAATAGCAAATTACAATTTATGGGAACTATATTATACTAATATAAGCAGCTTCACAGTTTATTCGGTTTAACGATCAGACTAAACATAATGTTAAGATACTCCGTCTCTGATTTCTTCGAGATATTGTCTTGTAAATAGCGGAATTCAACGCTAGCATTAATTTGATTTCCACTTCCCGCATGGGAATCAAACCTTTGCATTTTCATTTCCACAAGCTTTGCATTTTCAGTCAAGCGGTGTGCCGTTGAGTTACAAAAAACAATAACGTTTTTAAATACATGAGTTAATAAATAAATAACTGCATAAAAGTAGATTTCTTTTTTGGTTTTATTGCAAAAATATTTTAACCTTTTGTGTCGTTTAGCAATAATTAAAATAAACATATATTATAATATATGTTACTTACACACATACTTGTAATTATTTGGAATAGAAAGTAATGTGAAAATAGAATGTGAGTACTCACATTTAGTACTGAGTCTTTATTTTGTCCTTTTTCATATTTACAAGGAGGAGATTTTGACTGTGTTTTTACGGTTAGTTGCCACTTGACGCCAAGGCTTTACTTTGGCACTCAACTGTAGGCGCCTCGCCTTCACATGTTTTGAAGAAGTTTTGAAGAAGTCCTTGCCTTGGGGGATTTGATAACGGAGTCAACCTAGCGGCCTTAATAATAATTATTAAGGTTAGGTTGACTCCACGTATGTAATTTATTCACTGTAAGTGAATTATTTACACGGAAAATGGTGTGTCTAGAAAATTGGACCTCGCTGGTTGCCTTTCTTAAAGTATAAAATAAAAATACTCATGTAATACGTAGTCGTGAAATTATTTCTCGTTCCGAGAAATATCTGGGTTATAAATACAAACGTTTCTTAATAAATAAAGATCTCAAAGCAGCTACGCAATTCAAATTTTGACCTTGTGACAAAGTAGTGCAACTTAACACTGTATTTTTCTAACGACTCAATATAATTCCATAACTGTGACATAATCTCTATAATAATTAATATCGGACCAAACACTTTTTCTTGCCAAAGGTTAACAAAATTTAAAAGCTTTTGTAATTTAATAATAAATATTTTTTTCTAGTTTAAAAATAACAAAATTATTATTCACTGGTTACAACTTATTAATATTATTAACATCTCTTCAGTATTGGGAATTAACATTTTATAGTTTACACAAACGAAGCAGCGGACTACAACTGGTTTAAGATAAAATTTAACTCACCAAATTTATGAACACAACCCAACCTAAACTTCACATTAGTTCTACTTCCTGAAGTTTAAAGATCAAACATCAACTAAAACACAAACGTTAACAAGTTCATTATATACAGAAGTTCTTAATACGAAACAACTACTACCAAATCATACATTTACCTGCTTTACGTCGGTTCTACTCTGGAGCTGGAGTTTGCTTGTATATAATCGAACTTGTCTTTACATGTGGTTTCTCCAATGGGTGTATCGAGAGATATTTTCAAAGGGAAGCCTGGACTTCTTTCTTTTTCAGGTAACAGGCGGGTGGGTCAGGTGGACATAAGAGTCTTTTTGAATGCACAGACCACTCTCTTGGCTCTCTTGTTCATGGCTTTGCCTGTGTCAAATAGATAAGAATAGAAAATAGAACTACACGTTCTATATCAAGACAATTAACGTGACGCAATATATTTGTAAATAGTCTATCCAACGCAAATATATTTTTAAGCCGAACCAGTATTACACGCAAACGCGATTGCCAACGACAGCTAGTAATTTTATTAATTTAAATACGAAACTGTCATTCATTGACGTGAATAGTTCACGTCAATTGAGTTTTAAGGTTATTTTATTTTTCCATAATATATAATATATTTTTAAACATTTTTTAAAGTGTTATTCCATACTTAGGAAAGAAAAATACTTATTTAGAAAACGTATAAAAATTTGAACGCAGCGGGACTCGAACCCGCGCCTCCTGGAAGCCGACCAGGCGCCCTGACCACTAGGCCATTCATCCTCGCCAAGCTGCGTCGAAATTTTTATATGCTTGTTACAATTTATTTATGTTGGTAGCATCTCCGTACGGAGATTTTTACAAATTTCCGCTACCCAAAGATAATTACTGAGAATTATCGTTTGTCAAAAGAGAAACTATTTTTAAATATTTTTAAACATTTTTTAAAGTGTTATTCCACACTTAGGAAAGAAAAATACTTATTTAGAAAACGTATAATTTTTTTTTTTAAATTTGAACGCAGCGGGACTCGAACCCGCGCCTCCTGCCTGGTTCGAGTCCCGCTGCGTTCAAATTTTTGTACGTTTTCTAAATAAGTATGTATAATATATTCCTATCTCCAAATATATTTTTTTTATTTATACAAACTATTATGTATTTTTGCATATTCAGATCTCTTTAAAATATTTTTTTATATTTATATATCTACTAGTAACCCGCCTGCGGCTTCTCGCGCTTAACCTCCACAATTTTTTTTGGAGATTAATCGTTTGCAGTGCACTTATAGCGATTGTAAAATTTATCAAAATGTTAAGTTTTTATAACAAATATTTATCATATGCATGCCGATTATTTTATTCATTGAGCTGTTATACTTGAAACAAAAACAATATAATTGGGTCAAGTGTAGACAGGTACAGAAATAAATGACTTCTTTTATAATGAAAAGTAATTAAGGAATTTTTAACTTTAACTTTCATTAAGGTCATTATTTTTCACGAACGAGTAATTTTGCATTTTGATTAAATAATGGGAATATTTCATCAACAGTTTAATTTTTTTTTCTATATTTTACTATGACATATTGTATTTTGCAGGATAAGCAGCGGGAAGTCTCTTGGAACTCAATGTCACGTTTTGTCTCCTCATTAGTTACGAGGAAATGAAACTAATATTTTTTTTAACGTCCACGTTACTTGCCCTTACATTTTCCTTTTCAAGACAATGAGTTGAATGACAAAATTAAATATTTCACTTTGTCTTCCCAGAGCGGAAAATAATGTAGGTGGGTAAATTATAAGAAAAAAAAGAAGATAAAGCGCGGCGTTAAGTTTCGCCACGCAACATGCCTCCAAAGTTTAAATAAAATACTGTTTCCTTTACATTAAAATTAAATCAGTTATTTTATTCTAAGTTAACAAAAAAAATATATAACAAATGTGCAATCAAGGACGGTCTTTATTAAACTAAACTACGAAGCAAAACACCTATACAGATTACGAGAAGCAATTTATAGTTTATAAATAGTTTTTCATTAAGCAATGCCTTGAACTTGAGATAAAAGACTAAAAAAAGTGATTTGATTTAAAGACTATCAAAACTAAGTAAAAACATATAATTAACTACTAAACTTCTTCTTTTCTTAAATCAGCTTCACGCTGTATCCCGCACATAGTGTAGTGTAGGCAAAGGGAACCTAGTGTTAGGACACCCCGTTCCCCCCAATCGAAAACACAATAGAAAAAGAAAAAATGTTAAAAAACCTAATATTATATGACAATATAAATAACGTCTCTCAGACTACTTTGCGGCTATTTGCGGTGATGTTTGATCTTAAACCAATATTTCACTAAAGTAATTTACTCTTCGTCGTCTTCACTGAGATTTGATAACAGCTAAGAAATCAATATCTTTAGTGTATAATATTACGTTAATTAAATATTTTTTATAATATGTAATCTAGTGTTAAGACATTCTGTTCCCATTAAGACACTTTCATTCTTTGCCGCTCGTTACCAGAGCGAGGCAATGAAAATATTTAATATTTTTTTCCTCCGAGTGGGAATCGAAACCACAACAGTCTCATGCTTCTGCTACTGTGCCATTACAGTTCATATTTCGAATGACATTGACTATATTACACGTAGTGACGTAATTTAACCAAAGAACTTGATATTTTAGATAAATTTTAATGGCAATATCTAAAAGTTAAACAAACATATGAGAAAATGCATATATAATATTTAAATCAACTTACACTTAAGCGCTAACTAAGGTCTTTGAGTGTGACTATAATTGAGATTAGATAATTGATATAAACAAACGATAATCCATTGACTATTTATCTAACCACCACGTTTTCAAACTAAGAACGACATGCTCTACTCTATTTAATACCAACTGTAACGATTATTCTCTCTACGACCGTACTAGATGAGCACTAATCACTTTGCCAATTTCACATTATATGGAGAGAATAACGTGCTCAATCTCACCAGAGCAAGTAAGGAATAATTGTAATTAAAAAAAATTATCAACTTCATCAATTTCAGTCGGATTTCACAATCGGGACCTTTCCAAACTTTCATCAAACCACTCTTGAAGTATATACTTTGGTATATACTAAATTTTGCAGGTTTGCACGATATTAAGTTATTGCAAAGAGCTATGTGATTTTCTCATGAATACTATTACCATTGTCGAAATAGACCAAATTAAAATGGAACCACACTGAAAGCACTAGCTTTCAAATAAAAAAGAATAAGAAAAAAAAATAACAATATCCGTTCACCCAGTCAAAAGTTCTGAGGTAACAAACATTAAAAAAAATACAGTCGAATTGATCACCTTTTACAGAAGTCGGTTAAAAATAATATATCTCCATAAATGAGAATTGAGTTTCCGGTCTCAATCGAAATCGAACTCACAATCGTCGGAATTTTTATAATTTTCATTTTCTCGTTCTGGTAAAAAGACAAAGAACGTTGAGTTTCGCTCAATATGCGTAGAGAACAAATGCCGTAGGACTAAATGTACTAAATCTGTGTACCCTGGTGTATACGGCATACAAAGCGAATCTGGAAAAATAAAAAATCCATATTTTACGAGTACCTAAAATAGGTGTTTTCATAAAAGAAATATTTAGTTTGTCACAGTGATAACATACGTTATTCCATTACATTACATTTATTTGTTGTATTAAAATATTTTCTTTACACGCAAATGCTTTTAAACACAAGTCACGCGAGACTGTACTAGTACTTATTTTTTCGAATGATATTTCTTTTCCTTCTATAGATTTGGAATTATAATAGAAGTTACCGGAACTATAATTGAAGCTAACGTGACGCAGTGGAATGATTGAATGTAGGCGTTGTAGAATTTGGTTAAGAACATGATTTGTCTTCATTTCCATGTCCAGAACATGGATAAACTGAAAAATTTGATAATATGGTATAGAGATTTTTTTTTTAATTGCTTATTGCTGTTTATCTATAATTTGTTAAGCGACAGTAATGTTGTAATTAATATTTTTAAAGTTCCATATATGGGTTAATATCAAAACGGAATCCTTACAAGATCACTTTCTTGTCTGTGTGTCGCGATAATTTATCTCGAGATCGCGTGGAAGTATCAAGTTAAAATTAATATATAAAAAATTAAACTTCTAAATCAAAGCAATGAAATGTTGCGACCAATTATGCATTCTATATGAAATTCGCTGTGTAATCAAAACCTATAGCAACTAACAAACTTACAATATAAATATAGAAAAAGAACCGAAAAGTAAAAATTTTTAGGTATTTAATAAAAAACATTTCAAACTTATATTTGGAGACCTCTATTAGAGACAAATTATCCGTTGTATTCATTTTTCAGTTAGATTTTTTTCTGTTATTATTATGTATTTTCTGTATTTCCTTGTGTAATACTTAAATAAATAAAAAAACGCATATGTCCGTAAACTTAAGTTTCTAAACTTAGATTATACCTACTTCTTGTCGACCTACAATCCCGAAATTTGTACGCAAGTCTCGGTATGCGAGTCTGACTTAGCGTTTAACTGGTTTTTTGTTCTTTAAGTTTAAGCTAATTCAACAACAACAATTTACAAGTTAACTTGATTTAACTTTCCGCTCAATTAATATACCTTACACTGGTTAATGAACGAATGTCTTCTTTAAGTAAGACCAAATAAAATAATATGTAATAGAATTAGCTACAGCGAGTAAAATAGTCGATCTTCGATTTTTGACTTTTGCGATTTTTATACGTTTTAAAATGAAATTTTTAAACACGAAGTAAAAATATATATATTCTTGTATTATTTCTAAAAAAAATTATATCATCTTCACGCCGTATCTCGCACACAGCAGCGAGGCAAATGGAACATAGTGTTAAGACACTCCGTTTCCACTTTCTGCCGAATTTTCCGAGACATTGCGTGTTGAGTAAAAGGCTTTTTGCCTAGATACCAGAGCGTGTAAATGAAAGTATTATTAAAAAATAAGTCAAAATAACAGATGAGTGACAATAGAAGCCAAGCCGTCGCGTTACCGTCACACCTTGTGTCTAAATATCATACTAAAAATATTATACCATTTTGTTTACGGCTTTATGTCATAAAATAAAAAGACTAGAAAAAATGGACACACTATTCACATAATAAAAAGAATGAAATATAAAACATACGTAGCCCTTTCTCACAATATTCCAAAACAAATAAATAAAATTAACAATAGAACAGTGGTTATACACTTATTACAAGAAAATAAAGTTATTTATCAATGTAATATATTGCTTTAGATTCATTTTGTACTGACCAAAGGTCCGATCCAGACCACCCACTCGCTAGCGCCACTTATTTAAATTACGATGTAGTAATGAACCCACGCAAATTTACTTATAAAGTACAATTTTAATATTTATTTCAAAGTAAAAAAGTTAAATATAGAAGTAGATAGTCGAAGTGTAGGGGCACAAGCGTGCGGCTGTAAGCACAACGGTTGTGTGTTCGATGAAATGAAATATTTATTCTATACTCTATACTCTGTCAAAGAGGCAAGGAGCACCATTCAGGTACGGAACTGAACCCACAAGGCCTCCAGAATTCGGCAGAAAGTGGGGAACGCCGAGACATTGCGTGTCGAGTGGCGGAACTGTACACCGCGTTTTTCTGGCTACCATAGCGAAGAAATTAAAATAATTAATTCCGCCGAGTGCGAAGCGAACCCACAACACTTTCACAGTCAAATCACACACAACGACCTCATCCCGCTTCACGATGATTATTATGTATGTATGTTAAATATAAAAAAAAATCTAGTAATTAAAAATGCAAGTTTCTATAAGAAAACAGCTACAGCTAAAAGCGATAAACAAAAAGTTGAATTGAATTGAATGTTGTAATTTCTAAAAAAACATTTAAAATTAAAAATTCTAAAGATTTTCATATAAAATGTGCTATTACTGTACATTTAGTTACCGACACGTGCGCCGTAGTCTCCGCGCTGGCGTGTTCTAAAGGTCTTGTTCATGTTGACGCGTGAATAACATAGCATCTAGCATTATACTATATATAGTTTATAAAAAATATTTTTAAGTAAACTCTCTTTTAATGTTCTTTTAATGTGAAATGGTAACTTTTTTAAATGTAACCGTAATTTTCGTACCTTTTATTCCTACGCTACAACGACCTTGTTTTTATTTAGCCGCATTTTGATGGATAAATATGGAGATTCTAATTAAAGATGAATCCGTTATCAATGGCCTTTTAAGCCAGGTAAACCATTTATCACATGAAAAATATTTACCAGGATTTTATAGTACACATTCCCCTAAGTGGAATTCGAAACGGTAAATGTATTTTAATTAATTAATAATTAACCAATTAATTGAAATTGAAATTAAAATAAATTAAGCCAATATCGAGTCGGAACCCTAAAAACTATACTGATATAAATTCACTTCATTTATAATTAAAATATTGTGTAATAACATCGATATTTTCAGTTCTGTAGCAGTTCTAGTTGACCTGTTGCCCTATTTTACAAATACCACCTTTGATGAAAGGCAACGGGTCGCCTTCAATTACCATAACTGAGAGGAAAACATCAACTACGATACGAAAGAATAACCAAAAAATTAATTCAATAAGGTCATAGATTCAAATACAGCGTATAATTTTTGTAGGCTTTCACTTATGTAGCAATTTACATTTATATTTTTTAAATCCAATCAGCTTCACGCTGTATCCCGCACACAGTATAGTAGGCAGAGGGAACCTAGTGCTAGGGCACTCCGTTCCCAACTTTCTGCCGAATTCTAGAGACAATTCAACAGATTATAACAGTTTGGCCGGGGCATAAGTGTGTGAATGTAATCGTTACAGATTGTGGGTTCGATTCCAACTCAAGAAAAAAGAATATTTTATATTCTTATTTTCAAAGCAGGTTTCAAAGCATAGCACGGCATCGAGTTCTGCCACTCAACACGCAATGTCTCCAGAATTCAGCGGAACGTGGGGAACTGAGAGTTTTAACACTAGTCTCCTTCTGCCTGTTCTGCTGCTACTTCTACATGCGAGATACAGCGTGAAGTGAAAAACCAAACAGACAGTGTAAAATACGTATATATTATATTAAATCTTAAGCGAATTTGTACCCACAACCACCATGGATAGGTATATTTAGATTAATAACAACTGAGCATAGACGGTCTCATAAATAAGTTATAACATACCCAGTTTCGTCTTCAACATGTGTTCATAATTCATATTAAGATGTATAAACCTGAATTGAAACTTTAAAGGTTTATAACTTAAAGCTCAAAGAGAAACTTTCTTCATAGAGTATGTTAGGTAACGTACGGCTTACCCTTTAAGAAGGTTTTTCGTGGTAGATTTTTAAAGACCTTCGGTTTTAAACATAATATTATAACTATATTTTTAAAATTTGTTTTAGCTTCACGATGTATCCCACATATAGCACGGTAGTGACAGGGTACCTAATGTTAAAATTCTCCCATTCACGCGCATTACTGACCGCATACTATTTTTGATACATAGCGTGGAGTGGAATAAGCAAACACCGTGCTTTTTCTTGTGTTACCAAGGTGGGGAAATAAAAATAATTCATTCTCTTGAGGAAGAATCGAACCAAAAACCCCATTTAAAGTCAGGTCATGTGCCGCTCTGCCGCAACGGCCTCAACTCATTCTTTTACACATTAACATAACCAGAACTAACATAACTACTCTATATAATTACCTAGATAAAGAAACATATACTTTCTATACACAAAATCGAGCTTGCTACAATCACCCGCCAGTACCACAACGAACTTTACTCAAATGATTTTCTACAAGAAATTTATATTGAAATCTTGAAGTATGTAAGAAACCAATAAAAGGCGGAGGATTTTTGCAACACATTCGATAACGTTTCACCATTTCCCTCGTATTTATAGGCTTTTACAACGTCCATAAAATGTACGATGAAACGAAAAAAACCTTTTAAACGTATTTTATCCTGATGTTCTATTTACAGAATTATTTGAGCATAAGAAAAATATTTTTTGTCGCAGTTATAGGATACCTGGGGACGTTGTGTTAAGACACTTCATTCCTCATGAAGACTGGGGAATGAGATTAAAATTTTTGTTTTTGGAGTACGGAGTGCTTGGACACTGAGGGCACTCTGCCAAACCTGCTGTTAGCGACATGCAATGTGAGTTAAAAAAACCTTATCAGTACTTCTATTGAAAGTAAATGGAAAATAAAAGTACTTATAAAATTTTTGCCTCCAAAAATATAAATATCTTATAAAAGTTGTCGTCAGAACAAAAGGACACAAGCGTGTGACCATAAAAATGACGTTTTCGGGTTCGACTACCCGGGGGAATGAAGTGATATATTTTAATGTTCCCGTCCTAGTCCCAAAACAAAGTTGGGTTGAATTGAGATTTGAGTTCCCCTATATGCGTAATGCCTCAAGAATTCGGCGAAAGGTGATAAACTGAGGAACGGACTGTCTTGACACAATGTCCCCAGGTTCCCTCTGAATACTGCGTAAAGCTAAAAGTACATAAATTATCAGTTTCAGTCAACTAATATAATTTACTAACAAAATAATTAGACTTTATTATATTTAATACGACATATTTTATTATATTTAATACGACATAAAATTATTTATTATAATAGAGACATCAAGCGGAACGTGACAAATTACTGACATTCTATATAGGCAACAAAACACCCGTACGTTTATATCAAAAGACGTTTACATATGAAAGGAATGTATGGAAAAGTGTCAATTCTTAACAATTAGCGTTTGTTAACAAATGTTTTCTGTTATTTGAGTGAAATTTCTTTTAGGGTAAATGCCATGTTAATACTTCGTAAATGACTTGTGAAAAAGCTTAATCTTGATTTAGTATTCAACTTGAATATTACACTTAAGAACATTTAAACTTTAGGTTTTTTTTGGTAAAGTACTTTTTTCTCCCTGAAAGCTTGTAAAAAAAAATCAGCTTCACGCTTTATCCCGCACACAGCAGGGTAGGCAGAGGGAACCTAATGTTTTAGACACTCCGTTCCCCACTTTCTGCCGAATTCTGGAGGCATTGCGTGTTGAGTGGCAGAACTCGACGCCGCGCTTAGCCTTGACACCAGAGCGAAGAAATGGAAATATAAATTTAATTAAATATTTCATCTCCTCGAGTGGGGATCGAACCCACAACCAGTCGGTTTTACAGTCACACTTTGTGCCGCTGCGCTACGACTGGCCTATAATAAAAATGATAATTTTCACTAATTTATTGATTGCTATAAAATAACAAAGATTCCTTACTAAACTGCAATTAAAAATAAACAAATAAGAACCAAGTTGAAAAATTTGTTTATAATTAATATTGAAAAATAAATTTAAAATTCTTTTTCCCTACGAAAATTTATGGTTTGGTCACAAATCAAATTTATGACCTTCAATTATAATAATTACCACTACAACCACTCTTTATTTCGCACACGGCCACTCCTTACTTACTCCTTTCTTCATACATTTCTTCCTTAATGTGTAATTTTACTTGTAAAATGCACTTTCCACACGCTCCTTACAGCTGTGGCACTAACTTAATTCTGCACTCGTTTGTAAATTATAATGAATTACTGCAAAGCTTTCGTAGATTACGAGAGGAAAATTGTTATTTCTATGAACTTCTACAAATAGAATAAAGTGTAAAATATATAGTTTATATTGGCAACATCGGGTCAACAATTTTTGTATATTGATTTTTTGTTTTATTTTTGTAACGATGTCTTTTCTTTTCATCCCTTTTCCTTACGTTCTACTCATTCCACCTCCTCCCTAATTTACCTCTCTTATTTTTCTCCCCTCGTTTTCTCCCATAAAATCGCTCCACTAAAAACCACAACTCGCCATATTACGAACCGAAATAAGAAACGATTGGGTACGACTAGGGCGTCGCGTCGTCGCAATATATCGCCTTACACCCGTAACAAGTGGACAAGGGCTACCCTGTTAAGTACGGGCATGGATAAAAACACTGGTACCCAGACGGAAACTCTGCTTTGTAACGTGCAATATTGGCTCTCTAACCGCATGATGTAGAGAACTCGCAGATGTACTCACGAGAAGTCGGATCCAGTATGGTTTCCTCCAGGAAACTCGCTAGAAAGGTGACTCCAGTAACAGCGGACAGGGTGACCGGCTTGTATACACTGGGTCATCTTCAGGTAAAAACGTTGTGGCGGTAGTGCTTTCTAAAGAGTTTCAGAATATGCAAAGTTGACAGTCATTATAAAGAAAAAAATAATAATAATGTGCTTAAAGATAGCCACATTTAGTTCAAATTTAATGAGATATCTTTTATAGATTCCGAAAAATATTTTTTTTACGTTAAGGGTTGTTAACCCCCATGACTCCCATAAAAAGCAAGATAATCAAAAAAAATTCACTAGAAGCCAGCGCAGCTTTCTATTAATATATGATTTCAAAGAAATAAATTTATAACTACTAACTAACTCACTAATAATTACTACAATGTGCGAAGTAAGAACAACCTATAAAAAGTGTTTTCTATAAATTATTATTAATTTTGTACTTATTGTTAAAGTTTCTGTTACAATTGCAAACTAAGCCGCTTTGCCTATTTTTATGACATTTGGAGCAAAGTCGGAACTTCATGAAGAAATATAAACCAAGTTATAAGTTACGAATTTCACTTTATTTTTTATATTATACATAAGTATTTATATACCTTGCAAGATTGAACCTGCAATAACCACAAATGTAGACAGACACTTGAAAAATGCGTTATAATGGCGTTTATATAAAGCAAACTCACATGCTCAGTTATTATACTAAATAGTACCAAGCAAACCAAAACGTGAATAAATTCGTTAGTCATTTGTATGAGTTTCTTCAGCTTATTTTCACGATAACTAGCAGAATAGCGGAGCAAGTAGGTCGGAACGAGCAACAGAAATGTTTGCGGGATGAAAAGCTACTTGGATTTAATGTAACTTTATAATATATTCATGCTCATATTTTAGGTCAAGAAAGATGAAAATATTTAAAAAGAGGATTTGATAATGTTTTTCCATAAAAACAAATATGTTTTCTTTTAATAACGGTAGTGGGTAGATTTTGAGCCATTGTGTTGTTTGGCTAAAAATCCAAGGCTCTTAAGGTCATTATGGCGCAGTGACGTGTGATACCCAATCGGAGAAATGAATTACTTAATATTTTTATTTCCTCACTCTAGTGACAAGACAACACGCAATATCTCGACAATTCTGCAGAAAGTAAGAAACGGAGTGTCTTACCACTAAGTTACCTTTAGCTACCCTACAATATACAGGATAGCGAAGTTAAATAAAATGTATATACAAATGATTTAGTGAGTGGTCGCTATCAAACTGCGTTTGGTAAACGACACGTCAATCAATAGCCACACCTGGTGTCGTCACGGTGTAGTTGGAAATGGATTAATACCGCCTATTCTATATGAAATCAAGACATTAAATAGAGTTTAAAACATTTGCCTTATTTTGTAGCATTTTTTTATATGTTGTATCTAGTCAGAATACATGGTCTATACTGAATTCAAACAATTTTCTATTATATTTTAATATATTTTCTATGAAATTAAGACATTGCGTGACGATTGAACCCACAACTATAACGTTTACATAAAGTCTCTACGTTGTATACGAAAAAGTTATTCTAGCTTATACTGGAAATAAGAACAGAGAAAACTCCGTATGAGTTCGAATCTGGACTCTATACAGTGTTAATTGGTGTTTTGGCGTATAGTAGTGTCTCGCTCTGCCGATCACTCCCAGTTTTTGATGCCATCATCTTGCTTTTCAAGGTGACCACGATAAGTGCCGTTAAGGCTGTATAAGCGAATTTAAATGGCGGCTTTAATTCAAATAAGGATATTCTTTTTCAACATGTGGTGAATGTAAAAATTTGAAATTATCACCATAATGCGAAGCCCTCTAAGAAAAAAAAATTACTAATTACAAAGAACTACTGAACCGATATTAAATAGCAATGTAGGTCGTATTTAAAAAAAATCTTATAAATACTACGTTTATAGGCAAAGATTAGATTTTTTTATATTAGAAATCACTATGAGTGAGTTGCAAACTAGAAATATTAGTACATAAATTAATTCAGCGTATTGAATAAATCATCTCTAGGAGCTTTAGAAGCCGCGGGCGGGTTGTTAATATATATATATATAAATAATGGAATAACCAATAACTAAATGGCGCACTGAGTGTTTAATAGAGCGTTTAGTATTACTACCAACAACTGTTAAGGTAAGCTGATTTGCTATACCACTACCAACTTAGGTAGAAGCGATGTGTCTGGTTGTATACGCGATTATCGCAGGTTGAAATTCGGTTTTAATCTAAATTTATTTGCAAATACTATTTTGTGTATATTTATTTACCCGCGGCAATTTTCATTTCCTCGTTCTGGTTATAGGGCAGAGCGTGGCGTTGAGTTTTGCCAGTCAACTACGCAATACCTCGAGAATTCGATTGTCAAGCATAGCAACGCCACGCCACGACTGTCTTATACATTTACATTTTTCAAGTATAATATGGTAGAAAAGAGAACCTATTGTTTAATATCGAGAACTAACTTTACGCTGGAATTTTATGTCAATTAGCGAAACTCAACACCGCACTATGATTTTCCTGAGCGTACACACGATGTTTAAGTAAAATATTCCTCAAACGAAATGAAAAGCTTTTCGTAGCAAACGTAAATTACTTTTTAATAGTGTCCCCATTACCGACATCGGCTTAATTGAAGCCCTCGTCGAGACAATGACAGACGCTTTAAACGTTTCGTAGATTGTTTTTGTTTCATTATGTTCTGCTTTCGCTGTACTCATCGAGTTATGTTAATGTGACTGTAGACGATCTTAGAACAGCTAAGGCCAGTCGTGGCGTAGGGGCACAAATTGTGACAGTAAAACCGACTGGTTGTGGGTTCGGTCCCCACTCGAGGAGATGAAATATTTACTTAAATTTATATTTCCATTTCTTCTTTTAAATTTGTATTATTAGAAATAGATATAGAATATTATATTCAATATTTACGGCTAACTCTGAAGAATGTAGCTTCCAAACAAAACAAAAAGTAGTTCGAGAGATCTTAGCGTTTAAGCAAACAAACAGGCAAACTCTTCCGCTTTATTTTGTTAATATTTTAAGCTTAAAATATCTTTATTTTGTACTACATAATCTAAAAAAAAATATGACGGACAAGTAAATTAAATCAAAACAAAACAATCAGCAAAATTTCGGTTTGATATGTATTGTGTATGAACAAAACGCTAAATTATCTAAGAAATGAACATGAAATATAAATACAATGTGAAATACAATGAAACGACCGTGAAATATAAATAAATAAGCAAGTAGTAAGAGATTGATAAAAGCAAAATTAATATTTAGCTAAAATTGTTACTAATTCATTACTATTGTATTGTACTATAGCCGCTAGCGATGAAATCAAATTAGAGTTTACTTTAAAGAGAAATTAAATAAAATCTCTCTTGGCCAATATTTATTTTAATCAATATTAATAAAAAAAATATTTTTTTATTATGAATAGAAAAAAAACACCTAATATTTCCCTCTATTCTACAACTACATTGAGTACCCTTAAAAAAACTTATTTGTGTTTAATTTAGTTAGTGGTAGAAGACTTCCGAAATCACTGGGCTTCTATAAATGGGAAGCCATACATACTCCTTATTCATTCAAACTTGGTGTGAACATTATAGAGTCATCCTTTATACGTTATACACACATTCGCTAGTATAAGCAAACAAACACAATCTCGTAGGTACTAAAATTATTATTTGGTATTTGTTGGTAGTCTGTCTGTAAAATATACATAACAAAACGTCAAAGTCCTGACTCGTTGGATCTTCCTTCATACTAAGAACGCGGTGAAGTCAGATGATTTCTTGTACAACCGTTCAGTATGCCATTCCCACGCATCGCCCGTTCTTACTATTATTAGAACGACGCGTCATTCACCAAACTTCCCTAAAAGCTGACAATTGACATTGACAACTGACAGTGTTGCCATCCTCTAAATACACCAAAGTCAAACAACTTCACGTTCCGTATTCACGCCGTGACGTATACTATAGTTATAAGTAATGGGTGGATTGAAAAGTTTACCCCTTTGTGTGAGCAAAGACTCTACGTAACATAGCTTTATTAATATATATTAAAAAAAACTATAGCGATGCATGGTACGGGTAAAATTCGTAATTGAATATTTGATTTTAATTACATAGTATTCACGCCAACGAAAATAATTGGTATTGAATGTAAAGCCAGTGAGTGTCCTATTAATAATGCTTACAATTTTTTGTATTAATAGTAATTTTACAGGGTGTAACGCGATCGACGTGCCCTGTGGCTAGAGGACTTCAGTAGGTAACTACGCGTTTCACCTCAGCAGATGTGGGATTGGGAAGTGGTATTTTTTTTGGAAAAACTTCTTGAATAAAATTGGCTATTACATCCCGACTGTTAAGTCTGCGGTTGTGAGCTTTTGCCACATCCGGATGGGGACTGAGTGCCTCAACCGATAGAGCACCGTAGATCGCTGGCGTTACCTCTTGTATATTTATGTATATTAATTTTTGTTATTATGTAATAATGAGTTGAAGATTAAGTTAGACTGGTTGTGGTTTTGATACTCACTAAATGACTAGATGAAGAGAGGCTAAGCGCGGCTTTGAGCACAAAAGAATATCGTTGTGTCAAAAGGTAACAAAGAAAGGGCAACAAGTTCCTCCAGAATTCGGCGGATAGTGCAGTGTCTTTACACTACGTTCCCTATGCCTACCCAATGTGTGCGGGAAACAGCGTGAAGCTAAAAAAAAGTAATATGCAAACAAAAAAGGGTTTATTTATTTTTTACATTATTTTAAAGTTTATTCCATTAAAAAAGAAAAATGCTTTTTAGAAAACATATAAAAAAAATAACGTAGCGGGATTTAAACCCGAAATCGTGGCGCGGGTTCAAATCCCGTTCAAATTTTTATATATTTTCTAAAAAAGTAAGTTTTACTTAACCTCAACTGATAGCTTAAATACATAAATGAAAATTTAAATAATAACGTGAATATATACAAATAATATATATTTTAACAAAATTATACCAAAAAAAGGAATACCTAAGCAAATCCCTAAAACCTTTGAATTTGTGAGCCGTAACGTGTTTAATTTGTGAGTATGAATACTTTACTATGCTAAAACGATCGTTGTATAAAATTTTATAAGGTGATAAAGCGAAATAATAAGGCGCAGTATGTTGCTTAAATATTACAATATCTACATATAAAAATATTTAATATTTTTTTTATCTGTACGATTTTTTTAACACATTCATTTTAGACTCGAGAACAATTTATATATAAAGGCGTTCGAGCTACTCGTTAACGTAATACATTTTTGTACTAGGTACATCGACTATTAGACGAATATTTATTTTTTTGCCTATCGCCATCCACTGCCAAACGTAGCCCTATCCACTTGGAATAATAAAAATATTAGATACCAGCGGGCGCGCGCAGCTACACCTGCTTATTTGTATCCTTAGGGATGAATTATAAAAAAAACCACGAAACACGTGTTCAATAAAATAGTGTTCACAGTCTGAATTTATTTTTTTTATAAAAAACGGTGGCGGTTTTAAAGATTTTTCCATATAAACTTCCAACCCATAAGGGGTTCACAAATTTAACTCACTGAGCAAGATAGATATTAGATATTATTTTGAATTCAAGAAAGCACTACACTCACAATATTTGCATCAAGCAATATTGAAACTGGTACCTCCGTCTAAAACATATTTTTGATTGAACACCTCCTAAATATTTACCTTAAGATATCGAACACCATTTAAAACAACTCAATATCGGAGCATCTCCGAGCGTAATTAATTAACAGATACTGTTACGTCTGATTGCTTCTCTTGATTGACTAAAATAGAAAGTTGAAATAAAGGTTTCAGTTTACATTGGTAGGGGTTTGTTGGGTAGACTTTGTGAAAATGTTTTAGAGGTTGTGAATTCGATTTTTTGTGTAAGAAAAGTTTTTTAAAGATTCGTCGTGGCGCAACAGCAAAGATGTAACATGACTGTTTTCGAGGTTCAATTATCGCTCGGGGAAACCAATATAATAGAGCCGAGTGTCTTAACACTATGTTCCCAGTTTTATTTCCGTTCCCAGTGATATTTTGTTAAAAAAATTAACACAAATACAAATTTTACAACAAATATACGCAAACATTTCATTCACGACTTATTTACTTTGTTCCCTTTTTCTTCTTTATCCATACCTATATTAACATTTCGAAAATAACTGTGTTTGTCTGTGACGCAATCATAGCCAAACCGCTGATGCGTTTGTGATAAAATTTAATATAGAGATACTTGAGGGTCTTGAAATTGACATAGTTTCTATAATTTGAAAGCCCCATAAAAATGAGTTCAACCTGGTCCGGACATTAGCTCGGGGAAATAGAAATACAGATAGACATTTTATTATATATATTTAAAATTTTTTTTGTATTTGTGTATCAAGTAAATAAACACATGAATATTCTATTACACTATTAATAAATATTCATTCCCAATCATCGACTGTCATCCACTTGACCATATTTCTATTAAAGCATTCCGTCTGTTCGTGGCATATCTTAATCAACCATTAAGAGACCGTGATATGAGGATTTTGATATGACAGGTAGTATATGTAATTGTAATGTTGTATTTTCGTTTGTTATTGTTAGTTTTGAATTTGAAGTTCTTGGTTTCTTTTAATAAAGTATTTATGGTTATTTAAGTGGTTTATTTGATGTTTCAAAATATATATGTATATGCTATATTTTTAGCTTCGCGCTTTATTGTGCATATTTTAGGGTAGGCAGTCCCTTTCTCACTTTCCGTCGAATCTAGAGGTATTACATATTGAGTGGCGGAACTCAACGCTGCGCTTTTGCTTTGTTACCAGAACGAGGAAATGAAAATATTAACTTTTTCATTTCCTCAAGTGAGAATCGAACTAACAAACTGTCGGGTTACTGTAGTACACAGTATATAGTACATAACTGACTTTTCTTATCATAATATTTTTATAAGAGCTATCTAAAGACCAAAAATTGTTTTAAATTACCGAAAGTCAGTTGCGTATGTAGCAGCGTTCTGAGTAGGATAGAAGCTAGAGAGACACAGAGGATCTTCATTTTATAGATTTTTAGATTTTGTTAACATTTTTAAATTGTTATTCCATATTTGGAATAGAAAAGTCTTGCTTAGGAAACGTATAAAAATTTCGCCGTAAAGAGATTTGAACCCGCATGTCTTAAAAACCACCCAAACGCACTGGCCACTTGTTTAAAATGTATATGTTTTTGACAAAATGGGTTTTTGATAGGCGATCTAGGTAGTGATCATTGTAGAAGTACTCGTATGTACAGAAAAGTGCTACCAGCATTACGCTCAATTTGAGGGCAAGGACACAAGCGAGCAACTATACATATGTCGTAGGTTCGATTCTTATTCGAGGACAATTAAATATTTAATATTTTTATTCCTTCGCTTCTCTAACGAGGCATAGCGCGGCGTTGAATTCCGCCACTCAAGTCGCGACACCTCCAAAAATCGACGGAAAGTATAAGGAACGAGTAATGGAATTGTCTTAATACTAGGTTCCTCTCATGTTTCCTCTGCCTCTATGAGAGGAACACAGCGTAAAGCTAAAATAAATTGTACAAAAATGTATGTAAGTATGTCATGGTGAAAAATGAGCTTTATTCAAATCAAAAGCCTTGGATATAATTAGCTCTAAATATCTGAACCGAATATCAAGTTGTAAAGGAATTTGTAATAAGCTCTAGACTTCTCATACTATTGAAAATTCTCGATTACATTATGAGATAAAATTGATCTTATATTTTCTCTTCTTTAACATTTTTTATTATTTTAATTACTTATTTATAACAAAAGATATTTTTGCAGCTCTCTGATTATATGAAATGCGGAGAAATTCTCTACGCTCACTCATGATGTAAAAGAAAGAATAGAGAGAAGAAATTCTAAAAATATATATTTTTAACTACTTATTAATTTAACATTTTAAAATGAATTAAACAGCATTTTAAAGATATTGTTACAAAATCCGCCTCCCGCTGAGTGAACCCTGACCTTGTTTCTCGCTAATATTCTATCATTTATCATTTTAAAACAATTCGACAGTATACAGTTTTAATTTCTTTATGAAAGTAGAAACCGCTGACTCGCGATGACTATGACTTCGAATCCCAGTGAAAGCATTAAACTAATTTTTATTTCTTCGTTCTGAAAGGAAATCTAGTAAGACACTCCGTTTACCTTTTGCCTTCTTATTTTCGTATTGTATAATGAAACTCAACGCCGCGCTTTGTCTTGTTGCCACAGAAATAAAACGAATTAATTAGTTATAGGTACTATCGTAATGGATTTTTTAGCTTTTTAGGTTTTTAATATATTTGAACATCGCGGTAGGTCTATTTAATAAAGCGTGAGATAAAACTTGACTTTATCTTAAAAATGAATGCACACAATCTTTTGTGGACCGTCCTTTATGGAGCGAGGCGTTGTACGTAGGCGTGTTTGGGTAGGCGTTTTTTGTATGAAAATAAAATTATTGCCTTTATTTTGTTTATGTTAATAATATTCTGTACAAAACGCAGCGTTGAATTCCGCCACTTAAGTGACTCGAATATCGGGTGATGCGTGGAGATTTTGCTGGAAGAAAAACTAAAAAAGTTTTGTTGCAGAGGAAACTTTAGTAAAAAAATCTCTCCGTTCTCCTTTTTTGATTACCGTTTATTTTAAAATAGTAAGCCACTTATTTGTGTTAGATTATAATCTATAATAATCTTAGTCACTTACAATAGTCAAATTGACTGTTATGTAGTATGCAAGAGGGATCTTTCTTTTAGTTTTATCATATTTTATTTCCGATGAACATATAGTCGTACATTAAAAAATAATAAGAGTTTAATGAAGTCCCGTTGATTGGACTAAATCGGATACTTCATTTACGCTGTATCCGGGTCATAGCTTTGTAGGCAGAGGGAACCTGGTGTTAAGACAGTCCGAAGCTCCGACTTGTATGTTGAGTGGCGAAACTTAACGCCAGGCTTTTGTCTTAGTGGTAGAGCTAATAAATTAATATGTTCATAAATAATAATTCATTCCACCGAGTAGGGATCGAGCCCACAACCATCGCGTTACAGTAACACCCGTTGCGCCTTTCCGTCACAACGATCTCTGAAACACGATGACATCTAATTTATTTTTAATTAATTTAATCAGCTTCACGCTGTATCGCGCATATAGCAGGGCAGGCAGAGGGAACCTAGTTCAGACACTCCGTTCCCCATTTTCCGCCGAGTTCTGAAGGCATTGCGTGTTGAGTGGCGGAACTCAACGTCGCGCTTTGCCTTGCCACAAGAAAATTTAATCGAAGCTATGAAAATATTAATGTAAATAAATATTTCATCTCCTTGAGTGGGGATCGAACCCACAACCAGTCGTTTTTCAGTTACACTTTGTACCCTTGCGCCAAGAATGGCTCACGACGACATTTCGTTAGTAAAAATATGATTTCAAAACACAAACACTTTTGTTCCAAATCGCTAAAGAAATTACATACTCAAAGAATCTATCAAAAGTTCCCAGCTACTCAATTGAATCATTATTTGAGAGAAATCTTTTGTCCTGCTCTTTTATGCGATGGGAAACTAAAGTATGGGAAGGATAGCCGGTCGTCTAAAATGACAAGATCGTTAACGCGGCATTACGCTGTGTAACGCGATATTCTTGACGCATTTTAACTGAGAAGTAAAATATTGATACAATGTAAAATAAATACTAAAAAGTATATATTTTGTAATATTAGTGCTTTGACTGTAAACGTGATGGTTGTGGATTCGATTCCCACTTTGTTGCAATATTATATTTAAATATTTTTTTGGTTTAAGACAAACGCAGCATTGGTTTCCGCCTTAAAATACTCTACAAAAAGTGGAGAACAGATTGTCTTTAACCCTGCTTTATTGTATCCAAGTTCACTAGATGCATGAGTTTTATAAAAGTTTTGTCTATGAAGGCCGTTGTGGCACAGGGGCACAACCTTACGACTGTAAACGTCTTAGATTATGGGTTCGATCCCCACTCGAAGAAAACGAAGATTAAATATTACTTATTTTTTATTTACGAGGCAAAACGCGCGGCGTTGTGTTCCGCAAACTAAATGGAAAGACGCAGGATACAGTATGAAGAAAAAAAATGTATTATTTTTTTTTATGTGTAAGAAATATTTTAAGACGCAAAAAAATCATTTTGTCACTGCCGCGTCAAGTTTGCCAATTTGTGAAGGAATATTTTTTTACAAAGACATCATTACGGCGCGCTGTAATCCTCTAATCGGCCGGAGAGGTGGATTTTAGTAAAGAACATCAATTTCAACTGCCATTAACTTCACGAAGGTTTGCTTTTATATATATTTTAACCTCAATTCCGTTCAATTTTCAAGACATGGTAGAACTTCAAGCCACACTTGGTCCTTATGTGTTCAAAGTGAGTTAATCAATGTATTTATATCACTAACAGGGAATATAACCATTGACCACCGATGACCCCAATATTCGTTTTCTTCTTTACAGCTTCACGCTGTCTCCCCCACGTAGTAAAATAAGCAGAAGGAGCCTAGTGTTGAGACATTCCACTCTCCATTTTATCACCGAATTCTGGAGGCATTGCACGTTAAGCTGCGGAACTAAACGACGCCTTTTTGCCACGACACCAGAGCGATTAAATGAAAATATTAAATATTTCATTTCCTAGAATGGGAATATTACCCAACCTGTGGCGTTTACAGTCACACGAAACGGCAAACTCAACACGACGCATTATCTACCAGAATAGGGAAATGAAATTAATTTAAATATCTTAAAATAAATCTTAAATATCTTTTCTAGAGTGGAAATCGAACCCACACTGTGCCACTGCGCCACGACTGGCCTCAATATTAGTTTATTAGGCTTTAACCTTAGACAAATGTCAACAAAACGATCAAAACAAATTAGACTTCATTACAAGTTTACAAACTCAATTTATATCCTGAGACATGCTCAGAGATGTTTATATTAATTCCTAAGACGTACAACTCTATAATCTTAATTATTAGTTTATTTTTTAAAACCAATACATTGTTTCTTTTACACTTAGGCTGTCGTGGAGCAGTGGAACAATGTTGGTTCGATTTCCACTCTAGGAAATAAATTAAGATATTAAAATTATTTTCATTTCCCCATTCTAGTAGATAAAGCGCGGTGTTGAGTTAGCCGTTCCGTAGAGAACGGAGATGTCTTACACTATATTCCCTCTGCCTAACCCTGTTATGTACGGGTTACAGTTCAAAGCTAAAATGAGATATATATTTATAAGAGTTTACAAGAAGCAATGGTTTCAAATCCCACTAAATCAAAATTCAGTTCAGATTTTTATTTTATGTTAAAAAGTATTAAAAAAATATGAAATCATATTTTATTTGTGAACAATATCAATGGCGAGAGGTATTACGTTTCTAAATAGCATTTAAAATCCCTTTTAGGCGGTGTCGGATACGGCGCGAGTTTTCTTGTCGACGACACTTTTATTATATCGCAAGCTCACCCCTTTGTAACATAATATTATTGAGTTATTCATAGATAACGTATATTTTTCTTAATATTTTCTCATTTTCTTTCCTTTGATACCCTTATGAAGAAACTGAGGCCAGTCATGGTGCAGTGGCACAGCCTGTGATTGCAAACTCGACGGTTGTGAGTTCGATTCTCACTCGTGGGAAATAAATAGACGTCTGATGTCACCCAAATCATAATGATTGATGAATGTTTTAACTTTCACCATGTATTAAAAAACACAGTACAATATGTATATTTTTAGTAAATTATTAGATACTATGTACTTAAAAAACTCATAGTTTTGTTTTATTACACCGTTAGAATCGTTTACACGAAAAAGTTTGGAAAATTAGTCTGTAAGTGTTTAACAAGAGATAACTTTTAATTAGTTTATCGTAATAGCAAGGTAGAGAGACGGGGACCTCTTGTTATGAAATTTCCTTGTAATTTTAATATAATTTATCATGTCTTGAAAATTTGTGTAATTAAAGGATTCAGTTTGAATTTTGGCGTTAGATATCCCACATCGCCGGATAGGTAGAGAGAGCCCGGTGTCGAGACACTCTTTTCGCTACTTTCCGCCACATTTTTGGGACATTGCGTGTTAAGTGGCGGAACCCAGTTCCGCGCTTTGTCTTATCAGAGTAAGAAATTGTGTGTTTAACACAATTTCTTACCACCACAATCATGTGTACTAAAGTCAAAATAGTTCATTCTTCATTTACGACACTCATTCGAGCTATTATTAAGTTTATTAAGCGGCGGAGATCACGTTGTCTTATCAAAGCGGAAATGGAAATAATTATTTTCTACGAGCGGAAATCGAACCCTTAACCATCTCTTTTATAGCCAGGTGTTGTACAATAGTGGCTGCTTTTTTTTAATATATTTTTTTAGTTTCTCGCTGTATCCCGCACCCAGCAGGGTAGGCAGATGGAATCTACTATTAAATAACTCCGTTCACTGCTTTCTGACAAATTCTGGAGGCATTGCGTGATGAGCCCCGAATGGCCCCAATATAAGAAATACTTCATAATAAATAAATTTGTAAACAGCTTTAGAATCATTCAAGGGGGAAATGGAGGAATTATTCGAGCGCAATAAACTATTGTAATATATATTGTATAACTTATTTTATTTACGCAATAACGTGATAACGAGACAGTGGGTTCAAATTCGTGTTAATTATAAAATTTTATATAACTACTTTACTATTAAAGTAATCTTTTACTATTAGAACCATTTTAAAAACTAGTTTTTGTTCAAAAGATAAGCTGTATTGTAATGAAAATTATATTTTAATGAAATAGCAATGAACTCAATAAATTATAAAAATATTAATTTTTAAATTTCTTCGCTCTGGGTTCAAGGCAAAACACCGGCGTTGAGTTCCGCCACTCAACACGCAATGCCTCGAAAAAATCGGCGAAAGTGGGGAACGGAGTAACTGAACACTACTTCGCTCTGCCTACCCTGTTGGATGCGGGTTATAGCGTGAAGCTGAATTATTTATTTGATTTCTATTATTATTATCACAAAAATATTTTTTTTTATAAATGCATTTATTTCGCAATCTTGGTCTCGCTTGCACTCTCGGCTCAGGCAGAACGTGACAAGAGTCATGCTTTTTCGTGCGTGACGCCAGTGTTCATCGAAATATCACGTCAAAAATCTAATAACAATATTAATGTATATTATTATATTATTTTACTTTTCTTTGTAAAATACACAAAATTAATCGCTTCGTTATATATACATGTATAAATCTTTTTATTGACAGAAGGGAAAAACGGAGTGTATTATCACTAGTTTTTTCTAAAAGTGTGGATAATATTTGAAGATAGGTATTTAAATATATCTATATGAAGTAAAGTAAGTAGAGGTATCATTGAGGTGTTGTAAGATAATTTGCATTATATACGAAAGAGTAAGCACTTCGTTGTCTTTACAGCTGGTAGTAAAGTCTCATTTGTATTAAAACTCGCTGGCAATCTCCCAACCGTTTGAAAACACGTCATAAACATAGTCCCATAATATTATTAAATTTGTTAGGGAAAAACCCCGGTTCCCCTTGCCTTACTTAGTAATTTGGTTTTAATTCACGATTTTAACCCCAAAGCAGGGTCAGGCACAAATACCGTAATGTCAAGACACTAAGTTTAGCACTTGATGCACGAATTCGACACAATGCATGTGACGTGGGTGGACCTGTATAGGAGAAATTGAAAATAATTTAAAAAAAAAACCCTAGCGTAAATCGAACTTGTGACCAACGCTTCTCAATTGCACTATAATAAACTCCTTTATAATTTAAATAACAATAAAAAAATATTCAATACATAATTGGATATCGATATGTAAGAATAGATTAAGCGACATAGAACTTATACATATTGAAACTGATAGAAAACGTCATAAAAACAGAATGGTCATATAATCTTGTAAGCTTTTAAGCCAGTTACTTTACGTTAACGTAACAGGTTTATGTGATTTAAATTGGAAGAGGAAGAGAAAATATTTTTTCATAGTAATACCCGTATTGTGATATTTCTGTGTCATTCGTGTGATTTCCAATTTCTGTCATTTTCAATTTTATCTCACATTTTGTGTTGTAAAACGAGTGTAGTGATCCACCACTACGTTTTGAAATGTCTGCTCATTTATATTTAATGTTTTTTATAAGTAATGTATTTTAGATTGAAACCTAGTGTTAAGACACTCCGTTCTCCTTAAATAATAAAAGCTTTTTAGTTTTTTCGGTTCCATTCTTTTTGCAAGTAAAAAGGCTGATATTTTTCTAAATAAGCAAGTAGGTAGGTACTCGCCGTTACGTAACGACATCTCATTATCCCGTCTCTAGGGTAGTGTTACTTTCCTCTGCGTATTGTATTTCTTATTATACATTTTTTAGCTTCTTGCTGTAAACTAAATGCGAAAGAGAAGGCAGAGGGAACCTAGTCCTTCCGCTCCATTTTTGAGACATTGGTTGTTGGTTGAGTGGCAGAGTTCAACGCCGTGCTTTGTTTAAAAGGCGAAGAAGTGGTTTAATTTTTTTTTATTGAACATGATTATGTTCTACCGAGTGGAGATCAAACTCAAAACTATCGCGCTTACAGAGATGTTCCTGCCACACTTAAATTAATAAAAATTCAAAATTTTAAAATTAAATTAAAATAAAATAGTTTTTTTTCTAAGATTTTATACAACTGTGTAAAAGAAAAAAAACTTATTTTAAATCATAGTCATTTGTATGACGCGGCACTTGAACCCGCGCTTCCTGGAAATCGATCCTGCCCGCCCGCCTGCCAGAGTCCCGGTACGTTAAAATCTTTATACGTTTTTTTAAATAAGTATTTTTCTTTGCTAAGAATGATACTTTAAAAAGGTTAAAAACATATTACTATGTTTAACGAGAAGAAAACATTTAGCAGTCGTGGCCGTGAAGAAAATCAGAAAATAAGGAAAGGCGGGCACAACTCGTGGATCGTACTATACACAAGTTGGCGTTATCTCATAGTTACGCGGGTGTACGGTTGTATGCACTTTGAATAATATGAGAAGTTGTACTTCGAGACAATGCGCGGCTCTAACTACTGATATATGTATATATCCAGATGCTATATTGAAATATTTGAGAAACTGAAATGATGCCGTATAATTTTTTTATCATTTTTTTCATAGTCCACTCTTTTAATATAAAGTGTACAATTTTTTTTTAACTTCACGATAAAATTATACCACTAGATAGCTAAAGAATCAAATAATTTGGTAGAGGAAACCGACGCCGTTTTGAAGTTATTTTGCTGCGAATCAAATTTTTCAATTAGTAAAACTTTTAACTTTTTAAGAGGCTAGTCGTGGCGCAGTAGCACAAAGTGTGACTGTAAAACCAACTGGTTGTGGGTTCGATCCCCACTCGAGGAGAAATGTTTACTTACATTTATGATTCCATTTCTTCGCTCCGGTGTCAAGGCAGAGCGTGAAGCTGATTTGATCTATTAATTATTATCGGTTTGTGATAAGTAGGTAGGTACCTCTGCGCCACGACCGGCCTCTTAATTTTTTTTTAATAAAGATATATTATTAAAAATATATATATATAAGTTACATAAACGTATTCACACACAAAAACAACAAACAGCCATGTCCATGATACAGCCATACCCAAGTTTTTATTTTTTCCCTCTGGTGTAAAGACAAAGCGTGGGTCTGGGTTCCGCCATTCAATACGCTATGAAATGAAAATTCGATGGAAATGGGAAAAGAATCACTCCTTTCCTATTAACACACTAAATTCGGCGGCATACAGGCTGAAGTTAAATAAGAAAACCATTTCAATCGGGCATGTATAACTCTTGAGGCCAGTCGTGGCGCAGTGGTACAAAGTGTGACTGTAAAACCGACTGGTTGTGGGTTCGATCCCCACTCGAGGAGATGAAATATTTATATTTCCATTTCTTCGCTCTGGTGTCGAGGCTAAGCGCGGCGTTGAGTTCTGCCACTCAATACGCAATGCCTCCAAAATTCGGCAGAAAGTGGGGAAAGGAGTGTTTTAACACTAGGTTCCCTCTGCCTACCCTGCTGTGTGCGGGATACAGCGTGAAGCTATTTTTTTTATTTTATGTATAACTCTAATCGATATTAGCGACATGCAATATGAATCATTCGTTTTAACTGTAACCCAGCTGCATTTTAATTGATAGCGATTATTTTAATTAGAGAATCTCGTTTTTTTCTTTTATATATCTGTTTTTAGCTGCCAGTATCTTTATATGTAGTAGGTTAAGCAGCGATCATGTAGTGATAGAACACTTTGTTCTCTCAAAATTAAGAAATTCCGATATTCAGCCATTTATGAATAGCGGAACAGAAAAACAAGAAATTAAATATAATAGTTAAAGAATAAGAGTTTTTTTTTTTTAGTTTGCCAAAAAGCCAAGATTGAGGTCGTCGTGGCGCAGTGGCATAGTGCCTGATGCTATTGTATTTTTATTTTCTCCCTCTAGTATAAGGACAAATCCAGGTGTTAAGTTCCGCCTCCTAACATGCAATCTAAAATGTGGCGGTGCGTGGAGAACGAACAGTGTCTTATCACTCTGTCCCAGTGGGACCCACTTCCTATATGCAGGATACAATGTGAGATTTAGTTTTTTTTTTTAATAAAAAATAAAACATATGTAAAGACATTTATTTTCATACATTTCACAATCTCAAAACAATTTTAACATTAAACTTTCAACAATTAAATGATTTAACATTATTCAAATCAGATATTTAAAGAATTAAAGGCACAATTTTTATATAGGTAACTTAGGAAAAAATATTAAGATTTAAAAAAAAGTACAGTACGGTTGTCGAGTCATGTCCGCTCTGGAATTGGTTATAGATGACTGCGAAGAGTTAAATTAAGTTTTTTTTTATTTTCTCTTGATTGAATAATGCGCAAAGGTTCAGAAAGCCTAACCCTTCAGGCCGGCCACGACTCGTCGACCGCACTGTAGTTTACAGGTTCGAATTCCATAGTGGTCTATCTAACAAGATCTATCTATCCAGCTCCATACTAAATAACATATTATATATTTTAAATATATTCGTATTAAAAAAATATATAAAGCCGAAAAAGAAAGTGAAACATTTTCTTTCAAACTATATAAATTATCCTCAGTATTTTTTTTAACAATTAGCTATTTTAAACGGAAAATTATAATCGTGATGGGCACTATAAATAACAGATTGCTTAAGTTAAGCAACACTTACTCAAATGAAAATATGATGGGTGTGCAATTTTTTTAATAATCTATATGAATTTCCACAAAATGATTAAATATTTTTTTAAAATTAGTGGTGGTTACAATAAGCAATGTAAACCGAAAGATCACCATTTTACAACAAATTTTAAGAAACTTATATTTTTATACATTATATTAATTAAAACGAATCCAAATCGAATAATAAATCTAGCCATATTTTTACATTCTATAATTATATATGTATGTACATTAAATAATTACAATTTTATATATTTTTTCATATCTCCATACTTTTATTACAAGTCTTAACTAACCATAAAGATGATTGTGGTACAATAAACAATTTATTTGTTTTTTAAAATATTTATATTATAAATACAGTAAAAACTCGATCTGGATGTGGGGCAATCGACACAGTGTTGTCGATAATCGAAAATCCGGATAATCGAATATAAAAAGCGAGTTTTGTTCATATAATAATATTACTTATGCACTTATTAAAAACATTGAATGCCAAATTGTATGCTTTATTCAAATCTTCTTAATATTTTTTAGTCTTAATTTTTTATTTTAATACATTGATTTACTAAGAATTCATTAGGTTATTACATTTTCCAACATGTTAATAGTCACGATAATAACGAATTCGCAAATCGATTACCGGATAATCGAGTTTCTACTGTAATATCTGTTTTTTTTTCATATTATTATTTACAACTTTGTATCAGCCGAGTGAACCAAGTCTTAAAACACATCGTTCTCCGCTAAATAATAATGACTTATAAAAAAATAGTATGTAGTGTATATAATTAAAACACTATCATCTTTCAAATAATAAATTTAAATGTATGTAACTAATTCTAATTTTTTACAAATTGTAATCAAAATATCAGTCTCAAGACTTTATAAGCATATAAAAGTTTATGCTCTTATAATAGAATTTGTATTAAATATTGAAGAAATAATATAAAATAAAATAATGTTGCTTATTTTCAAGTATAATAATAATATCAATATTACAAGAAAATCAATAAAAACCAGAAACATTTGCACATTTTTGAACAAGATATTTCAAGAGAAGTAATAAAAAAACGAATAAGCTTTTAATTATAAAAAAAAGTGTTTCCTCAAAATCACCCAAAACTTAAATCATTTAATTAAAAAAAAACAAACTGACTAATAATGGCATAAAAATTACTTCTCTTGCCTAATAGTTGTTCTGTCATAATATATATTTTTTTAAGTAAAAAGTATTATATCAGAAAAAAGAAATCTAGATGTTTAGATGGAAATATATATATATATATATATATATCGATCAAAAAAGAATTAATTAAAATAGGTCAATCGCAAAATTAACAAAAATGATATTTTTGGCTAAAAAAAAAGCACTTATTTTTCGCTATCTAGATATACATATACTTAGTTGAACATTTATATGCAACCATGTTTCATATAACACACTATTACATATACAATATTGTGTATAAATAAACAAAGTTCGATATTATTTCACTTACATTTTAGTTTTCAAACAATGTATATCTCATCTAAACGTTAAATCCGTTGGTATTTGTGTGGTTAATGGTTTCATCGGTTTTATTTCCAATTTCGAAGATACTGTTGACAAAAAAATATACGCTTTATATATATTTTATATTTTAGATGATAGGAAAAGAGAGTCATATTGACATATCTATGTGTTTTCAAAATAAAGGTCGATTAAAGTTAATGCTTGTATATGTTACCGTCAAACTGTATAATTTAGGTATTTTATACAATATCCTGGCAGACAAAAAAGTAAAGACAGTCCGTCCCCCATTAATCTAGCAAAATGTGATATAAAAAAAATCTATTTTTTTGAATAAAAAAAAAATGCTGCTGTTCCACCATCGCTGTGAAAAATAAATAAATTTTGTTCTATATTTCTAAATGTCAGATACATTTAAATGCAACTTAGGTTAAGTTAGGTATTTTTAAACTTAAATATAACTAACTTAACCTACTCATTTACTGCATTTAAAATCCGCTAAATCTATAGCTGCGGTAAAATCAAATTGTCGCTACAAGATCTATTTATTTTCTGTCTGCCCGCACGTTTCCTTACTTTCGCTTAGAACTTATATATGTGTCTAAATATAAAAGGATAACAATATTATGTACCTACACATATGGAATATACACGTTAAGATGACGCAGAAAGAAAGTAAATTACTATAACCAATCTAGTCATAACTTTATCAATTGCCTTTTAGAGAAATGTTTCTTTTAAATAATTACTTTTAAAAATAATCTATATACACAAAAATAGCACATATACATACTTTGGTGGTTAAGAGAGTCAACCCCCATATTACGATTTCGTAATAAAGAACATAGTAGGTAAAAAAGTGAAACAATTAAACAAACAAAAAGATTTGAACAAAAATAAAACATTTCTTCGCTCTGGTATCGAGGCTAAGCGCGGCGTTGAGTCCTGCCACTCAACACGCAGAATTCGACAGAAAGTGGGAGACGGAGTGTCTTAACACTAGGTTCCCTCTGCCTACCCTGCTGTGTGCGGGATACAGCGTGGAGCTGATTTTTTTTCAGATTTTTTACTTGTATATAAGGAAATATTTAAATATGAATAAGTTTAATACTCACGTCCACTTTTCCTATGAGGTAATGTACTACAATTCCTCATATTACTGTAACACGCGGTGTACTCCCTCGTGTCCATACTGAGCGGCGACATGCAGCGCGCGGCCGCCGGGCCGCCGTATACAGGGTGTGCGTCTGACGGTAGTGACGACATTTGTAGCTAAAATAGGTTTTTTTTTGTACATTTGGGAGAAAGTTTCATTGTATTGTCAAGAGTTCAGTTATTCATTCCCAATTTATACTCTAGTAATCTGGGAACTATAGGCTTAACAATAAATATAATTTTACTTCCCACGGAAGTTAATCCATTTATTAGCATAAAAATAATTCCGTGTAACTTAAAACGATATTCATTTTATAAACTAAGAATAATATTAATAATAGTCCTAGTTTCGATTTCCACATTATCCATAGATCCTACGCACTAACCGGCGACCATCTCTGAGCAATTACCTGTGGTTACCCAGAGATGGGTCCCGGCTGATGTGTCACAGTAAAACCTTTGTACATTTTCTAAGGGTTGGACTTCCAAAGGACCGGGTTATTATGAAGGGGACATAATAATAATATATGAAACAAATACTCACCACACTACTATTCATCGGTATCGAATTATTATATTTCAACCAACTTTCATACATTTTGCCACTCGCCAAGTTGCTGACTTGCATCGGCATATGCGTTTGAGCTCTTTGCCCATACATTGGCATTTTGTAGTGATCATCCATTTTTCCTATTAATGGCTTCATACAATAATCTTTTTTTGCGAAGTTGTCGTTTATTTTACTTTCTATTGGTATTATGTCGGGGTTTTTGTCTAGAAAATAATATTTTTAAGCAAATATTTTAATATTGAAGGCAAGACGTCAATTTGACTTAATTGATGTTTAATCGAACATAAAAATTATTAGACCTAGATCCGAGCTCCGCCAGACCTACGTCATTTTAGCAAAGCTGGAATTTTTAGCATTATTAGTCCAATACGTAGTGAGCACGGTATGGGTACTCACTAACTTGAAAGTGGGGACCTTTCAGAGGTAGCTCAAACTAAAGGTACCTAAAAACCATGCCTACCTACGTCAAAGTAGCAAGGCTCGTATTTACGTATGTTGTTAAGAATATTGTAAAAAATATATATTCAATATTGCCAGACCCTTTACTGGGGCCGTTACTCCCGCCAGACGCCCTAAAGGTTGTTTGAAATTGAGGCAAACTACGTCATAGTAGCAAGCCTAAATTTTACATATATTATTTAAGGTACTATTTCGAGACCCATTACAAGCAGCCAGATTTATTATATTTTTTTTATGATTAGTCATTACATCCTAATATCAGTAAATAATTATAACTTTATTCACTAAGCAAACAGGCCCACGCAGTTTCGGCCGCCTAAACTATATGTATATTTACTTCATATTTTTTATATATTTTTTTATAATTTTTTAAGTATGGTTATCTATACTGTAATACGCATACATGCGTATTTTAATTCTTTTGTTCGTTTGATTTTTTGAAGTTTGATTATGATTTTTGTTATATATTTGCCATTATAATTTCCTCTCTTATATCTATTTACAATATACTAATATTTTAATTCCCACATTAGTCATTCGTCTTGTCAACTTTGACAACACCATCACAGACTATATAGAAAATGCGCTACACACACATGGAGTATTTTGTCCTCACTCCCACGGGAGATTTATCGCGTCTGGGAGGATGATTGGCCCATCGGATTGGTCTGGCTGCTTGTAATGGGTCTCGAAATAGTACCTTAAATAATATATGTAAAATTTAGTCTTGCTACTATGACGTAGTTTGCCCCAATTTCAAACAACCTTTAGGGCGTCTGGCGGGAGTAACGGCCCCAGTAAAGGGTCTGGCAATATTGAATATATATTTTTTACAATATTCTTAACAACATACGTAAATACGAGCCTTGCTACCTCTGAAAGGTCCCCACTTTCAAGTTAGTGAGTACCCATACCGTGCTCACTACGTATTGGACTAATAATGCTAAAAATTCCAGCTTTGCTAAAATGACGTAGGTCTGGCGGAGCTGGGATCTAGGGGTATATATAAATGTTATTAATTTTACATGTTGGTTCGGAGCTTACAAAGAATAATACTGTCTTATTCTCGATGAATATATTTTCATTAAATTGGTTTTCTAGTTAGAGAGAATCGCGGCGTTGAGTTCCGCCACTCAACACGCAATGCCTCCAGAATTCAACGGAAACTAGGGAGCGGAGTGCTTTAATACTTGGTACCATCTAGTTTACAAGTATACATAAAAAAATTAACGAACAAACGGTACGAAAATTTCATGAATAAAATATATTGTCAAAAAATCTATATAAACATTATAAAAAAATCTTAAAACCTGAGGTAAACAAAATGAACTTACCCAAACTATCAACACTCGAACACCTCTTACCGCTTGTGAGAGGTGTGTTTGATATTTCATCTTTTTTCCTTTTATCTTTCTCATCTTTATCGAAATATAATAAAAAAAATGATACAATGTAAATACATACAAAAGATCAAAATAAAATAATTTCACATATTTTATATAATATCTACGTCTACGGTACGGACCAGTCATGGCTGCTCTAAAGTTAGTAGGATTGGATTTTCGGGTTTACTTTTAACTATTTTCTACTGAATGAACAATGCGCAAAAATCATATCTTCAGGGAGATCACGACTCGTCGACCGTACTATTCAATATCGTAAAAATAATTTACTAGTGATTTAATAAGTTCTTTGATTTTCACGATTATTACACAATTTAAATGAAACTAATTTAACCGGATTAATCGCGTATATTTAAGATTTTACACTTTGGAAATCCGACGTTTCGAACACTTTGCAGTAGTCCGTGGTCACGGGTAGATTAATCGAGTTAAATTAATTTAATTTAAAATACTAGTGATTTATTATTAATTTAGATAGTTTAACTAAAACCGTTATGTATATAATTTGAGATTTTCTTTTAAATACAAAATAAACATAATATATAGCATTTGAGGAGGTCAAATGCTGCACATAACTCAACTTACCCAAACTATCTACAGTACACTACAGTTTAATAAAAGATAAATATATAATAGTATCTTGTTGTAATAACTATATAATATTATATTTTTTTACTCCGACTGTAAAGGCGACGGTCGTGAGTTCGATGCCTATTCGGGAGATATCATTTATTTCGCTCTTATACAAGATAAAGCGCAGCGTAGAGCTCCGCCACTGAACGAGCAATGTCTAGAGAATTAGGCGGCGCGTGCTTTTTACATACAATAATTTTAATAATACCATTAAGTTGAACTTACCATTCCTCTTACAAAATCGCAAACAGAATACAATGCCGGAGAGAGTAGTGACTGTACCAATTCCGGCGATTATACATAACACTATTATTAGTACTGTTGTTAGTTCTACTTTTACTGGTATATTAGCTAAAAGAAAAAATATATATATTTAAAAATGTATGCGGGAATACTTTGATTGCGTCTCCTAGAATATTTTAAAAAGTCCGCAAATCGTAAGCTGAGCTTTGCATTAGTGTGAGTGTACACAGATAGTTAATACAGATTTACGGCAACTAGCACGAGGCGCTGCCCATCCCTATTTGACACCTCTGGTACTGATAGGAAGATCACGTGTTTAGATTTTAATATTTTTGTTTTTGATTAACAAGAATAGAAAAATGTTTGTGACTAAGCAGTAAAACTAAAAATATAATCACAACGCTGTTATTGATTTATTAACATAAGCACCACACCGGACGAGAGTGAACATGAGGAAGATGCCAGTCCGATGTTAAAGGATTCATATTTTTTAGGGTTAACTTTTTTTTATTGATGATTAATATTGAATTTTATTTATATTTTTTTTCTGCCTTCGTTTTTCGTGATCATTCGCACAAGTGCAAATTTTCGGAAATCTGAGCTCCCGAACAAATGACATTGGTCTAGTTTTTTTTTTAAAGACGTCGAATTCGAAAATGTTTAGAACACTTTCATGATGCCATCATTTATAAAATATGAACAACCGTTTGAAAATCATCAGCCCTAATTGGTACCAAAGAAACTCTCACTATGATTTTAGGAATTTCTTAAAAGATTTTATGTCGAAATTTTTTTATACATAAAAAAACATTGCTTTTTGCGCTTTGCGGCGTTGAGTTCTGCCACTCAATACGCAATGCCTCCAGAATTCGGTAGAAAGTGGGGAACGAAGTGTCTTAACACTAGGTTCCCTTTGCCTACTCTGCTATGTGCGGGATACAGCGTGAACTGTTTTTTTTTAATATATGCTTGATAATTATATAAATTTACTATAAAAAAATATATATTCAAATCAAAGTTAACATAAAAAACTTACCAGTCTGCTTTTGCGGGTGTTTTAACAAATTAGATGTAAGACTGAATGCATCACTTATACCCTTTTCGTTGTATGCACGTACAGACAAACCTACGGAACCCGATAAACCCCATACTATAAAATTTGGATCTTCACTAGTTAAATTTCTCAGTAGAGAACCTGTTGATACGTCGTATACCTAGGAAGGAATAGTGTTTTGTCACTACTGTTACTATAAATATGGCACTATATGATTAGAAATAATTATTAATCATTAAAGAACTAAAACATTTTAATCTTTTCTCTGAATGGGATTCGAATACAAAACCATTGTTTGCAATTAACTACATGATGCTGTGCAAAATTCAATGACAATATAATTATATACTAATTAAAGCTTAAAGCGTATGTATTATTCTAGAAATTTGTTCAGCTTAATACTAAAAAAACTATTTTTAAGTGCAATTTCTGTAAGTGTAATCCACTATATATTCGCATTATTAGCAGGATATGTGGAAGGAACAGTGTTTAAAACACTACGTTCTCCACACACATTCAAATTTTCAAGACATTATGTTGAGTGGCGGAACTCAACGTCGCGCGTGATCTTGTTACCAGAGCGAGTAAATGAAAATATTTTTTCATTTACTTGCTATGGTAACAACGATCACGCTATTTCCCAAGTTGCTATTGAACCTAGGTCCTTTGAGTTTGCAACCAGATGCACTTTTTTACTAACTGTAATAATATAAAATTAACTTACAAATAAAAAACATAATATAAAACTAACTTGCAACATAAACTTCTGTTGTAATCCACCGTCGTGTCCAGGATTGCATTCCAGCCATAACGACTCGTGCGTCACATTTGCTACTGCACAGTGCTTTACTGATGATGGCTTCTCTATCGGAAATGAAAATTTATTATTGGTATTAAAAAAAAACTGCTTCTCGTTGTTTCTCGCACACAACAGGGTATACAGAGGGAACCTAGTGTTAAGATACACTGGGCCCCATTATCCGCCGAAGGCGGAAGTCAACGCCGCGCTCTTCGACACTAAAGCTTATAAAATATTTTCTTTTTTAACTTCACCTGTGGCCTGGGTTCTTCTCAAATATACAATTGGTAAATGTAAAATAGGAGAACTCACTCTTAAAAACTTATTAACTTATGCTTAAGCCATTGCTATATATTTTTCTATTTAGTTAACTACACTATTTACTAACTCAATATTAAAATTACATATAGATATTACTTTTAAGAGCACCCTGTATAAACATACCAGCGGGTAGTATATGAAACAAGCACGGCGCGTGTTGCGTCCCCACGGCGTTGGTAGCGGCGCACTGCACCCACCCGTAATGGGACGAACTGTTCACCACGTATGAGTATCTACCTGAACGATCATATTGTATTAAAAAAAATATTTTTTAAGGGCAATTTCTTTAAATTGATTAATATTTATTTGTACGATGAAGTATTATATATGTTCAAAGTATTAACTCAAACTCAATTAAATTAAACAAAAAATGCGGCCTTTTAAAGTTATTTTAAATAAACGTATAAAAGGTACTCGTTGGAATATTTTAGAAATTGTTACCGCTATTTCAGATGGTCCGTCATATTAAATTTACATTAAATGAATTCCCTACATTTTGGAAAATATGTTTACATTCCAACGTTACAAATTTTAAAAAAGCATGTAAAAAAAGAACCACATACTTCTATAAAATTCATTTCTATACTTCAAACTAAGCCATAATGTACATACAGTTAGGTCGACGAGTCTTGGCTTGATTTAGCATTGCGGAAAGATAATCATTAAAAGTAAGAAAATCTAAAATCTCCGCAGCAATCTACGTATAGCTTCAGAGCAGCCACGACTCGTCGACCGTACTGTATTTATTGTAAATAATATGAAGAATAAAATTTAATTTAATTTTTAAACTTAAAAACAATAAATAATTAAATTCTGCAGTTTTTCTGCTATTCATTTATATCTGAACATTACATAGGCTAAATTAACAAAAAAAAAACTAAAAATGTTAAATTTTAAGATATTATATTTTTTTTTAACCAGTATTTGAACTTAAAACTATCATTTATAAGAAGCCTAACATTAACTCACCGCGGTTGTTCTGCGAGGGCAATTCCATCTTCGAATGCGATGTATTGTTAAACCACCAGTTGTAAGTCATGTATTCCTATAGACAGTCAAAAATACCCTCATTTTTATTTATAAACAAAAGGAGTCGCTAGGGCCTTGAACTTTATGTTACGTCAATTCTTTCTTTACTTTTGGTCTTATTTAAGACAATAAAATAGAATTAACTTATGAACTAGCCGAAGAAAATCATTAAAAACTTATATTTGATATTTATTTCATACAGTATGAGATACACCCGCCAGCTGCATATACTTCCCGGTAAACCACTATCCTGAAATTAGAATTGAACCCTCTATGGGTGAGTCCAACTCGCACCTGACCGGTTATTTTTATATACATCCAGCCTTTTAATTTTTTTTAGTTTCGCGCTGCTTCCCGCACACAACAGGATAGGCAACGGGAACCGAATGTTACGACACTCTGATCTCCACTTTCCGCCGAATTCTAAAGCATTGCGTTCAGTAGCGGAACTGAACACCGCGATTTGCCTCAACCTTTTGAAACCAGAGCGAAGAAATATAAAGTTAAATAACTAAACTTATAATAAAGATCAACTAATATTAATATAAGCTAAAATAACTATTTCATTTCCTCGAATGGTGATCGAACCCACGAATACTGTAATAATGCTACGACTGGCCTCTAAATGTGACTTCTTTTTAAATGTCACTTTTATATTTTAAATCATCAATTTTCATCGTGTCTTCTCCATTCGACGTGACATTGACACGAATAACAAAATAAGGAACAGAACAGAACAGAACAAGCAGGTGTTATCAGGTGGTGGATATTATCGTTACTTGTATATGTAATTAGAATAAGCTATAATATCTATTTAAATCATAAACATTCGTCTGAGCAAAAATCGAACCTACAGTTATCATACAGTCATATCAGCCTTAACTGATAAACAATTCAACATGAAATCAAAAAGTCAGAATTGCCAACAATCAGACTTAACATTAACTTAAGGTAAACTCCACTAAAATAGTTTGAGAAACTAGACAGAGCTCGTACAAATACAAATAGAAACGGATGCTGACAAATCCTTTTGTTTGTTATCGCCTTTGTTTAGACTGACATTTATCCTGACTTTGCCTGTAAATATGATCTATTTCATAGAAATTTCTTAATAAATAAATTTAGTCATTGATATAGCAGTTTTTTTATTCACTTATATTTTTGTAATTAAATATTATTTGAAGCCGTCGTGTCGCAGTGGCACAGCGTCTGACTGTAAGCGTAACAGTTGTAGGTTTGATTTCCACACAAGGAAATATATTATGTATATTATATAATAGTTCCACCACACCAAAAGTGATTTTTATTTAAGCTAGCTCAAGTAAAGCCATATATCAAGTATTAAATTTTTTATATAATTCGTATTTAATTTCGTTACAGAGGAATCATAAGAACTTTATATACGCTTGATGTATTAAAAATCGATCCGACAACATCTGGTCACGAAAAATATGAACGTTCCACCACTCTCATGTTTTTGAGATGGATTTATTATTAAAATTCAATATTTTTGAGCGTAACTAAGTAGGTATGTATAATTTGTTTCTGATTTATATATATTTTTTATTTATCAAAATTTCTCATAACATATTTTAACATTAAATGAAAAAAAACATAGTGAATATGTCTTAATAGGATCAGAGAGGAGGAACCTATATTTAAGATTAAAGATCAGAAGAACTACATTTAGTTATCTATTATAGAAAGTAAAATAGTTTTATTTAATAAAAAAAAAATCAGCTTCACGCTGTATCCCGAACACAGGAGGGTAGGCAGAGGGAACCTAGTGTTAACACACTCCATTCCCCACTTTCTGCCAAATTCTGGAGGCATTGCGTGTTGCGTGGCAGAACTCAACGCCGCGATTTGCATTAACATCAGAACGCAGAAATGGAAATATAAATTTAAGTAAATATTTCATCTCCTCAAGTGAGGATCGAACCCACAACCAGTCGGTTTTACAGTCACACTTTGTGCCACTGCGCCACGACTGGCCTCAATACTATATATAACAAAAATCACTTGATAATTATTTGTATTTAAAATATATTGTGATGTAATATAAATTACAACTTACCATAGGATTGGAATCGACTTTGCAATCTATTTGGAGTGTCTCTCCTCGTGCCGCGTACAGCGACACCGTCGTCGTAGCACATGTAGGGCTGTCTATAATTAAAGTTATGTCATTTAGATCTCATTATAAATGTATGTTATGTGACCTAAAAATAATAACCCTAGCTCATTGAATTTCTGTAAGGAATTATTTGAAAATAAATTCCGCTAAATATAAAAAGAAATTAATATTTTTAATTAAAATAAATTAAATCTTTTACAAAATATTACTCTCCCTTCTTCTTATCTTGAATTTAAATTATAATCTTAATCAATATAAATATTAAAAAAGTCTTACTTATTTAGCAAATAATATAAAACATATATAACCATGATTTGGATTTGAAGCCGGTGCGCAGTGGTGCGAGCTTCCCACTAAGTGGAGTAATTTAAATTTAATATTTCAATTTTCTCGCTGTAACAACACTGCGGCGTTAGGTTCCGCCTCTTATCACGCAATACCTCCAGAGTTTGGCGGGAAACGGAGTGTCTTAGCAAAAAGTTCTTCTGCCCACCCTGCTATGGGATACAGCGAGAAGCTAAAAAAATCTATATGGATTGGAACCCACAACCACTTTATAGTATAAATCAGTTCACCTCTACATTCACATAATCACAGTATGGTAAAAGCGTAAACAGCAATTCCATACTAATTTCACATTCATAAACGTCAATAGCACCAAATTCGGTTACACAGACACGATCTATTTGCTAATCTTTGTATGTAGTTTGAAACTAATATGGAGTGTCGAAATTCGGACTAGTCCATTTTTTTGTTCTGTGTTTACCAGAGGGGCAGTACAAACACTGCCTTATATCGCATGGCATCACAAAGACAATTTTAATAATTTAAAATCAGGCCTCAACAGCAGACACCACAGCGAAGAAATGAAAATATACATTTCAATAAATATTTCAATTTCTCGAATCGGGATCGAACCCACAACCAGTGGTGATTACAGCCACATTTTGTGGCCCTGCGCCACGACTGGCCTCTTTAATAATTGAATAATTAAATTGTCATTATGGTTTTTAATTATAAATAATTTGTTTCCTGCTACGCAAAAAGTCCTGATAAAGATGGAAAACAAATCAATATAAACTAATTGTATTAAAATTTTATGTAGTAAATAATTTACTATAACTAAACAAGCAAAATTTACTGGAGAACAAAAAAAAACTGTAAATATATAAAGGTATAAATAAACAAATATTTTTTGCTTTTGTTGATGTTTTTTCAAAAAATTAATATGACAAAATTTATATGAAACCACCTATGAGGTTCCCAATTCAATAAAAAAATAAATATCAAAATTGGGCTTCTCACTAAAAAGTTCTACAAAAATATAAACATAAAAAATATATGCGCGGTACATAGAACCTCCTTTATTTTTTACGTAGCTTATACAAACTAAAGGACCCTTTGATATGTAGAATACGCGTTGCCATAGCAGCATATAGGTCAACCAACGTCAATGATAATATGTACTAAATTATTTTAATAATTTAAATTATTTCTCAATGCATTATTTAAAAATATACTAATATTCTTTACTCCATCACCATACAAAGTTTAGGTATGTCAAATGTCATACTAGTTCGTTCATTCAATATTTGTTAAGAGCGTTTTTTAGTTTCACACTGCACATAGCAGGATAGGCAGAGGGTACCTTGGACCCTTATGTTAGGACTGTTCCCATTAAAACACTTCCAATTCCCAATTTCCGCCTAATTTTGGAGGCAGAACATAACGCTGCGTTTTGCCACGACACCAGAGCGAACAAATGGAAATATAAATTTTACCAGTACGCCTAGTAAACAAGTAAATATTTGATCTCCTCGAGTGGGAATCGAACCCACAACCGATCGGATTATACTTTACAGTCACCTGCGCCACGACTGACCTCATGAATACATAAAATATTTAATTTCCAGTGCGAATCGAACCCACAACTTGTAGCGTTTAGTCACAAGCTAGTGCCTCTGCGCCACGACTGGTCTCGTTGTTTTCCTTCACGTATTTAAATATAGATACTTACACTTAACATTTAAATCCAACGGTTTACTAAATCCTTCGCCGAGCGTATTCCTTGCAACACATATGTACGGTCCCGTGGCGTTTCTTGCAACATGTTGAAGTACTAGACTCTGATTGGCTACAACTATACCGGAAGTGCTGCGGATTCGGGAACCCTAGGTAGAAAAAAAAATAGATAAGTATTTAGAAATAATTAGCTTCACGCTGTATCCCGCACATAGCAGGGTAGGCAGAGGGAACCTAGGGTTAAGGCACTCGGTTCTCCACTTTCTGCCAAATTCTGAAGGCGTGTTGAGTGGCAGAACTCAACGCCGCGCTTAGCCTCGAAATCAGAGCGAAATAATGGAAATATAAATTTAAGTAAATATTTCATCTCCTCCAGTGGGGATCGAACACACAATCAGTCGGTTTTACAGTCACACTTCGAGCCGCTGCACCACGACTGGCCTCCACTGGTTATTAGACTTTGTTGTTTAAAATGATTTTAAGCATTCATTTTATGGAGGTAGACATTTGCAACCCCATATTGTATAAAGCAAAGTAAATGAAACCGAGTGTTTCACAACAATCAGTTTTCTACGCACCGCCCAATTTTCAATCCTAATTTTGATTGGGCGTTTTGTGGCGGAACTCAACGCCGCGCTTTGGATACCAGAGCGGGAAAATATATACAATTAAATATTATAATTTTCCTGAGTGCGGATCGATATCACACTCAACTCGGTTACAGTCAAAATCCCATTGCGCCAGAGATATGCTAAAAAATAATAATAAAATCAATCGCGAGATTTTGATAGTCAGATGGATACACAAATTATATAACAGAACAATATACCAATACTTTTTCGTTCACTCAACCGACTTTGAAAAAAGGAAGTATCCTATCGCACAATAGCCTAAGTGTCATTGCAATTTTTACTGTTTCGCATACAAACAATGGATATTCATACAATATTGATATTAAAAAAGGAACAAGAAATATTCTCCATTTGTCGAGTGGTACGCGAAAAGTCAAAAAGTTTCGTCGTATTGAAAAAATTAACCAGAAGATTACTTCTTGTTTTCTATATGACTGAAAGTATTAAAAATACTAATAAAGATAGTCTGTGTTTTGTTTTTGCGTACAATAGAGTTTGGTAGTAACAATTGGTTATTTATCTATTTCCTATTGAATAAAAAAAAAATTTAGAGTCTAAGATGAAATATAATTGTATAAGCTTCACGCTCTATCCTTATATTGCAGAGCAGGTAGAGGAAACCTAGTGTTTAGACACTCCGTTCCTCACTTTCCGCAGCATTTTTAGAAAGACATACAGTCAGCAATAATCTTTCACATCTATTACATTATTGTTCTGTCGGCTATATAAAATATTACAAAAATATCTCTATATTCTTAAATTTATATTAAAATTTATAGGAAAAATAAAATATCAAAATAACATAAAATACTTGCATTATGAGTAAAATACACCTGAGTGTGCCAAGGGTTGGCTCGCACCATGCAGTCCAAGTACACGTCAGATCCTTCCACAACATTATCCGCATTTAAATTAGCGCCTAACTCTAGTTTGAGTACTGGTAAATCTGAAAGAAATGTTCTATTAAAATTTTTATTATTTTTTTTCAGCTTCACGCTATATCCCGTATATAGAAAGGTAGACAGAGGGAACTTAACACGGCGCTTTATGTTACCAATATGTGGAAATGAAAATAGTTTATTCCCTCGAGTGGAAATCGAGCCCACAACCGTCGCGTTTACAGTCACATCGTCGTGCCACTGGATCAAGACGGTCTCCATAAAATAAATTGGAACAATTATACGAAACTTACGCTGTATTTCCAATTTAAATCCATCTTCCTGTATAGAACGTGGGAAAGCTGGCTGATCGGCCTTACATGAAAGCACCCTACCAGCGTCTTCGATAGTGGGCACGAAAGTTAAAGTACTTTGCGTTAGGTTACCATCTAGTGAAGTTTGCTGAAATAAACTTAATTATATGCATATAATAATATAAGATTTTAAAGTGAGCACAGCACTACTTCTCATGGACCTAGAGAGCTGAAATTTGGTACAGGTATGGTTTCTTTAAGCCACCATCAGCCCGGTCATGCGCCGCTTAAAGATCGTTCAACGATCGATCACATAAAATCTTACTATACGAGTTAAAAAAATGCAGTGACAAACCTTAGAATTGACTTGCCTTGGCTTTACCTAAAGATTTCATTACTTTTTGTAGAGAAACAAATAGATTTATCGAGACTTGACTGGTTTTGTGCAGAATGTTTTTGATGAGGCCGGTCGTGGCGCAGTGGCACGAAGTGTGACTGTAAAACCGACTGGTTGTGGGTTCGATCCCCACTCGAGGAGGTGAAATATTTACCTAAATTTATATTTCCATTTCTTCGCTCTGGTGTCAAGATTAAGCGCGGCGTTGAGTTCTGCCACTCAACACGCAATGCCTCCAGAATTCGAAAGAAAGTGGGGAATGGAGTGTCTTAACACTAGGTTCCCTCTGCCTACCCTGCTGTGTGCGGGATACAGCGTAAAGCTGATGGGATTTTTTGCTTACACAAATATTATTTATCAATAATTATTTATAGTTATTCAAAGTTACTTAAGGCCGTTATGGCGCAGGTGCAGAAGGTAGGCAGATGAAAATATTTTTAGATCTATTGAGGTTATAAGCTTCTGAAAAAAATTAACTTGTGAACTTACAACATTCTTAACACTGTTCAGTTTAGTGCCACTCTTCCACCACGATATTGTCGGCGTTGGTCTTCCTCCGACTGAAGTGCATACTAGCTCGGAAGATCGATCTGCCACTAGCACTCGTGGGCCACCTTGCAATTGAACGTATAATGGAGGCACTGAGGACAAAATGGATTTATGTAAATCAATTTTTTGGATTCAATTGTAATTTAGATAGAGATCCTTTTGTTGGATAATAGTAAGACACAGGTGACAGGTTAAAGGTACAAATATTTAAATACATTTCGACAAATATATATCTCTCTCAACTCCAACTAAATCAAAAATCGTTGATACCACAAAAAATACTACAAAATCCTACTAATGGAACTGTTTAAGTCCCATAAAGGTCCACCTATTATCCCATACAAAATATACATACATATGCACGTATATGTATGTAATCGTCCTTGACACTATATCATTCCCTTGCCTCGATCCCGAATGTTCGTCATTCCCCAGCTCTAATTAAGTTTCATTGCAATTTCATTTACACTCAGCGTGTTGAGATGACTCTATTGAATTTCCAATTAACTTTGCCGTTTCAATTTGATTGATGTTATGTTAATGAGTGGGTTTTTTGTATGTTTAGTAACTAAAGGGACTCAATCTGTTACTCTTTTCCATTTATTAAATTTTGTTAGTAAGTTCGACTTCATATTTGAGTCTTAGCGACCGATTCTCTCTTTGTGTGAAATAGTTCTATTCAAAATAATAAGTTACAGACTTTTTTATGATGTTAAATAATTAACTACCTGTTCAATAAAGCTAATACCGCAAACGTGAGAAGATCCGGCGCAAGACTCAGCGGGACTTTTTGTTCAGATTGTTATAACTATTTTGATTTGCTATAATTCGTGGTGTAATTAAGACACACTTTTCTGACCACAATTGTTTACTAAAAATCCCAAAAATTTCGTTACAAGTGCCATTTAAAAGATTTAATCTTAATCTAAAATGACACGTTCATAGTTGCAAGGTCTCTTTGCCTTTTTTTCTCTTCAACTTAAAATTCTTCTACATTAACGAAAAAAAGATCATAAATATTTAAAATTCCTTCTCATAATAACATTCCAAATTACCCACCTCCATTTCGTGCTTCATATGAAAAAAAAAATATTTATATTTAATTATAGCAATTCCTTTCCACTTAACTGTCATCAAGTGTTTCAGGAAGCTGTCTTTTAAACCATCATTAAAGGACCCTTTGTAACTGGCACACGTAATATCAAGGATGAAACTTGAAAGTAAAATTAAAAAGAAATTGTGAAATTGCTTATACTTATATATTTTTTAATGCCATATTAAAATAATCTATTGAGGCCAGTCGTGGCGCAGCGGCACAAAGTGTGACTGTAAAACCGCCTGGTTGTGGGTTCGATCCCCACTCGAGGAGGTGAAATATTTACTTAAATTTATATTTCCATTTCTTCGCTCTGGTGTCGAGGCAATACGCAGAGTTGAGTTCTGCCACTTAACACGCAATGCCTCTAAAATTCGGCAGAAAGTGGGGAATGCAGTTTCATACATCAGGATCCGCGGGAAACTGATTTATTTTATATTTCTATCTATTGACAATTTCCGTTTAAAAATATTGCATACATAATGGATTTCAAAAATATTAAGAGTCGGTAAAAACTTATGCAAAATATTTTTTTTCTAGCATTTTAATGCGCATTTATTATTTATAATTTTTTTTGAACGGTCAATATCTGTAAAATGGGAAAATGGCGAAACATACTATAAAATATTTGGAAATTACCTCATCTATCACCTGTATTAGTTTTTCAATAGATCTACCAATCATCTTATATAATTTATATAAATCAAAACGTGCTTTAATAAAACACATTTATATTCAAAACGTAACCTACATTTTAGACTAAATCGAAATAAGCCCGAATCTAAATTTCGAGGGTAATTTTTCATGGTTTCACAGAGATGACGACTGCGGAATATTTCTTGGGAATAAAATAAATTTGATCTTGGTAATGGGTAGGAATGAGAAACGTGAGTTATAAAATCAGTTGTGACATAATAATTTCTTGTTTCTTTATGTGTCGAATTTTGCTTAATTAAAAAAAATAACAGCGACACCCACTTCTCACTTTCATTTGGGTCTCACTGGGTCGCAAAACCCAAGGTCACTAAGTCCAAGTAAGAATAATACAAATGTACAAATTAAAAGGAAAGATATTTCCTATTTTACAGACTAAAGACTGGATTATAACATTCAAAACTACCCGCATTAATGGAAATAAAAATATATTAAATAGGTTTACATAGGTTTTATTTACGTTCTAATAAATAAAAAAGCGTACAATCAAAACTTAAACAATTTCAATAAGTAATATGACATTATAAATTTTAAATTCAGAAACATGCAACTAAGTGACTATTGTTTTTAATAGAAAATGCTTACTAACAATTAATTTAAAATAAAGATAATGGTACCATAGTTTTAAACCAATCAAAGTAAAAAATAAGTTTTTGCATATCATTTCCTCATCTGTCATTTATATAGACTATCTAATCTTTCTTTTATCCTTACTTCTATCTTTTATCCTTCCCAGGAAAAAATACAAATCAGAATCAAATTGACAACTATAACATATATTATATGCATAATATTTCAAAAACTTTCAGTGTTAAACCATACTTAGGAAAAAAAAACTTTTTTTTATAAAAACAAAAAATTATACGTTTGCTAAAAAAAAGCTTTCTTACATTACATATATACAGTATATTCATAATATCTAAATACATTTATTTTCATATATAAGTCACGCTTGATACTACGCCTTCTAATGGATTTATCTTGTCGATGCTGATGAGATTCTAACGAATCGATGTAGCCATCAATGCTGTTAGGATTATGTATTACATATTCTATGTATTGATTGTTTTATAGTTGTTTTTGGTAGAACTCAAAGTGTATTGTAAATATTTTTAAGATAGAAAATAGAGGTCAGTCGTGGCGCAGTGGCACGAAGTGTGACTGTAAAACCGACTGGTTGTGGGTTATTTCCATTTCTTCGCTCTGGTGTCGAGGCGAAGCGCGGCGTTGTGTTCTGCCACTCAACACGCAATGCCTCCAGAATTCGGCAAAAAGTGGGGAACGGAGTATCTTAACACTAAGTCCCCTCTGCCTACCCTGCTGTGTGCGGAATACAGCGTGAAGCTGATTTATTTTTTTTGATTTATTTTATTTTTTAAAATAAGCATTTAAAATATGCCTCATTTTCTGAACGAGAAATAATTTACCATCGGTTTAATAAGAATAACGCCTCGGATCTAAGAAAAGACGGCGCAAATAATTCGGTGCGACTTTTTTAACCGACATCTGTTCAATTCGACGGTTTTTTCTTTTATGTTTGTTACCTCATAACTTTTGACTGGGTGATTCTATTTTTATGATTTTTCTAGTAATAAGTTCGATATATATGATTTTGACATAAATGTATAGTTATGTTCAGATAACAATATTTATTGAAAAGAAAAGAATAACTTACGGTTAACGTCAATTGAAAGGGTCTTCGATAGCGGTGTTATTGAAGGATCCGTCACAGCCTGTTCAAGAAAAAAACAAGGAAAATTACTCATAATAATCTATTTTTAAAACATAAATGATTAAGATTTTTATCTTCAAAATCTTCCAAATACAAAGAAGTAGGAAAATGAAAAATAAAGCAAATGTTAGAAACATGTACATTTTCTTAGCTTCATGCTACATCCCGCAGATAGCATTAGCAATATAAAGTGTCATTTTATAGGAATTATAAAGGATAAAATACTTCATATTGTTATACTTTTGTACAAATGGCAAAAATACAATAATGAAAACTGCATCTAAACAGACTCAGCCATTTGTGAGATTAGTTTACACAAACGCAAAGACAAATAGATAAATAGACAAACGGTCACAAAAATAAAAAATCTTTATTTAACTCTGAATAAAAGATGTTCTTATAAATTTTCAAGTCACAATTTAATCACATGTATAGATAGATATTCATTCCCCCGATTGGGAATCGAAGCCACAACCGTCGTGTTTACGGACACGCTGCGCAACTGCAACTCAACATCTATGAGTATAAATCATAGCTAAAAATATTCAACTAAAGAGGTTCTTAACTCACAAGCGGCGACCGAGTTGATTAATTTGTTTATATGAACAGCAATGCATTTTGCTTTGTTTTTCATTGAAATTAAATTTAAAGTTCTATAGTAGTTACGCGAATAATTATATAACGAGATGTGAGATGTTGCTAGTTGTAGGAATAGCAATGTATTTTCAGGTAGCTTTGTTTTGTGATTACAGTTATAAATTAATGAATGTAATTTTTTTAAAGGTTTCCTCCCTCGAAAGGAAAATCTGAACCTTTACAGGATCACTTTATTGGGTTATTCCTCATATCTACTCTATAAAAAACTTTTTGCGAAAAGAAGAGCAAGAGGTGATATTTAAATAGATTATCTCTTCAAAATAAATAGCATAAACCAAAAGAAATTAAGAAAAATAGAAAGGTAAATCTCTAGTCGATTGTACTTTTTATCGATTCCATTAAATTCTCGATTCGTTCAAATGTTTATTTTTGCAATAATAGTCTATCACTGTATTGTTTCCGTTGAATCATTCACTAAACGTGATTTGTTTTACGTGCAAAAGAGTCCTTTGTTATTCGCCCATCGTATATGCCGTATATAACACCTATACTACTAAAAATATACAAAAAAATATATTTAAAAGCAATATTATTTCACATTGAAGGGGATATCATGGCGCAGTGAGACCGTGTATGATTATAAATGCTATGGTTGTCGGTTGGATTCTCACTCGAAGGAATGATTATATTAAACAAAGTCTATTACCCCCCTGGTAAAGAATACCCTGTATACGTAATGTAGAAAATTGGGCGATAGTGGTGTGGTGAACAGAATGATCAAAAAGCCTAATTTCAGCTCAGCCACGATTTGTCGATCGTATTATGACGTACTTACCTGACAAGTTACGATTCCAGCGAGATCCGCCCTTTGTAGCACGAAGGAGGCTGTAGCTCTTGATTCAGAATTTGCTAGTAACGCGTGTGCTTTCCACCAGGATATCCTGGCTGGCGGTCGACCTGGTTGACAATTGGTATAGAAATTAAATTAATTTTTAAAAATATTGCATATTATTTTGAATATAAGTAGGTATTATGATTCTGATCACATTGTTGAACCCTACGTTTAATACAATAAATTGAGGCAGTTTTTATAAATGTCGAATTCAAAAATAGCAACATAAATATGTTGTAATGCTGGTTACATATAAGAATTTCGACTTAGCCCGATGACAACGTATGGCTTAGTTGGTGAGAGCGCTTGGACGGTGTCCAAGAGTCGCGAGTTAAAATCCGCTACGTTAAAATTTTCAGTTTCTTCTATAATTGTATTGTTATGTGTGGAATAACATTTAAAACATTCTAAAAATTATACTTACCTGTTTTTTATGGCAGATGAACCTCCACTTTAATAGATACTAACCAAATAGTAAATTTAGTTAATTTCTTTTAAAGTATAGGTGACTCAAAATTATTATTACTTTTAATTTTATAAAAAAAAATCTGTTCAGTTTTCAATAATATCCATTTAATGTTATACTTTTAAGGTTAGGTCACTTTTATTATGAAGGTGTGATATAAACATATGTATGAATATATATTATTTTCACGCTGTATTCCACATATAAAAGAGAACCAAACCTATATACCTATAAATCCTATATTTTAGTTAATTTGTAGTGAATTCCAGCAAATACTCATTAAATTTATATAAACAATATTCAAAAGTACATACTTTATAAGATTTTACTCCAACAAAACCAACATTTGATATCTGCCCAACCAGCCAGCACTTACTGAAACGCAGTCTTCTATATACATAGCAGTTTCACACCTCATTAACTGTCCACCCTTCATGTGAAGGAACAATAGCAAAACTACTTCTATATACAACTATAACAAAATAGCGATTTTGACCCCTACTGCAGTACGGTTGACGAGTCTTGGTGGGTTGAGTCTCCCCTGAAATTACTTCATATTTGATTTTATACTTTTGGATAATTTTTTTCCAAGTGGACCCCTAACTTCAGGGCGGCCACGACTCGTTGACCGTACTGTATGTTAAAGTTTATGTTCTAACGTTTGGCCTTAGATCCTCTAGGGCTTCAGAGGGTTGAAATTATTTATTGTTCCCTAGAAATTTAATAAAATGACCAAATTATGTATGAATTATGTTTCAAAATTTAATTATGTTACTAAATGAATTGTTGTTTCGAATTAGGAAATTAGTGTGGGGTTTTTATGGGGATTTGTGTGAATGTGGAAATTTGTTACGTATTATTAAAGAGTATATTTAAACAATAAAATATAATTTTAATAGATATTGAGTCAATGCCTATTATCATATTCACGTAGTCTTAATGAAGTCAGTAGAAATAATATAGTGACACGAGTTAAATTACGCAGGCGAGAAAAAGGCTTTTTAAAAATATATATATATATATATATTTAATTTTACAAAGAACCTTTCTGTATCAAAGCAAGTTGAAGACAAAGAATATTAATTAAAAAAATATATTATTGAAAATAGTTAATTACAGTAAATATATTGACCTCCATTGTTTGGTCCCACGAGTTGCAAGTGCGGCGTCAGGGGACTGTATCTTTACACTTTGTTAACTCACCTCACTACAATATCCATTTTTATTACCTAAAGCTTTACGCTTTATCATAAAGTGGTTGCCAAAACTCAAGACATAACGTATTATTTTGCGTACTTCAACGCCACGCTTCGTCTTACCAGAGGATGTTGTTAACCTTTTCAACAAAGATAGCTGGCCAAAATATTTTTTTAAAAGCATTAATGTTAAGTAAAATGAAAAAATATATACTTACTAGTAATATTTCTTACACTAGTTACTTTGCTACGTGATCTCACATCAATCTAACCATTTCAGACATTTCAATTTGCAGCATTGAAAACTGAGTTATTGCTTTACTACTGCTTTCAAATAGTGACAAATTCAATTCCATTTCGGAAATTTATTCACATCAAAATTATTAATAGGAGACGGCGGTAGAAAACTTAAATAGTTAAGAAAAAAACCAAATATTCTTTTTTTAAATAGGCGATTGTAAACACTTTTGAATCGTTTGTTTTTCGAGTTTCGTAGTCAAAGATTAAAACGAGATCTTATTACTAAGACTTCATTGTCTGTCAGTCTGTCACCGGACTCTATCTCATAAACAGTAATAGACAGTTGAAATTTTCACACATATACTTCTGTTGCTGTATATAATAATAATATCTTTTGCTAGTTATTGATAATAGTACAGAACCCTTCATGTTAAAAATCAGACTCGTTCTTGTACTGTTAAAAGTTTTTTTTGTATAATAAATTAAAAGATAAATAAAACTTTGTTGTTTTTTTCTTATTAAAGTTAATAAAGTTTTTTAGGTTTGTAACTTTACGTTTATCTACGAATAAATAGTCCCTTATGATTAAAATATATAGAAAGAACATAATGGACCCATCAATTACATTTTCAGGTGTTACTCATACTTTAGTTAAAAATCAGCTTCACGCTGTATCCCGCACACAGCAGGGTAGGCAGAGGGAACCTAGTGTTAATACACTCCGTTCCCCACTTTCTGCCGAATTCTGGAGGCATTGCGTGTTGAGTGGCAGAACTCAACGCCGCGCTTAACCTCGACACCAGAGCGAAGAAAATATAAATTTAAGTAAATATTTCATCTCCTTGATTGGGGATCGAACCCACAACCAGTCGGTTTTACAGTCACACTTCGTGCCGCTGCGCCACGACTAGTCTCCCATACTTTAGTTAATTTAGATTTTTGTAGCTTTCCTAATCTAATCCCCAATGTTGAGAAAATACGAGTTTTCGATCTAACTATCCAGTCATTGCGTATTGAATGGCGAAACTCAATGTCGAGTTTTGTTTTTATTACCAGAGCAAGAAAATGTATATACCTATGTATTACACCCTCGAGTCGGAATGGAACCCACAACCGTCGTGTTACAGACGCGACGGCCGCAGTTACATAGTTAATAACGTATAAATAATTCGTAGCAGGATTTGAGCCCGCACCTGTTGCCTTATTGAGCTACATGTTCTCATTTTAGAAACTATAATAGCATTTTAAATGTAAAACTTAAATGTACTTTTTAAATTATATTCATCTTTCCATTTGATACTTTAAAGGTTTGTGTAAGAAATTGTGATTAATCACTAAACTTACCTCCAACAGCTATACAAGTGAGGTTAACTTGGGTACCCTCGTTGTAAGGTCCAAGTACGGTGCCCTCAATCTCGTTTCCCGTTTGATCTATTATCATTAGCCGTTCCGGCGGTACTATGGAACAAAAATATATATAAATAGCAAGTATTTACACATTTCTTAGCTTATCGTTCCTAATTAGATTAGTAGGTCACTTGGTTTTCTTTTTTTATTCGCGCCCATTTGCTACAGTCTATTAATATACTTTTTTTAGGTTCAAGCTGCACCCCGCACATAGCAGGGTAGGCAAAGGGAATCTGCGAACCTAGTATTAAGAAACTCGGTTCCCGTTAAGACATTTTTGTTTCTCAGTTTCCGCCGAATTCTCGAGGCAATGCGTATTGAGTGGCGGCACTTAACGCCGTGCTTTGCCTCTTTACCAGAGCGAGGTAATACAAATATTAAATATTTAATTTCCTCGAGTGGGATCGAACTCACATTCTCCGCGAATACAGTCGCACGCTTATGCTCATGCGCCACGACGGCTTGATCGTTATATTATAAAACTTCTTTATGTGGAGAACGGAAATAACTTAATCGGAATGGAGTGTTTTAGCACTAGGTTCCCTTTGCCTACTCTGCTTCTTTTGTTTTCTTCCACGCTATACCCCGCACATAGCAGAGTATCCAGAGGGGACCTGGTATCAAGACACTCCGTTCCCCACTTTCCGCCAAATTCCGGAGGCATTGCATATTGAGTCGCGAAACTCAACGCCGCGCTTTGCCTCGACACCAAAGCGAAAAAATGATAATATAAAATTAAATAAATATTTACTTTCCTCAACTGGGCATCGAACCAACAATCAGTCGATTTTATAGTAACATTTTGTGCCCCTGCGCTACCACTGGCCTTTTTATTAATATGTATAGATTTTATGGGGTGACATGGCATCCCTTTCTTCTCATAATATAAAAAAGGAGATAGCTTCAGAAAAATAAATACTTACTTAATATAGTCAGATTTAGTCGTGTATTCTTAGTGGGTGATTTGATAAAGTCCACTCTACACCTGTACTGGCCGTTATCTTCAGGTCTATATAAAAACATAAAAATAAAATTGTTTAAATTTGTATAATTTTTTTTTTAGTATTTGTGTTAAAATTGTATATTAAAGTTGTTTAAAGTAAATGATGCCAATAAAATTTACTTTATAAGACTCGCGGGTACAATGAAATGTAAATAACATATCCAAATATTATTGTTTAATAGCTCTTTAGGTAAATCCCTATTCTGAATAATATTTTTTTTAATAAATAAAAAGAGACAATACATTTTTTTTTATGATTTCAACAATTTTTAAAGTGTTATTCCCCACTTGGGAGAATGCTTGGAGGGTTTCCAAAGAGGCGCGGGCTCATTCCGCTAAGTTCAATATTTTATGTTTTCTTAATAAATATTAAGCCTTAGATTAGTTGAATAAAAAAAATATAATTTAAATAAGAAATTTAGTTAAATTAATTCATTATTTTTTTTAAATTAAGTATAAATAATAATATTTTATAAATTTTATTTTTTAAGTATTCTTAGATAAAAATATTTGAAATATTTTAACGATATAGTTTTAACGTATAAAAATACTACTACTCCTCTTCAATGAAACTACCAGAAAAAGAAAATAAAATTCAAACGGGAATCGAACCTATAACTGTCTATTCGACATAATTTGTTTAATTTCTGTATAATTATAAAATTTACCTTAATTTCGTAATATGTAGCATAGCCGGATTGGTATTAGAACGAAAGGTCGCTCTAGTCGCCAAAGTCGAAGGGTCAGACCAGTGTGACGTCACGCCGTCCCTTATGTCGAATCTGTTGACAAAATCAATGTCTGTCTTAAGTACTTCTTTAAGTACTTGTAGATTTATATATTTGTATATATTACTATCATCAGTAAAAGAAGATTTCATATTGTATATTTAGATATCTTCATACATATTTTGGCTTTTCATGTATGCGATGAGTAAATTTTTTGACGATCAAACATATATTTAGGCTTATGTTCTGCTTCTCTCTAACACTACAAACGCAGCTTCACGCATTTTCCCGCGTAGCAGGGTAGGCAGAGGGATGCCTTGATAATTCGGCGGAAAGCAGGACATGGGAGTGTTTTATTGGATACGGAGTGCCTTAACTCTAGGTTCCTAAATTTTCTTTGCTATGCTATATTTGAGATAGTGTTTGATCAGATGGCAAGAGAGTAAAATAGCGTTTGCAATTTTTTTCTACAAAAAAAAAGTGTAAATATAAAAAAAAACTAGTTGACCCTAGTACATATGTAATTAACTTTTGAATCTGAAGTTTTGTTTTTTAATTTCTAAAAAGTATTGATCATAAAAGGTATACGTAACTATTACTGATTACATTACATCAGTGTAAATTAAGCTTCTATTCAAGTACACTGTGGTACAGTGTACATTTACTAATTAACCACAAACGTATGATATAAAGATATTAATAGATGAGAAAGGGATAAAACAATCTAATAATACCACGTTTTATACAATCTGTCGTAGATCTTTTGTATGAACAACCAATAAAGGGATAAAATTAAAATTAAATTAAATTAAATTAGCTTCACGCTATATCCCGCACACAGCAGGGTAGGCAGAGGGAACCTAGTGTTAAGACACTCTGTTCCCCACTTTCGGCCGAATTTTGGAGGCATTGCGTATTGAGTGGCAGAACTCAACGCCGCGCTTAGCCTCGACACCAGAGCGAAGAAATGAAAATATAAATTTAAGTAAATATTTCATCTCCTCGAGTGGAGATCGAACCCACAACCAGTCGATTTTACAGTCACAATAAAGGGATAAAAAGAAGGAAAAAATCTCGTATTGATATCTTCATTCTTCTCTTCCATATTTTATCTTTATTCATTCCTTATTTGCATTAATTATTAAGTTGGTGTAATAAGGTAGTGAATAAACAAATTGCCCCCCATCAATTTACAGCTTTGTAAAGTTCGTCAAATTATTGATAAGCCAAATAAATTCTATAAGTTAATTTAAGTTTAAACATACCTAACTCGGTGTTATTTCTAGAAAGGCATGGAAATAAGTGAACCGAAGTGAATTTGATCAGTATTTTTTGCAGAACTTTTAGAAGATAACGTGATTGAAATAATTTAAAGCTTAGTATATCTTTTTTTTAAAGTCTTCTTGTGAGATACTGCGTATTTATTGCCTCATCGTGTAATTATATATAAAATATCTTTTTTGGAAAACTGTTTCAAACCGCGCCTGTTACCAACCTTTCAAATTTGAGCCTTGCTACATTTAACCTTTTTTACACGTTTGCTAAGCTAGTAATAATTCATTTCCCTGAATCAAAAACGAAACCGTCGTATTTACAGTCAGACACCGTGCCGCTGCGCCACAACAGCCTCTTTGATTTATGGACTACCACAGAAAAAAAAACCTAGATAGGGTAAAATCCTTTAAATCATGAAATTTTATGTAAAAAAAAAAAAAAAATAATAAAATTACTTTTAAACGCAGTTAAGGTGTTATGACGATGACACATAAAACCGCTCTTCATAAAAGGATTAAAGTGACCCGCTTCTCCTCCTCTCATACATATTATAGGTGCAACACTCGTGTTGCTTTACTACCCTCGTCACTAACGCTCTAATTGACATTAATAGATCGTAAACTCGTTCTTTTTCATGATAAATTCTTATTTTTCTGAATAGCACAGTATTAAAAAGTAATAAGTTTGCTTTGTGTATTATGCGTTATACTTGAACTATATTTTTTTTTAGCTTCACGCTTTATCCCGCACATAGCAGGGTAAGCACAGAACGCCTTGCCACCACGATCTCTCTTTCCACGCCGCTAAATGGGGTTAAAATAACCAAAACTATAAAACTTTATAATGAAATTACAACGAATTATTTCTCCATTATCTATTTCTTTTACTAATGTAATAAATTAAAAAAAACTTACGTGTATATAGGCGTGTCGTGGCCCTGTTTGTACCATATAACGAGCCCCATGCTGTCGCCACGAATTGCGGGCGTGACGTCACACGGCAGCTCCACTGCACTGTCCGTCGCTGCTTGAAACGATTCTACGTTTGCTGAAACAAAAATAAATATTTTCAACTTATTTATATTAGACCGATCGTGGCTCAGGTGCACAAGGTCGTGTGTTCGATTCGAATTCGAGGATAGTTGGTACATATCTCGGCGGAGTGGGGAGTGGAATGTAACTGTAAACTGTAGCTGTGCTGTAAAGAGTATGTTTGGTTGAACGCGCTAATCTAAGGAAGTACTGGTTTTAATTAGAAAAATATGTTGATGTTGAATAGTCCATTTATCGAAAAAGGTTTTTATAAAAGATTATATTACATCACGTCAGTCGTTTTAATGTAACCCACTGTACCTGCGGTCATGCCCTATTATAGTTAGACTGTATCGTCTATCATACGCAGCTCATAATATTTTATTTATTTCCATTTGGCCAAATGGGAGATGCTACATTTATATATTTTTATTAACATTATTTAATACTTATAATAATTTGGAAATAAAAATTAAATTGAAATATGTATATATTTTTTAATTAAATTAAAATATAATATTCAAATTTCACGTTTTATCAACAATGCCGAAGTTTACGGTACTTCCATAATTTTTCCTTTCATGACTACAAGGAACTCGTATATTAAACAACATTGTTTTTTCTTAGTTTTTGTTTCGAATCATGCGACAAAGTCTTGCAAGCGAAGACACAGACAAACAATGTTGACGTAACGGAACTAATCTACAAAGTGAATTTAGGGTACAGGTTGCAAAGTTAACTTTCTACTTTGTTGATTCGAGGAAGTAGAACTGCAGTTGTAGGATTAACCTCTGGACAACATTTGTGTATGATGTCCATTAGGAGTTAGTAAAGCTAGTATTTGTGGTTTTAACTATCTTTCTTCATGAATTAAATATGTCTGTCTATCAATTATAAATTTGAGCTGGCTCAGGGGTACAAGCGTGCGACTGGAACGCGACAGGTTGTGGATTCGAATTTCACTCAAGGTAATGAAGATTTAGTATTCATTACACGTCATTCTCGCTCTGGTAAAGAGGAGCTTAACATTAGGTTCCCAGGTTTCCTCTGCCCTACAACATTATAGAGATACAGCGTGAAGATGACAAAAGTTATCTGATCAATAAAGTACCTACATGTGTACATATATTGTATTATCTAGGTAGCGATGAGAAAATATTGCTATGGGAAATGTTTGTCTCGTTTTAACTATTATTTATATAAATCTTCAAAAAAATCTTTCGCGAAGGTCAAACAAGCGACTTCTTAATTCCGTGAACATGTTTAAATTGTCCTTTAAAAAATATTTTTCTGTTGAAACAATTAATATTTCACTCTTTTGTTAAATTAGTTTCCTGGAGCCGGATACAAGTCATATTTATTGGCACGGACATGCAACACGCACGTTCATTTTCGTCATTTTTTATCCAAATAAATTATTTTTTTTGCGGACACCATAGTGGTATAGTTGCACAGTGGTCATAATATACTTAATGGTTGTGGGTTGATCCCCAAAAGAAGGAATGTATTACGCAGATTTATGTGATGACACTCCGGTTTCCGCATAAGTGTCGAAATAAGAATGGAGTTTGCATTTAGCATGGCTAAGTTCAAAGACGCGTTTTCTACCAGAACGTGAAATGAAAATAATTTAGATCAATCCTAGAGAACCCACAACCATTGCTAGCACCACTGCACCACGATGACTTATTACAAGTATATCCCGTATTGCTTAATTATAAATGTTTCACTAAAAAAAACTTTAAAAAATAAAAATACTTTCTTTTATTAAAAATGTATTAAAAATTTTAACGTATCGGCCTAAGTGACATTTGTGAGACCACACTTACTGTCCTATAAAACACAAGCAAGCTGTTACCCGCACATTGCAGGGTAGGCAGCGGGAACCTGGAAATTAAGTGTTCAGACACTCCGTTCCCCACTCTCCGCCGAATTCATAAGACATTACGTGTTAAAGCGGAACTCAACGCTGCTATTTGCCTCGTCACGAGGGCGATGAAATGAAATTATTAAATATTTAATTTCCTCGAGTGTCAACCTAATAAACATTACACAAACTATAGATACGTACTACTCATTGTAGCGTGAAATAGTTATAAATTTATAAGAAATAATTAATTTTAGTATTGGTTACTCTAGTGTTTCTCTTGGTGAATATCAAATTGTATTGAGAATTCGTAATGAGCCAACTGGTATTCTCCACTCATTGCAAACCAATTTCTTTCCAAACAACTTAAAATTGGTTGCTTAATAAAATTGTTTAATGGCGTAATTTTAGTTTCACTATCAAAATTTTTATTACCAGTCCTGGTGCAAAAGCACAGTGTGACTGTAAAATCGAGTTGTTGTGGGTTCGATCCTCACTCGAGGAAATTAAATATTTACTTAATGTATGTTTTCATTTCTTCGCTCTGGTGTCGAGGCAAAGCGCGGCGTTGAGTTCCGCAACTCCACACGCAATGCTTCAAGAACTCAGAAGAAAATGGGGAACGGTGTCTTAACATTAGATTCCCTCTGCCTAATTTCAAGGTAAAGTTAATTTTCGTTCATAAATTCTATGGAGATTTAATAGTTTAGGCATAAACAGATAGAGGTTGTTTGTGAAAAACAAAGCTTAGACTGCCTTTTTGTCGTAGATTAAATAGTATTAAATAAATGTTCTAAGAAGTGACAAGAAAACAATATTTAGAGCGGGTAATACAAAAATAATTCATTCCTCCGAGCTTCAAGTGTCACGTTCGACACGCCTTAATTAAAAACTGAACTGAAGTAATAAACGAATAATCGAACTTCTTACAATCTAAGCACAGATACAACCTGAACTGATTGTGCCACTGCGCCACGACGATAAAAAAATTGTAACTCGATATCTTCCATTAATGGAGGTACGTACCTAGCTAGCATCCCGCGGGATCTTTCTGTCGTCCATTAAATTCTAAACAACAATTTATTTGTTCAATAATGTTTTGTTATTTTTTTTAAAGGTTACTCAAAAGATTCCCAAGAGATATATTGCATAAATAACTGTTAACATAAATAAAGTTTATATAAAATTTGTTTTGTACTTATAACGTGATACCAGTTCACGTAAACAGACAAAATACGAACAAAAAATTCAAAATAGAAAATATAATTATCAGAGACCACTCTGATAATTATATTTTAAACCCCTAACATTTTTTTTAATATTTTCTGTGTAAAGAAACGACTTTTCTACAAATTTATTATAAGTGCAGATTACCTCAATCAAGTGGGTCTCAAGCCTACAACCGACGTTATTTAATCTACTACCTCCCACACTCCACGACGACCTTAATTTTTTTATAGAACACCAAAAATAAATAACCCGCTATAAATAACAAAACTCAAAGCAATTTCAGAATTCATCTCAATTAAGACCATTCTCCGAAAATAACAAAAGATAAATCAACTGTACGATAGCTAGTTGTTTCCTTTTACAGCATCCGCGTCAAAGGCATCTCTCTATCTATCTCGTTATTATATCGAGATAATGATGTGTTCGATGCTGCATCTTAATATAATAACTGCTAGTGTTAGATAGTACTTTGAGTATTTTGGAGAGCACTTTTGTAATATTTGTATGCTATTCATTGCCCGTGATTGTGCGTGCGTGCGTGCGTGCTTGCGTGCGTGTGCGTGTGTATGTGTGTGTGTGTGTGTGTGTGTGTGTGTGTGTGTGTGTGTGTGTGTGTGTGTGTGTGTGTGTGTGTATGTGTATGTGTGTGTGTGTGTTCGTGTGTGTGTGTGTGTGTTCGTGTGTGTGTGTGTGTGTGTGTGTATGTGTATGTGTGTGTGTGTTCGTGTGTGTGTGTGTGTGTGTGTGTGTTCGTGTGTGCGTGTGTGTGTGTGTGTGTGTGTGTGTGTCGCGCTCGCGCTGGCTACGAAGCAAAAACGCGGCGTTGAGTTCGGCCACTCAACACGTAATACCTCTAGAATATGATACAAAGTAGGGAACGGAAGTGTCTTAAATGGAACGGAAGACCTTAATTCTAGGTTACCAGATACCCTCTGCCGCTATGTGCGGGATATAGCGTGAAGCTCTCTTAGTGCTTCCCTAATTTCTCTAAATGACAACTTTATAAGTTTCTTGTCTGTCAGTCTCCTCCATACCATACAGTCTATTGAAAATATATTGAGTATCAAATAGATTTAAAATCAACAGAATTGTCCCGTTACATCATTTCGGGATCATATTGAAAACACCTGGCGCGGGACGTTTTTTGTTAATAGTGATGCGAGAATGACACGATATATATTTCTTATTTATAAGTAGGTCTATAAATATTTTTTATATAGAAATATATTTTTAATTTAATTTTTTTTATTTCAATTCCGCCACTGATCAATACATTAAAATAGGCTGAAAATACCACGCAGTAACTTAATTCTAAGTTAGGAACATTTAAATTGATAAGAGAAAAAAAACTTAAGTGCAAAACAGTATAATCACCATTTTATATACCTCGACTTTATTACACGATGATTCACAACAATAAATAAAAAAAATTAAAAACACAAGCAAGCAAACTATGAACATGTTATGATATTTCAATATATCTCTATTTTGTATAATTTAATAACATAGGAATTTCTCATGTCTAGTAATAAGCAGGGATTGACTTCTCTACAAAAAAAAACAACTTTGAAAAATAAACATTATGTAATTTAATGTAATGAGGCCGACAATCTAGTTTTCTAGGGAAGTGCCTGATCATACATATAGCAAATATGGCCTGAGCTTGTACTTATATTTTTTATATTACATTAGTTATGTAAATATAATTAAAATATTATACTAGTTTATCCGTCTATTAAAATAAAACACCGTTTTAAATTCCAGCACTAAGCTGCAACAACTGTTTAATACGCAATTGTTAAACAGCACGAGCAAGACCATATAGAATATTTCTATCTATTATCATATACTTATTTTAGTACTGTTAAATATCACTAGCAACACTGTATAGAATTATTCAATTTCCTGTTGAGTAACTTTTATCTTAAGACCTATAAACAATATGTTATTCTCAATTCAATTATAGCTAATAATTAGTTCATCACACATTGATTTATATAATATATGTATAAATACATTATATAAAAGAGCAACTGTTGAGTTTCTTGCCGGTTCTTCTCTGCAGAACTGCCTTCCGAACCGGTGGTAGCTTCTTTTTGTTTATATGTTCATTCGACGATTCAAAAGTGCTCATAAGAGATTATTTGAATAAATAATATTTAGAATACTTTAATGATTGTACAAATTTAACATATAATAGTTGCTCATTTGACAGTATGTCCAAATATATATAAATAGACGGTTTCGTTAGCCATGATCAGTCGAATAAACTAAACAGAATGTGACGCTGCTCGTTTTATTATTCCCATATTCAAACCACTACTGGAACACTTCAGAAGTGGGATGATATGGAAATATATAATAACCACGGCCCACAAATTTTGAAGTCATTTTTTTTCTTCTACCTACAATATCATTATCTGATGCGTGCCCACGTATACTCTGAAAGACGAATCTTTCTGGTCAACTCAATTTCGAGACGAAGAACTCCACCCAACAACAGAAGATCGAGCTATGACGATGGAAAGACTACGTATATCTACAACGTTGGTTGCAGGTTCAACGTGATCGAAACTATGAAAGGTTAGTAAAAATGTCATATAATACCATTGTGCCTTAAAAGATGTCCACAAGAGTGGTGTGGATGGTTAAAAAGTGTTGTTTCGAGTTAACGTATACAGGAAGTTTTATCACAATTATGGATATGATATATGCCTTAATATATATAATATATGTATAATCTTCAATTTCTGGTCTTTCTACATATTTCAACAATATGTGTAAGTAGTAAACGTTGAACGTACGAAGTATACAAAAGATATTACAAATAATAGCACGTTTTTAACAAAGACAATGTAGTTGCGGAGAGGAGTATGATATTATGATTCTCTTGTATTAAGTATATATCGTAATGATGGTAGCAAACAAGTATGTATGCAAAACAAATAGATATATCAGTTCATTTAGGCGTTCTTATTAAGAATATTATTTGTACGGGAGGGTAGCTTATTAAATTATGGCGGTTTCGGAGCTAGGTTGAAATCCAAGAAGTAAAGACATTAATAGTAGACTATGTTAATACTGCAGGTACTATATAGAAGTTTCTTTTTAGAGATAACAATTGTATATCCGACACGTTACTAATTAATATCAATATTTGCTTTCTTGTTGTGGGTATTTTAAAATAAGTCGTGGCAATTACATAGGATAAAATTTATTCTAAAATGATTTTGTTTCGAATCTCGAGGGGGGGTTTGCCTAAATACGATATTGAAAATTGCACTGAAGCGTACCGACATACAGTTAAACGGACAGAAATTTTCAGACTGATTGTTTTGAGTTTTATTAATGGATGAGTGCCTCCAATAATGGATGTTTTCATAAATCGTGTACAGACGGCGATCAGTTACTAATTTTATTATAAGTAAAGATTAGTACATTAGAATTGATTTTTATTTTTTAGTACATTAGAGACTTGCAGTTCACGCGTAAGTTATATAATTAAGAGTTATATTTATTTGTCGCGCGGCGTCACGCTGCACCGGTACGATTATTTCTATATGGAATGTCGAAAAGGTTGACCTTAGTGAAGCGTTTAGTTACAGGCTAGCTTTGAGCTTCCTGTTGTATAAACAAATACTATCACACATTGTGCAATTTTACAATAAAATATTTTTGCTAATTAATTGTTATTGCCATTTATGCTGTTAGCTTACAAATGTGATATTGGAGAATCGACAACTATTTTTAATTTTTAATTTGTTAACCAATGTTTCCATGTAAGTGGCCTATGTCTTTAATGGAAAATAAAAATATCTTTTAACCCGGAGAATACTTCATAATTTCACATTAATAAAAAAAAACATCACTTATTAAAAAACCATATTATTCCATGTGACAGGTACATACAATATGTATGTATATAACAATTATAAACGTTCCTGATATTTAATAATACTTAAATTATATGAAAGTTTAGATATCAATATACAAAAATGGAAATATAGTTATAAAATATTTTAATTAAATTTTAGTTCTTATTTTGATTTTTGTGCAATATAAACCTATTGTAACGTCTCGTGTAACACGATCATATATCTAAGTTAAGTTCAAATCAAGGGCGACAAATATTCTTAATGTGATATCATGAATCCTAGTTTATTTAACTAAAAACCGCCAAAACGAAAAATAATCTAATAGATAGCCAACATATTGTTGTTGACGAGAGAACACTGTAGCGGATTGTTGTTGTAAGTACATTTGGTCTATCAAGCAAACAAATAAAAAGAAATAAATATTTAATGTTCTCAAAGGTCATTGATACGGCGGCTGCTGGGAAATATTTAGTATTAGTTAGTTTATTATCAGTTAAAAAAGGGAAACTTTTAAATTTGTAAAAAAAATATACGAACGTATTTTGCTTATTCCAGTATAGTACATTTTATTACAGTACAGTTTCATGTTTAAGGACAATCTAGAACTTTAAAAGAATACATGTATAGCTATACAATGTCTTTAGTAAAGACTGAACGAGAGTTTGCCTGTCAACGGTTTACGCTATCGATCCGATCATCTACTAAACGATTGGTCATATATAGCAACGTATAGCTTACAAACACTAGAACAATTATCCGCGACTTGAACAACATCGAAACGTCATTTATTATAATTATATATAAATATATAACAATAAAATATATAACTTAATAAATATCAACAATTGTTTGAAATAATTTATGAAACTTAAATCATAAAGCATTTGCTTAAAGATTTCAATAAGACTACGACATAAATAGAATACATCAAGAAATATATATATATTAATATGTAGGTATATATAGTTATAGAGATCTATTGTTTACAGAAAGTAGTAACAACATATCTTGATAAACTGCCGTGTCGTCTGTATGAAGTCGTTGTTAGGTAGTAGTGTCAAAAAAGTTTACGAATGTAGGTAGGCGCGGGGGTGGCCGTTGTATATCTGATGAGTGAATAAAAATGATATAAGTTTTAGTTGTTTGTAAATTAAAATATACAATTAAAACAAATCTCAAATGAAGATATATACAATTTTTTATAATTAGGATGCACAGTTGATCACGGATATTTTCATCATTTCGTATGGAAAGTGAAAACGGAAGAAACTAAGTTTATTTCTTCAGTGCTTCATAAACATGAAGATCACAGATTGGAAAACATACTAAACACCAATAGCACGACGCGACACTTCCGTATGAGTTTAGTAGTTCCTTTTTTTAAAAAAAAAGGAAGAATTATATCTAACTTTATTTAGTCAAGATTTGTTTCGTATAACTTATTATTGTTCCCTGTACATTATTAATTTTATTATTATATATTATTCTATGAGAGCTAAGATATATAATACTGTGTGAGCTAGTGTAGTACAATTTTATGAAAGCTAGAATACGGAACGTATGTTCTGTGAGATAAATAGCATATAATAGTGCGTGAGCTAGATTGAGTTGAAAAACGTGCTGTGTGAATTGTTGTAATATAAAAATATTTAAATACTCAGAATATCGAAGTAAATTTAAGAGGTCCATAAAATGACACCGTTTGAGTTTGTAATTCTATTATAATTGCGGACAGGTGATCCTTAAGTTTAAGTTACTGGTTATAAGTCAAAATTAATATTATTTTATATTTTGCAATAAATTTCTTCAGAATTAACATAAGTACTAGATACAGTTCAATTGTACAACTTTAGTGTGCAGTTAATATTGACTAGACATAGATACTGTTACAAAAGAGTGGTCAAGTTTATTTAATGATTATATTATAATAATAGAAAATTAATATAAATGAAACAGGATTGTAATTTAAAAACAGTGGCAATCACTTCTTAGATACGCACGAGGTTAATAATATTGTAAATAAACACATTACTAATGTATGTAATGTATGTAATGTATGTAATGTATATCATCAGGGGTTCCAAATCTTTTATTGACCAAGGACCACTTTTATATAATTTTTGTTAACAGAAACAACTATGAAGGTATAATAAAAATGAACAAATTTTAATTGCTAACTCAATAGGAGCTTACATAGAGAAAGAGACATAATAATGTTTTAGCAAAAATCTTCTGTAAATTTGTATTAATAGAATTTCTAAGTAAATATTTAATAAAATTAAATAAACGTATTTTAATGAATTAAAACATCAAAACAATTATTGTTGACTGAGGAAATAATCCAACTGTAGGCAAACGTTGTATAGGCCTTCACCGAACCAGAGGCTCCACTATCGCTCTTTTCACTCATTGCAAGGCCCACAATGACAAACCGACTCCTATTTTGGCTGCTGCTGTTGACCACTGGTGGATCACGGATCGTTGCTCTATATCGTTCTACTGTTAGTCTAGGAAGTAAAACGCTTTAGTACTTACTAAGCTAGTATGTTATGAGCTATCCGAAAGAATTGATAGAACAACATTACGAGCTGATAAAACATATTCATGAGTTGAGTGCACTAAGTTTAGTGATAGTTGTAGAGATTATTTAATTTTGTTATAAAAAGTATCTGGCAACTCGTAACTCGTGTGTGGCACAGCTCTCTGTGGCTATAGACATATACATATAGGAGTATATGTAATAGATAATACTGTGTGTAAGATATATAGCTGTGTGCTAATAGATAATACTGTGTGATAAAATATATAGCTGTGTGCTAATAGATAATACTGTGTGTAAAATATATTGCTGTGTGCTAATAGATAATACTGTGTGTAAAATATATTGCTGTGTGCTAATAGATAATACTGTGTGTAAAATATATAGCTGTGTGCTAATAGATAATACTGTGTGTAAAATATATAGCTGTGTGCTAATAGAAAATACTGAGAGGAAAACGATAATACTGTGTGTGGTGTGTTAAAGATTAATGTGGTAAGGAAAACTGTTATAAATTGCATTTAGTCTCTATTTGAACATAAGTACCCAAAAAAATATTAACAAAATAATGCTTTCAGTTATAATATTAGTAAAAAAAAAGTTAACTTTGATGTTGATCGTGCTTATTTATTATAGGATTTTATATTCTGTGTTATCTGCCTACTCTGCTTTGTCCGGGATAGAGCGTAATGCTAAAAAAATAAAATTCTATGTGCATATTAATTCTTTTACTTTTTATTTTATGATAACAATAAATGATGCCAAAAAAAAAGGAAGTCTCTTAGCAATTCAGAAATTAACATTGTTTTGTAATAATTAAAAAAATCAGTTGAGAAAGTTGTATGAAGTATAATTTGTCCAATACAATATTACTGCTTTAAAATTTTATGTTACAGTTTGATTTACGAAAAACGGCGTATTGGTGATGATGATAGCAACGATTGCAAGACCAGCCGTGAGACAGTGTGTGCCAGACCAGCCGTGGGACACGGCTTCGCAGGATGGCCGAGTGTTAAACAGCACGAGCAAGACCATATAGAATATTTCTATCTATTATCATATACTTATTTTAGTACTGTTAAATATCACTAGCAACACTGTATAGAATTATTCAATTTCCTGTTGAGTAACTTTTATCTTAAGACCTATAAACAATATGTTATTCTCAATTCAATTATAGCTAATAATTAGTTCATCACACATTGATTTATATAATATATGTATAAATACATTATATAAAAGAGCAACTGTTGAGTTTCTTGCCGGTTCTTCTCTGCAGAACTGCCTTCCGAACCGGTGGTAGCTTCTTTTTGTTTATATGTTCATTCGACGATTCAAAAGTGCTCATAAGAGATTATTTGAATAAATAATATTTAGAATACTTTAATGATTGTACAAATTTAACATATAATAGTTGCTCATTTGACAGTATGTCCAAATATATATAAATAGACGGTTTCGTTAGCCATGATCAGTCGAATAAACTAAACAGAATGTGACGCTGCTCGTTTTATTATTCCCATATTCAAACCACTACTGGAACACAATATATTTTGACCTAAAGAGAAAAAGGGAGAAGAATAGAAAAAGGGAAAAAAGGGAGAACAGTATAATTGATCAATATATTTTATTTACTTACACAATACATAAATTGAAAACGAATAAAAAAGAACTACGGAAAAATATAAGAATATCGATATCGAAACCAAAACAACACTAAAGCAATTAACTTTAACGAACCAACAGCCATTCTTCAGGCAATGGTTAATATGAATTTTTATGCACATTTCGAAGATCTACAATGGTTAATAACATAGAATTTGCCTTTCATATTTTCACCTTACTGCTGTAGCAGGTTGTTCCAGATTTAATGACGTGCTTTGATTTTTTATTTTATCGACTTTTCATGAGGTTCCAAGTTCGATTTCTATTGATATTTCATATTAGGGCAAATTAAGGATGGCGCTGGGGCACAAAGTGTAGTGTATTTTACCTACTAGGATATACATATCGGAATTTCACTACCGCGAGTGGGAATCAAACCTAAACCAATCATTGTTAAATATATAAAAGATTTTTTTTCGATTTTAACACTACCATTCACAAATTTACTTTATGTGACTTAGCTCAGTTGGCTATTGAAAGGCCGTTAATAATATGAAATGTCGTATTCAACGGGCTTCTATTGTGTATAGGAATTGATTTAACTGCCGCCAAACCGAAGCATTGGAATTTGGAATAATGCACGACTCGCGTGTTGAGGCACTGAGTAAAGTCGTATAACCTATATTTGATAAATTTTCATATACCTATAATTTAACGAGTTTATTATTTTAATAATTATTTTTAAATGATATAAAGCTGAAGAAGTTTACTTAATATTGCGCCAGTCGTGGCGTAAGAACATGAGCGTATGACTGTAAGTGCGACAGGTTGTGGGTTTGATTCCACTCGAGGAAAATATTATATTAATTAAATCAACTATTTTTAATTTTTAATTTGTTAACCAATGTTTCCATGTAAGTGGCCTATGTCTTTAATGGAAATAAAAAATATCTTTAACCCGGAAATCATTTTTTTTTATTTGTGAGCTCTGGTGTCAAAGCAAAGCGAGACTTGAGTTATGCCACTTACACAAGTAATAAAAAGTGGGGTGCGACGTGTCGTAATACAAGGTTCCCTCTGCCTACCCTGCTACATTCAGGATACGATGTGAAAATCTAAAAATATATAAAAAAATGAAAGTAGCAAGATTCAAACTCGTTCTTTTGCTAAAAGTTGTTATAATCAATATATATAGATCACAGTGAAATCTTAGGTAAGTAGTGCAAAACAGTATTTTTATTATAGATTTTGTATGAGTTATGCCATTTTGTACTGATGCTTTAAGTCGTTCAAAGCGTTCGCGATATTATCGTCTTTAAATTACAAATTTTCAAAAATCTTGATTTTACTCTTTCAAATTATACAGTATAACTTTATGACCGCCGACCGGGCTTTGTATTTGATTAGTTATAAAAATAATAAGAACTTGGTTGAAATAGCAATTTTTTATAGTATGACAGATTATGGGTTCGATTTCCACTAGAGGAAATGAAACATTAAATATTTCCATCTGCTCGCTTCAGTAAAGCGCCGGCGGTGAGTTCCGACACTCAACACGTGCTACAAAAAATCGACAGAAAGTGGGGAACGGAAGTGTCTTGATAAGAATGGAATGTCTTAAAACTAGGTTCCATCTGTCCTACTATTGGAATTTAGCTATAAAACGGTCTTCACTATTCTATTGTTAGGGAAATGAAAAAAATATGTTTAATTATTTTTATGTCATGCAGTTGACATTGAGTTTTTAATTAACTTGAGATGTACTGTGTGTATTGTTAAGCCATTGTGGCGTAGTAGGACAGTGTGTGACACATGATGGTGGAGGTCCACTCCACGCGGAGTTTGATAACGCCATCCAATAATGACTTGTAATTGAACGAAAGATGAGGAACGAAATGTCTTAAGAATACACTTTCTATGCTTTCTCTGCTTTATACTTCAAGGGAGACATAAGAGAGAGCAAAGTAGGCAAAGGAAACCTGGGAACCAAGTGTTGTACTCTGTTCCCCATTAAGACAATTTAGTTCCTTAGCATTTTGAGTTGTTTAGTACCAGAGCAGTGAAATAAAAAAATATATATATTTCATTTGGGGCCGTTCAAGTATTACGTAAGCACTGTATGGGGGCGGGAGGTCTTGGGTTTGCTTATTTTTGACGTTTTCAATGAAATCGTTCTTAGAGGATTGCTTATTTTTGATGACATAGGGGAAGGGGGGTCAATAATTGCAAAAAAAACTGCTTACGTAATACTTGAACGGCCCCTTACTCCGAATTCGAATCGAACCTACAACCCTTTACAATCGCACGCATATATCCACGACATCCTCAATATAAAAAAATGTCCTCATTTTAAATTAATTTACAAGCAATGTGTATTCAAATTAATCTAACAAACACTTAAACTCATATAAAAGAGCTAATAACTGCATTAATACGGTGGACGCAAAATGCAGAATACATTTTTAAATAGGTTTCATTAAGATTATGGTACGATTTAATTTAGTTTTGAATTAATTTAATTCAAGCTGTGTCCCCATTGTGGCGCAGTTGTTAAGAATCTCGTGAATTTACACACGACAGTCGCTGGTTCGATGTCTATTCAGGAGAATCTTCTTAATCACACTGTTTTCTATATATAACAGTACCTAGTGATAGTGATAGGAAACTCCATTCACCACTTTCGGCTTAACTTTTGAGACATTGCGTTTCAATAGGCTGAATTCAATATCGTCGTCGTTTGTGTTGTTACTAAGGAGAGAAATTAATTTCTTATATTTAGGGTTTTTAAAAAGTATAATAATATCCTCGAGTGGGAATGGAACCCACAACCGTCAAAAAAAGTCAGACACTGCCACTGCGCCACGATGGCCTAACAAAGACATTATAGTACAAAATATTATAATTATTATAAAATTGAAGCCAGCCGTTGCGCAAGGGCACAAAGTGTGACTGTAAAATTGACTGGTTATTGGTTCGATCCCCATTCGAGGAAATGAAATATTTATTTAAATTTATATTTTTATTTCTTCGTTTTGGTGTCGAGGCAAAGCGCGGTGTCGAGCTCTGCCACTCCACAAGCAATGCTTCCAGAATTCTGGCACGGAATATCTTAATACTAGGTTCCCTCAGCCTACCCTGATGTATTCGGGATACACCGTGAAGCTTAAAAAAATATATTATAATTAAAATTGAGGCCAACAGTTGCGCAGAGACACAAAGAGTGGCTGTAAAATCGACTGGTTGTGGGTTCGATCCCCACTCGAGGAGATGAAATATTTACTTAAATTTATATTTCCATTTCTTCGTTCTGGTGTCGAGTGTCTTACACTAGGTTCCCTTTGCCTTCTCTACTGTGTGCGGGATACAGCGTGAAGCTGAAAAATGTAATTGGTTGTCTGTACATGGAATATATGATATAAAAAAAGAACTATTCTTGGGACACGCAATGCCTCCAATTCTGTAAAAAGTGGGAAACGGAATGTTTTAACACTAGGTTCCCTCCGCCTACCCTGAAGTGTGCGGGATACAGCGTGAAGCTAAAAAAATATATATTATAATTAAGATAATCCCTCAAAAAGATAAAGTTCAAGTATCAAAGACATACGCAGAAACCGTTCACACGGCACATTTTACACTCAATCGTTTTGAGCACGACACTAACTAAAACTCACCTATATATAGGGTACTTATCAGTTAATCGTCATAATATTGCGAGTGAATCAACAGTTGACACGCGTTGTGAGTATTGATAATGTTCTTTCCTTATCTATTTTGTTTACAATATTTTTTCTATTGTGTTTTTTTTTTGATAATATTAGTTTTAGCACGTGGTTTTGCTTTAGATGGATATAAAAACAATAATATAAAACCATTGTATGTATAAGTCGGTTGGATTGTCTCCAAAATTTGTTTTTTAGCTTCACACTGTACATATCAGGGAAGGCAAAGAGTTCCTGGGAAAATATTATAGTAAATACTTCATTTCCTCAAGTGGGAATCGAAACTACAACCACCTTGGCATCTACACAATAATATTTTCATTATTCATTTTTCAATGTATTAAGACAAAACGCGGCCTTAAGTAGCGCCACATGCAATGTCTCGAAGTGACGGGTAAAAGGGTTTCCCTGACACTAGGTTCTCACGGCTTACGCTTTACCGTAGGGAAAAGTGGCGAGTGGCTCGGAGACTATAGGTTGTTATACGCTACTTGGGGGAATAATTTAATCAATTTACCCGCTCAGATAGATGAAGCGCTGTTGTGAATTAAGAAACTTGGTATGTCAAATCGGTGGTAAATGCGTATGAGATAATCTCATCTCATCGGAGTGTCTTAACACTAATTTCATATAAGAGGATCAAAACTCATAGCCTTAGTGTAAATTTTATTAGATAAATATGAGAAAAGGTTGAAAATCGATCTTAATTTTTCTCAAAAGATACAAAAATTACTGGATTTTTTGTTTATATCGAATATATCTTATATATTTTAAAGAAGTGAAGTGAAGTGTAACAAAAGTATGACTTCATAAGCGTAACGCGTTCAGTGTTGTGTGAAATAACATCTCACGTCGTCAAGTATTATGAAAAATACTCACATTATTTTAGGATTATTTTAAAAATTCCGTATATTTGTCGACAATTTTTTTTGGATTACAATATAAACTTAAGGCCGGACCGGTCGTTGGTGAAATTCCTATTTGGAGATTGAATTATTTTTTTAGCTTTATAAGCTCTTGTGAATTATATATGCATGTTTATGTTGTAGTCGACCGTTTTTGTCTTACCAGAAAACGATAAAAATAATTTAAATATAATCAGTTCTCCCAATGGACATCGAACCCGCAACCATCACTTTGACAACCAGACGCGTTCCCCCTACGCCACAGTAGGTGTAAAAAGTGGTAAACAGTTGTTTTATATAATAACTTAAAAAAAATTGTGAAAAATATAGAATAAATCTAGACTTCGTTATATCTACGTATGTTATTCTTTTAAAACTAGGTTTTTATGGTTGCAGAAACAACAATATTCTAACAAAATGTCGTGCAGCATTGGTGACAACGTTCCAGGTGACACTAAAGACAGCGAATGCAAAAAATGCAAATGTATAACCAACAAAGGTGATAAGAAATGTGATAAGGATGGATGTTACTGCATAGAAACTGACGATCAACCATGTGTCTGCGTTTGTCTTGACAAGAAAGGCAACATAATACGGTGCAACGACTGTTTGTGTGTAGATTCTTGCAAGTGCAAGAAAGATGACTGCTTCTGCATTCCCACGGACGGCGCTAGCTGCATTTGCGTTTGTCGCGATGGTAAAGGTGGATTTAGGAAATGCACTGATTGTGATTGCATTGAATCATGTAAAGATGTTAAATGTAAATCGGATAAATGTTGTTAAAATTTTAACAGTGTTTTCAGGTTCCGTTTATTGAATATAAAATATGACTTAAGAATCATTCAAATATCTAATATTCTTAACCATTTGAAGCCTAAATCGATAATTTTATTGTATCTTTCTTTATTTTGTTTTATTCCAAGTAATTAAATTAAAAAAGAAATATTATTTTTTTTTTTCAATAATTTTATATAATCTTCAGCTACTACACTACTATAGCAACTACTATTGTACTCCTCGAAAATCATGAACCAAATTATATTTTTTCATTCCACACAGCTTATCCTATTATTATAATAAGACCTAAATACCAAGGCCAGTCGTGGCGCAGTGGTACAAAGTGTGACTGTAAAACCGACTGGTTTATTTATATTTCTCTTTCTTCACTCTGGTGTCGAGGCAAAGCGCGGCGTTGAGTTCTGCCACTCAACACGCAATCCCTCTAAAATTCGGCAGAAAGTGGGGAACGAAGTGTCTTAACACTGGGTTCCCTCTGCCTACCCTGCTGTGTGCGGGATAAAAACGTGAAGCAAATTTAATTTAATTTAACCTAAATACCACCATAAAAATGCAAAATTAATCTTAAACAATACCAAAAACGCCATTTTAATTTTAAAACGTTAGCAAAGGGATTTTGTAAACGGATCTTATTAGAACTCATTACACAAAATGGCCGGTTTTCATCGCAAACACCAACGCCATAATGAATATTGCAACTGAAACCGTCACGGCTGTAAAGTGGACGTGTTATTTGTTTTAATTACCTTAATTAATATGGGGCGAAAGGTTTATAATGGGGCCGAAATTTAAATTGCTAATATCAAATGCTAAAGATGGTTTATTTGTATATATATATATATATATATATATATATATATATATATATATACTAAGCTAACTTAATATAATAAAATGTATAAGTGATTAGTACTACACTCCAATATTGAAATACAGAGACAAAACATATTATAAAAGTTATTAAGTAAAATTTTCATAAGCTACAAGAGGAATGAATTAATGTTAAGATTTTTGGTCGAAATTTGCTTAAATATATTTATCCTCCATTTAGTCAGACACTGAACCTTTGTTCCACGACGATTTTTATATAAGTATATAAATATTTTTACTACACGCTGTATCCCGCACGTACCACAATAAGCAGAGGGAACTTGAAAACCTAGTATCAAGACATTCCGTTTCCATAAAAACAATTCCGTTTCTCACTTTCCGCTAATCAGAGTGAGAAAAAAAAATTATAGTCGCACTGAAAAAAATTAAATTATGTTTGAAATTTACTTCAAAGTAAATTTCAAACATAATTTAAAACAAACAAACTCCGCTACAGATAAGTGGTCGAAAGTAAAACTAAGCATGACACTTACTACCTGTTATTAATGGAAGCGCTAATTCAATTAATAATATGAGTTTTGAAATACCCTCGAGATTTAATTAAAATGTTGCTTGTTGGTAATTATAATCTATTTTTGGTAAGTAATTTGTTATAGAAATTTGTAGAATTATATTATATATTCAATTGAAGTTTTTTTTATTAACATAATTATCTTATAATTTTAACTACAATCTAAGATGAAGATGAAGTTGTGGATTCGGTCACCCTTTTGGTCAGTCAGCCAGTCGTGGCGCAGGAGCACAAAGTGTGACTATAACACCGACTGGTTGTAAGTTCGATCCCCACTCGAGAAAATAAAATATTTATTTACATTTATACTTTCATTTCTTCGCTCTGGTGTCGAGGCAAAGCACGGAATTGAGTTCAATCACTCAACACTCAATGCGTTCAGAACTCTGTGGAAAGTGGGGAACGGAGTGTCTTAATACTAGGTTCCCTCTGCCTACCCTGCTGTGTGCGTGATTCAGCACACAGCAGGGTATGCAGAGGCCGCAAATTAGCAGGCATTTTTTTTATTTCTTTTTTATTTTAGTTTCGCACTAACCTAGTATTAAGTCTAGGTTTAGGACTAGGCTGGGACACTCCGTTTTACAGTTTTCGGCGAAATTTTGAGACTTTGTGGTTGAAAAGCGGAACTTAACACCGCATTTTGCCTTGTTACCAGAATGTTGTTACATATAAAGAATAGAATATTGAAAATATTTTTTAATTTAAATAATAAGACATATTTTTAAATAGATCATTAGTTGTTACGATGAAAATGTATGTTTCGTATTATCTGATATTTAAAAACCGGTAGCAAGATGGACACACCGATCGTTATCTACAAGTGTGTGTGTACATAAGAATTATTAAGGCAAAGTATTCACATACATAATATATGTATACACAATATATAGATACACTAATGTCTTATTGTAAGCGTGAGTTGGATTCCCTCTCGAGGGAGTGAAATATTGTCATTTCCTTGCACTAGTAAGAAGTCAAATGGTGACGTTGAGCTCCGCCACACGCACATTACAATATAATAAAACAAACAAACGCGCATTCATAGTGAAAACTGAACTCTCACCCATCGACAACTCTAATATCTCAACTCTATTACAATAACTTTTATAAAAGAATAAAAAAAAACCAAGTAAATACTTACACGATTCTTCAATAAGAACTTCCTGCTGACTTCTTACACAGCAAACAATACTATTTAGGATTATTAACAAATCTAGTGTAAAAAACATTGTTACACGTTATTTTTTATTGATTTATTTTATAAAATCACATTTCGGTAGACTTCAGTAGTTTATTCTATATTGATATATGTATCTATCTATACATATATATAAGGATTCATCTGTTTTGTGTTCTTATCAACGATTTTGTTGTTGTTAGGACCAATGCCAGCACCTGTAACAAAAGAGACAATAATAATATAATATGTATTGAGTATTCATTGGAAACTGTAACGAAAATTTGGAATATATTATTTAAACAAAATAAAGAAATAAAAGATATTATGGTATGGTATAAATATTATGTGTTTAAAACGTTATTGTATCACTTCTAGTGTTAGGAAGTAGTGTTGAGCCAAAGCGCGGTGTTGAGTCCCGTGGGAACGGAGTGTTTTAACACCAGGTTCTCTCTGCCTACCCTGCTGTGAGCGGGATACAGCGTGAAGCTGATCTGATTTAATTTAGTTCATTTATTCAGGTGGAATCCAACGCCATACATTATGTGATGAAACTAGCAAAGAAAAGTTTGTCTGTTTGACCACACTAATCTCAGAAACTACTAATTCAAATTATAAAAATATTTTAATGTTTGATAGTCAATGCATCGGGAAACGCTATAGCCTATTATATTACATTCGAGTTAATCAATTGCATGTGATCCACCGTGCTTTCGGGCAGAGTAACTCAAGCACCTAGAGTGTGTTATGAGTCATATATAACTCTCAATTATACTACCAAGGAGACAACGCCATAAATAAAAGAAGAAACTGAAATTTCACATTCACTTTATAATTTATTTCTGATCCAATTGCACAGTAGCTGCGGTCTTTTATTTCTACTCGATAGCGTTGATACATTACTGATAGGTATCTATAATTATTCCTGGTAATTGAAATTTTCCAATTTGTTCAGTCCATTGTGGAGAATAATTAAATGTGGGTAAAAGGTTTCGAATTTTATATAGGTGCCTTGACGTTGCAGTGCATTGGATAAAATGACTTATAGTGTATGACAATGGTTGCGGGTTGAAATCGGCTACAGTAATTAATTAATACAAGTCTATGAGTGAAAAGAGTGACACACCATTATATTATGTGCAAGATAAATATTTATTCAAATTATTTTGATACTTCCACGCTTTGTCCCTAGTGACGTACATACTACCTGACTACATTCTTCTTCATTCCTACTGTATGTGACATTAATGATTCTGAGTAAGCTACGAAGAGATCGCATCTCCACAACATAATAATAGTATCCAGGGGTTGCTGCCATAATACTAGCACAAACAAAAATGCTATGCTGACATTTTATGGATTATTAGTGCACCCAAGGCACTTTTAATTCTGTTGTTGGTAGCAATAAGCCTTTCCACATCCTCTACTAAATATACTTTCCAGATATACCACTTCATTCACTTGTCCTAATATATTAGAAGACCCTTAGCATATCTTAAAACTTTAACTTGGGGCGATGTGATCAGTCGAAGCTGATGATACTAGCGCATACACTTGCCGACTGAGGGTATTAATAACGACGTTCGCCTCCATTGTTTTTTACCTCCTGGTACACTGATCTAGAAAGCTGGTGGTTGCCCAGTCAATCAGTCGTGTCATTAACTCATTATCCTTGTACTCAATTTGTTGTCAATAACGCAAATAACATTTAGATTTTGATTATCCATAACATCTTATGATTTATTTATCTCCTATCCCATCTCTCCTCTTACATTTCACTCAACTATTTGTAGCTCTGTGCTTCAAATCCGTTCGATTGGTGCTCGTTGTGGATGGATTTTTGCGGTTCTCGATAAGGCTGACAGAATTTGCTACGAGAAAACCTTTCATCATTGATCTCCTCTTCAATTTATAATACGGGAAGCATGAAATATAAACGTATTTTGTCACAGTGAACGGAAGTTTAAGCGACTGACAATGGACACTGAGTACAGAAAGTTTAACAGACACGACATTTTGAATGTTTTCAATCTATCGAAATTTCGAATAATTTAGAAAGAATTCGAAGTAAATAATATACTATTTATCCATATTTTTAAGGATCATCCATATACGTCTCCATTTGACCTCAAGAAGAGCTCAAGTTTTTCAATTTATTTGACAAAATACAGCAAGTTTAATTAGTTTGGGGGAACATGAGGCTTACTTTTTAAAACTTTTTCTTTATCCTCTTCAATTATGATTGAACAGTTTTAATCAAAAAATTGGGACGTATATATTTTAAATACGCGAACTTATTTTAGCAATTTATACTTAGTCAAAATTACAAATACTGCTACAACTGTCACACATAAGAACAAGCTTAGCATTGTCAAAAAATTACCTGTACATTAAATAAATCCCGCGAGTGGCAATCGAACCCACAACCGTTGCGTTTACGGTCTTTGCCGCTACCAACACACTATGGTCCCGATCGATCGAGCTACTCATATTAGTTATAACAAAAGAACCTACGTCCCAGCCAGAAATAGCTTCATTGTAGTGCTAGATGAATGAGCAGCAAAATTGAGCTTTTGAAGCGGCGCGCGTGAATATAGAGCAAATAGAGTGTGCAGGTCATTAATAAAATAAACATTTACTTAGAGAGACGTCGTGATTTATTGTTAGAGAAGTTTCACTGTGTTGTACGTACATACTCGTAGTGAGGGGAGCTTTTCTGTATATTTGCTATGTAAAGTGCTTGCAGCTTAAAGTACTGAACCCTAGAAAATACCGACTAACTGTGAGTCGGGCTCGCGCACGATCTTTTCTTTTTATAAATACTTGAATATTTATTAAATTGATATTTTATTCCGGTTTTTAGTATTTGTTGTTATAGCGGCAATAGAAATACATAATCTGTGAAGTTTCAACTATCTAACTATTACGATTTAAAAGATGTAAGAGACGGGCCTCTCTTAGTAATTGGATCTCGATACGAATTTCAGAAAAAAAGGCTCGAGACCTCCAACTTTTGCGCGGAACTCTCGGTGAGCGAGCTCGATTATTTATTTTTTTATAGTTTAACGCTTTTAAACATTTTTTTTAAAGTGTTATTCCACACTTAGGAAAGAAAAATACTTATATAGAAAACGTATAAAAATAACGCTTTTCTTACATATTGTAGCCGAGGAGATAGAAGGGACATAGTGTTAAAGACAGTCCGTTCCTCACTTTCTGCCCAATTTTTTTTAAGACATTGCGTTTTGGGTGACGAAACTCAACGCTCAGTTCTGTGTACTAAAGACCTTCTCTGTGTAAAATGATTACTGACATTGCCCAGAACCAGATTTAATCATATTTTCTTTCTTATAATCTTTAACTCATTTATTCATACAAATCGACAAATTAAATATATTTACATATTAAATATATAGTAGAATACAGTGCTATAGTAGCTCAAATCATTCAAATCATTTAATTTTCAAACAGTAGGTACATATTATGAAACAGTGTTATATATGGTAGTATCGGATTTTGCGTTTTAAGTATATAAAGCCAGTCGTTGCGCAGCGGCACGAAGTGTGACTAAAACCGACTGATGGTGGGTTCGATGCCTCCTGCAGATGAAATATTCACTTAAATTTATATTTCCATTTCTTCGCTCTGGTGTCGAGGCTAAGCGCGGCGTTAAGTTCTGCTACTCAACACGTAATGCATCCAGAATTCGCCAAAAAGTGGGGGGAATGCAGTGTCTTAACACTAAGTTCCCTCTGCATACCCTGCTGAGTGCGGGATACAGCGTGAAGCTAAAAAAAAGTATATAAATCATAGTTATGTAAAAGCATTAAAATTATATAATAAATTTCAACAAAAAAACGGTACATATTTTTAGAAAACTCCGAAACAAAATGTACGTATGTGAATATATCGACTTAACCTTTAGCTCTCACATCGTTAACATATTTAATAATATCCGTCACATAATATAAAAGGTTTTTAGGGCACGTAAGCGACGGTCCCCGGTGGGCCTACGCAAACTTATTTAGGCCGCTCCCCTACCAGGGCGATATTTAATTTCGTTACATAGATAATGATGTGTGATTTACAACAATTTTTGATCTTTTTATGCTGAAATTAACTTTCTTTTTCATCTTCACGCTATGTTTCGCATTCGCTCTCTCTCTTGGTGAACTAACCTTGAATTTCAGAGAACCTCCAGTGTATGTACGCAACCCTACGGTAGGCGAGCCCGACTCGGGCTTGTCCGTTTTTTTTATACGTTAAATAGCATAGACAATCTTTAATTTATCTAAATACACGATAGACAATATTTTTTTGTGTCACTGAAAATTTAGAAATTATAAAGTAAATTGTTAATAATAGCAGCATTGGGTTCCGCCACTCAACTCGCAATGTCTCCAGAATTCGGCGGAAAGTTTGGAACGGAGTGTCTTAACACTCAATTCCATTTGCCTGACCCGCTGTGTGCGGGATACTAAGTGAAGCTGATTTATAAAATAAATGAAACAAGTCAGACTTAGTGTACTCAATTACAATAGACTTGATAATTCATAGTCGAAACAATACAGACGAACGGAATAATTGATAAATTAAATAGTGTAGTGTGTATTGAGGCCAGTCGTGACGCAGGGGTGCGACTGTAAAGATAGGTTGTGGGTTCGATTCCCAGTCGGGGAAGGAAATATTTAATATTTTCATTTCCTAGCTCTGATAACGAAGTAAAAGCGCGGCGTTGAGCTCCGTCACCTTAGTTAAGCACCTAGTCCCGAATTCGGCATAAAGTAGTGGGAGGAAAGTGTCTTAATCAGAACGGAGTATTTAAGTTTTCGCTCTACCTACCCTACTAATAAATAAATAGAATTTTTGCAATTATACTTTGGAACTGCATAACGCTGAAGATGTTTAAAGAAAAAAAAAGCAACAGTATGCATCAATAATAAGTTCTTTGATTTTCATGATTATTACACCCGATTATTACACACGGGTAGACGGCTACTGCAGAGTGTTCGAAACGTCGGGTTTCCAAAAATGTACAAAAAAACTAAATATACGCGATTAATCCGGTTAAAATAGTTTTATTTAAAAAAAGTATGCACCAAATTTTTACAAGAAAACGCGGCCAAGTAAGTTCTGCAGAGTGCGACCGAGTTGCGGTACAAGTGCTCGCATTCTTTCCGTCGAGATATCCTTATTCTAACAATGCCTAGTTGGCCTAGTGGAAAACTTACACAATGTAAATAGCCTTTAAAACTAGAGCTAAAATTATAAAATTAAGTAGGTTATATGGTTCTTTTCAAATTTACATTTTTTAGAAAACGTATCAAAATATAAGATGCACCTAGGGTTAAGACACTATCGTTCTAAAATCTCGGGATATTAAGTGTTGATTGGCGGAACACAACGCCGCGTTTTGCCTTGTCAACAGAGCGAGGAAGTGCAAATAAATTAAATATAATCATACCTCCGAGCGGGTACCGTGCCCAAAATTGTCACGTTTGCAGTCAGACGTTGTATTGCACCACGATGGCCTCTACAGCCTCTTCAGTCTTACAACTATAGATGACTATGCTGAAGCGTCTTTCTTAGTGTTCTAACCCAGAGACGGCGCGGAGGTTCAAATCCCGCTACGTTCAAAATTTAAACGTTTTCAAAATAAATATACCTAACAATAGATTTTTTGAGGCCAGTCGTGGCGCAGCGGCACAAAGTGTGACTGTAAACCGACTGGTTGTGGGTTCGATCCCCACTCGAGGAGATGAAATATTTATTTAAATTTATATTTCCATTTCTTCGCTCTGGTGTCGAGACTGAGCACGGCGTTGAGTTCTGCCACTCAACACGCAATGCTTCCAGAATTCGGCAGAAAGTGGGGAACGGAGTGTATAAAAAAAAACACTAGGTTCCCTCTGCCTACCCTGCTGTGTGCGGGATACAGCGTGAAGCTGATTTTTGATTATTAACTATAGATTTTAGTTATGCCACTTTGGTATGCCTCATTCAGTCACCCTATAATTTCTCAGTTCAATTCATACCGTATGTATAGTAGCCATATCATACTCGAGATACCCATTTCTACGGCTAGCGAGCAATTAATTTGGACTGAGTTGTTGTTATGACGATGTGTGAATAGCTAAAGACGGTTTTAATGCAAGTCGTATGTATTAAGTAATATGGAGCATTGTATAAGACATTGTATAATTATTTAGAAGATTTGGCCGTAGCGGGACTCAAACCCGCGCCTCTTGGAAACCGACCAGGTATCTATCGTATCTAGAGATATTTTCCGGGACTTGGACTTTGACTTTAAATAAATCAGTTCATGTAAAGCTTTTTTTTAATTTTTTCCAGGTTATTTTTTACAAGTAAAATTTCAAATTTCTGGAGCTTGCACAAGGCTATTCTAGGATGGACATGGGCCACTCGGCTCCTCCTATACATACGCTCATATTAGATTTTACATTTTACTATCTACTGTTTCACATTTTAAGTGTCTGAAGTAACTCTGATCGCAGGTACAATGGGTTATGTGGAAATGATTAGAGTGCCACTATATAACCTACAGCCTCCACCTAAAGATGGACTTTCAAATACGATTTTTTTTCTTTTCGGACCACTAGTTTCAGAGAACGACGCGTTTAACCAGACAATTATATTAATTTATTTTTGCTTATATTTAAAACCTTTTCCCACTAGTTGATATATCTAAATATGTCTGTTAAATATATTCTTCTTTTTGCTTGCTTTGACGTCTTTTTTTAAATAAAATTTCAAATAAAGCTCGATATCCACCGCAAACGGAGCAGGACCATTAAGAACTACTAAACTACTACATACTAGTGAACCGAAAGGCTAGTCGGGCGGAAAGGACCGAGTAAGCAGAACTCGCTCAGTTTTAGAGAGCGGAGCGAAATAATTACCAACATATAAAACTCTTTGGTGATGGGAATGTAAACCTATTTTATTTTAAAGAGGCTCGTTCCGTCTAAGCATTATTCGTTTTTTCTTATACAGTGGAATGTTAATCTAGTTTATCTAATTGTCACTCACTACATCGCTCGCGTAGCTGCGTAGTTTTTAATGATAAACATAAAATATATATTTTTTCGTTTCTGTATAAATATCAGAAAATTTTACAATCCCATAGGAAACTGATTTTTTTTTAACTTTTCGACAACCAGTCGCTCTCTGTGCATTGTCTGGTATCCATTCTTTCTGTAAAGTAACATTTTTACTTCTTTCTATTGATTGATATCTAGGTATAAATAATGACTACTTTAATGGCGTCAGATTCTGCCTATATGTAATGTAAATATAAATGACTGTATTTTGGAGAATATGATCCATTACAGTATAGTATATACTACACGTATATTCCAAGAAATGAATATATTTAAATTATATGCATATCCCCGCTTAAGTAGAAAAGCGTGGCGTTGAGTAACGCAATTCGACACAAAATGTCTCGAAAAATTACAAAAAATGTGAAACGGCGTATTTTAATACCAGTTTTTCTATACTTAAGTGTAATATAGAGAAAAATGAATGAAAAATATTATAAATAAAACATTAATTACAGTATATTCGCCGGATCACGTAACGATAGTCATACAAGAAAAATACCTCCATAAATTAAAACCCGACTGAAAAATTACGTTCTATAAAGTACGAAAAGCCCTTTCATTTGATACCCCACACATGACATTATGTCGCGGAGAGGGCGCCACATTAAATTTAATATAACGTCGCCTATAACCAGCAGACGGTATAGAGTATAGACTTATAACAATATATAATTTGTCAAAGTAAGTGGTTTAAAAGTTATGAGGGAACAAATAAACATTCATACATACATTATAGTAAAAACCATAAACCTTCTTTTCGCTTCGCCGTAGTCGGATAAAAATGCGTAAAACAAAAAAAAAAAAATTATTTTTATCAATAGTAAATATTACAAAACGTTAGGTTCAATAATTACACTTTGCGTTTAATTCAATATATTTAATGAATTTACATAGAATTAAAATAGTCGTTGCATGACTCTTCCATATCGCGATCTAATATTGTAATTTCGAATTTTCAAATGCCATATCTAGAATTACAGATATTGATCTTGTAGTTTATTTTGTTATAACCCAGTACAGTATATAACTATAGTATTACACTTCGATTTTCATAGCTTCCCACTGTGTCCCTTTTATAGCATGGTAGAATTTCTCATAGTAGGATTTCATAATTTGCGGGTCCAAATGCCAGTTTAAGAAAATATATTTTTTTAGTTCCACGCTATATCTCGCACATAACAGAGTAGTCAAATAGAACCTAGAGTTAAGACACTATGTTTCCTATTAAGTCACTTCAGTTACCTGTTTTTCGCATAATTCTTGAGGCACTGCGTGTTCAGTGGTGGAACTCAACGCCGTGCTTTGGCCTCGGTACCAGAGCAAGGAAATGAAAATAATAAATAATTCACTCTCCCAAGTGCGAATCAAACCACTGCCAATTCTTGGCGAATGCGAACTTCTCAACTATGTATGATAAATCATAATTAAAAACCCACGACACAAAGAGCTCCAAAAAGTAAGCCATGAACTTGAAGAGAGCTGATAATTTTTAAACATCTCGATCTCATTCAATCTCTTGTAATGTCACCTTTCATACAAAAAAAATGTATCATCCATTTAGGAGATACGTTGCCACACACTAACATACAGATACCGTCATAAACAGAACACGTCAAACTTATCATTTAACACTCATCTATTTAAAAACAAATATTAGTTCTATAGACGTATCTCAGTTTCCGTTAGAAACAAGGCGTTGTTTGTTCCGCATATAAAGCACATACATGTACAGTGAAGCACCCGCAAAGCTTATCTACAGCCTTAGGGGATTCTATTCTGATTTAATGTGGGAATAACTGATTGTGTCCTAAGATTTATTACTCTGTATAGTATATGGCATATAGAATTGGGTAGCTTTTAACGCTGTGGTCGCCGCAAGGCCGCCCACCGAGGTTTCAGTACCAATTTTAGGATTGTAGGTCAACGGGAAGTGCAATTTATAAAAGCTTGACAAACTTAAATTTGCAGGTGTATGCATTCATTTTGTATGAAATGAATTATAAATATTGATTTCTATTTAGTTTGTAATTATTTTTTTTGTATAAGATTTCACTTATCGGATTTTTTTCTATTTTTGTATTTTAAGTTCATTCCAAAAAGTAACTGTACGTACTCACCACGGGAAGTACCCTGCAGGTTTTGATTTTGCGGCGAATTTCATACTAAATCGATGCATAAAATATACTACTCGCATATAATATATAATATATAATACTCGCATATTTTGATAACGTTGACTAAGAAATTAGATTTTTTTCTGTGATTTAAGGGACTGTGGACATATATTAGACATATAGAATATTAATTTCAGTTTGACATCTCCACGCAATCTCGTGATAAATAGTCTTGACAGATGGAAAGTCATAGTGATTTTAAAAGGGTTCCGTTTTTATCTTTTCAGGTAGGGAACCCTAAATATGAACTTAAACAAATGTGTAGCATATAATGAACACTGTACAAAACTAAAGATACATGAAAAAAATCAACAATATTTTGTCAATGTTTGTAAGAAAATCTTAAGTAACATTCATTATTATAATATTTTAATTTTTTATCTGTTTTTTTTTTTTGTTGAGGCCTGTCGTGGCGCAGTGGCACAAAATATTTTCAATCATATATGGTTTCTTGTAGTGTAAGATACGTTTCTCGATTAAAAAAAACATTTTATATCGATATCTGTCACCATTGGAAACTTTATTAAGAACTTAAGTAAAGGGATAAAGGAAACAATCCTCGTTTTGATTATCCCCGTTTAGATAGTATTTATGACGAAAGAATTCCCGTTTTTTTACTTAAATTGTTTGAAAATCCAGCCTTAAGGTGAAGTAATTCAATAGTGTATGTTTCTGCAGAGTGGTTAAGAAATGCGGTTTCGTAATAAACACTGGTATAGCGTAACAAATCATTTTAATACACGCAACCTTACTAGGTAGTCGAAATAAACGTTATTTTTCTTTTATAATCAAACATACAGAAAATATACAAAATTGACGTTTAATATAAAAAGAAAAGAAATACTACACCATAAAATAATATGTATACAAAAGTTAAATGAAAAACAGCCGCCATATTGAAACACAGAAAATGTACTTCATTATACATATAGGACAAGTAACGACGAAGATCTCAATAATTGTGTGTGACATTAATTTGTAAAATTAGAAATTTTCATATAAATGTTATAAAATGACAAATCTATAATTCTTTATTTATCTTTTAATTACTTTAAGTAAAAAGAACACATTAAAATAAATAATTTTCGTGTCATATAATTTATTACTGGCATATAATAATTATATTTTTTTCATTAATTGCTTTTTACTTTGAAACTATACAAGAACAGGTTATTTCCCGAATTAAACCGTTGTTAAAGTAACTGAGTAAGTACTAATTAATTTAGAATTTATTTTGAAAAGAAAATATTTTAAATAAAATAGACAATATTTAAAATAAAATAGATAGTCTTTATTCACATTCTACAACTTATCTTCTTATAGCTTTGTTAGCAGAGGGAACATGGGAACCTTGAGTGAAGGCACTACGATCCCGTTAAGACGAAGTCCCATATTTCGTGGATACATTGCGTTTTGAGTGGCGGAGCCCAATGCCGCGGTTATATCGTTACCAGATCGAAGAAATGAAAATATAATATATTTAATTTTTTCGAAAAAAATCGCGTCTACTGTCACACCCTTGTCCTTCTGCTCCTTTATTAATATATATATGATATAATGTTGATTAAAAAATTTATCTAAAATTAAAATTCTTAGTATAAAACATGATAAAATTACGAACCTTTACAAATATAACAATCCCAGTCACAATCACTATTCAAGTACAACGACACATAATATACACATTAAATACAAAAACAGTATATTTTTTTTATTAATTATAGATATTTTTAAATTAACAAATAACGTAAATACAGATTTTTTTGGATCAAACGATTATTCCTGTACGAAACATCTACTCGCGGCGAACGCCGACGCGCAACTGCTGATGGCCGGTTGCGGTCGAAAATTTAAATTTCAAAATTGGAATCAAAGCGTTGAGAATAGACTTAAAATCAAAAATTTTTAATTAAAAAATCTATCGTTATACTAAAAACCGTAATTTCCAATTTAATGTATATATAAATGTATATAATGTATAATATTCATACAAAAAAAGAAATGTTTTGTATGGCCGTTAGACGTCACTTTTTATTATAAACCTACGAAGACACAGATTAAATTAGACCAGACTTAATTTATTATATTTATTTTAATATCTAATTTTGCTCTTAAATAATATTTTATGTTTATACGTTTACTATTGCTAAGGTAAGTTTTAACACTGTATAATCAATATATATATATTTTTTAAGATAAAATTTTAATTAAATTATTTTAATTATATGATTAATTATTAAATTTTAATTAAAATGACTGTCCTTGATTTCAAAATACATGTATTTTTTCAAGTGTATAATGAAATTATATACACAATACGAAACAAACTAATATTTTTTAAAATAGCGATCTTTCTGTTTCTCTGGGCTAATCGCAGGAACAGCTGAACCTACTTTTATGGGACATTTTTCACTGACGGATAGAGAGCACTATAGACATATGAGCTACATTTATCCCGGTGCTCCCACGGGATAGGGACTTACGTGGGATAAAGTTCGTTTGCTGTGAAATAAATTATTCATTATTCTATTAAATATACGAATATATATAACGAGGCCAGTCGTGGCGCAGCGGCACGAAGTGTGACTGTACTGGTTGTTGGTTCGATCCCCACTCGGGGAGATTGAAATATCTAATTAAATTTATATTTCCATTTCTTCGCTCTGGTGTCGAGGCAAAGCGCGGCCTTGGCCTCCAGAATTCGGCAGAAAGTGGGGAACGGAGTCTCTTAGCACTAGATTTCATCTGCTGCTGCAAAGTAGGGTACTTTGTGCGGGATACAGCGTGAAGCTGATTAGATTAAATTTTCCCTAAATGATATTCAATAAAAAATAATCAGACGAAACCGCTCGGGGGCGCTAGTTTTCAATATTATTGTACAAACACCGTTTTAAAATTTATTATAAAACTCTTTTGAATTTAGATATATTACGTTAGTTAAAGAGTTAAATATAAGAACAAAAAAAAAAGAATACTAAAGCTACTAGCAGAAATGAAGACTTAATGTAAATTTTAAATTAAGTCTTCAAATGGGGATCGAATACACAACCATAACGTTTGCCTTCGTCTTACTATGACGTTAAATGGCAATATAGATTAAAAAGTTCATAAATTTGGTTTGGTTTTTCTTAATATGGCGTTCCGAGCGTGCCAGCTGAGCAAAAAATTACTTCGCCAGTGTCACGTTGAATGGAGTACACACGAGAAAGGTTGTACGGTAAAAAAAGAAAATATTACATAACAGAAAAATGAATGTTTAAAAGAGTACCCGGAAAAATACTGCCTTCACCTTTCATAAATTTGGTTACAACAAAATAAATGTCACATACTAAAGTAAAATTATTCAAATTATTATAATTTTAAGCTGTTTCTTAAGTTCTATATTACGCGGAAAACTCATTAAAATTGTTAGCTAAAATAAAGCAGTTTCATTAAATGAAGAAAGTAATAAATTTACCTTTTTTTGTGTGATATTTTATCTATAAAACGATGTATGGCTGGCTATACAAATATTTGTTGCTACTGTTGAATATGTATTTTGGGAATGTAAAAAAAATAACAATTTATCCTACTATAAAAATGTGCCTTTTAAATTGTTTAAAAGGCATATTTTTTATAGTAGGATAAATTGCTATTTTTTTTACATTAACAAATTCACACAATATTTTATAAAAGTAAATGGCAACACTTTTTTACAGTGCCAACATTTTATATGCACGTTTGTATTACTCGTTTAGTGGATATTCTGCATATAAGAAGGAACGCAGAAAGAACCTAGTGTTAATAATTAATACACCTTTTTCCCGCTTTTCACCAAAATTTTTGAGACATTATGTGTTTAACAACGAAATTCGTGAGAAGCTTGAGTGAGAATCGATCCCACAACTTCACTTCTTTTTCACATTCGATGATGTGCCTCTTCTCCAAGACGACCTCTCTCAATGACCACTCATAATAAGGTTTTTTATAAAAGATAAAAAGAGCTAATGAACAAAAAGTCAATTTGCAATTGTGAAACAAAAGAGTGAAAAATAAAACCCGAGAAAATGTCTTTCAATACATAAAATAAAATAAATAAATCAGCTTCACGCTGTATCCCGCACACAGCAGGGTAGGCAGAGGGAACCTAGTGTTTCTAGACACTCCGTTCCCCACTTTCTGCCGAATTCTGGAGGCATTGCGTGTTGAGTGGCAGAACTCAACGCCACGCTTAGCCTCGACACCAGAGCGAAGGAATGGAAATATAAATTTAAGTAAATATTTCATCTCCTCGAGTGGGGATCGAACCCACAACCAGTCGGTTTACAGTCACACTTTGTGCCGCTGCGCCACCACTGGTCTTTCAATACATGTTTTTATAAAAAAAAAATTCCTACAAAAAACCAAATGAATTTGCAATTGTACGGGACATTGTCTGAAGTCATTTAATTATGTTCAAATAGCGCTGCGGTTTTTTGGAATTCGGTTTTGACTCGCGTGAATATATTTGCATGTTTGTCTTTTTTGTTTCAACAGTCAGTTTCGTAGTAAAAATAATTAAGTTTACGATGTGTGTACCTGGTTCAGTGGTAGCAGTATTTTATATTATTAAACTAGCATCCCACCTGCGGCTTCACCTGCCTATTATTATATTATAAGCAAATTATACACTTCCGTTTCCGTGTTGAGTGGCGGTTCTCAATGCCGTGCTTTGCTAGAGTATTAATGGAAACAGATTGTCTTATCACTGAGGTGAGAGGTTCCTAGGTACCTTTTGCCTACCCAGCGGGTGCGGGATACAACGTGAAGCTAAAAATAAGCTGGAAAAAGAATCGTACTGTGTACATTGAAAATTATTTTATTATTGGGCTTACATAAAGATTTATTTATACGCTTGTAGCGGTGTAACTGGTATAAACTGGTATAAACTATAATATTTTCATTTGACAACATCGTGGTGGATCAAATCAGAGAGAAGTAGTAGACACCACAAATCAGTCAATAAATCCAGCTTTTATAATTGTTTTATTCACTATTTCTAATTACAATACTTAAATACTAATTCTAATAAAGCTAACTTTTCTCTACAATATTTTCGAATGTTATGAACACGAGTGCCTTTTTTTTTTAGAATTTGTGGTTATTGCTATTAATTACAGTGACATTTAAATGTAAAAGTAGATGTTTACAATATTTACTACATATGCTAACAATAGAATGTTGGCAGTGAATTCGATTCCCACTCGGCGGAAAATATAGATTAAAAAAAAACTATTTAACTATTAATTTATTTAACAATATGTATATGGACCACGTGCTTATAATATGGACCACTAGTCCATATTTAAAATTACTTATTAGACCAAATTACAAAAGAATAAATTTTTGAGGTTAATACCATCTAACCAACCTAAATATCGTAATCAAATTTTGAAACTAGATATCGACTTTTTTTTTTTTTTTTTTTTTTTTTTTTTTTTTTTTTTTTTTTTTTAACGCTGGGAAATGCTTTCACGCAGACCATCCGCACACGGCATATAGGCCCTACATACGGATGGTACTGTGGGACTCATTGGACAAAATAGTCCGATACTACCCACTAAAACCCAGCGGGAACCTCTTCACCAATATAGAGACGCCGTAGGATCGCTCGCGCATGCCACTACGACGCCTCGGTGGAAGGCCCGTATATATTGCGAGCCACCATTACTCTCAGGGTACCCTAGCGGTCCTTAGGGGGATTCCGCAACTTCAGAAGTTTTGATTGGTCTATGGTAAAGGTAGTAGGAGATGTGCGTACTGCCTTCTCCTACTCCCTGGTCTTCGACGGCGAAGCGGTTCTGCATTGGCACTGGACTCGCGAACCCGCTCCGCGGCCTCCTTCAGTGCCATAACCGATTCACAAAAGGCGACCATGGCCGACCAGTTACTCTCACTATCCAGCATGGCTCCTAACACACTGGATAATGAGAGGTCTCTACCCACTACGGCCATCAGGGTATGGCGTTGCGGTGTCCAAGCAGGACATTCGGCCAGAGTATGATGGGACGAGTCCACGGGCGCATTGCATTCATAGCATGCCGGTGACACTTCTCGACGTACAATTTGGTGCAGGTACTTTCCAAAGCAACCATGCCCCGTCAGTACCTGCACCAATCTGAACGTCAGAACCCCAAAGCTCCTGTGTACCCATTGATCCAGATGGGGGCGAATAGCCTCTACTGTTGGTATGCCTGCGGCCGGGTGCTCCAGGTCCAGTTTCCATCGTGTGATCAGGGCTTCGTCTGCTCTTTTCCTGATCCGCACGATATCCTCCGTTGATGGTCGTTCACCTCGCGACCGCCCACTTGTGCGGAATATGTGCACTCTAGCAAGTACTTCAGCCTGCAACTCCCAAGGTGGCTCACCTGCCAGGAGAGTAGCAGCCGTCCATGACACCGTACGGTATGCTCTAACCGCTCTCACTGCTATGACCCGCTGCGCTTTCCGCAATTGGGCCTTGTTACGAGTAGTGAGAGAGTCCGCCCACACGGGTGCACCGTATAGTGCCATGGATCTCAACACGCCAACATAAAGTTGTCGGCATGGAGAATCTGGCCCACCAATATTAGGCAGCAGCCTGCCAAGGGCACCGGCGGTGCTTGTGTGTGACGCAAAAGACCATCGACCATCGAGGATTAGGCCCAAATATTTCATTGTAGCCCGCACCTCCACCTCTTGCCCTTGAATGCGTATGGTAGCCCCACGAGGAGGTCCCTTACGTGGGCTATGGAACAGTAGTGCCTCGGTCTTGGAACTTGAAATTTTGAGGCCCAGCGCTTCAATACAGTCAACAACGCGGTGAATACCGACTTCAGCCAAACGTGCCGCCTCATTATAATTTATCCCCCGGGTGGTAACGAGCGTGTCATCAGCATAACAAATGACGCTCATCTCGGGAGACAAGCGACAGCGCAGGAGCCAATCATACCCAAGGTTCCACAGTATCGGGCCTAAAACTGATCCCTGTGGAACCCCGCAACTAACTCTTCGACGGCCTATTTGCCCGTCCCCACCCGTCCATATCACCATTCTGTCCTGAAGGTAGTCATTTAATAGCCGCCGGAGATAGAGAGGCACGCCATGGTAACGGAGCGCCTCTCGTAAAGTCTCGAACGGCAGGCTATTAAACGCGTTGACTACGTCCAGCGAAACGGCTAGGAGAACATCTCCCTCTGCCATCGCAATCGATGACCGAGTCTTCAGGGCGTTCAGAGCGTCGATTGTTGAACGACCGGACCTGAACCCGAACTGGTCTGCTGAAAGACCCGGTCCTACCTCTTCTAAGTGGTGACTAATACGGGCGGCGACGATCTTTTCCAATATCTTACCCGTCTCGTTCAGTAGCACTATCGGCCTATATGCGGAAGGTGAGTCCGGCGGCCGACCTTCTTTGCGCAATAAACATAACTTTCCCTCTTTCCAAATCTTCGGGTACTGCCCAGATGAAAGGCACTGGTCAAACAATACCCGAAGGTTATTGGCAAGGTACTTTAGGGTAATACTGAGTACTTTACCCGGAATACCATCTGGTCCTGGGGCGGTTTTTTTTCGGCTTAACTTACTAAGAGCCATTTTCATTTCCTCCTCGGTAATGGGTGGCGCTACCCCTTCTTCCTCTTGTACACGGAGAGGGGCCATTCTAGGAGGAATGAACTCAGATGACTCCGGGAACAACTCCCCAATAATAAGTTGGAGAAAGGCTGGAGATAGGGTCTCCGTTAGTGGAGTACTACTGACTCGCAATTTCTTTCGCGCAGCGAGGTAAGGGCGTCCCCATGGATCCCTGTTTAGACCCGCCAGTAACTCTAGACGCGCTTGACGCTTTGCCAGTCTTATGGCGATACGCAGAGCTCTCTTTCTCTCTCTGTAGGCACCGTTCAGTTGATCTTCGAGAGCGGCATCAAGGCCGTTTCTCCTTCTGCATCTCGTAAATGCCCGTCGGGCCTTGTTACATGCCACCCGAAGAGCTGCAATTTCGGGCGTCCACCAGTAAGCTTGACGATGCAATGGACCTCGCCGGGCCCTTGGCATAGCTGCATCACATATCGCCATTATGGTATTACGCATTCGATTCGCCGATTCCTCGACGCTTGAGCGAGTGACCTCCATCGTCTCCGTAGTGCACCAATTCGCCACAATAGCCGCCTCCTTGACTAATTCTACGTTGAGCCGACTAAGAGCCCATCTCGGGAATTTTCGAAATGCACTCATAGGCCGGGCAACTAGAACTGGTTGCGTGGTGATCGCGAACCTAACATATCGATGGTCCGACAAAGTTTCCACCTCTGTCTCAACCCTCCAACTTGTCACGTTATGTGCGACAGATGGTGTGGCAAATGAGAGATCCACCACAGAACCACCGTTGTGTCGCACGCAAGTCCACGCACTTCCCACGTTGAGAAGGGATAGCCCTGAAAGTAGCGCCCATACTTGGACCGCTTCCCCCTTGCTATTTGAGGTGGGGTTCCCCCACGCTCGGGACTTAGCATTGAAGTCACCGAGGACCAAGGCTTTCCTCAGTGACAGTCTGTCGATTGCAGCTTTGACGGAGTCCAGAAAAATCTCGAATTCCGCCAGACTGCGGTTCGGGGAAAAGTATAATCCCACGATTGCATACTCTCGCCACTCTGCCACAACATAGCCTGAACCCCTTTCTAAAGCTCCGAGGGACGAATCGGAAATATTTCCAGATACGACAGCAACAGACCCATCCAGATCGCCAGTCCAGCGAGTATTGTCAGGGACGACGTACGGCTCACATACTACGGCTATGTCAATGCACCACTCCAACATGGATTGCATCATTAAATCCTGCGCTCCAGCGGAGTGATTGACGTTCGTCTGCATAAATTGTATTGGATGCCTATCCATTACGACATGACACTATCCTCCTGGCCCTGGTATCCGCCGCTGGTCTCTCGTGGAGAGACCTCAATGCCAAAAGACTCTGTTCCTTTAATAGGTGGTGGCCGACAGTCTGCACTACCCATAATGTGCCCGGCTGGTATTTTCGCGTCAGTGCATACCATGCACCGTGGTTCGGCCCGACACGTGTGGAATTTATGTCCCTCACAGCCACAACGGAAGCAAAGATGCTCCCTCACAACTGCTGAAGGACATCTAGGCCTGGTGTGACCCAACGACAAGCATTTGAAGCAGCGCATAGGTCGCTCTTCAAGCACCTGGACCTTAGCCGAGCTCCACCCCACCAAGATCCGTCCCTTATCCACGATGATTTTTGCCGAGTCGCACGGGCATCGCACCACAGCTGACATCATTCTTCTGGGGCCAAGGAGTAACTCGGAAACAGTAATGGTGTTGACCGGACAACAGCCAGTATTTGCAACGGCATTTATCAATTTTTCTTTAGTTACTGAATCATCCAGACCCACTAATCTCAAAGAAGCGTTTTTGTGGGGCCTAGTGACTACAGCCACCCCTTCTAAAACCACTCTTAGCCGCTCAGCTAACATATCGGCCTGTTCCGACGAATGTGCAGCCGATAGCTCTAGCAGCCGGGCGCCTGACATTGCTTGACGCACTGTTAAACCCTCAGTGATGCCCAGCTGCACTAAATTAACGCCCTGCTGCGCCCTTTCCAGGGCCTGAGCATAAGAGACCCCTTTCGCGACAGCCTCTGTCGTTAAGGTGATCATAACCGCCATGGTCCTCGGTTGCTTAGCAACTTTAGATCTGCGTGGCTGCCTCTTTGCAATTGTTAGCGTCTTTGTCTTTACTACAGAGGAGTTAGTAGCGGATTTTTTACCCTTCCTAACCACAGTAGTCCAAGATTCGCTCTCCTCTTCTATATCCTCGGCAACAGTGACCTGAGATATGTTGCAGGTCCCAAAGTCTGACTGTGGGCCAGCTAGTAGCACATCTTCTCTGACTATAGGAGCTTGATTACACCCTGTAGTCTTTTTGCGCTTTAGCTTATGCCTGATAGCGACACCCGTTTCCGATTCTTTCGTGGTTTCCATCGCTCTTTGGCGTCGCTCATGAGCTAGAGGGGGACGCAATGGTCTAGCCGGCAATAGGCGGTCTTCAATACCGGCAAAGCGGGCGTCAATCATAGTTCCTACAGACCTAACTATACTGCGCTGTAGTGCCTCAAGCACATCTTTATCGACATTGCGTGCTGAGGCTGGCACCGTCTGTGTCGACTTTTGTGCATCGGCAAGTGCCAACCTCAAGTTCTGTACATCCTTGCTGTGGTCATGTAATTCGGATCTGAGTGTACTTACCTCCACAGTGAGACGCCGATTTTCCTCACGTACAAGACGCAATTCTTCACTCTCGGTACGAGAAACAAGTGTTTCAATAATATTGGTGAATTCTGCTGCTGCTTCCTTAAGTTTACGTACGTAGGTGCCTTTAAGGTGGCCCGACTTCGTAGCTACCTCTAGTATGGAAGCCACCCGTTGCCCGGCGTACGTGCGTAGCTCTTCAGCTGAACACACTGAAGTATCTTTTCTACTGTTTTCCTCCAAGACGCTATCCGCATCAGATGTCTGGGCAGATCTGTGTTGCTGTGATGCCCAGTCCGATAGATTTCTCTCGAAATCGTATTCTTCTTCGCGTGCTTTTTCCACGCGGTGCCTCTGTTCTTTACGAGCGCGTGCTGAACCAGAGCCACGAGTTTTTGGAGGCCGACCTCTTCTGGCCGTATGGCATTTAGCACCCGGTACTGCCTCGGTATCTGAGCAAGAATCGTTTTTTGCCGTCTGACGCTTACGTCGCATACGCTGCACTACTCCTGAATCCGAAGCGGACTCTATCACTCCTACGTCACCTTCATTAGTTGTGTTTTTTTTTTTAAATTTCTGAATCTCCATTAAGTTCCCACGAGTATGGGGGAAAAACAGTCCATCCAAGCAGTGCCCCCTGTACTTGGATAAGCCTAGTACGCCACGGGTGTCGGCCGTTACCCTGGCGGGACCAGCAGTAGCGGCTGATCACCCCATCAGCCACGCACCCCTCGCGCTGCTTCGCCACTTGGGTTGGGGTAATTTTTTATAGAGGTTTTCTTCCTCGCAGCCCGGCCAATTAAGGCAAGACCCTCGGTTCCACTCAGGGTTACGAGACATGACCGCAACCATGAGTGGAGTTCCGATGTTATCGGCGCTGGTACATACCTCACTGTACCTACGTGGAAGTAGTGTAAGTACATACCACGCACGCCCGTCCTAGTTCCTCCCGCTGTGTCCTCTGCTAATCAGAGGAACACGCGTAGAAACGCCGTCGCGTCGGATTATTCGCCGGTGAGCAATCATTACCCTTGGAAGAATCCTCTAGGCAATAATTACCCTCCGCCCAGGGAGCACCGGCACGCTACACTGCTCGTCCCCCCGAATGGCAAACACATTCGAAAGGGGCCAGCAGCAAGCGAGCACACGAGGAGGTTATCCGACTCCGCTCCCCAAACTAGATATCGACTGCTGCAAGTTACATTAGAAATTCATTCAAATACTACATATGACATTTGAAATATATGCATCATTGTAACTAAATAAATAAGAACAACATTTTAATATTAAATAGCTAACCAAAAATCCTTATCAATTTTGTAAAAAATCAAAAAATTACACTGACACTGACACTGACGGCGGTACGTTTGCATCGTTACAGGGGAGCTGAGAGACGGGGCGGTGTCACCTAATATGACTAATTTCACTTCGCTAGCAGCGACACGTATCAAAAGAGAACGGTGGCCCATATTCTCTCTTACTCAACTGTGTTTGCGTTCCTCAAAAATTGGTGTAAAATTGACGTGTATCATGCACTAGGGAGGGGACAATATGCTTTCGTATCACAAGGCATGTATGTACATGTATTAGTTTGTGGCCTCATAGCTCCTGAATGGGTGATTTGATTTTGATTTAGTTTTTTTGTTTGAAAGGTGACTTAATCGAACTTCTTAGCCATAATAAGAAAATAAGTTCAACCTTTTCAAAAATTATATTTGTGGTTCTTTGTTTAATTTTTAATTATCAATTATTTCGGTACAAATGACTGTCGTCTTATAAAGAACGGCGTTAAATTACACTGTAATATAATACTCAAATAGAACATTCAGAATGGATTGTCTCAACTCTACAATGCTGATAATACACACATATCACTCAATATTTTTCTAAAATCTAGCATATAGATTGTACATGTTAAAATATCTTTATTTTGCTTGCTCTGGTAACAAACAATTAAATACGCTGTGCTTCCGGTTCATTCGGAATTCGGAATCGGGAATGAACTTAGGAGGAACGGGAGTCTTATAGAGAATGGAGTGTCTTAATCCTATGGATCCCAGGTTCCCTCTGCCTACCTACTATCGTGAACATAAAAATATTGATTCTGACCTCTTTGATAGTATATATAAATATTAAAATTATACAACTATATAATACGTATACGGTAATAGCCACTTACATAAGATAGATATCATGTTCATGGAGGCTCTTTATATTTACATACAACAGTATATGAAGAACTAAAATTTGACTAAGTTTGTTCCCAAATACAAGTTATATGGGAACGCGCGGGAGCGCTTTACGAACTATGTAAGTTAGAACATTTGAATAGAATTAAGCATTAGCAACGGCTATGATTTGAGTAGTCTGTATAATAGTTTAATTAATCCAAGTTGTGTATTTCCTGTGGTCTGGAATATTTAGTTGTTCTGTAACAGTTAGGGGTGGATTTGGAAATTATATATCACCTTAACTGTATTTAAAGGTGATAACACTGTTTTTTGTGATGCTTTCGTATATACTAAAAGAATGATATAAATATAATATACTTACACTATCGGCCAGCTCGCTGCTTCACCTTCTTGAACTAAACAATTATTTATTTACTAATCCTTTATTTTCTATATTTTTGTAAAACCTAGTGATATTAAGCAAACAATAAGTTATTACGTAAATACAAAATGAAAAAACATATCTACATAACCCAAAAGACCGTTATAAAATGCATCTAAGCATTATTATCAAGAAAATGAGGGCCTAAAAGGTAGTTTTTGTTTTATTTTCTTTTCTTTCTTTTCTAGACTTGTTTTAAATTGTTTAAAACCAAATCTTATTTGAAATTGAATTTAACTTGTTTTAAGAATGCTTATTAAGTGAAACTATTGTGACCGGATTAATTGCGTATATTTTATAAAATTTATGCGATTAATCCGGATAAAATAGATTCATTTTCTAAATAAGTTTTTTTTTCCTAAGTGTGGAATAACGCTTTAAAAAATGTTTAAAAAAAATCATTTTAAATGTGTAATTATCATGAAAATCAAAGAACTTATTAAAAATGCTAATTTGTGGTGATTTCACAAGATAATTACAGTTAGGGCTTAATTGACATCTATGCGAATTCAAATAGTTTTTTTTTTTTAAATATATGTAGATTTATTTTTTTGTTACATTCCATGTTATCTAATATCATCGTCATATTGTAATCTATCGATTTACCAAAGCGGCATAACTTCGGGCGAACAAACGTTTATGACAGGTTGTTGACATAGGCTTGGTTCCCATAATCTTTGCTGTTGTTGTACGATAAAAGTTAAAACCATGGGGTTTCATCCTTGTCAGGTTTGATATGTCAGATACACAGTATGTTGTTAAGTCGTTTTGTTTGTGACATAGTAATTTTTTAAGTTTATATTTAAATCATAATAATTTGAATAATATATCAATAATTTGATTACATATTACCGTATTTTGAAAGTGATTTGAGAAGTCTGTATAAAAGTTTAACTGGTGATTCTCCAATCAGCATCAAGATCAACTGCGCCTCGCCATCTTGATTATGGTACGCCTATGATATAGTGTTTCTTTTATTTTTACACACGCGTTTTTTTGCGACGGCTATAACGGCCATATTTTTTGATCCGAGTATAAGGTTGGACGCGATATCTACAATCGTTCATGAGATAAAACTTCTTGACTATAGAGAGACAGACAGACAAAAAGAGGGACAGGCAACAAAGTGATCTTATAAGGTTTCCAAAGAAAAGTAGGTGTATGATTTTTCCTGCATAACAGGGTAGGCATAAAGAACCCACTGTTAAGATATTCTGTTCCACAATTTCGTGTGTTTATTGGCGGAACTCAACGCCGCGCTAAAAAAAAATAAGCCAAAAATTACGTTTTAACTCGTCAAACCTGAGGAAATTTTTTTGGTTCTGCATTTTGAAAATGCAGTAAAATATATATGAGGAAATTTAAATTCCAAGCTAGGCAAAGATAACGTCAATTAGATGCGACATTTTCTCAGCGTTGCTATCTGACATAATTCATATGGATACGTATGCAAAATGCTGTAGAATGTCACTAAATGTATGAGGAAATTTTGATATTGCAGTAATATTTTGTTATATTTGATAACCTGCAACGAGTGCGCGGTTTCGCCCGCTTCGAGTTATTTTGTCGAATAAAATTGTTGGTAGTTGGAGTTGTCGCCTCGTGGCGCAGGAGTACAAGGGTGTGACTGTTACGCGACGGTTTTGGATTCCATCCCCACTCCAAGGATTAGATTTATTAATATTTTCATTTCTTCGCTCTGATACGAAGGTGAAAGCCCGGCGTTGAGTTTTGCCACTCAACACGCAATGTCTCAAAAACCTTCTACCTTACTATATGCGGGATACAGGGTGAAGATGATTATAACACAATATATTGATATATATTTTTATTTACTAACTTAGACTTCAAATTTTAATACAAAATGAAGTTAAAAAACATACATTTCGCTTATTTTACTATTTAAATTAATACAACCGGTATTTTACGTTCCAATTTGTGTAAAAGGTTGATGTGGTCGCGTGCAATGAAGCTTTACAGTTTGTGTCGACCACTCGTTTGTGACCTGCGTAATTTACTACACGTGAAGGAAAAGTTATATTACAGGGGGTATTAGGATGATAGAGATCTTTTTTAAATATTTTATAAGGAAAATGGAGATTTCTACCACTAAATATAATTTTATGTCTTTGTTATGTATATACAACGGCCGTGGGTTCTATTCCTACTTGATAAATTATTTATCTTTCCCCAACTCGACGTAATAGAACAAAGCGTGGCGTTGAGTTCAGTTATTTAACAAGCAAAAAATCAAGAATTGGTTGGTTTGTGAGGAACGGAGTGTCTTTATACTAGGTGCTCTATGCACACTCTGCTATATGGAGAAATTTAATATATACTAATGTTAAGACTGAGTCTGTACTAAAATTTTCACGAATTGCTGATCATAATATAAATGTGGAGCCTAAACAAATACATTTAGGATCCTATATGACATATAAAGTATGACGACCTACATTTCCCCTACTACATATACCGTTTAAATATGTTTTAATTTATTATTTCTATTTAGATTTTGTTCTAAACAAAACAACGCTGTACACCGCACACAACAGAGTAGGTAGAGGGAACCTAGTGTTTAGACACTCCGTAACGCACGAGAATGAACGCAAAGAAATGGAAATATAACTTTAAACAAATGTTTTATTTCCACAATACGTCATAGCCTTGACGTAAAAGCCCAAAGTGGCTTATTTCTCTCACCCGCGCCAACGTGCAAATTTAATTTACTCGCCGTAGCCAGAAAATATTGAACTTATAAATAATTCATGCAACATTTAATACAAAGTCGACCTCATCTATTCATTCTTTTACGGTGACTTGTATTTCTGTATTTTATTAAGGCTTTTAGGCTCTAATTTTAATTAAGGCTTTATAAAAAATTAAAATAAACCCAGCTTCACGCTGTTACCCACATATGAGGGTTAGTCAGCAAGAACTTAGTTTTAAAACACTCTGATCTCCACTTTTCGCTTGAATCCAAGAGATTGCGTGAAGTGGAGAACTAACCATCACGCTTTGTCTTGCTAGAGCAGGGAAATAAAAATAAATGGTTACCCCAAGTTCAAATTGAACTACTAAACGAAAAATGGTTGAATTTTTCATCACTTATTAACTATTTAATTTATTGCATTAAAAAATGAGATGAGATGAGAAGATGAGTAATTTAAAATATAAAAAGTGTAACTCAATCCTCTTTATAATCAAAATACAATATAAACAATATTTAATTTATCTCATCCAATATAACGTTTTCAAAGACACTGCTAGATAAAGCTCTTATCCGCTTTAAGCTTTAGGTTTCTACAACAAAAGTATTAAACCTATAGACCGATAGTCAATGGAACGATACTTCTAATATTGGAATACAATTACAATTTGCATATTTATAAGTTCTGTTACATCTTGATTGAAAAAAATAAATATGCATAATACTGTATAAAATCTCTTTCTAAAAAAGTTTTAATCTCTATCCCGCACATAATAAGAAAGGCATTTTAAAAAAAAAAATATATATATATATATATATATATATATACAATGAAAGAGGCAATTTGTACTATTCTCACTTTTATACTTCGCTACGATAGTGTCAGTTAACATTATGTTTAAGTAATTACGTTTAACAGAATAGATTGGTCTATTATAGGTAATGAAGAAATAAACTATGGCGATAGACTAAATAAAGGTATAATAATTAAGCTGAAATTATATTATTTCCATTAGGAATATTATGAGGAAGTACCTACCTACCTTGGTTTAAAAGCTGTAGGTAATTTAAGTATTGTAAAAGTTGCAGGTTCGATTTGTAAAAAAACTTTAAAAATAAATTTTGGTCAATTTATGCGATTTCAATTGTGTTGAGGCTACTAGCTCACAGCGTCTGTCTGAAAACACTAATATTCTAAGTTCGATTGGCACTCGAGGAAATTAGATGCTTAAGATTTTCCTTTCTTCGCTCTGATGTCGAGACGAAACTCAGCATTGAGATCCGCTACTCAACACGTTATGTCTTAACACTAGGCTCCCTTTGCCTACCCTGCTACAGGATACAGCATGAAGCTGAGAAAAATTTAAATATTAAAATTAAATAAGTTAATTAAATGTGTTATGTATAGGTTCACCGCTTGTCCCGTAATCTGTATCTAGCAGATGTTTAAATGTGCATGTGATTTTACGAAGATTTTATCTAGGCTGTGAGAGTTGAAATGGTCGTGGGAGAATACGCTGGTCTCTACGCAGGTTCTTAGAGCGGTTTCTAATACATACGATAAGGAATACCCTATCAGCGTGCTCGAGGAACACTTTCCGTTAGTTCGAACATTTGGCAAGATCTGCCAGATTGGATCAGAGATGCCTTGGTCAGATTTCTCTTGATTTTCTTCAAATTCAAAACCGGCATCATCACAACAGCTCCTGAGCACTCCAGTGCCATACTGATTTTTCCAATACCTACATGCGCCCCCAGCTAAAAACGTCAAATTTGTCTACATTCTCCTTTGATCTTCCTTATATTTTTTTAACTGCTTTAAATAAAAAGGGGCTGGCTTAAATTAGAATTCCTGAAAAGTTCCGGTAATGATCTAAAATCGCGTAGAACGTTGACCTAACTAGAATTTACAAACTTCCAGTCCTGCTACGTTTAAAATGTACACATCCCCAAATGTTTTAGATGTAAAATCCAACATAATTCATGTAAAATTCTTTTCTGTCTATAAGATACTACTTTAATTTTAGGGAGCGATCTTAATACGAAACACACTCCTACACCAATTTATTTCTCGCCTCCACTGTGTACATAACAGTTAAACTTTAAGATTGTGAGGTACTTACGTATTAAATTTCATTATGCGGTCATATTCTTCCAAACAACAGCTATTTTGATACTAAGTTAATTATTTTTAATGTTGTTAACTAGATTTGCAGGATACTTCCTGAAAATTAGTAAGGTACGTTGAAGGAACCTAATGTGAATACACTTTGTTCCCCATGCACTGCCCAATTTTTTTTAAAATTGGATGCTTACTGACAGAATCCAATGTCACGCTTTGTCTTGCTACTAAAACGAGGAAATGACAATGATTCTTAATGAGGATTTAAATCTTAAAAAAAAATCTAAATAAAGAAAACTATAAATAAGCTTATGTAATTTCAATTTTAGTTCCGGTCTCGTTAACTTTGAAATAATTTACAATAATATAACATTAATAACACTAATATAACGACTGTGTAATTTCGTTGTAATTTGTTGTAACTATGATTATATAGTCATTTTATCATTTTGAGGCCGTCACGGGACAGTGGCACAGCGTCTGACTGTAAACGCGATGATGATGAGTTCGAATCTCACTCGAAAAAATGAATATATTCATTATAATTACTTCGCTCCAGTACACGAATTACAGCGTTAGATTCCGCCACTCGACAAGCATTGTCTAGAAAATAAGTTCCCCATGCGTGTAGCTAAAAAAACGAGTAGACTACAAAAAAAAGGAAACAATATAGCTATTTTTAAACTACTACACATTCTGGGTAATCAGAATTCATTTTTCTAATGCACTAAAATTCGAACATATCTGGCTTGTGGCCATTGCACTGTGGCGTTGGATATGTCATCGACATGTACCAATACTGGGGGGCGGCCAAGCACTTTGTACTGCGATGTCAGTCTATTTCGTCGTTCTGTCACGTTATAAGTAACGCAGTTGTTTGTATAGGAAATATGGTCTAGAGCTGTATTTCATAATGTATATAGCAGGATAAGGAGAAAGTAATGCTAAGACACTATTCTTCGCTTTTTGCCCAAATTTGAGACATTGCGTGTTGACTAATGGAACTCAACGCCGCACTTTTTTTGAACAGGGTGCGAACACAAAATTAACTCAAGCTCATCTAATTGAACCTACAACTATTAAACTTTGATTTATTACCTATTCCCATACATTGTTATCTTTTTTTTTTAAATAATACAAAATCCAACTTTAAAAAAACAAATTGTAATCAAATTTATTCATTCATATACATCTAAACAAAACTACCACAAAATCATAAAATATTTTACCTCTAAACTCTTTTACTACTGTGGTCAATATTTGTATTCAAGCTAGCATTGCCTCGCACTCGTATGTCAACAATCGGAGCTGTGACAGCGCTCGCAAATTGAACTTCACTAGTCATTTCACTCCAAAGCCGTAAAAATCCATTTCGTATTCAAAAGGGTATATAGCAATTAAAAACGGATTTGATATCATTCTAGATATCAAACGTTGGTAATATACATTTTTTTTTGTTTTAAGTAGTTTTAGATTTTAAAATGAAGACATTGGCTGGGGTTGCGGATTTTCAATGGCAAGATTTGTCTAACTAGATCCTCAGGAAAATAATTACATTAATTAATAGTTAGTTTGCTTTAATGCGGCGCTGAGTTTCGCTATCTAGCAAATATGACGTATTGCTCGTACTCGTATTCATAATAGATAAAAAACCAAGAATGAGCTCTTGGCTTTCTCTGATTATTCAAAGAATGAACAAGTAGCCAACGCCACTCAGTTTTAAAAGTAGTCCAAATATTTTTTATATTTTAATTAATAGAAGATTACATTAATAGAAGAAATTACCTATCATTCTATATATTTACCGAGCCTATGGGTACCCATCGTGTTGCAAAGCGGACTTACAACCCAAGGGTTGTATAGTTGATAGTTGTAGACAGACCGAGATTGACAAACTATTCGATACGGCAAGTACGCTAGAAGCCCATCTATCTCCATCTTAAAGGCCGGCAACGTAACTGTAGCTCCTCTGGTGTTGCAAGGGGTCGTGAGCGTCGGTGATCACTTACCAGGTGACCCGTACGCTCGCTTGCCTTGGGTTTTTTCCAAAAAAAATACAAGTTGCAGTAACTTTTACCATGCACGAATTAACTCTAAAACGATTTCTGATCTGGTCTTTATGTGCTATCGAATTATAAAAATTATATTTAGATTTTTCCCGTGGAACTATAACTTCTTAAATTCTGGAAATTTAAGAAATTATAGCTTTCCATACAAAAATATAAAAGAAGAATATAATATTTCTTGTAATATATTCTTTTTTCTTCTTATAATATATTCTTCTTAGAGTTACTTCAATTATATAGAAAGCTCATCACAACTAGACATTATCTGTGGATATGTAGTATAGATAAGGACACCATATAAATGTGTCAAGTAGCATACCCTAACATAAAATATGATCTTTATCGCAAACTTCACTGGCGCAATAAAACCCAGGCGTATCTTATAATATTCTGTTTCCATTGTATTATTGGAGTAATTTAAATGAAAATTGAGATTTTCTTACTAATCGCCCTTTAGTATCGTAGTGAGTACAGGTTCGAAACTATTTTGTACTAAAAATCGGTCTCCAAATGGGTGAAAAAAGATATTCTTCTATTATATTATTATATGTAAGTATATGTATATATAATAGCGTTTTATTCTTTGTTTTGACAGCCTACTAGGAAAATAACGTAAAACTAGACAGAAACATTTATGATCAAGGCAGAAGAAACGTTACCCGTGTTCCACCCAATTGCGAGCGAGAGGTATCAGGGCGAAGAAATGAAAAAACTACATATCCTCGAATGAGAATCGAGCCCACAACCGTGGTGTTTACCATTATTTTTATTAATATTCCAACAAGCCACTACTACACGCACTTATATTTGAATTATACATAAATAACTATTTAACTAAAATATAATACTTGTACTGAAATATTCAGCTCATAGCTTACATTCTTCATTAATCACATTGCATTTAGAAGTTAGGGGTCACCCGGAATTCATTAATTTTGTAAAGATGGTACCGCAATAACGGATAACGGATAACGGCTAACGACAATCCGTTATACCCCAATATGAAACACGACTGTCCGATCAATTACGGTGTTCTATTAAGATTGATTTATATGATTGGACTTGTTGAGTTGTTAAATGAATTATTGTTTACACAATATATTAAAAGGGTGAAAGGCTTATTTTATAAATAAATGGTCTTTCTTCAATATTATGTAGGATATAAATATGATTTTTTTTGATATATGATTTTTTTCATTAGCTATAACGAGATTAGACTGTAATGACGATGGATGTGGAATCGATTCCAGGATTTCCAGATAATTTATTATTAGTTCTGGTAACAAGACAAAGCACGCCACGGCGATAAGGTCTACCACACAAGTCAAACAGAAACTGAGTGTCTTAACACTAGTACTAACTCCCTTCCTACCTTTCGTTAATCGTAATCAATAAAAAATAATAAAAATAATAAACGTCCTTCACAGTGTGAATATGTTTATAATTTAGTGACTCTTGTGGGTTCGACTCCGACTCGCACTTTTATACATTAGAATTTTCTTTTTTTCGCCGCTTTAATAAAAATGTGCGGTATTGATTCCAAAACAACATGTAATATCTCGTAAATGTGGAACGGAGTGTCTCGACACTAAGTCCTTTCTACCGACACTGCTACATGTAGGATGTGCATATCAATAATATATTTTTTCGAATTCGTGTTATTCTTTAAAAGGAACCTAACAATTTTAGGTAGCAACAAGTAATAGAAAATTGTTTGCTATAAATATAGTAAATCGATGTAGAAATCATTAATATACTAAATAAATAAAATAAATCAGCTTCACGCTGTATCCCGCACACAGCAGGGTAGGCAGAGGGAACCTAGTGTTAAGACACTCCGTTCCCCACTTTCTGCCGAATTCTGGAGGCATTGCGTGTTGAGTGGCAGAACTCAACGCCGCACTTAGCCTTGAAACCAGAGCGAAGAAATAGAAATATAAATTTAAGTAAATATTTTATCTCTTCGAGTGGGGATCGAACCCACAACCAGTCGGTTTTACAGTTACACTTCGTGCCGCTGCGCTACGACTGGCCTCAATTTATTCTAATGTCTATATAAGATTAACCCAAACAAATCCTAAGCAGAACAGATTTAACAACTAAGTTAATAATAGATTTTTAGGTTTTTCTTTAAAATATTACTCTCTTTTAATAAAATATACCTAAAAGAAGTAATAATAAAACGAAGCCAGTCGTAGCGAAGGCCTAAAACCGTGCGACTGTAAACATAACAGGTTGTGGGTTCGATTCACACTCGAGGAAATTATATATTTTTTTTTCATTTACTCGCTTTGGTAACGAGACAAAGCTCGGCGTTAGGTTTCGCTATTCAACACGCAATGGTAATAGAAAGGTGTGCTTGCTATATGAGGGATACAGCGTGAAACTAAAAAAAAAATAAGCAATAGAAATTTATTACATATAAATATCCCAAATCTGTTTATGTCTAGCCTCATTTAGTATCAAGATCAACCCACACAAACCTTAATAAGCAGACGAGTAACAAATCGGAAAACGGGTCAGACAACAAGGTTCCTTTAATAATAGACTTTTAGAAGGATTCGTTCTATATTATATATATTTTGAAACATCATTGAAACATAATTTGTAATCAATACAAGTATATATTAAATTGTAAAGAATAAAAGAGAAATATATATAGGTTTTTAACTCCAAATGTATATTTAAAGTACCAAATTCATCCTTTCATGTAAAAATGCGAAGTTTAGATTCTCGAAAGATCTCGAATATTGAACAGTGCTTGAGAAGTCGGGGGACGTAGTGTCTTGACACTAAGTTCCCTTTGCTTACACTGTGAATAGCGTGCGGGATATAGCGTGAAGCTAACAAAAAAGAACTCTTTATTTAAATTAAGCTTTTAACTATACGTTTACTCGTTTGACTTGTTTCGATTATATCTTTTTTATGCCGATCATCGATTGGACATCAAAAAAAAGTTAAAATGAACAGTCCCTTTATTAAATGTGGATTCTGGTTTAGATTAGGGACACCTGGTGCGGGATGCTTTTAGAAATAGTGATGTGAACCTCGGACAATAGTATTGTATTGTTTATTTTAATATATTTATTTATAGTGGAATATATATCCTAGTCTATGTTTTAGATATTTTTTAGTTAATAATATATGCAGGTAACTTTTACAGGCAACGATTTTTTGTCGTATTAAAAACAAAAATTTATCGACTTATTTTTGCAAAAAGGCTGAAAAGATCTAATTGATATAAAGATCAAGACCTACTTACTCCGTTTTAATTCGCTAGGATTCCATTGATATTTGTATACTTTAACTTTTAATATCTATATGTTTTGATAAAGAAAGTTGTTCTTTGTAATTTGTACAAACATATATTTTTTTAAATTTTTATTATATTCTTACACTGTATCCCTAGGGTTGATAGAAGGAACCTAGCGTCAAAACACTAGGTCGTCAATTTTAGAGACCAAGAAAATAAAACATGAATTTCCACAAGTCAAAATCAAACCCACAACCACAGCGCTTATACACGCCGTACCGCTGCGCCACGACACATACTTTTTGTAAGTACAAATATCGATAAAACGCAACATCTCTACAAACAGGATCGGATCATAAAGGCTAATAGAAGAACTCCTTAGTTTCGTAAAACGGGCAGTTTCAAAGTTAAATTTAACAGCAAAGGGATCCATAGAATGACTTTATAATGTCCTGATGCGGGATATTTTTATATATTTATGTATGTATATTCGTCTACAACATTCTTTTGTGTATAAAAGAAGTTTGAAATGTGTATGTTGAGCAGATTTTGATACAATTTCTGGTATTGTCTGTAAATTCTATTTGAAAAAGCAGTTAGCGAGAAGCTCGTAGTAAGTCCACAGAAGCAGCAGAATATAATTTATTTAATTTTATATTTTATCATGTATATAGCAGATTTTTATTTAAGACACTATTTAAGACACTATTTTTAAGACATTCATTGGTTTCCCTTCGAAGTTGAGACATTATTTCTTGTAGTAGCGAAATTAAGAGCCTCGCTTTATCTTACCATATGGAAATGATAATAATAAATTCATGGTATCCTATCATGTTCTATTTTTGTGAGTAACATTTACCAATTCCGCCATAAATTGTGTGTGTGAAACTGTATGTACTAAACGTTCTACTAATACATCAAAAATGTTATATCTCTGAGTACCTACACTATAATTTGCAGAACTATTGGTTCGAATTGAAATTTATTTTTATGCTGTATAGTCCACTCTTTAAGAAATAAAAAAAAAAATCCGTTTTTACCACGGAACATAACAACAGTTAAAAGTTAGGTAGTACAAAAACAATTACATTTAATATTTTACAAAAACTTTAACGAAATTTAAGCGTTTCGTTTACTTTTTTTGCCTTTGCTTTACTTAGCTTTTAAAGTACTATATTTACCACAACTTACTGTGGTAACAATTCCACCATTATTTAACGCGTGAATTTTGAACGTCTCAAAAATGTCCTTCGACTTTCCATTGTGTATTGTGTATTGAATCCGTTAAGCTTCACTTTCAAAGGATTTCTTATAAAGGCGTATTATTTTGAGTGAAATTTTATTTTAAAATACACTTTTTGACGTTATGGAACGATTTACGGTCCTATGTGGAGTGTGAGGAGGTCGTTGTGGCTTCGGTTAAAATTTATAGCTAGGTGAACATTACCACGCTTGAAAAAATATTTTTTTTTATCTCTTCAAATCTCTCACATCATACAATACAAACAAACAGAAACTAGTGATAAGTCACTCCATTTTAATTTCTCCACAAACAGTTTATACACAAAACATAGTACTAATAATGAAAAATACAATTTTTGAAGACAACGATGACTAATTGCGAATAAAATGAAGCAATCAGTTCCAGGAGCGGCTGTTTCATTAGGAACTAGAATATAAATCATTTCGACTCAATGTACCCATCAGAATACCATTAGGGAGTTAATTTAGAATCTTTTAAGGAAATACGCTTAGAAGATCTTGAAAAAAAAATGAAATAAAGGGATAAATTGAAATACACAATTTTAAAAATATGGTTGTATTGAAAAATTACTAAAAATGTTAAAAGTTACGATTTACTTTTTGTACTATTTATTGGTTTTTGTTTATTATTGTGTTGATCTTTAAACAATATTTATAGTAAATTACATTATTATTTAACAGCTAAACAATACTAAATAATATTCATGAAATCGTCGGAACTAAACGACGCGTTTTGATTTTCAGAACGGAGACAAACATTCGGTAGAATCATTTACTTCTTGCATGAAAATAACAATTACAATACACTACTTATTTACATCTAATGATTATATATATTTATCTACTATTTTATAAATGTTAATTTTACTTTTTTTTAGCTTCACGCTGTATAACGTTTGATACTCCGTTGTCCATTCAGACACTTTATTCTGTTTTGTCTTGAGTAGCACATTTTTTATCATTAGAACGGAGAAATTAAAGTTTATTATAATTAATAAACTTATTCAAATTTATTTGAATTAAAATATTAATTTCACAGAGTGCGGATCGAACTCAAAGTCAAAAGTCAAAGTCAAAAATTCTTTATTTCATAAAAATGCTTAACATTTGTTTGGACATTGAACCCACAACCATCGTTTACAGTCAGACCCTGACCTACAATTTGAGCACAAATAATACAAAATAGAATAACTTGTATTGCTTGTTCATTACGTTTCACAGAAATGAGATCAATTTACGTCTATTCAATATTTAATTCAATAGATATATTTGAGGCCAGTCGTGGCGCAGGGGCACAAAGTGTGACTGTAAAACCGAATGGTTGCAGGTTCGACCGCCACTCGAGGAGATGAAATATTTATTTAAATTTATATTTCCATATCTTCGCACTGGTCTCGAGGCAAAGCGCGGCGTAGAGTTCTGCCACCTAACACAGAATTCGGCAGAAAGTGGGGAACGAAGTGTCTTTACATTACATTAGTTTCCCCTCTGCCTACCTCGCTACGAGCTGGATACAGCGTGAAGCTGATTTTAGATTATATTATTGTATCATATCCAAATTATACAACATCTTTACAAACTGTAGCCTATGTGTTATTTTGACGTAAAAGCTAACAGTTAAGTTTCATCTAAATCTGTTTAGGAGTTTTTGTGTCTAAGTGAAATAAACAACAATACTTACAAACGTTCACATTTCTAATATAATATTAGGATTTCAAGCAAATTTTATTACATTGAATTTTGCCTAAAGGCTGTTTGTTATTCCAATTGTCGATTTTCTTTTATGAAATAAAATGTTTTCGTTTCTTCTCCTTAGGGGTTTGTTATTTTATCAACATTATTGTACGAGTATATTTCCTTATCATCAAATATTTTTTTAACCTTTTGGGGTTTTGTTTAAATGTTGTATTTTTTTAAATATGATAGACTTGTTTATTTGGTGTGTTTTATTTTTAACTTGGGTATGTCATTCGCTCTATATTATAAGTATTTTTGTATTTTTGTAGATAATATATAAAAAAAAATTACGTATGGGGATTTGAACCCACGCCTCTTTTCCACCTCGAACAAAACTGTACAAACACTCTGACTACTAAGCCATAAGTTCTCATCAAGTTACGTCGAAATTTTTATACATCTTACAACTCATTTATATTGTTCGCCTCCTTTTTTTATCTTACGTTGGTTCTGTTGGCACTGACTTTGCCATCCTAAGAAAGAGGCTTACTGTCGACCAGATCACGACTGATGTTTTGTATTGATGCGGTACTATGTATAAAAACATATAGATATAAAAAAAATGTATTGAACCAATAACCAAGGTGTGACATTTAATATGTAACAACTGCACCACAGTGGTTTCGAAAACTTAAATATATAAAAAAATCTTGTGCTAGTCTTATTCTTTTTGAATAGAGTGTATTCGTGCATACCGCTTTATGGTTTAGGGCATCTATCTCTTGGGAAATAAATATTTATGTAGTCACAACGTGATGTACGAAAGAGAAACCATATCTTCATATAAAAAATACAATTCACATAGATTTCTTTTAAAAGGAATCTTATTAAAATAAATCTGATTTTCTATGTTTTATTGTCAAAATTTTTGTATTGTCGCTGAGTATAAGGATATAATTAGTCCTTAAAGAAATAGATAAACCTGTATGTTAAGAAGTCGAGGCAGTCGTGAACCAGAGGCACATGGGTGGCATTTTAACATAAATTTTAATATTTGGTATAATATATATTTTCATTTCCGCGCTCTTCTATCGAGGGAAAGTGCTGCGTTGAGTTCCGTCTCTCAACAGGCTACGCAACAAGAATTCAGCAAAAAATAGGGAACGGAAGTGGACACTAGGTTCCTTGGTTCCCTCTGCCTACTCTGATACGTGCGCAAAACAACGTAAACTTAAAAAAACAACAAAATAATATAAAAACAAAGCAAAGTCTGGCACAAAATATCAGTTAAGTTGTAACTAACAACTGTATGTAACAAGATACCTATTTTCAAATTACATTTCCTATTTATGTTGTTTCATATAACATGCTTTGCTGTCAGTATTGAATTTACAGTTAATTAAGATGGTTTGAAGGATAGGTAATCTGAATATAAGATAATAGGATATTTTAGTTTGACTAGTAAGTATATAACTTTGTTGTTGATGATTAAATTAATATATTAGTATGTAGAATCGATGGATTTATATTTGTTTAGAAAATATGTAAAGATTTGAACGTAGCGGGAATAGAACTCGCTTCTCCTGGAAACCAGACCAGGCGCTCTGACCACTAAGCCATAGGTTCTCTAATTAGTTCAATGGATTTATGTTATATTTTGTCAACTTCACAATTTTTCTCTCCTATAAAACGGTTATTTTAAACGGTTTTTTTTTATCGTTACACGTGTATTAAAAAAACTCGAATATCATCTTCCGATATATTTATAGTGATATAGTGTGGTGAGTGGAGAAATTAAACACGGTTTTTTTACCAAAGTAAAATAATGAAAATAATTTCCGACGTTATCTCGCTGCGCCATTATCGAATAATGTAGTCTTTTTTAATTTCAACGCAAAAATTTTTTTTAGGCATATGCATTTTTAGACATTACGTGTGGAATGGTGGAATTTAACGCACTTTGCCTCATTTGAAAAATAAAATGCTATACGTATAAAAATATTATAATTGATCGCTGTCTCTGTCTATTTCTATTTCCGTAATCGAATCCAAAATAATAGTTTCTAAAATGTGTGTCTGTTTGTCTGTGCGCTGCTTGTGCACGCTTATCTCAAAAACAGCTATAAGCGATTTAAAATTAAAATTTAATAGCAAATATTTCCACAATTAATACGTATATAAAAATAAAAAAATAAATCAGCTTCACGCTCTATCCCGCACACAGCAGGGTAGGCAGAGGGAACCTAGTGTTCTTAGACACTCCGTTCCCCACTTTCTGCCGAATTCTGGAGGCATTGCGTGTTGAGTGGCAGAACTCAACGCCGCGCTTAGCCTCGACACCAGAGCGAAGAAGTGGAAATATAAATTTAAGCAAATATTTCATCTCCTCGAGTGGGGATCGAACCCACAACCAGTCGGTTTACAGTCACACTTTGTGCCGCTGCGCCACGACTCAATACGTATATATATATATATATATATAAAGACGCGAGTACCGACGATACGAAAACTAAACAAAGCAAATTTGCGATTCTCACATTCAAGCTAGAGGATGTGAATTATAAATTACAAAGCAAGAGTAAGTATACTAATAATTCAACAGCTTAAAATCTTTAAACTTGTTATAATTAACCTTATTCGATATTTCTCTCACGTTTACAATGTTGCTATAAGCGCGGCGTTGTGTTCTGCTATACAACTCAAGTGAGGAATGGAGTTTTATTTGCGTGATGCTCCAAATATATAAACATCCACACCTGTACTGAGCAGAGGGAACCTAGTGTTAAGACACTCTGTTCCCATTAATACACTTCCGTTCCCAACTTTTGCCAAATTCTGTGGAGACCTTGTGTGTTTGGTAGCGAAACTCAACGCCGCGTTAATTCGCTCTAATAAACCTCATTTCTATTGTGTTTTATAATAAAAAGTGAGAGAATTTTAAAAATAGTAATAACAAGTAAAACAATTAATAAAATTTTAAATAAACATTTATTTTACTTTCTTTTCAGAAAAATGGAGCGATTATAGGGCAATGGGGTAAATGATAGGCTTATCGGATGAAGTCACTCTATAGATACGTATATTGTGGAATTACACGATGCATATCTTTCAATCTTGATTTATTGCGGTGTGCTCATTCGTATTCGGGCAAAGTGTTGATCGTAACAGCGATGGTTTTCGATTCGATTTCTACTGGGAGCAATATTTTCTTTAGTTTTACGCAGATTACAGAGTAGTCAGAGGGATTCTAATGCGTACTGATTGACAAAGCTCGATGCCAAGATTTGCCTCGTTATGAGCGAAGAAATGAGAATATTAATAAATAATGACTTATTTCCCCAAGTCGAAATCGAACTCTTAACCCTCCCGTTTACGGTCACACAGATTTATAATAGTAACTAGAAAATACAACATTTACTCTGGTTGTTGTGTATCGTCTATTTGGTTTTAATTAATTGTTGCAAGAGTTTATCTTTGTACTGAATTAGCTTCATACCTTTGTTTATTTTAATTGGTATTTATTTTAAGAAAAGCAAATTAACGTATAAGTAATTAGACTGATATTTTGATATACTAATATTGAAAGTAAAGCATTAAAGGCAGTGGCTATGGGTTCGTATTTTTTTTAAAGTGAAACGCGGCGTTGAGCTCCGTCGAAAAAATTAAAGCGGAATATGGGCAACACTCTACTTTTCTTAATACTAAAATCGACCAGCCGACGCGGGAAAAAGATTAAAATCGTTCTTACTTTTCGCCACCTCTACCCTAAATTTATATGTAACCGCATACTTTCGCTAGTGACAATTACAGTAAAAGCGTGCCGATCGTAAACCGATAGTGGGTTCTCTCGCCATGGTAAGTTAGGACTGGTGCAACTCTAACTATTTGCCATTTTGGTTCTGGTCGATCGTAAAAATATATAGTCTATAGTGAACCACGCCACCACACCATACCACAAATTTTGGGATTTTTATGTTTAATAATTATGACAGTAGCCTTTATACCCAAAAGTACCCAAAAATACTAAATTCGATATTAGAAACATTTTCATTTAGATATGTATCATTATAGATTGGATGTTTATTCTTTTCTCGAGAAATGTCTTTAAATAAAAATATTTTCGTTTCCACAGCTTGTTATTTACAAAGCTCGTTGAAAAAGACAGTTCCAAGTCCAAGATAAACAAAGTAAATCTTTTTTTACATTGGATTTTTATAGCAGGGTGGGCAGAAACAACCTGGAAACCTAGTGTTAAGACACTCTGTGCTCATTAAGAGACTTCCATTCCCTATTATCCACTGAATTCTGGAGGCATCGCGTGATAAGTGGCGGAACTCAACGTCGCGCTTACCAGATAAGCTAGATTTTCTTTCTTCATTATGACAATGCTGACAGAAGCTGCATGACAAAAAATATCCTAACGAATTTAGCAAAATTATCCTAACTAAGTTCTATGTTTAATATTTTTATTTCACTATCACTTATGTATAATTAAAGCTTTGTTGAAATTTAAACGTGAACAACACGGTATAAGCTGCTAATTACATATTTACGCATAGTTTACTGGTCATTAGCTGTTTGGGACGCTGAAATAAAATTATATTACGATACTGTGTTAGGTTTAAAGCTGTATGGGTATTATATTATAATTTATAATTTTAGAACTAAAAATTTGCTATTAAAACTTGTATTTAGATATTTTTATATAGTTTTAAAAATCATAAATCTAGGGTATTCCTATATCCTGCACACAGCAGGGTAGACAGAGGGAACCTAGTATAATATAATCCGCCCGCCCATATTTTGCTGACTTCTAGACGCGTTGAATGGCGGAAACCACAACCTATCACGTTTACAGTCACACACTTGTGCTTTTGTCTTACGAGGGGAATTTCTTGCGTAAAATAAAACGAAAATAAAACGTATGGCTTAGTGATTAGGACGTTTGGATGGTTTTCAACAGATTTGGGTTCAATTCCCAATACGTTCCAATTGTGATACGTTTTCTAAACCACTATTCCCCAAGTGTGTAATATAACATTTGTTAGTGTTCATTAAAGTTAAAGTGTTAATAATATTTTATGTAAAAACAATAAGTGATTTTTGCATTAGGCTCCCTTTTTTCACCTATACGATATATCAATAACAATAATTAAAACTGTTCTGTACGGAAGCTGCGGCCATACAATAACGCTTCGATCTCTAGTTATTATTATTATCTGAAAACTGACTCATTTCGCGCACACGATAACTAAAACGACCACTGAAATGGTCTATCAATTGGTTATTGGACATTGCTTTATATTCACGTGTGGTACGTTAATATCGATATTCTTAATTCAGTGGATAATTCGAATATTGCTACGAAAGTGGGCTGTATAATATTATTCCATAAGATCAAATAGTATATATTTATCACAAGATAATATATAAATCATGTAATTTTCAATAATAAAATACTAACACATGCAAACAGACAGACGGGCGAAACAAAAAATCTACTAATAGACAGAAACAGCTAACTTACTCATAAAAATGTCACTTTCATCATCATCATCATCATCATCATCATCATCATCATGAGCTTGTCCTCATCCACTGCTGGACATAGGCCTCGCCACTGAGCTCGATCTTTAAATCTTGTATCCAGATCTTGTATCCTGAACATGTCATAGAAAGGCACCTCCATCCGACATAGTTACTACAGTATATATCAGCAACTTGGTTGAGCCGTATTACACAGTTGATTTTCCGTCTAGGCAGCGCTGATCTGGACGTGGATATCGTGATTTTTGCCTCCAAATACGACGAAGATTTGAAACTCGCAAAAAAAGATCCAAGGTATCTTAACTTTTTAAACTTAAAGGCAGATTTAGCAGCTGAATATTGCTCGAGTCTGCGTCCTGCAAACCATGTGATCGGTCTTTGACACATTTGGCATAACCTTGCCGTTCTAAAGCATATTCTTCCGGAGGTTCATTTGACACTCCAGCATCCAGTTGGCTCTCGTCAAAGAGTGTTTTTGACATAACATGATAAGCCATGAAGACTGGACTTGTTTTCTGATAACCTCAATATACCACTCAGTGGTGGTATGTTGATGACAAACTCTCAATGAGAGAGATTTGGCTACAGTTCTTTTGCTACTATGTATTTTAGTCTGTCTTCAGTACTATGTATTTTAGTCTGTCTTCAGTAGAGTCAAAGCTGTTTTCAAGAATCATCTTCAGCTTCTTGTCATTCCATCACCACGTCTCCCTCTCAATGACACTTAGAAACCTTTAGAACTCGCCTACCCACTGTAATGTTTAACGACGGATCTAGAGTTTTACTGTTAAGATACTTTTGTTCACCTGGTTCTGTCGCGTTCTGCCTCGTTACCAGAGCGAGGAAATCAAATACTAAATAACTAATTTCTTCAACTCGGAATCGAATCCACAATCTGCTGTGTTCACAGTCGCACGCTTCTACCCCTGCGCTACTACTAGCCTTACAAAAATAATACGTTATTACCAAACAAGAACATTTAATATATTTTACATATCAGTTGTACATATATCCAAACGAAATGCAACTACCAAATTCTATGAATAACGATCACTATCTAACATACTGCAAGTACGAGAATAGCAAGTTACCAAGAAACTCGACTAATGGAGAATCAATGGAACACATTAGATCGCGCGGAAACCACAACATCCGCGCCACCATTAAATGGTTGTGTCGAAGACATTTCAATTATTTTTTGAAATTTATAATATTAAAAATTATGTGCGATTATTTTGTTTGTATTTTAATTAATATAACATTTCTCGTTTAGTGTATTTTGGAAAAGGGCAGAAGATCAATTTTGTAACCAATCATTCTTTGTCGTGGCCCGCAACCCTCTTAAGAAGTTTTGTGGGTAACGACTATTGTGATATTTAAACATAATCAATGCAAGTTTCCTTAGAAATGATAATCATACGAACTTTACTTTTACAATATTTTTTTTTCCTGTATACTTACAGTATCATTTAAAAAATCGACTTTGTAAAGGATATTTTTTGTATTATAGCAATTACTACAGCAATTCTTCAAAACACAATATTTGTCAAATATGCTTGGGACCTACTGGAATTTAAATTATTTTTTTTTACTTTTGGATAGTCCAGACCACGAGGAAGGCTATATAGACTCTTGTTTCCTTGTATCCCACTGAACCTGATCAGGGTTATTTTAGGCTCTTAGAATGCCCCATGTGTGATACTAATATCAGTTCCTTCCAAACTTTTTATATTGTAGAAACATATTATAAACTACTACTGTTTTTGTCTTTTAAAGTTTTTTTATATATGAACTAGTTGCATTTTCATTTTAAAACGCAATCGTTAGCATGTTAGCATTGTGACACAGGATATTTCTTCGACGGAAATAACAACTTCCGTTTCACAAAAGAATCTTCGAAGCTTATGAAAATAATATGTAGAGTAAGTTCTAGGAACTAAAATTGAAAAAATATTGCCTATTTCAATAACTCTTCTCTTCTTTTCAACTTCTTAAAATATATAATTAAGTCAAAAATATATCATTTATCTAAAAATCAATTATATTCCAATTTTCGGTGTAAAAATAAAAACATATCTATTTATCACGTGTAATTAAAATAAAAGAGTTTGCCGTACAATAATATTTTAAGGTTTCGTCTTGTCATAGCCATAACACAATATATCGCGTGACTGCTATCGTTACTTCAGCGATTTCCCATATGAATTTAAAAATGTTATTATTAAAACGTCATTAAAACGTAACCCTTCCTTTGCAGTCGGGTAAAAACAAATAAATAAGATGGACCACAGGTTCAAATATTAATAAAAAAAAATATTTTTTCAGTACCCATCGAAGTCTAAGCTCCACTGGAGAGATGAGTTGCGCCACTCTACATATAATGTGGAGTTTGTGTGTGGATTACATGACAAAAACCGGTTGGTACCGGAGTATCTTAACAAGGAAATGTATTCTTTCCACCCAAGTTTTGGTTTATGGGGCCTCTTTAGGTGTGCATTATTAAAATACAAGCATTAAAAATATTTCACAGTAAATGCCAAATAAGGTCGTCACAATAAAACAAAAAAAAGGCACTTTCCGTCCATATTTTGAGACATTGCGTGGTGAAACTTAACGCCACCGTTCAGTCTAGGGTTCACAGCTAGAAAATGAAAACAAATCATTCGCACAAGTAAGAATCGAACCCACAACCATTTTGTATACAGTCAGAATCTGTGCTACGACGGTAAAAAAACCAAGATGTAAAACAAAATTTGATATAATACACATAATATGTATCTATATCCCATTCTGTATATTCAATGCATAGAATTTATTTCTAGTCTTGTTTCTTTTCCAGCTTCATTCACAGTAATTGACAGATGCGACCAGCGCGCTCTCGCGTAAATCCGTTTAACTTTTAATATGTTTAGGGGCTTTGTCCGTCTATGAATTGGGTTTTTATTAACTTTAGATATTTCAAGCATTTTTTAAATAATCTGATAGATGATGATTGGTCATGAACGGAACCAAGTGTTAAGACTCCGTTCGCATTAAGACACTTCCGTTCCCCACTTTTCCCCACCCTTGTTAATAGAGTAAAGAAATAGAAATATTAAATAATTTACGAGCCAGAGTAGGAGTTGAACCCAAAACCGTCAGATTACGCGCTTGTGCCACAACACCACGACGACCTCAACAATCTCTCCACTCCACTTCACTATCCCCTTTATAATATCGGCATAAATACATTCATAATATTTCCTATAACAGAGTTCAGAGTAGTATGTCAAGAGTTTTATCAATCTTGTTAGCAGTCAAAGGCAATATTGACTTCTTGCATATAACTTTTGATCAAATAATAAATTTGTTCTTCTTCAAACAAGTTACAGTTGAGAGATTTGAATTTTTTGAAATATTGCTAACGAGATACTTAACTTTTTTTTTCAGCTTCACGCTGTATCCCGCGTGTAGCAGGGTAGGTAAAAGGAGTATAGCATTAGGGCAGTCCATTTCTCTACTTTCCTCTCGAGTATTTCATTTCCTCGAGTGGAAATCGGATCCACCACCTGTCGCGTTTACAGTCACATGCTTGCGCCATATATTATTTAATTATGCATATAAATGTTTTATTGATACGTTACAGGTTCGATTCCTTATTAAATATAAATTTAACGGAGGTACAGCGTCTGATGATCTGAACGTGATTTTTATGAGTTCAAGTCCCAATCAAAATAATGAATTATTTTCCTTTTCTCGCTCTGTTGATAAAAAACGGTGCGATGTTGACGTCGGCATTTTAACACGGAATTTCACAAAAATAGGGCGGAAAATAAATTTGGTTCCTCTGCCAACCCTACCATAGCGATGGGAGATATAGTACGACGTTGACCACATTTTTTTTCAAAGTAGTTGTATCAATATTGATGAAACATTAATACCTACCACGTGTCAAATAGATGTTCATTCAATTTATTTTTTGTCAAAATTTGTTGGTCGCATGAAGTAAAATGTACAAATGATTTCATGACAATGAAAAACACGGAATAAAAGATCACAAAAAGATATGTATCATTTCATTGTATATATTTTTTACAACTTCACACTGTATCCCGAATATAGCAGAAGGAACATGGGAACCTAGTATTATAACACTCCGGTCCCATTAAGACACTTTCCTTCCTCACTTCCTGCCAAATGATGGAGTGCTCAGTAGCGGATCTCAACACCGCTCTTTGACTTGTTATCAGAGTGAGGAAGTTTAAATAGGTCAGCTTCACACTGTATCTCGCACACAGCAGGATAGACAGAGGAAACCTAGTTTTAAGACACTCCGTTCTCCATTTTCCGCCGAATTTTGTAGGCATTGCGTGTTGAGCGTTGTGTTGACGGAACTCAACGCCGCGCTTTGTCTCGACATCAGAACGAAGAAATAGAAATATAATAAATAGTTCATTTCCCCGAGTGGAAACTGAACTGCCTGTCGTGCTTACAGTCGCACACTTGTGTCCCTGCGCCACGACTGGCCTTACGGATGTCGCCTCGACATGTAGAACAATAAAAAAAAAATTTAATATTAATTCTATTATAAAGTTAAGTTTGTTTAATAAATATAGTTAAATTTCAAGGATTTTATTTGGTACACGTGATAAAATAAGTGAAATATAACATGGAAATGTATTAATAATAATAATTTAATATTCCTATTCTCGTAGGAATTTTGGGAATCCCTCTCTTGATACTCCTCTACACTCTCTAACTCATCCACCAAATATGGACTTTCCAAGTTCGTTCTAAGATTAAAGTCGATGCAAAGCTATAACAAAATTTAAGTTAACTTTACCGGCAAATGGCAAAAGCGATAACCCGCTTCAAGTGCACCGAGACTTTGACTTAAGATGGCAATGGAAATTGTGAATAAGTTTGTTCGTTATAATAATTTTCCAGCATTAAATAATTTTGAGAGCGTCGAGGCTCAGGGGCACACTCGTGAAAAGCGACGGTTGTGGGTTCGATTTTCAGTTGAGAGAATGAATTTATTTTTTTCCAGTTCCAGTTTGAGATCGGCGGAAAACGGGAAACTTAGTGTCTTGACACTAGGTTACCTCTGCCTATCCCACTAAATGTTGGATACAGCGCGAAGCTGAAAAAAACAAGATTTTTATTCTATTTAGGGGACCTTAAAATTATAAGATTTGTTTAAGTTAACATCGGTTTTGGTTAACGCAGTTAGTTTTGTTTTAAATAACTGTTATTAAAAAATGTGTATCTAAATAACCTAATTCATAGCCTAACCTATTATATACAAGATTATATCTAGACCACATTCGAAAGGACATGTAGAAGTCACAACAGGAGTTAGCTTCATATAAAACGTTCACAGTGCTGTATAAAAATACGTGTCTGAAATGAAAGATGCGGTTTTCAATCATGTCCCTACCTCCGTATATTGTGAATATTTTAATTAAATTATATGGAATTAAACATCGCTGGTATAATATTTTAAGCTAGCAAATTAAATTTAATGTTTCAAAAGCAATTTAAAATAATGTATTTTTCAGATTCACGTTGTTTCTCGCTTTGTAGCTGAACTCAAAGTTGCTTTTCTTGAGCAGGAGAATGATATCATCTTGTCTCCTGAACTCTCTTCAAGAGACAAGATGATATCATTCTCCTCCTCCAGCCCATAACAGTATACAACAATCAGTGCCACAGTGCGCCATAAAGACCTTAATTATAATTAGTTAACTTGCAACATATTGTTATTTTATGTTGAAGAGAATGAAAAGAAAATCTCTAATTCGAATAAGATCTTTGGTTTATAAATATTTTTAATTAAAATGAATCCCACTTAAAATAATGGATTAGTAATCTATAATATTTTGTTGAATATCAAAATGTACGCGATCAATCTGGTAAAAAAATATTTTTTCATTAAAAATATTCCCGTCATATATATAGTTGGGCTCCAGGTGAGTAGGCTCGTGGCTCAGTAGTACAATGTGTTACTGTTAACGCGACAGTTGTGAATTGGATTATCACCTGCGGAAATGATGTTTCTTATTTTCTCGCTTTGTTAACGATCTTGACACTAGATTCCTTATTTTTTTTATGTAACGCCTAGCCAAAGCCAAGCCAAAAATAATTTAAAAGCGTAATAGATTATTAAAAAGTCATTATTCTACTATTACCCAAAGGTGTACGGTTACTTGGACCTACATCCGTATATAAAACTTTGCTTCAGGATTTCGAATAAAATTTTCAGCTTGGCTGTTCCGCGCCATTACTTTCTTCGTTTCTTCACGGCATTTCATTTAAGTGCACATTGCAATTCAAAGATTGATAAATTTTCTGAGGAAATGTTCGAATGCTTTTACTGTATTGTTTTCAGATATTACATAACCATATAATGTTTTGTACATGACAAAGTTTTGTATTACATTTTATTAAACAAATCTCGTATTGTGTGTGATGTACGTGATAATATTAACAATAATAAAAATAAGGCCAGAGGGCAGCTTTTGGGGAGGTGTTGGGTAGGGGTGAGACTTTCGAAGGGGAATTTTTAAATCCCCGATTTAAAAGTATTTAAAATGCGGATGACTGTTAGCCTCTTCCAATAACCCAGCAACCAGTCTATCCAAGCTCCATTCCATATTCCCAATTTAGTGTTCCATATTTTCCATAGTTCCTGCGCATTATCCAGTGACTGTCCCTGGGCCTGTGGTTACTCATAGCAAAACATTTTTATATTCTCTAAGAGGCGGTTACGTGTTGGACCTTCCTCCCCACGCAAGCCTTTCAAAAGATCGGGTTCATGTGAACCCGAGATCAGGAAAATAGAAACATAACAACAATTACTGCACATAATATTTTAAAAATCGACTTTTTTTTACTCGACAATCGCCATTTTTCATCAAGGGATTTCTTTTAATTTAATATCCAATAATTTCTTACGGTAACCACTAAGTTACAGTTATCTAATATTCGAATACTTATATAGCTGCAAAGAAATTAAATTACATATGTAGTTTTCTTAACTTCACTCCGTACTATCAGTATAGTAAGACAGAGGGAACCTTGGGCTGTGACACTCCGTTCGCCACTTTCCGCCGCGCTGTGAAAATAACCTATTATAATAATAACGAGTGGGAATCGAAATCGCTACCATCGCGTTGCGTTTACAGTCTAAATCATATCGTGACCACAACCTCAAATATAAAATAAAAATATTTAAAATTTAAATTAATTACAATTTTATTCACACAAGAGTACTTAAAATAATGTTTCCTTTTCCGAAAATTGAGGACGCTCAAAATTTGTACGGTAAAGGTTGTTTTAACCGATATTAATTTAACTTTAACTGCACTAGTAGCGTAACATTTTTATTTTAACCGTGTGTTTGATCTTCACGTTGACCTATTTGTGGATTATGTTCACTGTGAGGCTACACTCTGAAATAGAGCAGTAAATGTGGCTAACTAAATCATTTTTCTTTTTAATGCCGCATTTTTTAATTTTTCGAAGATTGACTGTATAATTGTTATCGATTGATAAATAAAATTGTGGAGCTCAGAGGTAGCCGTAGTCTGACTGAAGGCGCGACTGGGTGTGGATTTCCACTCGAGGCAATAAAATATTTAATATTACCATTTTTTTCGTTTTGGTGTCAGAGGCAAAGGGCGGCGTTCCAGAATTTATGCTATTGAATATTTTTAAAAAAGTTCAATAATAGGCCAATTGTGAAATTACCATAATCAATACAAAATTAAAGTGTAAAAACTAAACGCTTTTGACTTTGCCACTCAACGCATGGTGACATAATATATTTTTTGTAAAAGGATTTAGTGATCTGTCCCTTAATTTTTTTTTAATATAAAATATTATCTTTTGAAAGACGATAGATAGTTCTTAGTAATTATCTTTGGGTAGCGTAAAAATCTCCCTACAGAGATGCTAACAACATAAATAAGTTGTAACAAGCGTATAAATAAAGCTCCTGGTCGGTTTCCAGAAGTAGAATAACACAACAGTGTCGAATAATAATAAAAAAAAATGTTAAATAAATATTTAATTTTTTAGAGATGTTGCAGTGATGCTCTTAAAATATTCCAGGACTCTCTCCCCAGGACTGCGTCTAATCAATTAACAAATATACTATACGTTTTTTTTTTAATTTTAATTTTGAATTCTATTTGATAACAAAAAAAAATCTTATATGATTAATAATGAAATACTATATATATTAAATAAAATTGTACGTGATGTATATTGAACAAATCCGAAGGCAGTCTCTTGATGCATTCACTTCTATAATCTCACGAAACTAGATTTAATCCAGCCGAATAAAAATCAAAATGGATAGGGACAGACTGGGAATGGGATGTCCGATTTCCGAAATCCAACATATTCAATTTTTCCAGGACAAAATCCATTCAGGACATATTTGGCCTAGCTCCGATTTGACGTATTTTGAAACTTTTGGGCAAAATCCAATAATCTGATATGAAAATACTGTATCTAATATATGAGAATTAAAAATCATACTTTTAAAAATAAAGTAAGGTATGGTTTTTTTTCAGCAAATATTTATATAACAAAGTTAAATATAAATGCCGTAAAATAATATGTTAACATTTTGGTTGTGGAATGAGCTGCCACTAAGTATTAGGAAATCTCAGACAGTTGGAGCATTTAAAAGCCGTCTTAAAAAATACTACCTGGAACAGAGTCCATAAACGGATATATATAGCTTAGTTTATGTATGAATGTGTATGTATGTGTGTATATATGTGTATATGTATGTATGTATCTATGTATGTATTTGTGTATGTATGTATTTATGTATGTATTTATCTATATTTGGCATTTTATTTATATTTATGTATATACCAATGTAACGAGCGTGTAGCTCGTAAAAATAAAAAATAAAATATGTTATACTTTTTGCACCGCTCTGCGTTCTTGTTTCGTTAATCTTGTACTGTTGGTTGCCTGTAAGAGATCGCTCTTAGCGATAAGGCCGCCATTGCACATTGATCTTATGTACTTGTATATCAAATGTATAACCAATTGTAAACGTGCAATAAAGTGTTATTATTATTATTATTATTTATATTTTTTGTATATTGCATTTATTATCATATTTTGTTTCAAACCAAATCGGCTTTCACTATCTTTTAATCTTGTAAATGTAACTTGTGAATATTTATTAATTTGCTAGTTATATATAATCCAAAACTTTGTTTTCCTTAAATGTACTATAAAATGTGTAGTCCCTCTTCCTTTAATTGTCAAATGCTATACGCCCAGTAGTTTCGGATTTATTTACTCTGGAAGTCAGTATCAAAGAATTTTAAGCAACAAAAAAGATGACTATTACCGTTACAAGGCATATCCCCATTTCCATCAAGTTCAAAAAAATACGTATCGACATATTTTTCTTTCGTTTCTATTCCGTAAAGTAATTTACAAGAGAGATCTCTGATTCTTTATGTTAGCATAAATTTGAATGGAGGCCGAGAACAAATGGAATATCGACGCCCTTTCCTTTAACAGTGATCTAGAGTAGTTGAGATTAGAGTGCAGTTGGTCATACTGTAAATTTAATGTAAAATAGAGTATTAGAATGTCTTCTTGAAGGTAACGATTTTGACATATTTATAATTTTTAACGTATTTTTAATAAAATAGGTTCTTTGTGGCTTATAAAAAAAATTGTAAGTGTGTCCCAGTCCAGTCAGTTTCGATTACCACTCGTGGAAATGAAATTTTCAATGTTTTCCCTCGCCCTGGTATAACAGAGTGCTGCGTTGAGTTCCGCCGACAGAAAGTGGGTGGAAAGAAAGTGTGTTAATGGAAGCCGAGTATCTTAACACTAGGTTCCCAGGTTCCCCTTACCTATGCTGCTATGTGCGGGATAAAGCGTGATATTAAAAACAAAGTAAAAAAAAGAAAAATAAAACATTGTAACTAACGAAAGTTACATAATATCTTATTTGCATGGGAACTACATTAATAAGACATTTCGTCTTTAACAAATGTAGTGTACATTTGATTAAAATATAACTAAAAAAAATCCCTAATTGTTAATTTTTATTTAAATTGCACCATACAAAACGCTTATTTAATTGATATCGCGTAACACGTAACAGAAAATTATCGTCACATGTTAATTTACCTATGCAAATGATATTCGATATTTTTTTTATTGAAAAATAATTTAGACTGTGACATAATTAGTGTAAAAAATACATTATAGAGATTCTCCAAGCGCAGTTATATAGCGTCTGACTGCACACGCGACTGTTGTGGCTTTGATTTCTATTCTAAAGGATCAGCTGTTTTCATTTATGACAACTCGTTATTGGGTGTCTTACGTGACTTCTTACGCGAGCGAAATCTTAATTAAACATAGATATTTGAATAATGCTTTGTACTATTATATATTTTGCAAAACATGCAATATTTAATATAGATCTAATTGTAAAAAAGAAATAAATTTAAATTTTCAAATTAGAATCGTGCATACTAGCGGATTTCCGATAAAAACATTGTGACTCATAACAATTATTAACATATTTATATATATTAAAGATAAAGATATTATGTTAATTTTAATGATAGCAGTAATATTGAAATTAAAATATGAAATAATAATTAATGTTTTCAAAAACTCTTTATTGTATTAAGCATTTGTGGCAACTGAGAAGCCACAGTCAATAATATATTCGACGCCAGTAATGCTACTCGCTTTGTCACTTGCTAAGTAGACAACTAACTCTGCTACCTCTTCCACTTTTACGGTACGCTTCAATGCGGTTTTTTTTATATTTGACAACCAAAATCGTTCATTTTCTTCTTTACTGGCACCTTTGTTTACGATAATATTTGTTCTTACAGCACCTGGTGCGATACAATTTACTCTCACACCGTATTCGGCGACGTCTAATGCTATACATTTTGTTAATTGAGTTATCCCAGCTTTGGAGACGCAATATCCTATAGCGTCTTTATATATAAACTGAGACAAAACACTTGAAATATTCACTATACAACCCTTACTTTCAATTAATGCTGGTAAAGCGAAATGCGTGGTAGCGAAAACAGATCTTAAGTTTATATTCATCACCCTGTCAAATTGATTGATAGCCTCAGGGTCGCTTATACAAGTTGTACCTGCCACACCTGCACAGTTTACTAAAACATGAATTTTTGCCATTTCTTGTTTAATTTTTTTCATAGCTTGTTCTAAATCTGCATCTTTAGAAACATCGACTGCAACTTTGATAACTCTAGCACTACCCAATTGCTCACATTCTTCCACTACTTTAAGAAGATTGTCTTCGTCTATATCTAATAAGGATAGATCAGCAGATGCTTTGGCAAAATGCTTGGCTATAGCTTTTCCAATTCCTGAGGCAGCACCGGTAATTACAACATTTTTACCAGCGAAACTCATTTTGCGAATAGCGTACAGTACAAAACACAATTCACAATAACTTTTGTCGTTGTTACTTTCCCAATTATATTGGACAATAATTACCTCATGTATATTGACAACGTTTAATGTAAAAATTTTTGGGAATTAAAATATTAGGTGGATTAATTTTTTTAACAAGAAACGTAATTTTTTGTGCATTTTACTGTATTGGTGAGCTAATAATATAAATATAAGTAAATTTAAGTTTTTTTTGGTAATATTAAACAGAATAGGAAAGAGAATTGCAGTAATTATAAGAAAATTCTGTGGCCATTGTAGTGCAGAGAAACAGCTTTTACAGTTTTGATTTCTGCTTGGAGGAGTGATTCTAATGTTAAAATGTTTTCTTTTTCACATTTTTGTTCGCCACGCGCATTTAAATTCGTAGTTCAGGACGCAATATCTCAATTTCGATCAATTCAAGAACTGATTTCCTTATTATATTGGAAAAATTAAAAGAAAAACAGCTTAAATATAGTCGTGAAATAAATTCTTCAAATATATTTTGGCTACCCTACATGATTATCTAAATTGTAATGTATATTTTAAACTGCCATTAAAATATTATTATCGTGATTATTTGCATAATTTGTATATGTATGTAGGTACCAACATATACGAGTATAATATATGTAAAGAATACACATATAATATATTAAATAAATACGGTCGTGGCCCAGTGGCACAAGGGTGTGACTGAAACGCGACGGTTGTGGGTTTGATCCCCATTCGAGGGAATAAATTATTATTTTTTAATATTTTCATTACTTCGTTCTGGCACGAAAGAAAAAACCCGGCATTGAGTTGAGTCATTTGACATGAAAAAAAAAACCGCGGAAAATGGGGGACGGAGTGTCTTGTCACTATATTCTCTCTGGACACCCTGATGTGTGGGGGATGTGTGAATATTTAGAAATAATCTATATCTATATTAGTAGTAAAAATAACTAAGTTTTTTATTTATTGGGAATAAAAAATCTGAAAATCACAATACAGTTTATTCTGATAAAGAAAACAATTCACAAAAATTGATCAAGAAATTACAAAGATTTGAAAAATATAAACGTAGAATATAATGAGCTAAAAAGAGCTCAAATAGCTCTTGACCTTTTGACATATTGTGGCCATTCTGACGATCATTATTGACACAGCGAAACCCATATCTTAATTTTGCTTATATATCTTAAAGCTCGATGACAGATCTCATAAGTTTCGCCAGGTCCAACACATTTTGTCAATTGAGTGACTCCAGCTTTTGAAACATTTGTATTCATCAGCTTCTACATAATACTTGAAATAACAATACAACTTAGTATTTATATGAAGTTAGAGTGTAAATAATGACAATTTCGCCAAATTTATCTATAATTGCACTCACTGCCTCTTTCAAGTTCTTATCGATAGATGTATCTATCACAATGTTGTGTACTATAACTTTGCTTAATTTCTTGCAGTCTTCTGCTACTTTGTCTAAATTGTTTATGTCAAATAAGGACAGAGAGGCAGATTCTCCTATTCCTGAGGTACAGAATTATTTACTCAACGCTGGGATCAAACAGTGTCTTAAAAAGTAATTTAAAAATAAACCAGCTCTTTTTACTCAACACGTAAGCATACTCGAAAAGTATTATGAATAGAGAGAGAGAATATTCGTATTATTTTAAAATACCTACGACGCCGGCCTACAGCGGGGCACATTTATATGCAAATGAACGTTTCTACTGAGAACAAGTGGAAAAGGGTCGCTCGATAGTCTGAACGGTTATGTGATTGATACTCTTCTTTATTTTTATTACGATTGTTACAACTACAATAAAATATGTTTGAAGTTTTTGTGAATTAATGGGTTTATTTAAGCTATGTATATAGGGTGATTTGGCTTAGTGGGACAGAATTTTATTGTAAATGCGACGGTTGTCTGTTCGATACCTACTCGGGGACTGATTATATTTATTGTTTAAATGCCCAAAGCGCGTTATTGGGTTTCGCCACTCAAAGCATTGTCTCCGAAATTGTGCAGAAGGCACTGGCGCTTTATATTCCTGCCAAAGGGAGATGGTGGAAATAATTCGTTCACCCGAGTAGGCATCGAATTCACAACCGTCGCTTTTTTGAGAGGCTGTGCCCCTGGTTAAAGTGGCCTCTACATATATATATATATATATATATATATATATATATATATATATATATATATATATATATATATATATATATATATATATATATATATCCCTTTATTACTATAGTATTACGCTATTATCCCGGTAGCGATAAAGGAAAAAAAACAAAGGCCAAAATAAGGTTTAGCAACTGTATACGATAAAAAATATTTTTCTTACTTTTGACCTTTTGAGCTAAATACAGATTAATTACCGTCTGTAACGTACATCCTTGAAAAGTTTCCCAAAAAAGGTTCACTGGACCTAGTTTCCAGAATTAGGGAATAACATCGTTATACTTAATGAGTGGATTTTCGTCAAAAAATCTCATTTTCACCAAAAATATATTGTCAAGCTTAATCCGACGGTGACTTTGTAAAATTGCTTCGACTTACGATCTCTAAGAGACGACGCAGTTTCTTGGGGAGCCACATCAATCTTTTTCATTACAATATGAATGTGTCAGCTTTTATCTTCCACGGCACGCATTATATGATTTGAATACGAGTTTATTACGCTTTTTTTATGTTTTGTGATGATGTGCAGCGAATCAGGATCTGACTATAAGCGCGCCGATTATATCAACGGAATACTGAACGGAGCTAATGCTCCGTTCAGTATTCCGTTGATATAATTATCAACTATGTGTTGTTTGCGCCTTGGGCATGTACCTGTGCAAATAGCCAAATGTAAAGTTACCTACTTATATCTACCTACATGTAGCGAGATACAATTCCCAATACCTTTACTATTTACACTGCATATAGTTTATCAAACAGATAACCACAATACCACAATCCTTTAGTTAACTTAACTTACAATTTAACTAAGATTATACTGTCAGGTTAATCCAGTTAACGCAGCTTCCTGAAAACTGGGTGAATTGCGTTAGCTACAACGGGTCAGAGAGCATCGACCCAGTTATACTGAATACGTATTTTCTAATCTTATCATGCGTATTATGAAATAAAGAAGTCAATTTCAAATACTGGCAAATCGTGTCGCAGTAGCACAAGTGAGTTACACACTGAACGCTACTAGTTAAAGGTTCAATCCCCACGCGAGAAAATTTAATTTTTAGTTAAATTTCTATTTTCACGAGATTTAATTCTGCCACTTAAAACCTAGTGCTTCCAGAATTCGGTGAGAAATAGGGAACAAAGTGCCTTAACATTAGGTTCCCTCTACCTACTCTGCTGTGTGCGGGACACAGAGTGAAGCTGATCAATTCAAATACTGTCAATTATCTAGTTACTTACACACTAACAGCCCGGCCTGTTCGCCTGTTTGATCTAGACAATTTTGAATGAAAATGTATTTAAAAAATAAATGATTATTTATTTTAGTATGTTTATATGTATTGTTATGCACTAAACAATTTATTTGGAATATTATTTGATTTAGCTCGCAAAAGGATGATCATTGAAAAATTTTATTATTTTACTATTTTGGTAGCTATGCGCGGACGACAAACAGATTTTGCTACGTAACTTTTGATTCTACGTGAATTCTAGGATTAAAAGTGGCCTGCTGCTTAACCATCACCTCCCGCCCGCTACCATTAATAGTTGTCTCTTTCCCATTCCTATGTTGGAATATAATAGAAACTTCATTTAAATTTAAAATGATAACTTCAACATGACGTTTAAGGCCAGTCGTGGCGCAGTGGCACAAAGTGTGACTGTAAAACCGACTGGTTTTGGGTTCGATCCCCACTCGAAAAGATAAAATATTTACTTAAATTTATAATTTCATTTCTTCGCTCTTGTATCGAGCGCGCGCTCAAAGCGCGGCGTTGAGTTCTGCCACTCAACACGCAATGCCTCCAAAATTCGGCAGAAAGTGGAGAATGGAGTGTCTTACACTAGGTTCCCTCTGCCTACCATGCTGTGTGCGGGATATAGCGTGAAGCTAATTTTAACATGACGTTTAGTTTCTTAAAAAATGGACAATCATACAAACAGGCAAACATTTACGAAATATAACAAATGCATTTTCATGAGTTAGCGAATCTGCTTATAAGACAAAAAATAATATAATATTTACCAACCCACCAACCTCACTATACTCAAGTGTATGCAATAATTCCGACATTATCATATCAAAAATAGCTTTCAAGTACTGCGGTGGAGTGAGTGCCTTAGGCAATATTGGCGCATGGATAACTAAAACGACACCTCACTAAAGATAAAGCTTTTGTATCAAATAATATCGTTTCTATATAATAGTGCCGTTGTGAATACTTTGTTTGGAAATGATATCGGATGTCGTGATACTTGAACTTTAATTAGTTTAAAATTAAATTAAATTATCTTCATCCTTTATCACATTCAATTACACCATGTCCCGTACTTTTTGGTCTTATTTTCGGGATATATGTGCGTTGGTCAATGCGACCGGTTGTGGGTTCGATTTCCATTCGAAGATGATATATTTAGTATTTTCATTTTCCTCGGCCTAGTAACGTACAAAGCGCTGCGTTGAATTCCGCCGCAAGCACAAAAAGAGTGGCGGAACACAATTCACAATGTATTAAAAAAAATATTATACATAATAACAATTCAATTTTGTATCTTCACGCCTTACTCCACACATAGCAGGGTAGACAGAGTGAACCTGAGAACCTAGCTAAAGACACTTCGTTTTTTATAATAAGACTCTTCCATTTCCCACTTTCCGCCGAATTCTTGAGGCATTGTATTTTGAGAGGTGAAACTTAACGCCGCGGCTTGTATTGTTACCAGAGCGAAATTAAAATAAAAATCAAAATATTATTCATTCCTCTTCATCATTATCTTTTTATAAACGAGTTAAAACTCGTACTTGTAATAAATTCGGAGTTCGGCATATGCTTGTAGGTTCGACATAATACTCTTAGATGTCATCATTTCCGCTCGTATCCTATATTAAAGTGTATATTTCAGCTTCTACAATAACATCTTCCAAGAGGCGATTTAACAGTAATTTCTTACTCTCCATAATCAAAATCTTTAAAGGACCGAATAATATTAAAATGTCTGCATAATTTCAAAATTCAAGTAGTTCTCCAATATGAAAGTGCTCTCAACATCTCGTCTGGCTCCACGCCATGTCGTCTCTATAGAAATAGTAAGGTGTATGATTCGCTGACTTAGATTTACTACTAAAATATTGTAAAATATTGTAATTTATACACTGTAGATGTGCTTCGATTGTATGATACGTAGGAAGTAGATCAGTTAAATTAACTTTTAAGCACATACGTGTGAACTCATTTGATATTTAAAAAAAAAATTAAAAGTACTATAAAATATCGCTCAAAATTTATGTGGCAAAAAATTATGAGGTCGCATGAAATATTTATTTAATAAGATTAATTAGTTTCATTTTTCGCTCTGGTGTCGAGGTTAAGTGCGGCGTTGAGTTCCGCCGAATGGAGGAACGCCAACGGAGTGTCTTAATACTAGGTTCTCTCTGCCTACCCTGCTGTGTGTGGGATATAGCGTGAAGCTGATTATTATGTGTCATGTGTTTGTAGAATAGGCGTAATGAACAATATTTGTTCAGCTTCACGCTTTATCTTATATATTGTAGTATAGACAGAGAGAACACAGCGTAAAAAGCTCCGTTCGCTTTTTTCCGCCTCAATCGCAAAAAGAAAATTTAAGAAATTCAACATCTCTATCTTGCCAGAACGGGGAAATTAATGTGGTCGTCTTTAAAACGTTGTATTTGGTCGAAACGACTGTGCCACAACGGCTAGTTTGCGAGTAATACATATCATATCATATTAGTATCAAAAACTTATCAAATGAAATGGTTGTATAATTTCAACTTTTTCTTTCTAATTTCTCAATGACAATACTGAAGTTGGTGCAGAACCCTCGGTGGGTGAGACCGACTCGCGCTTGGCGAATTTTTCAGAACGTGGTCCGCTATTCGTATTAATAAATATCATTAATAGATTGAGGCCAGTCGTGGCGCAGTGGTACAAAGTGTGACTGTAAAACCGACTGGTTGTGGGTTCGATCCCCACTCGAGGAGATGAAATATTTACTTAAATTTATATTTTCATTTCTTCGCTCTGGTGTCGAGGCAAAGCGCGGCGTTGAGTTCTGCCACTCAACACGCAATACCTCCAAAAATTCGGCAGAAAACGGGAAACGGAGTGTCTTAACACTAGGTTCCCTCTGCCTACCCTGCTGTGTGCGGGATATAGCGTGAAGCTAATTTATTTATTTTTATTTTATTAATAGATTGCTTAATAGAAGCGATTGTGTTACAATGCGGTGTGAGTGATATTGATTTTGTAGCTTTAGGCAATTATTTGTGATGGAAATTATTTTAAGCTGGTAGATTTATCACTTTTAGAATAATTTTAATAGGCATAAACTATATAAAACTAAACTATTAAATTTAATTTGAAAAAATATTTAGAGCTCACAAAACGCCGTGTTGATTTAAGTAAAATTTATTAGCAACTTAAAAGCTTTCTGTAAATATTGTATTAAAGCTCAATCCTTCCTCCGCTTTAATCTCACAGGTAGGTTTGTTTAGAAAACTTTACATATTTATCGTATATATACGATTATTCGGATCATGCGGGTAGTAATTGATTGTGGGAGTTGTGTTCCCATTCGGGGGAATTAATACTTAGCTCAGTTGAGCAAAAATTGGGGATTAGAGTGTTTTAACTCTAGGTTCCCTATTCTATACTACCTACTCTGCTATATATGGAATACTACATGTGTAATAAGCAAAAAAAATGCAGAATTTAGAGCAAGTCATTTTGTTTTCATATTTTACTAGTCTCACAAAAACGAGCAGAAAAAGCGAACTAAGAAAACGAAAAAACTTTAAAAACAAACATTTTCTTGTATAGGAATCAATTGCTAATCAAAATAATGTTTGTTGAGAAATGGGTTCAAATCCAGTAGTGATTAGACAAAGTAATATATGTTACAGAATTAAATGAACTAATACATACATACATACAAAAAGCTAAAAGTTTCATTTTACCCTTAAAAGCTTATACGAGAAGTTAAATTTCTAGTTTTACGGCTAAATTAAATAACTTGAATGTTAACATCGACCGTGATTATAAAGTTAGAGGGACCCCACAAATAATATTTTCCATAGAGGAAACTTGTTAGACATTTTGAAATCCAATATCCGTTTTGCGTAATGGGTTTATCATTTGCTTTTATGGATACAAGTTTAGTACGTATGTGATATAATATTTGTGTTTATTTGTAATTTATATATTTATAGATTCAGGATGTGGGTTTGATTCCCACTTGGGGTTTATTTTCTGGTAACAACGTAAAGCGCGTCTTTGACTTCCGCCACTCAACACGCAATGTCTACAGAATTCGGAGAAAAGTGTCTCACTTTGGATGGAGTGTCGTAACACTAAGTTCTGTCTACCCTGTTATATTTGAAATATAAAAAAAGTGTAGGTGTGAAAATGTCTTTATTTAAAAATAAATTGAATATGATCAGTTTCCTGATTTGGGATCCCTAAACCACCGTGTTACTAAGGCTTTTTATATATATTTTTTTTTATTATTACTATTTTACGTTCATAAATACAAGAGAAAATTGTTTAATCCTTTTTACAACGATATCTAATTTCACTTGAACAGTAGATGTAAAAGCGTTTATTGAATAAAATTTTTATTGAACCGTTAACTTTTAATCTGCAGCGGACCATAAAATAAATTAAATAGTTTTATAAAATATACTTCGTTTCATGAAGCCTTATTGGTTCAATTGGAAATATATATAAAACTTTGAACGTAGCGGGACACGAATCGGAAACCGACAAGGAGGCGCGGGTTCAAATTATTTTAAATAAGAATTTTTTCTAAATAAGAATTTTTTTTCTAAGTGTGGCAAACACTTTAAAAATGTTAAAAATATTTATAGTACTTTTTTTTCACCTGTATCCCCTATTACATAATGGGAACCTAAAATCATAACGCTTCGTTTCTTGATGTCAAGTGGTAGAATTCTACGCCACACTATTTTACCAAGGTAGGAGAAACAAAATAATTCTTCAAAATCTTTCATGTGAAAATCGAACACACAATCATTACGCTTGCACTTGGTTAGACATTCTCTGGCTGTGCCACTATGGTCTCGATATTATAGTATATATATTTAAAAAAATTCAATTTGATTGCAAGAAAATAAAATTAGTTATAATACATTTCAATTTCTTTATTTATGTGACGTTGTGTGTTGAATGGCGGAACTCAACGCCGCGTTTTGTCTTGTTAACAGAATCAAAATCAAAATAACTCGTTATACACGTCACGTTTCAATAATTTTAATCATCTATATTCCTTTTTATTACGAAGGCATATTATATTATATCTTTATAAATATTATAAGAAAAATCTTCGTCGTGACGACCAAAACAATTTTTGTCATCACGTCATTAGCTTTTGAACAAATTTATCTAATCTGTACACCTTTTCACAAAATTTATAACCAAATACTATGAGAAAGCAGGAGTCTTAATAACAAAGGAGATAGAAGATTATATTGTCTTGTAAGTTCTGTATATGACAGTCTAAGATAGTACTGTAGGGGTGAAGTAGTCATAAATAGTGTTACGAAGGTGGGAAACTTGAAAACAGGTGTGTTTTACTTTATTATAGTTTAGTTATTGCTATATATAGTTAGCAATGTAGGCGAAAGGGTAGTGAATTCAAAGCCAAAAAAATAGTGATCATTTAATGAAAATGGCACTTATAATATTTTTGGTAGAGTGAAAGAGATTGGTCACAAGTTTCTTCTTCTATACTATCTTTTTTAAACTTCACGCTGCATTTTACAGTGCAAGATGGGAACCTGATGTTAAGACACTTCTTTCCTGGCTTTCTGCTCCTTACCGAGACTTACGAATTGAGTGTCGGAACTCAACGGCGGTCTTGGTCTTGTTACCGGGAATAAAAATGTTAAATATTTAATTTCTACATTGGGAATCGAACCCACAACCATAGCGGTTACAGTCAAAGGCACAAGGCCTGGTAAGCTTGTGACGGGAAATATAATACATAGCTGGGTAAGCAGGGGGAACTTAGTATTAAGAAATTTCATGTTCCCGTTAAGTCCAAATAGAAAATTGATGTTTGGGCCACTACTTATTACCGAAGCGATGAAATAAACAAAATTATACATTAATTTATAAAACAAAACAATCATGTTCAATATTTTATAGAAGTACTTCATAGGTTCCTTTTTTACTTTCTAGCTGAAATACAGCAAAATTGAGTAAATAACCTCTCTCAGTAAAAGACCCTTCTTCTTCGGATACCGGAGTCTTGTAAAAATCATCCGAGCAATAAGAGTTGTAACAAACGTATTTTCAACTTTAATGTATCATCGAGAGAGTGCCGATTCATATTCTGTTATGTTCATATATATATATATGTTATAGTTTGTCATTCTTCTTTTTTTGTCTGTATGCAGTTGCTATAGTTAAAATAAAGTTTTAAATAAATAAATAAAATAAATAAATAGCACCTATGTACATGAAAAATATACAAGTTACAAAAAAAACATTGCACAGTAGTACAAAATGTTACTCCACTTTCAAAAAATACAATTAAAATTAAATGTTAAATGTATAAATTCATCCAAATAACAAGATTAAGGACTGTTGAGAAATTTAATAAAAATAAATATATAAAACAAAATATATTGTAAATTGTTATCTAATCTATTATTATTATATATTAAATAAAATATACATATTTAAGGATTTTATAATTTTATAATATAAAAATTGGTTTGCTGTTCCGGAGCTGTTCCGGAGATTAACCCGGACGAACAGACAGACTGGTAATTTTTTACTGAACATACATGGTAGGCAGAGAGAACCTACTGTTAAAACACTCCATTCCCATTAAGACCGTTCGGCACTTGCTGTCGATTTTTGGGCGCATTACAGAATGAGGAGATGAAAATAGTAAATATATAATTTCTTCGAGTAGAAACCGAGCCCATAACCTGTCGCGTCACTTGTACACCTTTAAATACACCTTTAAAGTCTTGTAATTGATAGCTAATTACGTCTTTTGTATTATACACTTTTTTGAAGTTACAATTTCGCTTTACTCTCTTACTCGAGATCAAAGGACCTTGGGGAGAGCAATTACTTGGGAGAGCACGTTGTGCTGTAAATTAAAATATATTTCATCTACCTTTAGAGCTATTATATGGCGGTGATATCTATTTATCTATATACTCATAATGAAATCTTAATTGAGCAGTGTCTGTACGTGGATATATATAAGAAAATTTGTTATTTGACAATGAAATAGAACACAAAACAATGTTTTGAACATTTCTCGTCTGTTTACGTGCGCGAGCGCGACTTGCGCTTTGTCGGTTTTTTAAAAATATTATAAATAAATCCCTCCGCACCCACTAAGAAAATATTATGTAAAATTGCATCGTTCTACTTTGTAATTTTGTCTCTCAGTCACTCAGTTACTAAAGACTTTTATATATGTAGATTGTATATGGATAAAATTAATAAGACTTATTTCTGATATAATGATCGTTATCATCATCAGCCTGTCCTGGTCTACTACTGGACATAGACCTCTCTTGGCACGATTTTTAGCTCTTCCCATCCAGTCGATGGCAGCCACTTTACGAATGTCGTCACTCCATCTATCTGGAGGACGTCCCATATTACGTTTGCCATGTTATAATGACATGTTAATTAGGTTATTGCAAAAATGTTTCTGATTTATATATTTAGGATGACGTATTTCTGATGTGTTGGAAATGATTCTGAATGATCGCAAGAGTAGTAGGTTCGGTGATAAATGGAATAAATATTTGTGGTACAGTCGTTTTGAGGTTTGGTTAGTCTTGAATGTGTCTTAAACTAATTGGTAATAAGTAAATGACTTAACTGTTTGTTTCATTTGGGCACCCTACAAGTGACAGGAAATATAATAAAACAAAATTCTACATATATTTCGACATATTCAGTAACAAAAATTTCGTAGAAAAAAATATTAACAAAAAAAAATAGTGACGCAACACTACGGGATAATAAAAGGAAAATAAACACTTATTAAGTACTTACCCCAGAAACTTATTGAAGACTATAATTATCTCAAACAAATAGAGGGCGTCAGCTGCCAATCAGCATCTATCGGGAATCAATCAATCACCAAAGGAATAAAGCTTAAGGAAAAACGGGCTTCGTTAGCAAAAATATAGTCTTAGGATCCTTTATTGAAGTGAAAGTAATTTTATATGTTTATTGTACTACAGTAGATACTCTCTTTTTTACTGGAGTATTGATGGTTTTCGTAATTCCAATTCATGGAATTTTCTATTTACGGTGATTTGTTTTGATTTTTTTGTATACATTAATTAAGGGTCCTCACAGTACGTCAAAAGCTTAAATATTTTCCTCACCATCTCGATATGTGACACTCCACTACTGTATAGGTTTGCAGAAGATTGTTATCTTATGTCTAGATTTTAGATACGGTTTTTATATTTCAATCTGCCCAGGTGCACTTGGCAAAAGGATTAAAAAACGGTGATGTAGCCGCCCAATTTTTGAGACTGCTCATTTGAGAATTTAAGACCACGGTTTATCGTTATTACTAGATCAAGAAAATGATACTAATTTATACTGTGGGATACGAACCCACAACCATCGTGTTTGTCGGATGCTGTGCCGCTACAATACAATAGCCTCTGTTTATATTTCGATATGACCTAAACGCGTCGGTTTAAGTGTATTATTATAATATAGCCATAATATAGAAAACTTTACATAAATCCTAGCCTACGTTTTTTTGATGTATAAACTATACACTACTGTAAACTTTCATCTAAATTCATTGAGTAGTTTTTGTAAAAGTGGAATAAACATCCATCATCACAAATATATACTAACACATTAGGATTAGAAGGATAACAGATAAAACATTTGCTTACCATGTAGAATAGTGTGAATATAAAAAAAACATATTTGAAGTAACAAGCACAAGGAACAATAAATTGGACCAAACGTTTGCAACTTTGAAGGACGTTTTTATTTACGATTCCCCAAAACTCGGTATGACCGTAAAATATTTTTATGCTTTCACAAAGTTTGAGCAATAACTTGAAATTGCTTTGGAGATATTGTTAAATTGATGGAAATTATAAATTTGTATGTAGCATGAACTAACAAAGGTTTTCATTTCCCCGCTCTGGCTTTGATAAAATACGGCGTTGAACTTCACATCTCAATCTCCACGTAATGTCGCCAATTAGGTCGGTAAATAGAAAACAGAGTGTTGATATTAGGTTTTCTATGGTTACCCTATTTTGAGGAAAAAGCGCAAAGTTCCTACTTTTGCTATATCTATTGTGTAAAAAACTGACCGAGGCCGGTCGTGGTACAGGGGCACAAAATGTGACTGTAAAACCGATTGATTGTGGGTTCGATGCCAGTTTAGATTTTCCAATTTTATGTGTAAAAACATGTACTAAATATCGCATATAAAACATTGTTTTTATATTCCTAGGCAATTCATAGTTTTTCCATTTACTTCAAAAGTACTTTGAACTCGTCAATATTTGGTTCGATTATTTTTTTTTACATACAAAATGCAGCTTCCGCAAAATTCATGCCGTTTTCACAGAAAACCTATCATAAAACGCCAAACTATAATTTGGATGAAAATCTACAAAAAAACTACAACGCATGATATAAAAAGCCGTGAATAATATTTTCAGATTCGAAAGGTATTATTTTTAAAATGCAGTGAGTAGAAAAAAAAACAATATCAATTCGTCAGTAATTTTAAACTGAATTATTACAAAGTATTAATATGTTCTTTAATAAGTTCTTCTGAGTAGCAGGATAGGCAGGAGGACACTAGTTTTAGGTCTATGCGTTCCCCACACACCTCTCGATGCTCTATACATTGCGAGTTAAGACTAACAGGGTGACGCGATCTCTTTAGAATAAAATATATATATCAATGGTCTTGGAAATGAAATATTTATTTACATCGAGGCAAAGTGGACGTTGTGTTCCGCCGCTCAACATGCAACACCTCCTAAATTCGGCAGAAAGTGAGGAACGGAGTGGCTTAACACTAGGCACCAGAATACAGCGTGAAGCTGATTAATATTTCTTAAAAACATTTTGGATAAATATTTCATATTTAAAAATATATATAAATTTTTAAATTTTCTACTTCACGATTCACCCTTCATAGAACTAGTATACGTATCATCTAAATGCCAAGATACTCCATTCTACCCTTTTGGATTTTAACGCTCACTTTATAGTGTACTAGTCCAAGAACGATCGAACCAACGACCCCTACGTTTACATTCAAACACTATCCCTAACGCTTTCAATTTAATTTCTTTAAAAATCATCCAAAATACACCAAGATTAATTTTGTTATTTATCCCAAATCACACCTGGAACGAATAAAATTGACTTTTATTGCGGTTTGCACTACCTTAATTCGCTTTATGGTACACCAAATAGCTATTTATACGTCCTCACTCCTCAGGGAACGAAGAAGAATTATATCAGTTGTGACCTCGTAAATTTTGGAGTGAGGATCTCTATTTTACTCGAATAGAAGAATTTTGCTTTAGCATTGTTGATAATAATTTGATTTGAATAAAAAAAATGTGTTTTAATATAATTTTTATGAGTTCGAGTTACTTTTCAGTTATATGGCATCATGGAACTGGTCTGATAATGGAAGCAGAACTTCGATGGTGGATCTCTCTCTAGTAAATCATTTGATTAAGGTTCATATTATTTTTAGCCCTTAGCACTTTCTATAGTACTAGTAGCAGATAAAGTAGAAAAATATTTTTTTTACTATATATTATATAGGACAATGCCCTATCCTTCTATATCGGAATACAACGTGAATACTTTTTTATATTACAGTGTAAATATATGAAATTTAAATAATATGAAAATTGTCCGTACAATTGTCGAGATATTGCGTATTGAGTAGCGGAACTCAACGCTTCGTTTTGTATCGCTACCAGAGCGGGGACATGAAAATAATTCGATCCTCTGAGTGGGAATCGAACTCACCACTGTCGTATTTATAGTCAGACTCTACTGAACCACGACAGGCTATAATTTTACAAAAAAAGAAAAAAGTATATATTCATGCATGAGAAACCAAAGAATAATGGCTTAATATAAAAATACTGAAAACACATAAAAGGGTTCTTTATGAAAAAGGTGTTCGCATAAAAAACATGTTTATAAATTTAGAATGGCTGTTAAGCGGTGTTAATATTCACCTCATAACTGCTTTTCTTTTGAAACTTTAGTACTTGATAAATGTATGGGTATAGTGCGATTTTAGTAGGGCTAAGATTTTATCAAATATTTTTAATGGGTCTTATTTTGCTGTACTAACTTATATTGCTGTATTATTATATTTAAACACATTATTATTCTTTTTTATTAGTTTCATGCTGTATTCCGCACACAACATAATAGGTGGAGGGAACCTGGGAACCTAGTGTTACTCCGTTTCCAATTAGACGCTTCCGTTCTCCACTTTCTGAATATGAAATCAAAAAATGTAATGTATTCCGCATACAGCAGGGTAGGCAGAGGGCACCCCGTGTTAAGACATTCCGTTCGGTTGCGTGGCGAAACTCAACGCCGCGCTTTGCCTCAACACCAGAGCGAAGAAATGAAAATAAATATTCTACTTCCTCGAGTGGGGATCGAACCCACAACCAGTCGATTTTACTCTACTACGCACTACGTCTACGAATGTCACACCCAACCTGAATTCTAATTAAATTTAAATAAATCTCAATCATTTTAAACACAATAATAAATTCGTTTTGCTTCGCTAATATCACGTAAGTTACGTGATATTGGCGTAAGTGATTTTGTGCTCCTATTTAGTAATACAAGCATGGAAATGGGGGTGTTAGGTGGGTTTTCTCATCCCAGTATAGTATTTTGCCTACCTCAGAATTTTTTACTTATAATAAAAAACAAGATCAGATGAAATATAAAATCAAATAAATATTTATTTTCTAAGAGACTGTTTATATATTTTTTTTCGTTTGGTGCCCTGGTAAAAAGTAATACGGCGTTGAGTTCCGCCGATCCACTCACATTACTATTCAAGTTGCATAAACTTGACATACTATCCTACCGCAGCTGAGAAGGAGAAATGATTATTTATTTATGTATAAATATTAAACAATCGATTCAAAACCACAATTTATAGTGTAATCAGACATTTTTATAAATATTTCCATTGATCACTCAACCTTGAGTATTGGAACTCGACATCGCACAGCGTCAGACCAAATATATATTACTAGAATCCATTTACTTGCTTTCCCCACAAAATAAAAAGGGGACAAGAACAAAAAACGGTACATATTGCTCTCAATATTGTAAAAAATAATCTTCTTATACATTACTTATGATTTTATTACCTACGGCCCTTTGTTCTACTCTCGACAACAGATAGGCGACTTTTATCACAAATTCTATAGCATAATTTGATCTTTTACCTGAAGCGATATGTTAAGAGGATAGTCCAGTGCGATGAGATAGATATACTATGATAGAATACGATAATTTTGCTAACGTATTTAGACTTGCAATTAGTGTTACTTTTGTTTTGGGGAAGTTACGACGTTAGCTCCGTAGTTACGATGACACAATTTCACTCTTTTCACGTGTAGCAGGGTAGACAGAGGAAACCTAAAATTAAGACACTTTGGTCCCCATTCTCATTCTCATTTCATGAATTCTAGAGGTATTGTGTGCTTATTGGCGGAATTCAACGCCACGCTTTGCATCGACACCAGAGCGAAGAAAAAATATAAAATATATCATTTGCTCCAGTGGGGTTCAAATTCACTAGCTGTCGCCTTAACACACATTGTACATTCTTTAAATCTGTTTTTATTTAAATTTAGAGTTTGTATAGCTTGATAGCATCAATTTTTCAGTGTATGTATACTTTAGGCGTCTCGACAAGGATTCTATGGTAAATTATAAGGGGAGCTTCAGCTTGATAGTGGTGGCGTATTTTATTAAGTAGGAACATTATGAGACGATGTAATGATAGCTTTCTGTAGTTAATTCGGTTTAGGAGAAATGTGTTCTCAAAGTGTTGCCTGATGGTGCGGTGAAATTACAGTCTTTATTTAGATGTTAAAATTTGAATAAAATTGTCGTATTTGTATGAAAATATAATAATAAATGAAGTTGAGTATTTATAAAAATCTTCCAACGGAAATGTTAATTACATAAATAAGTTGCGTAAAGCGTATAAGAGTTTCGAAGTAGATTGACGTGAACGTATGGCTTAGTGGTGAGAACGCTTGAACGGTTTCAAAGAGGTGTGGGCTTAAATCCCGCTACGTTCAAATTTTTATACGTTTCTAAAAAAGTATTTTTCATTTCTAAGTGTGGAATATCACTTTAAAAATGTTAAAAATAAATTGACTTATTTCCCCGAATGTGTATCAATCAACCAATCCAGCTGCTGCAAAACTAACATACACGATCAAATTAATTACAATTCTTCTTTTATATAATAAATATTTAAAACACTACAAATACATTTAAAAATAAATATTCCTAAAATGGCTGAATCTAGTCAGTGTGATTTACATTCTAACGCTAGTAATGAAACGACCGCGCCTGAAACTGATTGCTTCATTCTATTCGGGATTTATTATGGAAAATCATGGAATGCTTTTAATTTTATGTTAAATGATAATAACGTTTGACATTACTTTGCTTTTACTCATTGATACTACAAAATAATAAAAAAATGGTGCTAATTTCAGTCTGACTAAGCAAGAACCTAATGTTAGAGCAATCTATTTTCCGCTTATTCCGCTTGTGGGTTGGATTCTCATTTGAGGTGTTGAAATATATTTTTTCGCTCTGGCGTCGAGGCAAAGCGCGGCGTTGAGTTCCACCACTTATGCCTCTATAATTCGGCGGAAATTGAGGTGCGGAGTGTTTTAAGACTAGGCTCCCTCTACCTATCTCGTTGCATGCGGGATACAACGTGAAGCCGTATGTATTCCCAAAATTGTCTGTATTCCCAAAATTCTCTACATACATATTCACTCAAAAATTTGAAGTGCGCAAAGAGATAACTTCTATCAATTAGTTACTTATTTTAACTGTAAAATTAACTCGCGTCGTCTGCTATATGAATCAAAAGTAATTGTTCTTTGACTCCGCTCCTAATGTAAGTGGAGAGGTCTCAATTGATATGATGACAATTTATGACAGTATTGGGACGTTAATTGTTGTATACGACCGCTTGTTGGTGCCAATTTACGTTTGGCGATGAAATATTTTAATGTGTAGTGGTTTTGATCGAGAATGGTTGTGGATACGTATCTGTTTTTGGGTACACAGATTATTTTGACGCGGATTGTAAATTCAGTCAATATGTCAGGCAGATTTTTGCTTATTGTTATGATTATATATTTTTTTTGGGGTTCACGCTATATCTTGTATGTAGGCAGAGAGAACCTAGTATTAAGATAATCTGTTCCCTCCTAGTTCAATATAGAGTCAAGCACTTCTTGACACTAGATTCCTTCTGCCTCCCTTTTTATACAGGAAAAATTGTAAATTTATTTTTCTTTTCGTATAAATGAAATAACTTATAATCAGCTTCACGCTTTATCACGCACACGGCAGGGTAGGCAAGGGGAACCTAGCGTTAAGACACTCTGTTCCCCAGTTATGCACTGACTGTTGAGTGGCGGAATTCAACACCGCTCTTTGTATCCACCGAACACCGAAATTATAAAATAATAAAATAAATTTAAATATTTTATTTCCTCGAGTAGATATTGAGCCCACAGCCTGCCGTGTTTACAGTCACACATCTCCCTGCACAACGACTGGTCTTACTTTTTATGCTTTGCAGAAATCGAATTTACATTAACGAAATCCATTACCATAAATGGTCACAATGACATTGTCATTTCTCCTAATAACTTTATAGCAGTATATATTAAGCGTTCTATTTACCATATTAATAGTTAATTAACTCATTAATTAATTTAACTGTAATGCAATAAAACTATATGAATATTAATATACGATAGTGTATTTATTATATAAATACTGTTTTATTGCTTATTTATTATCTATTATTTTTTAAGATATAAATTCTATAAATAAATATTGATTTATGTTATAGATATAGAGGCAACAAAATATTGATTTATGTTATAGATATAGAGCAGTCGTGGCGCAGTGGCACAAAGTGTGACTGGAAAACCGAGTGGTTGTGGGTTAGATCTCCACTCGAGGAGATTAAATATTTACTTGAATTTATATTTCCATTTCTTCGCTCTGGTGTCGAGGGAAAAGCGCGGCGTTGATTTCTGCCACTCAACACGCAATGCCTCCCGAATTCGACAGAAAGTGGGGAACGAAGTGTCTTATGACACAAGGTTCCCTCTGCCTACCCTGCTGTGTGCGGGGTACAGCGTGAAGTTGGTTTATGTTATAGATATATTGCTTCGCTTCGCTCGCTGTAAGAAAATCCATTGCCTGGTATAGTGGAAGTATACGGAGTGGGACGTTGTACACTTGATTTTTTGACAATAGTAATAGAATCTCGTGAAAACAGACAAAGAATATTTATCTAACTTACCATTGTACCCATATTGGTATTAGTCAACTGTTCAATATCGATACTTATCGAGATGGCGCGAATATGAGGAGGTTCCTCCCTCTGGGACTCTAGCCACCGATGGTCTAGACCCTTCCTAGAGTATTTTTTATATTTTTGAAAATATATTTTTTTTATCTATATATGTATTGTATAAATCACTCTCTCAGTATTTTTTAATAATATAAAGGTTTTTTTTCAATAAAAAAACGGTTTTGCATTTCAGATTTTAAGTTAAAAAACTTTCGACTCGATCGAATTCGATCTTTTCGACTTCATTTCACTACAAATTTTAAAAAATCATTAAAAAAAAAGCTTTTTTTTTAATCCATCAATTTTTTAAATTACAATTTATCCAGCTTGTTTTTAAAAAGCAGCTTAAAAAATAGAACAAAATACCGCACTAACAATTAAAATATTAAAAGTTACTTTAAAATTAAAATGACACGTTAAAAATCAACATTCTTTGATTCTTTGATTATATGAAAATGTAAGTAAGTAATGTAAGTAAGTAATGTTTTAAAAATGTAAGTAAGTAATGTAAGTAAGTAATGTTTTAAAAATGTAAGTAAGTAATGTAAGTAAGTAATGTTTTAAAAATGTAAGTAAGTAATGTTTAAGCAATATTACAAAATGAAACAGAATAATATGAGGATAGCGTGTCGCATGGTAATTGTTTGTAGCTTTATCGGCGCCTTAGATTGAATTCTAGAGAAAGTTTAAATGGATTTTTTTTATAATATGTGTTAATTCTATATCTATATATCAGTTTATAAATTCATTATAAACTGAGGCCAGTCGTGGCGCAGGGGCACAAAGTGTGACTGTAAAATCGACTGGTTGTGGGTTCGATCCCCACTCGAGGTGATGAAATATTTATTAAAATTTATATTTCCATTTCTTCGCTTTGGTGTCGAGGTAAAGCGCGGTGAGTTCCGGTGAGTTCCGCCAGTCAATACGCAGTATCTCCAGAATTCAGCGAAAAGTGGAGCAGCGGAGTGTCTTAACACTAGGTTCCCTCTGCCTACTCTGCTGTGTGCGGGATACAGCGTGAAGCTGATTAATAAATTGATTTCTTAATATGATATGAAATATTTATTTGAACTCTACGCCGCGCTCTATCTACCAGAATTAGGAAATAAAAATATTTTAAATATAATTATAGCCTTTATCCAGTCACGCGACGTCAAATGTACGTAACAAAATAAGCTGGAAGAATATAGTGTTAATACAATACGTTGCCCACGCACCGCCAAATTCTTGAGATATTTCGTGTTGATTAGCGTAACTCAACGCAGCGCTTTATCGGCCTACCAGAGGGATGAAATAAAAATAGGTCGTTCCCTAAATGGCAATCAAATCCACAACTTCCACTATTACAGTCAGATGCCAATCAAAATGTTTTAAGTTCCACTACATGTATTTTAGAAGAGTAGCCTAATTCCAAAAGCTAGCACTGAAAGGCGACCGCAATAAATTAAGCAAAATTTATACGACACACATTTCTCGCAGAAAATGTAATGTATTTCAATAGATTTGTAAAAAACTGTCCAATTACATCTTTCCATATTCAATCGATACTAGCTGAAAAGTTGGTATGCTTGACCTCGGAAACTACTGCTACGAATCAAAAAGATATGTATTAAAAATGTATAGAACTTATGCGCAACAGTACAAAAAAAAAATACTAACATATAAACCGCAAAATGCAAAGTGAGAATTAAACCACTGATATTAGCAAAATATTTCTATTCTATTCTGTATAATTTACTGAGCCATCGTGGCGCATTTTACCAGTGACTGTATATGTGATTATTTTTGATGTGATCCCGATTCGGGAAAATAAAATTATATTTATTTCTCTCTTTGGTTCTGCTAAGCCAAAACGCGGCGTTAAATTACGCTACTGAATACACCATTTCACGAATTTTGACAAAAAATGGAAAACAGAGCCTTGACCATAAGTGCTCTACCATATATTCCTCCTCCTTCCTTCCTTCCTTTGCGGGAGATAAAACAAAAAACAAGTTGTTAAAAAGAAAAACAAATATTCCAGTTTTACCTCCTACCTATTCTCAGTTTCAATTCCCTAGTAATCTTGGCAAAACCCAACTGTCATCCTATCGATACTATCCGGGTAAAGATAATAAATGTGTGTGCCGAGAGTGTTTCTGTGTTATATTGCGAGAATCAATTTGGAAAGCGCCGAGTCATGAAATTGCACACTGTTGTATAGTGGACATTGGTTTATTTAGAGTTGTAAGTTCTGTGGATAGAATTTTTTTGGTGTACTAATTTATGATGAGAATTGAATATATCATCGCAATTATTAATAGAATAAAATGCGATTATTGTCAGGATAGCGTGTTTTAAAACGTCAAGAAACCGTATCCTCGTTTGCTTTGTCCTCGGTTGGTGGTTTGATCGCTAATGGACAATGAAGGGAATGAATTATTTTAATTTACAACAATACAATCCTCACCACCCCTCACTCCCCAATTTATAAGGCACGGAGTCGTGTGCGACTCAAGCATGAAACCCAAAGACGAAGTTTTTAGAACACTATGTCATAACACCTCTTCTCTTTACCATTTCTCCTCCATGCAAAATACAGTCGTATTATAATTAGTTGTCCTACTTAGCAAAGTACCTACTTGGTAGGTAAATAGAATTTATAGCCAATATCCTCCATTTTCCAATTCAAGATTATCCTTTAGAAAAATATTTATTAGGTTAGGTTCCCTCTGCGTAACCTTCTATGAGTGGCATACAGCGTGAAGCTAAAAAAATAAACGATCAATTTATGAAAATACAATAAAAAAATATTCCATACACAATATTTCTCTATAAATATATTAAAAACAATTCAACATGCAGAAACAGATAGTTGTTAAATAAACCCCTTTGTTAACTCGTTGTGGACTGAGACCCAAATTGCTCACTTCATTAAGCTTACAATATATTTATTGAAGTAGAAAGAGCACTAATTAATTTAAGTAGGTAAAGCAAAGTTTACTCTTTTACAGCAACGACATTGTGGCACGGGATTTAAGTGTAAATACGATATTCCTGGGTTCAATCTCCATTATGATGAATTAATTATTTTGATTATAGCGTTTCGAATTAAAAGTTATATTATTTTAATTGCCTTTTGAAAAGTGAAAAGAAGAATATTTTGAAACAATCTCTCTGATAGTAAACGCTACTGTTGCTGGTTCGATTCCCAGCCGCGGGGGAATAAATTAATTTAATTTTCTCACTCTGCTAACAAGACAAATCTCGACGAGTTCCGCGAAATTGGAAAACGGAGTGTAACATGCTAGATTCCCTGGGTCAATTCTGCTATATGCGTGATACGGCGTGAATCTACACAAAAATTTAAATCTAAGAATATTAATTTATTTTTAAAAGTGTATTCATAAATATATAAATAAAAGAATAGAGAAATAAATTCATGAATTTCGCCCCCAAAATACACAGCACAAAGTGACCGTTCGACAAACGCTAATGTTGAATTCAATTTGTAAGACGACTGCCACCAAACAGCTATAAATTATGAACTCGATCCCGGTTTCACCAAAATAATCCATTTTGACTGTACCAGTACTGTTTAACATTTATAACGAGGAGATCCGTTGAATAATAACGGAGTTTATTTTGAGACTCGAACATCTATATTATGATAAGACTAGCTTTTCTATGTCGCTTCGCCCGTTTGTTTCGTTCGCTTCGATTAGAATTATCGTTGCACAGAAACGGTTAACGTGATGTAATGTTCTATAGTCCTCCTTAACTAACGGACTTGTACAACACAAAAATATGTTTTTCACTTCTGACCAATAGTTGCTAAGAGTGTGGTGTTTAGCCAAATAAAATCTTAAGTTTTACAATACTAATACAGCCTAAAACAATTGAAGGCAAAATTCTAAGCCTTTTGCCCTGATTTTTTTTGACCTCGTTTTGACACTAGGTTCACTCTGCTTTCCCTGATATGTGCAGAATACAGCTAAAAAAGAAAAGAAACACTATAAAGATAGGACATTAATATTTAATAATAATTACTTAATATTTTTTAGGATAGTTAAGCTAGTTAGGTAAGTTGAGTTCCGACACTCAACACGCAATGCGTCGAGAATTCGGCGGAAAGTAGGGAACAGAAGTGTCTTAATGGGAACGTAGTGTTTAATTAACACTTTATTCCCATTTTCCCTTTATACCCTGCTATGCAAAACACAGGGTGAAGCTAAAAAAAAATCTTTTGATAAATCCGACACTAAGGTTATCTTGTATCGTAAACAAAATAAAATATCGGTGTCTCTTACTTGAACGACCTAAATATATTTACTTAGGTTTGTCCTGAAATTTATACGGTCACGGGCACCCACGGGCCCTTTTACTTGGTATATATTTTATTAAGAAATTGCGAAAACGTGTTATAATTTTTTAAAGTGTGCATTATGTGAAAAATTCGTCGAGGGAGCTTAAAATATGCTATGACTACAGTGGAATGGGTGAGTTAAACATTTTTGGTGTAAAAGCAGATGTATATTTTTAATTTACATTAATACTTTTTTTTCTACATGGTTTGTTTTTTATTGCCAGAGTCTGCCTTCCGTCTTCATCTACCCCGCTTTGTGTGGTTTTCAAAATCGTCGGTGGTTAGTCTATTGGCTCTCATTGGCTCTCATGTGATGCATCACAACTTTCAGCTATCAATTTTTTGGGCAACCGGGGAATCTTACTCTAGGAACCTTTTTTCTTACATTTGGATTGTAAGAAATATAAAAAAACAGCTGTTACGGTCGAAGCCTTTGTTTTTAAAAAATAGTTGACTATTTATAAGGTATGGTGTAAGAAAACAGTCTTTTTTCTCGCATACATTTTATTTACCAGATAGGAAAATGAAAATATATTTTAGTATATTTATTCATCTTGAATCACTCGAGGATTTTTTAAATATCCCATTTTTTGAATGATAGGCAAAATGAATCTAGACAGTACAGTACAGACTAGTAAGACACTCAGTTCCTCATTTTTCACTGAATTGCTTAGGCATTACGAGTTGAGTGGCAGAATTTAACGCCGCGCTTTCTCTCCATACCAGAGCAAAGAAACAAAAAAAAATTAAATATCATTTTTATTCGAACGGGGATCAAATCCACAGCCTGTCGCGTTTGTACTCCTCCGCCACGACTGGCTTCATCGGACTAGAAGTTAGCATTATCATTATAATAAACTACAAAGCGTTTTACTTTTTTTAGTATTATTCTAACTTTTAAAAGGAAATATTCGGTTCCAGTTCATATAACGGGCTCCTGCGTGTCCTGAATATTTAATGGGTAATGTGGGAACTGACTGCCTTCACGTCGACAAGTGTTAAGCTAAATTTTCTTTATGAACTGTTGGTTATTTTTAGATAAAAAAATAAATAAATCAGCTTCACGCTGTATCCCGCACACAACAGGGTAGGCAGAGGGAACCTAGTGTTTAGACACTCCGTTCCCCACTTTCTGCCGAATTCTGGAGGCATTGCGTGTTGAGTGGCAGAACCCAACGCCGCGCTTAGCCTCGACACCAGAGCAAAAAAATTGAAATATAAATTTAAGTAAATATTTCATCTCCTCGAGTGGGGATCGAACGCACAAAGTATACTTTTTTCATATAAAATCTAAAAATATTAGATTTTATATGAAAAAAGTATTATAAAAAGTTAGATATTCAAGTGGTGTATATAGTGTATTAAAATATATACATATGTTGCAATGATATTTATTTGAATTTCAAATTTTTAAGTTTTGATAGAGAGCAAAGAAAAAAAAAGACAAGACTAATGCCTGATTCCGCTCTCTCTATTATATATTTACTTGCGCCAAGAATCGAACTCATACCTGTCGTTATCGTTAGTTCGACGTTTCTCAATTACTGCCATGGCGCAGTGTCATTTATATTATGTATAAATAAACACCGTAGAGTAAATTCGCGAGTAAAAGTTTTATATTCAGCTTGATGAAGGACAGTTAAGTTAAATTAGTTTTGCTGGATGACATGAGATAGACACTTTATTTGGAAAAACATTTTTGTTTTAACAAAAAATGATGTAAGAAATTAGTAAAAAACAACAATTTCAAGATTGCAAGTCAATGCAACTAATAATTAATCAACTTCACGCTGTATCCCACACATAGGATAGCAGGGTACAGGAGGGTAATCAGAGGGAATCTAGTGTTAAGACACTCCGTTCCCCAATTTTTGCGGAATTCTGGAGGCATTTCTTGTTGAGTGGCGGAACTTAACATAGAGCTTTTGCCTTAACATCAGAGTAAAGAAGTGAAAATATAAATTTAAATGACTATTTCATTTTTTCGAGTGGGGATCGAAAAAAAAAGCAAAAAGAAAATGTAATATTTATTTACTTTATTTTGGCATAATTTTCAATATATTTCCTGCATATTTTTTACCATCTTAACTTTATATGGCACTGCATACTCCCGCTAGTGACAATTACAGTAAAAGCTTTCCGATCGTAAAACCACATGTATCTTCGGACTTGTGCTAACGATTTCCCACTTGGTTTCTGGAGGCTCATGAAAATATATTGCCTCCAGCTTACGCCTTTTTCTAACAAAAACTATTTTCATTTGTTTGACAAAATTATTTGAAAATAAAAGGTTAATCTAATAAAGCCTAAAGGATACGTTCAATTTTGATTGAAATGCTACAAAGAATAGTCGTTTATTGATGATACTGATTGTTATTCAATATTTTTTTTATATATGCGTTAGGTCGTGGGTTCGATTTCTATTGAAGAAAATGATATGTTTAATATAGAAGTTTAGAGGGTAGGCAAAGGGGTCTGAGATACTAGTGTCAAGTTTTTTTCAGACGTGTTGAATGATGGAACTCAACGCTGCGCTCCTAAATATAATTTTTGTACTTATTCAGAAATACAGCTTAATACAAAGTAATAAATTTTGCTAAGCGAGGTACGCAGAGTGTAAAGACACTTCGTTTCCGAGGCACGTTGGACAGTGGACCTTTACCTTACCTTTCAGGAAATCGAACAACCATGTCTTACTGCGCCCCGATGGCTTAAACTTATATATAATTAATAACAACATTAATTACCACAAATAAAAAGCTATTAAAAACCTCAGGCCGATATCATACGCTTTATTTACGATAGCCAAGTGGCCTCGACGATAATATTTATTTATTTCATTACAAATTCCGCTATGTAAATATAATTTGCGTTGTTTACACACTCTCTGAATTTTTCATTGTTTTATTAATTCCGTTCAAAGTAAGTTGGTATAATAAATAATAAATCAGAAAATTAATTTGTTTGTCTATTTGATTTTAATCTTTTTACGAATTTTTACAATTTTTTCTTCGTTATTGCTTGATATTTATAGAGTGTTTTCAATTGATCGATTTTAAACATTACATATAGTTTAACAAGTTTGGTTTGAAAAATTATTAATTAATTAAGTTATTTATTATTTTTTTACAGGTTCACGCTTTATCACGCATATAGTATGGTAATCAGGATAAACCTACAAGATATTTTTCTTTTTTGCTTCTTGCAGTATCCCGTATATAGCAAGATATACAAAAGAAATCTAGAATACTTTGCCTTGTCACCAAAGAGAGGTAATTAAAATATTAATTGACCTATTTCCTTAAGTGGGAATCGAACCCACAACTATTGTGTCCACAGTTTATACCACTGCGCTACAATAGACTTAAGACAAGAACAAGATCTATTTTCTCCTCTTCTCGCACACAATTTTCGCGTCGAGTGGCAGAACTCTACGCCAAAATGTATCTTACCGTGTGGAAATTGTACCAATAAGTCACAACCTAAACGATCTCTTGGTAACCCTAAAACGTCCCAGAATTAACCCAACATGTATCTGAAATTGGAAAAGCGGACAAGAATGTTTGATTAATAGACTTTCATTTCAAAATACGTGGAAAAATTAACCGTCGTTTCCAATACTACCAATCTACTAAAACTGTGTTCTTGGAGTGCTTATATGAGTCAGAAGAACTTTCAAACTTGGAAATGTGAACATTTTCTTTTTCAACTTAGTTTCCCTGAAAATTTAATTTCGGTTGACTGCGATCTCCAGTCTCCAGTCTATGAGGAAGAAAAATATTCCTAATTTCTCGATTTATTTTTTCATGGAAATTAATTGTATATATCACAGTGTTAATAGTAAATACTAATATGTTGTGACTGTATAGTACTTTTTATACTTAAATGATTGAGGCCAGTCGTAGCGCAGCGGCACAAAGTGTGACTGTAAAACCGATTGGTTGTGGGTTCGATCCCCACTCGAAGAGATGAAATATTTACTTAAATTTATATTTTCATTTCTTCGCTCTGGTGTCGAGGCAAAAGTGCGGCGTTGAGTTCTGCCACTCAACACGAAATGCCTCCAAAATTCGGCAGAAAGTGGAGAACGGAGTGTCTTAACACTAGGTTCCCTCTGCCTACCCTGCTGTGTGCGGGATACAGCGTGAAGCTATTTTTTTTTTAATTTTTACTAACGACTCAAACGCGGCTTCGTCCGCGTAGCCTTTAAAATAAATAACTTTAATTAAATTTATTATTTTATTTTATACAGTCCACTTATAATAAATCTTTACATGAATTGTAACTTGTGTGCTATTCCAATCAATATATAAACAATATTACTTTAATGTTTTATCAAAATCCGTACAGTAGAAATAGCGCGAAAGTAGAACAAACATCCATCCTTTCACATCAATAATATTAGATTAGATGGGTTTATTATAAGTTTTTTTTTCCATCATTAATCTAAGTGTGGCAATGGTATAACAACGTTTGGCAAACGGAAATGCATTCATTGCGATTTTGATCTCTACTTGGACGAATGTGTTTTATTTTCACATTACGGCAAGACAAAGCGCGGCGTTGAGGTCAGCCAATGGGATGTCGGATCGGGTGGAAATTTTGGGACAGAGTATACACAGGTCACATCAGGTTGCCTCTGCCTATTCTGCTATATGCGGGATATAGCGTAAAGTAAGTGCGGGTTTAATAGTAATTTTGATCTTGAAAGTTAAAACTTTTAAATTAAATAATATACACAACATTTCATTTGGCCATACACGTTTTTTCTATTCGTCCACTTATTTCATATCCAGTTATATATTTAATATAAAAGTATATTTTTTTAAAATTTTAATATTAAAAATAAACCTTTGAAGGTTGTTTCACATATCAAATTTGAATTTTAACCCTAATTTTCTGTACACTTGAGTCAAGTCGTTTTTCAATATAAGAACTTCTTATGCTTAAATATGGCAACTGTGCCCTTGAAATAAAAGAGTGCCATTGAATATTTACGCAAAGGTGTTTAAGAACACCCTCGAGTTGAATAGTACTTGAAAGGGGTTGTGGTATTCGATTTCCGCTTGGCTACCGACTATGATTGAAGTTATAACGGTATTTTTTTTTTAAATATTTTTTCTTTGCTTCGCGCTTTAACCCTTGCGGGAGTAGCTAGAGAGAACGGTGCCTCTTTCACCTCGCCCCATTTCATCAACCTAATACATATGCCATATGTGCCCGCCGGGTGTCCTTTTTTCCTTTTTTCGTTTTCGAAGGTCAACTGAGATTCCTCCTTTCTACTCTTACTATATGTAATATGGTTGTAGGTTCGATTCCTATTCGAGGAAATTAAATATTTAATATTTTCATTTCTCTCCCTCTGGTGTCGAGGCAAAACGCGGCGTTGAGTTCCACCACTCAACACACAATGCCTCCAAAATTCAAAGACCTACCTACTCTACTTTGTTCAAGATATAGCGTGAAGCTAAAAAAAAATCACTTATACAGTCAACTGAGTCAAAACGACGAATCACACTATAAAATATACTTATTTGCGTACAATATCTATTTTGTATGAAAGTGTGGCATAAATCTCTTATTTTTCTCAGTATGAAAAATAATAAAAAATAACAGTTCTCCCGATAACGTCAATTAGCGAGACGTATGACCGGGTGGAGTCACATAATGTGGTCGCATTTGTTAAACAATATATAAAAGATATAAAAGGCGGAGTTGGTGGCTGGAGATGTGGTATATAAAATATTTATTATTTATAGTGGCTATTTTGTATTTGTTTTGTGTATTCAATATTTTATCCTATTCCTGCGTATATGATTTGACATACGTATGCGGTTATGGGTTAGATTCCCACTTAGGGGAATATATTATTTAAATTTCGTTGTTCTGGTAAGTCTCAGCTGAGACTAAAAAAAAATCAAAATAACAATGACAATAAGATGTAATTGTAAGTTTTTTTTTTACATATATCTATAAGAACAAATGATTTAATAGCATTTGAACGATGTCCAAGGGGCGCGGGTTTGAGACCCGTTACGTTGAGTTTTTATACATTTTTTAATGATTTTTCTTTACTTTGCGTAAAATAACACATAGAAACATTTTAAGGAACTTTTTTATTATTTAAAAACAAAACTTAAAAATATATTTAAACGTACAGTCATCGTTGGCCATACCCAAATACGCCATTGACTTCAATTTATCTTAGTTTCTTTTTTTTTTTTGGGTTTCACGCTTTATCGCGCATATGACGGGGTGCACAAATGGAATATATTTTCACATTTCGTTGTAAGAGCAGCAGGGTGATGAAATGAAAGTATCTAATTAGTAGGAATCGAACTCAAAATTGTTTCATAGGCATATAAATGTACCGATAAAAGTACATCGGCCTCAATACTTATTTATTTCTAGCGGCCTTGCCTGCCTGCCTTGCCTGCTTATTTGCACCCTTAGTGGGGGTGAAATCTAAAAAAACACTAAACACATATTCAATAAAAATTTTTTAACAGTTAGAAATTTATTTTTTTACAATGATCAGTTCGGCGATTTAAACATATTTCCATATAAACTTTCAACCCTTTATTAGAACCCTAAGGGGGTGCATTCCAAAAAACTATAAAACATGTGTTCAATGAAATATTTTTAAGCGTTTTCTTTTTCAAATTTTATTAAAATCGGTGCCGATTTTTTTTTTCATACAAACTTTCAACCACTATTTGATTCCTTCAAGGTTAAAACTTTTCAAAATCCCTGTTTAGTGGATATCCAGATTATGAAAATAAACATCTGTCCAAATTTCACGTTTCCACGCACAGCGGTTAGTCTTAGCTGTCAGTCAGGTACATGCCCTTTTTTATATATAGATAAAGATTCGAAACGAAACAAAATGTTTAGGTGTTAACTGAAATTCCTATAATTTGAAACGTCGACGACTTAAGGCGTCTAACGAAGTGAAATCGAGAAGATGGGTGCGAAAAAAAGTAATTTAAAGTTCCTGAGAAGAATTCACGAAGCGGGGCAATACGGTCGTCGTTGCCTTTACAGACTATTCTGTCCATCTATAGTAAAAGCCTTTTTCTAATATATTAAGATTTTTTTTATAACTTTTCATTTATTATAACATTAAAAGATAGAAAAAAAACATGAGTTGCGTGTCTGACTCTTAAACATTAAAAACGCTTACCAAGGAATCGGTGAAATTTTCGGAATTGTGGACAACAACTGGAAGTACAGCTCATGAAAGTTGACAAACAATGACAAAAAAGTATATACCTGTTATTTGAAATTTATTACAAATTTTATTAAACTACGATTTTACCACACGGAAATAATTAATATTTTCTCTTTAAATACGCTTACTTAAGTATTCATAAAGTAAGTGCGGGCAAAGCCGCGCGGCTGCCGCTAGTTGTTAAACATACAAAACGAACTATTCACAAGTATAAACCTCTCAGCTTAGTATCTATCATCTCATCGCTGCCTTATTAGTACCTATTTGAACGCGTGACATGCTCCTTGTGGTAGCCTATTGTAACGCCAGTTCAGTACTAAAGGTTATCTGAGATGATATCACTTGACCTTCTACTGTTCTATATGTAATGCAATTATAGCCGACAAAGTTTTTTTTCCTTCTAAACACATGCGATAACTGATGGTTGTAGGTTCGATTCTAATATATAATGATAATGTATAAGAAAACATAGTGAAGGGTTCCGCAATTCAAAAAACAACAATTCGATATTGAGTGATAAGTATACATATGTAGTAGCTAATTCTTCTAATATCATAAATTGGAAAGTCTGTGAGGATGGATGTTTGTTCCACTGTCACGCCTAAACTACCGAACGGATTTGGATAAAACTTTACTATTAGTTTAAGCCGCGGTTGGCTCGCTAGTATATTATAACGGTTCACCAGATATGAACAAGATTGATTATGGTTTAAAAAGTAAGTACACACAAATTAAATAAATTTTATCTAAATTTTACATTATAAGAAATCAATCAGCTTCACACTGTATCTCATACGCAGCAAGCTAGATAAAGGGAACTTAGTGTTAAGACACGTCGTTTTAAGTAATATGGAGGAAGATTGATAGAAACGTGATAGGCTTGGGTTCGATCATCACTCGGAGCAATGATTTATTTTCATACTCTGCCATAGCAAGGGGTGTGTTTCAAGTAATAGAACTCAACGCCACGCGTTGCATTGTTACAAGAGCGAGGAAATGAAAATATCAATAAATATTAACAATTATATACAAATAGAATAACCTATAAGAGATATAGTTATTAATCTTCAAGAAAACGGTTCCAATTATAACGGCAACATGAATTTTTACTATCACCCATAACTATAAGTATTAAGTATAATAAGGTCAAAAAGGTTACTTTAATTAATTCCACGGACCTCCTTATCTGGTACGTTAGGCGTAATGGACAATTTGAACAGATTAACTAGTGCCATGCATCGTGGTATGAAAGACGGTGGTTCTTTTAATTTAAAAAATTGTGTTTTTAAGTGGCGGAACTCAACGCCGCGCTTTTGCGTCGACACGGGAGCGAAGAAATGAAATTATTAAATATAGAGATGCTACGAACATAAATAACAAGCGGTTAAGAATTTCGACGTAGCTCGATGAGAACGTACGGCATAGTTGGTCATAGCGCTTGGACGGTTTCCAAAGAGGCGCGGGTTTAAATCGCGCTACGTAATTTTTTTTTACGTTTTCTGAATAAACATTAAATATTATTATAAGTTGCAGAGCCATTGGCGTGCGTATGTAAACGCGGCAGTTTGTGGGTTTGATTCTTGTTCAAAAGAATTCATGACTTTTATTTCCTCGCTCTGGTAAAAATATAAAACATGGCGTCTACTTCTAAAATTGTCACTAGTATTACCACTGGTTCCCCATCTCAATGCAATAGGCGTAATGCTTTAAAAGAACTCCAACTACCGTAGAACATGGTAATCTTGTATTGTAATGTACGTGATAAGATCAGATTAGATTAATTGAATAAGATTACATATAGGTAGACTTAAGGCCATTTGATTCTCAGTAACATCTGATGCCCGTCAACAGGCAATCAAGGCGTGTCATGACAACATGGTGTATAATTTACGTGTGTTTGACATAAATACATAATATTATATGTATATAGATAATGTGTAGCTAAATTTTTATAAGTATTTAATTAATTGAGGTCAGTGGTGTCATAGTGGCACAAGTATGTAACTGTAAACGTGAGCTAAAACGGCTATGGGTTTGATTCCCATTCGAGGAAAATAAATATTTAATATTTTCATTTCCTCGCTTTGGTAACAGGGAAAGCGTCGCTGAGACAGCTCGCAATGCCTTTATAATTCGGTGGAAAGTGGAAACGACAGTGTCTTAAGAACTGATCGTTATCCGTTCTTAAGTGTGTTGAGATATTAGATTCCTAGGTTCCATCTGCCTATCCTGCTGTGTGCGGGATACAGCGTAAAGCTGATTTAATTTTTTTTGATAATGATATTCCCTTAAAAAAATATTCTCACTATAGTAAGAAGAAAAAACGTAATATGAGTCACTCAACACAACGTTTCCACTATTCTACCCAGCGGGGAACAGAGTGCTTAAACTCTAGTTTCCCTCTAGAGAAATATCCTGCTATATACATACTAAAAGATCTAATAAAACAATACATTTCAAATTTTCCAACGTACTTTAATCAAATAGTCTTCTACGAAGTCGGTTCGGTCGCTGCGAGGCTGTAACGAGGGCAGCGTTTTGCAAACCGCGTATATATTAAATTTTAAGTGTCGTTTGTGGCACATTCAGACATTGTGTTACTGGAATGCAGATTTCGTGTAACACGCTGTATATTGTGTTCAGTGTAATGCTGTATATAATATGTAAGTTAAAATTAAATTAAATCAAATTCACTCACTTTTTGCCAAATTTAATATTCATTCCCGGCACTGCTTCTATCGGTCACGTGATATGGTGTATATGGTGATCTTGAGTAGCCTATTCCAACTGTATACGATATTTGTGTTCATTTTGGCTTTTGGACGCCGACTTAATATATTTTTGATAATATTTTTTATTTAAACCCCTTATTATATTCACTGTCACTTCTTTAAGCTATTTATTTTATATACAGTCGATAGATTTGGACGATAGCTAACTACGACGATAGATTAAACTATCTTTGTAACTTCCCCGAATGGATTGGAAATGGATGGATGTTGCTTGTAGTAAATTCTTTGATTCTTTAGCTTCTTTACCTACTTCTTCTTTAGCTTCTTGAGTCATCTTTTGGATTGTAGACATATTCACGTCAAAATTATGCTACATTTGAAAAAAATATTATTTTGGCGTGAATCCAAACACATTTCCCAATTCAGGAAATTAAAATTTAGGGCCATATAGTTGCAACGCTCCCGAAGGATGAATGTGTACTTGGCAAATTTTACTGTATTCATTACCTTGTTTTCCATTTATGTAGAATATTTTCGAACAGTTATAAATAGGGACTGGATTAAATGCAACATAAAAAGCTCGATATATGCGTACAAATATGTATGAAAATAGGCACGAAAACTGCCAGAATTTGCATCATAAAATGATACGTTTTAGGAAAACTTGAAATAAAATTTTAAGTTTCTTCTTTTTTTTTCAAATCAACATTCTATAATAAGCTAAGTATCCATTGATATATTACAAATAGATACAGAAAAATTACAAAATGGTTCGGTAAATGTAAAACGTCCAGTATTGCTCCCCTTTTTTTTCACTATAGAATGATCGCCCCACATATTTTGTCTCTTTTATTTTATTATTTTATATACCTACTAAAATAAAAGTCGCGCGGCTGGTGGTAAAAAAATATTGTCAATGTGTCGGTAATATTGATCATGTGTATATTTTAGAGAACATACGCTAGTAGTGATAAGAATGGCATAAATATACAAATACATAAAATCTCTGTCATTATCAGTTATAAATTCATAATTAAGAAAAATCTAAACACATTTTTGACACCAGAATATAAATAAGGCGAATGTAATGAGCACAAATTCGATATATTTATTAGAAGGCAGTGCAAGGTTCCGTCACCTACCTTCCAATTTAATTACCAGTCCAGCTCGATGGTATTATAATATTGTATAGACAATTACCATACAACGTGACATTAGCGCAGTGAACTGTGCTTAACTGGCACGCTCGAAACGTCACAAATGAAGGACTGAACTGAACTGTGCGTGACTGTTAACACAAAGGTTGTTAGTTCGGTTCCCATTCGTAATTATTCTGTTCCTGTTTTAGCCATACAGCAAAAAAAGAATGGAATGTCGTAATATCTCATTTTTGCTACAACTAACAAATAATTCAAAATTAAAAGTATGTTAATATAAATTTATAACAAACCCACTTACATCTAATCTATGTAATCTCATTACATATAATATTTTTAAACATTTTTTAAAGTGTTATTCCACACTTAGGAAAGACAAATACTTATTTAGAAAACGTATAAAAATTTTGAACGCAGCGGGACTCGAACCCGCGCCTCCTGGAAACCGACCAGGCGCTCTGACCACTAAGCCATGCGTTCTCGCCAAGCCACGTCGAAATTTTTATACGCTTGTTACAACTTATTTAAAAAATTTTTATACGTTTTCTAAATAAGTATTTGTCTTTCCTAAGTGTGGAATAACACTTTAAAAAATGTTTAAAAATATTTAAAAATAGTTTCTCTCTTGCCAAACGATAATTCTAGTAATTATCTTTGGGTAGCGGAAATTTGTAAAAATCTCCCTACAGAGAAGCTAACAACATAAATAAGTTGTAACAAGCGTATAAAAATTTCGACGTGGCTTGGCGAGAACGCATGGCTTAGTGGTCAGAGCGCCTGGTCGGTTTCCAGGAGGCGCGGGTTCGAGTCCCGCTGCGTTCAAAATTTTTATACGTTTTCTAAATAAGTATTTAACTACAATTACGTTAAGATTTTGTATAATAGATAGGTTGTGGGTTCGACGACAATTTAACGGAAACATTAACTATTTTCATTTTTTCACTCTTGTGTCGTGACATAATGCGACGTTGAGTTACGCCACACAATATGCAATGTCTCAAAAATTCGGCGGAAATGAGAAACGGAGTGTCTTAACAATAGCTTCCCTCTTCTCACCCTGCTGTGTGGAATAGAGTATGAAGCTAAAATATTACATGTATTTGTGCATATTTGAACGTAACTTACACAAAAAAAAATGGATTACAGTGAATATAGAAGTGACAATCGTATAGGAAACAAGATCATCTTAATCTGACGTTTGACAGAAGAATAGAGTAATTGCATAAGCCGAAGGAAAAAATACGTTTCCTTATTTATTCCAATATATTATCGTGTTATAATAATAATATTATTAAAGCAATTTCGAATAAAGTAGTTTTATGTTATAAGTATAATTAAATAAATAAATAAATATATTTATTTATTTATTCATCCACATTTTCGTTTTAGCAATTAAAATAGAATTGTAGTCACTATATTTCCTAATTTATATTTTTAAATTATTCTAGTTTCACGCCTTATCCCGCAAATAACAGACCTAGTGCTTAGACACTCCGTTTCCCACTTTTCGCCGATTTTTCGAAGCATTACGTGTTGAGTGGAGGAACTCAGCGTCACGGTTTTGCCTTATTACTAGAGCAAATAAATTAAAATATTAATAAGTAATAATTTATTCCAACTCAGATCATTCCAATTCCACTATTTCTAAACTATTATGTACAAATAAAATAACCTATAAGAGACATAACTATTAATCTTCAAGAAAACGGTTCCAATTATAACGGCAACATGAATTTTTACTATCACCCATAACTATAAGTATTAAGTATAACAAGATCAAAAAGGTTACTTTAATTAATTCCACGGACCTCCTTATCTAGTGCGTTAGGCGTAATGGACAATTTGAACAGATTGACTTGTGCCAAGCGACGTGGGATGAAGATGGTGGTTATTTTAATTCAAAAGGTCACCTAAAAATCAGCTTCACGCTGTATCCCGCACACAGCATCGTAGGCACGAATAAGTTTTTTGGCAGTAACCTGGTATATCTTAGGGCCTTCTTCTTTTCATTTACCCTTCTTCAAGTGATCAATCAATTATATATATTCATCTTTCAAGCTATACTGTATCAGGGTAGGAAGAGGCAGATAAGACACTCCATTTTTATTCCCCGCAAAATTCTGGAGTCATTGTGTGCTCAGTAGCGGACACGAGAGCGAGCAAATAAACATATCAAATATTGTGTCACACGGGTTTGATTCTTATTTAAATAAATTTTTTTATTTCCTCGCCCTTGTAAAAATGTTACCATGACGTTTACTTTCGCCTCTCAACACGAGATGTCTCGAAAATTGGAAGTAAAATGTCATGGAAATAGAATTTTGTCTTAACTCTAGGTTCCCCGTGCTTACCGTTACTGCTAACTACATACGGTACAAGGCGTACAGCAATAAAAACAAAGTCTAACAACTTTGAGCTTTAAATGGTTCTTGTATTGTAATGTACGTGATAAGATCAGATTAGATTAATTGAATAAGATTACGTATAGGTAGACTTAAGGCCATTTGATTCTCAGTAACATCTGATGCCCGTCAACAAGGCGTGAAGGCAATCAAGGCGTGTCATGACAACACGGTGTATAATTTACGTGTGTTTGACATAAATACATTATATTATATGTATATAGATAATGTGTAGCTAAATTTTTATAAGTATTTAATTAATTAAGGTTGATGTTGGCGCAGGGGCATAAGAGTGTGATTGCAAACGTGACACGTTGCGAGTTCGATTCCCGCTGGAGGAAATGAAATATTAGATAATTTTCAAATCTTCGTTCTGATGTCTAGGCAAAGCGTAGCGTTGAGTTCCGCTACGCAATGCCTCCAGAATTTGGCGGAAAATGGAGAACGTAGTGTCTTAACACTAGGATCTCTCTGTCAACCCTTCTATATGCAGGATCAGTACCCTGGAATACGTTAAAACAATGGCAAAGAGAACATAATATGTTAAAGGAATTAGCTTTAACATATTACGTTCTCTGGTAAGAGGAAAAAGCGTAGTGATGAGTTACTCAACACAACGTGTCCGCCACTTAACACGGCGGAGAACGGAGTGTTTTAACATTATTTTACCACTATGTAGGTATGATATCGAAAAAATAATACTTAAACAACACCCTGCTAGAATACAACATTAACCTACTAAAAGAACCAATAAAACAATACATTTCAAATTTTCCAACGTACTTTAATCAAATAGTCTTGTACGGAGCCTGTTCGGTCGCTGCGAGGCTGTAACGAGGGCAGCGTTTTGCAAACCGCGTATATATTAAATTTTAAGTGTCGTTTGTGGCACATTCAGACATTGTGTTACTGGAATGCAGATTTCGTGTAACACGCTGTATATTGTGTTCGGTGTAATGCTGTATATAATATGTAAGTTAAAATTAAATTACATCAAATCAGCTTCACGCTGTATGCCGCATATAGCAGGTTAGGCAGCGGGAACCTAGTATTAAGACACTCCGTTCCCCACATTCTGCCGAATTTAAGATGTAAGTATGAATTGTCATGTGTGGCTTTAGATATAGAGATTGCTTTTATGCGCATATAACGGTAGGCAGTGAGAACTCAGTGTGTAGACTCTCCGTTTCCCACTTTCCTAATCCTACCTAGGCTAATTTCCGGGATGTTGTGTATCTGTGACACGATATCTGCATGGTAGGCAAATAAATCCTAGTATTAAGACACTTGTTAGCCACATATTGCCCAATATTTGAGACACTGAGTGGCTGAACTCAACGCCGCGTTTTTTTTCTTGTTACCAGAGTGAAGAACTGAAAGAACGAATCGAATCCAACACCTTGTGCCACTGAGCTACAACGGCCTCAGATATATTTAAATACGACTTTAATAAATACATCGAGTCGGTATCGAACTTACAACTATTGTTCGTACTGTTAAACTTTCCCAGGAATTTCTTTGTGATTGTCACTAATACAAAAGTACAGCACACATTTTATTGCATGTGAAGTGAAAATTTTACTTCTTCTTGTTAATAAAATACAAAAGCAACAGCTTTTCTCTACGTTTACTGCATATTAACTACAAGAATACTTCATTTTTGTTATTATTCAGAAACACACGTTGCTTACAAAGTAAAAAAAAGCTCTTCATTCTGGTGTGTATTTTGTAATTAAATAAAAAAAATATATTAAAATGTAAAAAATATATTACGTACTATTTTTTGATCAGATCATCATATGTAGGGATATATATAGTGATGTTATCATCACATAAATTCGGTGATGATATGATGATGATTATCGTGGTGATACTTCCAAACGATTTCAATTATGACGATTTTAACTAAGTACTATTTGTACTGTATTCAGTTCTATAGCTAGTGTCTAGAGATATAAAATATAAATAATGTATTTCCTCAAATGAGAATCGAACCAACAACCACCGCGCCTACAGTAAAATAATATCTCTTCATTATATTATGTTCCTTCTTATGTATATATTTTACAAAGTATCAAGTAACTCAATTAAAAAGTTGCACACTTTGTTAAGAATTAATGCAACTTAAGTTCTTAAAGTTTACTCTTGGCTTTAAGATCACGAAAAGTAGTTACGGAGTTAAGTAGAAAATCTGTAATCACTATACAATAAGAATGGTTCAAAGACTTAAAGTTTTATATATTTCCATTTAAGTAATATAAATATATTTTTTTAAGTTAGTTACAGGATTTGAATCTGGGCTTTGCTTGGCAAAATTAGATCCTAGAGCTTCGAAATAACCTAGATACACATATCTCTACTTTATACAGTTGTAAATCTTTAATAAAGTTATTATGATTTAGTGTTAAACAGCGCTTGATTGTAAGCACAATGGTTGTGGTTTCCATCCCCACTGAGGGGGAAACATTTTAATATGGACACAAAGTGAAGATTTATAGATATGCCACAAGAAATATTCAACCTCAAAAGTAAAAAACCTGAAAAGACTTTATATTATGTTAAATATGAAAAAAACATTATTTTGGCGTGAATCCAAATACATCTCCCAGTGCAGGGAATTAAAATTTAGGGCCAAATATTGTTGCAACGCTCCCGGAGGATCAATGTTTACATAGCAAATTTAAATTCGTTCATTACTTTGTTTTCCACTTGTGTAGAATACTTTTGAACAAAAATAAATACTGGATTATATACAATATGAAAAGCTGGATATGTGCATGCAAATATGTACGAAATTTCTATAAAATATACAAAATTAACTAATAAGTTTGGGAACAAAGGAAATAGAAAAATAAGTTTGATATTTGTTACCAATTTAACATTTTATAATTATCTAAGTATCATACATATGGTTACTTTCGGTGTTCCCCAAGGATCAATACTCGGGCCCCTATTATTCTTAATATATATTAATAATATCAGTGAATTGTCAATTCATGGTGAACTTACACTCTATGCAGATGACACGAGTATTTTTTACTTTGGGCACTCCTTACAAGATATTTCGAAACACGCCCAACAAGATCTTAATACATTAAACAGATGGTTTCAAAGTAATCTGTTAACAATAAATATACAAAAAACTCACTATATAATATTTAAGGCTAAAAATAAAAAAATAAAAATGCTTACCCCACTTTCTATAAATAACATAGAAATCAAGAAAACTAATACAGAAAAATATTTGGGTCTAACCTTGGACAGTGACTTGACATGGACAGTGCATGTGGAAAATATCAAATCTAAATTATCGTCCCTACTTGGCTCGTTGCGTGGTATCTTTCGTTGTCTGCCTCGTAGTGTGTGCTATACCATATATTACTCACTAGTTCAGTCAAATCTAACTTATCTTGTAGAAATATGGGGAGCTGCATCTAAAACTAACTTAAAATCTTTGCAAATTATTCAAAATAAAATAATAAAACTCCTTTTCCATTTTAAGCCATTAACATCTACAAATAAACTATATAAAGAAACTAAAATTTTAAATATTCATCAACTATATCAATATAATACATGTATTCTTATTCGTAACATTTTACAAAACAACTTACAGTCAGCGTTATCTTTTCTTACAAACGAACAAAAAGGAAATAGACCACTTAGAAGTGCAAATAATTTATACTTACCAAAAACAAGAACCAATTATGGCAAAAAATCTATTATTTATGAAGGAGCACAAATTTATAATAAATTACCTCATGATATAAAAACATCTAAAAATTTTTATAATTTTAAAACTAAATTAAAAGAATATCTTATAAAAAAAAATAAAATAGAATCCGAAACTAAACTTTTTTAAATGTGGGTTGACTTCACTTTATCAAAACTAATATTTCTATTTTTATATAATTATTTCAATATACCCACTCTTTAACTTACATATGTGTATACTGTTTATTGAATATTCGATATTGTTTTCTCTGTGTTTTTACTATATTTGCTGATTCCGACGCTCACATTTAATAATATGTACCTATTTAAGTTAAGTAATTTTGTGTTTCTCTTTAAGTGAAATGTAATTTCTTTTGAGAAATAAATAAACTCTTTAACCACAAGTATCAGTGAGTAGTATTTAATATTTTGGTAAACGTAAACAATCCAGTATCGTTCCAAATGATCATTAATAAGAATGTCGCTTTAAAAATTCCAATATTTTTATGACTGGAGAATTCCTGCAAATATTTTGTCTCTTTTATTTTATTATCATAGGTACCTAATAAAACAGAAGTTGCGAAAATATGCTATTCGGGATGAGAATGGCTTAAACATACAAATATGTAAATACATAAAATCCTGTCTCTAGTTATAAATATAATATAATATTATAAAAAACTAGAATTATACAAATAAAATGAGCACAAATTCGATATATTTATTAGAAGGCAGTGCAAGGTTCCATCAGCTATCTTCCAATTTAATTACCAGTCCAGCTCGATGGTATCATAATATTGTATAGTCAATTACCATACAACGTGACATTAGCGCAATGAATTGTGCTTAACTGGCACTCTCGAAACGTCACAAATGAAGGACTGAACTGAACTGTGCGTGACTGTTAACGCAAAGGTTGTTAATTCGATTCCCATTCGTAATTTTAGCCATTTAACATGCGATGTCTCTGTAGCAAATAAAAACTTTAATTTAAGTATCGTAATATCACTTATTTACAACAATCAACAAATAATACAATAACAAAAACGAAGCTAATATAAAGTTTCAACAAAACCTACTTTTCCTTCCTTTCCACCTGAACTTTCTATCCAATCTAGTAAAAAGAACGAAAAGCAAAATGGCCTAACTAGAAAAGGTCTAACATGTAAATACCACCGTTGGCGTTGAATAAAGAAAATGGAAACATATGAACTATTTCTATCCCAACAAAGCGCTTGGCAGCGGGCCAGTACGGCGAGTAATTAAAACGACAGGTGTTAAAGTTTTTGCATAGGAAATTATGCTAGCTTCACTTTATAGAATATGGTGCACGGTTAGTTAGAGGGATTGTGGATGCGTCTACGTTTATGGTGAAAACGTGAGTAAAATTGTGCATAAAAGATGGATAAAGATAATAAAGATATCCTTTCCTACTAGTATTTTAAATTTGAGGCCGTCGTGCCACAGTGGTACAAGTGACTTTAACGTGACGGTTGTGGGTTTGACCCACACTCGAGGGAATGAATTATTATTTTAGTTTATTCGCTGTGGTACCAAGGTAAAAGCGCGGTTTTGAGTTTCCATTCAACATGCAATGCCTTGAAAATTCGGCGGTACAGAATGTTTTTACACCAAGTACTCTCTGTCTGCCCTGCTATAAACGGGATACAGCGTGAAGTTGAAAAAAAAAATTACATGAAAGATTGTGTTAGATTTTTGTTCAATTTTCACGCAAAATCTACAAAACGGATTAACATGTAATTTTACAATTATATGACTTATATAATATTTTAAATATACAAATAAAAATGAAATTAGACAATTTTTTCAAAATTGTGAAATTAAACGCCGCAAAAGTAACAATTGGAAATACTATAAACTGAAATTATTAGACTGTGGGAGTTTTGAACTCTTACAATGTTATTTGATATTCTTCAAATTATTTCCTTTTTTATTGGCATCTCACAGCTAACTCAATTCATACCACAACATGTATGTATATGGTATCACTACACGGTTATCGGAAAACGCACAGTTCTTTTTTTTTTTAATTCTTTATTGCACAAAATTTAAAACATAAAAAAAATATTTTCACCAACCTACCTAGTAATGTGGGAGAAAATTGTGTGGGTGTGCAGATTTTTTCTTCTATAGATATCTATTTTATATCTTAACCTAAAAAAATATCAATGTATGTATTAATATACGTAATAGTTGTGAAATATATGACTTTACTTCAGCTTCACGCTGTATCCCGCACACAGCGAGGTAGACAGAGGGAACCTAATGTCAAGACACCTCGTTCCCCACTTTAAACGCGATGGATACATGTATTTTAATTGGCGCTTTAGAGAATATTTATATTTTGATATATTTTTTTTTATCTAGAAGAACTAGGACGCAAAATATTAATATGATGAATTGGAAGGAGACTAGGACTTCAAAGGAACATTTCTTATATAACAAGCTTATGATTTATAAAGAGGACAAAATATATCCAAGTATCCAACCATTATAAGAAAATATATCCAACCATTATATGAACATCACGATCGTCGCCAATAAGCACGTATACTGAGCTTTCGCACGAGTTATCGCTAAAAGCCAATTATACTCTTATACTGGGAATCCTATATAGAATTTGTAATACAAATGTATATACATTTTCATGACAAATTACTTAAAAGACACAGATTCCTTAATTCTTAACCCTTAAACCTACTAATACTAATATTATTAATCTTCTCCTGAGACCAGTCGTGACGCATGGGCACAGGCGTGTAAGCGCAAAAAGAAGAAGAAGAGAAGATGAAGAGAGATTGTGGGTTCAATTCTCACTTATAGTAAAGATATGAAGAAAATTAAATCTATTCTAATATTAAGATATTAAAGCAAAAGAGCTGGATTTAATTTTTCTTTTTGATGTATGAAAGTAACATTTCTCAGGAGTGCTATAGGCATTATATTACGGTGTAAGTCTTGGTTAGCCTTAAATGACGACATAGCATTAAAAGTGGATGTCATCGAATTACTTTAGCCGCGACTTCTCCCTCCCGATTCTCTTAAAAAATGTCGTATTTTTCAAATAGCGTCCCAAACGATTAAAGTTACGATTTATTAAGTGTCAAACAATATTATAGATAACCATACTAAAATAACAAAAAAATTCACCTTTTTCATTAATACACTTTGCTGACATTATATAAAAAGTGGGCGAAGTGGCGTAGGAGTATAAAAATTAAAATATATTTTTCACGCTGTATCTCGCATATAGCATAGTAGGCACAGAGAATCTCATCTTAAGACTACGTTCTCTGATCACTGCCGAATAATCAAGACATTGCGTTTAGAGCGGCGGAACTCAACGCCGCGCTTTACCAGACCGAGAAAACATTAAATATTCCCCGAGCGAGACCTAACCCTGACGGAATGCCTGTGCCAACGCCCGTTTGATTCCGTTATTTTTTTCAAATTTGATTAAATTTATTGAAGCAGTAGCCATAAGATATTATTAAACTATTATTGCACAAAACATATAATAATAATAATAAGTAATGGCAAATACCATTTCATGTAAACACCAGCTGTTGTAACCAAAAATTATTGATGAAATTAATCATCCAAATCCCTAAACACTAACCAGGTGTGTGTTACTAATTATTCGCTACAAATATATTTATTAACAGTTACCGCTATATAAATAACCAGTTTCCGTACGTACGTACGACCTTTCGAGAGAAAAACGGAGAAGGCAGTGTCTTGACACTAGTTGAGTTCTCTTCTCTCTTGACACTAGCAGTATATGCATACTGCTATCAACAGGATATTCAGTAAAACCGACAAAACACAGTTATAAATGGAAAAGAGCAATTCTATTTCGTGTAAAAATAAAAAAAATAGTTCAAATATATATATTTTTAAATTTTACTTCAAATATAATTGGAGTATATAATCTAGAGTTTAAATAAACTTTATTCCAGAGAGAGAGAGAGAGAGAGAGAGAGAGAGCTCAAATTACTGTGTCAATTATCCGCTATTTCTAAATAAGAAAATAAATAACTCGAAAATATAAAAAAAATATTTTTCAAACTTATCATTAATAAAATTAGCAAACATTTAAAATTTAAATACCCTACCTTGTCAAGTTAAGATGAATGTTCTCAAATTGGGCTATTAAGTGGTCGAAAAAAATGTGCTTCGGTAGTTAAGGCAATCAATTTACATTTCAAATTGGTACGAAATCGATGTTTGATTTATAGAGGGTCTCGATCATATAATAATTGTTATTGTGATATATTTATATCCTTACAGAATTTTGTTATACGCCCGCGGCATCTGTTCTTAACTTCTAGGGTTCCATGTCTTTTTTTTGTTTATACTGTGTTCCACACGCCCAAGGGTATAGATGAATGAAAATAATGAAATTTCCTCGAGCAGGAATGGAATCCACATCCACCTGATGCCGTCTTTTTACACTCCTCATATTTTTTATTGGTCTGTTGAGTACTCATTTATATATCACATTTTTTGCTAAATTGCAAACTAACGAAAACATGAAAAATACATTCATTGATTGTAAATATGACATTTTGCGTGCATAAATAGATATATCAACAATTAAATTAAATTAGCTTCACGATGTATCCGCACACAGAAGGGTAGGCAGAGAAAATCTAGTGTTAAGGCACTCCGTTCCCCACTTACTGCCGATTCCTGAAGGCATTGGTCAACGCTGCGCTTTGCCTCGAAACCAAAGAGAAGAAACCGAAATATAAATTTAAGTAAATATTTCATCTCCTTGAGTGGGGATCGAACCCACAACCAGTTGGTTCTACAGCCACACTTTTTGCTGCTGCGCCACGACTTTGCCACGTGTTTGTATCTGTATATATGAAACTCTTCCGTTATACAGTAAATGACATGTAACGCAGATTCTAGAGAAAATAGAACTACTGGAATGGACTTACTGTTGAAATTTAGCTTCAAGGAAGTGTAAGGGAGCAAAGAGAGAGATTTTCTTGAAATTCCTCGAGGTATAACGGGGACGGGATATCCATATCATATTCATTTTACATCTCAAAGTCCATGTAAACAAAGTTGCTGGCGACGACTAGTTACGTATAAAGTAAAACGAAAACTGTGCATTCGTCTCTCATATTTTAATTTGTACCGAGCCTACTGTAATCTACTTCACTTCTATCCCACCACCAATGTATGTGGTGTTGGAAACCACTTTTATTCGGCGTTGAGTTCCGCCACATAGCACGTTATGCCTTCAGATTTTGGCGGAAACTGGGAAACAGAGTGTCTTAACACTAGGTTTTATCTGCCTACCCTGCTGTGAGCGAGACACACCATGAAGCTTAAAAAAATATTCCCTGCAAAATTTATAGGCGTAATATCTACAATATTCATGAAATAAAATATTAGGCAGCCAAATTGGAAATCAAAGTTAAAGATAAATGAGGGATGATTATGAAGTATGTAATACTTACTTAAAAGAAAAATATATATATTTCTTCAACTCTAAAAATTTTCCAACATGTAGTATTTTAGCTTTGGATTTAAAGAGAATACAATTCTATAACTAATTTATTACGATGGAGGAGTTGTGGAATTTTCCTTATAACTGTAATAAATTCTTATATATTTTTTTAAACTTTGACATTTTATCTAGGTCTATATCAGGATAAGAATATATATAAAGAACTCAGTGTTACGACTTAAAACATCCCACTCTCCACTCACTCTCTATTCTTCGGAATCCAAGACATTACGTGTCAAGAGTGGCAGAAGTTAAAGCCACAGTTTAACTATAAAAGTAATTCAATCATCCAAGTTGGTTTCAAGCGTTTAACCAGCAGGTAACAACCAGAAGATATTTAAATACCATCCCCATCAAATATGGAACATTCACACACGTGCCCTAAAACTGTGTAATGTCCTACCTAAGACATGGGTGTCTTCAGAAAACGTGTCCATCTCCACTTTAAAAGCCGGCAACACCTTGGTTCATCTGGTGTTACACGGAGTTGTGAACCGCGGTGATTACTTACTATAAGGTGACCTGTATGTTCATTCCTCTTTTCTGTTCCATAAAAAAAAAATATTCATAAAGACAGGACAATCTACTAGTTTAGAATACCAGACGAGCGAACTAATATAATTTTTCGATGACATTTCATTTAAGACGCTTTATTGCCCACCGAGTGTTTAAATCACAAAATTTATTCATTTAACTTTAGCTCGTAATTAAAATGCTGTAAACTCTATCATTAACCTCTATACTAATATTTATTGGTTATCTATGCGATGATGGTTTATTTTTATTGGTTTTTTTTATTTTTATTTAATAGTAAACTTTATTTATTAGGCAATCGTTTGGGAATATATTTTATCTGTGTCTATTAGTTAATTAATGGATACAACGTAAATATTTATTATTTTTTCAAATGGATAGAGTTTTAAAATGTTAATAATAAGAAATATTTGTAAATTTTATTTAGCTTCACGCTGTATTTCCCGTGTAGTCTATCTAGTAGGTAGAAAGAATCAATTTCATTGATACTTTTCATTGACTCTTTTCCCAAATTTGTGCCATTTTTTTAAACGTTGAGTATTAAATGGCGGAACTCAACACCGCGCTTTGACATCTAAAGTAAAAGAATGAAAATAAATTAAGTTAATTAACTTAAGTATAATAAAGCACTTCCTAGGGAGGAGATTAAAAGTAATAAAATATATTTAAAAACATATACATAGACATAAGGCCGTTGTGGTGCACGGGCATTTGAAACGTGTCGGTTATGGGTTCGATTCCCACTCGGCGGAGTGAAATATTTAAATGGTCTTGTTGTAGTAACGGGACAGCGCACAGTCTTCCGTTCTACCACTACACGCGATGTCTCTAGAATTTAGCGGAAAATGGAGTATGGCAATGTCTTTCTGGGGAACGGAGAGTCTTAATAATAGGTTCCCAGTTCCCTGTGCCTACCTTGCTATTTTCTACCCATTTATACATACACATTTCAGCAGTTAGTGAGAATATAGACTCTGCCAATATGCCAACAAGAAACGAATGAATGCTAACGGATACTTTAAATAAACATAAAATCCTAGAATACAATCTGGAGTTAAGCTCGAAAAGCTATTTTAAATATAACATCGCGGAACGATCTAAACATTTCAGTTATCCAGACAAGTTAATTTTACAACAAAAATAACTAATTTTAGTTACATTAGAACAATCAACAACTAAAATTATTGTGTTATGTTTCAGCCAAATTGTTAATAGATTAAATAGCAAATAAATTAAATTAGCTTCACGCTTTATCCCGCACACAGCAGGGTAGACAGAGAAATATTCGGTATGCCCATTTACGTCACTCTGGTGTCAAGGCAAAGCGCGGCGTTGAGTTCCGCCATTCAACACTCAATGCCTCCAGTTGGCAGAAAATTGGGGACGGAGTCATAATTAAGTATATAGGTACTTCACAAATCCACACAGCTTATATGCGAAACTTACATATCTTATATAGCAATCTGGTAGCAGTTGAGGCCAGTTGTGGCGCAGCGGCACAAAGTGTGACTGTAAAACCGACTGGTAGTGGGTTCGATCCCCACTCGAGGAGATGAAATATTTACTTAAATTTATATTTCCATTTCTTCGCTCTGGTGTCGAGGTAAAGCGCGGCGTTTAGTTCTGCCACTCAACACGCAATGCCTCCAGAATTCGGCAGAAAGTGGGGAGCGGAGTGTCTTATAACACGAGGTTCCCTTTACCTACCCTGCTGTGTGCGGGATACAGCGTGAAGCTGATATTATATATCTTTAAAAAGAAATACATAATAAAACTACAATATATTCTTCAACTATCATCAAACAAGCACCTCTAAGCTTAAATCTACACTAAATTAACTTATATCAAATCAAAATTACTAATACCGACGGTACACTGTAACGGTTCGATACCTCGCTTTAAAGCAACTACGTTAATAGCGTTAACACCAATTAGTTCACGCACATTCACGCTATTCGCCTCCCCGCCTTTGATATCTTGGATATGGAAAGGTTAACGTGAAAACTTTATAATTTGCAACTTGAGGAAATAAGGGAATGTATTATGTATGTAAGGTAGTGAGGCAAAAGCCCGGCGTTGAGTTCCGTCGCTCAATACGCAATGCTTCGAAAAATTTGTGGGGGGGAACGGAGTGTTTTAACACTAGGTTTCCTCTGCTCACACTTAGCCTCTGTAAGTGGGATACAGCGTGAAGCTGTTAAGGAAGCAGGTATAGAGTAGGGTAAAGGGAACCTAGTGTTAAGACAGTTTATACAGATAAAAAATATATGTGTTTTAGTATCGTGTAAATAGGCATACGCACCTAGAAAAACAAGGTTATTTTGAAATAGCAGATAGATCCTTCAATTCTATGTATAGTTTAAAATCATCAAAACAATGTGTGCTAAGTGGCGTAACTCAACACCGTGCGTTGTCTATTCAGAGCAAAGATCCCACATCCTGATCTCAATCGATGCGTTCAGAAGCTGGGCCACTGCGCCACGACGGCCTCATATGCCTAACAGTATCAAAATGACTGTTCTAAAACCTACAAATTCAAGTAAATATAAATTATAATCTGGATGCCACATATGTACGGTCGTAAAAATTTTGACATCGCGAATGATTTAACGTTTCGGGTTATCTTGTACCGCATTAAATTTTGAGCAAAACGTTATTTTCTCGTGTTACAAATGTAACATGCTAAATAAATTACATTATGTATTGAAATATAAATTGTGATTTTATATAGCAGTTGGGAAATATGGAATACTTTCCAGAATGTATCAGATTCTTCAACAATATTTTTGAGTAAAAATTTGTAAAAGATGCATTTTGTTGCTCAAATTTTTCTTACAAACCAGAGATTTGTAACTATGGAAGTTATTAGTATAATAACGATGTATAAGTGCATTTCCTAAAAAAATATCGATTATTTTAGTATTTTAGTTGTATATTTATTTTTTGCTATGCACGAAATAAACCGCAATTCAAATCTTTTGCGATTTTATTTGATTTTGCTAACCGAAAATTTCGTATTAGAAAAAAATAGTTATTTCATATTTACATAAGAAGATTAGATAACAGAATCCAGACACATATTTTAAAATAGTTTGTTTGTGTTATGAGCACCTATAAAATTATGAGCACATGAAAAAACACGATTATTTTAAAATTACTTCAACAAAATAAACAAAGCTCAGCGTAGAGTTTCGCCACTCATCACACAATATTACGAAAAGTGAGTAACGTAGAGTATTAACACTAAGTTCCCCCATCTGTCCTGCTATACATGAGATACACGCGTGAACCAATTTTTTTTCCTTTCTTCTCTTCGTCGTCCTCATTTAATCCCACTTCCAACCATAATGTCAATTAGTAAGATATATAGCGTTTTGTAAAGCATAACGTTGCATAATACCCGCATCTACATAACGATGTTATGTATGAGGAAAAAAGACAATGTCGGGCTGAAAACTGCATATTACACTTGCATTTTGAATTTCTTATTGTGAATATTATTTATGTTGCCATTATAGTACAGGGGGATAGTATTTGAATTTAAACACGATTGTACTAGGTTCGAGTCCCACTCGGAAAAAAATAATTATTTTCATCTTCCCGTCCTGGTTTTGTATTGTTGATTTCTGCCATGTAACACTCAATGCGGAATGCGAGATAAAATGCGTGTGGCTGAAAAAATACGATTTTATTGCTTGTTTTAATTTTATTAAAGTATTCATTAGGGATTATATTATTTTTAAATATTATTTAAGTAGAATTGGTTGATTACTTATTTCAATTTGATTTTATTTGAATTTGTTACGGATTCAAGCGTTTTACTCACGTAAATACCAATCCCACTGGAATTTCGGGATAAAAGTGGTCTATGTATTGATGCATAACCCACCCATACTACCACTAAGTCATATGCGACTTTTTATAATTATTGCTCTGTGAAAACCCCATAAAAATCAGTTCAGCTGTTTAGACGTCTGTCTGTTTGTCTTTCTGCTCGTACGTTTAAATTGCTTGTTTGTGTTTTAATATCGTATTTAGTATCATATGTTAAAGTTACATTATGTCATTAAGACTTTTTACTCTTATTACCTACTCTGCTAGGTAGATGAAATAAAATCATCAGCAACTTTTCGTAATGCGTTTTCTTATTGAGGAGTAGACCGACGTGGTACAGCAGAAATGAATTTGACTTTAAGTGCGACCGTTGTGGGTTCCATTTCCACTCGGCGGAGTGAACTATTTTCATTTGGTCACTCTCGCGAGCGACCTATTCTATTGACCTATCTATTTTTTTATTTCAAACAGACACAATTAACACAATAACCAATACACATGTAGATTTTCCGTAACTTCCTTTTACTAAAATTTTCCTTCTTTCAATAGAAATCTTCAAGATGCCCATAATATATATAATTATCTCCATTTTTTAATTTACGACGCCGTATTTCATACAACGATACTATCATAAAGAGTCTGAGGAAGACGTTATTTAAATTTCATTTTACCAAATGGTCCTCTCGACCATTAAAATAAATTAATGAGGTGACTAAAAAGATGACGTTTAAATTTAAAATTGTTCTTTTACAGTTTTATTAGATACTTAACCCGTTGTTGCTGATGGGGGTCGTTTTTAACTATTCGGTATATCTTATTTTTAGTATAATTTTTTTCACTTTGGAATTCGCTGTGGATTGATGAAACATAGTGGCAAGATGCTTTGTTTTCTTTTTCCATTAATGTTTTCTATGTTCTAGTGAACTTATGAGATTTAAAGTATAACATATATTTTTTTTTAAATATTATGAGATATGCAGAGAAAAGTATGAACGTATGATTTATATCAATATATAACAAATAAAGATTGTTTGATTTCCAATTGAGCAAAATATTGTCAGCCCTAGTAACATCTACAGCGTAACTTGACTTGGAAAAGTAAAAAAAAAAATATTTAAATAAAAAAAATGTAAAAAAAGCAAAAATATTTCTAGTTTCCTGTATATTGATTTTTAATCATGAACTCATATGATACCATCATAGCGTGTTGAATGATTATATGATGGTAAAAAACAAATTCAGTCGTGGCGCAGTGGCACAAAGTGAGACTGTAAAACCGACTGGTTGTGGGTTCGATCCCCATTCGAGGAGATGAAATATTTACTTAAATGTATATTTCCATTTCTTTGCTCTGGTGACGAGGCAAGCGCGGCGTTGAGTTCTGCCACTCAACACGCAATGCCTCCAAAATTAGGCAGAACGTGGGGAATGAAGTGTCTTAACACTAAACCTAGTGTAGGTCCCTAGGTAGGGAACCCCTACCCTGCTGTGTGCGGGATACAGCGTGAAGGTAATTTAGTGTTTTTTTAAAAAACAAATAAAAAATAAACACAGATCTTAGGAAAAAAAACGTATAAAATGTAGTGAACAGAATAAATTTCACGTTTCAACTTACATACTTTTACCAAAAAATCTTTAATACTTTACAAAAATGAAATGAACAGGAAACTAAATCATTTTTAGGAATCATTTGTTTTTTTTTATTAATTATTTATTTCTTTTTATTAATTAAATTTTGGTTGCGTATATGTGTTTGATAATTTCAAAAACATTAATTACAAAAAAAAAACCATATGCAGATTAGCTTAGATGGAGGATCTGATTAAACTAAAACTAGATGGTTGTTGATTTACAATCGGGGTAATGAAATTTTGTTAACTTTTTCTTGTTGAAATGTCAAAGTTTTAAGTTGGAATTAGTTCCAAAAAAGTAAAATATAGATGTAAAACAAAACAAAAACGCTGTAAGCAAAGTTTTTGTCAAAATTTGCTAAATTTGCTATATTCCATTTTACCTGTCCTCATGAATGCCGAAATGTGATATACTCATATATACATTCATAAAAAAGTATTTTCTGGCACCAAACCGTCGATTGCCGATTGGTGTTTTTCCCTTTAACAGTACGGTATAATTGACAGAGGCAGCCATTTCAATTTGCTGGCTAAACTTTTTGCTTTTTTCACTTCTTTTTGCGAAGTAAATTGAAATGTAATAACTGAAAAAGCATTTTATGAAGTGCATGGAGGTTATAAACATGCTTTTATGTTTTGTTTATTACATACTGAAATGACGGGTTAAATAAACGTTCAATTACTTAATGAATTCGTGACCTGTCCTGGCGCAGGGTCCCAAGAGTGCGACTTTAAGCGTGACAGATTGTGGGTTCGATTCCTAATTGAGGTAATGAAATAATTAAATTCCCAATCCCTTGTTTTGATAATGAGGCTAAACGCTGTGATGAGTTCCGCCACTCAACATACAATGCGTCCAGAACTTAGCGGAACGTGGGGCACGGAGTGTCTTAACACTAGGTTCCCTTTGCCTACCCTGCATGATATAATTTTTTTTATAAATAAATACAAATAAATAAAAAGTTTTAACTTTAATTCATGTTTTTAAAACCCATACAATATATTTTGTTTCTCTTTTAAGCATACCGCCATTGAGACCCAGACGGGGTAATCGGGACAGTCGCAGCCGCTTCGATTTGTACAGCGTTATTGCTTTTTTGTGGTTACGAATAACCGGATGCGGATATGTGACATTTTAAAAGTAAAACTCTGCCAAAAAATCGCATAAAAAAACGAATTCCACCGAACATATACTACTTTTGTGTAATATGTTGTTTATTTTTACAGATGTTCTGCATATTGTATTTGTAGAAAAATCTATCTCGCCGCAATGGCGCAGTGTTGTAAGCGCGACGGTCGTAGTTTCCAATATTAGATGGACAAATAAAGCATTTCATTTTCTCGCTCTCTTAACACGACTAACACCGCGGTGACTGTCGCCATCTAAGTCAATTCGACAGTGTCTCGAAAATTGATTAGAAAGTAGGGGACGAAATGTCTTAAAATGGACTGCCCTGCTATAAGCAAGATACAGCGTATAGATGAAAATATTTTTATCATTGCGGAATGTAAAATGAAATTGGCAAATATAATATTTTCAAGCGATTTAATGTTTCGTCTCGGCGGTATAAATTAATATGAGATAATTTATGACGCAGTCTGTCACAGTTGCTCCAAATAACTGTGATTAAACTTAATAAGGTTAATGTTTAACCGTTAAAGTTAAGTAGTATGGAAATTGGTACAAAATAGTACGAGGATTTATTTATTTTAATGCATTTTTTATTATAATTAGAACCCTGGTTGTTTCCGCATTGCATGGTTGGAACTTAGCTTAGGACACCCTATTCTTTACATTTAACCCGAATTCGAGTTTAATTAGCGGATGCTGCCAAACCAAGGCTTCATAGGCGCAAGGGCGAAAGTCCTATTTATATTATAAATAAATATATTTTTGCTTTCTAGAAACCGTATAAAAATTTGAACGTAGCGGAATTTGAACCCGCGTCTCTTGGAAGCTGTTCACGCGCTTTGACCACTAAGCCATAAGTTATAATCAAGCTACGTCAATATTCTTATATGGTTGTTACAATCCCGGGGGATCAAATCCCACTAGATTTAAATTTTTATACATTTTCGAAAAAATATTCTTAATTTCCTAAGTGTGGAACACCACTTCTTTAATCTTCTTTTCTTTTCTTCTAATCTTTTCTTCTAATTTGAATTGGTTAACAAATTGTGCCTCCCCTTATTCAAGATATGAATCCATGATCTCAAAAGCTAGCATATTACTCAATTACAGAACAAACCTATATCAGATCCCTTTATTTGTCAATGGTAAATTCCTATATAAGGATCTATGGTATAATCGGCTTTACCAACATTGTTATTGATGTTAGTCAATCAGTTCTCCTTTTAGAATTGGTACAGGACGCTTTAGAAACCGCCCATAACAATGTACTTGTAATAGACATATAGTGACATATATAAATTCCATTTCTTCGTACTGGTGTCGAGGCAAAGCGCGGCGTTGAGTTCCGCCAATCAACACGTAATGTATCCAAAATTCAGCGAAAAGTCTGCGTACCCTGCTGTGTGCGGGATATAGCATGAAGCTGACATCGCAGGGAAGTAGTAGCAGAGTTATGTTTAATTTACAATTATTTTTGCTAACGTACCCTTTTATTGGGCATTCTTGGCAACAATTTTCATTTAAACTACGAACTCTTTGTGATAAAAACAAATGCAGTGTTTAGTTTCTCCACTAATAAAGCATGAAAGTAGGAACAATAGCACATATGTGTGTATATATATCGTGCCAGTAGGAAGAAAACAATAATAATAATCTCTCAGATTAGATATCAGATAAGTTGAGAAGAAACAAGGATTGTTTTGTCTTTTATATAACCATTTTCTGGTGCATATTTGGAGAGAAATTTAATTTTACTTTGATCAAGGATTTATTTGTCAGTCTGTTGTTAACTCATCATCAGGAATCATAGGAGTCGTGAAGGGGCTTTATTAGAATGTTTATGTTTTCGTGGTCGTTTGTTTAGCCTTAAATAAACAGTTTGTTTATAGTATATGTATGGGGATTATCAAATCAGCTTCAAAGTTTTCAATTTTCCGTTTCTCCTCTTGTATGGAGTACACAAAAGGAATCTAGGGCTAAGTTACTCAGTTCCTAAGTTCATAAGAAACAAGGTTTGTTTTGTCTTTTATAAAAGCATTTAACCTATGAATTCGTCCATATTTGGAAAGGAATTTAAATTTACTTTGATCAAGGATTTATTTGTCAGTCTGTTGTTAACTCATCATCACGAATCATAAGATTCGGGTGGGGTTAAAAAGTTTATCTTTCGTTGTTGTTTGTTTAGCCTTAGTTAAACTGTATGTATATGAATATATTTATGGGGATTATAAAATCAGTTTCAAAGTTTTCATTTTTCCTTTTCTCTTCTAGTATGGGGTAGACAAAAAGAATCTAGAACTAAGTTACTTCGTTCCCTGTTTTAGCCCAATTTTCAGACCGGAATCGGTTACACAGCCAAATCTAAAGCCAAAAAAATTTTTTTTCCACTTTTGTTCTCTGCATAAATCTATTTCTCCTCCTTCACTGTCATTAACTTCGGTAGTGGTGTCCTAAATTCTTTAAGTTATTTATGTGACTTTAAAGACTTTGAACATTGAAGATTTTGATTTTAAATGGACGTCTCCCCATACCTCTTTTACTACTCACTTTTCCATCATAAATTTTTTTTTCACTCATTCGTTCGACGTGCCCAAACCACGTGAACACACTCTTCTTCATTTTTATTTCCTTTCTTCTTCTTCTCATCTTAATTATTACATTTCTTAATCTAGTTTATTATGTTGTGTCTATTGTGCTGAAATCATAAACTTTAGAACGAAACATAAAACAAAATAATAACACAAAATTCAAAGATTATAGAGATAATGAAATTTTAACGCAAATCTATAAGAAAGTTATTGTGCAATGAAATTGTAACTGTAACGGAGGACGCCCGCAACGAGTCGTTAATTCGGTTTTCAACGACTTATAAAGTTAACGGCGGAACCAAAGCCGTAAGAGGAAATCCGTTTAAATTTTAATATTGACCATAATTTACTTTCTGTGGGACACTGTTGCAGTTATATATGTATATAGGACATAAAACATAATTATTTGAATATATTTGTGATAGGTACACATCTAAGGAAGAAAGGAACCATCCGTCCGTACGCCGTTCGTCAGTCTGATTGTCAAACTATACACTCAGATTTACGGTCCCATCATTTCCTGAAAAAATCATATTTCTACATTACTAAAAAAAAAATGGCCGTTTTTTGACACTATAAATGGAACCAAAATAATAGAGTACTTCCAGTTGACCCACAATTATTAAATTTGACATTTTTGTTTAAATCCTAAAGAAAAATTAAAAGCCTTAAAAGGAGGTCAAAATATGATATTAAAGCCTAGTTCAAGTGGGCTCGCGATTGTTGTGATTACTGATTACAAAATGTACTCATAGCATTCAATTCTTACTTTATCTCCGTGTGGAGAACGGAGTGTCTTAATACTGGATTCCTTCTATCCTGATACATGCGGGATACAGCGTGAAACTAAAAATATATTATTTTAATGATAAAATTATACACCGTATACAACATTCCCCAGAAACATAACACCCCTCAAATAATACGTAGTATAATAAAGCCATCGCTCAGTGAATATCAAATTATAGACAAGAATCCGTAATAAGCTCGCTTCTCCGATTCTAAATGTTCTACACAGGATGAAAGCTGGGAGGGTATTGAGACGAAAGTATTTACTTATTGCCCACCAATCGAATACCGTGCTAAGATACTGTTGGGAGCGTTAGCAGATCGAGAACGCCAAAGCTATTATGGTAAAGAATGTGCAGTTTCTTTTTGGTAAAATTGGTAAATTATATTACCTAAATTATTAGGAACGATTTGTAACTTTATTTGCGATAACCGTTTTAAAATTCTTTTAGTATTCACAGTTTTTTAAAAAGTTAGGAACAAATAATGATATTGATATTTTTTTTGATTCCCTCAGTAAATTCGAGGAAACAATAAAACTTAAACTATCTCATAAGTAATAAGGTTATTTCATGTGTATTTTTGCTTTGGTTTGTAATATTGTTACTGAGGTGTTTGTTGAGGTGGTGTAAATGTATATGTGTGTATGTATGTATATGGATATATATATATATGTATATGTGTGTGTAATTTTTTCCTTTTTACCTAAACTATGTGTATTAAATTCTTAACGATGTTGTCCTCTTAGAATACAGTGTTGCTTTTAATTAGGGCATCATTTAGTATAAAATTGTGAATGTTAGTGTTATTTAATGTAAAAATGTATGTCCTGTTAGTTAATAAATAAATAAAATAAAAAAAAATGTAGTAAAAGGAATCCAAAACATATATTTGGAGTACATCATAGTACAGTAGCGTAGCGTGTCGCTGTAAACGAGAGAGATGAGTGATAATTATTAGTGAATTTTATTTCTTCAAACTGTGTAACAAGACAAAGGTTGTGATTAAGTCCTTAATTGGGGTCTCCTACCTATTTTAACTTCACTTTTTATACCCAGATAGAACAAAAAGGGGAAAGGGGCGCCAAACACTATAGACTCTGTATATGTCGTTCACGTAGTCCACTGTCATCAACCTCTTCATACATGCTCTCCGAATAGTTCGCCCTGTCTCCATTCCACTCCCTTTTTCCTCTTAAGTATACAAAATCATAAGTACTACAAAATCACCAAACCCATAGGTTTATAACTAGGTGAATAATATTATGGCTTTCATTAATTTCTACGCTATAGTGATTTCCATTATGAGAGCACTCCTGGCTTAGAGCCATCGTCATCTCATATTTATTAATTTTGAGTGTGCTTCGTTGTTGGTGTGCTGGCAAAAGGCCAAAGGATTGAGAAGGACTCGATCAATTGACTGTCAAACGTAAGATATTATGTCATACTAATAATAGACATATAAAATATCGTTTTTAGGCCATTCTTGGCGCAGGGGCACAAAGTGTGACTGTATAATCGACTGGTCGTGGGTTCGATCCCCACTTGAGGAGATGAATGTTTACTTAAATTTATATTTCCATTTCTTCGCTCTGGTGGCTCTTGCATTCTGCCACTCAACACGCAATGCCTCTAGAATTCGGAAGAAAGTGGGAAACGGAGTGTCTCAATACTAGACTCTCTCTGCTTACTCTGTTGCGTGCGGAATACAGCGTGAAGCTGATTTGATTATAATGTGGTTTTGATGCCGTCGTGATGCAGCGGTACAGCGTTGGACTGCACAACCCGTGAGTTATTAAAATAAAAAAAAAACTAAAATTTAACTTTTTTAAGTATTGTAATTTAATCCTGTACTTTGCAAAAATAATTAACTCCCCCAAGTAAAAATCGAACCCATAACCGTTACTTCTGCAGTCAGAAACAGTGCCACAGCGCCATGACGGCATCAAACAATAAAGTTAATTCCATTATTTACAGTTTACAAATATACCTACCTATGTCATTATAACGATCTTTAAACGTCAAATACCAAAAACGATATAATTTTCTCAACTATATTCCCGTTGCTGTGTAGGACGCAAAGCACTTTTTTATTCCTCGAGGACGCTTAAAGGCTATTTGGTGTACCATAAAACGCATTTAAGTAGCGCGAACCGCTATAAACGTCACCTAAGAATTTGAAGAATTCACAATAAACGTTAAATAACATGTTCCTTTAGAAAAAGGCTTTTTAGGATTCTGTTCTTCAAAAGAACTCTTACATTCTTATCTTAATCTTGACTCAGTGGCACAAGTGTATGACTGTAAACGAGACTGGTTATGGGTTCAATCCAAACTCAAGAAAATGAAATTCTTATTATTTTTTTTATTTTTATTTTGATGCTTTTACTCTGGTGTCGAGGTTAAGTGCGGCGTTGAGTTGCGCCACTCCAAGCGTAATGCCTCCACAAGTTGGCAGATAATGGGGAACGGAGTATCTTATTTCTAGGTTTCCTCTGCCTACCTTGCTGTCGCAGGTGTAGGGCGATATGCCTGCGCGTCGTTTTGCGGCGACGCCCTAGCCGTACCCAGTCTTTTCGTGGTTCGTTCCATGTTATGGCAAGTTGTGGTTTTTAATGGAGCAATTGCCATCTCACCTCCAAAACCCCTTTATGGGGAGAAACCGTCGCTAAAGACCGTAAGTGGAGTAGGATGAGTAGGAAGGCAGACCCTGGCAAAAGCCGGGACTAATGCCAGGTAGAAGAAGACCTTGCTGTATGTGGAGTAGGGCTGTATGTAAAACGTATATTATATTCTTTTGCGTTGTATTCAAAATCAATAAGGTTCTTTCCATAGCCAAAAATTATGAAATTTAGCACGAACTTACAATACAAATAAAGGAATGATCTAATAAGTAAAAATTTATAGGATTTAAAAAAATAATACATTACTATCGTATATTTGTAGTTCATTTCAAACAAAATGAGTGCGCACGCCCGCAAATTTACGGTTGTCAACTTTTATATATTGTACTTCCCGTTACAACCTGAAACTGTAAATAATAATTCAATCCGCTGAGTGGGAATTGAAACTACAGCCGTCGCGTTTTCGATCAAACGTTGTTCCGTTGCGACGGATTCATCAAAGTAAAAGTCAAGTAACATTTGACACACATGACAATTATATGTAAATTTAAATAATAAATAAAATTAATATTAACATAATATAAAATATTTTAATATTATTTTAATTTTTTTTTCAGCAGAAATAACCTACTGATACGTAACTTCGTTATCCACTTTTCATTCATTTAGAAATATTGCATATAATTTACGGAGAGGGCAAAACGCAACGTCGCGCTTATTGTAACGAGCGCGTCCGACCGACCATTAAATCATGCACATCCCAGTGAAGCTAGATTGGCATTAATTTTTTTTTTTATGTTCGTACATAGCATGTTAGGCAAAAGGGGGCCCGGGAACCTTGTGTTAAGACACTTTAGTTCCTCACTTTCTGCATTGCTCCCCATCGGATCGTACGTAATATAAAACAGGTGAACATTTTTTGGGACGTTTAATGAAAGCTAGGGGCTGTTTTTGAGTAACAAAAAGTCGTGTGTATTTATCTCGTAGAAGGATAGATATGAAGTAACCAAACATTTTTCTATTAAGTTAGACTTAAATTACGATTTTTTTTAATTAATCAATCAATTTTCTCTAAATACTATTAAACACATTTCCACAGTCCAAACTTGACTCGACAACTGCTAGCGTAGAATTCACGTAACGTTCCTCAGATGATATAAACGATAATAGATGTATCTAGTTCAATTAATTATGCATCGAATCATATGGACTCATATTCATTTGTTATTTGAACATTATGTCCGTGAGCTGAAATTTAACTCAACCGAATCTTTAGATTCGACATTATAGCAAGCAAATACTAATAATATCACTATTTTCTCCTTTATTCTAAGAATTTGTTTCATAGGCACTTGTCTGTACTTAAAACAGAATCAAAGTGAAAATATTATTCATTAAATTAGACCATTGTAAGTACTTTTGAGCGTCAAATAACATGAAAATGTCAGTGCAATCAGTCTGCACGCACTGAGGGCAGTTTAGCCAGCAAGGAACTCGAGAGTTGCTTTTTAAATATAAAATAAACCAGCTTCACGCTGTATCTAGCACACAGCAGGGTAGGCAGAGGGAACCTAGTGTTAAGATACTCCGTTACCTACTTTCCGCCGAATTCTGGAGGCATTGTTCAGTGGCGGAACTCAACGGCCCGCTTTGCCTCGACACCAGAGCGGAGAATTGAAAACATACATTTAAATAAATATTTTAATTTTTCGAGGAAGGTTGAACAAACGACCAATCCAATTTACAGCCCCACTTTGTGCCCTTGCACATGCTTGCATTGCTCATCAGCTTTCAGAGTGAACATCATCAGCATCTAATTGTACGCATTATTATTAATTTCGTATCCTTCGATAGAATAATTTAAATTATCAAATTTTTTATCGTGGCGTCACAAGCTTAGACTGTAAACGTGACAGATTTAGGTTCAATTCCAATTCGAGGAAAGAAGACAGCGCGGTGTAATAGTTGCGCTAATTCATACGCCATATTGCCTCCAGAATTCGGCTAAAATTGGTTAATGGAAGTGTCTTAATGGGAACAGAGTGTCATAACACAAGGTTCCCAGATTCAATCTGCCTACCTTGCTAAATTGTTTAAAGGACGTCATAAAATTCGTCCCAAAAAAAAAATCAGTAGAAAAAATTGTTTTCAAAAGACTGGTTTCAATAAGAAAGCTCTAATAAAAAATAGAAGCTAGTAGTTTGTATGACAAAGTAAGTTTCGGATATTCACAAACGTTGAGAGAAGGGATCGGATAGGTACGAGTACGCGTGTTATAGTGGCATTGTATCTTCATATAAGCGAATTTGAACAATTTTTAGTTGTAGCTTTTAATATATTTTGTGAGGCCAGTCGTGGCGCAGTGGCACAAAGTGTGACTGTAAAATCGACTGGTTGTGGGTTCGATCCCCACTCGAGAAGATGAAATATTTGCTTACATTTATATTTCCAACTTCTTCGCTCTGGTGTCGAGGAAAAGCGCGGCGTTGAGTTCTGCCACTCTACACGCAATGCCTCCAGAATTCGGCAGAAAGTGGGGAACGGAGTGTTTTAACACTATGTTCCCTCTGCCTACCCTACTGTGTACGGGATACAGCGTGAAGCTGATTTGTTTATTTATGTAAAACGATAATATCTTAATTGGGAGGCCATTGTGGTGTGGTGGTACAGAATTTACTGTAAGCGCAACTTTAGTGGGTTCGACTACTAAACGGAAAAATTAATTATGTTAATGTTATTCGTTGTATTGGACAAAATGTGGAATTGGGTTCCGCTATTTAATTCGCAATGTAGATGAAAAAAAAACTGGGTAGAAAAAGGTTACGGGAGTGTTTAAAAACAAAAGTTCTCTCTCGCAAAAAAAAAAACTATTTTATCTTAAACACGCAGTACATTGATATATAGGTTTATATGACAATCAAGAATAATAACATCTAAAATGACCCCAAATAATTGAATATTCTTTCAGAGCTTAGCACAATGGAAAAATAAAGGAAATATAATTTCTCAGTTCTAAATTTCTTATCAGCTGTCACTTGTAGCCGCGTGAAAAGGGTTGGTAAGGTGAGGGGTCAGCTGTCCTGTGGTCGAACGTAAAAGGGATAGGTGACTATCCCTTAGCAAAAATTACTTTTATTATGTTAGAGGCCAGTCTTGGCGCAGAGGCACAAGTGTGAGTGTAAACGCGACGGTTGTGCGTTGGTATTCCACTCACAGGGAATTAATTATTTATTAACATTTTAAATTTTTCCTCATTAAATTCCGCGGAGAGTGGGCAATGGATTGTCCTTAACATTATGTTTCTTCTGCTATGTGCGGAATATAGCGCGATGCTGATTAGATATCGGTACGGACACTTTTTTTTTAATTTTAACTTTTATACAAGAAAATAAGTCATTTTTGATAACTGGCAACATCTAGGCATTGCCATATGATTATTATTGTATTATAATTAAAAATATTAAAAAAAATATATTTGAAATATATTTTTTTATAATAATATTCTCCTGATTTGAATTAGAACTACATAATTGTGTAGAACATTTTAATAGAAACTAGCAAAACTATTTTCAATACCGACAATAGTCGAGAAGTTGAAAATTTCCAAACTAATATTTCCAAGAAAAACTTTAGGATAATCTCTAACTAATAAAATATGATTTATGTTCCGAAAAGTTTGGCGTTGGGACTTCGCAAATGTTCACATTCACTATTCATTGTTAGAACAAAAAAACAGTTCGGGAGTTTGGTGCTAGTTCATCTAATATTATTTTAATGTTTTTTTTTTTTTTATTTTGCTAAAAGTTATTGAAGGACAATTACGGTTTTGGCGCAGGGTATGGTCTTTTGGCTATGTTTGAAATACTTCTAAGTCTCCATATGTAACGGTAATATTATTATTATACTATATTATTTATACATTATTTCATCACCAGTGACCATGAGGCCAGTCGCGGCGTTGAGTTCTGCCACACAACACGCAATGCCTCCAAAATTCGGCAGAAAGTGGGGAACGAAGTGTCTTAACACTAGGTTTCCTCTGCCTACCCAGCTGTGTGCGGGATATAGCGTGAAGCTAATTTAATTTCATTTTAATTTTTATTTCATCACCCAGAACTTACTGTAGTTTAAGTTATAAATAGTACATACTTTATTAATATAAATAGTACGTTTATTATGTGTATGCGTTTTGCTTCTTTAATCTAATTGAAGAAATTTCGCGTTAAGTTCCCATTTTTGGGAATTCATTATTTTCTTTTTTTGCACTCGGACATGACAAAAACAAATCGCGGTTATGAGTTCCGCCACTCTACATGCAATGTCTCGGTGAATGGCTATTTCAGCTGTGGGTTACCTCTGCCTATAACCCGCATATTGAAAATACGAGTAACAGCATGAAATTAAAAAAAAATGATTAAAAAATATTATTTTTCTATACATATTACACACATAAATCAATCTACGTAGAATTTTCCATATATGGTTTATGAAATATTAAATATTTTCATTTCTTCGCTCTGATGAATCTGAAATCTATCATCTGAAATCTCTGAACGGGAAAGGAATGTCTCAATAGAGGTTCCTAGGTTCCCCCTACATACTCTTCTATGTGCAGAACAGTTAATGATAAGGTCCACATGTCGGAAGCTTTGTTAATTTTCGTTTAGCAACTTTTTATACTGACTTTAGCCAAAAGGATACTATAATAAAACGACAATAGTAAAATTATATAGATAGCATTAACTACTACACTCCAACCAGTAATCATATCCTCCTCTCTTATGACACCGCACACAGTATGTAAAACTTAAATTGCACCTACAAATGTACTTTACTAATTTAACTTTGAGTTTTAATTATTTTGAATCTCCAGTGGAATTTATATTATAAAATTGCATTTCTGCGGTTTTCAGAATATGCAAAAAGAACAAAGTTATATATGATTTATTTTATCTACACATGGAATGCGACAGTAACGCGATGACTGTGGATACGGTTCCTATATATGTTAAATTCATATCCGCGCTCTGGGAAGAGAAAACACGGCGTTGTGTTTCGCCACTCTGAAAATTGAGTGGCAGAAAGTGTTCAGAGAGAGGAAAACATAGTGTTTTCAACCTACATTCTCTCTGCTTATAGCGTATGATGGATAGAATTAGAAGCAAAAAAATTCAACAGTATCTTAAACAATTTAAAATATCGATAAAAATATAATATTTAAATATTCCCTTGAGTTAAATACACAGATACCGATATGACATTTTTTATGTTACACTTTAAAAGAACTATTTTTTAAACATTTTTAAACAAATTTTTACTTACAAAGTCAAAAACTGGCGAAACAATTACATGAAACTGAGTTTCAAATATTTACAGATCCGTACGTGTGTATATTTCAATTTGAATTGTAAATATATTAAAACTTCACTGACGTGTGGAGTACAAACTTTTGTTTAACAGGTTTTAGTTGACTTTATAATTTTGAAATTGTGTGGTTTATGTAAACTAAAAGATTTTCCTGGTTTAGTTTGCTCTATATATTTATATAAAAATAAATGAAATATATCTATATTGTTGAGGCCAGTCGTGGCGCAGTGGCACGAAGTGTGACTATAAAACCGACTGGTTGTGGGTTCGATCCCCACTCGAGGAGATGAAATATTTACTTAAATTTATATTTCCATTTCTTCGCTCTGGTGTCTGGTGCCACTCAACACGCAATGCCTCCAGAATTTGGCAGAAAGTGGGGAACGGAGTGTCTTAACATTAGGTTCCCTCTGCCTACACTGCTGTGTGCGAGATACAGCGTGAAGCTGATTTATTTTATTCATTTATATTGTATAGTTCTAAGAGTACTGTAGAGAGAAAGTAGTGTCAAGACACTCCGTTCGCCAGTTTCAGCTCGAATATGACATATAGAAAGTTAACTGGCGGAGTTTGGCGCTGTGTTTTATATTAGCACAACAAAATAAAAACAGTAATAAAATAAATTTTCCTATTTGTAAGGCAACTAATAATGTAAAACATTCTTATTTGAATATAATCTAAATTTTCATCAAAATCTAATTAGATACTCGTTTTATAGTGCATTCCACAAATTCCAAATAGTTTTCTATTGTTTGGCATTTTCTATTGGACACTGCGTTTACTTACTCCCAATGACCATAAGCGGAAAACAGCGCGAATCTAAGTAAAAATCGATTAAGCGCGAGTCGCACTCGAATACCGAGGCTTAAGTGACAATACTCGAGTAGGGCTTGTAAAAGTTGATAAATTTAAGAACGTGGGCATATGCACTCATTTTGTATATTTTTTTCCATATTTTTTTTCTATGTTGTTTCGGATGTTTTTCTTTATATATATTCATTGTTAGTTATCTCGTGCGTTGCTAAAGGTCAATGGGGAGTGCCCTGTAGGTTTTTGTTACACAGTAAATTTTATATACATATGAATGATTGAAATGCTCATATGAATTATTTTGATAGCGTTGACTTAAAAGCTTGAATTTCTGTACTTCAAGGGACTATAGACCTGAATGCTTGATACTAATTTCAGCTTTATGTAACCTCGCGATGATCTTGACACACGAACAACAAAATGGTTTACCTTTTATGGTAAGGAACCTAAAAAAAATATACCAAAAGTAAATATGGCAGTAAATCCTTTTAATCTTCTCTAAGCTAAAAGTTTTAAATAGATAAAAGCTTAAAATTAAGTTAACTTCATTTAATATTAAATATTTTGCAACATTCCTTTGGAAAACTTTAATTGGTTTTATCAAAGTCTGATAAATTAAGATTTGTTTAATCCTAAATGTAATTACGAAGTTGTTAAGAAACTTTTGTTAAGTTAACACGACATAATTGTTCGGGAGTTTGCTAAAATTATACTGGTTAACGATTCGACACCTGTTTCAGGAACAGGGAGTAATTATGATATTATTTTTTATTTATATTACAATATAGTGAATGTTTTCCGAGCCGGGGTGGCAGCTTCCTGTAGGACCGAGGACTAATTGAGTTTAAAATATTTTGATTTATAAAAAAAGTATTTGCGTATAATAAATTCAGAGTAGGAGGATTTGAAGCTATGCCTCCTATACATTTTTCAAGGGATCTAATCAATATACAAATGAGCTGACAACACAACGTGTTGCTGTAAACGCGACTGGTTGTGGGTTCAATCCCTACTCGAGGAAAGGAAATATTTACTTAAATTTATGTTTTCATTTCTGCACTCTGGTTTTGAGACAAAGCGAAGCGTTGAGTTCTGCCACATAACACGCAATGCCGTCAAAATTCAGCGGAAAGTGGGGAACGGAGCTTATCACTAACTTGGATCTGCCAACTCTGCTGTATGCGGGATACAACGTCAAGCTGATTTTTATTTTATTGCTTATTAAGTGACTATACTGAGTTAATCTAAGCAAATTAGAAAGTAAAAAATTTGTTCTTTTTCTACAGTGAAATATAAATTGAAGGAAATCCCTGATGAAAACGGGTGACGAAGTGTATTAACACTAGGTTTCCTCTGCCTACCCTGCTGTGTGCTGTGTGATACAGCGTGAAATTGATTTTTTATACACAATTTAAATCCCGATACAAATCTTAAAGATACAACCCGTATACATAAATTAAACCTCATCCTCAAGCATAATAAAGTCATTATTTACATTCCTTAACCTCATCGATTTATGAAAACTCCAAAGAATGAATAATGAAGCGAAATTTATGCCCAAAGGCAAATTCGAGAAATGTCAGTTATTATAAGACGATCGACGGTTATAAATTTATTATGTTGCCAGCTAGTTACTTTTATTGTCGATAATGTGCTACAGTGTTATACTACTGCTAACTACTAGTTACTACTGTTTCATCGAACTATATATAAATACGGAGTTACATTTTTGTTGTCCCATTATACAATGTATATACGCTCGTAGAACCTACGTACCACCCGCTGAATGGTGGAACTCAACGCTGCGCTTATTTCTCACCAGAAGAAGTTACTGAATGAATCGAGTGGAAATCTAATTCACTACATCCGGGGAAATTTTACTGTCACTATAGTAAGAAAAAAACACGGTGAATTTCGCTACTCAATATGTATTGAATGTCAAATTACTAGGTTCCTTTTACTTACCCTGCTACATACATAATACAGAATGAAGCTAAAAAGAACATGATGCTTAAAACTTTTGTTACCAACAGTAGATTGCTTAAGCGCTTTAGAATTAAATTACATCAATTGGGAATCAAACTGAAGTCCCGATAGCTATAAAACAAAAAGTGACCATAAATCGAAGCGCCTCGCTGTCAATTACACTGAACATTGGCGGCAGAAATAAGAAAAAAAACAAATTATACGACGGTTATATAGCTCTGGGCTCCATTCACGGGTGGAAGGAAAGTTTAAAAACGCTTTATTGGGCTATATATTGCATCCGTTGACGCATTGGAGTGTAAAATTATTATCGAGACCACTACTATTTTATTAATTTTCTTTGAGATATGCTTTGGTTTACGTTAATGTTAGATATATTAGTTAAGAAAAAATAAAATAAATCAGGCCAGTCGTGGCGCAGCGGCACAAAGTGTGACTGTAAACCGACTGGTTGTGGGTTCGATCCCCACTCGAGGAGATGAAATATTTACTTAAATTTATATTTCCATTTCTTCGCTCTGGTGTCGAGGCTAAGCGCGGCGTTGAGTCCTGCCACTCAACACGCAATGCCTCCAGATTTCGGCAGAAAGTGGGGAACGGAGTGTCTAAAAACACTAGGTTCCCTTTGCCTACCCGGCTGTGTGCGGGATACAGCGTGAAGCTGATTTATATTAGTTAAGCTTAAATTAAAATCAGAGTAACCTTTGTTATTCCCATATTCAGTTCCAATATAAGCAAGTTTATGGTGCTCGACATTCCACACTGTATATCTGACTGTGTCTGGCAAAAGATACAACTTTCGGAGTTATAGTTTCATATATTCGCAATTTTGTGAATTGGCCGAAAAATACCATTTATTTTTTTGATTAATTATTAATTATTATTTTTTTTGTTTATGTTTTTTTGTTTGTTTATTTTTTTGATTATGGAAAACAGGTTTATAAAATAATGTTCATAATAGTAACTAAGCCTTCAAAAACGTTTATTTAATATTTTTAGAAGCTCGTAAAGCTTAGTACCCAGGGTACAAGTTTAGGAACCTACTTTTCTGACCTTAAAAATAATGCGCATATGGTATAAATAGTAATAAGATGGTAGGAAAAATATGAATTTATATTAAAAAAAGTAATAATTAAAACAATAATTACTAAATCAATAACAAGCCTAGAAAGGTAGGTCACAGATCGGGCGGAGCATCGGGACCAAGCACAATAGCAATCATTGCAGCGAGCAAGCGAGTTCTTGGCGTTTCTAAGGAAGGACGAGTCATCGACTGGAAGACATGATAAAGTGCAGTAGTCTATCAGGACCCGTGAAAGGATGGCTGCTTTTAAGGAGTGGTGGCATTCCAAGCAAATTGTGGAGGGACTCGCTTTGGTAACTTAGCAATGCGCAGCATGGTAAGTAGAGAACAGAAGTGTCTTGATGGAAACGGAAAGTCTTAACACTAGCTTGCCAGCAAACACTCTGCCTTTTCTGCTATGTACATACGTCATACAGCATGAAGCTAAAAAAAGAAAAAAATATATTTAAGAAGGCCAATTACAAATTACGTAACACCGATAAACTTTGCTCTCGATTCGTCCAGAAAATGGTGAAACTTTGAGAATAATCTGCAGAAGAAAAACTTTTTGTAAAACCCTCAAGTTACATAAGTTTGATAAATCGATCTCTAATATATTTGAAGTTTAACTTCTCACGTCTATACCAGTCATACTTCAGAGGAACTGTCGAATATAAGGTTTTCTTTATTTTTATAAAATTTTTTCACATTTTTGTACATATTAAACGTGTTAAGAGAAAAACGCTTTATGCTTTTTTCTTCATACCAGGATGTTCTAAGTAGAACCTAGTGTGAAAACATTCCTTTCCTAAATTTCTGACTATTTTTCAAGCGTTTAATTCCGCTACTTTATAAACAGTATATATATTACATTGCAGAACTGAACGCCGTGTTTTGTTTGTGTATAGTCATGTCCCCAATTTTGGGTGACTGAGTGGAAAGTGACTGAGTGAGTAAAGTCAAAACTAAAGTAGTTGTGAGGATTCTTTGGAAAGCATAGGAGAGGCATAAAGGGAGAATTTTTCAAAATTTCACATGACCAGAAATATACGGGATTCTTTATTTTACATTTTCACTTGTTGAGATGCGGAACTCAACGCCACGTTTTTCCTTGTCATCAGAGTGGAGAAATGAAAATATTAAATATTTTATTTTCTCAATTGAGAATTGAACCTACAATCTGTCGCGCTCACATTCATAGCCTCATGACCCTACATCACGAATACAACTAGTATAATATACTGGAACCAGTTATTATACAACAAAATAAAAAAAATACTCAACATATTTTTTTACAAATTAAGCCAAAACAAAAACACTATTAAAAAAACCTCTATTTTTGGATTCACTTTTTAAAGTCGCACTTGTTTTTGTAATTATTCTGTCTACAGTCAAAATGTACTCTGGAAGCTTTCTGGCGATACGCCAAAGGCTTTGTGTCGAACTTTGTCGTTTCAATCGAGTAATTGTCACTTCATTATAGTTCTGTGTGTGTTTGTAATATACGGCCTTAAGTTTTGTTGATATTTGTTGAGGTTTATTTACTTTATTTAAAAATTGACTTGTAATTCTTAAGCAACTTTCTCTCTATCTAGTGTTTTTGGTTTCACGGTGTATCCAGCATATTGTGTAGTATCCGTAGGTTTAGGTCTTAGTCAATTGGTTTGATTGTAGTAGTCGTTGTCGATTCGATTCCAACTCAGGGAAATAAAGTATTAAATTTTGTATTTTCTCGTTCTGGTAACAAAGTAGAGAGAAGCGGGTTAAGTTACGCCATTCAACAAGTATTGATTCGGGTTAGGTGGAGAGCGGAATGATTTAACATTGGGTTCCCAGCATCCCTCTGCCTATCCTGCTATGTGCGGGATATAATGTGAAACTGAAAAATATTGTTAAAATTTTAATTATTCATTTACTAAGCATTTTAATTTAAAAAAAAAAAAACAATTTAAAAATGATTAATCATTACAATGAATAATTACTTGTCGACAACATATTTTTAACTAAAATGACGTTAACGAGGTGCTCCATAAAGGTGTATTCGAGCACACAAAGCCTAGTAAAAACAAGTGGTGGTACAATCTAGGTAAATGGGATGCCAAGTTGACGTGACGTGTTGATGCTCCTGACGTGAATGTGATAAGTGACTATTTCGCACGTCATAATAGATTAATGCCGTCGTGACGGTAGGACAAAGTCCTATTATAAGCTGCATGGCTATGGGGTATATACCAGGAAATGCATAAGTATTATTTCTTCGCTCTGGTGGGACAAACGTGATTGAATTCCGTTAATCAATAAGAAATGTTGGTGGAAAACTAGTATCTAGATAGCAGGTTTTCTCTACCTATATACTAACAATATTACCAGTATATAGATGGACTATTGAAAAACTGATTGATTTTAAATGAAACTATTTAAAAAAAAAAAAAAAATCAAAATCAGCTTCACGCTGTATCCCGCACACAGCAGGGTAGGCAGAGGGAACCTAGTGTTTTAGACACTCCGTTCCCCACTTTCTGCCGAATTCTGGAGGCATTGCGTGTTGAGTGGCAGAACTCAACGCACGGGCACGGGGAACGGAGTGTCTTAACACTAAGTTCCCTCTGCTTATCCTGCTGTGTGCGGCATACAGCATGAAGCTGCTTTATCTAAAGACTATCGTACATGCACTTCCAGCATTGGTAAAAATCAGGTCTTCACTCAATATCAACTCACTGTCACTCAATGCAAACTCAATCTTGAATTTATTCACTAAGCAGAGAATAGTGTATTAGTTCTTCCCTGAACCCTTTTATTATCATGAAAACTGCCTCCTAGCCAGTGGTCTTCCTGTAAGGCTGAGGCTTCTGACATTTCAACAAAAATGCTTGCAATGGTCTAATTGAATAAACAATATTTTGACTTCGTTTCAGGCTATAGCATTGTTTCCCAACCAATGGTCCGCGGACCAATAGTGATCCGTAGTAGTCTAAATATGGTCCGCGAACGATTTTAATTTTATAACTGGGGATGTTAATTTTTACTATACCTATACATAGTGGTCCCTGCTACCAAGAATTATATAAAAGTGGTCCTTGATCAAGAAAAGTTTGGAAGTCTGGGCTAAAGAAAAGTATTCCCATAAAATAACATATATGTCAAGAATAATAATTTCCATATAAATCTTATAAAACTAATCACAAACAAGCTCATAATTTCAGTTCTTATCAAAGTGTTACATCCCGTTCCGCCTATTTCCCGGGTGTGTAACTTGTTACCAACTTTGAGTTACGGAGGCTTGCGACAAATATTGGATGCTATACATTTTGATTAGTTTAAGTAGTAAGTATATGTTAATGCATTATTTTTATTCATGTAATTTCAATATATTATAAAAAAACTTAAATAGGTAAAGCTAACTCTGAATATGCTGATCCTTTTCGTGGTAATTGCCATTCATCAGGTTATCATATTATGTTTACAGCCACAAAGTATCTAAATAGTAGGAAGTTGTCGATAGTTTATTATTTGGAATTTATGTTTATTGTATGTTATATTTCTTTTACATTTCTTAAATATTTAATAATATTTTATATTTAAAAAATATATCACTATTTTTTCTTTGATTTCATGTATGGGATAGTGTTGAGATACTCCGTTCCTCGCTATTCCAACTTTCAAATAATTCAACCTCATAAATGAAATTTTAATTTTTAATTATTGCCTTAAGCTGTGTAAAAGATTACAAACAGAAGAGAATAGTTTCTTAAAATAAAAAAAAACTTTTGAGCGTATTTTTATTTTTTTAAAGGATAAAATTCTAAAAATTAAATCAAGTTTGTTGATTACCATTTACTAACCATATTCATTAACAAAAGTTTCTAAAGTCAAATAGATTTTATATAGCATTCTATATAGTATATATATATATATATATATATATATATATATATATATATATATATATATATATATATATATATATATATTCAGTCATCAAACTGTATGAAGTCAGCGATTGTAGTAATATCTGAAGTGTATATTGGAATTCTATCCACTACGTATACTGTCAAAATAACAATTTATAGTTCAATTCATGCTATCAATAGTTTGTGTTGGATCTAGCGCTTGTCAAAATATATTGAGTTGATGAAATTTAGTAAGAAGTGGTTGGCACCTTCGTATTACGTGGTACTTAACGCTTCGGTATGGTGAGGTAGACTAAGAGGACTGGCTGTTAATAATTTATTTTCTCTGGCTTAATTTAAAGTATATTTTTAATAATATTTATTTATTTAACTTAGAGTATATTTTTAACTAGCGACCTCCGTGTAGCTACACTCGCTTGGAATATAGGAGTGTTTATTTAAATATATATTTATTTAAAATATCTTAAAGAAAAACTGACCAAGTGCGAGTTGGACCCGCCCACAGAGGCTTATATGCTATTTTCAGGATTGTGATTGAGGCGAAAACTTAAGAAACTTCAGTTTGTAGGCATATACACTTATTTAGTATGAAATGGACTACAAATTAAAGTTTTTAATATTAATATATTACTATATTATTTTATTATTTTATTTATTGTTGATATATAACTATAAAAAATTTATTTTCGATTTTTTCATTATTTGTATTGTAAGAATACTTACTTTATCCTAAATTTGATAACTGTACGTCTACGTGAAGTACACTATAGGTTTTGATTACGCGGTGAATTTCATGCAAAATGAAGCAAAAACGATACATAAATCAGTGCTCATCTTCAATCTATTGACTGCGTTATATTAGAAACTTTATTTTTGTACTCCTAAAAACTGTAAAACTAAATATAGGATAATCATTTCAGTTCGATACCTCAACGCCATCTCAAGTAAAATAGTCTTGACAGACGGACAGACGAACAACAAAGTGATCCTGCAAGAGCTCTATTTTATTCCTTTTGTACCTCACAAAACCCTAGAAATGGATTAATTATTTTAAGTTTGATTACGCATTAAATAAATCATAATTTATTTTTTTTGGCAATTGATTTAATTATCGTAATTAATAGAAAAATGTTTAGTTATTTCACATCTGTCTAGGTAAAACGTAACTACGCGGACACTGCAAACGTAGTCTTTCCCACATAAATTCTGATTCTGCAAACATTTCGGGTTAAAACATAGATAATATAACCTCAATTTCAAGTACTGCTGAGAGGCTGCTTGAGAGGGTATTAACTTTGGAGATTCCTGAATCCTGAAATGTCGGTCTATTTTATAATCATATAATCTCAAGTTCTTCTATCATCATACAAATAATAATTTACAAATAGAACAACAACAATCAAACAACAAAACATTGAAAACTAAAATATAAACAGAGGGAGAAACAGACAAAAATGTTCAAATTATTTGCATTTTGGTATTGTGAAAATATTCACTTGAAAAAACAGTTAAGTTGATATTAAAGATAGATAGACTATTTATTGATATATATAGACATATAGATAGATATAGGTATACAGTAAGTTAAGTTTTTTTCAGCTTTACGTTATATCTCCCGTATATGGCAGAGGATGCAGAGGAAATCTAGTGTTAAGATGTTGTTTTCTCCACTTTCCGCGCAATTTTCGAGGCATTGCGCATTGAGTGGAAACTCAACGCGTCGCTTCCCCTTGTTACTAAAGGGAAGATATGAAAATATTAAAAATGTGTAGTAATAAAAAAATATATATTAAAACCAAATGAAATCAGTTTCAAGCTGTCCCGCACACATCAGGTATGGCATAGGGAACCTAGTGACAGACAATCTATTTCCCACCTTCCGCCAAATTCTGGAAGCATTACGTGTTGAGTGGCGGAACTCAATGCTACGATTGCCACAAGAGCGAATAAAATGGAAATATAAATTGAAATAAATGTTTATTTAATTTTCTCGAGTTAGGATTAAACCCATAAAGCGTTAACAGTCACAACAGACTAACAGACGAGCAGACGAACCGACGAAAATTTTAAGAAACATTGTTTTGGGTTCTACTACATAAATCATTAATAAAAGTCCACAATTTCATTTTTTTATATATTTTTCAAGTACAAACACCGATCTTTTTTGATTTTATTATAATTATACATAATATTTTTTAAGTTAAGATTATATTATGTATTAATAGATATGTTCAGGATGTAAGCCGGTTATCAGCTTTTTAAGCAAATTCTCAGGAGAGTTAAGAAGCGTTTTAAAAAAAAATCACCTATATTATTAAAACGTTCTTACGTTTACTAAATTTGATTTCCATTCTTTATTTTATAAAATGAAGGTTGATTTTGTTTTTATTTTTTATTTTAGAATGGTCTAAAGTGGCACAAACGTGCGACTCTAAACGCGATAGCTTGTGGGTTCGATTCCTACTCGAAAAAAAGGCTCTCTACGGTAACCAGGCAAAGTGTGACGTTTAGTTTCGCTAACCAACACACAAGTTCTCTAGAGATTTTGCAAAAAGTGGGGAATGGATGTGCCTTAATGGAAAATGTGTGTAAACAAAAAGAACCCAGTGCTAAGACACTCCATTCTCCACTTACCATTAATTTCAAAGCTTCGCGTGCTAATTGAAGTACATAAGGGATACATTAAAACTATTGATTACCTCAACCTAACATCGAACACGCTACCCTATTTGAATATGCACCAAATAGTGTAATAATTAAACTTTAGCAATTACAGAGCAAGAGTAGGTCCTGCTAGTTTCCTTTCATTGTCAAACGTTATATTTAAGTTTCTGAACAATGCAGTTGAACTAGTCTTGATGGAATTATACCACTATTCTGGAAGCTTAGTTATTTGAAGCTCTACTAAGTTAAAGCTTAAATAATATAATATTATTATTATATTGTATAATACCCAAGTTCTCATATAAGGCTTCGCCGGCTTGGTCAAATGGAAATAGCTAAGGACGTATAACAGATTTAATGTGCCCGAGGTGACCGTCCAGGTACAGTGAGTGGGTAATATCTGAATAATTAACTTTTTCCCTTTTTTGACTATCCAATATACATTTTTTTTTAATTTTTATTAGTAGTTTCTGAGATCAGAGCACTTAAACAAATAATTTCTTGACAAATTTATATACTATATTTGATTATCATGGATACGATTTCAGTTTAAGGATCAATTTTTATTAAAACAAGTGAGTTATAAACAAAACAAAAAACCCTACTGCGTGTACTAAATAAATATAAGCAACATTCGCGCCACCAAGACGTCCAACGACATTCTCGCTATAAACATAGCTCTTATTTTTGGCTTCGCAGTCGGGACAATATTGGCGTTGAGATTATTAAATCAAAATAGCGTTAGGTTCTCTTATATAAAATGCTATGAGGTAGGTGGAAAGTAGAGGCTGGAGTGATATATTATTATGTTCTTTCTGTTCATCTTTTATTATACGATAATAACAAAATGTAAAATAAAAAACAAATGAAACATTAAAATGATTATAAATAGTCCCCTAAAATCAAACCTACTCAACCACGCATCATACACTGCCCCACTAAGCCACAATGGCGTTATGAATATTATTTCCCCAATTCATGCATTATCCTCTGCTTTGATACTTGATTACGGTCATTACAGGTAGATTAGCCGCGGGCTCCTTTCAACACGTTAAAATTAAGAGGATCTGACGAAATTGGGGTTTCTAACAACATGCGTGTTAGATATAGCACATTATTTTTTTTTGTTATACCTCATTCAACTCATTTATTTTGCAAAAGTTTTTTTGTCGTCGTGGCGCAGTGGAGCAATGTGTGACTGTAAATTACAATTGTGGGTTCTATTACAACTCATTTTCTCGCTCTGGTAATAAGATAAAGAGTGGCGTTGTGGTCTGATGCGTTGGGTACTTAACAAACAGAAGTTTATTTTTTTCTTTTGCCTATTTTATATAAGTGATACTGCATAAAGCTAAACAAAAAACCAGACAAGCGCGAGTCGGGTTTGCCCACCCAGGATTCCATACAAAAATTGGGGGTTTTAAGCTTTTTTTGAAATAGCTTAGCCAGAGTTCTTTCATCTGATACCTCGCTTGAACTAGAGGCTTTAATAACGGATTTTGCTCCCCTTTTAAGGCTATCATATTATAGGATTTATTGTCTTTATTTTATTATTGATTTTGATTCCCTTTATAGTGTCGAAATATGCGTTTTGTTTGAAAATCAAGAGATCATAGATTTGAGTACATGGTTTGAATTTCATTTTGATATCTTCAAGCGTTCCTGGGATAAAGGCTCTTGACAGACAGACATCTAAGTGATCTTATAAGGGTTCCTTTTTTCCTTAAAAAGTGCATAATCCTAATAAACAATTATTTAGTAGATAAAATACATGTGTAAATTATAGGAATTATATGTATAAGAGCAGGCAAATTTTGAAAAAATTATAATCGAGCTAGTTGAAATTGTATCTCACATTTTACAGGGTAGGCAGATTTTTTTATAGTCATACTGAACCAAGTGTTAAAACACTCCGTTCATCATTTTCTATCAAATTCGTAACACGACACAAAACTTTATTTTAACCTGAAATTAAAAAAATAATAATAGCTTCGACTGGTGAACCCTCAACCATCCTGTTTACAATCAGATTTGTTCCACTACGCCACGACAGCTTATTAAAAATCGAATATGCAACGTAAAATTATAATAGCAAACATTTAAAAGCAACCATTTACATTTACAAAATGAAAATCAACAAACACAAAACACACAAAAAGTTAACTAGTACTTAAATAAACCCGCCCCAGGATTAGTCTCGAACACTTTAATTTGCGTCAAGTGTAAAACTAACATAATTATACGGTTTTGAATTCTTAAGTTGAAGCTGTCAATGTAAAACGAAAAAATATTAGTTCTTTTTTTTTATCGCCTTCACGCTGTATCCCGCACGCAGCTGGGTAGGCAGAGGGAACCTAGTTTTAAGACACTCCGTTCCCCATTTTTCGCCAAATTCTGGAGTTATTGTGTGTGGGATTGTTTTATTTATTATTTTTCTCGCATTGTTATGTGGTGGAACTCAACGCTGCTCTTTGCTTAACCAGACAAGGGGCATTATTCAAATTTAGATAATAATATAAAACATTAGGCTTTAGATTACCTATCTGAATTACCGATTACCGGCTGAATGTAAATGCGACAGTTGTGAGTTCAATTTTCACTCGAGGCAATGAATTATTTTGTTTTTTGAAGCACATTAGTAGAAATAAAATCCACAACTATAATAATCTATAATTAACAAGAACAAAACTTAAGCAAAAACCAATCTAGTTTTTATTAAATAGGCCATCCAAAGTCTATTTCTACCAATACATGTTTCTACGCTTTCCACATTACGTCAATTGCATCCATTGATCAAATGTATAAACGGCTCACAGACGCTCTCTAGCGTGAATTTCATTCCAGTACATGGTAATACCGTGAGTTTAGATTGATTCTAACTATTCTTGTATAACTTCAACAACAACCGCTATATTATCGAGCTTCAGCAATAAGAGATTTTCGATCATACTTTATAATTATAATTTATATATAATCGTATTTTGTGACAATAAAATCAAAATTCTATCTTTTTAATATCACTTACAAGCACTTAGTTTCAAAACTATTTATCTTTTTTTTATATGAATAGGCGTTAAGTTACGTCATATTATGATTCTAAAATAGGTGCAACGCAGTAGTACGTCGTAACACGTCGTCAATGACGATGAGTCAGTGTAACATCCCCTAAGTAAAATACAATTACTATGAATTCGAACCCCTGCTCATGAGAATGTCTTTATTTATATTTTTACTCCTTCACTCCAGCAAAACAAAGCGTGTCGATTTCCACCGCCTAACACGCAAAAGCGAAAATACAGAGTGTTTCACAACTATTTTTTCCCCACGTGCCGTATTATGCAGGATAAAGCGTGAAACTTATACAGCTATAACTACCAATCTTACAACGATACACAGTTTTGCCAATGTTTGATCAAGTACGACACTTGGCGAGGCCACTGCACATTTAAATATTGTACAGGGTTGGCTTTATTTTGCTTTATCATCGAACTCAGTTTGAAATATCTCGTGGAGCTCATATATCACACGCTATCTGAACTATTCAATGAAAAATAGAGGGATTTGGAGCATAAAAATAGATTTTGAATATATGAATACGTGTTTTATGGCTATTTAAGCATATATCTATGACGACGTAGAATGATAGAGGGTCGTGGATTCAAATTTCTTTGAAGAATATCAATATTTATTATTATTTACATAGTTATAGAGTCACTTTCAGCCTCTAAATATGATATTCTCTTTTATTTTTTGCCTTTTATTTTAGATTTTTCATACATAAGTTATTTTTTAAGTTTCACGCTATATCCCACACATAATAGCAGGGTAATCAGAGGGAAAGTGGGGCATTACGTGTCGCTCAACGCCGCCTTTAGTCTCGCGTTACCCGAGCGAAGAAATGAAAATATTTGATTTCCATAAGTGATAATCGAATCCACAACCTCGTCACGTTTACAATCAACAGAGTTATTTTAATACAACTTTATTAATAAATGTGTCATCCTTATCCTCGTAACATGTTCCGCTATTCTACTGTTCTACATCTTAATTACAGCTTTCAAAGTATAAAAGCTTTATAAAGCTCCAAGAGAAACAAGACAAGAGAAGCTGTGAGTAAACTAATTTACTCCAGAGCACAATCAAGTGACAGATTTGCATCCGCTTTGTATCCGTGATACGGGCTCAGATGCTGTCCATATTACCAATGGGTTATAAATAAAAGATTTTAAGACACTTGTTTAACGTTGAGGAGAAAAAAAATGTGTTTTTATTTTTTTTCTTGTCTTCACGCAGAGGCAGAGGAAGCTTAAAGTTAACACTCTCTCTCACTTTCCGCTGAATTGTGGAAGCATTGCGTGGTAAGCGAAGGAATTAAAATATTATTTTTTTCATTTCCTCGAGTGAGAATCGAACCCACAATCCTTTGTGTTTACACTCACACATACATATAACTCGAGTGGCCCTTACCCTTCTTATGTGTGGTGTGGCTTATATAATATATAAGAGGTTTTTACCTAAAGTGTATAAAATAAAATACTTTATTTTGTCTCATTAGGATTGAACCAACAACTAGCAAGTTCAGACGTCCCACGATCAAGATAGCCAGTGATCTTAAGATATTATAAAAAAAAATCCATCGAGAACAAGATTTATAATAAATTCCTGACTCGTCGCCTATTATGTTTTTTTACCCATTATGTCTTTGAGCCAGATCAATATATAAATATAGATTTACTAAACAATTTATAGGGCTAAGTAGTTCAACTTATATATATAACATATAATTGGATTAAAAAGTTATTTTGTAATTCAATAAGGCTTGGTTATAAATGGATGATGTAAAAGAATCGTTGAATTTCAATACAAAGAAGCAAACATAAAGGTTATTAATTAATAAGGCAAAATGTTTGTATTGAAAACTCATAAACAATTTAATAGTTATATAAAGTGGTTATGTATTGAATTTTATTTTATTTTCAAGTTTTATCTCTTGCTAGATAGCAAAAGAGAACGGGGTAATTAATACTTATTAAATATTATATTTATGACTATTTTAAATATATTTTTTTATCATTTCTATCTAAATCTCTTAAAAAATATTTATTTTTTAAATAAATATCCTAGTTGTAGTCCATTTATTCTTCGTGATAGTTTGGGCTACGTAGATACCGAATTATATTGGTCATTTCCCCTACTGTAGTGTGTTGATACTTTTTTCTTATAATTACTGAACCGATTTTAATGAAACTTTGACTATTGGTTTAGTTTTATTATATTAGTTAGATGATATAAAACAAATCAAATCAGCTTCACGCTGTATTCCGCAAACAGCAGGGTAGGCAGAGGGAATCTAGTCTTAAGACATTCCGTTCCCAGCTTTCCGCCGAGTTCTGGAGACATTGCGTGTTGAGCGGCGGAACTAAACGTCGCGCTTTGCCTCGACACCAGAGCAAAGAAATGAAAATATAAATGTAAATAAGTATTTAATTTTCTTGAGCCCCTGCGCTACACTGGCCTGAGTTAGATGTTATAGTAATCTATTTTTTTTTGTTTCGGAGAAATCTTTCGAAGTTAGTTGAAAAAAATAAAATAAAAAGAACAGTCTACTAATAGTAAATATTAATTTCCAATATTGACAATGACAGATTATATTATATATAATATATTAAATCAGGCGTAATGTTTATTTATAAATGGCAACACACAAAGCGTTAATGTAATTTTGATGCGGGATCATCAATTACTTTTATACTTAACCAATCACATTGTTTTCAGTGTCCACTTCATTAGTACTGAATTATATTTCTATAGCTCTGGATGTGTGATAATAGAGTTATTGATAACCTTATCAGTTAGCTAACAGTAGGTTAACAGTGACGTAACGGTCGCGGGTTCGATTCTCACTTGAAGAAATTAATTTGTAGGGAACTATTTTTTTTAAATCAAAATCAGCCTCACGCTATTTTTCGCTCAGAGCAGGGTAGGCAGAGGGAACCTAGTGTTAAGACACTCCGTTCCCCACTTTTTGCTGGAGGCATTGCGTGTTGAGTGGCAGAACTCAACACTGCGCTTTGACTTGACACCAGAGCGAAGAAATGGAAATATAAATTTAAATAAATATTTATATTCTCGAGTGGGGATCGATATATATTTGTTGTGGTTGACTTTCCTGTATACTGTACCTTGTATAATTGTGTTTTACCATTTGTGGTAACACCGTATGTACATTTAAAATGGTGTGTGTTGTTTAAAGTCTAGTGGTAAGTAGACTTTTATTCTTCCATCGTCAAAACTACAAATGATTTGATATTTTAATTTTCATCAATTCCGCTATTCATGAAGAAATGCTTCGAAAAATGAGTGAAAAGTGGAGAACGGAATGTTTTAACCCTAGGTTTTAACCGCGAGATATGAGCACTCTATAAAATCAAATAATGCTATAACTTTTTCAAATAGCAAATGTAATGAGGCTAAATTCGGTAGAAAGTGGGGAACGGAGTGTCTTAACACTAGGTTCCCTCTGCCTACCCTGCTGTGTGCGGGATACAGCGTCAAGCTGATTTTGATTTTAAATGTAATGAGCTTGTGATTCAACCAGTTATATAATACGTATCTCAGTTCTCGCTCAAAGCTCTGCGGTACTTTAATTACCGATTCGTTTTGTATATCCCTATATTTATAAAGTGTATCCTGAATATATTACACTCGGGACATAAGCTTACTATAAAACGGTAATTTTGAATGTACTACTTTGTAGTTCGTTTTATTTATTAAAATTACTTTTAAAATGGTTTTTTTTATTTATTATTTGATCTAATTTAATTTTAATATGGTTGGTTGTGGGTAGTAAATAATAATGTATTTTGGAATTATATTTGGAAACCGCCATCAAGACAGATCGATCTTGAGATGTCGATTACTTTCATACATTATACATATATATTTGTATACATCAATGAATGAAAACGGCGTCTCAAGATCGATCTCAATTTTGACAATTAGATTGCAGTAAAAAGTAGCCCGGGGCACAAAGTGTGACTGTAAACGCGACTGGTTGCGGGTTTTCATTTCAATAAATGTTTAATTTGCTCGAGTGTCTGTCTCCTTTCGGATAAAATGAAAAATTTATTGAAATTTATTTTCTCTCTAGTACGGAGGTAAAACGCGGCGGTAAGTTCCGCCACTCAACACGTAATCCCTCCTGAATTTCTTTCTATCTTCTCTGCTGATTGTGAGATATAGCGTAAAGCTCATTTTTTTTATTTAAAAAGTAATATTTTTGTTCTCTGGGTTCTATCTTCACATTAAAGGCCGGCAAAGCATATGTAGCTCCTTCGATTGACGGATTGATCACTTACAATCAGGCGATCCGTACGGTCGCTTGCACGCACCGCACTCAGCACGGAAGACAGAGGGAACTTGGGAACCTAGTCTTAAAAGACTACGTTCCTATCAATACACCGTTTTCCACTTTCCTCGCTTTTTTTTTTGCTTTTTCTCATTACCAGAGCGAAAACGAAAAAATGTAAACATATAACATTCCCACGAGTGAGAATTGATTCCACAACCGTTACACGCTTGTGCCACTGCGCCACGACGTCCTCAAAGACTTCGTATATGCAAATTTTTTGTATAACGAAGTTCAATATCAATCGGTGTTACAGCCACATTTATTTTCAATTATTTTGTTTGATATATCGCGGCGGGGTCCAATATGTAGAATAAATCAATTGACAGTCACCGGTAACGTGAACGTTCTTTTAATCATTATCTTGATTAATGTAATTTTACTGATTATTTTTTACTTAAATTTTGCTTATTTTTTTTACGCAGTAAGATTTGAAAATATGGTAAAGCAATTATTATTTTTTTTAGTTTAACGCTTTCGCCTCGTCATACATCATCAGCCTCTTCACACTTGCTTCCAGATAGGTCTTCATTCTTTTACATGAGTTTCCTCCAGTATCATCGTTCCCGTGATTATCGAAGGTTAACCGATATTTTAAATTTAACTAAAAATAAAGGAAAAATATAAAATAATAATAATAATAAATTATTTAAAAAAAATATACTTTTTAATTTTAAAGAAAAAAAATAAAATTACACAGGTTGTGGGTCCGATCCTCACTCGAGAATATAAAATGATTTATTAAAATTTTTATTTTTATTTCTTCTCTCTGGTATTGAGGCAAAAGGTGGCGTTGATGTCTACTATTCAACGCCCAATTCATCCAAAATTCGGCGTAAAATGGGGAATGTAGTGTTTTAACACTCCCTCCTCCTACTCTGAGTGTGGGATACAGCGTGAAACTGAGTTTTTAAAATAAAGCACATAGAACATCTATATTCCAGTAACTATTTTAAAAATACTTGAATGTGCTTGCTATACAAATAAAAATATCGGTCCGCTATTCCGCAATTTGCTCAATCCACTCACTCAGCCTACATAATTAAATGTAATCAACGTTCAACAAGTGGTTTTTTTACAAGAGTTTAAAATTGTACTGTAATTAATATTTCGTATTTTTTATTTTGTTATACATCAAACTCGTTTTTGCGAATAACAGGATAGGCAGAGGGAACCTTATGTACAACATACACCAATCCATAATGCTCAAGACACCCAATTTTCGAGACATTTCATGATTAAAGACAGAACTCAACACCGCTTTTTGTCTGGTTGACAAAGGGCAAGGGCACAGAAATGAATTTAGTTTAATTAAAGCGCAGGGACATAAGCATGTGATAGTAAACGCAACGGCAACGGCTGTCGGTTCGATTCCCAGTCTGGGAAATGAAATATTTATATGAAATATTTATAATTTCATTTTTGGGGCTTTAGTAACGAGACACATACTGTACCCTATGCCACGAAGCGTCCGTTATATTTTATTCATATTATATTTTTTTTGTGTGTTCGCCTCCAAGATCAAATCTAAATAAGTAGGAGCTGTTTATGACGGGAAATATATCTATTCTAAATACCCCGGTTAACCCGGAGTTACGCCGAATCGATTAACGTGAGGTTATTTTCCAATTTATGAGGCCAGTCGGGACGCAAGGGCACACTCAAGGAGATGAAAAAAAATACTTAAATTTATATTTCCATTTCCTCGCTCTGGTCTCGAGACAAAGCGTGGCAAAGCTCTGCCTCTCAACACGCAATGTCTCCAAAATTCGGCGGAAAGTTGGGAACGGAGTGTCTTAACACTAAGTTTCCTGTGCCTATCAGCTCCAGCTACCAGTAAAATACCAGCTACCAGCTTCATTGAAGCTGATTCTTAAACATTTTCAAATTGAATTAGTAATTCCCGAGATTTACAGCTTTGTTATATCAATTTATAAATAGCACTCATTTTCATAATAACATTACAGAATTGAATCCAAACTTATTTATATATAATGCTATGCTAAATTATGTAAGCTGTTCTTGGAGAGATCACTTCTGATAAGGCCTTTGCGTGATCTAGCTACATTGTAAGTCATCTCACACACACAGTCACTCACAGTCACAGTACAGTATGTAATATATTTTCAAGGTTTTAGTCTGGTTTTGGCTGACGGGGATCTATCTATGATATAAATCAACAAAAATATTGGAAAATAGAAAGAAATAACATTATTTTCTGACATTTTACGGGTAACCTACTATCCTACTAATAATATAAATGTTTATAAATAAATATTTACTAAAAAAAATGTTTGTTCCACTTACACATTACCATTTTCAGACGAAACGTTAGAGTAATTTAGTTTATACATCAGAATGACATCTAGCATCTCTACAATTTACGTAAAGATTTTGCATTATTTGCCTATAGTAAACGCTCCGCGATCGCTAGTAAGTCATACATAGCGCAGTGGCGTAAGGCTCGTACGTTCAATTCCCATTCAGTGGTACAAATTATATATTTTTTCCATTGCGTGAAATAGCACTACATACATAAAAAAAAGTCTTTTTATCTTAAACTATTACTATTATAAAATACAGAAACAAAAAATGCAATGAAAAGAAGACTTTAAATAAACAAGTAAAATGCGTATATGTTATATTTATTTAAGTACTCCAAGAGCAACTTTGTAAGTTAATTATATTCTGATAACAAGATCTCGTTTGATGTTGTTGGTGTATCTGGACTAAGAGTAATTTCCATATTTTCCCACTAATTGCGACTTGCAAATGAGAAGTACTTTTTTTTAATCTCATGCTATATCACGCACATCCTTTCCTAGGACAGTATTAAGACAGTGCGTTTCCTATTCATAAACTTCCGTTCCTCACTTCCCGCTAAATTATTGAGGCATTGCATGTTTAAGAGATGTAACTCAACGCTGCGCTTTGCCTGGTTACTAGAGCGAAAAATGAAATTATTTTATTCATTTCCTCGAGCGGGAATCTAGCCAGCAACCATCGAGTTTCGAGCGTTACAATCGCAAGGTCTTGCTCCTGCGCAATGACAAGTACTTAATATACAGTATGAGGAGAAAACATTCACAATAATAAATCACTATATATTTTTTAGTAAAAAATCTATATACATTATATTTTTCAGTTCATTTCAGGTCTTAGTCTATGGCCTACAGAGCGTGCCGGTTCAACACTAATCATTTCGCCAATGTCACGTTGTATGGAAACCACACGAAGGTTATTACATTATATTTTTAAGCATTTTATGTTTAAAAATGATGTTTTTTTTGTAAATAAAATAACATACTAAAAATTTCCGTTGTAAACAAAAAATTTCCGTTGTAAAATAACATACAAAAATTGTAGATATCTATAAAAAATCTTTCACTTATACTTTTTTATAATATATATAGCCACTCTAAAGAATATTATCTTCATATTATGATGTAGAACAGAGTCCCTTCTTAGAAATGTACGCGCCATATCTTTTAAGTTCATTTTTTACATATTTTTAAAGTCTTGTCTATGTATACATTTTAAATCATAGTTATTTGGCACGATTAATAAAAACAATTATATAAAAGAAAAGCAGAGGGAACCTAGTATTAAGACACTCTGATTCCCAATTCCCAAAGAATTCTAGAGGTATTGCATGGAGGTTCAACGCTGCACTAATATTTCAAATCCTCGAGTGGGGATTAACCCACAACCAGTCGTGTTTACTGTCACACACTCGTACCTCAGCGCCACGAGGCACTTGTAGTGTTTTTTTAAAAATGTAGGCTATTGTCGTGACCTGTTGTGGATTCAGTCCCCACTCAAAGAATATGAAGCAAACTAGGCAGGGTGAGCTTATTATTTAACACACCCCATATCTCAAGCACCACCTAATATTCGAGACATTAAGTGTTGAGTGGCCGAACTTAACGCCTCACTTTGTCTTGCTTTATTGTGAGGAAATGAAAATAGTAAATTTCTAGAGTTGGAATCCCAACTGTCGCGTTTTCAGTAAGATGTGGTGCCTCTTCACCGGGACGGCCTCAAATTTTGAAATTGTACATACAATGGGATTGTACAATACTTCATAATATATCAATAAAGTCCAAATGGGGGAAGATTCTTGCTTGCTGATATCGTAATTCTGGACCACTTAAAAAATCCTTTATATAACTGCTTTGTAAATCTTCTAACCATTCATTAGACAATCAAATATTAACGTTTATTAAAAAACATTAGAGGTTCTCGTGTCGCCGCAGCATAGTGTTCGATTGTAAGTACGATGGGTCTGGATTCGATTACCACTTGAAAAAGAGTATATCTTGATTTCATTGCTCTGGAAAAAAGATGAAATGAGACCTGAAGCCAAGATGGAAAGTCTTAAGTCTTCTTAAGTCTTCTGGAAGTTCTGCCCACCGCATAAAAATATGCGGAAAAATATGTACTTATGAAGGCGTGAATCTGCTTATATTGTATTTTAAATGCTTATTTACAGATCTAACGTTGTGATTTTTGATAGTAACAACAAAATTATAACAAAGAACAAAAAGGTGAAACAAAATTTGAAACACTAGCGTGTACAATGAGCACGGAGCTAGGACCTGGGGCGTATTTGAGTTTACAATTTGTATAATGCCGCTCGAGGCAGAGACGACTTAACTAGCTTAAGTAAATGAAGAGTCTCCAGTTATCTCCAACTTGTTTTGAGATTAAATGTTCTACCAAGGATCATTCTAGTGCTTGTGATTGGTTTATTTAATTAGTGAAGTATGAAGGTAGCGGGTTCATATTGAATGATAGTCAAATTTATATGACGCAGCGTTGAGTTTCTTTATTTAGTGTTTAATGTGTTGACAATTGAGTGGAAAATTTAGGTAGGAGTGTCCGTGTTTTCTTGCTACTTTGCGAAAAATTCAAACTTGGAATAAAAAAAATCAAAAATAATAAATTAGTCAAATTTTAATTAAGAAAAAAACCAATTAATTTAGTTGTTAATTCAAATTACGTTATTTGTTTAATCGGTTCATTTTATTATTATTTTTTTAAAAATAGGTTTGCTCTACCACCTTCACCTAAGCATAAAACATAAAATCTCTCAATAGATATCCATTAAACATGGACTTGCGATGCCGAGTTGATGTTTTTCCATATAAAAAGCATTATCGTATTTCAGCTTTCAATTCCCCTTCAGACTCACAATATTCTATTATGCTGTTATCATAAAACGTTACAAGAAAATCGTTTTTGCAATCAGTACGGCGAAGGGCTAGTATCTATGTCGTTTGACTTTATGACCTCGCTACTGTCGAGTCAATGTATATTGTCATTATAATATTATTATAAAATCAGCTTCACGCTGTATCCCGCATACAGCAGGGTAGGCAGAGGGAACCTAGTGTTAAGACACTCCGTTCCCCACTTTCTGCCGAATTCTGGAGACATTGCGTGTTGAGTGGCAGAACTCAACGCCGCGCTTAGCCTCGACAGCAGAGCGAAGAAATGGAAATATAAATTTTAGTAAATATTTCATCTCCTCGAGTGGGATCGAACCCACAACCAGTCGTTTTTATACACACTTCACTCTACACACGTCACACTTCGTGCCGCTGCCACGACTGGCCTTATATTATATGTATATATATTATTACCATTTGATTATATTATATGTACATATATTATTACCATTGTACTAAAATTACGTGAAATCTCTATAATACTTCGTTAAGAGCTCACTGCCTATCAGATTTTTATTTAAAGATTTGTTCAAGTTGTTATTTAAAAGAATATATATTAATATCTTAAAGTTTTAGAAGACTTTGTTTAGTTAGATGCACTAATCTCCCTACAGGGACGTCCTAACGTCGCCTGTATGGTGCTCATGACTCGCGACAACCCATCCCTTGCTATAGTATCTAGATATGGCTAGCTGGAGAGCCTGCTTGCATGCCTTTAGCTCTCCGTTCTCTCTGGCTACTTCGTTAGGGATAAAGCCTGAGATTAAAAATAAATAAATAAAACCTTACCACGCTATTTAGTTAAAAAAAATATAAAAACTAGAGTGTTTTTTTAAACATAGAACGGATCGTTGGAATATTAGAGCCTCTTAAAGGAATTTACTAAAAGACATTACAGAAACGTTTTAAATGTAAAAATACATTAGAATAGTTACCACTATTCTAATGTATTTTGCTAAGAAATTTGCTAAAAAAATTAAATAACTAAAAATTTTCACATCTCGGATCTTTTCCCTTTATTTTTAGTATCTGTTCTAATTTCGTGCCAAAATTTATAACTGTAATACTAGTGTAACTAGTAATTCAAAAAAAGTTCAAGGTCGATGCATAAATGCTCGTATCTTTTGATTGCACTTGATTTTAACTTTGCTTCAAGGGACAATAAACTTGAATATTTTATATAAATTTTAGCGTAATCTACACGCGATCTCGAGATAAGCGATCTTGACAGACAGACAGACGGAAAACAAAGGCACCTCAAAAGGTAAAACCGGAACCGTAAAATTATATTAATTACTTAGGATTGTTACGCACTAAATAAATCGTAATTTAAATCTTTTGAGATTTTATTTCATTTTCGTCGCAAAACGGTCATATTTCAAAAAATGTTTCGTTATTTCACATCTACTCGACATCTATTTAAGACAAAAACATATAAGTTATTTGTTCATGTTTTAGTATCGTATAAATAAGAACACACTTGGAAAAATATAGATATTTTGAAATCCAGGCAGGCCTTTTAGTTTAATTTATAAAAATCAATTAAATCCATTTTGGATTTGAGCCTACAATAGTAATGTTTGGTACTTGTGATGAGACTGAATAAATTAGCTCTTGTTAATTTATATACGTGGAAAGCGGGTGAAGAATTGAAAGAAGATAAAAAAAGGGAGAATAAATTTTTAAATTGTAAAAATTAATTTATTTGGTAACTACTGGCAGTCTGAGTGACGGAGCTTAGCTGAAAGCGTGGCGTTGAGTTCCGCCCTATGTGCCTGCTCGCTACTCCATAAAATACAAAGAATAAGAACAAAAGAAGAAAAAATACAAATATAAAAAAAAGAAACAACCCGTACTATAGCATATATTATGCCTTAAAAAATCCCATTTTGCGTTACCTCATCTAATACAATATGCTTCTCAGGAAACTCGGCATATAAATTACCAGGTTATGACGTCGTTTGATAAATTATCATGTCTGAAGTTTAATATGTACTGTGTAAATTTGATTTAGCTGCAATTACGTACCTTTAATACCTTATCGTTGGAAGATTGTGCTATATTGCGGTTCTGGAACAAATTACACTTTTGTCTAACAAGAAAAAGGATATATTTCTCTTGTTAAATTAAAGTTCTAGATATTTTTAGATCTAGGACAGTGTTTTGCTAGTAGTTGAATGTTTTATTGTTTAGAAAATAAAAAAAAACTGGTATTCTCTTTAATATAATATTTTTTTAACCTCACGTTATTTTAAACACAAATCAGGGTAAGCAGGGTGAACCTGGGAACCTAGTGTTAAGACACTCAGTTTCTACAGTCTTTTATTTGCTGGTCTTGTTTTCTAATTCTGTCATTATGTCCATGGCTTTAACAATATGTATTATATAAGATACAATTAGTAAGATAATAACCGCATTTGTGAAACACTGTGTAGTGGCTACATCACAAGCGTAGCTTACTACCAAAAAAAAAAACATTTTTTGTTGTAAATATATGAAAAATAGCAAAATTTACAAAACAATACAAAAAAGTGATAGTAATAATAACTGATTGGCAGCAATTTTGTGTGCAATGATTAAATACGATTAATATGGAATGTGGGATTTATGGAAAAATTATTGATTTTTTTTTCAATATTTATTGTCAATATTTAGTATGATAATGAGTTAGTTATAATAGCTAGAGCTTTTTCGCTATGTTTGCGTACATCAGACCATTACCAATCAGACCAGTATCACCAGCACAAGTGATAATTTAATAATTTGGAATTTGTAGCTTTCACAGGTCGTTAAATAGAAACGAGATAGGTCCCAGCACACTGCCTTGTGGTACTCTAAAGGATATATTTTGATTGCTACTTATAATATTGTTTATGGAAACATACTGGATTCTTTCACTCATTTAGCTCTTAAAAAGGTCATGCCATTTTTTTCTAATTTGGATCGGAGAAGAGGGATAACTAATTAACATTATTTTTAAGTGACTTCTGTACAAGAAGGTTATCAATTCGACCTCTTTTTATTCTTATTATCTCAGAACTTTTGATGGGCTGAACCGATTTTTTTTTATTTGAAAACTAGTGATCCTATTTTAATTTAGTGTATTTCTGACAATGTTATTCATAAGAACATCTCATAAGTCTTAAATTTGCATTAAGTACATATGCGCAAGACAAATGGACGAATAACTCAATATCGCACCAACTGATTTAGACTGATTTAGCTTTGTCTTGTATCAGATAGAAAAAAATAAAGTCAAAAATAAATATAATAATAATAATGGAAATGGAATCTTAAGCCATCGCGCTTACTCATATTTTATAACTTTTATAAATATATTAATTGAAATTCTTTGTGGGGTACAAAGTAGCAACAAAATATATTCAGACGGAGACGCCTCTACGCGATAACGTGGAAAATGAGAAAAATTGTTACTGTTCCATCTAGTGGAAGAGAGTAATGACTTTTATTCAAGAAGCCTTTCCTTATCCAAGTAGGGTAGTGGGTCAAAGTTCATTGAGATTTTGACCAATCTGATTTCTCTAAATTGCCAAATTTTTGGCATGAATGGATTTCGTTTATAGTAGTATTCTAGTTATATATTTAATACAAGTGGCCCTGCAGTTTCGTTTGTTTGATCTATGTAATTATTTATTTAAAATGATTTAAGTGTAATTAGAAGAAGTTATTTTGTTATTTTACTATGGCTATATATAAAATTATATTAAACTTTTACGACTTTTTATTTTTTTTGTTAAAATTGCTAGCTAGGTTAAAAAGTTATTAAAGTTAACTCACTAATAATATAATCTTAATAAGTACTTTTGAGATGCTATCTCTTCGTATAATATGCGGAATCAGTTTAGCGGACTAAACGAGGATGTTGCGGTGGGATCAAAGAAGAGCATTGTCAGGGGAATAAGTGATGAAAAAAACATATTTGTGACGACATTGTTAGAAAAACAACTTCCATATAGGAATTGCAAATGTTTTTCGGTGGTTACTTCGAGTTAGAGAGAAAGTTTGGCAGCTGTCGAATGATAAACGTCTTTCAGTGGTATCTTGTTTGTTTTCTAAAAATTTTTATATAAAATTCAGACTATTTTCAAAAATAATTGAATATTTTTAGAAAATTTGCTATCTATGACAAGGTGGAGCTGTTCTTTAACTTGTTATTTTACTGTGACATAGTACATAGAAAACATAGTAAGCTAGTTTCACATAACAAAATGCTTGACAGGAATGAAAACTACTACTTTTAAAAAAAACAAATAAAAATGTAAAAATTTGAACGTAGCGAGATTTGAACCCTGTATATTTAAAAAGGTGGAATAACAATACAAGACATTGCAATAAATGAATACTGTTTCTCTAGAGTAAAGTGTCTGTTGCCAAAATTAAGACGTACAATATTTAAGAACTACGGGTACTGCAGTGATCTTGTTACCTCTGCGTCAGTTTTTCGTCAAATTTAAGCTAAAGAACATTGAAAGTTAGGGTGATTTTACAATATTATACTTAAAATAGGAAAAAGAAATGTTTGTATAATATCTGACTGAATCATAATCATTGCAATGGTATAAATTAGGCAATATTGATGAAAACAATTTTTGGAAAGCAGAATCTAACCCACCATATCGAGGCTTTAGGTATAGTACGGTTTTTTTTATTTTATACACTATTTCGCATGCAGAAAGGTAGGGTTCCCCACTCACTCCAACCAACTTTCGAGACCTTTGGCATTTTGGCTTGTTGGCAAACCGAGAAAATGTAAAAAAGCCATTTCCCCGATACGAAATCGAACATACAACCGTCGAGTTTATAGTCCAACGCTGTGCGCTGGTATTAAATAAAAAAAAATAAGCAATTGTAACAGCCCTCTAAGTTCTACGTCAGAATATATTTATCAAAACTTTTATCTTACAATTTCATTTGGTGCGTAAATATTCGGGGATATAATTATGAATATTAGACAAGACGGCAAGGAATATTTTACTCTGAAAAATTTCTTAGTAGATTGCGTAATAGATAAACCAAGCTACATTTGATGTAATTATATTATAGGTTCAAATTTATTTCATTAGAATTATATATGAAAAAAAAAGGAAATCAAATTTTCCTGAAACGAAAATCTAATTCACACTTGTTGTATACAGTCACACACTTTTAAACTTAAAAACACTTAAATCACTTAATAGATTCAGGTACATTACTACTCTCTGAAAATTCTGATAAATTTGGCAATATGAGATCTGAATTCTTAGAGATTTCGTATAAGTGAGATTAGGTTCACAGCACAATCAACAATCGTAATTATAAAATAAGTGATTACTAAAAAAAACCCCCGTGAAAAAAACAACAGTCGTTGAAAATGTCAAATAAATAGGAAAGCACTCAAAACACATTGAAAGTTGAAACGAACGAATCCAGTTAAGTGGAAAATGCAAAAATCATCAGACAAGGTGTCAATGTCAATCAGCTGTCACATCTGTCATTTAAAATACGATTGATTTTAATCGATTCAAATTGATTTCTTTTTATATTTTTCAGTAATTAATTGATTTTTTCTTTATTTATACCTTAATTATATGAACTAATAAGTGCGTTAAAATACCTAGACTTAATTAACATGAACCAACATTTTATTTGCATAGTACTGTAATCGATTATTTATATCGATTAAGAATTTAAAACTATTTTTCTCATGTATTTCCGCTTCCAGATTGTCAATTGAGCTGAATTGATATTCTAAAGTTGAAAAAAATATCTCAACTCTTTACATTTGGGCCCAAAACTTTCTGTCTCCTTTACTCCTACTTCCCATTTTGCGCCGAATTCTTTAGGCATTGCGGGTGAAGTGGCGGAACTCAGTGGCGCGTTTTGCCTTACTAGAGCAAGGAAACGAAATCTAATTTAATCTAGTCTTAAGCTGTATCCCTAAAACTATGAAATATTTAATTCTCCCGTATGGGAATCGAATCTACAACCATTGCGTTTGCAGTGGCCCTTGCGCGACGAAAACCTCATACAAACCTTTAGATAATAATAACCAAAGAAAATATAGATACAAGCTAAAACTCGAACGAGAACTAGAACTACTATATTCAAGATATGTAAATGTAACTAAGTGGTTTGACCGTCGTCCAGTAACCATGGTGTAAGCATGTTGCGGTTATCATATTAACATACGAATCTCGCTCTCTATAATAACTAACGAATATAAATGATGGTGGTATAATATAATAGAAGAATTTTGTGTAATGTGGAGAAAAAAAGATATAAGTTTGTAGTAATATCATCTAAGTTAAGCAATATTTCCGCTCTATTGCTCACACAGCAAGTTAGGCAGAGAGAACCTGGATTAGGATACTCGGTTCCTCATTATCAGCTGAATTCTGGAGTGGATCATGATGGGTGTTCATTTAATTATTCATAGGTTTTAGATTAAAATTATGAATAGATTGGCAGAGGACATCCAGTGTTTAGACATTTCGCTCTCCAATTTTATGTGTGTGGCGGAACTCAACGCCACACGTTATCTTGTAACCAGGGAGGAAATATTATAGCTCCACGACGATTTGAAAATGTAATAAGTAAATATAAAGTGATTATATTATTAATTAATAGTTATTATATCATAAATAAATACAAAGAATTCATTGAATTTTAATTGGCTACTTAACCTTGTCTATTGAAAATTTTACATCAATCTAGGCAATATTTTATCGAAACATGTCAAGTGTACTCGATTGGGGTGAAAACAAGAAAACACGAGGCCAGATCTCGTTTTAGATTTTTTGTTTAAAAACTGCTTAGTTAATATTTTTTACCAAAGACCTCTTATACTGAAGCATCTATACAAAGTAACAGATTTTCAGTAATTCAAATATATAATATTTTGATTTGGTTTGGGTTTCGACGACGAGATCGTTTGTTAATTTCTACATTTTTTTAGAAAAGTGACAAAATTTTAACGTAACGACAACTAAGTCCTACTCTCACAGCCATATCCATACTCTAGTGCTCGTCAAGCTACGTCGAAAATCTTATACGCTTATTTATGTTAATTTATACTGCTTGGACGGTTTTTAAATGGCACGGGTTCACGTCAAAAAATTTCAGCTACAGGCTCTATTAGTATAGTGTTAAAACACTCCGTTCTACAGTTTCCGCTGAATTTTTAAGGTGTAGCGTGTTGAGTGGCGGTACTCAATGCGAATACTCGAGGGAATGATATTTTTTATATTTTTATTTCCCCGCTTCGGTAACGGCAGAATTCGGCAGAAAGTGAGGAACTTAAGCGTTTTAATAAAAACGGTGTATTTTAACACTAGGTTCCCATGTTAAACAAAGGCAAATTTTGTTCGTTACTAAAATTACCTACGTACCTACGCAACGTACAAACGTATTAGTAGCAGGTTCCTCGGAGAGTGAAAAAACAGGATTATGAGTTTTTAATAATAACAAGAAATTTCGAGCTTACATTTTGTAATTTATATAGAATAAATGCAACGAAACTCTAACCTGCAATCCTTAGGTACCATTTAAGCGGTCTAACCAATTAAACATATTTTTTATCAGATATAATGTTTTAGATTGACTGTTAGATAACTAGGATATTACCGGACAAATTCTATTCAGACATCCGCTACTGAATCACAATAGCGCCTAGGTTTATGTACATATTATATGCATGTATAGAGACACTATCATACATAGTGTACCTATATACTTCATTCATTACAGAGAAACAAATATCAAATTAATATGAAAAAAAAAATCAAAGAAGCAAGCTAAGCTTTAATAAAACAATTGTAGGAAACAATAAATAAACAAAATAAGGAAAGTAAGAAATTTACTATCAATAAAAAAAAAAGAAAGAAAAATTGCTAACATTCCAAAGGGCTATGTGATTGATTCAACATGAATTTCCTTTCAATGATATTGTGGTTTTAGGAGCTATGGCAGGGTTAGAGCTTTTAGTATGCAGAATCCGGATTTGGTTATGTAGAGTTCTTGTCTGTGCTTAAATGTATGAAAACTGGTGACTTTAGGCCGTGGTGGTACTTTATATGGCATATTTTTGTGAAATTTATTTTTAATGAAAAAGACAAGGCAAACGAGCGTACGAGTCACCACAGGCTGCAGGTGCCGGCGTTTGTGGTGCATAAAAATATACAATTTTGGAAATTGAAAGCGTTTTTAAAAAACAACGTAAAACACAAAATTTTAATTTTAAATTATTCTATATATTTCTCAGATTGATAAAATTAAAATAAAATAATGCTCTATATAATTGTATGAAAATACTGCTATCCTTTTTTTTATATATATTTATATATTGTTTCACCACCTTTACATACTCTGTACCACTGCAACACGACCTCCTCATTCAACATTGTAAACATGTAAAAAAAATCCTTTGTCCAAAATATTTAATTAATAAAAACATATATTTTACATGTTAATAAGTAAAAAGGTAGCCATTTTGTAGTCCTGTCGTTCTTTCTAATTATACAAATTAATATGGGTGACATCTCATACTGGAATAACCACCTACGTTTCATTTCTAACCTCATAATAAAATACTTTGTTAAAATTAATGACCGTAACCTACATCCACGTGACGTAAGCAGAACGTGACTAACCAAAGGGTGCAGCCAAGATACAGTTGTTTCATGTTCATGTTTTATAATATTTCAAAGAGCTATTTTAACAAAAAAAATTGCTTACCACAATAATTAGTTTTTTTTTAAACTTTATCCCGGTCATAGCGGATAGGCAAAGAGATATTAGGAACCTCGTGTTATGATACTCTGTTTTTTGCCTCGTTATCAGATCGAGGACATAAAAATGTTAAGGGCCAGTGTCGTTAGTATGAGATTAGCATAGTTAGTATGTGATTATGAAATGCATATGTCAAATGTGTATCTACTATATATTGCTATTCGAGACCTGTGAAACCAAAATTAAGAGCTTATCTGGCAGATAAGGCTGTCCACGAGCTTATCAGCCGGTGGTGAAACTGGCTCTAAATATTTAATTAGCTCCGAGTGGAAACTTAACCTACAGTCATCGCATTTAGAATGTATTTGTGTCCCTAAGTCACAACGGCCTCAACGGAGCGATTTAACAATTATGTTAAAAGTATATATTCCTATTATTAAAATAAAAATATATTAAAGTATAAAAATAGAATGTAGCAGGACTTGAACCCACGTCTCTAGGAGAGCAAGTGCTCGCACCAATTAAACAATATGTTCTTTCCGAGCTACAAGTTTATTGGAATCTCTACACATTTGTTGCAATTTATTTTTCTTGTTGTAACTAAGTTTTTTAGTTTCTCTTTTTATTTTTAATAACCAAGGTAAGGGAGAATGCAATTCATTAAATACTGAAAAATATAAATACAGAAACTAAAAGTCGTAATTTTTATCCATAACTACAAAAATATAAGCCCAGACTATAAGCAAAGCTTTAACGCCGTGCTTTGTCTTGGCACCAGAGCAAAGAAATGAAAATTTTAGATATTTCACCTCCTTCAGTGGAGCCGGATTCTCTTAATACTAGGTTCATCTAATCGAGTGGGAAACGAACCCACAACCTGTCACGTTTACAGTCACAATCTTGTACCAAATTAATTAAAGTTACACTAAAAATACATTAAATACTAAATTTGACCTTTAATATTTGATGATTTAAACTTTAATATTTGATAATCAAATTAGAGTGCCTTTTACTAATATGTGTACATGTGTAAATTTTATTGACACAGTTTAAGCTAATACAGTTCCAATTAATTGTGTTTAAATCGCCAATGAATAAATAAATAGAGGCCAGTCGTGCCGCAGAGGCACAAAGTGTGACTGTAAAACCGACTGGTTGTGGGTTCGAACCCCACTCCATGAAATTTTCACTTAAATTTGTATTTCCAATTCTTTACTCTAAGGTGTCGAGGACAAGCGCGGCGTTAACTTCTGCCACTTAACACGCAATGCATCCAAAACTCAGCAGAAAATGGTGAACGATGTGTCTTAGCATTAGGTTCCCTTTGCCTACCGTGGTGTGTGCGTTATACAGCGTGAAGCTGATAAATAAATAAGTAATTATGTGATTTTAGCACAATTAGAAACGAAATGGTAGAGAATTTTAATGGAAATTGAGAATATATCCATTATTAAAATCAAAATACTCTTTATTCAAATAGGTCATCATAGCACTTTCGATTCAGTTTATTTACGATTTACATACAATATTCAGGCTGTATTAAAGGTCGTCATCGCGCTGCGGCACAAGCGTACCATTACAAATATATTCTATAAATGTGACGGTTGTAGGTTTGATACCCATTCGGGGGAGTGAAATATTTAATATTTTCATTTTTTGCGACTCTGGTAACAAGAGGCAGCGCGGCGTTGAGTACCGCCAACACACGTCAACCTGAAAAGTTCGGAAAAATTGTGCGCAAAGCACGGAACGGGGTGTATTAACGCTATGTTATCTTTGCTTACCTGGCTATGAGTGGGATACAGTGAAACTGAAAAAATAAAAATACTTTTTTTCAAGATAAGCTAAGCACTTTCGAGTCAGTTGATATACTATTAACTTAGAATAATCCTATACCAAATTACCACTGAAAGCTAGTTCTAAAGAGAAAATATAGTAGGAAAGTCATCAGTCGCTATCGTTATTCCATATCATCTTAAAATTAAAAAAATCGGAACTCCTATAAATAATCACTCCATCTCTCTGTCAAAACAGCAATTTTTGAGCAGATATATTGCCTGAAATTATTTTAGCCTGACAACTGACGAACTGACAGTTGACAATATTAGCCTATTGTCAACAGTCAGTTGGACTGTTGGCAAGAGGCTCTTGGATGGTTTTTCCAAGGGGTTTTATTATATAACTTATGTTATATTAAAATTGTACATGATTTACAAAAAAAAAGTACAAATTAAAAATAATAATAACAATATCTGAAAAGTATTTAAAGATGATTTTTGGGGTTCCGTACCTCAAAAGGTAAAACAGTACATTTATAGTACTACTACCCTTATAGTATCACTTTGTTGTCTGTCCGTCTGTCAAGACCATTCCTCAACTACTAAATTAATATTAATAAATCAGGTCTATCATCCAAGCGAGTGCAAGGGTACCTACAAGCATTTATGCATCGCTTTTCATGCATTTTGTAATTTGGCATGAATAGAGAAGTTACAAAATTGAAAATTTCAAGATATTCCATAAAGAAAATAACACACTTATATTTGTAGTTCGTTTCATAAAAGTATTTTTATAAGTTGTACTTCCCTACAATACTGAACTTATATGGAAGCGTCGGATGGCGAGGCAGATTTATTATTATCTTTTATTTATCTTCAAACATCTTTCATATTAAACAACATTAGGTGAATAAGCTCGTATTCTTTATATTTTTCATTTGGGTCATATATATATATATATATATATTTTATTATATATATATATATATATATATATATATATATATATATATATATATATATATATATAATAATATATATATATATATATATATATAATTAAAAAAACATAGATTATTATGTTATATAATATTATGTAGTATATATTACGAGACTGTATACACAAAGCGGGATCCTGTGGAAATTCAAGACAGCTTGTCTGGCTCCTGGCCATTTCTGTCTTCTTGTTAACAGACTAATGTTATGTAGACATGCAAGATTTGCTGACATATTGAAGTACCTAGCTTATATATAAATACATAAGTACACTATATTTTTTTACTTAATCTAATAATATATTTTTTTTCTTTTCATGTTCATACATTTTTCATGTTTTTAGGAATCTAATGTTAAAAGATTTCTTATTTTAAATTTTATATACATTTTCTTAATCAAAATAATTGGTAAGATGGATTTTTTAAATCTCTACATAGTACTTATGTCGTACGTACTCGACCAATAAACCATATGGAGGCCAGTGATGGCACAGGGACACAAGCGTGTGATTTTAAACGCGACAGTTGTGAATTCAATTGTCTCATTTCTTCGCTACGGTAACGACGTAAAGCGCGGCGTTCAGTTTCGCCACTCAACAATTCACACCCATGATTCGACGGAAAGTAGAGAACGAAGTATTAACACTGGGCTCTCTTAGCTTATCCTGCTATGTACGGGATGCAACGTGAAATTTAAAAAAATCATATATTTTAAGTGAGAATTTACAACTGTTGTATGGGTATATTAAACTTCCCAATTGTACTAAGATGGTGTCATGTATGGCTATATATAGGGTACCCACAATCCCACACACCTTGCAAAACACCTTTCAGTAGGTTCAAGATTAAGATCAGTAGCTCTTTGACCTAACATCTAGGCTTTACAGAGGATTTATTATACAAAAGGGATGGTTTAACCCGTAGCGTAAATTAAACTAACATCGTCTTGTTCTAAGACCAAAGAGATATATGAATTATAAATCAAGATGCGTACTATCAATTTAAAGTAGTGTTTAAAGTTTAAAATTTAAATATTTTTTATTTGATTTTTATATTTTTTACTGATACCAGTCGTGGGACAAGGGTACAAAAATGCAATTATAAGCGCGATAGGGTTGTAGGTTCGTTTCCTATTCAAGGAAATGAAATATTTAATATTGTCAGTTTCCTTGCTCTATTGATGAAGCAAAACGTGAAGTTGAGTTCCGTTACTCAATACTCAATGCCTCCGGAATTCAGCGTAAAGAAAGTGAGGAACGGAGGAGACTTGAAGGGTGCCCTAACACGGGGTTCCTAGGTCCCCCCTGAATTACCTGCTATGTGTGAGTATAGCTGCTAATATGTCGATCTTGCTCTACTTTCTCAAAGATAGCACTGATTTTATCTGTGACAGGGTGTCCAGAGCGAACCTCATCTTTCACACTAAAATTTCCAGGCTTAAAACGCTTGATCTGCATTTGAGTTGCACTACTCTTATTAATACCGCATTAGGTCGCAGCGTTCATCGCATTTTTTTTCTATAATAAAACTTTAAAATGTACCGAATTTTTTCGCCTCATACGTTCATTTTGCTTGCTTGAAAAACAATTGAAAAATGGCGGAAACTAGTTTTTTTTTATTTATTGTGTCTTCAGAATGCCACATTTAATGGTATTAAAACCAGCTAGTTACATTCAGTACAGCAAAGAGTTTTTTTGTTGTATTATCGGCGAACCATCGAAAAAAATGCCAGAAATTAAAAAGATTAACCGTGTTAACACAAAATTCTCCTTGCCTTTTCTACTATTTATTTTATTAAAATGAATCATACCTTAAATATAGTTATTGCAAAAATAACCTAAAACTTTGAATTATAACCACTTTCACTAAATGATTTATACAAACAAATCATCTAAAATAGATATAATTCTTACCAAATTCATTAAATCAAAGACTGTATATTAATCATAGCGGAGTATCTATTGTAGATCAAATTACTGGAACTAGTGTTGTTTACTCCACAGGTGCTCTAATTTGTAACAATACGCTCGTTAGGCATTTCAGGGGAGATCAAATATTGTTGTGGGTCGTATTTACTATATTAATTAATAATCAATCAGCTTCACGCTGTATACCGCTCACAGTAGAGCAGAGGGAACTTAGTGTTAAGACACTCGTTCCCCACTTTTTGCCGAATTCTGAAGGTATTGCGTGTTGAGTGGCAGAACTCAACGCCGCGCTTTGCCTCAACACCAGAGTGAAGAAATGAAAATATACATTTAAATAAATATATCATTTTCTCGAGTGGGGATAGAACGCACAACCATTCGCATTTATATTCACACACTGGTGCCTCTGGCCTCTTTTATTATTTAAAATTAAATTAAATTAATAATAATATAAAATAATCCTTTTATTATTGCTATAATTTCTACAGACAATAAATATTATATAGCTGATTTTTTTTGTATACTACAAATAACTATGATCCATAATTCGGCGATATGTGGGGAACGCAGTATCTAAACAGTTAACTGCTATGAAAAAAAAGGCCAAATAATGTATGCAGCACTACAATCAACACTTTCCAAATATAAAAATACAAAATAAAAATATTGAAAATAAAATAATTGGACAGCCACGTACTAAATTTTGAATGATTCTTTTTGTACTCCAAATATCTCTCTGGTACGGTCTGGAGACGCTGTAGGTAATAAATCTTTCGCCATCCCGCTAGTTCGGTTCAATTAATTAAGTAAATATTTTTCCTGGTGATTAATATGGTGTTTGTTTATGGTTTTTATTCAAAATAGTACTTGAAACTATAAAATATTGTTTAAATACAATATTAACCAGCTTCACGCTGTATACCGCAAAGAGCAGGTTAGGCAGAGGGAACCTAGTGTTAAGACACTCCGATCCCCACTTTCTGGAGGCATTGCATGTTAAGTGGCAGAACTCAACGCCACGCTTTGCCTCGAGACCAGAGTGAAGAAATTAAAATATAAATTGAAGTAAATATTTCATCTCCTCGAGTGAGGATCGAACCTACAACTAGTCGGTTTTAAAGTCACACTTTGTGCCCTTGCGTCACGACTGGTCTCATATAAAAACAATAATCAAATCAATATTATAAAAAAGTAATGTGGGTAAATAGTTAAAATACCATTTGGTAACGTGTTTAATTGTGATTAAGGTTGTGTGTTCGATTTCCACTGAAGGGACTGATCGTAATATTATTATTTAAATTCCAAGCAAAGCCGTCGTAGCGTAAATGATAATATTTAAATTATTTCTCAGATCTAGAAGTCAAAGCATAGCGTTGAGTTCCGCTACTCAACACACAATTTCTCGAAATTTGTGCAGAAAGTGGAGAAAGAAAAACTTAACAGCACAGGGTCTCCTTTGTCTAAGAAAAAAGTGCAACTAAAAAACATTTCTTCGGTCCGGTCAGATTTAGTTACTAAATTGAACTTACAAAAAAGCGTTCTAATATAAAAATTAAATTAAATTAAATTAGCTTCACGCTATATCCCGCGCACAGCAGGGTAGGCAGAGGGAACCTAGTGTTAAGACACTCCGCTCCCCACTTTCTGCCGAATTTTGGAGGCATTGCGTATTGAGTGGCAGAACTCTTAGCCTCGACACCAGAGCGAAGAAATGAAAATATAAATTTGAGTAAATATTTCATCTCCTCGAGTGGGGATCGAACCCACAACCAGTCGGTTTTAAAGTCACACTTTGTACCACTGCGCCACGACTGGCCTCATTTTGCATATTACAAGATAAACTGATTAAAACCTGTATGATATAAGTCAGTGTTAACCTGGGGAGAGTAGATCAGAAAATCTTTCCTAAAAATCTTTCTTTCATTCATGAACTACAATCTAGTACATTTTCAACTCTATTAAAAACCAATAATCTCTTACAATAAAATAGTACATTTCAAGATATAATTCTATAGAATTGTTTTTATAGATTACATTTGCAGTAAATAAACGATATAGGCGTACGCTATTTTACATAGTCGGTGTTTGAACCATCAAATTGAATATAATGTCTGATTAGTCTCTGTGGGAGACTCGATTAATATGATAATGTAAGATAGAATTATAAAAGATAAGGAAGGGAAGTTGTAAAAATGTAAACTTTTTGTTTTTTATATGTTTTGGGGCGATAAAGGAGTTTTAAATAACATACTCGTAATGCAAACAAAACAAATTTATATTGAACCAAGCATGGTTCAATATAAATTTGACAAAAGTTAGATAGCTATTCGTTCGTGATTTTGGATGCCTCGAGGCAAAGCGCGGCGTTGAGTTCTGCCACTTAACATGCAATGCCTCCAGAATTCGGCAGAAAGTGGACAACGGAGTGTCTTAAGACTAGGTTCCCTGTGCCTACCCTGCTATGTGCGGGTTACAGCGTAAAGCTGATTTGATTTATTTTATTTCTTTTAAGGTTGGCGAGGACTTCGTAGTGTGGAGATACTGTTTTTAACTTTTTAGGGGAATTTGTAAAATAATGTCTAATAAGTATATCATTTACTTTTTATAATTTAGTTAAAATAAGAACGTTTATTACTCTACTTACTTCTATTGAAAAATAACCTTAAATTTAGAAAAACTTAAGATATATTTATTATACAAGCGTAATGTAAATAAAAAAATTGTATTGTTCAAAATACGAAGAATGATTGGAACCTACTATCAATACGCCCGGGACAAGTTTCCAACTGTGCCAAAAGTAAAAACATGACTTTTATTAGCGATCCAGGGGTGAAATATTAAGATACACTGGATTTTATGGCCTTCATCTTGATATGAGCGCCTGATAACGGGTTTTATAACAACTTTTATGAATTACATTAATTTTTACTCTTTCATATTTTTATCTGACAGGATTCAAGAAAGCGATTCATAAAAAAATATGGAAAAAAGATTTCTTTAAATCATGTTTATTTGCAAGGCTGGTTTGTAGTGAAAAATTACTACAACTTTTTTTCCCATTTATAGTAAATTTTAGTTGTTATGAATGTACAGTATATATATGTTTTTACTTTCTAGTTTTATATATCAAGTTAGTTGTTGAGACCAGGCCATGTAAATTTGATTTATTGCATCTTAAGCGATTGAGCGATTCTCATTTAACGCACTGTTTTGCTTTAATAAAGATAAATAAAACATAATTATTACTCCAAGTAGAAAAATACAACCCACTAACATCAAGTATATAGATAAATTCTCTCATTATCATACACCTCCAATTCTCTGCTCCTTATCCAATTTAAGCAAAATCTTTAAATGACGATAGCTTATGTAGTAGTAACAAAATAAAAATATATTTTTTGCACTGTTGCCTTTCCGTCAACTTAATTAAGTCGCTGATTGCTATCAGTCGGGATTAGTTGTCAGGGAGTTTCATGGTGAAACAGAAAAAAAATATCAGCAGCTTGCATCTGTTAGATAGCATTAAATATCAGATTATCATCCTTAATTTTATTTGTAACCAGTGAAACTGGCCTATAGTCTTGTAATACATTTTGATAAAATATCTATATGATACCAAAAACTATACATATTATTTAAAAACCCCAAGTTTAGTTTTATAAATGCAAGTGAGAGGCATTTTACGGAAGAATTTTTAGGTAGGTGAGGCCAGTCGTGGCGCAGTGGCACGAAGTGTGACTGTAAAACCGACTGGTTGTGGGATCGATCCTCGCTCGAGGAGATGAAACATTTACTTAAATTTATATTTTCATTTCTTCACTCTGGTGTCGCGGCTAAGCGCAGCGTTGAGTTCTGCCACTCAACACGCAATGCCTCCAGAATTCGGCAGAAAGTGGGGAACGGAGTGTCTTAACACTAGGTTCCCTCTGCCTACCCTGCTGTGTGCGGGATACTGCGTGAAGCTGATTTATTCATTTTTTTATAATTTTTAGGTAAATATTTCTAATTACCCACAGAAATACAATTTTATTGGATACGCTGTAAGTATAACTTAAAAAAGGTCACCGCTCAATTAATTTAGTTAATGTATTTCGTTTTTCCTTATAGACTTAAGAGATTACTTAGATTTTAATTGAGAGACATAGGTTCAGAAGAAGAAAATAAGAATTACAATATATAAAATTTAAAAAAACAAAACAGTCGGTACGAAGGCCCCAAAGTAATGTGACTGTCAAATTGTCTAATTGTGGGTTCAATCCCTACTCGAGGAAATGAAATATTAATTTATAATTTCATATCTTCGCTCTAATGTTGAGGCAAAGCGTAGCGTTTAGTTCCTCCACTCAACACGCAATGCCTCCAGAACTAGGCGGAAAGTGAGGTAATGGAGTGTCTTAACACTAGGTTCTCTGCCTACCCTGCTGCGTGCGGGATAAAGCGTGAAACCGAACATTTATATATCACTTCGCTCATTTTATGGTGGTATTGTGTTGAGTGTTGAAGCTCAACGCCATGCTTTTTCCATGGCACCTTCAAGGAAATGATATAGAACATTTTGACGTTTCTCTCCGGAATAAGATCGAGCCCACGTCACCATTTCTCCACTATGATGTGTTTTAAGTGCAATTTACTTAATTTTTTCATAAGTATTTTAACAACAAAAAAACAAAGGATTAAATGCTTATCATAAGAAATAATTGTTTGCATAAAATTCTTTAAATTTGTGTGTGTATAAGAAATAGCCTAAGGGAAGAAGGAGTACTAATAAAAACAACCCTTGTCATTTTTAAATTACATTTTATCGGAGAACGCTGGAAGGGTTAAGTTCCGTTTTCTTATTATCTTCTAATATTTTAAAAGTAAAATTAAAGTAAATCTCATCAAAAACATATTTGTATAGATAAAGCAGAAATAACCAAGAAGAAGATTTAGATTGAACCCACTTCATTTACAGTCAAAGCAACGTCACGATAACATCACATATCTATTTTTAGCCTATAATTTTATTGTGATGTTTTATAATTTATATCGTATATTTAACAGAAGTTAGCACTTCCCTAACTGCGGCTTCGTTGATGGTTTATGCTTCGATATATTCGACACGGTTCGTCACTATTCTGCTGACATTTGAGATATGTTTTTAAAAACATGAAATAATTTTACTCATCAACAGACGATTATGGGTTCAGCTTCAACTCAGTGAAATGTTTTTTTTCCTCTGATTAACAGAAACGAATATTGTATTTATATATATATATATATATATATATATATATATATATATATATATATATATATATGAGTTTAGACTAGTGGTAGCGTAGAACGCCAAGTTCACGTTAAAAATTAATAAAATATAAATAAAAATTAAAATTTCATTGATTTACTATCAGAATAAAATATCGAATCCACTTCCTCCATCACACAATGGATATTCATCAGCATACATCTCGTACCCTAATAGCTATCATATATAACAAGTAAGAGGAAACAGTTAAAGTCATAAGTTTGAGGGCAAGTTTGAGGGCGCCGTGATTTACGACTACCCTAAACTGTTATAGACGTATAAAACATTTTTATATTCTTTACAAAGTTTTCATGTGGCATGCTTACTTTTTATAAAGTTTTATAAAAAAAAATTAAATTAGCTTCACGCTATATCCCGCACACAGCAGGGTAGGCAGAGGGAACCTAGTGTTAAGACACTCCGATCCCCACTTTCTGCCGAATTTTGGAGGCATTGCGTGTTGAGTGGCAGAACTCAACGCCGCGCTTTGCCTCGACAATATACATTTAAATAAATATTTCATTTCCTCGAGTGGAAAAATTCTATAATAATTTTATAATTCTATAAAAAAGTTAATTTCTTAAATTTTTATAATATGATATCCAATTTGGTACGTCAACGTATTAGAATAAAAGCCTTTTAAATAAACCGCCGATGCTTTTAAGTCTTAGCATTAATTTGTCTCCGCTCTGTGAAGTCTGCGCAGTGTGATAAGGCATTTGAATTATAATAGAACCTCAATTTTACACACAATTTTCTGAAATCTGTACATATAATAAAATTGAGGCCAGTCGTGGCGCAGTGGTACAAAGTGTGACTGTAAAACCGACTGGTTGTGGGTTCGATCCCCACTCGAGGAGATGAAATATTTACTTAAATTTATATTTTCATTTCTTCGCTCTGGTGTCGAGGCAAAGCGTGGCGTTGAGTTCTGCCACTCAACACGCAATGCCTCCAGAATTCGGCAGAAAGTGGGGAACGGAGTGTCTTAACACTAAGTTCCCTCTGTCTACCCTGCTGTGTGCAGGATACAGCGTGAAGCTGATTTTTTTTTTTGTTAAAGATATATAAAGTTGCCGTACAGAAAACCATATGTATATAATTTTATCTATCTTTTAATATTTGGATTTTATATTCATATATGTAGAAAAATAGAACGAAAGGCGTCTTTTTCTATTTTTCATAAGTCGATGTTTCTTGAAAATGCTATACTTTTATAGTTATTTCAGTCTCACGCTTCTTCCCGCATAGCTATGTAAAATAGACAGGACATTAAATGGTAATGCGCAACACTAAATACCGCATTATCTCTTATACCCACCCCCGAGAGGGAATCGAACTTACATCATCTCGAACTCATATCATCGCTTTTAAACTACCTCAATGACCTCGACGGTATAAATAAAAATGATGAACATTAAAAAAAATATTATCTTTTCTAATCACTTATCATAAATGCTAATTTTACTGCAACACAGCAATTTGAAACTCGAATTCCATATAAAAAGTCGAATTCTATAGAATGTGAATTGTATAGAAACTTTTTAATACGGATTTTACGATTATTGGCGTATTTCAGACTTTTACTGTCACATTGTGTTGTTTCGAATATAAAACGGCTGTTTTCCATTTAAATCAGATCGCTCAATCCTGGATACTTGTAAGTGCGTATAACGCTTTGGATAGAGATAAATGAATAAAATATGAACATGTGAAAATATATACTCAATAGAGGAAAATGATGTGTAATTTTTTTTAACTATTAATGCTATTAACAATAATAATAGATAATAATAAATTTGCTTTTAAAGAAAAGTGTAACAATGCTATACAAAAATAAAGAAATAGTAAAAAAGTTATATTGTTATTTTCATACTACAGGGTACATTTCCAAGTCGTATATGCCCACCAAAGGTTCCGTACCACTTTCAGGGTTTTAGTTCAACGGTAAGTAAGATCTGACTTCTTGCCAAATTTCATAATTCTAGGCCAACGTGATGCACCGACTAGGTTTTTTATTCTGGGTACCTAACGTTGTTTGTGATTAATACATCTAAAGTTTAACAAATTATCTAATAAACAAGAAAGAAAAACTTACAGCTGCTTAAATTAATATTTATGCTGCGAACCCACTTATAACAGAGTATGTAGGGTGCCTGGTGTTTAGTGACTCTATTCTCCACTTTTGTCATATATCTGACAGAACTCAAACTAGAAAAACTTCCCTCTTATGCGGGATAAAATATCGAGTTGTACGAAAAAGTATATCCATACATCAGTTTCGTCGTAATACAAACGATTCAACCATATAAACCTACATACGTTACTCGATTCATTTACTGCTATTAAATCCAGCCGTGCGAATTGCTATGTTGAGTTAATACTTCACGTGGAAATTTTTGTATATTTATTTGGATATTTGTTAAATTGAAACTAACGACTTAAACGCGGCTTCGCCCGCTTAAGCTCATTAGATTATTGCTTAATAATATTTTTTTTACCGATTTTTTTACATAACATAAGCTTTCCTCTACTCATCATAAGCGTAAATTGTATTAAAAACTGTCACGATATGAAAGTGTATGTATATTCCAATTGGCTTTTTGAATAAAGTGGTAATTGGAATATTTAATCACTGGCTCTATCTACTAACACTTTTTGTAATGGCGAATAAAAAAAAATAAACGTTCATCGCTCTCGTTTCAATTTTCCAATTTTCACAGAATCTAATATGAAGTGATTGCTTTTACCTACATTATTTAGTTTAAAAAATTTTTAGCTTTTACCTGCAGTTTCGTCTCCATGCTCAAATAAATATATAAATTGTATGACACACGACACGTAACGGCCGATGTACCTACTACCGTAGGTAGCTTCACGCTTTAACCCACACACTCTGTTTGCCACTTTCCGCCGAATTCTGGAAGAGAGCGTTGTTGTGTGTGTCCGCGTATATATACCAAGCAATACGCGATGTCTTAAAAAATCGGTGAATAGTGGGACAGGGAACATCTTAGCACTAGGTTCCCATCCTCTAGGATCGCGTTGCGTGAAATTGATTCAATATATACTCAATATCCCGAAACTATACGTTCTGGAATAAAAAGTGTAGAAACTGAAAAATATCTTTTAACCCATGATGGCGCTGTGGGATTTACGTCGTATTACGGTGATTGCGGCTCCGAAACCATTCAAAGGAAATTATTCCAATAAACTATTTTTACTTCCATCTCTGGGAAGACAAAAGACGGCTTTGAGTTCCACCACTCAACCTCGTCTCCTATTATCTCGAACCCTTATTATTAAAAAAAAAACTTCTAAAAATAACATTAATACAATTCAGATTTCTTTAAATAACATTTTCTATTTTAAAATATATTTTAGTTAAACTATAAAATGTGAAATGTCGAGTAAATGGAAAATATAATATGGCCGAAGCTGAATCAATAGAGCGTGGTCACGTAACATATTGGCGTTATATTATTTTTGCTACGCGATACAAGCCGCTGACCACTGCTATGTATGCTTATTTTTTTTAGTTTCACGCTATATGCCGCATATAGCAGAGCAGGCAGATCTAGTGTTGAAACACTCCCTTCTCCATGCCGTTTGGTAATTTATATTCTTCCTGATGGGAATCGAACCCACAAGTTTCGTTTTTACACCTTTATACTACCACGGCGTCATCCAACAGCGACGCGACGGTCTAAGTCATCTTCTTAGGTTTTAGTTTAAATAAGTTTTACGCTTTTGCCCGCACAGCAGTGAGATAAGTGGCAACCTTCAGTGTCTTAGCACATGACACTGGCAAAATTTGGCGGAAAGGGGGAAATCTTAATGAGAACGGAGTATCTTAACACTAAATGCCAGATGTTCTCTGCCTACGCTGATGTGTGCGCTATAAAAAACTTGAGTGTGGCTATGTCATGGACACGACCGTGTGTTGTATATGAATGCGTTTATTTAATTGTGTATTTAAAATAACATGTTTTAAAGCAAGAAAAAGGATAATATAAATATTTAGTGGTACAATAAAACTTATTTAATTATAAATCTGAATTACGAAAAGAATGACATAAATGGCATACAAGATACTCCTAGACTTCTGATTTTACCTAAATCTCAATATAAAATATATAGAACTCACTGTGAATTAGCAGTTCTGTGACTCATAAACATTAAAATATCTAACTATCGTAGCTGGTATTAAAATCAGGCTCGACATCGATATTATTGAAATATATAAACAACGATCGTGATATAAAGAGTTCAATTTCCGGCTAACTCTGTGCCCGGGAGGATATACACACAAACGAGTTTGAACTTGAAAATGAAATGCATTTACGTTTACTTGACATATTATGTATATCTCCAGCTTTTGCATCTTTAATTTTAAAATGTATTTCCAAAGCAATTCCTACGTCAATGTTAACTGTATTACAATCATGGAAGCTATTGTGAGGCCTGTCATGGTGCAGCGGCACGAAGTGTGACTGTAAAACCGACTGATTGTGGGTTCGATCCCCACCCGAGGAGATGAAATATTTACTTAAATTTATATTTACATTTCTTCGCCCGGGTGTCGAGGCTAAGTACGGCGTTAAGTTCTGCCATTCGACACGAGGTGTTGCCTCATGAATTCGGCAGACAGTGGGGAACGGAGTGTCTTAACACTAGGTTCCCTCTGCCTACCCTGCTGTGTGTGGGATACAGCGTGAAGCTGATTTTAGTTGATGTTGCGATATTTGCCGACTCCCTTTTGTTACTTGATGATGATGATGATACTGCTGAATTTTCCATTTTAGTTTCAGTGATTGCCGGCACTGCTTCTTTTTGACATATAATAATGTTTTATTACTACCGTTAGATTGGTCTTCAAAAGACCTCTCTAACCATATACGACATATACCTATGCGGTGTCTGTATATTTGGTTTTGGGTTTTAGGATCGTATAGGCTGACATAATATATTTTTGATAATATATATTTTTTATTAAAACACCTTATTATATTCACTGTCATTATTTTTAACTGATTTTTATATACAATCGATAGATTTCTACGATTTTTGACGATTAAAAATTAAATTAACTTCATAGCTTCAAAAGTTATAGAAATTGCAAATCTCAATACATAGCAAAATGTCGTCGCGCACTACGTGTCACTGTTCTCATTGATTGTAATAAAATTGTTGATTCCTCAGTGAGCCAGTGGTATAATTTTATTTTGGATGTGGCAGATAGTTTAGGCCAAAATGTATGCCCCGATTTTGTTATCAATAAATTATTTATTAGTAGTAAATTTAGAAGAAATAAAAAAAATAAACTCATAGAAATATTATAGATTTCTGTTTTATATATGTATTTTGTCTCCAGACAAATTCGAACACCGTATCTTGGAGACTGTGGATAATTTTATTTAACCTACAAAGCAAACTCTTTGTAATTACCATTGACTTAACTAAATATTATCTTATTATCATATTTCAAATCTTATTATATACCTTAGTTCAATAGATATAAGAGTCATTATTCTATACAACATCCCAAATATATTCCTAGTAATGTCGGGAGCTAACTGCGGTGCAGTTAAATTAGACCGTACAAGCTTTAGTACGAATTATGCATAGAATACGGGCTTACTGGGAAGTACGTAGTTCTCACATTATCATTTACTTTCAATATTTAATTTTATTTTCATTTCCTCGCTCAACCTCCAGAATTTAGTGGAGAGTGTCATAACGTTAGGTTCCCAGATTACTTCTACCTACCCTGCTATATGCAGGATACAGATTAAAAATAAAAAAAAATTTGGCTTTGTTCTTTTTTTTCATCGATTATAAAAAAATGTAAATAAAATCCTTGATAAAAAATTGTTTAAAAAAAAACTTTTTTTGTATTCGTTCTTTTTGTTTTCCCAATTAGAAAAGCGATGGTCGTGTCGTGTCGTCCGTAATTTTTTGTGTGGAATTCCAACTCTACTTTCTCTATACATAAACTGTTACGCTATAGTAAAAGCGTGAGCTTGCACTTTCTGCATCACTGATAAAACTGTGTATCACATTATAAAAAAATATTCAATTTTTAATCAACGCTTAAAATCACACCGGTTGGATTGAGACAAAAAATATCGCAATTTCTAATATATATAAACTGGTAGTTTTCTTATTTTTATATTACATTTACAATATATATAAAAAATAATTAATTAGCTTCACGCTATATCCCGCACACAGCAGGGTAGGCAGAGGGAACACTCACTCCGTTCCCCACTTTCTGCCGAATTTTGGAGGCCTTGCGTGTTGAGTGGCAGAACTCAACGCCGCGCTTTGCCTCGACACCAGAGCGAAGAAATGAAAATATAAATTTAAGTAAACATTTCATCTCCTCGAATGGGGATCGAACCCACAACCAGTCGGTTTTACAGTCACACTTTGTACCACTGCGCCACGACTGGCCTCTATACAATATATATAACATTCTAATTTCAATTAGAGTTAGATATTCTTATGACATCTCACATCCCAGAGGATTTATGAAACTGCTGAAGCGTTTTCTTAGCGGCCTTGTACATTTGTTATGACTGAGCACTCACAGGTTTTGCAAAACAAATCCTAAAGGAATGACAGAAATCGGTTGCCTACCTACAATTTCCATGAGGAATGAAGAAATACCACATCCAAATATATAGAAATGCCACTTCGTTCTACAAATGCCGAAATAGAGAACCGATGATGATTATAGGTTCAAATCCTGAAGTCAAAGTAGTAGGAATATGAAGAAACCCGTGCGTTGGGTACGTCTACTAATAGCTGCATCATAAACATGTTTTTAATACTTTTTATTACTTTGTGATGTTAAATATGTGTATGACCTCAATTTTTTTAATTAGATAATAAAAAAAAAGAAAAGAGAATTTCCAATCTGCCACTCAACATGCATTGCCTCAATAATTTGGAAAATGGTAGATAGAAAAATTATAGAACCGTTATAACGGTTTTATAATTTTAGGTTGATCAGTTTGAAATTATGCGATCTTGATCCACAATTTTTAAAAATGCAAATTTTATATTTATGTGATAGTACATGTCAACAACATCTAACGATGTACCTATGCCTCAATCTTTTTAGAATGAGGCAAAGTTTCAATGTAAAGATTGAAAAAAAATAAAAATAAAGTCCCGCTGCATTTAAAGTAAGCAGAGAAAAAAATACAAGCCGAATGACTTATCACGATTAAAATTTTACTAGATATAATAGGTAAGGCAACCCGTCCTAACTTTTAAACATAAGGACGATTCTATTATTCAAAATTAGTTGCCTGTTTAGTACCTACAACGCAACATAAGAACAAACATACGCACATTGATAAACACATTACCCTCCTTTGCGTCGCACAATCGACTAACAAATAAAATCATGCCATAAGCTTTCCAATGTTTCCATTACAAATTGACAATCCCCAAGCACTATGTTAGAAATTACACGATAAAAGTGCCATATCCCACAAAGGAAAGGAAATGGTAGCGAGAAACGATCGTTTAGCACATGGAAGCTTTGAATCATCGATTGGGTTATTTTTCTTTTGAGATGTAATTTTTACTTTTTCTTTAAGATATTATTTTTTTCAAATCCAATGAAATATATTGAGGATATCATCGTGCAGTGAATAACGATTGATTGTAAACATGGTGGTTGTGGGTTTGGTTCCTTCTGATTGGAATAGTTGTATTTAAATTATTTTATGCTCTGATAGACAAATTACAGCGTTGAGTTCCACAATTTGAGACGCAATGTGTCAAAATTGGGCGGGCAATAGGAAACGGATCGTCTGAACACCAGATTATACCCATAATTTTACATAGATAAAAACGATATATTGATTTCTTCTTGTTTTCTTGTCCTTTCCATTCCTATGAAATGTGACTTAAATGTAGTATTCTAGTAACAGTTATGCCTAAACGGGCAAGCCGGGGGTAAAATCTAAAGGAGTGTTTTTTTTTATTCGTTTAGAAGCAGCAAGTTTATTGAAATTTTAACTTTTGATTTGAAGAGATTTTCTAATTTTCTTTATAATTACTGCACAAATAATAATATAATCCTATTCACTAATCTTGTAAACGAAATTACGTTATTATGTTTTAGTAACTATAAGAAATTATTTATAAGGAATACTATGAATTGGCTAAATAAGCGGAGATGCTAAGAAATATGACACAAAATTACATAGAAGAAGCTCTACCTTTTGTAACATGATTTATGGTAAGTAGCATGGACCTCTGCTGTAGTGGTCGCTAAAGTAGTACCTTTGAAATAATCTGTTCCTTTAATATATAACTATGAATATTTAAAAAGATTTAAAAATAATTTTAAGAAAAAAAACGTAGAAAACTTTGAGATAAATAATTGCGTCACATGAGCGGTGGAACTTAACCCCGCACTTCATTTTTGCTTTGTGATTCAGTATCACAGCGGTTGACTGTAAACGCGTCGAATTCGAAAAATTTACTGTTCTAACAAGACAAAGCGCGGCGTTGAGTTTCGTCGCTCAATACACAATGTCTTCGAACTAAGTGGAACGGAGTTACTTACCACAAGAATTCATCTGTCTACTCGGATATATATACGGAATATTAAGGAATATATATTAATTTCCACTAGTGGAAATCGAACTCCTACTTCCATTAGATTCTTTAACAGCTTACAACATATAAAATAAGTACCTTGTACAACAAAAGACAATAATATAGAACCAAAACTATACTTACTCATTTCATTTATTGCCTCTATGAAATTGGGGAAAAGTCAAATACAAGATGCAAAAAATACAAAAAAGTCATTTGCGGATAACACAAAATTGAATGTTGTTTCTGGCTAACTTTTATGTTTCTGATGTAAGTACTATTTTCTATTATTCTTTTTATAATACAAAATTGTAATTATTTAAAAAGTTTTTTTTTAAATAATTACAATTATAAAGAAAAAAATATATTTTCAAGTTTTTTTTATTTATAGAAGAGGTTGCTCATGTTTAGTTTTTTTTCTCTACCAAATAAATAAATTCCTTCCGTCCTTAACTTAAAATATAAAAAAAATATCTTTAATATGACTTTAAGTTTTCGAGAAAATTATAGACAAATATAAAAACATACATGTTATACTTTGGTACACGAGGTTAAGGAAGCCCAAATGGATACTCAGAGATATCCGATTCCAACAATATCATATTATACCTATGTACATAAACGTTAAACTGATAACCTCCTTTTCGAAGTTAGTTAAAACACAATATACATAAAGTAATATCATACAATGTATATAACGTAATATATATACATTTATAAATAGATAATACCAGTGGGGAGGCCAGTCGTGGCGCAGTGGCACGAAGCGTGGCTGTAAAACCGACTGGTTGTGGGTTCGATCCCCACTCGAGGAGATGAAATATTTACTTAATTTTATATTTCCATTTTCTTCGCTCTGGTGCTGAGGCTAAGCGCGGCGTTGAGTTCTGCCGCTCAACACGCAATGCCTCCAGAATTCGGCAGAAAGTGGGGAACGGAATGTCTTAATACTAGGTTCCCTCTGTCTACCCTGCTGTGTGCGGGATACAACGTGAAGCTGATTTATTTATTTATTTATTTTATATAAATAGATAAGACGAATCTATTATTCTTATTATCTATTTAAACGATTTACAAAGCAAAGTAAACATAACCTAATTCCTTATAACTTATTTTAATTCAAAATATACAAACTCGAAGCAGATGTTACTACGAGTTCCTTCTTGGCGTAAAATCTTTGTGTAGTTTTCATTACAGTTGTTACTTTACAGTGAGTTAAGGAGCTTTATTATACATTTTAATTCACGAATTTAGTTATATGATATTAAATATGAATATGAATATAAATAAATAAATAAATTAGCTTCACGCTGTATCCCACACACAGCAGGGTAGGCAAAGGGAACCTAGTGTCAAGACACTCCGTTCCCCACATTCTGCCGAATTTTTGGAGGCATTCAACGCCGCACTTTGCCTCGACACCAGAGCGAAGAAATGGAAATATAAATTTAAGTAAATATTTCATCTCCTCGAGTGGGGATCGAACCCACAACCAGTCGGTTTTACAGTCACACTTTGTGCCATATGAATATATTTAATATTATTTATTATGTTAAATTCGTAACAAAAATATAATAAAGGGGCAATCGTGAACAAACAACAGGACCACACGCGTGTGACTGTGAGTTCGATTCAGAGAATTCGGTGGAAAAGTATCTTAACAAACGACGCGTAACACTAGGTTCGCGTAACGCTAGGTTAACACTAGGTTCTCATGTTCCTTTTGTGCTGAACACTGTGTGAAGCTAAAAATATATATTTTTATTATTATGTATTGTTTTTTGTAGTTGTCAAAAGATATAATAAATACTAGTGACCCTGAACTACTGAATTATTTCTTGTATCGTTTGTAATTAAAAGTACTTAATAAAGAATAATCGGGTATTTATTTGATTGTTAATGAAAACAAATTGATTTTCTTAAATGCTTAGATAAGAATGTAGTAAAAACACTCTATTCTGTTTATAATAGTAAGACATTGAGAGACGGAAGTTAACACCGTGATTTGTCCAAAAAGACAGAGACCTAAAATTTATTTTTTATGCAATTATTACTTCTAGTGCAAATCGAACCTTGACTCACAACACAGAAGCCAGTCGTGGCGAGGGGCACAAACGAGCGACTGTAAATGTGACAAGTTGTGGGTTCGATACCCACTCGAGGAAATTTTGGAATATTTAATTTTTTCATTTCCTCGCTCTGGTAACGAGGTGAAGCGCGGCGTTTAGGCCACTATTTAACACACAATTCCTCTATAATTCAGCGGAAAGTGGGGAACGAAAGTGTCTTAATAAAACAGTGTTTTAACATTAGGTTCCCATGTGACCTCTCGTGAAGTTAAAAAAATCACATTTAACTTACTGATCCATGACGCTCTAAGATTTATTAATATGTCACCGACTGTAGCTAAGCTCCCAATATATCTGAATGTAGGTCAGAAATGGACACTCGCGAACATATATCAAGATAGATTAAAGGGCTCTACATCTTAGACAAAATATCAAAAATATCGAGGTCTAGGAGAAGTTAATTATATTTTATGATCTCCATTTTTTTATAGATAACGGCATATTTGATGAAAATATTTTGATTAAAAAATTATTGAAACCGTCGTTGTTTAGTTGTGATACTGTGTGATTTGAAATATTATGGTTTCGAATTCATTCTCACGAGAGAATTGAGGCTATAACTTATTTTCTTTTTCTTGTTCTGCTACGGCAAGACGCGGTGTTGAGTTGCGTTTTTTTTATATTTTTATTTTTCTAGTGATATTTCTTATTAGATATCAAGGAATTGTGCACGTTGAATAGTGTAGCCGTAAAAAAATACATTTAGAAATTAGAAAGAAAAAGTTTTTAATTACTTTAAAAGATTGTTTTGCAGATGTCTGGTAAGTTTCTTTTAATTTATTTTCTGGTAAAATATTTAGACGCTATCGGTGTTTTATGGCGTAGGGAAATATAAATCAAGGTAATCCTAAGAAAATTGTCAATTTGATGGCGAAATGTCAACGCACTGGTGGTAGGTTCAGTCTCCATTTGGGGGTATTTATTTATTTTTAATTGCTAGCTCTCGAAAGGGAAACTGCGGCGTAGTGCTCCGACACGCAGAACGTTATGATTTCAGCTCTAACGGAAAATGGACAACATGATGTCTCAACAAAAAATATATGTAGCGTATATCTATAGCGTGAAATAAATATAAAAAAATAGTATCCATCCATCCAATTATATTAAAATCGGTTTAGCAGTTTGATTGTGAAAGAACCAAGTTACAAAAGGTAAATGGAGTCTTGATGGTTTTTTTTTAGAATTCTTCATTTTTTTATTTATTTATTATATACAGCAATTGCTATTACTGCCTTAGCTATTAATATTTAATAATCGAAATGTAAGCCTAGTTGGATAAGCTTTAAATATTGTAGCGTTGAGTACCGCCACCCAATATGTGAATATGTGATAGACGTAATATGTAAATATGTGATAAACATTTTGAGATTAGATATTAGTATTTATTATTAGTATATTAGCACCTAACAAAAAGTAATGGATATGTGAATAAAAGAGAAAAACTGTTGAATGAAAAAATACGCATTTTTTGGTTTTCCATAATATGTATAATATAATAAGAAAAAGGTAAAAGGCGACAGGTGCTTGATAGGCTCTCGCGAATAAAGACGTGTAGGTTTTAGCCTAACTGAAAAGTAAAAATCATAAGATCCGTAAGTTGGCTAGGGCCGTCATAGCGAAAGGAAGGAAGGAGGAGCGAAGGTTGTGGGTTCGATTCTTATTCTCTATTATTTTTTCAATTATTTAATATTTTAATTTCTTTGCTTTTTTATTTAACTTATTTAACTAACACAAATAAGAAAAAGGTTCACAAATAATATTATTAGGTTACATAAATGTCTATAATTTTTTTTATATTTATGTTATACGGCGCACATAGTAGGGTAGGCAAAGGGAATCTGGTAACATGGTGTAAAGACACTACGTTCCCATTTAGACACTTCTATTTCCCACTTTACGCCGAATTCTCGGGGTATTCGAGGCTTCTTATAATAGACAATTAAACTAATTCCTAATACGAAAAGTACCCTTTTTTGTGATGTCTACCTACATAGAGATTCATATGAGATGTTTGGTTGGGATGTATTTTAGTTTTATATTTAATTTTACCCATCCATATTTCTCAAGAAAATCTAATCAGTTAATTGATTTATTTTTAATTTTATTATGAAAAGCAAAATGTAAAATCATGAGAAAAAAAATATACTAATCGAACCCATAACCTCTACCATACTTCAATACTTCCTAAATAATACAACTACAATATGAAACCCTCGCATTTTGTCTATACCAATGTTGTTTTGTCGTGAGAAATTCAACTAGATATGTTATTCTCTTGTGTTCACTGAATCGCTGTATAGGATTTTAACATGAATACGACTTAACAATTGAGAGAAAATCCGAACTACAACGAATTTACTACTATATTCTATTGTAGATTTCTATTTTTACGATTTTGGATATTAGAAACTTAACCGTGTTAACTTTTATCCATCGATATGTTTTATGTGTGTGTGGATAAACCTTTGAACTGTTTTAAGCTTTGTATATATAAAACATTTTTTTAAATAAGACCTGGTGTTCCGTGAGTTAGATCCGTTCTCCACTGCTTTAATAGAGTGAAGAAATGTAAATTGAAAGTGTCGGTATCCCCTACAGTCACACACTTGCGCCACAGAGTCACGACGGCCTCAAAATCTTATTCACACGTATAGAAAAAATTTTAAAAACATTTCTCTTTATAGTATATGTGAAGATTAAAAATAATACGAAGAATGATTAATAAATATGAAAATTTTATGTAAAAAAATAATAGTCTTAAATGCTATTAATTTTTAATTGTATTTTATACAAAAATGTAAATTATATCGTTCCACTTCTAAAATCCTTTATTTTCTCTTGAATACATTTTGGCGCAGTTTGGCGAACTAAACAAACAGCGGATATAGCTCCCTAGGTTGCTATAAAATCATTTAAAATGTCGACATTCCTTCAAGTATTTACTAAATGTATTATAAAACACCAGTTTGATTAAAACATAATATGAACATATAGCTCTCTCAAGTTCTTATCTTATAATTTATATTATTGTGATAAAGAAATAGAGTTTATATTTTTTAATTTATTTTCACGCTATATCTCGTATATAGCAGGGTAGGCAGAGAGAACCTAGTGTTAAAACTCTCCATCTCACGCAGACTGCCCAATTTTCAATATTTTGGTTGTTCGGAGACGGAACTCAATGCCGCGCTTTGCCTAAAATATAAAAATATATATTTCTCGAGTGGGAATCGAACTCACAATCTGTCGCGCTTACAAACGCATGCTTGTGACGCTGTGCCACGAATTGCCTCTAATAACTACCGTATAAATATATATTTACTTTCACCTGCGGCTTCGATCGAGCGTGATCAATTGGCTTTGTGTAATAGTGTAAGTACCTTAAGAGAACGGAGTATTGTAACGCTAGGTTCCCAGGTTCCTTCCCAGGATACAGCGTGAAGCTAGAAAAACATTAGGGATACTATTCCATTATCTAACCAAAATTTAAAAAAAAATATTTACCCACTACCCTAAAATACATCACCATTTATATAAAATTTGGCATACAATGTTTATTTGCACAAGCAAATGGAACAAAAGTCACTAAACAAACAAAAAAATGTAGGCCTACACTATAACGTTTAGAATTTGCTTTAATTTATTTAATTTATTTAAATGAATACTTAAAAGCCTCATTTTGTGTATTTATGAATGAATCGTCTGTATGCAAATTAAAATAGGATTAACAAAATTTTTTTTTATGGTTTTCATAAATGGTTGCGCTAGTTGTGGGTCCAATTTCGCTTGGTATATACTTTTAGTTTAAAACCACTAGTTTTTGAATTTTAAATCTATTTTATTATACATTAAATACATACATTTAAAATAAAATAAATAAATCAGCTTCACGCTGTATCCCGCACACAGCAGGGTAGACAGAGTGAACCTAGTGTTAAGACACTCCGTTCCCCACTTTCTGCCGAATTCTGGAGGCATTGTGTGTTGAGTGACATAGCTCAACGTCGCGCTTTGCCTCAACACCAGAGCGAAGAAATGGAAATATAAATTTTAAGTAAATATTTTATCCCCTCGATAGGGAATGGAACCCACAATCAATCGGTTTTACAGTCACACTTTGTGCCCCTGTGCCACAACTGGCCACATTTATATATAATAACAAATAATAATTACTCACTCACACACATATATTATTCATTCTAGCGATACTAAGACACTCTCGGCAACGCGACAGTTCCGATTCTCGTTCTGGGAAATTAATTATTTTTATTTTCTCGCTCTGGTAATAAAACAAAGGCGTTAAGTTCCACTTCTCAACACGTAATGTCTCGAAGGTTGGACAATGAGAACGTAAGTTTATAAGAGAAAATAAGTTTTTGTAAGCAGAGGGAACCAGGGAATTTAATGTTAAGATAATCTGTTCCAAGTTGAGTTCCGCCACTCAAAACGCAATGTCTCCAGAATTCGGTGGAAAGTGGGGAACTGAGTGTCTTAACACTAGGTTGCCTCTGTCTACCCTGCTGTGTGCGGGATAAGGCGTGAAGCTGATTTATTTATTATTTATTTTTAATATCATACGTTTTATTTCAGTTTAAATTTTTTATAGTAAATTCGAGCTTTCAGCTACTATATTGCTTGCTTGCCCCATGTAGGGCAGGGCAAGGTTATATATAGTAGAGCTAGTTGAGACTATATATGCAACAAATACCGCGCTTCATCTAGATAAATCGAAAATGTAAAGATTTTTAATATATTTTTTTAAATTTATTTGAAACTTGATTGTTGTAGGTTTGATTCCAGATCGGGGGAATAAAATATTCCATTCATCTTGGCTTGGTAACATTTAGCGGAAAGTGGAAAATGGAGTATTTAATCGCTATCTTTCCTTTGTATACCCTTCTATATACGGGATACAGCGTGAAGCTCCGAAAATAACTTTTTAAGCATCCTTGTGTGAGAATTGAACGTATTACCATCACGTGTACAGACACTTTTCACTGCACCACTGCAGCATCACATTTAAATTCAAAAGGCTTTTTGGACTAAAATCCTACAATTTCAGATTTTAATTTATGCACGACGCTTTAAATAGAAGAATGTGCAACTTTTATGTACGTAATACATTCTAGAGCACTCGAAGCGTTCAACGCGGTACTGGGGAGTTTTATACATACAAGCGCATGTATGTACCTTTTTCGCGTCAACTCACATCTCAAACGACGAAATGTAGGTAGCAAATATTTAAATTCTTTGATCTTGTAGTTGCTGTAAAGTATTGAATTTCTGTATTGAATTGGAAATTTGATGTTTTTTAATGTGCAATTGGATTTGATATTATAATATATATATTATTGCAAAAATGTGATTAACTGATCTTTTTGGTGATAATGTTAAAAGTTAAAAAAAAAAACATTAGTTAATATGTATATTATAGTATTATAGCAAGAATATTAAAATGATGAATGTTGGGAACTATGAGAAAATAAAGTGTTATGACATTAAGTTCTCTACTTGGAGAGAATTAGAGATGTTTCATGTTGAATACCAGAACGTAATGCGGCGTTTTCGCGGAATCGAACCCATTACCGTCGCATATACAGTTAGACGCTGTCCCACTACGTAACAATTGAGTTTATTTAGACCGTGGAAGCATGTTTAAAAAAACTTCTGGAAACGGTGTGTGTTGAGTGGCAATACTCTATACCAACCACGCTTTACCTCATGCCCCCAGAGCGAGGAAATCAAATTGTTTCAAAAAAAAATCTTAGTCAAACCTTTATATTTTATTCGCTTATATAACAATATGAGAATACGAGTATATGATTTCTTTTTTTTTATTATATATGTGAAATAAAACTATTTTTACAGATATAAATATATTTTATTTCTTTTGAAGAAATTCTTGTAAAAAGAACATAATACGCCAAATACCATAAACTTAGAACTATAATACAAATAATTTTATTAAGTAACTTTAAAAAAAATGATACATTAAAAAACTAATTGGTTAAAATTTAAATAAAAAGAACAGCTCTAGTTCTCAACTTTCCACCTTATAATAGTAATGTACTCTAAGAGACAACTGCTATTATTCTAAATATATGATATATTTCAATTGATTCAATTTAATTCGTTATTTTATTGGCATTACAGAACAATAGCCTAAATAATATGAAAATAAATATGCTTAACCATTAAATTTACGTTCATCATGTTTACAAATAAATATATTGAAATTAAATAAATAGCAGTTCTCTCCTAGACTATGAACACAAACAAATCACAAACACAAATATTATACAATAATATGCTTATAACTTATAATAGAAATCCTTTAAGGTAATGACAATATATAAAGTAAAATTTGACTGTTTTTGTGTTTGTATAATTATATATCTTTTTGATATTTTAGTCAATTTATACTAATTATATTGTCAAGAACTTAATTAAATTAAAAATAAAAACAAATCTTACCTAATATGGCAACATTACTATCAATTATTTATTACCTGTACATCGAATATTTACAATTAATATTTAAATATTTTTTTAACTTTTCATAATTTGAAATTTGATTACATTAAAAATATCAGTCTCAAGACTTTATAAAATTCAAATAGTTCAATCCTTTAAAATTGACGTCATGCTGTATATTTAAATTCAAAATAGTTTTTTACGCAAACTCTTCACGATGCTTGGAGTAAAGAAAAAGAGAGAGAGAAGTAAGAAATAATTAATCTAAAAAATAAAACAAAACAATAAGCTGCTTTTATTTTTGATACAAACATCACGTTGTATTTTGCGTGCAGTACGGAGAGAGAAGTTTTAAGACACAAATCGCTCACTTTCTACCGAATTCCGGAGGCATTGCGTGTTGAGTGGTGGAACTCAACGCCACGTTTTGCCTCTACACCAGAGCGAAGAAGAGAAAATATTAACTAATTTATTTCCTCGAGTGAGAATCGAATCCACAACCACGGTCACGTCACGTTCACGGTCACACGCCTGTGCCATCATTGGCCTCAAGTTATCTGTAGTTCATCATTAATCGTGTTGTATTATCAAAATATTGTAAATTTGATAAAATTTGTATGCAAAATCTTTTTTTTAAAGTGATTTTTTCTTTTCATAAATAAATAAGTTACGTTCTAAAGTAAGTACGTGCTCTAAAATATCGATCACCCATCTTATGAGTGTCGTTGATAAAATTGCATTGCTTTAAAATTTATTGAAGTTTCTCAATCATTTTTTAATTAAACACTATTTTTTTTTAATTCACATTTCATTTATTTTAAGTAGAAACTCTTCCATAAGTGTTAATAAATAATGTTTCAATAAAAAATCTGATGAAAATATTTGAGTAGTATTGTATATAATATATAACCATTATTTACTACGTTCTAGCCATAAACAGGGCAGGTTCAAATTATGCCAAGTTCAAATTTTCTATACCTAGACATAAAAATATCGTTGGCTCAAAATAGCGAACCACGATCTAGGCTGACATCAAAAAAATATTTAACGTAAAATAAAATAATTGAAAACAAAATATATGGTATATTACTATTTATAACTCCTTCTCTCTTTCTCTATTACTACTTTCTTTTTTACAAATTATCTTTGAGCACTGAAGCTTTAGAAAACTATTTTTTTGAAGAACTTTTACGTCAAGTAACAAATGTAACTGTATGGAATTAACACACGGTTACTGCATTTTATTTATTTTTCGAAGTGCTCTTAATTTTAATAAAGTTAAAATACACCAAAAACAAAAATATATATTAAGTTTAAGTTTTTTTGAAGAATAATTCATAAATACATGTATAAAATTTGTTTGCACGTTGATTTCAAACAAATATTTTTACATAGCATAATTTTTAATTATAAAATTTTGATACTTATAACATTCTTAAGCATTTACTTCGTTTCGTCAATAAACTTTCCCCCATTTCTTAATTTTTTTTGTCTCTTTTACTAAACACAATGAAGCTAGCCAGAAGCGCGACGTTGAAAAGAAAATCCGTTGACGTTTTTTTTTCATAATTCATAATATAATATATGAAATATTTAAAACAGTTTATTATAGAAACAAATATTTTTTAACTTTTATACACTTTTACATATATCACTAACACTTGTTGTTTCTTTTTAAATGTCTTCACATTTTAGTTTCTAAACAATCGTCGATATCTCACCTGCATTCTGTGTCGCTTGGCGTTTGAATTGTGTTGGTTTCAACCGACTTCACTGAGTTCGGTTTGACTTCTTGAGATGAATTCACTATAAAAAATATATAAATATTAATATCATGTTTTCCCTGTATAGAGGAGCAAGCAGGGAAAATCTAGTGTCAAGACACTTCGTTACAGTCTCCGTTCGTGTGTTTAATAGCGGAACCGTCGAGTTTCATTCCGTTTCATATTTTATATGGAAAAAACGGTAGAGCGACAAGAATTGTTTTTTTTAAAAAGAGATTTATTTAATTAATATCAATAGCCGTACTTAGAAAAAAGTAAAATAAGAATACAAGGGTATTAAGAGAGACAAAGTTTTAATTGTTTCAACATTGTTTAAGTACGTCGAGATTTCAATTTTAATTCAAGTTTTTTATATTTAAGTTTCGTAATTATAATAATTTGCTTTATGCAACTTAATGATAAATAAAGTTAAGTAGATTCAGTTCTTATTTTGTTATTTTTCATATAATCTAAGATATTTCTTTAAGCAAATAGTGTTATAGAAGGTCTAGTTATAACAAATGATATCATCACAAAAATTTTCACTATTACTGTAATATTATTACTGCTTATAGACGCGTCAGTTGTGGGTTCGAAACAGTTCGAGGTTATAAATTGTTAAATGTTTTATTTTTTTCGGTCCGATAACGAGATAAAACACGGTATTGAGATCTACTAGTGTAACTCACAACTTAATGTCTCGAAATTTTTGGTTAATGGAGTCGAGAAGTGGTTATGGAGTTTTATTGATACTAATACTAGGTTCCCTCTTCTATATGCAACAATACAATACAATCAGCTTCACACTGTATCCCGCACACAGTAGGGTAGACAGAGGGAACCTAGTGTAAGACACTCCGTTTCACACTTTCCGCCGAATTCTGGAGGCATTGCGTGGTGAGTGGCGGAACTCAACGCCGCGCCTTGCCTCGACACCAGAGTGAAGAAACGAAAATATAAATGTAAATAGATATTTCACTTCCTTGAGTGGGGATGCTGTAAAGCTGAAAAAAAAATATAAAAAAATACCTAAAGTAATGAAAAATACATACATTTATATACATTATCGCGGTCCACCACACTGTAATGGGCGCTAGTATTCTGCATATTAACGCTCACTGGTGAGGGGGATGGCGCGGGGGAGTGCCTGCAGTGGGACCGGTACGACAGATCAGGCATTTGGGCCAAATTGAGTGGATTGCGATTGTTTGTATTGTAGATGGTTGGGTAGACCTCCGGTATTTGGTCTACTGGGAGCTGGTGAAGGAAATTTTGGGGTTAGTCAAGATATGCTACTTAAATATGAAAATTAAATAAGATTTAACATATAAGCTTTATAAGAGTTAATTAATGATTATAATTATTTTTTTAAGGTTGATTTTAAGTCTTGGAGAAAAAAAATCGGTGACAAAGTTGAACAGAAATCAATCACATCAATCGTCTTCGATATATTTTAAGCCAAATAATTCTTCTCAGTTCCTCTTCTCCATAAAAATAGTATAGGTTACGACGGAACCCAATAAAGAGCGTAAAAAAATATAAAAATATAATGTAAAATACTTACTAAGCCACTAGTATTCAAAGGCAAAGAATTTTTGTACTTCAACCAATTTTCATACACTTTGTCATAAGACCGACACTCATTGGGGCCAACGTTGGCCATCAAATTTGTTCCCAATCCTTGCATTGGCATATTATGCATTGGCATTTGAACATTATACATTGGCCGTATTTGAATGTTTCGGGGGTCAGTTACATCGAAGTGTCGCTCGTATTTAGTGTCGTATTTTTCGGAGTCCTTCGACAGCAACGGTCGTATCGAGCTATAGTCCGTTGCAGACGATTTGTTTGAACAACTGTCGCTTATTTTACCTTCTATTGGTATTATGTCAGGATTTTTGTCTGAAATATTTGTTTGTGTTAGATGTATAGATATTTTTAAACATTTTTTAAAGTGTTATTCCACACTTAGGAAAGAAAAATACTTATTTAGAAAACGTATAAAAATTTGAACGCACCGACCTGGTCCCAGGTCGGTTCGGTTCGGTCGGTCAATCTGGAGGCGCCACCTGGTCGGTTTCCAGGAGGCGCGAGTTCGAGTCCCGCTGCGTTCAAATTTTTATACGTTTTGTAAATAAGTATGTTTAGATATTTTTTTCTCGCAAATTTAATGAAAATGTAAATATTTTTTTTGTTTCTTTTTATATTCACAATTTTATTTGTATTTTATCTATACTGAATTTACAGCACGCATAGATAAGGCTATCAAAAAAATATAATATAGGTAATATATTGTTTTATTTTTTTGAAGATTTAATAATTAAAATAAATTGATGTTTATATAGTTTGATTTATTTACAATATTACTTACCCAGACTATCAACACTTTCACATTCCTTCGCTCCAGTCAAGGGAGTATTAGATATTTCATCTTGCATTCGTTTAGATTTGTCGTTCTTTTCTATAAAGGAAGATTTATTTATATTATGTTTTCATTATAGGAATTACTCAAACGTTTGATTGAACAAATATTTTTATGTAAAATATTTGTTTCAATAAAATTGTAATAGTACATCTAAAATCATTGTACCGATATTTATACAGTCTCAATATATATTTTTTTAAAACTAACAGTATTTGACAAAAAACTCACCATCTCTCTTATGACAGTACTTCAAACAGAAGATGAAAGCAAACACTGTAGTAATGGTAGCTATAACTGCTATAGAACATAGCACAGTCACCAAAACGGTTGTCAATTCCACTCTCACTGGTACATTAGCTAAAATAATAAAATAAATAAAAATGCTGCTTAAATTTCGAGATTGTGGTGAAAAAGTATATATATTAAATAAAATCAGTCTCTCGATCATAGCAGTATAGGCAGAGGGAAATTAGTGTTAAGACACTCCATTTTCCACTTTTCGCATTCTGGAGGCGCTTTACCTCGACACCAGAGCGAACAAATGGAAATATAAACTTAAATAAATATGTCATTTCTTTAAGTGGGGATCGAACCCACAACCAGTAGCGTTTATAGTCACTCTATGTCCCCCTGCGCCACAACTGGCCTCTTAACTTAAACTTTACCACAATTTTAAGTTATAAGAAAATAAGACCCATTTACTCTAACATAACATCTATAAATAATTAAACAAACCTGTTTGCCTCTGAGGATGTTTTAGCAAACTAGACGACAATGTGAACGGTTCACTAAACCCCTTCTGATTGTATGCACGTACGGATAAACCGATTGCGCCGGTTAATCCCCATACTACGAATTGGGGATCATCGTTGCTTATATTACGTTGGAGGGTGCCTGTTGCTATATCGTATACCTGGTTGGATGGAGGAAAAATGTGGGTGATTTAATATCGCTTTTGGTGTCTTTGTGCTCATGTTTCACGAATAACCTATTTTCACTTTTGGGAATATTGCAAAAGACAGATTAAAAATTTGTATAAAGAATTTTAACGTAAATTAAGAATCTTTACTTTATATTTCATTTATTTAATTTGTGATTTAAAAAATAAGTATATTATATAGTATTATATAGTATAGTAGTATAAAAAAATCATTTGCAACTGTTATATTTCGAATTTAGGTGATTACTATCAATATTTTTATTCATTAAAACAATACAAAATACGTTCCAAAATATATGAAAAATATTTAAAAATAATAAATTAGCTTCATGCTGTATTCCGCACACAGCAAGATAGACAGAGGGAACCTAGGGTTAAGACACTCCAATCCCCACCTTCTGCCGAATTAAATATTTTAAAAATATGACAAAGTAAAGAATATTTTAAATAAATAACCAACCTGTAATAGAAAAGATTGCTTCAATCCTCCATCGTGCCCTCGGATGCAGGAGAGCCATAAAGACTCGTGTGTCACGTTCGTTATTACACAGTTCTTAACGGATGATGGTTTTTCTAGAAAGGATGTTACTGGGTTAAACTGGTTTATTTTTAAATTTATTTGAATATGTATATGCATAATACATATATGATAAGAAATTTACTGTTTTTTAATCAGGATCACGCTGTATCCCGCACACAGCGAGGTAGGCAAAGGGAACCTTGTGTTAACACTTCGTTCCAAGTGGAGAACAGGGTGGTTTTTGATTTCTATTCATAAATACTATTTTTAGTAGGCGTAGTAATCATGAATATTAATAGGCATACTTATATCATCTTGGAGATATGCAAGATTAATTTTATATGTAAATTTTGAAATATTTTAAGCCTGCTTTTCCTATTTATAACCAAAAAACACAAAAAGTTAAAATTTATATATTTTTTTTACCAGCAGGCAATATATGAAACAAGCACGGCGACTCTTGCCTGCCGACGGCGTTGGACCCCGCGCACTGCACCCACCCATAGTCCGCTGAACTGTTCACCACGTACAGGTATCTACCTAAACAACCAGGCATGTTATAAATTATCTTAGTTCAGAAGTGTTCATTGAAAATGATAAAAAAAATATTCGTCTTTAAATTTTTACAAAGCGAATTTCCAAACAGTGAAACAAAATCACAACATATTCTAATATCAGTTGCTTTTATAATACAGTGTATTATTGGTAGTGTTGTGTCGATGTAACCTGACCGAATATGTCATACAAAATTATACTTACTAAGGCTTGTATTTATAAGCCGCTCTCAAGACTAAGATCGATGTTGAGGTCCCATTTTCATTCATATTTATCAAAATGTTTTTAAATATTTTTATTTTACTACGATAAAAAATAAATCAGCTTCACGCTGTATCCCGCGCACAGCAAGGTAGGCAGGGGGAACCTAGTGTTAAGACACTCCATTCCCCACTTTTCGCCGAAACGTTTCTGGAGGTATTGCGTATTGAGTGGCGGAACTCAACGACGCGCTTTGCCTCGACACCAGAGCGAAGAAATAATAATATAAATGTAAATAAATATTTCATTCCCTCGAGTAGGGATCGAACCCACAACCAGTCGATTTTACAGTCATACATAGTGCCCCTGCGTCACGACTGACTTGAAAAGCTACGATTAAATGAAACAAAATATAGAAAATCAAACAAATATATTTTTAGGGTTAGTAGCTTTTATCACAATAAAATTTCATTTTAGTTTTTTTTTAATTAAAACAATAATAAACTTTGTATCGATTCATATTCTTTAAAAATTTGATATTAATTAAAAAAATATATATTACAATTGGCATTGATATAATAACAATTTCAAAAAATATCAAATAAATTGTATTGAAAAATAATTTTAATATCTCACCGAGACTGCTCTGTGCGTGCATTGCTTGTGAATTTAGCTCCAATTTCGAGTGTGTAGTACTGTTCAGCCACCACTGGTACGTCATAGGCTCCTGTTACAGAAAAATAAAGGGAAACTGTCGACGGAGTAATCGTACTAGGTTCTCTCTGCAAAAACCGGAGTTTGTTAGAAAATTTACCCTTAGAAGCGTACGTCGTCTACTGTCTACGTAAATTTGACGTATACCGCAGCGAAATATCGCTATCTTCTTTACGTTTATCATCGAATCACTGCTCATCATTCACTTCCGAACCAACTATGTGGTCGTCGAGACCTCGCAGGACATACTTGCGCCATCTCGGTAAGTTCCGTCAATTTCGTGTAAACGTCATTTTAACGTATAAATCGGTTTATCTGACTTAATCCTTTTGTTTTACCAAATTTATTATATAACAGTATAGGTTAAGATTTAATATAAGATAGGATCACGTTAACAGCTAAACCAAGCAAAAATAGCTTCAATTTTAGACAACGACGACGATTGTATAAAGATTTCGAGGAAGGAGATCGTGTAGTTAAAGATAATGTCAGGAATTGTAATGAACATGCGATAGTCGGTTTTATTAAGGACAGAAGCAAAGAGGTATCTGAAACCAGTAATTCTTTTGATCGATCGATATATTTTTCTATGTCTAGTAACAAGAAGACTGATAGGTGGCAAATGGAGTTATCTTTAAAAATATCAAATATCGCTTTTGTGAATTACTTTATATTAACTGTCACAATAAGATAAATGATTAAGATAAAACAACGAGTCACATAGATTTTATAAAAAAAATGAGCACAATTTTATCGCAAAAACAAAACTACTGGCAACCACTTTAAAGAGGACTCTACCAAAGAAATACCAAAAAAAGCATTTAAAAAATATGTTACCGATTTCCAAAAAATACTATTGAAAAGCCAGAACTAAAGAATGTTATTGCGGATTTTATTATATAAAAAAGGCGAATGACCAAAGCGCAGTTTTGCAAATGGGAAAAGGCCATATATAGAGATTACCATATTGATATTTGTAAAGACTGTATAACGTATGTTTTTTTCTAAAAGACTAATTAAATATTGATGTTGATGTAATTTTTGAAAAAAGTATAAAACTGATTTTTGTTAAAATAACGTAATTATAAAAAAAAATAAGTTCTTAATTTTTTGTGCTTTTCTTTGTGATTCAGTTATAGTACTGTGAATATTAAATTACAATGAATATATGTTACTTATTAATTAAAACTCTGTTTTAATAGTAAATGCAAAAAATAGGTTGTAACCAGAAAACTAAGAAAAGGAAAAGCGATTTAATTTTAACGTATGATTGGGCTTCTAGGGTTAAAGGAATTGATATTTGTAGAAAAGATCAATTATGTCTTTGCTAATTACGAAAACTTAATCATAAAAAATAGCTTTATAACAATGAAATATTTCTATACTATTTAAGTTTATGTGAAATATTTCTATAATAGATTAAAAGTGTTAGTGATGTTAGTTTTGTTATTTATTTATTATTTTTCTTAGTTCCACGATGTATATCGCCCAGGAAACCTAGGAATCAAGTGTCAAGAATCTTTGTTCTCCATTAAGAAACTTTCTCTCTCCACTTTTCACCCAGTTCCTGAAACATTGCGCGCAGAGCGGCGGAATCACCAACGCCACACGTTGCCCCTCGTGACCAGGGCGAGGAAATACAACATTAAATATTTTATTTCGGCGAGTGGAAAAAGAATTCATAAGCTTCTTGATTACGTCGTACGCTTATACCTGTGCGCTACAACGGACTTTCAAATTTTATAAAATAGTTATTAATATAATACATACTTGAGGATTGGCATCTAATTCACAATCTATTTCAACTGTTTCTCCTCGAGCCGCTCTTAACGCCATTGGTTGTGATGATTTGCACGATGGAGTGTCTGATGATGACATAATTTTTTTAATTTACGTAATTCATTATGTGATAAATTTAAGATGATTTGTTTAATAGAATCTAAAATGTAATTAGTTATACAGGGTGGAAGTGACAGCGCTCCTATTACGGGAACAGCATATAGAGTAAAATGTTTGAAACCGATACCAACCTCAAGATACCTCAACAGTTTACACGTAGGATTTTTTGTTTCATTTCACGATGTTTATCTATACCTGTATTTCGTGTGACGCAGTTACGCATAGATAGCAATAACATAAACACATACTTCTACAAAAATACTACTAACGATTAATCAACTTTGAACTCGATTTTGGAATGAGGCGTGTGCAGTGGTGTGTGCTTTCTTAACACATGGCGTTTTACATTACAAAGATAATTTTATTACTTATTTTGTTGGAAAAAATAACTTTTTCATTTTTTGGGATTTTTTTTAATTGTATAAGGCTTTTATAAGGTAGTAGTTAAAATTGTGGTTTCATTTAAAGTGGTGCTGACACTTCCACCCTATATAATACAAATCTAACAAGAACTTGATGCATAGTATTATAAATTTTCATTGTCATAGTATTATATAAGAAGTTTAAAAGCTTAAATTTGGTAATATTGATAAAATTAATTTACTTCAATTAAACAATAGAGTAACTTTAAAGGTTATTTAACTAATTATAAACACTTAATATTAATTAAAATCAAATGCCATGAATTCTAAATATAATAAAGCTAATAGCTATAACAACTCTGCAGTGATTAGAACAATATAAACCGAAAGCTGCTTAAATATTCTTTTTATTTATACAATAGCATTATAATTTATTACCTTTTTTAAAATTTTAAGAAAGAAATTCTAAGAGAGGAGTTCGTGAAATTCCTCCAGGATGAGAGAAAACGAAATTTTGATAAACAAATTTACAGAAGATCTAAATAATTACTAACATTTGACATCTAATTCCAGGGGCTGGCTTGATCCTTCGCCCAGGGCATTTCTAGCTACGCACACGTAGTCTCCAGCCACACGTCGTGATATACGCTGCAGTACCAGACTCTGGTTTGCCACAACAACACCACCACCGCCCTTCACCGGTGTGCCCTGTTTAAAAAAAGTTTTTTTTTGTGTTTTACTTTGATTTCTCTTTCTCCTTTTTTTGTTTTACACATTCTCTAATTATAGCACATAACAGAATATATTAAAGGTCTCCTCTGTCTACCCTGTTGTGTGGGATACGGCAGAACCAAATTTCATGCTTGTCATAATAAAAGTGGAAAATAAAATTATTTAATAAATACATTTTGTTGCTTAGAAAATATTTTATGGGACGCTCAATACAAAGCATGTAATTTCTTTAGCTTGTACAAGCATATACAGAGAACCGTAGTACGTTCACAAGGCAATTCATTCGCCCCTGGCCAACTTTTTGAGATAACATGATATCGAGGCGATAAAATAAAAATAATTTATTCGCCCTATTGGGAATCAAACTCACAACAGTTGTATTTACAGTCAGACACTGTGCCGTTGAGCCACAATGGCCGCAAGTTCAACAAATAGACAAATGATATCATCTATGACAAATAACTTTTCTGAATCACATGAATACTAACTGACAAATGCCCGACAGTTACGGTCGTCAACGGAACGTCAACGATATACCGAAACTCAATCAAACTAGCCTTATGCAAACGAAAATCAGATAGGTCGGTCAGATTGTAGCTCATTGTATTCCAGTTTACCAATTTGAGAAGATGCAAGTGCATCCACCAAAAACCGTTTCACTATAATAAAACTATACATCTATTGAATATAATGTGATATTATTGTAGATTTTTTTTTACTTTTCAAAATCTAGTAACCTAGTGTCAAGACATTCCGTTCCTGTTAAGGCACATCCGTTCCCAATTTACCAACGAATTTTCGAGGCATTGCGTGTTGAGAGAAACTTAAGAAGCTTTGTCTCGCTATCAGAGCGTGAAAATGATAATATTAAATATTTTATCCCCCGAGAAGTACGATTACCATTTTCAACCCACATCCGTCGCGTTTACAGTCACACCCTTGCACCACCGGTCCACTACGACGTTAATTGTAATATATGTATCCAATTTCAGATACTAATTAATAGTATTGCTCATTTAATTCCAAATCAAATTTGATATAATAATAATTTTCAATTATTGAGTTAGCGTTAATAGAATTAAAATCAATACATTATTCACATCAGTTTGGTATCTAATATTATCTATAATAGCGAAAAGAGCAAATAATTGTTTTTTGTATGTATATAGATAATATATTTGATTCGTAGATTTAGTGATATTAATAAATTTCTTTACTTGGGCCATTGAAGCGAAATCAATTTGTATCGAAATCGCACATGGACTATTATTTTAACATCGACTAGAAACGCGGAGCGACTAGAAAAGATAGCAAAGTGAGGTACAAAACGTGACTGATCACTCGAGGAGATGCTACCTGCTACTTAATAAACGTCCAAAAATCTCAGTTAAAAATCCTTAATTCTTTAGTCTTAACAAGATTCTATCTGCCTACCCTGCTGTGTGCGGACCACAGTGTGAAGTCGATGTGAAGTGAAATTAATTTGACGAGATATGCATATATAAAATACATTGCAAATCTTCTTTCGCTTATACTATAAAAATATTAATTTATTTATATGAGTTACTTTCGTAATCTAAACATACGAGTATTTATTATATTAAGACAATATTAAGACAATATCCATACAAAGTATAAGACAACTAAATAAAATAATTATTTTGTAGCAATTAAGTGGAAGAAAATATTTTATAATTTATAAGCGAATTAAATAAAATACACACAAAATATTTAGGGTAGGTCGCCAAAATTTAATACTTTTTCACAAACACACGGGCGAACAATTTGTTATATTATGTTATATATATATATATATATATATATATATATATATATATATATATATATATATATATATATATATATATATATTGTTATGGCTTCCATTACATTCATAACCCCAATAATATTTTTTCTCTTGTATCTTCCATGTAAAGATAGCGTTGAGTGACTGCAAAATGGTACTTACTGAAAATTGTTTTCTGTATAAAGTATATCGCGAAATGTGAGTGAAAAAAAACGATGTCGAGGAGCACAATACATATACACAAAAACACTATAATTTATTTGACTTATTCAAATTAATGTATGTATTCTTTTATAAATTATTTTTATTATACTAATTAATTTATAAATTATTTTAATAAAAAGCTTATATTTTAAATATTAATGTTATAATACTCACATTATGTGTAAAATATACATGAGTGTGCCAAGGGTTGGCACGCACCATGCAGTCTAAATACACATCGGAACCTTCCACAACTCTAGTGGCATCCAAATTGGCACCAAGTTCTAGTTTTACCACTGGCAAGTCTGTATAAAATAGGAAATATTATAAGTAAAACATTAGCTTTATCTTCACGCAATTCTCACATACATTTTTTTAACTTACTTCACTTTTCTTTTTCTGCATAGTGGAATAGGCAGTGGAAATCTCTCAGACACTCCGTTTTCCATTCTCCTTATATTTGGGTGGCGGAACGCCGTGCTTTGTCTACCAGATCAAGGAAAAAAAAATAACATATCTCTTAGTGGGAATTCAATCCAAAATCGTCACTACTATAATCAGGCTGTGCCAATTCGCTACAAACAGCCTCATATATCGTATATATTTTTCCGATTGAAAACGGAGTGTCTTAACACTAACATAGTATCCTAAATAAACTGCCAAACGGCACTTTAATATTTACTAAACCAAAATGACAAGAAATCTCAATTCCTTTAATATTCTATTCAAATGAATAAATCTATTTCGAATCGAAGTCTCCATTATATGTGTAGTTGTGAGTTCAATAAAACAAAAAAAAACCTTTTCAATCTACTTCACAGATAGATCCTAAAGAGATTGGACCAATCAAGAAATGTCTATAGTACGTCTTTTTTACAGAGCTTTTCTGAAAGCTTGTTAAGAGAACTTGTATTTATATTTATTGTATTTGTATTTACTGTTAGTTGTTTGGATTTCATCATTTAAATAATTTGAGGTCATCGTAGAGCAAGGAAATAGCGTATGACTGGAAGTCGACTGTTGTGGGCTCAATTCCTACCCGAGGTAATGAATTATTATAAACTATTTAGGCATTGAGTTCCATCACTTAAAACGCACCTCTAGAATCCTGCAAATTCAAAAGTGGAAAAACGGAAGTATCCTGATGAGAACGTCTTCTACTCTGCACTGTAATAGATACAGCGTGAAACTAAAAAAAGTAAAGCAAATATGAAAAACATTTACGTTGTATTTCCAATTTGAAGCCATCTTCATGTGTAGAGTGGGGTAAAGATGGTTGTGAAGCTCTACATGACAGAACCCTTCCCGCATCTTCGATAACCGGTACGAATGTCAGTGTGCTCCGCGTCACGTTACCGTCCGGTGATACCTGGTTAAAAGAAAGAATATCAATATGCATATAATAGCAATGTAAGAGGCCAGTTGTGGGTGGCTCAGCAGTACAAAGTGTGATTGCAAAACCGACTGGTTGTGGGTTCGATCCCCATGTTAAGAGATGAAATATTTACTTAAATTTATATTTTCATTTCTATGCTCTAGTGTCATTCCATAATGCTTATAAACTTCTTATGAGTTCTGCCACTTAACACGCAACGCCTCCAGAATTCGGCAGAAAGTGGGGAAAGGAGTGTCACTAGGTTCCCTCTGCCTACTACTGTGTGCGAGATACAGCGTGAAGCTGAAAAATATAATTGGTTGTCTGTACATGGAATATATGATATAAAAAAAAGAACTATTCTTAGGACATTTATTAATACTAATAAATAAATAATGACATTTATAATACCTACTGGTCTTTACCTGTATCACCAAATATATTTTTTGTCTGTTTGTATGTACGTCTATACATGTTTATCTTATAAACTGCTTAACTATTTTTATTGCAGTTTTCACTATTGTATTTCACTTAGTTTCTCTTAAAATTCAATCTTTATTTAATTTGAATCGGTTCATCAATATAAAAGTTTTATTTTATTTTTTGGTTAAAAAGTATTTATTTCGAATAAAATGCTATAAAATATCTGATTTATTCAATAGTATATGAGAATGTCTTTTAGAATGATAATTTTATTAGAACGCGAAAGTAATTCAGATTAACAAATGAATAATAGTTTAAGCGGTAGAAATAAAATTGAATACTAAACGTACAAAAGTTTTGGACATAATTGTATTGGCGAGACTCGAACCCGCGCCTCTTGAAAATGCGTCCAAAGCTCTACGCTAAACAGGGCACAAGCGAATGACTGTAAACCGCGACGGATGTGAGTTTGATTCATATTGGGGGATCTATATATATATATATATATATATATATATATATATCGCTCTGGTAACAAAATAAAGAATTCAGCGAAAAGTACGGAACGGAATGTCTTAACAGGGAATCTTGTGTCTTAACATCAAGTGTCTTAACACTAGATACCCTATAAGAATACAGCGTTAAACTAAAAAAATCAATACTCACTCTTTCTTTAACACTATTTAGTTTAGTGCCTCCCTTCCACCACGAAATGTTGGGTTTGGGTCTTGCTCCAGCTGCGGCGCAGGTTAGCTCAGCGCTTCTGCCCGCTACTAGAGGCCTAGCACCGCCCAATAGACGAACCCATAGTGGACGTACTGTAGAGAAAATATTGAAGTAAGTAATTCCTAAGGCAATTTTACGTGCTATAACCTTACATAGAGACGTCAATTAGCATTTAAGTGTTATTAAAATTACTAACAATATATTTGTATTGAAAATATAAACTTCAAATATATGTCAATTAGATGGCTATAGTATATGTTCTATGTCCTCAAGAAATTTTGAAAAATGTTGATTGAAATTTTGGTGGAACTTACACTTTTGCCTAAGTTAGTGTAATATTCACACTACATTTCAATAAAAACATATTAAAATTTTATACGTTTTCTTAATACGTACGATAACCTTTATGAAATCAGTTAGTATATTTTTTACAGTTTCGTGCTATCCACGTCTCTAATAAATAACACTGTAGGCTGAAGGAATATGGGAGGCTAATGTTAAGTCACCCCGTTCCCATAAAGACACTTCAGTTCTCCACTTTCCGCAGACATTACGTGTTGAGGGACGGAGCTCAACGCTGGTCAATCCTCGTTACCAGAACAAGGAAAATAAAAATATTAAATATTACATTTCCTCGAGTCTTTCCTTCGAATAATATCATTTAACGTCAACAAGTTATCATTTGATGCATGATTTAGCCTAAATTTGTACATTTTGACGGCCTTTGAAATCTGTTTACGTGTCAATTTTAATTAACGCTTCAGGTAACAGGATTATGAAATTAGCGTATACTTGACAAGTGTTTGGAATGATTTCAATTGATAGTGAATATATGAACTTGAATTATTTTTAATGTCTATTTAGTTTTACCCTTTATGTCGTTATAGTATTAAGACACTCCGCTCTCCACTCTGCTCTCGTTTTCTTTATACATTTATGTGAAAAAAACGGTTCACTTTTTATTTCATAGTTCGGTTGACTCGAATGTTGCTTATTTTAATGTGTTTTTGTAATCAAACTGGATATATATGGCAATCGTAGCACATTGGGTCAGGTTTTAACAAAAAAACCTGATAAGTGCGAGTCAAGCTTGCCCACTAAGAGTTCTGTACAAAAATTAGAGGTTTCAAGCTGCAGAGAGCTTTCAGAGCTTTTTCTGAAATTCAGGCTTTGCTTAGAAATAATCTTTTCATCTAATATCTCACTAGAACTAGCGGCCTTAATACCAAATTTTGCCCTCCTCTTAAGGCTATTATTTTTTTGGATTTAACCACAAATGTAGAGTTTTCATTTTTTTTCTTAAACTAGTACAAGTTGCAGATAATAGGCGCCAAATTTCATAATTCTATGTTAACCGGAAGTAGAATTTTGATTCTCTTTATAGCGGCGGAATACGCGTGTCTTACTATTTAAGGTTATCATTTATTAGTACTTAACTACAAATGTATAGTTTTCAAATTTTTTCCTGAACTAATTCCACTTCTAGATGCTCACTAAAAAAATTCCAAATTGTAGGTCAACTGAAAGTACCTTATGAATTTTGATTCTATTGATAATGTCTAAATACGCGTTTTTAGCGATATAAACAGCCATATCTTTTTTTTTTTTTTTTTCAAGTAAATTTATAATTTTTTTTTATTAGCAAATCATGAAGCCACAGATAAAAGCTGTTGACACACAGATGTGAAAGTGATCTTATAAAGGTTCCCAAGGGAACCCGTAAAGTGCGATTTCTTATACTCCGCCACTCATCGCGAATTCAAGCGGAGTGTGACACAGAGTTCTTTCAACCTACCCTACTCCGTAATTCCGTAGTAAAATATCTTCTTGTAATTTCACTTCAAACTGAAAATCCCTAGGATTTTAGATTACCTTTATACGTGTGTAATAAAGTATTGTTGGCTAAATAAACAAGCTTTTGTCTGCGGCTTTTCACGTTTGTACTTCAAATTAGTTCGTCGCCACAAAACGCTGACGCTCTCTCGAATTTTGAACTACTGTACAAATTGAAATGGAGTTTGTTCTATTTGCAATGTATATGCTACTGTATGTTTGTCACAAAATGTTGAATACATTCACTCCATGACACACAAAAGCTGTGGAACTGTAGGTTCGATCTCATTTAGAGAATAATTACATTTTAGTTTTTACCCTGTTTCGTTTTATAAAGAATAAAAACTTTTGAAAGTTTTATTAGAACAATTTTTAGGCACCAAATCAAATATCAACCTAATAGAGCAGTAAGCTGAAAGTATAGTGACTTACAAACATAATAGGACCTGTAGGTAAAAATTATCGAGTAAAATGTAGAGTTTGAAGTTTTGTCAAACTCGAATAATGAAGCATTACTAAACGTTTAACTTGGCTCTCATGTCACATTTATGTTTTTAAAAAATAAAAATAAATAAATCAGCTTCACGCTGTATCCCGCACAGCAGGGTAGGCAGAGGGAACCTAGTGTTTTTTTTTTTTTTTTTTAGACACTCCGTTCCCCACTTTCTGCCGAATTCTGGAGGCATTGCGTGTTGAGTGGCAGAACTCAACGCCGCGCTTAGCCCCGACACCAGAGCGAAGAAATGGAAATATAAATTTAAGTAAATATTTCATGTCCTCGAGTGGGGATCGAACCCACAACCAGTCGGTTTACAGTCACACTTTGTGCCGCTGCGCCACGACTGGCCTCGTTTATGTTTTTAATGAGATCGAATTTACAAAAACAAGAACAAACCGACATGTACTAACTGCTGACACCTCTAAAATACCCTATATTGCCAAAAAATCTTTAAAAATCATTCATCGCAGTAATATACTAAGACTGATTAAATCAAACCCTATATGGTATAATTTTCACGCATGATCCATAATACGATTTTAATATAACTTAATGGGCGCTACCTGTGAGAGGAAAATTAAATGAATAATTTTAAGGTTCCGTGAATACACCATCTTCATTATAATTGAGTTTTGTTAGGTTAGGTTACCAAAAGGCGGAAAATAGACAATAAAGAGATTTATTACTGGATTTTACGTGCATTTTACCTAATAATATGCAGAACAAAAGCTAATGGAATTTTTATTGTAAACTTTTTTTCTTAAACTCATACCATAAACGAATTTTTCACTTTTTTCCACTATTTCAATCTTTTTTTTATTCTACAATTACAATAGAACCATTGAAATTAGAATCTATGAGTTTCCCTACATTAAGAAAGTGTTATAATTATAAAAAGGTTTAACCAATCAATACGTAGAAAAATTAGGCAAGCTATAAAAAATAAATGAACAATTTTCTTTTATCACTATTTTAAAACGTATTTGTAACCGTTTCAGTCACTCCGTAATTTTTACAACTATTTTAGTATTTTCAAAAAAGAAACTTTCCGAACTTTTAGTTAAATAAATATCGTTATTTCAAAGATAACATTTAGAAACATCCGGAACCAGTAATATTAAGAAAGATACGCATTTGCGATTTTCTCCACTCCATCATTAAAATTCAATTTATAATAAAGTCAGCGTCAAAGTTAATAAGATTTTTTTCTTTGAATAATGAATAAACCACCATCTGTTCTAAATATTCTTTTATAAGCTTAATATAATTTAAGAAAGTGTACTTGAACTTTGTATCCCGCATAGCAGAGTAGGCAGAGAGAACATAGTTTTAAATTTGACATTGCTTGTTGAGCAACGGAGTTCAACGACGCACTTTTTCTTATGACAGCGAGAAAATGAAAATAATCAATTCCCCCGAATAGGAATCGAACCCACGACCATTGCAATTACATTTAGATACCGTGACACTACGCTACTAGTGCCTCCAGCAGTATCAATCAATCAAAATTTATTAGTGATATGTATATAAATATATATATATACAACGATAACATTGTCACTCCAAACAAAAATAAAGTTTCACATACACTCTTTGTCTTATATAATAAAATGGAGCAGCAAAAATGTTGAGGCCAGTCGTGGCGCAGTAGCACAAAGTGTAACTGGTTGGCTTCGATCCCCACTCGAGGAGATAAAATATTTACTTAAATTTATATTTCCATTTCCTCGCACTCGTGTCGAGGCAAAGCGCGGCGTTGAGCTCTGCCACTCAACACGCAATGCCTCCAACATTCAGCAGAAAGTGGGGAACGGAGTGTCTTAACACAAGGTTCCCTCTGCCTACCCTGCTGTGTGCGGGATACAGTGAGAAGCAAATTTTTTTTTAAATGTTATTATTATAACAACTAATAAAAAAATATGTCAATATTATTTCTTCACTCTGGTAATGCAGTGTCTTAACACTAAATTCCCTCTGCCCACTCTCCTACATGCAAGATACAAAAAAAAGGGAAAATAAGAAAAAATAAACAAAGAATATAGCAATATAAAGTTTAATATAAAATTTATTAATAAGACTGTCATGGTGTAAGGTTTCGCTAAAATACACCCCATAGCAACATTCCCAAGTAATTTATCTTGTTTTGTTTCAGAGACAACATCTTATGGAATAAATTAATCTTAATACAGAGAGAGAGATTTGATTTAAATAATGGAGATAAAAGGAAATTTGGAAGCTTTAAGCTCTAAATGAAGCTTAGTAACTTTTCCTTATAATTATTGTATATTGCAGGCAGAGGCCAGTCGTGGCGCAGTGGCACAAAGTGTGACTGTAAAACCGGGTTGTGGGTTCGATGCCCACTCGAGGAGATGAAATATTTACTTAAATTTATATTTCCATTTCTTCGCTCTGGTGTCGAGGCAAAGTGCGGCGTTGAGTTCTGCCACTCAATTGCGTATTGAGTGCCTCCAGAATTCGGCAGAAAGTGGGGAACAGAGTTCCCTCTGTCTACCCTACAGCGTAAAGCTGATTAATAATTTTTTTATTAATTATTAATTAATTAATTAATTAATATTGCAGGTATGTTTTTCATTTTTTAATTAAACGCCGCGCTTCATTTTATTTCCAGACCAATGAAGAAAATATAACTCCTTTCAATAAGTATAATTCTAATCCACATTCCATAGGGTGAAAAGTGGACAACAGAATCACTTAACATTAGGTTCACTCTACTTCCCTATTAGCGTTAAGCTCTTTTTTTTAAGTTCCATTTCTTAAAAGTTCGATCCTTGTACAAATTAAACGCTTGCTAATATTTAGATCCCACAGGAATTCGCTACCTTAAATCTATATGTCACTGATACTAGGAAAAGGGCATATGGACTATATCGAACTGCCAATTAGGATATTCAGATTAATATCTTTATAAATAAAAGGATCTCTTTTAGAAGAATTCGTATCGAACAACAAGATTTATTTTGACTGATTTTTTTTTTAATATTTCTGTGTTTCTTTTGTTTGTGAATTAGTAATTTTTAACAATGTTGTTAAATTATTTACTTTCTAGAACGGTCGAGGCTGAGATATTTTGATTGTGATTTTGAAAGTTTTTACAATGTTGTTAAATTATTTACTTTTTAAATGTTGATTATGTTGATTCCGTTATATCCTATTTTAATAGTTCCCACTGGAAGTTCCACTACTCAACATACAGCAAATATAGAGTAAAACGGAGTGTCTCGCACTAGAATCTTAATAAAATAAAGTACCACTTACAAAAATTCATTAACGACAACAACGACAAAAGTAGTTTCTGAGATAATGTGTTGAAACAAACAAACATGAATAAACAAAAAAAATCTTTTAAATAAAACAAAATATCCGTATCCTATTTCCCTTTAAATCGACATTCGAAGTCAATAGCAAAAGCCGAAGTATAATACATCTAGCTGTCAATTAAAACGAACTTTTGATAAAAATCTCTTTGATATAAAATCGCCTGAATATTATTATGCGAGGGGTTTTAAATTTATGAATGTATTTAGAGGTCTGTCCTCAAGAAATAAGGTTGTACAGGAAACATAAGTTAAAATCCAGTTCGTTGATATTTATTTACGTATTGATAAAAAGAAGAAAAAGATCTCGACTTCGAGTTGCCGCTTTTTTAACATTGAATGCGTTTGGTTGTGGAAATGTAATATATTATGGTGTCTGTGGTTAATTTGTTTTTTTTTTTTTGATGAAAATAAAAGAAAAAGTGTTTAATTTTGCCGCCGTCATGTGTAACTTATAAATGAATTGTGATTTCAAATCTCTTTAGATTATCTTATTTGAGACTATTCTTATAATACATTAAAATGCTTACATTACATTCAATAAAATAAACAAAAGAGCTTGTACTTATTGCAGGGTAAGCCGGACAAACCTGGTGTTAAGACTCTACTCTTCACTTTCTCCCTTATTTTCAAGGTTTTGCTTATTGAGCGGCGGAACTCAAAGCCACGTTTTACCTCGACGCCAGAGCGAGGAAATGAAAATATAAATGTAAATAAATATTTCATCTCCTCTAGTGGTGATCGAACCCACAACCAGTCGATTTAACAGTCACACTTTGTGCCGCTACGCCACGACTGGCCTCCAATATTGTATTCTTAATTCTCTATTTAGACGAAAAGAAAAAAATTAACTTTCAAAATAAAACGCCAATATTTAATAAAATAGACAAAACAACGAACGTTATATTGTCAATAAGCCTTTTCGAGAATAATTTAATAAGAACGAATGGATTTAGATGAAACTTTGCAGTAATATAAAATGACTGTACTATTTTATTATGTTAAATAGTCTAGTAATATTTACTTGTAAACAAGTATAATATGCGTGTTTATTTTGTGGTAGTAAGTATGTGGTTTCGTATTTAATTAAAATTGATGTTATAAGTGAATACTGTTAAAATCAGAACGTATTGTTTATTTATTGTAATTTTCATCAAAATAATACAGTAAAAGTTCTAGGTGAACGTTGAAGTTACAATTTGTACAATATAAATTATTAAATATCTCAATAGATAGATATATTTAATTACATGTTTTAATTGTATCCCGCGTGAAGCAGGGAAGGCAGATTAATATTAATATTAAGCCAAATCCAGGAAACCCAAACAACCCGCGTCTCTTTGGAAACCGTCCAAGCGCTATGACCAAATAAGCAGAACGTATGGCTTAGCTGTTCAGAGCACTTGGAACCAAAGAGGAGCGAGTTGAAATCCCGCTACGTTCAAATTTTTATACGTTTTCTTATTAAGTATTTTTCTTTCCTAAGTGTGAAATAACACTTTTAAAGTGTTATTTCACACTTAGGAAAACATTTCTAAATGTTAAGTCACTATGTTTCCCTCTTCCACCCACTTTTCGGAATATTGAACGTTGAATTCGTTTGGAGAACTAAAGATCCAACAATCGAACGGCATCTAATATGAAATTGGAGAAGCTGAGCTTATGTGTCCTGTATGTACACCAGAGATTGGTTATGTTATTCATCTAAAAATTAGTCGATATCTATATCGTGAATCATCATAACGAATAGGAGCAAAAGTAGTCATCATGTGAAAAATTGGCCTGAAACATCATCAACAACAAATCAACAACAACAATAACACGGCATAGTAAATTTATAAAAGACTCTTACTAATGTTTTTTTTTATAAATGCACAACGTTTAAAATTTATGAGTTAAATATAGGTTTTAAAAACAACTCACAGTTAACGTCGATCGTCAGCGTCTCGGAGAGTGGCGTTATGGAAGGATCCGTCACCGCCTACAACAAACAGGAATTTCAAAGAAAATACTTTACCTTCTAAGGACTACTCTGAAGCTAAACGTGATGGTAAGGGCGATGATAGCAGGTTCATTTACCACTCGGAAAATAATTATATTTAGATTATTTTCATTTCTCCTCTCTGGTAAATAAAATGAGTTAAGCTACTCGCAATGTATCAAAAAGTTGTAACCAAATCTAGAGATAATATTAAATATTTCATATCCTCAAATGGGAATCGAACCCATAACCGTCGCGTTTACACGGGTTACGGTGTATTATTACAGTTAATGCAATACACTAGTAATTCATATTGAAAATTAAAGTTAAAGTTAAACCAGAAATAACATATAAATAACGAAAATAATATCATAAAATTATTATAATAGTGTAATTTCATACATATTTCATGGATCGTCTTACAATCAAAATAATTAATTTCATTTTGTATGGAATGTTGAAAGTCTTTAATTTCGTTTACGTTAATAAAATTGATCATTATGATATATTGAAAACTCGTTAAAAAGATATCGTTTCATATTCCAGGCAGTTCTTTCTGCTACTACTACTACTACTTTACATTGTTTGTTTAATGGTGGAACTCAACGCCGCGCTTCATCTCACCAGGGCAAGAACTTTTTTGTGGGCATCGAATTTATAACTATGGCGATTACAGTCAGATGCTATCCAATGCGCCAAATTTTTATATACTTTATATATATTTAAACTGCACATTTGTATATTTTGCTTTGGGGTGTGTAGTTTTGTATATATTTTGTTTGCTTTTTTTTAGCTTCACGCTGTATTTCACAAATAGCAAGGTGTAGGTAGAGGGAACCTTTGAACCTAAAATTTAGACACTCTGTTCCCTACTCTCCGCCGAATTCTGAAGGCATTGCGTGATGAGTGGCGGAACTCAACGCCGCTAATATATATCACTCAGACTCTGTTCTTTATTATATCCCTATTAGGGAAAATAGGTTCGAACTTAAAACTATCGCGAGTAAACAATATAATAAGACAATTGGTAATTACGCGTTTTTGGTATGTGTGCCACTAAGCGTAATAAAATAGAGAACAGAATTATTTATTATTTAACTCTCAGTAGAAAAGTGAAGATAAAAATTATGACCATATATGAAGCAGGTCATTACCTGACAAGTAACATCAGCACCCAGATCAGCGCGTTGTAGCGTGAAGGAGACGGCAGCTCGGGCTTCAGAATTGGCTAACAATGCGTGAGACTTCCACCAAGATACTCTGGCAGCTGGGCGACCTAGTAAAATAATGTTTAAATATAATTAAATAATTAAATTAAATTAAATTAGCTTCACTCTGTATCCCGCACACAGAAGGGTAAGCAGAGGGAACCTAGTGTTAACACAGTCCGTTCCCCACTTTCTGCCGTATTCTGGAGGCATTGCGTGTTGAGTGGCAGAACTCAACGCCGCGCTTAACCTCGACACCAGAGCGAAGAAATGGAAATATAATTTTTAAGTAAATATTTCATCTTCTCGAGTGGGGATCGAACCCACAACCAGTCGGTTTTACAGTCACACTTCGTGCCGCTGCGCCACGACTAGCCTCAATATAAAGACACGCAACTTCCGATTTTCTGGTGAATTCTAGAGGTATTGTGTGTTGAGTGCCGGAATTCAACGCCGCGCTTTGCCTCGACACCTGCGCCACGCCTAGCCTCAAAATTTATATAAAGAACTGTAGGTATATTGAAAAAAACATTACTCATGAACATTTAATATGTAATTACCGAGTTGGACAGCAACTGTATGTGTAAATACGACGGTGACGGGTTCAATCCCCACTCAGGGGACAGATTAGTGTTTTATGCATTATTTTCATTTCCTATCTGGAGGAAAATTGGTATCAAAAATTGAGTGAAAACTTGGGAATGGAACGTTTTAACATTAGGTTCACTCTGCATACGCTGATTGTGGAAACAGATGTGAAGCTGTTATTTTAATAAATATATTTAAATCCACGTCCTTTTAAATAAAACGTCTTTCCCTCTGAATAATGCCTTATAATTTAGATTTTTCATAATACAGGAAAATTTATGATTATTAAAGACGACCCTTTACGCTATTTCATATGAAAATGTCTTTCATTCTAGTTTTAAATGAAATATAATTAGAAATAGAAAGACAAAAATGTGCATGATGTTATACATAAAAAAATAAATAATCAAGATGCGGTCAGATAGTCAAATGCGAGTCGGACACCCATACCGAGGGTTCCATACCAATTTCAGTATGTCAACGCGAAGTATAATTTTAAGTAAACAAACTTAAGGTTGCGGACGTATGCACTCATTTTGTATGAAATGAACTACAATTATAAATTTGTAATGGAAAACCATTATATAAATACCGACTCGGAAGAAATAAAATGTCTCCGGATGGAAAATCTAAATAAAAATTAAATTATAGCATGACGCAACAAAAATTATGGAACTAGCACAACGTAAAAACATTACACACATTTACACATAGCAAATAAGGGAACCCTACCTTAATTTGGGGTACCAACCTCCTACTAAATTCGAGAGAAAAAAACAACCAAAAATAATAAACGGAACAGAAAATGAGCTACGAATGGAACCGTAAAGAGTGAAACAAAAGGACGCTTGAGTCAAAATACTGACGGGAAAAACATAGGCGGGTATACAACAATGACGAACACTATGGAAGAGATTGCCTTAATTTTTTACAATCAAGGCGCTTTTGTTTAGATTAGAAAAATCTAATTATATTAAAAATATGAGAAATTATGATATTATAAATATAATGTATTCAATAATAAATTGTAATTTTCCTTTATTTTTTTTACCTTAAACAAATTAAAATTGCCGTGGCCAAATAAAAAAAAAGTTACATGACAAAGACACAGTGAGTGACCGAGTGCCCGGGTAGCTGTAAAGAAACTATATAATAGTATAATATGTCAATATTATTATTTGCATTTATTGAATAGGTCAATTTATTTAAAATAAAATATTTTAAAACAAATAAAAATATTATTTTTAAATGAAATGCTCTATAATTTAAGCTCTCATCAGTGTTATTTTATTTCAATTTATTATATTATTTTCACAGGTAAGTCATGGCGCAGGGGTACAAAGTGTGATTGTCAACACGACTGGTTATAGGTTCGATCCCCACTCGAGCAAATGAAATATTCATTTAAATTTATACAACAAAGCGGGGCTCGTGGGCCTGAGCAGGTGGTTCTGACTCGTTAGGTCTTCTTTTGTACTCGGAACGCGGTGAAGTCAGATGACGTCTTAATACAACTGTGCCGAATGCCAATCGAAGGAGAAGTGATCCGCATCGCTCGTTATAAGAACGACGCGCCATTCACCCCACTTGTCTAAAAGCTGACATTGACAACTGATAGTTGGGAACGGAATATCTTAACACTAGGTTCCCTCCGTCTACCCTGCTGTGTGCAGGATACCGTGTGACGAATAACTGAATTTAAACAAATACCTCAAAAACCCGCCATATCCGCTTCCTCCTGTCAATCGTGTCAACCGAACGACCATTTCGCTAAACAACCCTCGAACTCCCAACAAAGGTGCATGTTATTTGATAAGGGTTGAAACGCTTAGGCAAGGTGCTGCTTAATTAACAAATCCAATTGTTTCATCAAGTACGCCATTGAGGGCATTATGTCTATTGTTTTTACTATCCCCATCCCCTAATTTTTTTCCTGTGAAATATTTATTGAAAATTCGGAGTTGTTTTAATATGAAATCATTGCTTGTATTCTTTTCATTAATTTGTCGTGTGTTTATTTGAATTTGATTTGTTTTATAATTATCGTTAAATGCTCTCATTGTTCATGGTGCATGTCTATGGTGAAATTGGCACGTGTTTGATTGGCACGTAAATACGCTGATTTCGGATGCCATTTCTTTCTGATCGAATAGTTAAAATAAATAAGTTTTTTTATTGTAGGCTTAAGATAAAGGTTGGTGTTTTATTTGTAACTGAAATTTAAAATATTTTTTGTTCACATGCACTTTTTGCTAACACTTTTGAATGGTAGAATGAATGGATAAAAAGTGACGTAATTGTCTATGAACGTATCTTGATTTATATTCACTAAATAAATAGAATACGAATTTAAACATATAAATACTTAACAAACTGTACATATTTAGGATTCTACTTTTATGATTCTGTACCATATTACTAAAACGCCACCTGGTTTATTTCATGGAGCGATGTATTTTTGATGCCGCTATAAAATAACAAATACTAATAAATAAAATTAAATATAATTTATCTTGACTCACATACAACACGTGACTTTTTTGCTCAGTTTTGTAGATAATGTTTTGTTTTTTTAGGTTTACACTTTATTCTATCATCAGCATAGAGCAGTGCTTCCCAACCAGTGGTCCGCGGACCACTGGTTGGTCCGCGAACTATTTTAGTTTTATGACTGGAGATGCTGAGGCGAAGTTTCTGCTTAATTATCACAGTTAATTTTTACTATACCTACATGCATAGTGGTCCCTGCTACCAAGAATCATATAAAAGTGGTCCTTGATCGAGAAAAGGTTGGGAACCCCTGGCATAGAGGAACTTAATGTTAAAACACACCATTCTCAATTTTCCACGATGGTTTATCGAAGCAGATGAATTAAAGGAAATCATTCCCGTAAGTGCAGAAAGAACTCATAGCCATCATTTAATGTCAGACATTCTACAACTGTGCCCAATGGCCTTAAAAAACGTAAACACAATTTTTCTATACATCTATTTATTCGACCATATATAAAATTATTCGCAAGAACGCTCGAACAGATTTAACGCAAAATCTTCTTTCTGGAGACGATGAAACTTTTTTGGAAGTCTTCCAAAGGAATCCGGATGACAGCTACGCTCTATATAACACTTTTTTTCTATATTGTGTAAGCTATCGTGAAGATTTCGACATAAAGTTAGTCGTTCTTTTTATGGGCTTTTTAAATAACTTTGTCGTTCAGCAAGATAATCTAAGATTAAAAATGAGTATTTTTTTTTCATATTTTTAAAGTCATTCCACATTTTTCTTAATAAAACTAAACAAACTAATTTGATTTAAGAGATTAGGAAATAATTGAAGGCATTGTGGCGTATTACTGACTGACAAAGCGGGTATTCAACCTGGGGAACGTGTACTAATATTATAAAGTAGAAGTTTTTGTTTGGTTGGCTACACTAATCTCAAAAACTATTGATTCAAAAGATAGGTCGAGCAATTAGAATGTGTCACGTACGATACAGTTATAATTTATTATTTAAACATACATTTATGGCTTAGATGTTTGATTCCTATGAGCACGACGTCATAATGTTTTTTTTTCCAAAAACTATTGAAATTATACCTATTTAACTCATGGCGCAGGGGCATAAACCAACGACTGTAAACGCGACACATTGTGGGTTCGATTCCCACTCGAGGAAATGAAATATTTAATATTTTAATTTCCTCACTCGAGTAACGAGACAAAGCGTTAGGAATTTGGCAGAAAGTATCTTAATAGGAATATTTGGCTTCACTTAAAAAAATATATGTAATAAAATTTAAAAAACTTAGGCAGAAGGAACCTAATATAGACATATCGTTCCCCATTTACCGCCGAATTCTTAAGGCATTCCGTGTTGAGTGGCGGAACTCAACGCCGCTGTAGTTATTTAAAAAAGGAGTGCCTATGGCAATATTTAAATAATTTATAATTCTAAGTCTACGTCTTGTACGGCATGTCAACGTTGTATGTGAGTGTCAATCAAATCAAAGACAATCCATCCCTTTGATCTTCTGATGAAAGGATAATGAAATGCAGAAGCTTAGTTAGGTGGATTGACTAATTGAGATTTGATGTCAGTGTGCGAGTTAATTTGTAATGGCATTTACTAGTCGTTAAGGTATTCTAGTATTCATTTATTTACAAACAGTTGTGGGTTCGATTTCCACTCGAGTAAATTGAATATAATAAAATACTTTTATTTCTTCGCTCTGCTGTCGAGGCATAAAGCGCGGTGTTGAGTTCTGCTACTCAACACACAATTTCTCCAGAATTCGACGGGAAATGGCGAATGGAGTGTCTTAATACTAGGTGATTGCCTTCGCCCTGCTGTGTGCGGGATACAGGATAGCGCAGAAAAAATAAGTATATCTATTTATTGTTAAAATTAAAGCTATTTTAAATATGACGTTGCATTATTTTATAACGTAGAAAAATTGTAACGTATAACTCTCAGGTATCACACGTTTAATATATTCAACCTGTCCTTTGTATCCTGCATATAATATCTAGTACAGGGAGAGAGAACCTAGTGCCCAAACACTCCGTTCTTCTCGTACCAACCGAATTCAATATTACAATACATAGTGGAAAAATCCACTCGTAGAGAAGAAAAAAACTTTATAAGAAAACTACAACCATCCAAGGGACACGGGTTCAAATCCCGAGATGTTGCGTTTAAAAAAAATCGCGTTGACACTCAAACAATTATTAAAATAATCATACATAATATAACAATTTAAAAAATTATGAAATCCGAATACTATTTTGCCATAATGATACATTGTTTGTGTTTCATGAACGTTGCATAAATCATGTTATTTAATACTAGAAATGTTCGTTTATGCTCTATTTAGATAGAAATCTCTAAATCGGCGATTAGAATCACAATATCCTACAATAGCACATTTAGCTTCATCAATAATATATTAATAATAGTCAAAGCTATTAAGATAAAATAAAATCAGCTTCACGCTATATCCCGCACACAGCAAGGTAGGCAGAGGGAACCTAGTGTTAAGACACTCTGTTCCCCACTTTCTGCCGAAGTCTGGAGGCATTGGGTGTTGATTGGCAGTTTAGATAATTTATTGCATTTTGACCTCTAACGTCTAGTAGGCTAAGGCGGCGTAGTAGCATATAAGTTATATTAGAGAGGAGCTCTATGGTTGTGAATGTGATTCTTTTCTTTTTTTAGCTTTATGTCCGCCAAATTCTAGAGGAATTGTATATTGAGCGGGAAGTGCTTTGTCTCGTTACCAGAGCAAAGAAATAACACGATTTAAAAAATAATAATTTCAAGTGGGAATCGAACCCATAACCCGTTGCGCTGACAATCGCACGCCTGTGCCTAAGCGTCATGATAGTCACAAATCTGATTTTCATAAAAAGAATATAATAAAATATGTATTGACATTGGAGAAGACAGTGTCAGTCATATTTGCCTTAATCATAAAAAAAAAAACAAAAAATAACGTTAATATAACAAAAAAAAATATTTAACATTACAAATAAATAAATATATAAAAGTTATGATTACTTTTAAAATAAGAAAAAACTTACCTCCAACAGCTACGCAGGTTAGATTGACTTCAGTACCCTCGTCGTACGGCCCGAGTACGCCGCCTTTGATCTCTTCTCCCGACTGGTCCAGGATGAGAAGTCGTTCTGGGGGAACTGTGAATAATATATTTATTTTTACACATTTATAGCTTCACGTTGTATTCCGCTCACAATGAAGGGAAAGTAGTGTTAAGATACTCCGCTCCTTTCACATCGCCCATTTTTTGGAGATATTGCTGAGTGGTACGCCGAAATGGATGTAACTACTTCTCCCGAGTGGGAACCGTCCGTTGCGTTTTCAATAAGAGACTACGTCGCTGCGCCACTATGGTCTAATGTATATTTCTTATATTTAATCTTTAAATTAAAATTTTAAAGAAAAAGGTAAAAATTCTGTAATTTTCCTATGTAAATAATTACACACTACCATACCTAGTGGCGGAACTCAACGCCGCGCTTTGCTTCGAGATCAGAGCAAGAAAATTGAAATAAAAATTTAAATAAATATTTAATTTCCTTGAGTAGGGATCGAACCCACGACCAGTCGATTTCACAGTCACACTTTAATATATTACTAACATAATACTTACTAAGAACAGTGAGATTGAGTCGTGTATTCTTGGTGGGTGATTTGATGAAATCCACTCTGCACCTATATTGGCCGCTGTCTTCAGGCCTAAACAAAATGTAATAAAACATGTTTTAGAATGTTTTTATTTGTTATTTCATATTAAGAAAGGAAAACTATTATTAGAAGTTTGAACATAGCGGGAATCGAATCTGTGCCTCTTGAAAGGCAAAAAATTGCATATCCATTATATATTTTGTAGCTAGAGTTCCTTCTTTTTTATACTTAATAACATTTATCGAAATTTTTGCAGAATAAAAAGAAAATAGTCGCTCTATCTACTATATTACTTCAAGGCCAGGGGTACGAAAATCCTAAATGAGAGATTGAACCAACAACTGCCGCATGTTCAAAAAAACAACAATTACTCATCTTTACCCAATATTACTTTACTTTTATACGTTCTTAGAGAATATATAAACATAAGAATATAGCAGGGTTGAATCTGCTTTTTGAAAACCGAAAAAAAATCTTTGAAAAAATATTATTTTTCTTAAGTGTATAATAACTTTGAAAATGTAAAAACAAAACCTTTATTTTATTTACATAGTAAAAATCTGCATACGAACAAAAAAAATATTCGCTAAAATATATTTTATTACAATAATGGATGCATTATTAAATTAAAATAATAAAAAAACCCTAGGAGAAAAAAAATAAAAAAAAACCCTCTACAAAAAAAAAATAAACAAGAATGCCAATGCTTTTGTTTTATCACGTATCACGTTTCGCTCATATTGTGTTGAAACAAAAGGCTACCAGATTTTTTTAAAAGTTAAAAGCTTATTATCGTAAAGTACTGTACAAGATGAATGTACTTTTGAATTGGAATTAGCTGTTTAAATAATTTAATGTCATTAAAATTTGTTATTTTTATTTCATTATACGTTGTCTTTTTTTTGCTTCGCACCTAGCTGAGTAAATCTAGTGTTAAAACACTCCGTTACCCAGAGACGAGGCATTGAGCTCATGCATCGCGGAACTCAACGTCACGTTTTGTTTTCATACCAGTGCGACGAAATTAAAATAATTAAACTGGAACACTGGAACATTTAGCCTAATTTCCTCTAAGGGGCTTTCCCCGTAGAGGAAATTGGGTTGAATATTCGCAATCAGTCTCAAATACTGTGCCGCACAGCCGCACGCGCTGCTGCAAGTGGGGAACGTGTCTTGATACTAGTTTCCCAGGTTCCCTCTGTCTACACCTAATATCCGGGATATAGGATGAAGCAAAAAAAACATATATATAATTAAAAGCTCACCTCAATTTACTCAAAATTAATGCAGCAGCAGTTGTAGTACGGAAAGTCGCACGAGTGGACAAAGTTGATGGATCTGACCAGTGGGAGGTCACTCCATCTCTTGTATCAAATCTGCCAACAAAATAAAAAGAACAATAATTATATCAATATAGATTTAGTAGTAGATCTAGATAGCTATCTATAGTATTTATTCATCATTACAAGAAATGACAGTACTCTGTGCGTCACGAGTTAATAGTTTATATGCATATTTTAATTCGATACAACCTATTCGTTAAATTGCAAAGTCCAACCAGTTCTTCCATTATCCTTTTTTTTAAAAAACATCTATTTCAGACAGACTTTGGAGTCACTTGAGAGACGAGCCAGAAGGTTAATCAAAGACAAGATCCTCGTTGATACTGAGCTGCAGATCCTTAGCCACCGGTGTAGGGTTGCCTCCTTGTCCGTTTTTTATACTGAAAACACTTCACTGGCGGCACTGAATTTGTACAACTTAATTCCGTTTCTCCTTTTTTATAATAGAGGTTCCTCTAAAACTAGAATACATCCTACATAACACATAGAATCCGTAAATTAAAACATTTAAATCCGTAAATTGTGGATATTTCTTATTAGAACTAAACGCTTTGAGGCTTACATTCTTTATCATCACTGCGAAAGATAACAAAAGATAACTCATTGACGGCATCTGTATTTCCTGTGACTTACAATTTACAAAACCAAAGGTACTAAGTACTTACTAGGGTAGCATGTACCACCGTATAAACCACAGTAACACTCATTAGGCTTGTTGCGGTCAAAAGCAAACCTATTTAATTAAAAAAAACCAAAAAAGATTTGCTGAGCACAAAAATCTGTCCATAAAATCCATATTTATTTTATCTATTTTTCAAATCGCTCAAATTTAGAAATATTACTCTAAAGCATATCTTAATATTAAACACAATTTTATTTAAGATTCACGCTGTATCTCACACATAGCAGGCAAAGAGAAAATAGGGACCTAGTTGGGACACGTCATTCCTCATTATTACTTCCGTTCCCCACTTTTAATAAATATTTATTTCTTAATATATTTGTTAGCCATTATATAATATAACAATCTACAATCTACATGCGGATGTTGTATTAACATATAATTCCAATTTGTCAATGTGATTGCGTTGAACATAAATTATCGATGCGTGTATCTGTCGACGCTTTGCTTTCTCTAACAAATAAGCCGCCATAATAATTCAATAATAAAAAAAAGCTTAAAGCATCTCGTTAGGAAAAAGGTCTAATTTTATGGAAAAAGAACCAGACAAATGTGAGTTGGACTAACATATTAAGGTTCCGTATCAATTTCAGGCTTGGTTGCCAACGGGATGTACAATTTATACAAGTTGATAAACTTAAATTTGCGGACAATTGTAAGTTTGTAATGATTTCTTTTCTATGAATAAAAAAATAAAAATAAAAAATAAATAAAAAAGCAGAGCAGGCTCCTCTCTCTCTGTCACTCCGTCCCTCACTTAAAATATAAATGTAGATAAATATTTCACTTCCTCGAGTGGGGATAGAACTCACAACCCGTCGCGTTTGCAGTCAAACTCTGTGCCACTGCGCCACTACTGGTATCAATTCTCTATATATTTCTATAAATTTTCTTTTTTTGGATTTTTCCATTATTTGTAATGCAAGTTCTCATTTCTTATTATATAGTTTTTTCTGCAGCTCTAAGGGACTGCGGCCATAAATATATTACATTAACTTCAGATTGATACCTCACGTGATCTCGAGATGAATGCTTTTGACAGACGGATAGATGAACAACAAAGAAAATCTATAAGGATTCCGTTTTTCGTTTTGAGATACGGAACCATAAAAATATAGACATAATCTTTAACGGAAATAAAATTTTGTATCTGTTCCATGTTTATTTGTGTGTGCTACAATTTTTTTTTGTTAAATTAAACACCATAATTTAATATATATTTTTTGTTTTCTTTTCTATTTAATGTTAAAAAGAACAGTACTAATAATCTTGTTTAATTTAAAATGTTTGTTAATAAAGGTTTCACAACACAACTCAATTCGATCCAAATAACGCTAATAAAGAGTCAAACCAAAATAATTTCCAGGTTTCATATTGTATGTAACCAGCCTTATTTTATAAGCAGATATAATCCCCTCAATACCGCCGTCTAGAAGCTAATAGCTTAATCAAAGCGACGCTCGACGTGATGGAAGGATTTAAATGACATTCACGTTCACGTCGTACCGTCGTTGCATTGCGGAGCATGTGCTAGAAATTATTTTTGTTGTTTTTTTTATTTTCTCTTTTGTTTAACTTCACGCTGTATCACGCGTATTACGTAAAGCAGGACAGAAGCAATTTAGTGTCAAGACACTCCGTTTGCCAGTTTCACCCAATTTTCGATTGTGTGTTGATTGGAGGAACTCATCGCTGCGCACTGCTGACAGAGGAAATAAGTATAATTTATTCCCACGAATGTGAATTGAACCCAGAACCGTCGTGTTTTAGAGCCGGAGGCTGTGCCTCTAAGCCACGACCGGCTTTTTTTGTTTCATAATTTAATGTTTCAGTTTGGATCAATTGCCTAGAGCGCTTGGATGGTGTATCAAAGATTTCCATTCCCGCTACGTTTAATTTTGTAGTATTATAGAACATGATATAGTAACCAATGTAATTAACTTACATTCTTCAAGGCACAACTGAGCTTGTAGCGCATCAAATTTTAATGTTAATAACTTATAGGTTACATCTCTTTAACCAGCCTATTAAAAATAAATTTTTGTTATCGTCAATGTTCAAACTGCACCTGTCGTTTGTTTAAAATGCATGGTGCATGTTGACATTTCTTGTTATAAACTCAATTAATTCAATCAGATGCCAGTTAGATGGCTTTAAATTTATATAAATATATACATTATATTATATATTCATATTTTTTTTTTGTTATAGATAAAAAAAATAAAAATAAATCAGATTCACGCTGTATCCCGCACACAGCAGGGTAGGCAGAGGGAGCCTAGTGTTAAGACACTCTGTTCCCCACTTTCTGCCGAATTCTGGAGGCATTGCGTGTTGAGTGGCGGAACTCAACGCCGCGCTTAGCCTTGACACCAGAGCGAAGAAATAGAAATGTAAATTTGTTTTATCATTTTCGAAAATGATTTGTTTATTTTTACTGGACAGCTGCATAATGAGGATTATGTTTCTAGGGTGTATGTAGGTATGTACGTTATATTGTTCCCTTATGACTGTTAAAACAGTGAACCAACTTAATTAAATGATACGTCGTTGGATTAGTCTTGATGACTCGAGTGTTACTGGATAATAATTAAGTTTATGCAGTCGGCTTTTTTGTATATTTTTTTTAAATTCACTTGTTTGCTACACATTTTCAAAGAAAACATAGTGTTAAAACAATCCGCTAAGTGTGGCATTGAGTTACATCACTAAACGCCACGAATGTATCTAATTATGGGCGAAATGGAGTGTTTTAGTAAGCTGCCCTCTGCCTACCATACTACATGCGGAATACAGCAAGAAACTAAAAAAATGGTCACAAAAGTCTTTTAATAACGTTTACAAATCTATGATGGACTATCCATCCACACATAGATTTGTAAACGTAGTGTTACTTTGTTTGATACTTACCTAAATTTAACTCAATTCCTTACTAAAATATTAAACGACCTCCAATATTAATTAAATTTGTCAAAAACAATATTAATCTATCTGGAAAGCTAATTAAAAAACACAATTTGATACAGAGTGCTCTCCAAGAGTATAATATAACGTGTCTGTAACAGATCCTGTGATTAAAAATTTAAAGTTTCTGAGAAAATTACAACGTGAATATTTAATAAAACACAATAATGTTCTAACATTATTGTGTCCGAGATATTTTTTTTATAATGTTATTTTTTTTATTTGACTCCATTGTATCGTCGCTGAGTTAAATTAGGCCGAATGTCTGTTTAAACTTTTTTTACAACGATAAAATGTAACCTATCGAAATTATCTGTTGTTGATGTATATATACAAATACATTGCATGTTAATTATTTCTATTCCCATGCTTATGTAAGACATGACGCGGTGTTTATAGAAATTAAAAAATTAAAAAAAAATAAATTAGCTTCACGCTATATCCCGTTTACAGCAGGTAGGCAGAGGGAACCTAGTGTTAAGACACTTTGTTCCCCACTTTCTGCCGAATTTTGGAGGCATTGCGTGTTGAGTGGCAGAACTCAACGCCGCGCTTTTGCCTCGACACCAGAGCGAAGAAATGAAAATATAAATTTAAGTAAATATTTCGTCTCCTCGAGTGGGGATCGAACCCACAACCAGTCGGTTTTACAGTCACACTTTGTACCACTGCGCCGCGACTGGCCTCGTTTATAGAAATTCCGCTACTAAACACAAGTTGCCTAGAATGCGAGCGGAAAGTAAAGAATTGAGAGATGTAAACCGGCCATTGTGTTTTTCGCCTAAATGCAAAGTAGGCAGAGAGAAACTGGCAGTTTCTATACATACGTATACCCAAGTAAATAACTTCACTATAATGAAATCAAATAATTTATCCGTACTTGTCACTCAGAATGTACAGCGTAGGAAACATATGTTAAGATTTATAACGCTACAAGAACTGGAGCATGTCACAAACGACGTTTCTCAAAACGGTCAAGTCGGTTTTCTATCATAACTCATGCCCATATTTGGTGTAGAAAGTAACGGCTTTGATTGGTTAGTTGAGCAAGTTTAATAGATTTCATAGATCATGAACGCCATGTTGACAGATTTTACTTGATGTGAGTTATTTCATAAAAGTATTAATAATATTAATATGGCGCAGTTGAAATAACGGAAAAGGCATGTTTTTTTTTGTATTTAATATAAAATGGATATATTTTTTATGTATAACATAGAACGCGGAGTTAAACTCTGATATGTTACACTTTAATTAATTTATATAGGCACACAGTGGAGAACACAATGATAACGTACCACGCCTTGTTAAGGAGTTATATAAATGTTACTCAAACTTAGCTAGCTAAAAGCAAATCTCATTTAAAATTTCTACAAAATTTTGATTAGGTAGCTTTTGAGGGTAAATTCAAAGGGGGTTCAATCCCACCTTAACCAAGTTAACATTTTCTCGCCCTAGTGACGGTTATTAAAATTCCACCACTAACACTACACAAAGTTTCGAGCAATGAGTGGTAAGTGGTGGACAGAATGTCTCAATACAAGACCAGTACACCCTGCTTTATGCAGAAAAAAAAATGAAGCTAAATAAATATTGTTAGAAATATCTCTATCAATAAATAAGTTTATTACTTATTTAGAAAACGTATAAAAATTTGAACGCAGCGGGACTCGAACCCGCGCCTCCTGGAAACCGACCAGGCGCTCTGACCACTAAGCCATGCGTTCTCGCCAAGCTACGTCGAAATTTTTATACGCTTGTTACAACTTATTTATGTTGTTAGCTTCTCTGTAGGGAGATTTTTACAAATTTCCGCTACCCAAAGATAATTACTAAGAATTATCGTTTGGCAAGAGTGAAACTATTTTTAAATATTTTTAAACATTTTTTAAAGTGTTATTCCACACTTAGGAAAGACAAATACTTATTTAGAAAACGTATAAAAATTTGAACGCAGCGGGACTCGAACCCGCGCCTCCTGGAAACCGACCAGGCGCTCTGACCACTAAGCCATGCGTTCTCGCCAAGCTACGTCGAAATTTTTATACGCTTGTTACAACTTATTTATGTTGTTAGCTTCTCTGTAGGGAGATTTTTACAAATTTCCGCTACCCAAAGATAATTACTAAGAATTATCGTTTGGCAAGAGTGAAACTATTTTTAAATATTTTTAAACATTTTTTAAAGTGTTATTCCACACTTAGGAAAGACAAATACTTATTTAGAAAACGTATAAAAATTTGAACGCAGCGGGACTCGAACCCGCGCCTCCTGGAAACCGACCAGGCGCTCTGACCACTAAGCCATGCGTTCTCGCCAAGCTACGTCGAAATTTTTATACGCTTGTTACAACTTATTTATGTTGTTAGCTTCTCTGTAGGGAGATTTTTACAAATTTCCGCTACCCAAAGATAATTACTAAGAATTATCGTTTGGCAAGAGTGAAACTATTTTTAAATATTTTTAAACATTTTTTAAAGTGTTATTCCACACTTAGGAAAGACAAATACTTATTTAGAAAACGTATAAAAATTTGAACGCAGCGGGACTCGAACCCGCGCCTCCTGGAAACCGACCAGGCGCTCTGACCACTAAGCCATGCGTTCTCGCCAAGCTACGTCGAAATTTTTATACGCTTGTTACAACTTATTTATGTTGTTAGCTTCTCTGTAGGGAGATTTTTACAAATTTCCGCTACCCAAAGATAATTACTAAGAATTATCGTTTGGCAAGAGTGAAACTATTTTTAAATATTTTTAAACATTTTTTAAAGTGTTATTCCACACTTAGGAAAGACAAATACTTATTTAGAAAACGTATAAAAATTTGAACGCAGCGGGACTCGAACCCGCGCCTCCTGGAAACCGACCAGGCGCTCTGACCACTAAGCCATGCGTTCTCGCCAAGCTACGTCGAAATTTTTATACGCTTGTTACAACTTATTTATGTTGTTAGCTTCTCTGTAGGGAGATTTTTACAAATTTCCGCTACCCAAAGATAATTACTAAGAATTATCGTTTGGCAAGAGTGAAACTATTTTTAAATATTTTTAAACATTTTTTAAAGTGTTATTCCACACTTAGGAAAGACAAATACTTATTTAGAAAACGTATAAAAATTTGAACGCAGCGGGACTCGAACCCGCGCCTCCTGGAAACCGACCAGGCGCTCTGACCACTAAGCCATGCGTTCTCGCCAAGCTACGTCGAAATTTTTATACGCTTGTTACAACTTATTTATGTTGTTAGCTTCTCTGTAGGGAGATTTTTACAAATTTCCGCTACCCAAAGATAATTACTAAGAATTATCGTTTGGCAAGAGTGAAACTATTTTTAAATATTTTTAAACATTTTTTAAAGTGTTATTCCACACTTAGGAAAGACAAATACTTATTTAGAAAACGTATAAAAATTTGAACGCAGCGGGACTCGAACCCGCGCCTCCTGGAAACCGACCAGGCGCTCTGACCACTAAGCCATGCGTTCTCGCCAAGCTACGTCGAAATTTTTATACGCTTGTTACAACTTATTTATGTTGTTAGCTTCTCTGTAGGGAGATTTTTACAAATTTCCGCTACCCAAAGATAATTACTAAGAATTATCGTTTGGCAAGAGTGAAACTATTTTTAAATATTTTTAAACATTTTTTAAAGTGTTATTCCACACTTAGGAAAGACAAATACTTATTTAGAAAACGTATAAAAATTTGAACGCAGCGGGACTCGAACCCGCGCCTCCTGGAAACCGACCAGGCGCTCTGACCACTAAGCCATGCGTTCTCGCCAAGCTACGTCGAAATTTTTATACGCTTGTTACAACTTATTTATGTTGTTAGCTTCTCTGTAGGGAGATTTTTACAAATTTAGCTATATAAAGCTAACAACATAAATAAGTTGTAACAAGCGTATAAAAATTTCGACGTAGCTTGGCGAGAACGCATGGCTTAGTGGTCAGAGCGCCTGGTCGGTTTCCAGGAGGCGCGGGTTCGAGTCCCGCTGCGTTCAAATTTTTATACGTTTTCTAAATAAGTATTTGTCTTTCCTAAGTGTGGAATAACACTTTAAAAAATGTTTAAAAATATTTAAAAATAGTTTCACTCTTGCCAAACGATAATTCTTAGTAATTATCTTTGGGTAGCGGAAATTTGTAAAAATCTCCCTACAGAGAAGCTAACAACATAAATAAGTTGTAACAAGCGTATAAAAATTTCGACGTAGCTTGGCGAGAACGCATGGCTTAGTGGTCAGAGCGCCTGGTCGGTTTCCAGGAGGCGCGGGTTCGAGTCCCGCTGCGTTCAAATTTTTATACGTTTTCTAAATAAGTATTTGTCTTTCCTAAGTGTGGAATAACACTTTAAAAAATGTTTAAAAATATTTAAAAATAGTTTCACTCTTGCCAAACGATAATTCTTAGTAATTATCTTTGGGTAGCGGAAATTTGTAAAAATCTCCCTACAGAGAAGCTAACAACATAAATAAGTTGTAACAAGCGTATAAAAATTTCGACGTAGCTTGGCGAGAACGCATGGCTTAGTGGTCAGAGCGCCTGGTCGGTTTCCAGGAGGCGCGGGTTCGAGTCCCGCTGCGTTCAAATTTTTATACGTTTTCTAAATAAGTATTTGTCTTTCCTAAGTGTGGAATAACACTTTAAAAAATGTTTAAAAATATTTAAAAATAGTTTCACTCTTGCCAAACGATAATTCTTAGTAATTATCTTTGGGTAGCGGAAATTTGTAAAAATCTCCCTACAGAGAAGCTAACAACATAAATAAGTTGTAACAAGCGTATAAAAATTTCGACGTAGCTTGGCGAGAACGCATGGCTTAGTGGTCAGAGCGCCTGGTCGGTTTCCAGGAGGCGCGGGTTCGAGTCCCGCTGCGTTCAAATTTTTATACGTTTTCTAAATAAGTATTTGTCTTTCCTAAGTGTGGAATAACACTTTAAAAAATGTTTAAAAATATTTAAAAATAGTTTCACTCTTGCCAAACGATAATTCTTAGTAATTATCTTTGGGTAGCGGAAATTTGTAAAAATCTCCCTACAGAGAAGCTAACAACATAAATAAGTTGTAACAAGCGTATAAAAATTTCGACGTAGCTTGGCGAGAACGCATGGCTTAGTGGTCAGAGCGCCTGGTCGGTTTCCAGGAGGCGCGGGTTCGAGTCCCGCTGCGTTCAAATTTTTATACGTTTTCTAAATAAGTATTTGTCTTTCCTAAGTGTGGAATAACACTTTAAAAAATGTTTAAAAATATTTAAAAATAGTTTCACTCTTGCCAAACGATAATTCTTAGTAATTATCTTTGGGTAGCGGAAATTTGTAAAAATCTCCCTACAGAGAAGCTAACAACATAAATAAGTTGTAACAAGCGTATAAAAATTTCGACGTAGCTTGGCGAGAACGCATGGCTTAGTGGTCAGAGCGCCTGGTCGGTTTCCAGGAGGCGCGGGTTCGAGTCCCGCTGCGTTCAAATTTTTATACGTTTTCTAAATAAGTATTTGTCTTTCCTAAGTGTGGAATAACACTTTAAAAAATGTTTAAAAATATTTAAAAATAGTTTCACTCTTGCCAAACGATAATTCTTAGTAATTATCTTTGGGTAGCGGAAATTTGTAAAAATCTCCCTACAGAGAAGCTAACAACATAAATAAGTTGTAACAAGCGTATAAAAATTTCGACGTAGCTTGGCGAGAACGCATGGCTTAGTGGTCAGAGCGCCTGGTCGGTTTCCAGGAGGCGCGGGTTCGAGTCCCGCTGCGTTCAAATTTTTATACGTTTTCTAAATAAGTATTTGTCTTTCCTAAGTGTGGAATAACACTTTAAAAAATGTTTAAAAATATTTAAAAATAGTTTCACTCTTGCCAAACGATAATTCTTAGTAATTATCTTTGGGTAGCGGAAATTTGTAAAAATCTCCCTACAGAGAAGCTAACAACATAAATAAGTTGTAACAAGCGTATAAAAATTTCGACGTAGCTTGGCGAGAACGCATGGCTTAGTGGTCAGAGCGCCTGGTCGGTTTCCAGGAGGCGCGGGTTCGAGTCCCGCTGCGTTCAAATTTTTATACGTTTTCTAAATAAGTATTTGTCTTTCCTAAGTGTGGAATAACACTTTAAAAAATGTTTAAAAATATTTAAAAATAGTTTCACTCTTGCCAAACGATAATTCTTAGTAATTATCTTTGGGTAGCGGAAATTTGTAAAAATCTCCCTACAGAGAAGCTAACAACATAAATAAGTTGTAACAAGCGTATAAAAATTTCGACGTAGCTTGGCGAGAACGCATGGCTTAGTGGTCAGAGCGCCTGGTCGGTTTCCAGGAGGCGCGGGTTCGAGTCCCGCTGCGTTCAAATTTTTATACGTTTTCTAAATAAGTATTTGTCTTTCCTAAGTGTGGAATAACACTTTAAAAAATGTTTAAAAATATTTAAAAATAGTTTCACTCTTGCCAAACGATAATTCTTAGTAATTATCTTTGGGTAGCGGAAATTTGTAAAAATCTCCCTACAGAGAAGCTAACAACATAAATAAGTTGTAACAAGCGTATAAAAATTTCGACGTAGCTTGGCGAGAACGCATGGCTTAGTGGTCAGAGCGCCTGGTCGGTTTCCAGGAGGCGCGGGTTCGAGTCCCGCTGCGTTCAAATTTTTATACGTTTTCTAAATAAGTATTTGTCTTTCCTAAGTGTGGAATAACACTTTAAAAAATGTTTAAAAATATTTAAAAATAGTTTCACTCTTGCCAAACGATAATTCTTAGTAATTATCTTTGGGTAGCGGAAATTTGTAAAAATCTCCCTACAGAGAAGCTAACAACATAAATAAGTTGTAACAAGCGTATAAAAATTTCGACGTAGCTTGGCGAGAACGCATGGCTTAGTGGTCAGAGCGCCTGGTCGGTTTCCAGGAGGCGCGGGTTCGAGTCCCGCTGCGTTCAAATTTTTATACGTTTTCTAAATAAGTATTTGTCTTTCCTAAGTGTGGAATAACACTTTAAAAAATGTTTAAAAATATTTAAAAATAGTTTCACTCTTGCCAAACGATAATTCTTAGTAATTATCTTTGGGTAGCGGAAATTTGTAAAAATCTCCCTACAGAGAAGCTAACAACATAAATAAGTTGTAACAAGCGTATAAAAATTTCGACGTAGCTTGGCGAGAACGCATGGCTTAGTGGTCAGAGCGCCTGGTCGGTTTCCAGGAGGCGCGGGTTCGAGTCCCGCTGCGTTCAAATTTTTATACGTTTTCTAAATAAGTATTTGTCTTTCCTAAGTGTGGAATAACACTTTAAAAAATGTTTAAAAATATTTAAAAATAGTTTCACTCTTGCCAAACGATAATTCTTAGTAATTATCTTTGGGTAGCGGAAATTTGTAAAAATCTCCCTACAGAGAAGCTAACAACATAAATAAGTTGTAACAAGCGTATAAAAATTTCGACGTAGCTTGGCGAGAACGCATGGCTTAGTGGTCAGAGCGCCTGGTCGGTTTCCAGGAGGCGCGGGTTCGAGTCCCGCTGCGTTCAAATTTTTATACGTTTTCTAAATAAGTATTTGTCTTTCCTAAGTGTGGAATAACACTTTAAAAAATGTTTAAAAATATTTAAAAATAGTTTCACTCTTGCCAAACGATAATTCTTAGTAATTATCTTTGGGTAGCGGAAATTTGTAAAAATCTCCCTACAGAGAAGCTAACAACATAAATAAGTTGTAACAAGCGTATAAAAATTTCGACGTAGCTTGGCGAGAACGCATGGCTTAGTGGTCAGAGCGCCTGGTCGGTTTCCAGGAGGCGCGGGTTCGAGTCCCGCTGCGTTCAAATTTTTATACGTTTTCTAAATAAGTATTTGTCTTTCCTAAGTGTGGAATAACACTTTAAAAAATGTTTAAAAATATTTAAAAATAGTTTCACTCTTGCCAAACGATAATTCTTAGTAATTATCTTTGGGTAGCGGAAATTTGTAAAAATCTCCCTACAGAGAAGCTAACAACATAAATAAGTTGTAACAAGCGTATAAAAATTTCGACGTAGCTTGGCGAGAACGCATGGCTTAGTGGTCAGAGCGCCTGGTCGGTTTCCAGGAGGCGCGGGTTCGAGTCCCGCTGCGTTCAAATTTTTATACGTTTTCTAAATAAGTATTTGTCTTTCCTAAGTGTGGAATAACACTTTAAAAAATGTTTAAAAATATTTAAAAATAGTTTCACTCTTGCCAAACGATAATTCTTAGTAATTATCTTTGGGTAGCGGAAATTTGTAAAAATCTCCCTACAGAGAAGCTAACAACATAAATAAGTTGTAACAAGCGTATAAAAATTTCGACGTAGCTTGGCGAGAACGCATGGCTTAGTGGTCAGAGCGCCTGGTCGGTTTCCAGGAGGCGCGGGTTCGAGTCCCGCTGCGTTCAAATTTTTATACGTTTTCTAAATAAGTATTTGTCTTTCCTAAGTGTGGAATAACACTTTAAAAAATGTTTAAAAATAAGTTTATTACCCGTAAAAACGGTAAAAAAATATAAATATAACATGACGACCGCACGATTCAAAAACTTTTGGCTTTTATATATTTCTATAATATAAAATTTACTTTTTTCTTTCATACTTACGTATATATAGGGGTTTCATGTCCCTGCTTATACCAGATGACGAGCCCCATGCTGTCCCCACGGAGGGCGGGGGTGACGTCGCATGGCAGTTCCACTTCATTGCCAACCGCTGCGTGAAAAGACTCTATAGCCGCTGGAACAAAAATGTTTATAGCATTTTTAATTAATATTTAGTATAGTGGATACAAATAAAAATTAATCGGGTGATTATTATAGATTCATATACTTAAGAATTGAAATGATATTTTAATTTTTGTATGTTAAAACCGCCTTTAACTTAGTTATATATATTGTTTTAATTCTCCCTACTTCCTTTCTCCCTTTTTCTGTATGCACCTATATATATATAATTATACCTTTTTCGCCTCGCTCAATGTCAGCAACCTATATCTATCTATCTATCTATCTATCTATATATATATATATATATATATATATATATATATATATATATATATATATATATATATATATAGAACACACTTTGCCATAGACGCTTTATGAATATACTATATAACACATATACATTAAACTTAAACGAAGAGTATGTATGTACACAATTTGCACACCCTATATAATACTATACTATATAATACATACATACACAATACGTTTGTGTACAAACATACATATATGTATATATCAATACAAACATAGATATGTATAAACACAAACAGTATCGCGGTAAACAGCTCACTGAGCAGCATCGTGTTCCGGTAGAGACATTGAGACGATCTGACGGACGATGCGACACATCCAGTTATTTACTTCGAGGTTTGTTTTTGTTAATACTCTCATATAGAGATAAATGTATGTTATAATGCGAATTTTAGTATGTGATTAATATTGCTTCTTTAATAAACTGTCTGTCGGTCTGCCTTTCCCCACTTTTTGTCGATATTTCGAGGCATTGCGGCAAGCAGAGCGGTAAAATTATAATATAACTTATTTTATTATTTTTTCAAAAATAGCTTTATTGATTTAAAAATGTATTCTCACTTATAACACCTAAGTTGGAGATATTGCGTATTGAAACGCAGTACTCAACGCCGTGCCGTATCTAAAAAGACGGAGTATTGGAAGTAATTTAAATATAACCAACTAATTCATTCATATACAGGCATGCACTGTCCGACTGTGCATCAATGTTTATTCATTATATGGATAAGGCAAAAAAAATATTATCGCTACTTAAGAAAGCTTTAAGAGTTCTGCGGAAAGTGGGAAACAGAGTATTTTACAGTAGGTTCCCAGGTTCCTTCTGCCTGCCCTGCTAAGAGACAGAAACAGTATGAAGCTTATAAAAAATACATCAATTAGTCTCAAGATATTACAACTCCAAGATCAATAGAACAACTTCACGTTTTATCACGTTACCTACATACGTGATACACAGAGAGATACTAGTGTCAAAACATTGCGTTTTCCGCTTTCGTCCTAAATTTAAGAGATCGTGAGTTGAATGATCAATATCAATACCGCAAAACCATGTAAAAAAAATTATAAACTCTTTTTACACTACTCAAGTCTATCATACAGTATTCTCATATATCACTTAAAGTGACCAACCGTCGGTACATCGAATCAGTAGCAATTGACCGTTGCACGCGGAAAGTACAGGCTCAATTTATTGTTATGACGGTATCGGGTCAACTGTTAATTTTCTTTGTCACTTTTTTCTTTTTGACACTATTTTTTTATATATGAAAATGTATTTGATAAAATTGTAGGTCTGGTAGTTTGGGGCAGTTGTGACGTGGGTTCGATTCGCACCCGAGCACTCAAAGGAGAATGGATTTTTTTTCATCGATCTGGTTATAGAACAAAGTGCGGCGTGGAGCTCCGCCAATCAACACACAATATCTCAGACTTCAGATTTAAGCGGATAAAGCACAGTATAATACAGTGAAAAAAAAAAAAACAAACAAACTTAAGCCGAAAATTATACAATAACTGATATGAGACATTAAATTTAATATACGTGGTTGCCCACTTATTTATTATATGAGACAATTTCCATTATACATAATTTTCAGACGACGAATTCAATTACGGATAGTCGAGACTTAATTAAAATAATAATTAATATTACGAGTGCTTTTGATGCTGTTAAAAGGCTAAGAAGAGAATATTTACTAGGTATCTATAATAGTAAAATATATATTATTATATACAATAGAGATACATAGAGGTTCAAATACTGTAACGTAACGTCACTTTAGTACCATATTTTGTTGAGCCTTACAGTTAAAAGTATTGTGGTTGTTGATTAATAAATTCTTCCCTGTGGCCATTTATATTGGATTTTATATTATATTTAATATGCTTAATAAAATAATAAATGATTACCACAAGTTAAGGGTTAACCTTTTAAGTTTCCGTACTTTTTTACTTTCTAGAAAGATTTTAAAATTCTTCTCTTTCCTTTGAAATTGTTAGCTTGTACTGTTCTTTAGAGAGATGAGACGTAGGATAATGTGCTTATTAAATCTATTCTTCTACCAATTAAATTTTATGAAGCCTGTAAGTAAGTTTTTAATATTATTTTTTATTTTATATTAATATTTAAATATATATATTTTTTCGTTTTTCAGCTCAAGTGGTCATTAAGAAATTTACTGACTTCTTCAAGCAGTTGTGGCGCAATGGTTTAACATCTAACTGTACACACGAATCGTTGTGGGTTCAAATCCCATTAGGGGAAAAGAATAATTTTCATTTCCTCGCTCTGATACTAAAACCTTATTCGCTGCTCGCTTAATGTGTACTATTTTCAAATAGTACTTTTCTTTTTTTTTTATAAATAATAGAACTCAAAATATTTATATGTATCTATAAATGTATTAATGTCAAACGAATTTTCCTATGAGTTAGGTAAAAAAGATCAATATCAAGACCAATGAAAAAAAAACCTTTTTGTTCCTCTAAACTATTTTACACAATACTTTAAATTCTATAGAGCGGTATTGTGACTGCTCTTTATAATTTCTGAATTAAAATTCTACTACGGTCGTACGAATCTATTATAGTATAGTTTACTGTAGTCACTGTCGAGTTTAAAATCAATTGATATTTTTGGCCAAATTTATTTATACCATTTTAACAATACATAAGGTGTTTTTTAATTAACTTAGGTTTGATTAAATGCTGAGTTACTAAGTAATTCTTCATATACCTTGTACATTAGTCCATTTGTTGCAACTAAGTATTTTCACACAAGAAAATGTATTTCCTTTAAATTTGGAATGTCTATGTCATTAGCATTTGAACCGGCAGCTAACGATAAGTAGACTACTTAAGCTTACTACAAAATTCTAGCAGACTTTTCATAGGTTCCATATTTCTTATAAAAAATGGAGACCAGTGTGTCTTAACACTGAGTTTTCTCCTCCTATCCTTACATATTTGCGGGATACAGCGTGAAACTAAAAAAAAAAACGATATAAAAAAAGTACATTCACTAACAGCTATCGAAAGCTAAAGCCAGAAATTCCACAGAATTGTATTATGAACGGTCGCTTTGTTACGTTGATTTTTGATCAGATTGAACACACCTGGCGCGAGCATTGTTAGAGAATGGCTTTTACTCGTGTTTTTTGTTCCTACAATCCCCGAAACGTATTTTGATTTTTATTGATTGTTACCGACGTGGATGGTTGGGTTTCGGTATTTTTGGTGGATATAAGTTCGATTCCTGAGTTGGGCTAAATTAAATAATTGAAGTAGCTGTAAATATTTACTTTTTTAAAGTACATGCAGATGTTGTGGAACTGGATTGAAAACTTCTTATCCTAATACTGACCAGAATAAAAAATATCTCACTCAAAGGACATAAAAATCTAAATCAATATAAAACAATAAAATAGGCTTTTAAGTGTAAAGAAAACATATAAATAAGTTAATTTATTTGTGTTGTGTTTGCACTTCTATTGGTTTTATGCGTGTAAAGTTGGTTTTAAATGTATACAATTTATGTTGTAATCTTTTAATATTATTTTTATTATAAGTACTATGTATTGTATAATGTGTATTGTATTGTATATGTTGGCTTCCTATTAAAATAAAATATTAATTATTTATTATTCACAAGCTAAAAAACAATACCATACACGCTGTATGGCAGACACAACAGAGTAGGCAGATGGGACCTAGTGTTAAGACACTCCGTTCCCCATTTTCCGCCGAATTCTGAAGGACTGAAGGAATTTCTAGAAGTCAATGCCGCGCTTTGCCTCGACACCAGACCGAAAAAATAAAAATATGATTGTAAATAAGTATTTCATCTCCTCGAGTGCACATCGAACCCACAACCAGTCGATTTTACAGTCAAACTTTGTTCCCGCCATGACTGACTTCATACACGTACTACAATTCCATATAACACACTAACAAAAGGTTAAAATAAAATTATAATTTAATTCCTAACACAAAAACTTAGCGACACGCTCAATCCAACACGCCACGGTTTACTCACCAGGCACCATACAAAAAACAGAAGAAATTCAAAAGTTCCCGACTTCATTCAAATCTTTTTCTATACAATATTAAGCTCGATGGCGATTTAACGCGTGTAATGACCCTTCAAAACTTTTGCCCAACAATAGAAACCTGGGTGTATTTTATTGCCTTTTTGAATATATGGTAAAGTCTTGTAAATAATGGATGGGCAGGTTATTTCTTTTTGCGTGCCCATTTTACAATATTTTTCATTTTATATGTTTGGCGGATACGGTGTTGTAATTTTTTTGTTTGTTTTTTTTATTTGTGCTCTTTTCTAGCTTAGCAGCGTTGGCTAACATTTAGTATAATTTCCGTAAAACTTTCAATGTATGTTGCGTAACAGAGCTTAACGCCGCGCTTTAGTCACCAAATTCCTCCGAGTCGATCGAAACCACAACTATCGCGTATAAAGTAGGACGTTATACTTGCAATGATTCATGCCCAATAGTGCTTCTGAGGGTTTATCTGCCTTAATGGTATACCAAAACAATATCGTTTAAGTATAGTTACGTTTTTCTATCAAATGACGTTTTTATTACCGTTGAACTAGATAAATAACTGATAAAAAAATTATTAAATCCTAGTTAATTAAACTAAAATAACTAAATTTTAGTTAATTTTGTCCCGGTTTTGGCGAACGAATCCCGCTTTTATGCTCGAAATAAAAAAAAAACCCCCGCTTTTTATCGAAAAAATATCTGACAACGCTGGCATCGAAAATCCCAAACATGACATGCCGGCCCAAACGTGCGACACGATTATATATTATAATGCAAGGTAGTAACAAACTTATTTCCACTAGCCACGTCTTTGCCAAAATGCCTACGACAATGTTTCCAAATCGATAAGTGCCTTAAAAGCGCATCTATCTCCTCTCAACTTTAAAGGCCGCAACGCACTATTAGCTGATCTGGTCACACCACACGGGGTCGTGGGTGGCAGCGACCACTTACCATCAAGTGACCCGGACGGTGGTTTGCCTTGTCTTTTCCAAAAAAAAAAACGGATTCTGCTTGCAACGGTGATATCATTTATCGCAATTGTTAAAAACGATACTTTGAACGGATATTAACTTATAGGTTAGTTAGTAATTATGATGTATTAACTAAAAGGAAATGGCTTTATATTTTTTTTTATTACAAATAAATAATTAATGGTATTTAAGTTTTTTTAGAGGACGTCGTGGCGCAGGGGCACAAGAGTGTGACTGTGACGAGACGGTTGTGGGTTCGTTACCCAATCGAGGGAGTGAATTATTATTTTTAAATATTTTTTTTCCTCGCTCTAGTACCTTAGCAAAAATTCGGAGTTAAGTTCCATCGCTCAACACGTAATGCCTCGAAAAATTTGGCTCGAAAGTATGGAACGGAATGTTTCAATACTAATTTCCCTCTGCCTGTTCTACTATACGTGGGATACAGCGTGAAACTGTATACGATTTTTTATTTCAAATCCATTCTCCTATATATTTATTTCTACGGAGTTTTTTTATAAAGTTAGAATGAAATATAGCACTGCATCCATAATCACACCACAGCGGGACTCCTTGATAAGATAAATAGCTTCCCATAATAATTCTTTATAATATTTCTTTTTATCACACGACAAACTCATATTAAAAAAAAAATTGAGACACAATCTGATTATTCTTTAATTTAACAATTATATAATTGCACTTTGTTATTAAAAAAAAAGTTTTTATGTCAATTTTTGTTTGCATCATGTCATGATAGACAAGCGGTGATTGCGCCTCCTGGAATGTCTCAAAAAGTGCAAGTACGTCGTTTCTGCACCAAATTAAAACTAAATTAAATCAGCTTCACGCTGTATCCCGCAGCGTGACAGCAGGGTAGGCAGATGGAACCTATTAGGACACTCCGTTCCCCTCCTCCCGCCGAGTTCTGGAGGCATTGCGTTTTGAGTGGCGGAACTCAACACCAAGTTCGACCAAATGAGCGTAAAAATTTTAAAGCTTCACGCTTTATCCTACATATAGCAGGATAGTAAAAGGAAATAAGATAATTAATTATATATTTGATATAAATTCAATGAGACACTTGTAAGTTCTCTCAATCACACCCCAAAAATCTGGACACTTGTTAGTTTTCAAGACATCCTACATCTGTCTCGTTCTTTTATATTCTGAGAATGGCAGGAGTGTAAGGGACGGATGCTATCAAATGCGGTGTTTGCGCTTTGTAATCTAATACTCGTGTGTGGGCTACTGCGGATAGTGATGTGTTTTATATTGTATCGATAAAATAATGAAATAAATATATTTTAATATGTTCTTTTAATTTTCGTGTAACATATACTTGAAATATTTTTTTTTTCATTTTATTATATAAATCATAATATTATACAAATATATTTTATAAATCAATTTGATCATTAATGATTTATATAATTCCTTGCAGATATATTTTATCTTATCTCTTATTATATTTTAATAAATATTTATTGGTTATAATTTTTAGCTTATATTATAGTTATTCATTTTTTAAATTGTTTTAAAGTTAAGTGAATTCAAATATTTTACAATAGAACTATCGAGCTATATGAATGAAGCCAGTCGTGGCGCACAAAGTGCGACTGTAAAATCGACAGGTTGTGGGTTCGATCCCACTTGAGGATATGAAAAAGGTCGGCGTTGACTTCCGCCAATTAACACGCAATGCTGCCAGATTTCGGCGGAACGGAGTGTCTCAACTCTAGGTTCCATCAACCTGCTGTGTGCGGGGTATAGCATGAAGTTGCTTTTAAATATAGGCATTTATATTCCGAATTGATAGTATTTTTTATGAAAAATAAATAAAATAAATATTAAAGCCAGGAGTACCTACTTGAACACTATGGATTTGATTCTCTGATTTTTGTTGTTTTTGAAAATATACATGTACTGATAGTAACACAGCTCTTAACAATATATTTATCCAAAAAACAATATATTTTTTTTATATAAAATATAATCTAGTAATTTTTGAGTACTTTAATTATTCTCTTTTTTCTTTCATTATTTACCAAATCGCAATTGCATTTAATAAATGTGTTACATCCCCGTGTGTTTTGCTTTTAAGCGTGCAATAAAAAAATTATCTATTGTATTCTATTGTATAGGCATAATCGACCCACGGATTGATACGAACCCACAACCTTAACAAATAATCATAAAAGCATACGTTACACTTGTTACCCTCACATAAAATGTCGGTTCATCTAAAGCCATAATAAAATAATGTAAAAGCGGTCGCATGGCGTCGACTACATGACGTTGTTTTTAATTAGTTTAATGAACGTGCGGTAGACGCGAGAGCAGTATCATTACTATGTGGGGGTTCGAATCTAAGTACATAATGTATTTAATGATAGCATGTAAGTTGTGTACGTTTTTCTTGAAGATAAAAATAAAAGACTAACCGTCTTAGCAAAAGCAATTTGTAATTTCTTCTACTAGAAACTGTAATGGTAATACTGTTAAGTATTTAATTTCAAACAGATCGTTGTTGTGCAACGCTAATGCAGAGTCCGACTGTGAACTCAATGGTTGTAGGTTCGATTCTTTTTTTTAAGCTTCATGCTGTATTCTGCACATGAACAGAGATATCCTGGAAACCTAGTGTAGTAAGACATTACGATCCTTATTAAGACACTTTCGTTCCCCTCTTTCTGCCGAATTCTCAAGGCATTGTGTGTTATGTGGGTGCACTCAACGCCGCACTTTGGCAACAACTCTTTTTTATTGATGAAATAAGCTACATCAGATTTATTATTTGTGTATACAAAAAAAATATATATGAAAATTTACATGCAATAGAATCGTTTATTAGAAGCGTAACCACAACTTCACAATTATAACATGCAAATACATTTAGTATTTATTAGGTAATCACGATAATATTGAAAATGCGATTAAAAATACCACATATTAATTATTTTATACATATAAAAATAAATAAAAGTTAATTTAACAATAAAATTTAACTAAAAAAATAAAAATCTTTCCTTATATCCATATTTTATCTCAAACAGATATAACTCTAATGTGGTAATTATTTCTATAGTTTTCTAACTCAACTTTATTTATTAATTTTGTCTCATACAATTTTTTTTTAGTTCTCTCGCATTTTTATAGTGCTACTACTGTCACTATTGCAGTATAAAACATTGCGATATCAAAAAAAATGTACGCTCTATAAAACTATTGATACCTTTGACATATCCAACCTTTGATATTTCAATTTTTACAAGCGCCAAATATATTTTCAAATAAATAATCCTATCACAAACAATACATTTTTTTTATGTTATATATATTTTTAAATACTTCAAATACCAGATTATATTTTATTCGTCCGAATAAAATAAAAATATTTATTTTTAAAAAAATATCACATTTTTTTTTTCAGTTTCATGTATAAGTAGTTTTAAGTATGCTTACTTTTCTATTATAGTCTGTACAAAGATTAAATTTTTGAAAACATATTCATGACCATGATAACTAAATATTATGGCTTCGTTTTTTAGTTTAAAGCTGTGTCACGTACATGGCAGGTAGGCAAAAGGAAGCTGGGAACCTAATGTCACGACACTATCGTTCCTCATTTTTACGAGTTAAGGTAGCATACATACAAACAAAAGAGGAAGATACAGAGATAAGAAGCCACGCAGTTTAAATAGAGTATAACTTTTACTAGAATAAATATGAGATTGAACAATTGGATCCCTTAATACCACCGAGCTGTTATATGAAATAAGGAAACAGGATTTGGGATACTTTAATAAGCGCTATCATCAATTATATTGTGGAAGTACTTCATTTAGATAATTAAAATGGCACTTCAGACACCCCTCACTGTTCCAACTAGCGCGATGAGATGCGGGTATTGTAATAAATAAATAATTAATTTAATTTAAGCTGAATTTTAATTATATTTGAAGTTAGATGTGATTCAATTGAAAATTATCTTAGCTTCACGCTGTATCCCGCATGTAGCAGGGTAGGCCGAGGGTACCTGGGACCCTAGTGTTAATCGCCATTAAGACACTTCCGTTGGCTTCTGGCATTGAGAGGCAGAGGTTAACGCCGCCTCAACAACATTTAATATTTAATTACAGTGGAAGTTGAAGCCACAACGCGTCAAACAGTCGACAAACCGTCGCACCCTTGCACGCCCTACGCCACGACTGGCCACGATCCTGCAGTCATTAATAAATAATTAATTAAACTTTACTTACATGATTCCTCAATAAGGACTTCTTGTTGACCTTTCACACTACACATCACTAAACAAAGAATTAATTTCAACATAAAACCCACCCTAAGCAAAAACATATTGACACTTTAAATTTTACATATATACATCACTTAAATCCACTATTTTAACATTTTTAAAACGATTTTATCGATGTCTTTGTAACATCACTATCAATCAGTTAGATCTTCCCATTGCAACACCAACTTTTAGAATCTGAAACAAGAAATAAATATATGTATTATTTAATAATATGATTCTTTTATACAATTTTAATACAAGTAAATCTATATGAATAAAAAAGTAATGTATCTGTCTGTCTCCGAATCCAAAGTAACCGTGTTTTTTCTAGTGAAAATTGTATTTACATGATACTAAACCACAAGAAATTTTAAAACGTTGTTCTATCTGCCTGTCTCTCTGTCCTTCCCTCTGCCCAGGTTAATCTCCGGAAACAGCTCTACCGATTTTTATAGCAGAAGGGGTTGTGAAGCAACGTGTAAGCTATATTTTATACCGGAATTTTTGTGGGATCGGAGAAAAAAATTGCGTTTTTCGTGCGCGCGTACCTACCGCCCACTTAAATGGGAAATAGCTTAACATTTTTCTATGCAACACGACAATTTTTGCATGCAAAATATTTAAAAAAAATTGTTAAGTGTATAACAGTACACAAAATCATACAAAAATAACCAATTATAAATAAAAAAATCAGCTTTACACAGTATCCCGCATATAACAGAATAGGCAATCCCCTTGCCTATTAAGACACTCCGTTTGCCACTTTCCGCTAAATTTTTTAAAGTATTGCGTGTTGAATGGCGGAACTCAACGCCGGGTTTTTGCCTTAGTGCCAGAGCGAAAACATGAAAATATACATAAAATAAATATTTAATTTTCTCACACCCCTGCGCCACGACTGGCCTTTAGTTACTTAAAAAGATACAATAAAAGTTAACTTTAACATAATTTAATGTTAAAGTTAAGTCAATTGAAGGACATTGTGATAGAAAACACAATCCGACCACCCACTCGCTCGACTTTCCAGATTAAGACGCTATATCGAACACATAAATGTCAGGCCTACACTTTGATTCGGTACTTACAAGACACATATTGTCGTAAAATTTTACATTTACAAGTTTATTTGGGCACGGTGGTGTGTAGCAGTGGTCGCGGGTTTATATAATATCTAGTAACATTAATTATATATATATTTTTTAAGGTTCCGTATATCAAAAGGAAAAAAACAGCAAGTCTTTTAAACCGCAAAAAAAAACAATTTTCTAAGTTAACGCAAGCAAAAAATACGAGCATCACATAATGCATCAAAAAAAATGCCAATGTAATAATAGAATGATTTACGTACAACCAACAATTATTGAGGCCGTCATGGGGCAAGGGCACAAGGGTGTGACTAACGCGAAAGTTGTAGGTTCGATCCACTCGAGAGAAAGAATTATGGTTTATTAATATTTTCATTTCATTATTCTTTATTCAAATGCCCACTCAGTTGAGTTCCACCACTCAACTCGTAATACCTCAAAAAATTCGACGGAAATTCTGAAACGGAGCGTTTTAACACTAGGTTCCCTCTGCCTACTCTTCTGTGCAGGATATAGCGTAAAGCAGATTTTATTTTAACAATTTGCAATACAAATAAAGCAAAAAAGGCTGAGTAATGAAAATTTATGATCAGATACAAATAAAACTATAACAAATTCGTAATTATGATTAATTTCATACAAATTGCGAGCACACGCCCGTGAACCTATGTTAGTGAACCTACGTTCCTCCCAACTCTGTTGACCATTAGAGTTTACAAGATACTCTCATGTCACTTCGGCAAGTGACGAAAATCGTCAGTCATATCAATGTAAAATATTTCGTCCGTCGAAGTGACGTATGGGTATATTTAGTGTAAGTTTTTTAACTTTTGAGAAAATGTATTGTTGCTACTATTTTGAGATTAAATGTATATAATTTTTCTTACTTTCTGTACATACTATAGACCACAATAATCAACATAATACCGTCACGAATTTATGTATACTATGCAGAAATTTATCGTTTTTGCATAAAACAAACGATGAAGGGATTCAGGGGTCGAAGAGCGAGATTCCTAAATATTAAAATTTTATAACTAAAAAAGTACCCTGTTTTGCTATTTATATATTTTTTCTGTATAAAATATGAATAAACTGTAATGGTTTAAATTTATATACACTATTAATACATATATTAAGATATAATATTACATTCACAAACATACTATATACATATTAGTAATATTATTAAAGTAAATAACTAAAATGTAAATAACAAGTATACTGTTGGTGCATGTTGTGTCTACCTATAAAGGGAATAACACTTAGCAATGTATTTTTTTTTTTAATTTAACTTGTGTATTTTTTCATGTAATGTGTATATTCTGTTGGTGGGCCTTATATAAATAAATAAATAAATAAATAATCCAATATCACTCAAAATTACGCACGTCGAGGCGACGTATGGTTATCTTTAGTATACAGTGAAATATGGTTATCTATGTAGAAATAATTTAATTTTTATATTCATATGGAACTTTTGAGGCCAGTCGTGGCGCAATGGCACAAGGTGTGACTGAAAACGACTGGTTGTGGGTTCGATCCCCACTCGAGGAGATCAAATATTTACTTAAATTTATATTTCCATTTCTTCGCTCTGGTGTCGAGGCAAAGCGCGGCGTTGAGTTCTGCCACTCAACACGCAACACCTCCAAAATTCGGCAGAAAGTGGGGAACGGAGTGTCTTACACTAGGTTCCCTCTGCCTACCCTGCTGTGTGCGGGATATAGCGTGAAGCTAATTTAATTTTAATTTTAATATGGAACTTGCACATTCAAAATATATTCTCCCAAAGCAGACTTGTTTATAAAATATGGATATAGCTTCATACATTTCACAGCATTATTCACTTAAAATATTCTCATATATGGCACTTTGGCATGAAATTCCGTTCAGAATAGCGCGGTTATAAACAGCGAGGTATAATTTATTTGTGGAACATTTAAACTTAAAATCAGCTACAAATTATCTTGATGAAGCCATCGCAGTGCAAGAAGTATTAGACAGTCGTGCAATGGTAGTAAGTTCGATCACTTCTCAGGGGTGTTTTTTTTATATTAACACACACCTAGGGAAGGTAGAGGTAACGTCGTTCACCTTTCGCCGCGGCGAACCGCAACGCTGCACTTTAGCTCGTTCGCAGAGCGAGGAAACGAATATAAATTATTACCCAGTATTGAAATCGAACTCACAACCTTGGTTTTGTAGCAGTTATCCCTAAATATTATCATCCCTCCCCCTTTAGGCAAAGTGTCACCACTGATGATGTAATGATGAAATTTTCTGAAATTAATAAATGAAACTTGAATTAAAAAAAAACACAGCGTTAGGTTCCGTCATTAAAAAAAATATCTCGAAATTCGATGTAAAGTACAGAACAATGTGTCTTAATTATAGATTTTCTCTTAAAACTTTTTTTTATGTGAGAGGTTCCTAAAGAAAAAGAAATACTATTTAATTTTTTAACTGCAGCCATACGCCATTTAAAATTTTCAAGTAGCTCTCATTAATTTATTTAATTTAAATTTTTTGTAAAGTTCAGTACTGAATACACCACGCTGCAGTCCTCGAAATCAGGTAACATCTGTATTTAATTCCGCTTTCAAATATTTACGTTGCTTGTAGCCTATTTATTCCTTTAGTGCTAAAAAGTTTATAAAATTAAAACTACAGTAAATGCTATTAACAATTTCTGCATTTCTTCTCCCAAAAAACGTAATTTTATGCCACTATGATCTCTATTTCTATTCCACACGGATTCGACAGATTGCGTGTTGACTGGTCAAAGTCCACACGCAATCAAATTCACCTTTTTTTAGATTCACGCCGTATCCCGCACACAGAGTATAAACAATAGACAGAGGAAACCTAGTGTTAAGACACTCCGTTCCCATTAAGGCACTTCCATTCCCCACTATCCGGCGAATTCTCGAGACTCAATTTACCAGTACAATGTAATGAAAATATGAAATAACTCATTGTACCGAGTGGTAATCGAACACACATCCGTCGAATTTGTCTACAACAACCTCAGAAACGCTTAAAAATATAAAAATAAAACAAAAAAAACATAGATATTATAACAAGAAATTGGTTTATAGTATAACAACCGTATATTACACTGTGGGCGAAGTTCTGAAGCATCAACCTTCTCACGTTAGCTCCTTGTTTGTTTGATTACAGTTATTAAACTATTCAATGCCCCTAGCAGTTCTCGACACGAACTGTTACTGACATTCCGATATTTTTTCTCTTTACTTTTTATCTGACTAGAGAAAATGGAATTTATGTATTTGGTCGGTTCTTTTTCTTTCGATTTTTTATATTTTTTTAGAGATACTGAGTGAAGTTTAACGCAAAATTGCATTTGTGTTTAGCCAGATAAATATCCCTTTAAAATATGACAAAACTTACTTCGAATTTAATTTACAATCTCAAATTTATATTCAATAAGATAAAAAATGGTATTAATAGTATAATATTTTAACAATGTTTATTACATTGTTAAAATATTTTTTTTTATTTCTTGTTACTGTAATTCATTTGAAAATCTTTATAGATATTTTAATATTTTAGAACTAGTTTGTAAAACATACTTCATATTTGTATATATATTTGTATTTAAGTTTTAGTCTTTGATTTATTGGGATTATGCTTGTAGTGGTTTTCATTTTATAATGTATGTATATGTGTGTATGTATTTTGTATGAAATCCGCCGTGAAATCAAATCCTGTAGGGTACCGTAAAATTGATACGGAACTGGTGAGCAAGTCTGACTCGCAGTTAACAAATTTTCTTATCAATAATTTTTTTTTTCAAACTTGATGTTTTTTTTTACAAGCCAAAGAAATAACCAAAAGAATTTATATATCTCTCACGCCTTATTTGAAAGATAATTTCATAGTGTTGTAAAACGTATTCAGATGCCTAAATTACTAGTTACGAGATGCCTTAAGATTTAATTTGCGTGCAAGGGCCAGTATAATGATAGGTTGAGGGCTGTTAAATGTTCAAAGGCGGTAGTGGGTTCCAGTCTTGTTAGTTAAATGACTCTGTTTACTTAACGATTGTATTATAAAGATAATGTATTTGAGGTGCTGTGAACGTACCTTCACGATTTTTACCGCAGCAGCAGAGGCAGAGGTCGGGTGAGAACTTAGTGTTAAGCCGCTCTATTTATCACTCTTTTGAGTTGAATAACGGAATTCAACGCCACTTTAGTAAGTTACTTCAGTACAATTATGGAAACATTGTGTGTCCGATGGCAGAGTTAAACGCCGCATAAAGCTTTAAAATAATAATTACGTTAATCAATTATTTGATATATTAATTCTGATCTAAACATTAAACCTTATGTTCTGCCTAAAATAAAGCAAGCTATAACTAAATAACATCAATATATTATTCAGTCATAGTAAAAATTCAAGAAAAACCCATTTTGTAAGTTCTCAAGTACGACGGCCATTACAAATATAAAGTAAGTAAAGCAACCACGTATCTATATAGATAGACCGGGCTACATTACGCGCATTGAATTTTTTATCTTTGCAATCCGTCCAATTCGTTGTGTGTGTGAAATAATAATGTTAGTTAGTATCTTATGCTATTTTTGTTTAGTTTGTCTATTAATATATTGAAACCAAACTATAAAACACTAAACAGTGTTGGATCCCTACTTGAAAAAAATATTTTTTTTAATATATTCATTCCGCTCTGGTGTTGAGGCAAGTGCGCGGCGTTGAGTTTCGCTATTGTGAAGCTGATTTATTTATTTCTTTAAATAATAGAGTTTCGAGATACTTCATTCTCCGCTTTCCACATAATTTTTGAAACATTGCGTATTGAGTGATGGAACTCAAAGCTGCACTATATAGTCTTGCTAGAGCAAAAAAAAATGACTGTTAATAGAACCCACAACCTCACGTCTACAATCAATATTTATTAAAAAATACAACATTACAAGAGACACTCTACTATTCTAATCTTTCATTTCCAGTCGTGGCGCAGTGGCACAGAGGGTGACTGTAAAATCAACTGGTTTTAGGTTCGATTCCCACTCGGGGAAATTAGATATTAAGCAAGTTTTCTTCGCTCTCGTGTTGAGGCAAAGCGCGGCTTTGAGTTCCGCCACTCAACACGCAATGCCTCCAGAACTCGACGGATAATGAGGATCGGAGTGTCTTAACACTAGGTTCCCTCTGCCTACCATGCTGTATGCGCGGTACAGCGTGAAGCTGATTTAATTTTTTTTTTATTTAATTAAATTTTCTGTAATCAAAACGACCACGATGGTACTGTGACTTAATTTTCAAATACATTTCGTAATTGTAAGACGGTCCGGTCTTAGATGGACATCTCAAGAACTCGTATAATCTAAAGCTCAATCCCACCTGACCCATGGAGCTTTGCGTCCCTTTGTATCTGATCTAATCCTTATATAATACTAAGATAGTGTAAGAAGTATATGAGAACTGAATAGGTAGAATGAGCTTGTTTCTTGTAGATGAAAATTGTAGATTTATAATTTGTATAAGGCCATCATGGCGCCGTGGGTAAACATTAGGTTCCCTTTGTTTACTATGAGTGTGTGGAATACAGCGTGAAACTAATAATAAAAAATTGTATAAGGCCGTCGTGTAAAAATAAAGTCATATATTACATAATAAAATGTTATATGAAGCTTTACGACCTTTTATCTGATCTAATCTTTATATGATACTGAAATAGTGTAAGAAGTATATAAGAAATATATATAATAGTTAGAATGACCTTGTTTTGTGTAGGTGAAAATTGTAGTCATTATTTGTTTAATACCGTCGTGGCGCAGTGGGTTAATAAAAAGGTTACAAGGTTCCCTTTTAGGCCGTCGTGGCGCAGTTACAGCGTCTTACTGTAAAAAGTCTTGATTGTAAGTTCGATACACTCGCGGGGAAACCAATTATTTCAATATCATTATTTCGATAGACTAAGTTTTTTTTTTAGCCAGCCCCGCATATTGCGGGGTAGGCAGAAAGAACCCGTTGTTACAGACAACCCGTTTCCAACTATTCGCCGAGTTTTCGAGGCCTTGCGTGTTGAATAACAGAACTTAACTCCGCGCTTTTGCTTTAATACCAGAGCGAATAAATAAAAATTATTATTAAATAATCATTAATTCCTCTTAGTGCGAATCGAACACACAGCCGTCGCGTTACAGTCATACGTTTGCGCCACGACGAAAAGTACGGCTTCAAATTCCGTAGATCTAACTTAGTTGGATTCCCAAAATGATACATAGCATATACCTACATATGATATGTGAAAGAGTACATTACACGTTAAAACCTAAACGTTAATAAAAGGTACATAAAAACATATTATTACAAGGTTCCACCAAAGTGAAGTAATTAATATATTATATGAAAATTTGCATCCTTAAGTCTGATCTATCATCGGATCTATTCTTATATAATACTGAGGATGTAAGATTGAGGCCACTCGTGGCGCAGAGGCACAAAGTGTGACTGTAAACGCGACTGGTTGTAGGTTCGACCTCTACTCGAGGAAATGAAATATTTTTAAAATTGATAGCCTCCAGAATTCGGCGGAGAGTAGGGAACGGAGTGTCTTAACACTAGGTATCCTCTGCCTACTTTGCTGTGTGCGGGGTACAGCGTGAAGCTGATTTGATTTAGATTTTATGTAAGAAGTATTTAAGCACTGAACAGATAGGATGGTTTCATTATTTCGCGTAAATGAATTTTTTTAATTCCTACTTTGTTTAAGGCCACCATGGCGCAGTGAAACAGCGTATAATTATAATAGCGATGGTCACGGCTTCGATCGTCACGCATTTAATTTTAGCTTAGTCTGTTACAAATCAACATAAAATATCCTTTTTTATCGACCTCATAGAAATATATTATTTATGGAAGAAGATAATAACCTAACAAATAGACCTTTTAATTTAAAGGTCATGAGAAATGTCACGTGATGAAAAAGTTATATCGGCGTAGAGGTAATAGGTTTTAATAATATATATATAAATGAAATTAGAGTAATGTATTTGTACTCGGAATAGCCCTTTTTAAAAATAGACCTAGACCGATGTCCAACTAAAATACTTTCATCGAATTTTGATAAATTCTCCCTAAGTACTCTCCGTACTTAGGGAGAATTTATCAAAATTCGATTAAAGATACTTACACTCCACAAGGTACCATACATGTGCAAATTTCTAATTTCGGCGTTCTACACCGTGTATATACATTCCGGCCGTGCGTTCTCGTTCGCATTTAGTAACGGAAGAGATTTATTTAGGTATAGTAAGATATAGCAGGAGTCTAGAAAGGAAAATAGCAGGTAATATTACCTAATATTGAGCTCCTATCTTTTTTTATTTAGTTTTCCGTACTATTGCAGGAATCTATCAAATAATATAATATTACGTGGCCTATGGGCACAAGCGTGCGACTGTAAACGACATGTTGTGGATTCGATTCCCACTCAAGGCAATAAAATACTTTATATTTTCAAATCCTTGCTCTGTAATGTGGCAAAGCGCAGCGTTGAGCTCCGCCACGCAACACGCAATGCCTCCGTAACCGTGGAAAATGTATCTTTACACTAGTTTTCAGTTTGCCTATGCCTACTTTACTATATGAGAAATATAGCTTGAAGTTAAGAAATATAAATAAATGAAAGCTCATTTTCGTCAAATACTATTGACGTTAGTTACATTTGGACGTATCTCCAAAGCCGAGGACGTGATCCTAAACAAATTTGTATTGTGCGTACGTCTATTTCCGGAAATCGAGTAACGATAAAAATTACAGAGTCGATTGAAATATTATACAAAAATGATTACTACAATTATTTTCAATCTAGTCTTTGTTTTCTCTTTTTGTATATTGCTTTCATTATTAGTGGTCCAAAGTGGACTTTATTTATATATATATATATATATATATATATATATATATATATATATATATGGACGTATATAGCTAGTTGAGACCAATTGTGGCGCAAGGACAGGGGTGCGACTAAACACGACTGGTTGAGGATTCGATTCCCTAGAGTCCCAGATTCCCTCTGCCTAATCTGTTATGTGCGAGATACAGCGTGAAGCTAAAAGTTTACTACGCTCTCTTTACGACCCTAAACCTTTAATAATTCACTGATTAAATTATTTCTTGCTATATAAATGATATTTAAAATAAGTTTCCCAAATTCAATATATTCAATAATATTTACGCAAAAACATAATAATTAAAAGGGTAACCAATATGAAGCCAATATATTGTATATACAACATGTAATCTATAGTTACCCTTATCAACTTGAGGCTATTCTAATATACCTATCTATACAAAAGATGTATTTAAGGAAACAGACCAGTAATGCCATAGTGGGCGTAAAACTTGGGGGAGACAGGGTGGTACGTGCCTGCCCTAGTAATTTTTGTAACCAAAAATAAATAAAATAAAATTAAAACCAGCTTCATGTACCCCACACACAGCAAGGTGGGACAGACAGAGGGAACCTAGTGTTGGGACACACCGTTCCCCACTTTCCGCCGAGTTTATTGCGTGTTGAATGGCGGGACTCAACGCCGCGCTTTGCCTGAACACCAGAGCGAAGAAATAAAAATATAATAAGTAAATATTTTATCTCAGAAAATAATAAAAATAACCTATACTCGAACATGTTTTTTAAAAAAAAAAGTCCCGCAATATATCTCTACACACACAGTTGTCAATTATGTATCCAAGTATGGTTGTTGGTTCGTGTATATTTTTGAGGATGTTTTGTATATTTTTCCTGCATATGGCAGAGAAAGCAGAGTAGACTTAGTTTTAAGACCTTTGTCTTCCACTCACCATCCATTTTTTCAAGACTTCGAGAATTAAGTGGAACTCAACGCTGCGCTTTGTCTTTTTATCAGTGCTATCAAATGAAACTGACTGACACTAGGTTCTATAATGACAAATCGAATATACGTTTATATATTTATATTTTAATCTTTATTTAGAAAAGTTTACCATATAACAGGACTTGTCAGCGTCTTACAGGAAGCTTTTACGGTATTCAGAAAGTTTTAATGAACTTCAACCCACTTGTCGTGTTGAACATTAATCTTGCGCATGTCCAAGTTAACGTTAAATTTAATATACCGTTGTTATTAAACAATACATTTAATTTATGTTAATAAATTATATTAATAATATTACAACCATATTATAATATATTAAATTATATTAATAACAGGCCAGTCTAGGCGCAGTGGCACAATGTATGATTGTAAAACCGACTGGTTGTGGGTTCGATCCCCACTCGAGGAGATGAAATATTTACTTCAATTTATATTTCCATTTCTTCGCTCTGGTATCGAGGACAAGCGCGGCGTTGAGTTCTGCTACTCAACACGCAATGCCTCCAGAATTCGACAAAAAGTGGGGAACGGAGTGTCTTAATACTAGGTTCCCTCTGCCTACCCTGCAGTGTGCGGGATACAGCGTGAAGCTGATTTTTTAATTTTTTTGTTAAATTATATTAATGGCATAATTGTGGTGTTACTTTCCAGAGATATGTGTTGTTAGCTACACGTCATATCCCTGACATAACAGGATAAGCAGATGGAGATTGGGAACCTAGTGTTAAGATATTTCTGTTCCCCATTTTTCGTCAAGGAGGTATTGCATGTTGAGTGACGGAATTTAACGTCACGCTTTACCTCGTTAATAGAGCGGTGGTGGTTGTGCGTTCGATTCCCACTACCCAAAAACCAAAACGCCACAACGGCTATTATTATTGTTAACTTAGTTTTAATATAAGAAAAAAAATAGAAACAAAATAAAAATATGTAAAGGCAACTTTGTCACAGGTGATCATTTCTCATAGCACTTCTCATACACAAACCAAAAAAATAATAAGTCCGATTAGTTCTAATATACATCTTATTTAGATTGTTAATTGCAACAGACACCCATTAAAACTGTAATTATTAACATGTCGGTAATATATAAAAAAAAATATAGAAAATTTATAAGCAAATATTGAAAGTTATCTTTAGAAATTTAAGTCTATCACTCTTAAAAAACATAAAATTATAAAAAAAAATAAAGTAAACGTTCATACGTTTCTTACTAAGGAACTATAAAAAAATTTAATATAAAAAATATATACAAAAACCTATATAACATTTTAACTTTATAACATCGGTTCACTTTAATATGTATATATTTTTAAGTGGTTTCTATAACTCTGCCTTTTAGCGTGATCGATAGGCGCTAGCGACGTACATATGTATGACAAATTGAGCTGTTACGCCCACTACTTAAGAGAAAAGTATAGAATTGAATCAACATTTTTGTTTTGTCACGATTTTCAAACGAGTAGTGAAAATATATAAAAAAAATCGTCCAGTCGTGGCGCAGGGGCACGAAGTGTGGCTGTAATACTGGTTGTGGATTCGATGCTCACTCGAGGATATGACATATTTACTTAAATTTATATTTCCATTTCTTCGCTCTGGTGTCGAGGCCAAGCGCGGCGTTGAGTTCTGCCACTCAACACGCAATGCCTCCAGAATTCGGTAGAAAGTGGGGAACAGTGTCTTAGAACTAGGTTCCCTCTGCCTACCCTGCTTTGTGCGGGATACAGCGTGAAGCAGATTTTTATAGAATGTAATATTATAAAATATTTTAATAACAAGAAAAAGAAACTATGTTATTTAATTAAATTTATAGCAAATCCCTTCTATTAAAGAAAAAGAGTTCTTTCAATATATATGCGCCATATTGCTGAAAAAGAATCCGAAAAAAATATTCTTTTGGAAAAATCGTGAAGCAAAAGTGAATAAATCTTTTATTTTGATCTAATTTCTCGTATGTAGAAGCAATATGACAAATTGCATTTTGATATTGTATTGAAAAAATAAAATATTTTAAATACTATCACAGGCGTCCGATCGTAAACACTACAAGTTGTGGGTCCAATTCCCACTCGAGAAAATGAAATATTTAATATTTTCATTTTCTTGCTTTAGTAACGAGGCAAAGCGCGGGGTTGAATTCCGCCGCTCAAAACGAAAAACTTTCAGAATTTATCCTAAATTCGGAAACATAAGAGTATTAATGAAAATGGAGCATCAACATTTCGCGGAGTAAGCAGCGGGATCGCTAGGTTCCCGTTGCCTACGCTACGGGCTATAGCGCGAATTAAAATGAAACCTCATGGGGAACGATGATGCTCCACCATCGTTCGCATCGTCACTTACCATCAGGTGAGATAGCGGACAAATGTTTGCCTATCTACAATAAAAAAAAAAAAAAAAAAAAAAAAAACGAACCCCCAACCATCAAGATACCACCATGCCACGACAGCCACAAAAAAAATATAGCACTATCAAAATTATACAAATTAAAAAAATATATCATTAATCCAAACGTATCCAACTTCGCTTGTTAAAAGCGCACAGTATTCTTCCACAACGCGAACATGTCGGACTCTCATTTAAAAACATACCACATTATTGTATGAAATACAATATTTTTAATTAAAACTTATACAGCTTTTAAATTAACCTGTTATAGAAATTTATATTGTGTGCTGTTTCCACTTCGACCTCGACCTACAAAACTTTGAGATAAAGCTTAATCTTTTTTTAATAACTTTAAAACTAAAAATTTCTTAGGAAGCGTTAATTTAACATTTAAATATTGTATGAAATCTTTTCTTAGTAGATAAGACAAAGGTGATTTTATTTCTTTTTGGAAATAAAATTTCTATTGACTTCACATAAAATTATATCAAAATCCTTTCCAGAATTATGACTAATTTATATAAGTTCTTGGTATCCATCCAAACTCGATAAAATGAAATCTTTATTTGCTCTGGTGTCGAGGCAAAGCGCGTCGTTGAGTTCCGCCACAGAACACACAATGCCTCCCGAATTCGGTGGAAAATGGGGAACGGAGTGTCTTAACACTAGGTTCCCTCTGCATATCCTGTTGTGTGCAGAATATTCAGAGGGAAGGGTGAAGTTTGTTTTTTTTTAATTTAGTATTAAGTTAATAGACAGAAAACAATTAAATGGCCTCGATTCCTTTACCAGCTCTTAATTAAGTGCAGCAGTTAAAAGTTTAAAAGTTTTATCGAATGTTTTTATTTCATTTCAACTTGTAGAAAGTTTCTTACCGCATTGTGTAAAGGGTGGAAAAACTACGATCCTTTTAAAAGAAGTATAGAATAAATTCATGTAATAAAACGCAATTATTAAGAAAAAATAGTGATGAAGCACTTCTCTTCTCTCTTTTCCGCTTTCCACTCACTTGGAGGTGTGACAAGGCAGCAATATATTTTAAAAAACGCTGCGTTGAGTTTCGCAAATCAACATGCAATGTCCTGAGATAAGACGAAGAATAAGGAAAGAATGTATTGACACTAGATTCTCTTTGGTTACCCTACTACATATGGGATACAGTGTAAAGGTGAAAAATAATACAAAAGTGCTCAACCGGAAACCGAACTGGCTGTCACTATACAAAGTGACTATCTATATATAACATCTAACGTTCGTATAAGTTGATAAAACATTACGTAAACGTTTTTCCTCCAAAGTATCTTACGTACCATCCACTTTCCTCGCTCATTGAGTACATTGTCATGCAAATAAATGATATGTTATTACACCACTAACCCTTATATTATTTTTAGATTAATTTTGTTTTATAATATTTTTGTATGATATTTATTTTTAATTTTTATTTTCACGTTCCGACAAGACAAAGCGCGGCGTCAAGCTTCAGCACTCAGTGCGGAATGTCTCGAATTCGAACGGTAAATAGAAAATGGGGTGCCTTAGGAGTGTATTTATCCAGTTATTGATTTATTTTAATATAAATTTTGCTTTAATAAAGAAATGATGGGAAAGATAATTCTATTCGTTATGACAGAATAAGGTATTCAAATTTTATACGAGAATTTTGATATTTGAAGACAATCGGAGTTGTTTTTACGAAATAGAGACGATAGGATAACAGAATATTTGTAATTTAATATTTATTTTAGGAAAAAAAAATATTGAATGAATACTACAAAAATAAAGCGAAAAATATATATACTTTTAGCTTTACGCTTTATTTTGCACATCGCTTTTCACGTCAGAGTCCGCACATAGCAAGTGTAGGCAGAGAGGGAACCCCGGAACCTAATTTTAAGTTAAGCCATTCCTTTTCCATAAAGATACTTACGTTCCCCATTTACCTCCGGATTCTAGAGGCCAGTGCCTCTAGAGCCTCGTATTAAGTAAAAGAACGCTACTTTCTCTAGTGAGAATCGAACTCACAACCTTTCGCGCTAACAGTTGCACACTTATGCCCCAGCCCCAGCATATGGTTGTATATTGTGTATGATATATTATTTAAAATATTAAAAAAATCAAATTCACATCGACATATTTATTTTGTCCAATGATAAACAGCCGTCGTAACTTTCGGCCGCCGTGATGTGGAAAGTTCGGCATTTGTCCTTTCCCTCGCATTCTATTTTAGGTTGTACATGAGATTTTTCCATACGAATATTCTTTTGTGAGAAAGAAAATTGGTAAATTGTATTATATCATATAGATGCTATCTTTTTTATGTTTCATATATCGTGGATACAATATATATCTTTTTAAATGATAAAAAGATAGAGATATGCTTAGTTGAATTTTGTACCAATAAAATGTATATTAATAAAAGTAAGTTACGATATTTTAGTGTAGAAATTCCATACTAAGAAATATTTTTTTCTTTATTCCAATTAATTTGGTTTTCCCATCTCTTTCAAGAAAATCAAAACGAACATTTAAATTATTTTATTTAGTCAATTTCTAAATAAAAATATTATTTAATCAGTTGTGCGCGTTGTGGCGCAAATAGTTTACCATCAACCGCACGCCTCGTTTACGTTGTATTTTTTCCATAAAAACAAAGAAATAACAAAGAAAAATATTGCACAATCGTCGACAGATTGAAAACTTTTAAGATTTAAAATTTTTAGTTATTAAAATTCGACCAGGCAAGCGAAACAGAAGAAAAAAACTAGTATAAAATATATCTAATCTTATTCCAACGTTCCCTCTCTACATAATCTATAGTAAATTGTAACAACAAACAAACGACAGATGCTACCGTAACGACAAGCCTATATTTTACTTACCTTATAAAGTTACGTTTCAAATAACTTAATACTCAATATATTACCGTTTATAAAGTAACCAGTTACTATGACTTTAGTTTGTTGGTTGCGTATTAATTTAATAGTTCTAGAGCTATTGTTCAAGATACAAATAGATATTAACGTTTAGAGAAGGTACCTAAATTATTTTACCATCCACATTTTGGCTATCTATAATACATAATCTTACTATCTTATTATAAACGGAGCTGAACGCCGCACTTTTTCTTATAATATTTTTTGTACGGTTAGCAGAGGGTACCTTGTGTTAAGACACACTGCTCGCCAACGTGGCCAAATATTCGAGACTGCGTATTTTTACCAGAGCGAAGATTTATAATTACTATTATAATATAATAAAAACTTCGTTCCCACGAAAGAATATCGAATCTACAACCATCGCGTTTACATTCTGATTCTATTCCACGATTTTCCCATACGATGCTATATCTATTTTAATAGAACTAACAAGGAACACCACTACAAAAGAAGTGTGAAACTTATCACACAGAATAAAGAGAGCTTTGTCTAAAAACCCCACCACCGTCGAACCCACGCACTGTTTGCTTTCATCCTTATCTTATCACTAAGTTATTTCCTGGGTTTATCTTCTCCAGGTCGTAATTTCAGTAATTTCCTCCTTCAATCCACGGCCTAATGCTGGTAATCGTTTAATAAGATATACGCTTCCGATTTGTAATCTGTAATGTTTGACGTGTAATTATAGTTGAAATGGTTTCAAATAGTAAGCTTATGTGGCTTTATTTGCCATGTAGGTGGTCGCTCGTTTGTTTCTTTTACTTTTATAGGGGGAACTTGTTGTTAAGACACTCTGTTTTGACACTTTTCGCTCAATTTTTGAGCCATTGTATTTTTGATACTCTAATAAAAATTAATGTCGCGTTTTATCTAATGCAGCGGAGAAATATTTTTTTTTCTAACTGGGAATCTAAACCACAACCGTTTCAGTTAAGCGCTGTGCCACGACATTCTTTTATATAAGTTATATTTTAATTATAACATTATCTAACAAAATTGTTATAAACATTATATAACCTAATTTTATATTTTTTTAGCTTCACGTTATATTCTGCACATAATAGGGTAGGCAGAGGGAACCAGGGAATGTAGTAATAAGACACTTCCGTTCCCCACTTATCACGGAATTCTGGAAGCATTACGTATTAATTAGCGGAATTTAACGCCGCACTTTGCCTCGTGGACACAGCAAGAAAAATGAAAATATTAAATATTTGATCTTCTCGAGTGGCAATCGAACCCACCACGTGTCGCGTTGCACAATCGCATACATGTACCCCTGGCGCCACAACTGGCCTAAAAAAATTATATATAATTCTTTATAACAACTATTATAAATTTGAACTCATTATAAAAGTGAAGTTAAAAATTTTACTACGAAAATTTTCTTCGACACGCCAATTCACAGTGAACTAGTTTAGAGCGTCTATTAAAGTTGAACAGCGTCAATAGGTTCATTAATTCAGTCTAAAGGAACCTTTGTTCTCCAGTTAACATCCCTATTCACGGAGCGATTTATTTATTTCACACCTTTTATTTACGTGAATGTAGAGTTTTAGGTGGAAATGCAAAATACCTGTTTCACCTTAAATGTTAGCACTTTTAGTTTTTATATGTAGTAAGTAAAAATATAGTATTAAATTTCTTTACTAAATTGTCTTTTTTAACTGACTTCAACTGAAGAAGATCATCTGTTTAACACATATTTATTTGATATTGTTGTAGTTAGAGTTGGAAAAGAGGCCAGTCGTGGCGCAGAGGCACAAAGTATGACTGCTAATTCGACTGGTTGTGGGTTCGATCCCCACTCAAGGAAATGAAATATTTATTTAAATTTATATTTTCATTTATTCGCCCTGGTGTCTTGGTAAATTTTTTTCCAGATTTTGGCCGCAAGTGGGAAATAGAGTGTCTTAACACCAGGTTCCCTCTGCCTATTGCTGTGTGCGGGATACAGCGTGAAGCTGATTTATTTTTTATTTTTATTTTAGTAATTTAACCACAACTCGAATTCTCCACTAGTTGTATTTTAACTACCAATAACAAGAATTCTCAACCAACATAGATTTATAACATTTACCTTTTTCCGTTTACTTTTATTTAGCTCCAATCTAAATAAGGAGAAAAATTTTAATAACGTCTTTAATTAAGCTTAGCTTAATTGGACTTCCCGTTTCTCGTAACAGTGATTATTGGTTTATGAGATTTTTAATTATAAAAACGTATAAATTTTGGGTATTCTTTTAGTAATAGTATTATAGAAGACGTTCTGTGTAATAGGCCACCCGTTACGTTGAGAACAAAAAAAAATTGAAAATTTTCAAAGTTAAATAAATAAATAAATATTTTTTTTTCCACCGTCGGTTCCTCGTGTTTCCTTATGCTAGTAGTGTAAGAGGAAGAGATGGCATGTATTCAATAGATCTTCCAGAATACAGTATGGGTGATACTAGGGGAAGGTCACGTAAAAGCATGAGGACCCCACAAAAATATGTAAGAAAAGTTTGATGAGAGTGGACGAGGCGAAAGAGTTCAGAGATAGTAGCGATTTCTTCTCTAAATGATAAGAATAAAGTAAAGGAGCAGAAATTAATATTAAACGAAAAATATTTAAAATAGCAAAACGAAGCTAAAGAGGTCAATAATATAATATTTAACTTCAGTGCGACAAAAATATAACAGACAAAGACATATAAAAATATGTATATAAACAAATAATGTTCATTGTAACGATGCAACAATAAAATATATCACCCGCAATAAACTTTTACAAGCATTGCCGTATAAAACATACAAACAGTACTTACGACTTCTAAACCAAAATGTTACGTAATTCCAAATCATTAATATTAGAGATTCGGAAGAAATTTAGGCCTTGTTCATACGGAGCGCGAACTTTTTTTTTTTATTAGGTCAATTAGGTGATTAGGACATTTTAAAAAAAGTATTTGAAAATATATTAAAAGATTTATTTTGTATCAAAAGGGAGGTTAAATAAAGAAGATACTATAGAGTATCTTCTTAGATTATTATTATATTATATATATTTAATATTTTATCAGCATATTTAGAGTCAGAGATTATCAGGTTTTCGGTTGTAGAACTTTTTCTACATACAATAGGAAAACTTTTATATGGCGTCGTAAGACGCTGTCTGACACTGTTCATGCGATAATTGTTGGATCAACCTCCGCTCGGTAAAACATTTATCTCAAAGCGGAAATACAAGCGGAGGGTAGAGTTTCACCAGTACATCTCTCTCTTATATCTCAAAAATTGAGTGACGGAGTGAAAAAGTGGGTGACGGAGTGTCATAATAGGTTTCCTACCTAAACTACTCTGTGCTTGCATTGATAAACATTCCCCTAAATATATTATATACAGCATATAACCGCCAAACACAAATGCACAATTAAAAAATGGAATATATCCAAATCGTTCTCACAAAACGCTCAGTTTGTAAGATACCTTAGAACGGTGTCTGATTTATGATAACACCCGCATACAGTGATTGACGTGTGGCCCATTTCCGTCAGACATAAAGAATTTCCATCATAAACTTCAGATGATGCGTCAAACTAAGTGCATGCATTTGAAAAAATACGTTTCTACTTATAAGAGGAGCTACTACTTGATATATTATTTTTTATTTTATTTCGTTGTATATTCTGTAATTTTACAGCTTTTTTTTAAATGAATACAAGTTGTATTAAAAGTAGACAAAACAGCTGCACCTTAGACTATGAAATGTAAATACAGTTTTTCTCTATTACTATAGAAATGTATTTCTATAGTAATAGACAAAATATTTAGAAATTTATTTAGAAATGTAGAGAACGCTAATACCCAATTTCGTGAAATCTCGCATTACTACCTTTTCGAGACTTCCTACAGAATTATTAGCTTTTCGAGGAATCGTACCAAATTACGAGAATTTCTATAAACTTAGTATTCCTCTTTAAGCCAGAAGAAAATTTAATTTTAGCTTTTTTTACGCAATAGTTTCGGCTGTGCGTTATCTCTCGGTTAATATATCACTTAATAATACAAGTTCCACACTTTTTTTACAAAATACTTTTTTTTTTACTTTTTTTAGACAGATTTGAACGTCACGAATAAAGTAATAAACTAAATTAGATAAAAGTTTTAAATTTAAAATTGATAAAATAAATATGTATGAAATGTTAATAGAGGAATTTTAAATATAAGACCCAGATCAAAAAAGAATAAGAATATAAAAAGGTGTTTATTTATAGATAGATATTTAAAAAAATTGTAGCTGTAATAATAATATTTATTTAAATATAATATTATCTTATAAACAAACTTACTTACATAGAGTAAATAATAAAAAAGTAACGCAACTATGAATATTTAATAATTTCGTTGAACTGAGCGCCATCTAGTATCACTTTGTAATCACTAAGCAAACCGGAACTTCGACCCTATATTTTTTTAATGGAGAGATTGACTGTACTGTGGTTGCAATTACCATTTCACGAAAATACCAATTTATGTTTAAAAAAATTTTGCTTGCCACATCTGGTTAAACGAGATACGGCGTTGCGTTTTGAAATTGGAGATTAAAGTATTTGACAGTAGGTTCTCATTGGCTACTCTGTATGAAGGGGTAAATAAAATATTTTATTTTTATTACTTTTTTTGTACACCACAATATATCGATAGAGATAGAGGCCAGTCGTGGCGCAACGGCCCAAACTGTGACTGTAAAACCGACTGGTTGTGGGTTCAATCCCCACTCGAGGAGATAAAATATTTACTTAAATTTATATTTCCATTTCTTCCTTCTGGTGTCGAGGCAAAGCGCGGCTTTGAGTTTTGTCACTCAACACGCAATGCCTCCACAATTCGGCAAAAATTGGGAAACGGATTATCTTAGCACTAGGTTCCCTCTGCCTACCCTGCTGTGTTCGAGATACAGCTTGAAGCTGACAATATATTGAATAATCATATAAATATATTCAAAATAAAATGCACAAAAAGCGGTCTTATGGCTAAGTAGCCATCTCTCCTAGAGCGTTAAGTAGCTGTCATACTTATGAGTAGGTGAAAAAAAGAATTTATTTCGTGCCGTTTTCCGCTTTTTAATCATTTTGACACTACTTGTTAGATAGCGGAACTTAACCGTACTAAAAGATTCGAAAATTTACAAAATCCCGTACAATTTTCCATACGGCCTCGGTTAACTTTAGACCTTGGTACCCCTTAATAGCTCGATCTGGCATCAAGATATAACCGTCACGCCACGTCTCTTTTAAATAATGTACATCTCGATAACTAATCTGTTCTAGTTGAAGTGTTTCAGACAAAAGATAACAAAAACAAGCAAATTAGTTTGGTGGTGGTAATGGTGAAGTAATTTAAATTATTCAATGTAGGTTGTAGATTTGATGTCCATTAAGGGGAAATGAATTTTCATCTATAATTAAGCCATATAATATAGCAGTTGCTATTATTGGCATAAGTATTTAATGAAAACTATGCTATAATAACATATATATAATAAAATAAATCAGTCTTTCGCTGTTTGTCAATGAAACATGGAGAGCGGAGTGTCTTGACGCTGAGCTATCTCTACCAACTCTACAATACTATTTTAAATAGTCCTACTCTACTCTAAGTCTCTACGAGAACACAAAGTACCAAAAAAAAAACATTTCTAGAATAGATTATTTACTGTACGCAGGATTGCGTGAAGATAGAGAAAATCAACCATTTGTCTTCATTAAACACGATTTAAATCACAACGCCGAAATACAAGATTGATGATTGTTAAACTAATATACGAAAGTGTGATAATACTATAATATATGTTTTCCAAAATAATAATTAATTACATTACTTTTCTTTTAAGAAAAAAATAGATAGATGTTGTTTGTAAATATTTTTCATACATATTAGATTCGTTTCGAAAAACATTCAGGCAGCCTGGAGCGCCCCTGATATTACAAGGGGTCGTTGGCGGCGGTTGTTTTTATTTCTTCCATAAAAAAAATAAAAGACACTTTGTATTAAGACACTCCGTTCTCCGTAAAAAAAATAATTAATTGCTTTTGAATAATACCTTGCGTTGCTTGAGTTGTAATTGTTATTTTACGTATTTTAAGATTCAAATTATTATTATAATTAATTAACAGTTGCAATTAAACCTAGTCTCACTGCGCCACGAAGGTGTTTTCCGATTCTATATCTTTTATATCTAAGAAACATAAATTATGAATAAAATAACAATAAATAACATAAATAAGTAAATAGAACATGAAGGACTATTAACTTGGTTTTTACTATTTGCTGATGGCAAGCAAACGCCCACGCCTCTTGAGCAAATTTGTTTTAATATATATAATATTATGTTAGAGGTATGTTATGTTCATTGGATCTTTATAATATGCGTAGGCAGTAAGGACACTATAGTAGAATATTGTTGATATAAGTATATAGGCGATGCAGAGCGAAGAAATTAAAATTTTAATAAATTATAAATTATTCCCTCGGGTGGGTATAGAACCCACAACCGTCACGTTACTGTCATAACCTGCGGCACGATGACCTCAATATCGTATTTTTATGTATTTAATAATATAAACGCATAATAAAAACATTATCAAGAGTAGAGATACAATTCGAAAATTTGAAATGTATAATAAATTTTAATATTAATATACAACGGAAGCATTAATTGAAGTTTATATATTTAAGAGATGACTTTTATTAAATTCAGATAAGGAAATAGGCTAATGCTAAAAATTTACAATTTTAAATGTATTAGCAGCTAATGTAAAAAAAAACAAATTAAAAATATTGCCTAGTATGGAAATTGAATCCATGACAGTCGGCATTATACAGCATATAAACGTAAAAATGAGTCAAAATTATATAAAATGTAGGTACCGCCACGTTTAACCACATTAAACCTGATCTGAAGGGAAATCTCCTAAGAAAATACTTATTGAATTAATCTCACATTAGCGGAATTTGAACCCGCGCCTCCTGAAACAGATGCAAGTTCAAATCCCACTACGTTCAAATGTTTGCTAAAAAAGTATATTTCTAGAAAAAACTACATTTTCTCTACATACAAATACGTATAAAATAATACATTTAAAATGTCATAAATGGATGAATCTTCCTAAAATGTACATATAATATGGTTAAATCCAGGATATGTGAACCTGGATTGTAAATTTAAATGTAATATTCTACTCTACTAAAGTAAATGCAGCTATATTAATGTATCTTTAGCATAAAAGTACTGCACGAAATTAATTAATTCCTTTCAACTCTCTGTTATATGTAAAACTAAAATGTTTCAAACGTGAAATTGTTCGAAAATATTATTTTTAGGAAAATACTGGTCTTTACTATGCTTTATTAAATCATTGAGATACTATTACAAATGTATTTTATTAAACTTATTTTTAATTGCAGATTCACTAAGTACTAATATATGTAGGATAATATATTGTGAGGCCAGTCGTGGCGCAGGGGCACAAAGTGTGACTGTAAAGTCGACTAGTTGTGGGTTCGATCCCCACTCGAAGAAACTAAATATTTATTAAAATTTTTATTTTCATTAATTCGCTCTGGTGTAGAGGCAAAGAGCGGCGGACCTCAACACGCAATGCATCCAGAACTCGACGGAAAATGGAAAACGGAGTGTCTTAACACTAGGTTCCCTCAGGTATAAAAAAGGCTGATAAAAAATTAAAATATATTTTATTAAATACAATTCTAAGTGCCCCAAGTAACTGACCGCAGGTACAGTGGATTAAATTAAAATAATTAATGTGATATAATATAGTCTATAGTTCTTCTCGATAAAAGACTATACCATCAAAAAAACATTCAATTCCTTCCCAATATTTTCTGATTAGCGCGTTCAATCAAACCAACTTTTCAGCCTTATAATATTACTATATAGATATGATGGTTCTAATTTCAAATACGTAGAAGAGGAACGTGTTCCTGGAGACGGACTAGTTGTGGATTCGAATTCTACTCAGGGGAATTATTACATTGAAATTATATTAATTTCCTGGTTTTGGTAGACATAGCGCGGCTTTAAGTTTCGCCGTTAAATACGGAATATTTTAAAAACTGGGAGAAAAGTGGGTGGTATGTAATCTCATTGTCATCAGTAATTCGGTCCCAATCCAAATCTCAGCTCAATCGGACACTGGGAATTGGAACGGAATGTTTAACACTAGATTCTCTTTGCCTTCCCTGTTATATAATAAAAAGTATTTCTAGTACCTTTTTCATTTTGATACATTTCTGATGACAATGGAATTTCATAAAATCAATACTGTTGTTAATCTACAATTACTGCAGCAATACAATATAAATAGCATTTTGTGTTAAAGGCACACGCATAGTCTAACTATCACGGTTCATGAGGTATACCCTGGTGACAGACGGACAGACAGACTTAGTAATATTGACACTTTATACACGGAACCCTAAAAATTAACAACCACTAATTCTTATCTTAATTTCTAATTTAAACACAATTTTTCTCAAAGAATTTAGGAAGACTACGAGGTCCATTTAAATGCCTTTGATGGTTACGCTTGATATTTAACAACTGATATCTTCTGTACTACATATTTTATTAGAACTTGAATTTTAATTTACATAAAATATATATATATATATAGTGACCAACATATTTATAATTTTGATAAGATCTTATGCACAATTGTAGAAACCATAAAGATAACTAACTACCTCTTTAAATAACTATCAATTTTAGTATCATCAGTTCCGCCGTCGCTAATTTTTGATATACTGTATTAAAACGATTTTAAAAATATATATTATATAAAATTAAAATTTATTTAATATTAATCGAATAAAATACGAATATTGCTAATGATCATTTTAATTTAAATTTTAAAAAGTTTAAATTTAAAAATGAATAGGAATTTATTAAATTTAAAAACTAACCACAAAATAATTGAAAGAAAAAATAAGTTCTAACTATAAACTATATTAAAGAAAATAAACTAGATAAATATATTAACAAAATCACTCAAATGTAACTTTTTTTACTTTAAACATTTAAAAGGAGTACAACTAAGACTATTTATTTTATTTCCGTATTTATATTTTTAAATACTTTGTAGTTTAAAAATTCTTCCCATTAAATAGAAGAAGAAGAGAAAAGCTAAACCACACAAACTTTAAATTACCCATAAACCAAAATTGACCTAAAAAGATCTAATTTTCAATACAAATGAAAACAACAAAAAAATTACCTTTAAATCAGTAATAAAATCACAAAACACAAATTCAAACACAGCACTGTCACGAACACGTAAAACGTAAATTCTATACCAAAGCTTCCTCGAGCTTTACACGTCCTCCCCTTTGACGCGCCGACATTCAACTAACGTTGGTCTCCTTCCCACCGGCTTCACCCCCGCTTGATCCCTGGCCTAAATGGTGGTTCCCTTATCCTTGTTTTAGTAAATGCTGAACGGGTATATAAATAAAGAATGATATAAAAAATTGCACTTTCACGATTTATCCCGCATAGGATAGGCAGAGAGAACCTAGTGTTCAACACACTTCGTTCTCTACTTTCCGTGAATTTTTCAATATATTGCGTGTTTAATGTCAGAATTCGACACGACTTGTTTTTTCTACCAAAGTAAGGGAATAAATATAAATTAAATATATTCTTTGCACCAAATGGGAATCGAAATCACAACTGTCACGTTTACACTCCGACGCTCCGATTGAGAAATTTGCGATTGAAATTAATAAAGGAAATATTGTTAGTGTAAAAAAAATACATTTTTTTTAATCTCTCAAGCAACAGCCGCGCAATGGGGCAGAGTTTTACTATATATGGTTAAAGGCTAAAATAATAATATTTAAATAATTTTTCCTACTTATCGTAACGAGAAATTACAAAGAAGGTAGATGGATTCTAGTGACAAAACACTCCTTCCCCTCTTTCCGCTAAATTCTGGAGGCATTGCCTGTTGCGTGGCGGAACTAAACGCCGCGCAAACAACTGCTGTTTGACACCAGAGCAAACAAATGAATGTACTAAATATTTCATATTTTCGAGTGGTAATCGAACGACCTTTGCGTACTTAAATTAATTTCGTTTTTTTTTTACTTTTACAAACTGCGGGGTTAAGATTTGCCACCGTTGCATAGTAATGTGCAATTTCTCAAACTTTCCGTCCTTCCGTAGGCAGAGAATAGAATCACTCAACGTCAAGACACTTCGTTTACCGTTTGATGTAACAAAATACCCGTATTTATAGCATTGCATATACATAAATACAAGTCAATACTTGATCTTAAAAAACTAGTAATATCAGTAACTTTTTTTTGTTTTTATATTCAGATTTTATTACCGTATAATACCAGTTGGACAATTTTATGCCTGTCCTTCTCAAAAGCACATAGAAAAATAAGTTAAAATGGGATAAATATTTTCTAGAAGTAATATTATTTACAAATACAGCATATATAAATAGCATACATATATAATATGTTTAATTAGATATGTAGTTATTTATGTATTTGGATATTATGAGTCTTCTTTATTATTTTTTTTTTTTTATTTTCTTATTTGTTTCTCTCTCTCTGTTTGCTGTTGGACAATCATATCAACTTCCATTGGTAGACTGGAAGAGATTTCTTTTAGAAATAATACCACCGTTGTTAGATAATATTTTAATTTTGTATTAAAATATATTAAAATATAAAGAATAATTATTTTTATTACTATGTAACAGTCGTGGCGCCGCGATATAAGCGTCCGGCTGTGAACGCAGAAGGTTGTGGGATCCATTCTTATTCGAGGAAATGAATATCAAATATTTCTTTAAAGTAAGTCCTCAGAAGAACTCTTACAGGTGGATAAAGGTAATGTAAGAACAAACGTGAGTTGGACTCGTACACTGACGGTTCCGTACTAATTTCATGATAATTCATCAAATTTATATAAGTAGACAAAGTTTATGTATGCTACAGATTGTATGAAATTAACTGCAAACATAAATTTGTAAAGATATTTCCGTTAAAACAAGCAAATTTTGCATTTTTCCTTTTATATAAACTGTTGCTTAGGTTAAACCTATTATAACGCAATGCATCTAAAATATATAATACAAAAGGTGGAGAGTTTTATCACTATTTTCTTTCTGTTTACCGCACTTAATAAAAATAACACATTTTCAATCAGCAAAAAAAAATTAGGCACTGATTGACTCGTACAATATGTTCTAAGTTCTTAAATAACTTAGATCATCTGCACACCCATCCTACTGATATCTGTTAACGCAAAATCACGTGGTATTGCTACAGCTAAACCTCCCTCAGTATATAATCCTGTTCACAATAACATTTAGGTTGTGATTTGTGGTACGGAGTTTGTAATGGATGCCTCTAATAGTTCTAACCGTAGCCATTGTTTGAATTCGTTAGATTGGATAGCTTCTATTCATTATATAGTGCTGTGTAGGTTTCAAATTAAGATAGGCTGGTATTAGTTTAGTTAGTACTATAAATACATATACTTTATATAATTGATTATTTATCTTGGTAGATAAAGGACGACGTTGAGTTCCGCTGCTTAGCACGCGATGTTTCGATAAAAATGAGTTGGGGAATGGAGTCTCTTAACACTAGGTTCTATTATTCATACCTAGCTAAGAAAAAAATGTAAACCTGCATTTTTTGATGCGTGAAACTGTTTTTTTTAAATGTATTTAAATCGGGGAAGAAATTTATTGTTACCTAGTGATGGAACTCTTCGTTTTAATATTAATAATTTTATTAATTTTAAGGCTGTGTGCTGTGGCTTTAATTTTATTAATTTTAATTGGTAGTGGATAGTATCTATACATACAGTAGGTACACGCGATGATAGTTGCTTTCCATTCAAGAAAGTGATTTTACATAGAAACTGGTCTGTAAATTAATTTTCTTGTACTAAAAAAAATTAAAAAATACAATATATCTCTACAATATTTTTTTTTGCTTAATTATTTATAAAATATATTATATTGAAATATAAATAAGCATCCTTTATACATAATATAAAAGAGGCTTATTTATTTTCCAGTGTTATAAAGAGAAAAATATACTGTAAGGTTGGAGTCAATTAAAAACTGCCACTCGAATAAATATCTCTAATAATTTTCATAGTTGCGCTGAACATAAATTAATTTAAACATTCAAACTAATTAAATTATACAGCGTAGTCTTTTTGTCTGAATTTAATTAGTCGTTTCGTTCGATTACTTTTAGAAATAAATAGAGAGAGCTATTTTTATGTTAGTCCCTACAGCGGGATAGATATAGGTAAATTATTATTAATTATGGTTAAGACGGAGAGTAAGCACGAGGTTCCCTCCAGGGTAGGCCCCTGGAATCTATGCAGCGGATCTTCCAATACACTAGGCGGACTCGAATTCGATCGGTTTTTGTTTACTTTAACTATTGATTTTGTGAATAACTTTAAGTCAAGCATATCACATTTGCAAAATCATGAAAAAAATCAATGAAAGAAAAGTATGTTAATTGAATCTGTATAATTATATAATATTACGCGTTTGGTAGCCTCAGAATTTTTTTTACAATCCCACTACAACCAGCGTTCAGCAAGGTATGTAGAGGGAACCTGTGAACCTGATGTTAACACACGCCGTACCCCATAGAATTGTTTTCTCCCCACTGAGCCAAACTCAATATCGCCCTCAAGCTCCTTACCTCCATTCCATACAATCGAACACAGAACCGTCATGTTTCACTGCGGCCTCAATCAAATACCCTGGCCTCAAAAAATAATTACAATAATTCCCTCAGTGAGATTCGAACTAACGATCATCGTACTAAATTCTTTACGCTTAATCATCTAATTATTAACCTGTATATAATCAAGTGCAATGTACATAATGATACTAAATACACTATACTATGTAGATATCGACGTTAACTTCCCGTATTAGAAAACGGTATCTATAGATAGAGATAGTGTTGAAACTATTAAAGTATGTAAGATTTGTTTAATCTTAAAGATGATTGGTCGTCATATTTATGTTTTCCGGAATAGATAAAGAGATTTTGTGACTTTTTTTAGTGAAGTGAAGTAGAAAAATAGTCATCCGTCAGTCCATATGTAATGTCTCGAAAGTTTGGCAGAAAGTGAGAAACAGATTTTAACAATAGGTTCCTTCTGCCTACCCTGCTATGCGCTGCAAAACCGTGAAGCCTTTTAAAGCTGCCTTTCATTCGACGAAATATTCCAATAAACTAACGATAATAAGTAAATATAGGATAAAGCTCAAAACATAACGTTTTTGAAAATGACCAAAAACAGAGCCATTATCAAAATGGTTTCCATATTATATGCGTGTATAGCTATAGAAATATATTTTATTAATACTTGATTTTTTCTATCATATTAATAATATAATATTCCGTATTAACAAATATTAAGGAGTGGTGCAGTGGCAGAAAAATGCGGCTGTACAGTTGCAGCCAGTGGGTTCCATTCCATTTCTTCGCTTTGGAAACCAGGCGTAAACCGCAGTAATAAATTCCGCAAATCAACACGAAAGAGCAGCGAAAAGTTCCGAAAGTCAAAACGCAATGCCTTAAGAATAAGGTACGGAAGTGTCTAAATGGAGAACAGAGTATCTTAACACTGGCTTCCTTGGATCTCTCTGCTCTGCAATGTGCGGAATACAGGGTGAAGCTATTAAAAAAAACTTTGAATTCTGTATATTAATCTTATTCAACCATTTGAAAGTAATTTTATATAATAGCATTAGTAGTTAAGTCGAAAAAATAATTTGATTATTGCTATAAGTGCCATTAGTGATTGATATCTTGACACCAAAATAACGTGAATATAACTGAAGGTGTGATAAATATTATAAACAGTTTTTCATATAACTAATATTGATACATACAACTTTGTTTGAAGCAAGGAAAAACATTTAATATATAGAAAGATAGTGGACAATTTTACTCGTGGTGGTCGTTAGTTCGATTCTCCTTACCCAGCTTAACGGGGTAGGCCGAAATAATTTTGTGCCAATACATTATTTTTTCCGCCCGAATCGGAGACGTTGCGTGTTGATATCGGTACTTAGCGCCGTGTTTTGTGTAGTAGGAGCGAGAAATGAAAATGATTACTTCACACTAATAGATATCAAACTCAGAACCGTAACTTTTGTATAGCAAAATCCAGTTTTAAGACGGAGTGTCTTTTGGCCCAATTTTTGGGGCTTTACGTGTTGAGTAATGGAACTTAACGCTGTGGCTTGTTAACCAGATATAGGAAAGTAAATAATTTATAACCTGAGCACATATCGAACTCAACCGTAACTTATGGTAAGGCGAAGTTCCACTCAACCACAATGTTTTTTTTTAAAAACACACAAACAGACAAATCTTAAAATATTGTATATATAGGTAAATTTATTTGAATTAAACCGACTTAATTAAAACCAATGATTGATCATACAAAAATATCTCCAAATTACCTCAACGAAACCGGTTTGCTTCTTGTCAATGGCAACAGCTTAACAGGAAACATAAAAAAGAATATATTATTATATGTTTATATTATAACTATATCATACTATATTATCACCTATTTCAAAATTATTATCACATAGTAAAATAGGTATCCATTTTATAATGGATCGTTTTGTTGAACTGTCAAAACTATGTTTATTATGTCGTTGTTTGGAGATTATTATAATAGAAAATTCTATTAAAATAAGTTTGAAAGCAAGTAGAGGCCGGTGTGACGTGAGACACATGCGTGCGAGTGTAACGTGACGATTCTGGGTTCAATTCTCACTCAGGGGAATGAATTATTTTATTTGAATCTTTTCATTTCTTCTCTTTGGTACTAAGGCAATAGCGCGACATTGAGTTGCGTTACTTAACACGCGATGCCTCGAATTCATTAGATGGTGAGAAACGGAGTGTCTTAATACTAGGTTCCCTCTGCCGTTCCTGCTATGTGCAGGATACAGCGTGAAGATAAAAAACAAGTATAAGTCGTCGCCCCCAATTTTGGTTTCGTGGACTTAAAATTGACGTTTTTTTTAAGTATAACACTGTAACCGCACACAGCAGGGTAAACAGAGGGAACCTAGTGTTAAGACACTCCATACACCACTGTCCGCCGAGTTCTGGAGGCATTGCGTGTTGAGTGGCGGAACTTAACGCTGCGCTTTGTCTCGACACCTGCTTACGAGTAAATATTGAATAAGGGCCACTTTTTTAAATTAAAATAGTCAAATTTATTATGAAATTGACTAGTGATCGCTATATTTTATTATTTCAAATCTTGGCACAAATTAAAATTTCTTCACAAAAAATATAAAACAAATGTTGCCAACAATACAATGCCAAAAAAGGAAATGCAAATCGATTTGTCTTCCTGATAGCTTGTGCGTAGCGTGACCTACATCAGACCTTTGGCTAAGTTGGCAATACTCACTAACCTTGACATAAAATAGCAAAAAGAAATTATTTTTTACTTTGAAGCCAGAAAACTGTCATATTTTAAATTAAAATGCAAGTTGCTCCTGCGCTACTTTTCAATTACGCTCTTAAACAAAAAGTAAAGAAAGACTACGAATAAGAGTTTCGAATTTTGTAATAATTGCGCAACCGGCTTTGATTTGAGGAACTACAGTGTTTTTAGATTCACGTTGTATCCCGCATATAGCAAGGTAAGCGGGGGGAAACCGAGTGTTAAGAAACTCGATTCCCAATAAGACATTTGGGTTCCTCAATCTCAACCTCTTTCCAAATTATTTTAGAAATTGGAATTACAATGAAAGTTTAAAATAATTTATAAAAATTATACATTTTTATCCCCCGCCTCATATTGATTCACAAAAATCATACAGTAAGAAAAAAATGCGTAGGGCTCGTTTTACTTATGGCTTCCACTGTATTTTTAAATTTAGCAAGCACATAAGAATTTCTACGTAGCCAGACGAGAACGTATGGCTTAGTGGTCAGGGAGCTTGGACGGCTCAAGAGGCGCGGATTCAAATCCCGGAACGTTAATTTTTTTATAAGTTACGCAGGACGCAGCGTGAAGCTGAAAAAAAATCTACATTCCACAAATCCAAAAACCTAAAGATTTTCTAACAACCTCTAATGTAAAGTAACCATTGTCCCTAATATATATAAACTAATACATACATACAAACACAAGATAAAATATCATAATATTTAAAGTCAAAGTTTACCCGAATACTGTTTACATAACGGATAAATATAAAGTAAACAGTTCTAAATCACACCATGCACCGTTACGGCGGGTCGGCACAACCTAAATAAATAAGTCCACCTGTCGTTACCTTCATCAAAAATGTGTTCTATCGGTCCTTCCAATGTGAAATACTTTAATTAAGGCTTTTAATTTAGTCCTAAAATATGTTTCTGTTGGTATAAAATGTCAATTTAATTAACACTCTGTTCTCCGCCTTTTATGACACTATAGCAGCTTAACTTAACTAAGCTTCACGCTGTATCTCTAGCGGGGTAGTCAGATATAGCTGGAAAATTCACCTAAGGCGTTCAGAATTTTTTTGTATGAAAATACAATAATTTTCTATTCATTCCTCCGCTTTCTTTAGTTTACTTTAAACGATTGATATAATATTTTAATACGTGTTCTTGTTTAAAACATCGAAACTGTAGTAGAAAGAAACTGTAGCAGAAACCAAATAATATGATACAGTCTGTTTAAAATAACTCCTCTACTATAAGTAGATATGTATTTGACTGGCTCACTCAATGGACAGACAGACCAACACGTCTACTAACGCCGGTGGCTCTCACATTCTCATAAAATTGTGTTTGTCTGTTTACACTGGAAAATGTATGTAAGAATGAGTGACTGTACGAAATGAACGAATGTTTGAAGTCTATAAATGCGTACACAATATCCATCATTCGCTCATTTTCTCGTTCAATATTATTATATGATAGGTGGCGAAATCAAAATCCCGCCAATATATTAGACTGAGGAACAGCATTTTTCTCACCCACAGCGCCACCATGTACCACATGTACACATTTGATTCAAAAAATTAAATGTTTAGGAGGCCAGTCGTGGCGCAGGGTCACAAAGAGTGACTGTAAAATTGACTGGTTGTTAGTTCGATCCCCACTCGAGGAAATAAAATATTTACATACATTTATATTTTCATTTCTTCGCGCTGGTGTTCAAACACGCAATGCCTTCAGAACTGGTGAAGCTGATTTATTTATTCATTTAAATGTTTAGATGATCAATAAAGGAAGGTTACAGCTTTTAAACATAGCATATTTTTTCTCAATTTTGAATCGACTGGTCATTATATTTTGTAAAACATATAAAATTTTGAATATTTGGGTTCACATCTCTCGTATATTACCTAAGTGCTCCGACAACTACGAGCTAGTCCTCGTTCTCATCAACTACGTCAAAATTATTATACGTTTGCTCTACGATATATAAATTTCCGCTACCCTATAAAGATATTTGCCAAGATTAAGCATTTGGTAAGAAAGAATGCCTCTTATTAAATATTTCCTAAACTTTATTTCAAAGAGGTATTCCACACTAACAATAGAATAATATTTTTAGTATCTTATTATAAATTTTTATATAAATTTATGGGTATTTTAACAATTTTAGTATCTTATTATATATCATTAGTATCTAAGACGACGACGAGTTAAATTTCTCAATCACGTGTACGTATAGGATCTAATTCCATTGAGATAATCTTTTTTTGTTTAATGACAAATATAATTTCATACGGTTAATAAAATTTAAATTTTTATTAACTATTTCTGCGGGGCGTTGAGTTACGCCACTCAACACGCAAAGCCCCAAGAATTCGGCTGAAAGTGTAGAACGGAAGTGTCGAAATAGGAACGGAATGTCTTACCTAGTGTAGGTTGCCAAGATTCCTCTTCCTACTCTGATACATGCGGGATGCAGCGTGAAACTAAAATAAATTGCTAATTATATAGAAAGAACTGTATAGAAACATTCCTTTCTTCCATTTCGGCTATTATAAATAATACTTTAATGGCGGAACTCAACGCCGCGTTTCATCTAACCGGACAATGAAAAAATATATATATTTTTAAACAAATCATTTTTTCTAAACCTCATCATTTCCAAAACTGCGGTATGACCAAAAACCACGTTTTTTACCAAAAAGATTAACTAACACCACATATTTTGCCATCAACAATGTATCATACGGTACGAGGTGAACAAAATAGTACACGACTAGGTACCTACAGTTCATTCAAAAGTAACTGACAAGCCCAGGATTGCTTTGAAATATTTATGGCAGTGCTGCGTTATTTGAACATTTTTCTAGATTTTGTCTGGATTTTTGATGTTTTTCTCGATTTTTTATTTGTGTGTAGTTCCCTTCACTCTCCGCCCAATTTTCGCGACCGCTCTTTGTCTTCATTTTACGGCTAGGAAATAAAAATACCTCATCACCCCGAATGGAAACGAACCCACAACCGTCGCGTTCACAGCCAGACGCTGTGTCACTGCGCCATGAGTGTAAAAAGAAACTCGTTGCACGAGAATCTATTTCCACACTCGTAATCTGTCTAAAAAGATTAAATCATGTTGTAATTTAAACATTTTATGGTCGAACATACATTTCTACGTCAACACAGCGTAAACAAACCAAAACACATCTAAAAACGCACCCGCTTCAAAGTAAATCATATAGTGGATTCTAGTAAACCACGTTTGATGACCCAAATGCTCATTAGTACGTAGTAGCTTTACTTTTTATTTAGTTTCTTTTATCGAAAGTAGGTAATATGAATTTAGTGATGCTTGTTTTATCACATATGTAAAACAAAGTCACTTCTCAAAGATATACGTTTTTAATTTTAAACTACGAAATCGACTGGTGGGTTCGATCTTCGCTCGAGTAGATGAAATATTTACTTAAATGAGAGTGTCTTAACACTAGGCTCCCTTTGCCTACCCTGCTGTATGCCTGATACAGCGTGAGGCTGATTTTTTTTTTTTTAAATCGATTAAATAATAAGAGCAATAACTCAATGAGGTCAGTTGAGGCGCGGAGGTACAAGCGTACAACTGCATAGTCGCGACAGGGTTAAGTCGATAACCATTCGCGGAAAATTAAGTATTTAATATTTTAATTAAGCGTTCTGATATTAAAGAAAAGCGCAGCGTGACGTCTCGCCATTCTACACGCAATGTTTGTAGAATTCGGCGGAAAGTGGGATATGAAAGTGTCCTAACACTACTCTCCCAGATTCTCTCTGCCTAACCTGTTATTTGCGAGATAGTGCTTAAAGCTAAAAAAAGCATCTAAACAGATTTCGAACCTACGTTCGAAATTATGCAAAGCCGCACTGCCTTTCAATTTTAATAAAGTAAATCAATTATATGAAAAGCAATAATAAATCATGAAAAATTAACCCAAAAAACAAAACCTAATATAAATTTTGTACCAAAAGCATAAACAATGTATATATATATATATATATATATATATAAATGTTGTGTTGTATTTTAATAAATGTCCCAAATACATTCAGTCCGGCATTCGGTCAAGGGATAAAGCTGTCAGTACATACTATATAACCCTCTTGTATATTTGAAGGAAGTGACCATGGATTGATGTGTAACATTAATATCAGGATAGACGCCGGCGCCAACCAGTTTAGCTGATGTCAATAAGAGGAACGCTCAGTATTTTTATTAATATAGTAAAAATATTTTATTTTATATGACAGTAAGACAGTCGTAGCGCAGTGGCACTAGGGTGTGAACGTAACGCGACGGTTGTGGGTTCGATCCTCAGTCGAGAGAATGAATTATTATTTATTTATATTTTCATTTTTTCGCTCTGGCACTAGTGTGGTTCCGCCACTCAACATGCAATACCTTGAGAAATTCGGCGGAAAGTGGGGGACAAGTGTCTTAACACTAGGTTCCCTCTGTATGAGATACAGCGTCAAGTTGACTTTTTGGCTGAATGACCGTACAAGTAAAAGATTTTGGATGCTCCTGAAAACTCTTCGTTACATTTTTACAAAATTATATTATAGAAAATAGTACTTACGAATATTCACAGTATATCTTAAACTATTCAGTTCTTTTTCTATTAGTTGACGAAAAACGGACGACGTGTGTCGAATGAAGAGTAATTAAATAAAAACTTAGCTCCAAATGTTATGTGTATTATTGTTAAACATTTTTTAATTCTTTCAATGAGAAAAAAAAACAATTTATAATTTATATTTATTAATAAAAAATAAAATAAACATCATCTTCACGCTGTATCCCGCACATATTCATAATAAATATTTAAAAAAAGTGCTTCAAAGTTGATGAGCGAAGCGAACGCGCGGGATGAGCGAAGCGATTTTGTATGAACATAATACTATTTTAAATAATATTTTTTTACACTGCTTTTAATATAAATATTCTATTTGTATAAATGTTGTGTAACAATAATTGTCTTTCTAATGTCTTAACATTAATCAATTGGGTGTTTATTTGAAGTTTAACTCGCACCGCACGAACCACTAAGAGCCCATGTCTACTTAAGTAATTGCATTTTACTTTGTAACGCTAGTGAGTGGAATTAACATAGAAAATATATTTTAGTTTTGTTTAGATTCTAAATATTGTGAAGGATTTAATATACATATTTTAATTTCTTCTCTTTAGTGTCAAGGCAGAGCGCGGCGTTGAGTTCCGCCACTCAGCACACAATGTCTCCAGAGTTAAGCGGAAAATGGGGAACGAAATGTCTTATCACTAGGTTTTTCTTGCCTATTCTAAATACAAAATATACTTGATACTGTGTGCGGGTCAAAGCGTGAAGCTGAACAAAATATACAAATTTTGAATGATTTCGAATCATTTACTTTATTTTATCCAACATTGCAGGTAATCTATTGTTGAAACCCCCTCGTTCGTTCAGCCACAAAGCCACAAAAGCCACGTTATCCACAAAAAAATAAAATGACTTAATCATCCAACTCGAACTCAAATTTTATATTTAATATTTTTATCTCCTCGCTCTAGTAACGAGGTGAAGCGCGGAGTTGAGTTCTGCTGGTCAACACGCAATGCTTCGAGAATTCGGCGAAAAGTGGATAACCGAAATATTTTAACGGAAACGGAGTATCTTAACAGTAGGTTATCAACACATACACACAACATACAGTTACAGCATGAAGTTTTAAATGTATAAAAAACATATACTCAAAATAAATATCGTTTTATTTTACGCAACAGAGTATTCTTCTTAATACATTCTAAAATTCTTGTTCTTCTTCTTCTTCTTCTTCTTCTTCTGACCTTTTTCTCGTATAATTTGTCTACACTCAACTATCAAACAAACATTATAAAGAAATATTCCTATAGAATAGTAAAATGCTAAATAAATGAAAATGATCTCTTAAGTTAAGTAGCCTTTGAAGATTTTGTCGTAAATATTCAATTGAGGGGACGAAATTAAGGCATTATGAGGAGGTAAAAAAACTTTTCCTGTTGCCAAAGTTAGACTATGTAAGTCTAAGTTAATAAAATGACGAGAATATTTACTTCGCGATCCCCTTAAAGATTCGGAAGACCAGGATTTATAAAATTATGTTAATATTCATTCAAAATATCTTTTGTATCTCGTTTATTATAATCAGATCATTTTGAAATGGTTTTTTTTCTACTACTGGATCTTATACCTTGTTTGGTTGGTGCTTTCAATATGATCTTATTTATAGCGTTGCTAAATAATTCTTACTACCTTTACAATTCTTTGATAAATGAAAGAGAACAAAATATTGAGAAATTTATTTAAAATTTTACGTAACATGACTAAAAAAAATAATCAAAATCAGCCTCACGCTGTATCTCGCGCTCGGCAGGATAGGCAGAGGGAACCTAGTGTTAAGACATACCGTTCTTCACTTGTACTAATAATTATAAACGAAACTTAAAACATTTGCCTATTTAAATCTGAAATAAAAACCATTCTATTAATAGTATCTAAAAAGATCATCCTGTTAATTCAATCAGAAACGTGAGAAAATCGAAAAAATAAACGACTGACCAACTGCAGGACGGAGGTCACGGTATTGACCATATATGGACAAAGGATTTATTAATAGAGCGTGTCGTGGGCAGCGGAGCCCGACACTGTATTATAATGACAAAGATCGGCTGCCCGTTGTGTTGTGTCATCCTGACCGTTGAAAATTTCATAATAACTAGAACTAAATATGATGTTGACCTTATATGGTAAGATGAAGGTGGAAACCTAATAGCGTCTTCTTAAGACATTTAAAAAGGACTAAATTGATATTATTTGACATTTATTTAGTCTTTTGTATAGTTTTTGTTGTTTTGACTGTTTATAATATTTTTTATTTAATAATTGTGCATAGCTTCAATTCTTATCCAAAATCAATATTTGTATGATGTTTACTGTTATTTGATATGTTTGTCCAGTCTGTATGTAAATTGTCTATCGCGAAAAAAAATATGCCGGAATCGTAGATTTTTATGGTCTATTCTTTCTAACTACTCTGATAAAGACCCAGCATAGCGATAAATAAGTATGTAAGGTTATAGAGAAGTAGATAATGTGTAATTGATATGAAACAAAAACTAGAACGATAAATCACAAACCCCCTTTGAGTATTATTTAAAAAATGTATTTTTTTTTTACCTGCGGCTTCGCCCGCGTCGTCAAATGAAAATAAGTTGCAAATGTAATTTTAAGTACACTGTGTTAGTAAATAAACTATATAAAAAAAGGTTTTTTTATCTGAACCCGTATTTCCTGATATTAGCTCGCTCAACCAAACAAATTCTTCAACTATATAACGTAAATGTAAAATATTTGAATGTCAATGAAAAGTAATAAATAATAGTTTTGGAGTGAAGTAATTAAATATACCCTTGTGGTTATGACTTCACAGGAGCACCGCACATGCATTAATAGTCATTTGTCTTTTCATAGAAACTAATTAGACCATCTATTAGATCTCCTTATGGAATACTCTATTTTACCGATATAATAAATATATAATTTTCTGTTTTTCTAGTAGCCACCTGCAGTTTCGTTTTTGTGATATAGAGATCCTGAATTTTAGAGACATAATAATGATCAGTAGCGGAACTCAACGCTGTGCTTTACTTCATTATTAGATCAAGGAAATAATTTAATAAGACCATTTTGGGTAAATTTTCTCTATACGTACTCCGTATAGAGAAAATTTACCCAAAATCTCGTACGTTTTCAAGGTCTATCATATTTTACGCTATTGTATCTAAAAGAACAGCAAAACTAAAAGTACTTATACATACATACATACATGCATATACATGCATAATAAAAATACTCCATAAGAGACGAGCGTAACATATCAAGCAGAATATACTGTTGACCTACATCGACTGTCGAAACCGAAAAAAAAGTATCCATTGTCAGAATTGTTCGTCGTCAAGTATAATGGGAATATGATACTTTCCACTATTATATATTGAAAACAAAAGGGGATGTGGAGATGAAATTACGTTTTTCATAAAGATTCAGTGATTATCCGTCATTTTAGCGTTTTGTACTGCTTTGTGTTTGACCTTGTATATTGGATGTAGTGATGTTTAACATTGCGCTTTGTCTTAACAAGGTCAGTCATGAAATATTTTTATATGATATGTATATACTAGCGCTAGCTCGCGGTGTCGCCTGCGTAGATTGCGTTTATTTAGTTTTTTTTTTTGCTTTTCCCACTTTTACGGGTAAGAGCGACAGGAGTATTCTTTTAGGACAAAATAAAATTATACTTCTTTAATGTACCTATAACTTTACACTTTATTTTAAAAAGACAAAGAAAATGAAATGTCATATCACTCTGTGGTCTGTTGTTTTCCATTCACTATAGAGTTCTATTATAGGTTCGATTTCCAGTCCCCTGACTGGAACTGAAATATTTAATGTGTCTATAGCCTTCTTCGGCGAAAATTTAAATGTAGGTGTCTCAATGCGAATCTGAAAATCTACTATTTAATAAATGAACAAATGCCATATAAATCTGTTCGCTTTTTTTTAATGATTTTAAAATATCCGTCTCTTTTCAATTGCTTAGTTACATATATATCTATACGATACAAAAACAAAGAAATAATTTTAGAATTTTTCTTTTTCTTTCTTTCTTTTTGTTCTGACTAATCTATGGAACAGCTGAACAAAATATTTTTTGACATTCACTGAAACATAGAGGGTGTGTGTGCATGTGGACTGCGTGTCTCGCAAGTGCGTTCTTATGTGTATAAGTAACTTAATATTTATTTAGAAAACGTATAAAAATTTTAACGTAGCGGAACTTGAACCCTTGCTTCGTGGAAACCAACCAGTTGAACGTATGGCTTAGTGTTCAGAGCGCCTGATCAATTTCCAGGAGGCACGGGTTCAAGGCCAGCTACGTTCAAATTTTTATACGTTTTCTAAATAAGTATTTCAAAAATAAAATTTTAAAAATATTTAAAATAACTAAATAATGCTAAATCAAATAAAATCCCAAAAAGTGGTTTAATTACGATTTAATAATGTATAAAATATAGACAACCATACTATAAAATTATGCAATTTTCACAAAATACAGTTAAATCATATTAAATAAATATCAAAGTTCAAACTGGCGGAGCCGCGAGGGACTACCCAGTAAAGAATAAACTCACTTAATTAAGTGATTCCCGTTCAAAAATTAAAACATAAATGCGTATCCCTTCACAATATCCACAAATATGTTTTCAATTACAAAGTAACCCTCCATTTTCAATCCCGAACCAATTAATCAAGAGAAATTAAAAAAATAAAGTATTTAAGCTGGGAAAATTAAAATTCGTATCATGTGATATAAGGGTTGGATTTTATTAATTATCGTTACGTACTTTCCCTTACTCGAATAGAGGTCGTTTCTGATTATGCCATAATTAAATAAGTTTTTTATATATATTTTTATATTTAAAAAGCTATTGGTGCAAGAATGCATAAATGTGACATGTTGTGGGTTCGATTTCCAGTTCCCTGACTGGAACTGAAACATTTAATGTGTTTATAGCCTCCATCGGCGAAAATTTAAATGTAGGTTTCTCAATGGATCTCAAGTCAAGTTTGGTCTAGACCAAACAATTGCCAGGTTCCCTTTGACTGCCCTACTAAGTATGAAATACAACGTGAAGATAAAAAATACATGTATTTAATAATATTTTTATACTACACTAGTGGGTAAGGCTATCGGAGAAAATTGTAAGTGTAAGCATTTACATTCTGATGATTTTAAGTTGGATCGTCTTTCAGATTAAACTAACCCTATTTTTTCACTAGGAAAGCACGTCGTTAAGTTCCACCACATTACAAATCTATTCAGTGTCCTGCGGGAAGTGGAGAAAGTTGACACTATAATTTCTTCTCCTGTGCCTGTCTCCTGTTGTGCCGGTTTAAGCTAATTATAACTATTGATTGACATGAGATATAATGAGGGTACCTTATTAATAAAAATTGGTTAATTATCTTTTCTTTTGTGAGATTGTGAAAAATTTTTGATTATGATTGTGTGTGTGTGTGTTTGTGTGTATAATGTGTTCGTACAAAAGACACACACGATCACATATACAACAGTTATTTTTATTTAATAAAATATTTTATATATAAAGAAGCCTTGCCAAATATTAAGCACTAGGAATTTCACTAGATGGATATCTATCTACTTGCCTGTCTAAATGAGAAGAAACAAATATTTACAATATTTTGGAGATTATTAACAATATGAGGCCATCGTGGTCCAATGGGACGTTGTCTAATTGTGTGCTAGATAGTTGTAAGTTTCAATCCCACTCGGGGACGCAACACTCAACACTAAGGCAAAAAGTGGAGAGCGAAGTATCTTGATACTAGATTCTTGATAGATTGTCTTCTTTCCTTCAATACTAGGTGGCATAAAATGTGAAAATGAAAAAAAAAGTTTAAAACAAAAGTTTTTTTTTTATCATTATATTAATAATGTTGGTTATTCAACATGGTTATGTAGAATGTCTATCAACAGCCGCCGCGAACTAATCGAAGTATTTCACCGCGATATTTAAAACAAATAATAAAATTGATTCATTTAAATAATATATAATAAATAAATAAATAAATAAATAAATAAATAAATAAATAAATATAAAATAATAAAAGTATATATTTTATAGCTTCACGCTGTATTTCACATACTGTGCCTACACAGGGAACCTATTAACCTAAAGTCGATGGACAACACTCCGTTTCCATGATGATACTTCCATTTCCTGCTTTTAGCCGAAATTTAGAAGCGTTGCGTGTTGAATGGCAGAACTCAACGCAGCAATTTGTCTCGTTACCAGAGAGACGAAATAAAAATATCAAATATTTCATTCCGCCGACTGGTAATCGAACTCACAACCTACCCATCTATAAAATAAAAAATAAATAAATCAATCAATCAGCTTCACGCTGTATCCCGCACACAGCAGGGTAGGCAGAGGGAACCTAGTGTTTTTAGACACTCCATTCCCCACTTTCTGCCGATTTCTGGAGGCATTGCGTGTTGAGTGGCAGAACTCAACGCCGCTCTTAGCCTCGACACCAGAGCGAAGAAATGGAAATATAAATTTAAGTAAATATTTCATTTCCTCGAGTGGGAATCGAACCCACAACCAGTCGGTTTACAGTCACACTTCGTGCCGCTGCGCCACGACTGGCTACCCATCTATGTACGATAAAAATACAAATAGATAGTATTAAAGATTTATCTATTCATGGCGAATAACTTGACATAATATTCCTCCATATCTTGGTATAGATAAATCAATAACAGACTGAATCGTAATATCTAGAACAAGACCGAATGCGAAACGGTGAATACATTACGTTTAATTTCAGGTCAAATGAGTTCTGGGGTAAATAGGGCGGGGGATTCTCATAAGCGAATTTGTCTGGTAATGCATAAACTATGATGTACACTGGATAACGTGCTGTAAAGCTATCGAATAGTGAACAACAGCATAATATGAACTGATAAAACTTATGAAATTATTGAAACGAAAATATTTCATTGATTGATACTGATATAGCACAATTAAGATGTATATTTACTTATTGCGATGTACGACTATCTCGATTTATGCATAAATTAATAATGCTACAATAGTCGGACAAAGAAGCAGTTCAAAAACTTTATAATTTTTTTCTCTTTTTTGTAATTTATTATCTGTCGCATCATTAAAATGCATGAATATAATAATTAATTGAAAGAAATTCGCATATGATAAATAAATAAAATTTGATTGGTAAAAATAAGTAAAAAGTTATTGATAAATGCAATGTCCAAGGGATGAAACATTACCTATTTAACAATGAATATATGATTGACCTTTTAAATAATATTTTTTTTATAAGAAGTAAATGTATCGCAATATAGTACACTAGTTAGTGGAGCACAGATACTAAATTCATAGTAGGGCTATAGTGGGATGAATTATTTCATACAACCCTAACCCATAAACGATCTTTATAAATGTTTAGAGACTAACATAAAATGTTGTATGTTGAACACAATGATGTTGCTTGGAAATATTATCTCATTCACGATGGTTGTAGATTCGATTTCCATTTTGGGAAAAGTTGGTTGGGAAATAGATGTTGTATAGTAGGGTAGACGAGGACCTAGCGTTAAGACACTCCGTTTCTCATTTTCCATCCAGTTTTTCAGTCATTACGTGGCGCAACACAACGCTCCGCCATGTTTTTCAAAGGAACGAAAATAATTTAATCATTTCCCCGAGTGAAAATACAATTCGCATGCGTTTACAGTCAAACCCTACTCCCAGCTCCACGACGACCTCATATGCGTATACAACAACTAGAAAAAAATAAAACGTACTGTACATCCAGCCTTATAAACTGAAACATGCCACCTCATACCGTCATAAACACGCTAACCGTGAAAAAAAAAACTTAAAATAAAATGTTTTCACTAAGTTTCAGAAACCTTACAGAGCGTGAAGGCCTACGTGACCCACATGTAGATACGAAGAACATTAGCCTCAAAAGAATTTTCGCATGCCATGAAAAGATAAAAATACGGCCACTCTCTAAAGATTACTGTACCGTATAAATGCTGTATGAAATGAGTCAAGTGGATTAGCTAGAGTATCGCTTTTGCCAATTTTCGAACGATTGACGACGTTTTAGCGTTTATAGTAGAAAATTATTACATATTATACATAGGTTTTATAAATTGTAATTGTTTTTGAATTGTATTTTTTTACATAATTCATAAGAAATAATAACCAAATGTGACAATCTATGTTGTGATTATTATCTTATGTTAGTTCTATTTCTGAGGCTGTCTTGGTGTTTTTTTAACGACCCTCACTGAACTATATGGATTGAGGTTGTAATAAAAGTATTTCTTTTCAGCTTTCTTTATTACTTGTAGTTAATAGCTCCACATGTAAAACTGTTTTTCTTTAATACACTGTTGCTGGTTACATAACCTAGAAATAAAACTTTCGGGATATTGGGTAAATATTATTTAGAGATATATCACTTTTATATTCTTTTTTTTATTTTAGCTTCACATTATTTTTCGTATATTGAAGGACACTACAAATAGGTTACATACATCAGTTCTCCAATCTTTCTGCCACAATTCGAGATATTGCGTGCTAAGTGACGAAATCAAATCCACAACCATCAAGTAGGGTAACCATCAGTGTTACCACTGTCCTAATAAACCCAATGGTACCCTACTCCTTTCGTATCACGTAATAATATACCAATACATTGAATCCGAATTGGACATTTAATTTATACCTATTTACGAGTAGATTTCAGAAACCTCAATATTTTAAATAGAAAGTTTTACCAACTAGATTAGCGTACCATCCCATATCATTATATCGGATATACATTTCAAAATTACAACATTACACAATATTCTGGTACTGGTATATGTTTTCGTCTCTAAATAAAGTAAATGTTTTGCTTAAACGTTAGTAATTGAAGTGACTAGGCATGACTTTGTTGGTCTTAAAGGAATACCAAAATCAAGCTCCAGGCATTAGATGGGTGATCGTTTATTGGAATAGCTGGAAATTTTGGAAAATCCTTATCCCAAAGATTGATACTGTATGAGCTATGTGTATACCTGTTGGTGAAATTGAAGAGTCGCTACAAAGATATTATAAAATTTTACTTGGATTTATTAATGAAATGTAAGAAAATTTGTAATTCTATTCTAACTTAGTAGTGAAAAAAAGTGTAAAAAAAAACTCGGGTGTGGCTGTGTCATGGATACTGCCGTTTGTTTTACGTAAATATGTTTATGTAAGTGATTATTTTTTTTTATAAAATAATTATTTCTAAATGAATTTGCGATAACAATTTTCACGTCAATGTTAACTCACTTACAACCAGTGAAGCTATTGATGTTGTGATATATGGTAAATCCATCGGCCTTGCGACTTGATGATGATGATACCACTAGTGATGATGAAGTTATAATTTGTTTGTTCTTCGCGGTATAACAAGATAATCTTAGATCAAAGCCAGGCACAATCACATAATCGACGATCGACCACAACTCACGCCTATACATTTTGTTGTCGATATAGAAGCGTTTTCGCGAATTTCATCATCTACTTGCATATTTTTAACCGTCCCTGCTGCAGATGTACTGGCATCGTCTTTGATGCGAACGCGTAATTTAGACGATAATTTAAGAAGTTTTTTTTAATTATTATTTTCAGCTTCACGTTGTATCCCGCACACAGCATGGTAGGTAGAGGGAACCTAGTGTAAAGACACACTGTTCCCCACTTTCTGCTAAATTATGGAGGCATTGCGTGTTGAGTGGCAGAACTCAACGCCTCGACACCAGAGCGAAGAAATAGAAATATAATTTTGAAGTAAATCTTTCATCTCCTCGAGTGGGGATCGAACCCACAACCAGTCGGTTTTCTAGTCATACTTTGCGCCCCTGCGCCACCACTGGCCAGAAGTTTATCAGAATCAATTATCCTTACCGGACTCAATAATCGTGCCGTCGGCTAATCCTTTATGGCGCATGACCGATAAATTATGCTTTTCTAGATAATCAGCGCCTAGAATAAGTTGTTTTACTTGTGCTACAAAGAAAGTCCACTTATATTATTTTATTAATTTCGCTGAATAACCTTTTCTTCTCTGTGATAATAATCCTCATATTTTTTTGTCAGCCTTCATATACTTTAAAAACTAAACTAACTTCACGCTTTATCCCTAGCGGGGTAGTCAGAGAGGACGGAGCGCCAAACGCTACGATCTCTACATACCTCTTTCGCCTCGTCCATTGTCATCAACCTCTTCATACATGCACTCCGGGGGTCCTCATGCTTTTTACGTGACCTTCCTCCAGTATCTTTGATATTGTGTTTTCGAAGGTCAACCGAGGTCCCCCCTAAGTGGAGAACGGAGCTACAAATAGCTTATATGTTTTATTAGTCTTAAAATAAAGATCTAATAAAGAATTACATCCAATAAAGATTTACATCCGGAAATCATCGGGCTGAAGTCAAAGTCGCGGGGTCACCTAAGTGACACTTTCGGGAGTTAAATGAATCATCTCGTCGGTCATGATTGTCAATTCGGCCTCATCGATCACGTTGGAACAGGCTATCACGGCTATCCTCCCGTGTTTAATGTCACTAACTTTAGACGCAGCCCAATGAACTTCCAGAAAATCTGTCGGTACGTTTTGGAACCTCAGTAAATAGCAATATTTGCACAACGCCAGTTGTTATTGCAGATACTGATAGCGTCTTGTACGTATTGTAGCAACACATAAATATGGAAACTTTGTCTATATATTTTAATTCTATATACCTTAAAATTAACCTATAATCTTGGGAACAATGGGAGTTCAATCAGACACTTTCGAAATGCGTTACTATAATAGTAGTGCATAGTGTTAAAACACTCGAAATTGAAGTATTAAATATATCATTTACTCGAGTGGGAATCGAACCCACACGTCCATTTACAGTTGCACTCTTGTGTCCCAACGCCACGACTGGCCTTAAATTATTTTTCATAGTTTTATTTCGTATGTCTCTATTACTTGGCTATAAAGTAGCTCCGAATCTACTTTATTTGAGCATATAGAAATAATGAAGTTTATATCATACAAATGGAATATAAAATTTACAATCTCACTCGCTACAATTGCATTGAGTTATTTGGTCCTTTGAGAGTTCAGACTGATTTTGCACTCGTTTGTATACAAATTGTATTGTAGACTATTGTCCTTTATAACATAAGTAAATTCAACAAATGTTCAGTAATTTCTTTAAGTTGTATAGCGTATAGCATTACTGATTTAGTTTTTCAACATTTCGATATATTTTATATGTTCTTTTTTAATATTTTTTTTTGTAAGCTATTTTTTATATTGTTTAATATATATAAATATATATATTGTTTAATTAAGATGGAATGCAGGTCTGATAAAAAATAAATCAAGAATATTGTGTACGACAGTGCCCCTCGACTATCGTAAGTACTACAATACAAAAGAAATATCACTAATATTCGACGAGATCATTTATTTACCATTACAGCGAGCGAAAAGAGCTCTGCTCGACTAAGTGAAGAGAGAAGGGAATCTGAAATGAGTGAATTCAGCTGATTCCTTTTCATTTTTTTTTTATGCTAGGTATAGACTACATTAGCTTTACACTGTATCCGGCTCATCCATACCAACAGGGTAGGCAAAGGGACCCTGGGAACAAAGACACTTCCGTTGCCCATTTTCCGCCGAATTGTAGAGGCATTGCGTTAGCCTTTGCCTTTGATTTTGTGTCTGAGCGAGAACATTCAATTTTATTTTGTCAAAAAACAAGAAAACACGTATTCCAAGGTCGTGATACAGGGGCATCAAGTATGCCTGTAAACGTGACTGGTTTTGGGTTCGATTTAAGTAAAATAATTATAAAATATTCCATTTCCCACTCGAGGAAATTAAAAATTTCTTTTGCTCTGGTGTCGAGGAGAAGCGGAAGCTTAACAATCGGTTCGCTCTGCCTACCCTGCTGTGCGCGGGATACAGCGTGAAGCTCTAATATGATTTTTTTGTTTGTTTAATCAAACAAAAAACTTATATTGTAATATTTCAATTGCGCCGTTATAAATATCGGAATAAAATGTATAAGCAAGTATAATAAGCAAAATTGAACCTGTTATACTAAAGTAACGAGCTGAGACACCCTTACCAACTAACCTACAACTTTTACTTACGGTCAATTATTTTAAACCACATTTTTTTAATATTTAAAATTTTTATTGATTTATATTTTCATTTCTTCGCTCTGGTGTCGAGGCAAAAGCGCGGCGTTGAGTTCTGCCACTCAACACGCAATGCCTCTAAAATTCGGCAGAAAGTGGGAAACGGAGTGTCTTAACACTAGGTTCCCTCTGCCTACCCTGCTGTGTGCGGGATATAGCGTGAAGCTAATTTAATTTAAATTTATTTTTATTTTTAAAATTTTGAAACTCTAATTAGACCGGCAACGGCGGATATTTATCAAGTTATTCTAAACAAGCTCCCACGACCCGTAATTGTTGGCATAGCGTACCGACGTCTAACTATGTAACTAGATTCTGTTATACTCTATTAAAGTGGAACCTGCCTCGTGTATCTACCCTTGAAATTAACCGCAACACAATTTTAAACTTTTGAACCAGTATATTAGGTTAATAGTGACACAACAGTAACGCAGTGTCAGCAGTTATTGGATCGATATCCCGAAAATTGAATGATTGTATTTAATTATTTCATTTTATTAACCTGGTATTACAAAATGTGGTGTTAAGCTCCTCCAGTTAACACTCAGTATTTTATTTATTTATTTTAAAATTAAATGGAAATAATATTATAGTCCTTAATATTATGTTTACTGCGCCCACTATACGAAAAATTTATAAATGCAGCAGTAAAAATAAAAATTAGAAAAAAAAGAAATATATCATTGTAATCTCTCAATGCTTTAAATAAACAATCCAAAACATATAAACGCCCTAAAAGAGCTAGGCTTCTACCAAACAAAACCATGGTCGTTTTTCCATAAATACAGAAATAGGGACAGCGTCTTACCCTAGAAAAATCCTTTTGTTTTAAACAAAAGCTCTAAATATTCTCGTATCTTAAGTCGTAAACGATGAAAAGTACTGTATCGTTACTACTTCGAATTTTGTGTTGAAAATTGTAGCGATACATAGTATGGAGGCCAGTCGTGGCGCAGCGGCACAAAGTGTGATTTTTAAACCGACTGGTTGTGGGTTCGATCCCCACTCGAGGAGCTGAAATATTTACTTAAATTTATATTTCCATTTCTTCGCTCTGGTGTCGAGGCAAACCGCAGCGTTGAGTTCTGCCACTCAACACGCAATGCCTCCAAAATTCGGCATTTTAAATTTTCGGCAATTAAATTTTAATAGTATGGCGAGTGAAATAATGGGTGTAAGAGGTCCTAAGATTTATGGAATCAAATTGAAAATTTTATTTACTAGTGGCCTCACCCACGTGACCAAATATATACAACTAAGAGTAGTAGCTAGTGCTAAGATACCGTCCGTCCCCCATTTCACGCAAAATTCTGGAGACATTAGCGGAACTCAACTCCGCGCTCTTCGACACGGTAGTCATGTGGAAATATTAAATAATTAATTTTCTTAAGTGGGAATCCAATTCAAAGCCTGGCAGGTTTATAGTCAAACACTTTGGCCCGTACATCACGACTGTCCTCTATTTATGATAATGAAATATATAATAGCTGGTATTAATCTAATAGCAGATTTAAAATCGATTAAAGTTTTTTAAATTAATTTTATTGTATTTTTTCTTATAAGCTGATAAACACACACAATTCAAAACACAATTCAAAAATATATTGAAGACAGTAGTTAAAGGAGCTTTACCATAAAACGTAGATTTTTCATACAACAAAAAAAACATATTTTGAACATTTCAGCTCTTTGAGTTTGCACTTCCGATCATCACTTGTACATAAAAGACCTTTCCTAGAAACATTTGTTGTTAAATCCTCAAACATTAAGCGACCGCTCAAATCCTTTCCTGATGGAAGTCAGATTTTATAGCCGTTATTACGATTGAAGATATCATTTTATGTAACGTTGAAACGGTTTCTGTTCACGATCTGATTATTAATTGGATTTTGAATTAGAAACTAGGTGAATTATTCTAAAATTTGTGTTGTTCTGATTGTGTTGATTTGGAGAAAATCCAAGATTCGAAGTTAAATTATTTATAAAAAATATATCTTTATAAGTCAATGTAGGTATATATATTTTAGATTCAAATTTCAATATGATATAACACTACCTGGAGAAAGTATTACATTTAATGTTATTATGGTGGATAATTTTTATATGCATTTCTTAACTCTGATCTCTATCATAAGCTCTAGATCTTCCGCCATTGAACACGCATTCAAGAATCCGAAAGAATTTAAAGGAGAGCGGAGAACAGTTTCTTAATACTAGATACCCTCTGCCTACCTTGATATAAGCCTGAAGCTGAATGATAAATGCTGAATTTAATATAATAATTTTTGTGTAATTAACGTATTTGCACTTTATGATATGAGGCCAGTCGTAGCGCAGGGGCACCAGCGTGCGACTGTAAATGCGACAGGTCGTGGGTTCGATTCTCACTTAAGAAAATGACAAATTTAGAATAGTCAATTCAAAAAAACTATTCTTTTCCATACATTGAAATACTTAAAAAAAATCTATGAGAGAAAAAAATATTTTTACATTTTTTTAATTGTGGCACGAAACAAGCGATATGATAGTGAAGTATACTTTTGCTGCAGGAAATTCAAAAAAAATATTTACAAATTATATTACTAGATTTCAACGTTATCCTCGAGTCGAATAACCAATTAACAATTTGTTTCCAAACTCAAGGTAGTGCCAAAAATCATACTATCGAAAAAGCATAATGCTTTTACTAATATCGATTTCCGAACGAAAATTAAGCGATTTTTCCAAAGCTATTGAAAAATAAACCTTATTGAACGAATTTAAGATTTATTTTTCAATATTTTTGAAAAAACCAAGTGTGAATAGGCACGCGTTTTTGTGGAATACAAAGCAGTACGGAACATAAAATGGATAATATATGGATGTAAGAGATTCCATGTTCGGTAAATGGCTGACAGCTGGATAGAACCTTATATTTTTATATTTAAAATATGGTTTTAGGTGTAAACGACTTTATTACCGATTCTTACTTTTTGTTCAATTTTTATTTTTATAAAAAAAAATAAAATTCTACCTGTCCACTTAATTAATTAAAATAATTTTAAGTTAATAGTGACTCCGTAAAATAATTTTAAATTAATAGATCCACCACTCAACACGGGAAACGGAGTGCCTCAATGGAAAAAGAGAGTCTTAACGAGGTTTTCTCTGCCTACCCTGCAGAATACAGCGTTTGTTATCGCTAATCTCAGGATTAGCTTATCTTACCTTATAGCTAAACATTTATCTTTAAATATAATTTTGCGAGCAAAATCAAATATATTTCCAAAAGACTTGAATCTCTTTATAAGCTCATCGTTGCGCAATGGTACAAGCTTGTGACTTTAAATACGACAATTGCGAGTTCAGTCCCGATTCGAGGAAATGGATTTTAATTTATTTATATTTTGAGGCCAGTGGCATAGGTGCGCAAAGTATAACTACAAATGCGACTGGTTATGGGTTCGAACTTAACTCGAGGAAATAAAATATTTATTAAAAAAAATATTTCCATTTTCTTCGCTTTGGTAACAAGGCAAGGCGTGTCGTTGAGTTGCGGTGCCACTTAATATTCAATACCTCGAAAATTGCACGGAAAGTGAAGAAAACAGTGTCTTGACACTAGATTCCCTCTGCATCCTCTGCTATATGCGGAATATTAGATATAGCATTAAGCTGAAAAAAAACTTAAGTTCTTAACGTAACTCTAAAAATATAAATAATTTTATTGATCTGCCTTTGATATCTATATATACTTACTATACTACTACTATAGTATACTTTGTCGAGAATAAAGTAAATATATGGTGCAGCCAAGATCTACTAAACGGAGCAAGCTGTTCAAACAACATTATCCTGTATAAGTTCTTAGTTTGTCTATTTCGTCTTAACATATTGTGTAAGTTTTACTACAGAGGACAATAGACGAATATTAAATTGTATTTATTAGTCGGTTATTTCTTTAATACATTTAAATAAGTGTATTTAAGAAATAACCGAACAAGCGCGAGTCGGATCCGCCCACAGTGGGTTCTGTACCAATTTCATTACGATTGTGATTGGGAAATACCTTGTACGTTTTGATGATGCGGCGAATAAAGTTAACAAATTTAAATTTGCGGGCACATCGTATACCCTCAATAAGTATAAAATTTTAATTTTCGGATTTTTTCTACTATTTATATTGTTATTTATAGCATACTTACTTCTTCTTCATTCCTAAATTGGCTGTCTAAAAATAATCAATAATTGTATTACTTTTTTCTATAGACATGAAATGAAACATTTGTAAGAACACGGATAATAAAGAAAAATCATTCCCCCGATTGGAACTCGAACCCACATCCACCGTGTTGAGGAAACCTAAAATGGAACTTGACATATTTTTTTTTGTAGAAACCCAAGTTAAAATCTCGTTTTACAGTTTCTACAAAATATATATCCATACATCTCGCATAATGATCATTAAGCTAGGAAAAAAGTATATTTAAATATTTTTAAATACAAGGTACATATCTCGCTTAGATTTTGCAAATAGGTCAATATTAAACTGAAGGCCTTAGTATCACAACATTATATTTTATATAAATTTTCTCATTTTTTTTTTCTAAAGTAAACTTTAACTTTTTTAACAACTTTTTATTTGATTCTGAATAGCAAAATTTATGTTATTGCAATATATATTTTGTTATAGAAACAAAATAATTAAAAATAATTGAGTTTGTGAAGCTAGGAAAAAAAGAAACAGGATGAAACAAGAATAGAAGGAGGATGTGGATCGAGTTGCTGTAGTTATTATGTTATATAAAATTTATTTAAAAGAAAATATTTGTAGAGAATAAAAAACACTATAGTAAATATGATATATATATAGGTTGGGGCAAAAGTATTTTCGTATTTTGAATGCATTATTAGTAATCAAACCTTTTTGGCAGTAGTGGATGTAACTGGCTGGTTTTAAAACCATTAAATGTGGCATTTTGAAGAAGCAATAAATTTTAAAAAAAGCTACAAAATGAACGTTTGTGACGAAGAAATTCGGTACATTTTAAACTATTATTTATATTATAAAAAAAGGTAAAAATGCGGTAAATGCCGCGAATAAAAATTGTGAGGTATTGTTAGAAAACGAAGGCGGTTAACGTTTTTAAAAAAACACGATAAAAACAAACATCGTCTATATGTTTCTAAATTATTTAGAAAGAGATACTATGTAGTTGCAATAGGTGATATGTATTACCTACTAACAATACTTCACACGAGTTTCCTTTCAATAAGGACCGTCGCCTACAAGCAACTACCCTCGATTGACACAATTTCACTGCATTTGTAATCTTTTTCACCAACAACTATTCTCTTTAACAGGAGTTCGTTAACAATATACCGGATCGTATGCGAGACTCGAGACGATATTCGAAACGTTTGCGGTGGCGGAACTCAACGCCGTATTTTCGAAACCACAGCGAGAAAATGTAACTATATCGTTCCCTGCGATTTGGAAATCGACTCCACTATCGTCACGTTTACAATAAAAGGTGCCGCTGCGCCACGACGGTCTTACATTGCTATTGTATTGTATTACCATAATAAAACACTTAAAACCTAAGCTATTTTAAGCGTATCAGTACTTAGTCATTAGCGCGATCATAGTATGATGTATAGTGATTTTAATCGAATTAATACAACCAGGTTAAGATGGTCTTTATCTTATAGAAATATTTACAAACTCATCATACTTTTTAACTGGACTATGTAATAAATTGATAATAATCAAATTTGTACAAAGTCATGGGCTTAATATAGCATGTTTATTAACACTTGGATTGGATTATATTCTATTAAATATTTCATTCTTAAACTTTAAATTGATAAATTTAATAATTTAAAAAATACTATGGACCTTTGCGTCGTAGTGCAGTGGAAAGGAATAGTTTCTGAAGTTAAACGCGATGATAGTGGTATCGAACCCCATTCGTAGAGTTCTGTCACTTAACATAGAATTAATGAATCGAGTCGTATCCAGGTGGAAAGCGAAAAACAGAATGTCTTAATACAAGTTCTGCCTAAACGGTTGATACCAGAGCAATAAGATGAAAATATTAAATATTTCATTTACCCCGGGTGGTAATCGAAACCACAACCGTCGTATAGACAGTCGCAGGCTTGTGCCACTGCGCCACTACTTCAGAGAGAATTTACGTGTAAAATTATTTACAAATAACAGAAATTAAAATGTTTTAAGATGAAATATAAACTTATATAGAATAGATAAAATCTATGTATACATTTCGACGACGAACGGAATTTTAAATTGCAAATTTTAATAGCAAATTTATATGCGTTCTAAATTTACTTTGCACGTGCTTTCTTTGAAATTCTATTATTAAATGGATATATGAGGTATGTTCATTTCGCAGTTTCAAGCGCGTGGACTATATACATATTTCTCGGTTTTACTCTCACATCGTATGAATGTATGTCCTTGAATAGTTGACTTATAACTGTTATATATTGGTTAAAAGTGCATTAAAATCAGCCACGTAATTTTGAAGGTCTAAGGGCAGTGGCTTTATTTTATTGTATGTAAAGATATAAATAACCTGTGAGTATGAGCTCGTCTTGAGTCCGCCGTGGTACATTGGCACAAGCGTGTAACAGTAAGTTCGATTCCCATGAAAATGAGCTTATTTTCTATTATTTATTTATTCATTCATTTCCTTGTTCTGGTAACAAAACAAGGTTCGACGAGAACTCAGCGGCAAGTGTGGAATGGACTATCAACACGCTCACGTATCCCGTACATAGCAGATTAGGCAGAGGGAACCAGGGAACCTAGTGGTCAGACAAACCGTTTTTCAACATATTTAAGACACTTCTATTCCCAACTTTCCGCAGAAATCTTAAGGCATTGCGTGTTCTCTGTAGAAAAAAATATTACTAAGCGTAGACTAAGAGCAAGCCACAAATGCAACCTACTGTCGATAAAACTCAACCAAAACAGGGCAATGAAAATAATTAAATTTCCCAAGTGGGAATTGAACCCACTACCACACCGTTCACATTAAAAATCTGTCCTACTACGCCACGATTTTATAGCACAAAATTAGATACAAGACCTACAATTACATACAACCACGATCATAAACGCTTCAAACCATATCATAAATATCACAAAAATCACAACATATCTTTAAATTCTTTGTATTTTATTTCTTTAGAAACTTTAAATGCCTTTAAGCAACGAGGTGGTAAGGCGTTCGTTTCTCGTACACTATAATATTTCATTTCATTACTGGTTTGACGTGAAAATAATTAGCTTGATAATAACAACTCGCAGTTAAGATACGTAAGTCGCTACCGGTTATGAAAATTTTAAACGTTTTCGGTTATAATTTATGGAGGTTTATGTGTTAAGATGTAACACTCAAACGTATAATACTTACATATATTGGTATTACCTTTTTTTTTAAATCGCAATTGGGAGAGATGCATTTCATTCGTCGCTTTTCAGAGCGAGCAGTTCGAGAAACATATTAAACATTTAATATGCTTCGTATATATATAGTTATAAAAAAATTAAAAAAATAAATTAAATTAGCTTCACGCTGTATCCCGCACACAGCAGGCAGAGGGAACCTAGTGTTAAGACACTCCGTTCCCCACTTTCTGCCGAATTCTGGAGGCATTGCGTGTTGAGTGGCAGGACTATATAGTTATATAATAGAAAAAAATAGTTCTACGTCTTTTCACTCGATTCTATTTTGTTTATCGATTTACCGATCGCTTAACCAAAGAAAATACTATCAGCCCATCAATAACTAAAGGCAGCGTCTTTTCTTTGTATCTTATATCAGATCGCAAAAATCCATCTCCATCGATGGATCAACCGATAGTCATTTAAATAGAAAATAATGTTTAATATTTTTTTTATCTTTCTTTCTAAATAAATCCAAACAAATTTTAAATTCTTCTTTTTGCCTAACTCTTCTATATATTTGAGGAGATGCGTAAATCCAATGTTATATTAAGTTATCTAAAGTATACCTTGAGAATTTCTTTGAATTGATAAACATACAGACGTACGGAAAACCTTTAGATAAGATGGTATTACAGTAAGGCTTTGATAACTTTACTAGACCGGTTTCAAATGATATTATTTTTTATTTTTATGTTTTTTCTTTGTTTATATTAGAGATGGGATAATTGTGAATCCAAATTATATTTTGAATAAATGCAGTTATGGTTAATTTTTAAAAAGGTAGTGTTTTTCACATATTGTCTTATAAAGACGGTATGTGAAATTCACTATCCAAAATGCAACGTCAGTAACAAAAGTATTTCAAGTTAGATTTATTGTTTCACGCTGTATCCCGCACATAGCAGGGTTGGCAAACGGAACCTGGGAACCTAGTATTCAGACGTTCTCCGCTCAACTCACTTTTCGGTGAATTCACGAGACATTGTATGTCGAGTGGCGGCGCTCAACGCCGTGCTTTGCCTCGTTACCAGAGCGGAGAAATGAAAATATGCAATATTTTATTTCCTCAGGTGAGAATCAAACCCACAATCGTTGCGTTAACAGTCGCACGCTTGTTTTGTATGTAAGTTCTACCTGTTTTACTATAATATGATACTTATAAACAAAATTAAATTGACGTCAAGCATCAACACATACTTTATATTGTAGAGTTAATATCAATATGTTTAAAAATGATACCATTAAAAAAAATACAGATAATTTAGTTCCCAATTTTACACTTCCACGCTATAATCAACACGTCAAAAAAAAACATATCAGCCATTATAACTAAAACACGCATATAATTGAGAACTAAATATAATTAAATTCACGAACCAATCAAATTAAAGTTCGCAAAGCAAACAGGCACCACCCAAAATCTACAAGAAAAACGTCGTAACTCTACATTAATACATACGATAATTAACAATTTACGTCCATCTTGTATGAGAAAACCCGAAGGACAAGTTGACAGCACTACTTTAGTAGTTATCTACTGACAAAACAACTTATAACTTTTGATTTCATTGTATTTTCAACCTTTTATTTAAAACGATAAGATTGATTTTGTACTAAATCGTTATTAACCTTTTTTTAGCATTAAATTTTATGTTACACCGCTGTCAGCTCGCCTTTTAATCGAGACGCGGTATCGGGTAGTTAAGATAATGATCGGATATTAATTATTTCGTACATTCTCCAAGGTTTAAGCCGGAAGCTCTAACCGCCATGGAAAAGAAGTTGGAACAAATAACTGGCAATTTTGCTGTCCGTTCATCCTTCTGCAGTGTACTACGTGATGCAGTTTACAGTATTTCTTACTAGTGAGTTGTAAGTGGTAATTATTTTATCGGAATACTTGTGCTACATTTTATGTTGATGTTTTTTTAAAGTTTTCGAATTGCCGTATAAGGATTGAACGTTCTGAGATTACCAATTGCCATAAGATTTATTGAGTTTTGAATTCCTCTACTCTACTACTGACAACTCCTCAAAAAGTCGGTGGAAAGTGGGATACGGACTTGTCTTAATGAGAGACAGTGTGTCTTAATATTAGGTTCCCAGGATAGGAGGACGGTGTTTCGTTACACTAGAATCGATATCGAAGGGAATCGATGTGTTAGAGTGCCTTCAATTCATATATAAATATATTTTTTTTATTAGTTTAACGTTGTATTCCGCCTAGTGTTAATCTAGTGTTGAGGTATTCCGTTTCCATCAACACTTTTCGGTTTCCCACTTTCTGCCTAATTCTGGAGACATCGTTACCAGAGGTAAAAAAAAATGAATATTTCATTTCATCGAGAGAGAATCGAACCCTTCACTGATCGCACTCATTTCTCATTTACAGTCACCATTTTAGCCCTTATTATTATTAGCCCTTAGGCTACGACTGGCCTTATATTTATATTTTAATACTTTCATTTCCCTGTCAATCCCGATAACGGAGAATGAAATGTCTTGACACTATATATTCTCAACCTACTGCAATGTGCAGGATAGAGCTTGAATCTAAAAAAATAAGTTGTACATGCCTATACACATATATTTTTATATGTATGGTATGTATATAAAATGGCTAAACTATACAAACACCAGTCACATAGACCCAGCGATCGTAAATTAATTAAAATTTACAACATTTTACAATGTTTGACAATTGTTTTTTTTTTATTTTTATTCTGTGTACAGAATGTTTATTGGATGGAATTCAATCACCCGTGAAAGACATTGATTACTTTTCGGTATTCCTATAAATACGTTTTTGTATTACTACTACGAATAAAACTTAATTAATTTCATAGAGGCGCGGCGTTGAGTTCTGCGACTCAACATGCAATGCCTCCAAAATTTCGGCAAAAAGTGGGGAACGGAGTGTCTTAACACTAGGTTCCCTCTGCCTACCCTGCTGTGTGCGGGATACAGCGTGAAGCTAATTTATTTTTTTTATTTTTAATTTCATAGAATTTATGTATTGTAAAGAAAGAAAATAAGTGAGTTTTTGACTTTGAGTCAGTGCTTATCTATAAACGTATGGCTGTGGGTTCGGTTCCCACAAATGAAAATTATTAAATTTAAGGTATTTTCAATTCAATCAAGTAAGACTAATTGCGGTATTGAGATATGCACACTGTCACGTTCCGCCGAGCCGAGCGGGCGAGTGAGAGCGCGGAAAGAGCGATAGAGAGGCACGAACGGCCTAAGCGTTCGGCTTGTGAAGTACCTATCATTTTCATATTTCACACAAGTAAGTATGTATATAATATATTATCTTATTGTTAATAGTACATTGTTACATATAAATAATCTATATAATTGAAGTAAAAAAAATGAATTAACTAATGAAGATAAATAAAAAATATATATTGCAAAAATCTGAAATTTTTTTATTATACCAACTAATGATAATTTAGTGATAACGATTTAATTCTATTCATAGAATATGCGATTTTCCATCAATGGTTTTCTATGACGTCATGCGTAAACCGACTAAAAAAAACTATAGACAACTAGCTTTTTTTCTAAGATTATTGCTATCAACCAAATAAACTTTAACTTTTAATTAGAAAAGATATAGTTTATTCTATACAAACAAAAAAAATATGAACCAGAATCCAAAGCTTAGCTCGGTCAACCAAACTTACTCCGCAGCTTTATAATAAAAAATATATTTATAATATATATATTCTTACACATACACCTTACGTTACTTCCGCGTACAAACATGTTAACAACTTCACTGCACCTTGTACAAACTAAATTTGACTGCATAATAGCACGTTCACGGTAACCATTGATTGCTTTATTTTTAGCTATCGACTGTTTAAGCTTAACTTGTTTTTTTTTTATTTCATAAACACTGTATCCCACACATGGCAGAGTAGGTAGAAGGAACCTGGGAACCTATTGTTAAGAAACTTCGTTCTTATTTGGACACTTCCGGTCCCCAGTATTATGTTTGTATGATAAATATTACAAAATTATTATGAGTAGAGTAAAGACTCTTCTCAACCTCATGCTTTATGGAGTTGAGTTCGGCCACTCCACATGTAGTGCCTCAACTTATGGTGGTCTTGATACTAGGATTTTGTCTTTTCTTTCTATAATATGTAGTATAGAGCATAATACTGAAAAAAAAAACAGTGACAACCAGCCCACCGAGCGGTCCGATAGTCGATTCCAAGAATGTAGGTCAATATGATGTACGTACAACGTATAAAAATTAACAAACTTAAGTTTGCGGTTGTATGCACTTATTTTGTATGAAATTCCCTTGTGTATTGGTTTAATTCTATGGTTGTACTTACAAATATAGGCCTTCGTGGCGCAATAAGAGGGCAGCTGTACTATACGCGTTGTGATTGTGGGTTCGATGCCCACTCTGAGGAATGATTGTATTTAAATTATTTTGATTTTTCAATTCTCGTGGACAAAACTCGGCGTTGAGTTTCGCCATGAATACGCTATATCTCAAAAAGTGGGAAACGGAGTGTCTTAATACTTGGTATCCTCTAAACACTGTGTAATACAGAAAACCGCGTGAAACTGCTTTTTAGAAAAAAACAAAACGATATTACATTAAGTATTGAACTCATATCATTTCCTAAATAAACAAACATACCACTGTGCCATAGTAACCTTAGACAAAGATAACAAACTCCTTAAAACGCTATTAGCAATCATCAAAGGGAACGAGCTAAGCATTAAGAATTCAACTCACGGCGCGACGCCCGTTGCGATATCTGTATGACGAATTAAAAGTACCACCTGCCTTTAAAATGTAGAAGACTTTCTGTTAATTTTGTACAATATTTGGTAATATTTCAATTAACTTTCTATTTTCAATACAATAATATAACGAAATCCAGAGAAAACTAATTCCTACAAGTAAATTTGAGGTGACAAATTTAACAAAAGTAGCGACATGGAATCTGATTACAAGAAGAATTGAATGATTTTCAATTTCCTCGCACACTTGTAACCAAAACAAAGCGCGGCGTTGACTTACGCCGCATGTTTCTCACAACACTGCACAGTAAAAATACAACTCACACTTAAATTTGCTTGCATCTTCCAAACAAACATACACACGCATACTAAAACACAAATAACGAAACCTATTTTTAGCTTTCTTTGTTCTTTCCATTATCTCAAATTGAAACGTCTGTACATCAATCTGAAGTAATTGTATATGTTTTTTTTATATTTTTTTATGTTTTCATTCATTCAATCGGTTCAACCGAGTTCATTGAAAAGTATTTTAACAAGCAAAAAGTGGCACGTGGCTCAGACCTTCTTAATAAGGACAGGTATGCCATTATTTTACATTTGTTAAACATAGCTTGGTTTACTTAGTAGCGAAAATAAACAACTTTTTGTACATTATTTCTAGAAAGAGATTTCTTTTTTAGTTTCACACTGTTTCCCGCATATAGCAGGTTAGGCAAAGGGAACCTAATTTCACCACCATACACCACAATTTTTGGAGCATTGTCTGTTGAGTGATGGAACTCAACGCCATGCTTTAAACAAACTAGAAAATTAGAAAGTACCAATTTCGTCGAACAATATTAATATACTTTAAATTGAAATAACTTTTTTATTAAATAAAAATACACTTTACGTTGCTTCACAACCCTCTCTATCTTTCAGTGATAGTCCCATAATAATCGCTTCAGCAGGTCCAAAATATAGCCCGGATACAAATAAAAATAGAGAGACAAAAATGCTAGAATTGTATAATTGTGTTTTGGTATCGTATGTAAAAAAACTATATGCACTTGAAAAAATAGTTATTTTGATATCAAAGACACACTGCTTAATATTATTTATATATATAGATGTATAAATATAGGTAAATAGTAATGTAAGTTCTTTTGTCAGCTTTACACTACACCTAATATCCCACACAGCAGAGAATGCAGAGTGTAGGGAATCTAGCGGGTCTTGGTTCGTATTGAGTAGCGGAACTGAACGAAATAAAAACTCATTTTTTTTTCAAATACAATCAGCTTCGCGCTATATCATGCACACAGGAGGATAGGCAGAGGGAACCTAGTGTTAAGACACTCTCGTTCCCTACTTTCCGCAGAACTCTGACAGCATTGCGTGTTGAGTGGTGGAACTCAACGCCATGCTTTGCTTCAACACCAGCACAAGGATAATGGAAATATATATACATTTTAATAAATATTTCATTTTCTCAAGTGGGGATCGAACTCACCAACCATTTGGGTTTACAGTTACACTTTGTCCCACTTCGTCACGATGGTCTCATTAACTAATTTAATTTCTTCGTTTTTATCATCCTACAAATTGAAAGTTAAAGATTCAGCCAATTCAGTAAAAACAGTTTTATAAAATAACTGTTATAGCAATTAGCAAACTTTAAATTGACATAACTTTTGATTTATGAACAGATTGTAATAAAAAAATGTTAATGAAAGCTTGCCAGAATCCAATAGTGAAAACCGCATTTAAATCGGTTAAGACGATCATGAGATTAGTGATAACAAACGCACAGACAAAAATTTTAAAAATCATTTATTTGTCTTACCATATTAATAGAGGTCCCCAATAACATTTTGTATAGAAGACTATACCTTTCAAGTAAAGACACCAATCCGTTACGATTTTAATATAACTATAGATATAGATTAACTTGTGAGTGTAGGTAATATTTCATTATAAAAACACAAAATCGACTCAACATTTTAAGAAATTAATAAATGATGGATTCAACAGATTTCCTTAGTGGTATAAATAACAGTTTTGTCTTAAATTCTAAATCAAATTAACCACATTAAGTATTTCGATAAAGATTATTACTTGGTTTGTTATTAGAACTTGAATATTTAGATTTGTCTTAGTCTTAAGATATTTTTTCTAGTCCACAAATCCTTCAAATTAAAAATTAAATTAAATCAGCTTCACGCTGTATCCCGCACACAGCGTGGTAGGCAGTGGGAACCTAGTGTTAACACACTCCGTTCCCCACTTTCTGCCAAGTTTTGGATGGCATTGCACGTTGAGTGGCGAAACTCATCACCGCGCTTTGCCTCGCCACTAGAACGAAGAAATGAAAATATTAATGTAAATAAACATTTCATCTCCTCGAGTGGGAATCGAACCCACAACCAGTAGATTTTGCAGTCACACTTTGTGCCCCTGCGCCACGACCCCCCTCAATCCTTCAAATTCTCTATATATTTTCGAAAACTATTATCAGCAACCCTATAAAGATATTTTTACACAAGTTCACTATATAAAACAAAGAATGATTAGAGAATAGCATTTAGTTCAATCTATTGTGAAGACGGTCACGGTCGGGCACGGTCTCCATTTTTCCTCGGAATTTGGAACATTCCTTGTTGGAAATTACTTACAACATTGGGCGTAAAAGACCTTTTTAACGCTAAATTTTGAACACGCTTTTAATAGGCAAATAATAATAAGGTGTCGAATAAAAAAGATTTTATAAATGGCAGCTACCATTAAATCGTTGAATTAAGAAATTATTTTAATGCCAGTCGTGGCATGCAAGGCCAGTTGTGGTGCAAGAGCACAAAATGTGACTGTAAACGCGACAGATTGTGGGTTCGATTCCCAATGGAGGAAATGAACATTTTTATATTTTTATTTCCTTCGCTCTGGATTCGAGGCAAAAACGCGATGTTAAGTATGGCAACTCAACACGCAATGCCTCCAGAATTTGACGGAAAATTCCCACCTGTGTGCGGGATACAGCGTGAAGCTGATTTTTAATACCTACTTTTTTTTACCTTACTATTGTAAAATGGGGTTGTCTTTCCGTGGAAAAACATTTATTCAAAGCGAGATTGCAAAAGTGAACTTGATATAATCTACCAAAACAATAAATAAGTAAATCAATAAATTGTAACATTAACGAATTTCAACAGTATTTGCAAAAATCTATTTAAATAAAGAATATTTTGAATTGAAATTTGTGACTACCCACCAACATTAGTAATAAACTAAAACAACTTTATTACAACGGAAGTTCTCTGATAAGAGCAACAAGCCTCCATATTATAAATGTACTTTAAATAAAACTAATCTATTCATCTTCCTACGGCTTATCCCGTAATCGAGCACTCAGCGGAAGATAAAAATTGGTAAAGTGTGAGTCGGTCTCGCCCGCTGACGGTTTCGCAGCAATTCCTGATAAATTCATGAAAACGTGACTTATAAACGTTGACAAGCTTAATTTTGCGGGCGTATGCACTTATTTTATATGAAATGAGGAATACAGATATAGGTATTAATCGATTTTTTTTCCTTTTAATATATTGTCAGTTCTCACTTCTTGTCAAATTTCATAATTTCAGGTAAACAGAGTACCGTACAAGTTTTGGTTAAGTTATTAGATGTTAATACAGCAAAAACGATGCAAACTCATGTTTTTGATTGCGTTTACTTAGAAGCTTATTTCTTTCCGTGCTCCGAGGGTCCGTAGTCCTTGATATTAGATATAAATTTTCCTTAATATATTTACACTATCTTTCGATAAGTAATCGTCACAGATGGATAGACGTACAGACAAACAGACAAAAAGTGATAATTAAATTAAAAAAATAAATTAAATTAGCTTCACGCTATATCCCGCACACAGCAGGGTAGGCAGAGGGAACCTAGTGTGTCTTAAGACACTCCGTTCCCCACTTTCTGCCGAATTTTGGAGGCATTGCGTGTTGAGTGGCAGAACTCAACGCCGCGCTTTGCCTCGACACCAGAGCGAAGAAATGAAAATATAAATTTAAGTAAATATTTCATCTTCCTCGAGTGGGGATCGAACCCACAACCAGTCGGTTTTACAGTCACACTTCGTACCACTGCGCCACGACTGGCCTCTAAAATATAATAAACATCTATTTTTTTTTCATTTGAGGTACGTAACCCTAAGAGCGGCTTGATGTATTAAAAACAAATAAAAAATGTATGAAGAACAACGAAATGTTCGAGATTTTTTCTACGTTCGGATTTCAGCTTGACTTCAAATGTCTTACATAATTTGAAGCAATGATAAATGATTTTTCTTTGCGAGTCGCGAGACGCGTTAGAGTCGTTTCAACTTCATTTCCTGCTTTGATAATGATAAATTATTGTATGTATATTGTATATGGAAAGCAAATTGTGTACGCGTTCCGGGAATAAGATTCAAAATGTTTGCGAAATTGCGTTTCGTGGAAGAACTTTGATTTAATATATTATTTATAATGTTTTGTACTAACAAATAATAGTATATACGTTTAAGAAGGCAAATACAGCATTTTTATATATATATATATATATATATATATATATATATATATATATATATATATATATATATATATATATATATATATATATATATATATATATATATATATATATATATATTTTTATACATAGTGATTTAAATACTACCCTACTTATGTTATAAATGTGAGAGTATGCGTGGATGAAAGTGTTTAATCACTCTATTCCCCCTTGCAGCTGTATACGTGTGCTGTAAGTACTTACATACATATGACAGAATATACAGCTGAGCTACCATAAATTGACACATTCTGATCCAAATTATTCTAATCAATTATATGAACTTTTTATCTGACCGTTTAATTTTACTCTTAATTTTTGTATCAATTCAGCGTTATCATAATGTAGTGTAGTGTAGTTATCAATTTCCACTGGAATTAATGTTTGTATTCCAATTACATTTCCTAGGTGAAGTTTGAGACAGTGACCATCGTGGCACAGTGGAATAGTGTATGTGTTCTGTTGCTTTAAGACACTCCGTTATATATTTCCAAGACATTTATTGCAACCAATTTTTAAGACATTTAGTGTTGAGTCGTAGAATTAAACCCAAAACCGTCGCAGTTACAGACAGAAGCTGTCTCAATGAGCCAGGGCGACCTCGTTAATTATGTATTTTTATTATTAAAATTCCTAATGACTCTTCATACGTATGACATTCGCTGACATTCGGTGTGGTTGAGTGACACACAATGTGCGTCCTCCTCACGACGTTTGCATATCCTCCGTATACCTTGAACAGGACGCTACATAAATAAATGTTCTAATTGACTTTGGAATAACAAAGCGATGCTTTGATGAGGTAAGATTTGACATGTGCATGTTTAGTTGAGTTATATATATATATTTTTCGTGAGAATCGATTTTAGTTAGTTTTAAATATTTCTGTGATAAATGAGAGATTCTGACCATGATTTTTTTTTTTTTAGCTTCACGCTGTATCCCGCACACAGCAGGGTAGGCAGAGGGAACCCAGTGTTAAGACACTCCGTTCCCCACTTTCTGCCGAATTTTGGAGGCATTGCGTGTTGAGTGGCAGAACTCAACGCCGCGCTTCGCCTCGACACCAGAGTAAGAAATGGAAATATAAATTTAAGTAAATATTTCATCTCCTCGAGTGGGGATCGAACCCACAACCAGTCGGTTTTACAGTCACACTTTGTGCCACTGCTCCACAAATGGCCTCAACTATATTTGTATTATATTTTTATGTGTAGTATTTACATACACTTACGTTCACGTTTTTTTTTTCATAGATGACCAGCGACTAATCCGAATATTGAGGAGCACAGGATATTCAAACTCAGGAAGACATCTTTGGAAGATCTCTTCTATACCTAAAAACACGTAACATCACATTGATGAGAAAGGGTTCAAAATTCACATATATATGAAACAAATGTACGCGGCGTTGAGTTCTGCCACTCAACACGCAATGCCTCCAAAATCCGGCAGAAAGTGGGGAACGGAGTGTCTTACACTAGGTTCCCTCTGCCTACCCTGCTGTGTGCGGGATATAGCGTGAAGCTAATTTAATTTAATTTTTTTTTAAAATGTACCACCAAATTGAAGGATGACATATTTCGTTAGGATTAAATTGTATCGAATGAACTACAAATTAAAAAATGCAAAATTCAGACGACTTTGCAGATAAACTGTATTAAAAAGAAGTGACAAAGCCGTAAACAAGATAAATATTAGGAGAAATACTTAGATACCCTCAATATTACCTAAGCTATTCGAGGTACAGTAAATCGATAGAACAAGTCACAATTTATTTCATCATTGGAAAGATTAAGAAATAGATAAGACATTAAATATACATTAGATACTATTTTAAAATAATCTCCGAAGAAAGATTAAAAAATCAAAACATATGCGCAAGTGTCAAAGATTTTTATCGAATCGTTTAAGATAAGGAGCTGATTATGTGATTACAAATGCTTTTAAAAGCTAAAATGCTATTAAAAGGGACTATTTAAATAATGAAAGTTTTTTAACAAGAGATAGGAATATTTAGTTACTAGTTCAAGTTAATAAGGGTCAGTCGCGGCACAGGAACTCAAGTGTGTGATTGTAAACGCGACTGGTTGTGAGTTCGGTCCCCACTCAAAGAAATGGAATCGGTCTCGGATCGAGGAAAATCGTGGTATTGAGATCTGGCACTTAACATGTAATGCCTCCAGAATTCGGTGGAAAATAAGAAATGAAATGTTTTAACACCAGTGTTTATAGTAGATAGTGGGAACCTAGGTTCCCTCTATCTACTGTATGTGGAATACGGTGTAAAAATGGAAAACCAGTTAATATATTTGAAGAGAGCTCTTATTTCACTGTGATGCTTATTTTACCATATTTATTTTCATATTTTTAATAATATTTAGATGCCGTCGTAAGGCAGTGCCATAACGTCTTACTGTAAATACAAGGATCGTGGATGGATGGATGGATTAATTTCGTACTCTCCATTCTGTTAGACGAAACATATTGTTAAATTCTGATTCTCTGCACGTAATGTCTCGAAAATTTGACAAAAAGTAGGGAGCGGAGTATTTTGACATAAGGATCCCTCTATATACCTCTACATGTGGGGTTAAGCGTGAAGCCGTCTTTTAATATTTTTTTCTCACATAGCGCGGTATGCAGAGACAATTTTCAATACGAACTCGAAATATTGCCCATTCATTAATGGAACCAAATGCGGCGCTTCGTATTACAAGGGAACCTGTGAAAAGGAATGAGAGTAAGTATCGAAAAAACATGTTGACGAACATCTATCGAACATTCGCCCTCATTTTATTAACGAAAGTAAACTTTAAAATTATTTAGTTTTTCCGCACTGTTTCGTGTTCATAACGCAGGTAATAACAAGATAAACAATATCAAAAACCGTCTAAGCAAACTAACGTAACCTATATATTTACTTGTTTGTTTCACTTGCAACTTTAAGTGTTTCCTTCATTTTTGGATGAAGACAACGAGAATAGATATAGATCACTGCGTCCTCCTTTTTTTAAGGTTTTGTTTTAAGCTAATATTAATATGAATTATTTAACTCTACTGTCACTCGGAACTCTGGAAAAATCATACCTCTAAGTCAACGCAATAAAAAATACCAGAATTCTACAGCTATGAAACGTACTTAAGTTTATCAAATTTTATAAGTTGTACTTCCCGTTGACCTACAATCCTAAAAATGAGGTGGAACAATCAGTGGTCAGACTCGCTTGAGCGGTATTTTTTTAGTTCCAAGATATAGAAATCATCATGGTGCATCGGATCAGCGTCTTACTGTAAACGCGATTGTTGGTGATTCGATCTACTCGGAGGACTTAATTGCTTTTTTTTTCTTTTCTTTCGCAAGATAAAGCGTGTTGTGGAAATGTCTTGAAAATTTTAAATATAGAAATTTGACATTGGTTTTACTCTATCCTGGTGCATGAAACATAAAGCGTGAAATTATAAAAACATATTCTAGTTGGACTACTGATTTATAAATAAAGTAATATTTGTATATATAGTTTTGGCATGGCTCTCTTGGTATCATAATTTTTTTAAAACAATATTGGACATGTATGGTTTTAGTAAATATTCGTACTTAACGTTTTTTTTTTATTTTTACAATCATTCAATCAATCAGCTACACGCTGTATCCCACATGCAGCGAGTACACAGAGGGAACCTTGTGTTAAGACACTCCGTTCTCTACTTTCCGTCTAATTTTTCAACGCATTGCGTGTTGAGTGGTGAAATTCAATGTCGGGCAAAAAAGTTAAAATATCAATAAATAATAATTAATTCCCTCGAGTGGGGATCGAACCCACAACCGTCGCGTTACAGTCCCGTGTGTCCCTGCACCACGACCGCCTCATATTTTTTACGATTGTTAAAAAGTAATTAACGACTCCCTAATTTTTAATGACTTATGAATAAAACAATATGCATAATATATAAATTTTATTAAATTCTATTAATTTCATCAAAGATTAAGATTTGATCGTAAAGTTATACTAAATTTATTTACAAGTAGTTAATAGATAAACAACCTTTTTATTCTTTTTTTACTTTAAAAGAAAAGAAAAAATACTCTACGTTTCTTTGTATCTTTAGGGCTTTAGGATGGCGGCATTTGTTTTAAGAAATGAAGCGCTCTCATCAAGTGCCATAAATATTAGGATGTAATAATATTTGTTCAAAATATCGAATTGAGTCTACATAGATTAGATATTTTATTCCATCTCCCACACTCTTGCGCAGTGGACAAGAAATCCTACTGCCCAAAAATCTTTTTTTTATTTTTTTTTCTCCGTTTAATTTTTCAATAAAAAATACAACGTTGAGTATCTCCGTTTACCACGTCTTGAATTTAAATAAATTAATAACGCTACCTTCGCCTTCTGCTTGCTATAAGGGAAAAAGATGTGAAGCTAAAGAAAATCAACTGATCCTACCCCACGGTTTTATATATGTTAGTGAATCTAAACAGTCTAAAATATTTTAATCTACATTTCCGTATTTACGATCAATACTGGCCACCTTAAAATTTTATTATGAACAAAAGAAATATAAACAAAAAAAATGAACAACACATAAACAAGAAAAATAGCACGTATGCAAAGGCGGTCTTATTGCTTTAAGCAATCTCTGCCAGACAACCTTTGGAACATTACGGATAGGTTGTTAAGAGGAAAAGGGGGACAACGTCACGGTGCAAATTTTATATGGTGGAATTAAATATAATATATTATAATACAAATCAATAATATAGAATACACTTACATAAAATACGTTTAGTGTTTATATACAACACACATACATATATACATATATTTAAAACAATATATACTTACATATATATATATAAAAGATATACATTTAGTTCATTTATACAGGATGCCACTTGAAAATTCGACCGAATTTTGTTAACTTTTCAATCCTTTCTCAACTAAAGTCAATGGAGACTTACAAAGTTTTTGTTTCGCATTAACGAAGGCCAAACTGTATATTGAATGTGGAAGCAAGCTCAACTGGTACAGGAAATTAAACCGGTGCTTGGAGTAATCAGTTAATTGGTGAATTAGTTTAGTTTACTTGTTTAACTCAATGCGCTTTAAATTGAGCAATTATCTATGGAAATGCATAGACGTCGTTGGTTGTAGCACGGTTCAGGCATGTTTATATAATTACGTATAAAAACGGTTGTGTTTATGTGTAATAGTGATTATAGTATTTTTTTTTGGGAACGGAGCTCGGTCATGGATTCGATATTTTCACTGAAGAAAGTCAATTATTTTCATTTTTCTACTCTGGCTAATCAAAGTATGGATTTCAATTTCGCCTCTCAATACGCGATATCGAATTTGAGTGGAAAGTGATTATTAACACTTTACTCTGAGCTGTTTAAAATATAAAGATTATTTTTAAAACCTTCCTTTTAGTTTAAGCTTTTTACATAATTTTAATACCTACCTACCAACTACTAATTTACTAATAATTTTAATACGTACCTACTTCAATTTCCACTACTTATTAGTGTTTCACAAATTGTGAATAATTTATTTAATGCTTATTATGAAAAAAATATATCTAATAGCTGAAAATATATTTGCTCAGACAAAAACGACTTGTACGGTCATAACTCAAAGTTTATATACAAAAAGAACAATTGTATTAACCCACACATTGATGTTATACAATATGATTAAGTACGAATAGTTCAGCCCCTATACAACCCTATTAGATTAGGGCAGATTTGTTAATGAGGCCCAAATCCCGGATATTATGTTCCCCGGCCTTACGACTTGATAGATGTTAGTTAATTAACAAGAAATGTTATTATATTCTTGGTCAATAATAGAAATCAATAGAAAATATTTTAACATCGTGAGTTAGTATGCTTGAATAATATTGAGAAACCTATGGCACTAATCGATATCGATTAGTGCCATGTGATTTAATACTGCCATCTGCATTTCATTCTTGATTCAACAGCTAACTCACCTCTAGAAAAGCAGATCCTTGATGTATATTATTGTCATAATTGAAGTGAGGCTGTCGAGGTACCGTCAGCGAACAGCGTTGGACGGTAAACGCGACGGTGCTGGGTTCAATTTTCATTCGAACAAACGAATTATTTTCATTTCCTTGCTCTGATGACGAAATTTGGCGGGACGAAGGTAACGGAGTGCTTTAATATGAGGTTCTCTCTACCTACCTTGCTACATACATTCTACAGTTTTACGTTGTATTAACGTGAAACTATAGAATAGCAGATATTTTTCAAAAAGTAATTTTGCTCTGAATATTTTTCGAAATACAAAAATTCACGTAAGCGTATTTCAATGTTTGTAACAAATCAAGAAGTTCTCAACTTGTGTTCAACTTAGGTCTCAGCGACACAGCAGATTCTGTAACTTTTAACATTCGTTTGCTTTTTAAAAGAAGTAAACTAGACGACACTTTACCAGTTGAAGCAAAATACGGAGAAGTATATTTTATTTCAAGGATTTTAATCTATCGTAAATATTGTTACTTTACGTCTTACATATTGATGAAAGCAGACTTCACGCACGAAAAAGCATGATTTATTTTCACATTCCGCCAGAGACAAGCGTAAGTAGCGTAGAATATAGAAGTACTTTAATTTACCAGATTAAGAATATAAATGTAATTCCCCTCATTGAGAATCAAATGCACAAATTTAACTTTAACTTTTACTGGCAGCCACTGCCCCACTGCACTACGGTAGCCTCAATCCCGTCCTTATATTTAAAAATATTATGAAAATTGAGTCCGCCGTAGCCCGTACAAGCGCGACTGTAAACGCAACGGTTGTAGATTCAATGCCCACTCGAGAGCCGTTCCTCAACACGCAATACCTTGAAAATTTTGCGGCATATGGGGAACGAAGTGTATTAACACTAGGTTCCCTCTGCTTATTATGCTGCCCAGGATAAAATATGAAGGTTAAAAAAATCGGGCTCGCTCATCAGAAATCAGATGAGAAATTAAAGGTGTCGAGCTTTTTCTGAAATTCAAGCTTAGCTTAGCCAGAGCCCTTTCGTCTGATACATCACTTGAACCATAAATCAGCTGTATCCCACACACAGCAGCGTAGGCAGAGGAACCCAGTGTTAAAACACTCCGTTCCCCACTTTCTGCCGAATTCTGAAGGCATTGCGTGTTGAGTAGTGGAATTCAACGCGGCGCTTTACCTCGACACCAGACCGAAGAAATGATAACGTAAATTTAAATAAAAAAAAAAATCCTCGAGTGTGGGTCGAACCCACAACCAGTCAATTTTACAGTCACACTTTTTACCCTTGCACCACGACTAACCTCCCTGTACTTTCTTGAACTAGCTAACAGAAATCTATAGTTTACAATTTTTTGTCTAAACAAGTATTACCTGTAGATGCTAAGTGCCAAATTTCATAATTCTAGGTCAACCGGAAGTACCTTATGAATAAATAAATTAGCTTCACGCTATATCCCGCACAGAGCAGGGTAGGCAGAGGGAACCTAGTGTTAAGACACTTCGTTCCCCACTTTCTGCCGAATTTTGGAGGCATTGCGTGTTGAGTGGCAGAACTCAACGCCGCGCTTTGCCTCGACACCAGAGCGAAGAAATGAAAATATAAATTTAAGTAAATATTTCATCTCCTCGAGTGGGGATCGAACCCACAACCAGTCGGTTTTACAGTCACACTTTGTACCACTGCGCCACGACTGGCCCTTATGAAGTACCTTATGAATTTTGATTATTTTTATAGTGTCGAAATACGCGATTTTTACGATATAAACGGCCATACTTTTTCTTTAAAATAATTGTGGATATTATTTTTTAGGGCAATCAAGAGGTTTGAACTGTAACTCGATATCTCCAAGCGAGAGATAAAGGATCTTAACAGATAGACTGACAGACAGACAACAAAGTGATCTTATAAGGGTTCCGTTTTTCCTTAAAAGGTATGGAACCCTAAAAATTAAGGATTTGTCAATTCTGCCACAACAGCCTCAATTGAATATATTATTTAAATTAACCTATTATTTATTCCAATAGGCCATTCGGTCTTGTTCAAGCTGAGCGTTGTGGTACGATATCTGGTACTAGTAACTTGTAATGTAGGGTTAACTTGATTGCCTTTGGCTTTGTTAAGTTTCATAATATTTGGACTGTATACGCGACAGGTTGTGGGGTCGATTTCCATTCGATGAAATTAAATATTTAATATTTTCATTTTCTTAGCTACGGTAACGAGGCAAAGCGCGACGTTGAGTTTCCCCACTCAATACGAAATTCCAGGATTCGGCGGAAAGTGAGAAAGGAAATGAAAATGTCTTAATGGGTACATAGTGTCTTAACACTATGTTAGCGAGTTCTCTTTGGCTACCCTGCTTCGTGCGGGATACAGCGTGAAATAAAAAAAAATGTTGCTTAACAGATAAGGATGTAGCGCACTGGCACAGCGTGTGACTCTTAACGCGACACTTGGAAGGATATAATAGATGTTATAAGTGACTTGTTTTTTACAATGTAAACTAAATCTCTATACAATTATTTAGATAAATTATATCAGATACTATGTGGGTGGTAGCCTAGCGTAGGCGTCTTTGTTAGTCATTCCTTATCTACTACTCCCTATTAGGTGCCGCTTAGTACAAATCAATTTCGTTACTACTAGTAGTTAACAAATTTGTCTAAAATTTAAAAAAAAATCTCTCTATAGGTATGTAGTAGTTGCGGATTCATTCCCGGCAAGTTCCAAAAGACAAACTATTTTAAAATTAATCATTTATTTTTTTCTTGTAAAATATTACAATGTTGGATTCTGGTACTCATACTCGTTTTGTATTATCTACATATATAACAGAAAATGAATAACTTATATTTGTAATTGATTCCATACAAAATTATTGCATACACCCGCAAACATAAATTTGTCGATATTTATAAGTGATAATTCCCGTTGACCTAATATCATGAATAATAGGCGTGTACGACTTGCGCTTCACCAATTTTTTTGTTTTTATTCCAATCCACGCCCAATGACCACTTATTAACCAATCGTCTATAAATATCGCATCGTTATAAAATATAAATTTAATTCAAAAACAAATATAACAGCCTAATTATAAATGTTAATTTGTAATTAACATACAGATCACGTAAACAGAGTGCCCTTTTGCAATCAATTAATTATATTATTGAATATATTTTATACAGGTTTATTGCTTATTATAGATTGGGTTTTAGTATCATTGAAACATCCGTTGGATTATTAATATTATCGTTGTTTGTTTTTACGTATCACTTCAAAGAATGAGCATACAGGGAGTGCCTAATAATAAATTTCTAGAGTTCCGTATTTCCAAAAACAAAACGGAATTCTTATAAAGTCACTTTGTTAGGTTTGTATGTCTGCCATACGGTACTTTTCGTTGATCAAGAATATAAAATTTTAACACGAAGTAAGAACTTAAACCAGCATAAATAAAGACGGAAGTCATCATGACAAACTAATATTTGAACAGCCATTTCATATAAAGTCTGTGTATGCGGTACCCCTTAACCACCTCTTGTCTAAAATCATGAACTACAGAACGATCGATTCGCTATTCCAACTCACACTTAACCAATTTATGATATTTGTTCTGAAAAATTGTTAAAAATATTTCATCATTTGGATTTCGTAATAAAATTTGTGTTTTGTCACTAAACTCAATCTTATAGCAGTGTAAGCGGAGAGAATGAGTCAATACACTCCGTTCACCCTTCCCCACTCGAATTGGAAACAGAACGCATTGACTAATCTGATTCATTATTACAAATACATTTCCACGAAATTAATTTAATTCAATACAGACAAAATATATCAATTGAGTAATATTAATAAGCGTAAGGCTTTACGTGGCATTATCTAGTAATAAACAACAAAACATTTATATACCTATTTCTATTCCCCCCCAAAAGCTGGTCTCAATTTGATCGCAATATAGGGTATAACCATAAAGGATAATTTTAATTGCCCCATTCCAAATCTCTATAGCAAATAGAATGCCTTTTACACTTGCGTTGTGATAGCTAAATTTTATGACAGATTTTTTTTTGTTTACTGGTTATTCGGATGAAAGAGAATCAAACGTTATATCACAATTTTTCAATTTTTATATTAAATAGACATTACACTGGTATACGATACCACGATTCGTGGGAATAATATACTTTTAAGAAGAATTTTCGTCGTCGTGTTATAAGTAGAAGCCGTAGTGAATGAAATATTAAATATTTTCATTTTTTCGTTTTGGTGATAAGGCAAAGCATAACATTTAGTTTCGCCACTCCACACGCAATGCCTCCAGAGTCCGAGGAAGTGTCTTAATAGGAACAAAATAACAATATTAGGTTCCCAGGTTCCCTCTTCTTGCTGTGCTATAGGATACAAAAAAAGTGAGCAGACTTTGTATTTTTAATAAATATAGTATATTTTCGTTTTGTGCTTTTATAATATTTTATTAATACTATGACGTATTTATAAAATATGCATCGCGTCTTATGTGTACATATGATAGAAAATACTTTGAAAATTACCTCCAGTTGGAAATCAAACCAAAGAAAAGTAAAAACACTTTTATACCAAATTTAAATTGATATATGTGGCGACTATACAAAATTGCGAATTTAAATCGTTAGTGTGAAATATCCTATGTGATATTCAGAACACGTGCGAGTTACGGGTATCCTGGGTATGGCAATAAGTGAATAATCGTTGACTCACACCACAATGGCTCTTCTTATAAAGTCTCTAGAGTACTATAATTTGGAGAATTCTGACATTTACCTATATATTATTTTAGTGAAATATAAAATATCGGCTTAATAATATAATGAAGTTAATAAAAGAAAAAAGTAAAGTGGGGAACGGAGTGTCTTAACACTACGTTCTCTCTGCCTACTCTGCTGTGTGCGGGATATAGCGTGAAGCTAATTTAATGAAGTTAAAATAATTCAAAGTATATCATAACTATCATAGATAGAAGAAAATAAAGCTTTTATTGTCGATTGTTTACAAATAAGATCTTTTTGTTTAATTAAGCCTTTTCTATTTTAAAACAAGGGCAGCATTCATTTATGCAGGTCAGAAAAAAATATAAAGATTCTTTTTGTTTTTTCTTTATTATTTCATTATCAAAAAGAAGTTCTCCGCTTACCGGCGGATTACAACGCCGCGCTTTAAGATGTGACAAAAATAAGTTAAATGACATCGTATCAAAATAATCATTTATATACGATGGCATTTGGATATTACAGATTCAAATCTTATACCAATTGCTTTTAGAATATATTTTGCTAATATTTACGCAGAGAAAATTTTCCTCTATCCCCATTGACATGTCGGATGTGAAAATTAATAAAAAACTATTAAAATTCTTAAAAAATTGATTGTTGACATTTTTATAATACATACATGTTTTAGCTTCATGCTATATCCCATACAAAGCATGGTAGATAAAAGAAACCTGAAAACCAATTAGTTAAGATAATCCGTTCCCTTTAAAACACCGCTTTCTTCTGAACTTCCGTTCCCCACTTCCCTCGCGAAAACGCCGAAACGCCCGTTCTTGTTTACAGAGCGAACAAACGAATATATTCTCTACCTTAAATAGAAAATAAACCCACAGTTGTCGCGTTTACAGTCAGACTGTGGCTCCTTTATTTTTCTTACTAATCCAAGTTAAAAACAAAGTTAACGAAGCATTTTCTAATAGCTTATGTTTTAATTAAAGCTTCATTTAACTGTTTAAACAACATTAAGTCTTATAATAATATAAAAATAAATGAAGCTAGCTAAGATTACAGGATTTTTACATAGCACTGACTCTCATAATAAAAAAAATTAAGAAAGAAAATTTGTTAAGTTAAATTCGTTGAAATAACTAATGATGTATGCTTAAAAACCATTATATCATAAAAACATAACGGAATAGGAACTGTTCTCTCTCTCTCCATGGTGCGATAGCCTTAAATTAGATGGCTTTATTTTTTTTTATTATACAGAAATCTGAGCAAACCTAGGTTCTCTACAAATAATGAATGTCCAAAATACTCTACTAAAATCAACTTTAACAAAATAATAAAACATAAATATACGTACATGTTGAAAGAACAATTGTAAACTCCATTAAAGCGAATTTAAAAAATACGGAAACATTTAGGAACAACGTCTGTAAACATTGAGGAAAAAGTTTTATATTTTTATAAGAAATATTTTCATTTCCCTGGACTAATTATACAGATTACGGTATTCAATTCCAGCATAAAACTCGTAATGATAAAAAATTAAATAACCTAGTGCGAGTGGGACTCGGTCACAGAGGGTTCCGTTTCAATATCTACTATATTGGATGGATTATAATACCTCAACGGGAAGTACAATTTAAATAAATAAAATTTTTATCTGTAATATTACTTATTTAATTAGCTCCACGAGGCCAGACGTGGCGCAGCGGCACGAAGTGTAACTATAAAATCGACTGGTCGTGGGTTCGATCCCCACTCGAAGAGATGAAATATTTACTTAAATTAATATTTATATTTCTTCGCTCTGGTGTCGAGGCAAAGCGCGGCGTTGAGTTCTGCGATGCCCCCAGAATTCGGCAGAAAGTGGAGAACGGAGTGTCTTAGCACTAGGTTCCCTCTGCCTACCCTGATGTACGCGGGATACAGCGTGAACCTGATTTATTTTTATTTAATTAGCTCCTCGCTGTATCGAGAAAGGAGCAAAGTGCAGCTTTCTCATGCTTATCGGGAATAGACTAGACTCTTTTTGCAAGTTCTCACTTTTTGCCAAATGTCATATTATGGACATACGGAACTGATGATGTTTAATTAAAACATCGACTGCAGTCGAAAAATTGAAGTTTGCGAGAACGCATTTATTTTGTTTTAAATAAATATAAATTTGTAATGATTATTTTTTAAGAAATGTCTACAAATGTTTACTTTTAGGATTTTCATACAATATTCAGCAAAAACGTTGCGTTGTTTATGTCAACTTAGAATCTTGTTTTTTTTCTGTGCTTTAAGAAACTGTAGATAATGAATATAAAGGTTTAGTTTTTAACGGAAAATACGGAACTGTAATAACTTTTTAACATTTTTATAGTGATATTTTACTGTAAGAAAAGAAAAATCTTCTAGAAAACGTTGTTTGAACGTACCGTGACTTGAACCCAGGTCTTAAAGACGTTCCAAGTGCTCTGATCACTAAACCATACGTTCTTATCAACAAAGTTAAAATTCTTATAGTCTTGTTACAACTTAATTATGTAGTTAACATTTCTATCCGAAAGCTCTTGACCAATTTTATTACAATCCGATTATTCCGATATTCCGATTGTTTTTTTCAAAATATATTAAACGTCAACATTCTGGAAGCACTGCGTGCGAGTGGCGGATCTCAACGCCGTGCTTCACATCGACACCAGAACGAAGAAATGAAAATATAAATGTAAATAAATATTTAATTTCTTCAAGTGGGGATCGAACCCACAACCAGTCGATTTTACAATCACACTTTGTGCCCCTGCGCCACGACTGGCTCCTATTCTCAATACGATACATGTTTCACTTAAAAGTGGTACACATTTTAACAGGACTTGTACGACAATATGCTTATTTGCAATTATCTCATTGCAATCTGTATTGTTCATTCAATACTATATTGCCCAATTTACTTTATTTATATAACATCTAATTCCTGTATCTATCATTGGTTCCGTATCGGGGTATGGATCTGTTCTAATAAGCTTAAGTTGTCTAATGGTGACAGCTGACTTCGCTTGTAGTTTATATATGCGTAAACAAGGTAATTTTGCGTTTGAGGCGGCTGCGGAACATTGTGTGGAAGTGAGTTATTTTTTTATTTTCTCCGTCTTTCGCCACTTAACGTGCAATGTCAAGAAAATTGAGTGAATAGGGAGGAACACTATGTTTATTCTGCCTATAATATTTTTACACTTTCACAGTGGTATGATGATAGAAAATCATAATTTTTTATCATTGAAAAAAGAAGGAATAGCAGACAGATGCGTACTTGTCTCAAAATTGAAGGTTTCTGTACCTATAACGTTGAAAGTTTATATTTATTAATCTTAGAGTTCGTCTCACTAAAGTAATACCAAAAAAATTAAACAAAACACATACTCGCATATAATAAAACTCAGTGCTTGAGGCACTTAAGAATTTCGAATGCCATACCATGTATTTAATTTAAATCGTTTGTTGTATAGCGCCTTAGGAAAACAATAAACAAACCGAGGACCGAACCTACACGGTAAGAGAAACGATATTACTAAGACGCAACAAGGATCTTCACACCCATTTTGAAACTAAATGTGACAATAAACTTGAGCTAGGTGTAAGAAAAAATCATGAATGTAGGTAATTTATTTAAATGTTAAATAGATTACGTTATTGAGGCCGCAGTGGCAAAGTGCGCAGGTTGTGGATTTGATTTCCATTCGGTTTAATTTTTTTTTCATTTCCTCGCTCTGGTAACGAGGTAAAGCGCGGCAGTGAGTTCCGCCAATCAATATTAAACATCTGAATCATTAAACGGGAAGTGGGGAATGGAAGTTTGTTAATGAGGAACGAAATGTCTTAACAGTAAGTTCCCAAGCTCACTCTATATGTACCCTACTGTATGCTGGGCTCAGTGTGAAGCTAAAAGAAAAGAAAAAGTTTATTATTAGATGATAGCGGTTTTTTTTTATGAGGAGTATATAGATTGTGTGTACCTCGAGTGAAAATCTAATCTACAACCTTTTGCGCTCACAGTAACACGTTTATGATTCTGCGCCGCGACTGACCTCCTAATACTAAACACATTTCCAAAATCTCTCTCAACAGAACCCAAAAAAAAAAAGAAATCGAATCCACACCCTGCGCCCTATTTAACATTGTAATAAATTAAAGCTATTTCAAAAATCCTACCTATGAAAGCAACATGTATGAAATATTGGAGGAAGGGACAACACAGCAATCTATCTTTCCGATAAATGGGTTCCGTCGTTTATTTGTAGAACGAAACGAAGATACGTATTGAAATGTACTTTATAAGTTAGTTAGGCGTGGATAATTTTTTTTCTTTAGTCTTTCAGCGAAATAATATTTTTAATTCAAAATTAAATTCTGTTCAGATTTCTAAGTAAAATAATTTTAGTTTTAGTGCTCCTTTTTTCCTAGTTTTTGTTGATTTTAAGACTATCTCAAAAAAATTAGGCCAAAAAAAGTGAGAAGAGTGACTGTGGCAAAATGCAGGAGACATAACCTTGTATGCATTTTTTTTCTCACGATGTATAAATCAGAGTTGAAACTTATTGTGAAGACATTCTATTCCCCACTTTTCACTCAAGTTTCTGAACATTACGGGCCAATGGGCAAAACTGGCGGAAAGTATGTAATAAGTTTTTCTGAGTGAGAATCGAACCCACAACCATGTTGTTTACACACAAACATTATCCTGCTCACCACGACAGCCTTAATTATTTAAAAATACATTAGAATTGAACTAGCGACCTCTCACATACCTTTAACCAAATTGGCTCGATCCAATAAAACCAGGATTTTATATAGCGCCGATTAAACTTGCACAGTATGGGCGTATCCCCCGGGGTTCTTCGAATAAAGCGTTACCTTTTACGGCTAAACGCTTGCTACGTGTACGAAGAAATGTTAAATTATAGGTAGAATGGCTCTTTAAAACTATAGTAGGATTGCTAGTATACAATTGTCATGCTTCGTTTTTTTATTGTAGCCTTATTTATATAAATTACTAAAATTCGAAAGTAAAATGACAAAACCTATTATTTTCTAATTTAATATTGTAAAAGATTTTTGGATAAAATTACGTACGTCATTCCGTTTTAAATCCTTTAGAATGAAATAGGAATTTACATATTTTTTCTTTATCAGATCTGGAAATTAAATATTTTTTCCCGGCTTTACTCTTTTCATGCATTACGGAGGAGACGCGTTTAGCGAACGCTTGTGCCCCTGCGCCACGACGGTCTCAAATTTAATTTTTATAATAAACTATGATTTTTTTTATTTATTATAGAGGCCGAGGCCGTCGTGACCCAGAGGCACCATCTCGAGTGGGGATCGAATCTGTTAATGATCAGTACAGATCTGTAACGCGACAGTTGTGGATTCGATCTCCACTCGAAAAAATGAAATACTTATTTAAATTTAAATTTCCATTTCCATTTCTTCACTCTAGTGTCAAGAGAAAGTGCACCGTTTAGTTCCACCACTCAACATGCAACGCCTCTAAAATTCGGCCAAATTTATGAAACGGAGTGTCATAACACTACGTTCCCTCTGCCTACCATGCTGTGTGCGGGAAACAGCGTGAAGTGGATTTGATTTGATTTATTATAAAGCAATTCGAAGTAGTCTTCGCTCCAAGCTAGTAATAACTCCTCGGCTAAACCATAATAGTCCAACATATTGCCCTTGTGGGAGATAACTACTGCTATAATACTGTGATTTCTCTTACAAAATAGTAAGTACAGCACGTTAATTGCCTTTAGTATCAGATTACCTAACAGTGTACTGCAACAACATTATTATATAAATAGGAATATTTAATTTTCAAAGAAAACCACGTTATATCTTGATTAAGAAAGTTATTGTTATTTTTTCTTTCGTTTTTCTTTTTAATATGAAAGCACAATAAGTGATAGAAAAGTTGTGTGTATGCAAACGAATCGAATTTCAAATTTTAATCGACAGATATATATATACGACATACAGCCAACGACCAGTCGTTGCGCAGGGGCATAGTCGTGCGACTGTAAACGCAACAGATTGCGGGTTCGATTTCCACTCGAGGAAATATTTAATATTTTTATTTCCTCACACGCAACAAAGTGGGTTTGGTGAAAAAACTATTTTACCTTCTCTAATTCCCTTAGAAATCTTAACAACTCACAGGAAAAATAGGTCAAAAAGGTCATATTAACTTACAGTTTATATATATATATATATATATATATATATATATATATATATATATATATATATATATATATATATATATATATATATAAAGAACCTGTAATTTGCAAAGTCAATTTACCATGTTATTTTATGCGTACCTTAATTAAACAGTATTAAAACAAGATACTATACTACACTACTTTTGGTTTTAATCATAAATATACACATTTTAAGTCTATTGCCTAAGCCTATTAAGTTTATTAGAAAACTGCTTGGTTATTCTACTTTGTATCTCTGGTAAATTATTTTTAATCTTTGTAATTTAATATGAGTATGAGTCAGTCATCTTATTAACCTATTTTAGAAATCACAGATTGTTTTGTAAAAGTTCTTTTAGATACTTTTATATTATATAAAGAATATTAAAATAAGAAATCTGCTTTACGCTATATCCCCCACACAGCAGGGTAGGTACAGGAAACTTAATGTTAAAACACTCCGTTTCCCACTGTCCGCCGAGTTCTGGAGGCATTGCGTGTTGAGTGGCAGAACTCAGCGCCGCGGAGAGAAAAGACATAAATAAATTATAGCAAACTTGTTCCCAGTTACATTTTACTTGACAGATGTAAAATAAGTAAACATTTTTCTAATAAATACAAAAAATTAATCAATACCCAAAACACTTAAACACAAGATGAGAAATATATGCATGCGTGAAAAATGTATTGACTCCAAAATTGGGCTGTACAACAGAAAAAAAAACAGCAAAAATAAATTACAAAATTTGACACTGTGACCAATGTTACAAAATACGCTTAAAGTACGCTCTGTTATAAAATAATAATCTCTTAAGAAAGAAAAATATAAAATAAAATACCCAGCAAGTGGGTACATAATATAATTTTTATAATTTTTCAATTAAACAAAATGGTCATTGTCTGAGAGTAGTATAATTTCATTTTAATTATTCATGCTGAGAAGCTCGCTGGCGTTTCCCTTTTGTTTTATTTGACATTTAATATTGTAAATGAGATAACATTTTTATAACACAAAATTTAAACATATGGGGTGTAAGGACTTTGCTTACTTTTTAATGTATTTTTTTTAAATAATCTCAAAGAAATCTGATAGAAATTACTAACTGTAAGAAAAAGATATATAAATAGGTTTTCTTTTTAGATAAAACACGTGTCACAATATATTCTGGTCCATGAAGTGATAGATAAATGTAAAATTGGAAGTCAATATTTTTTTTCCAGCTTCACGCTGTATTCAGCAAATAGTAGGGCAGAGGTTCCCTCTGAATCAAGTGTTAAAACACATCGTTTCTCACTTTCCACCGAATTTTCCAACTTTCTTATTATAAAAAAATAATAAGACTTAATGAGGTCACTTCTGGCGTAGGGCCTTATGGGCACGCTTATTCGTGTAACTGTGCGACAGGATGTGGGTCCATTCGAGAAAATAAAATGTTTAATATTTTTACTTCTTCGCTCTAGTTTTGAGGGTAAAACGCAATATTGAGTTCCACTTCTCAAGCTACGCATCCAAAATTCGCCGGTAAGTAGGGAGCGGAGTGCTTTAATATTTAGCTTCTCTTCGTTATATAGTTTAAAAGTACTTTGAACCCACAACTCCCTGTGAAAGAATGGTGTTAAGCCTAACATAATTTAAGCAAAAAAAAAACAATACAGCAAACGATGTTGATAATACCGTAGATTTCGTTATTCCCCATTTTGTTCGCCAAAATTGTGTAAACGACATCACTCACGAAAGTTAAAATGAACTTCTTTCGTTTATGTCAAATATTTTTACTGCAAATTGATTGTTTAGTATGCAAAGGGCGGACACAAGTTTATTCCGAGCGCGTCTTTTAAATCTTCTCTTGATTAAAAGAATAATTTTCCAATATCCTACCGAAGTTTATGAAATATTTTTGTTTGTGCATTAAGAAAATTTGGATTTACATATTTTTCTATATTTATTTGCACAACGTGAGGTATCCTACTGACAAATTTCCTTTCATTATCGTATTATTTGAATTTGTATACTTCTTATTTTTAACACGAGGCCAGTCGTGGCGCAGTGGCACGAAGTGTGTCTGTAAAACCGACTGGTTGTGGGTTCGATCCCCACTCGAGGAGATTAAATAGTTACTTAAATTTATATTTCCATTTCTTCGCTCTGGTGTCGAGGCTAAGCACGGCGTTGAGTTCTGCCACTTAACACGCAATGCCTCCAGAATTCGGCAGAAAGTGGGGAATGGAGTGTCTTAACACTAGGTTCCCTCTGCCTACCCTGCTGTGTGCGGAATACAGCGTGAAGCTGATTTTATTTTTATTTATTTTTAACATTTTTAAACTTTAATTACGCTCAGGAAAGAAAAATACTTATTTAGAAAACATATAAAACCGTTGCGAAGTACGTTGAGAACGTATGGCTTAATGGTCAGAGCGCCTGGTCGGTTTCCAGGAGGCGCGGGTTCGAGTCCTGCTACGTTCAAATTTTTGTACGTTTTCTAAATAAAGTATGTATACTGCTTTTTCTTTACGCTACAGCCACCATGTAACAGGATAAGCAGGCAGAACATAACGATATTTAATATAAAAACAACAAGGTATCGTGAAAGGCTGATTCAAAATTCTGTTACAAGAACTAACAAGGCTAAGTAATTGACTGTCAGGGTAAGTTAAGTAATTGACATTTCAATTTAAAATAGTGTATTAAAAAACTTAATACATTTTTTGTTTATAATACCACAGAATACATTTTTTATTAGTATTGGATATGTATATAAATCGAAAAAAATTAAATCAGCTTCTCGCTGTATCCCGCAAACAGCAGGGTAGGTAGACGGAACCTAGTGTTAAGACTCCGTTCCCCTCTTTCTGCCGGCGTTCCGGTATTCTGGAGGTGTTGCGTGTCAAGTGGCAGAACTCAACGCCGCGCTTAGCGTCGACACCAGAGCGAAGAAATGGAAATATAAATTTAAGTAAATATTTAATCTCCTCGAGTGGGGATCGAACCCACAACCAGTCGGTTTTATAGTCACACTTCGTGCCAATGCACCACGACTGGCCTCAATGTATACTAATCTCAGTTAGGGAATTTATCCCCTAATATTTAAAGTCTCTAAGAAAAAAGTAGAGAGTATCTTATCACTACGTTCTCTCTTCCTACCACAAAATATATGACAAACAAAAAAAAGTTAACGAAGCCCCTTTAGAGTCGTATTTATAAAGTAAAGGTGTAAATTCAAAATAAATATACACATCTCTTTTCCAGCAATAAATTAAATTGCTCCAATTACACCAAAAATTCTTCAAACAAACAGTACCTCCGGAAAATTAACATCCTGTATATAATTACATATATTATACCTTTAATTAAACTACCCCGGCCCATATATTTTTGTTCTGCCTTGATTCTTTTGTGAAATTAAATTAAGCTCAAGTGAAATGTGACCTCAATTTATATAATCTTTGTTATGATCTCATTTCTTGCTTTTTTCGGTTGGATTGTTTATTTCGACGTTCAAATAAGTGATCAATCACTCTTTATTTTCTGTCTTGTTGACTTGTGCTTATTGTTCCAAATGTATAAGTGGCAACAAAATTGGCTTTAACTTAGTAACTTTACTATATAATAAATTGATTAATAAATATATAAAGCTGCGACTGTGAACGCGACAGGTTGTGGGTGCGATTTCCACTCGAGGAAATTTCGTTGTTCAAGAAAACGAGGCCAAGCGTGACATTGCTTTTGGCCACTTATCACGCAATGGCTCCAGAACTTGGTGGAAAGTAGGGACCGGAAATGTCTTAGTGGCGACGGGGTATCTTAACACTAAATTTCGAGGTTCCCTGCGGCAGGGTATACCGTAAAGCCTAAAAAAGTTATCTACTGGAACAATATATATATTTAATAAACAAAGTAAAAAGCACTATCCTATGAAAACATATATTTTCTAGAATAAAAACCTATATCAACTTTATTAACAATGTAATGTACTTTGAACAAATTATAGTTGCTATATAAAATAAGCTTAGTAAAACTATTACTATTTCAAAAGCATTTGCGTAATTTTTATTTTATGTTACAATTATTGACATTTTACATTGTATTGCCATTTCTATTATAGTTATTGAAGAAGTTTCTTATAATACCACGCGGGGGAATGTTAATGCTTAAAGAGATTCTAAAATGGGGGAGAGTGGAGAACGGCGTTCTGTTACCGTAGCAAGCAGAAAGAAATAAATGCTAAGACTCTGCTTAACACTAGATTCTCACTGCTCAAATGCAAGAATCGTGTATAGTAAAAAATTTTCTTGGGAAAATCTTTTTAAAAAACACACTTTTTTCAAAAGATAAATCTATATATATAAAAGGACATGTACTGACTGACTGGGGTAAGACGCACGCACAGTCGTAACTGCTGATGGTAGAAATGTGAAATTTGGACAGATATTCATTTTCATAATGTGGACATCCAAATCGGCACCGATTTTGATAAAATTTAAAATTCAGACTCTTAAAAGCATTGAACACGTGTTTCATGGTTTTTTAGAATTCACCCCCTAAAGTTTCAAATAAGGGGTTGAAAGTTTTTACGGAAAAATCTTTATAAAAAAAAATTAAATTCATATTGTTAAAAATATTTCATTGAACACGTGTTTCGTGGTTTTTCAGAAGTCACCCCTAAGGGTGCAAATACGCGGGCGAAGCTGCGCGTGCCCACTAGTTTGTAATAAAATGAAATTAATAGTTTTATAAAATTGCAAAACCTTGTAGTATCGCGCAAGAAATATATTTAGTTTTGAATCTTTGTTTTGATATGCGCTACAAGCTTCTTAAATTTCATTAAATTATTATTTTCTATTTAATTAATTTATATTTTTAATACAACTGACCTTTTTAATAAAGCTTGTTTTTAAAAAAACTTTTTTATTTCTTAGTGTTCTCTTAATCTTCTCATTTCTATTATGTAAAATGCAATGGCCTTTATTTCTGATATATCATATCTTTACGAAAAATATCAATTTAATAACTACGTATGCATTTTTAAACTATTATTAGATTGTGTTCACTAAAATCATTACCAATTGCAATGTTAATAATCACTCATTGAAATAATTATTTGAAACCCATACATACTCCGTGGCTTTCATTTAGTTTGTAATCCGCCATTTTGTTGCGTCGGCCATCTTGGATTAATAACAATATTGATTATATATAGTTTTATTGTCACCAGAATTGAAGTTGTAATCCAAATTTAAGCTCAATCCGGCATTAGAAAATAAAAAACACTACAACTAACACAGCAGGTTAAATAAAAGCGTGAAATGAAAACTTGTAAAAAAAGGTTTGAAAGTTTACAGTCCAATGTGTAGAAACAATAAGTTCTTTATTTAACAGGTACAACTTTATCTAATAGCTCTAGGTGGTATATAAAATGGTTAAAGCAGTTGAGATGAGTAGGGTTGTCAAAAATAAAAAAATATATTATTACATTTTAGCTCAACAATCAGAAAATAATCATTGTAAATTGAAAATGAAAATGATTTCTTAATTCTTTTTACTTCAAAATTTTTTGAATTTAAATTTGATTTCAAATTGTTAGCGCCTACTCGTATATTATTTTTTTACTTCGGCGGAAAGTAGGAATCAGAGTATCTTAACATTACGTTCCCTTTGCCTATACTGTTGTGTGTATAATAGCGTTGGGAAAGTATACCATCATAGAACATATATACGTGGTGGTCTTCACCCAATACTTTATATAGAGGTAAATACCTATAGATTTATAAAAATAAAAAGTAAATATAAACATACCATAGAATTATATTTTCAAATAACATTTTATTTTATATATAGACAATACTTATACACTAATTTTTCTACCTGTACATTTATTAACTCCATATAGAAAATGCAAATGCTAATTTTCTCATTTATCTGTAACGGACATATAATCCTTTAATGTAAAATCATTTAGCTCTATCTTTTGTTTCATTGCAAACTCAGTTAGTAAGCTAACTCAGTTTTTGCTATGCAATAACACATTTTATTAAATATGGAAATCAAAAACTAAGAGATTTATCACTTTCTGCTTACCCCTGCTTCCGTAAAAATTATTGTCATGCATGAAAATGTATACAAAAAAAAACAAAAAAGGTAATAAAAAATATTTTTTCTTAATAGCAGCCCTAACCGTGAATAGCTGTGATGAATGAAACACACGATGTTGACAGCTCAATTGAGAAGCTCTTACAGAAAATTCAGAACTGTTGGGCTCGCTTGAAATATGACTGAAGAAATTACATAGGATCATAAAATATTTTTTTTTTATCTTTCTATCTCTATAATGGGGTGGTAAATGTTGAAGAGAATTATAGTTTTGTAGAAAGTGCAGTTACTAAGCCAAAGTTGTAAGTTGAGGTAACAAGAACATGTTAGTATATTAGATTGACCTGAGTGTAATTTTTTCTTACCTGTATATACATATTTATAATTTTTAAATGAGATGTCATCGAGAACCGTATATGGTAGAGTTTTTATGCTCAGTTGTTGTGATTTCTACGGTCACTCAAGAGGAAGTGTATAAAAATATTTTCACAATTGATAATAATTTGAGGCCAGCCATGGCTCTCTGCTATGTAGCGTAAGATAAAAAAAAATATTAAAACGATAAAAATAATTGAATATACTTCTTAACAAAAACCTCATTCTTACTTTTGTTTCGTAGTTATGGTTTGTTTATCTTGCAGTATCTTGCATATAGCAAGATTAAGGGCAAAGGGAACCTAGTGTTAAGATTCATTCCGTTCCCATTAAGACACTTCCAAACCTTCTGCGGAATTCTGGAGGCAATGCATATTGAGTGGCAAAACTCAACGCAACGCTTAGCCTCGTTAATGAATAAAAAAATATATATTTCATTTTCTCGAGTGGAAATCGAACCCACAGCCAGTCACGTTAACAGGACTTGATGATTCATTATGCTATCTCCAAGCGAGCTCAGACATCAAGTAAAAGCTAAAATCGATTTCTATATTTTATTAATCTGAGCCGAGGGAACACATATTAAAAATATAAACGTTCCCAGGAGCAAAATTCCAGCCCACGAGCAACATAAATCTTTCAAAGAAATAAACACCCACTGAAAAAAATATAGCAGTATAATATAAATACGACCGCACTTTTATAAAGCCATTCAGTTTTTAGATTAAATGTATGTATGCCTCACACGTTTTATATCCTACTATCATACTAATAGAGGCCGTAGTGGCGCTGGGGGACAAGGACGTGACTTTAAAGCGACAGTTATGGGTTCGATCCCCACTCAGGGGAATCAATTATTTATTATTTATTAATATTTACATTTCTTAGTTCTGGCACCAAGGCAAAAGCTCGGTATTGATTTCCGCCACTTAACACGCAATGCCAAGAAAAATTCGGCGGAAAGTGAGAAACAGAGTGTCTTAACACTAGGTTCCCTCTGCGTACCCTGCTGTGTGCGGGATACAGCGTAAAGCTGATTTATTATATTTTATCATACTAATATTACAAATATGTAAAAGTTTGTGAGGATGGTCGTTTGTTCTAATATTTCGCAAAAACTGCTGACCGGAAATAGAGAAACTTTACAGTAATATGGCTTTTTTGTAAAATATAACAATATCTAAGCGGGCGGAGCCGCATTTGATTGATTAAAAAAAAGGGTTTACCCACAAATTTATAGAATCTAAAGATTATAAGGATATCTCCTTTTATATATTTATATTCTTTTTATAATGTGGTATATTCAACTGAGGGAACAGTTCTAGTTCCAACTTTGGTTCAGATTTAGTCTTTTATATGAGATTTTTTTTTGTTTTTAGGTTTTTTTGTTGTTTTTTCTAAGGTTACCCTCAGGTAACTCTAAGGTCTCAACCTTGGCATGTATTTGAAGAATAATGCTTTAATGTTTTAAATAGCGTTTATTTTAATAAAAATATTAAAAGAGGCAATAACCAAATGCTTGGGCGGTATGTAAAAAAATTATAATTTTTAATCAATAGTAATTACTCTTTGTTTCTATATGTCTTCTAGATATAAGCAAAGAAATTTTACTTTTGATAAAGATTAAGTTACTCTGCAAAAAAATAACTTATAACAGTAGAGCCCCTTTTAAAACTCTAACTCTCTTGTCTAGAAATCCACGTGGCAAAATCTTATTACAATAATACGTGGTACGCCTCTCAATGAATACGGCCCGGTATTTTTACAAGGCATCGAACACATACATTCAATTTTGTATGCAATGGGTACCCCCATTCTTTTATCTTTTTGGTTATTTTTACCTATGAAATGTAAAGGAAATTTGCAGCCACTCTAAAGGTCTTCCAGTTAGGTAATTTTATTTAGGATAGCATTCAGTTGCTTTCTATTCATTCTATTCGTATTCATATTTGAAATTTTTGTATTTTTGGAGCGTGCTTAATTTGCATTTATTTTGCGTTTATTGTAGGTTCGATTCTGGGACAGGGAACAGGTGAAGTTATATTTTACAATGTTCTCATACTCTATATTGGTGTTAAAGTCAGTCGTGTTGAAGATACAGGCGTGCGATTAGAAATGCGACAAGTTGCAGATTCGATTTCCGCTCGAGGAAATGAAATATTCAATGCTACAGGGTAAAGATAGAAAAAAAAAATAAAGTGTAGAATATTGTCAACTAAACCCTTAATGCGTGTTAAGAAATAATGAATTCGGAATAATTATAATGAGCGTATAAAATTGGGATCATTAAATTGGGTTCAACAGAAATTACTGAATACTGTAGAAATTGTACAATTTAGTAAATTAAATTTATTCAATTATGATCTCGTTAAATTTTAACGTATAAATTACATGTTTACAACATTAAATAATAACACTACTAATGGTCAAAGTCAAAGTTTCCGTTTTGTTGTGTTGTTTTATAATTAATCCCGATAAATTATTAAATATATTCCATAATATTGCTACAGGTTTTGATTATTTCAAATGTAATTATGCAAAAATCTATTTTCATTCCAAACTAAAGTAGAAAACACCAACATTTCCAAAGCCTAACAAAACAGTAACACTGCCGCGCTTTGTACGGAATAGTAAGCAAACATTGGAAACTGCCTGATGTTGAGAAGTTCATCAAACATCTAAGGCATGGTAAGGAGGACCAGACAAGAACAAACACACATAAGAATACATTAGCTCCACGTCGAAAGCTCTGAATAGGTCATGTACACCACTCTTACAGTCTGAGCGCTGGTACGCGGTACAAGTTATAAGCGAATTTACTAAAATTCTAAAGTATGAAATGCCTAAATGTAATTTTTGTTTCATGTTCTATTCAGCCGTTTGAACTTAGTTTTAATATCCTCTGCTTTCTATTTTCCGTCAAAATTTAGAACCATTACATGTAAAAGGCGAACCACAAGGTTATGCCTAAATGAGTCTGTTGCTTCACGCTCTATCACGCAACGCAGCAAGAAAAGATAAGGTAATCTAGTTTTAAGAAACTCCGCTCCCTATGTTTTGCCGAATTTTAGAGACATGACGTGTAAAGTGGCGAGCTTCAACGCCTCGCTTTGCCTTGTTATTAAAAGGAGGTAATGAAAATATTATATGGTTAATTTCCTCGAGTCGAGTCAAATAAAAATATTTAATTCATACTAGATTTTAAAAATGTATTTGGCAAGTAAATAAATGAAGGAGCTAGAGGACGGTTTCCTACGGAAGCGGAAAAACGGAGCTTTTCCGTTTTTAACTAACTGGGTTGCTTCTAATGAATAGTATAAAATCGCTACAGCTTATAAATTGGCTGGTTACATTTTGATAACGATAGTAGCGAGCCTTCAGCGTTGGCGTCTAACCACCTGAGTACAGGCCGTACGGCAAACACTCCGACGCGTTTTAAGTATGTTTTTATGCTTAACTTTTCTGTGATTTTTATATGAAACGTGTTGGTAATTTTAAAATATGTAAATATGGAAATCTTTTAGTCATAATAATATAGCGTCATCATCCACAAATTTTCGTTCCGGGCTGCAAGAAAATGAGAATGTCTTCCACTTATACAAAATACCACATGACTTTAAAGGGAGGTTTTTTTTTATTTACGCTGTATCCTAGTGTTGAGTTACTCCGTTTCCTACTTAGCGTCCATTTCTGAGACATTGCATGATATCTGGTGACACTCAACGTCGCGTTTTGGCTTGTTTCCAAAGTGATAGAATGATAATAATCCATTGCCCTCAGTGGGAATTGAACCCACTACTATTAGGTTTGTGGTACCCCTGTGTCTTAACACTAGGTTCCCATTTTCTACCCTGCTATGTGTGGAATGGAATACTGGATGAAACTAGAAAAACTACTAGGTACTAGGAAAAAATCAGCTTCACACAGCAAGGCAGGCAGAGGGAACCTAGTGTTAAGATACTGTTCTTAATTTTCCCCCATTGAGTGTAGAGTGGCGAAACTTAACAGTCTTTGTTCTCGACATCAGAGCAAAGAAATGAAAATATACATTTAAATAAATATTTCATTTTCTCGAGTGGGGATCGAACCCACAACCAGTCGCGTTTTAACAATCACACCGGCCTCTGCTGGCCTCATATATAATTACACTTAGTAAACGAGGTAAGACATATCTTCGTACAAGCGAAAAAATAATACCAAAGCTCAAATTAATGGGACTTGAAAGTCCCTGAAATATGGTTTGTTACGATGCTAATGAAGCTTTTCATTTTGTTTCGTAGAATAAAATTTGAAACTAATTTTGTTTTATAGTATACAAAATAGTAGTTTTTTTTATTAATAGTAAGAATTGCGCTTTTGTTATTTCACTAATTAAATGTTTATAGCAAAGTTTATAGCAAATAATTCCATATTAATATGGAATTATTCGATTCGATGCATGATTTATATATAGACTTATAGATAACTAGTCTAGTCTTATAGACTTTGAATTTATAAATTATTTATAAATCATGCATCGAATCGAGTTTTTTTTTATTTATGTATATTTTGAACTAATGTTCCGCTTCACGCAACGCAACTCTGACTAATAGTGAAAACCGCATTAGAATCACGTAATTTAAAGAATCTAAGCGTTTTCATTTCAAGTTTGAACTTATAGCACTTTTTAAAATCAATTAATAAAATTATCTCTAAAAATATTGTTAATATTTTTAGAAAATATTATTTTTCTTTTATTTTCTATGCAGGCCTTGTACATAGACAATTAAAATAACAAAGATTTTTATCCTCATTTTGCCCCTTTTTTTATATATTGTGTATCCGACTAGATCAGATTATTAAAATATATAAAAAAAAAATATAAACATATCCCCTTGTTGAAGACTAACCCAAAACCACCACATATACATATATCTTAAAACTGTGCAATGATAGATAAAAATCGATTTATTAACTTTTTTAGAACAAATTCCCTTTTACCTTTTAAATTTTTAATTTATAAAACCACTGCACTACTGTACTGTGGGTAGTCAAAACAGTTTCTAACCTTATACGAACTCAAAGCATAACGTAATTTAAGAAGTTACTTGTACATACGATAAGCTTCTATTGTGCGCTATATAATGCTCATATGCCAAGAAATAGAGTATACTGGAAAGGCATTTTTACTGTGCAATTTTTTTTTAGTTGCACCATGTAGGATAGGCAGAGAAAATCTAGTGTCAAGACGTTCCATTCCCACTGTCATCAACATTGCGTGTAGAGTGGTGAAACTCAACACCGCGTCTTATGCGCCAGATTAATTAAATAATTTAAATATAGTGTTTGCCAGAGTAAGAATCAAACCGGCAACCATATCAGTTATAATCAACATTACCTCCGTAGCGTATAAGCAAGAAGCTGTTTAGATAGAAAAAACCGTCATCAACTTCGTAATTTAATTGTGTTTAACATTTCATACCGTAAAATATTAATATAATTTGTTTATACTAATAAAGTTTATATTTTTTTATATTAATAAAGTTTCTATTCGTTTATATTAATAAAGCTTTATGCTGCATCCTACAAGTACAAGGTCCGAGGTACAGAGGATATCGAGTACTAACACTCTTCGTTCTTCTTCTTCTTCGTTCCTATTTAGACACTCACTTTCCGCCAAGTTCTGGAAGGAATGCCTATTGAGTGGGGGAACTCAACGCCGCAATCTCTCCAGAGCGAGGAAATATTTAATATTTCATTTCCTCGACATTTTCCAGAACCTATCGTTTTTATAGTATCGGTTTTATACGCACGATTTAAAATAATATTATAGATACAACTATTCACTCATATATTCAAGAGAGATAAACCTAAAAAGAAAAAACCAACAAACATTTAAAATTCAAATCAATAAAATATAGCATATATAACAACAAACTGTGCACTTAAAACTAAATTCCTCCAGAATCCGGCGGAAAATAGGGAACAGAAGAGTATTAATAGGAACGAAGTGTTTAAACACTAAGTTCCCACCGCCTAACCTGCTAGATGCGGGATACAGCGTGAAGGTAAAGTGAAAAAAAATATAGCCGTATAGCTCCTTCCAGTGTATCATTGTCCACAACACTTTTGTGTTTAGAAACTCTGCGTCGCTCTATAGCACCTTTTAGAAAATGCGAGGCTTAGTGTTTAAAGTCGGAGTTTCTTAGCTATTCTACTCATTATACCTGAAACACATATGCAGTTGCTAATATAAAGTTTTTTCTTCGTACATGTGAATTTTGACATTTTTTTAAGGAAAAAAATATTTTTTTACTATTTAAAGCTATATAAATAGTACCTACTATAATATTCGAAGCCATCGTGTCGCAATGAAAGAAAAGTTTGACTGTAAACACGACTGTAACACGGCTGTGGATGCGTCTCTACGTCGTCATTGAGATTTACCAAAAATTAGCTTCCCGCTCACGGCAGGGTAGGCAGAGGGAACCTACGACTACTGCTCTATATGAAATATGTTTTTTATACTATTGGAATCATTTTTTGTGAAGAAAAAATATGACCAAGGGTCAGTCGGAGTCATGCATGAGTGGTTCCATACCATTATCTTTAAAAAAACCAAAAAATCACGTTTCATGTATATTAAATTCAAATATTTATTTTATTCTGTTTTTTTTATATTTTTTGTTATAGCAGCTACATATATGCATTATCTGTGGAAATTTCAACCGTTTAACTATCACGATTATTGAGATACAGACTGGTGAAAGACAGACGTCGAAGTCTTAGTAAAAATAATATTTTTTATAGCACGTATTGTTATTTAACGTTAACGTGCTTTGTCAGCCGAAAGTTCGACCCCCATCATTCTTGTTATGCGAAACTGTTTAATTCAAGCGTTGCCTACATTTTGAATTAACATCCGCTCCAAGATACCTTGTTCCTTTGGATATCGAATTAATGGACTATATTTCTGATAATTTAAGCAATTTCAATCTTTATTCCTGTGGTGTAGAGATCGATATCGTGTTAGCTTATCGTCGATGAAGTAAAAATTTTAATGCTAGACTCTTAACCGCATTGCTCAATAGAAACTACGAATTAAAAATTTTATCAAGCAACGACCTGTATACACGTTTGAATTATTTTGTATTATGAAAATAATAATTTCTTCTATCGCACAGTGTTGGATAGACAAAGATAGGCAGAAAGAGATTAGTATTAAGACAATACGATTTCCTTCTTGTCCCAATTAAAGACGTTGTCCTGTCAAGTGGGTAAATGAAATAATCCTTTCCCCGAATAGAAATCGAGTCCAAAGCCCGATCGCGTTTACAGTCAGAAATTTTCCTACTACGACTTAGAAGTCTAAAATTGAAACGATCAAAGAATGCGGTTATTTTAATATTTTAACGCCAACTGTAAGTAACGAAAAGTATAAGCTTTTAGTCGGTCGTTTTAATAAAATACAAGATTTGTTGTACACTGTAGAGATATCAAGAGCTAAGCTCACAATAAAGCAAGTACATCACCACCCCTTTATAACATTATTAATTAATAGTAATTTCATAAATTTTTTTTTGGAAGGCATATACTTTAATTAATACACATATTTTTGTTGTATAAAAAAAGTTTTGTTCAAGTGGAATTTATATAGAAGAGCTTCAAAATAATTTCCCTAAATAGGAATGAACTCATAACCATCATGCATTACGGGCAGTTAATTTTAATGGCAGTGCTACAATAGAAAAATAACGATTTTGTCCGTCGCAGATTTATGTTATTTGGTTGGTCGTGATTGAAGAGAGTGTAGGTTGAAGAGCGAAGCGAACAAGGCTAGGACAAAATCCGTTAGTAGTAGGAACTATAAATATAAAAAAATGTTACTTATTTTCAACACTTTTAACAAATTAAATATAAAAGATGTACGTTTGAATTCAGTATCCAATATTTCAAGTTGTCAAACTCTGTCAGTAGGAAAGCCGCACTTTATAACGTAATTAGCGGTAGTGGTGTTTGTTTAGGGTCTTTCCACATTTAAAAGTAGGAAAATGGGCAAAATATTCAAAAAAAATCGATGTGGCTGTGTCGTGAATACGTTTATGTAACTGGAATATTAAACAAAATTATAATTGCGGCGTTGAGTTCCGCCACTAAACACGCAATGCCTCCAGAATTCGGTGGACATTGGGGAATGGCGTGTCTTAACACTAAGTTCGTGAAGCTGATTTTATTAATTATGTGTCTACGGTAAGAAAAGTATGACATACATGGCATACAAGATATATGGAAATTTCTGGTGAAAGTCAATTCAATATCTGTATTGTAATACCTACCTACCTGTATTACTTAGCATTTCTATAATACCTGTATTACCAAGCATTTTTAGAATTTCAATATAAAATAAATTGAATTTGCCGAGTATGAAGTCGGTCAACGAGCGGTTTTGTGGGACATCAACGTTAAATCTGAATCTTGGTGATAGTTAGTATCATAACTGGTGTAGTAAGATCAGGCTCGTAATCGGATAACATTTTGGCGATGTTCTTGGAATATTTCAACAACGATAAAACAAAAAGAGTTTAATTTCTTTTAACCCAAAGTAGGAACTTGAAGTTGCATTTGCCTCTAAGCTTTCTAGATATGTTACTGCAGCTGTTTTTAATTTTTTTTTGAATGAATTTCCGACAACAATTCCCACGTCAATGTCAACTTTCTCACAATACTGCAGCTATTGATTGCGATATATTGGCGACTCCACCGCATCAATGATGATGATACCGCTACTGATGATGAAGTGTAACTTCATCATCTGTTGATCTCAGATCAGAGCCAGGCACATTCACTGGCATGGAATTTTCCATTTAAGTTTCGTTAAATGCCAAATATTTAGATCGGTTGTTCATTGTATCGGTAGAAATGCTTTTTGAATGCGCGACATTGGTTTGTGACTTAATGGCGGTAATAAATATTGTAATGGTGGTTATAAGTACTTAAAGTGGGTAACGAGTATCTTAACACTAGGTTCCCTCTGACTACCATGTTGTGTGATTTGTTGGTTCACACAACAATTCTAATCATGCCTGCAGTAGCCCTAAACTTCACTACCATGGACCGTAAAGTTGAATAACGTAGTCTCCCATTTCCGAAAGACTTTCATGAATTTTAACTTATCAATATTAAGTAACCTTAAATTTTATGTTTTTGTTATTTTTTTTTTACATATCATAATATAATCTTTATCATTTGAATTACGTATTCTCCTATAATGTAATAATAGTATAAGTATATTCTAAGAATGTATGTAATGTAAACCAATATGTACGACAGTTGGAGATTCATATAAATAAATAAATAAATAAATGAAATTCTCTTTTAGTTTTTGGCTTAGTGTTAATATCTCTATCTATATATTTCGGCAGTTTATATTTTCAAATTACCTTTGACAATGTACATTACAATTTTTAAAATGAAAAAAGTTATATTTTTTTAAATTTTATTTCAAAAAAAATTACTTCGTTTTAGGTAAAGTTAATGAACACGTAATGAACACAATTCGTTTTTAGTTAGTATTACGAAGTTATATTTTTTAAAAACCTAAATTTAGCGGTTAAAATTTTGTGTAGGCACTTCACGGGAACATTTCAACTTTTCAGCTGCCACTCAAATAAAATATTTTGTTAAATTGTGAAAAACTTTTAAATTTTTTGTAAATTAAGCTTAACATAAATTTTATAATCTAAATTAAATATCAAAAAAAAATAAGCAATGCGATGAATGAAGCTTTTTTTTTTCATTTAAACTGAGATTGTTTTAAGAGAAAAAATTAAATTTTACCATTCTCCAAATAAAATACTAAAGTATTTAGTTTAAGTAAACGAATGGTGACGATTTTAATAATTTGAAACAGGAGATTAAATTAAAAATAGTTTTTTTTTTGAAATGTCAAAAATGCTATTGATATGACGTAGCCATACTATGACATGAGTAAACAAGAACCTTATTTTTTTCACTTAACATACTAATACATTGTAACTGATGCAATTAGTTATTTTTCATTTGAGGAATTAACAATATTTTTCATTTGAGGCAATGGTCACGTTTTCAATTTAAACTTTGTGAGATCATGATAGTTTCATAAAGTGAAAAGTTAGCTTGCCATGTTTACTTCAAAGCATAGACTTTGAAGTATACATATTAAAATAAAAATCATAATTTTAGATTACTGCCTCTTTAGGTGGAAAAATTATATGTTTTTTTTATAGATATAATACTACCTACCTACTTAAAAAATAAAAAAGAACGTACTCAACTAGTTAATTAGTCGAGATGATGAAAAAAGGCAAAAATGACTTATTAAATAAGAGTGAGTGGTAAGAGTGGCAGGTGGAGATCTCGGTGGATTTTAGAGCATCTTTGAAGTGTTGTTGTCGATTGTGTTGAAAAAAAGCCACATAAAGAGCATGAAGACCATCCTCGTACATGAAGAGACGATGACAGTGAACGAGGCGAGTGAAGTAGATATCTGTATATCTCTACAAATGCAGATTCCGTAACGTTAAACTTTCTGTTCCCTCTGACTATCCACCTAAAAACAAAGCGTCAAGCGGAAAAAATAAATAACATACATATTTAAAAATATAGGCTCAATACAAACGTTATTTTCTCATGTTCAATTGTATCAATAAAAAATGGAAATATTAGGAAAGGTTTTTTTCAGTGCCTGGCACTGGTTGCTACCATTCATTGCAATTAATTAGGTTATGAACATCATTTTTCAGTCATGAATAGCAAGAATTATACAATATTAGCGACGTGATTAGTATTTCTTTTTGCTAACCACATATTTTGTGATAGATAAAATCAAGTCCCTAATAATTTATATCTGTAACATACATCGCAGGGTAGGCAGAGAGAGCATAGTGTTAAGACACTTCCTTTCCTGATTTTCCGTCGAATTCTGGAGGCATTGTGTGTTGAGTGGAGGAACTCAACGCCGCACTTTGCCTTGACTCTAGAGTGTCTTAACAATAGGTTCCTTATGCCTACCCGGGATACAGCGTGAAGCTGATTTGATTGCCTAGTGGGGAGTGAACCTACTACCAGTCGCTTTTACAGTATTTTGTGCCCCTGTACCACGACTGGCTTCACTTAAATTATATATTTATAATATTTTGTTATGCTGCATTGATTTACTTTCAAAAATTCCCCAGTTTTCTTTTGTTTCAGTTTTGCATGAAAGAAAAAATACATTAAATATATTAAAATTTACATTTCATGTTGAAAGCAACAATATCCATACAAATCTTTACAAACCAATCTGGCAAATGACGAAATATTCAAAAATAAAATTCAAAAGTTTCTATTGTGAAGTCTACGTTACTAGTAATTTAAGTACACTTTATTATACAAATAGATTTAAAGGAAATAAAAGAAAAGAAAGAATTAAAAGGAATACTTCATCAAGGCACATAAGGCAGTCTTCCAGACATCCTGTGGGTATGGAATTTATATCACAATATAGAGTGGGTGGTGTAAAAATCAACAGTAGGGTAAGCAGAGGGAACCTAGTTTTAAGAAACTCCGTTCCCATCTTTCTGCCGAATTCTGGAGGCATTGCGTGTTGAGTGGCAGAACTCAAATTCGCGCTTGTCCTCGACACCAGAGCGAAGAAATGGAAATATAAAATTAAGTATATATTTCATTACCTCGAGTGGGGATCAAATCCACAACCTGTAGGTTTACAGTCACTCTTTGTGCCCCTGCGCTACAACTGGCGTCTTACCTTTTTCAAAGTTCAGACTTTATCTCTTAGCGGAGTAGCCAAAGAGAACGAAGCGTCAAATGTTATATTATACAAATATATGACTAATTATCTAAAGCAAGATTTGAACCAACAACCATTGCAAGCAAATACCATACAAATCCATACAGCAATCCAATTATTTGTATCCAAAACTTGAAAAATATTCAAGAGGCAAATTCAAAAGTGCCTACAGTAGAATCGACATCACTAAACTCCACGACATAGTTCCAATATTATTCACTTGCAACATAATCCGATTCTATGAAGCTTAGACTCGTAGCAATAAAAAAAATTGTATTTCCTCCTCCATGGCAGTAATGGGCAAAGTTGTATTAAGTTTTGACTTCGCCATACCGAATTTATAAGAAGTGAACTTTGTTTTTATTAGTTTTTCAGTACTCGTGCAATAGCGCTCGGCGAAATGAATATTGGAAAAATGCTGTACAACGTTTATGGGGTAATTGGATGGGATAATATGACCTTTTTGTGTCACTATGGTTCTGTTACAGTTGGAGTAAAGATTGCTGTGTCTTAACTCTCCGTTCCACTTCTACCCGTCTAAAGACTAGTGATTTTTGTATAATTCGACAATTGTTTTTTTTTTAACATATTTTTTTATATTGCCAACGTAGCAATATTTACAAAAAATAATTTTGAATGAGAAGCAATGAACGTGAAAACGTAACTTAAGTGATCAGAATTGGCGTTTAGACAATCAGCAAGAGTTGGAACCTCAGTACATCTCTTACTTAGGATCAATATTGTCCAGAAAACTGTCGTGGTGCATATGTTAGGTTAAAAATGAAAATAATATATTATTTTATTTTCTCGATCTGCTAGCAGAACTGCGATTGAGTTAGATTGGGTGGAACATAGGGAACAGAGTGTTTTGACACTAGATTCTTTCTAATTATTCTTCTTATTCTATATGAAAAAAAAAAGAAAAAATCAGATATTTTATTCAAGTCGTCAAATCTGTTTCTAAACTGTGCGATTTCTCACGTTTTTCCTACAGGCCGGGGTTTCTCTCGCTTGTTAACCTGTCAAGCACATCTTAAGTCATAATTTACGTGTTAGTTATGAATGCAAAGCCATTTTTTTCGAATGACCTACATTTATTTTTATGCTTAGATTTTTTAGATTTGGTTTTTTTTTTTATTTTTCTCATCTGCATTTTACAGATAGTGATTAAAGCGAGTGAATTATTTATGCCTGAGGGCAGTCGTGGTGCAGGGGAATAAGTGTGCGACTGTAATTGTGACCGGTTGTGGGTTCAACTCCCACTCCAGAAATTGAAATATTTGATACTCTGCTTTTCTTGCTCTGGATAGTTTTATATACAGTTTCACGCTTTATCTCGCATATAGGAGAATTAACAGAAAGATCTTCAAAACACTCTATTCTCCATTATCCAACCAAATAGAAACGTTGCATTTTGAGTAGCGCAACTTAACGCTACGTTTTAAATTACATTAACGGTGTAAAAGGAAATTTCCGAATGTTATTTTAACTCATTGGTATACTAAAGTCAAGTCAAGACATTAAATAAGCAAGACAGCTAAAGAAAATATGATATAAAATATAGTTTACTTACTATATGTATATATATATTCAGCATACAATTAACAGCTCTAAAAATAAAATGTATAAAAATATTATGGTTAAAAATGTCGTTTGAGTGTGAAAAAACATTTTTTAAATGTTTTTATGATATTGTCAATATTTTACCATTTTTACGCGGCAGTTTAATATGTTTTTTTAGAAACATATTTTTTTACATTTTCGATATAATTTTTAATAAATATAGAGGCTTGACTGCTACGACTGGTTGTGGGTTCGATCCCCACTCGAGGATCCTCCACTAAATTTATAATCCATTTTTACTTCGCTCTGGTGTCGAAGGAAAGCGTGGCGTTGAGCTCTGCCACTCAACACGCAATGCCTCCAGAATTCGGCAGAAAGTAGTTCACAAAATATTATTAAACGATTACCACTTGTTGGGTTAATGAATTATGTAATATTTTCACTACACTACTTTTTTGGGTATCGTAATATACTGAACGACTGAGGCCAGTCGTAGCGCAGCGGCACGAAGTGTGACTGTAAAACTGACTGGTTGTGGGTTCGATCCCCACTCCAACAGATGAAATATTTACTTAAATTTATATTTCCATTTCTTCGCTCTGGTGTCGAGGCTAAGCGCGGCGTTGAGTTCTGCCACTCAACACGCAATGCCTCCAGAATTCGGCAGAAAGTGGGGAACAGAGTGTCTAAAAAAAAAACACTAGGTTCCCTCTGCCTACCCTGCTGTGTGCGGGATACAGCGTGAAGCTGATTTATTTATTTATTTATTTAATATTTTCATTTCTTTGCTCTGATATAAGTCAAAGCGTAGCGTTGAGTTCTACCACTCGAAACGCAACGCCACGAAAATTCTACGAAAAGGGGGTATTTAATGATAGGTTCCCCGTGCCTACCCTGCTATACGCGGGATACAGTGTAAAATTAAAAAAGCATAGATTTCGTAACATTGTGCCTTTTGGAACAAGAAATGTTCTATAAATGACTACAGCTTGCAGACAACATATATTGAGCTGAAAACTTATACAACTCTTGGTTATTGTGGGACGAGTACAGAATTACTTTTCTTCGAAACTTTTATATAAAGACCACAATGTGTTATAAATTTAAATAGAGTCTGTGTGTACACAAGATGTATGTGGGTATGGGTTCGTTTCTCACATAGGTACACATTTAGATTTTAAAATTTTCCTAGAGGCCGTCGTAGCGCTGCGTAGCGGCTACTAAACTGTATACGCGGCATTTGTCGGTTCGATTCCCATTCGAGGGAATGTTTCATTTTAATATCCTCGCTCTGTAATAAAATAAAGCATAGCAGTGAGTTCCACCAATCTACACGCAGTGCCTCGAAAATTGGGCGATGTGTTGAGAACGGAATTAGGTTATTAGGCTATTTATACTAAATGATCTACTTACCGAGAAAGATTATGATATATTACACAACACGTTAATTTTCTCTATGTAAATCCATTGTTTTTTACCACTGTTACTTTAGGCACTCAAAACTTTTAATTATTTCTATTTGACCATTTGAGTGAAGTGTGAAACCCAGATCTAGTAAATTCAGGTATTTGTCTGTTCTTGAACCAACGCTATAACGTTACCCCATTTCTTCGTAATCATGTAAAATACACGTAAAAACTAATAATATATTGAAAGGAACGCATTCTTATCCTAATCGTATACCTACCCTTTTCAAACCTGTCACGTATAACATAATGGGTGACACAAGACATTTAAATTGGTAAAACTACTTTCTTGGGTATCGTAATATACTGAACGACTGAGGCCAGTCGTAGCGCAGCGGCACGAAGTGTGACTGTAAAACTGACTGGTTGTGGGTTCGATCCCCACTCGAAGAGATGAAATATTTACTTAAATTTATATTTTTATTTCTTCGCTCTGGTGTCAAGGCTAAGCGCGGTGTTGAGTTCTGCCACTCAACACGCCACTCAACAATGCCTCCAGAAATCGGCAGAAAGTGGGGAACGGAGTGTCTTAACACTAGGTTCCCTAGGGATACAGCGTGAAGCTGTAATATACTGAAATTGTGATTAAATTTTAGTTTTTCACTAGGTATTTTGCATCATCATCATCAAGTCAGTAATGTCATCAGAGGGTGACTACGAGAATCCGATTTATGATTATTATAAGACAATATTTGAAACACATAATGCGTATCTATAAAATTTAAGGTTTCTCTCAATTTCCATGAGAATATATTATGAAATCCGAACTTGGTAGTAATAAGACCAATGGGAAAGTACGTCCTTTCCAATAAAAAAATATTTTTAAAATCGGTCCACAAATTACAGAGAAATCGACGGATAAAAAAAGTTGAATAAAATCTTAAGCATTAGTCTAGTTCAATCAGACAAAACAAGATATTGAGTTACATCTCTGAACATGAGAAACAGAGAAAAAGAGTGGTCAATGTCTTGTTGTTCGAGTTTGTTTAAATTATTTTTAATAAAATCTTATCAACACATTTTTTATCATTAGGAATGGAGTGTATTAACTCTAAGTACCCTCTGCTTAACCTGCTGTGTGCAGGGAAGCTGATTGATTTTTTTTATTTATTTATTTTTTATTAAAATTTATGCCTTTTTCTATGAACATTCTTTAATATATCCCCTAAAATATCATTGTCACATTGCTCTAGAACCAATAGATTATACTCAAAAACGGAGGACCGCGATCAATAGCTTAGTTCTGGTCAACGTTTGTTGCAGATTTCATTTGCATAGCTTTGTTATTATGCATTGAATTTGTTTCTAATTTTGACTGCAATTTTGGTTAAGTTACAATCAAATTTTGTTACATTTAAATTAATTAATAATCGTATATTTGTTTTATTTATTTCTATTTGTTATTTGTAGCTCCGTCCTCCATCGTACCGTAGCTGTTTCCCTTTTTTTTGTTTTAGACTGTAATTCGCATAGAGGTATGCAGGTTAGGCCGAGGGTACCTGGAAACCTAATGTAAATCACTCTATTGTCATTAAGACATTTCCGTTACCTTCTTTCCACCCAATTCTGTATTATATGAGTTTATGTTAAAAGAATAGGAAAAATAAAGCTATATTTATTGTTTTGAAATATAAAATAATTTAGTGGGTGGGTTTAAATTTATACATATATTTATTTAGCGTCATTCTGTATCCTGCAGCATAGCCAGAAGAAACCAGAAAGAGAAAAATGGTGCTAAGATACCTTACGCACTATCCAGTTTTATGAATGCGTCTTTTTTTACCAGATCAAGGAAATGAAAAAAAGTCACTAAACGAGTGGAAATCAAACTCACAACCTATCATGCCACAATCACCTCAGATATGAAATAGTTATATACTAATTACACTACTACACTATTCGTTACCAGACCGGGAAAATGAAAATATTAAAAATTAAATATTTTATGTTTATTTCTTTGAAGGAAAATCGACCCCACAACCTGTTACTTTTATAGGCACACGCTTGTGCCACTGCACCTGGACTGTTTCAGAAATATGATCGAAATATTTATTTATTTCAATACAATTTTTGTACGTTCAAATCTCTATAATAAAATCGAATCGCAATCGACCAAAGTCGCGACTATCCTCCTATCCTGTTTAACAATCAATAATTGCTTTAAAATAAAATTTCTAAACTCTTATTGGAAAATACCTAGAAATGAGATACGGTACATACAAAGAAGTTTTCAAATACAGCGCCTCGACCTATAATGAGGCACTACGAGCGCTGCATACGAGTCCGTCCTTACAGCAACTATTTAAATTATAAGCTGATGCGTTTTTATTAAATTCTTTTAACTCTATTACATATATGCAGTTATTAGCAAGTAAGTGAGTTATATATAATTTATATTTCCATTTCTTCGCTCTCGTGTCCAGGCAAAGCGCGGTGTTGAGTTCCGCCATTAAATAATAAACACGTAATGTCTCCAACTCCAAAATTCGAAGGAAAGTGGGGAACATAGTGTCTTAACACTAGGTTCCCTCAGCGTACCCTGCTGAGTGCGGTATATATTGTGAAGCTAATTTAATTTGATTGTTAACGACAGTTAAAGTGATAGGTATGGGTTCGATTTTCATTTGTGAAAATAAAATATTTATAGTATTTATTGGGTATTATTCGATAAAGTACGAACTACTTCTAGTTAAATATAAAAACAATACTTTTATAAGATAGACAGAGCAGATTTATTTTCTTATATTTTTATTTCCCATAAATATTGCCATTCTCTTCCTTTTTTCTCATTTTCAGGGCTCCGTAACCAAAGGGTTAAACGGGACCCTTTACTAAGACTCCGTTGCCGGGTTCTGGATGTCTGTTTGTCTATTCGTCTATCACCAGGCCGTTTCTCATTAACCATGATAGGTAAATAGTTTTAAATTTCCGATTATATTTTTTTGCTTACAACAACTTTAGAAAAACTTAGAACTAAAACTTAGACTTTAGAAAATAAAATTAAGGAGGCTCCCATACTACAGACGCGATTTTTTATAGATAATTGTATGAAACTCTTCGTTCGTGAATCTGACTCCCAATTGGCAGGTTTTACGATAGGGGAACACACTCTGCCTAAACAAATTTGAAATTATTATTTTTTTTGAATAAATAAATACTTCAATCATATTTCTAGAACAACAATTAACACCGAAGTGTTAACATGCAAGTTTTTACGCATATACCTGATAGTACCTGACGTATAGGTATAGGTACTGTCTAATGCAAGTATTTATTTATTTATTAATTTACTTTTTTAAAGATATTAAAAGAATTATATGTACATTACTTTATTTATGAAACGTTAGCACAGCTGCGCGGTGGTACCAAAGCCGCAAAATGTGGATATTACAGCTTAGCTGATCGAATTCTCAATAAAGAGATACACAAAATGTTAGGTACTAACGTGGACGTCACGATGAGAATAAAGAAGAACGTGCTCAGCTGGATTGGGCACGTCAAACGAATGAGTGATGAAAGAATGGCAAAAAAGACTTATGATATGAGTGGCAAAAGAGGTAGAAGAAGACCTCGGTTGGCCTTCGAAAACACAGTACCAATGATACTACAGGAAGGTCAAGTAAAAAGCATAAGAACTCCCCGGAGGGCAGGTACGAGTATGCAGAGGTTGATGACATGTGGGCGAGGCGAAAAAAGTATGTAGAGACCGTAGCGTTTCGCGCTCCGTTCTCTCTGACTTCCCCGCTAGAGATGGCTTTTTATCTTTTATAAAATGTTAAAACCTTATAATACTTATTAAGGGTTAGCAGGTTTACAATCTAAACTGACGACTAACTTCATTGAATTGAATTGAATTGAAAAGCCTTTTATTCCCAAATAAGATACAATATTTAAACAACTCTATTGCATGCTATAATAGATCTCTTAAGTGGGTGTGCCTTTTGGCATAGGCCTCCTCCAACAACTTCCACTGTTGCCTGTCCTGCGTCACCCGTCTCCATCGTGGGCCAGCAGTCTTTTTGAGGTCTTCTTCCCATCTCATGCATTGTCTTCCACGATTCCTTTTTCCATCTCTTGGGTACCAGTCCGTTATTGACTTGCTCCATTTTCCAGATTTGTCCCTCATCATGTGACCAGTCCATCTCCATTTTTGTTTGTCAATTTGTTCAAGGATGTCGGTTAATTTGGTTTTCATCCTGAGGTCGGTGTTTCTGGTTCTGTCTTGACGTTTGGATCCGGTCATGCTGCGTTCCATCGCTCTTTGACATGTTGCAAGCTTCTCCCTGAGAGATTTTGTCATTGCCCAAGTTTCACACCCATAAGTTAGACATGGAAGGATACAAGTGTTGAATGTCTTCCTTTTCAGTGCCATGCCCAGGTCCCGTGACTTCATAATTTCCTTTAATGACCAGTATCTTTTCCATCCGTTGGCAATTCTTATATTTATTTCTTTTGCTAATTGGTCCTTTGGGGAGATAAGCTGGCCTAGGTAGGTATATTCGTCTACATATTCTAGGGTTTCTTGGTTCACTCTTATGTCTATTTTTGTGGAGTTGGTCATTAGTTTGGTTTTTGGTGTAGTTCATTGTCAGACCTACTTTCTTGCTTTCTTCGTTAAGGCTTTCTAACATTTTTTCCAGGGTTTCTGGCTTCTCGTCAAACAGCACGAGATCGTCAGCAAATCTAAGATGAGTTAGATTAGAACCATCAATGTTTAGGCCGAAGTCTTCCCAGTTTAGATTTCGGAAGATATTTTCTAGCACCGCAGAGAAGAGTTTTGGGGACAAAGGATCTCCTTGTCTGACTCCTCTTTCTATGAAAAATTCTTTCCCCAATGTTTCCAACCGAATTCTGGCTCGACTATTGCCATAGATGTTCTTAATTATGTTAATGTAGATTGTTGGTATTCCCTGCTTTTCTAATGTATCCCATATGTATTTGTGGTTCAGACTGTCAAAAGCTTTGGTGTAGTCTACAAAAGCGATATATACCCTTTTATTATACTCATTGTATTTTTGCAGTATTTGTTTAACCGTGTGTATATGGTCGATAGTCGAGAAGCCTCTCCTGAAGCCGGCTTGCTCTACTGGCTGCTGTTCATCCAGCGTCTGGCTCATTCTATCCAAGATGATCTTTGCAAGTATTTTGTATACATTTGACATGAGGCTTATTGGCCTATAGTTTTCAATGTTTTCTTTATCACCTTTTTTATGTATTAGAATAATGTGAGATTTTGTCCATTGAGTAGGGATGTCGCCGCTTAGCAGAATATTGTTAAACATGTTTGTTAAGATAGGAGTTAGTTCTTTTAATGATCCTTTCATCAGTTCATTTGTGATCTTGTCTGGCCCTGGTGATTTCCCCATTTTCTGGCTTTTAACCGCTTTTTCAACTTCACATGGTAAGATTTCGGGTACGGCTTCTACTATTGAATCAGGAGCCATGTGAGAGTGACTAGTATGATTATCCTTATTAGTTTCTTGTTTTACATAGAGCTGGGTATAAAAATTGGTGGCTAGTTCATTTATGTTTTTCCGCTTAGTGACTGTCTTTTCTTGTGACTAACTTCATATATTTCATTAAATTCTTTATATAGACTTCTGAGTTCACGTTTACTTAAAATTTAGTCACGTTCAGCAACTTTCTGGGAAACTAAAACTGAAGCCTACTCTTGTACCATTAAGCAACTTCCAGACGGCGAAAGTGCCTAGTACTTTCAGCTTTTCAAATGTTGTTTTTTCTTTGCATAAAAAGTTCTATACATGTTTTGTACTTTAAAAACATCTCATTTAGGCACTTTTCTTGGAAAGTTTTTATGTCGTCTAAAATTATGTTGTATGACTTTCATTGATTAGTAATTACGTATACCTATTGTTAGGTAGTATATAAGGAATACAGCGAGAAGCTAAAAACAATTTATAGTAAGTATTTCACAGCAAAATTAAAAACAATGAAGTAAAACAAACGGCTTTAACTAGTTCTGTCGACTACTATCCAATATTTAAGAACATAAAATTCTTGGATATTTTAAAAGACTTTGCGAGGAATCAGAAGATATAAAATTATTACGTGCTAAAATCTCGGATTTTTACTCCACAGTACAGTTTTCTACGGGCACTAAATTCTTGATTTTCTTTAGTTCTTAATACATTATTCTAGTTATTTCAAATTAAACATAAAAATTTTAACAAAAACATATATATAGAGCATTCGGGTTTGAATCCCATTTTTGAGAACACAAAACAAAATTTAAATATGTCTTTGGAATTGATTATCAAAGCTTGATATACATTATTTATAACACAATATCAATAAATAAAAAAAAACTGAAAAACGCAAAGGCAAGACCCTATAGACCCTTGGTTTCCTATTCATCTGTTTATATGTATAAACACTTAAGGTTCCCTCAAAAATAAAAAAAAATATATATTACTGTGTACACACAGTAGAGTAGGCAGAGGGAATCTAATATTAAGACATCCCGTTCCCCACTTTCCGCCGAATTCTGAAAGCATTGCGTGTAGAGTTGCGGAACTTAATACCGCGCTTTGCCTCGACACTAAAGCGAAAAAATGAAAGTATAAATTTAAATAAATATTTTATTTCCTCGAGTGGGGATCAAACCCACAACCACTCGTTTACAGTCACACTTTGTGTCTCTACGCCACGGCTGGCCTCGAAATTGCATTAGTTTTAGATTGTAATCCTTATAAAGTGAATTACTTTTTGAACTTTTTTACCATTACATTTGGTTGGACAAATAAACCAATATGCAATAACGCATAAAATATCTTAAAATGAAAACCAATTTCGTATAGAAAATTAAATTTTTAAAATATTCTTTGATCACGAAAATAATAATTGTGACCAAACATCCCGGAACGAGCCAGGCTTCACATCGCAACGGGGTCTATTAAGAAAACAAAAGCGTCAGTTCTTATTTTACGCGAAAATTTCAGACGGAAATGCGCTCCTTATTGGACAGTGTACGTATAAGCCGCAAAAATGAAAAAAGTGCACTCTGCGTTAAAGTTTTCAAATCTTGCCGCGACACGACATATAATGAGGTGCTACGGAAGCTGGAGACGTGTCCTTGCTGTGGTAACTTCCAAGTGAAAGAAACGAAGCGTTTTTCTTAAGATACTTGTAGTAAATAATATATTTTTTTGTATAAAAAACCTTATTTTTGGCTTTTGTAGGTTTGATTTTTTTAGATAAATTTTGATTAGTATCAAAATTGTTGTTTTTTATAAACCAGAAATATAATTTTTAAACGCCTGATGATTCGAACGTTCGATCGAGTGTCTTAACACTAGGTTACAACTAACCTCTGCCTACCCTGCTGTGTGCGGGATACAGCGTGAAGTTGAAAAAAAATTAAGAACTATGTGTTAAGTTCAAAGATGTTATAAAAATATTATCTTTAAGTACATATCACCTATAAAATTTTAAAATAGATCTCTCTCTCGTGCTCTGCGTTTGAGTAAACAATATATAAACTTTATTTAATAATGTGCTACATATTGCAAAAATTGCGTTAAAAAATATTTCTTGAAAAGGTAACATTAAGCCTACGAGTATGTCCATCACCTAAATAAATAAAAACTGAACTATAGTAATAAGCAAACAAATTAAAAACATGCTTTCCATGCATGTAAAATACACAGTTCGCTTCCATGAAAAATGTAATTTTTTGTATGTACTTGTATGGGAAAATGAAACAATTCTCCGCCGAAATTGCTTTTATGGTTTCATATTTTATTTTAACTAGTTTTTTTTTTACTATTTTAACGAATACGCTTTTTTTTAATTGATGAAATTGTATATACATACATAATTACAATATATTTAATGCATAAGCGTGCGACTGTAAATAAGACAGGTTGTGGGTTCGATTCTCACTCGAGTGGGACTAAGTATAGCGCAGCGTTGATCCGCTACTCAATACGCATTGCCTCCAGACTTCGGCGGAAAGTGGGGAACGGAAGTGTCTAAATGGGCATGATGTGCCTTAACACTAGGCTGCCAGGTTCCCTCTGCCTATGCTATTGCTATATAAGGCATACAACGTGAAGCTAGAAAAAAAAAACGATAATATAGAGAAAAACAACTTTGGCTAACCCAAAGTTGTTCTTAACTGGTTGGGTTGAACCAGTCTGAATTACGTAAAAAAATTAAATTACAACGATAGTTCGTTTAATCAGGATTTTTTACATAAGTAAGAAATATTAAAATGAAATTATAACATATTCTATAACTATTTATACAATACTATATTTTTTGTCATTAACTATGTATTATAAAAAAAGATATTCCTATGCCTAACACACAGTATCTCAAATGTAGACGGAAAGTGGTGAACGGAGAGTTCTGACACTACTCTGCTAAGTATATATTACAACATGTAGTTAAAAAATATATATCGGTATATATATTAAATAATATACGTTTAATAAATTAACTCCTTTTCACAATATTGCTAGGAAATATCTATTCCTGCTTTAATTAGTACTGACTAACTTGTGTAATTAATAGGCATTTGTGGTTTAAGCTTACTGGATTTGAAATTAACCATTAGAGAATATTATAACATGATAGCAAAAAAGGCGCTTTTAAAGGATAGCAGATTCAATTTCCAGTCCAGTCAAATATATAAAAACTCTCACAATATATGTAAATGTTTGACAATTGTTCTCCTGTTGAAGAAATTAATTATTTTCACTTCCTGTCAAGTTCAAGTCCAAGTCGGATTCGCAAACGAAGGGTTCCGTACTATATATAAAAACGAGCAAAAAATAGATCATCTGTGAACATTTTTAATGTCCAACTATCGTCACGGTTCATAAGATATAGCATGTTAACATACAGACAGACAGATGGACGGTAAGACAACGGAGTCTTAGTAATAGCGTTTTACTGGAATCATATTTCTAAGACTCCGCTGTCCGCTTCCGAGATACGGAACCCTAAAAACACGGCGTTGAATACCGTCACTCAACACGTAACTTTTCCAATTAAATGGACACTCCGTTCTCAGCTTTCTGTTCCTTGCTACTCTACACTAGCTACTCTTTACCTACAGTACATCTATAAATATTTACAATACACAGTCAATATCAATTTAAATTATTTTCACTAAAATAGAAGAATGGAGAAAACTGCCACATTTTTCGCTTACTAATTAAAAAAAACATAGGAAATAGAAAGCTAAACAAGTTAATATTCATCATATTTTCGCTCTGGTCTAGCTTTTGTACCGCTAAAAATACCAGACGGCGCAAGTGCACTACGATCTATTCAACGCTTTTGGCGTTATTTTTCCTTTGCATAAAAATACTATGCAAATTTCACATACACTTCTTATTAAACTGTGTTTCACTAAGCGAACTCGAAAAGTTCTTTTGTATTCTATATAAGAATTTGTTTTTAATATTTATAGTTATTTTGTACTGTTTATGAAGTAAGAGGCCAGTCGTGGCGCAGTGGCACGAAGTGTGACTAAAATCGACTGGTTGTGAGTTCGATCCCTACTCGAGGAGATGAAATATTTATTTACATTTATATTTTCATTTCTTCGCTCTGGTGTTGAGGCAAAGCGCGGCGTTGAGTTCCAGCTTCACTCTGTATCCCGCACTCAGCATGGTAGAGGGAACCTAGTGTTAAGACAGTCCGTTCCCCACTTTCCAGCTTTGCGTGTTTAGTGACGAAACTCAGCTCAGCTTTGATTTAATAAAGTATTTTGAAGTATTTTGAAGCTAATTCACACTGTTATCCGCATATTACAGAGTGAACATAGTGTTGAAACACTCCATCCTCCACCTGCCTTATTTGTAAACATTGCGTGGCGAGACTTATTTACCAGAACGAGGAAATAAATAAATTAAATATAATCATTCCCTCGAGTAGGGGTCGAACCCACAATCTGCGCGTTTGCAATCAGGCGCTGTCCCACTGCTCAACGACGGCCTTCACATTCGGAAATACGTACGTATATATTAAATATCTCCTACATTTGAACTCACACTTCATTTGCAGAATGTTATCCACTCCGCCATAACTATAAAAGCAATTTAAACTGTATTATATTATTTAGCACCGTAAAATCCGAGTCCAAGGAGACTCCCGCCGCAATAGAGCAAATATCTTATTCAAAAGATTTAAAGAACCAACAGATTCAAACATTCAACTTTATGATCGTTACAGACAAAAACTGAGCATTTTCAATCTAAAAAAATCTATATAAAAAGAATTTACCCGCAAATAAAAACAAAGTAAGTAAAACGTTCTAAAGTTTTGAAAAGGAAACGAGCAAAAAATATGGAAGAAAAATAAAATATTCTAGCATCTGTTTTTGAACTGTAAAATATGTGGATATTTGTATTCATTCAATATGTTCGTGTCGTATTAAATTTGTTTCAAAATGTGTTCTAACATGAAATTTATCTTTATTTTTTAAACTTACCGAGATATGACTATGTTTATGTGACCGTCTGACTAGAAGCACGATAAACGTGGATTCGATTTCCTTTCGGTACAATAAATTATTGTAGTTTTTGTCCGGCATTAAGTTCAGCCAAAACGAGCTTCCCGAGTATTTGTGCATGTGGATCGCTCACTTTTCGCTCACATCGCTCACTTTTCGCTTATCGCTCACAGTTTGCTCGCTGGGCGTAACATCAGTATCACTTTTGACGGTTTTTGCGAATACATGCCCGAAACCGTCACTCAACATGCAACGCCTCGAAAAATTCAAAAGTCGGGGAATGGAGAGTTCAAACACTAGGTTCCCTCTCCCTACCCTGCTATGTGCGGGATACAGCATGAAACTGACAATCATATATCAGCCAGGAGCAAATGATTGACTGATTATTTATTTAAATAACAGAAAGACGACTAGTAATTAAATTTATAGTGGAATTTGAACGTTCAGTTCAATTTAAATATTTTATATATAATTAATTAATTAATGAATACCTTTTTTTCTGCCAATATTCATTTAACGGTAAAAAGCTGTGGTTATTTCATACAGATAGGTATTTGAAACAACCACAAATTTTAAATAATCTTTTTTTTTATTTATTTTCTTTTCTAGCGCTAACACTCTCATATAAAACTTTTAAATATAAAATAAAAAAATAAATTAAATTAGCTTCACGCTATATCCCGCACACAGCAGGGTAGGCAGAGGGAACCTAGTGTTAAGACACTCCGTTCCCCACTTTCTGCCGAATTTTGGAGGCATTGCGTGTTGAGTGGCAGAGCTCAACGCCGTACTTTTGCCTCGACACCAGAGCGAAGAAATGAAAATATAAATTTCAGTAAATATTTCATCTCCTCGAGTGGGGATCGAACCCACAACCAGTCGGTTTTACAGTCGCACTTCGTGCCGCTGCGCTACGACTGGCCTCACTTTTAAATATCTTATATAAAAATTTAATAACCGTAATTGTGGAAGCCGTCGCAGCGCATAGGCACAAGTGTGTGACTGTAAACAGTTCGATGCCCACTCAGGAGTATGAAATATAGTATTTAAAATACTTTCATTTCTTCGCTCTGGTAACCAGAACAAGCGGGGCATTAAGTTCTGCCACTTAACACACAGTACGTGGAGTATTCAGCGAAAAATCGGCAACGAAAGTGTCTTAACACTAGGCTGTCAAGTTTCCCCTACCTACCCTGTTCTGCGCAATAGTTAAAAAAATCATTTAATCATAGCTATCCAATCATCAATAAAACCTTTATAAAAACATTTGCCGTTGGGAAATACAGATTATGCATATTTATGCGATTTCTTATTTTTGCCTTCTTATCGTTATATCGACAAAATAAAATATTTTAAAAGGTTTTAGGTCCTGTTTGTTACGTAACACATTTTTTAATCTAAGTCTAAAATAAATTTAAAACGATTTCTAAGTACGAAAATAAGACGATAAAATTTGACGTATAAAATATTAAAAAAAGAATAGAGTCTAGAATCTAAGAATAGCTCTTTAGAGCTATATAACTGATATTTGATTCTATTCTTTTAACAAAAAAAACTAAATTAAATCGTTTCATACGTTTTGGAGCTACGACGCCACATACTGATAAACACATAAACAGACACGCCACGCTTATGAAATAATGTAAAATGAATTTTATTAAAAACCCCTTTGTTTTCACCGTTCACTCAAATAAAAATATATTTTTTTTAAATATTCAACACTTTGGAGTTTCATTTAAATAATCAAGTTATTTCATCTAATTTACAATCGCTCTTCACAAATTAGAAGTAGACGTATCACGTTCAGATGAATCCATCTCCCGAGACATTGATATATGGCTCTAACAAAACTCTGTAATTAAAAATCTAGAAAATTATTTCGATACCCTTGTGTATGGCCACACGCATGCGACCATAAACGTGACGATGAGGGGTTCGATTCCCAGTCGGGGGAATGAAATATTTCATATTTTCATTTTCTCGTTCTGGTGACGATAAAAAATCTGGTGCTTAATTCCGCCTCTCATCACGCAATGCCGTAAGAATTCACCTACTATGTGCAGGATAGAGCTTGAATCTAATAAAATATATTACATAGCCTTCCGTCTTAATACCTTTAGTTAAAAATAAAATTATGATCAGGTAAGGAGTGCGGAAAGCGGAGAACGAAGACACTACGAGATTTGTAGAGCTCTAAAAAGAAACAGAAACAACTTCACGGCTTTAAATGAAAATTAAATACTGAAATTTCTATCCCTCGTAAAAGCAATAAGCAAGCTAGACTTCACAAACAAAACAAACTTTATAATCAGGCCTCGAGCCAAAACAAGTTATGAGAAGACCTAGAACTAATTCAATATTTTAAATAATGTCTCAAGATTTCACCTCACGTTTTAACATGATCTCAAAGCAACGTTTGCTTTTTATTTCTAGTTCAAACTAGGTTATATCGTATAGAGGAATTCTTTTGAGCCCTGTCACATATACGATCTGATATTATGATTAACTTACGTTTGCTACTTTAGTATGTTTTTACTTTTCCATATTTTTTATCTAAATATTAGAGTCATTTTATTTGATTAGTCGCCCGAAGGTTTTTTGCGTAGGCATGTTTAGGAGGTAAAATGGAATATTTCTTTTTTTCCATTCTCTTAGGAATTTCGAGAAATTCTCTTTTACAACCAAATTCAACTTTCTAGGACAATTAACATTCTCCTTAAGGACATTACATGCACAGCTCTGAGACCAAATAATTTTTGAAAAAGTCCAATATAAAAGTAGTGTAAATATTTCTTGTATTCTTGTATTGTAAATAATAAATTATTCCTATAATCGTCGTATTTTGATATATACTTTTCTCAATTCTGCTCTCAGATCTGATAGATTTCGGAATTATTTTCTCTATATTATTTCACGTACACTGCTCTGTTTAAGTATTACATATATCAATAGTAAGTTCATAGAAATTACTATTGATATATGTATTACACCTAAAAAAATGGGTTTCACAACTTATTATGCTAAATTAAAGCCCTACTAACTCTAAGAAACTACAGGACTATACAAATCTTTCAGCTTCACGTCGTAACCTGCATGTAGGAGAATAGGCAAAGGGAGACAAATATTAAAACACTCCGCTCGCTCCCATTGTGTTTTGAATGGTGGAACTCAATACCGGCGAAGGAATTAAAATATTTCAATACCGGCGAAGGAATTAAAATATATAATAAGTCATTTCCTTGACTAGGAATCGAATACACAAGCTGTCGTGCTTCTCGTTTTTGTACTCCTGCGCCACGACTGACCTCAGTGTATCAGTAAATTCTATAAGTAAAAATAAAATGAAATACATATGAAAATAACGACCTTGAAATTAAAAGTAAAATTTTCAATGTTTGTTAACAAAGAAATTTTTGACCCATGTGATTTGATTTGGACAGCATAAATTGCGTTGGTTTCTGAAGCAATGATCCGAGTTTACGATTCGTTAGTTCTGCACAAGAGGATTGTCTAGAGAATATGAAAGCCTACATTTTATTCTATTTTTTACTTTCAAAATGTATACTGATGATTAGAGTGCCTAAGAAAGAGAGTCATGTAACAAAAATGTTTTATTGTCAACTAGCTTTTGCCCGCGACTTCGTCCGCGCTTCCGTCGTTTTTCGTAAAAAAAATAGCATAAAGTCCTTTCTCACGGTTTTGATTTAACAGGCAGATTAATTAACTTTCGTATTTTAGTAGGACAATATAATATGTCAATCCACAATGCTATTGAAAAATATAAGGAACCGCAGAATATTATTATTAATAGCTGTACCCGCGACTCCGTCCGTGTAACTCCTTGTTTGTTATTAAGTTGATATATTGCTAATATTGTTTAGATCAAAATATAGTTTAAAATACTTCAGCGCAAAGCTTCCGGGTAAACTATGTTAAGAGTTGACCCGTCCGGCACGTGAACGTAAAGGTTCCTAGAACTGCTAACCACCGCAACAACTGCAACCCGGGAAAGAGCGACGTATAATTGACCATGCGAGAAACAACTGACACTGAGATCTACTCCAGCAACACAAAAAGTCTGCCCTTGAGCCTTATTTATCGTCATTGCATAACACACTGATACTGGGAATTGCGTTCTTTTAAATTGAAATGGAAAATTATTTGGTATTATGGGAATTCTGGGGATAAAGACGGTTTCTCCTGCTCCGCAACCTGTTAAAATTTGAGCCTCCAATACATTTTGTTGCAACTGGGTTACTTTTAGCCGAGTTCCATTGCAAAGTTGAGGTGGTCTTAAATTTCGGAGCAGAATTATCGGAATGCCAATTTTTAAACAAATTAAATGAGAAGGAAGTCCGGGCATATTTAAATAATTTAAAAATTCTATCGGGTAATTAGTGGCTTCTTGTTCATCGACCATTCTATTTATTGAACTATAAACTTTGCTTTCCCCCTGTATATTAGACAGTATTTTATTATTAATCTCAGATGCCTGGTCATTGCGAGGTGTCAAAATGGAAAATGGAAATGGAAAAATAAATTGGTGTAGTTGTGGATAAGTACCTTCACCAATCTTTAATAATATATCAGAAAATTCAGGATTATCCGCGTTATCTCCAGTTCTTACTCGCACGTTAATAGTCAAGTGCACCGACTGTATATCACGCCACAAATAAGAGCTTTTCAGGCAAGCCTTAACCTCATCAGCTCGGGTCCCCCGAGGTATTACCGGTAAGGTTTGTCGGAAATCACCACAAAATAAAACCGTGATACCACCCATTGGTCGATCATCTTGTCTTATATCCCTTAGAGTTCTGTCTACCGCTTCTACTCTTTTTCGATGGGCCATCGTACATTCTTGGAATACTACAGGTTGGACTTTCCGTGCGATCTAAATCAATTGGTATTTTAAACATAGTGTGAGCAGTTTTACCTCCTGGTAGCAATGTTGCAGCTATACCTGATGAAGCCACGGCAAGAGCAATTTTACGCTGATTTCGAACATAAGCTAATATTAATTTAGTCAAGAAGGTTTTCCCAGTTCCTCCAGGTGCATCTAAAAACCATATTGTTCCTAAATTATTATGCACACTCTCGCACACGCGATCATAGACTAAACGTTGTTCTGCAGTCATGATCGGGACACCGTTTTCTAATGTTACCAGCAGTTCTATTGAGCTGTAACCAATCTCTGCGGAATATTATCGTATTTCATTTCATGTATTAGTTTGGTGTTTCTATACCGATTTCTATTATTTTTTTTTTATTGAACAGGTACTAATGTTACGTTATACATGGTTTTGCTGTAGCTTTAACCATTAAGGCTGCACACGCGACAGAAGCTTAAAAAATCAAGTACCTTCTCCCGTTTTCCCAACGTGATGAAAAGTATATTATGACCTGCTCAGGAGTATGAAAAATAACTATACCAAGTTTCGTTAAAATCCGTCAAGTAGTTTTTGTTTCTATAAAGAATATACAGACAGATAGACAGACAGACAGACAGACAGACAAAAATTTTATTGATTGCATTTTTGGCATCAGAATCGATCACTTATCACCCCCTGGTAGTTATTTTGAAAATATATTTCATGTACAGAATTGACCTCTCTACAGATTTATTATAAGTATAGATTAATAACCTCCTATCTCGAAACAAATATTTTTAAAGTAAATAATTTCTTAGCTTTCCCCGATGTTTTAAACATAAAAAATCTTAATGGCACAATACCCTCACAGTGTATTGTAAAACTCACCCTCACCAATAGATACCTCAATGGTAAATTTCATCACCTTATCTAACAATGGCAAGTCTTTATTATAGAGAGGAACGAGGACGAGCTTCAACAGATGAAGAATAGCCTTCATTAGAACCAGCTGCCCGCTAGCGTCGTCAGTAGAATAACAGGCAGCTGGCACTTGTACCATATGTGAAGGGGGTTACAGACAGAATTGGCAACATCTTAAAAAGAGCTTTCATAAAAACCATATTTAAGCCTAACAAGAAAGTGAGCCAATTCTTGAGACCAGTGAAAAGTAATACTCCTTTACAGTGTGCAGGCGTATACAAACTAAATTGTGATTGTGGCTTATCATACATCGGAAAAACATAGTGAAGCATCGGTGTTAAGGTGAAGGAACATGATGGACATCTCCGATTTCAGGAATGGGCATATATGGAAGTCAACTGTGTGAGCATACTGTGATAACCCAGCCAATAATATCATATTTGATAAGCTCCAAATCCTCGCCAAGGAAAATAGATATATTCCTAGAATGATCTGTGAAGCTATTGAAATACAAAAACATCCTGATATTAACAGAGAGGACACTTTCTACCATCTGGGACCTGGGACTCATTAAAATCTTTCAATTCATAAAATCTGACTGTAACTGTGACGGTTTTAGGTTCGGTTCCCATTCGGAGGAACAAATTATTTTCATTTCTTCGCTATGGTAGCAAGTCAAAGGGTGGCGTTAAAGTGCTCCAATCCACGCTATGACTTGCAAATCGGCCAAAAAGTGGGCAACGGAGTGTTTTAACACTAGGTTCCCTCTACATAATATGGGAAATAGCTTAAACGTTATTTTTATAACATTGATATTTTTATCAGATAAAACACATATCGTCTATTTCTTTCTAAATTATTCGAAAAAATCTCCACGTAATTGCAATAAGTGATATGCATCACCCAATACGAACGTTGGCTCCATCATCTCCTCTATCTTTCAATGTTAGTCATATAAATCTGTACAGCTGTTCCATAAATTACTCTGATAAAATGAAAGACAGACAGACGAACATTTCTTATTTGTATGTAAATAACTACATGAACTTGGAAAAACACAATTACTTTAAAATCACAGATATATTGTCAATATATTGTCCCTTCAATTTTGTTTATTGATATAGACGAGTCTAGAAATTAGTAAATGGATGTAACATTTACTAATTAATTGATTTTTTCTAGTTTGTGTATGTCCCATACATACTTGACTGAATATAATCATTTCAGCTACATGTAATCTTTTATTTTTTTTATAATTTCTCTATTATTTATTTGTATTGAGGATTTATACCAAGTATAAACTAATCCAAATTATGATAAATGAGGAAAGACTCTTTTAAAAACAAAATATTCGTAATAAAACACAAAAATATTCAATAAATAATAGATTTGGTGAGCAAAAATTATACAAAAATGACAAACTTCCATTTTTATTAAAAACCAGTAAAAGATATCAGGACGATACACGAATTCCCCTAAGAGTTCTAAATCATTAGGCACGTAATGGTGGCTCCTAAATGTCAGTATATCGACATTATCTTCGATATTAGGACCGGTTTATATTAATACTTTGATATTTAACTGATGATACAAAATGGATAGAAAATAAAATTAAATTTATATTTTGTGGTTATAACAATATATAATTTTTTAGATCGTGTGACGGTAAACACGACGGCTGTATGTTCGAAATCTACTCGGGTGAGGGAATTATTTATTTTTTATTAATATTTTCATTTCCTGATAACAAGAAAAACCACGGCGATAAGTTCCGCCGCTCAAAACGTAATGCCGTAAATTCGGCGAAAAGTGGGTAACGGTTTATATGGGACTTAATGTTCTCTCTGCCTACCTTGTTATATGTCTGCGAGTTACAGCGGGAAGCAGAAAAAAACAATAATATATAATTTTTGCGATAAATATAACTTTGTTGTTTTTGTAGTTAATTTGTTATTTCAGTATAACGCCAGAGAGAGCCTAGTGTCAACTTCATTCCCGCTCTGATAAATAAAGTTCGATATTGGGTTCCGTCACGAGACTCATGTCTCAAAAATTTTGCGGCAAGGCGTGACGGAGTGTCCTCACACTGTGATAATATGCTATATCTTACAAATTTTAGATTGATTTTAGTTGCTTTTAGAGATTGTTTTAGAAATCAAGATTTGAATTCCCGACCTGGTCCAATTATTAACTAACTAGTCAGTAACGGTTTCAAATATAAAACTAATATTAAAATATCTTATTACACTAAGAGACGCAGTTTTAACCGAGGAATTGGAAACCGCTAGAAATCGCTTTAGATTGTATAAAGTCGAACCTTTTTTTATCAAAGGCTCTCAATCTCTTTGATATTTGAACGAAAGGTAAGACCGTCCCTCTATTATATAGCCGAAGAGATGGTGAATATTTTAAATACAAAAGTGTCTTTTTCTTTTTATTTTTGCATTTATAATGTATACATATATTGAACGCAGGTTTGTTTCCCGTGCAGGGTAAATTATCAAGTGGCCAGTTCCATACATATAAAGGAAGGATACTTTATATTAAAGTGAACTTAAAAATACATAAGAAAATCCTAAAAAATATTTTTTTCTATTTTTTTAGATTAGCGGTATCTTCCGTATTATAATAAGATACACACTTTTCAATATTTTTTGAGACATTAGTGTATTGAGTGGCGGAACCCAATACCGCGCTTTACCAGAGCGAGGAATTGGAAATAATTAATTCTCCGTTGCAGGAAGCCAAAACCGTTACGTTTCACATGCTACGCCGCTGTGCTACGACAGCATTAGGCCTATTTTTGATTATTCAAAATTTGTAATAAAAAATATTACATTAAAGAGGCCGGCGTGGCGCTGGGGCACAATCGTGTACATGTGAGCACTATGGCTGTGGGTTCGATTCTCACTCGGGGTAATGAATTATTATTTATTAGTATTTTCATTTTCTTCACTCTGGTATTAAGACAAAAGCTCGGCGTTAAATTCCGCTATTCAACACGCAATACCTAGAAAAATCAGCTTAACATGGGAGAACAGAGAGTCTTAACACTAGGTAAGCTCTACCTACCCTGTTACATGCGGGATACGACGTGAAGTTAAACAAAAAATACATAATAACATTTCGATTTTAAATGTTAAAGTGTGTAAGCAACGTCATTAAAGAACATCCGGCCAACTTCAGAGAGACGCAGTTAATAGGATCTCTTTCTAAGTGAAATTGAAAGTTCTTAACCAAATGATTTCAAGTATTTTTTGCGGTAGATAAAACTGTAACTGTATTAAAGATTCAAATACATTTAAGGGTTTTATTTATAGAATTTTATCGTTTAATTATATATGTACCAATATCACGCGTCACGCTGTAACCCGAATAGCAGAGTAGGCAGAGGGAACTTGGTCTTAGATGTTCCGTTCATTAACTTTTCGAGATATTTATGATTGAGGTAGTGGAACTCAACGCCGCGCTTTTTCTACCGGAATAGGAAATTATAGCCGCGTAGCATATCAAATGCTAGATAAAATTGCTACCTAACTGAAGATTTAAAGAATTATCCACTTTGTAAAAAGAGAGTCGCAAACAACGAAACTTATAATCAACGTCATTTCAATTTTCAATTTTCAAATCATTTATTGATTTGAGATACCGCTTGGATATTATCAAAAAAGCAGGGTTTCCACCCTGCCCTGCGTTTCCACCCTGAATGCAACAAAAGAAGGCGGAATATTAAATTTATATTCCGCCTTCTATTGTTGCATAATTAAAATTATTAATTATATGAAAACGGAAAACAAGTCAAATTCCCGACTCGGACACCAAAAATCACAATGCATTTACAGTCCGAAGCTGTTACACTGCACTTTCATGGAGTCTCTTTCTATAAAAAAAATATCAAATTCATTAAAATTAAATGGATTTATGTTTATAAATCTTAATCCTGCACGGCGTTGTGTTTCACCATTGAACACAAAATATCTCAAAAATGGACAATAAATGGGGAACAAAATGTCTTACGTTCCCTCTGCCTTCTCTACCATGGGAGAGAAAATATGAAGCTGCTCTCTGCTCTTGGAACCTATCAGCTTATTCACACAGAGGAATGACCAATTCAGTCAAGTAAACCAACACAAAACAAAAAGAATAACGTACGTACACGCTTCGAGATACTGCCATTTCTCACGATGAATCTTAAAAGCGATCCTATTCAATACATTTGAGCCCAGTCCAGATGTAAAAATGAATAGAATTTCAGCTTTTCGCACTTTATATTTAAGGACGATTTTTCTATGAAACGGTCAAGCTACAACTACTTGGTACTCTTGGTATAAGTGCGAAGAAATCGCAGTCCACTTTTTCAATTGTCAATTTATTTTCGCTTCTCCCAAGGAAATTCGCGTTGGATGTTGCTATTATTTATTTCACTCGTTTATTTGAAAAGTCGGGTAGTATTCTAAAGTAACTCCCTCGGGTATAGAATTAAAGGTGCTTAAGAGAAATATTGAATAGTGATAATTTTGAATATTATTTTGAATACACCACTACTTCTGTACAGTAGAGGCGACAGCTGTGGGTTCAACTCCGGTCAGAGAAATAAAATTAAATATTTTCAATTCGTTGTCCTGGCAACATACAGGCAAAGGGGCGAGTGGAGTCGGCAACTCAATGCGCAATTCCTCCAGAATTCTGCGACAAGTGGGGAATGGAAGTATCTAAACGATAATGGAATGTCTTAACACTAGATATCCTTCCTTCCTATTTCCTTCATTTCCTCAGCCTACCCTGTATATAAAAGGAAATAAAACAAAACAAAATATACCATCACTAATCGTACACCATATAAATACTTAAACAACCATTAAATCCAAACATCCAAATCGTCTTTGATTGTTGACTATACATTATAAATATTTGCAAAGAGGTTGAATGCTCCTTTTGATACGCCAGACGGAAACGGAAACAGGACATCCATTTTCTAAGTGGTAGTGGACTGACACTTCCTGTGACTAAAAGGTTTACGCAGGTTAAGTGTTTATTTTGTATACACTGATATGTCCTAGAGAAACCTAAAAAGCTTTTTTTACTGAAATACAATAATAAAGGGTCAGTATAACTATATTAAATGTAGATACATACATTTTTATCGTGACGTTACCGATTTTTTGTTGGAAAGTAGCAGCAACTCAGTCCTACTAAAATTACAAATGTGAAAATTTTTGAGGATTACTATTTGTTTGAATTTCACGGAAATATTAATGAACGCGTTTCGATGAAATTTTATAGGGATATAGCTTATATATCAAAATAATACATAGGTTAAATGTAAATAAATTTATTTTTATCTTGACACTACTACCTTTCTATTGGAAAGTAGCAACAACTCAATCCTCTACTAAAATTATAATGAGAAAATTTGTGGGGATCGCTGTTTGTTTCACTATAACGCAAAAACTACAGAATGGATTTACAGGAAACTTTACAAAAATATAAATAATATGAATGTAAAGGTTTTGTATAATTTGGCTATACTATAACAATAAATTTAGACGAAACCGCTCGTAGATCGTCAGTAGTAACCACAACTAAGAACTTTTTAAATATGTAAATATAGAATAAAGCCAGTTTTGTCGTGTTGATACGTTCTGGACCAAACACAATAGCTCACAATCGATTTCTTTTCAAAGATATGTTTATATTTTAGAATTTTTGTTGTATAAAGCGTGGCACCGAATGTGTTGGAACCCGCAATTGTAAGTGGAGAAAGACGTGAAGCATTCTTCCTGTTCCACGTCTTGGAAGATTACTAAATACACCACATCTCAATAATTTCTTGATATTAATATTTTTAACTACTCTTTTTCTACTTATTTTAACACATTATTTACTTATATTTTGTTGGCTGAATCTCATCACACTCTCACTCCATTCTCTGTTTTCTGTCGGAGACGGTTCCGAGATGTGATGTGGGTGCATGTTGATATACGGAACGTGGATAGCTGAAGTGTCTTAATAGGGAACGGAAAAACTTAACACTAGGTTCCCTCTGTCTACATACGGGTCATATACGTATCACGAAATTAGCCTGCTATGCGCAGGATACAGCACGAAACTATATATATATATATATATATATACATACATACATACATACATACATACATAAATACATACATACATACATACATATCCACAACGAGAACCCTTTTATCTGATAGCTAATTTTAATAATTAACTTTTCAAGTTGCAGCCAGATGTTCTAAAAGAACAAAATTGCGGACTACAAAATACTTGTAAATGTAAGAGCCGGTGCTTATTTAGTTGTTTCCAATTTCGACTGAACAGAAAGTGCACCAAGAATGTACTTGACCTGTTTAACGAACATTTAATATGGTACAAATTATAAGAAAAGGCGAAATTTTATTCTTCCATCTTAATAATTAATTGTAATAAAAGCTGTTTAAATTAATTAATTTAAACTGCTTGATAATTATAATAAACTTAAATAAATTAAAATTTAATATATTAGTGGGAAACGGAGCGTCTTAACACTAGGTTCCCTCTGCCTACCTTGCCATGTGCGGGATACACCGTGAAGCTGATTGTTAATAGATTAGTAAGTCTCAAAATTTTGATCGTTTTATTTATTTACACCACACAAATTTATCGGTCATCTTGAATTTAAGCAATGAAAATCAACCCAAGTGCAAGTGCAATCTTGTACGACTTGCCAGCGATACTCGAGATTAAAACATTTAAATAATAACAGCTAAATAACAACGATTAAGCTTCTTATGTTCATATATATATATATATCCCGCCCTCTGCAGGGTAGGGAACCTAGTGTTAAGACACTCCGTTTCCCACTTTCCACGGAATTTTGAAGGCATTGAATGTCGAGTGGAGGAACCTAATATTTTTATATAAATATTTCATTTCCTCGAGTGGGGGTCGAACCTATAACCAGTCGCACTTTGTGACCTTGAGCCACGACTGGCCTCTAACTTAATTCATGTAAAGATTTTGTATAAGCTGTCTACGATATGATTTTAATCGAGGGAAGCCAGTTAATACATAAACTTAGTAGTGCCATCGTGGCGTAATTGAAACTTATCTGGCTGCAAACGCAAAGATTATCGATTCGATTCCCATTCAGAGGAATGATTTTTTTTTTATTTTTTACCTTTTCCTGGTAGGCTAAGTGCAGCATCGAGTTCCACCTTTTAGAACGCAGTGTCTGCAAATTTCGCGGAAAGAAGAATACGGAATCCAGTATCACTGAGTTCTAAATGCCTACCCTTCTATATAAAAACATTTCAACACTACAGTATCCATTATTTTTCTTTTGTTCTTATTAAAAAAGCTTTGTAAGAAAATGAAACAGTCCGTTCTTATGTCCGTTACATAAAAAACGCAAATTATTTGATATACTCGAACTTGTATAATATGCTATGTTATATATAAAAATTATTTCTAAACTTGTTGGTGTTCTGCCAATTCTTGGATAAGTGACGGACAGAAGTAATATTTTAAAGAAGAACAAATGTTTGTAAGTAGCATCTCATAAACTTTTAATAAAATAAACAGTTTCGAGATTACTCGTGGCGCAAAGGCACAAGCGTTTTACTAATAGATTGTGGGTTCGATTGCCACTCTAGGAAATGAAATATTTCATATTTTCGTTTTCATGGTGCTGCAGTCAATATACAGAATGCAGCCAGAATCAGCGGAAAATGGAGAACGGAGTTCTCCATTTCTTCGTTTTTCATCTTAATAGGTTACGAAACCTCGACACGCGTTGGCTCCGGTCTTGGCATAAAATGGAAAATGTAATGAGACATTGAATCTTTTCGTGTCTGCTATATTATATATCATATAGCTTTACAATATAAAAGCTCGATAAACTAAAATAAGGACAAAATACGGCGGCGGCGTTAATCTCCACCACTCAACACACAATGCCTCCGAAATTCGGCGGAAATTTTCTTAACACTAGGTTCCTAAGTTCCCTCGGTCTACCCTTATGTGTGCGGGCTACAGCGTAAAGATAATAAAATATATATTAAAACGTATTTTATTCACCAAAAACTTCCAACACTTATTTCAAACAAGTTAAAGCAAGTTGAAATACATCTCGATATAATCATTTATATTATATCGGCACCAACTTTCATGTAATTAGGAAGAAAATTGGAAAATTATATTCGAGCCAACTGGCTGTTTGAAAGAAGTTCTTCTCTGCAAAATTTTCATATCCATCATTCAACAATTTCGAATGAGTTTGTTTCCATTGCACAGTATGACATATTTTAATTACATATTTCTTCAATCTTTTTAGTTTCACGCTGTATCCTGCGCCTAAGGAACGGAACTTTTGGAGATTAGGTTACCACCGCCTAACTTGGGCAGAGGGAACATGATTTCAAAATAGTCTGTTCCTCACTTTCCCCCAAATTGATTTTGAAATTGAAATTGAAAGACATTACGATGGAGTGGCATAACTGAACGCCACGCTTTGTCTACTTTGCTTCACTCGAGCGAGGTAATAGAAATAACTCATTCTCCCGAGTGCGAATTGTGCGCCAACAGTCAGACCTCACTGCGTCAAGTCAACCTGAGATATTATTTATAACTGAAATTTCGTATAGCTAATGAAAAATAAAGAAAAACGTCGGTAAATATTTCTGGGTACACAAATTTTGTTAAAAATTCACAGATGTATTTTTTTTATAAAGAACTACAGTAGGCATATTAAAAAATATGACTTTAATTTATTAAAATTTAATTCTATGCCTATATTATTCTATTATATTTATTAACTGTGGATTTCACAGTCTTACTCTAAAGATTTTCTTTTAATGGATCTTTAAAAATAGGCACGAACTGAGTTACTTTTCATTAAGTTAAAACTAAAGAAAAAGCAATAATACCATATACTATATTAATAAAAAACCTCTCTATAATTGTAATCAAAAACTGTCAATACTACGAATAAATTATTCTATAGAATAATATCCAAAATTGTAACAATTTAACATGAAACAACACTAGTAATACAATAAAAATGCCTCATTATTTATGAAACGCTACCTAATAATTTTTAATGTTTTGATAATTTTCAATTACCATGTGATTATTATTATTTGTTGTGTTTATATAAATTGGTCTCCCTAATTTTATTACGTAAATTATATCGTTATATTTATTAATTTTATTATTTTTTAATCATTTATATATTTTTCTAATATGTTATAATGAAACAAGTTTAAATGAATTTAATCTTGGGATGTTATTAATTAACAAAAGTTTAATTTGATATAAAATAATACATCTTTTTTTATGTAAATGCATAAAAAAGGCATCGTGGTTTAATTGAGAAGTCCCACTTTCCAGTAAGAGGTTGAACGTGTCTGCTAAGCCACAGCGCGGCCTTGGCCTCCACCATCCAACACGTAATATCAGACGAAATTATAACTTTAAAATAGAGAACTGGGAAACTAAGTTCTGTAGGTATATAAGAATGTATATCAAATAGACTGAAAATTACTGTATATAAGATTAGTAAGGTCATTAAGGTTTACCTACATTGCAACATTTCTAATAAATTCTATTAAACGTAAATATAAACCAGTTTTTTTCTCTTTTAGCTTTACGCTGTATCCCGCACATTGCAAGGCATTGTATTCCCCAATGTTCCACGCGTTGAGTGTCGGAACTCAACGCTGAACTTTGTCTAGTTACCAGAACGAAAAAATTAAAATGTATAAATATTTCATTTCCCTAAATGGGAATCGAGCACACGACCATCGCGTTTACAGTCGCACTGTACTGAATCTGAAGCTGAAGCTGAATATTTATGTTTTCCATAACCGTTTATATAATGAGGCCAGTCGTGGCGCAGTGGTACAAAGTGTGACTGTAAAACAGACTGGTTGTGGGCTCGATCCCCACTCGAGGAGATGAAATATTTACTTGAATTTATATTTTCATTTCTTCGCTCTGGTGTCGAGGCAAAGCGCGGCGTTGAGTTCTGACACTCAACACGCAATGCCTCCAAAATTCGGCAGAAAGTGGGGAACGGAGTGTCTTAACACTAGGTTCCCTCTGCCTACCCTGCTGTGTGCGGGATATAGCGTGAAGCTAATTTAATTTAATTTAAATTTATATAATGGAAACGATATGATAGATATTCATGGCAAACCTCCAACTCCAGGTGAACTCTTATTACAAAGAGCTAAAGACTGTTTTCAAAATTGAACTTAATTTATGATTTAACCTTAAGCGAATTTTAAAGTTCGTGAAAAGTTTCATTTGCTTTTACCCGGAACGCTTATTGTGGATTTGTGTCGATCATACTTAGATTGATGTTTATCTTACTTTCATACTTTTATCCATTTATTATTGATGGGTATTTTTAATAAACTTAAAAATTTAATTATACATTTATTTATTTTTTTATTTTTTTTTTTTTATTTTTTTACATATTACGAGTACTCTGGCATTGTAGGAATGTTCTAAAATAATTAATTTAATGTCTTTTTTTTATTCATGTTTATTTTTTCGCTGTATCCTGCGCATGGGAAGGTAGGCAAAGCGACAGTTGTAGGTTCGATGCCCACTGGGGGCAATCATAAACTTAATATTTTTATTTCCTCGCTCTGGTTATAGTGCAAAGCGTGACATTGAGTTCGCCAATCAACACGTAATTCCCTCTGCCTACTCCGCTATTTGCGAGTTCAGTATGAAGGTAGAAAAAGATATAATTGTTTTTTAAAATGCTATAGTGAAGTGTCTGTAAACGCGATTGTTTTGAGGGAAACACACATCCTCTTCCTCTAAATTAACCTATTTTTCTTATTGTTTCTTTATTATTTATACATTTCTTAAATAATAATCTCTCCAGAGACATTTTCAATATTTTGACTATTTTATTATTCTCTTATTTTACATGCTTAGACTATCTCTATACAACAATTATATGTAAATAAAACTAAAAACGTTACTTTATACAACAATATGTATTTAGAATTTGACTACTTTGTCATTGAAACCTAAATTTCGATCTTGAGAGACATACTGATGTCTCCGATTGCCGATCCGATGAGCCGATTACATAAACGACGGCTGTCATTAAACCAAGTTATTTATCGCTGTAGAGCCCTACTATGTGTTATTCATTCATTAATAAATAATATAAACATTTTTTTAAAACCTTTTTTTATATGAGGCCAGTCGTGGCGCAGTGGCACGAAGTGAGACTGTAAAACCGACTGGTTGTGGGTTCGATCCCCACTCGAAGAGATGAAATATTTACTTAAATTTATATTTCCATTTTCTTCGCTCTGGTGTCGAGGCTAAGCGCGGCGTTGAGTTCTGCGACTTAACCACTTTAAGTGGGGAACGGAGTGTCTTAGCACTAGGTTCCCTCTGCCTACCCTGCTGTGTGCGGGATACAGCGTGAAACTGATTTATTTATTTATTTTTTTATATTTGCAGGATCCCTCTGCCTATCCTGCAATGTGAAGCTAAAGAAAATCGTCTTACTTCATACTAAAATTTAGATAATATCACTTAAATATATGGAATGTCTAAAATAAATGACTACCTAAAAATATACATACAAACGTACATACAAACGTACATACAAACGTACATACAAACGTACATACAAACGTCTAACGGTAGCTCATTGGGCAAAATGCATGGCATGACCCAACAGGATAAATTAGATCTTTAACCCGAGCAAAGGAGCTACACGGTCGTGAGAAATTAGAAGAAATGGTTCTTAATATGGCACTTGGAAGACGGTAGTATTCTTGTAAATTCTTCATAATTTCATATCATCAATCGCCTGAACGTTCATACACTAGTCATTAGAGGTGTAGGGCTGCCAAAAATTAAAAGTTAAAAATAAAAACATATTATTTTAATTTTTTTATGATCCTAGAGAGATATTGACAACATCAGTAAGTTGTAACAAGCGCATATGATTTGTATGTAGCTTGATAAGGACGTATGGCTTAGAGGTCAGTGTTTGGACAGTAAACAAGAGACGTGGGTTCAAATACCAATACACTACGTTTACACTTTTATACTTTCTAAAAAAGTACACAAAAAAATTGTATTATTTTTTAATAATTAAATTTTATAAAACGTTTAATAAAAACGTAAGATAAATTCGAACATCATCGAAATAGCAACTTATACTATTGTGCCAGTCGAAATGCCTTGAAAATTGTTATATTTTTTTTAGTGTCTTTAAAAAGCGCGGCGTTAAGTTCCACCACAATTTTCAAGGCATTTCGACATTAGTTTCAAAGTAATTTGATTTACGAGTAAACCTGACATAATCCATTTGAACAAGATATAATACTGAGAGACCATTTACGATATTTCGTCGTAAGAAATTGGTTTAAACAAAAATCTTGAGGCTTACCATTTTAAATTAATATTATTTCAGTTTCATTTATGTATAAAAGATATTAACAATTTACTTAATAACTACATGAAAAAATATTTTTAAACAAACTAATGGACAAGCAATGTAACATAAAAAGCCTTAATTATTTGAATATATATTTTTTTCTTTTTCAATTTTTATTTTTTTGTATTCAGAGAGGATCTAGTGTTAGGACACTCCATTCCCCACTTCAAGCGATCGATTTATCGAGGCATTGCTTAGTTTTTTATTTGATTGGTGGAACTTAACGCCGCGCTTTGTCATGTTACCAAAAAAGTTCATCGTTGAAATAAAACTTACAATAAGACAAATGTTCATATAATGTATGTATATAATTATGTATACTTTATATAACTGAAGCCAATCGTCCCGCAGGGGCATAAAGTGTGACTGTAAAACCGACTGGTTGTGGGTCCGATCCCCATTTCAATGTATATTTCCATTTCTCCGCTCTGGTGTCGAGGAAAAACGCGGCGTCGACTTCTGCGACTCAACACTTAAGTGTTCAACACAAGTGGAGAACGGAATGTCTTAACACTAAGTTCCCTCTTCCTACCCTGCTATGTACGGGATTATATAGTAATCATTATATTATGTGTTTGTAATAAATCATTATTGTTTACCACAAATTAGTACGCAACATATTATTCCGTTCAAGAAATAATATAGAAACATTCTCATTTCCTTCAAATTTGCTCGTTCATTGAATATGTAGGGGAAAACAACGATAATTTATACGATGACCTACATAACACCTCTCACTTTCTATCATCAAATATCTAGGTAATGATAATGATCATTAGATAAGATATAATCGCAAATGTACGCCTTGAGTGAATGTATAAGGTAAATGTAAATGTTTATTATGCGATTGAGTGTCAGTATAGTCACTCATTTGTGCCACTGCGCCACGACGGCCTCAGTTGCTTCGGTTGTGGGTTCGATTCCCACTTGAAAGGAGTCAAATTATATTTAATAGTCTTTTCATTTCTACGCTCTGGTTCTAACAAGGCAAAAGCTAACTAGCTAGCAAATGCAAAAATTTGGCATAGAGTGGAGTGTCGTAACACTAGGTTCTCTCTGTCTACTCTGCAATTCACGTCTTAAATCTATAAAAAAAATCATGAAAGCTTCACGATCTTTTCCACGTATAACACAGGGTAGGAGAGAGAATTTGGTTTCATTACACTTCGCTCTCTATTGTGCATCATCAATAGCGTAATTAAACTCTGCGCTTTGACAAATTCAAAAGGATGAATTCTTCTCTTATTATATAAGAGAATTTTGAAAAGGTTAAATAAATATTTTTGTATTCCTCATCCCTAAGCTGACTAAACAAAATGAAAGTTTTATTTCGAGATTATTTAAACAACTAAAAAAATTATTAAGAAATAACAAGATTTTAAATTTTTTTTCGTCCGTCTCAACAGGTGTACCTATATGGAATATAGTTAGAAGCCACAAAATTGAGTCAATTATTTTTTTTAAATTTTACGCTGTATACTGCATGTGTCAGAAGGCAGAGGAAGCCCAGTGTGAAGACACTCTTCTCTCCACTTTCCTCCGAATTTTGGAGGCATTGAGTGTTAAATGGTAGAACTCAACAAGCTTGCCTCTATATCAGAGCGAAGAAATGAAGATATTTAATATTTAATTTCCTCGAGTGGGAATCGAACCAAGGCCTGTCGCATTTAGTTGAACCCCCGTGCCACGGCTGGCCTAATAAATAATACATTGTTATAACCAGATAAAGGGATAACACACAGCCCTACAAAATGGGGGTGGAGTATTCATTAAAGCTAATTTGCATCTCCTTAAGATGCGATCAGCGGTTACGTTATTGAATTAAATTACAACCTTCTGAACCGACGCATTTTATTATCTTATATTTCTTGTCGTTAATTTGAGAAATTTCTGCATATTTTTCAAAGTTTTCAAATGAATTGCTCTGTTTTGATGATAATAACATAAAGATTATAGTTGTAAAGTTGTTAAAGAAAGATTCATGGCTGTTGTCGAGCACTTAGCTTTGGACAAAATAAGTGCAGTGTGTATTGCAGATGTGACAAGTTATTATTTTTCATCAGCTTCACGCTGTATCCCGCACACAGCAGGGTAGGCAGAGGGAACCTAGTTTTAACACATTCCGTCCCCCACTTTCCGCCGAATTATGGAGGCATTGCGTGTTGCGGAACTCAACGCCGCGCTTTGCCTCGACACTTGAGGGAAGAAATGAAAATATAAATGTAAATAAACATTTCATCCAAAATGTTTTTTGTATAAAATTGCATTCTTTTTATAAAAAATGTCAATAAAAGTGACCAATACGGCACAGTGGGACAGCGTTTAAAGATATATGCGATTACATGTTCAATTTCTTAGTCTTAACACTAAGTTCTATAAAGCTGCCTCCTAAAAAATATATAAATTCAAACGTCTTAAAAATATATATTAACAATAAAAAAATCAAAGTCAATGTATTTCCCTCAAATATTTTCTTTTATTTACTACGTAAGATATATTAACACACAAAAGTATTCACTAATAACATTAATTGGAATTATACAATCTTAATTAAAAGTCCAAAAGAAAAATTATGAAAAAGGCCACACACCTAAAAACATTCACCTTTCAACATCCAAAAATAGATGGTAATTACAAAAGTTGGAAGAACAATTGAAATAACTAATTAAGGCAAAGGAAACCCAACGCTATTAAAATTCGAACCGAATTAAAGTGAAAATTTCAACGGCGTAGAAGTTTTTTTTTATAGCGGAAGTTGATGGACGCTTCGTGAAAATTATTCATTTCCTGTATTAATTGAAAAGAAACAATCACAGATTACAATTTTTATGTGGTTTGTTGAAATTAAATTGAATTTCTTTCCAGTCTATGAAAATTACCTGACAAAGATAAAAATATCTATTAAAAAATATTTTTTAATAATTTTTATATTATGATTTATATCAACTCTTATTAAGGATTCTATAAAGCATCACTGTAATTACCAAGTTGTCTTTGCTCATCCGACGCAATTCACTTGTTTATCTACGATTTTAATGCATCTCTTTTTATACACACAAAATTTTATATTAAAACTTTCAAACTAGAGAAGGCACTGTTTCGTGCAAACGCCAGAATTGCCTACTATATAAATAAAAAACACAATCCAAAGTGTTTAAAAGTTTACAAATCCAGAACGGAGTTTCTAATTTCAAAGTTGTCTCATTAACATTTCCACGTTCACGGAATTATGCCGCCGAGTCTGCGAATTAAAATACAGCTTTTTTTTTTAGTTAAAATGGATAGCAAACTTACAGATTATTAACTCTTAATTGGATAAATTTCATATTCTATATTTGAAATTCGACTCTATTTAATTTTTTTTTAAACCCTTATAAGTTAATTACTAGAAGAAATATTAGAACTCAACTAGAAATAGTTTTAATGCACGCATTGTTTTCATTTAAAAGTACAAAACATAGATAAGGCAGAAACAAAAAAAAAATATTATTTTATACACTACACGGGTAACAGTCTTTAAGGTCATAAAAAAAACTTTTATTTTTCGAAAATTATTAACGTCTGAGGAAATAATTGTAACTACATAAATGTTTTAAAAAAAATTGAATCTTGCAACTTGGATTGTAATTTAACACGAAACTATAAGAGTACTCGAGTTACCTCAAGCAGGGGGCCACCATAAATCCAGAATCAACAAACATATTTGCTCCTGTAATACTAGAAGCTTTGTCACTGGCCAAGAATCCTGCCATTTCGGCCACATCTTCCGCTTTCACCATACGCTTTAAAGGCACCTGTTTCACCAACATGCTATTTATATTCTTAGCTTCTTCTGGTGTTTTGCCAGAATTTATCATTAAATTGGTATCAACAGGTCCAGGTGATATAGAATTCACCCTAACGCCATGTTCAGCTAATTCCAAGGCAACACATTTAGTTAAGTGGGTCACAGCAGCCTTTGAAGTAGTATAAGCTACAGCACCATAAACCGTCAATATGCCCAGAACACTTGAAATATTTATTACACATCCTCTATTTTCAATGAGAGACGGCGCAGCAAAATGAGTAGCAGCAACGATAGCACGCAGATTTATACTCAAAACTTTATCGAAAACATTTAAAATACCTGGGTCCGTTATAGAGCCAATACCACCAACTCCTGCACAGTTTATTAGTACGTCAATTCTGTGAAATTCTTGAATCACAAATTCTATTGATGCTTTTATGTCGTCATCATTAGAAACATCAATAACAGTTTTCATAACCTTGTTTTTATTGAAGTTTTGACATTTTTCTGCCACTTTATAAAGGTTTTCCTTGTCTTTGTCTATTAAATATAGATTTGCAGAGAGTCCAGCAAAGTGGTACGCTATAGCTTCTCCTATTCCAGAGCCTGCACCTGTTATAATCACAACTTTATTTGAAAGACTCATTTCAGTGGGCACATAAAATATTTACGTATAGTCTTGACGATATCATTATATTATATAGAGTTATAATATAGAAATAAAATACATAGAAGCATACATTAGAAATAGTGTGACCAACTTATTTTTAATAAAGATTTTTTTTTTATTTTATTTAACTTACAAATATAATATATTATAGGATTTATAAAAAAAAACATTTCTTGTTAATTGATTTAAGTTTATTTTCTATATAAGTAGTTTTGAGCAACTTAAATATTTTAAGTATTCCTCTGAGCGGGTCTCGAACCCCGGAAATATCCCTAATGGCTGTAAGACGGCGACAAAAATGTAATGATGCAAAATTAAATGAGAATTCTTCCGCAAAATACATCATATATGTTAATCCTTATTTGGATTTCCATATAAGTTATTGCTTTACATAAATATTATTAGAACAATAGCTTAGACACGATTTTAACGTTTTTATTACTGTCACATTTTTTTAATTACAAACGTGAAACTAATACAATCGCTTTTTAATTATATCAGTAGTGGTGCATCACAAAATGTGACTGTAAAGGCAACTGGTAGCAGGTTCGATCCCCACTCGAAGAAATGAAATATTTACTTAAATTTATATTTCTGTTTCTTCGCTCTGGGGTCGAGGCAATGCGGCCTTGGGTTCTGCACTACTCGCAATGCCTGCAACACTTACTAATACTTGCACATTATAAATGTAAATGAAAATATTAAATAAATATCTAAGAGACAACGTATTCGAATCCCTTTGAACACACACAGATTTACAGATTTTAACTTTTTTCCAATGCTAACCTTACCAATAGCATTTTAAATTGTTTAAATAAATAAATAAATCAGCTTCACGCTGTATCCCACACACAGCAGGGTAGGCAGAGGGAACCTAGTGTTTTTTTAGACACTCCGTTCCCCACTTTCTGCCGAATTCTGGAGGCCTTGCGTGTTGAGTGGCAGAACTCAACGCCGCGCTTAGCCTCGACACCAGAGCGAAGAAAATGGAAATATAAATTTAAGTAAATATTTCATCTCCTCGAGTGGGGATCGAACCCACAACCAGTTGGTTTACAGTCACACTTTGTGCCGCTGCGCCACGACTGGCCTCTTGGCCTCTTAAATTGTTTAAATATATCAAAACACACACAGCTTCAAACAGACAAGTGGATAAACGGCAAATTGACTTTGTAAATTACTTTGAAACAATCTTGGACCACTTCATTCGATTTTTGTTATCCCGGTTAAAAGTTAAAAGTTCATTTTGAAGTTAAAACAGTGAAGTTTGAAACTTCGACAGCATTTCCATCAAACTCTTATCAATGAATCTTTACAATATTTACAGATGACACGAGATATCTATTACTCTTTTTTATTTATTGAAAATTTATCGTTATTTATTTATTTTTGTACAATTTTAACACTTTTATTAGATCGACTTAAAATCAGCTTCACGCTATATCCCGCACACAGCAGTGTTAAGGCAGCAAAGTTAAGACACTCTGTGTTGACCCCATTTTTCATAAAATTGCTTGGTTTAATTTTCCTAATTGTTTTAACTAACACCCCCAACTTTAGGGTAACTACCCTGAGTTTCCCTAAAGTAAAGATCCGCTTCAACTCGTCGAAGTTGGACTAAAAGTTTAAAAATACTTCCTTACAAACATGTTACTGTAAGTTGTTTAAGTGTCGATCTTACACTAAAGTTTGAAACGATTTATAAGATTTCAGATTTTAAGAGTATTAAATGGAAGTAAGCTCAAGTGGCCCCATTTGCTACTTGCAGTATAAAATGTATATATAAACTTTCAATAATATGAAAAGATTGAAAATTATTGGTTTTATACAACATCTTGTACGTACCTACATTCCGCGTTTGTACGAGTGGTAACTAAACGTAGAGCTAGATATTTTTTTTTTAGCTAACCTTTGATTTAAGGTACTTGGGGCCGTTGGCCTTAAAGTTATGAAATAAGGCCGACGGCCTCAAGTAATAAATTGAACAATATTTTTTTACATAATGTAAAAAACCAGCTATTTTTTCATCCATTCATATGGATAGAATATAGATATAAAAAGTCTGATCGTGCATTTTTTTACGAAATAAGATCATCCGAATTTTATACCTGCATAAATTATATGAAATTTGAGTGAGCGAAATCAAACTCATAACTACCTACTACGTAAGTATTTTTTTAAGACTAGTCTACTGTGTACTTAAAATCCTTGAAATTCATTTCGTTTTGTATTTGTTACATATAACTCGAAATGGAAGCGCGATGGGTTTAAACACATCTCGCTGTCTTATCTTAATTGTGCCCTCAGGACATTTAATAGAAACTTACTTACGCGAACTAATTACACGTTTTCAGTTAAGCCGATATCTGACGTTCTCGTAAGTAGTAATTAAAAGTAGCAATTAACACGCGACTTCGTCTGCAAAACCTTGCTTTTATATAATAGCCAAATTATATAAAATACACATTTACAATATCAATATTTTAGTAGGTGTGAGTCTTGCCTGAGAGCTCCAAGTCCCGTTGAGGTGGTGAGTCCCGTCGCTCAACATGCAATGCCTCCAAGTAGGTAACGAAAGTGTCTTAAAGGGAACGCAGTGTCTTAACACTAGGTTTATTTGTTCCACTTTTACTCAAACAGTACCTAATATAACTTATACATCAGAATAATACAGGCAATACTTTATGTAAAGATTCTATGTGATTTAACTATAGTTTAACAGTAAGATAAATTTGATAAAGGCGAGTTATGTACATTTCTTCATTGTACAATAAAGATTTATTGTTCCCCAAAGCAGTGATTGAACCCAGATCGTTAAGTCTGACACGTTTCGCCAAGATGACGTCAGACCTTATGTTATATATCTTATAAATATTTTCCTACTTCAAGGGCAGTTTTGTTTGGCGAAGTGGCACTTCTCTTAGATTTTCATTTTAGATAAAAATGTACTGAGTAACATTAATTTGTACCGAAATAAAGTTAAGCCGAGGGGTTAAATCCACTGAGAATACTTAACCCTATACGCTATGAATTCGTCAAAAATTATCGTTGAATGTAATTGATTTCTTAGAACCTACACTTATTATATAGAGGCCAGTCGTGGCGCAGTGGCACGAAGTGTGACTATAAAACCGACTGGTTGTGGGTTCGATCCCCACTCGAGGAGACGAAATATTTACTTAAATTTATATTTCCATTTTCTTAGTCCTGGTGTCGAGGTTAAGCGCGGCGTTGAGTTCTGCCACTCAACACGCAATGCCTCCAGAATTCGGCAGAAAGTGGGGAACGGAGTGTCTTAACACTAAGTTCCCTCTGCCTGCCCTGCTGTGTGCGGGATACAGCGTGATTTAAACTTATTATATTTTTTTTAGATACGATTGCTCTGACTATTTTATCGCACATTTAGGTACATTGGTAGAAATCGATACTGCGCTTAGTATAATTGTTGGAGAAGAAATTAATATATGTGTTTTTAAATAAGTTATTCACTCACACTACTCGCAGAATAAGTTATTCTGTGTCGAACAGGAATTATAATTTTGACATTAGATGAAATTGTTATAATTAACTACGTCAGCTAATTAAGTGAGGTACGGAGTGCCTTAACAATAGGTTCTCTTTGCCTACCCTGCTGTGTGCGGGATACAGCGTGAATCTGATTTAACTACTTAAGTATGGTATTTTATTTGAAATAATACCATAAATATAAAAAAAATCCATTATCATAAATGATGCAAAGCATTCCTGTACGTCACAGAAAATAATTTATCAGGAATAAAACAAACAGGTACTGAAACAAAATCAACTTGTTTTAGGTAAAAGATATACTTAAGATTTGTTGAAAAATAACAAAAAATTCTATGATAATTCTATAATATACAAAATAAATATTATAATACAGTTATTTTAAATTTAAATTGATAATAGTAATATATTAAAATTAATAAATAACGTTTAAGCACATACATAAGCCAAAGCGCAACAACAATTTGAGATTTGAATCACTGGTTAAGTGAAGCCTTTTACTTTTAAACTAAAACTTTTAAATTTCAACATAACATTTAACAATTCTTTCATTAAACAAAATAAATTATATCACATTACACTTATATCTAAAAAATAAAATAATTTATTAATATTATAAATTGTTTCCCCAAGTGGATACTGAATCCATAACTTTTTAGTAGGCTACATACAATGAGTCACACCAACGTTTTTTGTTATCACCGTATATAAAAAATAGGTAGCTCGAGAAAAAAAAATCTATTTTTATTTATTTTTTTTATCCTTAATAATTAATGGGATATTAAACATTAAAGTACGGCCTCTGCGGCAAAAGCCCCATCTTGCCGGTCGGCGCTTGCGAATACCTTCATAGCTCGTTTTACTCTCGCGATTTTGTTATAAATTAATTTATTTTTTATAGTAAATAAATAAAATTGGTAAAACAGCACTCTCACTCAAACGTGATACAGAGTGGGCATAAGTGGCGTGACGTCACGCAGCGACTGGGCGAAGGAGCGCAAATTTAAAACAGCAGTGAAACTTTACAATGCAACTTCGGAAATCCTGACCCGATTTTTATAAAACAAAAACTACTATAATTTGCTAGTATGTATGCATAGTAGTAACTGTTATAGTAAAATTTTGATGTGTTAGTGTGCCTCATCACTGTATTTTCATATCAAATATAAATTAACAAATAATAATTAACAAAAAATAAATTGTTAAATATAGTTTTTTTCCACTAGGGACAAAATTTAAGTGTCCTAGTGGCACAGTCTAGTGACCCAATTAGCATTTTAAAATTCGTCTAAGAATTATTTCTCTAAATTAAATATTAAAATTTCTGTTTTTTTTTACATCAATTTAAAAACGTAAAAAACGTGTGTACTTTAGGAATTTTGCAGTCTACTATTTAGTTTCAATAATCTTTTGTACATTTGAAATTTGTGTGTTGAAAAGGTTTGTTTTGGTTTTTGCTCCTGAAAAAAAAATACAAATAATTTAAATTATCTATCATATTATATGAATTTAGTTAAAATAAATAATTATGTTATTGATATTTCATTATTAAAGTGTTAGAAATATATTCCAAATAAAAAACTAAAAACTTATACCTGTATAAAAATATCTATGAGTATCAAATATACATGTAAATTTCTAATAAAATATAGCTTTATATATAATCTTGCATATAGAAAGGTAGGTAGAGAGAACCTAGAAGTAAGAAACTATGTGTTGAGTGAATTCAATAGAGATTCTAACAACATGTTTAATATAGTTGTGCATTTTTTGCAATAATTACAATAAAAGTAAAGAAAAGCAACTTACATTAGAAAAAAAATTGAATTCCAGAAGGAACAACTCAAAAAATGTGGATGCCACAATAGTAGGTCCTGTTGTTTTCTCACACACATCCAATTGAACTGCAAATTTACCATCCGGCAAAGTTGTTAATGTTTCAAAAATAGGTAGCGTAGCTTTCTTTTGACTAGATAATCTATAAAGCAGAATTTCCCCCGCTCTAGTACCTATTAATACTATGTCCACATAAAAAAATAAAGCAGTTATCGGCGGAAACTCTAAATATAAATGTTGATATTTATCAGTTTCTATTTTAAACAAATTACGTGAATAACATACAAAGTTCTTATCATTAATTGCATTGATATACTTTATTTGTCTTATCCATTCTATTGGACATCTCAATGATTGAACTGTTGTTTCTTTATTTTTATTTATATTAACAATTTTACCGCAATCAGTGAAAACATGTAGTATTCTGTCATAATATTGCATTTCTTTTATATTATAATCACAATGAATTACCAATTTTGGTGTTAAACTTTCATTTAAAAGATCACATTTGAAAATATCTCTATTATTGTGAAAATATAAGGCATCATTTGTTACAATAAAGTTGTCAGCTTTAAAGAATTCCTCTGTCCCAAACTCAGGGGTTTCAACAGTTCTTTGAATTAAAATACCAGATTTCAATTGTATTACAGTAACAAAATCATTATTAGCAATTCTCAAAATGTTTTGCTCGGGAAGCGTCACAGGAATATATTTCAATGTACTCATATCGTACAGAACCACACCTCTCGAGTCCCGTAAAGGCAATAGTCCATAGTCAATATTCAATAGATGAGATCTGTCATGAATATTAAATTTATAAAATTCTTTAACATTGATTTCATAATGTGACAAATCAGACCACAATTTCAAATTTTTATATATATGATACCAACTACAGTCATGGCCAGATTTCGTTTTGGCTAGTTTCGATGAATGCCTGAACTCTTTTTTACACATTTCGAGCCATAAATGATCTATCTCATCTATACATTCTTTCCATTGTTTACAAACTCTCCTACATCGACCTAATGAAGTGCCATCAATTTTTAGTAATATTTCAATAAATGTTTCTAGAGGAAGATCATTCAAATTTAAAGCTTCAGTCATTTTATGATTTATTATTTTATGATTTAAATCGTATGATGATTTTAATAGAAACTGAAATTATATAAAAATATATTCATTATAAAGTAAATATTATAATGAACACAAGGTATACTATTGATATAAATTTTACATACCTTTAAAGTTATTTTAGCTTTTAGCTCATTGGTTATATATTTATATACTTTTTCATCAAAATATTATCAACATTATTTTAATTTTTTTTATAAATACAAAACTCGTGATTTTGACATTTCGCTCCTTCGCGGTTACGAAAGTAATGTTGGCTAAATTGATTTCAGTTTGAGAAACTACTGAACGAAAATTGAAATTTATGCATGTTGTAATTTACAAAATTCTTTTAAAAATATTTAGATAGTGTTTATTACTATTAACTAAGAAGGATTTTTTAAAATGTATAATGGTTTTGAATTTTAAAGTGCACTTTAAATAACGTAGTTATATGTTTCGATTCCCCCTCGAGGAAATGAAATATTTAATATTATCATTTTCTTTTTCCTCCCATTGGTAACGAAACAAAGCGCAGCGCAGCGAGTTCCGCAACTCAACACGTAATGATATCCAGAGTTAGGTGAAAAGTGGGGACGGAATTGAACGGAATGGTAATAGTGTATTAACACTAGGTTCCCAAATGGGAATCTGTTTGCATAGCCTGTACGGGCACAGTGTGAAGTTAATTAAATTAATAAAATAAAACAAAAGTAAACCAACAAATTATTTATTACAATATACCCATATACAATTAACAAATGTGTGCAGTACGAGCGATATGTCTTGGCTGCCTTGATGTTACACTTTTTAAACTTTTGCACATTATTCACTCGGTAAGAAAATAATCAAAAGTTTAATTAATTTTAAACTACAGATAACTCCAGGGCGGTCACGACTGGTCGATCGTACTAAAAGGTCAATAGGAACACATATAAAACACTGACCAAAATGTATATTGCTAAAGCAATAATAGTCTAAAGTTAATTGATATAGCTTTATAAATTATAATCAATAGATTTAAAAAAAATACAAAACCGAAATATTTTACCCCAAAAATCGTGAGTACGATATAAAATAATCATAAAAAAGATGTCATATTAATATCACGTTAAGTTTTATATCAGTGCAAGCTTGGTCTACGAATTAAAAAGAAAATAATAATTTATATATATTTTTTTTATGGAAAAGGACAAGGCAAACCAGCGTTCGGGTCACCTGATGGTAAGTGATTACCGCAACCCACGGCTCCGTGCAACACCAGAGGAGCTACAGGTTTTGAAATAAAAAAAATACATATAGAAAAGTAACAAAATTAGTGATATGAAGAATGATAAGGTAATCATAGGACCTTAAGAATAGTTTAGCAAATTTATTAATAATAATCGTCTTATACTATTTTAATTAACTGTCAAAATTTACATAAATTTATTTAGGAAAAACTGATATTACATGTTACTTATATTTTTCAGTGTGGATGTGTAAGTTAGAAACATACACTGTAAATACAATTTAAACCTAAACTTTTTATAAAATATACCAATTTTATACAAAAAAATGCCAAATTATAAAATGTTTTTTTTTATAAAAACAGTAATAAAATTAAAAAATAATAAAAATGTATAATATTATTTTTAAATATATAATCAATTAAAAAGTTCATAAAAATCTTGCACTGACAATCTTTTTGAAAAATAACCCAAACAATATATAAAAAAACCCAAATACACTAAATGCAAACAAATTATAGGAATGATAGACAAATATTTTATTTACACCAACAATCATATATTTTTTTACTTATCATAATATAAATACTATTAACACCCATTAATTATATTTAATTAAACTAAAAACAATGTTAATAATTATTTAAATAAAATGTCATTGATAACTTTTTAAATTAAAGGAAAAACAAAAAGACTAGAGTCGAGGCCTATTCGTTGAATAAGGATTATGTAGGTTATTTTATTGAATTAATTGGTATGCCGGCGAGGCACAATAAACACCAGACACCTTATAGACGACTAAAATAATAAATAAATTATACTTCTAATTAAAAAGTATAGGTTGTGTTCACTTAATTTATTTAAAATAATTAATATATATTTTAAATTAAACAATGTTTATTGAATGTCAAGTTCAGAGTATCTTATACAAAAATGGTACAGTGCGGTCGACGAGTCGTGGCCCCCCTAAAGTAAGATTCTCGGAACTTTTGGCCATTTTTCACTGTGAAAAATTCTAAAATAACATCTGCGTAGCCGTCTATTAATAACTTCCAGGGCTTTCACTACTCATCAACCATATTGTATTGTAATAAAACAGGTTCAGTACCATAGCATCAATTAAAATACGTGATATATATATGACTGGATGATTGTAATGCAGTTTTCTGTGCAACTACATAAATATTGGCCTCTAACATTACTGTAAACGTGACGAATATAGGAGGCATTGGAGGATTGGATTGTGGATTTTTCTGCTCTAGTGACAAAGCGCGGTGTTGGGTTCCATCATTGACATACACAATGTCTCAGATTTGGTTGGATAACGGAGATTGATGTGTCTTGACATAGGTCTCCTGTAAGTACTCTGGTATATATGAGATAAAGTATGAATATAAAAAAAAAAATCATAATTTATAATATGTACACGTGATACGTTACCACGTGTACCTAACACGTGATGATTTATAAAGATTGATCGCGTAATGGTTCTGTTTAATGTATCATTCATCTTTATATAGACAACTACAACAACTGTACAACATATTAATTTGATCAATCGACAAACATATTGTATGGATTTTATATAAAAAAGTTTGTCTCTTAAAAATGTTAAAAATATGTTCTGATTATTATTTTTATTATTATTACATATAAAACTTATATGACAAAAATTATATGTTCATAAAGTTGTATGTGTATAATATATTTAAGGTATTTAAATGGTGGCTTTTAAGACAACTACCTACAACATCACTATTACATATTTTGGTCAAACGACAGATATACATTATGGTATTATTATTCCTATATGTTATATTATCTATGACAAATTAGATAAGATTAAAGTAATAGTAAAATTTAAAAAGTTTTTCTGTAAATGTTTGTGCGTACGTTATTTAAATACTTCATTTCAATGATGACTTATGTTTAAGTTACTAAAATAAGTTAACGAAATGTCAAAATAAAATAATTACTTCTTACAAAAAATCTCATTTCACCAGGTTTATTTATAATACTAAACCTTTTAACATTTAAGTAAAAAAAAAACACAAAGAAGAGATTAATGTCACATTATACAATATGAGAAAGTTGATCGATCATATTAATAAATATGTACAAAAATTATTTCTAAATTCATTTTTAATAAATAATAATATCAATTATTAGCAAAGTAAAATAAATCAAATCACTCGTCACTAAATAAATGCTTCACTATAAACTTGAATAATCAAAAAATGCTTACAAAATGAAAAGTATAATAAAAATGATTTACTATCCTTACATACGTACATATTAAATTATTGCGAAAGTGACATCTATCTTAAAAACAATATAGTATGGCAACACTCTTGGAACTTGAAAAAGTGATGATTTTTTAATATACCAATATTAAGGTTTAATCTTCTATGTCTATAACGAAATATACTCCAGAAAATTATATAGGAAATTAGTCAACTTATTAGAATTTCATACCAAAAAATAATTGATTGGAATTCGCAAACACACACATATTGAGTGTATGAGTTACTATAACAAAATGATCATTCAGGGAAATAAAGCTTAAATTCGTAATTATGTCTTTTTTTATAATATTTCATTTCATAATGGAAGTATAATTAATGTTTTAAATTTTTTTTAAAGCAAATCATAATTTTTGAAAAGCACACGCAATACCCAACCAAAAAATACAACACAAAGTGTTTTACACCAAACTCAATATTAACAACAAAAAAAAACATATTTACATAAAAATATTTGAACCCGTAACTACCCTTAATATAAAACTTATCACCTATTTCTGAGTAAAGTAGACACGACTAGCATAGTGAAGGTACCAATGAGGTATAAAGTTGCCGGTATTGAAGCTAACAGCTTATATCTCTCTTCTGTAAATAAAGAAAATTGTTTGTTTTATAATAGATGTATGTATAGTGCGGCCGATGTGTCGTGACAACCCTAAAGCCGAGCCGTTTAAAGTTTCACGCAATGTACACGTGGTGTGAATTCTACGCAAGTTCCTACAGTTACCTTTAGGGGGGTCACGCCTCGTCGACCGTACTGTATATTAGTATTGCCACGTAAAAAATAAAATGCGTTTAAGTAACTCGGAGATTTTAATTAAAAATAAGAAAAAAATTGAATGCAATTATAGATATTGATAATTAAATATTTTTCCGAATTTTGTAATATGTAGTCAAATTCGACTATACTTATTTATAAAAATGTAGACGTAACAAGCAAAAAACAGCAAAACTTGTTAGATAAATTAGCGTGGACAGTTAGAAGTGGAAACAAAATGGTTAAAACAAAGCTCCTTTTCCCAAAAAGGTTTACTTCAAAATAATATTAAATCACTTATCTTTATACGATATTTCACGATGTTTCACGTAGAATCTTATAATCGAATTGAAACACGTTATTGAGAAAAAGAACCAGTAAATTATATAAAAAAATCATGCTCATATAAAAAAACATTAAATGTTTAAATAGATGAAAAAGTTATATTTTGTTTTTGTAAATATAAAAGTTTAAAAGAATAGATGTTTGTTCCACTTTCACGCGAAAACTACTGAACGGATTGAGATGAAACTTTTCAGTATTATATCTTATACATCACACATGAGCTACGATTTATTCAAAGATATTATATTATTTATGAAAATATAACAATAAATTAAGCGGATGAAGCGACAATCGGGTCGCTAGTGTTATAATAAAATGTTCTATGTTTTGAATAACTTATGTAAACTTTTCTTTTATATTCAATTTCTATCACTTATAAATTATGTTACTATTATTATGCATAGATTTAATATATAAAATTATCGCTTAAATAAAAAAAAAACTATTATTAATATTATGCATTATAGGTTTATATTTTTATTTTTTATAGTTTATATATTTTTAATATTAAAAAAGTTAAATAAAATAATTTATACGTTTAAACAAGGGTTACATAGGTATAAAAAAACATGCATTAACAGATAAAATAATAAAATTAAAGACCTTTAGTAGGTAAAATAATACTTTTATTTGAGACCAAAGCCTACTAAGTCGTTGCGCCGTTACAAATTTACAATTAAGTTAAATATGGCTGCCAGTGCATGGATAGTCTATTTTAGTAATACTATTCCTTTTTTTTTAATAACGAAACCAAATATTTTTTTTTTTTACTCTAAAAGTAATTTCCATTTTTAAAAAATAAGACTGAAACCATCGCACTAACAGCCTAATACAACAATATAAAAAAGGAAATTACGTTAACGTATCTCTAACTTGGCATATATTTTTAAATAAGGCGGGTATATTCTCCACTGGCAATCTCTTTTTATAACCCACTATAGGCTCTATTTTTGGTTCAACCACGATCGGGTTGTCATCGCTATCGAAAATAATTTCCGGATCATTTTCTATTATTTCCTCTATAGTCTCCCAGTCGGTTTGTATTTTTCTCTTATGGCAACATTGACACATACCATAATCACATTCTTTTTTATTTTCATAATACTCTATATCATCTAATATTGTGTGTTCGTCTTTTTGCGTTTGTAATGGAACGAATATTGAGAACTTTCGTGCTGAATAGTGTATTAATTCCTGTATATAATCATCGACGCCATCATCTGTCACAGGTTTGTCTATGGCTAGGTCTATATTTTTATCTATGCCTGAATTTTTCCTACTTTGGGGCGGGGATTGAATTTCGTTTAAAATGCTATTTTTTCTTTTAGCCTGACCTGTCATTGTGATGGATTTTTTTGTGGTCGCCCAGCCGAGGGAGCGTTGCACCGCCATCTTCCATTTTGTGTATCTCGCATCACGATCTGGTGACAATTTCTTTCTTAATTATATGATAAAAAGCAGTTTTAAAGTGAATGACATTATTTATTTAAAACAAATGTTACTTTATATTTATTAATTATAAAAATATCAAGATAACTCATAGAATAGTTTATTTAACTATAATACTGTTGATATAACTATAGTGAATATAAAAAGCAAAAACTATCCATTTTTTTCGCATGTTTTCTTACACATTTTCTATTTCTTGTGTATAAAATAGTACCTATTTATCCGACTATATAAGAAGAAGGTTATCACTTTTTAATGATCAAGCTGAAAAATATACATAAAAAAAATACAATTTCGTAAAATGAAAACAAAATAAAAATAAAAGTTATTATTAAAATTCGGAACGGGATACTTATACTGGGATACGGCGTGAAGCTAAAATAGACTATTCCTACCATCATCAGTAGTGGTGGGCAGGAAGGTATCAGTGGACGTGGCGCGATGTCTCCACCTGTCCATGCTCCATACGTTTACGGCTGAACCCGCGACCACCGCCACACCGAGCGCTGACATATCCCATGAGTGGGCTCGTACTGAAAATTTTTAGGAAAAACTTATATAGGTATATAATTTTTATATGTGCGTTTATCACTCTACTAAAACTAAAAAACTGAACTGATTTAGATAAAATTTTGGGTGTTGAAAGGGCAGGGACGATTTTTAAGACAATTCATTTTCCGCATTCCACTCAATTGGAGACAAATAAGAATTTAAAACAATAAACACATTCAATCAGAACAGTGCAGCAGTGGAGGTCGTTTTTTTAAGAAAAAAAGTATAAAAACAATATCCAAATATAGTGTTAAAAAATAAATAAAAGTTGTGTTTTTAATTAATTTCCTAATACTCACACATTTACCATTTGTTTAATACTACTTATTTATGACAAAAAAAGTACATAAAAATGTGTACATCTAACAATTATTCTATAAGTTTGTGTGAATAGATGGATGTTTGTTCCACTTTGACGCAAAAACTACTAAAAAGATTTAGATGAAAGTTTACATTGACACAGCTTACACATTAAAATAACACACAGACTACATTTGTGTAATAATTTTGTACAATTTTGCTGTAATAATAAAAAAAAGTTTAAGCGGGCGAAGCCGCGGGTGTGTCACTAGTAAGTATATAAAAATATTAATAGCAATAATACTCACAAACAGGTATTCCAATTAAATCAGCTTGCAATTGCATTAAAAGGTCGTTAGATGTCATTTTTCCATCCACATGTAATTTAGATAGCGGCATACCACAATCCTTATTCATTGCTTCTAGAATATCTCTGTAAATTAAATGTATATTAATAATTTACTTTTATTTAAATCTCAAAATTGGTATCAGTTTTTATACTACCTATAAAGATAAAAAGTATGTTTGGTTTAATAGGCTAATCTCAGGAACTACTGGTTCGAATTGAAAAAATGTTTATGTATTGAATATATATAATAGTCCTATTTATCGAGGAAGACTATGAGCTAAATTTCATTACGACGAACAAAAGCAAAGTTATAATATTTTTTTAAAAAACTAAGAACTGTGTTTTCGTCGGTTGAAATACCAAAACCTAACAAATAAAATATAACAAAATCTTTTTTGAAAACCGCATCAAGGTCGGTTTAGTCAAACGCAATATAATTTTTTGAGTCTGTTAATTAAAATTGTTATATAAAATTAGAGCTTCAGCGTTTCTTACAGCATTTGCCACAAATATTACGCACAACTATACGGTACCTATACGGACCAGTCGTGGCGCAGCAGCACGAAGTGTGACTGTAAATCGACCGGTTGTGGGTTCGATCCCCACTCGAGGAGATGAAATATTTACTTAATTTTATATTTCCATTTTTTCGCTCTGGTGTCGAGGCTAAGCGTGGCGTTGAGTTCTGCAACTCAACACGCAATGCCTTCAGAATTCGGCAGAAGGTGGGGAACAGAGTATCTTAATACTAGGTTCCCTCTGCCTACCCTGCTGTGTGCGGGATACAGCGTGAAGCTGATTTAATTTTTTTTAACTATACAGTAATTATAGCTCATACATCAAAAACGCACATAGGCCTTACTTTATGTAAATATTTTGTATAATTTGGTCATAATACACTAATCACTTAAAAAGGCCGGGGCAGTGTTTGTGTCGCTAGTATTATATAATATTTTATGAACTCACCTGGTTTGGAAACAAACAGCCTCTAAAGCAGCTCGAATTATATGGTTCTTGGTTGTGAATGCAGTTAGACCACAAATTATACTGAAATGAAAAAAATATATATAATAATATTAAAATAGACAAGAGACATACCTACTGTTCAAGCATCGCCGAATTTTCGAGATCTATTGAGTGACGGAACTTAAGGTCGCACACAGACAGTGTGCCTCGTTACCAGAACGAGGAAACCAAAATAGATCATTTTGACCCAAGAGTAACAATTGAACCCACAACTCTTCTGCTGATTGATCTTAAAATATTCCTACAAAGATGCAAGATGCAACATAAGATTTACGGTTCAATATCCGCTCAAGAGAAAGAAAAGATAAAATAATAAAAAAAACCGTTATGCAGGGCGCGATGTTAAGTCCTACCGCTTAATTTTGCACAGCCACCTACAGTTAACATCAGAGAGGCCACGACTCGTCGACAGTACTGTACCTAAAGGTTAAAAATAAAAAAACCTACCCCCGAGCGTCCTTCCTCCAGTACGGCGCATACAGCCCGTTCAGCGCCGGCACGAAGTACACGTCGCCGGTGGAGAACACCTGCCCCGCTATGTGCTCCGTGTCCCGGGACACGTCGCTGATGAGGTTTAGATTGTCCCGGAGGAACTTCATCGCGCCACCGGCTACTGCTATTGATCCTGGAAGATACGACTAGTGGTAATTTTTTTTCGCTCGCAGTAAATAAAAAAAACTAAAGTTGTTATCTTGAGAGTTTTCCGACTTCTAATCACCACTTCAGGTTCCTTAGAAATATAGAATCACCTTCCAAAGCGTAAACGGGGGGCGCGTCCCCCATCTTGTAGGCCACGGTGGTGAGCAGGCCGTGCGTGGACTGCACGCGGCGCTGCCCCGTGTTGTAGAGCAGGAAGCACCCGCTGCGGTACGTGTTCTTGGCCTGGCCGGCTTGGAGGCAGTTCTGGCCGACCAGCGCTGATTGTTGGTTGCCTAATATCTGGGTACGTATTATTATGTTATTTTCATTCATCATTCATCATTCATATATTTCATTCCTAAGCGAAATCATTATATCACATGGAATTGTTGAATGTTGTATATTCGTGGACGGTGTGAAAAATGACACAAATTTATAAATATCCCAATCTGTTCTTTGATTTTTACATTTATATAAAAAAAAATCCTGACAAACTATGATTTCAATACAAAAATACTTACGCCAGATATCCTAATTCCTTCTAAAATGGTGCCATTTTTAACTGAACCGTATATTTCTGAGCTGCTCCGTATTTGCGGTAACGACTCCCTATGTATACCAAATAATCTGAAGAAGAAAAAACTAATTTATGTGCATTCGACATTTACCTAGAACATACATTCATTTAAAGAATATATTTTTTTTTAGTTGTTTTGTTATCGTTAGAGAGAGGAAACTAAATGTTCAGACAAGTCATTCTCCACATAATCGACATTTTCAGGATATTGCCCGTTCAGTAGCGGTACTCAACGCCGTTTTTAAATACTAGAAACTACTGAAATTAAAATAATTAAAGTTTCACAATTTCGCCGATTGGAGGTTAACTCACAAGTTTACCTAATTAGGAGTTGTCTAAATACATATTGGAAAAAAGTGATTAGCTTAACAAAGTTCAAGTGTTTGAATCAGTTCTAGATTGTTCTAAAACATTTTTTCATCAAAAAAATGAAAAATAACTTGTATGTAACTAACAGGAAAAAAAGATAAGAAAACTAAGCAAAGTATAGACCTACCTACACAACATAGGATCCCAATTCAAAGTGTCCAAATTCATAAGTAAAGTTCTAGAAGCGTTAGTTACGTCGGTAATGTGAAGACCACCGTGGGGACCACCTGTTAAATTCTAAAATGGAAGGACAATATTTAATATTATAAATTAACATGTAATAAAAAATGGGATGAAAGCAAAATTTGCTATCTCTAAATTGTAAAAATAATTTTGTTAATAATATAATAAAATGTATGCCATTTTTGTATAAAAAAATCTAAGATCCAAATTAAAAGTCTCGATAACGTTCACCTGAAATGAGCGCACAATTTTAAATTGCAGATAAAATGAGAGATTTTGAGATGCCATTTTTTCATATATTATTATGTATAAATGAAAACGGAATCTCAAGATCGGTTTCAAAATCGATCTCTGAGTTGGGAGCGAGAGAGTTGGCAATTAGTTAAGAGCGCTTCTCTTATATGACTGTGCTTGGTTGTGATCTTGGGTTTTTTTACATATTAAAATTATTATTATTTTTAATTATTTTTTACCTCAATCATATATTTTTATCATTGATCGGTTTAATAATGATTATGCACATTTAACGACCAGTAAATAAAAACCAAAAAAAGGTCCAACTTCCTTTTATGAGGATGAATGAATCAATGAAAGAACGAACTAATATAACTCACCCAAACTATCCAAGAGTCGACAGTACCGAACATTAGTCTCTTATCTCTACTCGCTCGTCTCACTGCCTTTATGTTATCCTTCAGCCATCTCATTTTTAATGCACTGAAATAAGGACTTATTGGTAGACCGGATATACTTTTTAGATAATTTTTGTTTCTATCCGGTACTTTTGCTAGAATTGCGTCTACTGTGCTGTCTGTGCGTATGTCGTTCCATGCTGGAAAATAATGTTTAATAAATTACATTAAGAAAAAATATTAAATTATATTGAAATATGTAAGTGTTGGTTCAAATCCTTCTACCATCAAAATTGTGTATGAAATAAAAAAAAATTAAAGCAATAAAATAATGTTCTTGTAGCAATTTCATTAATTTTATTAAAATATAACATAAGTTTATGGGCATTAACCAATATTACTTGTATGTATATATATTTTAAATGATTAAAAATATTCGTAAATACGCCTGTACTCACATATGGCAGGATGTAATGGTTCGCCCGTGAACTTGTCCCACGCTATCGTTGTTTCCCGTTGATTCGTTATACCTAACGTTAATATGTCTTCTTTAGTATAACCTGTGGGGGAAAAAGACAAAATCAAATGTCGTGACAAAGTAAAAAAGAAAATTAAATGTAATTTGTCTATAATTCATATATTTATATAATTTATGATTAGTTATACTTTTACAGTTTTGTTTCTACACTACTGCCAAATTTCGTGTTTTAAACAAATGTAATTTCCTTATACTTTGACTATATTTAATTTGCTTTATTTGAAATATTAATGCAAAATTCGCCTCTTTACGTCCAACTTTCGAGATAATCTCTGTCGCTCATAATGTATTTTTTTTATTTCCTCTCCATTTTAAACAAAAAACTTACCTAACTCAGTCAATTGATCTATAGCATTTTCAGCACATAGTTTAATATGGTGCATAATTTCTAAGGGGTCTTGCTCGTACCATCCTTCTTGAGGCTGCACTTCCGTTTTGTCTTGTTGATAAGAAACTAATTCCTCTGAGCGTTCCGCTTCGTAAATCTGCAAATCATATTAATAGAAATAATTTTATTAAATAGTTTATTGAGGCCGTCGTAGTGCAGTGTCACAGTGTCTGATTGTAAACGCGATCGTTGTGTGAGCGATATCCACCACTACTGACAATGTCTCAAAAATTGAGATGAAAGTAGAGAACTGAGTGTCTTAATTTTTGATTCTTTCTGTACGTATGTCGTTTTGATTCTTTCGGCCTACCATATGTGTGATACAGCGTAAACCTACAAAATAGTTTTACATTAAGGAATAGTAATTAATTATTTATTTAAAAATGTTATTTAATTATAGCTATATTTATTACGTTAACGAGAATAGTGTTTTTAAAAATTTGCAGCACACACATTTTCTAAAACAAGTATAATTGCTATATCTATAATATAACTATTCTTTGGCTATAAATATATTTATAAATTTGAGCTTCTAGTATGAATAGATAAAATTATTCAATTATACACTGATTAACTAACAGGTAATGAAGAGCGGTAACTAGCAAACTGTAGAATGCTGAAATGTGCAAAAATTACAGTATAACAGTATAAATGAGGCCAGTCGTGGCGCAGTGTGACTGTAAAACCGACTGGTTGTGGGTTCGATCCCCACTCGAGGAGATGAAATATTTACTTAAATTTATATTTCCATTTCTTCGCTAAGGTGTCGAGGCTAAGCACAGCGGTGAGTTCTGCTACTCAACGCGCAATGCCTCCAAAATTCGGCAGAGAGTGGGGAACGGAGTGTCATAACACTAGGTTCACTCTGCCTACCCTGCTGTGTGCGGGATACAGCGTGAAGCTGATTTAATTTAATTTTAGATTTTTTTTTAACAGTATAAGTAATATGCCAGAATTCCGACCTCAAATGCTACGAATATAAATTACAACAACCGCAATAGATTGTGATATCACGACGGGCAACGAAGTTACACAAAGTCAGCTATATACGTAATTAAATCAGCGATAATGCGCTAAAACGCAACAAGTGATAAATGTCAGTTCCTCGGCAATATAGGATTTAAATGATTTCATACAAAAATGATGAAACGCACAAATGTTATACTAATAAATTAGATACAACAAAAAAAATCGAGATGAGGTTGGAAAAAATTGTCACTTTTGTTCCATACACAAAAAAAATCTTAGGGTTCGCATAGGGAACCTTAATTTTTTTGTCATTCAGTGTTAAGTGGAGGAGCTGTACGGCGTGCTTTGCCTCGACACCAGAGCGAAGAAATGGAAATATATATTTAAATAAATATTTCACTTCGGGGATCGAACCCACAACTTGTCGATTTTACAGTCACACTTTGTGCCCCTGCGCCACGACTGACCTTTTATTTGATTGATTATGTATAAATAAGACATATATTATTACAAATTCAAAGGTGCATTTATACTTAACATTATAAACAAAATGGCAATATTATAATTACTTTCATATTAATATTAAACGTATTCTATATTTGTAGGTATATGTGGAAGTCATGAAATCACGTATTATAAAATATAATATATGAAGGAAAATGTTAACACAACATGCCAGTATAGTTATTTGAAGTTAAATTCGCCACGGTCATGACGCAGTGGAACAGTGTTTGACTGTAAATACGACGGTTCGAGATTTGATATTCCGTGGAATAATTGTATTTGCTAGGCCCCTAGGTGACGAAAGTAGAAAATGAAGTGTCGTGACACTATTCTCTTTGCCTGCCCTAAAGTCGAAATATAAGTTAATAAAAAAAGAAGTTTTCTGATGATTCATTTGTTCTTATCCCTTTAATTCGATATTTTTGCTTTGTAACGCAAATACGTTACCCCATTTTTCAAAACGTTACGTCGGAGCTCTTTTAGCGCCGCGTTTAGTCTAGTTACCAGAGCGTAGACTGAAAATAAATCATTCCCCAAATGCAAATCGAAGCGCTCATAATCAGACACAGTGCCACTGCGCCACTACGGCCTCAAAAGTCTAAAATGTTCTAAATCTAATAAGTACAATTTAATAATTAATTTTATTTGTCACATACCACAAATCTGACTGTCTTTGTTCCATCGTCGATTACGCCCACGAGAGACTTTTTGGTGCCGTCTCGGACCGGCATCTCGTCTTCTGAAATATGAAATTAAAATATTATTCATATACGTTTATACTATACGTTTTACAGTTTTTTTTCAGCTTCACAACTTCGCCCCTTCGCACCAAGAAATGAAAATATTATATATTTCATATCCCCCTAGTGTAAATCGAACTCAAAACCTGTTGCATTTACAGTCAAACACTTGTGCCCCTGTGCCACGACTGGCCATAGTTTTACTTATGTGACAAGTGCATATCACGTGTTTAAGAGAAAATCTATTTATAGTCACTCTTTAGGTTTCCTTTGTGACGGAAAACTGATAATAAAAGAACTCGAGATTGAAGTAAATGTAGAAATGCGTAGTATTATTCCAATATTTTTTTATATTTATTATTATTTTATATATATTTCAGCAGCTTACATACATACATATCGACAAAGTAAAATACTTATTTACTGTGTGTTATATGCCTATATTACATATTTTTAACTATTTTTTATTTTTAATTATTTGTGAGGTGGTGTAACTTAACGTCACATCCTAGTGTAAAATGACCGAGAATCATTAAAAAACTGTAATAAAATATCATAATTATATGTAATAATATACCTAAAAAATATTAAGCACAGACGCCATTAACAATTAATATTTATTCATTTGAATAATTATAATTATAATTTTATAAATCACATAAAATAAATCCATTAGCTTCACGCTGTATCCCGCACACAGCAGGGTAGGCAGAAAGATCCTAGTGTTAAGATACTCCGTTCCCCTCTTTCTGCCGAATTCTGCAGGCATTGCGTGTTAAGTGGCAGAACTCAACACCGCGCTTTCAAGGCAAAGCGCGGTGTTGAGTTCTGCCAGACAGAGCAAAGAAACGAAAATATAAATTTAAGTAAATATTTTATTTCTTCAAGTGGGGATCGAACCCAACAGTCAGTCCAACCAGAAGAAAACAACCAGTCGGTTTTACAGTCACACTGGGACCTAATGTAAGGACGCTCCGTCACTACTCCTCATTATTACCACCTCCGTTCTCCATATTATATATAGCGGCTTTATATTATTATTAACTAATTATATTACGTATATAACGATAATAACTAGCTTACTAAATGATATCACTGTCTACACCTAGTGAATATTCATAAATATAACTTTTCTAGGTATTTTTTTACCTACACTCTTGGATACACAAATTACAATATAGTACGGTCAACAAGTCGTGGCCATTAAGCTTGAATGAAATGCAGTTAACTTTACACCTATAGAAACATAGATTTACAATAGAGAATATGCATAAAATTTAAAACTGAAATATTTGTTCCAAAGCTCTAATATCGTCACATTACAATAAAACAATATTTCTTAAACTTATTTATTATTTAAACTCACAAAATATTCGCTCACTCACTAAGAAAAAAAAAAGAACAATAGAGAAGTATACAAAAAAATCTAAACCCATTTCTTCGCCTCATCTAACAATGTCATACAAACGTGACATGAAATTACATAGTTTATTATTCGTTCAGTTTTCCACGTTTTCATAAATCGATAATAAACATGACCTTGAAAATACATATATATATAAGGAAAAGGCGTGTTCGTTATTTTATTTTACAAGGCTGTTACGTAAAAACATATTACCGGTTTCACGTCCAATTTAGTCATTAAACGCTATAATACTTTATACATTTGTTTTAACAGATAGACGTAAAAAAATATATAAAAGAATTATCATTGAAATTAATATCAAATATCCCACATTTTTCTAGCTTCACGCTGTATCCCGCACGGTAAGGAGAGGGTACATTTAATAAAAAAAAAATTAATTAGCTTCACGCTATATCCCGCACACAGCAGGGTAGGCAGAGGGAACCTAGTGTTAAGACACTCCGTTCCCCACTTTATGCCGAATTTTGGAGGCATTGCGTGTTGAGTGGCAGAACTCAACGCCGCGCTTTGCCTCGACACCAGAGCGAAGAAATGAAAATATAAATTTAAGTAAATATTTCATCTCTTCGAGTGGGGATCGAACCCACAACCAGTCGGTTTTACAGTCACACTTTGTACCACTGCGCCACGACTGGCCTCCGGGTCTGGTCTAAAAAATCTAAAAAATAGTAACCTAAGGGGACAAAATTTGGTATTAAAGCCGCTAGTTCAAGTAAGGTATTAGGTGCAAGAACTCCTTCTAAGGTAAGCTTGAATTTCAGAAAAAGCTCGAGACCTCCAATTTTTATACGGAACCCCGGAGGGGCGAGCCGGACTCGCTCTTCTTGTCCGGATTTTTTTACTTCAGTTCAGTTCTTTAATTAATGGTGACTTAAGCATGCCAGCTGCGCCAAATTACTTCGCAAATTTATTAGCTTCTCCCCATGAAGAAGGAAGGTGGTGGCCAGAGAGAACGAAGGGCCAATAGTCTATGATCATAAAGGATTGTTATTAAAAATAACACCATTAATTCATGCCTGTATAAAATAACACAATGATAACAACCGAAGAGCAGTCGTGGCACAGTGGCACAAATTGTGATTGTAAAACCGACTGGTTGTGGGATTCGATTCCCACTCGAGGACATAAAATATTAATAATTAAAAAACGTCTTGTGTTAACATTCTGGAGGTATTGCGTGTTGATAGGCGGAACTCAACGCCGCATTTTGCCTCGGCACCAAAGCGGAAAATGAGAATATTTATATTTTTTTATGCAGCAAATGAAGCTATAGGTATCTACTATCTACTATTTAAAATATTTTTATAACAAACTGACTCACTATATAGGTATATAAGCAATACAAACTCAGGAACTTGCATCATTTTTACGAGTATTTCATAGTAGGTAATTTTCCGCGTTGAGGAAAAATGAGCGAATTATTTTAACTCTGCAATGTGACATATTCGTATTGTAATAGAAAAAAGCCCGCACACAGCAGGGTAGGCAGAGAGAACCTAGTGTTGAGACACTCCGTTCCCCACTTTCTACAATATTCCACGTAATAGGCACAATTGTTTTTTAATGTGTTTTTGTTTCACTACGAAGAAAACGAGCGAACGTATGTCCGAGTACGTAACGTAACGTAGGTACTATTATTAGGTGCAACACTCAGTTTCCAGGATCGCTCTGATTACCCTGCTATGTGCGGGCTGTAATCCCGCATGAATCCCGTGAAATGAATATGAAATCCCGCGAAATTAATATTAACCTAATATTTCTAATATGAGACAAATTTCACCGAGAGACAATACAAAATATTGATCCGATTCCACATTAATTTCTACTTGGAAACCAGTCGCGTTACAATGCATACCAAACCGCAAGTGCAAGAACTACATTCTACACGCTAACTCGATAGTATCGAGCAATTAAATTGTGGTTGATTGCAAATTTACATACCTACACATGGCCGGTTTTCACGAGGCGCAAGTTCGAGTCCCGCAACGTTAAAGTTTTTATACAAATTAGCTTCCCGCTATATACCGCACACAGCAGGGTAGGCAGAGGGAACCTAGTGTAAGACAATCCGTTCCCCACTTTCTGCTGAATTCTGGAGGCATTGCGTGTTAAGTGGAAGAACTCAACGCCGCGCTTTGCCTCGAGCGAAGAAATGCAAATATAAATTTGAGAAAATATTTCATCTCCTCGAGTGGGGATCGAACCCACGACTAGTCGGTTTTACAGTCACATTTTGTGCCACTGCGCCACGACTGGCCTCAAATTCGTGAATAACTTAAATAAATAAAAAAAATGTAATAAAACTTGGATTATTTACGATTAAAATAACTTTCAAATATGTATATTTTTTTTAAATGTAAATAATCCAAGTTGTCAAGTGGACTGGGTCATTCCCCTGAGGTGTGACGTGTAGCCATTCGTAACTTTGCAATGGTAAACAATAGGTCGTGACCTTAAAATACAAATTACGTATAGAAACACATGTAAAAAATTCATAATATTCTATACATAAGTATTACCAATTGTTCATATATTTGAGGCCAATGGTAGCGCACAAGCATGTGGCAGTAAGCGGAACGAGTTGTGGGATCGATTCCCACTCGAAGAAATTATATAGCTATATATTTTTATTTTTTCGTTCTGGTGTCGGCGCGGCGTTGAGTTCGACCACTTAATACGCAATGTATCCGGAATTCGGTGGAAAATGGGGAACAGACTATCTTAACACTAAGTTTCTCCGGCTTACCCTGCTGTGTGCGCATACAGCTAGATAAAATAATTATAGATACAGCGAAATACAATAATAAAAACATATTTTTTATAAATTCAATGTTAAAATTTGCTAATAACAAACTTACATCGCGTAGAAATATCGATGTAGTCGTATTTTTGTAAACATAATATAGCTGAATTTTCTTACTAACTTCTAGCATTGGGTTCCCCAACACTCCTTTGTCAGTGCCGCTTTTTGTATATTACAAAATCGCGGGAAATGACTGAACACATTTCCTACATCCAATGAAATATAATGAAACCAACCAAACATTATCCATACGTATAACACGTATATAAACATTAATCTAACAACGGCTCATTAGCCGTGTATTAACTTATTGCGAGTAATCTTATCTCACCGTATGTACAATACAGTTGACGAGTCGTGGCCGATGTGAAGCTAGCACTATGCGGCTGCGCAGTTTCGATTCTAGAAATTTTCTTACATTTAACTTACTTTTCCCGAGTGAATAATGCGCAAAGGTTTAGAAAGCCTAACTTCAGGGCGACCAAGACTCATCGATCTATGTATAACACAACATAGTCGTTACTTTACATCGCAATGTAATTTATCTGTTTATATTGCTTATCTTATATAATGTCAGGCTTAACGCGATAATAGCGATTTTAGAAAATGTTGATTTCATCCAATTTAATATGTAAATTTTCCATTTGACCATATATTGTGAGTACATATTTAAATTTTTACTTAAGATTACTCGACAAAAAATGCTAGGTAGGTACTATAAATGTAATATAATAATCACAAAAGAAATCGTAGAATTCGTTTTTGTTATTTAATTATAGTTTCACGCTTTATCCCGCAAATAGCAAGAAACCTAGTCTTTAAACTCTTCATGCCCCACGCACTGTAAAATTTTCGAGATATTGCGTATTGGGTGGTAAAATTTTAACATTCTTGTTGTGGTAAAATTCAACCAGTGTTGTTGAGGCCAGTCGAGACGCGGGGGCACTAGTGTATGACTGTAAACGTAAACGCGACAGGTTGTAGGTTCCATTCCCACTCGAGAAAATGGTTTTTTTTTATTTACTCGCTCCGGTAACGAGGCAAAGCGCGGCATTGGAGTTCCACCACTCAACCAGCAATGCCACCAGAAAACGGCGAAAAGTGGGGAACTGAGTGTCTTAACACTAGGTTCCCTCTGTATATCCACCTATGTGCAGGATACAGCGTGAAGCTATAAAAAAATACTACCTATAAGGTTATAATTAGAGATGCGCCGAATATTCGGTTTTTATTCGGTATATGTATGTCATGTTTTTCATTATCGTCGTGCCGTATTCGGCCAATATCGAAATCGGCCGAATTATTCGATTATGGTGCCGAATACATTCGGTTCAATTATTTTTATTTAATTATTATTTTAAATTAAAATAGTCTCACTTAATGCTACGTCTATCTCCTTCGCTTGAGCGGAGCGGTGCCAAACTGGACACGCATATTCACCCGCAGAGAACGATGATATATATATATACCGAATACCAAACGAGTATTCGGCGCATCACTAGTTATAATATATTACAATACGTTATCATAATTGTCTAAAAAGCCGAAAATCACCTAAATGCTCGTAAATGAGATGCAAGTAAAAGTTAATAACGTATCTCTTGTACATGTACATCGACAGATTACCTATAAAAAAATTTTTTGCATTTTTCTACAATATCATAAAGACATACAATATAAGTAAAAATACTTATTACGTATTAGTTTTAACAACCGTCTCATATTTGAACTCTGAACCGAAAACATAAATTACAGTAACGTCATCGTCAGACATAATAATTATAAAGATTAAATATAAACAACGAGGCCAGTCGTGGCGCAGTGGCACGAAGTGTGAAAGATGAAATATTTACTTTAATTTATATTTCCATTTCTTCGCTCCAGAGCGAATTGCCGAGGCAATGCCCCCAGAATTCGGCAGAAAGTGGGGAACGGAGTGTCTCAACACTAGGTTTCCTCTGCCTACCCTGCTGTGTGCGGGATACAGTGTGAAGCTGATTATTTTTTTTTTTATTAAATATAAGCAATTCGAAGAAACTGAAATGTGAGACAAAATAAGAACAAGAAGTCCTTAGATTGGGTAATCTTCAAGATAAATTATCACTTTATACTTAGTTTGACAAATATATCAAAATTGTCTTGTATACCAATATAGAATTGTATAAAATAATTTTTGGGTTCCGTACCCAAAGGGTAAAACAGGATCGAACGAGAATGTATGTCTGTCACCAGATTATATCTTTATAAATTAAAGCCTCGAACGTTTGTAAACAGGGATTATTCAGCAATATTCAAAATTTTAAAGTCCTCCCATTACGCTAACGGGACGTGGCTACGGTCAATCCAGTTGAGTGGCGGAACTCAACGCCGCGCTTAGCCTCGACACCAGAGCGAAAAAAGAACGAATTTCCTCGAGTGGGGATCAAACCCACAACCAGTCAATTTTACAGTCACACTTTGTGCCCCTGCGCCACGCCTGGCCTTTTCCTTTGATAATTTCCTTTGATTTATAAAATTATAACGATAACATTTATTGTAAAATCAATATAAATACACTTCACTTTTAAAAAAAACCTTGTAATCAGTAAAGAATAAACATCTTGAAGGGCAAAGCAATATAAAGGCATACATATAAACTTTAATTAAATAAATTTTCAAAATGTAAAAATTAAACGATACAAATGACACATAATATAAGGCATTTTTGTAAATAAAAAAAGATAATTTTATAAAATTTATACGGCAAACTTCTCTAATACCTATTTTATTAGAGAGCCCAAATATTTTTAGACTGATAACCAGATACGTATCATATAACCAAAAAGTTAAGCTTATTATCCAATGTGATAAAACTAAATAAAGCCGCAGGGAGCCAACCATCAGATATCAGAAAACCCCTTTTTCAAAGTATTTTTTTATTAAGTTGGTAGTAAATATTAAGAGCATGCGCAGTGCACACACGCTACCAACTTAATTTATATCAGTTTTTACATAAAGACCTATATAAGGACAGATCGACTAAAAACAAAAAGTGACCTTTAATTTTTTGGTCTCTCTTAATGTTTAAGGAATTTGTTCGTATACCTTATAAAGAATGTTTACTTGACATTATCTTTATATCGTTGGTATTATTTAACTACGGTACGTGTGGATAAAAAAGATAAAATTTATGGATATGTATAAATAATATAAATCGCAAGTATTTTAAAATAGTTTTTAAATATAATATTATGTTCCCATATTCGAGGCCAGTCACTACGCAGGGACATGCGTGCGACTGTAAAAGCAACAGGTTGTCGATTTAATTCCCACCTGACGTAATGAAATAATTAATATTTAATTTTTTTGTCTCTGGTAATAAGGCAAAGTGCGGCATTGAGTTCGGCCACTCAGTACACCGTACATCCAGAATCCGTCGGAAAGTAGGGAACGTAAGTCTTAATAGAAAAGGAGTGTCTTCTCTATGTTCCATCTGCCTACCCTATGTGCGTGAAACAGCGTGAAGCTAAAAATATAAATATTTCCCCTACGATGATCTTGATAGTCAAACAGTAAACGCCCATACCGGAATCTTTTCATCCGTTTCAATTAATATATGAGTAGATACAAAAAGTGCTGATGATTCGCAATATATTTAGTTTATATCGATATTATCTAATTGATAATATGCCTGCACATTACTCAAATCTTAATAAAATTTGGTCAAGATAACTATTTAACATCCAACAAAATACTATAATAAGAGAAATAGAAGTAAACATAACAAAATATTTAATTGGGAAAACATTGAAATATATTTTAAAAGCTTAAATAAAAAGTAACAGGGAAGGTCAAATGCATGAAAAAACCGAGTTTATATTATTTAAATTTATTTAAATACTTTACTTTTTATTTAAACATATATTATATTTTTGGCATAAGTTTTATACGCTTGTATATATATAGATTTTTAAATATTAATATCTAATTATTACCTTTCTAACTTAATTAAACCATTACTAACTTAATTATATGTATTATTTATTTCTAAGAATTTTAAACAAAATTCAATAAAAATAACACTTTCTAATATTATTATATGAAAAAAAATAACATACCATCATTCATCATTTAAGTAAAGATATTCTCAAAATTATTCACAATCCTTGTCATAAACTAATTAAAAAAAAAACAAGCAATACGTCAATATCTGTCCGACTGACACAACACGGGCTTTCCCGCGCAAACGAGTAACTGCACTGGGGAGGCGCGGCAAGGCACGCCCGCGAGCCGCGGCCCGTTCACATTCAGCCACGTTGTGACGTATGTCAACGTCATCACTTATTGAACCTACGTATCTTTATTGTTGCTTTAGTATAAATTATAACATGTAATATTTTGTCGGCAACGTTTTGTTTTATGGCGAAAATGTTAATCTAAATAGTATATTATAAACATAAAAATAACTTATAAGTTTATTTTATCTACATTTTTTATAATTTTATTGAGGCCAGTCGTGGCGCAGGGGTATATTATAATGTTAGGCACTACTGTATTATGTTAAGATTTTTATGTAACAATAAACAACAACAATATTCAATTATATATAAATAACAAAAAACAAACGACGACGACCTTGTCGGCCCTTCGACCAAATGAAATATTTCATATTTCCATTTTCTCGCTCTAGTAACGAACCAAAGCTCGGCGTTGAGTTCCGCAACTCAACACGAAATTCATCCAGAATTCGGCGCAAAGTAGGAAGCGGATACAGCGTGAGGTAAATATAAAAAATAAATAAAAGTATACCATAAACTCTTTGCTGACGTTTCAATACCCTCTTAACACTCATTATCACTAACACCTGTACTATCACATTACGGTTTACAAACTAAAATCATCATATAGATTTCGAGAGACTTGGCGAGACAACGTTCCTTCTAAAAATAGTATAATTAAAATTGCATAGAAGTCCACTAGGAATCATTCATGAGTTGAATAATAAATTAATTTAAATAATAAAGCGTATGTCCTACGAATTAATGAAATCTATTATTTTGTTATGTTTGATCCAATGTCGGATATTTGATTTCACTTAAGATGTTTGTGAGACTTTCCCGCAAAAACTATTATACGAATTTAGACGAAAGTTTACAATAATATAGTCTACACATCAGAATTACACATAGGCTATAATTTAGGTGAAAAAAATATATAAAATGGCTATAATAAAAATTACGTTAAACCGCGCGTACCCGGTAGGTCGTTAGTATTTAATACATTTCTTAGTGTAATATATGTAAACAATTATTTTCAGTATAATCTATATAGTATATTCTATAAATTATAATGTAATAATTAGTGGGAGGCAGAACCCTATACCCGGCTTTATGTTACTACATACTAAGTAATTTCAGCTATAATTTATGAAGTTATTTACAGTATATACCAAAAATCGCATCGCATATGCTTTATATTTATGTGGAAAATCACACTTCGCTAGGGCATTGCTAGTAAAAATGACTACGTAAATTTTACAACAGTAATTTCATAAGAAATAACATACTTTTTTTACAGAATGATCAGGTAGAGGTTGTCTTTATACTAAAATATAAGCGCGCGAAAAAAAGAAACGAACGGGGTTAGGAAAAAGACATTAATAACTACTATTGATAATTTTTTTTTTATCAATCAGCTTCACGCTGTATCCCGCACATAGCAGGGTAGGCAGAGGGAACCTACTGTTGGGACACTGCGTTCCCCACTTTCAACCGAATTCTGGAGGCATTGCGTGTTGAGTGGCAGAACTCAACGTCGCGTTTTGCCTCTACACCAAAGCGAAGAAACAGAAATATAAATTTAAGTAAATATTTCATCTCCTCGAGTGGGGATCGAACCCACAACCAGTCGGTTTTAGTCACACTGGCCTGACTGGCCTCCTTAGTTCTTATTAATATAATAATATTTCATTTATTGTAAGGAACACTTTAATAAATAGATATAAAATTAATAATTAAAGATCCATTGCCGCAATCTGCGATCCATTAAGCATCCCATTAACTTGCTCTAATTAATTAAGTTATGAGTGTATAAGCCGAGTCTGCACTGAAAATTCAATAAATGAAATAATTTATTTGAGGCCAGTCATTTCATACGACAAGCACAAGCGTGTCACTGTAAACGCGACAGGTTATGGGTTCGATTCCCACTCGAAGTAATTAAATACCTAATATTTCCATTTTCTTCGATTTGGTTTTGAAACCAAACCGGGCGATGAGTTCCGTCACTCAACACGCAATGCCTCCAGAAATCGGCGGAAAGTAGGAAGCGGAGTGTCTTGACACTAGAATCCTTCTGCCTACTCTACCGTATGCGGGATACAGACGTGAAGCTAAAAAAAATAATGAAATAGCTTATAATGTAAAGTGTATTAGTTAGCCTCTATCGTGTCAATGCCCACTCAGGGACGCTACCCTGCTTTTTTTTTCTGATGGACTTAATGCTGTTGACCTGGAATGGTCTTGACAGCGTCAACGGGCTGGGACCAACTACCCTGCTATGCGAAATAAAACGTGAAACACGACAGCACAGTTTGTCTCCGAAATCTATTAGAAATGTTTCTTCTGATTTGTTTAGTTAGATAGAAAGAAACTATTATATGCAACATAATATAATTATTATTTTGTATACAACAGTTTCTTTCTTCCTTATAAAACTAATATAATATAGGTGAAGTCCCCGCACGTTTGTGTCACATCCGCATGTTCTCCACGCGCTATTTTTACTACTCCGTGGGCGTCGCGAGTCAAGAGACAATTTCGACAATGCCATTGTCTGCACGAGCAATTCTTAGCGAGCAATAATTATCTTTTTTTTTAATTGTCTTTTTACGTAACAAAAAATATATAAATATAAAATCTTATCAGTAAATGGATGTTATTGTAGTTATTATTAAATCACGCTATATCTAACTAAGCAAGACAAGGGAAAGACAAAGCTGACATTACGTATTGAGTGACGGAACTCCACGAAAAGTGATTCATCGTTCCACCGAATGGGAATCAAATCCACAACGTCGCGTTAATACACAGATACTGTATTTGTTGTATCAAGTGTTTCATATTATTCGATATACTTAATTGTTAGTTTTATTCAGGTATGACGCGTTTAACTGAACGCGATAATAACGCGATTGTAGTTTCAAATTCCAGAGGTCAAAGTTTATAATTAAAATATGTCCGATTAAGCAAAGTCCAAAGTAGAATACTAATACAGACTTTTACCATGCAATGTTTTAAAAAATGAGCGCTAGGCCTTAAGGGGCCGTTCGAGTATTACGTAAGCACTGTAGGGGGGCGGGGGGTCTTGGGTTTGCTTATTTTTGTCGTTTTCAATGAAATATTTCTTAGAGGATTGCTTATTTTTGATGACATAGTTGGGGGTCAATAATTGCAAAAAAACGTGCTTACATAATACTTGAACGGCCCCTAATCCATAAGAGAATGATTATTAGTAGACATCGGATTATATGCTTTTGCATATGCAAGGATGCAAATGCATATAATCATTCAATTTTAGTAGCGCTATAGCATATTTTGGTTCTTTTTCGTTGATAGTGCTTATTTCAGCAGTTACGTGTATACGTGTTAGTCATGTTATATAACATCTTACCCGTACAAGTAACTACTGAAATTAAATGCAGTTTTGTAAAAAAATACCCGTCTCGATGGACTGAATAAAACTCGCGCATTTATCAATGGCATCGGACAAACTCTGCCTGAAGACGTTTCTGTGGATATGGCGCCATATTTCAAATTCTGTCAAGTAACGTCAGTTGACGTTGAAAAGTCATTTTCAGCCTTTAAATCAATATTATGTTACAAACACAAGTTCACGACAGAAAACATGGAAAAATATGTTGTTGCTTATTGTCACAACAATTATAATAAATATAATTCTTATAATTTATTTTTTGTTTTATGTTAATATGTCATTCTAATCCCAATATTTTTTAAAATATAATATTCATTTAAATATACTCTGAAAATGAACGTAAATTCTAATAATAATTGTTCTTTTGATTGTGCTTATTTAGCTCTTTTAGTTTGTGCTTATTTTACTCTTTTAGTGCATATTTGCATGCATACTTTGGCATTATGGTGGTGCTAATAAATTTGATGTCCAGTTAAGTATCTACATACACTTATTACAGACACACACACATATACACTTTATTATAGGTAACACACTGTAAATGCAACGATTTTGGGTTTGACGCGCGTTCAGGAGAATGAATTATTAAACATTTTTATTTCCTCGCTCTGGTAACCATACAAAGTGCGGCTCTGATTTTCATGGAGCATCTCGACATTTCGGCAGCATCAACACTAGGTTCCCTTTGGCCTACCTTGCTATATGCAAGATACAGCATAAAAAAAATCTTATTATGAAATATCCCCCTCAATATACATATCTTTAGCTCTCTTCCATAGAAGCAAAATAAAATACATTTATAAAGGCACACCTGTAGGTTATTTATAAGCACAGCCATATGTATTTATTAATTCATGAGCAATTTTTAAACCTCACTGATTTCAGGTTCATTTCTTGTGATCAGAATGTGAGCTTTATACTTTACTTATCCACATGCAGTTTCCCTTGTTTAAAATTATTGTTACATTACATCCAGATTATACAATTCTTTATATAAATTGGAGCCTATAAGTTTCTTTTATGTATATTGTTTTGTGTTGTAATAATAATATAGCCTATATTATATTACTGCTTCATCATTTTTATTAAGTATTTTTTATGTGAAAGTGTAGTATACATCCATTCATCCTCACAAGTGTTTTTTCACAATTTTTATGGAGCTATTCCACATTTACTAAATGTAATACTTTTATAGGAAAAGTATAAATATTTTTATGTAGCAAAATTTGAACCCATGCCTCTTGGAAACTATCCAAGCATCCATGTGACCACTTAGCTATAGGTAGAATGTAATGCAGGTTCAAATCCTGCTACATTACAGCTTTAATATGTTTTATAAAAAAGTATTGTGTTGTTGTTTTACTAAAAACATTTCTAGCAACTTAAAATGAAATAACTTTTTGATTTACTAACCAATTAAAATAAAAAAAAATCTAAATGTTATTATGTTATGGTATGTAACTCAACACCTAATGCCTTGCCTCAAAGAACTAAGCCGAAAGTGGAAAATGGAGTGTTTTAACACTAGGTTCCCTCTGCCTACTCTGCAATATGCAGGATACAATAGTATCATCACTGATTTATTTATAAAAGATATTACTAATTAAATATGATTAGGCAATTTAGGATATTAATTCATGTACATGTACTTTACTAGAGTTAATATTTATTAAAAATTATAGGATAAGAGTTATAGATAAGAGGACACTCCTTCCAAAGTGAAACAAATGATAAAATTATTTATCAAATTATTACACAACTTGTACTTTTGCCCTTAGATTAATATTAACTATTTTTAATTGTTTTGACATAACAATAGCTTTTTAATTTGAAATTCTATAGGACAAGAGCTGTATTTTGGTTGATATATGATTTCATTGATTTTGTATTTAAATATTTACTAATACAAAATTACATAATTTATACAGTAAGGACAATATATGTTTTTTTTTTATATATTTAATCAAAATGTTATTATTAAAATAGAGCAGAATATATTATAATTAATAAAAAGAAATAGTTGATTATTTTACAAAATGAATAAGTTGTTTGCCTATAAATTATATATTTGCCAAATTATGACTTTATAAAGTACTCATTTATTGTAATTTATTTTAGGCAAAATTCATACACTTAATTTACACTTTTATATCTAATAAATTATTGACATAAATATGTTGTTTCAATCTTTTACAATAGAATAAATTTGTAATTCCAGTTAAGTTTTACTTTCACTGGCGTATACTTAAAGAAAGTGAGTGATGGAAATAGAAATTGATTTAAGAAAATATTTTGCAAACTGAATTGTGTAACCAGTTGTAGAAAAAAAAATCTTACCGGTTGATGCAATTTTTTTTACAGCAACAATTTAATTTGGAAATGTCCACAGGTTTTAAATTTATTTACATTTATATATATTTATAGCACTAACTATAATTTAAGCTTTTTCGATATTTTTGAGGAGCAAGAAAATCACACCCCAACATTCGCGGAATGACTAACATAGATTATTAAAACGTCAACAAAAACATGTTCCGTGTCTAGTAATAATATGATAAAGTTTTTCATTTATTCACTCAAAAAATCAATATTTAATTTATTTAGCATGTTCTTATTTACACTGTATCTATAGAAATGTAAATATAAAAAAAAATGCCTAACTTTTGCCCAACTTACTCATATTTCTAATTTTATTTGTACACTGTATATGTATCTTGTATTAAATTTGATTTAGATATGATAAGTAAGTAGTCGTTTATCATTATTTAATTAAATGTTGCAAAAATTAAATATTTTTTTGTTCAATTTTCATTTTTATTAATTATTTTTCTTTACCGGTAAATAACAGATTATGAAGAATGTCGTATTTACAAGAGTCAAGTACTAACTATTTTTATTTAAATATAGTCATTAGTCATTATAGATAAAAGTTAGAAGGTGTAATGCTTTAACTATGTTAATTATACTTCACAGACGTTGTCGTGATGTTCCCACGAAATAGAATTGATTTTTTGTAAGTCGAGCAGCTTCTGTGATTCTGTGATACTAAAGTGATATTCTATGATCTGTCCCACATTTCACACATCACTACTTTGAATTATGACAGGACACTTCACAGTAATGATTTGTGATTTGAGTTTGACATTTAAATTTTATAAAAAAATATTCATAGACGCGGAACGGGAGTGTCGTTATTTTCTAACAATTTTACAATATAAAGATACAGGGGCATTGTATATTAAATAACAAGAAAAATATTTTAAAATGGGAACTTTAAATCATGCATTACATAGTATCATTACAAGAAAATATAACGCTTGTTGCATGTGTTTTAAAGTAATTGAAGGCAATCCTGTTAATCTTCATGATGAAGTGGTTTTAAAAGACAATAATAATGAAAGCACATTCAAAATATTAGATGTATTAATATCAGTATTAGATTATGAGGTATGTACATGCTTTTTAGAATAACAATTAAGTATTAATAAATAAATATTATAAATATTATTTGTTTCAGACATGTAATAATATATCTGCATTTGAAATTTTATGCAAACAATGCACTCGTTCTGTTGTGGCAAGTTATAAGTTTATAACAATATCCAAAGAAAATGTAAAATTATTAAGCAATGCACTTTCTAGTTTATCTAGTTGTTTTGATAATACCAGCGATAATTATGTTGATTGTAAAACCTTGTTTGTTACATTAGATAACAATAGTTTAGCTACACAACAGTATTATGACAATAAGCCACCAGTGACCTCAACTTCTATGGCACATAGAAGATTTCAGTCACTATTTCATATTGAAACAAAACCATATATTAAAATAGAACCAACACTAAAGAAAGAAGAATGTAACAATAGAAAAAAAAGAAGAGATTATTTCTCCCTACCTATAAGAACAAGTGAAATGCTATATGACAAAAATGACAGAAAAAATTTAAAATGTAAAGTATGTATGAAGATATATCCTTCATTATCTAGTTTAAGAAACCATTTTATAAGAGTGCATGCTCCAAAAAACTATAAATGTACAATTTGTGATAGAAAATTTGGCTCCATAGCACTTTTGGAAGCTCATAAAAGTGAAAGTCATTGTACACTTGTATGTACCGAATGTGGTAAAACTTTTCACAACCGTCATACACTCAAAATGCATGAAATAGGTCATTATTTAAAATTAGTGTGCCAGGATTGTGGTAGAGTTTATAAAAGTCAGACCACATTTAAAAAGCATATAGACTTAAATATATGTGGACAGAAAACTAGAGCATCACCAGCTGATGCAAAGTTCACTTGCGATTATTGTAACAAAAAATATACGCAGAAAGTTTCTCTGAGAGTCCATATTCAATATGAACATGGTAACTATAAAGGACATGAATGTAAATGGTGTAAAAAAAAATTTTGGGCCCAAAGTCGTCTTAAAGCTCATATAGTAAAGCATACTCAAGAAAAAAAATTTCAATGTACTATGTGTGGAGGAAAATTTGTATCTAAAGAGTCTTTATTATATCATACTAGAACTCATACTGGTGAAAAGCCATACAAATGTGATTTTTGCGATAGCAGATTTCTTTCAGCATCTCGAAGAGCTGATCATACTAAACGTCATCATTCTGATGCAACATTTCAATGTGATATATGTAACATAAAGTATACAACACAAATTTGTTTAGAGAAACATAAGAAAACCCATGAAAAACCAGATAAATTGACTTTACATTTACAACTTCCTAAAGGTCTGTCAGAAGAAGATGAAATTTTCTTAGAAGTTTCTGATGAGGATTACTTAGGAAACAATGTTTAAGTAATATGTTGCACGGCAGACATGATTGCTAAATGAAAACAAATCCCTTGCATGTATATGTAATCATTTAATCAGTGCTACTACAACAGCCTCAGATGATCCTCAAATGAATAGTTTTACAATTATGGACATTAACTTACTTATATAAGTTATTGCTAATAATAAGTTATGAATTTTTTTATCTTCCTCCCAAAAAGAAAAATAAAGTAATTACGTTTTTCAATTAAAATCAACAATGAAACTGATTGTTCTGATTGATTACTTTTACAATATTTATATTTTTGCTATAATAGTGTTTGGTTGGCTTATCATTATCTTGTATAACTTTACAACATGCAATGTATGTTTAATTACATTTTTTTTAAATAAAAAAATAAAATTCTATGACTGATTTTTTATTACTTTATTTCAATAAGTAGCACAGAATGAAAAGCCTCAATAAATAGTACCTATAGTACTATTTATTGCCACCATGGCGCGAGGGCGCTAACGTGCGAGTATAAGAACGATGTTTATAGGTTCGATTTCCACTGGCACTATCAGATCCCCCTGCCTACCCTGCATGTGCAATTAATTAAAATTATAATATTTTTAAGAAGTAACGCAATGATTGAGATCGAATAAAGACTTAAAATTTAACTATTTACAGCATCCTAAGCAGCAGCAGCAGCAGTAATTCTGTTCTGTAATATTTTAATAATAATATTGTAATATTTATTCATATTTGACATTCATAAGACATTGTACTAATTTCTCCCATATGTACGGTACATAGTTTTTTTTAAATTACGTTACTATAAATAAAGCAAAAAAGCTTGCTTCTGAGCCATTGCAATTGTGACTTTGACATTGAAATTAGACGTTTTGACTTAAGACAATTGTAAGCAGATTTTGGCGTTTTTTAATATTCGTCGGCTTTTTCATTTTTCATAATAAATATAGTATAAGAATGTATTATACTTAAAATTCAATCGTCAATTACAATCTTCATTATGACTTTATTAGATGATACACTTATAATATTAATTTCTCAGGTAAGCTGTATTGGTTCTTACTTTATAATAATTCGATTGGACTACGCTACAACAAAAATATTAGTTTTTACTCTTAATTCAGTGAAATTATATTAGATTTTACCAAAATTGTTACTTATTTATTTTTACAGACGATTTTTTTTGTCGGAGGATGGATATTTTTCGTGAAGCAGCTCTTTCGCGACTATGAAGTTCATCACAGATTGGTTCAACTAATATTTTCTGTAACATTTGCTTTAAGTTGTACAATGTTTGAACTAATCATATTCGAAATTATTGGATATTTAGATTCTAGGTAAGTCATGTAATATTTAAAGATAAAATATTTTTACAATACATATATTCATTTAGTTTATAAATATATTGATTTAACCTGTATTTATAGTTCCAGATATTTCCATTGGAATTTGGGTCTTTATTCTTTGCTGTTTATGGTGATAGCATTAATACCATTTTATATTGCCTACTTCTGCATCAGCAATATTAGATTTGGTAAGTTTTTAAAATAAAACATGCCTGCCATTTTTCTTTCTCAAATAGAATACTTTAAGTATGATAATAATTATATTTAAAAATATTAAATAAATAAAACTTCTCTTTTGTATTTTAGTGTCAAAAAATATGATAAGACCATTAACAATGTTTGTATGGTTTATATATCTTTACTTTTTTTGGAAAATTGGAGATCCTTTTCCCATATTGAGCCCAAAACAAGTGAGTGTTTTTGCAAACTTATTTTTGTAAATAATTGTTCTGATGAATATAAGTTGTTATTTCTAGTCAATAATAAGTAAATGTTTGTTTGTAAAAGACAATGTGTGAAAAATAATTAATATCTGAATTATTCTGAGGATTTTCTTTTCCAAAAACATGTCATGAAAATAATACAAGTAAATATAAATATTTTGCATTGAACACAAATGATAAGACACCCGTTTCCCCATACATCAACCACTTTTCAAGAGATTGTATGACAAGTAACCAAACTCATTGTGGCATATCTTGTTACCAGAGTGAAGATATGTAAATTGCTTAAACCCTTGTCACTAGGGCCTTATACCATATAAGTTATGTACAATAAACTAAAAACTAAACTAAACTAACTTCACGCTTTATCCCTAGCGGGGTAGTCAGAGAGAACGGAGCGCCAAACGCTACAGTATTATGTACAATAATGTTACATAATATAAATAAAATTGAGCAATTTTATTATTAAAGAAAATCACATATTCTCATATTTTATATATTCTTAGGGTATATTTTCAATAGAGCAAGGAGTGTCTCGTATAGGTGTCATAGGAGTTACAGTAATGGCCTTACTATCGGGTTTTGGTGCGGTTAATTATCCTTATACGTCCATGGCCATATTTATTAGGTAAGCTAGTTTTTTTTTATGTTTTATAATTTATAAGGGCTCGTTTTGGTTAGTAAAATTACTAGGGTACAAGACTATTCTGGAATGGGGATGTACCATACAAGTTTATTATATGCATTAATTAATTTAATGGCACTAAGGCAAAAGTCCGCATTAAGTTCTACCACTCAACACATAATGCCTCAAAAAATTAGGTGGAAAGTTACACAGGTACACTAGGTTACTAATTAGGTCACTAGGTTTCCGCTGCCTACTCTGCAGTGTGCGGTATACAGCATGAAGTTTAAAAGATGTTTAACCTTTATGATTATTTTGTTAGTAGTATGTGTTTATGTTATTGGTTACTGCGTCACACAAAATGCTGGTATGGATAAACATCGTGAAATGATAATAAATATTTTACCCTATTTGCTGTTCCCGTAAAAGGAGCGCTGACGCTTCCTATATAAAATACTTTATACAATTTCAGACCAGTAACTCAAGGAGATGTTTTATCCATAGAAAAAAAGTTACTGCAAACTATGGATATGATATTGGTTAAGAAAAAACGTATAGCATTAGCAGAAGCCAACACTATGGGTCGCAATCAATATATGTTGGATCAATCCGGTGTTAAGAACAGAGGATTTTGGACGAATATACTTTCTAGTGTTGGTAATATTGCCAATCCATTGAGCCATGGTGCTGAAAGTGGGTATCTATACATATTTTTGATTATTTATAGGTAGTATGTATTTATGCCATATGTGGTCTTCATTTTCCATTTCAGTTTTTTTTATGCATTAAGAATGGATAGAAATCAATATATGTTAAGTATTAAGAACAAAGGATTTTATAAATATATTGTCTATTGTCTGTAATATTGCCTTACTTTAAATCATATGGGGCTTAGTTTTTGTATTTATTAGTATTTATCTGCATATAATTTGCAAATTTATTTCCAGACATAAATCAACTAAGAGAAGAGATATCAGGATTGGAAGAATTAGGCAGGCAGTTGTTCTTAGAAGCACACGACGCCAGAACGATGAGGGAGAAAATAGAATGGTCTAGAACATTCCAGGGGAAATATTTCAACTTTCTAGGTTATTTCTTCTCTTTGTATTGTGTTTGGAAGATATTTATTGTGAGTATAGTAAAAAAATCTTTAAAACCTATACACTTTAATTTTTGAAGATCCTTTTTGTATGTTTTTATTAAAGCCACAATAAGTTAAAAAATTTATAAGATGAAATATTTTTTTACTGGCAACTGCCTTTTTACCTATGCCAAAGTTTAAGTTTTTTCATAACTGCATTTATTCGTGATGTTTTTAACTTTTTGTTGGGTAGAGAATTAAATGATGATTTTTCATTAGTCCAATACTTCCTAATAAATTGAACTTGAAAAAATTCTAATACATAAAAAAATAAAATGTCAGTCAACTAACAACATAATATAGATCTGTCGGCAAAATAGATCTCGTGACCCGCATCATTGATATTTGAAAACATTTCTAATAATAAAATTTCTTTCAGTCCACAATAAACATAGTATTCGATAGAGTGGGCAAAAAGGACCCTGTGACCCGCGGCCTTGAAATTGTCGTGCATTGGCTCGGACTGAACATAGATGTATCATTTTGGTCTCAACATGTATCCTTCATACTGGTCGGATGTATTGTCCTCACTAGTATTAGAGGATTGCTTTTGACTTTAACTAAGGTTAGTTTAGTTTTTTATGATTAATTTAGGTGTTTTAGGATAGATTAAGTTTTTTTTAGTGAATTTGTTTTTTTTTTTGGTTAACATTTTGATTTTCTGTGTGCAATGTAGTGCAGGATGTAAGGATTGCATCCTAGTAATATAAATAAAATAAATATTAATAATCAGCTTCATGCTGTATACCGCACACAGCAGGGTAGGCAGAGGAACCTAGTGTTAAGTCACTCTGTTCCCCACTTTCTGCCGAATTCGGGAGGTATTGCTTGTTTAGTGGCAGAACTCAACGCCGCGCTTTGCCTCAACACCAGAGCGAAGAAATGGAAATATAAAATTTTAAATTAAGCAAGTGCTTCATCTCCTCGAGTAGAGATCAAACCCATAGCCACAACTGCGCCACGACCCGCCTCCTAAATAAATATTGATGGCATTTTTAATTTTTTTACAGTTTTTCTACAAAATCTCGTCATCGAAATCCTCAAACATAATAGTGATGATATTAGCACAAATAATGGGCATGTATTTTTGTTCGTCCGTTCTCCTGATGAGGATGAATATGCCTTCAGAGTACAGAATAATTATAACGCAAGTCCTCGGCGACTTGCAGTTCAATTTCTATCACCGTTGGTTCGATGTTATTTTCTTGGTGAGCGCGTTGACGAGCATTTTTACATTGTATTTGGCTCATAAACAGCCTTCTGTCAATTAGGGAAAATAAAGTAAATTTATTAGTTAAAATAAAGTAACTCTTAAGTTTGGCATTTTGAATATTTTGGCATTGTTTACTTGAGAAGAATATATTAAAACACCTTCTACAGTTAACTTCTTGAGTCGTCGAACGTTCCTATATTTCATTTTAAAATCGGCTGTATTTAATGAGAGCTGAATTTGTTTTTATTATCTTTTAAAGAAGACATAAAATTAATAATGACAGCTGTTTTGACAGCTGATAGAAATTATGAATATTAAATGTAATTATGTCATGTTTTACTTATTTTATCTTTTTTTTACGTTATTGTATGTTGTTGTAATAACTTGAATTTTTAAACGAATTAAAAAATATGTATCAAAATATCTTACATTAGTTAGGGCGCTTATAACAATTTTCACATTATATTTGGCACAATTAAAAAAACTATAATAAAGATTATAAATTTCGTTGATTTATTTTTTGTATATTTTTTTTTTTGGTATAAATTACGTTTTTTATTTCTTACTATCTATGCATTTTTTCTTTAAGAAATAATTTATTTAAAAAAAGAAAAAACCTAGTAAATAAGACTGATATACTTGAGCTTAAGAAAAGTGATTGTAATATTGTTTGTAAATATCTGTTAATAAATTATTATAAGCATATACACTGTTTTTATTCATTTGTTTGTGTAATATCATATATTAATTTTATAAACCTAAATCTACAGTTTTTAATGAACTTCAAATTCCTTCTTTTATATATACATCAAATCAGAATTTCTTTTCACATCAAACTGGACTGATAACTTTGAGCGCTTTACCGAATACATAAATAATCAGCTACTTTCACAATACATTTATAATTTAATAATTCTTTGCCACTGGACTTGAACCCCGATAAAATGGGTCATTTTGAATGCTAGTAGATGTTCAAAAAGTCCAGACCTCACAAAAAACATCTAGATTATCTTAATGTTAAGTCAGCTAAGTTAATGATAGTCGCGCATTTTGTCAAATAAATAAGTTTAAATATTATAAAAAAAAATTGTTTTCTGTTTTAAATAATGATATGGCAATTAAAAATATAATTTCTTTTTTTTGTCAAAATGTTTTTTGCATATCAAAAATATAGTTCGATGAATGAATGATATGCAAATCTCTCGTCTCTCTCACATCATATAGTTCTTTTCTGTCAAAATTAATTTTGTGAACATCGCAATGATAATGTAAAATATAAAAAAAGAATAAATAAAACAATCAACTTTCAATAAATTAAAGATTTATTCATTATTTAACACTTTTTATTATCTTAAATAAACTATATCGTAAAAGATGAAATAGAAACGTTTTTGGAAAGGCCACCTTAATTAGTATGGAGAATAGAAATATTGAAGTGAGTGAAGTCAGTTTATATAATGTACACAATCTTTTAAATCTTATTAATTTTACGAGGCCAGTCGTGGCGCAGGGGCACAAAGTATGACTGTAAAATCGATTGGTTGTGGGTTTGATCCCCACTCTAGGAAATTAAATGTTTATCTAAATTTATATTTGCAACTTCGCTTTGGTGTCGCAAGAATTTAGTGAAAAGTGGGGAAAGACGTGAAGCTGAATTAATGATTATTTATATTTTCACTCTATATCCCGCAAATAGCAGGGTAGGCAGAGGGAACCTAGTTAAGATTTCATTTTTCTCTTTCCATTCAACTTTCAAGACATTGCATGTTGAGTGGCGGAACTTAACTGTGCTGCTATTTTGTCTTATTACCAGAGAGATGAAATAAAAATAATTAATTCTCCCTAAATGGGAATCGAATCCACAACCTTCGCATTTACAGTTAAACATTATGTTGCCCTCAAATCAACATCTCATTAATTACTGCCATATAAAAATAATTTCGGACATCAAAATATTTTTATTTCAATCAAACAACTTCAGCATAAAATTTTGAGCAAATATTTTGATATTGAATGCGATGAGTATTTAACAAATTTTTGTACATTTTTAATTTAAAATTATCTTTTTTTTTTAATCTTTGTATCTCTTTTATATAAAAGAGTTATATACAAAGTAATGGCGTATATTATATATACATATAAAATAATAATTTCTATTCTCCCATAACATCCTCGTATTGTTTTCTGAAGCAGTCACCGACGGGGAAGAAGTCCCAGCATCTTTGCGTGTACATGTTCCATACAAATGTTTCTTGACCTGTAACAAAGAAAATAGAAATTGAATTAAAAAAGTGATTCATTACATATTATTCATTTCAATACGGTCGACGAGTCGTAGCTGTACGGAAGTAAGGCTTTTTTAGTGAGAAAAGTCTTTAATTTTGGACCTAATCTAATGTGAATAAATAATCAAAACTTTTTATTGTATTTTAATGTAATTTTTGGATAGTACAGTATATTTATATTTCAAGGTTAATAACAGTAAACTAGTATAAGAAACGTTTCTGCCAAGTGGTAATCGAACCAACGACAATCACTCGATGTTTTATATTTTTTTTATTTTGTTTATCGCTTTCTCCCATATAGGACATCAGTGTAGGTAGAGGTTATCAAATAACCAGAACATAATAAAATCGACTGGTTGTGGGTTCGAGTACTCGAGGAGATGAAATATTTATTTTTATTTCCATTTCTCCGCTTTAGTGTCGAGGCAAAGCGCGTCGTTGAACTCCGCCACTCAACACGCAATGCCTCCATTACTCGGTGGAAAGCGGGGAACAAAGTGTCTTAACACTAGATACCCTCTTTCTACTCTCCTGTGTGCAGAATACAGCGTGAAGCTGATTTAATTTAATTTAATTTTAATTCTACGGAGTCCCGATGAGCTACAATGAAGTCTAAGTAAGTATGCTGGTAGGCGAGTAGTGCTCGTGTCGCTCTTACCGGTGTACTCAGTGTCCGGTTTGTTGATGAGATGCATGAGGAAGAACATGTAGTTGGCGAGGTTGTGCTCTCTCTGCACGTGCGTGTCGAAACCGTGCGGGACCTGGAGTTCAAATAAAGGTTCATTATATCAAAAAAAAATATATATTTTTGTAGCAAACTAGCGAAACATCGGCGGCTTCGTCCGCTTAAAAATATTTCCAAATCATACAAATATAATATTATAATAACCTTTACACAAATTGTAACCTTTGCCATATTTTGAAACAAACAAACATTAATCGTTACAAACTTTCAAATTCATAATATCAGTAGGATTTGGGGAAAAAGAAATAAATGAAAAACGACATAGTATTAAATTTTGCCTGTTAATTTTCGTGTCCATGTGTTCTAGGTACGGTGACACTATTTTTTTTTATACATTTTAAATAGATTGCATTGGTGGAATTCAAATAGTATAAAGTAGACTTAATAGTCTATTCTATTCTTATTTATTAACAAAAAAATGTGTAATTATTTGACTTGTACAATTGTGTATTTACTAATTTAATTATTTTAATAAAACACTAAACTTCTCTCACCTTATCAAAGTAATCCTTGTTAATCCCGCATATGAAGCAGTTGGACTCCATGTCCTCCTTCACGGACTCCAGCTGGTCACGGAGCTCTCCGAACGCGTCGATGATCAAACCTTGCGTTATACATATAAATATTTTGTTAATACACGCATTTGTCAGTTTTTACGACATTTACTAAAATATTTGTAGTTTTTGAGATAGACAGATAGACATGTGATGTTTTGTTAGTTTTTATGGGTGGGTATATTAGTATTTTTTAGATGAGTAGACTTTTTAAATAATCAATGGTATTGGAAGGCTAATGTCACCGTAGTACATTTTAGTATGTCGTAAACCGTATTTTTAATAGATAAGGAATCAATCATCACATATGTTATTTTATTCTAGCTTCATGCTGTATTCTGCATAATATATCAATGCCTCGTTAACAAAGTGAAGGAAGAAATAAAAATATTAAATATTTAAATTTTCTTCGAATTGGATTTGAATCTACAATCTGTCTCGTTTATAGCTGCATAATTGTGTCCTGGTGCCACGACTGGCCTTGAAATATATACTTTATAAATAGGATATATGTATACTTATTAAATTTTACAACAAATTATAGTTACCTAAACAAAATAAAATAGAAAAGTCACCTCACCCTGCAATATAGCCAGCAGTATGACGATGACGAAGAAGAAGAAGGAGATGTCGAATATGATGCGGTACACCTCGGAGTCGTCCCCGTCGGGCGGCTCCAGCTCGTCGCCGATACCGCCGCCCGCGCGCACGCCCTTGTACAGGTTGAACACGAAGCACTGCGCACATACATATATATATATATAGATTTCAGGCTCCAGGGATGGGGTCATATAATAGTATAAGCAAACTAGTTCAATATACATTATTAAAGATACGCACTCAAAGTACTCAAGGACGCACCAACGTCAATCTGTACTATCTATATTTCACCAGGATGTAATATCTATATTTTATTAGTTTCACACTTTATTTAGTATAAAGTGTGAAACTAATAGACTACCTCTACATATCCGCATATACCAGGGTAACCCTAGTGTTAAGACACTACGTTCCCCATTTAACGCCAAACTTTTACTAGAAAATGCTTGTTGTGTAGCGAAAGTCAAAGCCGCGCTGTGCATTGTTTATGATCACGACAACCTCAAATATCCATCTTTTCCTAAGAAACCAAAAAAATATGCGTATTTGTACACTTACTGTGAGCATATCGTGACAGTTCCTATTAACTTCGTCGTCCTCCTCCTGCACGTAGAACTTGCGGAAGAAATTGAAAGCTATGACGGTGTAGATGTACACTATGATGGTTAGCAGCATCACCGTCAGCACCAGCTGGAGTTTTAAATTGTATATTAGTTATGTGTATATATCGGTATTTCGGTTTTTTTTTATAAAATTGGAGGGTACTTATTGGGTACTACGATTTTTTTTATTGATTATTTTAATAAAATTTAATTACTTTTTGTAAAATATAAATAAAAAAAAAATAAGTATAAAAATAATTAGTAATTTATATCAGTTTCAAATATTTGGTTATATGAATTCAAATAAATGGATTATAATAGATATAAATGAGTTTAAATTTCGTAATGTATATATGGAGTATAACCATGGAGTGGGTGTCACAAAATTAACGCAAGATTTTACTTAGCCAGGTTTGTTATGAATTACCATCTAAGGCGGTGGTAGCGACAAGTTCACTCGACGATTTAAAAGTTCTTACAAAAGTCTATATGAAAATTTAGAATTTAAATAGAAAAGAATAACGGTGTTAACTTTGGGACACACTGTAATAACAAAAAAATAGAAGAACAAAAACCAACCTGTTTCCCGTTATGCGTGACAGACTGCAAAATGGTTCTCAAAGTTTTAAATCCAACGGCAACGTCCAACAAGTGGGCGGCGAAGAAGAAATTATTGAAGTTCCCCATCACAGAGAATGAGAAGTACCAGAGGGAGTATAAGAACGAGTTGTCGGTAATGGTCACTCCCGCCTTCCATACTTGATAACGCCAGTCTATGTTTATTATGCTGAAATAAAAAAAATTAAATTAATATTTATACTAATTTCTATGAAATTATGCTTCATATTTTGTGTTGGAGGTTTTTTTTAAATTTTTAATTTATTAAATTTACATGCCATCTACTTAGTCGCAGTGGCACACCGTGTAGATTGTAAAAAACAGTTGTGGGTTCGATAACATTCGAGGAAAAATATCATTTAATATGTTCATTTCCTAGTAAGAAAAAGCTAGGAAGGCGTTGAGTTCCGCCACTCAAAACGCAATGTAAATTCAACGGTGGACGGCGAACGGAGTCTTAACACTAAGTTTCCCCTGAATATTCTGCTACATGCGGGATACAGAGTGAAGAACAAGAAAAAAAAGACAAGCAAAAAAATTACTAGTGGAAGAATCCTTTGCTTCCTTCCTCTTCTTGAGCAGAGAACGACGTTTTCTCCATTCCTAACATATTCGATATAGAATCAAAGTCGTAGGTTTCCGAATACTTTGCTCGAACTTTCTTTTTTATGAATTTATCCCAATAGTTCACTGGGAATGATCTGCGAAACAAATAAATAAAATAATGTATAATAGATACTAGTACCATATAAGTTATAAAAATATCTAAATATAAATTGATTGATTAATTAAAATTTATAACTTTGCGTTTTATTACAATCCCTTTATAAAAAATAGGAAGCTAGTCGAATAATTTACTAATATAGTATTTTTTTAGCATTCTGATAACTGAACTTTAAATATAAAATCTATTTTATTTTTTATAAAAAATATAATATTTACTTAGCAGAAATAACGAGTTTATCCCAATGGCTTTTCAAATCATCATCCTCAGGTTGTTCTGCGATGTAGAGACCGTCGAATTCCAGTCTACGTGCGATTTCCTTTTCCCGTTTAAATATAGCTAGAGGTACCTTAAATTATAACAATAACATTTGGTTAAGAAAATAATATATTCATTTTTATATTATAAATGTTTAAATGGAGAATTTGAAAGCTGGCGTCCAATGTGGGACAGATTTATTATACTAATAAATAAACAACTGAATTTGTCGATACAGAATTGTAGATCATAAAGGGCAGTCCAAGATCTTGTTCTCTCATTTCCCCAGTACCATCGACCTGGTGGTACACAGGGGCATGGATGCCAAATCGGCATCGGGATTATTGATGAGGTGCACCAACATCTGCAAAGCCCACCAATTTCACTACCACCACCACTATTGGTTTTCCCGTGCCGAGCCGAGGAAGCTCGTCGCCGGCGTCCTTCTGAACTTAGCTTAAATCTATATCAAAAAGGTAGGTCTAAAGATTTCGAAAATAACCAAAAGTTTTTGGCTAATTCTCGCAAAAAAACTCAATTTATGAGAAAACGCTAAACATATAACTGATTATTTTACGCACAGGTTTAAATCCGATCATGTATTCTCACAATTATATACAAAATTTCAAGAATTTTTATAAAATTACAATAAATAAAAAACCAACTAACCTTCAAGTGATAATAACCAATAAGTATAGCCAAAGACACAATAGAATGTAATACTGCTGCTATCTTGATGACATGTTCCATGTAGAAGAAATCTTCATCTATTAATACCACTTCCAGACTATCATCGTCTTCTTCGCCGCTACCTGTTGTAATTAATTGAAAATGTATGTAAGTTCCTTTATCTATAATTTATTATATATCGAGAATCTGAATCCCATATATAGCAGAGTAGGCAGAGGGAACATAGTGTTACGACCTTCCAAGTCCGAGTCCGTTCTCCATATAACGCAAAATTTTCAATACATTAAATATTGAGTAGCGGAAATCAACGCCGCGCTTTATATCGCAAACAAAATAACTTAAATCTGAATTATATATTGTCTATGTTCCATTACCGTCTCCACTGCCGGATCCCGAGCCGGAGCCCGACCCGCCGATGATGTCACTAGCACCAGAACCCTCGCTACGTTCACCTTCTAATGTTGACACCTAATTATAAAATTGAAAAATATATTCGTTATTGTATTGAAAAAGATATATTTTTTCATTTTGCATTAATTGAAAGAACTTGAAAAGTACCTATCATATTCTATCTGTAAATATTAATGAAATATTACAACGTCTCACCACTTTTATGTATTTTTTTATGTACTCATGTTTTGCATTATATAATTTTCACGATAACATTTTTATAAATTTCCATCACAACATTTTTCTACTTACCTTATAAAACAGCAGCACAAAGTTAATACAGAAAGCCAGCACTAGAGCAACGTATTTCAGGTTATAGAAGTTTCTAGCGAGGAACGAGACTGCTTTGCGAGTGTACACCGACAAGTCCACTTGCGATAACGCGGACGGCGTCGGACCTGATACTGCTTGCTGGAAACAAATTACTATTTATAATATAAATGTGAAAGAAAAAAAATTGATTTTTTTTATACCAGGGTATAGAGAGAGAACTTAGAGTTAAGACACTCACATGCGCACAGACATCACACGAACCGCTATATTTTTGAAACATTGCGTGTTGAGAGGTTGAACTTAACGCAGCTTTGTTACCAGAGCAAGCAAAATGAGAATTTAAATAATTTCTTCCCCGAATGGGAATCAAAACCACAACCGTCATTACGCTGCAATGGCCTCAAGAAATTCATAAATTAGCTTCACGCTGTATCTCGCGCACAACAGGGTAGGCAGAGGGAACCTAGTGTTAAGACACTCCGTTGCCCACATTCCTTTGAGTTCTGTAGGCATTGCGTGTTGGGTGACGGAACTCAACGCCGCGCTTTGCATTGATACCAGAGTTAAGAAATAAAAATATAAGTAAATATTTCATTTCCTCGAGTGGTGATCGAACCCACAACCAGTCGATTTTGCAGTTACATTTTGTGCCCCTGCACCATGATAGGCCTCACGACATTTAAAATGATCTTAAGAATTTTATTTGAACATATAGTAGAGTTCAAAGTAACCGGACAATATGATGCGTCTTTATTTTATTTAATTTTTAAATGTCGTAGTAGAGTAAGCAAAAAAATATTGGCACCCAACGTGGGACATTTTTTATTTGGTGTAACTATAGATATTACCTTTTTGTAATGAAAGTATTTTTTGTCAAATCCTGGCTGCGTAACAAAAAATATATCTAGATTTTAGATGCATTCAAAATATGGTATATTTTTTATTTGCACTATTATACATGTCTCCCATCTTCTTAAAAAGTGTAAGCAAAAAATATGAAACTTTTGAAAATAATATTATTAATATATTTTTCATACAAATAAATAATCAATTAACGAATATTTTTCTAACTTCATAATAGGTGGGACAGCATTTCGCCGAATTTGAAGCATCGAGTATAGGTTCGATTCCCACTCAAGGATAACATATTTTTATCACCAAGCTTTGGAAATATTGTCCCACCAATGGAGATAATAGGATACAAGTATGACAATTCAATACAGATATAAATAAGTAACTACAGCTATACCTTTTTGCTCTCAGCCTCGATAGCGGACATGGCAGCTTGCTGTACAGCCTGAGCTTCCATTCGTTCCTGTGCTGCTTTCTTTGCTTGTTCTCCACTGAAACAAATAAGAGAAATATTTTGATAAGATAGCTATCCTAGGTTGTAATCGAATATATAACTTCTTGTTCTAGAATTATAATCACTGACTTCTCTAATAATTCCTCTTATTTTTGTTGACATTTTTTTTTCGAAAATTATAATATGTCAACATTGTCATACATTACTAAGAGCAAAAATGGAGTGTAAATCACTTCAAAAAACAAATATTGATCAAGTATTATTATGAGATACTGACAAAATGATTATGCATGCTTTACCCCAAAAGATCAATAAGAGAAGGTGGTTGTTGTTCCTCAGTGTGTTCAACACTTTCATCGGGAGACACTTCAGCTTCTTCGCCAGACGACGGCGTTGACGTACTGGGAGACTCGTGCGGTTTAACTTGTATTCTGAAATGAAAATAAATAAATAAATCGGCTTAACGCTGTATCCCGCACACAGCAGGGTAGGCAGAGGGAACCTAGTGTTTTTAGACACTCCGTTCCCCACTTTCTGCCGAATTCTGGAGGCATTGCGTGTTGAGTGGCAGAACTCAACGCCGCGCTTAGTCTCGACACCAGAGCGAAGAAATGGAAATATAAATTTAAGTAAATATTTCATCTCCTCGAGTGGGGATCGAACCCACAACCAGTCAGTTTACAGTCACACTTTGTGCCGCTGCGCCACGACTGGCCTCAAGAAAAGAAAAGAAAATTTGCAACTTTAATATGTTATATTTTATTATATCCCATAAAAAAATTATAATTAAATAAGCAGTTCTGAACTTTTTTTTTGTGAAATTTTGAATAAATTTACAACTAAGTAGTCTGCATATATATACTTTGTTTAATTCAAAATTTAGTGAATATTTGAGATCTTATAACAAAGTCAGCTTTACGCCTGGGGGTCACGGTCGTGTTACTATACGACCATGACTGATTAGAAAAAAAGTATAATCTTTCATTAAATCATAATTCTAACATAGAATAAAAATATAAACAATACAGAAACAGTATAAAAATATAAACTATAAAGATTATATACATTTTTTTGAGTAAAACTCACTGTCCATTGTCTTCTTTAGTGATATCCAAGCCGAAAGCGGACACTTGCAACTGTCCCGTATCGTCCGCCGCCGGTAACGCCGGTAAGTGTCGAACGGGACCTAGATACGAATTAAAAATATCATTGATAATGTACTAAATATTATATTAATTTTGTGTTTACAATTTAAGTAAAGTTTCATATGTTTTAAATAACGACATTATTGCATTATTATGAATAATAGTATAACAGTAAGGTCACTGAGAGATTAAAAGTCATGTTGTGTGTTTATCATTGAGATTTATACCAGAGAAAATAAAAAAAAAATGTTTACTTATATTTGGGAACGTAAATCAAATGTGATGCAATAGCGATGTAATATAAAGATAAAAAATAGGAGAGCGTATGGGAATCGGAATATCTTTTAATTCATAAAATTAAAAAGTTAATGCTTGATATCTTCATACCTTTTGTTAATCCAAAAGCAGATTTCACTAAAATCATTTTTTAAATATTAATAAAAAAATAAATAAGATATTTTTATTAATTTATTATGTTTATATTTTAATTACAAAATATTAAAAGTTTGTTAAAAATGAGCATTTATAATTTTGGTTAAATAGTTTATTATTTTATTTAAGCTTTGCAACCAATTTAATAAACCAAAGGTTAATAATTTATTAACTTATATCATGTATAAATCAATTTTAAAAGATAGTTTTACCCTATATACATATATTTAATATTTGAATTTATGTCTTATAATCGTTTATTTATATAGAATAAAGAAAAAATATCATATTTATGCCTATATATGTAATAGGCAATGTTTGGTCATAAATAGAAATTTACTTTTCAAGTTATGCTGTTGCAATGTTGCTTTTAAAATAATTTTTAAGATGTAACAATTTTTTTTGTAATATAATATTATAAAGTTTTTTATATATATACATCTTGATTCATGATCACTTGTGTGTTATCATCATGTTAAGTCTAATTTGTCTTGCTTTGCTTGCGTGCTTTTAAATCTGTGTGTACGTAGCTTCAACTGCACAATGTTTTTTTCTTATATAAATATGTCAGAGTATAGAAATATCTTAATAATACTAATTGCTGTTGAAACAAAAAAATACTATTGCTTTAAAACTAATTTTGTAAGGAAGCACATGTTTTATATTTTTGTAGATTTTTTTAAAAATGTACTATACAGAATAGTTTTGAAAATAACCAATTTAAAAAAAAAACATTTGTGTGAATAATTGAAGCATCAAACAGTTAAATCCTGAAGCGTCATTCCTTGTTGCCCACTAAAATGTATAATTTGCCTTACTTTGAGCTAATCTGTGCGTGTGTAGGGATAGCTTCAACTGACCGATTTTCTCTTCCTCAGTCGGTTCCGGCGGTGGCTCTTCGGTTTGTGGCCCTCGCATCAGACCGAGGAGTACTCCTAATATGTACCTGGATAAAAAATTTTATACAGTAATATATAAAGTTAAATTATTTAAAGTTATAATGTACACTTCAATAAATATTATTTTATTGTGATTATATTGAATGATTTTTGAAAATATTTATTACATATTTATTAATTTAAAAATAAAATAAATCAGCTTCACGCTGTATCCCGCACACAGCAGGGTAGGCAGAGGAAACCTAATGTTTTTAGACACTCCGTTCCCCACTTTCTGCCGAATTCTGGAGGCATTGCGTGTTGAGTGGCAGAACTCAACGCCGCGCTTAGCCTCGACACCAGAGCAAAGAAATGGAAATATAAATTTAAAAATTAAGAGATATTTATTAATTTGTTAATAAATAATAATTTTGAACACTATTCATATAAATAGATTACAGTAAACGTTACGGAAATTGTATATAAATAACAGGCAAGTACATGATTTGGATTTAACAGAGGAAAAAAATTAATGGCGGATGTTATTATTATTTCTAAAAATGTATGTTATAATGGAATCTAAGAAATCAATGACAATATAAAAACTTACAGACATTTCTATAAGTTTTTCTTTTTATTGATAAGGTAATTGATGTTGTAAATGGTAAAAATAAAGTAAAGAAATTATTTGGTTTAGAACTGGTCATACCATGCACATATTGTCAGAATCGATTTATTTATTTAAAAGAGACAGGTACTGTACTGTTGGTTATAACACTAAGAAAAGTTAATAAAGTCTAAAAGTGCTAAAAGATAAATATATTACAAAGTATATAAGGAGAATATGGGAATAATATTGTTACACACGTTGTATACGCTTTAAAATAAATGGAAATTACTAAATTCTTATAAATATTACAAATATTATAAATTTATCTAATTTTTAGCTGGAACTGAAATAAATTTAATTATTAAATATTAAATATAGTAATGAATAAATTACCAATGACTGTGCATCGATTTGTTGCGTGAAATGAGACAACCATTTATAAGTTAATATGAGAAAAATAAAGTTCTACGCAGATAGCTATCGTATGTTAATTATCATGTTCTCAACAATATTTTTAATCTGCGTAAATCTTTATTTTTTATACTTTAATTACAATATTTCTCACATTGAATGATATGAATTAAAATAATTATTTTGAATATGTGTTACATAGAGATATGAAGAAGATGTTTAATTGACATTGGTTTTTGAAATGTCAAACTGTACTAAATATTAAATATATTAATGGAGATTAAACTTTCGTTGTTGACAACCTTTACAGGTTGTTTAAAAATTTAAAAAATACAAGGCCGTAAGTATACCGTTATTTGAAACAATTTAAAGTTAAAGACATTTGAATTTATACAAAAATAGACACAGTATGTGTTTGTGTGTATTTTAATTAGCTGTATTTAAAATAACTCACCTGATAACAACAACAAAGCTATATCCAATATAATAGAAGAAGTAAAAGAACAGTTTAAAGAATCCCACGAAAAGTTCAGCAGGCGGCATTTGTTGAAGATCCGCCATTTTAGCCTTTATGCTGGATGGTGATAGAGATGAGAATGCCGTGGATATGCCGTCCTTTACTGATTGGAAACCACGACGGAATGGATCTTTCCCGGCTCTGGAAAAAAAAATACAATTTTGTATGTAAGAGATATTTGTGTCTGTTAAAGTATTCAGTGATAAATTAATATTTTATAATTCGGTTATTTTTTTTATTTATTTTTGAGATTTTGTACACATAGTAACACAAAATCAATTTCATCAAACTGTACGTATTATAAAAAATATATATTCTATATTTAGTTTCGCAGCCAAAATTATTGAGTTCAGTCATGTAACAATAACGTCCTTTTTATGAGCAATTTTTTGAACACAATTTTCGTCTTAATGTTAAACAACTTAATATTATTATTAGTTTGCAAGAGGAGTGGAGTTCAATTTCAAAGAATATAGAAAAGATATTTTGTCTTTGTTAAGTACGAAAAAACATTTTAAAAATGCGAAAAACTTAATATTTAATTATAAATCAAACGTACTCCCATATCATACAAACCTTTCTTCCTCATCGTCTCCCAAATAAATATGATACGCCTCTCTATTCTTGGGCCCTCCCGCGGTTTCCTCAGACGCGGCCATCAGCCCCGACGCGTGTGTCATTTCAAAGATGGCGTCCTCGCAGAAGTTAACGAAGGCCTCCAGTTTCTCTTTATCGCCGCCCTCTGTTACGATGCTGTAGAAGAAAGCACGTTTGGATTCCTGAAAATATTATTTTATGTTATTTTAACAAGGTATTGACATACTTAGATAAATAAGAAACAAAAATAATATCATTTCTTATAATATTACTTTGAAATGCGATTACTAAACGATTTTATTTAAAACAAACTTACAATTTGGTTACAAAAAATAAACAATGATGGACAGAAGTATCTCTTTAAGAAGAAAGATAATACTTATTATCGTTATTATCCAGATAATATATACTTATAATAAATGCATAAAAAAGTGTGTCTGCACATGAAATACATATTCAGGATAAAAGTAACAATAGTAATAGAATGTATCCAAGGTTTTGAAAATTTTGTCTGTTTGTACACGCATATCTTCTGAACTACTGGGCATTTTTAAATGGAATATTTTTGTTTGTGTAGCTATTAGGTGTGGCCAGGATGTAGGCTATATTTTATTTTGAAGACTTGTGAAAATCTAAGCGCAAAGGCACAAGCGTGCGAAAGATAGTGCGTGCGATTTTCACTTAAGGAAATAAAAAAGTTGATATTTTTATTTCTTCGCTATGGTAACTTGATCGTCGCATTTGAATTCGGCGGAAAGTAGGGTATGGATGTGTCCTAATATATTCAGAGTGTCATAACTAGATTCCCAGGTTCCCTCCACCAACCCCATATGGGATACAGCGTTCTTTTTGCCCAGCATTGGCTGCAAGTTTCAACCACAACGTATGGAAGTAGCATAACAAGGGCCATAAAGTCCATGGCAAAGGGAATGGTGGGCAGCCACTGGTAAAATAAATTAATAATTAGCTTCACGCTGTATCCCGCACACAGCAGGGTAGGAACCTAGTGTCAAGACACTCCGTTCCCCACTTTCTGCCGAATTTTTGGAGGCATTGCGTGTTGAGTAGCAGAACTCTACGCCGCGCTTTGCCTCGACACCAGAGCGAAGAAATGGAAATATAAATTTTAAGTAAATATTTCATCTCCTGGAGTGGGGATCGAACCCACAACCAGTCGGTTTTACAGTCACACTTTGTGCCACTGCGCCACGACTGGTCTCTGTTGACAAAATATTTAATAAACTTATTGCGTTAAATTCAATCTGATTCAAAATACTGTTGTATAAATATGAAATATTTTACTTGTATTATGCCCAAAAAAAAATATATAATTCGTATTTAAAATACATACTTTAATCTGTGGCTTCTCCCATTGTTCAATATTAGACTCCTTTATCTCGAAGTAAACTCGTTCAATGCGTTTGGAACCGCCCATTATTTCAATACGACCGAGGAAAGGTTCAAAATAGTTCAAAACTGAACCTGCTGTTTCTAGGAAACGAGCTAATCTGCAAAAAAAATATGATACAGATTGATATTATGTAGATTATGAAATTATAGTTTGCAATATTTAATTTTCTGAGTCTGACTGTACACGAAATTCTATTTTAGTTTTTGTAAAGAAGAGTGTGCCCAAAAAAAATTGTGTAATATCTTTTCGTAGTGAGAAATCATAGGTCATGCAAAAAACAGCAGAAATCTGCCACTAAAAATAAGGCAAAATTAGAAAAAATAATATGTTTTTTTAGCTTCACACCGTATCCCACTCATAGCTAGGATAGGCACAGGAAACTTCAGAATCTAGTGTGTAAGACACTCCGTCCTCCACTTTCCGCCAAAACGTCTCTATGTACGCCGAAATGCCTCTGCATTTTATGGTGGATCACAACGCCGCACACTGCGTTATATTAGAAAATGAAAAAAATATATATCCTGGAGGGGTTGCTCCTCCTCCTCCTGGGCTCGATTAGCCCACAACCTTCGCGTTTACAGGCACACGCTTGTCCAACTGCGGTACGACGACTTACCATATAAATATAAATTCATGCGCAAAAAATACGTTTAATTTTTAATATTTTTTTTATCAATATTTACCTAGGTTCATTAGGCATATGTTCAGACAGATTAGTAAGCAGGACGGCCAAATTGAACCCAATCTCCTTGGCGGGTTCGTGGAATCTATCGCAAAAGCCCACATAGTCCAATTTGCCATCGTGGTTGGTTTCACAACACGCTAGGAGGAATTCTATTTCTTCACTGAAATAAGAAATTGAAAACATTAATTATAAAAAATACTAAATATAAACAAAAGAAGTTTTAATTTCGAACATTTGAAGAAATGAATGAAAATCTAAAACATACTTGAAATCAAGATAATAATTTTGTAGGATAGGCAAGAATCAGTTTTAAATCTGTTCTAAATTCAATTATTTTTATTCTATTAAATACCTATAAAGATAGATATTATATTATATAATAAATGGTCAAATTGAAATAACTAAAAGTTACATATGTATGACTTGACGCATAACGCAAGTACGACCAAACAAATCTTCAGCTTTATAATACAATTAGTGTAGATAACTTACGGTGTATAACTCTTCTGTTGTTCCATTTTCTCCTTAAAGTCTTTAGGTAGGACCCATCCGTCGCTATTTGGATCGATTTCCTTAAAACTAGCACTTGAAGTAAGATCTTTGAGTTTCAGGAACATATCGAAATATTTCAGAATAAGTTCTACATTGGAGGCAGATTCTACTAGCGTGTCAACCATTTGTTTACCAATTGTACCTAAAATAGTATATTTTTTTAAGATAAATGTCATAATAATTGAAGTCTTTGTGGGTTTGATTTCAAGAAACAGTGTGAAGCTAAAAAATATACTGTAGAAATGCTTCTTAACTTTAACAAAACAGATATAATTTTAAGTAAATTCTTTTATGTATAATATTTAAAGTATAATAAAAGTGGTTACATGAAGTATTAGATTTAAAGGGTATGCCTACTTGTAAATGAGAGTAAACGCGATTACGCTTATGATTGTAGGTTAAAATTTCAAACAGGGGCCAATTTTAATATTTATATGAATTTTCCTAAAAAAGCAGCCAATAGTCGAATCAAAGGACAAACATACCGTTAACAACGTTTCCTTCAAGCATGGAAAGCATCATGGTAATCATGTCTTTTTGCAAATTGAGCAATTCCTTGAGAAGATCAACTTGAGAAGAATGTTTAGATAGTTTATCTTGCATATGCGAGAAGAGGAAGAGGAAACCGCCTACTGCGTCCCATAACCTGCAATAAGTATAGAAATAAAATCGTTTCATCTCTCTGGCTGAACAAACACGGCGCAGAATTCCGTCACTAAACACAATAAATAAAAATGTTGCAGTGCCGAAGTGGGCACTCGAGCGGGTTATGTCGGACTCATGGATCTCATGGCCACAGGCCGGGGCTACGGGAACCAAGGATTTTTCCATAGCCCTGGCGGTCCCTCTTCCTACCGTGCTATACAAGAAAAGCGTGAAGCTAAAATAAAAAAAAATACAAAAAGTAAGTACGCAAGTATTCCAACTTTTTCACCTAGAATGTGCCAAAGCCTGTTGATTTTGCGTACACGGTCCCTGAATTACTTCAGTGAGTGTGTTGAATACTTGAGATGCTACTCCGATTGCTTTGAAGAAGTTAGCTTTACCAGCTGGATCTATAAGTTCCTGGAAGAGAACAAAAAAAAACATGTAAAGAACATTTTTAATATTTTTTAAGTGTACTAAGAACAAAAAAATAATTTTTGTAAATGTATAAATTTAGAAATAATGAGAATTAAACACGCGCCTCTTGTTCATCGTCCATGCTCTGTGATAACTAAGCCATAGCTTCGTTTAAATTCTTATACTTTCTGTTAAAAAAAGTATTATATGTAAGGAAGTATTTTAACCGAATTAATTTCGCATATATAATACTACACATTTTGGACATTGTTTGTTACTTTGCCCACCAAGTCTTGTTATTTTCCCTAAAATGGCAATAAAAGATAGGCAAAGAAAAATATCAGAAAAGAAAAAGATCAGCAGAGTAAAGACCATGGACGCGGTCCCGACTCCACATACTCTTGGGAAATTATAAATAGTGTATCCCTTTTACTAACCTTACTAGAATAATGCCAGTAGAAGTCCATAATAGACTCTTGTAATCTCAACAAATAATCGACGGTACAAATAACTACGTTGACGGTTGTAGTGTTACCCGCCTGTGTACGGAGGTAGTTTTGCCATTCTGAAATTAATATAGTTGGTATAAATAGAAATGTATACTTGAAGCCGTCGTGGCGTAGTAGCACAGAGTGTAACTGTAAACGCGACAGTTGTGGATTCGATTTTCACTCAGAAGAAAGAACTATTTTCATTTTCTCATTGCGGTAACATAACATTAGCGTGGCATTGAGTTCTGTCATTGAAAGTCTTGAAAATTCTGCAGAAAGTGGATAACGGAGTGTTTTAACACTACATTTTGCATATCCCTCTATATGCAGGATACATCGTGAAGCTAACCAATGACACAACTTAATTCAGCTCAACGCTGTCAATCTAGAAATCTTACCCAAATTATGTCCTTCACAAGTAAGTTGTATGAAGCGGAACAATGCGCAAGTGAACTCCGCATCATGCATGTTCTTTTCTCCAGCAGCACCTTCTAGGCCCACTCCAAGACCTGGATTAGAGTGTTTAAAATTTCAATTAAATTTTAAACTAAAATCCTAAATGTAAATTAAATTTAAAACATGAATTATTCTCATTAACCCACGACGAAATGAAAGGGGTTGTTGATGTTTGGCGAACGGAGGGTCTTTACATAAGGTTCATTAAAATTCTCAAGAGCCAGATCAAATTGATTGATTGAAATGTAGCACAAAATACGTCTTGTCATTTCCTCACTCTGGTAACAAGAAAATGCCTTAAAATTCGGCGGTGCGTGGTAAACGAAAAGTCTTAACACTATATTCTCTCTGCCTTCTTCAGGATACAACTTAAAGCTATAAGAAATTAATATATGTGATGACTAAAAATGTACAAAATGGACAAACCTTCAGCTTTGGTGTTTCTCTCGAAGGCGTCCAAGTCGAGCACTGAGCACGAATTCATTAAGCCAGCTATGGAAGTGAAGAACCCAACATCCTTTTTATCCTTCAAGTGATTCAACATACCCTATACAGCATAAACGTTAAAATATTTATTCCCTTGTGTAAAATTCATTTTTCGTAATTTCTTATGAATCCTAAATTTCGTGTTATACTAAAATAATAATTATTGGGAATTCTAATTTTAGGGAAATATAAATTATATAAATATTTCCCTAAAATTTTGCCTAAGGCTCCAGATTTTTGTGTTTTACGCCGCGTTGTTCCAGTTGTGCGTTGTCTATCAATCAGCTATGGAATAATATATTCATAGTCCTATATATAATAAGTTGCGAGGTATTCACAAAAATCGTTTGAAATTCTATTAAACAAAAATGATCTTATGATTTATATTACAGAACATACTGTCGTTTTGTTTATTCAATTAAAAACAAAAGGCATATTATATTATTAATATTTAATATTTAAATATTTATTAATTACCTAAGACATATTCAGCAATTTTTTTTGATAGTATTAAAAAAGTCATTCCTTGCTCTCAAACTCTTTAGATTTATAATACTAGTATTACATAGTAATACAAGTATTATAAATCTAAAGAGTTTGTTTTGATAAACACGCTGATATCTCATAAACTAGTGGTTCAAAACTTCAAATATTATAATATTACATTATTCGTTATGATGTAGCCCACTGTATCTGTTGTCAGATGTCAGGCACTTAACAGAAAGAATGTGTCAAAGTGGGGAACGGAAGTGTCTTACTGAAAATTAAGCGTCTTAACACTAGGTTCCCAGGTTCCCTCAACCGATACAGCGAAAAGCTTACCATCTGTATATCAATGTTACCGCCTCTCAATATAGATATTCCTAGCTGCAATGTCTTCATAACCATATCACTTGGTACTCCCTTGGACGCCGATATATGTAACAAGACCATTTCAGCTACTCCCCGGTTTGCGAGTCGCGCTTGGTGGAAAAGGAGCTTTTGTTTTTCCATTTCTTGTTCCTGAGGGGTTTTAATAAGTAATTTAAGATCTAAAAAAGTATTTACTTTCACACACAAAAAAAAAATTACATTACTTTTATGGAAAATAAATAATAATATTTGATCATTATTTGCCTTTGGGATGGAGGTCCTAAAGGCAACCGTCCAAGCGCTTAAATTTTTGATTCAAATGAAGTGAAAGGTTGCGAAACTCTTATAAGTAATATACGTTTCTTTCCGAGGAAATCATATATGAATAACAAAAAATCTCACTAGGTGTGTGAAATCAGTAACAAAAATTGTATAAAAAAACAATTACATTTTATAATAACATAATAAATTCGACTTCTAAAAAGTAAACGTACAATCTTGCACTATATTGGTTGAAGAAAATAATATATATCTACACAAGATACGTACCATAAACATATCCATAGTTTTCTGCTTGTAACATAATCGAGATTTTTTATACAAAAGTTTAAAATTATTCTAATTTATCTACGAACATACTTTAAACACTAATAATGAAATATTTTTAACTATTGACACAACTTAAATTTTACTGATTAAGAAGATGTTGTCAACGTATTCTTTGCTTTCGATGGCAATTTCTATTTTTGTTTCCAATAAATTTAATTATATATTACATTCTATTATTGGATTTTTCTTGATACATATTTATTTATAAACTTACATGTATACTAGCGCCACCTTCGTCTTCTCCAGCTTCTTCCCCACCACCGCCTTCCTCTTCTTCACCACCTTCTTCTTCTTCTTCTCCACACGACTTCGCTATAATATGCGCGTACGACATATATAGAGGATCCTCCTGAAAGTTGATATGAACAGCTTTTAAGATCATTATTTTAAAATCATTAAAAATATTTTGTTTCAGATTTTACATCCACTTAATATAAGTAAGTTATGAGTTCAATTCCCAATCTGGGAAACAAATTACTTAATATTTACATCTCCCCATTCTGGTGCCAAGACAAAGCGCTAAAAGCAGGAAACGGGAGTGTCTTAACTCTAGTTTCCATTTGCCTACTCTGCTACATGCGCGATACAGAGAAAAGCCGAAAAATTACAATAAATATAATAATTTCTTATTATTTTTTACCTGTAAAGCACCAGAACGTTCAGTCATGGCGCCTCTACAGAAGGTAGTGACTAGTTGTGTTAAAGGATCCGGTTTGCCTTCTTCTTCTACAACATCGCTTTTCTTTAGTTCTGCATCTTCAAATGATTGCTGCAAATAATATAGTTAAATAATAAATTTAATAGAATTATATCGTGTGGGATGGAGAAGCAACTTAAATACTAACATAGACTTTTTAAGCTTTATATTGTTACTAACAAAATGAGTCATAAGTTGTTACTCGATATAAATGAAAAATAAAAAAAAAAAAAATAAATAATATATTGTCTAGACTCTAAACACGGCTTTTGTGGGTTCGGATCCCATTCAGGGAATAAATTCATTTTTGCACTTTATAAACAAAATAAAGCGTGGCGTTAATTTCCGCTACTAAATACGCAATGTCTCGATATTTCAGTGGTGAGGTGCTTACACAGCTATATACGGTATATAATGTGAAGTGAAAACAAAAAGCTTTCAAAATAAAAACTTACCGTTAAATCTTCAATCATAACTTCTTGTCCGATATTTTCCTCTTCCAGCCATAGCTCGTAGTATGTTCTTGCAAATATATTGCAAGCGCGATGCCTGTAAATGATAAAATTTATCTTTAGTGCCGACCTTTAATTAAATATTTAGAACCAAAAACATAACTAACAATTAAAACATTTAAAAACTGTGCACAATAATTTTTTTTAGTGTTTGTAAGGGGATTTGAGGAGCTGGCTGGGGAGTCCCTATGTATAGTAGGTCGACTTTTCGTGGCCACCCTGAAGTTAGCTGTCTGTGTGTCTGTACGATATATAACTAACTCTTACCTAAATGTTTTTTGCAATTCATCTTATCAACAAAAAGTTAACTTTTATAGCAAATTTTATTTGCAACATGCTTTGAATACAGTCACAAATTTAATTTTGTTCGTTTCTCTTAATGAATTCCAAATTGTAAACACATATTAATATTAATAAGTAACAAGACCGTCGTGGCAAAGGGGTACAAGGGTGCGCCTGTAAACGCGACGATTCGATTCCCATACTTAGATAATGACAAAGCTCTCTAGGTCTCGAGAATTTGGTGGAAAGTGGGGAACGAATTTGTTTTAATGGGAACGGAGCGACTTGACACTAGATCCCCTTTGTCTATCCTGCTATGCGCGGGATATAGCGTGAAGCTAAAAAAATTAAATACATATACATTACCGACTTATCTTATAGAGATGTCTAGATCTCAAGCACGCCATGGCCGCCCTTTTTCTCGCGGCACAAAGTACCCTCTTCCAATTGTCAGACCTTTGTTTCGGCTTCGTCGCCTTGTTAATCCAATGCGGCATGCGTGTTACTTAGGATTTAGGATGTTTTTTACTTATTTATTAATAGTTAAAAAAAAACCCTTTGGTTGTTATTATTAATTGTTAAATAATGCTTTGGTTCAAAATATTTAGTTAATTATATTTTTTTATTAAATTAATAATTTAAACATATCAAAATTTGGATTAAAACTCACTCATAACTTAAGATACGAACTCTAGAATAAGATACGTCTATTTAGTTTAGTACTTAAAAATGTTATGTGAAGTATAAAAACAATACAAAACTCATGCTGAAAATCACATTAGAAAACAAATTGTACTTCTGAAGTTATTAAGACATCTACATTTATATTTCTATCCTTTTATTTGAAATTTACATATATAAACATAGTTATAAAAAGAAAAGAAACCCACAGTTTTTCTAATATATATATATAGTCGTATAGAATAAATGTTATTGGGTACATGTCATCAAAATGCAAATCAACTGATTATTATGACACAACGACACACAAAAATCAACTCTAACACACAAAACACAAGATACACTATCATTTAAACCTTGGCAGCGAGTGCAGCGACGTCTGCCTGAAGCAGGCTATGACCGCGCGCTTACGTTGTATGGACACTACTGAGCGGTACACGTTTTTACTCATTTGTTGGGGGTGGTCGATCTATTTGAATATAATTTATTTTAATATTTACAATTTAACATGTAATAGAGAGATAATTTGCTTTTATAGCTTTATTACTAAATGAAACACTTTGAGTTGATGGAATTCCAAATTCTATCTAATTTAAATACATAAACCTGATTTTATATGACCGAAAAAATGAACCGAATTATTTTTGGGCAGAAATGTCACCATTTCGTATATCAAATTTTTAGGGAATAGGTAAGAATAGAATGCATTAGGAAACTATGTTTTTCGATTACTACTCATTTATAAAATCACCGTGTAGAGTAGAATCACAGTGTAGGATACACTGTGTTTATCTAACCAAAATTAAGAAACCACAAATATAATAAAGACATATATAATGACAATATAAAAAAAAGCTTTTTAGTCAGCCATGTTGGAATCCGACAGTTGAATTTAAAAAAACCTATCGTTAATAAACAATTTACAAATAAAGTAAAACTCACCATATGTAATCCAAAAAGCACTTTACTCATGGCGACGATCCTTTCAACGGTGTCATCTATAATTTTGGCTTTATTTTCCGATGTTTCAACAGTGATGGCGGTTTTGCTTTTCGAACCCAGTTTGCTGTATAAGTAGTGTTGCCAGGACATTTCATCAGCTGGATCTATCTTATCTGGTAATGTTAGTTGGGTCTTTGCGAACTCTGACACATCTTGTTCTGTCATTTTCTGTGGACATTTTGTTAGATATTTATTATGTACTACTTACCCTCTATGTTATGTGTATAATGTATATATTAATTAGATTTTTTTTATCGGTGAAAGCAATTTTTAACTGGATTTTATTTTTTAAAATGCATTCTCCTACTGTGTAACATTTTCTCTTTTTTACCGTACAACCTCCTTCGTGTTTTTTTCCATACAACGTAACATTGGCGAAGTTATATGTGCTCTACTGGCACGCTCGGAACGCCATAATCAAAGAACCAAACCATGAACATGCATACTCACTAGTGTAATTATTTTTAATACAATTATAGAACTTCTATATAATGTTATTACGTTTTGTAACAAGAACTATACATAGTGCATGTAAATTGATAGATTTGCAATTTCTTAGTAGAAACCTAACAAAACTTAGATAAAAATGGAGTTACTTTTTAAAGGTCTAATGAAAAATATTTAATAAATAAAAAACCTACCTTCAAAAACCGATCCTTACAATGCTGTACTAGCTCCTGCTCTCTTCCCGCAAAAAGATTCAAACCCACTGGCAGCAATCGCTTTAAGCAAGCCACCATTAAGGACGCTTGAACTTCCTTGTCCTTATCACGTTTCTTGTCGCGATGCTTCTTCTTTTTCTATAACATTTATATAGCGTGTCAGAACATATACAGTACGGACGACGAGTGAGCCTCTCTAAACTTAGCTGTAAATAGCCGTGCAGATTTAATTTTAGGATTGTTTCTTATTTTTGATTATTTTGTTTCCGAGTGTATAATGTGCAAAAATTTAACTTCAAAATGGCCACAATTCATCGGTCGTACTGTAAGTGTTCATTATTTTTTTTATTCTGTGCAAAGAAGTTAGATTTGTTTAAGTTTTTTTTTGAACGTTTATTGAAAACTGTCATAAGCTTTTGTACATTATATTTTCGTTTTGTAATAAGTAGATATTTTTTTATTAAATACACATATATATTAACATATACATCATGTGTTAAAATATGTTAGCAATTTCGATGATGTAAAGTTAGTCTGATAAATAAAATATTTAAATCTAATATAATATTTATGGCATTTAATTTTTTATACAACTATAATAAATAGGTGACATGAATAAAAATATGAAAAGAAATATTATTAATATAATATATAAGACTTCTTATAATCTCTTGTGATTAGGAAAATTAAATGATTGTTAAATAGTTATGTGTATAAAGTGAATATTTAAATAGAATGTGTACGTTTGTACATGTGTATAAAAAAACAATATTTTTTTTAATCGACATGCAAAACTAACTACTTAGTATAAATAGTGCAATGTACGACCAAAAATACGTCAACTCAAGCAGATTGTGTATAAAAAACAAGGAAAAATTAAGAACGTTAGCTTAAAAAATGAAACTTTAATATATATTAGAGGAATCACAGAATATTAGATTATAACATTAGAGATCAGAAAATAAGGTTATTTTATTTACAATTTTTATCATTAGTCAGTAGACACGGAAGATTTATAAAAAAAAAAATTATAGACAAAAATTTAAATCTGCAAATATTATTTACAAACGTTAAATTAGTAATAAAGTAAGACTGTGTTTAATACATTACAAAAAAAAATAATAATACGATTAGTATAGTTAATTAGAATATTTTACGAGTTTCAAAAAGTGTACCTTTCCACCACCCTGAGGTGTTCCGTCTACTACGGTCGTGACTCTTCGAGTCGCAGTGGGCATTATCAATACCTATATCAAAGTTTTTTTGTTACCGATACGTAATTATAAAACATTGTTAAAAGTTGTGTAAAAATTGATCTTTTATTTATTTCCACATTAGGAGGTGCAGTCAGAGTAAAAATGGAATATTTTTGTAATCAAATATAATCAGACAAATCTTGCATCTTAAAACTAAAATTAAAAAAATACTAATAAAATAACGAAATGCAAACATCTTGGTCACACCATAAATTTAATCTACCTGCACTGATATTCAAAATGTCTACATTAATAACACTTGCTATAACTTTTTATCAAAGAAAAAAATGTCTGAGTGAAACCAAGTAACAATGAAACAAACAAACATAACAAACAGAAAATAACTAACGCAATACATTTACATATATGGATAGAGAAACAAATGCATGACATTGAGATGTACTTATTTTAAATATGTATATACCTATTCTTCATATTTATAACTATCTTTTTTAACACGGTAGACAGCGGGAACATGTCTAATAAGACACATTTTTCCCACTCAATTTTCGATATATTGCGTGTTAAATATCGAAATTCAACGCCGCGCTTCTATTTATAACCAGAGCGTTTTAACAATAATAATTATACATTAAATTGTATTATATTATGCATATATTATATTATATTATATTATACATAATATATAAATCTATCTAAAATTTTTACCATATTGTCTATTTCATTAGCCGATATGAAGTTTTGTTCTTCTTTAAGGAAGTACTGACTCTTGGACCAAATGTTGAATATTTCTGCTACGTGATTGTATAATTCTTCCGCCTCTGTATAGAATAGATATAGAAAAAATATATATACATTATATTTTTTATATTTAAATACACCATCATAAATTGGATGGTAATATAAAACAACCCACGAAAGTAATGGATTTGATTTGTGTACATTTTCCGTATTTAATTATTATTAAGACAAAGAAAGAACAAAAAAAATGTAATAGTAAACTGTGTGGTCAGTTTACTATTACATTTTTTTGTTCTCCATATCCATGACTCGAAGTATATTTTACATCGACAAAAAATATAATAATAAACATTAAGTATGGATACTTAATTTTAATTAATTAATTAATTAGCTTCACGCTATATCCCGCACACAGCAGGGTAGGCAGAGGGAACTTAGTGTTAAGACACTCCGTTCCCCACTTTCTGCCGAAATTTGGAGGTATTGCGTGTTTAGCGAAGAAATGAAAATATAAATTTAAGTAAATATTTCATCTAGATGGATGGATGAATACTTTAAATCGAAATAACTCTTCAAATATAATTATTAATAAAAAATGATAACCTGTAACATTATTCCTAAGCCAATGGTTCCTTTGCAAATCTACATATTTAATAAGGAGAGGGTAGAACGAATATATATCCCTGACGAGTAACTGCCAATCTTCTTGTATTTGAGATTCCACTTGCGATGTGTCGTCGGTTGATGACTGAGAAAAAATATATATGGAATAAATGAAAAAAAAACTATGCTCCTATTTCTATAAAAAAAATTTGGGTATAAAATGTATAAAAAAGAACCCAAAATGAAAATGTCTTTTATTTAAATGGCGTCTAAAGAACCAACATCAAAAATTATATATATTAACTATATCCAAATAAGTTCGTTGTCTAACTGTTACGAAAAGTAATCGAAATTAAAGTAAAAACAAATTAATAGACAAAGTTACCTTAATAAAACCTCTTAAACTTTCTTCCTTATGGAACATATTATCAGTTCTCTTTCTCACTCTCTCTGCCAACGGCAAGAAGGACTCTCTAAGTAACTCCTCCGAACTATTTATAATAATTTGTTGGGTATAAGTCGCTATTCTAGTCATCCATGGCGCACTTTCGTTGCCAATATTCTTTTTGATCAGTTTTAATACGTTTTTGAGTAATTGGTTCATATGTTCCGCTGTTACCATTGTCACGTGGTTTCTGGAATGTTGAGTTAAATTACAATATTTTTTTGCTCAAATTAAACAATGTTATATGAAATAATGGAAAATAGTGTTTACAAATTGTAACATAATTTAAGTACTTTTTATCTAAAACAGTCTAAAGCTGAAATCTAATTCTTTGAATATTTTGTTTAGAACTTTTCATTGTGTAGATAGAAAAAAATAATAATTAGCTTCACGCTGAATCCCGCATACAACAGGGTAGGTAGAGGGAACCTAGTGTCAAGACACTCTGTTCCCCCTTTTCTGCTGAATTTTGGAGGCATTGCGTTTTGAGTGGCGGAACTCAACGCCGCGCTTTTGCCTCGACACCAGAGCGAAAAAATGGAAATATAAATTTGGTAAAAGAATTGTTTCAACACTAGGTTTGCTCTACCTACCCTGAATATATGCAAAAGAAAAATTAAAAAAAAAATCATAATAGCCAGTCTCACCCAGCAGTCGGTGTGACATTATCGGGTCCTTGCGCCCACCAGAAAGGTAAATAAGAACACAGTAATGGCAACACAACGTCTATGATATGCGGGGCCTCGCTGTACGTCTTGTCTGACTCTACGAAATGGTCTACTTCGTTTAGTATTGTTTCTAGTGTGGGCATTGATTGTTCCATTTTTGCCATTATGTCTGGAAAAAACAGAAATTAAATATTTTTATAATTTTATCAAGCTATAATAAAAAAATGTATTGTTGTGATATGCTCTCATTATATCAGAGTCGGATTTTTTTACATGTCTTTTAGAACCACTTTTATTATTGTAGTAATCAAAGAAAATAATAACAAGAAATTTATGTTAATAAAATATGTAATTTACCTTGCGCCTCAAGCGAATGGTCAGCGATACGATTAAGAAGTGAGAATTGGTTATGTTTATTTAAATGTGGCTCCAAGAATGCAACGGGGAACGTCGAACTGAAGGCGCCCAAACAAGAACCCTGAAAAGTATGTTTTAAATAAAACTCTCTAACCTGATTATGGCATATATACGCAAAAATGTATGATACTGAATAGCACATAGGTACATTTTTGTGGAACCCGACGTTCCCAACTCTTTGCAATAGTACGTGCTCACAAGGAGGTTATCCACATTTGCATAATGTGGTCTGTTTTATTTAAAGTTTTAAGTTTTGAGGAGAGAGGAGGTGCGTTAAGGCACAAAACCTTCTTATAAATATAAGACATTTTTAAGTAAAATAGAAAAAAAAACATTAATTCATATTTTATCTTACCAAAGCTGGTTTATGTCTCTCTATTTCGGTTTTCAGATACTTCCTGTCGTGCGTTAGACTGACGTCTGTTCCCAGCGTATATAAGGAACCGAGCATCTTGTATGATGCCACTTGTATTTCATCCACTGAAATATTCAATGTACTGTTTAAAATTCTTTAATATATAACCACAATAAAATAATATCTATATGCTTTTTAGGTTAATAAAACTTATTTTTTTTACTGTATTCATTCACTTTGACGCTTTTAAAGAGGAGAAAAAAAAATATTTTTTTCTAAGACAATGTAGAATCTACAGATTAGTATTTATATATCAATCTATAAAGTTAAGTTAAGAAGTATATTTTTAACAACAAAATTATAACAATGCTAATGGTAACTTAATAAATAATTATGTATGAATGTTTAATATAATCAAACGTAAGTATATAACTAAATTATATAAATTTAAACCAATAGTTATGGTCAAATAAATAAATCAATCAATACTTTGTGATTCAATTCTGATATGATTTAGTACGAGAGTTTTATAAATAAGTAAAAACAATTTTTTTTATAATCTTTTTAGTTTCATGCTTCTTCATATTCCGCACTTAACAGAGAAGGCATTAGAAGGTTTAGCTGAGAACCTAGTGTTAAGATACTCCACTTCCATTAATTAAATCACTTCCATTCTTCACTTTTCACCGAAATCTCGAGGCGTTGCGTGTTGAATGGCGGAACTCGGCGCCGCGATTTGTCTCGTTATCGTAATGAAGAAAAGGAAAAGATTAAATATTTTATTTCCCGAGTGGGAGTCGAACCTATAACCGTTGTGTTAGCAATCGCATGCTTGTGAACCTGCGCCACGACAGCCTCAATTAATAAAAAAATATTTATATTCAGATACTATATTAATATTAATTCTATATTAAATTATTGCAGAGCATGACTATTATTTTTAGTAATTGCAAAAAAAATATTTTGTTGCAGTTAAAATCACATTTCAAAGTATACATATGTAAAAACGTTTATATGGTACAAAATATAAAGCGCTCCTTATCTGTGAGATTCGATTTATTTTATTGTTTAAGTGTAAAAATATTCGATGGTTTTTCACCAGATTGCCAGTTTGATATTTTCTATTATAAATGTAACTTTATTTTTTTTAAAAATACGTATAAAGGTACTGTACATTTTGTAATTTATAATAAAAATATTTATTTCAGATAATGTTGCTATTCAATGCAACTTCCAAAGTCAAAGGCAATGAACAAACATTTACAGAAGAATACCAGAATATTACTTTGACGAATAAAATAATCGAAAAACTTCTACAGCACTATGAGACTTTAAAAAGCTTGTATAAATCTCAAGATACGCTCCACAGCTCGTCGTCTTTTGAAGTAAATAGCACATATAAAAATCCACAAAGAGAGAAAACCACAAATCATAGGAATCGATCGTTAAAAAAAATTATAAATTATAGTGAAACTAGTCCACGCCCTGGAACAGCAATGATATATGGAAGTGCTTCATCTCATGAAGAAGCATCAAATTCTGTAGAAAAAACGAAAGATGAAGAAGTAAAATTCGAAAACATATTAGAATATAAAAAGAAACCAAACCAGCCCAAAAAACAAGAATCTAAAGAAAGTGAATCTAATGACGAAATAGACGAACTACTATTGGAAATACCAACTACAAAAGATGTAGTCAATAAACTAAAGCAAAACGTAATAAATGTCAAGAAACCGTTTAATAAAAAGCACAAAAGCAAACTCAATGATTTAGGAGAAAAAACAAGATTTGACATTTTAAAACAACATAAAAAACAAAAACATAAAACACTACGAACCGACAATGATGTAAATACTAGAAGAATAAAGAAAGTAGTGTATTCCGAATTATTTTCTCCGTACAATATCTGGTATGAAGTAATAAATAAACCGATAAAGTTAAATATAGACAAAGATCCATTTTCACGAAACCAAAAAGCTCATGAGAAACATAATACCGAAGAAAAGTTGTCAGTTTATATTTTAAATTCAAGTACAAAGGTAAAAACGTGTTACAAATTATTATTAATTGATTGTATTAAAAATATTATTAACTCAGATTTGAGATACAAGAGATTAAATATTTTCTTAGGAATCACGTGAAGAGCGCACAGAAAGAGAATTAAGAAATATTGAAATACAAAATTTACTTCGAAGTTCCTACGGCGAAGCGTGCTTGAGAACTCCCATTACGAAATGCAAGAAAGTAAGTTTTTTTTTTCTTTCATCTTCACGTTGTATCCAGCTTGTAGCAGGGTAGGTAAGGGAGCCTAGTTCTAAAACTCTCCGCTCCCCACTTTCCGCCGAATTTTAAAGACATTGCGTATTGAGCGGTAAAACTCAAGGTCGTATTTTTCCTCGGCACCAGAGCTATTATAGAAAATATTAAATATTTTTCTTTTCCTCAAGTAAAAATCCAGTGTCGCATTTACAAGGATACGCGTATGCCTGCGCCACGGCTGGTCTCAATGGTTATTTTCTTTCCTTATTTTTGCCTTTGTATTTAAAGCAAAAAAAATTCATAATGTTTTTCTTTAAGTAGTAAAGAACAAACGATAAGTTTAAATCGCCTTGAATAATTTTTAGGTGGTAAAAGCTGTTAATAAAAACGTATGTAAATCACGTTTTAAATGTAAATCAGATTTCAAATTTGATTTCGTGGAGTTTGGCGAAAACGGATGTGAAAGAGAATTTTCATTTAAAAAGCCGAATGACAATAATAAGCAGGACAAGAAATCTAATGAAGATAAAATTCAACCCGTACTTAGGAAGCGAGATGGTAATATTCTATACAATAACTTTTATTATAATAGGTACGAAAAATGCTCTATAATATCTTTTCTCTTACAATCTTTTATTCAATTCTAAATTACCTATATGAAAATTGCGATAAGCGGGTATTCTTAAGGAGTAGTATTTTTTAAGAATAATATATTTTTATGGAATTCGTTTCAGAAGCAAAAATTGACGGATATTTACTTAAAGAGGTAAAATAAATAATTAAGTTTTGTTTTTTGTTGATTACACATATATTTAAAAATAAGATCTGAAAATTTAACTAAACTTTCAGAACAATTTCGAAGAATTATCTGGAAACAATCGACATGACATTATAATTGATAAATCAGCTCTCCGCGATAAATACGAAAGGGAATGCCAGAAACAATCAAAATCAAAATGTATTTTAGCATGTAATTATGCTGTGGAGAAAACTTGTTCTAAACATACGTGTAAAGATAAAAAGGAGAAAGGATTAGAGAAGGGTTGTAAAACTGAATGTGAGAAGATTTTTCAAGTACAGAAAGACTCGGATGAAAGTGGCTCAAGTGAGAGTGAAAGTGAAAGTGAAACAGCCAGTGATTAGAAGTAAATATATACATTATAAAAGGTGATAGTTAATAAATTTTATTAGAAATCTATGAGTTGTTTTTTATTCCTAGTATTTTTAATAAAGTAGTAGAAGGGTAGCTATTATTGGGATAAGTATTAGGTGACAAAACTTAATATTTGTCTCTTGAATTGTATAGAAGCAAGTCCTTAAACAATAGAAAAAAAAATATATTATCATTAATATTTTTTTGATTTAATTGATTTTAAATTTAAAACAAATGATATCATAACTGCGTAAAACATTATTTCAAATGTGGTTTTACAGAGAAGCGTTCCGGTTATTTTCAATTTTAGTTTTTATTGTAAGTTATGTTATGTGTAGAACTGCATTATAATACAACTTTTATATTTTTTATATTTGGTTATAATTTTTCAGTTAAATTGGAATTATTTGGTACATATAAAACATGTAAGTTCCACTGATATTGAAGACATCGACAATATACAAGAAGATAATGAAGAAAACACCATTGATTTTCCAAAAACGATAATATTCGTTGATCAAAATGGAAAGGTAAAAAAAATATATAAACATGTTTTTGAGAAATTAATAACATAAAAAAAATATTGTGAATTTTAGATTAATTATAAAGAACAATCTGATTTACTTACTCAAGACGTGTACAATGTTAATGTAATTAAGGGTCTAGAAATCCAAGGGCTGAGAGGAAAATACGAGGACGCATGTATAAAAGTAGCGATAAGAAAATGTTATAAAGTGAGTATTTTTTTTTAATTCACGCTGTATCTCCCGCACACAGCAGGATAAGCAGAGAGAATTTAGTGTTAAAACACTCCGTTCTCCACTTACCGCCGGATTTTCGTGGCATTGCGTGTTGAGGGACGGAATTCAACGCCGTACTATTTGGCCAGCGGGAAACCTAAACTTAATGTTTGTTTTTATACTTTGTATGAAATATAATAATAGTAGATATTTATTAACTAATAAATAACTAATAAATAAGACATTTGTATTAACAACTTAAAGAAAATAAGGATAATAGAGTAAAAAATATTTTCCAGGCATTACTTAGCGTTAGAAATAAAATTTGCAAATTAACATATCGATGTAAACGTGATTTTAAAGCTGATTTTAAAGATGAATCCAAAAGGGCGTGCATCGTAGAATTCGATTATAGCAAATATTTACCAATAAATACCAAAAATTCACAAAAATTTCGAGGAGCTGGTAAGCTTAAATATGTTTTAAATCCCTAATATATTTTATTAATTATGAAAAGTATATAGTATACATACAAAATATAATATTTATTACTTAGTATCACTAAGTTTTCACTTAAAAACAATAAAAATAAAATAATTTAAAGATACATAATTATATACTTTAAAATTTGTAAATCAAAAATTGAGGCTGTCGTGGCGCAGGGGCACAAACGTACGACTGACTATATACGCGACAAGTATGGGTTCGATGCTCACTCGATGGAATTGAATATTTCATATTTTCATTTTTTCGCTCTGGTAACGAGGCAAAGTGTTAAGTTCCACTAATCAAAACACAACGGTGCGAAAATTCCTGAACGTGGGGAACGAAAATCTCTTGATGGGAACGGGGTGTCTTAGCACTAGGTTCCCAGGTTCCCTCTGTCTCCCTGGCATATACAGCGTGAAGCTATAAATCAAATGTTACAATTACAGAATTTGTAATTATTTTCCAATTATTCTTATTCAAAAGTAATTTTATTTTCAGCCGAATTTGTAGACGCAACCAGAAAGAGATACATAGAATTGTGCATACCGTTTGTAACACAAGAATTAAAGGTAACTAAAAGAAAAATGACGTATACGTATTATTCTGTATTATGGTAGTCTCCATGCGCAATGTCAATTTTAGATTTTTTTTAAATTTTGATAATTGTTTTCCCGTTTAGTTCAGACCCTTACTCCACGACCACGACTCTTCAATCGTAATTTGTTTATTATATAAATATTACCAACGGCAATTCTAACCAAAGAATCAAGCAAATTGATATTTTTTTCAGTTAAAACATGAAAAAGCAAAACCTATTCACGAAACCCATATATTTCGCAAAGGCGACACGAAAACCGAAAGGGAATGTCAAAGGATATCTCGACATAAATGTATTTTTGCGTGTGGAGTTGTAAGGAAGAGACTTTGTTCAGTTCACGAGTGCGGGAAGAGTAAAAGAAAATATTTTAAAAAGGCATGCAAAGACATGTGTCAGAGGGACTATAGAGAGAAAAGTGAAAGTGAATCGAGCGATGACGAATACTCAATGTTATAATGCAATAAAATGTTATAATATGAGAAAATTGTTTTATAAATCATAGGGAAAAATAATTAATTAAAAAAATATATCAATGGATATCGTATCATTCAGTTTTTCTTCGTTTGTTATTGTAAAGTTTATGTAAATATTTATGAAATTAGGCAAGTGGTTGCGCAGAGGCACAAGCGTGCGACTGCAAACGTGTTAGTTTGTGGGTTCGATTCCCACTCGAAAATATAAAATATATGATATTTTCATTTTCGTCAACACGCAATATTCAGTTTAAAATGGACAATGGAAGTGTCTTAATGGGAACAGAGTGTCTCTTATTAGGTTCCTAGGATTGCCTTCTCTACAGCGCAAAGTAAACAAAATATTGAGTAGCTTCACAATCACAGACATAGATGCCACATTAATACTTTCCGCAGAATTCTGGATTCATTGCGTGTTGATTCGCGGAATGAGTTCCTCCGCGCTTCGTAGTATTTTTCCTTTGCGTGACTAGTCTAGTAATAATTAAATATTTCCTCAAGTAGAAATCGAATACACAATCTGTCGCGTTTACAGTAACATGCCCTTGCGCTACGAATGGACTTCTGTTTTAATAGGAAGGAAGGAATTCCTTAAATAATAATAAAATTAAACTTATACAATAATAGCTATAAAAAAAATTACTTACACAATAAATCAGCGCCATACTCGCAGTTGGCCAAATGATCGAACATCGCAGTAAGAATGGGTAGCAGGACGCCATTGATGTAACCAAGAGATGTGGAAGTCTTTAGATGAGTTCCTCGGAGGTGTGCATATTTACCCTGAGTGTTAAAAAAATCGTAATTTTTTATTGTTAATATTTAAATTTAATTAAAAATATATTACTTATTCGTCCCATGTTTATGAATTATAATCCTAAAGGCTAGTCTGAATTCCTCTAATTATTTTATACAACACTATATAACTAATAACTTTAATAAAATTTAAAAAAAAATCCTTAATCTACCAAATAAAATATGATATATGCAAATCTGTACAAATCCGCCGACGTGGCGTATGGCATAGTCTGAATGTAAGCGCGCTGGTTATGGGTTCGATTCTCTTTAAGGAGGGGTGAGTTTTTCTCATTTTCTTGTTCTAATAAGAGGACAAAGAGCCACGTAGAGTTCCGCCACTCAAAACGCTATGTTCAAAAATTGACCGGGAACAAGGAATAAAGTGTCTTATCACTAGATCCTGCCCTCCCTATTTGCGGGATAAAGCGTGAATCAAAATAAAAAGAAATAAACTTACATCTTGCAAATTCATAATAGTGTGTCCGAGATCATCAGCCACGTTGTTGAAGAATGTCAACATAGATGTTCTTATGAATTCAGGGCAGTTCTTCACCAAGGATTTAGCGTCAATGCCTTTCACCAGCACTTGTAAACATCGTACTGTTATACGCACATCGGGACCGAATGCTGCGAGTCTGTTAGTAAGTGAGATATTGGGTAAATAAAATACACGTTGTAATCATTGAAAAGGCCAGAAGTGGAACAGGGGCAAAAGTATTTACTGCAACCGCGACAGGTTGTGGGTCCGACTTCTACTCGAGAAAATGAAACATTTAATATTTCCATTTTTTCACTGATGTAGAGGCAAAGCGAGGAGTTGAGTTCGGCCACTCAAGGAAAATGGGGAATGGAGTATCTTAACACTAGGTTCCCTCCGCCTACCCTGCTGTGTGCTGGATACGATGATTTTTAAAGACTTATTCGATTACATAGTTATTGTTGCTGATTTTTTTTTCAGTTGTTGCATTCTTATGTAATTCTAAAACTGAACAGTTCAGATCCTATCACTCATCCTCTTTCATGCTCATATTATAATTAAAAATATTTTTTACTATTATAGAACTATAATAATCCCCCAATTACCCAAAAAAAAAACAGTAAAAAATCTCAAGTTCGTACCTAGATCTCAACAAACTAGCCAGCTTACAGAACAACGCGGCAACCATTTCCTTCTCCTTCAAACTCGCTGCTCCTACATTATTGGTAGCTGTCGCAACCGCTATGAAATAGTTGCGGTGAGTGGAGAAATACTTCTCCATCAGGGGGAGGACCACCTGTTGTGAAAATAGTTTATTTGTATTAATAATGGCGACCCAAATGCGTCTTTGAAAGTTAAAAAAAAAAAAAAACAAAAATACAAATTGTACAAAATCTTTACATAAATTGAAGCCTGTGTGTTATTCTGATATAAAAAAAAATTGGGACCACCAGGACCTGGTCAGTTTCCAGGAGGCGCGGGTTCGAGTCCCGCTAAATAAGTATTTTTCTTTCCTAAGTGTGGAATAACACTTTGAAAGTGATAAAAATAGTTTAATTTATTTCCGTCCCGTTCGGTAGTTTAAGCGTGAAAATGGAACTAATATTTATCTTCACAATATTTTACATTTATAATATTAGTAAGAAGTATATGTAACTAGTAGTTTCTTATAATTTTACATTTCAAGGTCAGCAGAGCCAAGCTTTTAATCTAGTGTTATTACAATTAAAACACTTCCGATAATCCTGGAGGCATTGCATGTTCAGTAGCGGAACTCAACGCCGCGCTTTGCCTCGTTACGAGAGGGAGAAAATGAAAATAGAAAATATAAGCGCGGGAATTGAACCAAACAATATGTTCAACAAACAACACATTCATTGCTCCTGCGTCACGACTGGCTTCTATTTTATAATTCAACTAAATCATAATATATATTTTGAAATACAGTTACTATTTCCAATGAATTTCTTTAAAATAAAGACTATATGAAAAAATAATTTTAAAAAAATATTACAGTACATATAACAAAGTTAAAAATAATCTCTATATACTAAAAATATAATAGTACCTTCTTGAAGTACTTTAGTTCCGATTTGTTTTGCTTGTAATATAAACATATGAAATATAAAGCATAGACAAGAGAAAAGTTTATAGTAAACGTGAGAAAAAAATATTCTATATTAGGTATTGAATTTAAATATATTTGAAAGTAAATTTAATCATGCTACTAATATTAATAGAGATTTCAATTGTAAAAAATCTAACATGCTTTACAATAAAAGTCAAGTTTGAATTGTAGTTGTTAATTAAAATATTTTCAAAGTAGTAGGTAATTACATAAAAAACAATACATAAATAACCAAAAAAAATTACCTTAGAGAAGAACTTAATATCCCGCGTACTAGTTTTGAAACTGCTGCGTCTACTAAAAGTAGTCGACGGCTTCAACAACTTCATGTTAATGGTCGCCCTATCTATATATTGTATTAACTTTTCTAACAAAGAATAAGCAAATCTAAGTTCAATGGCGACACCAGTTGTTGTCTGTTCTGTATCACTTTGTGACGTTTTGGGACGGTGCAGCTTGTAGCCTTGGTATTGGAGGTATTTGAGGAATTCCTGAGAACGTTCTCGATCTTTCTTTTTCTCTTTGTCTGTTAGGAGGTCGTACGGCACTAGTTGGGGATGGATGCCACCTAAGAAGAAAAAATAAAAATTTTGGTTCCATTTTATTTTGGATACGAAATGAGAAAATTGAATAAAGATTTATTAGATGTTTTAAAACCCTTTTTATGCACTCTACTAAAAAAATAAATATGTGAAAATAAATTAAACCAATATAATAAAACTATTGCCACAACTAACTAAGGAAACATCGTTTAACAGTATCAGGTTCGATCCTCACTCGAGGAAATGATTATATTTTAATTATTTTCACTTTATCTACCATAAAGCGTAGCGTTAATTTTCGCCATTCTGACACTTGAAACTAGGCAGTACATGGGCAACGGATAGTCTTAACGTCAGTTTCCTCTGACAATATTGTTATGTGTGAAATGGCGTGAAGCGATTCGGCTTTTGATTTTATATTCACCTCCATTAGTGACCAATTCCTCTTTTTTCTTCTTGGCCCATATATCGTGCGCGTTCTCCGCCAATCGTTCCGCCATGTTTTGCATTTCACGGGACAACGTTAAGTTAGTCATGTCCACCGGATGAGGATTATAATTGAAGGGAGTAGCTGAATCCGTCTGTCAAAATAATAATAATTAGTAAATAAGACATATTTTATTATTTTTTTCACAAAAAAATGTGTTGCAAGCTAAAAGTTGTAATTTGTTTTGAAGAAGAAAGAAATGTTATGTAGCTTCCAGCTGTTTTAGAAAACCAATCAAAACTATTAAAATTTAGATCTAATTCAGAATTTTTGTAACATAATATTTGATTAATTTTAGAAATTCATTTTAAACAAAAAAATATTTATTTAAGACAATTATTTATTTTATCACTCGAAAATGTGGAATAACTTTAAAAAAAAAAACAAAAAGTCTCTCACTTACGAATATATCTGGTGCACGCTTATAGCAGCAGATAAAAAAAAAATGTATAATTGTGAAAATTTAAAAAATATACATATAATAAACTATTCTTAATGTTCTATGTAACAACATAAACGCACCTGCTTTGATACTTTATATTTCATTCCTTTGAGTTTTAAATTTCATCTTTATGAAATTTTAATGAACACAATATATATTTTAATCTATGTTTATTTAGCGAGGTAGATTATTCTAACACACAGTCCTTGTCATGCAAACAGTCCCTTTCAACGGACTTTATAGGCGCAAGTATATTTGATTAGTATAAAATACTTATATAATTCATAATAATAAGCATTCATCTAAATAGAATCAAGGATTATTACCATTTCCTCCTCGTGCTGGCATGAAAATTGAAATAATCATATTAAAACATAGTTTCAAAATAAAAATAAAATGCAAAGGAATGATATAGACTAAACAGATAATAAAATATGTTAATCACTTTTTGAAAAAAGAAACAAAAAATATATAAACTAAAATAATGTATTAGTTCATAACTTAGTTAACAATTTCATACATCACTCAATAATAAAATAAATGTGTATAGTTTTATTTAAAAAAAATAACATAAAAAAGTGACATAGTATATATAGAGTTCTTTAAAAGACAATACATAAAAAGTAAGGAGATTCAAAAAATAATGTTAATGACTTTTTGAAAAAAAGAAAAAGATTGGTAAGATACTTACACTGTCATTGTGCAGCGGTTCAGCTTTGACTGTAAACACCGTGGTTGTGGGTTGGATTCCCAATAGCAGAATTTATTATTAATTTAATTTTTTTTTTTTTTTTCGCTCTGGAAACAAGACGATACGCGGCGACGTCCGCCACTCAGCACGTAATATCTCTAAAATGAGGTGTTACGAGGGGAACGGAGTGCCTTAACACTAGAGTACCTCTGCCTACCTTGCCATATGAGGAATAATAGAAGCTAAAAATCTATACTTACAGCGCCAGATTTGGACTGTCTTCTCATAGAACTACGGTTTGTGCTGGGAATGTCGACTTCTGAATGTTCCACCGACCATCCGATGGCAAGAAGTGCCTTAAGCGATTCACGTACAGGCTCCTTGTAGCGCTCTTTTTCCTAAGAAAACGTGAAATATTAGGAAAAATTAAGAAAGTTATAGTAAACTGTGGTGAATGGTATACATTTTGTTATATTATTGTTTATTATGTATTATTATGTATACTTAAGTGACGCAATGTTAGTTTATCCCAGTAAAAAAAAGTTAACAACAGATGAAGAAAAGTATAAGACCAAAAATTCTAAACCGGCTTAAATATGTATATTGTTAGCAAACTCGTGTAAAAGTAGATTTAGATGAACGTGGGAAAGATTTTTAAAGCGATGGAATTGTGTCAATCGGGGGGATTAACGAGCGTCCATCAAAGCTCGTACATTTTCTTCGTACTCCCCGTAGCTGTTGATGCTGTTGTGAAGACCCTCCCAGGTCAACAGCAGTATAACCAAGTCGAAAAAAAAGACAATCGGGGGCAGTTGCTTGTAGACAACGACTCTTATAAGAAGGAAACTCGCGTGAAGTATTGTTATTAGGTGATACATATCACTTATTGCAATTGCACAGAATCCCTTTCCGAATAATTAAAAAAATAATAATCTTGTTTTTAATTACGTTAAACCCCTTTCGATATGACATATTTGTAAATGTCAGTCACTTCAGGATCAGTTAGTCGCAAGAATACCTATAATTATGGCCATAATAATTATGACCATTCCCCACATGGGATTTAACTTGTCCAACAGCGTGCGTCGAAAGCCTTATATGATGACCAAAATTTTATTTCTTTTAAACTGTATATTTGAAGTTATTACCAACTGACGTCAAGTAGAGCCACATGGCGTCGAGTGTCGTCAAAACCACACGAAATTAGAAAATATGAAGGTCAAATCCATAAAAGTTTATGGTACCAATAAATTGAATAGCAATTAAATATATTTATAACTTTATTAGAAACTTACTAACTAACTTACTTTAATAGAGACACATAAATCTCATATAATTTTCCATTAAACTATTTTCCTTGAACTATTATACTTACATAGTCGTTAAGCATGTTGTAGGGTTTGAGACGTGGATGACTCTTTTGGCTGTCTGACCACGACTCACCGTACACCCAACCATTTTCAATTTTCCTAAAAAAGTATTTTTAGTTCTGTTAAACAAATGATTATAAAATTATAATTTATATTTTAGTAAGTGGTTTTTTTACTTAATTCTATATTCTACTTACAAATTTTAATTTCTAGTTAGATAGTTTCTAGTTAATTGAAAGAAGATTAATGGTTTTATCATTAAATTAACTACTTTGTAAAATATACTTTTTTAGCTTTACATAGAGAGAGTAGAAATTTTAAAAGTATTAACACATCGCGCTTTCCGTTTTCCGCCTAACTTACGGGGCATTATATTTGCTTAGTGGCAGATCTCAATGCCGCGTTTAACTATAATGAAAATAACACATTCTACTGAGTGGGAATCACTTCTCCAACTGTCGCGTTTACGATCGGACGCTGTTCGCCACTGCGCCACGAAACCCTCAATTAATTTACTTATTTTAAAATGTATTAACTTTAAGCAAAACAATGTACGGGTGTATTATAAGTATATCTCAATGCTATTTTTTTTAAAACTAAAAACCACTGTTAGTCACCTAGAGGCCCAAGCGTCATGGTAATGTTCGCTGAATTTCTGCACTATGGTATTAAGATCGTTGTTGAGAGCCACCGACGATGTATTAATAGGTTGAGGATCGTACTGGGGATTGTCTGCACCTGCTGAATTTGAAAATTCATTTATTTAATATTATATTTATTTTTAATTTAGTGTTAGATAAATATTTTAATCGCGACCCAAACGCCGTTTCGCCTGCTACATTTATTGTTATAATATGTAGGATATTGTCATTTTGATGGACAATCTACGATATGTAAAGTTTCATCTAACTCCATTTAGTAGTTTTCGCGTGAAAGAGAAACAAACATCCTTCCAAACTTTTACATTTATATTATTATACATTATATAAAAGTAAATAATATAACAATACATTTTTATGCCCTTAAATTACCTGTAGATTGAGTTTCTTTTCCGTAAAACTCGTCGTCATAATTCTTTGACAAGGAGTAATCTGGAGGTAATGCACAACCTGTAAATCACAAAAACAGGTATCATAGTTATTAAAATAAAGAACTTTAATTTAATAAACGAATTATGTCAGCCTTTCTACTATTTTCTTTATTTAATGTAATTTTATATTTCCAAAACATTTATATATTTTTAACATAGAGTAATATAGGTTACTTTACATTTTTAAATAGACTGAGTGCTCTAATAACTGTACTCTAAGCTGAGACACAAAAAATAATGCTAATTAAATTTAAGCATTTCTTGTTATGGCGTGTCATTTAATCTTACTAATTTCACCAAAAATACATTATATCAGAAAAAACAAAAGGAAGAACTTACCAATAGCTATCAAACAAGGCAAAGCTTTCCCAAATAGCTCTGGTTCATAATCCATCTTGCTGAGAGAGTCGAATATATTGGAGAATAACATCATAGTGAGTCGTTTCTCCTCATCGGAAGACGCTCCGTACACGCCTTGCCCGCCAGTACTGCCGTAGTACTTGGCGCATCGCTCGTAGTGGAGGGTTAAGAGCTATGAGGGTTTATGTTTTAGTATATGGTTATCTTGATTTTGTATGAAGTCAAATAAAAATAATAAAAATGACAGTAGTCTTTCATATTTAAGAGAAAATATATTACTTTTGTAATATTTTTTCCGTGGTAAAATATAACTTGGTGAATATATTTTGGACAGGCGAAGGCGGACGTCTGTGTCCACCTTATAATATAATGGGTGTCCGCGATAATCCAATAACAACAACAGTCTTAATATTTCCAAAAATCTTTTTGGTTAAATTTATCTTTGTAAAAAATCCAAACCATAATCATAATATAATATTGGATAGAATATTGGATTTTACTCACCCGCAAAGCAACAGTAGTATATTCAGACAAACGCGACACGTCAACAGTGAGTTTCCTCAGCAACTTCAACAACATAGAGGGCTGCATGGCCGCCGTTAGAGCTACCAGGAAATCTGACACGGCTTCACGCTGGCCTTTAGTTAGCATACGGTTTTTGGATAATCTGAAATAAAATTTTACTAATTTTTTAAAACAAAATAAATCAGCTTCACGCTGTATTCCGCACATAGCAGGGTAGGCAGAGGGAACCTAGTGTTAAGACACTCTGTTCCCCACTTTCTGCCGAAATTTGAAGGCATTGCGTGTTAAGTGGTAGAACTCAACGCCGCGCTTTGCCTCGACACCAGACCGAAGAAAATGGAAATATAAATTTAAGTAAATATTAAATATTCTGGAGTGGGGATCAAACCCACAACCAGTCGGTTTTACAGTCACACTTCGTGCCACTGTGCCACGACTGGCCTCAATTATGTAATATTCATTAATTAGGCTTACAGCGGGACGGCGTCTTTCATTTTTCCACTTTAGAAAACTGCTTAACTACTACACGCCATGAGGACAAAAACGTTAAGCTGTTTTTTCATTAATTAAGTTTATCGCTTTTTCTCGTTCCATTAAGAGTTCCGCCAATCAGTCAGTGCGTAGAGAAAAAAGTGTCATTAAATCCTCTCCATCTTCATCGATATAAAAAAATCATCAAAAGTTTAACAATTTTAATGAAAATAGACAGTTACATGTTTATATTTTTGGACTTCAAGTTACTGCCTCAGAACTGGAAGAACTGACGCGAGAAACTAAGCCGAACATTTGACTTTTATACGTGATATTACCTGTAAACAGTGTGTAATGTAGCGTCCAACAAGCTAGCGTAGTTCTCCGCCTCGTTATAGAAGTTGGCGTGTTTGATGAGAAGAGGTAATATGGAGTTTCCGATGTATCTATTCATTGACAGTGCCATGTCGGATTCACAGCCGTCATTCTAGAAATATTCATATTTAAATTATATTGCACGGCTATAGTGGATAGTAGTAAATTCAATTCAAGGTGATGGTAGTAAATTCAATTCCTGCTCAGAGGCGTAATTAGTATATTTAAATTATGATATTTTTTCAGCTCTGATAAGAATAAGGAAAGCCTATCAAAACTCAGTTACGAAACTGCATAGAAGCAGTAAAATGCTATGTGTTAACAAGATTCTAGAGAGAAAATTATCAGTGCATTTCTAATAAAAATATAAGAGAAAAAGATTGAATCAGATTACACTTAGTAAATATTATGTTTCTCATACTTGAGTTGAAAAAAATGATAAGTGCATAAAATTTTAAGTAACAAAATGTTTATACTAGTACAGTAACATCTAATTCTTCTTAAAAAAAAATAGAAATAAAACTTACCCTATCAAGCATAGTTGCAGCTCTCAAATCAGGCAAAAACGCCTCTTCTAGAATTCTGTAAAACAGTTCCTGAGTTTCGATACCATATACTCTCTCCAGGAACAAGCCGACGCTTTGCTTATGACCGGGAATTAGACCGGAAGGCATATCTGTAAAAGAAATTTATAATCGTTTATGGAACAGTATTGTAATATATTTTTGAAAAAGTTTACAATAAATTAAATAAAATCATGACGAATTATTATAACAAAAAAAGTTATGTATTCGTTTTTTAATTTAGTAGGTATTTTTTACGAAATGTATTTTTTTCCAGACTGACAGACAGAGTATTACAAAATTTTGTAATCAATACAAATTTATTTATTTTAAAATAATTTAATAAGCTGACCAATAATTTAAAATCATCTCTTATTATTATCAAATGATAAAACATTTCATATTTCAAATTCAAAAAAGATATTTCCTTACCAGACTTGGGTCTTTCTTCACCAGCAGCAGGGTTATTGAGAGTAAACCGTAAACTGAGAACTCCTTGTAAGTCTTCTAACGGCACCAAAGAACGCAGAATTGCTCTTGCTCTTAGAGATTCATTCTTACCCTGAAATAAATTGCATGATGTAAGTAAAATTATAAAAAGTTTTAGTTTAAACTTTTTTTACCTTTGTATTATAAGGCAAGTTGTAAATATTAATTGTAAATACAAAGCTAGGCTAGCTTTTTAAGTTTTTTTTTTCTTTCTAAATTAACTTTATTTTCAACAGTATAGTATGAAAATATATGGTAGAAGAATAGAACGTTGGCTTTTAAAATTAACAAAAATAAACACAAAATTCAAAATGAATTCGGAAAATTAAAATATATTTCTATTTTCTCACAGATACGACCATTATCAGATCGCAAGTACATCTTATGTAGCCTATCTTAAAAGTGTACGATCCAACACAACAAAAAATGTATCAGAACCAATACTTCCTGAGATTACCACGGTTAACAAAACAAACTCTTCAAAGCTTAACAAAATCTATATAGAAAAGTATTATTACATACCACAGCTATAACGGCCGCATCTGGCGCACATCTTCCCAATAAGTCCACAAGCGTACAGTAGAAGTTCAATATGGCCGCGCCGGTGTCTATATAGTCCTCATCATCATCAGATTGCGGGAGTGGATGGGTGAACTGTGGAAATGAGATATTTTTTTACACGAAAAAAGGTGAAGAAGATTACCTTATTTTTTTATTATAGTCAAAAATACTGCAATTCGAACTCACAACCATACAAGGTGGGGAGTTCTATTTATAGTAGACTTGCTAATGGTATCCCCTAATTAAGTTGCGTGTACTACTATATAAAACACATACAACTATTTAGTAACCTGAATCACGCAGATTGAATATATGGTTTTAAATTTGTGATAAAAAAATTAGTACCAATTTTTTTTATCACAAATTAAAAATCCATTATTTTAAATAAGTTTACTGTACTTCTATTTATTTATTATTATTTATTATTAAAAACTGATCAAACTCACAGAAACATCACCCTCCTGTTCCATTTCTCTCAGTTTCCTCCGATCGGCGATCCTTTCACTCATCTTATTAGCATCGACTATTGCCTTTAACAAGCCCTCCCCCTCCCCCCTCAGAGCTGGTCCGAGGCACTCCGGACGTCGGATTAGCAGACGTATTACTAAGTTGGCGTTTTCTTCTACGCTTTCGCCGTTTACCTGTTGGGTGATAAAGTGTGTGTGAGTGTTTTTTTGTGGTAATTCAAAGTGCTATTGATACATTTATTTGATGAACAATGTATTTATTTATATTTAGATCAATAAATAAAGCAATAGTTAATGTTTCTGTTCTCTCTAACTACCGCTCTAGGGATAAAGCGTAAAGCTAGTAGTAGTAGTAGTAGAAGTTAATGTTAAACAAAACTTTTATTTGCGTTGTAATATGTATAACTGGCGTTAAATTGAAACGAGACGAAAGATATAAAAATATAAAGAATAAAACTAAAAAATCATACCCAAACACAAAATCTCAGGAAGTCCAAATATCGTTCGCCCTCCACCGGATCCCAGCCCAAGTCTGGATAGCCTTTCTCTATTAACTCAGAGTTGCTTTGTAACCCGCAACGTGAAAGATATACAGCTATCTTTTCTAGATAATGTTCTCTGTAAAAACACAAATGAATAGACTATTAATTTGTCCCTCCATTCTCCGTTACAAGGAGACAATGAGTGTTGGGTGGCGGATCGTAACGCCACACTTTTAATTGTTACCACAGCCTTCGGTCTGAAATGAAAATATTAAAAATCCATTTCTTCGACTGGAAATCGAACCCGCAATTTGTCCCTATTACAGTCGCTCGCTTATGTCCTGCAACACGACTGACATCATCTAGGATCACTGGAAAATTTATGTCATTACACAAAAAATACATTATCTCATGTACAAACCTCAATGCCAAAGCCAGTTCAGTATTTTCCATTAAACTCGAATAAGCAACGTCCAAAGGAGTAGATCCTCTCAAAGAAGGCCTTGATAGAAGAATATTGGAGTTTTCCAATAAAAAGTCAAAGTGATCGAACATAGCCTTTTGGTTCTGTCGACCTGTTCTGCAGAAATAGCAGAGGAATCGGCAACAAGCTACCACCATTTCATGTGAGGTGTCCTGTAATTGAGCATATATTAGTTCTTTTTTCATTTTGAATGTTGTGTAATATATGTTTATTATGAGTTACATAACTTATACAATTCGATACTAAATTTAACTCTTTAAATGGTTTTATTGGTTTTCATTAAATTTTACTAAATAAAACATAAACACCTTCTCCTTGTCCTCGGCGGTGGGCGGCGTGGCGGCGGGCGCGTCGGACTGCGCCTGCGCGCGGCGCCCCAGCGTGTTCATCATCACCGCCATCACGTTCTCGTGGACGCGGAGCACTCTGGGGGATTGGAAATCAATATGTAAATAAATATACAATATATGTAATAGATCGCGGTTTTAAACCAAAGGCGTTTGTAAAATTAAAAATAATATTTTAATATCAATTATTACCTTATCAAGTCTGGATGCTGGAAGAATGTGTGATTGTTCACCAGTTTCCTAAAATAAAATAATAAAAAAATACAATCGTGTTGCGGGACAATGTCTAAGTATAAATGCAAAGATTGTGATTTCGGTTCCTTGAAACCATAAATGTTAAAATTTATTAGGATGGATGTTTGTTCTACATTTATGAAAATTATTGAACGGATTTAGATAAAATTATACAGCAATACAACTTATACGTTAAAGTAACACATAGGCTTACAATTCATTCAATGATTTGGTATAATTTGGCCATAACATAAAAATAAGTTTAAGTAGGCGTAGCTTACCATAACCTCTTCCTCATCAGTTCTTCTTCTTCTTGACTCATCTGTACGGGTAGCAGTGCTCTGATCTGACTAAGCCCTACCCACATTTCGGCGACATCTTGTTTTGTTTTAGCATTAATTACGTATGTCTTTTCTAAGGCTCGTATTAACTCTCCTACTGCGTCGTATTGACGGACGAGTAGACTGAAATTTTATTTTTTACTTAAAATTTACGTGTTATTCGGTAAGAGTATTACAATATTCATTTGTACATAGTATATTGTATACTGTGCATGTAATTTTATATCTCAATTTTGACAAATAAAAATGATATACATATATCTTAATTTTTCTTACCTAAACATTTCCCTTACAAGTTTAGGTGTTTCTATTTGCGACTCCTCCGCCCAAGTCACTATTGTTTGTATGAGAACTTTACGGAATTTTTCTTCTGGTGACTTCTTTGCGGGCTCTTCTAGTGCCTATAATTTTAAAGATTATGTTATATTTTTATATTTTCTAGCTTTACGTGTAGCAGGGTGGGCACTGACCATCCTGTGTTAAGACACTCCTTTTTCCATTATTATTTTTAATATTTAACATAATAGAATAAACAAGACTCTCTCTCTGACTACCCCGCTAGGGATAAAGCGTGAAGTTAGTTTAGTTTAGTTGAGTTTTAGAATAAACAAGGGATTAGCATAAAATCATTATTCCTAAATACAATTTTACGCAGAAAGAAACTTAAATAAAAGAATTTTATTTTAGAAATATGATATGATAAATGGTGGAACTTAACGCTGAATTTTGTGCAAAAAGACAAGAGAATTGAAATATAAGATTTCTCTCCAGTAGGAATTAAATATTGCTAATACTCTTGAATTGAGGCCTGTCATGGCGCAGTGTCACAAACTGTGCCCGTAAACGTAACTAGTCGAATACGACACCAGACACAAGAGATAAGAAATGAAAATATAAATATAATAACGAATGAAATATTTATTTGTATTTATATTTTCATTTCTTTGCTCTGGTGTCGATAGATAGCGCAGTGTTGAACACGCGGTATGCCTCCAAAATTCGGCAGAAAACGGGTATCGGAGTGTCTCAACAGTAGGTTTCCTTTGCCTACTCTGCTGTGTGCGGGATACAGCGTGAAGCTGATATGATTTATTTTAATTTTTTAAATCTTGAATTATTCTACCTTTCAATTGATGATAATAATAAAGAATCTTTAACTACCTTTTGCTCTTCTTCCAGCTCCTTAACAGTGTTAATTATGTTGTAAAGTTTGCCGATCGCACCTGGCTTAGCTTCGGGCTCTGAGGATTCCTAAAAGATAAAAAATAATCTATAATTTCTTCAAATAAAAAGACCGTTTAAGGGAATGACATATTAAATATTTTAATTTCTTCGCTTTGGCAACGAGCAATGCCACAAGAATTCAGCGGATAATGGGAACCGGCAATCATTATCTTGCTAACTTCAGGGCGACCACGACTGGTCGACCCCACTATACAATGCATCTGCACTCCAAATTCTAATAAATATTTCGTAAATAAATACTAACGTCACCATCGGGCTCCTGTAGGGCATTTAAAGACACATGCGTCATTAAATTTTCATGGAATTCGTTCATTCTGGTAATAAGTTCTTCACCGCACGGACTATTTTCTGGATCGTCGTCTTCTAAATGTTTGAAACCTGAGGAATTAAGTATTAAATAGATAAAGTATTTCAGGTCTATCAGTGTGTGTATTTTTTAAATTAAAAAAAAGTAACAAAGAAATATTTATAAAGCCAAAAATATTGAAAAATATACGTTCCATTCAGCCTTAATCTAACCGTAATTTTTATTTCGATTGGAATCTTGAAAATGAAATTTACGCTTATTTATAGCGTTTAGATATTAGATTTACAACAATTACGAGTATTTTTTAACATACTTTTCAAGAAATTTCGTGTTGAATGGTGGAATTTAATGTTGGTATTATGACACTTCCGTTCCGCACTTTCCCCCGAATCGAATTTAACGTCGCATTTTGACAGGTTATGGAAACAGGGAAATGAAAATATTAAAAATTTTATCTTCTTAAGTGGGAATCTAACCCAAACTCATCGCGTTTACGGACACAAAAACATAAAATCTATATAAAACAATCAAGCAAACGTACTAAGTATAGCGTTCATCTGCTCTCTTGGCGGACAACGAAACTCTTTGGTCTTCTTAGCGGCGACTGCACTTGGTAAATCAGATTGCTTGATTTCCGTGTAACGTCTAAAAATATGTACAATTACAAATAAATATATTTAATAAAATGTGTACATTTTTGTTCTAGAATTTATTCGCAAGTCAATTGAGAACTAATAATTTTATGTGCCCATATGAACTTGTATAATAAACGTCTAATAAATATTTGAACTTAAATTTTTCGACAATAAAAGTGAAGAGAATGGAAATTAAATAAAGTATCATCTTCTTAAAAGAAAGTAAATTCAATTAATAGCACCACTGCGTGACAGTAAAATTGTTTCATACAAAATTAAGTTTTTGAAAAGCAATTCAAAATAAAGTTTTTGAAAAGCGAAATTTTAAACAGCAATTGAATGTATATTATAAAATAGTTGATAATATAATCATATTTTTGTTCACTTTATTTATTTTTTTTATGGAAAAAAGACAGGGCAAATTAGCGTACGGGTCACCTGATGGTAAGTGATCACCGCCGCCGACTACCCCGCGTAACACCAGAGGCGCTACAGGTGCCTTCAGATAAATAAATAAATATTTAAACAGTATTTTAAATAAAGAAAAGTTTAAGCAGAATTTAACAACCCTACAAACTAACTTTACTTAATGAACATAATTTACTAAACCAACCTCAACTGATCTGTTTGCAGATCGCCCACAAAGTCATGGGCGAAAGCTATTATGAACTCCACTCTATGTCTTAGTTGTATATCATTGAGATGCTGTAGCAGGTAACACATTTGTAATTTGGCACCTTCCGCCATTTTCATGTGGAGTAAACCTTTCCTGTGCTCGTCTTTGCCTTCTGTAATTTGTTTATAATTTTTAAAATAAACCAACAATATAAAAAAATCTTAATAGGGCGGTGTAAAAATTCTTCAAGGCTTTTATCGATTACAACAGCCTTTACGCCTAACGTAGTTCTTTTACTATTACTATTAGTAACCTCTAGTAGAAGGCATATATATAAATATGTTATTTTGTAGAGTATTTATCACTAAATCACTTTTTATACATTGTACCTTTTGAAATATTTTGCGTTTTGGGTATTTAACCTCGATGTAGAGTTAAAAGTAATAAGAATATAAGACAGTGGAATGATAGGTAAAGCATCTTAATTAGATCAACTAGTTTAGATAGAATCGATAAATAAACATATTTTTAAAAAACCAATAGCAAAGTAAAATGTATTCTTGTAATTCATACGAACCTTTATCAAAAGTAGGATCCCAGGTCTCGGGGTTGATCATAATCAACAATTTCTCAACATCTTCATCGCGCATCATTCCTACCAGCAAGAGACGGTCAACAAGCTTTATTAGTGGTCTGGAAATGATTAGAAATATTTATGTAATTATACAAAAAAAAAACTATAACAAACCTCCTACAAGTACCTACAAAGTACTACTTTTTTGTAGTATATATTTTTTAATAAACATACCATATACAGACTAATAACACAACAAACAAACATATTTATCAAATAAAAAACAAAATAAACTCACAAAAACAAATTCTCATTGCTACCACCGACTGGATCCCTGTTATGAACTTGGTTGGTCTCCACTGCTTCAGCCAACGCCTGCATCACGAACTCCCTTACAACTTCTAGTGGGAAGTATGGAGAGTACAGATTGCCGATTTCTGTTATACTTTCACTGTAATATTTAAAAAACTATAATTAAATTGTATTAAGACAAAGTAGCTTGTTTACGCGGCGTTAGGTTCCGTCACTCAACACGCATCTCTAGTAATTGGATAATGAGTGGGCAATGTTAAACAAGGCAAACAAGTGTTTAATTCTATTACAGTAATTTTAGTGTTTTTGTTGTGGATCTTGGTGTTGAGACACTTTCGTTCTCTACATACCTGTGAATTCTTAAGGCATTGTGTATTGGGTGGCGGAACTCAAAAATGTTATATATACATAAAGAGAATATTTTGTTTTTAATAACGACTTTATGTACTATTGACTTTATTGAGTTCCAAATTTCAATTAAGGTAATATTATAAAGAAAATTAATTTAATATCATTTGTATCTAATAGTTGGAACACTATGGAATGGTATGGAAAAACAATGTGTTTTGACTAAAGCCTATAAGTAGAAGTAAAAATTATCAGGATACAAAAAAAATAGATAAATGTATATTTCAAAATAAAAATAGAGTAAAAAGCGCATACTCACGCAATATCAGTCATTTTCATTTGTGGTATAACACTTTCAGTTTGAAGTGATCTTAAACTGTGCCTCATTTCGGTGTCTTCATACAACGCTTTGAGCTCAGGACCTAATGGGATGACGAATTCGTTCTTACACGCCTCCCTGAAAAGAAAATAGTTTTAATTTATTATATTTTGTAATGTATAACTTTCTCTTTGTTTTGCTTTTTTCTTCTTTCAGTTTTTTTTTAGTTGTATTTACATCTACAAAATTTCATAAAATATTTTGAAAACATATTTAAACAACAACAACTAAACATCTGTTTAGGACAAAATATTTTATGTATATAGTATATATTCAGGACTTTAGTAATTTGGACTACAAACAGTAAGGCACGCTACGACAACGGGTTATTTTCTTCAATATTGTATTTAAAAACATTATACATACATTTAAAAAAGGAGAAAATATTTAAAGAAAATAATATCTGATTTTCAGAATGTTAATATATTAATAGACGGAATTTGATTTATTATAAAAAAAATTTGTAGGTTTAAATTTTGCTACAAATCAACGTAATACACAATCTAAGAGAATATAACAAGTCTAAAAAAATAATAATTTCATATAACCGTTTCGCTCTCCGTTCTCTCTGACTACCCCGCTAGAGATATAGCGTGAAGATTAAGAAGATTCAGACTTACATGGTAGTCGCATGAGATTCCAAATGCAAGGCAATCAGTAAATCGTAGAAGCCTTGACGTAGTGGACCAGACATGTATTGGGACTGGATGGCGTATAGAAGTTGTTTTTGGTCGACATGCTGGCACAGTGCGTGTGCGGCTCTGTAAAGAAATATAATAGTAGTATCTAATAAGTTCTTTGATTTTCACGATTATTACACATTTTAAATAAAACTATTTTAACCGGATATACATTTTTGGAAACCCGACGTTTTGAACACTTTGCAGTAGTCCGTGGTCACGGGTGGGTACCCGTTCGTTCGAATATACGCGATTAATCCGATTAAAATAGTTTTATTTAAAATAGTAGTATCTATTTGATAATTAAAGATTTTATTTATTATACATTTCTTTATTGTTAATATAATAGACATTCATAAAAAATTACATTTTGTTATTGAAATGTAATTTGATTGGTAACTTGCATGTTTAACCTTCTAAAGAACACAGGCACTATGTATTGTCGTAAGTAAGTTTCAAATCTTTTGCTGAAGTAAGGAGAAATGTAACATCTATCTATTTATCTATTGTTGTAATTGTTTAGTTGTAGCTAGTGAATGCTTATTCATCAATTTTGGTAATCAGAAGCATTATAGTACAAACGTTTAAAATAATCTGAGATAAATGAAGAATAAACTGAGATTTCTTCTTTTTATTAACTTTGAAAATATATGTTGTTATTGTTTTTGTAGATGTTTGTGTTTTTCGTTCAACTTTTCCTATAATTAAAATACATGGCATGGAATGGTTTTATTTAAATAATTTTTTTATAAATAGTTAAGATTTTCCTCACCTGTAATTACTTTGGTAACAAAGCGCCGCGTACAATGTGAGTGTATGAGAATGGAAGCTTAGTAATTTATCCATCTCGATCAATTCGAGAATATCGATACATCTGTCCTCCTCTGTAAAATATATATATAAAATAAGTAATGGCAAATACAAATAAGTTGATATTTCTGAATAATAACTTTACATAAATTAATCATCATTTTAGGATATTTTTTAAATTGAAATATAAAAAATATCCTATCTAAAAATATCCATCCATGTTGTGAGAAACAACGCCATACTTTTTTATCAGAGCGGGGAAACGTAAGCAAATAACCCTAGTGGGAATGGAACCCAAAACCATCATCATCTCACATCTTTATATTTAGTCTCACATCATCATCCTGTTGGGAGACGATGATCTCAATTAATATAATAACATATACTCACCGGGTATATGTAAAGCCAACATGGACACAGCATCTTCACAAAGCATGGACCATCCTCGAATGTCAGATAGTTTTAGCGCGTGCACTTGGAGAAATTGATTTGGAACCTGAAATATGAGAAAAAAGTTACGTTATAAAAATTATTAATGTTATTTGAGATTAATCATTGGTTCTTCTAAAACATTATTAATGCTGGCTGAATAAACAAAGAATATAGCTATGTTTAAACTTCTCAACATAGTAAAAAATAGGCAGAGGGAACTTAGGGTGAACACACTCTGCTTCCCACTTTCCACCAAATTTTTAGAGGCATTGAGTGGCGCCGGGCTTTTGCCTTGGTGCCGGAGCAAAGAAATGAAAATATTAATTCATTCTCTCGAGTAGGGATCGAACCCACAACCGTCATATTACAGTTACACTCTTTTGCCTTTGTTAGTTTAACATGGTTTATTTGTGAAAATAAACATAGCCAAAGAATTAAATCGAAGACACACTAATTTTTAACAGTATTATCTATCTACAGCCTTCTTGATTCAATACGTTTAAATCAACAAATAAAAAAATCACTATATAAGTAAAATGTTTCATACCCTAGCCCACTGATGCGGTTTTAAACACTGTATTTTCAACCTTGGTGGGAACTGAGGATTAACGTGCTTATCACTAGTGGGCAATACTGCAGCACTTAGAGGCAAGCTGGTGGAAGATCTCCCTAGTTCTATTTGTAGGATTTCCTTGGAAGTTGCCTCTACAAAGATTGCTGGGAAGAGCTTAGTCTCCGGTTCCATCTAAAAGAATTAGGATTCAAAATGAAAATTTAGAAATAACATAAAAAACTTTCATAGTGTTTGTCCTACTGGAAGCTACTACCCACTCGGAAGGCAGACTCTGCTGATAAGAGCCAGCAAGAATGTCAAGAGATACTCTTTTAATATATTATGTTGAGGCCAGTCGTAGCGCAGTGGTACAAAGTCTGACTGTAAAACCGACTGGTTGTGGGTTCGATCCCCACTCGAGGAGATGAAATATTTACTTAAATTTATATTTTCATTTCTTCGCTCTGGTGTCGTGGCAAAGCGCGGCGTTGAGTTCTGCCACACAACACGCAATGCCTCCAAAATTCGGCAGAAAGTGGGGAACGAAGTGTCTTAACACTGGGTTCCCTCTGTCTACCCTGCTGTGTGCGGGATATAGCGTGAAGCTAATTTAATTTATTTTATGTTAAAAGAGCAACTGATTTTAAGAATAATATCTAATTGAAAATTTTAAATATGAATTCCTTTTAACAATTTAAAACAAGATCTGTTATATGATTCAAACATTATGTTGAAAAGATTTTCAACAGATTTTTTGTATAGTTATTGGGATATGCATATCAAGGTATATAATAAATTTGCAATTCAAATAAAAAAAAGAATCAGGAGAATAATAAATTGTATTTATTCAATATAACTAAGCAATACTGATGTTACCAAAATAAGAAACAATCTAAATTGCTAAAAAAAAACAGAAAGGACAAACTAAAATACCATTTTCTTCATTCTCCTCTTGAAAGTTACCTTAAACTTGATGCTATTTTCTTTCCCCTCACAAGTGAAGGCCACAGTACCAGTGGAAGTATCTACAGAGCATCCAATGAACATGCCTTGAGAAGCTCCTTTGGCTGTTGCTTCAGCCATCACTTCGTTGTATAGTTCATCCGCGCGAACCATGTAGCAAGATTGACGGTTCACACTTAAAATAAAATTTTAAATTAGAACATTATATTGGTCTCTCAGCTCCAATTATTTTGACTATAAGAGTACAATACGGTCGAGGAATTGTGGCCGCCCTGAAGTTAGGTTAGGTTAGACTAGAAATTATTCGCTTTGTTTAACCGGGAAGACAATCAAAATTAAAAAAAAATCTAAAATCAAGGATATGCAGCCATCAAAAGGTATCTTCATGGCTGTCACGACATGTTGATCGTACTGTATAAGACAATAAGCAAAAAATACTTAATAATTGTAATGTGATATCGTGTAAATTTAAATTTCGTTTGCTTACTAGCCAAAAAATACGACTTAACGAGAAATTTACTATATAGTAAAGTTTTCCTTAGCTATTAGAAGAAATTATTGATATACATTTTTTGAAGAATTTCTCATTTCACTCATCTTTAATCTTCTTAATCTATTCTATAGTACTAGCATATGAATAAAGAATAATAAATTTAAAAAAAATAACCTAATCATAATTTGCAGATTTTTACTCAAAATAATATATTTTTGCAACAAAATAAATAATATAAAAAACAAACCTCTCAATAACCCGATCGTAATCATCAGTGATGATAACAGATGATTTGGTCACTTTGTTTTGATTGAAATCCTTTGAATGCAAATGATATTGTGTGGTCACCCATCCTATGTACACATGGGTTGGGTCTTGTCCGGGGAATATCCTGAAAAATATATATTAAAAGTATTTTACACCGTACCCGATACGTAAATAATGTGTCAATATTAATACATAATTAAATGAGGCCGTCGTGAGAAAGCGTTTGACTGTAAACACGACGGTTGAGGATTTGACTCCCACTCGGGGAAAAGAATGTTTTTCATTCTTCGCTTTGAAAAAAAATAAGGTGCGGCGTTGAGTAGTGATCATCACGCATTATCTCAAATATTGGATGATGTGTACGGCACTAGGTTCTCTTGCGTACTTGCTATGTGCGGTAGAAAAGAAAAAAAATTATGTTATCAAAAATGTCTGATGTCTACATGGCACGAAGTTTAGCTCATATGTCATCAGGATTTTTTACAATACATCAGAATTTTATGTGGCAAAAGGCTAAAATTAGATTTAATAACCATTTGACGACTTTGCCATAAAAACAGACTTCCGAAAACATTAACCAAAGTTTAAATTTATGTTAAAATTCTATTCTTTTCAATGCAATCTGTTCAATATTTTAAAACAAAAACCAAATGAAACATTTACCTAACTCCATAGAAGTACTCATTGATAAGTTTCAAGCAATCCGCATCGAATATCTCGTTGCCGACCGTCTCTGTGGCCGCCGCTTGTAGAGTCCCTGCCGTCATTTGCTTACGCTCTTGAGTAGGTGTTGTTACCGCTATGTTAGTCTGTAAAGAAATTTAAAAAAATTGTTTAAGATAATTATATTTTTAGAGCATTTTCCGCCATGTCATAGCGTGACACGCAACGGTTGTAGGTTCGATTTTAGATTGCGTTTAAGAAAATAATATTAAGTAGAGCAAGCGCAGTATGGGTCAGTGGGATCTCGACTATCTCTTGCTGGAGATGCTTAACTCTAAAAAAAAAAAAATTGTCCTAAAAGTCTTTAAAATTATATAACTTAGTATTCTGTGAACACACCTATTGCCTACAGCAGAAACTGGAAAATTAGGTAGTCTATCAGGCCTACTGACTGGCACTGAGTAATGTGTCAGTTGCAAATAGGCGTACAGGCGTACAGAAGTTTTATTTTAAAAGCTATAGATTCTAATATGTTAATATAGATTTTTTTTTGTTCATACTTCAAAACTGTCCCATTGAATTATAAGAACAATTTTTTTTCCCACTTTAATGAAGCAATAATTTTTACCTACAACAGATACACTTAAATATACATTAGAAAGTTATACATAGAAATCGTACAATATAAGAACAAGTAGAAATGTTAGAAGTAAGTTAAGAAAATAATATAAAAAAAGCAGTAAAACAGAGTAGTCCAAGACAATTTAGGCAAAATTCAACGACAAACTTACATTTAAGCCACCTTGGCTTCCGTACAAATTGGGCCTACTAGGCCTAGCTTGAGTGTTATACCTTTGATTCGCCTTAGAAAAAAACATTATTAAAGTAAATATTCAAAACAAAATGCAGTTTTAATTTCAATCAGGGCATGTCTTGATGCAAATGCGTTGAATTAATAAAAAAATAAAGTTATATTGTAAAAGGGGCATTTAATAAATAAATAAAAGGATTCATTCGGGTTTAACAAAATGTTCAAAAAATTAAAAATTAAAACAAAATTACAAGTTACAAACTAAAATGCAAACAGCTTGAAAAATAATTCCATATTGTCTACTTAAATATGTAAGTTACTTAATTTTATTATGAATAATTCATCATAATTACAAAAATGTAAAAAAAAATATGTGAAACATATATTTTTGATATTTAATTTTTTATCTATATTTGCCTTGCTTATGCGTATGCATTTTAAACTGTATGTATAAATATTATTCATTAAAATTAAAGAAGACGACTTCCTTCATTTTATGGGAAAGTATTAAATATATCGATTTTTTAAAATTGATTTATTAAATTGATTATCACATCGGATATGTAACTTACAATATGTAGCCGTCCATTTTAACAAATTCTATAGGAATATTAAAATTAAGTTATTAATTGTAATATTTTCAATTACCTGTGATACCCTTATCTGTGGGTTAGGTCGTCTCATGCCGCGTTCGGGCGACACTTCCGTATCGCTGAGAGGATCTGGTGTTTTGGATTTACGTGATTTACCACGATCGCCGCTCTCGCCGCGTTTGCTTCGGAAAAATCTGTGGAAATTGAATTGGGTATTTTACTCTTATTAAAGAAGATGTCTGTAAATAGCTATAGTTCGATTTTGAAATACATACAGTCATGAACTAACAAAAATATTTTTAAAATTAGTATCAAATTTTTAAAATTAAACATTTTTTTTAGTAACCTTTGTGTATAGATTATCACCAACGCTGTCAGTGTGTTTTTTTTTACTGACCAAAACCAAATATTGATTTTTGGTTGTATAGTTTCTGTGATAAAAATTAGCTTTTAAGAAAATTAAAAGAAAACAAAAAAACAAGAGTACTTGAAAGGAGATCGCCCTCTCTTATCAGCTTTCTTATCTTCAGGCAGATTTTGAACGCCAAGTTCGTATTTTGTCATTTCCGCCTCACTTGTCGATCGATGCATACCGTTTACTGGACCTAAAATGAAAAAATCAATTGTAATAAATTAATTTTACAATTTAATCCGCGATAAAAAAAGCTTATAACGTATAACGTAACAGATTTTGTTAATTTAGGTTAATTTTAATCTTTAATTTAGGTAGTATCGAAAATATGGTTGTCAGTTAATATGACTGGTAAGTTATTATTAGAATCCAAAGTTTCATTGTTGGTTCTAATAAAGAATAAGAAATAGTTCTTGGCAACATCTGGTAGTAGGTTTTTGTAACTTAAAATATAACAAATATTTTTTTTTATAAAGATAATTTGGCAATACTTTTTTTAAGCATAATGATATTGTCACCATGCAATTAAAAATACAAATAGTTTTTCCTTTAAAGATTGTGTATATAATTTTTTCCAAGTTACAAAAATCTCAAAACCATAAGATGCCTAGAGAAATATTAAAAGCATATTGTTAAGGAAGAGTACAATGAAGCACAGGTTATTACGGAGCTTAAAGCTACAAAACCTGGTTGCAAATTGTAATTCTGTATCGTAACCCCTCGAGGGATAGAACCTTTTCGGGGAGGCCGTGGCGGTTGTTTTTTAACTTTTGGTGTCGGCATTTCTTCTTGGTTTTCGTCATAGTGCAGACCTTAGGGGTTGGAAAATATAGGGGTAACACAGGGGTGCAAATAAGCTATAATTAGGGGTTGAAATTGGGAGTTTAACAAGTATATCACTAAGTAATATATACAGGGTATAGATTTATTAACATAGTTGGTTATCAAAAAACAAATTTCATTATTTTAATTTTATTACATTTACAAAATACTGTTTGAGGTTACCGTCGATGGGCTAAAAACTTCAATGCAATTCAATTTAGCAATATTTAACAATATTTGTACAAGCATTTACATTAAGAGACAATAACATTTTAAATATTTTAGTTTTTCTGGATAAACACATTCATCATTTGATTCCACCAGTTACAAAAGCAAGAATGAATAAAAAATCTTATCTAAATAGTGTACCTAAAGTACACCACTACATATTATTTAACTTTACCTTTAATATCATTCATAGTAAACCCACTCCTCATGATCTGATCAATATGTGCCGGCATTTGAGCTTCAGTCGCTTCCTTCATTAGAATCTGTTGGCGTTCTTTGATTTCCACCCAACGACGAGCTTTTTCTTGCTCACTGAAATATGTTATTTTTAAATCTTTTTAGCGTTTAAAAATTATAGTAATCATTAATCTATTAGGATCCTACACATGGTTCTCACTTTTCAATAAGTAACATAAGAAGTTAGTAATTTCAGCTCAATGGGAAGCCATCTTTCAGCTTTTTTTGGGAAGAATCACTAACAAACTCAAAGGGCCGTTTTATCCAATATAAAAGTTTTGTCACCATTAGAAAATGGAAAATAAACACTTACTCTATAAACTCCAATTGACATATAACTGGCAAGGAAAGGCGCAGGAACTCCCAGTTAGCTTTCTCCATCGTTTCAAATGTGTTGTGCGAAATCTTTAAGCATGGTGGTGTATCTAAAATAAAGAAAATTATATAGGAAATTGTATACGTAAAGTATACAAGCTGACGCTATTACCCTGTCACACTGAAATAAAATAAAATGGTACTTCGTGTATTTCTGTAATAAAACAAATTTTAAAATAATAAATAGGCGAATAAAATAAGTGTAGTTAAAGTATATTTTTATTGTTGTATATATGTGTATGTATTTACTATAAATTAATTTAAATAACTCACCTGACCCAGCAGGTATCCTAGTAACATCTATCCTTGTGTCGGCCATTTCGTCTGTGTTCTCAAATATGGGCTGGTCTTTGGTGTACCAGTGTGTGACGTCACGCTTCATGTTTCTGGAAAATATTCAACATTTTGCATAAATATAAGAATTATGAAAAAAACATGGGCATATTATAATACATAGTAAACAGTGACAAGATTTGAATCCTTGCGCTCTTGACATATCCGGAAGTTATCATTTTTCAAACTATACGTTCAAATTCGGCTCTATAATAATTATTTTTTCAACTATTCGTTGTAGCATGTAGCGTATGTGTATGAGTATGAGTACGCAGAGCGTGTGTGTATGAGTACGCAGAGGGAGCCTAGTATTGAGAAGCTAAGCTCCGCTCCCCACTTTTCGCCAATTCTGGTGGTATTGCTTGTTGAGTGGCAAAACTCAACTGGCTAAACTGCCAAAGCACAACGCACGTGCTAAGAAATGAAAATATTAAATATTTCACTGCCTAGAGTAGGGATTAAACTCCCAATTTGAAAAAAGAGTTATTTTAAAGCTATTAATATAATTTGTGATGAATTAATACTACTTACACACAGAATGGTTCGTAGCCTTCTTGGAGACCACACGTCGTGAAATATTTTAAGGAATTCACATCCTGACCGTATGAGAGTCTAAAATTAAAGAAAATAATGTTTCATTATTATTTCAGACGTACACAAAAAATTTAAAAGACATTTTCCATTCATCTAAATCATATAATCTAAAAATGATTATTTCTATCTGTATAAAGAATCGATATCAATCGATTATGCCATTAATGATTCTCCACATAAACGTGTGCATGTATTCAAAAAAATGTTCTTACCTTGCCTTCTGACCAACTCCTAGAGTGCAAGCTGGTACAAAATTATCACCCTGTACATCAGCGAAGGTCGTTTCACCGCCCAGAGCATCCATCAACAACTCTCCGTTTAGGGAAAAACCTAATGATTATTAGATATTAGAATATGCTTTATTTTTCAAACTTTAATTACTTTTAACTAAAAAGGTAATAATAAATTACGTTTTTCTAGTCAAACAACATAGTCAATATGTATATTGGATCAAATATGAAAATTGAAAAAAACACCTTTGAATATTATCTACCCTACATCATTAAATTATAACATTTCGAAAACAAATATAGAAATTGATAATTATCATGCATTCGATTAACTTTACGATTTAGAAAAATCGATACAGTAAAACCGAGTTATTCACACAAAAATACAGACTAAATAAGCGTTAATCATTTTGTTAATTACTAGCAAGCAGTTTTTAGGGACTTTCAAAATGTCTTGAAATGAAAAATTGTAAAATTGTCTACTGTCACTGTGTAGAGTAGAAATGTAATGGAATAAACTATAAATAGTTGTATTGCTGTTGAGAAAAAAATCTTTTTTAAAATACTATTATTATTTAACTCCAACGACTATTTGACTGAACATAGACGCGTTTCTTAAGATCTGAATCACCATTTGTAATCTGATTAGAGATAGCTCGACGTAGGGTTCCATCACTTGACGCGCTATGTCTCGAAAATGGGCAGGAATTGGAGAAAGGAGTGTCTTAACACTATATACTTGCTCCCTACCTCGCGGGAAAAAGCGGTTAATGTTTTTCTATATGTTCTTTATATTTACATTAACATGTTTCAAAATGCTTTTTAAACTGTTTGTGCATTGGTTTTCAATTAAATGGACCTCTATTTTCTAAACATGCTCGATGCAAACCATCGGTGATAAAATCATATTAAATCTAATTTAGAGTTCTCTCAAAGCAAAGCGATGATGTTACGCCAACTGACGCTTTTATGCCGATTTTTTTATAAGCTAAGTTGAAGCTTGGCGTGATATTTTTATAGTGGTTAACGCATTTTTATATACATTTGGCCTAATTATGAACATATTTGTAGAGTTTTTTAAACACATTTTCTGATACCTAAAATTTTCTCTTCCATAGGTTGTCAATTTTGACGCCAGTCAAAATAAAGCCAAGCCATATCAATAAATAGTATATTAAACAATTGCAAAAGATATATTTTTGCAATTGTTTGATATTCGGTGAATTACGCTATGCTATTTATCTAAAAACAAAATAAAAATATTGCCATATATAAAAATGCTCTCACCACGCCTCCAAGCAAGCTAAGTGTTGCCAGTCAAAAGTTATTTACTTATCGTTTTGTCAATGAGATCTAGGAATACGCCTACAACGTCCCCCACCGCCCATTGCTTGCCAAACGACTCCGTACTACTGGAGTATACTTTTTCCTCCTTAAAAAGTTAAACCATTTTTCTTAGGACTTATCTTAAATATTGAATACGTCGCCTAAATTGTAAAGAAATATATATTTTATACATAATATAACCTAAGTATATTCTATAAATTTTAGATAAGACTTTATAAATCTAATATAAAAATGTGAACACATTTGTAATGTAATGATATAAAATTGTAAAGAAAAAGGAGGGTGTGTTGGGAAATATTTACAAATGACTAACTTTGGGGACTTTGGAAGAGGAAATGCATGTACCATTCTGAACATACTCATAGATACGCGATACCACGGGATTCTAACACTTTAAATACCATAAAACACAATGCTATCGACATCAGCTTGTCTGATAAATGTTTGACAGTAGAATAAATAAGTATCAGTAGTATACAGTGTGTATAGAAACAAGGAAATATTTAATTTGTGATTTTGTATACATATTTGTATGTAAAGTGAATTTTGTTGTATATTTTAACTTATTAATAAGTTCCCTAATTTTTTCTTGTTGTTGTTGTTGTTCTTTGTGTATAGTTTTTTTAAATAAAGGTATAACTTTTTTAGACGTTAATAAAAGTATTATCTTTAGCTGACCGACGCGATGATTGTGGATTATTAATTCCAGTCAATCCTACATTTTGACAACTATTTTTTTAAATTAACAGGCATATTCTTGTCAGTACGTGGCAGTGAGTTCCACCATCTATCAAAAATTCTCTCTTACGGCAGAGAGTTTACAATAGAACAACTAATTACTACTTCCTCTAAACCTACCCCATAAAACACATTGTATTGTCTAATCAGACACACAAATAACACATACATTTTAGTATGCAACATCAATCTACCAACATGCTAAGATACAAAGTTAGCCAATAATATATAAGACAATATATAATTATATAAACATTAATAACAAAATACAACATTTATCAGACAAGGGTTTTCCGTTATTCCGTTGACTCACTAATAGTTTGGTCGATCACGTCTAAGAAGCAAGCGACAATGTCACCAACTTTCAATTGCTGTCCAAACGTGTCGCTGGTGCCACCGTGCCATTTTTGTGACTGTGTTTCAATTGATTATTTAATTTGCGTTCTCAGTCGGAGCGCCACTTAGTTTTTAACTGACATTAAATAGTATGTCTGTTAAAGTGATATTTTATGTATGGGTTAAGCAAGAATCGAACTTACTAAATTATATTATAGGTATTTTTCATAACAAAATTTGCTTGTGTGGCCACATGTTTTTGCACACTTTAATTAAATTATATTTTTAATATATAAATATATTCAAATACTGTCCATATAGGATACAGAACAAGGCAAAAGTTTGTATTTTTGTTTGGTAGGCTTTAATGCAAATGAAAATCAATAAATAACTTACATTATATCCATCAAATGCCCAAGAGTTCTCATCTTGTCCTAGCATCATGCCGGGAGGCATATCTGCATGTGCCCAACCAACCTAAATATGAAGAATTATGTTTATGTTAGTTTCATATTTGTCTTAGTATTTATATTAGTAAATATAAAATTTAATTAAATCAGCTTCACGTTGTATCCGGCACACAGCACACACACAGGGTAGGCAGAGGGAACCTAGTGTTAAGACAATCCCGATGAGCATTTTCCGCCGAGTTCTGGAGGCATTGCGTATTGAGTGGCGGAACCCAACGCCGCGCCTTGTCTCGACACCATAGCGAAGAAATGAAAATATACATAAATAAATATTTCATTTCCTCGAGTGGGGATCAAACCAACAACCAATCGATTTTACAGTCACACTTTGTGCCCTGCGCCATGACTGGCCTTATTATATTTATATTAGTAGAAGAAGATAATCAAAAGTAAGAAACATCGTAAAATCGTAGCCATCTTCAGCTAAATTTAGAGCGACCACGACTCATTGACTACACTATATAATATAACAAATTATTCTTTTTAAATTACACATGAGGTCTACATAAAACTAAATCGATCTTATATATATACTTAAATAATTTATTATAAAATTAAAAATGTAATATACAATTAAATAACTTTTACCAACCCGCATTGGTCCAGCTGTCAAAATTTCAAACTCAAAGTACCACTTTCCTGAACTGACGGCGTAGTTCTTCTCAGCTCTGTATGTTCTAAAATCCGCTTGTTTTTGCTTAGACGCTTCCGCCAATAAAGCTGGACAAATAAAATATTAATAGAGAAAGAGTAAAAGTAAGGTTACTTAACAAGTGAGCTTATTTCTAAATAAAATCCCGCATTTCAAAAAAATATGGAGTGACCTCTACGGATAAAATGGCTGTTTATTAATTATCCTACTCTTTTATAACTAAGTCAGGTAACACAGTGAGATCACTGTATTAGAAATACATATATTATAGTTTATGACAGGAATATAGATTACAATAAATATTTTTCTTAAAAAAGGGAATCCTCTCTCAACTCAAAAAAAAATTAGACTATAGACTTGTGGTTATATTCTAAAAATAATAACTTTAATTGGTGGGCAAAATTTGATATTTAAGCCGCTAGTTAAAGTTAAATGTCACATGAAAGGGTTCTGGTTAAGCTATGCTTGAATTTCAGGAAAAGCTCGAGACCTCCAATTCCGGTTTTTCACTATTAAAGACCAGAGGGTGCCGAGAACATAAAATTCGTGTTTTACAACTGTTACAAATTTTGTTTAATCTTTTGTTTTAAATCATTGTCTCGCATTTTTTAAGAATTATTTGAAGGGTTATGGACCAATGAGACTAAAATTACAAAAGTACTTTCTTATATTTTAAGATATTAGTATATTAGAAGTAAATACCTTCATGTTGTTCTCCAGTCGGTGGATCCAAGTTATATCCATAAACCAACAAAGTTCTTACAGTTTCTGATGCAGTATCGCGATTTGCTTTTTTTATCGCGTCGTCTACTTTCGGATAAGGAACTAAATGTGGAGATCTGTGCATTTCTGGGTCCTGAAATTTAGTCGAGATTTTTATGACTTCTATTACAAAACATTTTATCTTTGAAAATATTTATATAAAGAAACTGTATGCATACCTCATTAAGTCCATAAGTCCATCCTTGTTGTATCCTCTCTCTGGCCCACAAGTTATGAGTATTTTCAGCGAGCTGATCCACTAGCTCATCCATTTTCGGTGTTAATGTTACAGCACTCAAATCTAAAGGTGCTGGTTTGTAGCCGTTAGACTGTAAAAATCATTTTAAAATCATTTATTATTATATACATATATACAAATTTTGACGATAAAAACTTGTTTACTTTCTGCTGCCTTTATTTCTACAACTGTCAGTTTTAAATTCTATAAGCAAGCAAAACAGAAATTAGTCTGCAAAATTGGTCGCCATACAAAATTATCTATTATGCCTACTAGTAAAAAAGAAATAGATTTTTTTGCTATATTTAAATATATTTATATTTAATTCTATTTTTGTGAATAACTTTCAATAATTTCACTTACTTGCATGAACGGCTCGTTAGGCAAACGGACGTTGCGAATGCGCGCCGGCGGTTTGTCCAGACTTATGTAGTACCCGAGTGCTAAGATGGTTCTATTAAAATATTATAAATTATAGAAATCGTACATAAATGTTTATAGTATACATTATCAGAATTGGCTACTTAAATAACATTTAATTTCCTGTTGCCAATCTGGTTGCTTAGGTAGTATTTTTTTCTGATCAAAGGTTTTTTCGAAATAATTTAAATTATATTTACTATACTTTTCAATTGTTGAATAATACTGAAACACAATAAAACAAATCAATAAACTCACTTTAAAGTCTGAACAGCCAATTGTACATCGTATCGCTTTTCCGCTGCGGGCAGTCGTTCAAATGGCACTAGACAGGGGTGAATGCGACGAGTGTCATCACGGTTATCGCCGTAACACCAACCGGCTTCGATCTGGTAATATAAATAATATGTAAGACACCTTCGTTGCTAACAGATTATGATACTACCGAAAATAGGTAGGTAGGTTAGGAAGTAGGAAAGTACGAGAGCAGGAGAGCATTTCTCAAAGGGAATAGGAAAAAGTCGAAACTTTACTTTAAGTTCCTATTGAGTTTAGTTTCTGTTTGATTATCACAGTTAATTTTTATTATACCTCCTACATAGTGGTCCCTGATACCAAGAATGATATAAAAGTGGTCCTTGATCAAGAAAAGGTTGGGAACCCCTGAACTATGCATACACTGCAATACATTAATGTTATCTTGAAATTAGAAAATTGTACATATACAATATCCAAGATTTTGACGCAGAATAAATTTTGCGCATAAAAAAATAATATAGAAATAAAGAACACAGTCTAATCAAAAATTATACCTTGTTCATGGCCCACATCTCGTGAATATTTTCGGCAAGTTTATCGCGAATTTGCTCAATGTATGTAGGTAAGGTGATCTGAAAATAAAATATGATTGAATTTTAACTTGACTCGTATATTAAATACAATAATCTATAACATTTAAAAACTATTTTAATTGTTGGGAAATAAAAATTAGTAAAATAACTTTAGTAGTCGTAGTAGAGAGGCCAGTCGTGGCGCAGCGGCACGAAGTGTGACTGTAAACCGACTGGTTTTGGGTTCGATCCCCACTCGAGGAGATGAAATATTTACTTAAATTTATATTTCCATTTCTTCGCTCTGGTGTCGAGGCTAAGAGCGGCGTTGAGTTCTGCCACTCAACACGCAATGCCTCCAGAAATCGGCAGAAAGTGGGGAATGGAGTGTGTAAAAACACTAGGTTCCCTCTGCCTATCCTGCTGTGTGCGGGATACAGCGTGAAGCTGATTTTTTTTTTTTTTAACTTTAGTAGAAGTTTCGCTTCAGTAGCGAATACGATTATTTTTCTTTGTGACAAAATCCTACTGACTACTTCTTATGTGATAAATGTGAAAATTTGAGAGGATGGATTTTTTGTTCTACTTTAACGCAATACCTGCTGAACGGATTTCGCTGGATCCTTACGGAAATGTAACTTCTACATCAGAATAAAACAGAAGCTATAATTTCTTGTACAGTTTGGCTTTATAGTGAAGGCGGCCGCGAAGCCGCATTTAGGTTTTTAGTTAATTATTAAAAAAAATACGTACAGACAAAGTATCAACCGGCGTCGGCACAAACGCCGTATCGTCTTGCACCAACGGCGGCCCAGCCAACGCCCTCTTTGCTAAGTTTCCAAAATAAAAGCAAGGTTCCAGGTTCAATATCTGCTGAGGTAATAATGATTCTACTAATGGAGAATATCCTTCAGGCGCAGCGTATCTAAGACGACCGTGTTCACCGCCGAGAAGGAACCGGCAACTGTGATGAAAAAAGAAGTTCTAGTTATTTCTTTAGAGGTCGTTGTGACAACGTGCAGCTTTGAGTTCTGTCACGTAACACGCGATGTTTTGAAAACTATACAGAAAGCGACAATTAAGTACATTTATTTCAAAATCATATTTATCAAAATATTAATTTGATATGATGTTGTTATAAGTTCTACTAACTGCAGTAATTCTAATAATACAAAATATTTTTTCTATATACATACCTTAGTTTACTCGAACAGCTGATGACAGGGAAGAACATGCCTTCCAAGTTGAAGTTGGTAAACGAACCTGTAACTCTGACGCCGTTAAACATGAAGTTGATTAACGGCACTGTCAGATCTAGGGCGCAGCCTATGACGTCACCTGGAATTATATACACGGATAAAATATAATTATTTAAATTGCTAACAAAATATGTATAATTTTTTACCGCATGATGTTGTGTACTGCATATAGCAGTTAAGGAAACGAAACCCTTTAAAAGGGACAAATAAATATAAGAATTATAAAATCCATACCCTTCCTAATAAAAGGTTCTTCAGCATGAGACCTATTGACAGGTGTCTTTCTTCCACCCGACCAAAGGAAGGCGCCGTCGAAGCCAAAAGAGTATAGATCGTCACCTACACCATTGCCTCCCCATTTCTCACCTCCGCCCGGGTAGGGGACGTAGCTGAAGAACAATATATATACATACTTAAATATTCATATATTAACTTATACACGCGGCATCAGCTTCGTGGTCAAGTAGAAATAAGTAAGAGTAATATAACACATTGTAAGTGCTCATGGTAACTCTGATGAGAGGTACGGTGGGTTACATCGAAGCGTTTGAAGTGGTGTAATATAGCTTATAGCTTCCGAAACAGAAAGAATTTCCCAATTCAAGCCATTAATTAGTTCTTAAGAGATATTATGTAAAAAACATCTTAGTATATAAAATATAGTTTAATTGTGCTAAAATAACGAATGAAAAAAGTTACCTATGTATGTGTTACTTAAAACTCAATTATTTATTAAATATCGAAGAATATTATTTCAACAATGTTAAATCTGTTATCAAAAAAATAATAATAAATAAAAAAAAATTAAGATTTTTTTAATATAAATGCGGCTTTAATTCACTTCAATGAAATCATGATTATAAAAATTAAGAGAAAAAAAATATTTTACCACCCACCCACTTTTAATAACTCACCCAGAAGTATTAGCCCATCCAATTCTTAGATGAGGCATCATATGTGTTGTCTTCTCGATATGGTCCATTGTCACTTCGAAATACCATTTTTGGTACACTGCGGAACCTTCTACACGACCCACGAATATGTTAGGTCGAACGCTAAAAAGTTATTATAATAATATTTAGTAATAGAAAATGTATGTACTAGATATAGACCAAAAATTGTCATGGCTTCAGACTCAATTTCATTAATGGAGGATATGGAGGATTTCAACACGCCGCTATGTCCTATCACTAGAGAAGGAAATTAAAATAATTTATTCCTCAGAGTGGGAGAAGAGGGAGGGTGAGGAGAAAATTAAATCATATTAGCTGAAAATATAAAACTCCGTGACTTGTCACTATCTATTGTTCTAAAATTAGAACGGTCAACAAGTCATGACCGCCCTGAAGTAAGTATAGATTCATATTTGTCATTATTATCTTCTCAATTGTACAACATGCAAACATTTAGAAAGTCCAACTTCTTATCGGCCTTATATATTCTATATTATTACCTAGAAACATGATCAACCAACTGCGTCTGCAACAACAAGTTCTTGCCGGGCAGTAAATAATCGCATATATTGTTCTGCGATGATCTCACTGCGACGCCATTACCGACGCAAAGAGAACACAACACATCTAGGACTTTTGGATCTCTACCGTGTTTCTCGAGCAACGATATTATTACTTTTATGTGTTCATCCTGTAAGATAATCGTTTTATATGTAGTTTTCATTGTAATTCTTGAAATGTAAATATGCAATATGTAATGTTTTTTAATAGTAATTTACTGTAAACTTACATTTTTTTTTACATATTTACTAAAACAAATGAAATAAAAATATAAAACTAGAAACCTCACATATGCATCATAGTTAAATTTGCAGCCAAGTTTTCATTACTAATTTATTAGGATTTTTCATTTTCATTCCCTAATTTAACATTTTCTGAAATTATCTGTACTACTTTTAATTTTAAACAATATAAAAAACAACAATGAAATTAGAAAAAAATCTTATACCCTCATCATGTTTAAAGCCTCAGGTGAATCTATGAGCACGCAATGCAATACGTCAAGCATGCCCGTTCCTTCTCCAGAGGCTTGAGAACCAAGTCTTGAAAATAACCAGTTTAGACGGTTGGAGTTTGCAAATTGGGCGCAGTTTGTGTGATTACCTTTGATTATGGCAGCTGTGAATATAAAACAATAGTACAATTAGATGACCTCTTGAATAAAGAAAATTCAGGGCTATACGTAATTACCAAGGAATCGATAGCTATTTTTAAATACTGAAATGCCTATTGGCACAATTAACCTCATAAATCTTAACTCAAACATTTATTTTGAGAAATCTAATTGTATCTATACATTTCCTTATACAATTTCGTTGTGTTGATAGATTAGCTATTGAGCACCTAGAGTTTTTCAATGTTTAGAAAAAGTTGAAAGAACTGTACGAACCACGTGTTATGGTGGTTACTAATATAATAATAATTAAAAAGGGCAATTTCCTCGAGGAAAATATTTACACACGTTCCCCTGCATTGAAAGTACAGAAACTTGTAAACAGTGAACTAAATCCCTTAACTCTACAAAAGTTGACTAAAACGCAAGTTTTAATAACTTACCTAACAATTGATACAAATATACAGATATCATATCCCAACTCTGTCCGGATTCGTCGCCGGCCAGGAAACCAGCTAAGAAACCCTGTGATGTGATAACATTGATTTTGTCTATCGCTTCTAAGATCAAGTTCAAAATGCCTTCCTCTTGGAACAAGTCCTGTCTGTTGCGAAGTGCTCGGAATTTGTTTTGTTTTTCTTCGTGTTCTGTTTAGAAATAAGCAATATTATAAGATTAAAATTGGATGTATGGAGAAAAATAAGAATCAGAAATATTTTTTTCTTGTGCCCCTCTGAGCGTCCCGATTGACCCAAATTTATATTATTTAACTATTTAGTAAAAATCTCTTACCCATATCTTCATCAGGTTGTGCGAAGTAATTGATCAAATCTTCTAAGCACATGACCATTTCTCCTAAATTGACAGACGCAAAGAACATAGAGTGACGTCTGTTTTCTTGTAACGTTTCGAGGCCACTAAAATAAAGTTTTTAAATAAGTTACTTTTAACAAAAGACATTTAAAAGAAGACAATAAATTCTATCCTATTATTATAGTTTATTATTCTAATTTTTTTGATAAAATGTCAGCGTGCGTCGACTGTTAAAAATATAAAAGAGCTAAAAACCCTAAAACTTCATGCTGTATTTTGTAACACGTGGGCAGAGATTATTTAGTATCACGATACTCTTTTCTGTACCTTACGATGTTTTTAGATTACATTAAATTTCATTTTTTTAGCGTTACGCTTTATCCCGTCACAGTAAGTGAGGCAGAGGGAACCGTGCAATATAAGTTAAAACACTCCATTCTCATTAAGCAAAGTCAAAGTCAAGGTCAGTCCGTTCCCCATGTAGCGCAAAATTCTGAAGGTTTTTCGTGTTCCGTGGTGAAACACTGCGCTTTGCCTCGTTACCAGAGCGAGATGAAATGAAAGTGAGAAAAAAAAATGTAGAGTTTACAGTTGCACCCTTGTACTGACTCCTGCGTCGCGACTAGTCTCAATTTTATTTTATTTATAAATGTGTATGTAAATAAAAAATAGTAGAGGTTAATTACTTACTTTATAAACTTAGTGAAAAGCGAAGAACATTTCCTAATAACTCTAGCAGTTCTAGATTCTTCCTCTTGAGACCTAGAGAAGTCTAAGCCGTCATCCATTTTGCCTTCCTCGTGCAGTATCGCTTGTTTTTCTTCCACTTTACCTACACCTTTCTTTTTTGTTTCATATGACTGTAATAAAAAAATAGGAAATACATAATAATAAGGTTCTTTTTACTCTTATCATGTTTTATCCTGCATATAGCAGGTTTACAGCAGAGTTTATGCGAACAGAGTGGCGAAATGAAAATAATTGGATTAAAAAGCGTCTAGCCATCATTTGTGACTTTTATTGCGAAAAAATATTTTTTCTATTTTTTGCAAGATAGTGGACAAAAAATTGACAAAAGAAAAATAAGTAAGTGCATTAGATAAGTTTCAAATGGACGAGAAATGCAGTTTTTGTCATGTTTTTATTTACGTAACACAAAAAACAGGAGATATGTGTAATAAAAATATATAAAAAACAACTAAAACTCACCTTGTAGGATAACCAAAGTCCAGTTTCAGAATGTTGTACAATAACAGTGGAGTCACCATACTTTATAATGGGTGCACCTATAACTTCTAGATCCTTGTCTTCTAATACAACTTTCTGGTCATCCTTCTCTTGGCGGAGGCAGAAGGCGCATGATGCTGTGGTTGCTTCCTCTCTGTTATAGTAAACGTTTATTATGCTTTTTGTTATTTATAACACATTTACAGCTTCTTGTTTATTTGCTGAATTTAGCATGGTATTCAGAGAGAATAAGCTGTAGACATTCTCGGTACTCCACTGCTAGTTAAGTGACGCAATTTTACCCTAGCCATCTTTTGTCTTGTTATCAGAGCATTAAAATGATGAAACCAATGAATTATTCTCCCGAGTGGAAATCGAACTCAAAACCATTGTGCTTACAATAAAACACTGTGCACCTACGCCACGATGGCCACAATGCAAAATATACAAAAAAAAAAACATAGGAGAAGGAAAGGTAACATTCAGGATACCAATATATTTATATTTGTAATATATGTTACCTAAGCTTGTGAAAGAGAATATAAAAAAATAAGAAAATTGCTATAACTACCAACACTCTCATAAAACATCAAATATCTTTAATTTGTAAAAAAAAATATTTAACAGAAGACTAAAATTACACATAAAATAAAAAATTGAACGTACCTGCTAACCAAATACAATTCATTCTGATCGTTCACGCCGAGGTACCGTCCGGTAGTAATATGCCGGATCCTCATAGGATGGTACCAGTTAATGAAGCCTCCCGCCCATTTGGTCCGCGCGAGCTCGAGCCGCCAGAGGGAGCGCGCCTGCGACATCACCGAGCCACCTTCGTAGACAACGATGCTGGAACGTTAAAAAAAAAATGTGTTCTCGTCAAACAATATTACACTTTTTACATTTTTAAAATGTTATTCCACCACATTAGTAGGAAAATGATAACTTTAGGAAACGTAAAAAATCTACTCCTCACTCGAGGAGATGAAATATTTACTTAAATTTATATTTCCATTTCTTCGCTCTGGTGTCGAGGCAAAGCGCGGCGTTGAGTTCTGCCACTCAACACGCAATACCTCCAAAAATTCGGCAGAAAGTGGGGAACGGAGTGTCTTAACACTAGGTTCCCTCCGCCTACCCTGCTGTGTGCGGGATACAGCGTGAAACTAATAAAAAATAATAAAAAATCTACGTAGCGGGATTTAAGTCCACACCTCTTGGAATCCGTCCAAGCGCTCTGACCACTAAGCCATACGTTCTCATCAAGCTATGTCGAAATCACTCTTGTTCCAACTTATTTATGTTATTAACACATCGTAGGGAGACTTTTGTACGAGAAGTTTCAAATACATCCTCACCTGTTCATTTTTATATGCAATGTTTATGTCAGTAATATTTAATTAAGTATTTATAAATTATAGGTAGTATGTGCTCTAACTTATAATTTTCGCTAAGTCTAATACATATCAAAAACTAATCTATGGCGACGAAAAAATATTTATATTATATTTGGCACTATTAAATTCAATAAGAAATAATATAAAAAAAAGTGTACCAATACACTTTAGAGGTAGTTAACCCATTATTATAGGTTTAAAACTTTGATATACCAAATTTCTAAACCTATAATTATATATATAAACATTTTTTTTGTAGTTAGTGTTAGTGGGAAACTAGTGTTAAGACACTCCGTGCCCTTTCTGCCAATTTCTGGGGGCATTGCGTGTTGAGGAAGAGGAAGAGGCGGAAGTCAACGCCGCGCTTTCGCCTCGACACCAGAGCGAAGAAATGAAAATATAAATATAAATAAATATTTCATCTCCTCGAGTGGGGATCGAACCCACAACCAGTCGATTTGCAGGCACACTTTGTGCCCCTGCACCACGACTGGCCTCAACATATACACATTTTACTATTTATTTTTGCTAAAAGTGATATACGAGTGTATCTCGTGTAGAAGAATGCACTTATCAGACAAAGCGTACAAACATCCCTATTTACTGAGCGAGCGAAACAATTGTATCTTTTGTTTTATATCCAATTACTCAGACATCTAACTACTAGTTGCAGCTACTACTACACTAGAATACTTTTAAGCGTTTTATTCTAGAAACCTATTTTTTCTTATACTTGTACTTATATGAAATAGATACATAAAATTTTTAAAAGAACAAAATTGATTTTTCCCTTTAATCATAACTTAGAGCTGAAGTATCTATAAATGAAATAAAAAAAAATATAGTACAATTTTAGATATTATCATCAAAATTTCCTTTTTTAAAAGATTTGATATTTTTTTGTTCTTTTTATATAATAATGTGTCAGAATGCCTCTGGGTTTCCCCTAAAGCAACTGCCTCGAGGAGTTGCAATAAGCCCCTATGTTCTTTTAAGATTATTAAAAAATACGTCAAAAGGTGCGCACAATGATAACATTTAAACAACAATAATAATTCCATAACGGTAAAGAAGAGTGAAAAGACATAAAAGTAGAATACAAAAATAACTTACTTCTGCCCCCCTTCTTTACTCCAGGTGCTAGGTATAGTAAGACACTCGTCGCCCCCATGGAAGAACCTGAGCACATCCCCTCCAAACACGTAGCCGACGTACTTCATACGGGATATGCCAGTTCCATACGGCTGCACCGACCAGTGGGTCACGTGGAACGAGGCGTTCACTATTGACACTTCGTTTTCTTTTGTTGTGTGCTGTAGAATTAATATTTATTAGTATATCCACTACATCAGTGCAGGTATAGAAGTTCACATTGTATAGAGGGGTAGGCTGAGGGAATATAATGTTTAGACACTCAGGTCCCCACTTTCAATTCTGTGGCGAAATTCAACACACCGCTTTGCAAGACAAAGCGAGGAAATTAATGTGTTAAATAATTAATATTAATAATAATATCCAGAGCGAGGAAATTAATGTGTTAAATAATTAATTCCCTCAATTAGGAAACGAACCCACAGCTGTCGCGTGTACACACACTATGCCACTGAGCAACGACAGCCTCAAGGAATTCGTTTCTAATTGTAGAAATATGTTTTTCACAATCGATCGATTATGCAATCAACTTAAGGGGAAAATATAAATAGTTAAGAAAGGTATTAAGGACTGTAATAGAGAATACTATTTTATTGACCCAGCCCCATTGTATATACAATCCAATTTATCATTTCAATGAGTAAAAATGATTAAAGTATGAGAATTTGAAATTAATATACTAGCGTATAACCAAGTAGTAAGTAGAATTGTATAAGAAAATATAAGTGTATTTTATATGACTAATATTTACCAAATATCTCTCAGTAGCGACAGATACTAGAATCAAATCGTCACCCACACGGACTTTTTCACCCTCAGATCTATAACAATTGAAATATAATTTCTAAATACGTTTGAAATGTTCATTTTGTCGTATTTTACGACAAAATGAACATTTCAAAATCGCAGTAAAGTTTAAAAATAAAAAAATAAAATAGCTTTTGTCTATCCCGTACATAGCAGAGTAGGCAGAAACAACCTAATGTCAAGACACAGCCTCTCGCTGAATTTTCCCCATTGCGCGTTGAGTGGCGGAAATTGAGACAAGTTCTTCGCTCTGACACCAAAATAAAAAGCCCTACATTGAGTTCCGTCACTCAATATGATTCAAAAACATCGGCGGAAAATGGAGAACGGGGTGTCTTACAATAGGTTCCCTTTGCTTATTGCTATTTGAGGGATACAGCGTGATGTTAAAAAAAACAATATAATACTGCCCGCCCGTATACAAAAGCTCACTAAGATTCCCTTTGGAACATTAGTGATAGACAATCCCACACAAACCATAAATCGTACTCCATTTGTGAATTGGGTTGGAAAAAGATTGATGCGCAACGCATTTAAAATTAAAAGGATAGAAGGATAGACGTGTTGAAGCATTGAAGAATTGATTTAAAAAAGTATATACTTCGATTATTTATTTTTATAGTAAAGGAAAAAAATCAGATAAAAAACCGGGCAAGTGCGAGTCGGGCCGGCGGGCGAGATTCCGTACAGAAATAGGAAGTCTCGAGCTTTTTCTGTATTTCAAGCTAAGCTTAGCCAGAGCCCTTTTATATGATACCTCCCATGACATAGCGGCTAATATCAAATATTGCCCTCATTTTAATTTAAGGCTATTATATGGGATTTAACCACAAATGTATAGTTTCAGGATGTTTTCCTGTACTTCTACTACCTGTAGATGCTAGCTGCCAAATTTCATAATTCTTGGTCAACCAGAAGTACTCCATGGATTTTGATTCCCTTTTGAAGAGAAATAGACAGACAGATGGATAACAAAGTGATCTTATAAGGGTTCGTTTTTTGCTTAAAGATACGGATCCCTAATAATATGTTATGAGCAGAAAAAAGGAATTGAACAATGGCAAGCTTAAATACAAACAACCGAACAATAGTTAAGAAAAATAATGTAATTAAAAAATAATAGCCAAAAGTCCGAAAAAAAAATATTTTACCTTTGTTTACTAGCAGGATGGAGTGTCCACCAGCACGCCTCGCCCTGAGAGTGCTCCTGCAGACCGACGTCAAACGCCAACTTATCTTGAGAGGACGACGTCGATAAGCACGCCAAGTACTGAAATTTAATGATTTATCATCTTTTGTGATTTTGTAAAGTATATGAAGTATATGGGGTGGTGAATTATAGTGAAAGTTTTATGATGTCAAGACTTTAATATTAATAATGTGTGAGCCGTGTAGATTTTATTTTGTGTTTTTGGTTTTTATCCTTGTTTTTCTTTACTTCTTACCATTTAAATGTGAGTTCAATTAATAATTAAAATACACAGATAACTTATAAAAAAAATCTAGCTTATAGTAGTCTATAGTAGTCATAGAGAACGGAGCGCCAAACGCTGCGGTATAACTACAACATTGACAATAGGTACTTATATTTTTATAGTATCAATTTCTTAAAATAGGCAAAACAGCAGCTACCACGATTTGACGTTGATCGACATAAAACAAACAAATAAAAACATAATTTATAATTTAGAACAAAATTCTATAAAATCAATATGTAAATTTCAAATCAAGAACGTGTATAAATTACCTATGTCTAGGTACAATCATATTGTTTACTTTACAACCTAAGGTTGGCGCATTGCAGAGATTGCAATTCAAGTTATACGATTGCATTTTGCAATGAAATAAATGGTTTTTTAGTATTTAATACTTTATGCAAATGAAATATTATTAAAACTAAAATAATTGCTTTTAATTTTTTTTAGCTTCACACTCTATTCTCCTTATAATAGAGTAGGTAGATGGAACGTAGTGTTAAGACACTCCGTTTCCCACCATAGTCAGCTCAAAAAAAGTTTAGATTTTGTTTTGGTATCGTGGCACCATACAATATAGAGAGCATATACTATGATTATAGTACGGGTCTAAATTCGTCACAGAAGAATATAAATGGGGAACGGAAGGATCTTAACGGGGACCGAGTGTACTCACACTAGGTTCCCAGATTCCCTCTGAATAACCTACCATGTGCGGGACACAGCGTGAAACTAAAAATATATATATTTATATTTAAAATAGTTGGAAGGACGAATAGATTGAGTGCTGGCACTCTGTTCCCGACTTTTCGCCGAACCTGAGTGGTGGAACTCAACGCTGAGCTACGCTTCGTTGCCAGAGCAAAGGAATGAAAATATTTATTATTTAATATCCTCGAGCAGGATCGAACCCACAACCCGTCACATTTCCATTCGCAATCTTCGTCTCTGCGCCACGACCGGCCACATAAATAAGTTATTAATGTATAATCTATCTATATCTTAACTAACATAACAAAAAAAACATAAAAAGTTACAAAGTTAAAATTATTTAAAATATAAAAGATAAAGTGAACCTTTTTACACAAATATTAACTTTGTAATCCTCACGAGAGAGAGAGGTAGGTATGTAGTGAATGTAATTCATTCAGTTTTTATGTAGCAAACGACTCGCGGCATGTACCTACGCCGTAGAGGAAAAATCTTTTAACTAAATACTGAAAGTAAGAATTGAATAACCATTTTTTACTACAATATATGACATTAACAAATGAAAAGTACTTTCGTACATGATATTTTGTTCTTTTCCTAAATTAATATAGGTCTGTCGTGGCGCATTGCCCACAAGCGTGTGACTGTAAACGCGATAGGTTGTGTGTTCGATTCCCAGTCGAGGAACTGAAAATATATTTCACTTCTTTTTTATGAATCATAAAATATATCTATCTATATAAATTAATATAATGTCAAGGCTCCTGGTGCAAGGTATTAGAGAAAAAATACCAATTTTCAACATATACATTTTTTCATCTTCGTTTGGTAGGAAATCAGCTTACACTACCTACAATACGAGAAGCTCAAAAAGGAATTTTCAATAAGAACAAAAAATAAAAATGCTGTTGTATTTTCCTCAAAAAGAAAATAAAAATAATAATTGTACTCACCATGTCACTGTTGAGATGACGCAAAAGAATAGCATTGCCGTATAACAACGTTCTGTGACCTGAACCAGTTCCTTTGCCCTGAAAATAAATTTACGATTTCGCATATTTTCCATAATAATATATTCTGTATTATGACGCGGAAAAAAATATGATTAACAATTTACTTATATTATTGAAAATAACAAAAATATAAGTTATTTTGAAAATCGTCGTCTTAAAGATTTTAAAAGAGTATAAATTGGTATAGAAAAATTTAGTGAGATTTAGAAATCTATGCAGTGTTTGTACATACCCATTGGTAGTAAGATAACTAGGTTATAGCAAAATTTGTATTAAGAAATAAAAATCATTATATTCATGCACAAACTTGTTTAATTTTAAATATTATTTTTGATTTAATTATCATGCGTTTCTATAATCGCTATACAAATTTAAATATCACTAGATTTAAATAAATTTTATTAAAATTATTATTAAAGTAATAAATCCAAAAATAACGTGCAAAATATACTGGATAGTATTAATTTGTTATTTTTGTAAAAAAGTTAATAACTACTTATTTGATGGGAAAACATTTTTTAAAGTTTGTTTTTTAAAATAAATATTATTAAAATATTTTTTATGAACGTGTATATTGTATGAAACATATATTTATTTAATTAAGATATTTGTAGTATATCTGTAATAATGTTTCGAATGTTAAATTTAAAATTATTGAAATAAAATATAACCAATTATTTTATTCAAAATTAGTGTAAAAATATTGAAACGAATATGAAATTGTTACCTTAAAAAAAAACAGTTTAGCGACAAAAAGAAAAATTTTGAATAATCACTTTGGTCAGTCACAAGACGAAAAATGTGACTTCAAAGTCATGCAAGACGTCACCACGAGAAATATCTTGGAAAAAATATTCGGGAAAATTATAGAAATAGTTCGGAAATCATGGAAATTTATAAGAATTTTTTAAGATATAACTCGTTGTGATCGTATTTGTTACCGATATTTCATATATTCATATACTCACTAATAAGTTTTCTTTGCCCTGTAAAATTTAAACACGAAGCTAGTACGTAAAAAGGGTAATATTATTCACAAATGAACACATTTATGTTAATTACAATATTACAATGTGTAGAATATAGAGATTTGCTGCTTGAAACCTTTATAGTAAAAAAATATAGATTAAAATAACTTTGCAATACGTTTTTTCTAAAAAAAATTTCGGTAAATATATTAAATAAAAATTTAATAATACAATATATTTAATTTATAAAATAACGTTTTACAAAATTATAATCTTTGATTGAAAAATATTTAAGACAAAATTTTAGTTGAAATATTCATTGAAAATTATTTTAAAAGGCAAAAGTAATATAAGGATAGGTGTTCAAATGTTAATTTTATTTCATTTACATGTTCATTTAAAATTAAAATCTTTCAAATACTTACGGTCTCCGAGCCGGCGGCAGTGACCAATTCTTGAAGAGCTCTTACCGACAACGCCTGTAAAATAAAATATCATTCATCAACATTCTTATTATATATATAATTCACTTGTTTTGGGCTTTTCGCCTTTTTACGCATGGAGAGTGCAGAAATAGAACGTAGTGCCAGGAAACTCCATTCTCCGCTTGCCAAAAATATATTACCCTCTGTTTTTCTACAAAACATCCAAAGTATGCTTTGATAAAAATAGTAAAATTATAAGAAATATTTTTAACATTTTTAAAGTGTTAATTCACACTTAGGAAAAAAATACTTTTTCAGAAAACGTATAAAAATTTGAACGTAGCGGGACTCGAAGCCGCGCCTCCTGGAACCCCACCAGGGGCTCTGACCACTAAGCCATACATTCTCTGAGAACGTACGTTCGACCCCTTTAAATTTTTATATGTTTTGTAAATAAGTTTTATAAGAAGTAGTACCCAATAATAATAACAATAAACAAGTAAGGCACCGTGTTACTGTCAACGCGATAGTCGTGTGTTCAATCCCCATTCGAGGAAATGAATTATTTTCATTTTTCTGGCAAGGTGTGATGTTGAGTTCACTACTTAACACACAAGTGAAATCGATTTCAGGAGAGAGTGGAGAACGGGTAGTCTTAACAATAGGTTCTCATTGCATATCACGCTACATACGGGACACAGCGTGAAATTTTGAAAAAAATAATAGTACGTTTTTAGATTATCTTGACATAATACTCTGCATTCAAATTCGACACACGTTCACTTTTTACTGTTTCTAGATATGAACACATCACGCTTTCCTACTAAAGTAACGTAAAATAACGATATTTTCTTTTTAGTATTATATGTTACATTTCAACTGTTTTACATTTTCAAAATATTTTGGTCAATTTTCTTAAGCTATATTTTTTATTAAAATATATTATAAATATTTTTTTAGCTTCAAGTTGTATCGCGCATATAGCGGGCAGGCAGATAACATGATAAACCTAGTGTTAAGGTGTCTTAAAGAAAGAACTCTAGATTTAGGCGGGAAGAGAGAAATGGGGTGTTCCATTTCTCTCTTTCCGCCTAAATCTAGAGAAAAAATATAAAAAAATAGCCTTAAAAAGGTGGCAGTTAGGCATTATATGAAAGGGCCCTGGCTAAGCTAAGCTTCAATTTCAGAAAAAGCTGGAGATTTCCAATATTTGTAATTGACTTACGCTTGTCCTGTTTTTTATAAATATCATGATTCTAATTTTGGTATGGTATGGTTCTTTGATTATGGCGCTCATTCTAATATTGAGTTAAATTTTTATTGAAATTAATTGAAGGTAATTTTTTTTTATTTTAATTTTTTTTTAAGATACTGAGAGCAGAATTTAGTGATCAACAAGATATTCCAAAGTTATTTGTGCTCAACTGGCATGCTTCAAAACACCTAGCATATAAAATTGAATAGAACTGTTAAATACAAATCTAGAATCATCTAAACGAAAAAAAAGAAGCTAAAAAATATGTAAGTACGTTTCATATTACCTATATTCGTTTTATACCGGTCAATACAACACGACCAACGTGTCACATTATAGTTGACGGCGCGAATACTTTTTGTTATCTTTTCCTAGCATTGAGAACGCTTAACTTTACTTTTTTTAGCGGTCGCCACATATCGGCCGTACTACATACAAATATAAGCGAAACTAAAATATATTTATTTACCTGTTCAATAACAAACACGCATTGAGAAAGATCCGGCGGTATGTTTTTATCAGCGATGTTCTCTAAGAAACAGTGCCGATTGCCGAAGCCCTCCGCTGCAAGACACACACGTTCTCCAGTCGCCGTACACGACAGGCACACCATGTCTTCCTGTGGATAAAAATAAAAAAAATTACATACGCCTTATAGATAAAAGTGCTCATTTTGGAAATCTAAAGAATTATTTTTTATTGGGAACGGGAGTCAAAACCACACCGTCGAGCTTAAGTCAGAGTCTGTGCCGCTGAGCCACGACGGCCTCATCATTGAAACCCAGCATGAGATTTATAATTTCAACAACAATAGCCCATAAGAATAAAACAGATAAAACCTTTTCTATACAATATGCGTCTTTCAAATAGAGAATTTATACATATGGAAAAAAACTATATTAGAGGGCCTATATGAGGAAACTTGAGCAATTCGCACACCATATTTTCTTTTCTGTTTCATATCCTCCGAGATATATTTTGCGATATAAAAACGTTTATTTCTCAGACTTTGTTAGGGGATATTATTGAATTGTATCTAGAGATGTAGTCGTATTGTAAACAAAATCATGTATCTCGCACATAGCAGGGTAGGGAACCTAGTGGGTACCTAGTGTTAAAATATCCACTTTTCGTCGAATCTCCAGAACTCGGCGAAAAGTGGGTGGGTGGCATTGCGTGTTAGTTGTGGTGGAACTCAACGCCGCCTGATATATACAATAATAAATAAATTCAAGTTTTAGTAAGACTCATAGGGTTAAAAAAAACGCTTACTTTGTAATTATTCAAAGATTCAAAAATTTTTGCAAATGTTTTATTTTACATATCATTATTAGTTTAATTTAACAAAATTAATTCTAATAAAAATAAAAATAATAAAATTTAATTGCGTGTTTCTCCTGCATACTAATACAACACAGGTTGAAGGGTTGAAAAAATCTAGTTATTCAGCCTTCTAATTATTAAATAACATATAATAGGACCCACATCACGATATCTACTCTATTATTTAAAACGCAATTAGTTATAGAATTGCTTTACATTATGCGCTTCCATACCACAGCGTGCTGTTAGTATTTTTTTTTATAATTTATATAGGACTGTCGTGACACAGCTTCTGGCTGTAAAGTTGCAGTTGCGTGAAGCGCTGTGTCGAGTTTCGCCACTCAATAAACAATGCCTCCAGAATTCAGCGGAAAGTGGAGATCGGAGTGTATAAGCACTAGATTCCCGTTGTCTACCTTGCCACGTATACAGTTTACTGTTTAGAGCAGGGGTCCCTAAACTTTTCTTGACCAAGGAACACTTTTATATCATTCGTAGGTATAATAAAAATTTACTGTGATTATTAAACTGAAACTTCGCCTCACCATCCCCCCAGTCATAAAATAAAAATCGCTCGCGGACCATATTTATTCTTTTGCGGACAACTGGTTGGGAACCACTGGTCTAGAGTATCACGTAGTCCTTAATAGGTCAGTTCTGCTCACGAAAAGGGCTATAATATCATGTTTTAGTATTAATAGTACTAGAATATTTCTATATTGACCAAATTCAATGGAACTTCTATTTTTGTCCGTAGTGGTCTGAAGTGAATAAAAAAAGACAAATGATTGATGGCGTTCTAGTCTAGGGTTGTCACGTTGCGTAATTTGTTAGTGACAATTTTTGTTCATTTTATCTCTTGAACTGTTAAGAAAATAAAAGAAAGGTAGCAGTTTATAATTTATTTATATTTAATTGTATATTTTGGTTTTTGTAGAAAAATTGAGACCTGCCGTCTGCTACTTTAGTTAATGAAATAACATATATTGTAACTAATATACATTATAGAAAAGCTTGCTTTTTTCTGCGTGGCATGGTAGATAGAGGGAACCTAGGCCTAAATCATGATACCCACTTTCCGCCGATATTCGAGAGATCGTTTGATGAGACATGAACTCAACCCCACTCTTCGTCTGCTGAAGAAGACGCCTCAATATTTATAAGTTTGTAAGTATCTATAGATTATAAACTAAAAATATCTATATCATAACCAAATTTGGGTATTTTATAACAAATTTTAAATATATAAAAATATTATTTATTAAAACAATATTTGCTTTAGTATATGAAGAAGAAAGAGTAAATAATATGTAAGTAGTGGCGTGCGTTTGGCAATGAGCGGGTGCCAAGTTGTAGGTGTCAGGAAATGCCGATGATACTGAGTGCAATGTTATTTAATATAAATGATGAATCGACGTTCCAACTCGTACATAGTATTGCTTAAACCGTCTTTTGTCATAATGTATTTTATATATATCAAGCTTCCTTTTTAGGGTTCCGTACTCTGAAGTGAAATAAAAATGGAACCTTTACATGACCATTTTTTAATTTCATAGTTCTATGTTTTTTCTCGCATAGCAAGATTTTCTGCTCAAATTTAAGACATTTAAACAAAACAACACCGAAATGAGGAAATGAATATAACTCATTTCCACAGGCGGGATTTGAATCCACAATCACTATATTTTAACACTCAGTGGATGTGCCCCTGTCTGTTATATACCCGGATATAAATAATAATTGAAGTATATTTTTATCTATAGGAACATATGTTAATCTGTCAATATACTTCCAAATTATACTCAAGAATTTGACGTCATCACTACTACTATAATACGCAATCTACAAAGGCAGAAATAAATTCTTGCATTAGATTATTCTTAGGCGCTTTAAATTTAACTTGGCCACATGAAACGCATGACATACGCTCTACACTCCGTGCGCTTCTTATCCATCTTCCATTTTATTATACCTAGTATTTCATATAGGTATAGATACTAGGATTCCGTTTGCGTTTGGAACAAAAAGACGCGTTTCAGGTTATCCGAAGATAATTTGCAATATGGCATGGATCGAAAATTGTGGGTTCAATTCCTACTCTGGGAAATTAAATATTTAATATCATATATTTGTTGGACCAAAAAAAGAAAATACAGAACGAATTACAACGTAAGTATTATTTTTTTTATCTAAAGACCTAATTAAATTAAACAAAATGTTTTAATAATATAAAAAAACATATAAGCCATACTCATTTTGTGTAATAATAATCTTTTGAACAATTAATTACTTTCTACGAAATTCCGTATCGTGAATATGCAGATTCGTGTTTTCGTCATTAATCGTGTTCTATCTTACAATAAGAAATTCTATAAGCTGTTTAAAGGTTATGTAAATGGTGACCAAAGTTTTGAGCTGTAACCTTGTTATTTTGATGAATTTATGATTAATGTAGAGGCCAGTCGTGGCGCAGGGGCACAAAGTGTAACTGTAGAATTGACTAGTTGTGGGTTCGATTCTTATTCGAGGAAATGAAATATTTACTTATATTATTACTTATATATTTGAATTTTCTTCGCTCTGGTGTCGAGGCAAGGTGCGGCGTTGTTACGCTAGTTAACATGCAATGCCTCCAAAACTCGGCGGAAAGTTGGGAGCGGAGTGTCTCAACAATAGGTTTGCCTACCCTGTTGGAAGCAGAATAAAGCGTTAAACTGATTTTATTTATAATTAATTTTGTGTTGTTTCTTATCACATTATTTTCCCGTATGGTAGTATAGGATGAGGGTTACAATTTGATCTCCACTTCCTGCGAAATTCGAGACATTTTTTGTCCTCCGTTCAGGAGAAAATAAAGATTACAATAAAAGAATAATAGATAATATGAAAATACAATGTAATAAATGTATGAAAAATTGCGTAAGAAATGTGAAATATAATAAATATTCAAGATTCAAGTACATCATATAAAACACAATTTGTTTCCGGATCGTTGTATATGTTGGATTGATTGTATGGGAATAATGATCTTCAGAGCCGGGACTTTAGTATTGTAACGAAGACTTGAGAAGAACCTCTTGAATCCAATTATTGGAAGTTAACTTTTTTTTTTCAACTTTACACTGTATTATCTAAGCAAATATAGCATATATTCACTTTCCGCCGAATTCTTGTGGCATTGCGTGTTGATTGGTGTAACTCAACGCCGCGCTTTGTCACGACACCAGAATGATTGAAATGACAATATTAAATACTTTATTCTGCAGCGTTGAGTTCCGCCACTTAACACACAATGCCTCCAGAACTCGGCGGAAAGCGTGGAACGCCTACCCTGCTGCGGGATACAGTATGAAGACGATTTGATTTAATTTAATAATTTTTTTTAATATCTTATTTTCTTGAGCAAGAATCGAACCTACAACCTGTCGCGTTTATAGCTGCACGCTTATGCCGCTGCGCCACGACAGGCCTCTTTGAAATTGTCTTAAATTAAAGTATAATATGTATATACATTTTCAAATGTATTGTTCACTTCTTAAATGACCTATTTACATACGAGTGTAATCCAATATCCATAAATTAGGTTTTGCTTCATACAAATTAGAACCAAATTTGCGCTGTAATTGATACTAGTGTTTAGTTTGTCTCGTTGTTTTAATAAAAGTTACTATGTAGAAAATATTTTTATAGAGTATTTATTGTCTTTTACATTAATTAAACGGTTCTTTTAGTAAGATCAATGTATAGTTTAACATTTTATAAATTTTTGGTAGGACCAAACCAAAAATAAAAAAAATAGTAAAAATATTATCTGATATGTTACGTTAGCTATACTGTTTTTGACAATTCAATCAAAAAAAATCACTATAAAAATTCAATATTTACATATAATTGTGCAACATTAAATACAAGTGCAAGGTACTCTTAAATTTCAGTCATAAATCAGTAAAAAAATCTCTTCCTCTTTAAGAATAATCGGATTCGAAGTCAATTTTTTTTTACTTCACGCTGTATCCCGTTTACTGCAGGATAGGCAGAGGGAACCTAATGTTAATAGTAATAGAATTCGGCGGAAAGTGGGGACCGGAAGTGTCTCAACGAAAACGGAATGTCTCAGCACTAGGTTCCCAGGCTCCCTCTGCTTACCTTCCAATGTGCAGAATACAGTGTGATGCTAAAAAAATCTTCTCTTACTTTAGGACCTTGCGGCATGGTTAATGTCACTTTGCCTTGGACAACTCTACAAGTTAAATTAAGTTTGTTTATTTAAATTAAGCAATTTTTGCGTCTTGCGTCTTTGCCATTTTGTGCAAAACTATGTGCGATGGATCAAAAGTGGAGAATAAAACAAACGTTTTTAGCGGAGGACAAATTATTATAACAAATTTAAAAATATATAAGTATTTTTCGTTTTGTAGAACAACTAAACTTTGACAGTACTGTTAAACTTTTAATTTTACTCTATATTCTTGTTTTGAGAATTTTATTACAGTATGCGCTCGTAACCCTGAACTTATAACATATGAACGATTTATAAAAAAAGTTAAAATGCGAGTATTTTTGAATATTCATATGTGCATTCATAAAATTCATAAATTATAAACCGTTTGTTTATATAGTTTTATTTAATTTATTTGAACTTTGTTATTTGATTACAATTATATAGCAAGGTAGGCAGAGCGAATCTAGGAACCTACTATTAAGACACTCTCTTTGAGGCATTGCGTGTTAGCTGGCGGAACTAAGCGCCGCGCTTTATTCGCGCGATTCCCTATCGAGGAAACGGGGTGGGGGTCGAACATATAACCGTCGCGTTCACTAGTCCCACGCAAGTCATAATTAGATGTTATAAACATCTAACTTTGATATTTGAATCGTGTACAGTATTAATAGGAATTTTTTAAATTCACTTTCTACCAATCTTAGAAATTGCGTTTTAGACAATAACATACATATGTATAAAGCGATCTCCGTTCGAATTGGAGACAATTCTTGTTGAAAGGTAAAACTCAACGCCGCACATATCTAACTAAGTTGAAAAGAATTATTTCGTGTTAGCCGGAATCGAACCCACAACCATGGCGTTTACAATCGGACGCTGTTGCCATCATGGCAACCATGGTCACCCCAATTAAAATTAAAATAGAAATAAAATTTTACTAAATATAAAATACATTAATATTTATAAAACTTAAACTTTCAACCCTTAGGATTGCCCCGCGATAGCAGTGGCAAAGGTTTAATAGAAGCGCTTTAATTAACGATACCTCCATAGCTCGCTCTTCCGTACTTTTATATCATTCTAAAACTAGGTTAAAAATGTTAAATATTATAAATTCATATTAATAGAAAAGGCCATCATGGCGCAGGACCAATGGCTGACTACACATGCGATAGTTGCAAGTTTGTAGCCTACTCGGGGGATTTTATATGTGGTGGTTATCTTATGATAACAAAAATGAGTATTATAAAAACTTAAATACTGGAAAACAATATTATTTTTTAAAATTTTAATCATTTTTAAAGTGTTATTCCACACTTAGGAAAAAAACGACTTATTTAGAAAACGTATAACATTTTTTGAACGTACGCTACGTTCAAATTTTTATACGTTTTACCACCACCACCACCTACAATACAAAAAAAATCTAAACAATTCTGTTTAATAAGTTATTTAAATTCAGGCGAAATACTAAATAATAATATTTCATGTATCTATCTATATAGTCAAATTATACTCAATATAATAGTATGATATGATAAAACAAGTTGAATAGGGGATGGGGTGTTCGACCTCGATTCTGGAGAGCGCACCAAGACTTTATACAAAGATAAAATACTTTACGATCATTTACTTGTGATAACTTTGCGGGGATTTAATAATATTACTTTTTCACAGACGTCCGTTTCAGCACAGTTCGCCAATATGGCATTTTAGTATATTATATAGATTCAATTCCATATTCCAGTATGATTCAATATGTATATACAAGTTTTTTTTTCTTGTCCACAAAGGCATTGACATTTTCGGCTTTTTTGTATCATTTATGTAATCAGTAAGTAATACATATACTAATCGAAGAAGATTAAGTTTTCCGTCTGCGGTTCATTTTCCACTCCAAAGAAATAATTACGGCGTAGAGTTTCGCCACTCAATATCAAATGTCACGAACAACATGAGGAACGGAGTATCTTAACACTCTGCCTACCCACCCTCCTAAAAGCGCGATATAGTATGAAGCCAAAAACCAATAGTTTCAATTGGACAAATAGATTTAGTTATAATCAAAAGATCAATGAAAATAAAATGAGACAAATCTTTAAAACCATTTCTTTGGTTTTCGTTGTGGTGTAATATTTTTGCTACCAACAATAAATAGGTTTTTCAAGAAATAAACACAGACTTTATCTCGTTTTTCTTCAAAGAACGTTAATGTTGCCTTTTATTTGCAAAGTTTTTATGAGTAGGTAAAAAGACTTGTTATACCTATAGGTTTACTTTAAACTTTGTAGGTATTAGCAATTCCATTTGCATAGAAATTTTACTTCAAGGCTTTTACGTCCTTGCCTTGAATTTCTTCCGCTTATAATTTTAATAAAACATTTAAAGAAGAGATGTGGAGAAGTAGACTTTGGCTCAGTCGCTTCGTTTTTATCTACTACAACTTAAAAAAGCACAATTGAAATATAATCTTGGTAAAAAGAAAGCTCGTGTACAGATTTTCTAAAATAAAGCAAATGAAGTTCCAACAAAGGTGCCAACCGCGTCCCATTATTTTTCATTGGGGGTCAGTTTATAGAAAAAGCCAAAAATGAATAAATATTAATGATTTCAATATAATAAACAACCAATGTATCTAGTTAATGTGACTTTCCCTACATACATTTTATTGACAAATATGTACCTATATACATATAAAAAAGTAATATGCCGGATAGTCAGCCAGTCAGATTAGTAGCCGTCAGCTTTACCGACTGGTCGGCACATTTCTAATATAAAGAAATTTTCACACTATCACCACGAATTTTAAAAAAGGATGCACCATGTCAGCTTGTTGTTCAATTTGTATTTTCATAGCTGTCTCCAAGAAGTGAAACAAAGTTACATGGAAGTGAAAGAAGGTGATCAAGTCACCAGTATAAATTGCCTGCTGTACGCAAATGATGCAGAGCCCATTGCATCATCAGAATGCGAGATGGATGGAAAGGCGTATTGCTGCCGGTAACAGGGTTAATGGTGCCTTAGCTGCATTGATGAGACGATAAAACGTCAGCCTTTGGCCATATACAATGCAGTGTTGGTACCGACACTGTTATACGAAAGCGAAACGTGGATATTACAGAAGAAGAATGAAAGAAAGATGAATGCAGTGGAAATGAGATCTTTCCGTAGGATATCCGGGGTCAGCTTAGCTGGTCGAATCCGCAATGAAGAAATACACAGAATGACAGGTCCTTGCGAGGATGTCACGGTGAGAATGGAGTGGAACGTGCTCATCTAGTCTATTGGGCACGTCGAACGAATGAGTGATGAGAGATTTGCAAAAAAGATTTAAGAAGGAAAAGTGAGCGATAAGAGAGGCAAGATAAAACTGTTAATTATCTTTTATTGAATTTTAGTATAAAAACTTTTACAGACTAATATTTCAATATTTGAATATTAAATATCCATTTGAATAAAGCCATTTTATAAACCATCGTCGCTCAATGGGACAGTGACCCCAGTTCGAAAAAGTAAATTTTTACGTTCTCTCTCTAGGAGGCCAACACGCAGTGTCTAGAAGTCTATAAAAAAGCGGAGGACGGAGTGTCTGTCGCTATTTTTGCCTAACTCTATGATAAACTTAGTGCAGCTAAAGAATAAATACAAAAGCTAATATTTTACAACATAGTTCACATGCTTATCATTAGTTTAAAAACAAAATTAGAAACAACATGGTCTGCCAAAACCCAGAGGTGATTCACATAAGCTGATATACATAAATAGAATAGATTGTATGTAGATACATATATACGAATTAGTTGTCTCATTATATTAAAACATAATAAACAATTTTAGCTTCACGCTGTAACCCGCCTATAGAAGGCAAGGGGGAAGCAACTCAAAAGTTGAAAAAAGACATTGCGTATTGAGTGGCGGAACCCAACGCTGTCCTTTTCCAAGAAAGAAACGATATTTGTTTTACATAAATTGTCACACTTCTCCAACGGTTTTCAAGTAGTGCGGCTTCGAATCCCGCTTCGTCAAATTTTTTATACGTTTCTTTTAGAAAGAATGGAATAGAACTGGCTAAAATAAAATATTTCATTAATTTATGTAATGTAGGAATATGAATTTATTGGACTTGAACTAGTGGTTTGGGCACGTCGAAAAAGTGACGAAAGAATAGCAAGAAAGATTTGTGAAGCACAAGCCAGTGGTAAGATGCGGAGACCGTAGCGTTTAGCGCTCCGTTTTCTCTGAGGGGGCATCCCCTATCGTAATTAAATAAAGAGTGAAGCTCAAAAAAAGAGATTTGAACCAAGAACCATCACACGTTTAGTGTTTAAAAAATAACACCAATGGTTCATGTTTTAAAAGATAAATTTTATTTATGAGATAAAAAAAAAATCGCAGCTCCCAGAAAGAACATAAAAGCTAAAGCAGCAGCGTTACAATAAGAAGAATATTAAATTCGTAGAAATTTTATTCAAATTTGCTTGAAATATTTTCTTTGCTTACTTATTATTTAATATGATTTTTTTTAAAAAGCTATATACACGTTAATTTTTAAAATATATAATATGTATCTATGAAAATCGATTTACGTGTTCGATCGCATCGACATCGCATGTTGAGTGGCGGGATTCATCGCCGCACTTTACTTTACCAGAGCGAGAAATTTAAAATATTTAATATTTAATTTCCTCGAGTCGGAATCGAAACCACAACCTGTCACTTTTCCAGTCGGCACGCCTACGTCTAGCCTCACTAAAAACATTCCTTTGTTATATAGCATTTATGAATAAATTATAAATTTTCATAATTATAACAACTTAACTTTAATAACGGTAAGTACAGTTGTGTCGGAATTAACCTTATTTATTGTACAAAGCGTTTCAAGTTTCCTACTTTCTGAAGGTCGCGCTGGAAATTTTAACACGATTAAATTAAATCTTCTTCACGCTGTATCCCGCACACAGAAGGGTAGACCGAGGGAATCTAGTGTTAAGACACAACGCCATGAGACAGAACTCAACGCCGCGCTTAGCCTTGATACCAGAGCGAAGTAATGGAAATATAAATTAAAGTAAATATTTCATCTCTTTGAGTGGGGATCGAACCTACAACGAGTCGGTTTTACAGTCACACTTCGTGCCACTGCGCCACGACTGGCGCATACTATACTAGCTATAAAGTACAGCTTCACGCTGCATCCCGCCAACGGCACCTACGGTAGGCAGAGGGAAACCTAGTGAACCTCAGTTCCTGATATTTCCGCCGAATTCTGGATTGATTTATCTGTTTATAGAAAAAAAAACACTTCGTATATGATGACTTTTGCTACGTTCATGTTAAATTTTTATACTTATCTCTCTTACATATAGAAATAACCTCCGTTATTAAACCCATAACCATTCCAACTATTGTAATGTATAAGCATTTTAATAAAAAAAAATATTTCCCACTAACGATAAAGGTTCCAATGTTCCCCCACCAGCCACTTTTACGTCAATCGTGATCAAATAATGGGGATAGTGTTACATCTTCGTAATTATACCGCTGAGCTAAATTATACGGTCGTTTGGCAGCTAAATATATTGCTCTTGAAGCATTTCCTATATAATACTATATATACATACATATGTGCATATAACTACTATAGATAATTAAATCTTGTTTTTAGGTTTTTTTTAAGAAATATTAAATAAATTGAATCAGCTTCACGCTGTATCCCGCACACAGCAGGGTAGGCAGTGGGAACGTAGTGTTAAGACATACTGTTGCTCACTTTCCGCCGAGTTTTGGAGGCATTGCGTGTTGAGTGGCGGAACTCATATAGTTGGCACCAGGGCGAGAAAATGGAAATATATATTTCATTTCCATGAGTGGGGATCGAACCCACAACTAGTCGATTTTAAAATCACTTATAGGCTCAAATATAACTTTACTTTATATAATTATGTTAGCTATAAAGTTAGTACATTATTTACGGATGCCCTGCTGCCATCATATTAGGGGACGTATGTATATTAGGGTATACTGTATACACCATAAGTCTCTCACATAATATCTTCTATCCCCTCTCGATAGATTTATGGAGTTGTGTTCGGTAAATTAAATATATATTTTTTATTGATAAAAGTATCAATTTAAATAAATATACGTGTCAATATTAACGTTACATTGTGACGGAGTACCAGGGAATATTTGTGTTAAATATTTTTTTCCCGAATATGTCCGATTTAAATCCAAATCAATAATAGCGTGGAACACAATATATAAAGGTTACTAAGACAGTTTAACTTTATAATTTCATATATTTCCATTTTCCTAGGAAAGAAGAAAATATGTAGTAGCGCCAAAACGATGAAAAGAAAATATTCTTCTATAAAAATAAATTTAAATTAAATTAGCTTCACGCTATATCCCGCACACAGCAGGGTAGGCAGAGGGTACCTAGTGTTAAGACACTCCGTTCCCCACTTTCTGCCGAATTTTGGAGGCATTGCGTGTTGAGTGGCAGAACTCAACGCCACACTTTTGCCTCGACACCAAAGCGAAGAAATGAAAATATAAATTTAAGTAAATATTTAATCTCCTCGAGTGGGGATCGAACCCACAACCAGTCGGTTTTACAGTCACACTTCGATATTCTTCTATTTTGAAATGAATATGAAACTATAACTCACCGTTCGTAAGAATGAAACATCATCCTGCTCACTCGCTCCTCCTTCCGCTTCCGCCATTTTGAATACTTTTTGTTACTCGACCGTGTAATTAAATCAATTTGTATTCATTACTCTTCACATGCATAACTGTAACAAAGGGAAAATGTATTGATTAAATAATTTAAAGTAGTAAGAGAGGCGGTTCAAGAACGCGCTGGCCGTGTGTTCGATTCTCACTCAAAGGAATTAATTATTTCAGTAAGAAGATAAAGTGGCGGCGTGGAGGTCCGCTACTCTGCACGCAATATTTTGATAACCGGGTGGAATGTGGGAAACAGTACCTAAATAGTTGTTAACACTCATCTTAACTAACTTATGTAAGTATATTTTAGGTTAACTAATTTATACGGGAAACATAGAGAAGCTTAAAAAAAAACATTTTACTAATTATCACTAGGTTACCCTTGCCTACCCTGCTGTGTGCAGGATACAGCGTGAAGCTGTTTTTTTGTAATTCTTTTTAGCATCACGATGTATCACGGCACATAGCGGTGCAGGCATAGGGAACCTAGTTTTAAGACATTCTGTTTCGTACTTTCCACCAGATTTTTGAGACATTGCGTGCGTAGTGTTAAGACATTCAGTTTCCCACTAACCACTCGATTTTAAAAACGTTATATGCAGAACGGCGGTACTTAAACCTGCGCTTTATCTAGTTACGAGAGCAAGGAAACGACAATCATTTATTATCTTGAGGAAATGGAACCCACAACCATCAGATGTTACAGCAGTACGCCACCACGGTAATTAAATGAAGTATTCTCTTAAGTGAAACTGGAATCCACAATTGCTACCACAACGCCACTACGCTTTAGAAAAATGTATACTTTTATAACCAAAGTGCCTAATTGCGGGTTGTTTCTAAGCCGGTACATTCAGAACGTATATATGTATATAAGGTATATAATATATGAATACGGCTAGAATGCTTTTGATAGGAACTTTCTCTGCGGTTTAATAAAGTAATCATAATATTTTGTATATTACGTCGTTGTGCAGTGGAACAAGCATGTCACTAAAGGCAATAAAATATTTAATATTTTAATTTCTCCGCGGAAAAAAACGGAGAGTGGGATATGGAATGTCTTAACACTATGTTCCTTCTATCTAGTTGCTAACTTCGGGATAGAGCGTGAAGCTGAAATATAATAATGAAATCTAAAATGAAATTAGGAAAATTAAAGTTTTTCAAAATGTAGTTCTCATAAATTTTTATTATAATTATGTAGAATCGGGAAAGTGGACGTTAGTAGAACGTATACAAAAAACAAAACTTACGCAGTACGTAAGTTTCGTCTTCATTTTTGTGTTGCATTTATTCAGTTTAGTCTTAAGCTTAAATTTAAAAAAAAATAGAAAAAAAGATGGCCAAGTGTGATTTAGTATACCATTATCTACAAGAACAGCAAAATCACGTTTGTTTTTTTTTCATAAATATTTAAATTATTATAAATTTTAATATTTGTTGTTATAGCGGTGCTTCATAAGATACAGCCTGGTGACGACGGACAGACTGGCAGATAGCACAGTCTTGCTATTAGAAGCCGTACCCGTTCGTTCGAAACGTCGGGTTTTTTTATACGCGATTAATCCAGTTACAATAGTTTTATTTAAAATGTGTAATAATCGTGAAAATCAAAGAACTTATTAGGACTAGATATAGTTAAACATTCACAGACATCAAACAAGATGCAAAATTTAAAGCCAAGATAAAAAAAATATTAAATATTTCTACCAATTGAAATTCGAACCCACAAATACTGCCATTCCACCACTACGCCGTAGCAGCAAAAAGAGAAAATATAATCTAAATTATAATAGTTGACATAAAATATAATATTATGCAAAAGGAAAGTTATATCCGGTCCGGTCATTAAGCTGAATTACAAGCGCCTACGGTACATACTTTTGTTATTATTACATTGGTTCAAGTTTTAAGGTCATTGGTGAACGCGTAATGCTTTTAATAGTGAATAGTTTTAAATTTGATATTGAAAATGATTTGTATGACTGTAAACGCGATTTGTGGGTTCGATTCTCAATCAGGGGAAGGATATATTTTTTTCTATTGGATTTCTTCGATGTGGCAACAAGACGAAGCGCGGCGTTTATTCGCGTTGTACCTATCCCGCAGGGTAGGCGTTGGGCATCTAGTGTTAAGACATTCTGTTATCCACTTTCCGCCTGATTTTCGAAACATTGCGTGTTAAGCGGCGGTACATAAAGCCGCACTATCCTGTTACCAGAGCGAGGAAATAGCAATATTTTACTATCCTGAGCGGAAATGGAACCTACAACCGCCGCGTTCACAGTTAGACGCTATGCTATTGCGGAAGGAGGAAATCAAATTAATTCCCCGAGTGAGAATCGAATTCGCACCTCACGTAATTGCGCCGAAAAACTAAATATTTTCGCAATATAGTACTCCATCATTATATGTTTTTTTATATTGAATGTTATTTATATTATAAAAATAAAATAGTTAAACAATAAACAACATTCCCTTATCCAACAGGTACACGTATTCCGTGTTTAATAAAATGATGTAGCGAATATCGTCCCTTCTCAACGGTGCTCCTTGACCTACAAACCTTTATCATCGTTTACAAAAATTTATTTGGAATTTACTATAAGGAAGCAGCTGAATGTTTATTTTAATTTTGAATTGAATTATATAAAATTTTGTTTTTTATTTTCTCGCGGCTTCGCCCGTGTGGTCTATGACACTTGACACATTGCCAGAGTTCAGTTAACCATTGAACGGGTATAGTGGTTTACCCTGAAACGATTCATCTGATGTAATATAGCCTAATGTATTATAGCCGTCCTTGATTAACGGGGTTGGCAATACAATTAGATTTTTTGATTTCATACTTCCTGAGGTTAGTGCGTTCAACCAAATAAACTTAACAATATAGTTTGTAATATTAGTACGTATAGATTTAAATAAGATATTATATATTTTTTCATTAAATATGATATTTAATATAGTTAGATCGATAGTTGTGAGTTCAATTCCTGCTCGAGAGAATGTTTATGATTTAGATAAAATGCGGTGTTAGGCTTCGACATCTACAATAAAAAAAGTTATTTCTACATTTTAACACTACCGTTAAACATCACAACGTAGAAATTTAAATAAATCGGTCATACTTTCCTTAAGCCTATACATAAACTCAGTACATTATTATTACTTTGAAACAGCGATGTAATTTGTTTACGTTATATACAAGCGCTAACGCAATTATGGGACGTAATGAAAAATAACAATCATTTTAGGCTTTTTTTTTCTTTTTTTTGTAGATTCACGTTGTATCCCGCGCATAGCCGGGTGGACAGTGGGAACCTTGGAACTTAGTGTTAAGACAATCCGTTCCCATTAAGACACTTCTGTTTCGCAATTAACAACGCTTTGCATGGGGGCATTTTGTGTTGAGGGGCGGAACTCAACACCGCACTTGGCCTCGTTTTCAAAGCCAGAAAATGAAAATATTTAATATTTAATTTCCTGGAGTTGGGAGTCAAACCCACAACCTGTCGCGTTTACAGTCGCACGCTTGTGTCTCTACGCCACGACTGGCCTTACCGCTTTTTTCCTACGTACATTTTAAAAAATATTATGAAAAATGCTGAATAGATTCTCTTTTGCTCTTTTGCATACTTATGATGGTATGTTAACAACTGTACAATGCTTTTATTTAACAAAGAATACAAATTTAAATAAATCAAAATATTTCATAAAACGTATGAAAATTATAATGAAAAGTGTAAAAAAAAAACTAAGCGAGCCATACGTTCGATCGTGTGTCCTGGTGGTCACAGCGATTGGACGGCTTTGAAGAAGCATGGGTTCAAATCCGGCAACGTTAAAACTATATAAGTTTTCTAAGATATTTTTCTATTCTTAGCAAATCACTTTTAAAACACTATCTATACACAAAGAAAGTATTACATGAAAGGTAAAATAAAACATTTCCTCCAATTGGAAGCGAACCTATATCCATTACAACGAGGGCTTCTCGCCATAATATACCACCTACATGCTATAATATATTTGTAGGGAGTTATGGAGTTACGATCGAGACAGAACAATTAATCCATTTAGCTTGCTGCACAAGTTTCAAGGCTATGGCAGTTCTCGTTAAAGTTTATTGCAAATTAACTCGACATTCTGTGCTTTATTGCGACGAAATATGACCCGATTGGGGAAATCGTAAAAGAAAATTAAGAAAGGTTTGGAAAATCCCCATAGTAGGTTAGACAAAGGGAACCTAGGAAATGCTTATTTAGAAAACGTATAAAAATTTGAACGCAGCGGGACTCGAACCCGCGCCTACTGGAAACCGGGAGGCTAACGCATGGCTTAGTGGTCAGAGCCCTGGTCGCGGGTTCGAGTCCCGCTGCGTTCAAATTTTTATACATTTTCTAAATAAGTATTTATCTTTCCTAAGTGTGGAATAACACGTTAAAACTTGTATTAAAATACGCCACTTCCGTTTACCAATTTCCGCCAAATTCTGGACGCATTGCGTGTAAGTAACGGAACTCAACGCCGCACTTTAAAAAAAACTTAAAATAACATATTAATTTACTATATAAAACGTTTGAAACTTGAGAATAATAAACAGTAAAACAAATATGAACACTAGTAAATAATATCTCTTAAAAAATATTTTTAATTTCAAAATTAAACGTTGTTTTATTAAATTTGTGAGTGACCTAATTTCCGATGTAGGTAGTCAAAATATTTTACAGATTTTATGAATTTCATCCAAAACAACATCGACGTGGACAAAAAAATCGACCTATAAAACTGTCGATGCTCTTATAGCAGGCGTAAAGCGGTACTCTACGGCAACTGTATTTTAAATATGAAAGTATTTTTTCTTTTTCTATTTATATATATTTTATTCTTGATAACCAAATTTATAAGGAAAATAATAAAAAAATATAAACTAGACGACCCGTTTTAATCCGTTTTTGTTGGAAGTTAAATAAATCAATTGCAATCAGCTTCGCTGTATACCGCAATCAGCAGGGTAGGTAGCGGGAATCTAATGTTACCACACTTCGTTCCCCACTTTTCGCCGTTTTCTGGAGACAACGTGCAGTTGAGTGACGGAACTCAACGCCGCGCTCTGCCTCAACAACAGAGCGAAGAAGAGCATATACAGAAAACCAAAAAAAATTTTGTAACTGATCAACAACAAACATTAATAATATTTGTACAAAATTTATTACATTCCGGAATCTTGTTTACGAAGTAGACGTATAAGTTGGAAAGAACTTAAAGTGAAAAGAAGCAAGTTTATTCAAGTTAGTTATTATGTTAAACACAGAACCTACTGTTTAGGAAGCATGGGAAATATACGCTCATTTGATCTTTGTACTTCATAACAACGGAAAATTTGAATATTTATATGGGATCACTTAGTGTAATGGGATCGTCTCATTTCATGGGAACCCTCCATTGATTTCGTCGCTTGAGTGATCTCACTCGTAACATATAGAGGTAGAAAATGTGATGAAAGTATATACAAATATAAAAGCCCAAGTCTAAGATTTCGCTCAGTGGAACAGCATCTGACTGTAAAAGCGACGGATGTGTGCTCGATTACCACGGAGATGAAAGATTAATTTCGATTTATTTTCGTTCTCCGATTTGGTAGACGAACTGCGGCGTTGAGTCCCGCTGCTGAACAGGTTATATTTTAATAAATTGCGGAAAACACTAGGTTAGCCTATCGTGTCATGAGAAAAAGAAAGAGAAGAATTATTACTATAAAACTAAAAAAAGAAGAACAATTCAGGATATTTGTATGATTAAGAATATTTTTTTGTAAAACTTCATGCTTAGAACATTAGAGATACTTAAATGTAAATTTTGGATAGTAAAACCTCAATTTTGGATAGTAAAGGCTCAATTATTAGTTAAATATGGCACAAAGTGTGACTGAAAAATCGACTGGTTGTGGGTTCGATCCCCACTCGAGGAAATGAAATATTATAATGTCGAGGCAAAGCGCGGCGTTGAGTTCCGCCACTTAACACGCAATGCCTACAGAACGGTGTGTTTTAACACTGCCTAAGGGGACACTTTGATGTGTGCGAGATACAGCGTGAGGCTGATAAAAAAATATATTTATATAATTTTTCTATAAAATACCGAAAAATTTTAGATACGCCACGAGGCACGGAATTCTAATAACCTTGTACAAAACTTTTAAAACTAAAACATGGTATAATACTGTGAGCGCACTCAAGTAATAAAAGCGGTTCAGATAGTTTACGTACTTCGTGGTTATGCAATTTCAAAGTTCACGCTGTTTTAATAACCGAAATATATCATGATGTTTTACAGCTTAGCCCTTTTTTCCTTTAAGCAAGATAGACAAAGCCTCTCTGAAGTCAACGCTACGTTTTGATAGAACGAGAAATTATAAATATAATTATAATAAAATCCTCTGAAAGGGATTTGAACCCACTTGTATCGCGTTTACAATTTCACTGCGCCGTAACGGCCTCTATTATCTGGATACTTCTCAACGTGTGGGTTCCGTAATTCAAAAGGTAAAAACGAAATCCTTATAGGATCGTTTTGTTGACCGTTTGAACGCCTGTAAAAACTTTGAGATGGCGTGAAAGTATTGAGCTGAAATTAATTTTAAATATTTAGATTTAGGGTACCTTGAAGCAAAGAAAAAATCAAAGGTAAGTTCCGTGGACTTACAGGTATGAAATTTGACACGAATTGATAACTTACAATATTTGCATAAAAAAAGTGTAAATTTATAGATATTTGAAAGAAAAAAATATCATTACAAATTTATATTACAATTTAATTTCATTGAAATTAAGTGCATTTGCCCGCAAACTTAACTTTGTCAACTTTTATAAGTTATACTCAGTTACCGTCTCGGTGGGCGAGTTCGACTCGCACTTAACCAGTTATTATTTACATTGCAGTAATAAATTAATCAAAATAAACATACACATAAAAAAAAACAAAAGCTTATTACAACAGTATGCAATCAAAATAACAGATGAAACACCCATTAAATGAAACCTGAATATAATATGGGTAGGGAGGTGGAGGTGATTTATGTATGTGAGTCGGACGTGTAATCCGACTGCGGTAGTATGTATCGTTTTGGTTTTCAATTCAAAATGTACGTTTTCAGGACGTCTGACTCGCAACACCACAGTTGTGGGTTCAATACCAATTCGTGAGAGCGAATTATATTCTTTTCCTCGTTCTGATAATAAATCATAGCAGGGTATAATGTTTTGGAGACGAATTGAACTTGATTGAAGAGTTGAAGAATGTAAAGGATGTATATTTGGGGGACACCATCAGGATCATGTGATCCTCCTAAAAACATATAGCGAGCAGGTAACAAAATATTTAATATTAAGTAAACTACAAATATAACTTTATATTTTATAATGTTTTTATTTCTATGGAATGTCTATAAACGTAAGGTTTTCACAATTTTTCTTTTATTTCTCTATAGAGGCCAGTCGTGGCGCAGTGGCACGAAGTGTGACTGTAAAACCGACTGGTTGTGGGTTCGATCCCCACTCGAGGAGATGAAATATTTACTTAAATTTATATTTCCATTTCTTTGCTCTGGTATCGAGGCAAAGCGCGGCGTTGAGTTCTACCACTCAACACGCAATGCCTCCAAAATTCGGCAGGAAGTGGGGAACGGAGTGTCTTAACACTAGGTTCCCTCTGCCTACCCTGCTGTGTGCGGGATATAGCGTGAAACTGATTAATTAAATTCCATTACGTATTAGACGTTGCTTCGTACAAATTTCAAGATTCTGAGTTCACGGAAAGTGCATACAGGAGGTTTTGATTCCCTTCCGAGTTTCGAAAATTTCCTGAAATTTCCAGCTGTATCTTTTGAATTACAGCTAGACACCACGCGTGACAGTGTCTCGACAGAAAAAGTGTCTCGACAGACGGGCGGACAACAAAGTGAACCCAAAAAATAACTTTCTTTCCACTCTCATGGAATACATAAAGTGTGTACACAGTTTAATATTACAAAAATAAAATGTCGACAGTAAACAAGGCGTCAAAATCATATCAAATTTTTCCTCACGTCTCCGAGAACTCGTGAGTCAAATAAATTGAAGAACGTGGAATTCTAGAGGTCTCCAAAGAACGTTTGCCATATGAATGATGATTTGTTTGGAAGTTTTTTTTTTATTATAAAAAGTGTGAAAAAAAATGTGATATAATAAAGTTATAATGCCATTAATGTTTTTAGGCCAGTCGAAGCGCAATGGAATAAGCGTGCGACTGTAAACGCGACAGGTTGGGGATTCAATTCTCACTCGAGGAAATTAAATGTTTTATATTTTCATTTTCCCTCTCTTGTATAAAAGCAAAGCACGGCACTTAAATATTAGCCGAATATTCCCTATAAGAATGCCACGATAACGAGAAACATAAACATTTGGTTAGGAGCTTTTTTTTTATGTTGTTTATTAAAGTAAAATCAAATCAGTTTCAAGTTGTATCCCGCACACAGCAGAGTAGAGAAAGGAAACTTAATGTTAAGATACTCCATTCCTTCGAATTCTGGAGGTATTGCTTGTTGAGTGGCGGAACTCAACGCCGCGCTTTGCCTCGACACCAGAGCGAAATCAAAATATATAACACAAAAAATATGTACTCTATGCATTTCCTCGCAAATTGTGGTAAAATGAGAGACAAGTTAGTGGTTAAATTAGAAGCATTAATTAATTTGAGGCAGGCACGGGAAACCTTGCCGCGGTTTGACATTATGAGAAATCGTCGGAATCCAGGACACGGTTTCCATTTTATTATTATTATTTGAAAATATTTTATTTATTTAATATTATTATTTTATACTAATAGTTTGTGATATTCTTTTGTGTATTCGCACGTGGATTGGAATCAATTAGGAGCGGTGAAAAACGTGGTATTTTAATGTTGACCATACGTAATGGTGAAAAGGTTACAAAATGGCTGACTGACTGAAACAATCGTTGTAGATTCGATCCATACTCAAAGAAAAAAATGCATTGAAAAAATATTATTTTTAAGTTCTTATTTATGAGACCTTTAATGCAAGTACAGTTGACATTCAGTTTTTCTTTTAAAACAAAAAAGAATAGTCAGACTGTGCTCATAATTACTACTTTCAGAGCGCCTGGTCGGTTTCCAGGAGGCGCGGGTTCGAGTCCCGCTGCGTTCAAATTTTTATACGTTTTCTAAATAAGTATTACTACTTTCAGTTAAAAAAATATTACGGGTAGTTAACTTTTTCTAAAAAAAAAGGTTTTCTGGATTGAGACAAGAGAAATTTACATATCAGAAACCAAACACTTATGAATTTAGTTAAAAATTATATACGTATTTTTAAATACTCATACTATAATGCAAAAGAGTTCGTTTGTTTAAACGCGCTAATCTTAGGAACTATAATGTACTAAATAACTTGACTGAAATTTAAAAAAAAAATTGGTTGTTGGAATTCGTTTACTGAGAAAGCTTATACCTATTCTGCATCCATACATCAAACCGGGGATCAAATCACTCATTCGGGGTTACCTTGATTGGATGGTGGATTGATCACGCAAGCAAAGCTGCAGGTGAAAGCTAGCAAATTATAATAATCAGTTTTTATAATATCCACCCAGACTATAAATTTATATGGGTTTAGTAATCACATCCAATTAACTATAAAAGCAAAATATGACATTTCAAGGGATGGGCGGGTCATAACCTCTTTTTAGAGTCAATGTACTTAAATAAATTAATCAAAACTATTTTGTGAAGTTTTTATGAGGTCATCGGGTCGAAGTGGAGTAGTGTCTGACAGTTCTGGACTGAATGCTATGGTTGTAGGTTTGATTCCCACTTGGAGAAATTGATTGTTTCCATCACTTCACTTAGTCTGCAACAAAAAACTGCGGCGTTGAATTCTGCCATGAATTCTGGAGGCATTGCGTGTTGAGTGGTTTAACTTATATATAATCCTCAAAAATTCAGCATTCCTAAAATTATGTAGGATTGGAAACCCTGGGATCTTGGGCTAGTAGATTGTAATCTTGTCTGGTTATACGAAGGCACTTCAGGCTTTTCAGGAAAACAATGGCTCTTGTGTGAATGGAAAGTTAGAACCAGAGAGACGTGTTTCTAATTTCCTGAACATCAACAGTTCTTGCAATCACGGCATAAACTCCTTCCTATGGTATATATAAAACTAGATTGGCCTCGTGTGGTCGACATTATCGTGCTTTATTTTGTTGTTTATCGTGACAACTGGTAAATACACATAAACCTTTTGTTTTACGTTATCACATTTCTAATATTTGGTTGATTTCGATTTTACTTCAGGAATTCAGTGTTGCAGGCGCTCCGTTCCCCACTTTTCGAGGCATTGCGTGAGAAGTGGTGAAACCTAAGACCATGAGGAAATAAAAATACTTATTGCTGTTGCTGGGAATCGAATCTACAACCATCGTGTTTACAACCAAGACGCTAAAAGGAATCTAATATTCATGTGCAATACATATCAAACTCTCTTTTGAAATACTTATTAGGCAAAATTGAAAGCGGCATTAAAATCAGTTGTGTATTTTAAAACATGCATCGAGATTTAAATAGAAATAAATTTGTTTTACTATATAAAATAAAATATAAATACATTCAGACTCAGGTGCCTAAAAAAATAAAAATATCAAAATAAATATCTAATTAATACCACATACAAAATTTAACATAACGGCATGTACGTATGGCAAACTCACTAAACATTGTTTACCCTCTAAAAGCTTTTGGCTCCACGCGTGGAATCCGCTATTGGTTCAGTGTCGTACTTAACGACTGTTTGCTTTGAGTTTACGTCAAGATTGTTATGGTATTATGTTTATTAAAATATTTATTATAACTAGCTTTAAAATTTGCGGTGTAGACTTCCGCCACCGGAAGCGTGAGTTGGGTTGGTTGCGTTGAGGGGCGCAATGCCCACAGAATTCGGGAGATAGTGGAAAACGGAAGTGTTTTAATGGTGAACGGGCTGCCTCCGCACTAGGTTCCCTCAGCTTATCCTGCTATGCATGGGATATAACGTGAATCAAAAAAAAATTGCTTTTACCGGCGACGTTGCCCGCTCAAACTGAAATAACTAAAGTTCTATGTACCCACATGATATGACGCACACCACAAGAGCCCATGTTAATTTTAACCACTCTAATGGCAGTCGGTTATATAGAAACGATTAACGTTATTTAATATAAGCCTATATAGTTATAATATTCATTTCTAAAAAAAATCATAGAAACCAGTACTTTCTGAGATCCTGTAAGCGTGACAATTATGAAATATATCAGTACTTCCTAAGTCCTTTATAATATTAGTATAGAAATATAGATTTGCCTCGAGTAGAATGGAACCCACTACTGGATAAAGTTACATTTTACAACAATACAACTATAGCATTAAAAATTGGGTATTTTTGTATCCAGTCCTCTTAAAGCATGTTAATTATAATTTATGCTTTCAGTATTTTGGTATTTCAATAAATATGGATATCTTATATGAATGTTTGACATAAAAGGGACATATTTACATAATCTTTCACTATTCTAGACCAAGTAGACAAGAAAAACAGCGTCTTTTGTTTTTCTGTACTGTACCGAATGGTTCACTGACATTTGTTATTCCACTCAGTTTCATTTATTATTTTTCAACATTTCGTTGAAAAATAATAGATGAAAAAAGTAAAAAAATATATACTTGATTGATTTATGGCTATATTATTTCATTTCTATCTACAAAGCGCGGCGTTGTGTTCCGCCACTTAACACGCAATGTCTCTAAAATTCGTCGAAAAGTGGGAAACAGTGTCTTATTCCTAGATTCCTATTCTGCTATATGCGGGATACAGCGTGAACCTAAAAAGACAATTCTCAGATGTAACATGTAGCAGTTGCGGGTTCAATTCCCGCTTGTACATTTACTGCAATAAAAACTTCGTTCCCACCTACACACAAACACAACGTTCGTATTCCTATATTTGATGTACAATATATTTCTAGGCGGTGATAGATTGTTGTATTGCATGTAGAATGTATACGAAACACACGTGTCTGTTGCGGAGATAGCAAAAATAATATTTTCTTTATTGATATAGTTACCAGTTTTACTTCAACAAAAATTACAACCATTGCATACAGTCGAATCTTCTTTATATTATAATACTTATTTGAAAAACGTATAATGATTTGAAAATAGCGTGATTGGAACCTCCTAGAAACCGATCAGACGCTCTGACCACTAAGCCATACGCTATCATCAAACTACGTCGAAATTTGTGCTGTTATCTGCTAACAACATAAAAAATTGTAACAAGCGTATAAAATGTTCTAAAAAAAGTATTTTTCTTTTCTAAGTGTGGAATAACGTTTTAAAAAATGTCAAAAATTCTTTATATTAATTGATTGGATTTTGGTTGAATTATGAAATTTGGCAGCTAGCATCTACAGGGTGCACTAGTTCAGGAAAAAATTGGAAACTATACATTTTTGGTGCAATCCTAAATAATAACAGTCTCAGGACCCTCAAGGACCCTCAGTTGGCGAGTCCGACTCGCGCCTGTCCGATTTTTTATTGGTTGTTATAGCGGCAACAGCTTTCAGTTACTACACATAATATGATGTGTGAAAATTTCAACTGTCTATCTATTACGATTCATGAGATATGATTTGGTGACAGACAGTGACAGATCGACAACGGAATCTTAGTAACAATATCCGTTTTACGCTATGGAGTGGAGTCTTAAAAAAACAGAACTTAAAGCACTCAATCATAACATTATTTCTAAAATTTAATTTAGTATCACAATGAATAACTATCGATCGAATCGAGGCCAGTCGTGGCGCCGGTCGGTTTTACAGTCACACTTAGTGACTGTAAAACCGACTGGTTGTGGGTTCCATCCCCACTTGAGGAGATGAAATATTTACTTAAATTTATATTTCCATTTCTTCGCTCTGGTGTCGAGGCTAAGCGCGGCGTTGAATTCTGCTACTCAACAGGTAATGCCTCCACAATTCGGCAGAAAGTGGGCAACGGAGTGCCTTATGACACCACGTTCCCTCTGCCTACCCCACTGTGTGCGGGATACAGCGTGAAACTGATTTATTATATAAAATCTGAATGACTAAAGAGAGATTAAACTAGGTTTATAACAGTTTTCCAATATCGCGATATGTGGTAACAAATAACACGGTTATAGAACATTTGATGACCGCCTGTGACGTCAACAAAAGCTAATTAATAATATACATATTATGCACGCGTTTGTAATGTAATAACGATATAATCTGCATATTCTAGTTGCACAGGCCGTCGTGGCGCAGTGGGACAAGTGGCGTGTGGTTGTAAATGCGATGGTAGTGGGTTCGATTCCCGCTCCGGGGAATGAATTATTGATTTATGTATATTTTCATTGGTTTGGTCTGGTAATAAGGTAAAGCGCGGCGTTGAGTTCCCGTTCGTAGTCCTGCGCCATGGCCTTACATATTTAGTACGTTGAAGATTCATTTATATTTTAAAATCTTACACTTAAGTAAGTAAAGTACGTATAAGCATACGTGCCTAACTTTATATTTATGCAAAATGGTTTTAGTGGTGGGTACACTAATATTTAAAAAAAAAATAACACAAAATACTGATTTTTAAAAAATATATATATATACATAGGTATATTTGTAAATGGTTAAATAGTTGCTTCACGCTATATTCCGCACACAGTAGGGTAGGCAGAGGGAACCTAGTGTTAAGACACTCCGCTCCCCACTTTCTGCCGAATTTTGGAAGCATTGCGTGTTGAGTGGCAGAACTTAACGCCGCGCTTTGCCTCGACACCAGAGCGAAGAAATGAAAATATAAATTTAAGTAAATATTTCATCTCCTCAAGTGGGGATCGAAACCACAACCAGTCGGTTTTACAGTCACACTTTGTACCACTGCGCCACGACTGGCCTCAATAGTTACTACTTTCTCAAAACGAATTTAAGATTCTTATAGCTTCTTGTCTGTGGCAATATTTTATCTTTACGGATCATCCACAAATAAGTATTTGCGGAGTAAGCTGAGAAAATATAGAAAGAAATACGTCACAACGAACTGGATAGTAGAGTTCAATGTCAAAATACGTCTAGCCAGTGCCAGGAAAATATCTGATAGCGATAATTGTAAATATCACATACAAAATCTTGTTTGCATCAAAGCGATATGACTTACTCTTTCTTACTCTATTTAAGTACGTGATGTGTTAACATGATTGTCGTTTTTACGGAATTACAAACGTAACGTGATTTAATCACGTAAAAACCTTCCGTCAGTTCATATCAGTAGTTCAAACATTTTTTTATAACGCTGTATATCCCGCATATGGTGGTGTAGGCAGTGGGATCATAGTGATAAAACATTCCCTATTGCCGCTTTTCTCCATTCTCCGACGAATTTGACGCCGCGCCTTATCTTGTTACCGTGTTTTTAATGAAAATATGAATAAATAATCATTAATTCCGCCGAATTCTAGAAGCATTGCGTGCTGAGTGGCGAAACTCAGCCGCGCTTTGCCTCGACACCAGAACGAAGAAATGAAAATATAAATTTAAATAAATATTTCATTACCTCAAGTAGGGATCGAACTCACAACGAGTCGCGTTTACAATTACACTTTGTGCCTGTGCGTCATGACCGGCCACAACCTCAAGCGGTATATCTATATAGCAAATACTAACGTTAGTACTAATAGAAAAAATAAAAAAATACATCAGTTCGCAAAAGGTTCACATATTTGTATGTACATATGAGGTACTTTAGAACATAAGACTGTTCTGAATATTCATCGACTCTACCTTAATAATGGATTATTTATGTTAATATAAAACGTTGCCCTTTAAGAATTAATTAAACCAATGTACGTAATTTAACATTTTTAGATGAGACTATATATATAGTCTGTGTAACAAAAGAAAGAAAATGTTTTAATCACTTATATGTTCGCATAACTTTTTTTAGCTTCACGCACTCACCTGAGTGGAGGAGGGTACCCAGGGCACTCCGTTCTCGACTGTTCGCCCGAATTAGGAACATACATATAAATAAATATTTTAATTTCTGTCTAGCGGTCTATATTTCTGTTTGTCCAGAATAATCTCTGAAACTATAAACCAATCAGCCACTCAAACGCAAAAGTGGGGCGCAGAGTGCCTTAACACTAGGTTCCCTCTGCCTACCCTGCTGTGTGCGGGATACAGCGTGAAGCATACATGAGTTACACTAAGTGTGTGCGCGATAAATGGACGATCAACTCGATATCCCGCCAACCGCTTACGATGATATTTTTTATTGGAAGTTTGGTAGTTCGATGAAAGCTTAGTTAGATTCTAATATGGGTATATGGGATCCGATTGAAATTGAACAAATCGATTTTTAGTTGTTAAAAGTTATAATTACACCTGAATTTGTGCAAGTTATGGTATACTTAGTTATTATATTGCAAAATAAACAAAAAAAATAAAAGTTGCAAAGAAACAGAAGTACTTCTCACTGCCCGTCACCTAGTAGCATCGTTAACAAAAAAAAAACAAAAGATAAATTACATTCGTTAGAGAAAAGTGTGACCTAGTTTCACAGTTCACTTCTTTCCTTTTACGGATCAAACCATTAGGTATATAACAAAAGTTTAGTTAGTAATTAACATTACTACGTCTTATATTGTAAATAAACCGACAAAGAGCCAGTTGGAAAAACATGTATTATCACTAACATTATAATATTGTTTTGATATGCTATTTTTAGCCAACTTCAAAAAAAGTGAAGGTTTCTTCTTTTATACCTCATATCTCATTAGCTGCGAAATCAACTTTATTCAAACTAATTTTCTTTTGAAGTTGTCATTGGATTGTAAAACCTCATATTTTCTTATAAATTATAATTGTATGTGTAATGTATGGGTTAGTGGTCAAATCAAGCAAAGCTCGCTGGCACTGTTTTCAAGAGGCGCTGGTTCATCTCTCGCTCCGTTGAACAATTTATTTTTTTAATAAAAAGAAAGATTTTCTTTCATAAGTGTGAAATAACACTTAAACATGTCAAAAAAAATATCAAATTATATAAAAATGTTAATGTTCATAGTGTCAGTCTTAAGAACGCTACATAGGGCCGGAAAGGCAGTTCTGCTGTGAAAATCGGGCAAGAAGTTCAACAGTAGTTCTTGTAAAATATAATTTTCACAATAATAAGTACATAACAATATTTAACTTCCCGAGTGAATATAAAATCAAATCAAAAGGGTATAATTCCACGCATTATCTTCCTTTGACTCTTTCTGTACGGAACCTAAGGTTCTCTATTACTAAGACTCTGTCCGTCTATTTGTTAGTATATCACCAGGCTGTATCTCATGAACCGTGATAGTGAGATAGTTGAAATTTTCATAGATGATATTTTTTTTGGCTTTACTCTATATCCGCACATACTAGTGAGGCAGAAGGAAACTGAGAACCTAGTGCTAAGACTATCATCTCTTAACACTAAGTAAGTACCTACCAATAAAATAATAATTTTACCCCAAATATTTTTTTCTTATGTTTACAAAAAAACGTCTCAATTTGTAACTGTTAAATAGTAGCAACTATTTAATATTATTTTCAAATGGTTAGAAATTGAAGAAGTGATAATAACATCTTATGATATTTCATATAAGCATGTCCAATAATCGAAAAATTACTTCTTATATAAATAAATAAATAGGAAGCGATTTTAATTTTACCTCTAAACAAAGCATTCCCGCCATGCCCGTACACGCAGGCCCGCCCACAAGGTGCGCCTGCCAACTATTTTATTAATACCCCACAGACTACCTGTCGTTTTATTTTTGCATTTCTAACCGACTTTAAAGAGTTTCTGTGTTCAGTTGAGATATTTTCGTTTATTTTGATATCTGATCAAATATTTTTTGCACTTTGTAAATTTTTAAATTATAATACACAGGAAACTTATTTATTTAATTATTTTTCAGCTTCTCCCCTTATCCCGCACATTGTAGTGCCTCCCTACAATGTGCGGGATAACCTAGTCTTAAGACACTTCCATCGCCCATTTTCCTCTGAATTCTGAAGCCATTGTCTGCTGAGTAGCGGAACTCAACGCCGCACTGTCCCTCGTTGCGAGAGCGAAGAAATGAAAATATTAAATATTCCATTTCCTCGAATGGGAATCGAACTCACAACCAGTAGCAATTACAGTCGCACGACTGGCCTCTTTAATTTATTAATATTTTTCTACATTTATGATGATGTGGCTGAACGGGGGTGGTCAATAATTGCAAAAAAACTGCTTACGTGATACTTGAACGGCCCCCTAGTGCCTCCCCCGCTATATGCGGGATACAGCGTGAAACTAAAAAAAATGCTATTTTGATCATCCAACTTCACGTTAATCAAAGTAGATACCGTTATTAAACCGTACTCACTTTCATAGAAAAGTAATAAAAAAAAACCAATCTTCAGCTTCATTATACCTTCTTATTATGTATTCCATATTTTTCGAACTGTAATTGTTGAATAAAATATTCACAGTCCATGAATTCTGTTTGATTTAACGCATGAATATTGTGATGAGTTTGCACGAGGTTTTATAGATTTATGTGAGAGAACATTTTGTACTGTACAATTCTTTCATAACTAATAACTTCACGCTGTATCACGCACATAGCTGGGTAGGCTGAGGGAACCTAGCGTTAAGACATTATGTTCCCCACTTTCTGCCGAATTTTGGAGGCATTGCGTGTTAAGTGGCAGAACTCAACGCCGCGCTTTGCCTCGACACCAGAGCGAAGAAATGAAAATATAAATTTAGGTAAATATTTCATCTCGTCGAGTGGGGATCGAACCCACAACCAGTCGGTTTTACAGTCACACTGCGCCACGACTTTCGGTTCGGTTAATCGAGTTTGTACTGTAATATGAATATAAATGCGCTTAGAAAGGTCGACTAAACTGTAAAAGCTGACCGTGAAAACGCAACAAAGACGCATTTTAGTAATAACCTTACTCGTTTACATTAGAAGTCATAAAAAATAATTAAAACATACGTTTTAAAAGCTTCGTTACCTAATAAAGAAATAAATATATATAAATGTTATGGTAAGATATATTTTATGGCCGTCTGAATGTAAACGCAACGGTTGTGGATTCGATTCACACTGAGGGGTATAAATTATTTTCATTTCCTCGGTCTTATAGCATAACAAAGCACAGCGTTGAGTTCCGTCACCCAACATTCTCACTAAAATTTGGTGGAAAAAAGGGAACGGTGTGCTCTTAACACCAAGTGTAAGTTGCATCTGCTTACCCTGCTGTGTGCGGAATACCGTTTAGCTTAAAGAATATATTTTCATTTTAAAATGTGCCATTGGTGCCTGAAGAATGTTTCAAAATAGAAAGAGTATAGAATAGAGTGCCACAATCTTTGCTTAAGCAAAGAAGCTTAATATATAAAAAATAAAAATATGACAATATTTGTATAATATAAAATGATTAAAAAATAACCACACTTATTTTAATTTAACATATTTTTTTCCAAAATATAATAGTAATTAAGTGTGACCGAATTATGTCAAAATATAGTAAACACCAGCATTAACAACATAAAAATATAAAGAACATTTTTACACTCAAAAACAAGCTTTATTACGTATAGTGGCGATACAAAATCGCTTATATTCTTTCTTAATAGATAATAGTTAAACGGCAACCAAAAATGACATAAACTAACCTTTATAAAGCCTTATAAAATCCAGATTATAAAATATAACACACACAATCACTTATATGTTATTTAAAATGGCACAATCTCACGTTACTTTTTATAACAAAAACAAAGGAAATACATTTTTATTCACTTTATAAGAGCACGTGTTACACAGCCGAGTGCCGCAGAAATACTGAAACCCGCAAAGTCGGAAACCTGCCTTCGGGAATTTTCAGAGTTGCTACAACTAAATTCTTACCACTTTTCACGGAATGTACTTGTATATGGTATATTTAATTAAATTTAATTAAATAATCAAATTACAAAATAAACATGATAAAATAATATTAAATAGTGTCATATAAATCTGAAAAGGGCACAAGTGAAATTTATTACGTAAAACAATAAGTCGTATCAACATGAGACTGTTTAGTTAATGCCATTGTGCTATTTGGGTAAGAAAAACAAAAGAACTTTGAATGAAATAGAAAGAATACAATTTTTGAAATTAAAAACAACAATATTCGACTACATATTCATGTGATATGTATCATGTTTATATTTATTTGATTTTTTTATGATTGTATAAAATAGTTTTACCTGAGAGGCCAGTCGTGGCGCAGCGGCACGAAGTGTGACTGTAAAACCGACTGGTTGTGGGTTCGATCCCCACTCGAGGAGATGAAATATTTACTTAAATTTATATTTCCATTTTCTTCGCTCTGGTGTCGAGGTTAAGCGCGGCGTTGAGTTCTGCCACTCAACACGTAATGCCTCCAGAATTCGGCAGAAAGTGGGGAACGGAGTGTCTTAACTCTAAGTTCCCTCTGCCTACCCTGCTGTGTGCGGGATACAGCGTGAAGCTGTTTTTTTTTTTTAGTTTTACCTAACCTCATATTATTAGGTATCATTTATTCTTAAAATGATAAAAAAAAACAAATGCATCAATTTTAACTTAACAACAACACTAAAAATATGTTTTAAAAATTAATTAAATTTAATATGGCAAAGAAAAAGGTACTTATATACAAGCGTAAGTTACTATTTTTCTATAAAAAAAAATAAGAAATGTTTAAGTAATTTAAAATATTTTTAACTCTAGTATAGTCTTTTCAACAAAATTAAACACCAATAAATATTGACATTTACATATAGTGATGTAATTAAGAACATTTTCCACAGATTAAACCAATTCTCACAGATTAAAAACAATTAAGACAAATAATGGACGTGATAATGACCAGAATTTTTTACTTCGACTTCAACTGGCGTAATATTATTCGTATTTTATTCGCCGTATATTGGAGATTGGCCAAATTATACAACACTAAAGTTTTCATGTTCCACAGTTGGTTTGAAAAGCTTTACATTGTCTATGTTATCCTCACAATTAATATATAAAGAGAGATATGATTTATAATTTTTTTTTATTCTCCTCCTTCTTTCTTTATTCTCCAATTTTATCTTTTTTTGAAGACAGGTCAATTTTTTTTTAAATCAATGTGTATAGTTAGCGTACTCGAAGACAAATAAGACTTTATGATTATTTGACTTTAGTAAGCTATTTTTCTGTTGGTCTGTTTGTCCACTGTCTTACTGCTACTACTATAAAAAAAACGACACAACAAGTTTTTTCAACAGTAACGTACTTAAATTTAATAAATTATAGGGAAAATGTAGTTCTCGTAGACAAATCTCCGACTGTTGACAACTGCATTGTAACGAGTTTAATTTCGATTTTCACTTAAGCATGACCCTCAAATTTACGTGGAACTTCCTTAACTTAAATCTACTAAGCTTTTTAGCTATAAGAAGAAATATAGCTGAAAAGTGAAATATTCAAATACACAAAGTGTGACTGTAAACGCGGCAGGTTATGAGTTCGATTATCTCTCGAGGAAATAAAATATTTAATATTTTCATATGACTAGTGTTGGGCATTGCCGACTGCGTAAAGCGATCTGCCACTCAACGCAATGCCTCCAGAATTCCGCGGAAAATGGGTGACGGAGTGTCTTAACACTAGAATCCCTCTGCCTGACCTGCTGTGAGCGGGATACAGCGTGAAGCTAAAAAAAGGAGATTAACATGATTTAATATAAAACTAAATAATAATAATATATAGAATGAGATATAGAAATTGTTATGTGGAATTTTTAATAAAACTTATTTATTTAGCTTCCCATTGTTTCCCACTCATAGCGGGGTAGGCAGAAGGACCATGCGAACCTAGTGTTAAGACACTCCGTTGTACACAATTCCGCCGAATTCTCGAGGCATTGCATGTTGAGTGGCGGAACTAAGCGCCGCGTTTTGCCTGGTTAGCAGTGCGAATAAATAAAAATATTATATATTTTACTCGATCGAATGAGAATCAAACCCAAATCCGTCGTATTTACAGGCGCACGCTTGTGCCCCTGCGCCTCTAACTACATTACATTAACTGTTAAATACAAAAAAAATTAAATTAAATTAGCTTCACGCTATATCCCGCACACAGCAGGGTAGGTAGAGGGAACCTAGTGTAAGACGTTCCCCACTGTCTGCCGAATTTTGGAGGCATTGCGTGTTGAGTGGCAGAACTCAACGCCGCGCTTTGCCTCGATACCAGAGCGAAGAAATGGAAATATAAATTTAAGTAAATATTTCATCTCCTCGAGTGGGGATCGAACCCACAACCAGTCGGTATTACAGTCACACTTTGTGCCACTGCGCCACGACTGGCCTTAAATACTAATTTTAAATATTGTGTTTATTATAATAATTAATTACTTTTTCAAGAAGGTACCGAAAAAAATAATTTAGTTCCACGGTAGCTACAAAGCTCTCATCTTCTAACGCTTGGCCTCTACTTCTGCGTGAATATCTTATAGGCAGACTACGGCACACGAACTTTATCTACTACTAACTAATATATTAAACGAAACTTCCTTTTCAAGTCTAACTTTCTATATGGAGAACGAAAATAATATACCAGTAAGCTTTTTGTTTCAATTTTGATTGCTTATTTGCTTACCTTTGTCACTTTGAGAAAAAAAAAACGAACATGCCGTTTTTCCCGTATTACCGATTCCGTAAAGTATACTTTGTTAGTAGTCCTTTACACTCCCTACTATTTCTCTAATACCAAATTTCCACTTCAACTAAGTTCAATAGTAACGTCTGTTCGTTGTCTGTCTATCACTTAATAATAAAAGAGTTCTATATTAACTGATATATACTGATATCTAGTGATAAATATAGTATAGCTTATTTTATTTGCAATTTTTAAATAAAAAAACGTGTGGCGTTGAACTCCGCCACTCCACACTCTATCGTGATGGTACTGCCAATACAATAAATCTTTCGGATGGGGGTTTCGATTATCATTAAAACCCGTGACACTTTTATATTACTAAAAACTACTAAAATTTAAGCAACATAGTAAAACTAAAATACTTACTAATAATCACTATTCACATCCATACACTACCGCTGAACGCACTGTTCACACATTTTCACTGAACAAACAACCAAAAAATGTAAATAAATTTAAATAATTAACACACAAAAAGGGATACCTTTCCAATCAAAAAATCGTATTTCGTCAAAAATCCCTAATAATAGGAATTTTCTATGGTCCGGGCAGCGCGAGCGCCGGACGGTATTTAGAACGAAGCAACGCACGCGTTCCAATCTATTTATATTTTAGCCGGGGAAGTTGGTTAGCCAGTTTGTATGGAGCCGTGATTTGTAAATAAGCATGTGGGCACACGGATGATACGTTTTATTTATTTTTTATTGCTTCACGCTGTATCCCGCATATAGATAGGCGGAGGGAACTTAGTGTTTTGATACTCCGTTCCCCATTTATTACTCAATTTTTTAGATGTATTGAGTCGCGAAGCTTGTTATTAGAACGAGAAAATGATAATAAATCCTTTTCTCCGGGTGAGAACCCACAACTATCACCTTTACAGACGCAAAACCAGGACGGTGGCTTCGATCCTGATCATATTTAATTAATTTTGGCTTAATATTTATCTAGCATGTCTTTAAATGTTGAGGAAGATATGATTCATGTTACGAAAAAAAAAATTTAATATTAAAAAAAATCTATGAAATAATTTTAATGAATTTAGTTATACATAAAATCATGCAATTAAGACTTTTAAGCTTACAATTCAGGAAAAAATTGCCGTCAAAATGTAGTCTTATAAAAATATATATTTCTATACAATAAATTTTAATAAAAAAAACCTATTTATTATTTTCCAAAAAGTAATTGAAGTCTGGAGGCATTGCGTGTTGAGTGGCGGAACTTAACGCCGCGTTTTTGCCTCGACACCAACACAAAGAAATGGAAATATACATTTAAATAAATCATTCATTAATTTCCTCGAGTGGGACCGAACTCACAACCAGTCGCGTTTACAGTCTCACTTTGTGCCCCTGCACTACTGTCCACAAATATAATTTAATAGGTTCTATTTATAATATATTTATGCTATATTATTTTTATAACAATTTTTAGATAAGAAACACTACGAACGCCTAACAAAACTCATTGAGTACCAAGCTTAAATCTATTATTACAGTTACATCTGAAACATCAACGTAATGGTAGTTCATTTTACACTTGTCGCTTACCACACTGTTTCGTGAAGTAAATATCCAAAAGACCCAGACTCATTGATCTTTCGCTAATAAAATTGATATTGTTTTCATATATAAGTTTTAACATGATATTAAAATTATAATTTATAAGGTGAAACTGGCCTTTTTCGGACATAGCATTCGAAATAGTTAATAGAAGCACCAGTGCTTCCTGTCGAGATATATTTTTATACCTTTTCATAATTATATATAAATGAAATTGAAATATCCATCAGTAATTTAAAAATAATATTTTTAAGTCTATATAGTTGTTATACATGATACAAATAAATGGTTTTAACATTTTTGTCTGTTTTTCTATTTGTCTGAGCTAATCTCCGAATCAGCGGAATCGATTATTATGGGACTTTCTTACGAAGAGGGAGATTTTGATTATTTTTTAACTTGAAATTTAAGCAAGGTCGAGATTTCCAAAAAATGTTAAAATCTTTAATTTCCTATAAATTTTATTGCAATTGATAAATTTCATATTTAAAATCCGATTTATTTACTACTCAGCAAAATGACAATTCATTACGTAAGAACATACGGTGTTGCCAGTATTATTATAAGTGGTAAGACGGAAAAGAAAAATTAATTGAAAACATTTATTTAGTAACACAGTTATAAAAACCACAATATAACAACCAACAACAGTAAAATGAAATTATAAAAAACAACTAGATATTACATGCTAAAATATTCTCTTTGTTCGTTCGTTCGTACAGATAAGCTACGAAAGGCTCAACTTTCACAATTTGTCAAACAAACCTCAGCGACTTACAAAAATCTTCAATACTTCAATTTGACTAAATGTAAGAAGCTAAACAATTTGTCACAGACATTTAAAAAAATAATCAAAATCGAATATAAATAAATACAAGATTTATCTGAAAACTGATAATAATTCATTGAAGTTGACGACTGATCCGCAAATAAGGATGAAGACGCCAATCGCGATCAGCACTATTCCTTTCCACAGCCTCCACTTGTACTTGCCGAGGCCTGGTCGCTGCCAAATGGTCATTAAATAAATCATATTTGGCCAGATGAACGCCATGTTTGACAGACAAAATGTTCCCAGCTGAAAAATATATGTTTTTTTTTATAATTATATGCTACTATCAGGTAGCATAATATACTTATTGTTATATAGCAGGAGTTCCCATTCTTTTCTTGGTCAAGCACCATTTTTATATTATTCTTGGTAGCAGGGACCACTATGCATGTAGGTATAATTAAAATTAACTGTGATAATCATACAGAAACTTCGCCTCACCATCCCCAGTCGTGAATTTAAAATCATTCGCAGACCATATTTAGGCTTCTGCGGACCACCGGTGGTCCCTGGACCACTGGTGAGGAACCAGTGTTAATATATATAATTCTTCTACCTGGCATTAGTCCCGGCTTTTGCCAGGGTCTGCCTTCCTACTCAACCTACTCCACTTTGCACGGTCTTTAGCGTCCTCGGTGGTTAGACCATTTTTAGGTTAATATATATAATTATACAGCAGTATATTTTTTTTAGTTTCACGCTTTCTTGCTTATAAAAGGGTAGAAAACGAGAGCTTAGTGTTAAGGACGCTCCACAATTTTTGACCAACTTTAAAGCCATTGCCCACGCTATTATTATTCAACCATTACGATGTTTCATAAAAAAAAACTATTTTTAGTTCAATTAAGTAAGTAACTATATATATATGAGACCAGTCGTGGCACGAGGGCACGAGCACAGGTGAACTGTAAATGCGTCAGGTTGTGGGTTCGATTCTCACTCGAGAAAATAAAATATTTTACATTTTTATTTCTTCGCTCTGGTGTCAAGCCACTCAACACCCAATACCACCAACATTCAGCGAGAAATAGAGCGTATTGTTTTAGCACTACTCTCTCTTTGCCTAGTAGCTACTCTGCCACGTGAGGATACAGAGTAAAAAAAAAATTTGTATAAGTAAATATATACTTACAAAACCCATAAGAGCATTAATATTGGGAAACACAATGGCGACGATGCCAATGATCACAACAAATATTGCCCTATAAATCAACTCCCACATCAAAATCTTATCCTGGTTATGGAACGGCTTGATGTAGTAGAAGCACAAATTGAACGGCACCCAATAGTTCAGCGCGTGGGTCACGTATATCATTATGGCTATACCACCTTTTAATATTTTAGGGAACCTGAAATATTAAAATCAGAAGTATTATAACATATACTAATACTAATATTTAATCATAAAAAAATATATATAGATTAAAATTTTATATTTATTATTTCCGGCAATCCTTTATTCTATTCCTGTTTTGAATTACTTACAAGAGTAGATTTCGATTACACGTTTAAAAATTAAATTAAAGAATTATTTTTTAGTGTTTCAAAAGAACGACAAAACATTTACGATTTTTCACTTTCTACACTTTAACACGAGGACCATCGTTTTAATTTAAAAAATGATTTTTTTCTTATTATTGTGACAAAGTAAGGAGAACGTAGATGATAAAAAAATAACTTGATATGATTATTCTATTGTATTAGGAAGAGCAAAAGGCTTAATGGAATAGGCTACGTGAAACGCTACGTTGGTTAAATTGTTGTTAATTTTAATCTTTAACAGTACAAGAATCGTTTTAAAATCAAATTTAAAAACGTATATTTCGTTTCCAATTTCAAATGGCTTAAATAAAGGTTTTGTGTTTCAGTCGTGTTTTAAATAGTCATTGTATTGTGTGTTGTTGTTTGTATAATGTGCAGTTGTCAAATGTCAATATATAATGTAAAAATATATATAGTAATAAATATATATAAAAATAATATATTTAGAGTCAAGTAGCCTATTATTAAATAAATTAACTATCAGAAGTAATTCTAGATAAAATAAATTCTAATTATTACAGTATATTAAGAACAATAAAAGAAAAAGTAAATAAAAATAAAATAGTGTTAAAATATTGATTCTATATAAAAAGTAAAGAAAAAAAATGTACTAACAGAGTCATAGGGAAGTTGACAGTTATGGGAGATTCACAATTCTCTAAAAAGGCAACGTATCCAAAGAACGATACCGAGAACGTGCACATTATAATAAGTGCCATTCCTAAAAAACAGAAAATCACACACATGAAACAGTCGTGGCGCAGGGACACAGTGTGACTGTAAGTGACTGGGTGGGTGGGTTCGATCCCCACTTGAGGAGATGAAATATTAACTTAAATTTATATTTTCATTTTCTCTGCTCTGGTGACGAGGCTAAGCGCGGAGTTGAGTTCTGCCACTCTACACGCAAAGGCCTACAGAATTTGGCAGATAGTGGGAAACAGTGGATCTTAACACTAGGTTCCCTCTGTCTGCCATGCTGTGTGCTGGATACAGCGTGAAGCTGAAAAAAAACTCAAAGGATGGCAATGGCGGCATGACGAAAGCGGGACTGGAGCCTAGAATCGTGGCCGGAAACAGAGCGTTGAATTATTTAAATTTTACATTTTCTCAAAAACTATACGCCCAAATTACATGCTATAAAAGTCCACAAAGCCTATCTTCATCAAAGTAGAGCACGTGTTTTGAAGGCAAAAAAGTGTTAACACTAGGTTCCCTCTGCTTACAGGACACAAAAGTTGGACTAAAAATAATATATTTAATAATAATAATAATTAATACGCCCGTTTTCTAATTTTAAAATGAATCAAAAATTCAAATATTTACCGAACGGGTTAATAAATCTCATTAAAAAAAATTCAAACCCTTAACCCTTAAATGAAAATCTTACCACAGAACAGAGCCTGTGGAAATTTCCTCGGATCCTTCATATTATTCTCGATAGGTATGACCACGCCCGAACAGGACATGCTGAACACCGACATGCCGACGTATTCAAAAAAATTATATATCTTCGTTACAGCGACCGTGTTTGAGAACGTCGGGTTCAATATGAACGCGTAGTAAATTGTCAATGCTATGCAGAACACTGTAAGAAAGGTAACAGCTTTTAGGGTTCCGTACTTCGAATGAAAAAAACTCTTTTTTTTAATCTAATTTTTATAGAGATATTGAGTAGTGTTAAATGTCTTGGTCCCTTAAAGAAAAGAAAACTCCAAAGTTAATTTAGAAATCAAGAAATAACTTAATTCTTTTCATCTCCAAAGTCGACGGGATGTGGAGAACGGAGTGTCTCTTGGAATCGAGGAGGGAAAATTTGAGTAACACATTTCTTCGTTTCTATTTCGTCACGGTTGAGTGGCGGAACCTAACGCCAGGCAAGTGATTTATAAAAAACGGGATTTTTTAACATAAAAACATTTTAACAATTTTTTATAGATAATATCCCAAATGGATATATAAAAATTTTTATGAAGTTAAAATTTTGAAAATAAATGAATAACGTTTATCTCTATTTCTATATATAATAAAAGAAAAAGGATAGAAAAGTTAATTCTGTGCAGGAAGTATAAAAAAAAAATTAGGTCAGTTAACATATCGATTATAGAAGCTTAAAATCACCCAGCTGAATTCTTGTCTGTTGTCTGTTTGTTCGCTGTCTGTTTGTTCGTTTGTTCGCCAATCACGCAAAATCTACCCAACAAAAATAGGCGAACTTTTCTATGGTGATAGCCTAAGGACTGGGGCTATATTTTCTTTGGGTTTTATCCTCGTTTTCATTATAGTTCCCTTGAGATTAGCGTGAACAAACGCACAGACGAACAAATAAACCGACCTCTATTACATTGTCTAATTTTCTCAACTGTTGTTGTTTTTTTTAATATAATTCTATTTACAGAAACCAATGAGTGACGATTTTATTATAAGTATAGATAGATAAGTTGTTTTTTTTTCTCAAAACAATTCAATATTTATGGGAAATACAAAAATGCAACGTAAAGTTTTAACAATATTCCCATTACAAATCTTAAATGCGCTGCAAACATAATAATAATTTAATAGTTTAAGCGGGCGAAGCCTCGAAGGGTTCGCTAGTTATAAGGAATAAAACTTACATATAATAATATTAGCAACAATCGAGAAAGGGGCGAGCCATTTCAAGTGAGTTATCAAACAAATCAAAATAATCGGTAATATCATACATGCCAAGTATATTCTTAAATCGGGATATCCTGTAACATATTTAGTTGCATTATAATTTATAACTAAAAACAAATAAAAAAAGAGGCCGTCGTGTACAGTGTCTGACTGTAAAACTGAGCGTTTTAGGTCCCCACTCGAGGGAATATATTAGTTTAAATTTTGTATAAATATTTGAATTTCCTCCGTCTGGTAAAAAGACAAAGCGCGGTGTTGAGTTCCGCCACTTAACACACAGAAGAAAGCCTCCAAAATTCGGCAGAAAGTGGGGAACGGAGTGTCTTAACACTAGGTTCCCTGTGCCTACCCTGCTGTGTGCGGGATACAGCGTGAAGCTGATTTATTTATTTATCTTCTTCCCTCTGATCAAGACGAAACGTGGCGCTGAGTCCCGACGAGCTATGTCTCAAAAATAAGGCGGAAATTAGAGAGCGAATTATCTAACGCTAGACTCTATCTAGGCAAACTCTATCTAGGCAGCGGGAAACTAAAATAATAGCTTCTATATTTCTATACTCTGTGCAAGTACCAAAAGATAAATTATAAACTTACCAGGACTAACACCTTCAATACTCGTTGTCTGAGTATTCTCCACGAGCTGCTTGATAGATTTTGCTATAATGATTTGATAACAAGCGCAAGAACCAAACAAGTCGATGCATATAATGGCATCTATTGTATATCTGGAAAAAAAACGAATGTAATATGTATTTTTAAGAAAATTTGACAAAAAATCTTTATTTAGTTTAAAAAGTTGCACGATCAGACGTCAAAACATGATTAAGATGGCAGCAGTGTTATGTATTTGCTTGCTGAGCGGCGGAACTCAATACTTTGTTTGGTTACGGGAGAGAGAAAATGAAAATAATTTATTTCCCCGGATGGGATACCAACGCAGAACCGTCGCGTTTACAGTCAAACGTAAGTGTGGGATAGTAGAGTCCTACGGGATAAAGCGTTAAGGCTAAAAAATGTAGAGCCGAAATAAGACATTGATTACCTAAAGAACTTAGAATACTTGGCGACCTTCGGATTTGGGAAACAAGCCATCGCCGCCTCGCCGACGTCTGGATAGGACATAAAAGTGACTCGAGTTCTTCTGTAGAGCACTTGTGCTGATAACACCAAGATCTGTTATATGCAAGATTATTATGGGCCAATTAATTGAAACAGCCTGAAGCTGATAAAAAAAATTAATTGTACTTTTTTTTAGAAAACGTATATACAATTTTAATGTAGTGGGATTTGAACCCGCGCCTCTTGGAAACCGTCCAAGCGCTCTAACCGCTAAGCCACACGTTCTAATCACGCTATATCAAAATTCTTATCTTACTCCCTACAGAGATGCTTACAACATAAATAAATTGTAACAAGCGTATAAATTTGTTAAGAAAAAGTTAATTAATAATTAATGTTAATTGTATTTATAGATGGTTTTTTTAAAAATATGGTATAAATTTCTGTTGTAGCACTTACGAGATCCGGAACACCGTCGTGGTACAAGTAGAAAGCTAAAATATAGCGCCCACGATAATTGAAATCGTAGATGATACATCGAAAAACGGACTATCAAATACAATTTTCTTTTTAACAACAAGTAGTCCCTGAGATATGTTCATATCAACAGTTCAACCAAACTTTTTACCTTATAAATACTAATATAGAAATATAGATGTACTTAGTGACACTACTATTCTATTATGAACTTCCATGTACAAGACAGTTTAAAAATATTTGTATCTAGTGGAAGTCAGTGTTAGCAATAGATCATTATCTTTAAATAATCAAACTACCACAATGTTAAATAAATAAATATCTTTAATATTTTTAAACATTTTTTAAAGTGTTATTCCACACTTAGGAAAGACAAATACTTATTTAGAAAACGTATAAAAATTTGAACGCAGCGGGACTCGAACCCGCGCCTCCTGGAAACCGACCAGGCGCTCTGACCACTAAGCCATGCGTTCTCGCCAAGCTACGTCGAAATTTTTATACGCTTGTTACAACTTATTTATGTTGTTAGCTTCTCTGTAGGGAGATTTTTACAAATTTCCGCTACCCAAAGATAATTACTAAGAATTATCGTTTGGCAAGAGAGAAACTATTTTTAAATATTTTTAAACATTTTTTAAAGTGTTATTCCACACTTAGGAAAGACAAATACTTATTTAGAAAACGTATAAAAATTTGAACGCAGCGGGACTCGAACCCGCGCCTCCTGGAAACCGACCAGGCGCTCTGACCACTAAGCCATGCGTTCTCGCCAAGCTACGTCGAAATTTTTATACGCTTGTTACAACTTATTTATGTTGTTAGCTTCTCTGTAGGGAGATTTTTACAAATTTCCGCTACCCAAAGATAATTACTAAGAATTATCGTTTGGCAAGAGAGAAACTATTTTTAAATATTTTTAAACATTTTTTAAAGTGTTATTCCACACTTAGGAAAGACAAATACTTATTTAGAAAACGTATAAAAATTTGAACGCAGCGGGACTCGAACCCGCGCCTCCTGGAAACCGACCAGGCGCTCTGACCACTAAGCCATGCGTTCTCGCCAAGCTACGTCGAAATTTTTATACGCTTGTTACAACTTATTTATGTTGTTAGCTTCTCTGTAGGGAGATTTTTACAAATTTCCGCTACCCAAAGATAATTACTAAGAATTATCGTTTGGCAAGAGAGAAACTATTTTTAAATATTTTTAAACATTTTTTAAAGTGTTATTCCACACTTAGGAAAGACAAATACTTATTTAGAAAACGTATAAAAATTTGAACGCAGCGGGACTCGAACCCGCGCCTCCTGGAAACCGACCAGGCGCTCTGACCACTAAGCCATGCGTTCTCGCCAAGCTACGTCGAAATTTTTACACGCTTGTTACAACTTATTTATGTTGTTAGCTTCTCTGTAGGGAGATTTTTACAAATTTCCGCTACCCAAAGATAATTACTAAGAATTATCGTTTGGCAAGAGAGAAACTATTTTTAAATATTTTTAAACATTTTTTAAAGTGTTATTCCACACTTAGGAAAGACAAATACTTATTTAGAAAACGTATAAAAATTTGAACGCAGCGGGACTCGAACCCGCGCCTCCTGGAAACCGACCAGGCGCTCTGACCACTAAGCCATGCGTTCTCGCCAAGCTACGTCGAAATTTTTATACGCTTGTTACAACTTATTTATGTTGTTAGCTTCTCTGTAGGGAGATTTCCGGGTTCGAGTCCCGCTGCGTTCAAATTTTTATACGTTTTCTAAATAAGTATTTGTCTTTCCTAAGTGTGGAATAACACTTTAAAAAATGTTTAAAAATATTTAAAAATAGTTTCTCTCTTGCCAAACGATAATTCTTAGTAATTATCTTTGGGTAGCGGAAATTTGTAAAAATCTCCCTACAGAGAAGCTAACAACATAAATAAGTTGTAACAAGCGTATAAAAATTTCGACGTAGCTTGGCGAGAACGCATGGCTTAGTGGTCAGAGCGCCTGGTCGGTTTCCAGGAGGCGCGGGTTCGAGTCCCGCTGCGTTCAAATTTTTATACGTTTTCTAAATAAGTATTTGTCTTTCCTAAGTGTGGAATAACACTTTAAAAAATGTTTAAAAATATTTAAAAATAGTTTCTCTCTTGCCAAACGATAATTCTTAGTAATTATCTTTGGGTAGCGGAAATTTGTAAAAATCTCCCTACAGAGAAGCTAACAACATAAATAAGTTGTAACAAGCGTATAAAAATTTCGACGTAGCTTGGCGAGAACGCATGGCTTAGTGGTCAGAGCGCCTGGTCGGTTTCCAGGAGGCGCGGGTTCGAGTCCCGCTGCGTTCAAATTTTTATACGTTTTCTAAATAAGTATTTGTCTTTCCTAAGTGTGGAATAACACTTTAAAAAATGTTTAAAAATATTTAAAAATAGTTTCTCTCTTGCCAAACGATAATTCTTAGTAATTATCTTTGGGTAGCGGAAATTTGTAAAAATCTCCCTACAGAGAAGCTAACAACATAAATAAGTTGTAACAAGCGTATAAAAATTTCGACGTAGCTTGGCGAGAACGCATGGCTTAGTGGTCAGAGCGCCTGGTCGGTTTCCAGGAGGCGCGGGTTCGAGTCCCGCTGCGTTCAAATTTTTATACGTTTTCTAAATAAGTATTTGTCTTTCCTAAGTGTGGAATAACACTTTAAAAAATGTTTAAAAATATTTAAAAATAGTTTCTCTCTTGCCAAACGATAATTCTTAGTAATTATCTTTGGGTAGCGGAAATTTGTAAAAATCTCCCTACAGAGAAGCTAACAACATAAATAAGTTGTAACAAGCGTATAAAAATTTCGACGTAGCTTGGCGAGAACGCATGGCTTAGTGGTCAGAGCGCCTGGTCGGTTTCCAGGAGGCGCGGGTTCGAGTCCCGCTGCGTTCAAATTTTTATACGTTTTCTAAATAAGTATTTGTCTTTCCTAAGTGTGGAATAACACTTTAAAAAATGTTTAAAAATATTTAAAAATAGTTTCTCTCTTGCCAAACGATAATTCTTAGTAATTATCTTTGGGTAGCGGAAATTTGTAAAAATCTCCCTACAGAGAAGCTAACAACATAAATAAGTTGTAACAAGCGTATAAAAATTTCGACGTAGCTTGGCGAGAACGCATGGCTTAGTGGTCAGAGCGCCTGGTCGGTTTCCAGGAGGCGCGGGTTCGAGTCCCGCTGCGTTCAAATTTTTATACGTTTTCTAAATAAATAAATATCTGTCTTAAATAGGAATAGAACCTTAGGCTAGCATATTTCATCTCATTTTAAAGTGGAATTTTACTACTTAATTAAGTATACTTTAAGTATACTTACATATAAACAATAAGTCATGTACATTCCAAACATTAGATTGAAAGGTATGCCGATGAAGAGACCACCTTTCATGTAGGCCACGTGACCACCAAGAATGCCGCCGCCTAGAGCGCCCTTCACCATGTGTGCTACGGAGCCAACCACCCTGTATATTTAAAATATATAAGTATATTGAAATACTATTGTGACATAAGTGTAAGAGCGACGGTCGTGGGTTGCAGGAATTCGGTGAAAAGTAAAACATAATACTACGTGGTGAGTAGGAGCGGAACTGAACGCTGCGGTTTTGTTTTATTATCAGAACTAAAAAAATCTAAAGTTATTCTCCAGATTGGATATTAAAGTCACAATAAGAAGCCCAGTGTTTTTTTTGCTTTACGAAAGGGAACCTGGTCACCTAGCCCAAGATTCGCATATACAACAACAAAAAAAAATCGTCACATAAATCACATACAATGTATGTAGTAAGTATGTCAAAATCATGATAATTGCCTAAACAGTTCCGTTGTTAAAATTAAAGAGTTATTTTGATATTTTAGATTAAATGTTAACATTTTACAGAAATTTCGTGGCGATCATCATCGGACGCAGTCTGAGATTTCATTTCTCATATGTGACACAGACAAAGCGCAGCGTTGAGTTACGACTTAAAGTAAATTCTTGTCTTTGCGTAATATATGGCGGAGAGCCTTAGCACTAAGACTATCTTTGATTATTCTGCAGTATGGAGGATTGCGCGGTAAGATAAAAACAAATCAGACGTGAAACCTACCCCGATGGCTGAGGTTGATTTCTAAACTTCACATAATCGAAGGCATCTTCCTCTTCTTGAGTGTTCGCTAAGTTCTTCCAGTTGCCACGAGATGCGCCCGACGGTTGCGGACCCGCCTGTAGTATAAAATATTTGACACACAAATTTATATAAATATAGATTATAAATTTCAAATTCTTCTATTTCGAAAGATCAACAGAATTACTGAAATTAATTTGTTTTAAATATAAGCTTTCTTTGTAAAAGAACTTCAAATTTATCTATTTCAAAAGATACCTAATGGAATTCAATTAAATAAAAAACATTTTTTTTTTTTTAGTTTAATTCATAATTTTTACGTTTTTACATGTAAAAGAATAGCCAGAGGGGACGTTACCTGTATATACGTCTATTGGCTTGTTTATTTTAGTCAATAACAAAAAAAATTGTAGGTCACCTAAGATCGTCAGGTAAAATATTCTTACATACATATACACAATATATTTTTTTTAGCTTCACACCATATCCCGCACATACAAGGGTAGGCAGAGGGAACCCGGCAACCTAGCGCTAAGACAATAAATTCCCATAAAGACACTTCCGTTTCCTAATTACCGCCGCATTCTGTAGGCGTTGCATGATGCCAACATAGGAAGCGGAGTATTTATAATACCCCTACATATGTATTGCTTGACATTGAAAAAGTTATTGTTAATTAAATTTTCAATTACGCTGAATCAATTTTTAAAACTTTACGCTATTTTTTTTCATTTAAATCTGCCACTATATAAGCACTTTAACCGTAGAGACTTGCGCTTAAGAAAATCGTCCAATTATTGGTAGTTATTTTCGCTTTTTTTTCATTTCGATAATTCTCGTTATTATAAATTGACATTTTGAAACATCGCTTGTGTCGAGTGGCGGAATTCAGGATAAGTAAACAAGTTTCAAATCCGTCCAGTGGTTCAATAGATGAGTATACAGACAGACAGAAAAAAAAATCAACACTCATGATTTCATGAACTATTGTTTACCAGTACTGTTAAACCATGTCATATTACATTATAGGCACACATTTTTTACTATTTTATTAAACTTATCGATATTTATTTTTACATACAAACTAGTTCCGACTGTCTTCGCGACATTATGAGTGAAAAATTTTTTAGGTAGTTTTTTAGGTAAGTATTTTGTATTCTATACACAACATAATATAAGGTATGTTTTATTATATTACAATTTTAACTAATGTAAATAATTTACTTACCATTTTTATATATCAAATAAAAAATACTAATCAATAATTAAATTCTTGTAGAAACATTGAAAAATTATAAAATAAAATAATATGTCACTAAAAATTCTTTTTTCATAGCAGGACAATAATCAAATATAATTCTTCTATGAAACGTTTGGCGTATTCACAGGCCAGTATTAAAGTTAATAAATAAACCGAAACCAATGTAATATTGCGTTAAGAAAACTATATAAATAAAATAAATTAAAATATATTTAAATTAGATAAAAATTACAATAGCAATAATCATATTGTTATTCTATTATAAAATAGAATTTTATAACATAAGAACTCTGATTTCTGGAGGCATTGCGTGTTGAGTGGCAGAACTCAACGCTGCGCGTAGCATCGACACCAGAGCGGAGAAATGGAATTATAAATTTAAGTAAATATTTCATCTCCTCGAGTGGGGATCGAACTCACAACCAGTCGGTTTTACAGTCACACTTCGTGCCGCTGCGCCACGACTGGGCTCGAGAATGCTACAGAAAGTGGAGAACGGAGAGTCTTAACACTAGGCTACCCTGCTGTGTGTGGGATACAGCGTGAAGATGATAAAAAAAATAACAAGAAATATTATTACCTTGTCCATAACTCTAATGTGGAGTATCTCTTAATGTGACTTTGCTACATGATTGATGCTAGTGCATTTTAATTAAAATTACATACTGTAAGATCAAACTAATTTTATCAACGTTATTTAGTTACGTCATTAAAAACGCTAAAATGCGTAAAAATTAATCAGCATTAATAGAATGTGTTACACCTAACACTGTGTACCTATTTCAATTAAACTATATATTTTGAAATTTACGATTTCAAATTAAACTATATATTTTGAAATTTACGATTTCACATTTTCAATCTTTCGTAATATAGATTAGAAGTAAATTCCTACAAAAAAATTAAGTACATAAATCATTTTGTATGACGCAAACCAGTTTTTACACTAAACAAGCGTCCCAAATGAATTACACGGCATCAATCGGTATAGTTAAAAAGTTTAAATGCAATGTATGATTGTGTTAGTACCCGCTTTACTATAAACATCTTAACAAAATAACAAATATGGTCAAATTAATTTCCATCAATAATGAATAAGACTGTTTTATTAATACATGTGCTGATTGCCTCAAGCTTATCAAAACCAGTTGATGTGAGTATTATTATATTATTAAACTCTAATTGCATATTCATATCACAAAGTGTCAAGACACTCAGTTTTGCGCTTTTCGCATTCCGCCTGAACACAAGTTATTGCATGGCTGGGAATCATCGCCGTACCTAGGTATATCTTATCAAAATGATTTTTCTAAATGGGCAGAAAGTAGGTCATGAATTGAGGTATTTTAGAGTTCTTTATGCTTTTATTAGAAATATATCCGTCGAGAACAGAGTGTCTTAACACTAGGTTCCCTTTTGCCTACCCTGCTGTGTGCGGGATACAGCGTGAAACTATTTTTTTTATTTATATCCTGCAATTCCTACTTTTGATGGACTTTTGTTTCAAAAATTTTGTTACGTAATTTACCACAGGACGTGAACCTTGTTTTGGTAATATGCGGTGGATGTCTTAACTAAAATAGCGTCAGTTCGTTTTATTGCTGATCTGATAAAAAAAATAAACATAGTTTTACTTTTTTTTTCGTTTTAGAAGGTAATCCTTGCTAGCGATATAAGCGTATCCAAAGTAGGAGATGACTCTCAAGTTTTTAGACCGCCAGGACACGTAGCCGCCTACGCCGACGAAGAAAATGGCTTAGTTTCAAAAACTATTGATAGTATAATTAGCAGTAGTGAAATAATTAAAATAAATCACATTGATAAACAACTTGATGATAATAAACATTATTTAAAAGCACTCGAAGAAAATGACAAACAAGGCGTTGAAACTAAATCCATAGAATCATCAAATGACGAAAATATTTTAGGGAACTTAGAGCTTCAAAATAAAGTAGGTACACAATCTTTACAATTAGAAGAGAAGAAAGCAATTGGAATTGAAAGTGTTACCACAGTTATGCAAGACGACAGTACCGAATATTTAGATAATCCAACTGATTCTTCAATAGAAACTAAAATTGTCCCGGAAAAAGAATCTAGAAGTACAAAACCTGAATCAGCAAAGTCAAATGATGAGTCAAACGACTCATGGGATGTGCTTGATGATTTAATAGTAACTAGAAGAAAGATGTCAGACATGGAAAATGAAAAAGGAGAAAAAACGTCTGAAATAATTTCAGGCAGAGTGGATTCAATAACAGCAAGTCCTCAAGAAAGAAGGCAAAGTAATTCCGCACAAAATAAACAAGTTAAAGTTGGGAAAGGTAAAGTAGTAAAAACAATGAAGTTTATTTATTATATTAAAAAAATATACGTCCAAATTTTCGAAATACAGGTATTATAATCAATTAATTTTAAAAATATTGAAGACAAATATTAAAAATATTAAAACACATTTTTTTTACTATATTGTACTAACACAGCAAATTTTTCAGAAAATAATGATGTTCAAGTTATTCATCTACCAAACATTTCTAACGATCCTACAAGAGGTCCATTGTATCAACCAGAAGGACTTCGAAGCTACATTGTCAATCCAGCTAAAACAAATGCAATACAAAATAAAGGAAGTTCAATATATAGAATAATGGAATATCCACCTACGCCTGCAAGAAGAAATTTTGGACCTAAAGAGACACAATCAGATTACAAAGGGCGCACGCGTATTGATGATTATATTCCTGTACAAATTCCCGTGTATCCTTCTAACTCTTCACCTTTATTACAAAGTCCTATAAACAAATCTGCTTATATTCTATCAAAATTGTTCGATGCGTCTGAACAGCCTATCAGAAATGGACGCCGCATGAACCAGAACTCCGCCGGTTTAGCTACACCTAAGTATGTGCAATACACTGTATCCCGCGCATAGTAGATTAGATAGAGAGACCTAGTGCTTAAACACTCTGTTTCTCATTTAAGATACTTCCGATCCCCAATTTCCGCCGAATTCTTGACACATTTGTTGAGTGACGGAACCGAACGCTGCGCTATGCTTCACTACCAGAGCGAGGAAAATATATTATACAAAATCTTTACTTAAATTGTAGCCTATGTGTTATTCTGGTGTAAAATTTCATCCAATGAATAGTTGCGTGAAAGTGGAACAAATGAACTATCCCTTAATATTATTAGTAGGATTAGGTAGGATAGGATTTCATACCCCCGAGTGGAATCCAAAGCTACTACCGTCGCGTTCACAGTCACACGTTTGTGCCCCTGCAAATACCCAATAATATATAAGTATATATTATATTATATAATGTACAAATGTATACTATTTTTTATGATCGTTTAAATATAATATCGCAGCGTTGAGTTCCATTACATTACTTACAATATCTCGAATTCCAAAGGATTGCGTAGAACGGAGCGAATGGACAATAAATTTTCTCAGCTTATCTATACGGTATAAAAGTGTGAAGTTCAAAAAAGAAACAATTGCTTTTTACATACAATTCTCATTAGGTTGAAATATTTACTAAACGAATTATATAATAACTGCTTAATTAGTCACTTGATTAATTAAGTATTATCATAGTAATATCATGTCTTTGATTTGCAGATTCTTAAACATTAATCTACCTAAATTGGCCTCTTCCTGTGGAGTTACACGCGCTTGTGCATTGTTTACTATATAGTTGTACCTAAACAGTCAATAATAAATTATTATAGTGTTGTAATTAGTAACTTAGATAGAGGATGCAAGTATAAAATATGTTAGAATGTTACTTTATTTACGGTGTGAAGTCAGAGTTTGATAATAAACTATTAAAATTATGCAATGAGTTTATGTGAAAATTCCGTTCGACCTAATTAAGATAAATAAGAGCATTGTAAATATAACTATGTAAGTATTACCCAGTATTTTACGGTCCTCACCACACGATGCTCATTTCGACCTATATAAACAACATTTAAATATCTCTGTAAATAAAAAATCTTTATTTATGTATAAGAAATACATTTTTTATCTATTCTATTTGTGATATATATCGTTTTTGCACGACAGGTCAACTTTCATGATGACATTGACAAGTGACAGATAAAATGTTATTGTTAATTTTCTATTATTTGCACTTTTTATTTGTATCCGAAATATCGTAATCGGAAAACTACATTAAACATTTGTAACTTTACAGGCAAAATTTAATTATAATTAATATAATAGTAACCAACACTGATTACTAAGTTTTGTCATACTTTGTTTTTGGCATAGTTTGAGCAATAAATTGCATTAAAAAAATCTCTTCGTAAATATATAAAGCGTACATTTTATACTATGGGTAAAAGATATTATTGTGACTATTGTGATAAAACCATGGTTTCTTCAATTTCAATTATAAGAACGCATATGAAAGGTGTTCCTCACCAAAAGCTAGTTAACGAGCATTATCAACAATTTAAAGGTATTATTATTTTATGTCTACAATTGTATTTCTATGTATAACTTTATTATTTTCAATAAGAAAAAAGGCAAAATTCATCACGAATTATATAAATATTTTATAAAAATGGAATCATTTCTATTCAAGTAACACAAGTAATATTTAATTTCTATGTGATTTGGAATATCAAGTTTGTAAAGAAAGGTATAAGTTAAATACTAATTTTGAATATTCCTAAGTTTAGAATTTTTATATTTTTTACATTTCTTTACAATATGTAATAGGACAGGGACTATATCAACTATTAACTAAATCAACTTCTAACTAATATTTCTAGTGACTTATTGCTAAAGCAGGCACACATAGAAAATAGAAATTATATGTTATAGAAATAATTTAAACAAAATTGAAGAGTCAAATAACTAATAAAATAAAATCTTTTTATAGATCCTGAAACAGTATTAAAAGAGGAAAGCATGAAGAAGCCATGTAGCAAATTTGCGAGGGGACAGTGCAAATTTGGTAGTATTTGTAGATATTCACATTATACACCGTTTGCACTAAATGAAATAAAATTAAAAGGTATTATATATTTTATAAAATATCTGCAATTTTTATAAAAATAAATTCTCATATTTTATTAATTATGTTGGTAGTACAGTACACGGTGGCATGTACTAACGCTGGGTACGTACAAGTATCTATAAAATGCTATGTTTACTAGTGTAAGCCTAGTGACTGTGATGCTTGGCGATAGTGTGCATAACTGTCAGTCTGAACAAACATCCCCCCTGTACCTCCTGGATAATGTACAGATCTGATAATGAGTCACATAATCCATCCTCCTTGGGGTCTGTAATGCTAATTGTGAAAGGCAAAGGCTAGTCATCGGCGCCTTAAAGCCGCTTAAGCAACTAGTGTGGCTTGAAAGGGCCACCCCACACCGTAATCCTGCCTGTGGTCATGTCTCACGAGGACCGGGGGTCTGGACTTAAGCGTCTGGATCACGAGGAAGCCAACCTCTATAATAAATTACCCCTATCCTATGGTGGGAAACGTGCCAAGGGATATATATACCCCACAGGGGTTGTATGGCTGATGGGATAATTCAGTCTCTAGCGTCCATCTTCAACGTACCTGGCAAACGTTGTCGTACCATGCCTTCTCCTGAGGAAAAGGGCGTCACCTCGGGAGCGACCTGATTTAATCGACCCTACTCGTGGGACCACTATGCATCATACTCTAATTAAATCATTATCAACTTCGTCAATACTAGGCTGCGCTGAGGTGGGTGACCAGGCCCCAGCATTAACGAACGCTACTGGTAGCGGAAATAAAAATTTTGTGCAACAAGTTTTTCACCCAAGTTTGTTTGTCAGAAGACCAAGATCTGTGTCATTTGGAGGTCCATCAGATGCTATTCCTTCCTCGTCTCCACAAGCCAAATCTGAAGAGTCCTCCACACAAAGCGTCAATAATCAAATCCCCAATCTCCCACCATGGCAAAGAATATTAGTCAATGGGAATACAAAAAAACGAAAAATGTCGCGGTTTCCCTCCACAGACACTATACAAATAGCAAATCGCTTTGATGTCCTAACTGTTGACCTTACTAAAAACGAGCCAGAAGTAAAGGCTAGAAAACCTAGTAAGCCACCACCTATAGTATTATATGGAATAGAAAATGTCAACAAACTCATCGAACTCTTAAAAACCGTAGCTGAACAACATCAATTCACATATAAAATGGTTAACAATAGCCAATTAAGAATAATTAGTTCCGACATACATGTCTACAAGAACCTGATTTCACTAATACGCGAAAATGGGCTCATCGGCCACACATTCAATCAAAAGGATAAACGTGATTACAGGATCGTAATACCTAATCTACATCCTACAACTTCAACGTCGGCAATGGAAGAAAATATTGAAGCTACAGGTAATTTAATCACAGGGGAAATAATAAATGCCAAATATGGTAGTGAAAAAAAGCCAACGTCTACTTTCTTCGTTAACTTAGCTGCTGGATCAAATAACAAAGCCGTCGAGAGTCTGAAACACATATATCACCAGTTAGTCATAATTGAAGATTCTAGGAAGAAAAAAACCATAGTTCAGTGTCAACGCTGTCAACAATATGGGCATACTAGGCCCTATTGCTTACATCCATATCTTTGTGTGAAATGTGGGGAATCTCATAAAACCTCAGAGTGTAAAAAACGCGACCGCTTGACTTCAGCCCAGTGGGCCCTGTGCAATGGACCCCATCAGGCAAATTACAAAGGATGTCAGGTCTACAAGAAAATACTAGCTCGTAGAAACAAGCCACAAAACAAATTGTTAACCAAATCAACACGTACTTGTCATGATGATGCAGAGGACGAGAAAGTGACTAACAAAGAAAGCTTCCAAGCCAACAAAACGTATGCGTCAACACTACGTCCTGAAACCAACACAACACTATTACAGGAAACAAGTAATAACTCAAAAATGTCCCCACCATCAGAGCAAATCTTATTAAAACAAACAGAAAAGTTTGAGACAATCCTTCAAAAAATGAGAGTTCTTATGACTCCACCAAACCAACATAACCAAACTTGTCAACAAGTTAACACAATAGGTACTCTTCGCATCGCGACGTACAACGTAAATGGCTTAGCACCCAACAAAAACGAAGTTGAACTCCTTATAAAAGTACATAAGCTGGATATCCTGCTAATATCTGAAACCCACTGCACTTCAATATCAAAATTTAACTTTAGGGGCTGTAGTTGCTACCTAACCAATCACCCAGACGGTACAGCCCATGCCGGAACGGCAGTGATAATTAGAAATTGCATCAAACATCACATAATGCCGGAGTATGCAACAGATCATATTCAAGCCACAACAATAGCCATTGAAGATCAAACTGGATACATAAACATATCTGCAGTTTATTGTCCTCCTAAACACAAAATTAGCGAGCCAATGTTTACAAAATACTTCAGGTCACTTGGCAATCGATTTGTGGCAGGTGGTGATTGGAACTCGAAACATGTAAGCTGGGGTTCGAGACTAACGACCACTAGAGGTAGACAGCTGAGGATGAGCATAGACTCCAACAACCTTTTCACATCATCTACTGCAGAGCCAACATACTGGCCTAGTGACCCCAACAAGGTCCCCGATTTATTGGACTTTTTTGTAGTAAAAGCACTTTGTAATCACTATCTCAAAATAGAACCTTGCTACGATGGCTCCTCAGATCATTCACCAGTCCTGCTTTCTATAAGTTCCCAAATAACTGAAAACGCAAGCTCTAAACTGCTGTACAATAAATTCACAGACTGGGAATCGTTCAGGGAACACATTAACCAAAACATAAATTTGAAAATAAAACTGAAAACACATAATGACATAGATGATGCCACTCAATATATTACGACTCTCATCCAGGAAGCATGCTGGCTCAATACACCTAAAATAAAACAGAACATTAAGTATTTGAATCTGCCACTGACAATAAAAGAAGCAGTCCTTAAAAAACGGAGGTTACGTAGAGTTTGGCAAACAAGCCGCTTAGAGGCAGACAAGAAAGTGTTCTATGAATCTGCACGGGCCCTGAAAGATATGCTCCAGGAACGGCATGATAAGATCCTGGAAACGCAACTTTTATCTCTGTCTCCTACTGCAGCAACCAACTACTCCCTGTGGAAATTCACAAAGCACTATAACAGATCCCAAACATCAATACCACCTTTAAGAACGAACCAGGGATGGGCCAGAACTCCCCATGAAAAGATTGATTGCTTCGCTAAATATCTAGCGGAAGTGTTCAAGCCGAACAAAGCAATCAACAAAAAACTCATAGAAGAAGTTGAGGCTAGTTTGGATCAGTGCTGCCAGATGTCTGTTCCACCCACTCCAGTAACAGTGCAAGAAGTATGGAAAACTATCTCTAACCTTAAAGATAGAAAGGCTCCTGGCTATGATCTCATAACTAAGGAAGTTCTGAAGCAGTTACCTAGAAGAGCAATTGTATTTCTTACTACATTATATAACGGCATCATGAGAGTTCAGTACTTCCCACGGTTGTGGAAAGTCTCGCAAATCTTGATGACACACAAAAATGGTGAACCACCAACTGAAATTACATCATATAAACCTATCAGCTTACTGCCGGTACTTTCCAAAGTTTTTGAGAAGTTGTTACTTTATAGAATGCAGACACATATAGTGGTTAACAAGACTATACCTAGCCATCAGTTTGGGTTTAGGCAACAGCATTCCACGGTGGAACAGCTTCACAAAGTGTGTAACAAAATAAGGAGAACGTTAGAGGAAAAGAAATACTGTGCCGCAGTCTTCTTAGATGTACAGCAGACATTTGACCGTGTCTGGCATAATGGTCTTTTGTTCAAAATAAAAAAATATCTGCCTCACAATTACTACCTGCTACTAAAATCGTATCTAACGGAAAGATTGTTCCAAGTGAAACAGGATGACACCATATCCAAGCTGTATAATGTCAGGGCTGGAGTTCCACAGGGCTCTGTACTGGGTCCAGTACTCTATACAATCTATACAGCTGACTTACCTGTAATTAATGAATGTACTACTGCAACATTTGCTGATGACATGGCCATACTTGCAAGTCATGAAAATCCTGAAACAGCATCATTGCAGCTACAAGCAGGTCTTGACTTAATATCTGCATGGCTCCAAAAATGGAGGATAAATGCCAGTGCTCCCAAGTCAGCACAAGTAACTTTCACACTAAGGAAAGGCAATTGCCCATCTGTGTCACTAGAGAACAATGTACTGCCTCATAAAGATTGTGTCAAATATTTAGGGATGCATCTGGATCGTCGGCTAACATGGCAACACCACATAAAAAAGATAAAGAAAGAACTCAACATCTGTTACAAGGGCTTACATTGGTTGCTGGGCCGAAACAGCACATTGTCCACTGATAATAAATTACTCATCTACAAGACCATTCTCAGACCGATTTGGACATATGGAATCCAACTTTGGAGTAGCTCAAGCATCTCCAATATCTCCATCCTCCAAAGGATGCAAAACACTATCCTACGTAAGATCGCTAATACACCATGGTTTATCACCAATAGTGAAATCCACAATCACCTTGGCATATCCACTGTCAAAGAGGAAATTTACAAGAACCTTATCAGATATCGAGAGAGGCTGGAACATCCTAATGAACTTGCTTGCTACAGAAACCGATTTGAAAGAAAGGACATTCTGTCAACAACTTCATGACAGTCACTTTGATGTAGTATAAGTAGATGCACTCGCTGGAACGCACATAATAAATGTCATAACTCTCAACACTTCGGCTTCGGCTTTAGTGAAACAGTACTGATAGCAAAAATATCTAAGAGAGAAAAAAATATGAACCGGTGGCACAAACATGCAACTGTAATACTGCTAGACAGATAAAGCACAGTTTTGAATTAAAATCAATGTTTTAGGTTTTATTAGTTTAATGATCCGAAAATAGAAATTCCCATATATCTATCATGTACAGAGTGTGATCAGATACAATTTTATTCTATGCAAATTGGAATCGAATCCACAACCCTTTGGGTCACAGTCACACGCTTGTGCCACCGGGCCATGACAGCCGCCATATTTATAAAATTAACATCATATATATTACCTATTCTTTTTAGTTGCCGCAAAAAGTAATAAGAAAAAAGATCCTCAAACTTCTTTTGAGAAATATAACAAAGAACAAATTATATCAAATAGTACAGATAAAAAATATACCACAATGTACGACGAAAATGGCGTAACACATGTTTTTCCTTGGACTTATAATGATTTATTTGATAACTATGATAATTTACCTCCGAGTATAAAAAGATTGAAAAGCACTGACTTTATTAATTTAAACATTTCTAAATGGGGATGAATATGTAAGTTTACATATTATGGTTTATATTTTATATGTGTAATAATTAATGACTTAGTAAGGGAATGAGTCACACCAACACATTAAAATTTTACTATAACAGTTACTACTTTTAATGCGCGTACTCTTTCAAATAAGTAGTGTTTGTTTTATAGAAACGGGTCAGGATTCCCAAAGATGCAACATTGACTGCTATGTCCGATTATAGGTTATAGTGTTTTTTTTTATATAAATAGAATTTAAAGCAAAACCATGAGAATTAAACGAGCCAAAGTAAGTAGAAGGTGGTCGCAAGCACCGATGGAAAGACCCAACATGAAATACCACGCTTAGCTAGATTTTGAAGCCATACTTTAATATTTAATATTTCAGTAGTTTTGGGAGATGAGAAAAAATAGAAACAGATCCTTTTTTGTCGAGCCTATTTTATATCGATGCTTATTAACGTATGCGTTATCAACAAAAAATGTTGTTGTGACTCATTACAGAGTAACAGAGCCCGAATCTACATTATTGTAGATTGATTCATTTTCTTATACAGAGTGATATTTATATCTAAATTAAAAACTAAATTTATCTTGTATCTAAATACTTACAAGACAGTACATACTGTTTTTTTTTTTTAATATTGTTATCATATGTTTGGCCTGTAATATTGATATTTAGATTTTTTAGTCTAGACTTGTGTTTTTAAATTTGAATAATATTGTCCTCTTAGAATGCACTGTTGCTTTTAATTAGGGCAATATTTATTTGCAAGATTTTGTGCAAGAATGTATGTTTGTGACTATATAAATAAATGACTTAAATTTCGACCACCTAAATTGTAATGTCTTAAACCACTAGTTCCTGAGATCAATGCATACATCCATACAAACTCTTTGGCTTTATAATATTAGTATAAATTGAAAAATTAAATGGCTATCCCTTTATAGAATTAAAGTTAAGGAATTTTAAAATAAAATTTATTTAAAAAACATTACTAATAAAGATAATTAAAACATCATTTAATCTTTTATTTTATATTTTTTAAATTGTTTGAAATTTTAGAGTTTTCTTAACCATTTTGGTCTTGTACTTCTTGAAACTATTTTCTTTGCGGGTAGTACATATTTATAGGTTGGATAATTTATAAATCTAAATTCAGGGGATAAAGCACAATAGCAAGATTGAATCTGTAATAAATAGATCATAAAGAAAAAAAAACATTTTACAAATTATTAATGAACTTTGCTAGCATGACACTGACTATAGTGTCTACATTTTTAGTCATAGGTTAATGAATTGTGGCCGCTTTAAATTTAGCCGTACGAAACTGATGCAAAAAATTTAACATTTTGATTATTTTAGAAAATCAAAGAAGGAAAGTCAAAACGAAGTCTAACTACATAGCAGCCACGACTTATTGACCGCACTGTAATTATTGGTAAATGTAATAAAAAAAATTGGGAACATAAATAGTAATAATTGAGTCTTGGGCAAATTTTTGAAATGATTCTTGAATTTTTTATTGGGCAGTCAGAAGTGTCTGACGAAAGCGAAACATCATACGGTTGTGGATTTGATCATCACTGGAGTATTGATTATATGTGAAGTCATATGATACAAATATAAGAGATGGTACATACCGAACTGAACATATTTATACATTGTAATGTAAGAAACATAAAAATATATATAAGCATTTGATTTTCGAGCTTAAAGAATACCATTTTACTACTGCCACATTAAATGTAACAAAACTATAAAAATATAAATTGCTTTACAAAGTTCAATTCTAAATCGTAATAAAAAAAAAATATTGTAACGCTTGTAATATATCTGACTATATAATCGGACTTTTCTATTTTATAACTTCACGCTGTATTTCGCACACATCAGGGTAGCCAGAGGGAATCTGAGACCTAGTGTTATGACAATTCGTTCAAACTAAGACATTTCCATTCACCACCAAATTCTGGGGATATAGCGTGTTGAATGGTGTAACTCAACGCCTCGCTTTGCCTCGACACCAGAGCGAAGAAATTTAAATATAAATTTAAGTAAATCTTTCATTTCCTCGAGTGTGGATCAAACCTAAAACCAGTCGGTTTTACAGTCACACTTTGTGCCCCTGCGCGACGATTGGCCTCAAAAACTCCAAAAACTTTTTTTTTTTTCATTTTAATGTCGTGGTCAAATCCCAAAAAAAATGATTTTGAACTGCAAAATCTCTCAAGTGCGTTTAGCTTATTGGGCTATAGTAATATATTTATCAGTTTAACGATTTTTATACGTTCTTAAGCACTAAAAATGTAGTAATTAACTTCCAGCTTTAATTAATGAGAACTCTATATAGGCCATAAAGTTCAATTCAGTTAGTGCATTAGTGGTTTTTGAAAAGAAGAATGAAAGATAATGTAAATAAACAATTTCTTGTATTATTTTTAAAGGTAATAAATAAGCTGTAGGGATTTTTATCATTGACTATATTTTTTTCGTCTCGCCAGAAAAACTTGAGTGTACTCTAAGCTCTAAGTTATTCTAAAATATGTTTAATGAAAGAAGAAATAAGTGGCTTAAACGGGAAGTTTCCCTCTGTCGTCCCTACTATGCGAAAAAGGCGTGAAGTTGCAAAAAAAATTATATGAGCTCATCTTGCTATTTTAAATTACAGGTATTTTTCAATTGTGAAGGTACAAGTCGACACGCCATTCTTCGGAGCTTAAGGGATTCATTGTTCCAACTTGGCAATGCGGACGCTAGATATCAAAAAACTATTGATAAATACAATAACTTCAAAGTTCAAAATGATTTAAATAATGACGAAATGTTAATGGTTATTCCTGTAGACGATTTTATTAAGCAAAATAAAAGAATAGAGCGTGTCGATTACGATTTACATCGTAAAATAGATGATAAAGAGACCGTTGTTCAACGAGATCATAAAGCTAGGATGAAAGAAGTAATTGATTTTATGAAAGACCATATGATGACTACGAAATATTTACACGATGAAGTACGAAGAATCAAAAGAACTAGACAAGTTAAGGATCGTCTAAGAGAAATGGTTACCTTTTTAGAAAAACCGGAAAGGCATTCTATAAAACAAAAGTTTTTGACTTTGTTCACTTTAATTCAGAAGCATCATATCTATGATGAACAACCGAATATTTGGGATCAAAAAATGAATGATATGGTTATAAATGTTATAAAGGATCCGTTTAATGATGGTGTAGTAAATTGATTTGTAATTCCCGTTTTCCTATTAAATGTCTAAAAGTACAGTTTGCTACTTTCTTTTTTAAGTTCACACTATATACTAATCATAGGGGACAAAACACTCAGTTTCCCATTTTATGTCCACTGCAGAGGACCTACAGGTGTATTACCAGCCTTTAAAGTGGAGATAGACACGCTTTTTGAAGGTACTCAGGTCGTATTGACCTGGTAACACTGCCGCAGGTAGGACATTCCACAGTTGTGTGGCGCGAGGAAGGAAGTTCGTAAAAAACTGCTACCGTTCAGTAGTTGAGTGCCATATATCCGGATGATGTGGACGGTACTTGAGTTTGGGACCTACTGTGCGGTTAGAAAATTCGGCGGCAGGTAACAAGTCCGAGAACCGGTTTCTCCAGAACTCTACGATAAATGCGGTAGAGAACGCACAGCGAGAAGACATCATTGGGGCAGGTCATTGGGTTCCCAACGAATCGAACGGCTGTACGTTGTAAGCTATAAAATGTGCCAAGCTGATATTGGAGTGCAGCAGCCCAGAAATGAGAACAGGACTCCATATGAGGCTAAACTTGGGCCCAATACAGGATCATTTGGTGTATTGGCGTGACGTACTGTCTTGCTTATTTTGTTGACCCCCACTTTCTTTGAGGCCAACTTGGCCTTGCTTTTCTGATGATCGCGACACTGGCAGTCACTCGAAACGCAATGTGATACTGCATATTATGTAAATAGTAGTTCTCATGTATAAAACCCACTACCCACTGAGGGTTCAGAAAGACAAAGGGACAATAAAGGGAATCATATATGAAAGAAGATAAGAGAGTCATATAGCCTTATGATAAGTCTATCATGTAACCCAAAATAGATTCAAACCTCATTTTCTTGTAAACACTTAATGTAATAGGTACCTATTGTAAAAAAATTAAATATTTGATTTAATTACAAATTATGTTAATCAGCATTGTATTTATTAATTACATAAAGTAAAACTGGTGATCTTTTCTTCAATACAGATACGAGTTCGTATAGTTGTGATCCTGGCTCAATTTCAACTGTCACCTTTTCCTGTAATAAATGTTATATAAGAATTAAAAAATTGAGGCAATCTTGGAGTAGAGTGAGATGGCTAAAAAGGTAACGAGGTGGTTTTGAGTTTGGGCGTCTTAGAGGATTGAGATATTTTCATACAATGTTCCGAATTTGAGCGAAAAGTGGGGAACGAAGTATCTTTGTCGGTCGGCGTGTGACTGTAAGCACTACAATTGTTGAAGAATGAAAAACTTTTTTTTTTAACCACGCTGTATCACACAGCAGGATATGCAGAGGAAACCTAGTGTTAAGACACCCCGTTCGCTACTTTCTGCCGATTGAAATATTTAATATTTTTATTTCCTCGCGCCGGCAACGAGACGAAGCACGACGTTGAGTTTCACTATTCAACATGCAATTCTTCGAAATTCGATAGAAAATGGAGAACAGAAGTATCTTACTGGGAATGGAGTGTCTTAATACTAGGTTCCTAAGTTACCTCTGTCTATGTCTACCCTGCTATAGCTAAAAAAATATATCAAGCACTAGCACTCAACAGCGAAGACTAGCCACATTAGGCAGAAGTAAATTCTTAGTAACTTTTTTTTTTTACTTTATGTTAGGTGTTCTTATTTAAGTTATGTACATTAAAAAAGAAGTGTGAATAAAAAAAAATAAACGTACCAGCTTATTCAAACTTTTACTTGAAGTTCTCAATAATGTTTCTTTATCAACGTCTTCTTTCCATACGCCATTCCAGAAATTCTACGAAGTATAAAATATGATGTCAGTCACCTAATATATCCTTCTGGTGAAATTAATACGAGTCCAGTTGTCGCGCAAGGACATAAGCGTGTGACTGGTAACGCAACAGGTTGTGGGTTCGATTTAAACTCGGGGTAATTAAATATTTAATATTTTCTTCGCTCTGGTGGCGAGCCATGCGCCTGTTAACCGTACTTCAATACGCACTGTCTCTAGAATTTGGCGGAAAATGGGGATTGGTGGGAGTGATACATTAGGCTCTCTCTGCCCTCTCCGCAATCTCCGGGATACAGCGTGAAGCTGAAAAAAAATATTAAAATATTATACGTACACCTGTCCTTAGGATATCCTTTGTAATAACATCTTCACTTGGATTTTTGGGCTTCGTCGCTTCTAAAATAGCTGATTGTTTTGCTACTGATAGAACAAATTCTGGTGGAGCCTTTTAAATAAAAAAAAACTGTTAATACATAATGGTTACACTGTATTTTATTTAAAGACAGGTATCAAAAAATAGATACTAAACATATAAGTAAATATCTAAAATTACCTTCAAGGGAGTCAAATGGTTAAAGTAATGTTTCTTCACTTGCAGCTGTTCCTAGAAATAAAATTAAATAAAAAATTTGCTTCACGCTATATCCCGCACACAGCAGGGTAGGCAGAGGAAACCTAGTGTTAAGACACTCCTTCCCGCACTTACTGCCGAATTTTGGAGGCATTGCGTGTTGAGTGGCAGAACTCAACGCCGCGCTTTGCCTCGACACCAGAGCGAAGAAATGGAAATATAAATTTAAGTAAATATTTCATCTCCTCGAGTGGGGATCGAACCCACAACCAGTCGGTTTTACAGTCACACTACGTACCACTGCGCCACAACTAGCCTCCTGTTCCTAGAAGTTTTATATAAATTTAAAATAACTTATTTTTTTATAGGCCAGTCGTGGCGCAGCGGCACAAAGTGTGACTGTAAACCGACTGGTTGTGGGTTCGATCCCCACTCGAGGAGATGAAATATTTATTTAAATTTATATTTCCATTTCTTCGCTCTGGTGTCGAGGCTAAGCGCGGTGTAGAGTTCTGCCACTCAACACGCAATGCCTCCAGAATTCGGCAGAAAGTGGGGAACGGAGTGTCTAAAACACTAGGTTCCCTCTGCCTACCCTGCTGTGTGCGGGATATAGCGTGAAGCTAATTTTTTATTTTTTATTTTTTTATATAAAAAGTTATTTATTTTTATTCCTTAGTGGCCATTGTGTACATAATTCACACTAGCATTCATTAACTGCTCGCTCATCACGCTGTATCCCGCATATAACAGGGTAGGCCAGAGAGAAAACAAGAGGAGGCAAAACACACTTTTATCCATACACCGGCCAGTGATTGCATCTTAGTGACGAAATTAAACGCCGCGCTTTGTCTTATTCCCAAATGAAATGAAAATATTAAATTATTTATTCCATTGAGTAAGAATAAATCTGACAGCCACATCGATGCATAGTTTAAAAAACTAAATATATATTTTCTTTTCAACAGAACACATTAATAATACGAATGTAATGAGCACGAACTCAACATGTATAGGTACTAGTAGACAGTCCAAGGTTCCATCAGCCATCATCAGACCAGCTCGATGCCCTCATGATATCGATTATATGATTTACATATAATTGCTAAGTTTCAGGATATTACATCAATTAGTACAGATTCTTAGATTTAGTACATACTCGTAGTTACAGTTAGACCTACTAAAGGCGTGTTAAAAATTAATTTTTGACCTCTGTTACTTGTATAAAAACTCCTATGAGTGATCCCTGGAAAGCCGTAGTTCTATATACTTCAAATACTTACCTTTACATCTTTGTCCAACTTCATTTCAGCGGAATCTACGGTATTGTTTTTCTTTGAAAAAAAAAAATCGTTACATTCAAGTTTCTATTGCTAAGTAAGTATTAAAATGTAATAGAAAATATTTTTTTGATTATCACTAAAACTAAAGAATAAAAAAAGAAAGTTAATGGCGTAGCCGAAGGCTTAGGAATTACTATAGGGGTTTATAAAAATATATATACTAACAGGACCTCAAACTAAAGCGTGAAATATGTTTTTTTTAAATTAATTAATGGGTAACATCTACAAGCTTAATACATCTTTATATATAAAAAAAATATTTTTGTCTATATGTTCTTTCTAGAATCGTAAAATATTGACTTGATGATGTGATGATGCAAAGTTGTTGTGCACCTACGACCATTTTTTTTTTCAAAATGAACAAAATTAATAAAATTACTCAAAATGAATTTAATATTTGTGTAAAGTCTTTCCTTCACTTTTTTTTGGTGGTACAGCTTGTACTCTTATAAAAATATAAATAAATTTTAATATTTACCTCAAAGTAAGGATAAGATAAAACAAAACGTCGTCCAAATTCGTAAAAGTTCCCAGGTATTTCGTAATGCTGGTTCGTTCCAAAATAATCAGCTACACTACCAGCTAGTTTTTGCTTCTCACGCTCCTTTTCCTTTATTAAAAGTGAATTCCAACGTTATAATAGCGACAGTGTTATTTGTTTAGAACACTGAGATATTGAGCAATTTTATTTGCTGCCTTAGAGTAGGATGGGCAAAGGGGACTTAGTGTCAAAACATTCCGTTTTCCGCTTTACGCTGTATTACACACATAGCAAGACATAGAGAATCTAAGATACTTCCGTATCTCATGTTCCGCCGTATTCTGGAACTCAACTCCACGCTTTGTCTTACCAAAGCAAGGAAATTGAAATATTAAATTTATTGTCATTAATCCACGTTGTTTGTTTCTTTGAATGGGAATAGAACCCACAACCTGTCACGCTTACAGTAGCACGCTTGCTTACTTGGACAAAATGGAAAAGTGAGAATAATATCAAATACTCATTAAAATCTTTCCGCCGAGTACCAAAGCTGACGTTTTTCCACTGCGGAATGTGGCATCGTGAAATAGAATACAGACTGAAAAATTCGTAATTTTTTATACAAATCTAATTATTTCATGGTAGGAGATAGCTAATTAACTCATATAACATACATTTATTTACAAACATATAAACGACATACCAATTCTTCTCTTAAGAGATTTTCCTCATTTTCATCAGATTCATGACGCTTAAATTCTTCTATGTCCTTCTAACCAATGTATTTATTATTCAAAAATATTCTAATCTTATATAAAAAAAATTATACTAATCTTATAATGATTTAAAAAAACTATCAAGTTCAAAAAGTCAAAGAACAATACCTCATCTTCATCATCGTTAAAATCTTGCACAAAACCTTCTTTTGGTTCCAATTGTTCAGTTTTATCGTCCTATAAAATTAAATTTGTTCCTTTATAAGTATAATACAACAATTGTTAGTTTCCTACTAATATTATAAATGTAAATTATGTGAGGATGGATGTTTGTTCCAATAAATAGAATAATATATAGCATATCATAGCATAGGCTACAATTTATGTAAAGATATATTGTAGTGTATGTAATTTGGCTTTAATATAATAATAACTAAGCGAGCAAAGCCATAGATGGGTCGCTAGTCTATATAATTTGACTTTGATATAATAATAACTTTAAGCGAACAAAGCCATGGATGCGCTATTAGGTACATATATAAAATACACGATTAATAAAAATTATATAAAAAATATAAATACATATATTTTCTATTTATTTTTGTATTAGTATTATATCAGTAAAAAAAAGGTCTACTTGCATTATTATAATTGTTATGTATAGCATAATTGTCATTTCCTTCCGTTTTTTCTTCGCTATTTTCTTCAGAATCCTGGAAAATAATTATTTTGTAAATAAATGTAAAGATTTTTTTGAAAAACTACAAACTAAATTATACTAAATTTGTAATATTTCTATCAGTTTCACGCTGAATTCTGAAGGCATTGCGTATTGAGTGGCAAAAGTGAACGAAAATTAAAATAATATATTTTTTTTAATATTTCATTTAATATTTTAATTTCTGCGACGCTAGTCTGATATAACCTTATGCACAATGCCTCCAGAAATCAGCAGAATGTGGGGAACGGAGTGTCTTAACATTAGGTTCCCTCTGCCTACCCTGCTGTGTGCGGGAGACAGCGTGAAGCTGATTGATTTATTTTATCTTTAAAATGCTAACTTACTTCTTTTTTCTTTGAAAATAAATAACCATGTTTTTTCTTTTCTTCTGATTCGGAATCTTCTGTTGTGTCCTATACAATAATGAATTTATATGTAAATGTTAAATTAGACGAGTCTTGGTCGCCTTAAAGTTGGAAGTAGAAGGCTGCCCAAATTTGTTTTTTGGAATTTTATAGATTCATCACGCACATAAGCAGAGGGAACCTGGGAACATAGTGTTAAAACACTTTTTCCCGACTGCTAACGAAGTGTTATGTTTCTCGCGCGTATCTTGTATGTATGCTTTTGCAATCGGGTTTTTGTTTTTATAAATATTTTTTTATTTCCCATTAAGACGCTTTCGTCCAATCAAGTATTTTAATCTTTTCATGATATCTTCCAAAATGAACAATGGGCCATAGCTGATAGCTGATATTGAGGCTGTCTGATCTAAAGAGCCTCAATTTTGGGCAACCATAAATCGTCGACTGCACCGTATATAATATTCTGTAGGTATTAGATAGGAAATCTTTGTTATACTACTTGCCTTATTTTTTTTACCAAGAAAATTAGCACTTTCCTCAGATCCAGAATCTTCTTTAGCGTTCTAGAAAATAATAAATTTATAAATAAATATTTAAAGCTATTTAGTAGATATATAACTTATATATGATTTTCAAATTCAAATAATGTTAGCGAACTCGTGTAAAAAAGGGTAGATGTTGGTGAAAAAAAGACAGTGAAATTGTGTCAATTGGGGACCAGGAGCGAGCTATCCTCGCCCCTCACAGCTTGCTGACGCTCAAGACCAGTTCAGGACAACAGCATAAAGTCCATTCGAAGAAAAAAAAAAAAACAATGCTTACAAGCAACTGCCCCCGTGTCGGAAGGTGTTGATAGTGCTTGCACCGCCCGAAGTTCCGTTAAAAGTATGTTTTTTTAGAAAAGATAAGGCAAACGACCCCTACAACACCAGGGGAAATGGACCAACCCCCTACCTCAATCTTCAATCGTCATTGGGCGGCGGTGATCAACTATCATCAAGTGACCCGTAAACTCATTTGACTTGTCTTTTTCCATAAAAAAATAACAAATGTGTTGCCCGCCATTAAGATACAGACGCACTTTTAGAAGGTAACTATATCATATCGATCCTGAAACACTACATAATACATTAATGGCACTCCATGCCACATAGCCAGGAGGTGGAAATGACAACACAGGTTTGTGACGTAGGATGCAGTTAGAAAATTTAGCGGCAGGTCGAACAGTTCCCCCAATAATGTTATATACGATAGAGAATACACGGTCAAGGGACAGCACTACGCAAAGTTAAAGTACGATATAAGCGTAGTACTTACCACATTCTTTGAGGCATAATCTTCAATTTCTTGTGAATAAGAATTGTCTCCAACCGTCTATATAATAATAAAAACAAACAAATATGTAAATGTTATTATAGACAAGTTGAAAAACGTTGAAAACCACTAATGTTTCAGCCAATTCATTAAAACATTTTTTTTTATTTTCTCATATACATACCATATACAAAAAGCGATCAGTTACAATTTTATTAATTTGAAAATATTATCTAGCTTCACACTGTTTCCCTAGTGGGGTAGTTTACCCAGCTAGCCAGAACGAAGCTCCAAGCGCCACGGTCCCAGCATGCCTCTTTCGCCTCGTCTACTGTCATCAACCTCTTCATACATGCCCCCCGATTCTCATGCTTTTAATGTGACCTTCCTCCAGTATCTACGATACTGTGTATTCGAAGGTCAACCGCGGTCTCCCCCTATCTCTCTTATCGCACACATTTCCGTCATATTTTTTTTTGCCATTCTTTCATCACTCATTCGTTCCACGTGCCCAAACCTGCTGAATACGAAATGACATACTAATCTCTATCATCCATCACATCTAATCATCAATCATATCAATTCATACATCATTCATACATACATTTCCATCCCTCCTATTACATTTCACGTAGCTATTTTTAGCTCCGTCGTCCACCCCCGCCGTTCCGGGCATTTGTTGGGTGGCGGCCCCAACACCGCATTCGTCGCCTCTTGACACACCAGTGCGTCCCCGTCCTTATCAGTGCGCTTTCTAGAGATGCACGTGGGGGATGGAACGTTGCAGCCCTCATAAGGGCTGGCATGGGTCCTCCATCGTGGACCTCCTGTTCGATTCCCACTTTAGGAAATGAAGTATTGAAAATATTTAATATTTCATTTCTTACAGTGAGAATAGAACCCACAACACATTCAGTTTAAACTGTTATTGGGAGTGGCTAAGGTGTTATATAAATATGATCATCCTGGCAACACCAGTTTCATGAAAAATATATTACATTGCTATCTCATTCGTGTACATATTTTCAAGGAAATTTTGACGACATGAAGTGAAAAATATCGTTGTGTTATCGTTAAGATTTGTTTTTTTTTTCATTTAACAATGATAGATGGATTCAAGTAAATCTAAAAAAGGTAAAATAAAATGAATATTCAATAGGTAAACCTACCTGGCAATAAACTTTGTAGATACATAGCAACGCTATAATGAAAATTTTGACGCTCATGACTAAAGTAAGTATGATTGTAAGAAAATTTTACGACTTTTTTAATGATAAGTTTTTATTGTTTCATTAACTTTGTGATTTTGCTGCACTTGTTTTATATAGTCGCAGTTTTTGTTCTCTTACAAAATACTTATTATTATGAACCTATGTATCTAAATATATCTATTACATAATATATAATTTATATTTTATGTACTTTGTGGCACTCCACTTATTTAATTAATTTAATACATTTCGTACCTTTTTACGGGTATACAGATTGAATCTAATTCTAATACTGTTCTTTTTCATTATTTTCACATTATTATAAAAATATCCCATTTAAGGGTAGGCCATCCACTTCAATAGATGGTTCACCACTCCAGAACAAGTAAAGTGTTGGATATGGAACCAACAACCATAACGATATTTAAATACCTACCAACATATATAATATGTATACCTACATTCCGTTTACAGTGCAGTTCTAATACTTACAACAGCGAAACAATGACCCTCGAAGTAGATATAAAGTTTCTCTTAAAGCAAATATAAAGTAATGTAACATTATTTTAAATAAATCAGCTTCGCCTTGTATTCCGCGTACAGCAGGTTCGGCAGAGGAACTCAGTGTTAAGACGCTCCGTTTTCCATTTTCGTATTTCGTATAAAGGGTCTGCTCAACTCAATGCGGGGTTTTTGCCTTCGTGCCAGAGCGAAGAACTGAAAATATTAATAAATGACAATTCATTCCCCCGGTGGGAATCAAACTTTAATTAAAAACGTCCTCAATTATTAACATTATTCTAATTCATAAATAACTAGTGTTACGGTCGGTTTTCTCTTAAAATCATATAAGTATTCTTTTTCTGTTCATTTCTTTACCAAAAATATCATAATACAAACAAAAGCCAAAATATTTTCAATTATTTCTTTTTACAATTTCTTTATTGTACAATATCTATTGTAACACTCTTCATAAATGCTATATTCGTCAATACTCATAGTTAGATATTTTTTTAATCTGTGGATTTATAAATGTAATTATTACTTCTCAACATTTTATTAATTATTTAATAATTTCTATTTACTAATAATAATAGTAAATAAATCAATTTTCCACATTGAAATAAAAATATTTACATGTAATTATTACTAAGATATGTTATTTATAATAAAAAATAATTAAAAAAGAATATGGCAAATGGCAACACTTAATGATCATTCATAAGCAAATTGACAAAAGCGAAGTAGTCAGTCAGCTGAACAATGCATCTTTATTTATTTATTATTTTGTGATTAAAATTTATTGGCATGTAGCTAGTGATCAGCGCTTTAATATTTCAATGTTAATTTTTGAAACACTCACCTATTTTTCTTTTAGTTTTAAAGTTATTAATTAGTGTTTAGTGTTTGTGATATTAAAATGTTTGGAAGGCCGAGATGCAGAGAGTGGACGCCTTTGACCACTCAACAATTACGTCTTCGTAGCTTAATTCAGGTAAAATAATATTAACTCGAATCTAAATTGTTTTATTCACGTGGAAATTTCTTGGTAAGAATTTACCAACAAACGCCTACACTCGTCTGTCATACGTCATTTTTTTTATATATCTCTCGAGTTAAATTATATCTTTATGATTTTTTTTTCATTAATATACCACACGGCGGTTCGCACTCGATAATGTACCAAAAAATAAATATTTTATTTTTTATTACAATTACAGCAACAATATTTTACTTACATAGAATGTGCATTTAATTGCTTATTTTCTTTGTTATTTCATTGCATAAATATTACTAAATATATGAATATTGTGCAATGTCTTAGAGTGCATTTTATAAAAACCCATTATGAGCCAATCTCATATTAAATGTGATGATTGGTTGGTTAATCCTTATTTGATCCTAAAAATAATTTTTAAATTATTGTCATACCACCGTGGTAGACAACACCACCATTTCATTTTGTACAGGTGCAAGGAATTGAGAATAATTCATTCTGATGAGTAGGAGTCAAACTTTTTACAGCCTATTATTTTCTTTAAAACATAAAAAAATTAATGTAGCATGCTTTGAACCTGCGTCTATTCCTTCGACAGCTAAGACATATGTCCTCACCAAGCTATGTTCAAATTCTTGTATATTTGTTACAACTTATTGATGTTAGCATTTTTATAGGGAAATTTTTGCAAAATTTACACTACCCAAAATTCTTATTTTATTACTTAGGATTATTATTTGGAAAGAGACAATGCTACTTATTAAATATTTTTAACAATTTTAAAGTGTTACTCCAGTCATAGGAAAGATAAATACTTTTTTAAAAAACATAAAAAATGAATGTAGCTGGGATTTGAACCTGTGACTCTTGAATATTGTATTTCATAGCTCATTGTTGATGCAAAAATATATTCTTATAACTGACTTTCAACTATTTGTCATTGATATGAAAACAAAATCATGCAAATTTGTATTGAAAAGTAATCAGTAATTAAGTAGAGAGATATATTAAGTAGAAAGGTAGATGACTGTAAACATCATTCAATTGCGATGAATCAAGTTCAGGTGAAAATATTTTTTATTGTAATGTTTATCAATAACATTCTTTTAGTTTGATAGTTATAATAAAATTGCTATAAATTGTTGTTTGTTGTTGCTTTAAATGGTTTCAAGTGAAGCATAAAGTTTTAAATTTGAAATCATTGTGGTGCAGTGGAAATTACATGGTTATGGGTTCCACTTGAATAACAACAATAAAAAATAATAAGCATTGAGAAATAAACATTTATTTTATAAAATTAATTTTTGAATACTGAGTACAGGAATAAAACTGAAGTAAAAAAAATATACAAAAAAAATCTTTTTTTTTCATTAAAACAGTGTTCCAAAAAGTATTATGCCTATATAAATCATTATATTATTATATTAGAAATAATATATTAGTTGGCTATAACGGAGATAGATCTAAATGATTGCAAAAAGTAATTGTTCATTTGAAAACTATTGATTATTTTACATAACATTTTTATCCTTATATATATTATTCTCACTTTTTAATCCTATTAAAGGTTTAATATTTTTTTATATTAATTTATATATACACTTAATAATATTTATAAACTTTGTATTTAGCATTGTTTAAAAATTATTTTTTTTTCAGATTGTAGGCTACAACATAAGACCACCCGAGTGGTGTCATCACCAATGCAGTTATTATTTGACGCTACACCATACAACTATGTCAGCACCATTTTACACTAGCGAAAGAATATTCTCACCACACCCTAAATGGAAAGAGATTGATTCTGGTAAGTATTTTTTTAGCTTCATGCTGTATTCAACACATAGCAGGGTTAAATCATATAATTAAGTAAAGGTATTTTTTTTAAATATTAAAGAGATTGTTGTTTAATATTAGCATATAAAAATATGTGTATATTAGTATTAGGTTCTGCATGTCATCATCATAATTCAAAGAACAGACAGATATTTGTTAATAAACAAGTGACATAATAAAATATAAATGATTAATAAATTATATTTTAATAGATTTAGTTTACATAATTTGAATATTTTTAAAACAGAACTGACCTTTGGAAGTTAGTGTCTTTAAGTTTCTGTGATATTATAATTACATTTTGTGTCTAGACATTTGCTATTCCAAAATACAAAATATCCGATTAATATTATAATACTATTCTGTCAGAAGATAAAATCATTGATTTGTTTACATTATATAAAGCACAGTTGATGAGTCACATTTGCCCTGAATTTACGTTAGTGTACAAATTTCACCCATTAACTTGGAAAGAAAATAATCAAAAGTAAGAAAAATCCTAATATTAAACCTCAGGGCGACCACGACTCGTCGAGCGTACTGTTAAAGAACCGTCATGATGTAGTAGGACTAAACACAATGCCTTTGTGTACGATTTCCGCTCAGAAGAATGGTTTCATTTCCTCGTCTGGATAGATAAAGCGCGGCGTTGAGTTTCGCCGGCCGACATTTATTTTTCAAAAAATTCTGCCTCAACACTGGGTTGTGCAGTGACTACGGAGAAAAGTGTAAAGCTGCAATAAAATAATAAATTAATGATTAAAACTTTATCATATAACATAATTTCACCTCCACAATTAAATTAATTATTTTTGTAAAAAAATTTAAAAAGGCCAAGAAAGTATAAATGTCTTTGTATAATATATATATATTGTAGATTATTTTTAAATTATATTATACATTTATTTATTTAATGACCAGTTTTTTGTTAAAGGTCAATCATATTAAATGCTTAAATTTTCCATTAGCTTAAAATAAGTTCAGGATGTTCTTTTATATATTGACTTTTCTATCTTTTTATTATATATACAGATTTGTTTATTTTATTATCCTCGTTACAATAGGGGTGTCAAATAAGAAATATTTTGAAAAATTTAAATTATTTTTTTTATTTAAATAATAAAATATATAAATACTTACGTAAATTACTATAGAATATCAATTAAATAATATTAATTGTTTATTGGTGCTTTATCATTCGAAACACGACATTTGACCTATATTGTGTGAAACGTAAAACTGTTATCACTAACAAATGATTCATTTGATAGACGGATCCCATTCTATTTTACAAAGCGACCTTCATAATCTATGTATGTAGATAAAACCAACTAAAATTTTGTTTATTTAATTTTAAACCTTATGGTTCTTATTATAGAAAATATTTTTAAATGAAACAAATGATCATGAGATGCTGAATTCGCGTCATTTTATGAGTGAAAATCCCTACTGACGTTAAAACAATAGTTTTCAGCTATATATTATTTCATTTATTTCAGAAATAACTCAACGTATGTCGTCAACTAATGTAGTAATACGTATTTGGTGTCACATTATCTTGCCTCCCAGAGAGGATGATGACAAATCACAACCTATCCATGACACTGTCATCCAAACGTGGGGTGTATATTTTAGTGGTCTTAGATACATAGGGGCTAATTTAGCTTTAAATTTTACCTCAGATTGCTTCAAAAGCAATACTCTGGTGTTCCAAATGCACGGTGGCTACTTTTGCTCGTATAAAAGTTTAAAACTAGACATAATTCCACCTGAAAATGAGTTGGAACAAGGATCGTTGTCTTCGGACTCGTCAGGAAAAACGAATGTGTCGAAAGTAACGATCGATTCAGCGAGAACATTGCATACTCATAAATTAATAAAGGAATCTAGGTCGGTATCACCTGCGAAGTTTTCAAGAAGATCCGATGCAGAATATTCTAAAAGTCATAGTCCAATTGAAAGAGGTTTTAAACAGAATTTTCCTACTGTAAAATCTTCCTCTAGTTTAAACTTAAGTCATAGAGGAGAACGTAGAGATGATAGTGTAGAGAGGAAAAAAGTAGACCCCAATCATATATATGAGCATTCGCCAGATAATATAGATGTTAGAGAATTTACAACCAGTGATCTAAACTGTGATATATCAGCGTCCCAAGAGGACCTGTCGAATAAAATAGATTTGAGTGAAACGGCGGAAAGTTACGACTTGAGAAACGAGTCAGATGGTGTGCCAAAGTACAGATATTTGGCGCTTAGCTTCCTAAAATCGGAAATAAGGCCGAGTTATAATGCAACGAAATTGCAAAGTTTACACCTATTACAATACTCCATAAAGAAAAGACAAGAGGCTGTACAAGAAATTAAGGAACGGATATACAAAAAATCCGCATTAACCGAAAATTTTAGTTCCGATTCTGAATTAAAATTAAAGGGGAAAAGCAAATCTCAACGAAATTTGTTTTCGCCAGATGATAATGAATCGTTAAATAAAGATAAATCGTCCTCCCAAACTGATTTGAATGTCAAAAATGGAAAAATCAAGGAAGAAAAAACGCCAATATCTAACGGTCCTCGGTTGACTTTAAAATTAAATGATCTCCTATCTTATAAGGTACTTATTATAAGTTATTAATAATGATCTTGAATTTTGATGTTAAAAATTTATTAAAAGTGGAGCGACGTGTTTATCTGTAATAATGAGAGCTATGGATTCCACCCGTGGTTGAATTAATTACTTTAATTTTTTCCTCTGGTATACAAAGTTAAATTCCGTTACTCTACAGTATATCTAGTTAGAGTAATATGGAGGGTAAGGTCAACACTAGGTTCTTTCTCGTATGCGGGAAAACTTAAAAATGGAGTGTATAGTTAAGAAATACCGTTTTATCTAGACTTCTTAAAATTAGTGTTTACTTTTAAAGGTTATTTTTTGACTATTTTTCAGTCTAAGCCTTCTCCCCACCAAAGGGCAGAGCACGTGCGACTTACGAAACAATTAGAAATATTACATTTTAAACGATTAATACTCTCGGACGAGAGAGATAGTAAATTAGCGAATATAAGAAGACTGAAAGAGAAACACGCAAAGTTGTTTGAAGAAAATCAAGATATAGGTAAAGATGAATGTTTTGATACATTTTATTTTAAAACCCTTTACATGAAAAGTAAATATATACTGTATTATTATTTTTTTTTATTTTATTAGTTTAAGTAGTTTTAAACATTGCAAATATTTATATTTTTTTTCTGAGGCCGTCGTGGCGCAGTGGCATATGCAAGTGACTGTAGAGGCGACGGAGTGTCTTACCACTAGTCCCTCAGCCTACCCTGCCATAGGCGGATTAAATGAATATTTATTTATTTCTCTATATCTTTGGAATATCATGAGGTAAATGAAGAGAGAATCTAATGATAAAACATTGTTTCCTATTGCCGAGACGTTTCGTATTGAGAGAAGGAACTTAACGCCGCACGTTTGTTTGTTAACAAAGCTTCCCTAAGTAGGAATCGATCACAAAACTATCGCTGTTTACAGTTACACGCTGCCACTGCGCCTCTAAAAATATGGTCCTTCGAGCCGACCTTCTAGTTTAACGAATAATAAATTAACTATCTAGAATAGAAACATTTTTTTATGTTCTTTTTAGGTACAGAACTAATGCAAAACTACCACACATTGTCGCGTAGAACGGAGTCTTTGAAGGAAACAAGGGAATCTTGTTACGCTTTAAGAGAGCATGCGGCTCGGTCTCACGCCGCACTAGCGAGTCACAGAAGTGATATGTTGATGCAATTACATAGTATATTTTATATAGAACAGGTATGTTTTATTTATATGTGTAATTATATTTTTTATATGAATATGATTTATTTGTATGTTTGTATCAATTTGTATATAATATTATTTTTTAATGGATTTGCATTATTTCATACATATATTTATTTACTTTTAATAGTAAAAAAGCATACATATTGTATGCTTTTTACTATTAAAAGTTAAATGTGTCTTTATTTTTTTTATTATTTAATCTCACTTCGTCTTTTAATCTCACGCTGTATTCTACGTAGAACACTTCTTTATATACAAAAGTACAATATATGATGTTATTGTGCCGCAGTGGGACAATATCTAGCCGTAAATACGACAGTTGTGTATTTGATCCCTATTTGGGGAAACTATTGTATGCTCCATTTCCCTACTTTGGTAACACGTAGCGCAGCGTTAAGTTCCGTTGATATAAACTGGACTAAGGATTTAAGCCTTACTGAGTTCAAGTGAAAAACTGTTTTAGGTAGCTTTTAACTTTTTTAGTTTCCCATTATTTAATTATCAATTAATCTTCTAAACAGAAAGATACAACAAACTGGACAATAATAGACGTTCCCCTCCCTATATGTGGGGATGAAAACCCCCGGGCATCGAACCCGGTACCGGATTCAGTGGCGGCGGGTTTTGTAGCACAAGTGACGTCACTAGCCGCCGCCATATTGAATCAGCCGCTGCGATATAAAATAACCTTATTGGGTTCCGCCAGTAAGATATTGGATATAACACCAGAATTGCCTGATCCAAAGTGAGTAATTGTTTTTAATTTAACTAATTAAATTGCGTCGCGTTCTATATATATTTTGATATATTTTTTTAACGGTGGAATTTATAGCTCGTCTTTTTCTAAAAAAAAGAAATATAGATATATATTTTAAGTGTAATGTTGTATCCCGCACATAGCGGGGGAGGCAGAGAGATCCTGGGAACCCTGTGTTAAGACGCATTTCCGTTTACCTCGACAAATTATAGAGTGATTGTGTGTCAAGTGGCGGAACTCAACGCCGCGCTTAGCGTAGTTGACAGAGCGAGAAAATGAAAATATTAAATATTTCATTCCCTTTAGTGGGAATTGAACCCACAACCTGGCGCGTTTTCAGTCTCACGGTTGTGACCCTGGGCCGTGACTGGCCTCAACCAACAGATAACAAAAATGTGAAAATACACGTGTTATAAATCCGTAAGGTAATTACTGGCTTAAACAAAACTGACACATTCATACTGTAATTAAATATACAGGTTTTAATACCGTTTTATTTTATTTTAATAAACCTTTATTTGTAAGAGGTGATGATTTAATATTTAGAATTAAAATTTAACTTTGTTGTTTGAAATGGAAAATATAGATTAGTATTGTATGGTCGACGTTATATGGGATTTTTCTTATTTGACGATTATGGGATTTTTCTTACTTTAGTTTTGTTTCGGGTTACAAAATGCGCAAAAATTTTGACAATTCACCTTCATGACGGTCACGACGCGTCAACCATAACGTCAGTTATCTTTATTTCGAACATTACTTGAAAATGGAACTTGACATCGAGTTTTTAAATTTGGAATTTAAAAAATTCAAATTTTGTCAATTACATATTTTTTTATTCTATTTCCATTACAGTATACCGTTATTCGCGAGAGGTGGTGATGTCACGTTGTTTAGATACGCCATGTTCCTACTAAACAAATGTATAGCTCAATTGCTTTGGGGGAAAGGACTTTCGATACACGACATGAGACCGACTTTGGCCAATTTATATAAATTATTAACTACGCCTAGTAATTTGTAAGTTTTTTTGCCTTTATTCTGTTTGTTTTTTCATATCTTTTTTTATAAATTTAGTATTTTTGTTTGTAATGTTTTTTTTTTGAGTCGAAATTAGAATGGGGTAAAATTTGATAATTTAATATAATTTCATAAACTAAAATAAACTATTTGTCTTATTATCAGTTTTGTTTTTGTAGTAAAATATTTTAACTTGTAATAAAATATTTTAATCTGTTTATTTAAATAGAACACTACATTGTATTTCATTGATTGACTGTTATATTATCAAATTGCCTTTACTTAAAAAGTAAATAACCTTTAATATTTTATTTGTTATTTATATTTGTTTGTATATAGTTTAGTATATAGGTAACATCGGTGAATGATTTGTTTCCATTGAACATAATTATTCCTTTTTATTACTATAATAATTAATTCACTAATCTAATATAATTTAGCATACAGTGTACAGATACAAAATAGTAAAAAAAACTTTAAACACTAGTGGCTTCGCCCGCTTGAACTATAAGAATATTTATGTTAAAGTGTTTAGAGATATTTGATAGATTATTTCATTTCCATCTGGACAGGCGATAGGTGCGCACGCACAGCAAACGTGGTTTTCCCCACTCATAATGGTTATATACGTACAATTGAAATTGAAAAAATTGTAATCACAAACAGAACTTAACTTTCGTTTATGTGCATTTTCAGATGTGATACTTCGAAACTATTCGGCACTTACCGCTGGTTGACGGACAGTCAGTGTCCGAGAACTCAGTCATTGAGGAGCTTAGTGACCGAAAGGGGGAAATATAGACAGTTCAATAGATTTAAGGTATGTGCATAAATATGTATCTAGAATTTTATAAATATGAAAATAAAAAAAACGGAACGTCGTATGGAAAGTTGTTGATTAAGATTTTTATGAAGTTGTTTTATTTAATTCGGATTTAATTAATTATTTATTTATTTGAATCTCAAATACAGCTTTCAATGGTGATATATATAATTAACAATATTATTTTTTTTTATGGAGTAACGTCACTATACGTATACGTAGTCCGTATTACATACGGACAGTTAAGTCTTCTGAATAATTAGACTCAACCTACGAATACACTCATTTGTATTTTTATTAAACTATTAGTAACTTATTAAAAACGTCCAATAATTCATGAAAACCGGGACTGTGCCTGTCCGGATCGGGGCATTTGAATTTTGGGCTAAAAATCAGGACGTCCTGACAAAATCGAGACAGTTTGGCAACGCTGATGTGAGATCACATGAGTGGAAGTGCGACCTCATATGTGGACGAGATCCTCTCACGCCCGTTGGGTAACCCAGACTAAAGTCTGACCCTGCGCCGCAATGATGATTCATTAATTGGATTATTGTATTTTCTTGTGCGCTTGCGTTACGACTGGCCTTTTTTGTTTTTTTGTTAATTAAAAAATTAAATATAAATATGTATATTTCTAGGAATCCCTAGATCCGCATTGTTCCCAAAAAACGACGGACATCCACCGACACAAGCATTCTAGGAGTGTGGGTAGTTATCATGAAGATCAAGTGAGTATTATTATACGTAAAAGTACAATAGTGTTTTCATTTTTTATAAAAAACAACCAGTTAAGTTCAGTTTTAAGTGTGTGACTGTAAAAATGAGACCTTCAACCTAAGGTTCTGAGTTTGATTCCCACTCGAGGAAATTATATATTTAATATTTTCATTTTTTCGCTCTAGTGTCGAGGCAAAGCGCGGCGTTGAATTTTGCCACTCAAAACACAATGCCTCCAAAATTCGGCGGAAAGTGGGGAGCGGAGTGTTTATAACAGTAACCTACCCCGCTACATGCGGGATACAGCGTGAAGCCCATAGTTCAGCTTAGTTTCTTTGCTACTAAGGAATCACTTACTCATCCATACATGTCATAAACATGTAACTATCTGCTGCCTGTACCTGGAATGGTATATTATGAGAAAATCTGTTGTTGGATTTATCAATATAGTAAAATCTAAAACAATTATTTTTCTAATTTTATCAGTTTCTCAGTGCGTTTCTGTGCTCAACTTTCAGACCCGAGTCGGGTCTGATGCTTTGATAATTTTAGAATTTATTATGACATCTCAAACCTTTCTTTTTTAGGATTCATCACTAAACGATTCCACAATATCGATTATGGGAAGCGAGTCAAACATTTATAATATGAAATTAGCCAATTCAGAACAAAATCAAAATTTAAAACCGCATAATTCAGATTCGGAGATATTAAAGTTATCGGATGGCAGAATTGAAAACGTACGTTTCACTTTAGGTGAAGAAGAAGAAGAGAAGTTAGTGCGAATATCTGTTAATAACGACGATGAAATCACGTGCTCGACGTGTCTCGATCAAAACGTCAAACGCATTTGTTCGGAAATAAACGACTTTTGTTCCAACTCCAGTAAAAGAAGCTATGAATCGAATAGTATCGATATAGCGAAATATATGGAGAGGAAAGCGAGTGTCGAAATCGAAAATATCGATGTCTCGTGTGACTCGTGTGATAAGAATCGTGGAGGGCATTGTGATATCGAATGCGCTAATAGTGTGAGAGATGTGATAGTGATACCGAGTGCGGAGGCCATATTGGATACGGGACAGGATTTGAAAATAGAACACGACAGCTAGTGATGTTGAAATTCGATATTGAAATACATGGAATGATCACCCGTTTTGTTTGGACCGAATTTGAAAATAGAATGCAAGATTTTAATTTCGAGTACTTTCTTTAAAATAGAATAATAGTTTCACTCTGTTATGGTTGTTCTGTCTTATTTTTCAACTGCAGTTACTAGTTTTCAAGATCGTCGTTTATAAATAAAAATATAAGCTAAATAAAACTATTTTAAATGGATATACATATGTCGAGTATAATTTGCTTATTAGACTGTTGGTGATTACAGACTTTTATGTTTTAAACATTGAATTAAAAAAATGGTATTTTAATAGTCAAAATGTACGTGTAATATATTTCAAATTCGAACTTAGAGCTGCATTTAATTTTCAGATTTGGAACTAAAACTCGCTATTTAAATTATTTGTTTTTCAACAAAAAATATGGCTATATTTTCCGTTATTATTATAAATTAAGTAATTTATGAAAAATAAAATATTGAGAAAATTTATTTTCCTAAATTTAAATATAATTTACTTAAATAAATATTTATTTAGCCTGTAAATAGAGAAATACATTTAAAACACTTATATTTTAAACCTAACACCTGACACTTTTATATATATAAATATTTTAAAAATACTCATACGATAAAAGAAGTTGCTGAATTATATTCATATTTCCTATTAATAAAGTAAAATGCATAACCTCAATAGATATTTACCCTGTAAATTTAATTGTTTAAACTTTTGGCTGTGTTTGTGTATTAATTTATTTATGAAAGATATCCAAATTTGATTGAATATCAATTTTTATCAATTAAAATAAAAATAATTGAAAATTATTACACTTATTTCTTTATATTTTTATCTTTCTTTCTTCTTTACTTTCTATTGAAAATCGATTTTTGTTATAGCAAAATAATGTATTTTGAAGTACTTTCGAGCGACATTTTAATTAAATAACGAATAGCGAAATATTTTATTTTATTAATTAAAGCTTTATTTTCATGTAATATATTTTATCGATTCCATTAAAACATTTAAGTATATATAGAAAATGATTGCTTACAATGAATATCAAATCACGTACCATTTAATATTTACTATCATGGAGTTACGTTTAATTATCAAATTTGGAATAAAAATTGGGGCTGGAAATTTAATTATTTTCAGATCTTAAAGTACTTTCTCGTTGCTTACACTGATTTTTTCTACTTATAAGTAAATACTATAATATGTAAATGACCAAATTAAATATTTTTTTTGCATAATATAACTGCTTTGTTAAGAGTGACATTTTCGCATATCTCAAGTTGTATTCCGCAAATAGAGATGGTAGACACTGTTCCCCAGAACCGCCCAATTGTTAAGACATTGTGTGTTGGAATTTAACGCCGCAGGTTGCCTTGGTTCTAGTCGGTGTGTCGAACCCACAGCCGTCTCCATTGTAGACGCTGTGTATTTTACATTAAATATAGAATTCTGTATATTTTCAAAAGCTAGATGAAACTTTGTTTATATGTATATTGTATATAGAATCAAAATATGGTTGTTTTAGTCTTAGAAGTATTTATCATACTAGAAATTAATAAATTTTTTGATACAGTAATTGGCTAGAATAATATATATTGGAACATTGAATAAAATCGATTTTTATGGTACATAATTATTTAAAAACTATAATCGTATCATAGAAATAATGTAAGCGGTGTATTCTGATTAAATAATATCAATATTTCAAACCAAATTCTCAATTCTTATGTCAAACGAACGAGATCAAACAAATATAATATAAAATTAAATATATTTATTTATATATGTATTAATACTGTTTAATTTATATATATATACAAAAGAAAAATAAAAGTAAATATGATTTAACTTTATGTGTTTTATTTAATTAATTTTGTTATTATTATAAGTATGATTTATAATCAATTTGAATACAAATGGAAATATTTCATTTCTTTGAGTGAAACTATGGCGACCACAATCTATGGCGCTACTAGTCGCACCCTAGTACCTCTGCGCTACGATTGGCCTTGACTATGAAATTCTTTCAAATATATTGTATTTTAAGAATAATTTGAAATGAATATTTTCCTGGAAAGAATATGAATATTTTTTATGTTTAACAAAAACTATGTAAAATGAAAAATCTAAAAAATATATATAATAAAATCATAATTCAATTTACCTTTAAAATTACCGACGCAAAAATCTGTTATAAATTTGACCTGTATGTCTTTGGCACCATAACTCCTCAATGTAAATACTGATTTGTGTGCATTAGTCAGTGAGAGTGAAATGTGCGGTGAGTATTGTAAACAGCAATAAAGAGGAAATAAATAAAAGTCATCTAAATTTTGCTTAAATATATTTTGAAACATATCTCGATTAAAAGCGTAAAACAAGTCCTAGCCTCCCCAAACTTACTCTCCATTTAGCCGAAAGAATTTGTAAATTACAAGAAAATATAATCTCGCCAAAATTAGTATATTACAAAAGACTTCATACAAAATCCACCATAAATAAATAAAAATAATGAAGTGTTGCCATTTAACAGCTGCTGCTACTTAATTAATTTACATATGAAAAAAATATAGAAGAATATAAATATAGCATGTTAAAAATATTTCAAATTCACAAACCAAAGTCATATTATAAACATCAATTAAAACAATAAAAAAATTAATTCATTATATTTTTACAAATCATTTCATGCAAATATTAATATACAATATTGATCATAACCGAAATTAACATTACAATAATAATAAAATAATAGTATTGCACAATTATATCAAATCAAACACTGGCAACACTTATTTTTTTAAATAAGGCTCAAATGAAATAGTACCCAGAGCCATTTCCAATTAATTAAATAAAAATAACTCTACACTAACAAATAATCGAGAAATCGTTTACGTGTTTTAAATATAGTTTTTATTGTTATACAAATGTGCATATGAAATTATAAAGACGTTTCAGATTCAGTTATATTATTATTATTATTATTAATAGTCCATTATAATTGCTATAATTTTGAGCCTATAACAGTTACTTTACAGACTAATTATCTTATTATATTTTTTTTCTGTTAGATATCAAATTACGTTTCGTCTTCATTTTTAATAACAAAAACCATTTACAATAAAAAAAGATTTAAATATAAGGTAGTGTATTAAGATAATTAGCCCAAAAAGTATTAACCTTAACCAAGTTATCACTTTTATATAAACATGTTTTCCCGTCTCTTTCTCTTTTCATACCAATCATGCCGTCTCGCTCGCACGTACCAAAAAAGAAAGAGCCAGAACATCTATTAGTGAATAAGCTTAATATTTTATATATTAAGAACGTATTTTGACTAGTAACTTGGTGGATATGTAATACAATCTAGAGGCTCGTGGGTAACTACACTATTTCTAATCTATACAATTATATGAATAAACCTTTGTGCGATTATTTTAAATGGGAAGAGAATTAAGGCCTTATTTTATTACTAAAGCTTTTAATTATATTGAAAGTCTACTATATTTTAATGCTTACAGTAAATATGGCGGCTTATTCATACAATTGTATGAAAATCTATTGTTAAATACAGACGTTACATTACATAAATCACTGCAAGAGTAGACTAGCCGCACATTAAAACTAGGAGTTCAGTCAATTCACCATCCAATCATAAAAATGAACAATCGATTTTTTATTTATTTTTTTCACATTTTCAATTAGTAACAATTATTAGAAAAATATCAAGAAGATCGAATATAAAAAAGTTTCTGATTTAAGCTCATCGGTAAAATATTCATGGAGGTAATATATAAAGTAGGCAAAATGACAGTTAAATGTCATCGCACACGTCAAAAGTTACATTGACGCTGTCAAAAAGAATAGCTTAGCATTTTTAATCTGTATTTCGAATTAAAAAGTTGCCGCGTTCAATATATTAAATCCACGATAATCACTTAAACGATTGAATCGAATACGTTTGGAAATATTTACATTCGTAAGTTAAGTTATTGCGATATCATAAGTAGTGTCTAGTCGATACACACATATGAAAAAATATATTCATTTAAAGACAGCGTACTAAGAAAATATAGTGAATTATATTATAATATTATGTATATACATAGAATAGTTAGTGAATCGAATACTGACAGCGGAAACACTGGAAATTCGTAATGCAAATAAATATATATATATGGGTGTTCTATGTTAATATCTAAAGCCATTTATTTGGTGTTCTCATGATTAATAAGTTTAAATCGTAATTAAACCTAAAAAATCGATATAAAATATCTTAGCACTAAAAATGCACGCCATGGCCACGTTTAATTATACTCAAGCTCACTATAAAAGGCAAAACATATTAACATAGAAAGTCCAAAATGAAAGCTAAAATTAAACCTATAATACTATCAATAAACGAAAAGTATGCCAAATAAACGGCCGTTTAACATTTTGAGAATTAAAAACGCGTATTTACAATTTATTTTATATAAATCACGAACGCTAATAAATTTTATCCCTCAGACCTATAATCTATAAAAAAAAATATAATTTAAAATTTACTATTAAAATACGTAAATTATAACTTTTTTAGAAAACGTATAAAAAATTTTACGCTGCGCTTTTTGGAAACCGTCCAAGCGCACCGACTACTAAGCCGTACTGTCGTATGTCGAAATTCTTAAACGCTTGTTACAACTGTATGTTGTTAGCATCTCTGTAGTATTTTTTTTTTAAATTACCGTTACCCAAATATTTGCTAGAGAGAATGCTATTTACTAATTATACAATCAGACAACTTACGGTTTAGTGGTCAGAGCGCTTGAGAGGTTTCCGAAAAGCTCGAGTTCAAATTTTTTTTTTAATTTTTCATCAATTTAGTTCAAATTTTATGCGTTATCTAAAAAGGTATTTTTCATTCCCAAGTGTGGAATAACATTTTAAATATGTTAAAAATACGTAAATTATTGTTCGACGATTCAATATAAAAGATTTTTTAATGAAATGAAAGCGTGCATTTATACTCGTACTTACAATAAAAATCAGCTAATTCGAACAACTGACTAAGAATTTTTCGATTAGTGCCACTAAATAACTGTGTAATGCGGGTTTTTAATGACTTTAGGTAAAAATCTTATTTCCGTTAATTTTAAAGATATTTTTCTTTCATTTAAAAAACTAATAATAGTCGTTTCTGGTATCAATAATAAGAGGCCGAGCAAAATATGTCAAATTATATATTATACAAAATAAATGAAACAATTATAAGAAAATATTCTTACAATTTTACTAAGATAAATTAATTAGTTACAGTTAAAACTGAATTGGAATACATAAATTTGTACCGTTTTAATCACACTTAACACTAATCAGCGTTTTCGGGTGCCATTATTAAACATACAAAGGTATTGACAGTTAACAAACGCTCGATTTAAAAAACTGCCAATATCTTATATAAAAAAAAACAACTCCATTGTTCAACATTATCCAATTAAATGTGAAACACGCCTAATCAAATTGAATCGAATAATGCCGACCCATTAATTCAATTACAATTTCCAATTAAATTGAAACCCTATAGAATTTTAAAAACCCGCGTTACTAATTTAACAGCTAACATTTATGTTGTACTTTCGACCCGAATTCGTGTAAAATATCGCAAGCCATTTCTAGGTCGTTCCTCGTGATGCCTAACGCTCGTACCACGATGTCTTTTGGATAGCCCTCGCTAACTAAACGGGCGATGTAATCTAAATTTATGTTTTCATATGAGACATTGTCACCGTACTTTCTACCGTGTTTGTCGTGGGTTAACGGGTTTATTTTTTTAGCTGAAAAGAAATAATGTAAATTAATATTTATTTTTATATACAAATATTTCATTATTTTATTTATTTATTTTTATTTCATATTCTTATTTATTTTTGGATAATTGCTATTCTGTATCAGAGACAACCTAAAATTCAAACTAAAGACTAACTAGATCGGGGTAAAAATATTTTTAATTATAATCACTAAACATTAAATCCACAAACATAGTGTGTTTGGAAATAATGTTTTATAATAAATTATGTTATTTAATTCCATTCATTCAAACATTATTATATACAATACGCAATATATCTTAGCTTCACAATATCTTAATTTTTTATTTTATGAAATTTCATTATTTATTACTATAATGTTAATATACAGAGTGTAACTAATTCAATGGTAAGGGCTCTCAGTATGTATCTATTTCACCCTCATATGTTAGGCGATTTTCACTGGTTCATTTGGGAATTACTATAAAAAATGGAAAATACAACCCGGCCGTTGGTTCTATGCTCAAGATTTTTCCCCTAAATATGCTGATCGTTGAACAATTAAGATGGTAAAATTAGTAAGTATTGAGGCCCCTTACCCATAGACCACCGTTGATTTCATAATCAGTTACATCTGCATATAAAAACAAAAAGTGTAAAAAGAAAATTATAAACAATAAAAACCACTCACGCGCAACTGCCAATTCATTCTCAACGGCCACATTCTCGTACGGCGGGTCCTTGACCTCTTCCGACGGAAACTTGGGCATCGTCGTAGACTTCGTCGGTTGGTCTAAACTTCCACTACTGCTTATCGGCAGCGATCTTTGTCGTGGAGGGGCTTTCGTCTCTTTGTCGAAACTAGTTCTGTCTCTTTCTAGCGGTTTGTCGGGTCTTTCGGGGGGACTTCGAAAATCGTGTCTGTCTTGCATATATCTGTCTAGGTTTCTTTCGTTATATCTGTCCGTATGTCGGTCTGGATTTATGTTTTCGTTAGATCTGTCTGTATGTCGGTCCATATTTCTGTTTTCGTTAGTTCTTTCTGTATGTCGATCTAGATTTCTATTTTCATTAGATCTATCTGTGTGTCTGTCTATATTTCTATTTTCATTAGATCTGTCTGTGTGTCTGTCTATATTTCTATTTTCATTAGATCTATCTGTGTGTCTGTCTATATTTCTATTTTCATTAGATCTGTCTGGGTGTCTGTCTATATTTCTGTTGTCATTGGGTCTATCTGTTCGATCTCTAGAATCTTTGTCTGGGAGAAGTCGTTCGTTTACGTTTGGTTTGGGGTCTGGTCTGTCGGGAGGTGGGGGAAGGGGTCGACTGTTGGACTGTGGGGTACACGCTCGTCGGGGTTTTTCGAAAGCCCGTGGATCGGGTGGTACCTGAAATAAAAATAATAAATATATATATTTATGTCATTAAAAAAACATAAAAATCTAATTAAACTACAATTACCTCATGATTTCTAGTATCAATAAGTCCAGTAATAGTTTCCGTAGATCCTGTTATGACGGATGTGAGACGATGTCTCGAGTCCGGTTCAGGCTCTAATGAAGATCTTCGACGGGGCTCTAAAATTAGAAGAAAGGAGGAAATGCATAATAGAAATTATGAAGTTTGTTTTATTTCTTCGATTGTGAATCGAACCCACAATCTCTCATCTCGTTTACAGTCGCACGTTCTTGCCCCTTCACCAAAACCGGTTTCTAGTTATTAACTGTATTATATTATATTTATATTTTTATAAGTTTTTGAAAGTCTAAAATATATTAACATAACAATATTTACTTGTTATAATTACTTGCTTGAGTTTAGGATTCTTCTCTTTTTAACTATTTTCGTCCTGATTGTACATTGTGCAAAATACCGGAAGGCCTTATTGGCTATTAGAGTACGACCAATATCTTTTGCAATATTTGGTAACAGGGACAATAGTGTCCCAAAAGTTACTTAACACTTACCCATAATACTGGCGGAGGCAATATCCTGTACACTAGACGCAGTGGCGATAGTCTCCGCCGGTGACAAACTCTTCCTGGGCGGTAGTGGCGGAGCTCTCAGTTCTCCGTACGCGTTCTCGTTAGGAGCGGGCATTCTCCGGGCGGCGCGCGGGGAGTGTCGCGGGGACGCCCCGGCCGACCTCACCCCGGGGCGGAGCGCGTCGATTGTCGATGTGGCCGCGTTGAATTCTGCCCAATCCTTGGAAAAGTTTTGAGCTTAAATTTTTGTTTGGTTTTTAAAGGGATATATTTACATTTTACATTTTTCTCGGGATACATGATAGGCAGAGGGAACCCATTTCTAAAATTAATTTTTCCGTAGTAAATAATAATTAAATAGAGATTTCATGCCCACATTACGCTTGAATTTTAACAATTTGATTGAAAAGCCCATAAAAAGTTTATTTGTTTAGTTTAGTTTGAAATCATACATCATATAAAAATTATGTTTTAATCCGGTCTCTTTTCTATCGGGCTTTTTTTAAAGCATTGCGTGCTATGTCGTGAAACTAACACTATGTTTTGTTTAACCAATACATTGAAACACTCATGGGTTCGAGTTCACTATTTATTCTGCATAGTAGATAGTAGACAGAGAATCCGAAAAACTCAACCCCACGCTTCTATTTCCACCTTCCCTGTTCTGTCAAGAATTAAACATAATTCACATATAATCACGCGCTTGATTGGAAATCGAACCAATAATATAAATAGGAATATTACTAAGCAGATGTTATCAAGACATAAATAAAAATGTATATATCCTTTAAGCGAAACAGAAAACTTTTTTAAAACGAATTGTATATTTTTACAAAATGGGCATTCCTTTATGAGAAATAATTTTGAATTACGTAAAAAAAATAGTTTATTTGACAAGATAATTAAATTTGTTTAATAAATCTTAATAAATCTTAAAAAACGTTTATATTTTGTTTATTTTTAAATATAGTACTATAATAATGATTTCAAAATCACCATTAAAAAGTTAATACATGCGACATGCATATAAAAAACATAACTTGAAAAAGGAAAAATAATCTTTTAAATGACACATAAAAGCAAAAAAAGGATGCAAACGCAAAAGAAAACACAAAAAGCACATTCATTCAAGCATATATTGTCAACATTTAATTACACTTACAAATAAATAATTCATGATAGGCAAAAAAACGTACAAAATAATAATTAAATACTAAAAATAATAATAACTTTAAATTAATAATCAATGGACACGCATCACTGTATAGAATTATTTTGTTATATATATATATATATATATATATATATATATATATATATATATATATATATATATAGCTGCTTACAATTTAATATGTTTTTTTATAATTACTTTGTGGAAATTTTTTGTGAAAAAAATGAAAAAAAAATCCACAAAATAATCACAAAATCTATATTTTTAAGAAATAAAAAATAATAATGGAAAAGTAACCAACATAATAAAAATAAATTAATAATATACAGTCATAGTTTTTAAATAATAAAACTATTTTAATGAACCACTATAAGTACAATCATTGCGGCAACTGCTAAGCATATTGTCATTATTTAAAAAAAAATACTTTAATGTTAAATGTCAAAATAAAATTTATTCAATCAAAGTCCATTTGTAATATTATATAAAACTAAACTAATAATCACTGTCGTATTTAAACTAATATCTAGAATAATATAACTTTTTAATTATTGAAATGTAACTTACATTTCAATAATTAAGAAGTTATAAAAAAAACAATAAAGATATTATTTATTACAAAATAATAATAATAATGATAACCAGAATTTAAGTTATTTACATTTGATTAAAATATTTTTTCAAAGACCTAATAACATTGTATTAAGAATTTTTTTTATAAGAAATTAATTTTAATCAAATATTAACACCTTTATTATTCGACTACTTTAATAAATGTGATTATGACAATGTAAAATATTTTAATATTCAGTCCGATATTTTAAATATAATGAGCAGATCTTTTCCTTTTCAAAATAAAAACAAAATTAAAAATAAAATACAGCTTATTTAAAAACATAGATACAATCTATTTTAAAAATTTTGATAGATCTACCCTTATTTTAAATGAAAATAACATATATTCAATAGCAATTGTAAATGATATAATAATAAAAAATTCTGGTTATTAATATAACCATTAAATTTAATTGTACATATATAACAAAAAAAAAATATCCTATACATTTTTAAATCAGTTTCACGTTGTATAACTGCACACAGCAGCAGGCAGAGGAAACTCTTGATTTAAGACAAGTTCCCCACTTTCCGCCGAATTCAGTGGAGGTATTGGTATTGCGTATTGATTGGCGAACCTCACGATATACAAAAAATACAGAGCGAAGAAATGAGAATATACATTGAAATAAATATTTAATTTCCCCGAGTGGGGATCGAACCCACAACCACTTGCGTTTACAGTCCCACTTTGTGCCCCTGCGCCACGACTGGCCTCAATATATATATATTTTTCCTAGACGAAAAATACAAAGATCTTTCATATAATAAAATGTACTATTTATTTCTTTCAAATTACCAAATCGTTTATTTTCAATAAGCGATTCCTTCGAACTAAAATAAAATAAAACATAAAATAAATTAAAAAACTCTATTGCTATTGAATGTATGTACATATCACGAATAAGTTAAGAAAAGTCGAGTAGCATTTTAATTTTTTAAACCTCACCCCCGCATGTAGCACAGTGTAGGCAGTGGGAACCTGGTGTTAAGACATTTCGTTTTCCGATTATCGAGACATCGAGTGGCGGAACTTTTCGCCGCGATTTGCCATGTTATCAGAGCGAGGAAATGTAAATGACTTATTCACTTGAGTTGGAATAGAACCCACGACCATCTAATTTGTAATCAGACGTAAGGAACGGAAAGTGGAGAGCGGAGTGTCTTCACACTATGTTCTCTCTCCCTACGCTTCTATATGCGGGATATTGTATGAAAATATTATAATTGAAAACATACATGTATGTATGAATATGTGATTTAGAAAATAAAAAAAAAAAAAATATTTTTTACATTAAATGAAACTATTTAGCCGGATTAATCTCATATATTGAGTATGTGATTCTAGATATTTTTTGCAGAGAATTTAGGAAGAAATCGTTGGCGGTAGTTTGATATAATGATTATGTGAACTGACAGACGAATGTCACCTCAGTCTACCCCCACTGCTTGGACTACTGCAAAGTGTTCGAAACGTCGGGTTTCCAAAATCATCGATTAATCCGATTAAATAAACAGTTTCATTTAAAATGTGTACTAATCGAAAAAACTCAAACATCTTACAATATGTTCTTTATTTAATAATTTTGCAGCCAAAATTTGAAGCGACCATAAAATGTAGTATTTTAATGTACAAAAAAAAATTTAAAATACTTACAAGTTTTACTAAATGAAAATTTATAATCATTTATAATTTTTATAAAAAAAAGAAATATGTATTTCTAACAACTAAAACATTTATTTACACAAAAAAAACTACAAAAATAAAAATAAATCGACTGAACTCCTTTCATCCATGCATGTTTTCAAATATATGTATACTTATATGAACAGTAACAACTCGATCTCGAGACAAACAAACGCGACCAATTTACTTTTTTAAATGAACGTAAATAAATGTATACATTGTACATTAGAAAATGCATTTCTTAATAATATCTTGATAAACATACATTTTCGTTGATATGTATTTGTTATTATTATTATTATTAAAAAAACTTTTCTTCGTACATTCGATTATCGAGATTTTTAATTATCCGGATGCCTAATTAGTCTAGTTAATCGAGTTGCTACTGTATTTAAATGTAATATATATATATATAAATATTTATTTAATGTGTCCGTCGTGTCGTACGTTAAGCATGCGGCGATTTTCTCCGCCTCTGCGAAAACAATCACAATAATAATATGAACATGCTTTTTGTTTAAAAATACAATTTGCATTGCAAATATAAAAAAAATAATGATATATAAACTTAAACTAAAATAAAATGTATTTAATATCGATTTTCTATTCAATACTGTTCACACTTTGTTTATAATAATAACATTACAATGCAAATTGCAATCTAATAGTAAAAAAGTAACCAATGATTTTCGAACAAATATAATAAAGTGACAAAAGCCCACAGACAAACATACACATGCTCGAAAATATGAAAACATGCCGGGGAAATATATGTATAATAAAAAAAAACTGTTAATTGTTTAATTCTGACATACTAAAAAATTTAGTATTTAATAGTTTATAAAGGAATATTAAATTAAAAACAAATTTATAACAAAAAAATATTATGGTGGAACTCAACGCCGCGCTTTGCCTTGACACCAGAACGAGGGTATGAAACTGTATATTTAAATTCCTCGAGTGGGGATCGAACCCACCGTTTACAGTCATACTTCGTACCACTGAGCCACGACTGGCGTCGAGTATAAACTCATTTTCATAATTCGAAACCATTGCTTTTCTAAAAATGTTGTCAGTAATATTTTATTATCATATAGATATAGGTTTCAGGGAGGTACTCCAAAAATATGTAAAAAAATAACTCGATTGTATATTAAAAACTCTATTTAAAATATAATATTTACCTCGGGATCGTCGATGTCGTCGGTTAGTCCGTTGAAAGTGGTGTTCCTCGACGACCAACCGTTGGAGTTACTAGATATCGTTATTTCAGAACCTACAATTGTAGAAAAAGTGTTATAGAAGTGGTAATGATAAAATTTATGCAGGTGGTGGCGCAGCGGCACAAGCGTGAGATCGTAAACACCCAGATTGTAGGTTCGATTCCCACTCTAGAAACTAAATATTCAAAATGTTCATTTTTCCGCTTTGGTAACGAGGCAAAAGTGCGGCGTTGAGTTTCGCCACTCATCACGACGGAATAAGACGGAAAGGGGGGATCGGAAGTATCTTAATGAGAACGTAGTGTCGTGTCAAAACTAACTTCTCAGACTTTCTCTGTCTACCGTGCTACGTGCGGGATACAGCGTGAAAATAAAAAAGGAAAGGAGATGTTACATCATACATAAATGAACATAGAACTCACTCGACCCGTTACACCCCGACGAGCCCGACGAACCGGACGAATTAGACGAAACCGGCTTCACCGCAGTCTTTGTGTTTGCTACTCTGTAATTATAAACAATAAAAATTATGACACATTATATAAAGCGCGGCGTTGAGTTCTGCCACGAAGCACGCAATGCCTCCAAAATTCGGCAGAAAGTGGGGAACGGAGTGTCTTAACATTAAGTTTCCTCTGCCTACCCTGCGTGAAGCTGATATCTATTACGCATTTATTTAATTTGAGACACGATCTATGAGAGTCCATTTTCTATTCTTTGGAGAGAAATATTTGGATGTTGTCATATATGATATACAATAAACTATTCATCATCCCATATCATAGATATGATAAATATAATAAAAGATATAAACACCAAGCGCAAGGATGTAAACGCGACAAGTTGTGAGTTCGATTTTCACTCGAGGAAATGTAATATTAAATATTTTTATTTTTTTGTTCAGTTCCACCACCCAACAATCAATGCCTCCAGAACTTAGCGGAAAACGGAAAGCGGAGTGTTCTACATTACACTAGGCTCCCTCTGTACATGCGGGATACAACGTGAAGCTGAAAAAAATACAGATTATAAAAAAGTACTAACTTAACTTCCGAAGTGGTGTTGGGAGGTCGCGGCGGCACAAACGCATCGACCACCACTTGTTCTGTGCCTTTTATTTCCGCTCTGCAGAATGGACAGCCCTGGCCTTCTGAATCCTGGAAGGTGTTATGATTATGAGTATTTTTGTTATTATTATTTTTGTAACATATTTTTTCTATGTCGAAAAGGGTCATTTATTTAAAAAAAATTTCTTTGATAAATCATAATGTATATAAGTTAATATCGTTATAAAAATGTTACCATATCATATAGAAAAAAATAAAATAAAAAAGTAATTAAAATCATACTTACAATCTGCCACGCAGTTAAACACGGTGTACACAACAAATGCCCGCACGGCTCTATTCTAATATCCTTGTCGTTTTCAGCGCATATTTTGCATAATTGAAACGTACTACCTGAAATATACAAAAACACGTTTTATGTATTTTTTTTAGGTTAATTAGGTAAGTATAGAAGTGTAGGAAATTTCGATTTCGAAAAAACTGGAAAAAGTTATATGTTACGTCATTGGGGCTTTTTTATTTATCAAAATAAATAAAAAATGTTATAAAGTGAAGACAACATTCAACACTAGATTTCTGATTCTTTCGTGTTGAACCGAATTCTGGATTCATTGCTTGTTAAGGTGGCAACGCCGTACTTTGCCTCGTTACCAGAACGACGATATGAAAATTTAAATTTAATTTAATTTAATTGAAATTATTAATATTTTAAAATATTAATAATTTAAATTTTATGAAAATATTAAATATTTCATATTGTCGAGTGGGAATCGAACCCACGTCGAGTCACGTTTATACTCGCACGTTTGTACCCCTGCTTCACAACTGACCTCTGGATCACTAAATCACTATCTAAGCTTAGAGCTAAGAAAGGGTTATCGGTAAGTATATAATTCTAAAAAAATAAAACCTACTTGCTGAAACAAGTAAGCCAATTCTTTATATAAATTAACATTGATCTAAATAATGGTTGCACAGACTTACTAAGACTAGGAGCCACTCGGCCAAATCATGAACTGAATCAGAAGTTTCGAACATTGCTTTTTTTTTGGTTTTTTTTTTTTTTCAGCTTCACGCTGTATCCCGCACACAGCAGGGTAGGCAGAGGGAACCTAGTGTTAAGACACTCCGTTCCCCACTTTCTGCCGAATTCTGGAGGCATTGCGTGTTGAGTGGCAGAACTCAACGCCGCCCTTAACCTCGACACCAGAGCGAAGAAATGGAAATATAAATTTAAGTAAATATTTCATCTCCTCTAGTGGGGATCGAACCCACAACCAGTCGGTTTTACAGTCACACCTCGTGCCGCTGCGCCACGGCTGGCTTTGGTTTTATTCTGGAATGGAATTCAATATTTTTGGAATGTACGAGAATATTATTTTTGCTGTCGGCAGACCACCAGTATTCGACCGGCGGGCCGCGGTCTGTGCGTCCATGATTTACTAAATATTAGAAAAACAGGCAAACTTACCCATTTCGCAGTACAACTCATACTGCTCCTGCGTGACCGTTATATGGTCCTCCGCTGGCGATATTATTGCTGAACTCAAATCGGGATTTATGTCACGACCGTCCGGATATAGATAGCTGTAATTTTAATAGGTAATAAATAATACATAAATATACTGATTAATAATAGATTAAAATCAAATCAACTTCATGCTGTATCCCGCATATTGCAGGGGAGGCAGAGGGAACCTAGAATTAACTACGTTCCCCACTTTCCGCTGAATTCTGGAATTCTTTTTATTTTCTCGAGTGGGCTATCGAACCCACAACTAGTCGCGTTAGTTAGTCACGACTGACCTCTAATACTAAATAGTAGATAACTTTATATAAATACTAGCTATTTAAATACGGTTTTGATTTCGTGGTCAAATAAAAATAACTAAGAGTTGTATATTGATAAATTCTAAGAATGAAAAGGGAAGGATGAACATTTTGTAGGCAATATAGCCTTGACAAATGGATAATTTAACACAATAAGTTTCGATTTCAATCAGTAGTTTCTGAGAAAAGCGCGTTCAAGCAAACTAACTTTACTTTAACTTAAATTTCGAGAATTGACGCGACGCTATTCAGTTCAGTTTGTTAAGGCGATTGTTCTATATAACTATGGAACATATAAAAAAAACATAATTAATTTTAATAAAAACATAACAGAATAACTACTTACAATCCCTCTCTATAACCGTCCAGCAAAGCTTGAACTAAACTCTTGTTCTGCGGTATAGTTTGTAATATTTCACCGTCTACCGTCACATAACCTATTGCCCACTGCCCTAGCCGCGTACACGATAACCTGTAAAGTATCGACACATAACATTAACATTAGTATTATTTTTAGGTTCACGCTGTATCTAGGTAAGCAGAGGGAACCTAGAGTTAAGATACTCCGTTCTCCAATTTCCGCCAATATCTGGAGACACTGCGTGTTGAGGGGTGGAACTCAACGCCGCGCTTTTGTTGTTGCCAGAACGAGTTGCCAAAACGAACATTCCCAAAAATACATTTGGTTTTAGGTTCACGCCGTATCTTGCATTTAGCAGGGTAGTAGGCAGAGGGAACCTAGTTGTTAAGACACTGCTTTCCTTACTTACCATCCAATTCTCGAGATATTGCGTGTTGAGTGGAGGAACCCAACGTCGCGCTTGCCTTTGCGCTACTACGGCCCCATATCGGTAAAATTAAATTTTAATATAAAAATCTATTTATATCAATTGAATTCTAGTCGTAAAGAATTTGAACCCGCACCATCTATTACACAAAGCACAGCCACAAATCAACGTCATACTTCACAAACACTCATAGCTCATAGAAATAGGTACAAATTCTTTCAATTTCAAGTAAAAGCTCCCAGCATTAACTTAAAGCTAGCACATGAGATGCAATCCGAGTACTTTACGAATTTGCATATAAAGATAAGTTCTCTATAAAGTAGTATAAGATATTATTCTATTATAAAATACTTATATAAGAATAAAATAAATCAAATAAATCAGCTTCACGCCGTATCCCGCACACAGTAGGGTAGGCAGAGGGAACCTAGTGTTAAGACACTCCGTTCCCCACTTTCTGCCGAATTCTGGAGGCATTGCGTGTTGAGTGGCAGAACTCGACGCCGCGCTTAACTTCGACACCAGAGCGAAGAAAATGAAAATATAAATTTAAGTAAATATTTCATCTCCTCGAGTGGGGATCGAATCCACAACCAGTCGGTTTTACAGTCACTGTAGGCTGGCCTCAAATATACGTATTTAGTTTTTTTAGTTAAGTAACAAAATTTTGTTACGTAATTTTAGTTGACTCCTATTAAAAATATCGATGTCGTCCTCAACAAAGGCTTCCTTATTCCTGGTCTTCTGTCCTAAATGAACTCTTGGAGCATCGATATATTAAAACATATTAAAAAAAGAAATAATTTCGGTGCAAATTAAACGAATTATCATGAATAAACACTCTCTGACTCTGACCACTGACTTATATCAATTTATATTTATATATAGATTATTTAAATAAAAAAAATCTAATCCAAAGAAGAATCGGTATCTTTATAATATTAGTCTATGGATTATCAACACATTTTAATATTTATTCATCATTTTACCTAAAAAAATGGAATCAAACTCACTAGAACAACTTACCTAAAAACATAACTGCCAGCCTTGTGTATATATTTTTGTAGGCGCGCCTTCACCTCGTCGTATGTGAGGAACGCTACGTAACCAGGATGCGTCACGGCAAGTAACTGCCAGTTACGCAGTAGAGTGCTCCAGGGTTGAAATAATCTGAAATTAATGTTTATTCATAAAAATTAAAAATTAAATTAAATTAGCTTCACGCTATATCCCGCACACAGCAGGGTAGGCAGAGGGAACCTAGTGTTAAGACACTCCGTTCCCCACTTTCTGCCGAATTCTGGAGGCATTGCGTGTTGAGTGGCAGAACTCAACGCCGCCCTTAACCTCGACACCAGAGCGAAGAAATGGAAATATAAATTTAAGTAAATATTTCATCTCCTCGAGTGGGGATCGAACCCACAACCAGTCGGTATTACAGTCACACTTTGTGCCACTGCGCCACGACTGGCCTCATATATAGTTATATGTTTATTCATATATAGTTATATTTAAATTTTTAAAGTCTCACACTGTTCGCATATTGCAGGATAGGCAGAGAAATGGCAGAGCACAACGTCGTGCTTTGTTCTAATCAGAGCGAGGAAATGCATATATTGAATAAATGATTTCCGCGTGCGGAAATCGAACCTACAAACATCGCACTTACACTCACTACGCCACGACGAACTGTCTGGTATTTTCATTTTCTTTATATACTTTTCATGTTATTGTAACGTAGGTATAGAAAATTTTGTGTAAGACGATCCGTTATCCACTCCGCATCCATTGCGGGCTGAATGGCGGAATCTCTATCGTTAATTATCTTATCAAACGGAATGTTCCTTAAAATTATCCGATGTTACATTTTAACAGTATGTATATTGAAACTCAAAATCCCTTAACATTTTCATTATAAAATCTTTAATTGAGTAATACAACTTTAAGAACATTTCTTCAATGCGAACAAAATATAGCTTTGTATAAATATTATTTAATTGGGATTTAAAATTATATTTATTATATTAATTAAACGCCAACAAAATAACGAGATCCCCACGAGATAACAAAATGAAAAAAAAAAAAATAAACAAAATCAATAAACAGAGATTTTGTTTGAAAAAAATATTACTCTACACAATCTGCCCCGTGGGTAACCTGCTGTGGAAATTAAAAGAGCTCGCAGCTAAAGTTCTCAACTTTTCTATTGAAATATACGTTGGATGTAGGTACGTTCTTTTTTTATTGAACGACTATCCAGCGAGGTTAATTTAACTTTTGGATACGAAAGTTTCCTTTTTTTTAACACAGTATGCTTGTAAAAATCTTTAATTTCTTATAAAATAGAAAATGTATAATTAGCTTTAACATATAGTATGTACTGGAAACTGTAGTTAAAATGCATATAAAAATAGTCACTGTAAAACTGATTTTATTCTGATATGTATGAAGATAGTAGGATCGATATTATTTAACTATTATATTATAATTATTTAAATGCTCTAAGGAGTGAACATAAGTTAAGCAAAAAATGGAGGAAATATGTCTATTTAGACAACCACCTCTCCATCCATTTATTTTTAAATTATTTTATGTAAACTTTTAAGTTATCAATCTTGGTTCCGAGTTCTCTTTGTTAAACAAAGTAAACATAAAATTTTCAGAAGGAGGAACATCTAATACGGTTGCTATGTTCTATATAAGATTTTTATACAACACACATCCAAAGCTATGTCCAATGTTGAAATACAACATGTACAGTCCTTGTGGAGTGTATGGGAGGACTAAGAAGAATCCCCGAAATTTCTACAATATCGTCTTTAGGTTCCTGCGTGAACCGTTCCATTCCTCAAGGCGATTGAAAATCGCTTTGAGGAATGGAATGGTTCACGCTACAACACAACTTAAGTTATCAATACATCAAATAACCGACCACCAACCTCAAAGTCATTTAACTATGCGTATTAAAAAAAACCTTAGACACACTTTTCCCAAAATATATTTCAAAAAAAAAAAAACAAAATTCCAAACACCCATAACTTATAGACCAGACCACTGAGAATTAAATCCATATTTCTATACAATAGAGGATATTCTTTATAATTTTTCACGCATTCCTTTGTAACGGTCCCAGTTTAAATGGCTGCGCAGTTTTGATAATGTCTGAATAGAATTCACCCGACGGACTACGGATTATTCTTCGGGGCTGTATACAATACGCCAGACGGAAAATGCTTGGTGTAGGTAGTAGGTACGTATACAAAAAATGTATAAATAAGGTCGTGATTGCACTATAGGTGCGTTTTAAAAAAAATAATTTCTCTTGTTTGTGGAGGTAGAAGGTAGTGAATCCGTCAATAAGTCACTCTGTTTAGGACTCTCTGCTTATTTAGAGACAATTGAAGTATCGTTCATAGATAGATAGTCGTGGTGCAAGGGCACAAGCGTGCATAGGTAAGCGCGACAGGTCGTGAGTTTGATCCCCATTCGGGGGAAAGAAATATTTAAATGTTTGTGGCGCAGGTGCACAAGGTCCCACTCGAGGGAAAAAATATATTTAATATAAAGCAACGCGCGGCGTTGAGTTACGTAACTCAACACGCAATGCTTTAAGAATAGGACTGAAAGTGCGAAAAGGAATTGTCTTAATGGTAGCGGAGACTTGTATTAACTCAAACAAGTTCTACATACGTTATTTATATTAAAAAAAAATCTAAGCCATACATACATATTTTAACTAAAATATCAAATATGTTTTAACTTTTACATTAAAAGATAACCCGTCGTAAATTTAGAATATTTTAAACACAAGGTCCGTACGTAGCCTAAGGAATGGCAAATTATTAAAAGCTCTCATTTAGTCCTTTTGCATCGTGCATTTCACTAATGTACGTACGTCCCGTTTTGGTTATACATTTTATTTCTCCTTGCATTATACAAAATTGAGGAAATGCAAAAGTTTAGTTAAATAACGTGTTAAAAATATCTTTTTTTTCGCTTCACGCTGTATGTCCGCGCAGAGTATAGAACAATAGGTTCCCTATCGTTGAGACACTCCGTTCTCCATTTTCCTCCGGAATCTGGAGGAATTGCATGTAGAGTGGCAGAACTTGACACCGCATTTTGCCTCGATCGCACAGCGAATATCCGCATATGCGAGCTTGTGAGTTCGTTTCCTCTCGAGGATATAAAAATATGTCATTTTCTCGAGAGGAAATCGAACTCAAAATCTATCGCTTTTGAATTTACGATTTGTGCCCCTGCGCCACAAGTAGTCTCTAAAATAAATAAATAAATGCGAAAAACAAATTTTGCACACAACACTTATTATAATTTTTCGCTATAAGAGCTACAAAAGTGATTGTATGTTTTTCCGCACAATAATAAATATGCATAGTAGAACATACTACGGAAAGACTATATATATACACGCTTGTATTACATATTCGGCAATATTTATTAATGTTGCACCAAATGAGTGTGATGTATGAAAAATCATACAAAATACCAGTGACATATATTTTTTTAGCTTCACATCTAGCAAAAGTAGATAGACATAAGTTATACTTTGCTTTGTCTGTCCTTGGAGAGAGACCCTCCGACCGCCTAAAGAAGCGCTAGCTGCAAGTCGTGATGCAGGAAATGAGAACTAATGGATTAACCTAATAAAGGGCGCTAAAGATCATGCACAAGTGGAGTAGGTTAATCAGGAAGGGAGACCATGGCAACATACGCCAGGATTAAGATCTTCTCATTGTCAACTTATCGCCCAATTTTTGAGACATTGTTTGTTACCATCGCAGAGATGAAAATTATTCATTTGAAGACAGAATTTCGAAGTTAGAGGTGGCGACACTCAAGTACGAATTTGGTATTGCCGCGGGGAAATACCTACATTTTCCTGATTAGGATTCAATTTCTTTTCTATCGCGTGCAGTAAAATGTGCTGCTAAAATGACATAATAATAAAGTATCGTATGCAATTATATAAATGCAGTTACTGACAGGATATATGACGAACAATTAGGATGTGTACACGCGAAGATGGAAATACCATGCGCGGGAATGTTGGTATTTGAAATATTAACGTCATGGACACCGAACACATTCCTAAACAAAAAGCTCAAGTCAAGACAATGTCTCGAATAGTCAAAATGTTTTGATATCTCATGAAGGGCCAAGTTACAAACTACAAGCCCTAATCACTCGAACACTTCAAAATGTGTCGTTTAGTGGTTTTGTTACTACAGTCCCCTCGTTCTCACTAACAGTAAAGTTATAACTTTTATCCCCTTTATTTGTAATTTACATACCAAAATAAAATTTTATACTTCAATTTTCCACTCCCGGAAGTACCTTCTGAATAATTGATGTTCAGCAGTCAGTCAGTCATTAATGAAATTGGATATTAGAAATCAATTAATTAAGTGAAAATTAAATTTTATATGTTAAATAAATCTCCAATTAAAGATTAACATCACATTCACCAAATTCTGGTTATCATGTGGGTATTATCCAAACCAAAGTTATAGGAAAGGCTTTTGAATGAAAGGTGTGGTGGTCCATTTTTCACTTTGCCTGATGCCTTGGCAATTGGTGAATTGACGTCACATAAGTGTGGCATTTTTTTTAATATCTATACATATAAACTCACCTCGTAAATACATCAAACTCAAAATTAGATATAAAGTCGTTGCACGTCAAATCTATTGTTGTCTTGAGGGCCATCGTCTCCAAACCAGAGGATATGGGATGCACGTTGTTCAGTTCTTCACGAAAATGCTTCCATGGGACTAGCGTGCTGAAACAAATAAAAATTTACTTATAGTAACTGAAGTGAAAGATTTATATCGAAATATTTTTATAGGCATTATAAAATACCAGCATTTTTGAATAGTCAAATAACACAAAAATGACAGCATTTTCAATATTTCGTAAACTGGCATCTACTGAGAATAAATAAATAAATTTAATATTAGTATTTTTTATTACCATTAACTAAGTTTAAATATATTTAAACAAATATAAAATAAGTAGGGAGTAGTTGTCCTTACTTAAGCTGCAGTCTCAAAGACGTCCCACGCGTATTGCAATGCAATTGTATTTGTATAATATGTATCTTGGAAAGATCATACAATATAGTTTGTTTACATATCCCATGGGAATCTTAACGGAATGTTATATGGATATAATTTTACTAATTCTACCTTTTCGTTCCAGATAGTAAAACGATAACGGTAGCTCATAGTGGCAAGAACTGCTAAGTACAGACACCTCGTCACAAGCAGCAATTGCAAGTAAAATTAGATGTAAATATAACTGTTTCTTAATGTCAGTCAATTTGCTTTAAGACTTATTTCTAACTTCTTCCCAAGCAAATAGTCCGGACTTAATGGGGAGCAACAACGATTATCCTACTACTTACTGTAGAACTGGTCATCAGAATCAGGTATAGATTTATAGTCTGAGAAAAACATTACTTTTACAACACTTATTTATGAAAAGTAAATGAATTGTATGGAATGGCATCATCAATTTTCGATTATATTGACTGTTAGTCAGTGCTTATAATAATTATTACATTTTAACTTCGGCTTCGCCTTCATTGTTGAATAAAAATAAGTAAAACTTAATTAACTTATACTCGAGGTATAGTGGCCTACATTGAAATGATAAACGATATGTTTATTTATATAGCGTACAGCCTTCTAAGATAAATAAAAAATCCAATAAAAAAAATCGCACCTGTAGTTCCTGAGAGTGGCCATCCAAACAAACTCTTTAGTTTTATAATATTAGTACCAACCTATGGACAACATATTTCTATCTTTTATTGAACATACCATAAAACCGTATAAATATTTACAATCACATTACAGTCTATCTACATTTAATTGTCGAGCAAGTCATTAAAACAAGTACTTAGGTACTATATTGTAAAAGTACTGAATGAAAAGTTAATATCACAATCTCAAACAAAGGTCCGTAAATAAAAGAGCTTTCATACTAAAACCGGTGTATTTTGAATTGTTCTTATTGCGCATTTTTTACCCATCCTTAAAAAAAGTGGATATACATTTTAGTGGAATATTTTTTTATTTCAGTAACGGTTTATGACTGCGCGTCTGTTTGATCTGCTGGAGCAGTTTTCGTATATTTGTAGGTATGCTGATAATATGGATGCCACTGGTGGCGCAGGGGCAAAAGCGTGCTACTGTAAACGCGAAAGAATTTGAGTTCGATCCTCAATCAAGGAAAGGATATTTTCATAGAAATTGAGGTGAGGCTATGTCTTAAAGAACATATAGATAAATGCTTAACATATAAAAATCTTATTCAACATTTAAAATTTACCTATAAGATCTAGAAGAATATCTACGAGAGAAAATACGAAAAAAAAACTCGTGAGAATTCTCCAAATTGAAGATTAAACAAAATCCCATGAAGCAACACCTAATAGTAGTGTGTTTGAATCCAATAAAAAACACAATAATATCTCGACGCACCGTAGTCCGTAATGGCGTTTAAATCATTTATTGCATATTCCGGACTCTTGCGGTCACAGATACACCTATTGTACAAATAGATACTATTTCACAGTTTATTTGATATGCATGGTATTTGTTTATAAATTTTAGCTTTTGGCTTTCCAGTTGATATGTTTATATTATATTTTTTTTAACTTCACACTATATCCTACACGTGGGCAGGGTAAGCATAGGGAACATGGGAACCCCTCGTTCTCACATTTACCGAATTCTAAATATTAAATACTTTATATCCGCGAGTGGGAATCGAACCAGCAAACGATCGCGTTTAGTCGCTCGCTTGTATAAACGAAGTAGTCTTTTCAGGTCTTTTCAGGTGCAATATAATTTTTTCATCAACTCAAAATAATGGCTCGCTGACGTAAATCAGGATATATATATATATATATATATATATATATATATATATATATATATATATATATATATATATATATATATATATATCCTGATTTACGTCAGCGAGTATAATCTATTAATTAGTTTACATTTCGAGTTGCCTCGGCCATCAAGAAACGTATCATACACATTATATATATAATATAAAAATATTATATATTTTTTCATCCTTTCAAAGTGAGGAAAAGGAAATATTTATAAGAAGAAATGAAAACATAAACTAACATAAATATTTCAGTTCCCCGAATGGGGATCGAACCCACAACCACTCGCGTTTACAGTCCCGCTTTTGTGTCCCTGCGACACGGTTGGCCTCTTAATAATACTTAGTAGTAACCTAATAATAAGCCTATTCGCTCTCTAGCATAAATATTACACGACGTCAGATTCAAACCCACAAATATCGCCTATCTAAGGCGACCTAACATTACAACTGTGCACGACGGAATATAGAATACCTAGACAAGAATATCTAAAGCCACGTTTCACCTGACGGACGGACAGATTACAGCGAAATGACAGGAGACTGACGCCAGAAGCGTTTTCATTCACACGTGTAGAGCTGGCAGCATACATTTTTAAATACGTACAAAATGCAAAATGAAACAGAAAATTTAAATAAACTTGAGAATATTGGGATTCAGTTAATATTTTGCAGATTTTTGCTTGTAAGAACGAATTGAAGCGAATTTAACATTGAATACACTCCCTCTATATAGATTTGAACCGTGTAAAATTTATAAATATATTAACCACATTTTGTGACACAAGCAAAAACAAATTATCCATGTTATTTTAAATAGCAAACCGTTGTAATAGGTATATTACTTAAGATAAAAGATAAGATAAGAATATAGTACATTAAGACACGCTGGAGATGGCTCCTCTTGCTTTAGGTATAGTGACCCCAAAAATCATAAATCAGAATATTTTAAAAAATCATGACGTACCATATAAAAGTGTCACCATTAAGTGCTTTAAAACATCCACAGAAGCCATATGCGGAATAACATACGGCTTCACCTCTGTTTAACACGTTTTCTGGCATTATAATAATTATATTCAATTAGATATATCATTCCGCTATCCTGGCAACATATTTATTAGTTTTTTTAATTCGAGCTGTTCTCTATTCTTATGTCATAGATGTGTAGGTACATATATCATATACAACTTTAAGTTAAATACTTTTTAGAAAACGTATATAAAGTATTTTTCCTTCCTAAGTGTGGAATAATCCTTCAAAAATGATTTAAAAAAACCTCTTAGATATGTCCATTTGATTATCTGGTCAAAGCCGCAGTGAGACTTCCCCATTCGACTGGATTGAATGTGAAAAGGGACAAAATTTTTTTTTTATCTTAATTATTATATTTTATTCCAGAGAAAGAAGCTAGATTCCAGACTCTCCTTTCTTCACTTTTTCAGAAATCGAGACATTCCATGTTAACTAACGAAGCTCACCACAACGCACTGTCGTCACCACAAAATGAAAAGAATCCACTCCACCAAATCACCCACTCACGTCTCACTTTCAATCAGACGCTGTCCGAAATCAACACGATGACAAATCTATTTATTGTCTTCAAATCAACATGTCATTTGCGGTTTCGCTGAAATTCTTGATTGGTACAGATAGCATCCTTTGCGACCAAACAAGTGGGTGGTTTAGTTGCGCGAAAGGATGTGAGTCACCCACAATTTATCACAATACGCTTGCATTATATTACCTATATGTGTCGATAAACAGACGTGATGGGGATATAATGTTTCCCGTTTCTATCAATTCAAGGGCATAATTACATTATAGTAGTAGTAGTAGGCAGAATCAAATATAGAGTACCATCCACAGTTGCGAACGCCTGGAAGTTAGCGTGTTCTGAACTTTTGTGCCAAATTATTCAGTCGGGAAGTTAATAATATGGAGTAAGAAAATATATATATATATTTTTACTCCAAATAAAATCTACAATTAAGTTCAAGTAGGCCACGACACTTCGACCGTACTGTATCCACCTACTAGGCTACTAGTCGATCTTACGTATTTTAGCATAATTTCATAGGCAGAGATAATCTACTAAAACATTTCATTTTCTACGTTCTTTACTTTTCGTCTAGATTTCGAGTCATATTAAAGAGTTCCGTCGATGCGCAGTAGTACGGCATATGGTAGTAAACACGAAAGTCGTGAGTTCGATTGCCATTCCGGAAACATTTTTTTTTATTAGCTCGCTCTTAGCAAAGCCTCGAAAATTGAGCGCAAAATGGGAAGTGAAGGTTTTAACATATAGTGTTAACCTTTACTTCCCATTTTGCGCTCCCCTCCGTCTAACCTGTTATACACAGAATACATCACGATAGTTAAGTCTCTCTGCTTACATTAATTTTAATTAATACAGAAATCAAACCCGAACACTCCAACCACTAAGGACACTTAATTACAAAACCCATAGTGTACCAACACTTATGATAAAGTAGTAGAATATCGATTGGCTGTAGCGTTGCAATTGACCGGTGCTCGAACGTGAACAAAGCGGTCACCGGCTGACAATGGGGACGATCAAACAGAGTGGGGGGGTAATTTGAGGATACGACTTGAGTGCTCTTTATCATTTTTACCCATTTATGTACATATGTGTCGTGATGCCGCGTTAATTTGTCGGTTGAAGTGTATTTATAGGCTGTAGTAATAGGTTCAAATTTAACTAAAGCAATCGACTTCAAATAATTATATATTTTTTGTGTGTGAGACTGGAAATGCGACTGGTTGTGGGTTCGATCTCCACACGAGGAAATATAATTTTTATTTAAATTTATACGTTGCTCTGGTGTCGAGACAAAGCGCGGCGTTTAGTTCCGTGACTCAACACGCAATGTCTCCTGAATTCAGCGGAAAATAGGGTGCAAGTATCTTAACACCAGGTTCCCGCTGCCTAGTTTGTGACGTTTGTGGAGTGCTCTTGTGCCACGGTGGCCTAAATACATACCTCAATCAATATGTGCGGAAAATAACAAAAAAATAAAAGAAACTAGTTGACGTAAGAATAATCTTCTGTTTCCTTTATATATATATAATAACTCAATAAACAAACAATTTTATCAAATTATAAGCAAATTACTTGTAATTACTCTGAAACAGTTTATCCTGTACTTTAGTACACTAACTCGATATAGAGTAAATTAAGTTTACGTGTTTTTTGTTCAATTTGTTTTATTATCTGTAAATACTATAAAACAATTCCGCCATATTTCTTTTTTACTAATTTTTTCTTCTTTACTACATTTTCGTTGTAAAACCAATTTTGATTATACTTTAAATAGGTAATATTATAGGTTTTAATTTATTATATGCAAAGTAAATGAAATATATTTCTATTAATTATTTAGAAATAGCAATAATCAATTCAATCACAGATTCAAAATGGTATCAGACCAAAAACTTGTTATAAATTTAATATATTTTTTTGTAACCTTTCTAAATTCACATGAACAATTTAACCTCAAAATCTTAAACTTCAATCACTCAACATCTCTCAGAGCACATTCGGCAAAACGGAATTGAGTGACCTTTACTAGAAAGAGGCGCGAAGACAAACAAACAAACAAACAATACCATATTACCGTTCAAGCGCAACGCACACTTGTTAGAAAGCTCGGGGTCAAGTGGGTCGTGAATCAACTTTTACACCTCGTCGTTTACTTACAAATTAGCCACTCAACAGGCAAGTGGGGCAAACGCGGCATCATTAACCTAAATAGCATATGGAATCTGTACGAATGTGGTACAATACAAGTATTTTCTAATAGAATTGGATTAGGAATTATTACAGTGCAAGAAGTTATGAAGCACTAATCGTATATATATACAATAATATTGTTTTAATAAAGACATTGTGGAAAACGTAGTGTCTGTACACTTGTCACTCTCTGTGTCGGCACTCTGTTATGAGGCAATCTTCCCGAAATCTTGCATGTAGCAGCGTAGACATATGGAATCTACTGTTAAGACAATTCTTTCCTCACTTTTCAATAAATTTTCGAGACATAAACTATGCGGCTAAACGCAGCGCTTTTTTAATTCTTAGTAGAGCGGAGAAAAAAATATATTTTATTTATTTCATGTAAATCAAACCCTCAACCCCAAACAGTGAGGTATATAGTTTGACATTTTTTTGGAATCAAGCAATAGATACTCACACTTGTTCACACATTAAAAATCTTTGATATTACTCATATTATTATTTTATTTTGTAAAAACAACATTCAATTATTTTTAAACATTTTTTAAAGTGTTATTCCACACTTAGGAAAGAAAAACTTACTTACTTAGGATTAAACTTAACTTAGGATTTTTATACGTTTTCTAAATAAGTAACATTCAAATATTCACTTAGTTGGAAAAAAAACAACCATAGATTGTTGAAACTTAATTTTAACTTTAAACGTAAATCATAAATACGAGAAAAAATTAATTTTCGACTTCTCCATACAAGTTAAAAATATGTCACGCTTGAAAGCGAAATTAGAGCGCTAGCTGTATATATTTACCTATGGCTAAAGCCATATGCGATTAAAAAGCAATAAAGGTTATATGGCTACTTGAAGCGACAGGATATTAAACGAGTTATAGCAAGAATGTGTGTCTTAATCCAATTCAATTAAGATAGAGTAGATGTTGGAGAAGCAATTTTATTAGAAAACCATTTATTATTTTCTTCAATTACAATTTCACTTTAATATTATTAACATTTATATAGAACTTCTGAATGGGGAACGAAGTGTCTTAACACTATGTTCCCTCTGCCTACCCTGCTGTGTGCGGGATATAGCGTGAAGCTAATTTATTTATTTTTTGTTTTTTTTTTTATATAGAACTTCTGGTGTCAAATTAAATAGTTCGCTATATGTGAAAAGTAACCAATATAATTGTTGAACATATAAAATTTACGTGGATTTAAAGTTAAAATGCAGAAATCCCAACGCTTAATAAATAGTCTCGTCTCGTCTAGTTTACTTAAATAATATGTAGGTGTACGCTAACCGTATATAAGCATTACAAATATTTACTTAGGACTTAGAGAAATAAACTAAATGACTACTGTTCGTTTTGAATGTATATTTAATTGGATTTTATAAACACTATATTCTAATAAAATTTCTTACTGTAATCAATTTACTTAAAATAGGTGATATTTAGAGGTGGACTTAGTAAGACTGTTTCAGAGAAAAATAAATAAAAAAAACCCTCAACTAAGTTTTTTTTCCTTTCCAGTACCGTCACTCATCTTGCAATGTCGCAAGAATCCAGCAAAAAGTGGAGAACGTAATGTAAGTGTCTTAATGGGAACAGAGTCGGTATCTGCCTGTGCGGGATAAAGCGTGAAGCTAGAAAAAGTTACAGATAAGAGTCAACTACCGAGTGCAATTCCTACTTCGTCCAGTATTTTCTATATTTTGAAGGAAATTATCTATTATATTTACATTATTTTCTTTGTTTACTTACAGATAACAAAAAATAATACATGCATAATCAAGATAATTAAAGATTTAATAATTGTAAACAACTCTCCAAATGCAAAAGTACAAAACACAAACTACTTTGAGTCTATTTAAATACGAAGCATTTTCTTTTTCTTATTACGGTCCTACACAAAAACCGTTTTGTGATTTTCCACTGGACAACAACTTTCTTATTTAAAACTTGAGTGTTTCGCTTTTATTTCTTTGTAAGGAACTATTTCTTTAAAACTGGTAGATTAGTACAGGGTATGCGGAAATTAAACTAAAATTTTTACCTTAAAATATTTATTGTTTGAATAATTTTTAATTTTAACTTCTAATGTTTATTTTTTTTTTCATATTTTTGTTTGCTTTGTTGGTAAATAGATTTAGAAAATGTAATATTAAGTTCCGTTTTCCACATATCCACCACCAATTGCCGAGACTAGAAGCGTATATTTTGGGATAGAACTTTACGACGCTCTTCATCCTCCCAGCGCGAGGGTATTACACTATTTTTTAGCCTCACACTGTAAACCTCACATAGCAGCATTTCGTTACTTATAAACACTTCCTACTTTGGCAGTGCGTGTTGAATGGCGGAACTCAACACCGCGTTTTGCCTCGTTACCAGAGTGAAAAAATAAAATATTACAATTAGCATTTTGACATGAAAATAATTTAAGATATTATAATTTTTTGAACGGATATCGAACACTCAACCATGTTTATAGTAAAATATTGTGCTGACTGCACTGCAATAGTGACTGTATTTGTTATTACGATCAATATTCTCCTTTGTTAGCTAGTTTCTGTGTATTGTAACCACCGCGTTGGAAGATATCACGCTACCAATTAGTGGGTTTCGAGGAGCAAATAAATAAAATTACAAATACGAAATAAAATCAGCTTTACGCTGTATACCGCATAAAGCAAGGCAGAGGCAAGCAATATAGTGTTAAGGCACTCCGTTCCCGACTTTTCACCGAGTTCTGGAGGCATTGCGAGTTGAGTGGTGGAACTCAATGCCGCACCTTGCCTCTATATCAAAACGAAGAAATGAAGATATAAATGTAAATAAAAATTTCATTGCCTCGAGTGGGGATCGAACCCAACCGAAAATAAACTTACCACTTTTTAAAGAAACTACAGTTTTATAATGGTTTTAAATTAAATTTATTGAAAGATGGAAGAAAATATTGCTAAGTATATATATATATACATATAAATAGTTTTTTTTTATTTTTAAAAATCCTAAATGACGGTCAATCGAAAAAGCATGAATATTTGAAATTTGAAAAGTAAATACAAATCTCGTAATAATAAGGAAAAAAATTATAGAAGAAAATCTATAGATTAAAGTATCATTTTTAAGTCGATACGATTATTTTTTTCGTTTCCACGAAGCCCTGTATAGCTGAAATATTTTGTATACTATTTTCAATCTTTCCATGAACTCTTTTATAACGTACATTCTTTTAACACTAAAAGAAATACCTAATTCTTAATCAAATTCTGCAGAAAGTAAATACAAATATGCAAGATAAAATGTTGTAGAATGTAAAAAATCAGCACAGCATCTAACATTTGGGTTCGATTTCCATTCGGGAGCATATATTTTTTTCATTTCTGGTTAGGTTTACTACTCAACACGCAATATCTCAAAAATTGGGCGGAAGGAGAGGACAGAGTGTTTTAGCACTCGGTGCCGCTTTGCTGGATACAGTGTGAAGCTAAGAAAAAAGGTTACAAAATAAAGTAGTATATGTAATTCAGTGAATGTGCCAATGAAATACTTAAGGTGAATCACTAATGGTGTTCCACTTTATCGCCGTACCGCAAGGGAGCGCGTGTTCTTTAATATTAATTCATACAGTACATATTTGTATTATATTATTCTAGGGAGTATAGACCGCAATAGTAGTCGTATGTTTTGGACAATCTTTTATAATTATTTTTAACTTTCATGGAAAATGTTTAAATATGTAAGAATGAGGGCCACCGAGAGGACATGAATGAAGAGGTCGATGACGGTGGACGAGGCAAAAGAGGTATGTAGAGGCTGTCTTGGGCGCTTTGTTCACTATGAATACGCTACCTTTTTAACTTATTGCTAAGAGAACCTATGTCGAGACACTAAGTTCTCCATTTTTTAAACATACATCCGATAACCAAGGTTCAAATCAAAAATAACATATATAAATTTAACAGAGAACAGTTAATTTTAATCCAATTTAAATAAATATAATTACTTCAAAAGTTAAATCCTCTCGTCGCAAAGTTATTGCTACGAGTTACACAAACTCTAAAATACGATGAACTAGAACAATACACGTCGCATAGGATTGTATTAAACGCGAGTTCTAACAACATAAAGCCTTCGAAACTTTTGTATGTCTGCGGTGACACTCGTATGACGCTGTATACGAGTTATACTGTGGCATAAGTAATTTTTTTTAAACTTTCCACTATAAGCCACATATAGTATGGTAGGCACATGGAACTTAGTATTAAGACACTGCGTTTCCCACGCTCTCCACTCTACGTCACGCGTTGTATGGAACAAAACAAACTCTTCAAAGAAAATGTACTTCTTGTTATTCTCTCTGCTCTCTCTCAATAAATATTATGTGAAAATACATATATGTAGAACATAGAAAACAAAAGTCATACAAAATAATAATAATATATGTATGAATGTTTTTGTAATTCTTATAGGTCACGTTAATCCTTTCGATGTAACCGACTGTTAGTTACTTCGCGTACCTAGAACATCCCCATCACGTGTTTACGCAAATCTAACTTATTACAATTCGACCAAGCGGACGAAGCCGCAGGTCTAAGCTAGTGTTACCATACAAACGTTAACTCTTAATTTTCTCACACTCATTGTTTAGTTTGCACAACGGCTCGTTCCTGCGTTAGAGCTACATACACAAACATATAGAATATTTATACGACGCTTATTACGTTTAAGGTGGGAGGTTTCATATTGCATTGAATTCGCATTGCTAGTATGAATCATTTAAATGTTATGATAAATATTTGTAGAGGTTCACCTTTCGATTATAGAACCTGAGTGTGTAGTGAGAACAATTGAAAAGATTATTATAGAGGCCAGACGTAACACAGGGGCAGAAGTGAAACTGTGAACGCGACAGGATGTGGGTTCGATTCCCACTCGATGAAATCAAATATTTAGTATTTAAATTTTATTCGCTTCTTCGACACCAGATCGAAGCAAAACGCTAAGTTGAGTTCCGCCGCTTAACAGAATCCGGCTCCGTTCACCAGTTTCTGCCAAATTCTGGAGGAAGTCAGCAGAAAATAGTGAACGGAGTGTCTTAACACGACATCAGAGCGAAGAAATGGAAATATAAACGCATTATCTCCTCGAGTGGGTATCGAATTCACAAGCAGTCGATTTAACAGTCACACTCTGTGCCCCTGATCAAAGATATCAATATAAAATAATTTACTAGTTTAGGTACTTATATTTTTATACGCATGCACAAAATGATTCCGACGACAAACAAACCATATAAACAAACACCTCAATCCACGATGAATGAACTGACTTAATGAATGAACGAGATTGATGCCATTCTATTTACGACGCAATAAACTGAATGAACGATCCGAGACAAATTTTGTTTGCCGAGTACTTTACGATGTCGAGATCTTGAGATTATGTTGATCGATTCATTGATATCTCCCCATTCGACCTATCACCCTATCGTGCTTTCCAAATTAATTTGGCTTAAAATGGAATAAAAAAATTAAATTAGTTTCACACTGTAGCCCGCATACACAGGGTAGGCAGAGGGAACCTAGTGTAAAGATACTCCGTTCCCCACTTTCCTCCAAATTCTGGGAGCTTTGCGCACTGAGTGGCAGAATTCAACGCCGTTCTTTACCTCGGCACCACAGTGAATAAATGGGAATATAAATTTAAATAAATATTGCATTTCCTCGAGTGGAGTTAGAACCCATAACCAGTGGCATTTACACTTTGTGTCCCTGCGACACGACTGGCCTCATTCAATTTGCTTATAATTAATTCGCTTCGGCCTTTCTAAGATTAGTAGAGAAACGTCGTCGTAACGCGATTTGGACGTGATTTAATGTATTTTGGCTAACAGTTAAAATTCCATTCAAAGAATTTTTCAATTAAGTTAAGAAAAGAAAGAATAGAAAGAAAGTGTTTTAATCGCCTTTTTTAGAAAATGGTGAAAATGCGTACCTAGAGGTTCACGCTGTATCCCGCACACAGCAGGGTAGGCTGAGGAAACCATGTGTTAAGACACTCCGTTCTCCACTTTTTTTTGCCGAATTCTGGCAGGACAAAACTCAACGCCGCGCTTTGCCTCGACACCAGAGCGAAGAAATGGAAATAAACGGAAATATACTAAGTTAACATTCTCATTTCATTATTTCCTCGAATAGGGATCGAACCTACAACCAGTCGGTTTCACTATCACACATTGTACCCCTGCGCCACAACTGGCCTCAATCTACAGGTTGATAAAAATATTATAGATTAAGTATTAAGATCAATAGATATAATTACAAAAGGTATAGTAAAAAACAAAGAGTAAAACAATTTGTCATATTAAAAAAATACAGAAATCTTTACCCTAAATTCCCCTTAGAAGCATAGCTTTCAATTTTCCAAATATAACAACAATTTCAATTGATTGCGTGACCTAATTCTATAAATGAAGTGGGACTCTTCAACGTCCGTCATAACAGGAAGTTCATGATATGAATTTAAATAAATTTTTCAAGAGAAACGATACCGTCGTTCTGATTTGACATTTTCAAATATTTTTTTTTATTTATTTAGATTTAATGTGGAATAACAATTATTTTTATTTTTTGTTTTACGCTATATCTCGCGTGTAGCAGCAGGATACGCGGAGGGAACATAGTGTTAACTAAATCCGACATAGTGTTCCGAATCCAATTTTCGGAACACTACGTGCAGAGCGGCGGATCTTAACGCCACGATTTGTCTTGAACAACAAATTTTGTGGGTTCATTCGGTGGAACAGTTGCTTTATAGTAAAATATTTCTGTTATTCTCACCATAAAATGCTCAATCACTTTCAAAATAAGAAGCTACCTTATCTAATTAGAAAACACTATCCCCAGAAGTAGCTCGACGACACCACCCACAGTACCGTTCCACCTATTGTTTAATAGACAATATTTCCCAACGATAAATTCGCAGTCGTAAAAGTTGAACGCATTAAAAGCCTTATAAAATTCCTTCAGATAAAGGAAGCAGTAAATATCGCTCGTTAAACAGAGAACACGTTAAATGAGAAGATTTTATTTTTATTACGACAAAACATGTATAAGCCGTTGAGGCTAACGCGACAGGTTGTGGGCTCCGTTTGCATTCGAGGAAATGGACAAATTTATATTTTCATTTTCTCTCTCTGGTAACTAGGTAAATCGAGGTGTTGAGTACCGTTACTCAAAACGCAATGCTTCTATAAATCGGCGTAAAATGAGGAACGGCAAATCTCAACACTGGGTATACAACATGAAGCCAAAGGGAACATATAAACTTTATATTATCTCTACGTATAAGCTTTAGTTAAAGGTATATTGGTTTCGCAGAGGAGCTCGGTCAGAGGACACTAACTTTAAATTGTATTTCAAAGGGACCCTTTAAAACACTGCGTGTGTAGTGGCTATACAGGATGGAGCTAAATTTCTTCTCTTCTCTATATTTTTCTTATATTTTGATATAATCATATTTGTTCCTAAAATATAGTGCTCTACTATATGTATTAAGCTTTTTAGGTCTCATAACTACTAGGTCAGCTAAATTGGATCAAGTACCTATTCTGTCACTTGTAAAAAACTGCAAAATTTCACCTCTCCAGTAAAAATGGTTGAAATTTATTAATTTAATCAGTAATTTCAAATGAGAGTACCGGCCTATTCCGCATATACTTAATTGAATTTTTTAAATATTTTTATAGCTACAAATACAAAATAATATTTACGTTTAAAAAAAATCGACAACGAACTGAAGGTTCAAATTCGGGGAAAAATGTTATTTTTATAATTAATTCATAAAGTCCTGCGTTAAGTTCCGCACTAGAACCCAATAGTTTTAGACTCAACCATCAAAATTCAGAAGATGCGTATAACTTAAATAAAATATCCACTCAAGTTATAATAAAACTTGGCATCCTTATAATATTCTGAGAAAGATAATATTACGACCGCGAAATTGTTTCGCGCTTCGCAATTAGGTGGAACGAGCACCATGTTTTGATGAAGAAAAACTTTCAACGTTAATTTGAAACAAAAAAGCCACTCTGCCTTCTGACTTCGTGGCTTACCGGCATTGTCGTGTATTTTAAAGATTAGACTTAACGTAACTTAACATTGAGGTCAGTTTATGAATGCGACTGGTTATGGGTTCGATCCCCATTCGATGAAAAATGAAATATTAATTAAAAATTATATTTTCTTTTTTACGCTTTGATGTCGCGGCAAAGCGCGGCTTTCAATCCCATCATTCAACATGCAATGCAATAGCAATTGCAAAAGATATGAAACGTTATCTTTATTTTAATAAGAAAAGTACTAAGAGACCCGGAAGACAATTAGGCGTGCTATTAATACTAGAGTACTATTCTAGCATCTACATTGTAGTTGCAACAATAGTAGAACTATTTCAATTTAACACTAGGAAACCTTTATGAATTTGTGATATAATACGTCTACGTCGCTGCAAACTGACCTAGTTGGACAAGTGTAGCACAACAAGTTCATATTAAATCTGTAGCGCTATGCGAAATGGTAGCAAGGCTTTATACCTCTATGAGCAATTAATAAATTGCTAAATGCATTTGATATTATTTATTGTCACATATTAATTAGTTTAAGCGACCACAAGGTGGAAAGAAGCAGCTGAAGGCGAACAGTGCAGGGTCGATCGTCGTGGAAGAGGCACAGGTCCAGCAGTCAGTCACATTATATGTAAACAAAATTAGGAAAGCAAACATTGTTTTATTTTTTTTTATGAAATGCATCCAACAAATTATTTTCAGATTATCGTTCCTGTAAGACGCCACTCAACACTAGTGGTTTGAATATGCAAAACTAAAACATTTTATATGAAAAACGAATAAATAAATCAAAACATATCAGAAATAAAAATACAAATATTTCCTCAAGCAATTCATCACCAGAATGATTCGGCAAACATGACTAAATAAACGTGGGCATGTACCAAGAATTTGATATTGTCATTGTGCGTTGAAAGCATTAGGAAATGCGTAGGTCCTTAATAGTAGTACTCAATACTCATGCCCTGTGTTAACCGTGTATATGAAACTCTTCCGTCAGTGAGTAATTCAGAGACAACGCACAGACGAAACTATTAGACTTAGAATGTTTCAATTAGGCATGTTAGTAAATTAGGGAGTGTAGGGAGGTAAAAGAGAATTTTACAAAATACGTACGACAATGGGGATAAAAAATATTCTTAAACTCCATGTATACAAAAACTCTTCCGTTACTGAGACCGATAATACGCAGCCGAAATTTCTTATGTAGGTTCATTATGGATGAGAAAAAAAGCATATTGATACAAATGTATGTAATCAGGGCAGCATTATAGAAGACATTTTAATTAAACACAATGTTCAATGAAACATATAATACACAACAGTCTTTATATGTATATGAAAACATAATTAAACAAGTTCGAAGTTTCTCACTTTCAGCATAAGTACACGGCTTTGCTTCTACAAACAAATTTTAATGAGCAAGTTTGAAGATTGATTTTATAGCAAATTCCAACAACAAAGCGATCAATCAATATGCCAAACTATGTTTAGACAATTTCAATATTCCCATCCTGTCACTGTCCGTTATAATTTAAGGCTTCCCAAATTAACGTTACACAACAGGTATCCATTTTGTTATTAATTTCCAGTGGGATTATTAAATGAAATTGGAAATTCTTAAACTTCAACGTGATAAGCCGCGTTGATATATTAACAAAGTAATGAGATATTGGCAAATCGATCTACTTATTATCGAAAAGTATATAAAAAATATTCATTGGACTAAATGCAATAGAAGCGTACTGCTAAGCTTACTAATGTACAATTTATTTAAAAATATAAACACTATCATCTATTTTAGTACCAAGATAATAAAAAAGAGTATAACTGGAAAACTTAAATTTATACTTGATCACTTGCAAATCGATATGTGATTTTAAAATCCACCCCCGGTAGACTTTAAAGATGTTTAAAGTTTAAAAATCCAATCTAGCGAAGACGTGACCTAGTTTTTATCCACACTACCCTGAAGGAACTTTGCTTAGCTAACCGCATTTCCTACATTCCTAACATTTCTAGAATCGTAAAATCCTGAAATAGAAATAATAAAAGCTTGGAGGAATTGAACACTGTGGAAAAATAAAGCTATTTTATTTTATACTGGTTGAAACCAGTATAAAATAAAATAGCTATACTGGACCTGCAATTGATTATGGTGTAATACAAATAGTACACTTAATTTCTGAAATGTGATCTGGTAACAAATGTATCTGAACAATAATTGGATACAGATTTTAGAAATAGAAAGTTCCAAATGATAGCAATAACTGTACTACTGTGCACTTATCGACTTAGCTACTGATATCATCATTACCGAATCACTATTCCTAACGTAATTGATGTAAGACATCAAGATTTAAAAAAAAAAATACGAATATTCGCATCGCACGTTACTTGCTCTGTAATTAATGCGGATTTAATTACATTTGGCGACACATTGGGGTCGACCACTCGTCAGAGTGGAGAGTCTATATATTGTAGGTATACATTACGCTTAGTTTGCTTGGACCTTTCAAAATTTTAGGGAAAATTGGCTTCTGTTGACAACTGACCTTTAACCTTACAACTCAAGAATAATTATAACTGACACATACTCGTGTATACAATTTTGTATTATATGTACAATTTTACATACAGTATGAAGACGGGTACGCGAAAAGTAATAAGTTTTGATAACTTCCTTCTTCACATTAACCCATCCTAAAAAAACGCGACCAAATAAGACTCTAAAATATAATATTAATTCCAGTGGCCATCGAACCTACAATGTCCGACAACGTCCATATGTCAAATTGTACATTACTACATATGATATTTATAAGAAGTATGAAAAAATCTAATCACTACTCCATCTCATCTCGCAATAGCTTCTAAGAAATTAAAAAATGTAAGGCGACTTTCGACTAACACGACTAGGACCAACTTTTATGAACATTCATTCATTCTTTAGTTAATGCATATTAGGCCAACGTGAACTCTCATTCACAGTTAAGATTAGTCAAAATAAAAAATAAAATAAAGCATAAAATTACTCCGAATATGAGAACATATTACATCTAGGTTTTTAAGCGGAAAAATTCACGACACGGAGAAATATTTCTATGTCAAACCTTTCTTTTGCGAAAGACTTATTTAATACACTTTTAACCTCTACGGTTAAAATTCTTCAAATCGTCATAATTGTTATTACAAAAATGCATTCCTATAAGGCGAATAAAATGTAATTCAAAGAACAAATTACTTTATTCATTATCAAATAAATGATAATATCTAGGAGGTTTATATAAAACCGATACTTTTATTATTAATTAGATGGCTCATTAAAAATAATTAGGTGAAAAAAATCTATAGATATTTTCAAGCTCTTAATAATATTTAAAAAGCTAAAGTCATAGTGGCACAATTTGGTTTTTATATCTTGATAGGTCGGTAATAACTCCCCATTTTTACCTATATTTTAAAAATATGTAGGTCCGTATGTATATTTCCTATATGAAGAGTCAAAATTTTTGGCATTGACAAGTTGATCTCTTAATAATTGTAGGTATAAAACTGTACATCAGAGTAAAATCTACCTACCCTCAAAATTAAAAAAGTGAAAGATATACTTTAAATTCATGCAATTAATAAAAAAACATCATATTGTATTACAAATTTAATTCATAGAGCACATTCCAAGGCACTCTTGTTGCCATATCACATTTTGTAGTTCCTTTGTAAAATGCACTATATAAATTTAAAACGTATAGTTTCGTGTGACGCGCCATTAGAATACTAAGAGATGTTCGACCCAGTTTCAGTAGTGTCATATAAGATTGAACGATATAATATACAGCTTCCAAGCGACTCTATGAGCACGTAGTTTTCGAATATGATTAAGTTAACTTTTACGCTTGATTTTGCTTGCTTACATATATAAATGTATGACGTAGTAATGAAATCTATCTTCATTTAGAATAAAAAAAATATATAAGTTGAGATTGGAGAATTCGGCATCTATAGTTTCTATAAATTAAACAGATTATCTACAGATTTGATATCCTATAAGTATACTATATAGTATATATACATCAAATACAATTCAATATAAATGTATAAACGTATTTGTCCGTCTATTTACGCACGCACTCCTTATTGGTTGAAATGTATTGGTTCCAGCTTGCCTTCATTAATTCAATTTACATTTACACTTTAAATACAATTCGTTGTATCAAGCCGTCTTTAAATTAATATGTCACTTGGTTTCAGTACTTGAATATATGAGCATAGCTAGCACATTATTTAACTTTAGCAATTGGATTGATAGTTTGTTTAATACTAATTATTTGTTAATAACGAAGGTAAATTAATTCGTATTTTGTAATATTCAATGTTCACAATAAATAATTGGTAATTACAATCCCCCAAAACAAGAAGCTCTGAAAAAAACACAATAAAACTATAATAGAGCTAATATACTTTAAATAGCTGAAGATATTTTCTTGAATCATGGCATAAAATCCTCTCGATTAAGTCACTTTTCAAATAAACGAAATCGCTCCATCGATTTGCGAGCTATGATGCCCAAGAAAGACACACAACCATACACAAAAACGTAAAACTTATAGCACACCTTTGTTTTAATCGGCGGTAAAAAATAAATAAAAATAATATAAAAAAGCGGACAATATAGTAGTAGGTAGTATCAAAATAATAAATAATAAATTCAAATACGTTCACCCTGCTACTACAGTAGCCGAACATCTAATGCACATTCCTGGCCTAATCAGGGCAATATCAAAGAGAATTTACATACTTAACGAAGACGATACTAATTAGAAGAAGGAGCGTATCGCTACGCATGTTTAATGAAGAGGCATCATGGCACAAGTCTTCATGGGCACTTGTGAATGCGGTAGACATAAAATTTTCATAACGTGAACGCAGACTATTTACTTTTTCTTTGCTATAGGTGATTTAACTTAGGAGATAAAAAAATACTTTTAAATCCACGTTGTATATGCGCTTTTTTTCTGCTTACTGCCTGAATTAGAGGGATTGTTCGTTGAATCGAGGGTCTTATGGTTAGGATACAGAAATGAAATTGAATATAATTCCCAGTGCGAGTGTGTATCGAACCTACACTCATCGCATTTATAGTCGAACGTTGCATAAAAATAATATCTATATGTATGTAATAGGTAGGTAAGTGAGATTAATAGATATGTATTATATTATGTTTTACAGTAGAAATAACAATGCAAATGTATGAATACTAACGTAAAATATTACAAAATAATAAAACAATGAAGAGCTTGAATAATAATCTTCTATCACAGAAATATTAGATAATGATAATTTTAAAACAAAAGAAGCTGGTTTCGCAATTTCACCTAGAAAGGACGAAATGTGTCATAGCTACAGCAGAATATCCGAATCACTACTAAATCATAAAAAAAAATATTTAGAAGTGATTCTATTCAGATTTTGGTTAAAGACTGAAATACTCTTTAACAAAAATCCGACTCGCACTTGACCAATCTGTAACTGCATTAACAACGTTTAGAATTTCCTAACAGCTTTGCGTTAACACTTTTACAACCTCTCACATCATTTTGATTTACCAACTAGTAGGTAATCGAGCATCGTTCGCCGAGGTCTTGTTTCCGTTATTAATTAAAACACTGCCCCAGTTTCCAACAAAGGCGCAAGGCACAAAATATGTATCTACCTACATATCTCTCTATTTCGAAAACAGCTTTTCAGACGTGAAAAGCACTATTAAGCTACGAATGCGCGACTCTGGCTGATTACGATTTTTTTTCATGAATTCAGGTTAAATGAGACGCAATGGAGGACAAACTTTGTGAGTGAATGAGCTTTAATGAGTTTTTAGTTAGGATTAATAGGCGATATTTATATGACTTCGCCGTAGTATATGGGTTGACAAAAAAAGAAATCCCACTTTAAATACAAGGCCAAAACTATCCGAGCATCTTACAACAAAAAAAAACAAAATTCACACGAAAAAAAAAACCTCCGAATTCAGTCATTATGTTACCCAAAAAGCGTATAAACAAGCATTACAAATATGATAATTAAAAAAAAAACAAACAGTTGAGAATATTCAACCGACAGTTGGTATTCCGTTAGACGGGCCCGGATCAATTAATAGCTTAAACCGTTAAGTTGTTGGCGCATCTTAGATCTGTCGGTTGCATTCGAGACGCTCAGCGTTTGTATTTTATGGTATGCCGTTGTATTTAAATGGGTATGAGTATTGCAATTCATAGCCGCGGAACGCTCTTCTGAGGCGAGTTATTAAAGTTTAGAAACTGATATTATCTATTAAGTAATTCGAAGATAAATATATATTTGTATAAATAGATAGATAACACCAGGGTAGCGTCTGACTTAAAATGACGGCTGTGAGTTCGATTCCCTTGATGAATTATTTCCATTTCCTCGATCAGGTAACACATATAGCCCGGCACGTTTCTACCACTCAACACGCAATCTCTCGACAATTGGGCAGAAGGTCGGCAACGAAGTGCATTAAAAGTGTTTACAGTAGTCTATTTGAATAAAGAATATTTTGATTTTGAATTTAACAGGTTTCTTCTAACAACTTTGCCCCACATACGCTAGATGACAGAACCTAATGATACGTTTTACTAACAAGCCGAGGGAACATGAGACATTGAAACGTTAATGTTCATTCGATTTTTATTTATATATATGCTCAAATTGATTTTAAGCACACACAAATTGAATTAATATTAATTATATCAATATATTTTCCTGTAAGAGTAACTAAAAATCTGCTTTGCGGTGCCAACCTAAAAATATGAAAAATTAAAAATCAAAATCTAATTAATTATTTATAAAATGTACCTAATATAACTTCAACATAAAATATCAAAACTCAATTCAACTTCAGTTCTATACAATCCATCAATCATGCACGAGCACGTACAAAGTCCCCATGTCAGATATGGAAAAAAAAAACCTCTTTGTACACACACCAATCTACCTTTGTGGGAAAATGATCGAATCGAAATCTATCCACCGTTGCCATTTCCCATTCCACGATTAATTCATGGGGTCGAGGGCGTTATGAGTCAGCTAATACACCCCGTGGTCTCTAACACTGAAACGCTTTTAGGTGTAAATAAAATTGGAAGATTTGCAGAAAACGAAGAGATCGTGCTGATTTTTAATAGCTAACAGTATGTATTATACAGCTATTTCTATTATTTTGTATAAGAAATGATAAAAATTAGTAAGACACGATTCATATGAGTGGAAATCAACATCAACATCAGAGCGAAGAAATGAAAATATACATTGAAATAAATATATAATAATGGGAATCAAATCCACAACTAGTCACATGTACAGCCACACACTCGGGCTCCCGCTCCACGACTAGCCTATCGTTCATAACATCTTGTACAAAAATAAAATATAAACTCATGTTTAACTACAGATGGATACTTTACTTTATCTAAATCGTTTCAGGGGGCACACAAAGCTCACCGCGGTATTACAAAGCCGGGCTCGAGCCGCCACTAATATAATTCTTGCGAAATGCCGAGAAAGCTTTTAAAACACTTAACTATGTAAATGAGAGTGTTTGGAATATATAATTTTATGTATCAAAAAGCTGTACATCTAGATTTAGTTTCAAGTTCAAATAAATTCTTTAAGATGTATTTTAAAATACTAGTAATAGAAAGCAATGTTACTATAGTGTTGTAATATGAATATGATAGGAATAATATATTATGGTTATGAGACTTTAATATTACTAAGTTAGACAACTTACATTTACAAGATAAAATATAAAAATCAATCAAAAAAGTAACAAATCCTATATCAAACTATGTGGCAAGCAGCTAGCAGTAAACACTTGTATATGGTCAATGAGAGTAGACCGAGAATAAAAACTGGATTTTCATTAAAGTATGCCAAAAGGTGTCTTAAAATATATATGGCCATATAACGTAAAATGGTTAATTAAACAATCAATAAACGACATTAGATACTACAAAAAAGGTACGTCCTTAAAGACTGTACTAAAATCGTACTAAGAACGTACTTATGATGCAAATATGTGAGCTTATATTATTGTAATGTAAAATTTCAATGACGTAGTGCAAAAGTACAACAATCAGTTCGAATAAACGATTCTTCACGATCATTTCCGCATAGAAGACGAGATAGATACAACATAGTGTCACCATGTCCCTATCCGCGAGGAAGTCAAAACTGTACTTTTAAGTTTCTGAAGAAAAATGCTAATCATATTCATATTCAATTTAACAACCACCATAAACGAAAACAGTTAGGTTAAAAAAGTAATAAAAACGATGGAACTACAATTTAAATCATTAAAAAAATATAATAAAATGACATTGTAAAATAACGGTAAAAAGACAGTTAAATATTGCGTTCGAAATAACAGTGCAGGTTGAATCAAGTTTATTGATAATTTCGATGTAAATACTTGGTGCTAATATTTTATTGAGTTTGTTACTTTCCAAATTGTTACATTAATAACGATATCTATTAATTTTAATTACATTATACTTTTGAACTGGATTTTTTTTAACTGTGCAATGCCTCGTCAGAAAGTGGGGAACTGAATGTCTTAACACCAGGTTCCTTCTGCTGTATGCGGGATTCAACATAAAGCTGATTTTTGAATATGAGAAATTTAACATTTCGGTACGAACATTTCATTTAAACTTCACATTAAAACCAACCAGATTGTACACACTTATGTTTGACTATTTAATTTCACTTCATATCTCTCACTGCTACTTGTCTCTTGTTTGTCATTAAAGTTACATTAGTATCTGTTTGACGTTTTAATATTTTTATCCTTTAGATGTTAGACAAGAAATTTAAATATTCACATTTTTACTTTGAGACCCTTTTCGTATACTAACTTTACTCTATCATGTAAATGGATTGTTTGATGTTATGACGAAATTATTTAACACATTTCGAAATACGGTCTAAGCTAAATAAAAGATGGAAAAACTTATCCTAAGAGAAGAGAAGAAAATTCTTAGTTGTCCATGGATTTTCTGTGCAAGAGCATGCGTTGTTGAACGAGGAGCTCGGATCAGTGCCTGGTACTTAAGGCCGAAAAGTAGGCTTAAGGAGCCACTTTAAAATGCGCATTAACGCTCCCCTCGACATCTAACCAAATCTGAAATGATTCTACTAGTGCCGAGAAAAGAAATAAATAAGAGTATTATTTATTTTATCTTGAATTCTGTGTTAGCATTAGATTTTATGAAATTATATTTAGAAAAACGAAAAACTTGCATTATATACAGACAAACCGAAGAGCCACAAAGGATCGAACTCTTTGACTTAAATCTCTTTGGATAATTAGACATACTGATAAAAGTACCATAACCAAACTTAGATCACGCCCAGTAATTAAGACGTGACTGAAGCGAATTCACTAAAGTCTAGTGATAATTTAGATAATAGGTTAGGGAATGTTTTAACTGACTGCTGTAATAATTAGCATCTAATTATTATGAAACTGAACAGTGGGAATTTAATTGATAAGATATGAAAGTGAATATCAAAAAAAATAATTTTAATTCTTCATTTAAAAAAAAAAATCCGTTTAAAATAATAATCTTTAATATTCAGACATAATTAAAAATATCGACTCATTAAAGGTAGAAATCACGAAATAATATTATGTACGTATGTATAATGATAATATCAGCAACACGATATTATGTTGTTAAGCGTTTGTGCTTTATTGACATAAGACCAGTATAGTATATAATAAGGACTACGAACGTACAAACGTACATTATATGTAGTATGTATATATACTGAAATTCTTGCGGCATTAATCATCATTGGGTAGTAATGGAATGCTTAGGTTATAAATATGCATAATAGGACACCGGATGAATTTCCTTTTTACACTTGTAGATTTATATTTTTTTAATGTGATAAAATTCTGTATAGGACAAATGTATGTAAACTAAAAATGTACGAAAACGAAGATGGGAAGAAAATAGAAAACAATTTCTGACTGATTATGGTTTTTTATCAATGTTTTAAAACGTTCAAAATTTTAAGGCTTTCGTTGCCCAGCGGTACAGTCTGATTGTAAACGCGGCGGTTGTTCGTTTCCCACTAGGAAGAATGTGTTATTTTCATTTTATGGCTTTGGTTAGACAAAAGTTGGTGAACAATTGAGGAATGCAGTGTGTTAACATCAGGTTTCATCTGCCTATCCATCTTGACATATCCTGAAGCTGTTTTATTCAATGACTTCAAAACAACAATGGAATCTCTCTTTACGAACTTTTACTAATTTTAGTGTACCACTCGCGGTATTGCCCGCTTATTCTACACGATTGTGGTTAATCCGTTATCATCCATTTTGGCGGATGAATGAATAAAAATAAGACTTTTACGACATCACATTACAAATCTTTGATACTCTAGACTTTACACTAAATATTATATAGGAGTATTATAAATACAAACTTTAGTCTTAAATCACTCTTTTTATTGGTGGATACCACATCAAAATCCGTCGCATATTATACAGAAACAGAAAGATTATACTTACAAAATTACTTACAAAATTGTATATCATTTAAAGAAAAAAAATATTAGTACATCAGTAAAAAGGAACATTTGAGGCACAATCAAAGTAAGTAAACCGTTAGAACCGTTCTGCACTATAGAATTTTCCAATTCAATACGAACGCTCGTAAATCAACTTCGTCAATCAATCATTTCTTTGTTTATGGCTTTTAGAATATACCATTATTTTGAAACTACATACGTATTTAGTTATTTATTTTTAATATGTCATTTACAATGACAAATGTGTTTATACAATGCATTTATTTATGTTTTAGCTCTAAATTGTGTTCCGTACAAAGCGGCGTAGGTAAAGAGGGAACCTGGGAATCTAGTTTTAAGACACTCCCTAAACATTGAACATACGACTACCACGATGATGATGATGAAATAGGTGGTTTGGCAACTTTTAGCGATTTAACATAAGACATTACTATACAAATAACAATAAGAAACACTGCGCACAACTCAAACAAAAAACAATTACATATATTAACTAAAATAAATACAATTTAAAAATGTGAATAAACGTTGACACTCCCTAATTATAAATAAGTATTTAACTCTTTGCAACATCTCTAAAATACACACAATTATGACAGCTATTTATCTTGCAGTTAAGTAGGCACTAAATGGGACTTAATTAAGTTTTAATTACTGAAGAATTTCAAATGTTTAGAAACTGTTTAATATTACGTTCCCTAATGTTTAAGAACAAGAACCTTAAAAGAAAATCAAAAGGCATAGGTTTTCCACGCATGGCTTTTCCTAGAAATGTGAACTTACAAGAAAATATATATATATTTTTGGTTATAACCTGGTAAACTTTTTGCTCAAGAAAGCATTAATAAATAATAATAATAATTAAAAAAAACAATAACCTTACACACAATCAAAAGCTAAAACAATGCTCCACATAATATCAACCCCTTACCCCCGACCTAACTACTGCACCAGAAGCGACAAACGCGACGTAATCAAACCAACCAGCGGCACTAGTACGTTTGCTCGAGACAATTTGTTCTGTACGTACACTAATGTCTCGAAATTAGATTGGATGCTCGAAGGCAATTTTCACGGCAATCTCAGCATAATTTCTCATTTGTGGTGGAGCACCAATTAGTTTGTTATGAAGACATTGTAAATGCTTAGATGGCGTTTAATGGATGACATTTTTTATACAGTTTATTGAGTTGTAAGAGGAAAAAAAAACGATAGTATAATATAAAAAAAAAGACGAAAGCTTCACACTTTTCACCGGATATAGCAATGGGAAAATAGTGTTTAGACAATCCGTGCCCTAGTTTCCGCTAAATTCATTTATCATATAGCCGCCCCTGGGTCATAACTGGACTCCATGTTATATTCTCGAACGTTCGACAGCTTATATATTCGATTCCCACTCGAGGAAATGAAATCCTACTAATATTATAAATGTGATATTTTAGGAGGACGGATGTTTGTTAAACCTTTCCGCACAAAATACTTAACAGAATTAAGATGAAACTGTACAGCAATATAGATTACACAATAAAATTGGCTATAATTTGTGATTAATGGCAAGATTTTTTTTTTGACTTGGCTGTAATGTAACATAAGATTAAACGGGCGAAGCCGTGTTTGGGTTGCAAGTAATAAATATTTCATTTGATCGCTCTGGTAACTAGACAAATAGCGGCATTGAGTTCCACCATCTTCGATCAACTATCGAAGAAAACCTTCAACTGATGATGATTTATCAATAAATATATCCTGATTTAGATTTTAATTTACAAACAAGTGATGTCAAAACGGAAGAAGTGAGTAGGTACTCGTGGGTAGATAATAGAAGGAGAGCCCACGATCCTAAATCGGAATTTAGTCATAGAGATAATTGGGTTGCGAAGTTTAGATGATGAAAAATCATGTAATATATACCTTTTTATCATTGGGTAGAGCGGCTATATATTTTCAAAAATGTAAAAAAATACTGTTGCATGAACATATTCGAGCGCGTCAGATATTGATATCATCTATGTCCTTAATATTTTTAAAAATGTAAGTATGTTAATGTGATTGTTTCCATGATGGAGGTGATCGCACGTAAGGGTTAAAATCTGATCCTTTTATCCTAAACGGGCGGCTATATATATGGGGCTCATATTTGGTGGTGTACTTGAACGGGTACAAGGAATCACCTAGTATATTAATCTTCAGCGCTTTAGTATATCCTGAAATCCCCACTTGGACACTTTAAATATAAGTACTGACTTTAGGTACCTTTCTCTCTTTAATTTCAAAAACGATCTGCTTACAGCAAATACAAAACATTACAAGTGTAATACAAAATATATGTTATTATTGAACTATTGGAGTAATTTCTTCTACGTTAGATTAAGAGAATGTTTGTAATTTTGTAAAAGGCAAACAGTAGCAACAAAGTAGGGCCTGGGGCGAGATTGTGATTCAAAATTTCTGGAAATTATATTAACCGAATGAATACGACATTTCATAACGAAGGCTTTTGTAATTGAATTCTCAAGTATATTTCAGTAAAAGAAATATTCAAATGTTGAAATGTTTTTTGGATTATTTTTTTCTCAAAAGAAATCATTTATACTAAAAAATATTATCAAACAATTACAAACGAGTATGTCTAATGTGAGATGAGAAAGTAAGAAATAAGCCAAATCATTATCTAATATGCAAACATCCAAAATCTCTTCACAAGATGAGTCTGTACAAACAATATAAAGTACACTTAATGTAATAATTCAATTCACAATCTTGTACATCATAATTGCAATGTAAAACCTATAACATAACAACAAAACGCTACTAAGCGACAGTACAAGAGGAACACAAGACAAATTTTCGACTTGGACTCCCAAATTTAACGTTTCACCGAGCAGCAGCTCTTGACCTTTATCGCTTCATTCTTAACAAATTGGATTTTAACATCAAAGGGCTCTCCCTTCGGATATGGCAGAGTGAAAACATAAGTTGTGCTCGATGATTATAATTTTATTAGTTCACGTTGACATTTCCTGTAATTTTATTAGGTTATCCCGAATTGGTTCGTTTAAGGACGACGAAGGTGTAATTCGATTGGGGGGTGTGTGAGTTTCGTCAATGACGTGTGTACGTTTGAGACTTAATGTCTCAAAGTAAAGAGTAATTAGCAATATTGGATTTTGTTAACAATATCGAATGTACCAAAATTTCAATTCTGACATTATGTCAGAATGCTAATGATCACACTTTTTATTGTGTGCACAACAGTACAATGTACCCAACTCTTTCACAATTCACTTTCCATCAAGGTACTACTACTAACTACTCAAGAACTGGTCGGTTTCCAGGAGGCGCGGGTTCGAGTCCCGCTGCGTTCCAATTTTTATACGTTTTCTAAATAAGTATTACTCAAGAATCCAGAATTCAAGGTAAAATGGGAAACTAAGGTGTATAAATGGAAACTAAGTGTGCTTACATCAGGTTCCCAGGTTCTTTCTGACTAACTTTCTATGTGCGGGATACAGCGTGAAGCTAAAAAGAAATACTGCATAATAGTAACATATACCTACCAAATCGCTATAGATTATAACCTATCTTTTACGCTCAATTATTAAAACATTAACTTGAACAAAACAAACAGTGATCGGCATATAGGTACATATCTATATGTAATCTACAAACAAAAAAAAACACTCAGCAAATTAATTCAATTCGCTTCCACCATATGTTTTGCAATTACATTGGGTAAGATCGTTTGTGTGCTCGTACAAGGCGAGTTGTTTACACGCAGGTAACCATTGCTTAAGTGTATTGTTCATTTTTATTAGACCACCATATATTATAATGGAAAGAATATCTCATAATAAACTAAACTAAACTAACTTCACGCTTTATCCCTAGCGGGGTAGTCAGAGAGAACGCAGCGCCAAACGCTACGGTCTCTACATACCTCTTTCGCCTCGTCCACTGTCATCAACCTCTTCATACATGCCCTCCGGGGCATCCTCGTGCTTTTTACGTGACCTTCCTCCACTATCTTTGATACTGTGTTTTCGGAGGTCAATCGAGGTCTCCCCCTACCTCTCTTACCACTCACTTTTCCATCATAATAAATCTTTTTTGCCATTCTTTCATCACTCTATCTCATAATAGAATTGCAAAAAAAATTTTGTGAACACTATATTTTTTATTCAGCTTCAAGATGTATATAGAAGGGTAGGCAGAGATAACGTAGTGTTAAGCGTTGCCCGTTGAGTGACGGAACTCAAAGCCAAACGAAGAAATGAATATATTTATAAGTAATGACTCATTCCTCAAGTAGAAATCGAACCCACAATTGGTGCCGTTATAGTCACACGCCTGTGCAACGAAGGTCTCATATAAAACGTAACAAGCACCCTTTTTGATCAGATATTATTTCGCAATAGTTATAATATGAAAAATCAAGAAAATCTAAAATGTTATTTTTATAATATATTTTCTTTAGCTTCAGCCTTATTAACTTGAACAAAACAAACAGTGATCGGCATATAGGTACATATAGCAGCTTAGCCTATTTACCTACGTACCTATCAAGCTATATACAGAAAATACTGTAAAGCCAATTAAACCTACTTTTTGCAATTCGATTTTCATGAAAATCTACACACTGTTCATATCGGAAGGCAGTACAATATTTTCATAGGATGACCATCAACAGGTTGCCCTTGTTGAGGATCGAAATAAAGAGAAAATAATAATTATTTCATTACTAAACTAATATAATTTTAGTTTACAAAATTATTTTATATTATTAATAATGAAGTTAGTACTGCTGTCGTAGATAGGACATGCCTCACTGTATATAATAATAAAGAATTAAATTAGACATAAAAATTGCGAAATTGTTGCCACCCAATAAACATTGTAGGTGGGTAAACGTAAACAACAATTAATTTAAATGAAAAAAAAAAAAATACGGGACACAAACTGCTTCGTTAAGTAATGTCATTGTCGATGTTGATGGCCAATAGTCTCCAGTTTAGTCGAAAATTATATAACTCTATGAAATGATTACTAGCATCTATCAACGCAACCAGGATTTGCATAAAATTGCAGTATTTCTTACAAAAATTTTTTTTATTATTCTATGAAATCTTATTAATAATTAAATGTGTTTAATATTTATAGTACACTAGTACCTTCACACGTGACTCTGCCCGCGTGGTTAATTAAAAGTTGTAGTATAACATTATAAGATCTTTGATTTTCAAAAATGTATAAAATTCAATATATATGTATAGCGGTTTACATACACACGATGAAAGTAATGTGATATATACAGCCTTATAACCTTTCTCAATAAATGAGCTATCTTAAACAAAAATATTCTTTCAATCCAAACCAGCAGTTGCAGAGATTAGCGCATTCGTCCAAACAAATTCGCACTAATATTATTATAAATTTCACAATATACTTTTAAAACAAAAAAAATTCAGTATGGACTAGATAGGGCACAAAGAAGCGCCACTGGTAAAACATAAACCTTCAACATCATTTCTCAACCATACTGTACATGTTATCTGGAGATCAATTGCGTCTATTTATGTGCATTTTAAGTTACAATCATGTTTTGCTCAAGGCGGTCTCGGCGGTTTGAAAGTTTCGGATCGTCTTACGATCCTTTGTTGAGAAATACTAACTTTGATCTTTATAAAGAAACTTGTTTACAACCTTGCCTTTAGTTACTAGTGCCTATACAAATAATGGATTCACGAAATGTTACTTTATAGATTTATTATTTTTGTAAGCAACTTTTATATTATAAGAAAGTCTATAGGTACTTTCAGTTTGGTTTCATACTTTTAGATAGTTTGGATATTATAATATCTTTCTGCTTGTAGCCTAGTTTTATTATATTTAGGTATAGTTTTATTTTTTTCTATAATCATTATTAAATTTAATACCGCATTCCCGATGCAATAAGTTACGGAAAAATAGTTGTTTAAAAACTTACTTACCTCTAGGCATAACTTACATTACAACCAGTAATTTTAATTTGTTGACAAAATATCCCGTCGCAGCAATATGAAACATTTATGCACAAAAAATATTCAGACTCGAAAAAAAAACAAATAAAAATTGTTTTCTCTTACGTATTTTCAAGTAGCGCCCAAGACCAACTCCACACAAAATCGTGAACATCTTACCTGCAAAAAAAAACATCAACATTAAATAACATTCTCACAAAAGAATAGAACTAACGAACGAACGTCTTAAACGAAAAAGTAGCAGAAAAATAATAAACAATATGTATATGATTCATGGAAACGAGTACAATGTTGGCGCGTATGTAATTGTTTCAATTACAACGCTAATAAGAGATGAAGACAACAAAGAGGGCACCGACGCAAAGGGCTCGCAATATTATTAACAACGTTATTATATATTAAAAGGCATGGAGTTGTTTAATAACTAGGTTACACCAAAATCTACTTTATATGACCACTAGAGTAGTAGAAACCGGCTCGCGGCTTCGCCCGCTTGAAAAACACAATTGTTGAATAATTAATCTGATTTACTATTGTGTTCTTATTACAATATCATTTTAATCATAATAAATTTATATTGAAAATTAAAATTTCAACCAATTTAATAAAATGTGGCAAATTTGTCGATGGACGACAAGAAAGACAAATTGAAACAAAACAAATACTAAATGTTGAGGGGAGCTTGCCAAAATGCAATAATGAAAATCATATTCAACTTATACATTAATACACGAACTTTATTTATTCACATTTCATTTCAATTGTACGTTTTGTAGCAATTGTAATTACCAAAAAAATATTTGCAAACTCCCCGTGGGAGCCGATACCGAACGCACCGATGGGGATAAACAGCAGTTGTGATGATAGAAACAAAATAATGGACTTAATTAACTATTAATGCACAAAACAACCGAGGACCCCACTTTCTGTCGAATTTTCCTACGATGCATGTTAAGTAGAAACCTCGCACTGTCTTGTTACACAGGACACAGGACACTTGGTTTGTCTTGTAACGAAGAAATAATTCATTCTCTTGACTGAGAATAGAATCCTCAACTATAATTTTTACAATCGGACGCTGTGCCGCTAAGCCACGAGGGCTTCAAAAAAAGGCCAGTCGTGGCGCAGGGGCACAAGTGTGTTCGACACTGCCGACTGTAGACACAACCGTTTGTGGGTTGGATCCCCACTTGAGGAAATTAAATATTTCCAATTCTTCGATTGAACTCCGCCATTTAACACGCAATGCCTCCAGAAGTCGGTAAATGGGAAACAGACTGTCTTTTCTCTCTTCTCGTTCTCTCTGCCTGTGCCTATCCAGCTGTGTGTGGGATACAGCGTCAAGCAAAAGAAAACCTAATAAGAAAATACGCATTAACAACATCACAATAGAACATTCACACATTAACAAAAACATTATTCATTGAAATTTCAATTGCACCTACAAATGAAGCAAAAAAAAAGACATTTTATTCACATTCTCTCGTGGGAGCCGATACCGAGCTCACCAACGACGGAGGAAAATAGTACCGGCCATAAAACAAAGTAATGGACTTAATAGACCATTAAGGACATGATACACAATTTTCGAGACAATGCATGTATAGTGGCGGAACTCAACGCTGCGGTTAGTCTTGTTACCTAGAAAAAAATCCTGTTCAAAGACAAATACAAACAATTTATCACCTTAATGGGAATCGAATCCACAAATCGACAGAGTCAGACGAAGAAACAAAAACAATTACAACATCAATGTTGGAAAATAAGCAAAAAAAAAAGGCATTCAATTCACAACCTCCCGTGGGAGCCGATACCGAGCGCACCGACGGAGGTAAACAGTAGTTGCGATGATAAAACAAAGTAATGGACCTAATGAATCATTAAGCGGACAAGGTTGAGAGTGCTTGATTGATTAAAGCTGTTTTGCTTTATGGGAAACTTTATTTTTGTTTAACTTAGTTTTGTTATAATTGTGGTTGTAAATTTGTTATTTTGATTTCACAAAGTAACCATTTTGAAATGCTTTTATCTTTAGCTAATGACGAGTCATTAATTTCTCAGTATTCAACGAATTTTATCAAATTTGCTAATAAATGACTTCATGAACAACGAATTTAAGTCTATATTTAAGCTACATATAAAATGTAACATAATAATAAACATAAACTCTTAAAGTAAATTGAATTGACATCCATACTTCGACTCACAAGTGTGTCCAAGAATTTTAAGGAAGATATTTGTCTTTCTGTACTTTTCATATATCCAAACCTATTTATTTTTGATTGTACTGTGTTTACGTAGCAGGTTTTGGGTTCATTTTCCACTCGAGGAAATTAAACATTTAATTTATCGGTATTGAGTTCCGCCACTCAACACGCGATGCCACAAGAATTCGGCGAAAAGTGATCAACGGAGTGTTTTAACAATAAGGTCCCTAGTTTTCAAGTTCCTGGGACAAGCAGGTTCAACCAAACAAACGATTCAGTTTTATTATATAAGTATCATTAATACGTAGATATCTTGATTACCACTAAAATACCATGAAGATGCAATATTTGTATTGAAAAAGAAAGAACCTTAAGTTAGACTTAAGGTCAGCTAATTGTTATTATTGTATGTGTAGATTCGTAATGCACACATCAATTTTAATGTTGTGTGTGTACGTATGAGCGAGAATTACCAGCTTTTTAAACTGTAATTTGTTGTAACGACCAGTTATAAAGTGACCATTGCTTAAGCACGTCCTTTAAATAACATACTCTTACATGCGTACTTAAATGATGGATCCAACATTTTTATAGAAGACTTTAAATTTTGTAGAAAACAATACAATATGTGCTTATATAAAGTCAGTTCAGACCTAAATAACGTGTCTGAATGTAACATTTAAGATGTGAATATATTCATTTACAAACAAGCCACTTTCAAACAGATATAAGCGTAGCAGAAATAATACACGACGACTATTTATTTTACAATTTGTTGTTCCATAAGGAAATAAAAAGTAAATTTATCACCTAACACCTAACATCAAACATCCAAAGTGAAGGAAACCAAGTAATTTGTCACTCTGTCCAAACACTTAGTTTTAGTAGGTCACCGAATAAAAAACATTATATAGCTAATAAAATGACGCGAAAAACAAAACCTCGTATACAGCTCGTATAATGTGGTTTTACTGCTCACATGTATGTATAGACTTATTTATAAAAAGATTATGATCCAATAAGGCGATTACTTTGACGATGCTATATTATTATAAATACTCGACAAGCGTAGAGATAATGATAATAGCTTATTTTCTTCTTTATTTGTAAGTTAATAATTTGTTTTGACTGTACAATGTTATATTTATAAGATTAGAAAGAAAATAGCTATAAAATACGCTGATTTTGTGTTGTACTTCCATTGTATTTGAAAACTTTTGTTACCTTTATCTAATAAGGTTAACTTTAGCTTAAGATTTGAATATTATCCATCGTAACTAAAAAGCATGATAATAAAACACTAAAACACCAGTTCTGTATTTCCCTAAAAGAAAATAGTTAACACTACCAAAAGAAATAACTGCTAATACTAATTCTTATTATAATATAAATAATACAAAATTTACAACATCAAAGGAAATACAGAGTCACGTATGCATTATCTGGAGCAGACTTAAGCATCCAGGCTTTACAAATCACTGCGCTTAACACGAAAATAAAAGATAAAACCATAAATCTTGTTGGAACGGAAACTCACATGGCCGGCGAGCAGATGACGTGGTCATTACCGGTTGTTCGCCTTTTTGCTTTGGAAACTGTTGTGTCGACTCTTCGTTTAAAGCGCAAGTTACATTGTTTATGAGCAGGTGCATTCAAAATATTTTTTTTATTTGGATGGAAATGTCCAAATTTTTTATTTAGTCTTGAAGCTTTTGCGAAAACAAAATATAAAAACGATAAAAAAACATATACTTTGTTTTTGGGCATACGCCATAGCCGCCAAAATCAGAATAGAAATATGAACAAATATAATAAAAACGAAAAACTTTAAAAATTCACTCTCACGTCAATACCTTACCTGAAACTAAAAGTAAAAAACTGCACACTACAAACTTCAACCCGTTAACTTTTAGAAAAATTTCAACTTTACCAATGTAGCTTTAATATGAAAATATATTTAAAATTTCGTGCTAATGATTGACTTGTTTTATTATCTCAGCATATAAGATAACAAGCACACGCGATTGATTTCACAAATTACCTTAATTATCCGAATAGGCGCTTCTCTGATTACCACCATGCTACAACAGAGCTATATGTGCCAAAGGGCTAAAAGTTAATTCAAGCATAATGTTATTTCAACACACATTCTTTGAATATCGTGGGAATTGAATATTCTCATTATTGATATAACTTGACATTTTAATAACTTCACACTGTGTCGTGCACACAGTAGACTTGGCAGTGGCAATTAAATGTTAACCACGATTCGCCCAATCCTCGACACATTGCGTGTTCAGTAGCAAGAGTCAACGCATACCTTTGTTTTGTTGCCAGAGGGAGGAATTAAGAATTGTACAGTCAGCCCCTGTGTCACTGCGCCACGACATCCTCATAATTAACCATTATTATTAATATTTAATTTAATACAGATTTATATTTATTTTCATTTTAAAAAGTTTATTAAAAACAAATTGTAGTGTATTTGAATATTTTATTAATTTTATTTGATGCTTTTGATACGAATATGAGTTCCTTTCTCTGGGTGCACTAAGTGCCACACAACAATCAACATGTGTCTTGTTGTAAAGTAGTAGTAGTAGTAGTAGTAGTAGTAGAAGTAACTTATCCTACTTACCTTATTAGGACTATTGAACATCCCTTTTAAATACATAAAACGCAGGGGCAGTGGCGAAGTAATAAGTGCTCCATTGGCATGTTCAGGTCGCCATAACAAAGAATAAAACGGAATATATATGTATATGGCAAAAATAAACCAATATTATGGCGTTAGTTAGACAACGACTTTCACACACGCAGACAGACTAACTAGATAAGCATGTATGTGATATAATTAATTTATAAAATCTAATTAGCTGCCTTTACTGATCCTACGAGAACAACCTAAATGATTATTTCTAAGAATCTAAAGTAATTATCACAATAAAGAAAAACTTTTATGGCTGAAGCGTTACTAGAAAATATTCCATCATTAGATCTTTAAAAAAGTAACTAAGGTATTGCGATACCACGTTTTTTTCTAAAGGTTAAAAATGACATGAACTTATCATCAATAATTCTATGAACTTAACGACTAACATACTTCTAAAAGCACTATGTACTTAACGTTTATTTTTCTTTTGCCTTTTACTTCCTTTATAAGCTATTAACAACGAAGATAAAACTTTATTTACAGAAAACATTTCAAAAAACAAACACACAGATACACAACAGAAACTTGCCTTTTGCGAACCCTAAGAATGTATTCAACCGTAACCATGACATTTGCACATCCGCCTTACAACGGAAAGGTAACGAATGAACGATTGTAAATGTTTAGAGTAAATTTACTTACATTAATGAAATTGAAGGAAACTTTCCCACGCTTTTACCGTATAATATAGCAATATAGCAGGGTTAAAAAAAATAACTATATTATTTTTAGATATTATGTTCACCTTTTGATACAATTTAAAAACATTATTTATTCTTATATATGAGGCCAGTCGTGGCGCAGCGGCACGAAGTGTGACTGTAAAACCGACTGGTTGTGGGTTCGATCCCCACTCGAGGAGATGAAATATTTACTTAAATTTATATTTCCATTTTCTTCGCTCTGGTGTCGAGGTTAAGCGCGGCGTTCAGCTCTGCCACTCAACACGCAATGCCTCCAGAATTCGGCGGAAAGTGGGGAACGGAGTGTCTTAACACTAGGTTCCCTCTGCCTACCCTGCTGTGTGCGGGATACAGCGTGAAGTTGATTTATTTTATTTATTTTTATATGTAGCATAAAACCTACAACTGTCGCGAGTAGTCACATATTATCCAGTCCTGAAAATTACACAAATTTAACATGAAAAAATACTTATTATACCAATACAGGCGGAAAATCTATTTAAAAACTGTTTAATTTCAATAAATACACATGTATTTCAAGTAGACTAATAAATCAATGAACTTAACGATTTTATCTTCCAAGGCTATTCGATCAAAACAAAGATTGGGCAACGGCCATTGATAAATTTCATTCAACCTCGCGTAACAAGCATTGACTTATCCATACGTCACATGATAACGTAACACCATGAGTTGTCAATTGATAGACTGTGAAAGAAGGGAGATATTCTTTTACCTATTCATTTCAAGTATTACTTCAAGATCATAAGAAGAATATTTATTGATAAGATATATAAACCACTCCGTTTTCTATATTTTTACTCTACAAATACAAGTGTAGTTGGCAAAAATCATGTGAGTTTGCTTAACGAAACAATAAATATTATATTTATTTTTGAGCCCTGAAATTTGATCGCATAAATACGACGTTTAGTTTGATACTTCTTAAAAGCGTAATAGCAGTGGCTAAATAAATTAAATTTCATAATAATCAATAAGAGTAATGACGATTTCTTTGAAACCAATAATGAACGGAAATTATCCTTGAAGTTTCAGAGGAACTAATTATTAAAATGACAAATGAAAGACGGCGAGTTTACAGTGAAGGATGTTTTATTTTTAGAAATTTGTTCATGATTAAAAATTAGTAACACAATTATTAAAGTTAGCGGATTTAGAAATAGTAAGATTTTACTTGCCATCATGCTTATTTTCCATAAGACGGTGGTCAGAGTAGACTAAGCGTCAAAACTCCGTTCTCTACATACCGCCCGAATTCGAAAGATTATACCCGAGCGGGAAAAATAAAAAAAAAACCCCGCTCCGGAAAATAAAGAACAATTTTAAGCAATTCATTCTTCTGAGTCGGAAACGGACTCACGTTCAAAATCACACGTTGTCCCACTGCGCCACAATAGCTTCTTCACTTATTTCAAACTCAATCAAATAATCCATTTCGTCTTGTATTGATAAAATATTTCCTATAATTGTATTTATAATGAATATTAATCAATAGGTATTTGATTTCATAAAAGCAAACATCCGCACAACATACGCCGAGATTGAAATATTTTACACGATATCTACCTCTTCGCGCATAATTTCATAACTATAAATAGATTAAAAGAACAATATTAATATATTTCTTTTCGATTACATTAGATTAGTGTTAATAGGTAAGTACTAAGTAAAAAATAAATAAATCAGCTTCACGCTGTATCCCGCACACAGCAGGGTAGGCAGAGGGAACCTAGTGTTAAGACACTCCATTCCCCACTTTCTGCCGAATTCTAGAGGCATTGCGTGTTGAGTGGCAGAACTCAACGCCGCGCTTAGCCTCGACACCAGAGCGAAGAAATGACAATATAAATTTAAGTAAATATTTCATCTCCTCGAGTGGGGATCGAACCCACAACCAGTCGGTTTTACAGTCACACTTCGTGCCACTGCACCACCACTGGCAAGGTTAGTACTATTTACTATTAATAATAATAATTTATATACAGTTAAATTATTATATCTAGCGACCCGCTCGTGACTTCGTCCATCTGAATAATTGAACTTTATAGAACCAGTAGTTTCTAAGATTAGCGTGTTCTACCAAACAAGCCCTTTCACATATATTTTATTATTTAGAAGCCAATTTTAGTAGCTACTAGATATTGATCGGTAGGTAGGGATTTTATCTAGACAGTTACATAAATTGTTCGTGAACAATTTAGTACATACGCACTATCGATAAAGTTATCGCGGGAAAGTACAGAGGGTAATAATCGTAGATCAATCGCGAGCGATTGAATTACTGTAACAATTTCCATACAAGTCACCGGAAATGCAGACTAATCACAAATAACTTGTTTATCATCACTATTGATTACATTAAAAAATAGCTACATTCCTAAAAAAATGATTTATTGAAATGGTTATGTATAATGAAAACTGTCCTCTGCTTTAAGTTCATTCGACTATCTAAAAATGGTTGCGAAAATATATTTAAATGTGGATTATTTATATTGAAACTGGTACAAAAATAAACAATTGCAAGTCTACTATTAACTACTATATATGTACTTTCAGAGGGCAAGAGTACCAAGTAAAGTTTGTTCGTTCTTCATATACAGTCCATGTAAATATTATGATTTTATTGGTTTAATTAGCAGTGGTTTTCCCTACATCGAATTATAATTACACCAAAGATATTTTTAGTTTCAGCGCCTGAAAACGTAAACCAAACAGTTTACCTATTCAGGCACATTCAAATTCCTATGATAAGAACTGCTACATAGATATCAGTAATCTAATGTGTTTTAGATTCAAACTTTTTGTTAAATATAAAATAATTGGTCTTCCAACAACTCTTGCAAATAGTGTGTATAGACAAAATAAAATAAAACGAAAATAAGTAGCAAAAAATGTGATGCAGGATCTATGACCAGTGGGGGTTAACGACTGATTGAGGTATTTATTATGTCGACTATGTTTCCTGACAGGTATTATCATTAAGCTTAAAGGATGTGACGTTTACAGAATTGTATTTTTATCTTCTGGCATGTTTGTTTTTTTTGTGGAGAACTTAATTACTGAATGTAGTTCTAGGTTCTATCTGACTATGTGGTTGATTTTATTATATATTTAAATGGATTTTACTAATATCTATCGTGTTTCATGGTTGGTTTTATAAATACCTATTGTGTTTCATGGTGGTTAGTGAAAAATTTATGTATTCTTTTTGTTATATATATTATATAATTTTCTGATCTTCCTAAACAAAGTACAGTTCTAATACTAACATTTTTTAGCTGTGGATATATTGGAATGTCTAAATTATGAAAGATCGACATAATATTTTAATGAATAAATAATTAACCGGTTAACCAAATTACATTGAGCAAGTGTATGTATATTATAGTATTATTTAATTGTCAGTTTCTTTCTAACTTCTACGTCGTGTGGTATCGATTGACATATCTGTCTATCCAAATGTGAACACGGGCATTGAGTAAGGCGACCTGTTTCTGCGGTTGAAACAGAAATCCTATATCAATTTCTTTCACCGTTACACTGTAGTTAAAACGTGTATCATATCTCACACCTTTGAATTCGTATTAGAATTTACAATACTTTAACAACAGATACAAAGTTGTTTTTTTTCCCGGCATCTGATGATGATTAATGATTAGTTCAGTAATCAAATTTAAAAAAATAAAGAAAGATTCATTATATCTTGAGCAATTCTAAAGAAATAAATCTTCTGAAACATATCCCAAATTTTTTAACCATTTAAATAAAATTAAATCAAAAGTACTTGCACCAACATACATTGTATTAACCGAACGATCATTAACATCTATGCATACAAAAGGTCGTAACAATATTTATAGGCAATGTCAAATTTTATATTGACTACAAAAGTTTATCACACGGTGGACCGAGTCCAATACGATCTATAAATACGTTGAGCACGCCCCTCAGCTACGTATCTATGAAACTGCGTACCATTCATAAATTAAAGTGTGCGTACAACACAAATGTCGCTCCAAGGGCATGTACTGTAGTCTCAGCGCTTCTTCACGATCAACTTTTTATAATTAGATTATATTTTAATACTATTTTCTTTTCTTTAGTCGTGAACTGTTACTAAATAGGCGGAAAATCAGCTTCACGTTTTTTTCTGTTCAGCAAACTAGAGAACATTTAATGTAAGACACTCTGTTTCCCACTTTTCATTCAAATTCCGAGACATTGCGTGTTAAGTGGACATGAAAACAATTTAATAATAATAATTTTCTCGGATCGATCCAAAACCATCGATCGGCCCAAAACCATCAAGTTCAAGACACACACAGAAACACAAAAATATAGCAAATTTGCTAAATTACATAATGCATGCTTTCAAGTTAAGCTCTTTAATCTCACGCAATGGACCTACAAATAAGTTATTATTATAAGAAAACGTAAGTAAACTTGGAAAGTCTTCGCTACAAGTAAACTAATTATTTACGAAATAAAAAATATTGTAATAAGCAATATTTAATATTTCATAAATAAGTAGTTTACTTGTAGCGTATGTATAAGTGGTATTTATTGTGCGTCACTGTGGTCAGGGCGAGTCACACTAAATGTATTAGTTTTCGGTTCCAATTAAACTAATATTTATTTATGTTTCAGCTCTGTTGTTCGGACAAATATTTAATTGGGTTTAATAATAAATAGCTCCTAGGTTAATTAAATAACTCCAAAGTTAAGAACGTCGTAAATTAGTATTCCTTCTTACTCCAGAGTAAAATAAATGAAAAACAGCAGTGAAAATAACACTATAATTCAGCCGACTGCCTTCAAATCTTCAAATAAATGGGGACAAAACTGAAAAGAAGTATAAATTGTATCGTTGTTGAATAACCGAAAATCCCTTGGCAGATATCCAGCAATGTACATGTGAAAGTACCCGCAAAGGGAACAAAAATAAATACATTCAAGAAAGCGAGACGATGAATGAGAATATATTGGGAGCAAGGTTGTGATGAAAACAAGACTTTATACTAGCGAACTGAAGACTTATATCGCGTTATGGTTATACCAGATGGATATAACCATATATTCATTTAGCGGTAGCGTAGAGGAAAAGATATTGTAGTCGAAGTATAGAATAGAATTGATTTTCCATTGACAGATTGAAAGTGAGAAACGAGTCAATGAAGATAGGTACGTGGGGTCAAGTTCGGGGCTAAAGCAATTGGGTAATAAATAAATTGTGTATTTGCAGATTGTATAATTTTGTGTGGATATTATATTATTCTTATTTTGTAGTTATTTTATATGCATATACCTATGTATATAAAAAGTACTATGTAAAATGGTCAATGCGAAGCAATTTCGAAAACTCGGGGAATGTATTCAAGTCGTTTTATAAATGAACAAACAACGTTCGACATTAAGGTCCTGCCACCCATAGGAGATTAAATCAATCTCGAATTCTATTTATTTGATTTGTCGAAAAAGTTTGCATTTAGTAGATTTTGATTCTGATATCTCGAACCTCTTCGTTATGATATCTTGGAACCGTTAAATCTACTTCAACCAATTACGTTATCGTTACTTCTAAAATAACTGTCTGACATTTTTAATAATAAAATACACTTTAAAAATGATAACACAGTAAGTACGTTACTAAAGGAATATTTTAAATTAATATAATAAATTTGGGTACGTAACGGAGTAGTTGAGCTACACTTCTTCAAATTAGTTTACATGAAAAACATCGCTAAAATATTTTAGTATTTTATCATAAAAGCGAGAAGCTATTTTAAATTGACTCAATATTTACCTTTTCTGCAAGGAAGCAGGTCATTTTATAGCTTTACAACTTATTGAAAAAAAAATTAAATATATATATATTCCCTCATGTTAAAATCATTAGATAAATATGCAAAATAGGCTTATAATTTCTGCGATAACAACTTGTACTGCTGCTAATTGGATTATAAAAGGAATACCGATTGCATCGGGTTGGGATTGTTATAATTTATGCTAAAATACGTACATCTTATTCTAAAAATATTATATAATTATAATATTATTTCTTTTGCACTTAATTATTAAGAAATTAGAAAACAAGCTTCTTAATGTACAACAAATTATTTTCTTGTGCCAAGCACAAAAAACACCTACATAAACTTACTATTTAATTTTATTATTATGCAAAAAATGCAAAAAAAAAAAGCCAGAAATCAAAGTAGAATTAAAAACCTGATACTCCACCATTCTATCTTAATTCGCTAAAACGAAGACGTAATGAAGTTTCGGCAGGAAATGGAGCTCATTTCGTCAAAGCTCAACACGATAAAATTCCCAGAGTGTATCGAGTCTCGTGCTCGCACTCACCTTGAAAGTTTATTGATCTCGGAGATTATGTGAAGTACCTGCCATGTCCTTTTATTGACGTGCAAACGCAACGTTGAACGCTCTATAGTGCTAAAAATGGTAAGTTTTCTATAAAAAACATGCATTTGCTATAATTATGTTTCATTTAAAACTTTCGAGAGAACATGATTTTGGCCGAATGCTTATTTTAAAATTTCAAATTATTTACTCTTTAACAAGTAATAAATTGCAACATAAAATCAAATCAGCTTCACGCTGTATCCCGCACACAGCAGGGTAGGCAGAGGGAACCTAGTGTTAAGACACTCCGTTCCCCACTTTCTGCCGAATTCTGGAGGCATTGCGTGTTGATAGAATTGAAATATAAGCTGCATTATATACTTGAGAAATGTGAGTGAATATGGTAAAGCAATACGCACTGATTTAAATTTATAACACGGACTACACCAAATATGAAAGTAGGTCCTTATACCAATTGTTAAGGATCAAACATAAATCAGTTAAAGTGACACAAATCCTAACCAATATTATAATTCAAATATTCTCTTAGCTATACCTTATTCATATTCTATTTGACTGGACACTCCATTCAAATGTCAGCTGCACTACTTGACATTTAACCGATCACGAAACAGAAATAATTCTCAACATTGAACAGACTTATAGTATTTTGTCCAAATATAACTCGATCATTTTCAGGGCGCTGTAAATTGGATAGTGCTTGTGAACTATGTTCTCAAAATCGAACCAAATTGGATTTTCCGATTCTTGATTTGTCAATGAAATTGGCGTATCTCACAGAATATAATTATTATATTATATAATTATTATATTTAGTACATGATTAACGATAACGGTTAACAACTCAACCGGAAAATGTCTTTGAAAGGATCAAGAAAGAAACACAGACGTACATCACATAATATACGTTTTCTAACATTCTCCATGATTCTATAACGTGTAAAATAAAATAAAAAAATAAACCAAATAATACTAATACAAGCACATAATTCTGTGAAGCGTGAAACTTCTAAGGATTAAGGCACCGAGTAGAATTTAGCTTGATCCCACTTCAAAAGTATTTAGACGTTGGCAAAGTCTCGAAATTCTCTGAACTTAATTTCCACATAAACCGATGTTATATGAAGAAAACGTCAGCCTAAAATCCATTTGCAATTTCACTGACGTTGACTTCATGAATTGTAAAGCTTAGAAAAGCATCTACCATTCAAAATGTTTGTGTTAGTCATTTAAATTAGCGTTTAGAAAATACTGAGATATTTGTGATTTAAATTTAAACGTCAGTCTACATATATCCATCAACCGTTTACATTCTTTGCAATGGGTTATATATAATATGATTTTTATTGAATTCATATTATTTAGCCATAAGGATCAATATTAGCGTGTTTTGTTTTACTATGTGAATGTAATCTGCAATTAATTTTCTATTTTGCTACACTGTATTTATATGGAACTCAAAAAATATATCGTTGCTTTATGGAAACTGAGTGTTATGCTTAAGTTGTGTCTCGAGTGTCTTCATGTTACAACGCAGTAAGATTCAGCGTTGAACAATACAATAATATACTTGTATATTTACCAGCTTTACGCTGTATCCCGCATATAGCAGAGTAGGCAGGGGGAACCAAGTGTTAAGACACACCGTTTCCCCCTTTCCGCCGAGTTCTGAAGGCAGTGGTGGACCTCAACGCCGCGCTTCTCCTCGACACCAGAGCGAAGAAATTAAAATATAAATAAATGTAAATGACAATATAAATGTATTTAATTATAATATATCTGTTACCGAATATTTTCCTATTACAACTACAAATTAATAATAAAAACCTGATGTGTAAACTCTTCTACACTTTCCGCTAATTTTGGAAGCATTACTTATTTCAAATGTCAAATTTTGTATTGTATTTAACTAAACGAGAATATTTATATTTAGAACTAACACTTCCTTACGCGACTTTGCCCGTTTGAAATACACTTATTTAATATGCGTGTATTGTATGTATATTTAAACCTTTCACTTCACTTTTGTCTAATCGTGAGGACCGCAATAAAGTCCGTTGCGTATTTTTAAAGATCCTCGTGAATATTGATGCTAAAGTTAGTATTACCCTATATTATAAATCAAATCCTGAACTACATATTTAGAAAACGTATAAATATTTGAACGTATTAGGGGGGCTCGAACCCACCCAACCATCCCTTCAAACGGCGGTATGGCTTAGTGGTCGGAGCTCCTGGTTTCCAGGATGCGCGGGTGTATTTTTACAGTATGTATTTTTCTTTCCTAAGTGTAGAATTAAAAAAAATGACAAAAATCCTGAACTGTCAGATAATTTTCAAGTGCGCCACGACATTCCAACATTTTATTTTTATTTAAGTTCATAAATAAGTCTTGTTATATAAATTAAAACTGGTCGGTTATAAAACGAGTACAAAGCTGTTTAGGGCAAAAAATATCAATTTATATGGTTACTTTTTATCCCAGGAAAGGCATTAGCGAGTCGATAGCGATCTTTTATAAATTAAACATACGATATACGCTAACGAGAATTTTCTAATGAATTTTTGAAATATTTTATGGACCAATGAATCGACTAGGAGATCTTTTTTTAAATTAAACTTCGATAAATAGCCTATCGAACATAAAAATATATTTTTTTAATTTAAACTGGTATCAAACTCTTCAGCTTTATAAATTAGTGTAGAGTAGGTTTAGATGCTATCGTGGTGCAATTGTAATGTCTGAATGTGATGACTGTTTCGCTCGAATCGTATACCAACCCGGTATACGATTTGAGGGAAGCAATTTATTTATAATGTAGGCGTTTTCTTGGAAAACTCTAGAGTACAAATAAGGGAAACACCACACATGCGATATAGATAAAGAGCAGGGAGTGCCCATTCATTAAATATTGAAAAAAAAAAAGAATTACTCACGAGTGTACAAAATATTTTTAAATATAAGAATTAAAGATGTTAAAACAAGGTTCCCTCTGCCGACCCTGCTTAATGCGGGATACATAAAATACGAGGAAAAATATAAAAAAAAAAATTCGATATAAATTTGTTATGTACAAATAAAATACTCTGCGTCATAAAAAATGGAGTATTATATATTATTATAAATTATTATGACAAGTGAGACATCGTCATACGATCCCCAATTAGGGAGAGGCAAAGTGCCTATGTTGTGATCATATACCAGATGATCATACATAATATAATACATATTATATATTTTAAATATACAAATGCGGCGTTGAGTTCTGCCACTCAACACGCAATGCCTCCAGAATTCGGCAGAAAGTGGGGAACGGGGTGTCTTAACACTTAGGTTCACTCTGTCTACCCTGCTGTGTGCGAGATAAAGCGTGAAGCTGATTGATTGATTGAAATATATACGTGAATGGACTGTGACACTATTGTGACATGACTGCATAAAATCAATAGTCGTACAGCGTTGTGTACTTATCTCTAGCCTAAAAGCATCTTTTTACCCTAAAGGTTTATTGAGTGATAGTCCATAACCAATAAGCTAGTTACTTTTATTGTACTTATTATATTATAAGTACTAAAGAATTTTACAGTAATAATAATACAAACAAGACTATTACATGTTCATTTAGGAATAATTAAAGGATAAAAATGTATGACGCCAGTCGTAGGGTTCAAAATATTTAATATTTACATTTCTTCGAACTGGTAACGAGGCAAAGCGTAAAAAATATATGGTATTCATTTAAGTTGAATGTCATAATACATTATGATTTCCAATGTAAATAATTATAAAATTGTAACATTGATATAAAAAAGAGCCCATCTCAGCACAGCAGCTTTCCGAGCCGGTGGCGGTAGTAACTCTACGTTTCGAAAGTACTAGCAAAAGTTTATTTACTTAAATAAAAAAATATATTTTTAATTTAAATTAAACCTAATCCAAATTAAGAGACAACTGACGAATTACTATTGACTCTCTGTATACTAGATTTAGGTTTGGCACATACCTTCCTGAAGAGCACTTTGGCTATGTATACGTCATAAGAGCATATAAATAAGTACAAAAAACTAAAGTAGGAAACACGCACTCACGTCAAACGTGACACTATCATAGCTAATCAAGCATAATGGACGGCAAAAATCTAAAAACAACTAACCTAACTATCGGGAACTCCATCCGCTCCGCTAAACATCCGGCAGACGTAACGACCCCCATGCCCGTACACTTACGTCATTGGTATCGCTTGTTGGTACGTACGTGAAGACTGTAGGTGGTTGTAATTATGGTTTTTGTTTTTGCTTCACGCTTTATCCCGTTTATGGCAGGGTTAGGGATAATCGAGTGTTGAGCCGCAGTTCTCCGCTTTCCGCCTGAAGTCACGCGATACATATTGAATGGCAGAGCTCAACGACGAATTGTTTTCCCTTTTTATATATATTCTTTTATTGTCTTTTATAAAAATAGTCCAAACATTTAAAGTTTTCAAAGGTGAGAATTTAATACCTACTAGATCATGTTCGATTCGTCATATCGGATTTCTACAGAAGAGGAATTGCTCGTGTACACGTGCACTGCATTGTTTTATGTCCTTTAACGCCGTATTACATATCAGTCGAAAGCTCGACACAAAATTAGAAATGTTTAGAAATGATTATGTTAAATGAAATAGTAAATACTGCACCACTAAATACTAAGCAACAACAACCGAGGAAGTAAAAATAGTTAATTTCCACTCGGGTGAGTGGAAATCGAACCCTCAATCATCGCGTTTATAATCAAACACCACAAGTGGCCTCAGTACGAAAAACGTTGTTAGATAATTAAAAATTAAAAATTAACATGAACAAAGATTTTACTTTTTAGTAAAAATATATGTTTAGAGGTTTAAATACCTTGTAGTTGCACTTACGTACGGCACTAAGTTTATGTACCTAGATTTATATCTAGATATATAAACATAGTGGTTTAGTTTCTTCGGCAAAGCTTTGGTGGTAAGTCTCAGTGAAATTGTTACTTTGAAAATCTAATGATGCTCAGCTAAACTGCAGTTTAGCAACTGTGCTCGCGGTGGCTTAACTTTATTGAAATTTGAGTTACTTTCAAAATTATATATAGAAGTTTATAAATATTATGTATTAAAGATTATGTATGGGACGTTACACGCGAAGCGTACAGGTAAAAAAAAAATACGTTACTTAGACCTATATGGATCTTCAATATAATTGCACGATATTTTGATGGTACAACGTTTAATTCAGGAGTTGATGGGGACATATAAAAGTAAAACGAAGCCACCGGGCTACCGTTATACAGCTGTACACTCGAAGAGTTGTGGCGATGTGATCATTTTCACTAGGAGTCAAATAGTTTTATTCAAAATAAGAAGAAGTTACATGCTGAATTTCTTTAACATCAATAAATTGTTTCTTTACTTTGTCAATTAGACGAAGCGAGACTTCAAGTTTCGACATTCAAAACAACGCAATGTCGCTAAATTTATGTGAAAAGTGGGCATTGGACTATCTTAAGTCTAGGTTCCCTTTTATGCGGTAAATATAGCGTGAAAGAATAGTCAAAGCATATCTGAAGAAAAAAATATTACATAAATCTATATAATCGTGATGTTTAACACAAAATATCTCAGAAAGTATCTAAAACTACGATTTCTACAATACCAAGGTATTGTGGCACTCTCCGCATTTGATAAAGGCAAACACTTGAACTTTCTCTTGCCAACAAAAACTTGCCATAGCCAAAACGAAATGAAAACGTATAAGAATTATTCGTTAGGTTTGCGACCTTTGTCCTTCCGTGAAACAAACAATATGGGACTTTAATTATGTTACCCAAAAAAAACAATTTTGTAGAAGGAAGTTTATGAATATAATATGAGATATTCGTATAGAGTATAATAATTGAGAAACAGTTTCAACTTAGGATTCATTATTAGTAGCTTAGACATAGAGAACGGAGAGTCAAACACTACGGTCTCTTGATCTTTTCAACTTTTTCACTGTCATTAATCCCTATATCCGGGTCTTCCGGGTGATCCTGATGCTTTTTACGGTTCCAGTGGCTTTATTCAGTATCATCGAGTGTTATAAAACATCAACCGAGGTCTCCTTGGCTCTCTTACTACTAACAAAATGGAATGTTGATGTATCGAAAACTCTGCACATTGTCTTTAGATACAATTTGAGGAAGCGCTAACATATACCTATTTTAAATATAAACATTTACTCCAGTACAGCACGTGAGAAAAGTCGTAATCGGACAAAAAACATACCTTTGACATATTTTCTAAGTTATTAAGATATAAATCATCTACCTATAAACAATGCCGATTTAAACGAACTTAAGTTAAAAAATTCTAATTTCAGAATTTTTGTTAAACTTAAAGTGGGGAACGGAGTATCTCAACACTAGGTTCCCTCTTGCTGTGTGCGGAATACAGAGTGAAAGCTGATAGTTGAAAAAAAAATTCAAAAACTATATCATTTTCCCATAAAAAAATCTTTATAATTTAACCAACTATAAGAACAAATTTATCTGTCATTTTAACCGGCTCCCTTCGTTTACCATCTGTCACACTATTCAATAACAGGAAGGAAACTAACATGTGCTCGGGCTCGTTTTAATTTGCATCCGTCGTGACTCAGACATACCACGCATTCGGTCTAATATGTGTAGTGTATTGTAATAAATAAATAAATAAATAAAAAAATTAATAAATATTGTAATACAAATTGTAATATTAATATTTTTTTGTTATCAATTATTCTTTTTTAGTTTCACGCTGTATCTGCGCGATAGGCAGGAGTAAATTAGTGTTGAGACATTCCGTCTCACATACCGTCCAATTTTCGAGACATTGCGATTCGATTGATTTTACATTGAGATTTGCATTGTGTGGTGGAACTCAACGCTACGCTTTATCCGGTTACTAGAAGCGAGGCAATGAAAACAGCGATGTGAGAATGGAAGCCACAATCGCCAGGACAATATTCAAGCGGCGCTTTCTGACAACAAAATCTTAAAATTAAAAAAATAAAAATAAATTTTTTTGAAGCCAAGAAATCGAAATATTTGACAGTAAGACCAGCATGTAATGTTTATTTTCACATGACAAATAAAGAAAAAAATACAATACTAGAGAATATCACCAACATATATAAAAATTCATCACTGAAAACATTTTACATACAAGTACACCCAAAGTTGCAAATGATTATCTATTTATTAATATTATTGCTACAAAGACGTACCTCTACATAACAAATTTTATATCCTAATTCCCAAAATGCTAGTATCATTTAAAAATCCATAAGAAAAATAATGAAAAAAAAAATCTACAAAAATGTACTCCAATTCAAACCCACAACCCACAATAATAAATCAAAATCAACATTTATGCCAGCAGGAAATGATATATTACATTACAGAGAGACGAACTTAACGGGACGTACGTAGGTATATAAAACGTTAGTTCCAGTGAGTTATGGACTTACGTCGAGCGCGATCGGAAGAGCATCGGTCGGACGATCAAACTAATCATAAACGCCGCATTTCCGCCGCCGTTCAGCTTATTAACGGTGATTACTTTTATTTTTACAGATAATCTATATTTTTAGATAATAATCATAATTTTATTCTATAGGTATATAAAAAAACAAAAAATAATATATATAAATATATTAAAAAATGTATTTATGTTATATGGTTTGAGGTCAACGTTGACACACGTCTCGATTATAAGCTTAAAATTTAAATGTCCCGAGCACACTTTGAGTATTATTTTTTTAATTACTTATTTTTTTTATTATTAAGTTACTAACAATAACAGATATAAAAATTCCGCTTTTCCCGCTGCTTGAGATTGTCGATAGAATGACGAAATTATATATTTTTTTTAAACTTAGGGGCTGTTCAAGTATTCAGGGGGGGTTTGCTTATTTTTGAATCAATAAAATATTTTTAAGAGGATTTGCTTATTTTTGATGACATAGGGTAGGGGGGGTCAATAATTGAAAAAAAAAACTGCTTACGTAATACTTGGTCGGCCCCTTACAAACAATTTACAAACTCAGATATCATCCCTTGTAATATAAAAAAAAGTGCAAATACGTCACTGTAGCCCCAAACGAGCAACGTGTACAAGTGCATTCCCCCAACATGTATCGAACCAGCAACCATCGCATTTATAGTCAGACACTTCCGTTGTCCTAAGCGTCCATAAATATCTACATATAGATGATGTACCTAAAGTGTCAAGTGTACTTAAAATTGCGCGATTACCACTATCTAGTGTTAATGACGTTATTTTAATGATAAGATTATCACCGACGGTACTTCCTGTTTAAATTTATCAAATACCCCTATTGTCATACGAGAAACTTATATTTCAGAATTTTTTTCGTGGTTGTTTTTTTGAATATTATTTCTGTGTAAGAAATGCTATCAATCACTTACAAAATTTTGTGATTTTTTTTATCAAATGGAATAACAAATTCGCCTAGGCCTGTTGTGGCACCTGGACACAAGCGTGCAAATGTAAACGAGATAGATTGTGGGTTGGAGTCCCAGCCGAGGGAGCTACCAGAGCGAGGAAATTAAAATATTGAATATTTAAATTTCTTCGCTCTCTTAACGAGGCAAAGCACGGCGTTGTGTCCCGCCACTCAAATGGAATAGAGTGTCTTAACATTAGGTTCCCAGATTTCCTCTGCCTAACCATACATGTGCAGGAATACAGCTTGTTATAAAAATTACTACAGAAATTATAATTTATATATTTTTTTACATGACCAAAAAATATTTATTTATTGTTTTATATCATGTGATGTCTATTAATAAATAGGCATTATATGGAATAAAACAAAATCACAATGATGAAATTCCCATGAATAAAAGCTGAAATCTTTAAAAATGTAGTTAAAAGATTTTTTAATTAAACAGATTTTAAAACAACTTGGGGTTGTATTATGCTAAGGAGAATATTAGGGGAAGCCAAAAATATCAATGAGATGTCATAAAAATATATTTTGATGTTGTTAGATACTTGATTAGATTTTTTTTTGGTTAGAATGTATAGCTAAGGCATATAGCAGAACACTTGGCACGTTTCTAAAAGCTTCAAATGTCACTGTTTTCTTAATTTTAAAATGTTACAAAACTATTTTTGTGAGCTTTGACCCAAAATGAGAAACTTTCAAAATGGTCATAATTTTACACAATCCACACAAAAAAAAACACAAACCATGGGTGAATTACTAGTATGGTATATGCCATAGAAAAAGGCTATTAGTTACATAGTTAGGCTATTTACATGGTATTCTCTCTAGATATATTCATTGAGTGGCAAAAAAATTTTAAATTAAAAAGAAAATATAAATTGCAAATTAAAGTTTTGAGCAGTTGCAAGCACATAAAAGTTCTGTTAATTAAAGATATGACGCTTAGAAAGTGCAGTTTCCAATAGTGTAACTTTAATTACTTATATATATATTACATTCTTATGTTTTATATTAAACTCACACATTATCTCACATACTTCAATGAGAGACAATTATCGATAGTTTCAATAGGAATGAATAAAAACAAGATTGTACTTTTTATAGTCCATACACTAGTATTAGATATTGTATACCTAAGGCTATATAATTTAGAGCTTTTTTAAGCAACAAAAGAAATAACAAAGAATAATAATATGTTATAACAAAACTGGATGAAAAGAAACAAGAATGCATTTACATGTAATTAAGATTTTTTTGTTATTCTCATGTTTTTTTTTTCTACAGACAGACAGAGATCAAATATCATCCGCAACTGTTCCACTGTGCTACAATTTACTAAAACTAGAAGCTACACCGGATCTCTCATATCTACATAATCTATATCTATGAATGGAAACAGTATCAATAATGATAATACATGATAACATTTACAAAATTATCGCAACAGTTTACCTACCTTTATCAAATATAATAGATAAGATAAAATATAGAAAATTTATGAATGAATCATTCCAATGGTGGTAATATAAGGATAAAAGATTATTTAAATTAAAATTAATAATGTAATGTGTTTCTTATTAATGTAACAATCAAGATGTATTATTGCTCAGGAAGTGTTTTGATACCAATTTCATAAGTTTACAGCACTTTTAACACCTACAAATAAAACAATAACTATATAAACCAAGGTGACACTATAATTAAAAAAAAATATTGATAACAAAATAAAGGAGCATTTTGTAACATATTCAATTAATTTATTACAAAAAAAAATAGTACAAAATTATAATATTATTAGTTTTTACTTGAATTAAAGTTAGGTAACAACTGGTTATAGATGTGATGCCTGTGGCTTTGACTCTGTGGAATGATTGTATTGGACAAAATTTTAATTTTTCCTCTTTTGGCAGGAAAAGCAAGACATTGTTTTGGCTACTCAACTAATATCATAATGTCTTAATGATTTGAGGGAAAGTGAGGAACAGTGTCTGAACAAAAGGCTTCCTTTGTGGACAAATTATATAGTGTGTTATGCGGGAAAAAGCATGAAGCCGCCTTTTGCCTACTATGTGAAAATGTAAATAGTGAAAGCTAGAATATAATTCTGTGAAAAGTAATCTTTATTCTCACATACCTTAAAAGACAGTTTACAAATATAGGAAATCAAATCTAACATAAAAATGTATGGTGTGAAAAATCAATATAATATGTTTTGTATGTATAGTAGATATTGTGTGTAGATAAACATTATGATAAAAACAGTTTGAGGCCATTGTGGCATTTGACTGTTAATACAGTAGTTGTGGGTTTGTTTCTCATTCAGACAAATAAATTATTTCACTTTAACTTGTTACTCTTGTAAAATGTTGGTTGCATCGACTGCCATGCTATATACAGGATACTATGTCAAGATACATATTGATAAAAACAATAGTAACTTTGTTTGTAATGCAATTTTTTTTTATGGAATATATGATATTAATTTAAATTTGTTTTTTTTATTTGTTATATTATATTAATTAAAAATAAAAAAGTAAAATCCACTTTAATGAAAACAGGTGTTTTCATTAAAGCGCATTATAAGATTATAACTAGGTAGCTATAAGGGGTAAAATTTAGGAAGTATAATATATTTACATTTCTTTTATATATGTATGGCATAACCATAAATATTGATAATTAGTGCAAAATTTTATTTCAGTACTAATATCATAATAATAATATTTATGTCACATTGACTTATGATGTACCTATTTAATTTAAACTTTCCAACTTTTAGAACACAAGAGAAAATATTTATAACCTTACCTGTTTCCAAAGTTGGTTCTCCAAAATTCCGCGGCGTCACTTTTCGTAATACGAAACTGGTCGCCAGCAAAGGTTCCATTCGGGAACATTGCCTTCAATTCGCTTAGCATGTGACTAAAAACAAGGCTAAGCTTCGTCAAATTACGCCTGTAATGTGAGTTTTCATCAAACATCTTCTCTTTGCCATCCTTGAACAACTTTATAGCCTGTTTACACTTTCTTATCAAATTTATTATGAATATGTTAAAATGTTCATTATTATTCAACTCTTGCATATTATCCTCGTACTTGGAGTAAATAATACGCAACCTCTGATATGTATCGGGCAAAATATCTAGAATAAACGGCGGACTGTTCTTCAAGTTCATTTTGTGATGCTGACATAATTTAACAACTTTGTCCATTAATTTCCAAGTTTTATCAAGAGTCCGTTTGTCCGTTGCCAGTTTCGTCTGGCACACGGCATCAGAGAAAGCACCGTGCAGCTTCGAAAATATCGAAGATATATTTTTCTGTTGTGATTTGTGACGGGGAGCCGCCATATTGAAGAGTCCGATGACATACAAAAGGAAATAACTTTTATAACAAGACACTGAACTTATATCACTGTCATCACTTTATAATTAAGTAATCTAATATGTGTTTTCTCATTATCACATAAACGCGCCACATTTACGATATAACATACACAAGCGGCAAACGATCGCTCACTGACACATCTCGAACGCGTATGACAAGTTTGTTTGACAATTTTATGTAATGACAACTTGGTCGCGCTTGGGATTCGACGTTGATGTTAATGTTGCCTTACGAAATAATATCAATAAATTAACGAATACGAAGCTTAAAATATTTATATTTAATGCAGTTTAAACTAAAAAATTTAAGTGTGATTAAGTTAATTTTAAATATAGGACAAAATTAAACCTTAAGACTTGAATAATTGTTCTCTGTTTGGTCCTATAGTTAATTGAGTTTCAAAATTAGTACAGATTGGCTTTTACAAAATTGTTAATGATTCTTTATTTAAATAAATCTAAAATTCTATATTGAATACTAAAAAAATATGTTGTTTTACATTTGTTCGTGTGTAAAACATCATAGTGAAATACAAGCCATCTAGTTACAACAAACTGAACTAAACTCTGTGTTACTTATAGTAAAAAATAAAAAAGCTTTTGTATAAATATTTTTATTGTATGTTATTAACATTGAAAAACCTCTTTAAATTACTATCATAATTTTATAAGCAAATAGAAGTTACCTAAAACATACTTGCCATGTCGACTTAAAATCATAATAATATTCAATAGAGGGCACTGTTCTATAGCGCGCCATCTTGCGATAACTATAGAGTATAAATAGCTACACAAAGTTATGTTGCATAAAGAGATAAAGAGACAAGTGGTTTGTAAAAATATCGTGAGATGGCATACTAAATAATAATTCACAAATGAAAAAGTCCATACACTATTATTATATTGCATTTCAATATTAAAATTATATGTATTTAATGTTCATGGTAAACGTCATTCGTCGTAATATTCATCATTGGATTCAGTAGTGGAGGTAGAAGTGGTAGGATGGCGTTTGCGCTGTTTGCTGTGTCGTTTTCCAACTTTGTTTCGTCTTTGTTCTCTGTATTAAAATTTAAAAGATATATAGATGTTGTTTTGTATTTTAATATATTTTTATTAAATTAGAACCCACATTTTTTTACCTTTGCATTTTTTATTTGGTTATATATTATCACAGAAATAAATAGAAAAATCTAAAATTCTAAATCAATCTAATTTTTATAAATTAAAAATCGGAAAAATATATCTGAAATCTCTATTGTTCCCAAAATTTCGAATGCTACTTTAAATATTCTGCTCCACAGTTTTTGACCAATTTTCGAGACATTACGGATTGATAGTAGCGGAATTCAACCTCGCGCTTTATCTTAATACTGGAGCGTAAAAAAAAGAGTATTATAAATAGACCATAAAGTTTGGATTTTTTTATTTATAAGAATTAACTAGTTTTTTTTTAAGTTTCAATATTTTTTTTTAATTTCTTGGTACTCTTATTCTTTATTGTTACAGTACTAAAAATGTACTGAATTTAAAACAAAAATATTTTAGCTAAATATTATGTTCATATTATTAAAGATATATAAACTTATTTGTGTGGTAATATATTAGAATCAAAGCGAAACATTTATATAATAATTAATAATATTAAAACAGAAATATTTTCTAACTAATTTCAACTAAGTTCTACGTTTTGAAAGTGTATTAATAAACGGAAGAGCCATTAAAAATCAAGATAGAGTAAAATAGTTTTTTTTTAGAAACAACATTAATTAATAGAAAATAAATAGTTAATAAAAGAAACACAACATAAAATTACTTTTCAAGATTGCTACACGGGTTGTCCTCGTACGCTGTGAATTTCATAATGCGTCCCTTCACACCAATGAGAATATTATCAGATGAGTCCATGCCGAACGTGTTCACTCCACTTACACTGAATGTACCTAAATGCTTTGCACTCGCGTTTTCAGCGTCGACACTATACAAATTACCATTTTCGTCCATCACGTAAATTTCATCTGATCGACTGACAAACACGTTGGTCACCCTTTCGTCGGGCAAATTTTTTATTTTTATTGGAACATTGTGGCCGTTTTTTAGTATATACGATGTTTTTGTTGCCGCGAAAAATATATTGTTTCTCGTGTCCATGGTTAAACCGTGACCGTTAGGTATAGTTGAAAAAGACTCCTGCTTTTGCCCATCGTTTGATACTTTTTGGACACGATTTTGTGGCCAAGTCGCTATAAACATGGTGTTGCCATCGTTAGAAACTGTCAAATACATCACATCCTCACCCAAAGCTGTATACAATTCAATGGAACCGTCATCTTTGTATTTGTAAACGCCGTTATCAGTCGCCAGATAGACAATATCGTTGAGGTTATCAACCGTGGTTGATTGACCTAATCCGGAAACTTTTAATGTCTCAATTTCTCCACTGGGACGTAAGACTTGGAGGCTCATCTTCATTTCGTCGCTTATTAACGTGTAGAATACATTGCCGGTTTTCCAATGTACGCTCATGTCGGCTGGTGTTCCCGAAACATATATAGGCTCGTCTTTGGAATAGAAGAAATTATTGAAATGTATTAAATTGGAACAGAACTGCGTTTCATGTGCCTGTTTCATTAGGCCCTGTCGTGTCATTACGGGGCTTGATAGAGTGTTTGCGATCGTGAATAGTACAATCAAAATGGGTGCTAGCATCTGAAATAACCAATAAGATTTTTTGTAAATTTTATGATATATCTGTGAAATAGTATACAAAACAAAGTGACCTATAAGTATTATTTTTAGATGAATAAACTCATCAAATATTAAGTTACTCATATAACATGAACATCTTGAAAAAAGACGACTAAACTGTAAATTTAACAAATACGTACCATTTTTGTTAATTTAATGTTTCTAAAATATCCTGGTTTTTCAAAATTAGACAGTATCAATTATAACTGCTTACAACTCAGTTTACTCTCTAACTTCTCTCACAGCACGTTATCGCTTCATTTATTATTCCCGAATGACAATGTTTATTATATCGTATCAGTTAAATACGCAGAAGTACAGTGAGCTGCAATATTAATATGTTCACTTTGTTTTCTTTTCCAGAAATATCCCTCAAACGCGACAGTTTGCCAATTCTCGCATGAGGGAACATTATTTTCATTTCCTCGCTCTGAAAAACAAACAACAAAGCGCGGCGCTTAGTTCCGCTACTCAACGTGCAGTACTGTCTGCACACGCTGCGGGATATAGAGTGAAGCTCTATATTACATATTATGTATAATATATATAAAAGTACTGCCGTGCTCCCTCCCTCCCTACCTTGAAAAATAAAGAAAAACTTATACGCGAATAAATTTATTTCAAGCTAAAGTCCAGCCGTAAAGTAAAATATTTCTACATATGTATATGTATATTTTTTACATTTTTAAAGTGTTATTCCACACTTAGGAAAGAAAAATACTTATTTGGAAAACGTATAAAAATTTTAACTTAGCACTATTCGAACCCGCGCCTCCTGTAAATCGATCCGGTGCTCTGACCACTACGCCATACGTTCGTCCTGAACGTTTTCCAGGAGGCGCGGGTTCGATTCCCGTTACGTTCAAATTTTTATACGTTTTCTCAATAAGTACTCGTCATATATGTATATCAACTGCCATCGTGTTTATGCAGTCCAACTGCGTTACGATGGTGTCAATGATTTTAAATTAAACATTTTAAAAAGATATAATTTAATAAATCTTTTTATTCATAATTAAACAAAATTAAATGCCTTAATTATTAGGAATCTTAAAATTGTTAACAAAATATTACCTTCTTTCACTAATAAGAGATTACAATAAAAAATAAATATATATTAGTATACTTTAAAATGAGGCCAGTCGTGGCGCAGTGGCACGAAGTGTGACTGTAAAACCGACTGATTGTGGGTTCGATCCCACTCGAGTTGATGAAATATTTATTAAAATTTATATTTCCATTTCTTCGCTCTGGTGTCAAGTCAAAGCGCAGTGTTGAGTTCTGCCACTCAACACGCAATGCCTCCAGAATTCGCAGAAAGTGGGGAATGGAGTGTCTCAACACTAGGTTCCATCTGCCTACCCTGCTGTGTGCGGGATACAGCGTGAAGCTGATTGATTTATTTTTTATTTTATACTTTAAAATGCGGCCGTATGTACAACATATTGACACTACGTATTTGTTTCACTGTGCACGTTGTTTACAAATCACAATCGATTCTTATAAATATCGTATATAAAATGTGTAAATAGTATTGAATAATTCTTACAATTAAATAGCATTGAAAGATAAAATATTTTTTGTTTAAACAGTATATCTGTTTTATAGTATTTTTAGGCCAGTCGTGGCGCAGGGGCACAAAGTGTGACTGCGAAATCGACTGGTTGTGGCTTCGGTCCCCACTCGAGTTGATGAAATATTTATAAAAAATTTATATTTCCATTTCTTCGCTCTGGTGTCAAGGCTAAGCGCGGCGTTGAGTTCTGCCACTCAACACGCAATGCCTCCAAAATTCGGCAGAAAGTGGGGGACGGAGTGTCTTAACACTAGGTTCTCTCTGCCTACCCTGCTGCGTGCAGGATACAGTGAGAAGCCGATTATTTTTCCGCCACGATGGCTTCATATTTCCTTTTTTTTTAAATTGTTTACATAGTGGGATTTGAACTGGCGCTTCTTGGCAACAGTCCAAGCCGATCATCCGTCTTTTGCCGAGAGGCGCGGCGTCAAGTTCCAGCTTCCTTCACATCTTCGTTTTCTAAAAAATATTAATGTTTCCTTAATGTGAAATAACACTTTAAAAATGTTTGAAAAGCATTTATTATTTATAGCACCTATATAACATTTAATAGAAGCTATTTTTAAACTTTACATCGTATAATGACTATCCATTGTCCATTATATTACTTTTAATCTTAGTAATGAAAATTGTCATATAGAATACATAGTCCAGTATAGTAGATAATGTCGCAGGAGCACAAGTGTCTAAATGTACACGTGACTGGTATGGGGTTCGATCCCCACTGTAAGGAATGAAATATTTATTTAAATTTATATTTTCATTTCTTTGTTCTAGTGTCGAGGTAAAACGCGGCGTTGAGTTACGTCACTCAACACGTAATGTTTCCAGAATTTGGCGACAAATAGGGAACAGAGTGCCTTAACATTTTTACCAGCTTCACGCTGTATCCCGCACACAGCAGGGTAGGCAAAGGGAACCTAGTGTTAAGACACTCCGTCCCCCACTTTCTGCCGAATTTTGGAGGCATTGCGTTTTGAGTGGCAGAACTCACCGCCGCGCTTAGCCTCAACACCAGAGCGAAGAAATGGAAATATAAATTTAAGTAAATATTTCATATTCTCGAGTGGGGATCGAACTCACAACCAGTCGGTTTTACAGTCACACCTCAAGCCGCTGCGCCACGACTGGCCTCAAATTATACATATTTCATAATACATTACCAAACTAAGTAAAGTAAAACGGTAATAAAAATCAAAATTTATAGTGTCAATTCGATTTCAATTTTACTTTAAAAAAAGTATATGTCACTGACAACCATAAAAGTGTTATATGCGCACATAGAAAGAGTATTATGCCGTAAATTGTACCGTTTCAAATGTATTACTTTGGTATAGTTGAAAATTTTACCACATCGCAAGATTTTCTACTAGGTTACCTACATTTTTATTAAGATCAATATATTATTTTTAAAGGACAGAGACGATTTATAGAGCTTTTAGCTATATCTCTAAAAGCTTATTTGATATGTTTTAGTTTACGTTAGTTTAGGTATTTATTGAAAGTTCTTCTTGTGTCTTACATTATTAACAATTTAAAACTTTTCTTTTTAGTGAACTTTAAATGCTTAGCATGTATAATTATCATAATGACAAGATAAATAAATTATGTTTGTGCTTAAAAACCACTAGAGAATAGGATTCTGTTTCGCTTTGTCCCTGATGATTGAGAATGATTGAAAATTAATAAAAATAGTTTATGTAACGGGATCGGTGTGTGTTATATATAGGCTATAGGCAGGATATAGTATGGAGATAAAAAATTTTTGTTTGAAGATTGAGAAGCTGTGGGTTCTACTCATAGTAATATCGTACACTGTCTGTTTTTGTTCTTTTGTTTGTTCTTTTGGTTTCTTTATTAAATACAACATGTAACAACTGAAGAGATACTAACAACATACATATGACCATATGGCTTAGTGGTCAGAGAATCTGGATAATTCAAAAAGGTGTGGATTGTAATGTCGCTAGGTTTTTTATTCGTTTTCAAAAAATATATTATTACTTAATACATATATATTTTAAAAATACTAAACTTATTTAAGTAACTAAGTTAATATTTCATATTACAAACAATCATAAGTACAACATAAGAACATTCCATTTACTCTATTTTATAATTTACTCGATCAAATTTCATATAATAACTCAATAAGACCTTTGCCTTATTGAGTTAGTTAACCTCGACGTAATATACAACGGCGTGATAAGAACCTCTTTAGCTTATACATATTAGAAAAGTTTCAGGCTCAGTGTCTATATTTAGCATTAGTCCATTCATAGCTTAGGTGAGGTCGAACGACATCATTTTTCACCAACCTGCGTCACTACATAACAAATGAAACCACCTTCTCCTTCAAATTTAAAACATAATGTCTTAAAACTAAATTACATCTTATTTCCTTTTAATAAAGTAACTTTTAATACAATCTACCCGCAAAACAAAGCTGGCAAAAGCGTATAAGACGTCTAAATTAAGTTGAACCTAATTGTTCTTATAAAAAGACAGGATAAAAAGCGTAAGAAAGCTCAACGTAAAATGGCCGCCTCAATTTGACTATTATGGAAATTCTTAAGGTAAGTTGAGAGCGGTCGACGGATAGTTGCAATTTACCACTTTTCAAAGATTTTAATCTTTTTGTATAAATCGTCTTACTAATTTGTGAGATTGTCATTAGAGTCAAGAAGAAAGTTTTAAAACTCTGTCAATTTCTTCAATTCAATTGTAATTTTGTCTAAGATGGAAGATGGAACGGATGGATGGAGTGGATGAAAATTAATCAGCTCTTTATAAATGTATTATAGTTAGTGAACATATCGGATGTATGATTATTAGAGATTCACGCTCTTTCCCGCTTACGCATGGGCGCAGGAATAGTGTGGGCTGTGTGGTCAGTGCCCACCCCAGAAAAAGTTTGTACCCACCACAAAAAAAATGTTACCAATTTTTTTTCTAAAAAATAAAAAAAAACATTTACATGTTAAACGCTATAGTCCAGGCTTCCCATGAAAATATCTCTATATTGCCCATGATCGTACGCTCTTCGGCCTTGTATTTTACATTAAAAGGGGAACCCTTAAGGCACCCCTTTTCCCACTTTCCGCAAAATTTTTGAGATATTGTTTGTTAAGTGGCGGAGCTCAATGTCGCGCCTTATTTTTTATAAGGGCAATGAAAATAATTCGTTCCCTCGTAAAAGAATCAAATCCACAACTGCCATACCTACGTATAGATTCGGTGGTACTTCGTAGGTCTTTAGACGTCGCTGATAGGAACACTAAAATTGAAAGAAAAACTTTTTCAATAAGAGCTTCAAAAGTTTTAACGGTAAACTAGATTAATTTGCAATTGTAAATGATCACTTGACCGTTTTTTTCTTCAAGTATTTCGAACGATTCGGCACCGAAGTAAAGCGAAATGAAGAAACTTTGTTCCTACTTTATTGTTGAGTGGTAATAATACTAAATATTTTTTATTTATGAAATTATTTTATGGCGCAGAGGTTCAAGTGTATAAATGTCAACGCGACGGCTGCTGGTTACATTTCCATTTGGGGAAATGAAATATTTAATATTTTCATTTCCTCGCTCTGGTAACGAGATAAAAAGCAGCGTTGAGTTCCGCCATTAAGCACGCAACCTCTAAAATTCATCGGCAAGTGGGGAACGGAGTGTCTTCACCCTAGATTCCCTTTGCCTACCCTGCTATGAGCACGATACAGCATGAACGCAAGAGATAATATTAGATATTGCCTAGTTTTGCAAACGAATCAAATAAATTTCAAGGTATTATATTATTTTAGGACTAATTAGCCCTAACATATTATAAATAATGAATAACAGTGTTCATAATCTAAATACACGCGTATTATATTAAGTAAATATGGTGTCTAATACAAATATAGTTTATAGTAAAGATACGTATATTAAAATTCATGTCATAATTTATGTATGTATTCAATTATAACGGTTTGTTCGCAAACCGCGCGACCGAGAGGCGCCGGCGCTGTCACCTGGGACGATGGAATAATATGGACATATTAGTAAAAGCTTAGACGTAGAAAAAATCAAATTAACTAATGACGGTTTCAAGCAGACTGTATGTATTTAATTTTTGTGAGCATTCTTATGTAATTAGTTTTTTTATTTTATCTTCACGCTGTATCCCGCATATGGTAGGCTAGATATATAGGGAATCTGGGAACCTAGTGTTAAAACACTCCGTTTTGATTATGATACTTTCATAATCGGCTTACCGTTATATTCTGGAGGCAGTGCGAGTTGAATATTTCATCTGCTCGTGTAAGAATCATATCTACAATCTGTCGCACGCTTGTATTTCAGAATCGAGTTATTATGTACCGATATTTCTAAATAAAAAAAAACAATCATAGTAAATAAAAGAAGCAACCAAAGCACATTCATTTATTAAGTAATAAATAAAAAAAATAAAATAAAGGTAATTAATAATGTAAGCATTTCAATCATAAATTCTTAAATAAATATCTTAAAAAAAAAAGAAAACTAAGCAAAGAAAAGAAAGAAAAGAAGCTGAAAATACAGTATATCCACAATAAGCTACTTTGACGTGCGTTTATCAAGATCTGCGTAGGAGTCGTCAAATAAGGTCAAGACGCAAGAATTTCGTCAAAGTTTCTAACAAGTTTACTGATTTTGATATTGAGTGAAACAGAGCGTCTGACAGTGAACCGACGATTGTGGGTTCGATTCTTATTAGTATATTTTGTTAACTATTTGTGTGTGTGAGTGATTTAATGTTAAAATGTAATGTATTTTTGTGTTTTTTGATTAAACCGGATGTCATTTTGAGTGTTTTTATTATAGTCTTTGTTAACAAGTTTTTTGACCCAAAGGAAATTATATATTGCAGGTGTAGATGTACAAATTAGATTGTTTCTGTGATTTATCATACATCAGCCAAACAAAGAGAGGCATCGGTGTTAGGGTGAAGAAACCCTAACACTCTTTAGGGTGATGTATTGAGGTCAGCTGTGTGAGAGTCTGCTGTGGATGAACCCAACCATCATATCAGGTGTCATAAGCCCCACATGTTGGCTAAGGAGAACAGACATATTTCTAGAATGATCCAGAAGGTGAAAAATATACAAAAACATTCTAATTTCAATAGAGATGACAGTTGGATTTCTACCACTTTCTATCAACTCTTACAAGCCCAAAGCTAAACCCACCATATCAGAGAGCAAGATACAGTCTGCTCATTTTGCAGGAATCCAGAGCAGTACGCGAGGCAAATAAGAAATCGTTGGCGGTAGTTTGATATAATAATTATGTCAACTGACAAACGAATGTTACCTCAGTCTAGCGCTAAACTGATCCGTCCCTTATACGATGTCCTTCCTCATAAAGTTCCCCACCCCCTTAATGTTCAATGTTTGTTTATGTTTTTGTTTAGTCCTCTATGTAAATTTTTATGTATAAGAACAAAGAACCATACCATACCACCGTAATTTACCTGTGACAACGGACTACTGCAAAGTGTTCGAAACGTCGAGTTTTCAAAAATAAAAATACTAAATTAACACAAATAAAATAGCTTAATTTAAAATGTGTTATAACCGTGAAGATCAAAGAACTTATTAAAATCTATAATTCCCAACACTCAATAATTACATAATAAGCAGATAAACAAATTAATTTTGCATTTACAAATTAAATATTTAAATTAATAATAACAATTACCTATCTATATTTATACGAACGATTGAAACACTTTTAGTAAATGAAAATAGTGTTGTGATAACAGTTCAGCATTTAAAACGGACTTATACCGGACGGTCATTATGAAGCGGGACTTTAGTTTGCAATATTATTAAGTACATATAACATTTAGGGTTAGCAATTCTTTATTTTTTTAGCTTCACCTTTTTCATATTTCGAATAATCAGGGTTGGCGGAGAGAAGAGACACTCCATTCTCTGAGGTTCACGCTGTATCTCGCACACAGCAGGGTAGGCAGAGGGAACTTAGTGTTAACACAGGTTCCCCACTTTCAGCCGAATTCTAGAGATATTGCGTGTTGAGTAGCAGAACTCAACGCCGCGCTTAGCCTATTATCTGAGGTATCGGGTATTAAGTAATTATGACATGAATATTTTTTATAGTACTTTACGAATGTTTCTTGTTGTTTATTTAAGGTGGTGATAGTGTGGTTATCGATCCGATCGAGGGTCGAGAGATCGAGAGCCTGCCCTGCTGTGGTAGACGAAGCGGGCCTTGAGTTCCGCCACTCACACACGTAATGTCTCGATAGTTTAGAACAATAGAGAGGGGAATCCTGGGAACAAGAGTCAAGAGACTGTTTCTATAATACGACACTTTCGTTCCGTTTCCAAATTGCCTAGGAATTCTGGAGGAATTGCGATTTGAATAATACATTTTCTTTTTGATATAATTAAACAAATATATCAATTAGTGATGTACCTAGCCACTACATACATATATAAACTAAATTAAACTAGATTCACGCTTTATCCCTAGCGAAGTAGTCAAAGAGAACGAAGCGCCAAACGCTACGCTAACAGTACGGTACATACATATATATGATATTTATTAAATAAATAACAGTATAGTAAATAGTAGTATATATATATATAAATATGTATATATCTATATAACACACACACACACACAACCCTATTTCCAAGCCAATTCGGCTAATTGATGTATGTTTGCAATAATAGGGTTTAATATTTTCCACTGATTTTAGCTACGATTGTTAGTTTCGGTTGTTTTATTCGTATTAGTCAAATTAATTGCCAACACGGCGGTGTTTTGTTGATTACCTTTATATTATTGTTTGGTCGCGGTTATTCCCCTAGTTTTGATATTTGGTTTTATTATTATAATATAATAATTTCAATAATAATTGAGATTAATTTGTGTATATTGCTTTTTGTGTTTATTGCGGCGTATTTGTGAAGTGTTGTAATATATATGAAAAAAAAATTGTCTGTCGCGACACATTGTAGGTTCGATTCCCGCTCAGAAATGAAATATTGAATTTCTTTTTTGTTTTGGCGTCGAGGCAGCACGCGGCGTTGGGATCTTTAACTTAATACTCATGCCTCCAGCGTCTGCGTCTTAATATTAGATCCGTCTTGCCTGCTATGTGCGGGATAGCTGCGTGAAGCTGGTTGTTTTTAATTTTTTCGCTCAAGCTTTGAGGCAAATCGTATCGTTGAGTTTCGCCACTCAGCACGCATTGCATCCGGAATTTGGTTAAAAATGGGTAACAGAGTGTCTAGTGCTGTATGCGTGATGCAGTGTGAAACTAAAAAAAAAAGTAATTTAATAATTATAATAACTATGTTAGACAAGTCTTCTCTATATATTTTTTCCTAAACTATTTTCCAAAGTAAAAGTTAAATAATTAAAAATAAGTTAAATTAAATTAGCTTCACGCTATATCCCGCACACAGCAGGGTAGGCAGAAGGAACCTAGTGCAAGACACTCCGTTTCCCCACTTTCTGCCGAATTTTGGAGGCATTGCGTGTTGAGTGGCAGAACTCAACGCCGCGCTTTGCCTCGACACCAGAGCGAAGAAATGGAAATATAAATTTAAGTAAATATTTCATCTCCTCGAGTGGGGATCGAACCCACAACTAGTCGGCTTTACAGTCACACTTTGTGCCACTGCGCCACGGCTGGCCTCATAAGTTAAATAATTTTATTCAAAATAAGAAGTTACATGCTTCATTTTTTGAACGTCAAATAATTTACCACTACTCAGTTCACTAAAATTAATGCCACAGACCTGAGAAGAACCGGCGCAAGAAACTCAGCGGGACTTATTTTTTTAAAAATCTATTTTAAAAAAATACATATTTAATTATCTGTGACAATGATACCTTTGAAATCGACTGGAGCGAGCATTTCATTCCCAAGGCGTGTTATCATTTACAAAATCATTTATTTGGTAATAACCTTTAACACACAAACGTTTAGTAACAATTTTTTTGAACACATAATAATACGTATAAAATCACTATATGATTTAAAATGAAGCTCCTCGATACAACGAGCTATATTACAACCTCCATTAATATATTAATTGAATTAATTAACCGTCGATCGTTTTCATAAGTGCTTATCGCGGCTCCTCGGTGATATTACAATTATAAAGTATAGATAATGTCGCGCTATATGTATGTGTATGTGTATTATAATATTAAATCTATTTGTGTCTTTTTAGGGTTCCATCGGTTCCTTCGAAAGAAAGAAACGGAACGCTTATAGGATTCTTTTTGTCCGTCCGTTCGTCTGTAAAGACCTTTATTCTCAGGAACGCGACGAGGTATCAAGCTAAACTTTATATCAAATACTCTGGTCGGCTGCACCTTGGAGCTGTGAAAAAATCAAACTTTAAAGCCAACGCAATCAAAATATACAGCCGTTTATGCAGCAAATTTTCGAAACTCGCAAGGGAATCAAAGCCTACAGGTTACTTCCCGTTAACTCTAGAATCTTGAAATTTGGTACGAAGCAACGTCGTATAGCACAAATTATGGAAGAATTGCTAAACGTTAGTTAAGTTTGTCAACTTAAGTAAATTGTACTTCCTTTTCCCAGGTGACCCATTTAACACTGACGACTGTGTCTAATGTATGTACTCGTATGTCTATGAATATTATATAAATAAAAAATATATATTATTTAATTTAAAAATGGCCTCTTTTATAAAACTTTTTAGTAATCATATTTTCTTAGCTTAACGCTGTATTTCGTAGACTATAACGGGATAGATAGAAAGAAGAGTAAAGTGTCATTCCATTTTCCACGTTTCTCACAATTTACAGGCATTGCGTGTTTAGTGACGGGACTCAACACCGTAGGAAAATTAAAATAATCTATTCTACCAAATGGAAACCGAATCTTTTACGGTCACGCTTATAGTCAGATGCTGCCCCTCTGCGCCACGACAGCCGAAGTATTAATAATGCACTTAGAAAACCCTTTTTTTCCAAGTAAGTCAATAAATTGTCGGTCATATACGTGCCTTATCAAGTTGAAGGCGAACCTAAAATTTGGTTGAATAATTCAAACGTAACAACCGGACGTGTGTAGAAGCCTTCGTTTTTGATGTTTTTGCTCTACTGTTTTTAAACTTAGCCCTATAATTACGTATCAAGTGGTTTGATAATGTGGAAGACGCTTTGGTTGAATTTAAAATTGCTTTAGCTTGGATTGTCATCATTTTGTGTTCAGTAGAGACTTCTTACTGTCCAGTGTGTTGGAAGCCATGCTGGTTAGTGAGTACTGGTCTGCAATGGTCCTTCTGTGAACTATACATAGCGGTATCGGTGACCGCTCCGCGGTTGCGTGAGTTTAGCGCCAGTGCAGACCTCTACTGTAGGAGAACTTCCCCTACAGTAGAGGAGCTACTGAAGGAGGGTGGGAGGGGGAGGGTACTGGGGGAGGCTTATTGCTAGTCCAGTCCAGGGTTATATTGTTACTATAAATGGACTATCCAACGAAAAATCTATTTTTTATTTCGCACCAGCAGTACCAGAGAGCATTTTCACAAAGACCCAAACATAGATTTTGCGGATTTATAATATTAGCAAAATAGTGTATGAAATAAAAAAAAAACCCTTATTTTTCTTTTCACCTAATTGAAAAATAAATAGAAATATTTAAAAGTATATTCCACACGAAGTGATCTCGTGTAACTAACGACTCTAGATTCGGCCCAGCATCCGGTCATTAAATGCATCTGCCGTTAACAAATACGGACTTTTGAGACGCATTGTCTCTAAAATAAGAGTATTATCTAACTAAACTTCAAAATTGTGACGTTTATGATTATGTAATACACTTGGTTTGTAATGAAATATAAACGTATAACACAGTATTTGAGAGAGTGAGACAGCCAACGTGATGGTTTTAGATTCAATCCAAGCTCGGTTGAATTAATTATTTTTATTTCCCCATTCTAGCAAATAAGTTTTGGGAGTGTCTAAACACTAGGCTCTACTACAACATCAGCTTCACGCTGTATCCTGCACACAGCAGTAAGCAGAGGGAACCTAGTGTCATAAGGCACTCCGTTCCCCACTTTTTGCCGAATTCTGGAGGCATTGCGTGTTGAGTGGCAGAACTCAACGCAACTTTTCCTCGACACCAGAGCGAAGAAATGGAAATATAAATTTGAACATTATAAACAACAAACACTAAACGTAAAGAAAAATATGTCAAAATACAATAATGAAAACTGCATTTACATTGGTTGAGCCGTTTCTGAGATTAGCGTGCACAAACGCACAAAAAAACCGACAAACAGACACAACATTTAATTATTCTTTTATTTTGGATTATATTACATGATAAATAACCCTAATAATAGTTTATCTCACATATCTTCCATGCACAGACAGAAATCATATACATTTTTATTCTATATATAGATTATACGGAAATATTGATTAAATTCACTCGCTAGTTGTAAAATTTAATTCGTAAGAGCAGTATCGATGGCCGCGCTCTTCATTTCAGTATGTACATCAAAATTTACGAGGGCTATTCTGACCGGGTTCCTATTACTACACGTTCAGACTAAGGGAAGGGAACATTTGAAAGGAAAATTTACAATTCTAGATTTTATATAGGTAGAGAAATTGAACAGTTGAGGCTGTGGCTGATTGGTTATGGTTGCAGATAAAGCTTTGGTTTGGGAGTCTGTTGATATTAATACTGTAATAGTCACGTTTACAATGTCTAACTGTAAACGTGACAACTGTAGGTTCGATTTCCTCTCTAAATGAATGGATAATTTCCACTTCCTCTCTTTGGTAAGAAAAAGCGCAAGCAATATCTATATAGATATAATATTAAAGCGGGATACAACGTGAAGTTAAAAATAAAAATTATAAATTATTAAGTTCTTTTGATAACAATGAATTGCCATTCAAACTAAAATTATTGATAAGACTAAGCAAATAATATATATTTAAAGAAAACCCTAAAACTTTTCTAGACTGTATCTCAAACTAAAGTCAAAATTTTATCAAGACGATGTATAAGAAGAAACATATTTATCATTATTGACCGTCAGCCGTAAGCAGAAAAGTTTATCCTACCCTGCTGTGTACATCAGATGAAAATAAAAAAACAAATATAATCATACAAAACACCACGCCGGCAGTAGTTTTTCCATATAATTTAATTTTAATCAAAACTTTTGAACAAAGTGAGTACGTACACAGAGTACCGGTGCTAAAATACGGTCCGCATTTAAAAGTGAAAACAAATATTGTACCACCAGCTCGTATGTTCGCTATTACGTGTTCCATGTTTATACATCTTATTACTTGCACCTGAACGAAGCGTTTTGCGAATTGCTAGCGTAGGTTTCGTATGGAGGTACTCTTTTTTAATTTATTTAAAGTACTAGCTATCCATACGCGGCTTCGCCCGCTTATTTGTTTCGTTTCGTAGATTATGTAGCCAAATTAAACAGTCTTATTAAATGAAACTATTTTGTATTATTAATTTTTGTGGTTACTAGTTTATGGTAGAATAAAATAGTAGCCACTATAGACTCGGATAATCATATCTATTTATAAATTAACCTTTCTTTTCCTAATACCTGCAAAAAAAATCAGGAAAAAAAGTAGGCAGAGAGAACACAAGTTAAGACAATTCAGTTCTATGATTATGATGTATCAAGCGTCAGGTAAAATAAAAAAGTATAAAATTATAAAGTGTTAGGTCTTTGCCAATGTCACACACACTGACATATTAGATTTTTCAAAAAGTACAATTACGTCATTATTGCACAAAATGTGTGATATAATAAAAACTTACTAAATTTTTAAACCTGATATTATCCGGATATTATACATTTAAAATATGTAAAACCGCATAAGTCACGAAACCCAAGAATGTCATTATACATGATCAAAAAAAATACGTTTTATATATAAAAAAATGATTATACATGATATTATGTTAACATTAAATTATAAACAAAAATAAGTACCACCAAACAAATAACTACCCACAAAACAAATCCCCAGCAAAATACACCGAGAGCATTACGTATTCAGAACAATTATAGTCCAATTGAACGGTTCTCAATAGATTTAAAGAGATTTGCAAAATCATTTGCGAATTGAATCGATGGTACAATAGCGAGTTGGTTTCTTATTTGCCTGTACGCTCCATACTACGTCGGTTCGAAATTAAACTGAATTTTTCAAATGAGTTTTAATAGATAGCATTTTCATTTTCTTAAATCGGGAAGGGTTATGTTGCTATTGATAGTTGAAGATTTGATAATACTCAAGGGAAGATTTTTCTTTATTTTAAATATACTAGGTGAAACTAATATTGGTAGCCCAGAAAATTTGTAAAAATTTAATTTAGTTCTACCTTCCAAAATTAAATTCTCTTTTTTACTTTTACAGGATTTTTTTATATTTTATGGGAAAATCCACTCAACATTTTTGTAAAAGTTCTTAAAATTAAATGTCACTAAAATATAAGAACACAAATAATTCAAAATCTCTACCTCTAATGAACATCCGAGCAATTTCTCACGCTTTGTTTGAATCTTGACGTCGTATTGAATAAAATTTGGTGCATGCAGGTAGGTGAAGAATCGGGCTATTGTAATGGAACGCCTATCTAGACGCTATTTTGCTGGCATCAAAATGTAGTTGTAGGGATAGTAAAATAATAAATAGTTTTTTTAACAATTTTAAATTATTATTCCTTACTTAGGAAAGAAAAATACCTTAGAAGCCGCGCCTCTTGGAATCCGTCCAAGCGCTCTGACCACTAAGCCATACGTTCTGATCAAGCTGCGTCGAAATATAAGTGTACAACTTTAACTTAATAATCTCAAAAGAAGCCACGATTTATCTTGCTACATAAGGGGATAAAATGAAAATATTTAGTACATTCAGCCGAATGGGACTCTCCGCGTAACACTTATATTTACACGCCACTGCGTAATTATTATTTAAAAATTAAAAAAAAAAATAGTAATGTAAAACAAATAAAATAACTATTGGAAAAGTTATTGTTAAGTAACTTTCCACTGTAGATATATGATGAGGTCTTTGTTTACTTATCACTCAATTGGAAATGAAAAAGATTCTACCTGATAGGTTCCTGTTAATTCATCACCTAGATATCTTTTATCTATTTAAAACAAGAGGTTAGTCGTAGCGCAGCGGCACGAAGTGTGACTGTAAAACCGACTGGTGGTCGGTTGTGGGTTCGATCCCCACTCGAGGAGATGAAATATTTACTTAAATTTATATTTTCATTTCTTCGCTCTGGTGTCGAGGCAAAAGTGCGTCGTTGAGTTCTGCCACTCAAAACGCAATGCCTCCAAAATTCGGCAGAAAATGGGAACGGAGTGTCTTAACAATAGGTTCCCTCTGCCTACCCTGCTGTGTGCGGGATATAGCGTGAAGCTAATTTAATTTAATTTTTTAATTTTTATTAAAACAAATAGAAGGAGCCAAGCCTATTGCAATTTTATATAAATATAGTTTTCTGCTAGCTCTACATCCAGTTATACGGAATAAAAAAGTAGTGCAGGAAGAAAAGTGGGTGCTTTCCTGTATTTTCTACAAGAACTTGCACGAGAGTTTAATCATGCGCCAGATAAGACTGTTAGGGCTGACACAAAATGTGAATGATTCATACAACAATGGCTTGTAAATTCTAAAACTATTTATTTTTAAATGTGGAAACTTTTGTGCAATATGCAATTGCACGTGATGACTATGGATTCAAATTCCATTTGATTAGAAATTATATTTATAATCTAATAATTACAATTTTTGTTTTGATTATCTGTTTTATTTAGAAATGGAAATAGAGAATATAATGCGTAGAAAACATAATATTAGAGTTCTTTTTCAGTATTTCAGTACATCTTTGAAGGTATTCCTTTGTTTTAACAGATGTTTTGCATTAAGACTATACATGAATACGACAAACCTCATATAGTACTATACGATCTTAAAACGCACTTACAAAAATATTATTTTTATATATATAAAAAACACATTTTCTTATCGTATGATATACATATATATCTTTTATCTATCCATAGATTTCTATCGAAAACACCCCAAAAAACCTCTATAATAAACTAAAAGGACCCAACCCTATATTTTGGGTGGTTCCGTCATCCTTTTGTCCTGTACCAATTCAATTTAGTGATAAGGGGTGGAAGGACTTATCCGTGGACACAAAACAAATAAAGTAGCCATCGATAGAAATAAGAAGCTACACATGGCTTATGTGAGACGCGGTCAGAACGTGATCTGAATGGATAAACTGAAATAATGTATTATTCTTATATATTGGGATTTATTTTTGAAGTTATTTTATAAGTTGGTTCCCTTTGTTTTTGGGTAAACGGTGTAAATATTTATTAATGTTTTCAATGTTATTTGATTTGAAGTTTTTGAAATTTATGCTGTTTAGCTACGCACTTTGTCTCGGCTTATCTATATAGGATGAAAGGCGGAGAGATCCCAGTGTCAAGACACTTCGTCCACTGTTTCCGTCTGAATTCAAGACATTGCATGTTGATTGGTGGAACTCAACAGCGCTCTTTATAAGTAGGGAAGTGAAAATAATTCATTTCCGTTTTGTGGGGATGCTTACCGTCATACAATGTCCCTGCACAAAGATAGTTTGATTTACATACATAAAGAAATTAATCAAGCTATCTCAACAAGTAAGACGTATGATTTTTTTTCATGATGATTTAACGAAGTGTATCCACACTGTATTTCGTGTGACGCACCACCGTTACAGATTGACCTACCTACTACTACAAAAATAATACTAAGCGTTGCCGACCTGGTACTTTTCTTTCTCAAAAAACGTTCTAGAACGAAAAAGGGATATCTCTCGCATCTCTCGCATATCTCTCTTATTTTACGCAATTTAATATCGCCGCTTTTACCTACGTTCCAATTATATTATTATATATCTCGAGAGAGGCCCAAGGATCTCCAAATTGTCGGTCGTTCCTGCTTCCTGCTACCTGCAACTCTGACAAGATCGTGGGCTTATTCGGTCCTGCTCACTGAGCGTTCATCTGGTTCTATACCGCAACTCGAGAACCTTTTCGCTCAAATAGCCATCGGTTTTCCTTGCTATACGAGTATGTTTCGCACACTACGACTAAAAACAACATAGAAATGTTTTTTAAATATTATTTCATTGTAATAAGATTATAGCGTTGATAATTTCTACAACAAAATTGATATAATCAAAATGGCACGATATACACAAATACAACTAAACTAAATGTAGAAAAAAATAACACTTAAATAATTGGACTTTGTAGTCTACCTAACCTAAACAAAGTGTGACTGTTTGTGGGTTTCATCCCCACTCGAGAAAACGAAATATTTATTTATATTATATTTCTATTTCTACGCTCTGGTGTCAAGACAAAGCGCGGTGTAGAGTTCTGCTATTCAACACGCAATGCCTCCAGAAATCGGGGGAAAACGGGAAACGGAGTGTCTTAACTCTCTTAGGTTACCTCTGCCTACCCTGCTGTGTGCGGAATACAGCGCGAAACTATTTCTTTTATTTTATACTACGTTACGTATATACTTAGAAAGTAACTTTAAATTATATGACTTTAAAGGAAATACTTCAAAAATATAATTGAGGTGTTGCATAATTTGTATCAATCCAGCACCACAATGCAGTCTACCATTACGTAGAGCACTCACCACCGACCAGCAATGATTCCAATATATTGGATACAATATTAGACAAAGTAATTGGTTGCCAGCGATACTGGATAGGATTATTACCTATTGATATATCCGGTCAATATGATATGTGTTTGTTAGGATTGCGTGTGGTCCAAGTTATAAGATGGTATGAGCAGTGACACTTTTATTGAAAATTTGGAATTTTGACATTCAAAGATGAGTCTTGAGACGGAGGCTGTCTGTAAATGCGACTGGGTTTGATTCCCACTTGAGAAATTCATTATATTTAAACTATTTTATATATTTTCCGTGTTAGTAGACAAATTGCGGTGTTGTGTTTTGCAACTTAACACGAAATATCTCAAAAATACGGAATGAAAATCTTGACACTCAGTTTTTTAGTCTACACCGGTAAAAGCAACTTTTCATTTTTTAAAATCAGGCATTTTAAATCGTCAAAAAAATCTTAAAAATATTACTACCTCGCTACAATCACTCCTAACTTATCACAAATCTATAATAACCCTTCACAAACCAACATTTTGAAACGTCAGTGGGTTTTTTTTAATGCTAATACAATCTTTAAATTGAAAGGCGATTTATTACTTTCGTAATTTTTAACGATGTTTTGTAATTCATTTGGTATTTGATTTACAATGGCTCTATGGATTTGGGGCTTAATAAGCTTATGAAATTGATTTTATTGTTTTACTAATTATAGGAAATTGAGGCCGTCGTGGTGCAGTGTCTAAGTGGAAACGTGGAAACTGGTTATGGGTTCAATTCTCACTAAAGGGAATAAATTATTATTTTCATATTTTTATATTTCCTCGCTTTGTCTGTGGCAGATACAATGTAGTGATGGGTCCAGTTGTTCAATGTTGAAAATTGGGCGACAAACAGAGTGTCGTAACACTAGACTCCTTCTATGTGTCTTGTTGCATGCGTAAAAAGCGGGGTGATTTATTTTAACATATGAAATTTTATGTTTTTCTTTCTCTTTATACCTATGTTTAACCATTCGGGCGAATTCATCCCGTCTTCATAGTGGCTTTCGAGAAAAGCTCATATTAAAAAAATCCTGACTATAAGAGCGATGGTTGTGGGTTGGATCTCGCTGAAAGTAGTAAATAATGATATAGATTGCCGTTGAATTCCGCCACTCAACACGCAGTGCCGGTTTGGGCGAAAAGTAGAATATTTAGTTACCACTTTCAATATAAAATCAAACCTGTACCCACCTCCGGGTACTATCCACACCTATGATATACAAGTAGTTTTCACATGAAGGGATTACACGAATATGTATATAATCCAGTTAGATATCTATCTGGGCGTCCGCCAACAACTGAACGCTTATGTTTAACTTAGGTCGTAGGATCAAGTGTATTTGAATATGCATATTATGTTACGACTAGTGCCTGTTTGTGGGTTTGTTCGTGTATTAACGTCTATACTCTATATTGATATTGTAAAGCTGTAGTGTAGTGTGTTTGGTTAAGTGGGCTAATCTCTGGAACTACTGGTTCTAAGTGAAAAATGTATATTGTGTTGTAATATGTTAATATATGAAACATTTATTGAATTGATTTTAAGTATTTTATTGTACTATCATTAAAACTATGTTTTTATGTACTTCTTCTTCATTTTTTTTAATAAGTTTATCTTTGTTTAAATACGGCGGCGTAGGCGGAGTGTCAAAATACTGTTTCCCCTTTTTCCGTGTTATTTCCGAGACATTGAACGTTAATTGATTGAACCCATGGCGCGCTATATCTTGTTTTCGCAGCTTGGAACTGAAAATAATTCATTTTCTCCCGAAAGGAAATCGAACCCACACATTTACAGTGAGATGCTGTGCCAGAATGGTCGTGGTGTCTTAATACTCTGTTATTAACTTTAAATCTATGTAGAAATAATGCGCGTTGTGGGATGGCGCCAACTTCAAAAAGGACTCGATCTATATATCCTGTTAATGTTACCGCGAAACTTTGAAATTTATGATAATTATACTTCTTTAGCTTTAGACCGGAAAATATCTGTAATTTATAAATAAATAGAGGGGATGTCGTCATCGTGACAGTATGCGGTCGTTATTGGCTGTACATGCGACTGTTCTGGGTTTTAATCCAAATGGGATCAATTTATATTTAATATGTTTTTTAAAGAGGACAGTCGTGGCGCAGGGGCATAATGTATCCCCGTAAGTGCGACTGGTTATGGATTCGATCCCCACTCAATGAAATGAAATATTTATTCAAATTTAAATTTTCATTTCTTCGCTCTAGTGCCCAGGCAACGCGCGGCGTTTAGTTCTGCCACTCAACACGCAATTATTTTTTTTATATTTTTAAAATATTTTTGGTACCAAGTCTGGCGTTGTTTTCCACAATGTGAAGTATTTTTGATCTTTCAGTATTACTAACTCTTGATTTTACGCTGGTGTAGTCATAAATATTTTTTCTTTAGTTATCACAATCTTTTGCGTATTAAATACCAATGTTAAGACATTTTTCATTTGCTCAAGCAGGAATCGAACATACAAACACAGAGCATATTGCCGTATAAACCACAAAAGCGCACAGTTTTGAAAATAATGATAGAAAAAAAAAAGATATAATATTTTTATTTATATAGGTTTTTTACATCCTCGGTGAATGTTTGCGAGTCGAATTGTAAAAATTTCATTTTGCACTGTGACAAGTAAACTATTGACAAAAAAATATCACGTTAAAAGTTCTGCTTGATTTTTGTATTGTATGAAAATAAATATAGTTAGGTTACTATCCACGGAAGGTATTTTTTGTAAAAATAAAACAGGAATAAAATAAAAATTGTAAATTTTATTTCACAAAATTTAAATTTCACTTTATATTTTGGAAAAAGTTGAATTTGTTATAGAACAACCGGTCAAGTGCGAGTCGATCTCGCGCACCGATGGTTCTGTACTAATTTTACACTTAGATACCACTGCTTACACTGCTTTATGCGGGATATAGCGCGAGATAAAAAAAAAAACATCAGAATTTCAATAATTCACAAAAGCCAATTAAATATGCTGCTTCAAAGCTTAATATTATTTCAGCTTTATATCAAATTGAATCAAAACTAACTTAGCAATTTAGCTCAAAAAGTACCCAAAGGACATTTTCATTTATAAATAACATTGAATTAACCTAGAGAACCTGGACACTAAAAAGTAAGTACTAGGTCTAAACAGTACTATAAAAGTGGCTATCCAGACGAAACCGCAGGCGTGTTTATATAAAATGTATGACTTCATCCGTTGGCAACGTTCATAAGGTAGTATTCTGGAGTATTATAATCGTGGATGTAGGTACCGGCCAGGTCGCTGGGGGCTATAGTCCTTTATGTATACTGCTATAACATTAGCTTTGTATGTATGGGGTAGATTATGGAAAAACTTATTTTAATATCAAATGTTTCGGTATAAAAATATGTTTCTTACTTGTTTCTTTCTTTATTGAAAGATGTTTGTATATAATTTGGATGTTGATTTCGAAAATTAATTAAATACTAAGAAAGTAATAAAAGTTCCGTGTTTATTTCAATCATATTATTTTCAGTGAAAATTCTTTAAAGTGAAAATAACGTAACGACTTTCCAGTAATAATTACCAGTACTGTACAGGTTTCTTATTTATAGAAATTATAAAACAAGAAACATACCTACGTAACAAAAGCAATTTCAGTACCCAAACACTCCTTTCTCTTCTTTCCGCTAGAATTTCACGCAATGCGTGTGAATGGCGTCACTTAACGCAACTGACCTTTTCACTGCTATGCCAGTTTACTGCTTTTAATTTTTTTTAGAGATAGCTAGTATTAATTAGATACTCTCTTTTCCATACTCCGGTCAATTCACCGCTGAGACTTAGTGTTCTTAATTTCGGAACACAACTTTGTGTTTTGTCTTGTTACCAGAGCGAGAAAAAAAATCATTCTTCCAAATGCGAATCGAATCCAAATCGATCACGTTTACTGTCAAACACTGTGCCAGATACGATTTTAAATATTTTTCTTCACATTGTCAAAACTAATTTCCTACATTATCGTTACAAAAAAGCAGAAAAGAAAGAAAATCAACTATCTGACTTAAACATAATCATAATAAATATATAATATTCAACACCTTATTTCTATTCATTTGCAATCAAAATGTACCGTTTCCGTGTCCGCTAGTGTAAAATCTAGTACGAAACGCCTGTTTATTTCTTCTTATAGGCTGTTTCCTTAAGTGTATTAGGTCGTGGGACGACATCCTCGACTTTTGTGTATTTACAATAGAAGAATAGGAGACTTAAGAAAATATTTTCATATAATACATACAGTGCGGCCGGTCGTGGCGCAAGGGCAAAAAGTGTGACTGAAACGCCTGTCGTGGTTCAGTTGTGGGTTCGATACAAATTCGAGCATTTTTTTTTTATAAAAAGTAAATATTCTTTACTGAATTGTGGAAGCGCAAAGCGCATCGTTAACTTTCGCCTCCTAACACACAGAGCCTCCAGAGTTCTACGGAAAATGGGGAACGGAATGTTTTAACACTAGGTTGTCTCTGCTTACCGTGCTATGTGGAGTCCAGTTGTAGAGTGGAAGTACAATGTTCGTGAACGTATTGGTTGTGGATTCGATCTCCACTAGGGGGAATGATTATATTTAAATTATTTCTGTTTGCTTCTCACAATGTCCCGCCATATGCAGGATAGGCAGAGGGAACCTAGTGTTTACACTCAAGCGTGGACACTTTTATTTTTCCGCTTTTGTAGACAGCGCGTGGCGTTTAGTTTCGCCACTCAATACGCAATGTCTCGAGTTCTCGACACGCCTTGCACAGGTGTGTGGAGAACAAAACGGAGAGCCGCTAGATGTCTTTCGCCTACGCTGCTATGCTGGAAAAATTATTAAGATGTTAAAATGTTTTTGTATAAAGTTGCCTTAGATGACACAATTGTTAAGGATTGTAGTTACACTAGAATCTTTTTGTGTGATTTTTTTCTTCGTTTGGTCAGATCATTTTTTTTTCTCCGCATGGGAACCGAAAATGAAACATTGTTCAAATCAAACCTAAGACCTCCCATATCGTAGTTCTAATTGAAAACTCAACCGTTAAAATATAATCAGTCCATACATAATCCTTTAATTCTTGTACCCCGCACTTCAATACTACAGTAGTTTCAAGAGACCGAATATTCATCTAGCTTCCACAAGAACTTGGTCAATATGAATTTCCTTTATAGTTAATGTAAGTTACTGTTAAGTTTGGAGTTGCTAAGTAAAGCGGAATTTATGCAATTCTATATGTGAACTGGAAATCAATATTAAGTGACCTCTTGTTTTACATATATTTATATGGCTATTTACTTTTTTACATTTTTTGGTGGCGGAACTTAACGTCGCGATTTGCTATGATATCCCAGGCAAAGAAAAGAAAATATTTATAAATAAAATTCATTACCCTACCAGTGAGAATCGAACCTACTGAACCTATCTACCTTTACCTACCTTTTTGCGCCACTACGGCCTGAGCAGGCTTTGGCAGTTATTTATTATACCGTCATATTTAGACAGCGGTATCTATACTTATAATAAATCTGTAGAGAGGTCAATTCTGTACATGAAATATATTTTCAAAATAACTACCAGGGGGTGATAAGTGATCGATTCTGATGCCAAAAATGCAATCAATAAAATTTTTGTCTGTCTGTCTGTCTGTCTGTCTATCTGTCTGTATATTCTTTATAGAAACAAAAACTACTTGACGGATTTTAACGAAACTTGGTATAGTTATTTTTCATACTCCTGAGCAGGTCATAATATACTTTTCATCACGTTACAAACAGTAGGAGCAGAGCAGTGAAAAGAAATGTTGGGAAAACGGGAGAAGGTACTTGATTTTTTAAGCTTCTGTCGCGCGTGCAGCCTTAATGGTTAAAGCTACAGCAAAACCATATAAAACGTAAATATTCTAGGTAAAATTATAAAAAAAATATCCCAAAACAGCATATGTCTATCTTTTATGGTTGTCTCACAATAACACGTGAAACTCCCAATAGCTTAGCAGTTCGTAGATTTCTGATTATATTTGTATACTCTTACGTTTACAATACCAATAATACTCTCACTCATCCCTATTTTTTAAAAATTAACATTGGTACCTGTTCAATAAAATAAAAAATAATAGAAATCGGTATAGAAACACCAAACTAATACATGAAATGAAATACGATAATATTCCGCAGAGATTGGTTACAGCTCAATAGAACTGCTGGTAACATTAGAAAACGGTGTCCCAATGACGACTGCAGAACAACGTTTAGTCTATGATCGCGTGTGCGAGAGTGTGCATAATAATTTAGGAACAATATGGTTTTTAGATGCACCTGGAGGAACTGGGAAAACCTTTTTGACTAAATTAATATTAGCTTATGTTCGAAATCAGCGTAAAATTGCTCTTGCCGTAGCTTCATCAGGTATAACTGCAACATTGCTACTAGGAGGTAAAACTGCTCACACTATGTTTAAAATACTAATTGATTTAGATCGCACGGAAAGTCCAACCTGTAGTATTTCAAGAAATGGCGACAAAGCTAAGGTATTGCGTGAGTGTAATTTAATCGTATGGGACGAATGTACGATGGCCCATCGAAAAGGAGTAGAAGCGGTAGACAGAACTCTAAGGGATATAAGACAAGATGAACGACCAATGGACGGTATCACGGTTTTATTTTGTGGTGATTTCCGACAAACCTTACCGGTAATACCACGGGGGACCCGAGCTGATGAGGTTAGGGCTTGCCTGAAAAGCTCTTATTTGCGGCGTGATATACAGTCGGTGCACTTGACCATAAACATGCGAGTAAGAACTGGAGATAACGCGGATAATCGTGAATTTTCTGATATATTATTAAAGATTGGTGAAGGTACTTATCCGCAACTACACCAAGGAAAATTTATTCTGTCGCCTAAGTTATGTTGTATAGTGCAATCCCAACAACATCTTATATCGTCAGTTTACGGTGACATAACAAATATATTAAAAAGGGACAAATATTGGCTATGCGAAAGGTCCATTTTGACACCTCGCAATGACCAGGCATCTGAGATTAATAATAAAATACTGTCTAATATACAGGGGGAAAGCAAAGTTTATAGTTCAATAAATAGAATGGTCGATGAACAAGAAGCCACTAATTACCCGATAGAAGTTTTAAATTCTTTAAATATGCCCGGACTTCCTTCTCATTTAATTTGTTTAAAAATTGGCATTCCGATAATTCTGCTCCGAAATTTAAGACCCCCTCAACTTTGCAATGGAACTCGGCTAAAAGTAACCCAGTTGCAACAAAATGTAATCGAGGCTCAAATTTTAACAGGTTGCGGAGCAGGAGAAACCGTCTTTATCCCCAGAATTCCCATAATACCAAATAATTTTCCACTTCAATTTAAAAGAACGCAATTCCCAGTATCGGTGTGTTATGCAATGACGATAAATAAGGCTCAAGGGCAGACTTTTTGTGTTGCTGGAGTAGATCTCAGTGTCAGTTGTTTCTCGCATGGTCAATTATACGTCGCTCTTTCCCGGGTTAGCAGTTCTAGGAACCTTTACGTTCACGTGCCGGACGGGTCAACTCTTAACATAGTTTACCCGGAAGCTTTGCGCTGAAGTATTTTAAACTATATTTTGATCTAAACAATACAACGACCGATAAAAACGATAAAAACGACGGAAGCGCGGACGAAGTCGCGGGCAAAAGCTAGTATTAAATAAAAATATTAATTTTAAAAAGTTACGTGGCATTTTTTTAAGCAATAAATAATCATTAGTCGACAAATAGGGTTGGTAATAAAGGAGAAAGGAAAATGTGTATAAAATGCTTCATGCTATTCAGAGACAGAGGGATGGATGTTCATATTCTTACTTATACACAATAATGATGTACTTTTGAAGTAGTCATGGCGCAGATACACGTCTGATAAACACAAGGGGTGTGGGTTTGATTACTACTGGGGCGAATGAATTTTTTTTTTCGATCTGGCAATAGGTGCTCGTTGTTGTATTCCGCCGCTTAACACGCGATATCATCAATCCGGGTGGAAAATGGACAATTCAATATAAACACTTAACTAAGAGGTAATCGAACCCACAACCCTTGCGTCGTCGTCGCAGACGTCGTGTCCCTGCGCCACGGCGACCTTAAATATATAAGAAAATAAAAAAAGGCTTCACGCTGTATCTCGAACACAGCAGGGTCGGCAGAGGGAACCTAGTGTTAAGACACTCCGTACCGTCCGTGTTGAGTGGCAGAACTCAATGCCGCGCTTCGGCTTCGGCAGTCGGCTTTACAGTCACACTTCGTGCCGCTGCGTCACGACTGGCCTCTATAAAAAAAAAAAAGCAAAAAAGTACATAAGCAAAATCGTCAGAGGGAACGTGTATATACATACGCTTTATTAACACGTTTCTATGAAAACCCGGCTAATTTACAAACAGCCGTCCATTCCATTCCATAAATTAACGAATCCCTTTTAGTTTTAAAAGTATTTCTGTGTAATTTGTTTTAACGTGAATTTCTCAACTGAGTTACTATTGTGAATACAATTAACTTGGCTCGAGTGTGCGCTATAAAATAAATGAAGCGACTCGCTTATAAAACTTTATTATGCTAGAAATAAATTATATGTTTATATGTGTATTTTCGTGATTTTTTTTGTTTTTTTAACAACAGCGAAGAAATGAAAACAATTTTATTCTCCTTAGTGGGAATTGAACCTACAGCCGTCGTGTCTACAGTTGGTCGCTGTGTCACGACGGCTTCAATTTATTTATGCATATCTTGAATATTCATATATGTGGTGTCCTGTATTTGGGAAATTAACACTAAAAATATTTAATTCAAGTGTCCAGGTATTATATTTATCCTTTTTTTTTGTACTTATTTATATATGACTGTAGTGAGGAAACTTGATTTGATACTTGTACAGAAAGCGTATAAAAATTTGAACGCAGCGGGACTCGAACCCGCGCTCCTGGTAACCGATCTCCCTACAAAGAAGCTAACAACATAAATAAGATGTAACAAGCGTATAAAAATTTCAACGTAGCTTGATGAGAACGTATGGTCGTACGTATGGTACGTATGGTTTCCAGTAAAAAAATGTTTCCACTAAAATGTTAAAATGTCGCTTTTATTTAAAAAAAGCAACGCTATATTTTTTCGTCAGTGGAAGGAAGTACAAATACTTATTCCGAGTCGGCATCGAACACAAAACCATCGACCAGTTTACAGTAAAATGGCCGTCGCAACAAAATGGTGGACTACTAAATAAACGTACAAGCCACCTAATATAGTTATCAAATGTAGGGGTTTCATTTGTAAAATACACTACACCATAAAACAAAGAAAGCTTATTTTTAAACATATATTTTTAATTAATATATATTTTTAACAAAAGCTGTTGAACAGTCAATTGAACTTACAACCATCGAACCTTTTAAAAAACTATCTCAAACTGTTCTAAGTCAAAAAAATCTCTTAACAAAAAGAAATACGATCATTACACGAACAAACACTAGGCGAAGCGTAACTGTGAAACCCATTCGAGCTTACTAAGCAAATTGATTAAAGATTATCGGTTAAAACGTCACGGTGTTTACAAACTTTCAATTATTATTTATTACTATTTATTTAACTGTAACCAAAAATTTCAATTTATTTATTGAATCAGAGTTTGGAAAATGGGTGAAGTATTTTTTCTTTCTCATGTTGTTTCAAATTATATCAATATTTTTTCTTTCAAATGAATGCGATGGTTTTAGGTTCGATTCCCATTCAATTATTACCATTTCTATGTTTAAATAGGACTGAGATAAGACACATAATGTTAGTGATTGGAGCGGAAGAGACCTCGTGTCAATCTTATTTCTAAATATTTGCAATTTATTAGGCCAGTTAGTGGCGAGGCCAGTCGTGGCGCAAAGGCACAAAGTGTGAATGTAAAACCGACTGGTTGTGGGTTCGATACACACTCGAGGAGATGAAATTTTATCTAAATATATATTTGTATTTCTTCGCTCTAGTGTCGACGTAAAGCGCGGCGTTGAGTTATGCCACTCAACACGCAATTCCTCCAGAATTCGGCAGAAAGTAAGGAACGGAGTGTTTTAACATAAGGTTCCCTCTAACGTGAAGCTGATGATTTATATTTTTATTTCTTCGCTCCGGTGTCGAGGTAAAAGGCAGCGTTGAAGTTCCGCCACTCAACACGCAATATCTCCAAAATTCGATGGAAAGTGGAGAACGAAGTGTCTTAACACTAGATTCCCACTGCCTTTCCTGCCGTGTGCAGGATATAGCGTGAAACAGGTTTATTATTATATACATATATAAAGCTTATCTTTATTATCCAAAACAAAATCGACAATGACACAAAAGTCGAGTCGAGTAAAATAAAAGGAATAAAATAAAAAAAAAGTAAATTGATTGGCAATGTGATGGACATTTTGTAGTGCAATTTACAATTAAGACTGTACAGTGTCTGACATTGACTAGATTTATTTGAATATATTATTCAAAACAGATCGTTGTTTTTCAAACAACATTTATACACAACGGTATTAAATAATATACTTATGTATATATATAAAACTCTTCCGTTACTGACTAACTGACAGACATTGCATAGTTAACTAGTCAGTTAGTTACTGAGCTCAAAAAATCTAGTTAAATAATGGTTGATATAGAATAATATTATTTGAAAATTCGAGGTTCAAGTGTATGATTGTAAAAACAACGGTTCTGAAAGAACGAGATATTTAATCTCTCTCTGGTGACAAGGAAGTGCGGCATTGAGTTATGTACACGCATGCCTACGCTATGCTATAGAAACGGATGTTTCCAATGGGAGCGGAATATCTTAACACTAGGTTGCCTGGTCCCTCCGTTATCCTGCTATGTGTGGGGTAACAGAGTAAAGCTAAAATAGATTTTAATATTTGAGACTATTGGGCCGCAGTAGGCCAACGTTTTGTAACTGTTATCTCAAACTCCTTTGAGAATATTATTTAATAAATAATGCCTTGGCTCGTGATGTGTCTAGTGGTTAGAACCGCCTATAGTTGTGATCGTGAAGAACCCAAAATCTTTTAGAGATTCAGAGGTAACAGTATTAAGAACTTTATATTATGCCATTAGAAGGTATCGCTTTAATAATATATTTGCCATCAGAAGTTGTTCTTGTGTCAGTTATTTAGATAACTGGAAACTCGACAATATGATATTGTCATAACTCGAAGCTCGTCCGAAGAAAAGCCAAGAGCGCGTCCTATCTTCCTCTCCACTATAACAGCGAACTAGTTATAATAAAAGGAAGAAAGAGTACGGGCACCTCCCCGCCCTACACCGTGAATTCCTACCAGACTGCGGCTGCGACAGTCTTAATGAACTCTCCGGGACATTTGTGTGTGATCAGTCTGAAGGTACTTGTTACGCTTGTTTATATTAAGATTATTATATTAGAATTATGATTCGTGATGTTGATTGATTTGTGAGATCAATATAAGTCGTTGGAACGAACGCACTACCGTAAGGCGGCCGATATGTTGAATAAACGCACGGCACACACCCCACAGTCGTGTCTCGAACCGTAGGCGGACACTACTACATACACCAGAGTTCCAGGACATAAAATAGCACCACACACCCGCATGAGACGGGCGGACACTACTACATACACCGGAGCTGGGACATAAAATAGCACCACACACCTACTAGTCGTATACCAAGTCGTAGAAATGGTATATTAATATATCAATGGCTAACGCCATACAAACACAGCTTACGTACCGCGAGCGTACTGCGAGACGGCATCAGCCAAGACATAGTTAATGTCACTGCAACAGTTCGCATAAGCCCATCACGTCAGCTTCCGCGACGTCAAGCAACATTCAATATTATTACATTGGTCAAAGATAACTTTAATCCATAATATGTGTCGCTCCTACACATATAATTCCTTTATAAGGAATTCGATCCTAAAAGATCGTGTCATCATAAGCTTCGAATTGTCATATTATATTCATTATACATTTGGTACGAGTCTTTATGTGCATCATATATATTAGTACCGTAGTACTTTAGAGTTCGACTCGACCGCTGCCTTCCAGCATCACCACCACCTATATATACAGAACGACGGTCGCGACATTCGGGACGACAATACACGAACTCTTCTCGACTATTATGGTATCATAAATATATAGATTGTATTATTCATAATTAAGCACGTTATTTATGTGTATTGCCATGCATATTTTATTTTATTTATTTATTTATTTTTAACTTATACCCGAGATACTGTTACAGTTTCCTCGATTGAGGATTTAACCCACAACCGTCGCATTACAGTCCCACTCTCTTTCTCCCATACTTTTGAGCCCCTGCGACACGCCGGTCTCGTTGGAAAATAAAAAAAATTAAATGAATAGTACTAATAACAATATTCAATGAAAAATTTCATGAAATAAATTTATTGCACGCGTGGATCATATACAAACTTAATTTTATTAATAAAGTACATTTCTTACATAAGAGGGTAGAATAAATAATTTTATCCAAACTCTCCGAAATTGTTGCGAGAGCCAATTTTTTTTGGCGCAAACAAAAGAAATATGTTAAATAAGCAATATGTAAAACATAGTTCAAGTATTACGAATTCAAATAGGAATGATTACGTACCCATTGCCTAGCGCCAGTTTTTCATCACACTCACGTTATGAAAGTACTAGTGGCAAAAAAAAAACAAAATTCTCAATTGTATATAACTTCTATGGATAATGTTGCAAAATACTATAGAGCTTTTTTTGCTTAATTGCTGGAGCGGGAGGGAGAGATCTACATCCCGCAAATAGCAGGTAAATGTTGAATGGTGGAACTCAACGCCGTGCTTTGTTTTGTCATTGCGGGAAAATGAAAATAATCAATTGCCTGTAATATTTCCCGTTGGGAATCGATCTAATACCAAAACTATCATTAATTAAAAAATATATATTTTAACAAAAAAATACACAAAATAAAATTCGATAAAGTTTTCTTCAGTACATAACTATTCTATAGTTATTACCGAACTAGATTTGTTTACCGTTATACAAGTTCCCCTTTTTTAGCGAAAAATATGTAAAACTAAAATTACCCTTTTTTTACTATCGTTACCTGCTACCGTGCTAGTGCCTAGGCATTCAGCATAACAAGTGACGGGCAAATTGCGTTCCTATGTTTATCCACTTACCATCTACCATCTATACTTGGTATTTTAGATGAATTTAAGTTGGCTTTTCCGCGTTTCCTTAAGATTTTCTTTAAGACTTATATAGGTTAAGATGGGAGTTTTAATAATCAATATATGTATACTTATAACGTTTGATATAACAGAGCCGTAATACAGTCGTTAAAGAACTAAATGTATTGTATGTAGTTATTTCCATTACAAATATTTCATATATATATATAAAAAAAATTAAACAGCTTCGCACACTGCAGGGTAGGCAGAGGGAACCTAGTGTTAAGACACTCTGTTCCCCACTTTCTGCCGAATTCTGGAGGCATTGCGTGTTGAGTGGCAGAACTCAACGCCGCGCTTAACTTCGACACCAGAGCGAAGAAAATGGAAATATAAATTTAAGTAAATATTTTATCTCCTCGAGTGGGGATCGAACCCACAACCAGTCGGTTTTACAGTCACACTTTGTGCCACTGCGCCGCGACTAGTCTCGACAATATATATATATATATATATATATATATATATATATAATGTTCACTTCGTTCATTTCGTTTTTATTTTTTTGATTATTTTAAAGACATTACAGGCTTGAGACACAACCCAACGCCGCATTTTGTACTTCTAGACTATATAGATTAATAACATTTTTAATGGAAATGTCCACCCGTGGGAACAGGTTACATGTTTTATAATATGGTATTAATTGTATGTTAATTTGCTGCTACGGTGATGTGCAAGCGTAGCGTAAAGTTTTTGAAATGTCAATTGCTACTGAACAAATATTGATTCGTGATTATTTTGTAACATTTGACCAATTATTCCGGTAAATAAAAAATAAATGGCAATCTTTTAAAAAAAATAGTATAGAAGGAGGAACGAGGGGAAAATGCGGCATTGAGTTCCGCCACTCAGCACACACTCCAGAAATTGGCGGAAAGTGGGGAACGGTGTGTCTTAACACTAGGTTCCCTCTGCCTACCCTGCTGTGTGCGGGATACAGCGTGAAGCTGAAAAAATACCACGTATATATTTTAAGCAAAGGTTATATCTATACTGTCTGAGTGTCCATATAACTAGGAAACTAGTGTCTTGTTCTTACAACAATTTCAATTTATTAACGTACAGTGAGACATAAAATGAAATTGCTACAACATAATATCGTGTGTTATATTTTAATAATAGTGTAAGAAAACCACGTAACAAATATTTAGTAAAACAATAGAAGTTGTTTTTATAAGGCTAATACACTTAGGCAAATGGTCTATAAGCAGGCATAAACAGGCAGTTAACTTCATTACACCATCGGCCCCAAAAACGGCGTGTTTTTGACTAAAAATATTTATGTTTATTTTATGTGAAAATATTTATGTTTATTTGAGGCCGTCGTGGTGCAGCAGGATAGCGTTTGATTGATAGTTGTGGGTTCGATCGTCATTTAGAGGAATCCATTATTTTCATGTCCTCGCTCTGGTAAAATAAAGTTGAGTTTCATCATTCAACAATCCATCCAAAGGATTACGACGACTCTGATATAACCGAGATACAGGCGTGAAGTGAAGAAAAATATATGCAAAAATAACGTCTACATTTAAACGAAATATTTATAGATAAGGCGACCGAGTCTAGAAAATAGCACAGCAATTAGTAGAAATATCATGACTGAGGCCAGTCGCAGGGGCACAAAGTGTGACTGTAAAACCGACTGGTTGTGGGTTCGATCCCCACTCGAGCAAGTAAAATATTTATTTACATTTATATTTTCATTTCTTCGCCCTGGTGTCGAGGCAAAGCGCGGCGGTGAGTTCCGCCCTCCAGCACGTAATGCCTACAGAATTCGTCGGAAAGTGGGGAATGGAGTATCTTAACACTAGGTTCCCTCTGCCTAACCTGCTGTGTGCGGGATACAGCGTGAAGCTGATTATAATTATTTTTATCATTACTACATAACCATGTAAAATATTATTTGTGTATACTTAATTTGTCCGGGTGTGTACAGTGTTGGTAGTGTTACTGTAATCGCTATTGTACAGGTCACATAAAAGACTATTGCCCCCTAGTGCATGCTGGCTGTCCGATATATCCATAGCTTCCTTAATCCTTGAGAATTGTGAAATTTCCTTGACAAAACAAAAGCTGTTCTAGCTGCCAAGCAAGCAGCTTCCGATGGTAGAAGGTTCAATTTTTCTGTGCTTGTATTGTTTTTTGTTGACTCTACCTATACAAATAAAAAAAATTATAACAGGTCGCAGTTTGTACATAGAATATATAAGAAAAACGAGGTCTGAGGGCATTTATCACTGCAGAGGCCATTCGTGGCGCAGAGACACAAAAGCTTGCGACTGTAAGCGCGATAGGTTGTGTGTTCGACCCTCACTCGATGCAAGAGAATATTAAATACTTTCATTTCCTTCCTCTCGTGTCTCGCTTTTACTTCTGCTTCTCTTCTTAACACACCATGCTTCCAGAAGAACGGAAGTGTCTTTATTGGAATAGAATGTCTTAACGCTAGGTACCCAGGTTCCCTCTGTCTATCCTGCTGTGTGTAGGATAAAGCGTGAATTTAAAACGAAAACTAAAAATTGAAGTTTAATGGATGACACATCCAAGAGCTTTATCCAATTAACTTAAACATACATTTTCATTTCTCAACGTCGTTATTTCTTAACGTCATAATTTCTGTTGTTAACGCCTCTCGGAGAAGAAATTTAGAAAGTTTCGTTTTAAAAATATAATTAGTATTAATAATGTTATTTAACAAGATATACTGCCTAAATAACAATATTTTTTTCATTTGATGGAGTTGAATTACGCCAGTTAATAAACAAGTAATGTCGCAATTTCGAGAAGCGTTGAATAGAGTGTATTGACGCTAGGTTCTCTCTGCCTTCTCTGCTATATATATCTCATAAAGCGTGAAGGTAAACTTTATTTTAATATGGTGATATTTTGGATATTTTAAATAATGCTATTTACATATATTAAAAGTTTTAATTCAATTTCCAAAAATATAAATTACACAAACATTAACTACAGTTTATCTGAAAGTCAATGATAGAGGTTAGTCATGGCGTAAGGGAACAAAATGTGACTATAAAACCGACTGCTTGTGGGTTCGATCCCCACTCGAGGAAATAAAATATTTAATAACATTTATATTTTCATTTCTTCGTTCTGGTGTCTAGGAAAAAGCGCGGCGTTGAGCTCCACCACTCAACATGCAAAGCCTCCAGAACTTGGCGGAAAGTGGGGAACGGAGTGTCTTAACACTAGGTAGGAGAGTGCGGGATACAGCGTGTAGCTATTTTTGATTTTACAAATTATACCATCGATCTGCAGCTTAGAGCTACATACATACATACATATAACATACATATACATAAATTAACTTTGATCAAACTAATATAAACTGAGGCGTGTATACACAGACGGCCTAATTATTTTCGCAAAGGAACATAATCCCAAAGTCAATAATATAATCCGCAAATCTATTTACAGTATCTATCTTAGCGGATTTGACATCTCATTATATATGTTACAGTTAGCCGTGAATTAAGATAAATTAGAAAATATTCAATTTACAAAATATTCTATACTGACTGTATATTTAAGAAAAATACGTCTTTTTAACGTTTTGCAGTAGTTAGTTTATGTCGCGCGTAGACTGACTCGGGCAGCTACAATACGTTAGTAACATTTCGAAAAACGAGGAGATTTTAAATACATGCTATTGAACCAGTTCAAAAGTGACCTTTGAAATTTGTAAAAATAATGAAAATAAAATAATTAATAATTATAAATATATGTAGGTTACAGTAATTTACTACTCGAACTTGGCGGACACACTGCCGTGTGTCTAGATGTATTGTAGAAAATATAAAAAAAACAATTTAAAATAGGGCAAAACAAATGCTTGATTTGTTAACTAAAATAATATTATCTATATAGGTTATTACCAACCGTAATACGATGGTAAAATAAAAATAAAATGTATGCTGCATTTTTTTAAGGCGAATTGCACCGAAGAAGTTTTGGGTACGAAATAAAGAAAATGATCATATTTATTGCTTCTTTTTAAAAAAAAGATTTTTCCCCTTTACGATGTATCCTGCACGTAGAAGGGTAAGCAGAGGGAGACTCACCATTAAACGTTTCTGCTTGATTCTAAACATTGCGTGTTGAATAGAGGAACTCAAAGCCAACTTTTGTCTTACCGAAGCGGGGAAAAAATATTTTATTCAACCGCATGGGGGTTGAATCCAGAGTCACGTCGCTTACAATCTGACGTTGATGACCTGAAAACAGTAGTTAAGTAGATAAAATATTTTTTTACTTTAACGCTGTATCCCACACATAGCAGTGTAGGCAGGGGAAACCTGTATTAGCACAATTCCGTTCCCCACTTTCAATCGAATTCTGAGTATTTTAATTATAATTGTAAATTATAATTGTATTTTTTTATTTTCGCTAGAGCGAGGAAACGGAAATAAATATTTATTTTCCCGAGTGGGAATCGATGCCACAACCATCACATTTACTTTGTACCATCAATCTCAATACATTTTTTATAAAATTAAATTGTAACTCATACAAAAAAAATATGCACAATTTATATAACTAAGCGAAAAAATATTAGATACATATAACGATAGAACGTTGCATAAATGAAAAAAAAAAATAACCATTATTTTTTTTCAATAACACGTATCCAGTTTTTGAAAGAATATCATTAATTAATGATTTAACAGCAACATGACAAATTTGTGGTTGGATGACATTTTACGTATTCACGGAGCGTATCGATCTCAGTTAATGATGATAATGACTGACACACTGCACTACAGAGACTGACGTAGCGACCAAGGCACTGAGTGCTATTGTTCTATTATACACCGCAGTGCATAAGAAGTGCACACAGTTTTATATTTTTTATATAAATTTATTATTCAAAATTTTATTGCCCATATCGATTTGTGCGTGTTAATAAAAAAAATATCAAATGTTGATGTATTGAATATTTTCAGTTTTTTTTACTCGGGTGTCGGAGGCAAATTGCGGCGTTCAGACACGGAAAAGCGTCTAGAATTCGGCGAAAAATACGGAACGGAGTGTGAAGATGATATAATGTTTCTTTTTGTTCAGATTATTTACATATAAATAAAATAGAACATTTCTATTCAAATTCAATTACAATTACAATTATAAAATTGTAATAACAGATTATAGATTACACTCAAAACATTTACAAAAGCGGAAAATTGGAATAGCTGACATTTATAAAGCGTAATATTGATTATATAAACGTTGAATTTACTTTGTAGACTGCGGTATGTTAGCAAGCGCAAAACAAACGTAGCAATTAACTTCAGTTCAATAAATTCCGATGTGTTTTGCTAAATGAGAATATATTTTAGTAAAATAATTAAGACGAGGTGAAATAAATCCCAGTTTTACACACTTTACACAGTTTTAACCTATTTTATTATAGCAGTTCGCAAAAGTGACAAAAAGATTAGTTTGTGTGTAAATTTTGAACATAGCTATTTTAGTTAATGGTTAGTAAATGGTTACTACCAGATTTTATTTACTGGAGTGGATTAGTGAAAATAAATAAAATGTATTTGTTTAAAATAGATTAAAAAAAAATAGGTCCCGGTGAGTTTCTTGCGCCGGTTCTTCTCAGGTCTGAGGCATTAACTTTAGTGAAATGGTGGTAAATTATTTGACGTTCAAAAAATGAAGCACGTAACTTCTTATTTTGAATAAAATTATTTGAATTTGAAAAAAAATAATAAAATAACATAAACTAATATATTTCCCAGAGTGTCCCACTGTGCCACGATGGTGGGTCGGTGGTTATGCTTGAAAATGACCATATTAATTTCGTATTTGCACAACTAATTTACTAAACAACTTTTACTAAGGCAGTTATTAATTATTTTTTATAGTTTAACTGCTCAACTACGATTATGATCTATTAATTTGAGGCCAGTCGTGGCGCAGTGGTACAAAGTGTGACTGTAAAACCGACTGGTAGTGGGTTCGATCCCCACTCGAGGAGATGAAATATTTATTTAAATTTATATTTTCATTTCTTCGCTCTGGTGTCGAGGCAAAGCGCGGCGTTGAGTTCTGCCACTCAACACGCAATGCCTCCAAAATTCGGCAGAAAGTGGGGAACAGAGTGTCTTAACACTAGGTTCCCTCTGCCTACCCTGCTGTGTGCGGGATATAGCGTGAAGCTAATTTAATTTAATTTAATTTTTTAATTTCAATATATCAGTTGTACCAGTATTACAGCAACAAAAGAAGTTTACTTCGTCCAGTTGTTTAGTAGATGTACACGTATATATACAGATAGATGGACCGTCAGACAGTCAGACGGTCGCACGGTTGGTTGGTTGAATAAACAGAGAAACAGACAGATAAAAACATAAAAAAAAACAAAGTCCTCTTATATTACTTTTTTTTTAAATATAATACACATTTTTTCTGCTTTATTATATTTTAAACTATTTTATATCATGTCTATCGTGGATACCTAAGGATAAAAAATATCCAAAATTTTAATGTACTTATAACTTTTTACAATCTTATATAGGTTATTGTAACAAAACGTTAAAATTTTATATTCACGATATAACGTGCATATAAAATTTTATAAACTTACGTTAGCTTTGTAGAAAATATAACATTGTGATGTTACAAATAAGATCAATTACTTTGAAAATCAACTCTATACTTACCTACTCATATCTTTAATTACTCACCTACGAGACGATTCACTTACAACAAATAAATTAAAAGGTCTCTAAAGAGTACTCACTAATTAAACATTAGTAGTCTATTTTCGTAAATTATTTAGCTTTCAACGAAACTGAAATTTCTAAAATAAAAACCTCCTTAGGGGATCCTGACTTGGATAAAATATATTTGGTACATGCTCTAATATACGTTATTTCTGTAATAAGTTTTGTAAGAGAAATACTTCCATACAGTCCAATTTAGAATGTATCACTATGGAACAAGAATTTAATCACTGCGGGAATTGAACTCGTGCTCCTTGATATTATTTCAAGCGTTTTGCTTGATTAATCTATACGTTTTTAAAAATCAACAAAATTCTGCAGCATTGTGTTTGACGGTTCAATACGCAATGTCTCGATTTCGAACAGAAAGTGGAGAACATAATATCTTGACACTAGGTTCTTTCTATAACTTGTGACAATATTTTTTTAATTTAAATGTGAATAACCTACCAATATATATATATATATATATATATATATATATATATATATATATATATAATAATAGTAGACGAAACTATATATAATAGTAGACTAATATTCTAAGAGCTACTTTCAGAATATTGTCAAAATTCATTTTCAAGTTCTTATAAAGTGAGTACAATGTTTGCCGTGAGCCATTGCATATTCCATTTTAACACGACCAATAATAGCCCTTGCTGCTATAGATATTAATAACAATTTTCCGTGGAAGGTGTTGGTAATAAATTTGTATTCCTCCATTGAGTTGTTCCTAAGGACTGATGCACATTTCAATGCTTGAAATGCATTTCCTTCCAATCCATTACCGCTTTGTCGATTAGAATTTGGTTTATCGTTTTCTTTGGAAATATTGCTGTGTTCATTTGTTGGGTGCTTTGTGAAACAGTGTTTACATGTTAGTGATCTAATATGTTAGTGTCGACTACTCTATTTATCATTTTGCTCTCTGCTTTTGTTGATGTAACAGAATAGATTTCTAGTATTTGTACGAAAAAAAAGGTATTTATAGTAAAGTTTAAATATATATTTTTTGCGGAGAAATTTCTAGTTCTTTATGAGATTCTATGTGTACAGTGTAATTAAACCGAACGCTGCCTCTTGTCGGTTGTACAAACTGGTTGATTAGATTTTAAAACAAGACGATTCCACCGAGTACGTCGTTATTGAGTCACTCACTTCGTAGTAAAATTTGAAATCCCAACTATAACGTAAAGCCAGCTAATTTTTCAATACGCCACATGATATCAATATTTTGATTTCAATAAAAAATAACAAAAACGTAATACAATTGAAAACAGAATAGGGGAAGGAAATTCTCATGTGCATACATACATAAGAACAAAACAGAGTGTTAAGTAAAAGAAAAAAAAATCAAATATATTTTGAAATAGGTACTTGGCACCCATTCCCCTTGTCAGCCCTTAGGCGGGGCGTAATTCACGAATGTAAAACCAATATTACAATATTGTTTTACATCCGCCTAATCACCCTTTGTTTATTTGTTAGCAATTTAAATTTGTTTGTTTATTTTATTTTGTTTAATATAAATACAATAAAACTTATTAATTTAATTTGCATTGATAAATTAACGAGGCCAGTTGTGGTACAAAGGAATAAGTATGCGACTGTAAACAAGACTGTATGTAATGGTGGGTTCGATCCCCACTCGAGGAGGATTAAGTATTTCAATGTTTTTATTCAACACGCAATGCCAGAATTTGGCGGAAAATGGGGAACAGAGTGACTCAATACTAAGTACCCTCTGCCTAACCTGCTATGTTCGCGATACAGCGTGAAGCTAATATATTATATTCACCGTCTCTAGAGAAAGGTGGTATGGAAGAAGATGAAATATTTACTTAAATTTATGTTTCGATTTCGTGGCGCGGCGTTGAGTTCTGCCACTCAACACGCAATGCTTCCAGAATTAGACAGAAAGTGAGGAACGGAGTGTTTTAACACTAGGTTCCCTCTGTCTACCCTGTAGTGTGCGGGATACAGCTTGAAGCTGATTAATTATTTAAAAGCATGTATCTGAGTAAATAGAATCTGGTGTAAAAACACAATTATTTCAGAACTTTCTGTTTATTTTGTATTTTTTTTTAAATAAATAATAAATAAATATAATTAAAAATGCTTATACTTATATTGGCCTGCATTGTACTAGCTAGTCAATTTGTCGAGATTAGTGGCATATACCCGTCAATACAGTATACACCTGTAACGTATGAACGTCCAGGGATCATATGCGGTTAATTACGACGACACTGTAGATCAATGTCTTGATGTCTATGAGGGTTAATATTAATTATTTTTATAGAGATGTTATTTGATTTTTATCGAAAGCTTTAGAAATTCATTGAAAATTTAATGTTATCTTGGTGTTTTTGTGCAGGCGATGGTTGCTAGTTCAAATTCGACTTGAATGTATTCATCGTACATATCGTGCCTCTTATAACCGTCTATTAGTTCATATTTTTTAACGAATTATTTCGAAATTTTTATTTTTTTGCGTGTCTATTTAAAACGATCAATAAAAAAAAAATTATAGGGTTTTTTTTTAAATAGTTTTTCTTTTTTCAATGAATGTAAAAAAAACAGAAAAATATACTTTTAATAAAATGTTTCATTAATTTTTTTTTTTCATTAGCAAAAGTCTGAATACGATGGTTTAAAATGCAAAACTTTATGGAAACTGTAAAAAGAACTATTGTGTCAAAAGATGTTTTCCATTTACCTTGAATGGTGCGAAATGCGCATAAAATTTTTGAATAGATTTTATTTATAATTTTTTTTACATATTACGAATTGCTTCTTATAAATATAAAATCTTTGATTTATTCCTATAAACGATACACAATAAAAACACGATAAAAACTGTTTAAAATGTGCTGTGAAAGCTTTATTTATGGAAAAATGGAAATTATTTTTAAATTTAAAATTACAATAGAATTATGAAGTAACTCTCTTTTTGCATCTAATAATATATTGTTTGGCGTAGAAACGTTAGTCATTAACAGATTGTGTCATATAGTAAAAATATTTTTTAATTTATGTAACGAGGCGCCGCGATATAGCCCCGTGTCGACCCCACTCGGGTTATAATACTTAACAATTTTTTTATTTTCCTGGTACGAGCACGGCGTTGAACTCCATCATGAAACGCGAATTCGCAAGAAAATTCGAAAGAAAGTGGGTTACGGAGGTTTTAACAATAGGTTGCCTCTGTCTACACTGCATTGCATTATATCACCACAACCTCTAATTGACAATTTTCATTATCCTGGTACGAACACGGCGTTGAGTTCCGCCAAGGTACACACATTGGCATGAAAATTCGAAAGAAAGTGCTGTACGGAGGTGTTAACACTAGGTTCCCTCTGCCTACACTGCATTACATTATATCACCACAACCATTATCGAGGTCAGGTTAGTCGTGGACATTAGCATCCGAATGTAAATGCGAGAGATGGTGAGTACCAATCCCACTTGACATAAACTATTTAATCATTTCATTTTGTCACTAGTAAGCGCGGCGTTGAGTTCTGCCACGCAACACACACCGCTTTCAGAATTCAGCGAAAAGTGGCGAACGGAAATGTCTTAATGTAATCAGTGTCTTAAAACTAGCTCCGCTTTGCATAACTATTTCTTTTACGTAGAAATCGTGGTTTTAATACGAATTTTATTATTTATCTCTCTCTCATGAAATATTAAAGTTAAATTTGCAATACTAGGAAGTAAAACAAAGAGAATATGGGAATAGTCGCAGCGTCCACGGTCGGATAGAGGGCCCGAATCACATCACGCGAGATGAGGGTTGAATGAGGAATTAAAATTGTTCTTGGAAAAACGTAAATTGGGTAGTTTTATAGTAGTAATACAGTAAAATACCAGCCTAGACCATGGTGGTGCAGCGTCTGGTTGTAAGCGCGTTGGTTGTGGGTTCGATTCCAAGTCTGGGGAATGATGTATTTCAATTTCCTCCCTCTGGTAAAATAAAGCACGGATATTTTTTTGCTACTGAGCATGCTATGTCTCGTAACTCATTTATATGCTGAATACAGCGTATAGATAAAAAAAGAAAAAGACGAAACCAATTAAAACATTTTTATCGGCAAAGACAGGATAGAAGAGAAAGAATTGTGTACTGAGTTGAACAGTGTGATTGATATTTGGAAGATTTTTTATTGTTAATGTTGTTTTTAGCTTCTCGCTGTATGCCGCATGTACTTACAGCAGGGTCACAAGGTAGTCAGAGAGAACTTAGTGTCAAGAAATTCCGTTACCCACACACCACCCAGTTTTTGAGACTTCGTGCTGAGTTCAAAGCTGCTTTCTCTGCTTACTAGACATTTATAATTTTATATCCAAAACATTTACAAGAAATCATTTTAAAACACAATTGATATGAACCTATTACTAGCAATGCAACAGATCTCTTAAAAGATAAAACCCCTATAAAAATATGCTAAACTACCCCGCAGTCGGACTTAGGTCACCTAAAAACGGATGCAAGTAGATATATGTAAAAAGGGGTCTTTGAAATGACTTATAAAAGAAAGAGGTTATCATTTGCGTGCGTGTTTTTATGTTAAATGTTCTGTGGATGTTACGGTAAAGAGGGAGAGTGTGTTTAACCTAGTACTTACTGCTCATTCCTTGTAATAAGTAAAATGGGATGGGAATAGCAGATTCGAATTCGAGTCGTAATAATGATTTTATATGATGTTTTTATAAACTAAAGGTTATAAATTACAGTTTAAATGGAAATAATGTAATTTTTTATAGTTTAAAATGTTTACTTTCTTACGAATTTTTACAGAAATAATTCCCTCGTTTATTTGATTCCCTCAGTTATTTTATTGTATCAGTGAATATATTGTTTACCAAAAAAACTTTAAGATACCGTAAAGTTGTAGAAATTGGCGGAGATAATACAAAAAATACAAAAAATCAATAAAAACATCGTTGCTGCATAACCATATTTTTTACCTTAATAATCAAATTTGATGTTTTTTTTCGCCTAGCAGGAAAGCCAGTTGAAACGCAGCGTTAATATTCATATTAATTTTCAAGACCAAGTGGATAAACTCACACCAACTTTTGCTGTCGGACGATATCCCACTGACATGACGACCACTTCTTTAAAATTTTTAGTAAGCATAATATATTCCTTAATATATTATAAATCTATACAAAAACCTGTACATTCCGCTATATACGTGTAAAATTCTTGCGGTAAGGCGTTCATCGGGATTCTTCAACCTCACCCCAATACTGTAGGTTTTTGCCAAAAACTTGTTATTTGCAAAATATGTAGTGCCATGGTTTTATTAGGCCGAGTTTTAACTTAATTAAATTTAAGATTCTTAATGACTCTCATTTCTAAATGTTGTACTTAACAATTGTATGTAAATCATATTATAGTACAATATCATGATGCCCAGTAGGTTGATGGAACCTTGGACTGCCCACTAATATATATATATATATATATATCGAATTTGTGCTCATTACTTCTATCTTATTGACGTATTCTGTTCTGGAAAAAGGGTGCGATTAATTTTTTTTAAATATTAATTTATATTTCACTTGTTATTTTTACAGTTTCTTGGTTCTGTATCTGAAAACGTCATACGATTTTAATTGATTATGTTGTGTGAATTGCATGTAAAAATTTATTATTTAAAATTTCCATATACCATAGTCATTTAGTTCGATAAGCAGCTAACACCAATTGTGAATCAACCAACAATCATCGCGTTTCACGACGATTGTGGATTCGATCTCCACTCGTAGCACCGAATGAAGATTTATTAATATTTTCATTTCTTCGTTCACAACTCAACCCTCAATAAATCGGAAATCCAACACAAAGTGGAGAACGGAGTGTCTTAGCACTGTATTCCCTATATCTACCCTACACATGCGGAAAACAGCGGGAAAAAGCTGAAAAAAAAATGTACTGGCAATCGTTACGTTAATTCATATTCATTTAAACAAAACAAAGACAGTTTCAATGTGCACCTACAGATACCTACATGTTCTCGTATAGAAATAACCGTAGTATTAGCAATGAATGCACGGCGCGGTGGAAACGCGTAAATCTTATACAGATGGTAATTATTACTTTACAACGTGCTCGTTGCTACGGAATCGGCTTGAAATATGCTTTATTTTGTTACGTTCAAGTTATGTTGGATGGGTTGATTTAGGTGTGCGTTTGTTTTGTTAAGCCATTAATTTAATTTCGAAAACTTATTAATTGATGCTTTTTTGCCTAGGCAAAGCGCAGCGTTGAGTTGCACCACTCCAGAATTCGACAAAAGTGGAGAGCAGAAGTGTCTAATGGGGAGCGAAGTGCCGTAATACTATGTTCCCGGGCATCTTACCTGTTCTGCTATGACCGGAATACAGCGTGAAGCAAAAAAAAAGGAATATACTAAAATACCGATACCGATACACATATTTTATGTACTTAGCGATGCACGCACATAAACAAAACTGAAACAAAAACGAAGTTGTTTTCCACTTTTCCCAGATCGCATGGTGAATGAAATAAAACGCGATACAAAGTGCTTATGTAGTTAGATTTAAGAGCCTACATATATTATATATAATATATACATATAATAAATACATATATTATATATATTAACATTTCCCCAAGTAGGATTTGAATCCACAATTATCACATATCTATATATGTTTATTTTTTATTCATAATCACTTTTTAATAATCTACTTATTATATTATATTTATAATAATTTATTATTACAATCCTCCCTAAATTATTCTTTAGATACTTTATCATCCCCACCTGTGAGAATAAATACCTAAAATCTCATAAGCGTTTTAATAAAGTAATTTCGAGATAAGGTGTCATCGCAAATAGCAATCGGGCTAAATGGCGGTATCTGTTTGACGAGGGACGCCATGATGTGTAATTATCGAGGACTAGCGAGAAAATGGAACAAACAGCCGTCGTCACAACATTTCATATTTATATTGTTAATCAATTAATTGATTAATGTTTTTTTATTCACTTTTTAAGAGATTTATTTTCCACCTTAAAGGCTTAATGTATTTAACTAAAGCGAAATATTTGTAGTTTGATGATTTGAAACGCAGACATTATAAAGACAAGGATATATTTTTACCTGAATAGGGTTTAAATTCACAACCAATGTGGACACATATGTATCAACTAAGAAATGATAACTTATATAACAAAAAAAAACAAAAAGTATATATACTGTAATTCCACTTTTCATAGAAATATTTCTACGCTATAGTTCATTCTATGTATGCTTATATCAACTTATGTATCTAATTATATTTGGACATTTTTCCCTTCAAGGATTTTTTTAATGAGATTTTGTTTTCATTTTTTTTAACAAAAATACCTTGCTTTTTTTATTATATAAAAAAGAGAGCATTTGGTAAAAAAGAAGAGTTAATTTTATAATTTTGTAATATAAATTTATCAAGAAGATTACTTAGTTATAAATTTAACTGTAGCTCACTAGGTACAGTTGAACGAAAAGGTTTCAGAACAGTTTGTGGGATCGATCGACTCGACAAAAATAAATATTAAATATTTTAATGTTTTCGCTTTTGTGCAGTGTGTTATCTCAACACATTAAGACACTTACTTTCTCCACTTTCCACTGAATTCTTGAGGTATTGCGTGTTGAAACTCAATTCCACATCTTTCCTGCACTGCATAAGAGCGAAGAAATGAAATATAAAATATTTCTTTTTCTCGAGTGAGTATCGACTCTAAAACTGTTCTAACTGTGCCCCTGTGCCACGATTTCATCGCGACTTTTTTTATCTTATTCAACAATATAAAAAACAATAAACAATCCCAATAATACAAAAATCATTGCCACCCTATGTTTGAGAGATGTTCGGCAAAGATTTCTCAATTTGCCAAAACGCGGATTTAAATTTCAAATGTTCTCTTTAAGGTTTAAGCACGTAGCAATGCGAAGGGCGACATGGAGACAATTTATAAGGTATACTATTGCTACATTTATTTGTATTGAGTTTCTCAACCTTTTCAGTGTGTTTCGTCGTGGCTCTGGGACACAAGCTTGCGTTGCGGGTTCGATCCCCACTCGTGGAATTTTTTTATTTTTTATTTTCTCGCTCTTGTAGCAGGGCAAAGCGCAGCGTTGAGTTCGCCACTCAACACACAATTCTTATTAAACAAACTCAACTCAACGCCACATTTGGTATTACCAGAGTGGGTACATTATAATACATTTACTACACTAGTAGAAAGTTTCACTGCGCCAAGATGGCCTCGAATTTATATAATATTGCAATTCAAATAAACACATGGGGCCACTTGTAGCGCAGAGGCCGCAATCGAGAAAGTGAAATATTTATTCGAATTTATATTTTTATTTATTTGCTCTGGTGTCGAGATAAAGCGCAGCGTTGAATTCCACCACTCAACACGCACCTCCAGAATCCGGTGGAAAGTGGAGAAGGAGTGTCTTAGTACTAGGTTCCTTCTGCCTACCCTGTGTGCGGGATACACCGAGAAGCTGATTTATTCCTTATTCAATTTGATTTGTACATTGTTTCGTGGGTAGGAATAATAATTGAATTCCTAGGTCTTCAAAGTCGTACCTAAGATTTAAATAACGTCATTAAAATTGTATTAGATTATACCTATTTATGTATATCATTAATGTTCTTAATCCTTTATAGGATTATGCGATAAAGCTTAAGATGTTTTTGGAATTGAATTTTAGGTTTAAGTTCTGAAATTGTAAGTAAGATTACAAGTTAAAATACTAAATGAAAAAATCGTGATAAATATAATTTGGTTTAATTTATATTAATGATATTTGAAAGATGGTGTATTCAGGCTGTAGTGGCGCGGGAGCATAAGCGTGCGCCTGTAAACGAGGTTTACGTTCGGTTCGATTCCCCTCTACTGAGGGACTGAAATATTTAATATTTTTCATTTTTAGCTCTGGTAACGATGCAATACTCGGCGTTGAGTTCCGCCACCCAATACGTAATCACTCGAAAATTTGGCGGAAAGTGAAACTTTTCGCAGGTTCTTTCTGCACAATGTTATGCTATGGTATACAGCTTTAAGCTAAAAAACTTATAGGTACATGAAGCATATGTAAGTGTTTTAAAATTTCTATTTCATATATAATTTTAAGGAATTGAACTCACGACCGTCGCTTTTACAGTCGAATGCGTGTGCCTCTGCGCCACGACGGCCTCATTATTAATAAATCCTTTAATAACGAATGAAATCTTAATCTGGATAGTGTTTTGAAATCTTATAATAAGTAAAAAACTACACAAAAAAGTTGGTCTAGACCAGGGGTTCCCAACCTTTCTTGATCAAGGACCACTTTTATATCATTCTTGGTAGCAGGGACCACTACTGGTAGCATGTAGGTATAGTAAAAAAGGACTGTAATAATCAAACAGAAACTTCGCCTCACCATCCCCCCAGTCATAAAATTAAAATCGTCCGCGGACCACATTTAGGCTTCTACGGACCACTGTTTGGGAACCACTGGTCTAGACAGAAGCGGTTCGTTACTACGATTTCCTTTTGCCTTGAAATTATTATTTTTTATAAATTTTTTACAATTTATATTGTTTTTATTAAAATATCTTATGAAGAATTAATAGCATTAATTATTTATTCATGAAGTAAATTAGATTTTTTTGTTATTGCTTGAACTACTTTAGGTAATAGAAAAAGAAATATGTTATGAATTTGATTTGGTATTTATTAAGAATTTCTTATAAGTTACAACTTTACCAGCATATTATAAAAAAAATATATGTATACATATGTGTACACTTTTGTAGTTTCTCTCTACTTTCCGCTCAATGTTCAGAGTGACAGATCGCAGTACAAACTCTTGTCCCCAGAGCAAACAAACGGATATAATTGTTCGTAGAACCCTTTTATCGAATTCAAATCTATAACTATCGCCATATCCTTTTATTTCGAAACAGCATTTCCTGAGAATAGCGTGTACGACCAGACAAATTGTTCAGTTTTATGGAATTAAAATAGATTTCCGGCTATTCCTACGTGAACACAATATAATGGCATAATATATTACATAAAATACTACATTTAGCGATTGAGGCTAGTCGTGGCGCAGCGGCACGAAGTGTGACTATAAAACCGACTAGCTGTGAGTTCGATCCCCACTCGAGGATATGAAATATTTACATTTCTTCGATCTGGTGTCGAGGCTAATCGCGGCGTTGAGTTCTGTCACTCAACACGCAGTGCTTCCAGAATTCGACAGAAAGTGGGGAACGAAGTGTCTTAACACTAGGTTCTACTGCTGCTGTACTGCTTTGCGCGGGATACAGCGTGAAGCTGGCCCGTTTTAAGTATCAAGTCAACCCAAACAAAATTACGGGCGATAACTAGTTAACTACAATTTTGTATGAGCAATACATGTATATTTTTAATTCACCTACAAAATGATAGTTGCAGATGCACTCCACGTTCAAGGCAAGCTATGTGTGGCGCACAAGGGTCGTTGGGAAATAAAATTTCTTTTGCGCGAGACCCCAGCTTCCAATACGTCTTGCTTCGCGACGGTTCCGCTTTGCACACTCTAGTGTAATAAGGCCGCTTCAGACTTGAGACGTTTGGTTTAACTTGAGAAAAATTTTGAAATACTTAATATTTTAATATATTTTTGAATGCTAAAAGAGGCCGTCGTGTCTTAATGGGACAGCGTCTGAGTGTTAATTCGAATTGTGGTTTCGATTATTGTTTATGGTAATGAATTATTTTTCTTTACTCGCTTTGCCGATAAAAAGACAAAAACAACATTAAAGAAATATGTTATAAAAATGATGAAATTGTGCTTAAATTTGCAAAAGTATTCAAATTATATTAGAGGCCAGTCGTGGCGCAGTGGCACGAAGTGTGACTGTAAAACCGACTGGTTGTGGGTTCGATCCCCACTCGAGGAGATGAAATATTTACTTAAATTTATATTTAGTTTCTTTGCTCTGATGTCGAGGCTAAGCGCGGCGTTGAGTTCTGCCACTTAACACGCAATACCTCCAGAATGCGGCAGAAAGTGGGGAATGGAGTGTCTTAACACAAGGTTCCCTCTGCCTACCCTGCTGTGTGCGGGATACAGCGTGAAGCTGATTTATTTATTTATTTTTATTCAAATTATAACGGATTTGAACAGGGACCTCATTGCTCTTGGAAGGACCTGGCTGAATACAACAGAAGCATATTCTCGTGCTATTTCTGTATAGTAGGATATATATTGTATTTATTTCCACGGTTAGAATGTGGACATTTATCAATTTGATAGGAATTATTTATTAATAATAATAATAAATCTGAAACATTCAACACACAACGTCCCAAAAGGCGGAAATTGCAGAGAGAGTTCTTAAACAGCAGATTCCCTCCGCCTACACTGCTATTAGCGAAAAAAAACGAAGCTTTAAGAAGTTACAAATTAATTAATTAATTAATTAATTTAAAACATGCCACTAACCGTACATGAAAAAATAAATAGCTTCAAACTAGCTACAGAGAAAGACACGAAGATACTAATTTTCATTTTCACTTTCCTCCCAATATTGGAGACAAAATATGACATTGCGAGAAAACTTTGCTTTTTTATTAGAGCTCGGAAAGAAAAGCAACTCAGTTCTCCGAATTGGAATCGAACCCACAACCACGTCGCGTTTTCAATCTCATCCGATCATGTCAATCAATCTCCGTTACTACAGCCTCACAAGCTATATATATATATATATATATATATATATATATATATATATATATATATATATATTATATATAATTAATTTAATGCAAGATAAGCATAAATTATAAATTATAAATTAAACGCTACTAATAGGTGTTAGGAATGGAAAAATCATAAGTTCAAAACGGCATGCAATACGCCGAGCGAGCAACACTTCCGTTAAGCTCAAGTGGTATTAAGCCATTTTCAGATTTACAGCGTGTTAATTATATTGGTTGTGATGAAACGTAATTTGTGTTGGTTAGTTTATGTATTATTTTAAATTATTTTTGCTATATTGTATTTAGTCCATATAATTACAAATATGGACCAAAAGTCTGAAACACGTATTACAGTATCTTTTGTAGGCGGAGAAAACGTAGTGTTATTTTGTTCCTCATTTTATTTTGGGCTTGGATTGCGTCGTGGAAATTTTCACCGCGTTTTGTCTTATTACCTGTGCGACAAAATGACACTCATTAATTTAAACGAAGAGGTGTCACCACCTTTAAGTTTACAATTAGAAGCTATGCTGCTGCGCCACAAAGTCCACATAAAAAATGTGTTTTACGAGAAATCACTCCTACTGTTATCTATCTATGTAAAATCAATAGAAAGGGTTAAATTGAATTTAATAAAATTTATCCATTTTTCTTTTACCAAATATGAGATTACGACTGTAAACGCCACAGGTTGGGAATTCGATTTCCACTCGAGAAAATGAAGTATTTCATATTTTCATTTCCTGGATTTCCTTTCATGAGTTCTGCCACACGCAATGTGTCCAGAATTCGGTTGAAAGAGGGATATGTTTTAGATGTTAAGATATTTCTTTTCCCTGATTGCCTCTGCCTACCCTGCTATGTATGAGACTGTGTCCTGTGAAGCTAAAAAAAGTTTAATGGCTTTTATAAATATACGATTTTCCGAAGTTCTCACCGATACAAATATATAATTTTAAGTTACATTGTTTACACGCTCTGTTCTTATCGTTTTATAAAATATTTTTTATTTGTTCTTAAAATATTTTATAATAATAAAATAATAATAATAAAAACGTCTCTACAAACAGTCCAAACGCCACCCATGTGTCGACGCCACAACAAAATATATTTAGTGAGAATTTATATTTCAAAAGAATATTTTAAATTGCTCGAATTGAGTCTGCAAGAGCAGTCTAGTGTTTGCCGCTAATGATGTGTTAGTATATATTTTAAATGTGCCACACGAAAATGTAATCCTCTGGTTTTTTTTTAATAAATTTTATAATTATATAATGTATAAATGTATTTAAACGAAAAATAAATAAATTATAATAATTTAAAGGCCAGTCGTGGCGTGGTACAAGGACGTGACTGTAAACGCGACAGTTGTTGATTCGATTTTCACTCGAGGAAATGAAATGCTTATTTAAATTTATATTTTCATTTCTTCGCTCTAGTTTTGAGGAAAAGCACGGCGTTGAGAAAGTAGGAAACAAAAGTAAGCGTTTCCAGCTTCTCCCTGTTATATTGCTATGTATCTGCGGCATACAGCGTACAAGCTTAACTAAAAAAAAACGTTTTAAGTTGTAAACTATTTATAGCAAAGTAGGCAGTATTAAGCGACTCCTTTCCCCCATTTTCTGCCCAATCGCATCTTGTTTTACATATCTGAGAAATTAAAATAATAAGTTACCATGATAGGTATCGCCAATACAACCAACGCGCACTGCATCACGACAACCTTATTTATATGAATTTACTGCAAAATTAGGAGACGCCGGTTTCATCAGGTTGTGAAAATATTTTAATACAACTGGGACTTTTGAGGCAAGTCGTGGCGCAGGGGTACAAGCGTATGACTGTTAACACGATGGTTATTTGTTCCATTACTACTCGGGATATGACTTATTAATTATTAATATTTTCGTTACTTCGCTCTGATAATAAGAATGCGGGGAGCGGAGTGTCTTAACTGTAAACTCTCTGCCGACGCTGCTATACGGGAAGCCTAGAAGGAGAAATAGATAAATAAAAAGCTTGTGTGAGCACTGCCATATTTCATTTCTCCCTGCACCCAATTTAAAAATCTACTCAAACGAATGCGCAGGCAGAAACTAAATAATATATAACCTGATCTCCAGTATCTACGTTGTTAATTGCGGGAATATTAAATATTACTCCCAAAAAGCATATAAAACTGGCAATTTGTGCATTATTAAAAATTTTCGCGTGCTTTAAAAACAAAGCGTGGCGTGCCTACTTGTGTGTTTTAACTTTGTGATAAATTTTAAACTTAAACAGTTTAAATTTATTTATTTTGTATAACAAAACAGTTTGGAATTAACGTTCTGTTTGTTTTTTGATTTGTGCTGTGATAACGTGTAAATATGCAAATAATAATGCCTCCGTGAAATCACTGTAGCGAAATGGGACAGTGTTTATCTGTAACGTGACGGTTGTGAGTTCGAGTCCCACTAGGCGGAATTCATTATTTTCATCCCTCGATCGACCATAAAGCTAGATGCTTAGAGGACAGAAAAAAATAATAATAAACGCTCTTATATTGAATTGCATTAACTTATGAGATTACTTTTTCTACGTCCTCCAATGGACGGTAAGTCTTCGATAGTTGATATCGATTTCAGGTTCCAAGACCTCCACAAGTTCTTCGCAGACAGAGGAGCAAACTACAAAGTGATCCTTTTTTTCTTTATATTACATTATATACATATTAAATACATGCCGTAACTTAACACTGTTATTTATTGCTTCAATTTTTTCCCATTTCTATAGGAATTTATGGAAATTCTATATTATTGTTTCCCTACTCTCTCCTTATGGAAACAGCATACATGTAATGCCCAATTTTAATGTTCCACGCGTAATTTTGGCTCTATTTTGTCTGTCAGTCATTGAGCAAAGGAAGAGTTTTATATTTGTATATAAATTGTACCATAAAAAGATTATAAGCGAAAACTTGAAACGTTAAGTACTTGTTCTATTTAGTTTACTCTCTTTTAATGTGTATTTTTGTAAATTTACATTTAAAACGTTACCAATTAAAAAGTATAAAAAAATATATGGACATCATTAGAAGAAAAAAAAAACGACCGCTCACGTAACGGCAAACCGCACGCTTAAAATAAGATCAACACTTAATTTAGGGGCATGGGTTGGTACAGTTATCAAAAAAATATTTATTTTTTAAGTTTTTGGGATTTATACTGTATTGGCATTTATTTATTTCTCATTCAGCAGCGAAAGCGACTTATTATTTCATGACATCTCCATGCAGGTTCCGGTTCCAATTACGTTGCAGGTTCCCTTATAACCCTCATTTTTCGGGCACTATCTTAGTAGAAATGAGTTGACAATAGACAATAGACTAGACCAATCGAGGTTATTAAGCAAATTATAAAGAGATTTGCCTTTCTTTCCTATTTTCTCCACATATAAAATCAACTCTAAACGTATTCCAGTTCGTTGATATTTAATTATTTCTTGCTTATTCAGAGATGCAAAACATAGTAGTTTTCTCTTATTTGCTTATTGCATATTCTCTTGTTTGCATACAGCTTAGCTTAGCTAAGTCTATGAGGTCGCTAGCACCTGAGTCATTTAAAAGAAAATAAAGTAATAAAATGAATAAACTCATTTAGTCATAGTCACATATTAAACAATATATTTTTAAATATTTTTAGTAATATCACTTTTGTCAACAGTACCTACACAAATAAAAAATAAAAATGAAAATAAAAAAATAAAATATCATTTACATGCCAACTGTATACAGGTACAAATACATTTTAATATGCTAATGGAGTAAAATAAATTCTGCATAGGCGCTTTATCGCAAATGAGGAGGAGATTCAATTTACATTTGAATATTGGGAGAGTTTCAGCCTTTTTTCAGGAAATACTGTAGACCCTAATAAGTTCAGCATTTTTGTAGTTTTCGTTGGTTTACTTTCTTTTCTAACATAGCATTTACTTATATATTTTCGTAAAATAGCTTCGTTTGATTGTAAAGATGATGGTTGTGGGTTCGATCATTACTCGGATGAATTTAAAGTCGTTTGGTGACTCTTCAGGGTATTCAGTATCTTAGCACCAGTTTTTCATTGTTTTACAATCATAAGTTTTTATTATTTTGGGTTGGCTTTACCGATAATTGATTACCGATATAACCGATATTTGATTTCCCTACGCAGACGAATTATATATAATTATTTAATCAACAGATATTTACTGAAATTCTTATGTACACGTACTCACTCTTGTTAAATTTATTTTAAAGAATTTTAAAAGCGTCATTTCCTTATTCTTAAGTATATTAAAATATATGTACAAACATATATTATATATACGTATAAATAGGTTGTAAACTACCAAAATGTATAAACAAAACAGCTTCTATCACCCATAAAGTGATTTTACAAATAAATTGAAGTAACTTTTAGGTGAGTTAGTTAATCTCAGCACTGTGCTCTTCACAGTCGGTTGGAACATGTATTGTTCTAGTAGCGCAGTGGGAACTTTGACGTCGCCTAACAGGTTAACGTTCACAAAGTTAGCGCTGTACGCTCATATTTACGACTACGTGTGTACTTACGGGTGTACGTTGTGGGAGGAAACGTTACGATTTCTTAATATGTAACTCTCCCTTGGATAAGTTAATTAAGTTTGATGAATATGATGCCTGTGTATTTGTAGGATACGAGTGCGATGTACGATGTGTGTATCTGTTTGTCTGTGGGTGGTATCGTTACTCCGAAACGGATGAACTGAGAGTGTTATCCATAAATCAAAAAAAATATTTGCAACCTTTTAACGATTTTCAGTTGTTCGTTTATTTATATTTTTTGTGCATCAGGGATATTATACTTTTTTTTACTTTTAATATATTTCTCAAGAAGATGTGTACGTTTTAATTAAGCAGAGTCTGAATAACTAAAGTATAGCGATAAATTCTATGACGTAGAATAAATTTGATATTATTAAATCATGAGTGACGTGAGAAACAAAAAAATATATGTAATTAAACATTTTTGAAAAAAATATGGGGTTTTGAGCATGACGTAGTTATCCGATGAAGAACTTAATATAATATATAATATAATCATCTACCTTTCTCCACTCGCCAACTGCGACTTTTGATGTGGAAGGTTGTACAATAATAAAAAAATCTGTCATCATGCCTAATAACTAAGTCAGGCTAGTCGTGGCGCAGGGAGGCCAAATGTCACGGTACAATCGACTGGTTGTGGATTCGATCCCCACTCGAGGAAATAAAATATTTAGTTACATGTATATTTTAATTTCTTTGCTCTGGTGTCAAAGCGCGGCATTGAGTTCCGCCACTCAACGCAATGCCTCCAGAACTTGGTGGAAAGTGGGGAACGAAGTGTCTTAACTGTGCCTACCCTGCTAAGTATTAAGCTAATTTTTGATTATTAACTAAGCCTAATAATTTCAAACCTAAAGTTGCGTTTCGCTAACTATTAATAACCTGTATGTTTTCATAACTTTTACTTAGGTACTTAGCGCAAGTTAGAGCACTACAGAGCACTCATTTAAGACTATGAACATTTTCATGTTGAAATAATAATTTCGCTCATAGTCTCGTAAGGCCTTAGTACTGTTGCTCTCACACCCAGTGCACTTTTAATGCCTTTATGTTTATTATTTTCTGTTTGTACAAGATTTTTTGGAGATTTAGTTTGCTTTTTCTATCAATGTTTTTGTTAACTATAATGTTTATTTAGTTTTTCAACGTATGTTATTATAAGATATTGTTTTGTTTAGTAAGAGTTCTCGTGTTGAATTTATTATATCTATTTCTCTCTCTATTTTCTGATTTATATGAAATGATTCTCGTAAAAATTTAAATAAACTTTAATTATGTGTTTTTATAAAATTAAAAAAAATATTTCTTATATCGATTTTTTGTCGTCGCACTTACAGTAAGTGCCAGGTTGTAAGTTTCATTCTTACTCGAGTAAATAAATGATCACATATTTTTTTCATTTCTTCACAATAGACATAGCACGTCGATGACTTCCGTCAATCAACACGCAGTATCTCGAAAATTAGGAAATGGAACGAGTTGTTGAGTTGAGCACGACAGTCACTCTGCCAATCCTGCTAAACTTATTATTAAGTCTTTCGCAATACAAAAAAAATGAACATGAACGTAACATATATAAAATTTATATATAAAAAGTGAATTATACCAGTTCTTGTCAAATATGTCTCATTCAGCGTTCCTCTGACTCACGCTGTCATAATTTCCGGTACACGGAAAAGTGAATTCTAGAACATTCTTAAGCCACTTCTACATGTTTTTATTACAAAATATATTTTTTTAGCTTTACGCTGTATCCCGAACATATCAGGAAAGGCAGATAAAACCAGAGAACTTAGTGTTAAGACACTCCATTCTCATTAAGACATTTCCGTTTCCTACTTTCTGCCGAATTTTAGGGACGTTGCTAATTGAGTGGCCAACGCCGTATTTCAAATTTATCAAAAATTAATTAAAAGGCGATTTTTTGTATATTTTAAGCACAATTATATGTAAATTGAAGATTTCGGTCGCGCAATGGGGTGCGTTTACAATGCGTTATAGTAGATTTGATACCTAATTGGGGAGATTAAGCGGTCAACGCAATAAAAATATAAAATATCCTTAAATGGAGATACCAACTTCTAAAAAAAACAACAAGAAAATTATTGACAATCCTCTTTGATCCAACTATGCTAAAGGGTAATCTTACTTTAAATTTTGCTTTTACTAAAACGGAATACACATTTACATTGACAAAATAAATATAACCGCATAAACTAGCCACTAGAACCAACGATGCAACTGCATATGACCATATATTTTGTATGTATAATGTATGTACATATCTTTTATTAATGTAATTTTAATGTTGTAGTTTAAGGATGTATGTAGCTGGGTAGTAGGAAGAATGTAGTGTTAAGACACTCCATTCTCCTCTTTCCACTCACTATAGATACATTGGATGGTAAAATCCAATCATTTTCATTGATTTTATTCTGTTTTAGCTTCAAGCGGCAACAGAAATTCATCACCTGTGAAAATTTCAACTGTCCAGCTCTCACGGTTCATAGGATGTGTCTCACAGCCTGGTGACAGACGGACAGACAGACAGACGGATAGACAGCGGAGTCATAGTAATATCGTCCCGTTTGACCCTTTAGATATGGAACCTTTAAGACCGTTAAAACGAAGGTAGTCGATTCGATTCTCACGCAGGCCTTGTTATGCTAGGTAGTGATATTTATCTTATTTATTCCTTGATTTATTTATGATAATTATATTCCACACCTGAGTGTGAATTTATTTATTTATGTATGTACTTATAAATATGTATGTATGCTCATCAGTTGTCTTGTCACCGTGGTACAGGGTTCGCCTGTTTTGGTATCACACATCCATTTGTCAAAAACACAAACATTTACATTTTCTTTATAGATCGTTTCTAAATCTTTATAATTAATTAAATATATTTTTAAAAACTAAAAAACATGCTTATCTACTACCAACTACTTTAAGTGATAAATAGATTTTCACTCCATATTCACACTTTTACATATCAATTTAGTCACTTTTCACTTTAACTTAATAATTTTTCAAATAAAATTCGTTTTAAACCTTAAAGTCATGCTCTTAAACGAAATGATTATTTAGAAGTAAATTGCAATTTTGGTAAGTAAAAGTATAAATTCGAAGTGAAAAATGTATAGGTAGAATGCTAGGAGTCTATATACCTTCATATAGTAAGTCAAAGAAATTACAATATTGTTAGCGTACTCGAGTAAAAGAGGGTAGATTTAGGTGAAAATGATTATAAAAGCAGTGGAGTTGTGTCAATCGGCTTGTAAGTGACGGCCCTACTGGAAGGAAACTAGTGTGAAGTATTGTTAGTAGGTGATACATATCACCTATTGCAATTACATAGTATCCCTTTCCATATAGTTTAGAATCATATAGTCGTGTTTTTTTGACTACCCTGCTGTGTGCGGGATACAGCGTGAAGCTGATATTTGAGGATAATGTCCTATATTTATGAAAAAGTTGAAATTATACCAAAATTTAAATATTTCCGGATAGTTTCTCATCAACTCCAACATTCAACCACATTGCTATCCAATACTTTAATTAACTGACCAATTTCATAATTATGTTACATATTACCGTGAACAAACTTTTAACAATAAACAATTTGAGTGAAAATTTGATATTGTTATAAATAGATGTGGCTCAGTGACGCAGCCTATGACCGAGACGGTTGTTAGTTCAATTTCTATCTCGTGAAAATTAATTATTTTCTATTCCTCGTACTGGCACGAAGACATATATTTTTCTATAGTTTTTGTTTTTATTGGTTTTTTTTTATATTGATCCAAAAGTCGTAAAATCGAGTCACTTATTTAAACGTATGTATCGTGTTTACCAGCAGGTTTTGGCGTGTCGATTTTTTTGCTTCCTCATTCTACATAATGCTTTCTGAGCGTTTTGAGTAATTAAGAAATGTGTTCAAAACGGTTTCTCCTAAATTGTAATAATTATTTTCCAAATCTAATAACTTTAATAGGTTGTCGTGGGGCAGTGGCGCAGTGTCTGGCTGTAAGCGCAATGGTTGTTGCTTCAACCGTTACCGTTCTGTTACACATGGCTCGGCGTTGAGATCCGCAACTCAACACACCAATTTCTATGGAAAAATTGGCAGAAAGTGTCGAACGGAGTGTCTTATCTTATTATTATATTCCCACAGGCTACCCCGCTATATGCGGGACACAGCGTGAAACTGAAAAAAATACATAGTTAAATTACAAATTACATACGAAATGTAAAATATTTGTCAGCGTAAACTGTGGTTTCAGGACACATTAGCGACGGTTATCGAGCGCGGATTGGTATAGCCTCGGTATTTGGTATGCTATTGTTGACTAGTGATGTGGATATTTTATTGTTCAATGAAAATTTTAAACGATTGAATGTCACATCACTATTTATGATTTTATGAAATATGTGAAATGTTTACACAATGCGTATATTATAATTATAAGAAATGTTTGCATCTTTTATAAAGATAAAAGTAAAAATCTTTAAATTGGAATATTTGTATGCTTAAAAGGATCGTTTGTACTGCCAGCATTACGCTATATCCCGCTCCGAGCAGAGTAGACACAGGGAACCTAGTGTTTAGATACTACGTTCCCAACAAATCGTCGTCTCTCAGGGGCACAAGCGGGCGACTGTAAACGCGACAGGTTGTGGGTTAGACCCCCACTCGAGCCTATATTCTCTACTCTGTCTATCCTGCTACATGCAGGATACAGCGTGAAAGTGGGAATAATACAAATATTACTGACTGGTACTGGGAAAATTAAAAAATGTATTACTATGTGCTCTCAAATATTATAAAATTTTTAACATTATAAGTACCTATTAAGTACTTTTAATAAAAATAAAAAAAAACTATTTGGCCAGTCGTGGCGCAGTGGCACGAAGTTTGACTGTAAAACCGACTGGTTGTAGGTTCGATCTCCACTCGTGGAGGTGCAATATTTATTTAAATTTATATTTCCATTTGTCCCTCTGGGCTCGAGGGAAAGCGCGGCGTTGAGCTCTGCCACTCAACACGCAATGCCTCCACAATTCGGCAGAAAGTGTGGAACGGAGTGTCTTAACACTAGGTACCCTCCCTACCACTGCCTGATTTTAAAAAAACTATTTATTTATAACCGCTGGAGATAAATCGAGAACTTAAAAAAACAAATATATATATATATATATATATATATATATATATATATATATATATATATATATATATATTTGTATATATATATATATAAAAAAACTACAAACAGATATCAATGCACCAACATTCACATAAAAAAATGTTCTATTTATAAAGAAAAGGTACAAAGGCCAACAAAAAGCGCAATTACCATCACGCACTTCCCACGAGGTGCACGCGATTGTGCCCATATGTTTGTTTACACGTACCCGTAATTTACTGTTAAAACGAGACGAGATCAAAATAAGGATCGTTATATCGAAACCATATTTTTTTTATTTTAAGTACTTCCTACTTTTGTTTTCTTTTTTGGTTAAAAATAAAATAAATAAATCAGCTTCACGCTGTATCCCGCACAAGCAGGGTAGGCAGAGGAAACTAGTGTTAAGACACTTCGTTGCCCACTTTCTGCCCAATTCTGGAGGCATTGCGTGTTGAGTGGCAGAACACAACGTCGCGCTTTACCTCGACACTACAGCGAAAAAATGGAAATGTAAATTTAAGTAAATATTTCATCTCCTCGAGTGGGGATCGAACCCACAACCAGTCGGTTTTACAGTCACACTTTGTGCCTTTTTTTTTGGTTATTTAGCTAATATTTCATGATGATTTGCTAAGCTTCCAAAAACGTGCTAAGTCTAAAATTTTCTTGGAAACTTAAAACTGTATCGAGATGATTATTTTTTCGCTCCAAGTTTGACGAGAATTTGCTCAGTAGTTCTCGCGATATTAAAATCCATGTATCTCTGAAAAGTACATGTAAAGTACCTATATGTACAAGGCGTAAGTAGAGCTTTGCATTTGAGTGAGTATATGTAGATAGTGTAAACGTATCCTTTGCTCGGTTTAAACAGGTTAATACTGCTTTTTGCCTAGAGGCCTGAGTCGCATCCCTTATTAAACGTAACTATCTATACCTCTTGTACTAGTGATAGAATACCATAATTTCAATTGAAATTGAACCCACGACTACTGCGCTTGCAGGCACACCATTTCGAACAGTGCCATGCCAGTGTGATTTTGATTTTCAATGCCAAAATTAATATATCTATTATTATAGCAATAAAAAACAAAATTTATAATAACAAAACGAAGAATGATGAACCAAATAACTTTGTACTAACGTTGAACCAAAACATTACTTTTGAAAGGAAGATAAAATAAGACAATCTGTTTTTTTAATTACTTTTTTAGTTCATTGATTTCCTCTCAGTCTGACTTGATATAAGCGGGATACAGAGTGAAGCAAAATAAAATAATGTGTTCCTGTTATTTCATAAAAAATAATTGGCATCAAAATGAGATCAAACATCGAAACCGTTCTTACAAAAAATACTTTGAAATTATCGCTATTATGAAATGTTTCTATAGCAACTTTATTAACTAAGGCATGTCGTGATACAAACCTGCGATTATAAATGAGACAGGTTTTGGGTTCAATTCCCACTCGAGGACATGAAACATTTAAGATTTTAATTTCTTCGCTCTGGTAACGAGGTAAAACGCGGCGAGTTCCGCCACGTTACAAGCAATGCCTACAGAATTCGGCGGAAAGTGGAGAACGTAAATGTCTTACCGAGAACGGAATCTCTTAACACTAAGTTCCCAGGTTCCCTCTGCCTATCCTGCTATGTGACAAAACATAACAAAAACGGAATACAGTGCAAAAAATACAATAATAGAATACAAACTATCAATATGTGAATGCAAAACTTATTTAAAATAATGACGAAGCATTGCAATAATGAAAATATCATTAAACGAAATAATTCCGAGACTTCATTCGGATTGTATAAGTTGATGTATCATTAAATGAAACTGATTCGCTAAAATTTAAAAAGCAGACGTTTATTTTGTATGTACATATGTTTTTTTTGTTTGGCGAAGATTCCCATTGAACTGTGTAGCACTGGACTTGCATACTAAGTGCAGGATATATTAAAAAAAAACATGAAGCATATTGAGACCAGTCGTTGTCGACTGTAAGCGCAACAGGTTGTGGGTTTGAATCCCACTCACCGATGCCCTAAAATATACAATGCGTTCCGAATTCGTTGGAAAGTGGGGAATGGAACGGTCTTAATGGGAACGGAGAGTGTAAATAACACTAAGTTCCCAGGTTTCTTCTGCCTTACGTGCTATTGCGGGATACAGCGTGAAGTACAGCGTGAGTAGCAGTTGGAAGGCAGCGGTCGATTCAAACTCCAGTACTACAGCACTAATAAATATGATGCACATACAGACTCGTACCAAGTTTATAATAATACGAAGCATACAATGACACTATTTTATGGGATCGAATTTCTTAAAAAGGTAAATTTTCCTGTTAAATATCCCTAAATAAAATGGACATTAGAAATGAATCGTTATTACATAGTATTCAATTCATTCTCCCGGTGCGCTAACAAAGCGTAAGCGATGCCCCAATGGTATTGGATATAATTATGTGAATACAACGGCTTCTATAGTTGTTGTATAATTCGTTCTATGATAAGTAGGTGTGTAATACTATTTGCCTGGAACTATAGTGTTTTGTATGTAGTAGTGTCCTCATGTGGGTCTAACAACTTACAGATAGAACATCAAACGCCAAGTTAAAGTATCATTTATTAATATTTTTAAAGGTTTTCGAGAAATCGCTTACAGTATGGTCTTTTTCCAAAATCCGTGATCCGTGATCCCCGTATCACTTAATTCTATAAGTGATTTATCACTGTACCATCACTGTATTCTCTCTGCATATCACTGATATGATACGAGAAATCAACAAACAAAATAAAATGTTGTAAGTCAATAACATAAAACCATAAAGCTTCAAGTATAAGCTCGGAAACTGGATATATACAGACAGACAAAAACCGTATCTCACACATTGGTCGGGACGAGCAGGTGTGCCTGTGATACGTAATAGTCTTTATATTGTATAGTTCTGTTACATACCATTTATTTAATATTAAATAGAAATCAATTGTACATTTCTTTTAAATGTATTTCTGCTGTTTGTATAAATTATAGAATTTTATGGACTATGCTGTTTGTTTGTGTCTTTTTTTGATCGTGAGAATTGTGATAGCTATAATTTTTTCACGCTATATCTCGCATACTGCAGAAGGAACGATGTGTTAAGACACTCCGTTCGACGTGACATTGCGTGATGAATGGAGTACTTAACACCTTGTCTTGTCACCAGAGCGAGGAAATGAAAATAATTCAGTTCCTCGAGGAACAGTCGATCCCACAACCGTCGCGTTTACGGCAAGACCCTGTAACCCTGCACCACCATGACCTATAACCATTATTTATTTCACATACATACTAAATGAGGAATTCTATCATTGAAATTTCAAAGATATATGTATAACTAAATTGAGGCGAGTCGTTGTTCGTGGTGACTATAAGCGCGACCGAGTGTGGGTTCGATCCCAACACGAGGAATTAAAATATTTATTTAAATTTATATTTCCATTTCTTCGCCCTGATGTCAAGACAAAACGCGGCGTTGAGTTCCACCACTCATCACGCAATGCCTCCAGAATTCGACGGAAAATGGAGAACGGAGAGTCTTAGCACAAGTCTTCCTCAGCCTTCCCTGATATGTGCGGGATACAGCGTGAAACTGATTTAATTTCTTATTTTATAGATATACAAGTATATATTATGGTAACTAATAGATATCCAGTAGTTAACGCGGCATATTTAGCGAATATTACCGAACCGAGCGAAGCAAGTGTAATCCTTCATAAGCCCAGATCAGGCGTTGGCTGCGTGTTGAGAATAATTTCCATATATTTGTGAAACCGGTATTGTATTTAGTCGTGTAAGCCTGTAGCGCTATGGGTCAGAGCGGAAAGACTGAAATACAACTAGCTCAAATATATTATTGTTTTATTACATTTTTTTTTTCAGGTTCCTTCTGTATCCCGTATATAACAGGGTACATAAAGGTACTCCGTTTCTCATTTATATTTCAATTATTCAGAATTCAACGCCGCGCTTTGTCTTGTTACAAGCGAAGAAGTTAAAATAAGATATTTTTGCGATTGGAAATCGAACCCACATCGTACTTACAGGTGCTTCATCTTGTAAAATTTTAAGTATCTGCGCATCTCTTCGCTCATCCAAGTTAGATGATTGGTGATATGCCATTCTGCTCTCAATTTTGTCCTATTCAGAGAATTCGTTTTGTTTTCTAGCGGAAATCTGGTGCCGTATCTAATAACTGAAGAAGCGGGAACGTTTTTAAATATAACCATTCCCTATAGTGGCGTTCAATCCCGGGTTAATTTTAGTGTTTTGTTTTTTTTTATATGTGCTAGGCAATGTTGTTAAATTTGAGTTGTTAAAAAATCCATTAAAAATAATGAATTTTTGGGTTCAATGTTTTCACATAATAAAACGATTGCATATTTGCAACGTGAATTCGATCATATCAATACTGAATTTTCAGATTTAAAGAAGAAGTATTTTTTAATGTTTCTTAATTTCGATGTTCGCCCATTCAAATAACTAAAATCACATATAATAAGTAATGTTTCTATTGTACTGGAAAGGGATTATAGCAGAATAAAATTAAATCTCAATAAAATTTAAACAATTACACCAAGTATATTGCTCCCGGTGTGCCCCGGACTCGCCACTAATTTCAGTTTTAAGCCTTTCATGGAGCAGCTTAACCATATTTACAATAAAGTTTCGATGCCTCTAGATCGCGTTAGATAGTTTGCTGGGTATCTTGCTGACTTAAGGAACTGTCGTCTAATACCAGTAAAGTTAGCCAAACTCGCATTCTATGGTCGTTGAGTGTTATAGAAATGGAAAATTGGAGGGTAGTTTGATATTTAAATCTTATTTTGATGAGTGTAAAACGGAAAAATATTGATTTTTTCCGTTCCCGCAGTAATTTTGAGAATTTAACAAAGCAAGCAGGGGACGACGGGGACGAAAAAAATATTATTTAAAAAAAAACGCTGCACGCTTATCTCAACACTTACTTTACTTACCCGCATAATATAGAAGGATAGGAAAAGTGAACCTAGTGTTGAATCTAGTACCTACTATCCGCAAAATCTTCGAGACATTGCGTGTTGAATGGCGGAACTCAACGCTGCGCTTCGTTTACCAGAACAATCTACTTAATACAAACAAATATAATCATTTCCATTAAAGGTAATCGAACTTATATAATAAACTGAACGTCTTAAAATAAACACAAAAAGATATTTAAAACGCACAGTAGTAATAAATTAAGAAAGCATCCCTGTACTTATTGTGTTATGTGCTACTAGTGCACCTGGGACTTGTTCACTTCCGGGCGATGCGTTACTATGAAACTACTTTAAACAACAAATAGACTTTTTATTTCTTTATATCTATTTATATTGTTTTTTGTTTTTATTTTTTTATTTTACCCTTTATACAGCAGGATGGGCAGAGGGAACCTTGTGTCAAGATACTTTTTTTTCTGCTTTCCACGTGAGTGTAAGATAGAAAAATAATAATTATATATCATAATAATAATATAAATAAAATATTAATGGAAAAATTATTTTAAAAATAACCTTTTATTCTAAAGGTTATTTAATATTAGTTAAAGCAAGAGCTTTTATTTTAGAGATATTGTGTTATGGTTGGCGCAAAAATAAACGCCATGCTTTATCTTATAAGAGCAAGAAAAAAATAATTCTTCCGAGCAGGAAGGTAATTGTTTTTTTTTTTTTATAGAAAATATTCGAGTCTTTTACCTGATTCTTTTTTTTCTATACTTACTTTTTAATAGTAAAGGCTTCACGAAGTGCATTTATAAAGGTATAAAATTTTCCATTTTCTCCCACATCTTTATTTTCCACTTCTCTTTGTCTTCAGTCGTTGCGTGTTGAGTGGTGGAACAAAACGTCCCCTTTGTCTAAGACCTGCGATATATAAGCATTCCCTCGAGTGGAGTGTAAACCTATAAATATAACCCATACAAGCATCTTAGTTAGTAAATATACTGAAATACCGTTTACATTTATTTTCTTATTTTAGTTAAGAATAGGATTAGAAAAGCAAAGGAGATATATAAACAGGAAACAATTAAATTTATTTATACAGTTGCCAGTTAGAACCTCTCGTAACAAAATGGATTTGTTTTCTTTTTACAAAAAAAATCTTCCTGTCTTTACTTTTTCTCCATATTTAATTGTCATAAAATTTTGTATTTTAATACCATTACATTATACTAGTGCATTATTTTCAAAAATATCTGAACGTAGCGGGATTTGAACCCGCGCCTCTTGGAAACTACCGTTAAGCTATATGTTATCATTAAGATGGACTATGTTGGATGAAAATTAATTTCAATGAAAATATATTAGTACGCTAGTCCGACTCGCTCTTAGCTGGTTTTATTAAGAAACTATTCACAAAGAGCGACATTGCAAATCAGTGTCACTTGAGAAACGTCTAAAGCTTCCAATCTAAGCAATATTGGATTATATGTATGTATATACGTACATACATATATTACAGCGCGACTTTGTTCTTTTATTTATATAAAATAGGCTTTAAATTTAATATTATTCATGTTTGAGTGAATTAAGAAAATGTCTAAGACAGGCATTGAGTTTTTGTTTTGTAGACGCAAGTGGTGGCGTAGAGGCACAAAGTGTTACTGTAAATCGACTGGTTGTGGGTTCAACCCCCACTCAAGGAGATGAAATATTTACTTAAATTTATATTTCCATTTCTTCGATCTGGTGTCGGGGCAAAGCGCGGCGTTGAGTTCTGCCACTCAACTCGCTATGCTTCCAGAATTCAGCAGAAATTGGGGAATGGAATGTCATAACACTAGACTCCCTTTGCCTACCTGCTGTGTGCGGGTCACAGCGGGAAGTTGATTTAATTTTGTACGTCAACTAATTTGCTTTGCGTTGCGTATTTAGTTGTGGAACTAAAATCTACTATTTGTCCTGAAATGTAAAAAGTTATACTTCCCCAATTTGGGATTGAACCACAACCATTACGCTCTCGGTCAAACACTGTCCACATAACCTTGATTGCTAAATTAAAATTTTCTACCATAACAACAGTAGAAAACTATAAAAATTTGTATGTACATCTATAAAATATTAATCTTAAATTATAATTCTACAATCATCTGTACCGGTGAGATTGGAGACCAATTCGCAATGTTCCAAAAGCCATCTGGCTGTTAAAAACAGGTTAAAGAATGTATTCCTTTGCACCTGTCTTGGGCCGACTCGTTCTTAGCGGATGTTCCGTGCGTTCACCCAGTGCGAAAGAGATGGGTACTAAGCGTGCCGTTGAAATGAGATGGCAATATAAATTATATATGAGTGAGAAAGAGATGGGTATACAGTCGCGTGGCGCGAGAGAAGGATGGTAGATTGGTTTATACAAGAAAGTTTTCAAGAGTTGATCTTTACGTGTAGAAGTAAACAATGCAGTGTTGGCCTTATATGGTATTGCACAGTAAGATCTTGAGATCACGACAAGTAGATCTTAATTTTTTTAAGGATTTAAGAAAAAAAAATCCGGTTCTCATTAAAATGTCGATTATCGAAGCTTTACCAATTTATTAAAAGTTTTTTCGCAAATTATTTATTGTAAGTATTTTTCTAACTTTAAGATTCTTATCGCAGAGAAATCGGTAATTGCAAAACAGGCTGACTTTTTTTATTTTTTTGTTGAAAACAAAAAAGTGCCAAGAGGGTGTACATACGAGGTGTTAAATTTCACTACAGCCTTTTTTATATGTATAAATATATTGAGATTCAAGTTACGTCGCTAAAATATACGATGTATAAACGGGGGTTGTGGGTTCAATTTGTACATAATAGTAATTGTATTGAATTAAAATAAAATATTAAACTTATAAAAACTTTTTAAAACATGTTTTTAATAATTTCATCGTGTATTGTATTTTACAATCCCTTCAATTATTTATCAAGTCCTTTCATTTGATACTCATTTCGAGTGTGTCTGTTTAGAAATTTGCAATCCGCCATTTTATTACGGCGGCCAATTTGAGCTAAGAATATTATATGTAATTTCATCGTCAACAGAACTGGTGTAGTAATCCAAAATTCAGCTGATTATGAGACTGTGATATGGGTCAAATTGAGTAACAAACGAAGCCAGTCACACACACACACACACACACACACACACACACACGACATAAAAAAAAACAATTACAATACTGGAAAAAAATCCGGCAAGTGTGAGTCGATTTTGCTATTTTGTCTCACAAAGCACGGAGTGTCTTAAGTTCGCTGTATTTTCACCTTTGTTATAGACGAAAAAAATTGAACCTAAAAATGTTTAAAAAAAAATATAGAGATTACAACTTATTACAATAAGAAGCAGACGGTATTCAAATACTAACTCAAGATGGTATTAATTAAAATAAATAGATACGTTTCAATCTTCCTCTTATAGAGCGACTACCTGCTTCGAACAAAAAATAGAATGGTTTTTTTAACTGAGTGCCACCATATGGGTGCTAGAAAAAGACTACACAATTTTTTTAATAGATAGTTCGTTCATGATGTTAATAATATTTTTTTAAGAACTGATTGAAATTTTCTTCGCGATGCGGCTTAGCAAGAAACGACGACGACGACGTCAACACTGACACTAGATTCCTTCAGTCTACCCAGTCTACCCTGGCAGAATATGAAGGACGGAAAAGTCTTAATGAGAACGGAGTGTCGTGTAGTTTCAAACATTAGGTAACGCAGAGGGAACCCGATGTTCTCGACATCGGATTCCCTCTGCCTAAACAGCTATCTATGGGATACAGCGTGAAGCTAAAAAAAAGCCTTATTATATTAATATACTTAAATTTTTGATGTAGTTCAAATTTTGACTAAAAAGATTAATCTCCATTGTTATATTTATAAGGTTTCTTAAAATATTTTATTGTTTGTACTAACGTTCATTCGACAGTGTTAAACATATTCTATGAAAGGAAAGTAGGATGCGAAAATATAATCAAAGATAAGAAGCTTGAGTTGTTATTTATTACAATTATATTAAATTTATTTAAAAGTGTCGTTTAAATTCACGAAGAAACCTAGTGTTGAGGCACTCCTTTTTCATATTCCGCCTTATTCCTTGATATTGAGTATTGTAATTTTTATCCCGTATACCTAGTAGAGTAGGCCCAATTTTAGAAATGTGATAAGTGGCGGATATCAACGCCTATTTATCTATTTACCGAAGCAAAGAAACAAATATATTTAATTGCCCAGAAAGGGAATCGAGCCTACAACTTTTGTGTTAATATATTTATATTTTTAGGTTGTAGGTATTATAGGTATATGTTTCTCTTTAGCGTACTATTTACATAATACCTTATTGAATTCTTTTCTGAAAACAAATTTTAATAAAATATTTCCAATATTTTTATTTTTAAAGTGCTTTTCCACACTTAGGAAAGAAAAATACTTGGTAAATAACGTATAAAATCTCGCTACAATCAAATTTTTATACGTTTTCTTAATAAGTATAAACAATAATTAACAAACGAAATATTTAGAACAAAAAAAAGCAGATATATTTTAATTACTACCACCAACAAACTCTACTTTCGTTTTTTTATACTGTACAGTAGTTCACGGTCACGTCAATCAATACCGCGTACTCTTCTTAACCAGGCCATGGAAACAGCTATTCTTTAGATTCATGTAATTTTCTTTTCTACAACCTCTATGTGATAATTATATAGATTTTTATTCAGCTGCATGCTCTTTATCAGAAAGTGTCTTGTGTCAAAACTCTCCTTTCAATTCGTTTCGACCGAATTTAAGTCATTGTAGCTAAGCAGTATCAGCAGGGTAGGTAGGACCTGGGAACCTGGCGTTAATACACTTTTTTCTAATTAAGACATTTCCGTTCCGGAGGCATTTGAATTGCGTGTTAAGTAGAGAACCTCAGCGCCGGGCTTTGCCTCGTTACCAGAGATTGAAAATGACAATTTTAAATATTTCTTTTCCTCGAGTGGGAATCGAACCACAAACTGTCGCAATTACAATCGCACGATTGTGCCCCTGCCTGGGAAGCTATATCAGTTCATGGAATTCTGAAAACTGTAAGTGTATTTGATTCCCATCAAAAAATATTACTTGGTATTTTTATTGTTTTCGGATTAGTGATATATTTTACAAAATAAAATACTTATATGTGATAAAATTAAGAGGTCGTGAGAAATAAAACATTTAATTAGCACTCTTTGTATTAGAATAAGATCCCAGGGCCCCCATACCTACGTCATTTTAGCAAAGTTGAAATTCTGAAAAAATAATAGTCTAATGTGGACTTAAGACTGTCAGTCTACCTTAAGTTAGCGCTACCTCTGAAAGTGCCCCACTTTCAAGTTAATGAGTACGCATACTATCTTAATTACACATTAGATTAATAATCCTCAAAATTTCAGCTTTGCTAAAATGAAGTAATTATTAGAGCCCTGGGATCTTCGGCTATACTTATTATATTCGAAGCATTATTTTGGCCAAATATCTATAATCGATAAATAAAACTATACATTTAAATCCTCTTGGGACTGTATCTAACTGTAAACGCGACGGTCATGAGTTCAATTAACAATTAGGGAAACAAATTAAATAAATAAAATCAGCTTCACACTGTATCCCGCACACAGCAGGGTAGGCAGAGGGAACCTAGTGTTAGGACACTCCGTTCCCCACTTTCTGCCGAATTCTGGAGGCATTGCGTGTTGAGTGGCAAAACTCAACGCCGCGAAATGGAAATATAAACTTAAGTAAATAGGAAACAAATTAATTTCTATATTATCTTAGTTTTTGCTATCTATAAAATATTTAAAATATTTAAATAGTTATATCAAAACTGGAGAACATAGTGAAGTTATGGAGCATAGAAATGAAAAAAGCCAGGGCTAATGATTGAGTAAAATACCAATAATTTCTTCCATTTCCCACTCATTAAATCTGCCATTAGATTGAAATAGAAATTAAAAATACCTTTTACTCGTTTGAAGAATTGCACGTCTTCCGTCAACTGGTTAACTTTAACCGGTGTGACGAGTGTGTAAAAAACTGAACTAGAATATGTAACTACTATTTGTAATCGATTAGTTGGTTAAACTAACTACTGTAGTTGAGTATTTTTGACTGATATGACGTGTATGGCGTTAGTATAGGATTCTATTTTAGTATTAAGTATTGAATTTTGTTAGCCTTTCAATAGTCAATGCTTTGTATTAATATTTTTCTTTGAAAAATTTTCAGACATGCACTCACTTTTATGGAAATCGAAAAATCATGGTAAAATAATAAAAAAAAAACAAAAATATAAATTACACTTTTAAATATACGACTTCTATCTAATTAAGTACAAATTAATTAAATAATGTTATAACTATAGTGTCTAATGAAGCTTTCGACAGCGTCTACAGTACGCAACTACAGTAGTAAACGTTCACAATCAATAATTGCTCACATAAATAGCGTCTCGAGACGAACTAACCATACATTATTTACGAGCTATATTCTCACGATACAACAGAACTGTATTTGTAGCGGTTGACATTTGAAGTAACGCAATAGCATTGATAATGCAATTGAGGCCAGTCGTGGCGCGGGGGCACAAAGTGTGACTGTCAAATCGACTGGTTGTGGGTTCTATCCCCACTCGAGGAAATTAAATATTTGTTTACATTTATATTTCTATTTCTTCGCTCTGGTGTCGAGGCAAAGGGCGGCTTTGAGTTCCGCCACTCAACACGCAATGCCTCCCGATCTCGGCGGAAAGTGGGGTACGGAGTGTCCTAACACTAGGTTCCTTCTGCCTACCCTGCTGTGTGTGGGATACAGCGTGAAGCTAATTTTTTTAAATTTTAATTGTATTGATAATGTACATTACAACAATATTTTGACTAATTGGTGGAAGTTATATTTTCTTTTTGATTTCCTACAGTTTTTGTAGCAAAACACAGTAATCTTAGTGCTAAATCACTTTGTTTATTTACTTGACACTTAATTTTTTTTTAGTAAATACTTTGTATACTTTGTGTTTTTTGAGGGAGAAATCTTGGAAAATCTAATCGGAAAAAAGTAAAATAGAAAGCTAGAAAGAACATATATTTACTACGTCAAAAATAATTTGAAATTGATTTACTTATTGTTTGTCACTAAAAACCTAACGTTTGCTTGAAATAGCCTTTTATTTTAAATCATGCATTTTTAATCTTTTATAATCTATTTATTGATCAAGATTATAGGCTAACATAACTTGGCCCCTATAAAATGCGGGCGGAATGGCGGTTGGCAGTCGCTACTGGTTTTACTTTATGGTGATATTGAGATGTATGTACATATGTATAACGACATAATTATATTCCATAGTGGTCATGGGTTAATATCTGTTGTGGCTTCGATTCTGAGTCGGGGAATGTTAGAAAATTGGATGGAAAGCTGGGAAGAGGAAAAGAGGATCTTGAAACTACAGAGGATCGCTCTGTCTACTTACTATATAGATACAGATCTACATATCCTGTAAAAATGACGAAAATAATATAAAATCAATGATGATGACGATGAACAATCAATATTTAGACCATACAGCGCATGGGTAAATAGACAGTGGCAGAGGGAACCTAGTGTTAAATGGCAGTTTTGTCTTATTTTCAAAAGACGCTGAGTTACGCGCCAAAGACTTTGATCGTCTGTGTCTTGTTCCTGTTATTTTCTAAATCAATAATGATTTTTGTAAGGGATTAGAAAAAATTGATTGGTGTATCAATAAAGTTAAAGTCAATTAGCAATATATTATAACCGAAATGAAGAATAAAAAAAATTACCCATTTTACCAAATAGAAACCCACGCCAGCCGCATTGATACCCAAAACACTGTGCCGCTACGCCACGACGGTCTCATACAATATACTCTTAACGTCGCCATTTCGAACGCGAAACGTACACCAATGACAGTTTTTAATACACCGGCCTTAACTAAAAACAACGAATATGTTTCTGTTTTCACTTAACACACTGGGAATGGACAAAAGGCATTTTTTTGCTACCATTATTCCCAAACGTATTGAAGTTCACGTCGACTTCTTGGTACTTCATGAATAAAATAAATGAATGGAAAGGTTCCAAACTTCAATTGAGACCGACAAAGGTCGATCTGTTTGCGGGACATGTCGCTGGCGTGTGGTTGTGTCCACTCGTTTTATAGCGCTATGTTTTGTTTTAGCTCTACGTTTTATGCCATAAGGCAGGGTAGAGAGAATCTGGCGTCAAAATGTTCTGTTTTTTGCTTGAATTCGAGATATGCGTGTTGAATGGCGGTATTTAACGCTGCACTTTATCTTGCAAAAGCAATATTTTCAAATAGCGGGCGAGCGAGGGCGAGGGCCGAGCGGGATTTCAATTGTAGTTGGACAGAGTGATGCGCCAAACTAACCAAAAAACATGTAATACATTTAATATCTATACATGATTTAATTCTAATTTAAAATCGGTGAAAGGAGTGTTTAATTTTTATTTACTTTATCCTGCACATAGTAGGAAGACAGACGGAACCTGAGACTTGTGTTAAGATAAAAAAAGGTGTTAAGTAAAGTAGGCGTAAAGTGGGGAATGGAAGTTTCTTAACAATTCCATTCCTTACTTTACGCCAAATTCTTGAGGTATTGTGTATTGATTTACGGAAAATTTAAATATTAAATATTTCACGAGCAGGAATTGAACCTAAAATCACAACCAACGCGTATACAGCCACACATCTTTGCGTCACCGGGTTAAGACGACCTCGAGCCTCTATGTTTATTTTTTTTAAATAGCAAAGAACGCATGAAACAAAAAAGAGTACAGAATTCAGTGGAGGCTCGAGCTAGTTAACTCTTAGAACTGCTTGACTTGCTTTCCCATTGAGAGCAAATTTGCGATAATAATATATTTATACTTGAAGTAATGCCTCGTCGTACTTTTCAGTATGTACGGTGTAACGCGACTGTGGACATGGGTTGCATATGTTTGTTTGTGATTCTCAACAAACATATACAAATTTAGGTAGTTATAAAGAAAATTCTCCAGGAGTTTAATTTTTTTACAAGGTCACTAATTGAGACTTGAGAAGAGTACTTAGTGTAAAAACACTATATTCTCTTCTTTCTGTCTAATCTAGAGATATTGAATGTCGTAAGGCGAAATCAATGTCGAACTATATTGAACTAGACTGAAAAAAAACACAAATATTTTCTTTAATATGGTTATTACAAAGTCTATTTTTGTTTCTCCCCACTTATTTCTCTCGAGTATTCTTCATATCCAAAAATCGAACCCACACTCATTGGGTATTCATCACATTTAACATTTGCAACAAAATGACGTGCAACTCATAGTATCGCAAATACTATGTACAAACGGAGTCCGTTTAGTAATGAATAAGGTTCTAATAAATTCTTTACTTCTGCCGTCGACCATGGATTACTGAATAAATTATTTGCAAGGGAGTGTGTAAAAAAATATTTTAGTTTTTAGTTTTAATTTTTTTTAATATTACTAGAAGTTGTCTTTTTCTAGCTAGGGTAGGCAGGGGTTACCTGGGAGCCTAGCGTAAGTGATAACGGTATCATTAAGAGAATTCCTTTCCTTACTTTTCACCGAATTCTAGATGCTCAACGCCGCTATTTGCCTCATTGCTAGAACGAAAAAATTAAAATATTAATTATATAATTTCCTCTGGCGGAGTCAAACCCACAACCTGACGCGGTTAAAGTCGCACTTTTATGCCCCTGCGCCACGACTGGCCTGGAGAAGTTGTCTATTCTGAAAATTAAATGAATACTAGTTAGTACACCACTGACAATATATAAAGTGAAAAGTAAAGTTGAATAGTAAATATAAATTATATAGATAATTCTCCTAGCTTCATTGGTGTATAACCATAATCACCAATTTATCTTTTTAATAAGCTTTCACTTAATTCGTATATGAAAATAATAAAATTAAATAAATATTAGATAAAAAAGAGGCCTATCGTGGTGCAGGTGCACAAGTGTGCTACTGTGACCTGTGATAATAATTAATATTTTAATTACGAATTTTTCTTTCATGTAAATGACGCAAAATGCGGCGTTGAGTTCCGCCGTTCAACAATGCCTCTAAAATTCCGTAAGTTGGGGACGTAAGTGTTTTACACAAAGAAACGTGGAAAAGGTTTCCTCTCACTACACTGCTATATGCGGGAGACATGATATTATTAAATAAAATAAATAACAAAATAAGTGAAATTATATATGATTATTACATTAAATCATATAATTTAGCTGAAAATGGTAAAAAAGAGCTTATTTTCCAGCATCCGAATCTTATCAAAGTCATAGTGCAAGTTGCATGTCAGTACGGTGTCAAGCCGCCGCGACGACGGTCGCGTTAGTGTTGTGTATGTACGTACGTGTAACGTGAAAACAATATTTATAAGTACAATTGTTTTGTTTTATATGGATTTGTTTGGATTATATTGTTTTAACGGTGAGTTTGTTGTTTTGTTTTGTTCTTGATTAGGGACGGTGCTGTTTGTTTTTGATATATTGTTTTAGCGCGCTTTTTTGTAAAGTTTTTCGGTAAAAAAAGTTTTATGGAATATTTTTGTACAATTCTATTAAATTTTAATATGATATATTTTATTGTTTCCTAGTATATCACGTATAAATAGAATCAATGGAATAAAGCAGTTCTATTGAAGTAAATAATATAAACAAATAAAACACAAACAAAAAGTTATATATTTTTTAAATCATAATTCTTATATGGCTTATAATTTTTGCACTATTAAAAAATTTATTATTTAAAAAAATATATATTATTATATTCTCTAATTCCTTTTGAGTTTCAATACAATTGAAAGATGGCGTTACGTGTATAGAACTAAGAACTTCCATATGAAAGCTCTAAGGTCTAAGCTTATTTAACAAACTCCTTTTTTTGTTTCACGCATTATCCCGCGCATGGCATTGTTATTAAAATACAACTTTAAATTTATATATAATTGAAATTTGAATAATATATTTATATTATATGTACATATCGCTACAATTTTGTTTGATTTTATTTTGTTTTTATATTACGTATAAACAGAGTTATATCATTTAGTGAACATAATATTTTCTGCTTCTAGAACTTTATTTTTTTATTGTACCTAATTTATTTTTATCTTTAATTATTTTATTTTAGGCGTTTTTCACTTGTGTCACGAAAAAAGTATGATTTACATATATATGAGTTATTCACAGGTTTTAGTAGTGCGAATCCTATTTAGTACTATTAAGGTTTAATTTGTAATTTCATTGTAAATTTATATACACTATTGCTTTTTGAGATCAACACAGTATATACGATAGTTGTGGGTTCAATTCCCAGTCGGAGGAATGAATGAGTCGGAGGAGGAATGAAAAAAGTTGTCATGACTTTGCTCTAGCAGGACAAAGCGTGGCGTTAAATTCCGCCAATCAACACGTAATGTCTCGAATTCGGACTTAAAGCGGAATCCTGAGTATTTCAACATCAGGTCCTTTCCACCTACTGTTAAGCTTGAATTTTTTCTTACTTTGTAACAGATAATAACTAATTCAATTTTAAATTGAATAAAAAGTAAATACCGATTCTATATTAAAAGTAAACTTCAACGTGAATATATTGGATTGGTGCGCGAAAGCTTTCAAACGCTATTTATAATCTCAAAGCTATTTTAATATGTTATTATTAAATTAATTTAAATACGATATTATTATTCATATTTTAAATAATTTATCTACATAATTACTACAAGAAGACAAAAATATTTGAATAACTTTCAGGTCAATCAGTCAGGAAGGTCAAATGTTCATATTATAGAAGTAACTTAATAACTATTTCTTTTTAGTCTCACGCTAGATCCCGTACGTAGTGGAGAAGGCAGAGGCGACTGGGAAGCTAGTGCTAAGATACTCCGTTCTAATTAAAATACTTCAATTCTTGTCTTTTGCCTGGCACAGAGGAAATATTTTTTTGTCCTTTGAGTGGGAACTAAACCCATAGCCCGTCGCGATTACAGCAGCAGTCTTATGCCTCTGTGCTAGGACTCAAATAATTGATCTGCGTAATTGCTCACAAACATTCGAGTAACTTTCCAAATATGGTAAAACGTTCTAATAAAGAAGTAACTATATAACAAACTAACTAACTGAAAAAAGGGGTATATCAGAAGCCTTATAAAATCACATAACTTTAAGTCCCTGTCCAACTTAGAACAAACCTATAAAAAATATATTAACAAGTAGATGCAACAAAAAGTAGATTTACTTTGAGATGAGTACAATATTTTAATTTGTATACGGTTTAACAAATTCATTGGAAAATCTAACGTATTGCGTTGTAGTAGGAGCTATATGTATTTCACTGAGTGTCGTGTAATAGTGTGTTTTGACAACAAGTTTTGCTATCTAACCATCGTAGTTTAAACAAAAATAGTTTATATGTCTATTAAAATAAGGTTCTGATTACTTTTTTGTATATGCATATTAATTTTGCTACGGTTTTTGTATAACAGGTTAAGTTTCCCTACGTAATTAGGGCAGGTGTTCATATCGGGTCCTCTTATTTTTTTTTTTTTATTTTATCTCGTTTATTTTTGATGCGAGTTCTTCTTGGCTTGATTTTCGATGTGGATGCTGATGTATTGGCGTCGTGTGACAGCTTTTAGCACTTACCGTTTTTAAAGCTCGCGGCACACTCGGGTATTACCTAAGTTACCTAAGTTAGGTAAAGGTAAAATAAATTGTTTTTTAAGATACTTAACTAATATAATATATAAACTTATATATATATTTTGTGAGGAATTTGGCCTTTGGTTGTAAGTGTAGCCAAAGATGAAACTTATTAATAAGTCAGTACGCCGAACTATTTAAATATAAAACTCCATCGTCACTGAGTACTCGACAGACAACACACAGAAGAAAAATTAATGTATTAATAACATAATATACTGAAATTTAAAAACATTAATATTTGTGACTGTAAACGCTATAGGTTGTGAATTCGATTCCCATTCGTTGAAATTAAATATTTTTATTTCTTTGATCTTTTATCGAGGCGGCGTTGAATTCCCTGCTATACGCGGTTATAACATGGCAGATAATTTGTTTAGGGAGTGTAGGGATCATTGGAGTCTCCTAGTGTCCCCTACATTCCTTCTCTGTAAATTCCTATAGAAAAGGCAAAAAAACTGGTTTTTATTTTACATCTTGATCCAAGTAAGCAAAGTTACGGGCGATGACTAGTTCTTTATAAAACGAGAGACGCGTATAAACAAAAAAAATGTCATCGTAATAGTACTATGGGACAGGTTGCTGATACTTGAAACAAAACTTACAGAATAACTAAGAAAAAAATGTCTACACCATGTTTTTTTCTTATCGTAAATACATGCAGGATTATTTAATACATTTTATTAAACACGAAACAAGTTACGGCATTGATCTCCACCATTTGTCAGGCAATAACTCGAAAATTGAGCGGTGGGGAACGGAGTGCCTTGATTTTTGGACCCTCTATCCTGCCTATCCTATATGTGGGATTAGGCTTGAAGCAAGGAAAGAAAGTTTAAGTATATCATATTAGAATGGTGTGTAGATTAATAAAAGTTAGAATAAAATGTTTTTGTTTGTCTAGTATGGCTTAATAACATGAGGTTTAGGACAACATAGAACATAGAAAATTTATAATAACTATATACTATTTCCTGTTTTCTAATAACATAAGATGGGCACATATTTTATGTAATTAGAAAAGTAAAAAAAATAACAGTGAAAGCGTGGAGAACAGAGGAATTTAATCGGAACAAAGTATCTGAACACTAGGTTCCCAGGTTCCATTTGTCTGCCCAGCAGGAGATTTTTGCTTAACGCTATTTCCTGTACATTCAGGATACAATGTGAAGCTAAAAAACAAAAATAGTCTTATTTCGATCAGAACATAGATAAATGAAAATAATAACCCATTACTTTCTTCTTTATTCTAAACTGATACCTTGGTCTAGTGACTTCTAGCCCATAGGTCGCGAGTTCAATTCCCACTCAAGTCATATATTGGTTTAAAACGCATTACTATTAACTCTGTATCTATTTACATCCATTTATAACCATTTATGTATATTTATTGGTTGTCTAATCACCATAATGGAGGCAGTGTCTAGTTTGGGATCAAATAACCAAATACAGCTATACGGTTATTAATTATATTATAGATATTATTAAATTAACAACTAACGTTCCAAAACAACCGTTTGTATATAAACCATTTTTGTATATAAATCCGGTTCTGCATTCTTAACGATTTGTGAATAAATCGTTTTTTTTTGAACTAAGATATAAATACTAAAACTATTTTTATTATATATGGATTTAAATCCATTATTCTTTGATAGATCGATAGTGAATTTTAAAGTCATAATCGCCTACGCATGTTAGTAGAATTCGCCATACAAAGGATATTATTAGCTAATATCGAATATTGGCTCGACGTCTTGTTTAGTGATTTATTTTTTAATTGTAGACGTCACGGTAGTGGGTTCGATGCGAATTAGGAGACTTAAAAAAATACGAAATAAGTTCCGTTCAATAGTTCATTTATCTAGAACTTATCGGATACAGCTCTCAATTGCCTATGTTACATAGGATATTTTTTTAGTTTAAAGCTGTGTATACAACGGGATAGGCAGAAGGAAACTAGTGTTAAGACACTCCATTCCCCACTTTCCGCTAAGTTCAGGCATTGCTTGTTAAGTAGCGAAACTCAACGCTGCACTTTGCCTCGACACCAGAGATAAGTATATATAAATTTAAATAAATATTTCATTTCCTTGAGTGGGGATCGAATCTACGACCAGACACGTTTACAGTCACCTTGTGCACCTGCACCACGACCGACCTCAACTGGCTAGCCGTTATAAAAACTTAAAATAGAAGATATCGTCTTTGGGATTTAGGGCGTTGGTTCAAATAGTATTTAAAATTTCAATTAGATCATTATACAAAGCAATAGATTTCTGTCACTCATATTTTAATGACTAGAAAGTGTTCTCTTTTTGCCTGTAATTAATAATTCTACTGCCAATTTCTATATCTTAAAAAGAGTTAAGCTTAACCTAGAAGCGTGTGTCTGTAAATGTGACAGGTTGTGGGTTCAATTCTCACTAGAGGAAGTTAAATATTTAATAATTTCATTTCTTCGCTCTGGTGTCGATACAAAGCGTGGAGCAAATAGTTCCGCTACTCAACACTCAATGCCTTCAGAATTCGGGGGAAAACGGAGTGTCTTAACATTGAATTCTCTCTGCTTACGATCTTGTGTGTAAAATACAGCGTCAATCTAAAAAAAGGTTAAAATATAAATGAAATTTCAACATAACTTACGATCCCACATAAAAAAATATATAAATATATAAAGCTCGAAAGTCCACAGCGAGCCTTCGAAACGACACGGACAGACCAACCAATTATAATGCATGATTAAAATGCAGACGAATGAATTGATGTCGCGTACCCGTACGTACGGATAATCTTTTATTGCAAATATTCCATTTGGGTCCCACAAGGAACTATTTAATATAATTTTATATAAAACTACTAAAATCAGTTTTGGGTTCGATTTCTAGTTGGAGGAATGTAAAATTTGCCTCGAAAATTCAGCGGAGAGTGGAGAATGAATGTGTCCTAATAACAACTGAGGTTCTCTATGCTCATCCTGCTATGTGCGGGATAGGCAGAGAAGCGTGACGCTAAATAAATTATATTATAATAGTGTAATATATTGTGCCCACCGAGGACAGCGGTTGCCTGTAAACTCAATAGCTGTGGTTTCTGTCCTCATTTGGGGCCGAACTCACTTAACTAAAAGATATCATTTACTTAGTATAACAAAAATGACCGGAACTCAAAACAAAATAACCACTCGCATTTACCAACTATCGTATGAAGCATGGTAAGCCGGATGGACGGACATACAAATTTATAATTCAACGATAATTATGTCGATTATTTATTTTTTATTTTCATCTAAAAAACGGGAAATCCTATATTATTTTTGCATATTTTATTCAAAAGTACGTTGACTTGGTGTAAATTTAAATTCAACAAGAAACAGGTTTTATTTCTAGGATACGAAGGAATGTGCTTGGAACATTCAATTTTGTATATGCTATTTAAGACTTTATATATTATTGTTTTTATCATTGAGGCCAGTCGTGGCGCAGCGGCACAAAGTGTGACTGTAAACCGACTGGTTGTGGGTTCGATCCCCACTCGAGGAGATGAAATATTTACTTAAATTTATATTTCCATTTCTTCGCTCTGGTGTCGAGGCTAAGCGCGGCGTTGAGTTCTGCTACTCAACACGCAATGCCTCCAGAAATCGGCAGAAAGTGGGGAACGGAGTGTCTAAAAACACTAGGTTCCCTCTGCCTACCCTGCTGTGTGCGGGATACAGCGTGAAGCTGATTTTTTTTTTTTTTTTTTTTTATCATTAACATTAAAAGCAGCGTTTTTTTTTTTAATTTCATTAACTCTCTTAACTTAAAATAGCGTCTTGTCGCTGTTCTACGATGTCTATCTATATAATTATATAGACGATGATTCTAACAGGCTAGTCGTGTAGGGCTACAAAGTGTGACTGTAAAACCGACTGGTTGTGGGTTCGATCTCCACTCGAGGAGATGACATCGTCATGATGATCATGATGATCGTGATGATGACATCGTCATCGTCGAGTCGAGGCAAAATGCGGCGTTGAGTTCTGTCACTTAACACGCAGTGCCTCCAGAATTCTGCAGAAAGTGGGGAACGGAATGTCTTAATACTAGGTTCCCTCTGCCTACCCTGCTGTGTGCAGGATACAGCGTAAAGCTGATTATGATTCTAAATTGTAACAAAAATAAAAAGGCACAAAAATTTACATATCAACCTTTTTCTTATATATTTTTATTCCATTCAGTCAATATTACTGTACGGTACTATAACTATCGACCAATTAAACTATGACAGTTACGCCGTCGCTATGTCAAAATAAAACATTTTAATAAGCGTTCATTAATGGGATCCTGTCCTCTGAACAGGATGAAGGCTGAAGTGACTCAGCTTATCATTATTCTGTGTGATGAATGCATTAAAAAAACTATATACGTACGTATATAGGTACGTACGTACGTACGTATATATATATAATTTTATTTTTGACCAGGGTCTCTTGTTTCTCCGCTTTTCTATTCATTATTAAAACTAAGCATAGGATTCTATTAACACACACACACACACACACACACACACACACACACACACACACACACACATATATATATATATATATATATTGAATAATTTATATTTGATAAATAGCATCATTTTTTCTTGCGAAGTGATCATAACTAGAACATGTGAAAATTGTTTAAGAATTTCTATGTACCTAATAAAAACTATGGCTTAATGGAAGAACATTTCATACAATACATATATTATACATGTGGCTGTACCCAGCAGCAGGGTATGTTTACCCTGAAACCAGAAAACTTAGTGTTAAGACAATCAGTACCCATTCTTCCGTTCCTCACATTCTGCCGAATTCTGGAGGCGTTGCGTGTTAAATGGAACTCAACGCCGTGCTTTGAAACAGAGGAAACCAGGAAACTTAGTGTTAAGACAATCAGTACCTATTCTTCCGTTCCTCACTTTCCGCCGAATTCTGGAGGCGTTGCGTGTTAAATGGAACTCAACGCCGCGCTTTGCCTCGTCACCAGAGTAAAGAAGTGAAAATATTTAATATTTTCATTCTTCCTGCTGGAAATTGTAGCCACAACTGGCCCCAAAGCCACGACGGCCTCACATAACTGCTTAATTAAATTTGAGACTTTGCCAGTTGAGTACCGTAACTTAACACCGAGAGCTAAGAAATATTATAAAATATTTAATCATTACTCCGAGTAGACATCGAACTTATAGCCATCGCGTGCAGACGGTCATAATTTTGAATAACATTATCAATATTCCATCGTGCTATCTGTTACAATTGATTTTAGAGTAAGCTTTAACAGATTTTTAATTACCGATGGGTCGCGAATAAAAAACAAAGGTTCTTGACCGTGACTAAGTTCCGGATAAACATTGTGAATTTGTTATGGTTTGTGCTTGAAAATTCTTTTACCGGTTTCCTTTATATAAAAAATCAGCTTCACGCTGTATCCCGCATACAGCAGGGTAGGCTGAGGTAACTTAGTGCTAAGACACGCCGTTCCCTACTTTCCTCTGAATTTTGGAGGCATTGAGTAGCGGACCTCAACGCCGCGCTTTGCCTCGACTCCAGAGTGAAAAAATGATAATATAAATTACAATAAATTATCTCAAATGGGGATATAGCCCACAACCAGTCGATTTTACGTTCACACCTTGTGTTCCGCCCCACTATTGGCCTCATCCTTTATCTATAATTAGAAATAAAATAGTAAAGATTAATATTTTTTTGTTATTTTATATATAGACGCAAATACGGAGGTAAACGTTGCGTAGAGAACCGAGTGTCTGAACACAAGGTTCCCTCTGTCTACCGTGCTCTGCGGGATAAAGCGTGTAATTGCTGATTTTTAGATTCTACTGCTACTTAGTATTTTTATTTGGTACATTTTTAATACTAAATTCTCTTTAACTACAAAAATTGAAAAAAAGTGAATTAATTAATTTTTTTATAGCCTATCAAGCCTTTAGAACACTTAAACACAGGTTAAACGTCATCAAAATGTCATATCCGTTCAAATAATGTGTCCATCGATACCAGTTTATTACTGGTCACAGTAGGATACTCTTATAATAAAATTATCTTATTGCCACACGGGTATCATAAAAAAATATATGAGGCGGGCATCGAACCCGTACTTATTTTAATTATATTGCCAATGGTTACGATATACCTATAAAAATTGAATGATTGAAATAAATATATCACACTATTTCAAATTTTTTCTGAAGCTACAAAAATATATTATGACTGACATATTTTTAGTCAATACTATTAGTAAATGAGGTAATTGTAGGCTTATTTCATTACTTTCCACTTTACAGCGTATCCCGCATCCTGAATAAAGCAGAGTAAACAGGGAAAATACTAAATTCTCCCTGTTTACTCCGTTCTAAACTCTATACAACGATATTCTATTAGACCACACGTCCATATTACACATATATATATATATATATATATATATATATATATATATATATATATATATATGTATATATATATATATATATATATGTATTTACATATAATACATATACTTGAGGCAACCGCAAAGAAACTTACTAAGCCTGTTTTAAATAAAAGTCCATCGAATCGTTTATTCATATTACTAAATAACTGCCATATAAGATTGTGATTGAAATATAATAAATGGATTTTGACACATTGACACATTGTAAATTTAAATAAAAAACATATGCCGATCGTAGCGGGATTGGAACCCACGCCCTGTTTTGTAAATCATTCAAGCGTGTTACTTGTTAAAGTATCGTACATTTTAAGTCCACATAAGACTTAGTGATAAAAAAAGAAAGAATAGTGGGAAACGGAGTGTCTTGACAGCTAATATAAATAAGGAAGGAAGTTGGATAGGAAGTTGCATTTATTCATAACATCATCATCATCACGCTGAATCCCACAGTTTCGATACCAGACCAAAGAAATGAAAATATTAATTATTTATTTCTTCGAGTGAGAATCGAACTCACAACCTGTCGCGTTTACAGTCACACTGTGTCGCTGCGCCACGACTGGTCTCTATAGCACCAAAAGCTGTTATCTTTTATCTCGTTCCCGTATATCAAGGTAGACAGAGAGAGAATCTCACGTTAGGACACTATCTATTTTTTTAATTTGTCTTATAGTCAATTTGTACATTATAGAAATAAATAATTAGTAGATACTTTTTAATAGATCCTCTGATGGTCTGGTCTATTTCCAAAAAAGGAGAAAAGTGGGAAACACGGTCTCCACTATCGTTATGCAGAAAATGGGTTAATATAAGAAATGAAATTACGTATTGATATATTCAACATGTAGGCAAGAACGTTGCATCCTATGCGGTCACCTTATAGGGTTTCCCGCATCCCTTACAACGTAAAATTTATTTGTTTTTTACATATACGGTTCATACTGGGATATTTATTATTATTATTGGTATTTTTATGATTTGGTACGTGAGTTTATTTTAAATTTAAATTTTAATTACTTTATTTTAAATTATTTTTTCTACAAGGACGTTTTGCTTTTGAGTTCGATTCTCATTAAAAAACTATATACGAAACAGGAGGGGGAGGACAAATACTAGCTAATAACATTTGGAAATACAGATCTGGATGATCATTTTGAATTCGAGACGTTGTTAATTGAGAAGGTTCCGCCGTTTATTTCACAATACCCCCAATTTGTGTAGCCACTATTTTCCCCCTATTTACCTCGATCTGTGAAGGATAAACAAAAAATATTCTATCTACAGTTGTAGTATTAAAAATGGTAATATATGGAGTTTTGCTAATACCATATTTATACAAAAACAATTAAATTATACAGTGTATTTATGTTTTCAATCTAAATATATAGGGGAATAGGGGCAAGTTTATATTTAAAATTTCAGAGTTTATTTTACCTAACTACTAATGTCACTCAATATATAATACATTTTTTCCTGAAAAAAGTGGAAATTTAAAAAATAATGCAGAGAAATTGTTCACTCGGCTTTATCTATATTTAATATATGCAATTATATTAAAATAACCTACTGTATATTAAGTATATACTGTAAATCAATGATACAATGTGGCACGAGACACATCCAGTAATGGTTCCCACGGACGTGTACAAATCGATTTGTTGTTTAACTGTTTTCTTAACGCTTCACGCTTTTTAATTCTACAATAGCAAGAATTCCAATAAAATTATAAAATTATAGAATATTAAATTTTTGTATGTTTCTGTCTGTTTCTAATGGTTGTAGGTTTTTTTTTCACTTAATGTAGCTATGTTTATTATAATTATTTTGGTTAGCAATGCTTTAAACCACTTAAAAAATCAGCCAAATGATTGTGTTCTCTCTGCTCACTTTTCAAATCAAAAGGGTCGCCGTTGACAAAAAAAATATAATAGTTCTAAACTTATTTAGAAAACGTATAAAATTTTAACATAGCGGGACTCGAACCCGCGTTTCCTGGAAACCTACCAGGCGCTCTAACCACTTAGCCATACGTTCAATAGATACATAAATAAAAAATATATATATAATTGAATATTATAGAAAACTACGTCATATTGAGTGACTTCAAACAAAAATCTATCTAAAAACCAACGTAAGTACCTATATAAATAAATTATTTTTGGATTGGATTTTGGATGAGTATGTCAATACTGATTTCCCTTTGTCTCATATTATGGTACGTGGTAGTTTACATAAAATATTTCGTTTTGCCTTAAAAGTACCCAAAAATAGCTGCTCAAACAAATATCAACCAGACGATGCAAGGGCAAATGACTAGTATTTAATAAGCTAAAGATTACAATGTCACATAATGTAGACACTTTATATTAATTGGATATATCGCGCAATTAATTTTACAGGTAAGTAACAAAACAACGCAGTCAGCAAAGAAAGCTTGCGGGGTTTCTTTCTTTTATATTTAATAAGATTTTAGTAGAAAGGCTTCTTAGCTACCGTTGCTGTTGAGAACAGGGCAATTTATTTTTATATGTGTACTTATATATTATTTAATGACCTCATTACATTTGTCAGGCTTATTCTTATTGTGTTTTCTTGTAACTATTCTCCGGAACTCGTAGTGTCTTAACACTATGTCTTTATACTGTCGGCTAGTGTCGGCAGACAACGTGTTATGACACTCCTTACCTCACTTTTACCGTCTTTTATAGATGTTGCTAGTTATATGGTGAAAAAAACGCATTTCAAAAATCGACAATGACATAATTATTTTGTGTAGTCCAAAAAATACATTTATTCTCAGATTGATTCATTTTGATGTGTAAGTACACATACTTTTTTTATTTTACGTAAAATCTATTGTTAAGACACTACGGTTTCCACTTTCCCTCCATTATAAACAAATAACGTTAATTTCGTTACACAACCTCCAAAAAAAATTACACTCATTAGTGACAGATTGTCGTACAAAACGTCTAAGAATAACAATAAGAATAAAATACCAAAGAGAATCGCTTAATTTTTTTCCCCTTGCTTGTTAACAGTCGGTGTGTTTTGCCATAGCAAAAACGAAATGGTACGTACGCTCTTCGCAATACAATTTGCATAGATACGTACGGAGCGGCTTTAAGAAAAACGTAAGGTGGAAAACATGGTGGGATATACCGTAGATGCTATCTTAATTTAACCTAATAATATAAGGAATAGGGTGTTTTTTTATGTTAAATTTAAACTTAAATTAATTTATAAAACTAATTTATTTACAAATATGTATCCGAATAATTTGTTTTAACATACACGCTAGTTTTTTATGTAGATACTTGTTTGAAATCGCTCCATATGATGTAGTTTTCTATAATAATTAAATATTAAAAATATATCTATTTATGTATGTAGATAAGATTGATAATCTTATCTAGTTAATAGTGACAAAGTTTTGTTTAGGGCTGCCTTCAAAATATATTTTTTTATATTTTCATTTATCTCCCACTTCTCCCCTCATTAGTGCAGTATAGACAGCGAGGATCTATTAGACATTCTATTCTCTTCTTTATATCCGTTAAAAATATAGTAACATATTCAAAAATGCTTACCATCACCATAAATCAAACGTGAAAATTCTTTTCCAATCTGTTTATTCATGCTGTAATCCACATATAGGATGGACAAAGGAAACCTAGAACATAAACAATCTTTTCATCTTATTACCAAAGTAAGAAAATGAAAATAATTAATACCTCCAAGTGGAAATCGAACCCAAAACCGTCGGTCGTTCAGCCGCTGTGCTTTGTGCTACGACATCCTCAATCCGCTTACACAAGGAAAGGAACACCTGGCCTTATATCGTGACTTAATTTAATTTTATCATTTATTTACACGTGAAATGAGCCCGTATGCTCCCATCACGACCTGCTATTTGCCTTTCACATTCTCATACAACGTGTAAGGTGCTACACACGTACACAATTTACGTTTTCGTAATACGTTCTATATGTTCGAGCAATATTGAGGGGGGTTGATGCTTAGTGAGATATTATTTAATTAAATTAGTTTTTTGTAACTTAGTGTTGAGACACTCCGTTCTCTATTTTTAGGTCAACATTTTGAGATTTAATTGTGTTCGAACTTAACTGGCGATTCTTAACGTTACTTATTTAGTAAACGTATAAAAATTTGAACGCAGCGGGACTCGAACCCGCGCCTCCTGGAAACCGACCAGGCGCTCTGACCACTAAGCTATACGTTCTCGCCAAGCTACGTCGAAATTTTTATCGTTTTTTGTTGATTTTTGTTGATTCTTAACGTTCTTTGACATCCCCACTAAGGATGGCAATTATTTTAATACAATTATTCTCCTAGGAAATTAGGAAAGAATCTAGTGATATACTCTGTATTACTCTTCACATAGAGTATAGAAGTTCCAAGAACCATTTAATCAGAAACATAAATGTAAAAAATGAGAGCCAAGTTCAATAATACGTATATATTTGTATGCGTGGTTGTTGATGTGACATGACATGTATTGAGATCTGAAATAATAATAAATACAGAAATTGAACTTTTAGTTACAGATTTTTTACATCCAAATAAAAGAAAGTCAAAAAAAATCCGATAAAATTAATAAAATCATAATGACAAACTATTACTAACATTGTTATGAATATTTGTTAAATATTTTCCCAAAGTTCTCACGTTAAAGTCGAAAGTTTTGAACAGGTGTAGGAAAAGTTAAACTTTTTTAAATAGTGCATTTTTATGAATGCTCACTTCTGAGCGCAGTTCACCCACGTTGTGTAATTTTATGACTTAGCAAAATTTTAGTTCAGTTGTTGTTACGTTTTTTTTTTCAGCTTCACGCTTTATCCCGCATATAACGGAGTAGTTAGCGAGAATAAGAGTGTCAAACACTATTTCACTTTCTGACCGAATGTGAGATATTCGTTATAGTGTGGCGGAGCTTAATGGCGCGTATTGTGCTTCCAAAACAGGGAAATTAAAATAACTTATTTCTCTAGTGGAGGTCAAACCCACGACCGTCATGTTTACAGTGGGGTGTGACTACGGTACGATGGCCTCAACATAATATTAAATAATTAAAAAGCTTGAATATACGTTTTTTAAGTAATATAACATAAAGTTTTAGCTAAATAAGCTAATTAATTATAAATTACAAGCCGCCATGGAAAAAAATCTTTTAAGATTGTCACATGTTGCTTATTAACATATCTGTATGAAGAATTTATAAAGACATGCCGCCCATACGTCAGTCAAAGAATGACGTTTGAAATAATAGAATATTATTTAAATAATTTATAAACAAAAGGAGTTGTACGCATTTTCCCGCGGTGCGGGTTAGGTACGCAGTATGAGTAGTCAGAGGGAACCTAGAGCTAGCACAATCCGATCCTCACTTTCCGTCCAATTTTTTACCACATTTTTTGGTGTTGACTGACGCGCTTTGTCTATATAAGTATAGTCAGTCCCCCAAATGGGGATCGAATTCACAACCGTCGTGCTTACATTCAAACACTATCCCTTTGCACCACGACAGCCATAAATATTTTAGTTAAGGCGTTAAGTTGCTTAAAGTCTCACAGAATTATGCATATTAGTAAATCAAGTCGCTTAAGCTTAAGACTTAAATGCAGATTTAACTATATTTTTAACATATGGATGTTAAAAATTGTAAACGCGACACGGCGTGTTGTGGTTCGATTTCCACTCGAGGAAAAAAAATTCTTATATAAATAAATAGATGATAAATAAATGCTTTATTCAGTAATTAAATGTTACATATACACTACTTTAATTTGATGAAATATGGAAAAACAAGAGATCAATTTAGTAGAGGTGAGCGTTGGCAGCCGTAATAGTATGAACTGTGTCACAGCTGCCAGCATCTTTGCCCCATTGCCACTATTTCGATGACAAACGTGAAAATACTCATCAATTACATATAATTATGATGACATAAGCAAATATATATTATAATATATTTAATATTTTCATTTCTTCACTCTGGTGTCGATGAAAGTGGGGGGCGGAATACTTTCATACAAGACTCTCTCTCTGCTTAGAGATATATTATTAATCAAAAATGTCAGCTTCACGCTGTATCCCGCACACAACAGGGTAGGTAGAGGGAACCTCGTGTTAAGACACTCCGTTCCTCACTTTCTGCTGAATTCTGGAGGCATTGCGTGTTGAGTGGGAAAAATCAACGCCGTGCTTTGCATCACCACCAGAGCGAAGAAATGAAAATATAAATTTAAGTAAATATTTCATCTCCTTAAGTAGGAATCGAACCTACAACCAGTCGGTTTTACAGTCACATTTTGTGCTCTTGCGCCACAACTGTCCTCTTGAATCTAAAATGTACTAGATATAGATCATTAATCTTTAAATAATTCGAAGTCATTATAAAATCTTGTGTTGCAATATGTTTACATTTGGATCGTGAGAACAAATTATTAAAATATATATAAATTAGTCCTAATTCACTAAAAATATTCAAAACTTGTATAATAAATTGCAATCATATTATAGTAAATCGGCAAAATTACTTAAAAGATCTTGCGATTGGAAAATCTTTAAATATTTTATATATCATTTCGAGCTTGGTCAGACGTTCGCGATCGCCTTATGTGGACATCCGGTAGCGAAGCTAAGTTATCATTAGATACCATATTATATTTATATAACAGTAGTTTATACGACATGGTGGCGTGGTTCTGATGGTGGTGTGGTTATGGGTTCAGTTCTCACTCAAGGGATTGAATTATTCTCATTTTTTCGCTGTTAATTAAAACTTAACATCTTAACACTCGTTTCTTTCTGCCTACTAATGGCATTGAAGTTAAAAATATATTTCACGAAATATAATGGAAATGATTTGAGAGATATTTATATATTATATAATATTTTATACGTTAAACGTAAATAATAAAAAAATGAGTGTTTTTTTTTTATTTTTGACAACCAGAGGGAAACGAACCCACAACCATTGCGTTTATAATCAATTATACTTTTTCTATTTCTTACAAATTTGGTCTCTTTGTCTTCTACGGGAAAAAAAATTACGTACCAGGAAAAAAATATAAATTAATATTCAAAGTGTTACCACTGGGTTATTACCAATTTAATATATACCACATATACATGATGTATGTATGTATGTATACGTACATGTTACCGCTATACGCTAAACCAGTTTGGTAGTAATAAAAAGTCGATCAGATTCCTTAAACACGTTTTATAATTAGTAAATCTAATATATCGATAAACAGGCTGTTGCGGTTTGGAACTGATATTTGAAAATTAAGTACTTTATCTGGCTTAGTTGTAACGTATTATTTATTTTGTAATATGGTTATGGGTTTGATTCCTGAAATAATTTAATAAAGTAAGCGACGGATTTAGTGTTGAGTGACTGAACTTAACGCTGTGTATTGCTGTTTCATAGTAATTAAAATTAAAATTAAAATTAAATTAGCTTCACGCTATATCCCGCACACAGCAGGGTAGGCAGAGGGAACCTAGTGTTAAGACACTCCGTTCCCCACTTTCTGCCGAATTTTGGAGGCATTGCATGTCAAGTGGCAGAACTCAACGCCACGCTTTTGCCTCGACACCAGAGCGAAGAAATGAAAATATAAATTTAAGTAAATATTTCATCTCCTCGAGTGGGGATCGAACCCACAACCAGTCGGTTTTACAGTCACACTTCGTGCCGCTGCGCTACGACTGGCCTCATAGTAATTAATATAATTAAATCCCTGAATGCGAATTGAACTCACAGTCACTGCGCGGTTACGCTTGTCTCGCAGCCACAACATATTTGAAATTAGAAATCAGAAGTATAAATAAAGTTTCTATAAGATTTCTTTTTAGTAAGTATACATTCCTGTTGCCGCTATAGCAATAAAGTATAAAAAAAAATATAGTAAAAATAAATAAGGCTGCTTCTATACCACAAATTCTTTTGTCGCTTTTATAGATAGATAAAGGGTCAGTATCTTTTGTGCGTGAGTCCCACTCGCACTTGGCCAATTTGCGTTTATCATTATGGATAGTTGTAATAAGTATATTTCTTTCAAATAACAACAACAGCTTATTTTTTTTTTACTATATGAATATAGCTATCAACACTATTCTATAATAAATATATTATTTAATAGTAGAGTATTAGGTAAAAGATAATTTATGTTTTTTTTCTTAACACTCTATTCTGCACATAGCAGGGTAGGAAGACGGAACCTGAGAACCTAAATCTCCCACGAACTGGGAATCGAACCTATAACCGTCGCGTTTACTTGTTTACCTGCGCCACGATGCTCTCTAACTTGTAGTTGTATTAAAATTATCATATTTTATAATGCAGTATAAGAAATCTAGTGAAGTGGTTATGAAGTCGATTTCCTTCATTATTTCTGAAGACGTTCGTGGTGAGTTGGTTTCGCATCTTTGTATTCAGATCTCACTTTATATAGGGTGGTTGCTTTGATGTAATTCTATTAAAATAATTGAAGAAATTTTGTTCCTTATTATTAGGATCTGATTTTCTTTTACACACAGCAGAGTAGGCAGCCGCCCGCCAAATTTTGGACGCATTTCGGCGTGTTGAGTGGCGGAACTCAACGCCGCAGAGCGAAGAAATGGGAATATACATTTAAAAAAATATTTCATTTCCTCGAGTGGGGATCGAACCCAGAACCATTACGTGAAAGTCACACCCTTGTGCCCCCTGGGCCACGACGGCCTCAAATTAATTTTAAATTATTATTTGTATATTATATGACTCATTAACGAAAGCTAAATTTTAAAATATTATATATCTGCCTCCCGAATTCTGCAGAATGTGGAGAACGGAGTGTCTTGCACTAAGTTCCCCCTGCCTACCCTGCTCTGTGCGGGATACAGCGTGAAGCTGATTTATTATTCATTTTTATTTTAAAAAATGTTTTCTATAGTCTTTCTAATGATTCTAAGAATATATGCACAAAAGTTTAATAATAATCGTTTCTTTTGGCGTTAAAAAGTAACAAACAAACTTACATTCAAACGTATCATAATACTATGATATGATGTAGGTATATAATGTTATATACAATATTATATACTAATATAAAGGAATACGCTCTCTGTATTCAATACAAAGGATTGTCAGGTCTTATATGCATTGTAAATGCATAATATATTAGAATAGTCTAAGCTGTATTGGTAAAGTAAGTATTGGTAAGTCAAATTATCTTATTATAGGTTTCGTAAAATAAGCACTGAAATAAAAGCTTCGACTTTGTATATAAAAACGTCTCTACGGCTTTTTAATTTTTATCGCATAGAACAAGAAGCAACAAAAGTAGAGGGAACTAAAGCGAGACAATCGTATTGAGTGCCGGAATTGAAAACCGAATTTATCTTGTCTCCACAGTGAGGAAATAAAAATAATTCAATCTTCCAAATGGGAATCGAACCCACAACCATCGCGTAAACAGTCACATGTATACGTCGCTTCGCTACGACGGCTTTTCGACACTGCTTAAAAATTTAAAACAAATCTTGAAAAACAAATAGTTACTGCTTTAAGATTAAATAAAATAATAGTAACTATACAATCTCGTACAATAAATTACATGAATATGTCAACAGTTATGACACAGATTAATTAAATAGAAGTGGCATCAGTGCTTGATACGATTTTTGTTGCCTAAAAGTTAATTATTGAAGTAGAAAGATACAAAGAACAAATATAATTATTTGATTTTCCAACTTCTGCGTATTTAAGCAATTTTGTTTTGAGAATTTAGGATGTAAGAAATATTATAAAAGTCTAATGTAATATCGCGTTGCTCACTACTAATCGCGTTTAATCTATTTTTTTTAGGTTCACCATGTTTCCCGCATTTAGCAGGGTAGGCAGAAGGAACCTGGATGCCTAGTGTTAAGACATTTTCGTCTTTCCACTATCCGTTCATTAAGTGTTGAGTGCTGAAACTCAATGCCGCGCTTCGCTTCGTTACCAGAGCAAAGCAATGAAAATATATCATGTTTGATTAATTGAACCCACAACCGTCATGTTTATAGATTTTTTTGGTTTCCCCAATTAACACGGAATACCACGAAAATTCAGAACAGAAGTGTCTTAATGGGAACGAGTATCTTAATACCAGATTCTTCTGCCTACCCGCTATATGCGGAAAACTATGTAAACCCAAAAAAAAAAAACCTTACTTATTTTGTTACGATTATTTCTTATTTAGACACATCTAAATAATCACTGTTCTAAGTTCAAAAAAACAATAAACACCTGCTACGAGTCGCATAAGAGTCGTAATTGCTTACATATATATGATAATAAATATTTTTTATAACAGCAATATATTTTGTCACGTCGTTTTTACCGTCGTTATATTTGTTTAGATGCTATCACATTGTTTCTAAATTGTGTTTTAATTTTAATGAATATTTATATGGCTTTCTTAACATTTTTGTATGTGTATGAATAATGTTTGTATTAATTATGGGATCGAGGCGGTCGTAGCCCACTAGTGGTACAGCGTGTGACTAAACGCGATGGTTGCGGGTTCGGAGCAATGAACAAATTAACAATTACCTGCTCCGGTTACGAGACAAAGCGTGGCGTCGAATTCTGCCACTCACCAAGCAATGTCTTGAAGATTTGACAGAAATTCAGCAGCGGGGTGACTGAACACTAGATTATCTCTGCCTACTCTGCTCTATTTTGATACCTCAAAAACATGAAAAATAAATTTCATTCCGAGTGGGAATTGAGCCTTAATCGAAATCGCCCAACCTGCTATATAAAAGCATGCATTATTTAGAGTAAAAGCAGAACGGAGAGATTTATCACTAACATAAGCCAATATAACTTCTTATTTTAAAAGAAAGTTAATGCTAACCCAAGTTTGTTCGAATGCATTCTAAATAACATAACTGTCTGGGTTATTCCTGGCACCCTAAGTCTTACAGCTGCTCATATATATATCTTAGTTTAATTTGTACTTTCTCAAGTATTTCAAACTACACTCTCGATCTGATTTTGTGTAATTCTTTTTTTCGAACAACTAAAGCCTTATTTAAATTAAATAAATAAATAAATCAGCTTCACGCTGTATCCCGCACACAGCAGGGTAGGCAGAGGGAACCTAGTGTTTTTAGACACTCCGTTCCCCACTTTCTGCCGAATTTTGGAGGCATTGCGTGTTGAGTGGCAGAACTCAACGCCGCGCTTAGCCTCGACACCAGAGCGAAGAAATGGAAATATAAATTTAAGTAAATATTTCATCTCCTCGAGTGGGGATCGAACCCACAACCAGTCGGTTTACAGTCACACGTTGTGCCGCTGCGCCACGACTGGCCTCTATTTAAAATAATTTCAAATAATTTTAATTTACATATGTACATAAAAGTAAATAAGTATCTACTAGAATTAAGTAAAAAGTTAATGGTTAAGAATATTATAAAAAAGTTAACAACATAAATAAGTTGTAACAAGCGTATAAAAATTTCGACGCAGCTTGGCGAGGACGCATGGCTTAGTGGTCAGAGCGTCTGGTCGGTTTCCAGGAGGCGCGGGTTCTAGTCCCGCTGCGTTCAAATTTTTATACGTTTTCTAAATAAGTATAATATAAATTTAAGTAAATATTTCATGTCCTCGAGTGGGGATCGAACCCACAACCTGTCGGTTTAACAGACACACTTTGTACCACTGCGCCACGACTGGCCTCTGGGTTCAATACTCACTCCATTTTCCATTTTACATGTTAAAGTCCAACAAAGTTGCGAGCGACGACTCGTATAATATAAAAGCATATAAAGCAAATATAATTTCATTTATTTTCCATCCGCACATCACCTAAAATATAAGCTAAAAAGATAAACGCGACTTTTCAATCCAGATGTTATATTAAATGGTTTAAAATGAACAAACTATGGTTTATCTAAACTTATGCTAACTGATTTTTATTCTTATTTACGTAAGGTTCAAATTCCTTTAAAAAACAAAACGGAAATTAAATTTATACCATGTCGTCGCTTTGTAGATATACATTTTGCAAAACGATGGCAGGGAATAAAAAAAATGTGTGTGCAAATTTAGTAAGACGAGAGCGAAAAGGGACTTTTGAATTTTGTTGTTTTTCAATGCTAGTTTAAGTTATATCAAAATTTTAAATAAATAACTTATTTTAGCTTCACACTGTATCCCGCCAACAGCACGGTAGGCAGAGGGAATCTGGGAACCTAGTGTTAAGACACTCCGTTCCCCACAGCTTATTACATTTATAATTAATATAATAGAAAAACTTTAAAATATTATATTAATAGATTTGAAATCGATACATCGTATAGAGCTTGAATATTTAAAGACAAAAATGCAAAATATTCAAATGAAATAATATTGTATTTTTTTATTAGGCCAGTCGTGGCGCTGGGGCACAAAATGTGACTGTAAATGGATTGTTTGTGGGTTCGATTCACACTCGAGGACAAATTTATATTTCCATTTCTTCGCTCTGGTGTCGAGGTAATACGATCGGCAGAAGGAACTAAAAGGATATGTCGATACTAGAAATGTCAAAATACTTCGTTCTTTACTTTCCGCGTTTGTTAGACATTGCGGGTTGAGTGGTGAAATTCATAGCTTTTTTTCTCGCGAGGGAGGGAAATAAAAATAATGAAGTCCCCCGACCCCAACCGGGAATCAGATCCAAGAACCTGCAATAAGCTTAAAGTCCGACGCTATCCCACTACGCCACGACGGCCCGAATAAAAATACCTCAAATTGCTAAAGCTATTGAAATAATTATTACAAATAATTTGGAATGGAATTTAATACAAGTATATAACAGCTTCCGTTTAAAATGGACTCGGTCGTTGACTTAAGTTAAATATTTTTATTGATATCATTATACCATATAGGAAAGGTATGTACGTATTTAGATTTAAAGGCACCTTTTTTACACTATTTTCGTTATATATATATATATATATATATATATATATTTTATTATTGGATGTGTTGATCTTTATTCATGACTTTGTATGTAGAAAACTAGAAAGTTTGCATGCTTTACAACGAGTAAATGATTATATATATATATATATATGTATATGTATATTAAAAAGGTATGGAAAATTTGAATCTAGATACATATTAGACCAGTCGCGGCACAGAGGCAAAAAGTGTTACTGTAAAACCGACTGGTTGTGGGATCGAACCGGTTGATATATTTATTTAAATTTATATTTCAATTTCTTCGTCCTGGTATCGAGGCAAAGCGCGGCGTTGAGTTCTGCCACTCAACACGCAATGCCTCTAGAATTCGACAGTAAGGGGGAAACAGAGTATCTTAACACTAGGTTAACCCTCTGCCTATCCTACTGTGTGCGGGATACAGCGTGAAGCCGAATTTAAAATCAAAACAAAGATAAAAATAGATAAATAAGCTCATTTCATTTATAAAAACTTGATAATATCATAAAACTTTTATGAAAGCTAACTAAGGCTTTTTGTGTATGTTTGTTTCGTAATTTATACTATTACACAAATTTCCAAGCGTGCGAGGACATGTTCTGAATGAATCACAAGTTGCTGAATTTTTTTACAATGACTCAATTACTATGGGAACATATGTATATATGTATGTATGTATGTAAATTAACGAGTGTATCCCGTTTACACTTTGTCTGGTGTGGTTTTTGATCGTCTGAGGCTAAATTGGATGTGTTGATCTTTATTCATGACTTTGTATGTAGAAAACTAGAAAGTTTGCATGCTTTACAACGAGTAAATGATTATGTACTCGTATGTTGTTTTTTTTTACACTTTTTTGGTTATTTTTTCTTTTTAATCTATCAAACGATATACCGAGGCCGTCGTATCGCAGACGCATATGAGTTTGATTGTAAACACGAATTTAGGGAATTTTTAAATGGAATTTGATACACTAAATGTATTATTATATATGAATCTTTTTAATATTTAATAAACAATAAAAGAATAGATTAGAATTAGATGTTTAAAATTTAAAATTTTATATAATATCACTATATTACCCTATCGTTGGGGTAACATGAAAACGTACTCCACAAGCGGTTAATAACATTATATAGTAGTTAATTATTCTAGCCGCAAAAGTTAAATAAACGTAACAACGCAGTTCCTATTATGGAGGTAGTGTGCGATAGTCATTTCATGCTTTGACATTTGGAAAATTTTTGGTGACTTTATCGTAAGCTACATACATACATACATACAAATTATGTATATATTAGTTTTATTAATATGAATAATTTTCATAATATTGTAAGAGTAAAGTTGATGGATTATTTTTTTTTCATGTGCAAGCTTTTCTTCGTCAAGCACGATAGGCAGAGAGAACCTAGTGAATAATACTAGGTTTAATGTGATCAATCATTCCGAGTAGAGATCAAACCAACAAGTGCTTAATTTAATAAAAAAAAACAGTTTCATGCTCTATTCCACACTCAAAAGGGTAGGCAGGAACCCAGTGCTAAAACACTCCGTTCCCCACTTTTCGCCTTGTTCTGGAGTTCAGCATTGCAGAGTTCTGCATAGCATGTTGAGTGGTGGAATTTAACGCCGCGCCGGTACAAGCGTGTGATTTAGATGCTACAGGTTGTGGGTTCAATTGCCATTGCTAGGTTAGGTAATGAAATATTTAATATCTTTCAATTTTCATTTCTTCGCTTTGGTGTCGATGCAGAACGCGGCGGAGTTCTGTCCCTCAACTCACAATATCTTCAGTTTTTTCCGGAAAGTGGGGAGTGGAGGGTTTTAATGGTGGCTCCCTCTGGCTACCCTAGCGTGAAGTGGAAAAAACATATCTTTTATTACAAGGTATTAAAATTACCTCTATCTTTTTCTCTAACCAATTCACTAAAGCTATTCACGATGATGTATATGTTTACATTTCAGATCTAAACTTAGAAACCACGTTATGTTTATACGTATACTGGGAATGTGATTCATATTTATAGCACTTTTATTTTTTCATTATTAATAGGTTTAGATTTAGGTGACTTTTTATCTTCACGCAACATTACGTTTCGAAGGGCGAGGCTCAACGCCGCAATTTGTCAAAATAGAGTAAGAGGGCGTAATATTTTAAAAATAAATAGAGAATCGAACCCAAAATCATGTCCGAACATATCCAGAATGCACTAACTACTGACATCAATTCGAATGAACAGCAATTTAAAGAAATTTACATTTTTTTTTGAGTAAATTGACATTTTCCGTAATAAAAATGATTGAAACAAGACGATTCCTTTGAAATAACACATCCGTTTCACGACATCTAAGACGCCGATGTTATTTATAAATATATAAGATTTTTCACCCTCAAAAACCACGTGTTAACCCTCATTTCAGTACTGGGGGCGTATTCTAAAAATATAATCAACTGTGTTCATCTGTACGTGCGTCCAGTTGAGTCAGTTTCGTCGCGACGCCGGCCCGCGCCTAAATACGCTATGGTATACTATTGAGTTCATTGTGTGATATTTTTACGTACGATTTGAGAATTGGGTAAGTATTTTTATTACGATTCCATTCTAGTTTAGATATTGTTTTCTTGTAATTTTTTTGAATTTTTTGGAGGTATATATATATGAGGCGTATATGTATATGAGGCGTTTTATGAGGCATGAGTCAAAAATTCAAAATAACAATTGTAACGTGTCCGTAAATAAAATTAAAAGAGTGTAATAACCTAGATTTTTTCGGTTCCTACGTAACGCTGAACATTTCATAACACAATGAAAATAGTTATGTATGGCCAAAAGTAATATATTTAATACTAAATTAATTTTTATAAATCCTTTCTCCCTTTTTTTTTTTGTAACTTAAAATACGTCTTTCAAAAATAATAGCGATTTGAACCGGCGACCATCTAAAAGTAACATAGGTGAGGCATTCCAATGTTGAAGAGAAACAAAACTCAAGTGTATTCCTTTAAAGAATCTTAGAAGCTGATTTCTAAAAGTAAATCGTGTAGAACAAACTATGTATAGAACAAATGCTGTGAATATAGTATTTTTTGTGTTCTTTACTGTGGAGAAATGGCTAAGAAAATGTTCATAAAGTGAACGTAACTTATGTATTTAGATATAGTGTAGGTAATTGCTGAACTTAACGCCGTATTTCGTCTTACTAAATTGGAAAAGTGTAAATTATTCTGTATTATTTCTCTCTTCTAAGCTCGGTTTTTACCGCGAAAGAGAAATGAGCGGGTAATGCTTAGGCGGAGCCGACTTCTTTTAAATAAAATACTTATATTTCACAAGCTTAACGTAGTGTTCCTCCCGTTGGGAAACCGGGCATAAGAATCGATCCCATAATCGTCGAGTTTTAGCTAAAAAATATTTCTATTGTTCCTAATATTATTTATTATATTAGTTACTTTTTTATTACATTTATCGATGATGTCTATTACTAACAAATTAAGACAATCGGTGAAAAAATCACTGTATCATCATCATATAAAAAAAAACAGTTATTAAGAGTAATTGAGATGTAAAATTTTTATTTAGATGGTTAATATTGTATAATATATTTTCCCTAAGTAGGAATCTACGGCTAAACAACGACGGCTACGATGGCCTCACAACAAAGCTTTATTTTGACTTACTTACTGACTTACTTAGCTTCAAGCTGTATCCCTCTCTATACTCCACTGTCATTAACATACATTCCCTCACTCCCTCTTCATACATTCCCTCCAATGGGTCCTCATGCTTTTTATGTGACCTTCCTCCAGTATTTTTAATACTGTGTATTTAAAGGTCAACCGAATCTCTTTTACCGCTCACTCTTCCGTCGTAAATATTTCTTGCCAATTTTTTCATCACTCATTCGTTCGACGTGCCCAAACCAGCTGAGCACATTCTTCTTCATTTTTACCGTGACCACTTAATTCAATTGTTCTAATATCTTACCATTTACACTAAGTTTACATTTCATCCTTTCTTAATTTTTTTTATTAATTAAATTTTAAATAAAATAAAAATATCACGATATTTAATAAAAATATTTAAGCAGGCTAAAAGGAGTACGTATACTTAAATACAGTTCTAAACAGAAGAAAAAAAAGAAAATAAACATTTCTATCTTAACCTAAGTTTATTTCACTTAGCTTTTATGAAAACAGCGAGTTAAGTGAACCAATCTGTTATATTGTTTAATTTAACCAACCGTATGTACCTGCATTTGTTAGGTCAATGATACTGTTTTTAATGCTAGTCAATTGTGGTTTAATAAAATCAATATTTTATAAGATTATTGTATACTATATTTTTACTTTTGATACTTAATATATCTAATGTATCTTATCAATCTTTTTTTTTACTTCGTTTAGAAAATTTTTAAAAGTAAACTTAAGTATAATGAAACGAAACTTTGACGGCGGTATATTTTCAGTTATTGGTGAGATGACTCCACTTTCATCAACCTTTTCATATATGCCCTTCGAAGATAGTGTCTGATGATGAAGCCTCATGCCTTGATTTTGCCAATAATTCTGCAATGGATACAACGTGAAACCAAAAAAAGATTTTTACCTCTCGTGGATATTACTAATTTTATTATTTCTCATATATATATCCTTATCATATTATCTAGAAACTATCAGGCAGGTGATTTTTAGCTTTCATTCTATTCATCTGACATGTGTGGTCTTCTATAAACCTTTTCACCGTGCATTAAGAGGTTGATGTTGAGCTAAGTGCAGTATTTTTAGCTTCTGTCGTAAAATGCATAGCAAAAAAAATGGAGACAATTAATTGATATTTGAAGTGTATATATCTTAGAGGTCATCGAGGCGCAGTGAGCCAGCGTATAGGTGACGCGACAGTAGACGGTTGCTGCTGGTTTGATTTGTTTCTCAACACGCAATGCAGAGACTTCACAGTACATTTCTGCCTACTCTATTATATGCAGGATAAAGCGTGAATCTAAAAAAAAATAAAATAATCCTTGTAATCTATCCCTAATTGCATATCACAAAAAAATCACACACAAAATTATTTAAAAAAAAAGTAAATAAAATTTAAAGAACGCATGTGGTCGACTTTAAATTAGTGGGAGTTCAACGTTCTTACAAATATAGATGAGAATGGGAAACAAAAGTAAAACGTAGCGACGCCGCCGTCTCCGCGTCCATCCCTATACCCTAACGCTTAAAGCGATCAGAAGAAGAAAGGCAATTAACGGGAGGAATTTCCTGAACAGATCCCTTTGGATTTATATTCTCATATAACATGCTATTATGATTTTTTTTTGGTTAATTTGTCATATGGAAAAGTTGTGAAAAATATTGAAAATGGTCTACTTTTGAGTAAATTTTATGGTTTACATTTTTTTAATTCGAATTATAATAATTTTGATCAAGTTTCCCTTTGTATTCCGCATTTAGCATGACAGTTCTTAGTATCGAGACTCTACGTTCCTCACGCACGTGTTGAATGAAAACTCACAAAATAATTTCCCCTGTGTGGAAATCGAACCTACAATTAAAAGTTTTACATTCAGACTCAATATTAAAGCTATTAGTGACGTTAAATAATCAATAAACCCATTTTTTCTTTAAAGATCTTTTTACTTCAGTGATTAATACAAGAAATTATGATAAAATAAAAAGTGTTAAATGTAATTAAGGACACAAGAGCCATTAGTTTCGTAGCTCATAAAAAAAATATATATATATTTTATTTATTTCTATCGTATTCCTAATTTCGTTAAAGGAAATAAGGTATTGAGTTCCACCACCGAACGTGATGTCTTTAAAATAAGCGGAAACGCCTGATTCTGGAGTCATTACGTGTTGAGCGCCGGAGCTCAACGCCTCGCTTCGCCTCGATACCATAGCAAAGAAATGGAAATATATATATTATAAATAAATATTTTATTTCCTCGAGTGGGTATCAAACGCACAACCAGTCGTTTTTACATTAACCCTTCGACCTGGCTTATATATTACAACTTCTCGAATAGGAATCGAACCCATAACCTGTTGCGTTTACTGAACCGACCTCACCATAGGTAACATATAGAACAGCACATTTACCACACACAGTGCTCTATATGATACTGATATTTGATACTTTTTGCGATAGACCGCAGCCAGAATTGCCATTACTAATATACGAGGGGCGTTGAACAAATGACAATAATTAAATTGTGATGATAGAGTGCTGTTCGGACGTGAAATGTTGATATTTAATTAATGCGGTGTCGTACGGTACTCGGTTTGAATCGGGACTGCTATATTTGTGGAGCAGTTGGTGGTGGAAGTTTGTTGGAATTTAATTGAGGTTTTTTTACTTTCACGTTTTTATGTAGTGTTTTTGGTATTGATGGTGAGATATCACTGGTTTTTTTTTCTTTTTGTGATTTATTAGTGATATTTGGGGTTGGATTTTGTAGTTTTGGCTAGATTAATCAGTTTGGAAGAGTTTTTTTTAATTTTGGGTAAGCTAAGTATACGTTACAGTATGTTTAACATTATTCATGTTTACTTACTATTTTTTGTTGTTTTATTTTAACTTCTCGCATAGATTGGAGTAGGCAGAGGCAACCTTCAGACGTAGTGTTTTAACACTATAGTGCCCTACTTTTCGCCTAATTAAATGGCAGAAATGGCGGAATTTAACGCCATAATCTATCTTCTCACTAAAGTATTATAATATTCAATACCACAATTTGTCTTACTACCAAAGTGGGGAAATAATTTTTCCCCCAGTCGGGATCGAACCCACAAAAGCTAAAATTTAACTAAGTACACATTTTCATCAATATATCATCATAGTAGTTCATAGAATAGATGTAAACCAACTAACTTCATGGGAAGCGACACCATGCTGTCCGCAGCCGATAATTAACTAAAGTACCAACAAAGTTACAAAAAAACCATAAAATGTTAGTGTTAAACTAATATTTGTTAGCCACATGTGCGGTAAAGTCACTAGAAGTGGCTTGAGCGTTGTAGGTTTATAATGTAAGCAATTTTTTTTTATCTTTTTTAACTATGTATTGTTCATTTGTTTATTTTTTTTTATATTTGACAGAAATGTTATAGATATTTTGGGTTTCTGTGAATGTGGGGAAACCTATATTATATACTATCACTAGCAGAAATCTATTGAATTGGAAACTTAAATGTGATATGCATAGCTTGTAGCCCTCGATAAATGATAATAATGACAAAACAGACTTTTTCATATCTATTTGGAACAACATGAATATACCTAATTGCGAAATACGTGTAGTGTTATATTAGTAATTAAAATCATAGCCATGGATTCGATCTCCGATCCGGGGAATTTTAAGATTAGCTTATCTCGGTTCACCCTGCTGTGTGCGAGAACAAGATTTAAAACCACGTGTCATTGAGTGTCTTAAGAGTTCAAGAGAATCGTGATCTATGAAGATGTTCTTGAGATAAAACTTGAGGGTTACTTACATATGTCCTATTAGGTGAAGAGGTGTCAAATATTCACAAAAAGATTTCGAGGGTTTCAAAGTACTGCGAAATACTTAAATACATCAAGCTGAGCTTCACAGAAAAAGACATAAATTATTTGTTTTTTGTCGTGGCGTTAAGTTTCGCCACTCACTAAGCAATGCCTCCAGAATTCGGCGGAAAGTGGAAGTCTTAACACTAGGTTCCATCTGCCTATCCTGCTGTAAACTGCGGGATACAGCGAGAAGCTGATTTGTAGCTATTTCTATTTTACTTTCAGCATTTCGCTCAGTTTTAAAGATTGCATATTCAGCAGTGGAACGCAACGCAGAACCTTATTTTGTTATCAGAGCGAAAATAAAGTTTTTTTATATCTTCACGCTGTATCCAATAGAAAGCAGTTTAAGTGGAAGGAACATAGTGTTAAGACTCTCCGTTCCCCATTTTCCGCTGAATACTTTAGGCAATATAAATATTATTACAGTCGGCTTCTTTAATATTTATTTATTTTATTTAATCTTATATTAATTTTGATTAATGTTAACAAGGCAATTAAAAAAAAAACACAAATTTTTTTGTTTTTCAATTACATTTTATACTCCATATAAAAAAAAATCACACAAAATAATAATACATTAACGCATCCATTAATAACGACTTCCTTTGTAACCACATGGCTATGACAGATGCGGGACATATTACTGCGGTCTATCTATTTGTGAAATATGGCGATAGTGTTGATATACTATACTATATTATTAATAAAAATAAAATAATAAATATAGTTGAAACCTAGTGATAATTATTATTTATTATAATTTAAATTCTTTTACTAATATTGTAAAGATGTAGCGTTTGTTTGATTGAGCACGCTAATCTCGGAACCTTCTGGGTGGTATTCAAAAGTATAGATGGACGAATTTTGACAAAAAAAAGTGTAAAATAGTTATTTTATCGAGGCTTTAAATTACAATATATTAATATATTACACCATATTAATCATGATGATAAATATGATCATAATTATTTCGATGATCAACGCAGTCTTACGTGTGTTCTGTAAGACTGTAAACGCGACAAGCTGAAGGTTCGATACTCGAGCAAACTTGGTATCGAGGCAAAGTATTTAGTTGAGTTTCGCCATTCAACACACATCCTCTAGTATTTGGCGGGGAACGAAAATATTTTAATAGGGAACAGAGTGTCTTAACACTCCGTCTATTCTGCGGGATTCAGCGTGAAACAAAAAAATATAAGTTTCATATGCCCATATATAACTCATGTAACGCCGTATTAAATAATACAGCTTTGAAAGTTAAAAGTTTCGTTAATAAAAAAACCCTTGTTGTACGTAATCAACGTTAAAAAATTATTGTAAAAAATATGTAGTATTTTTTCTTTTAAACTTCTTATGAAATAAGGTCGAAATTATGGATTTATTCTTCATACTAAGTCGAAACTATAGATTTAATGGTTTATTGTAAAAAATATATAGTTTTTTTTTTCGTTTAATTTTCGTATGAACTAAGGTCGAAACTATAGATTTAATGAATTCATTTATTAGACACGATCGTTAGTAGATTATTCTTTACGCCCATAACGAATTAATGGATGTAAACAAATAAGTTAAATTGATACTTACGTTTTATAGTTATTTTGCTTCATTATTAAATAATGTTTGTTTTATTTTTGTTATTTTAGTACCTTCATTGATATCTAATTTTGAATAGGAGGAAATCTATTTATTTATAATAAACTAGTATCATCTTAGACGAGGGTTCGCCCGCCTATGTGATATTCTTTTGCATAAGCTATATTAATGTAAAATTTTATTTAAATCTGTTCAGTAGTTATTGCACTAAAGAGGAATAAACATATGAATTTTCGTTCAAAAACTACTTATAAACATTCACATTTATTACTGACTGTACTGTGCTGACTGTAAACATGACGGTTGCTAGTTCGACTCCCATTCGGGGCAATAAATTATTGAGGTGTTGCAATAAATTATGGAGGTGAAATAATTATTGGTTAAAAGAGGGAGAAATCCCTCTTTTTGATTAGAAGATAAGGGGCGATGAGTTCTGCCACATAATATGCAATGTTCCAAACTTAGGCAGTGCGTGGAAAACAGAGGGTCTTATCATTGCATTCCTTCGGCCTAACATACTACAGCGTGAAACTAAAAATATATCTATATATCTATAAAATACTATATAATATATCTCTTTCTTTCCAGATAATGCCATCAAAAAGATAGCATAGTAATGTCCAGAACTGACAATGCAACTCACATATAAGCCATGGCATTCAAAACTATAGAGGGTCGTGTACCAAATGATAGGAAACTTCGAAATAGATTGCACCGGAAGTACCGCGGGCCGGACGCGTACATTTGGATTCTGTTGACTTTTAGTTTCCACCTCGGATGCCATGGTTACCAGGAGCAAAGATTCGCGATGGAGCCACAGGATCAAGTAAGTTTTTTTTTTTTTAAGTTTCTGGGTAAAAAGGTACTTTGTAAATTTAAAGGTTTTTGGATATTTATTTATCTTTTAACGTTAAATTATTTTTAACTTTATATTATATTTTTTTAATTAAAATTTTAATACTGGATTGGCACATAGAATTTGCTCTTAAGACAGTTTCGTCCGCTATTGTCCCCGTGGTTTCGAAATAATACATGTGTGACGACAGCATGCGATTGCAACCCAACGCCGTGCATTGTTTTATTTTTTATTTGTTTTTATTTAACTCAATTATGTAGACTATTTACTTGAAGAAATGTTGATATTTAAACAAAATACTATTGTTTGTCTTTTTAGAATAAAGGTGCTCCTTTAAATTATAGGTAACAGAAAATATTGAAATATACACGTGCTGAAACCGCATCTATCTATCTGTTTATCAAGTTATTAGTAAATCATTTATTAAAATTTCTCTGCTCTGGTAATATAAAAAGCTCAATATTTATAATAATAAAATAAGAAACTGAGCTGAGCCAGTCGAAGGGCAGGGGCACAAGCGTACTAAAAAACAAAAAGTGATTCTTAAAAAAGTGGAGAAATAGTGTAGTTCGTAAAAAAGTTATAAAAAACCTCGAAAATACATGCATATCATACAAATTGTAAACATAATAAGAAAAAACATATCTCTTGCATCGAACGGAATAAATGAATAATTTTAATTAAACCTATGTATAAAATGCACCGTTATTAAATATTTTACGACTGTTCTAACGACAATGGTCATCAATTCGGGTCGATGCACTCGTAATTTTTTTTAAAGTGTAAACAAAAATATTTTTATTTTGATTCTTATAAGAGTTTATTTAGATTTATGTTTGTATATAGAGAAGTTGTTATACAAAACGACTGGGGATCTAAGGAGCTAATACCAGTTAATTGATGTTTTGTTTAAAAAAATAAACATAATTTCGTAATGTGTAGCTACTAATAAGCGCGGTGTTTAGATCCGTGTTTTGGAGAGCGAAGTGAGAACTCTATTATGTGTCTATAGATCTATAACTTAGACACTATATATGATAGCTAGAAAGAAAAAAAATATAAAATAGCTTCACAATGGATTCTATATCACAATAGAGGAACCAAAAGGAACCTAGTACTCACTTAGTTCCATACTTCCTTTTTCGTAGTGGACTCGACGCCGCGCGTTGTCTTGGCACCGGAGCTTCGCAATTTTGATTTCCTCTTTTCAACTAGTGGGAATCAAACATACAACAATATACGAAACACATCAGTTTAATAAATTTTCCGACATAGTGAGTTATAAACACTGTTACTTATAATGCAACAGATGCCAATTTTGAATAAGTACCCAATATAATATTAATAGCGAAACTTGAAATATTTAAGTCGAACTAAATTAAAACTTTGTCGTACCACCTACTGTTTACGACTTTAATGGGTTCAAATCGCAGATTCGTATATTATTTTTGACATCAATATTAATTTTATTTATTACTTTTTGATTTAAATATTTGCAGGTCATAAGAAAATATGTAGAGCTGAGCTCTTACTTCCTATTTTCGTAAAAATATATAAAAAAAATATGTAGATAAGGTTATTCCGATTATTTATTAATTTTCCTACCTTTACATTCCCTACTTTAGGCCAAATTTGCGAATTTTCGGTACCACGACAGCAAAAATATATGGAAAAATGTTTTCCTAAAACATATTTTTAAATTCATATTTTTTATACTTTACATTAGGTACATAATCAAAAAAAATATTTTCTCGCTCTGGTTGCGTGGAAAAGCGTGGCGTTGAGTTTCGCCACTCAACAAGCAATGATGTGTCTTAATGGGAACGGATTTTCTTAAGAATAGCTTCCCTCTGCCTGTACCATTATGTGCGGAACAGAGTGAGGCGAAAAAAAATTGTATCAAAATTTGTGATCTCAAAAGCGTGTATTCTTAAAGCACACGACACGACAGGAAAGTTTCACCATAAATTATCATACATCTCGAATAATTACATCCAATGAATATGGAATAGGATCCGAATGTAAGTTAGCTACTTATAGTTTATTAATAAAACCGTCGGCCTTGCTGTTTTACTTTGTAAACATTGATATTTTGCGTGTGGTGTTTGTTATAGGCGCTGTGAAAATATATATATATTTTTATCTTTACTGTTGTGTGGCGGAACACAACGCCGCACTTTGTCTTATTTATAAAATAAATTATTCCCGTAAATAAAAATCGCACCTAGGACCGTCATCCGTCCCATCGTTAAAAGCTGTCGTTGTGGTCAGCCGTCAGCGCGTCAAAAGCACGGCCCTTAGCACGCCTTTCAAATACACACCGTCTCAAAAAAGAGTAATAGAATCAAAGTGTCTTAACACAATATTCTCTACGCCTAACCTGCTATATGCGGGATAAAGCGTGAAGCTAAATAAAATGTTTTAGTAATCCACATTCTCTAAAACGGTTCTATAGCATATATTAGAAGATGGTCATATTAGATTAAGGCAAAGTTATTAGTTAAATGTTTAGCATATATTAATATATAATTTTAAATATAGAAAAGATATCTGTTTTCTAAATATAAACGTTCTTAGCGCTGGAATTCGAACCAACGACTGTCGTTTACAGTTAGAATTGTATTTATTGCACAAAGCTTTTTTGTAGGTCACTAAAGCTTTGGTTTGCCTTCGTTACTTATCATTAAAATAAAATATATTTTTTGGATATCATTTTACTTTGATATTGTCAGATTCACTTATATAAAAGGAATGCCCAATATAAACAATACAAGGTATATACAGGTTCTCTTGATTACTCAAAAATAATATCTATAATAGATAATCGATATTTCAACATCTATATAATCTTTTTTTATGTGATTTGAATCTGTAACTCTCCAGCATGAGTAGTATATGGCAAAAATGTCGTATATCGATCATCGATAATGTCGATATTTTCTCAATTTCTCTTCATTTAATAAGCACTACTAGCTAAGTTACGAAATCCAATGACGTATTTTTTTTACATATTACAATTAAAAAAAGAATTGAACCTACAACAACCTCGTATACAGCTTCTTAATGAATTCAAGTATACTTCAATTTAAATAAACATATCAAAAGATCTTAGCACGTGTTCTATATCAGTTCGGAACTTTCGCGAGTAGTCTATAAATTATACGATAGAAATTCTATAATTTGACTTGATAATTATTTTGTTCATTTACATAGATATCTGTTCAAATATGGTATTTATTTAGTAGTGTTTACATTTCAGGTTTATTAATATAGTTTCGGCTTAGTATATTATGTATTGATTATCCAGGCCAGGCGTGGCGCAGGGGAACGAGCGTGCGTAAACGCGACAGGTTGTAGGTTCGATTTCCACTTGAGGAAATTATAAATTTAATATTTTCATTTCCTTGTTCTGGTAAATCATATTTTCTTCAGAAGAAGAATTTTTTTTTTTATTTCTGTCAAAAAGATAGAATAAGTAAGATAATATACACTCGAGGAGATGAAATATTTACTAAAATTTATATTTCCATTTCTTCTTAACACAAGGTTCCCTCTGCCTACCGTGCTATGTGCGGGTTTGATATTCCTTCAGATTGAGCAAAGGCCTTGTATGTATAATTGACGGAAAGTAGACCTTAATCAAATATAACAAAAATATGAGTCATAAAAACAATCACAAAACAAAATAAAAAAGTTCTACGGATCTTAATACAAATAAATACAAAAAATATTCACACCGACAACTTTTTTACGATCGATAATTATTTAAAATATCGAGTAACACAAAAAAAAAGGTAAAACTCTTCCAAGAAAACCTTAAATTTAAAGTATGCGTAATTACACTAAAACTATATATATTTAAAAATGTAATAAGAACAGAAGTTAATTCCCAAAGTAAAAAGGACTTTAGAAACCAGTCCCTTCCGTCGGTCTGTATGTTCGTTTTACAATAAAAACACATACATTAACACATTGCCCAACATCCTGTCAGTTAACGGTATGCTAAATAAAACTGGTCTTAAGTCGTCAAGGATGAAAATAATATGAAAAGAATGTGTAATTTGACTTATTATAATTGATTTTTTAAAATTTTATTTTGACATGATTTTTTTTAAGGGTACCAAATATATATATTTTTTTAAATCCGTATTTCCTACCGCAGCAGGGTAATAACAGTGTACTTGGTGTTAAGTACTCTGTTATTAACTTTTCGTTCAGTTATGAGTTGGACAGCTTCATATTTTTCCCAGTAGACAGAGGGTACCTAGTGTTAAGACACTCCGTTCCATTCTTCGCCTTACCAGAGTGAGGAAATAAAAAAATATATGTATATATTTTCATTGTACTAGTAATTAGAAATAATTCGGCGGTGCGTGGGAAACGGAATGATTTAACATTATTGTCCACCTTAATATGCGGCATATTTTGCTACCTTTTCAAGAATTGAAAGCCAGATTGAATATCATACTTTATTAAGTAGGCCAACAGCCATAGAAACAATTAACTTATTTTAAACCTATTTGTAAGATGAATATCAAACCCATAACTACCTTCATTTCCAACTGCACTAAATAAAACATACAAAATATTATATATTATTATTCAATTTTGTTTCCCCACAGAGTGCAATCGTGGGTTCCCGGGTAACTTTGCCTTGTCGTGTCGAGAACAAAGTGGGCAGTTTGCAGTGGACGAAGGATGACTTCGGTCTTGGCACGCACCGCAATTTGAGTGGCTACGAACGATACGCTATGATCGGTAGCGATGAAGAGGGTGAGTTCGATTTTGTGTTAATTTTTTTTTACTTTATCCATTGAATCTTCGTTTTGTTTTAAAAATGTCCATGTTTTTGGGAACTTGAGCTACATCTTGTTATAAGCTAAATATCATAATTCTCGTACTTTTGTTGTAAAGACATTAAAAGATTTTACACGGAGCGGGTACGAATTCAACAACGTCATAGTTTTCATAACGACTTAATTGTTTTTTTTCTAGCGTTACGCTGTATCTCGCATATAGACAGGGAACCCAGTGTTAAGTCACTTTGTTTCCTACTTTCCAACGAATTCTGGAGGTATTGTTTGGCGGAACCAACATCTCACTTTGCCTCAACACTAGAGAGAAGAAATGAAAATAAATATATATTAAATAAATATATCGTTTCCTAGAGTGCATCACATACAGATATCACAGCGCCATGATTGGCCTCATTGATAAGATTTTTTTATAAGTATTTAAGAAAAGTCGCGTCATCCACTTTATATCATATATTATTGTATGTATATAACACATATTTACATAACTTCAAAAGTCTCCAGAACTTGAGTGAACTAGGTTCCCATGTTCCCTTTATACACCACGCTGTATGTGATACAACGTGAAGCTAAAAAAATAAATAATCATTTCTTATATAAATATATACACGATTATACTAAGAATATAATACACAAATCAACGAGAACTACAAATTTCAATATTAATTAAACCAACCAAATTTCAAATACTAATTTAATATCTATCTTTGGTAAGAATTCAAATGGTTTTGTCCGAGTCGAAAGTCCGATCTATTTTGATAGGGTAAGAGTGCTCGGACATTTCAGAGCTTACGAGCTAGGAATACTTCACTGTCTAGTTATTTGGTATTTATGTCGATAAAATTATAGAAAAATAATTTATTATAGGTATTAAGAATAAATAAATAAATCAGCTTCACACTGTATCCCTCACATATCAGAGTAGGCATAGGGAACCTAGTGTTAAGACACTCCGTTCCCCATTTTCCGTCGAATTTTGGAGGCATTACCTTTTTGCATTTTTGGCTTAGAGTGAAAGCAAATACATTATAAATTATAATTCATTTTCTTGAATGGGAATCAAACCCACAACCGTCACGTTACTGTCACACCCTTGTGCCTCTGCACCATGGCCGGCCTCGGGATTATTACTTATTTTTAAGTTAATTCTTTTATATTTTTCCGTGAAAAAACTTTTCTAGGGCTAGTATGACTACAAATGTGATATGTTGTGGGTTAGAAACTCACGGTTCTCACTTGTGGAAAATAAATATTTAATAATTCATTTTAATATTTTTTCATCTTCATTATCATTTTAATATTCAATTAATATTTTCATTTCTGCACTTTGACGTTACACACAGACACACAGACAGATAGGTCAAACATAAGACGCCATTTTCGCATCAGGAGTTCGGGAGTTAGACAGTGCACAAAACCATACAGACACAAGTCTATATATGTATAGGTATGCATTTATTATAAGTTGGTTTTGAGCCAAAATGAGGCTCACGTTTCGAACTACACAGTACGTGCCAAGTGAAAATCTAAATTTTCATTTGATTTTTGATGTTTTTATAGTAAAAACTTTTCTACTATAGAAAAGCAATTTAGTGGCACAAATGTGACAAAAGACGCGCGTGACCGTTGAATTTCTGTTGTAAAAACTACTTTTTAAATATGATTTGTTATTTGTTTACTTTTGGATGGGAAATTGAATATTTTTTTCCAGACTTTAGTTGAACTATTGTTCAAAATAGTATTTTATATTTTTATTGTTAGTCGTACAAAATTACTTCTTTATTTATATTTACTGGCAAATGTGCGTTACATTTATTATTTGGATATAGACACTACAAGAACCACGTAACCACTAAGCATGAAAATCTGCGAAAAATGGGAGACGTAAATGTCTTAATAGGATTGCCTTCACACTAGGTTCCCATGTTCCCTCTATTTTCTAAAATAAATAAATATAAAACAAAAGTTATTTTGTTACTGATTGACAGACAAACAACTTACAACGGAACTACCATACTTTTTTTTTTTTTAAACACTCCTACACACTTCCTGGAGTGCCCCTGCGATTTTATACAGGCGACACAACAGTTTATTGATTATTAAATAGTATACTATTAGTAATAATATTTAAAACATACATCAATTTAATAATAATGTAAATATAATAACGATACAATAATACACATATACATATACATACACGCACACATACATATACATACATGTATATATACATACATATACACATATACATACACATAAATATATATACATATACACACTTACACGTATATTATTCATGTTACTGTGTTATTGAAGTCTTTAAGTGTGCTAAAGATGTGAGATATAAATTTAATGAATGATTTTAAGCAATTCTCGTTATTTATTAACTTATGTAAGATAAATGGCGTTTCTATGTTGTATATGTTGCAATTAATTAGATGTTCTGATCTTTGTGAGCTATATCGATGACAATATTTTATTAGGTGAATGAGATTTTGAATTGAGTTATTTGTACACGGGCATATGTTATTATTTTTTATTTTAAATTTATTTAAATATTCCAGGTGGAATACCATACTTAAATGTAATAATTGGTGTACAATAAAGAGTATTTTACTTACTTTACTTAAAAAGTCTAAATTTGACATGAAGGAAGTTTAGGACGTATAGGATAATAGGAGTAATAGGATTTTACTAAAATCCATCTTACTTAACAAAATATAAGTCGTGGGTGACGACTATTTATATCTAAAGAATTATTATGTATTTAAATCTATTTATGTAGTTAGTAGCTCTTTAAAATAGTAAAGTGTTCAAATATTGAATGTTATTTGTGTTTTACTATAATCTTTTTTGTGGCCATGACTCGGTTGCGAGAAACCGGTCAGCATTCTAGTTTCGTGTTATTTTAATTTTCGTTTAGATACATAGTAGATATACGTCTGTAGCTGTCTAGATAATTTGGCAGTTTTCTATAATATATATTTTTGATGGGATTTTGTTTGGTGATAGTTAACTATCTGAATATTTTTTTGTATAGAAGGTTTTAAAGAAAAAAAATCTAGTGTTATTTATTATGGAATTGCGTCTCATTGTAAGCGCAGTGGTTGTCGGTTCGATCCCCATTAGGGAATTACTTATTTTCATATGTTCACAAAAAAAGGAACCGTTTAGTTTTCTCATTCAACTTGCATTCTCGAATTAAGGCAGAGAATTGAGAAGTATCTTGATAGTACGTTCCGTTTGCCCATTACATCTTTAACTACTTTTGAAAGTAATAATTATAGAGACAAAATTTGCAGGATTTGAACCTGTTATTCCTCTCTTTCTTTAGTTTTATTCTCATTTTTACCAAATAGCATAGAAGCTTACTCAATTCGGACGTTATGTTCATTGAATATATAATATGATTAACATAGTTATTGATGTATAAATTTATGATAATATCATAATTTAAGTACATAATATACTTGTTTATTTAAATTATTTACATGATATTTCACGCATATAGTTTTGTATTTATTGTTATATGTTTTCAAGTAACAAGAAAAACTCTCTGGGAAAACAAAGAAAAAAAGAGTTCAAATTCGAAATTGAACCTACTATAAACGTTTAGTTAATTAGTTTTACTCATTTCCATTTCTATTATATAATAAGATAATGGGTCATAAACCGTAATTTAGCCCCGTAGTTTATCCATATAAAAGATCCACGTTCAATTTTAACCCAGCATTGCGCAATCTTGCCTTGACTACCTGTATATCTTACGTCGGTTAGCCTTTATTTACAAAAGTGTCGACAGACGAAAACAGCGCGTAACCGTATTACAGAGTCAAAATAAAATCCACTTTGAAACGCTATTTACATATAAATATTTTCTATTTTGTATGTAGGTACGTGCCAACAAAATGTTTCACTAAATTGCTGATTTTTTTAAAAATTTTTTTACACGATGATCTACTAATATAGCCTGGGAGTATTTTATCAGTCTATCTGTTATCCAGAGCTTTGGCCCGCTTGTTCAAAATGGACATATAACATTTTAAGTTAAAATGAGATGCAGTGGGTTAATTCATAACGACTCACGTGATGTAATAGCCTATAGCCTTCTTCGATGAATGGATTATCCAATATAAAAAGAATTATATAATTTGAACTTGGAGTTCCTGAGATTGGTGTGTTTAAACAAACGAATTCTTCAGCTTTATAAAATTTGTGTACATAAAATTTTTTAATGTTGCATGTTGATATGAGGTACTCGACTGAATGCCATTGTTGATGGTTCAAAACTATTTATTATTATATAAAAGTAAAGCAAAAAATAGGTAGTATCTGTTATTTATATATAAAATAATTGGTGATTTTTTGATACTCTATTCTTCTTTCATTCACATCTGTTCTGCATTTCCGGAGTTTAATTACTACTAGCTTTATCACTTTTTCTGACTAACTTAAAATAGTTGCCAAATAGATTCGAAGCTATGACCACCGCTCTTACGATATGGCGGCACATAAAACCAAAAAAAAACCTACTTCAACAGTAGGTATACCTGCCAAAATAAACATAACCTTGAGAACATTTCAACTGGATGCGTCAAACAATCAAGAATCAAAAGCAAAAATCAGAGTTCACCGACACGTTACGTATTTTCTAATAATATACACGTTTCATACGAGAATATTTTAATGAAATAATATAAGCTTTCTGTTGCTGTATTATATATATATATATATATATATATATATGTAGGTATATAGATTTTTCCATAGTGCTCTGTGGCGTAGGCTGGTGTGGTGCTTTCATAATATCTATATAATTTTAAAAAGCTTTTTTCTCAATATATGTTCGAAGACAGAAATAAATTCATTTTGCTACGCGAAGCTTTAATTGAAGGCCGTCGTGCGCTGGATTTGTACCGTCAGATTTTAAATGAGACAGTCGTGGGTTCAATTTCCACTCAGGGAAAGGAATATGAAAGAAACATAAAGCTCACCATTTCGTTTGTGTGGACTATAAAAAGGAAAAAAAAATTATTTTTTCATTTCAATAAATATTTTGAATAGTCCTTTCAGTACTCCCTTATCCCCAACATACACGACAGAAGAATTTTAAGTGTTTTTCTCTTGTGTTGTTATTTTGCTGAATTAGAAAAGCTCCTTTTCTTGGCTCCATTAAATATAAGCTATTGTAGTTTAACTGCAGTTGCAGTAATGGATTCAAATTCAGATTTCAATACGGATATTACTCCCACTTAAAAGTATAATGATGAATAAAATATTTTGTATAATACAACTAACAAAGTTATCTTTCCTTCGTCACGTATTTCTTTTGGCTTCACACTGTATCTCGTATATAGCAAAGCAGGGACAGGGAACCTGGGAACCTACTATGCAGACTCTCTGTTCCCCTTAAGACATTCCGTTTCCTAAATTTCCGAGAATTCTCGCGGCATTTCAAATTAAATAGTAGGATTCAACGCCACGCTTTCCTTTGTTAACACAGCGAAGAAATGAAAATATTTAATAATTAATTCCCACGAGTAGAAATCGAACTCAGAACACACGCTGGTTCCCCTGCGCCACAACGGCCTCTATATAGTAGCTAAAACTACTTCCTGTAAAATATGAAGCTGTTATAAAGATTGGAGCAGCATCTAATGGACGTATAATTATTCAGGTGTTTTATGCAGGGAACTAATTAGTATGACTGTATCATTTAACTGGGATATTTAAATGAGGGACGTGAGAGAGATAGATAGGTCGTAATATTTTCTATCTTTACATATCTTTTTCATAATGTTAGGTAAGCTGAAGTATGCTAGTGGAAAGTTATTTTAGTTTTGTTATGGAGCTTGTGTGAAATTGTAAATGCCACAGGTTATGGGTTCGATTCTCAATCGATCTTTAATATATAAAATTTTCACTCTCCGCCGTGGTGACGAGTGTGGCTTTGATTTCACCACTCAACACGCTTTGCCACCAGAATTTTGCAATAAGAACGTAGTGTCTTAACACTAGGTTCCCAGGTTCCCTAATCCTACCCTGTTAAGTGCGAGACACAGCGTGAAGCTACAAAAAGAAATTAAGGGCGTTCTCTAGAACTATATGATATAACGATTATTTGTTAGTTTTATATAACGGTATATTTGATCTTTTAAAGTGAGAGAGATATGTATTTGTTTTCTAAGAAATATATTTTTTCTTTTAAAATTTTTGAATACATTTTCATTTACTTTTCATTTCAATACTTTTTATCCCGTACAGAGCAGGGTAGGCAGAGGGAACCTAGTGTTAAAACAGTCCATTCCCTATCCCAAACTTTTTAGAAAAAACTTGTATATTGCGTGTTTCCTCGTTCACATGATGAAAAAAATCGTTCCTCAAGGAGTACTATTCCACTGTATCACAACGGCTTAAATATATAAAACGATCTAAAGATAAACCTATCTATCTATCTTAAAAGCTGTTTTAATATGATACCAAAACTCCGCTTCCGTACTGTATCGATCTTCAATAATACATTAAACATTTTTCTCTCAACGATAATACTTAACCTATTGTTATGACTGCTTATGATTTTAAAATCCTAGATCTTGTGATATCTCTCAGCGATATACATTATTGGATACAAAAGAAATAAATGCATTAAGAACGCGATGATCGCTTATTTATTAATGTTTTTCTTTTAAAAACGTATCTCTCATTTGGTGCAAAAATTACGTTAGTTGTTAAGGCACAGTAGGCCAAAGTGTGATTGTAGATGTGACAGGTTGTGGGTTCGATTTTCACTCAAGGAAATAAAACATTGGGCGTTTCATTCCTCCTTCCTCGAGTGAGAATTGAATCCACAGCTGTCCGGTCAAAGCCACACACTTTGATATGTAATTGACCTAATATTTTTTTTTATAACATTTTAAATATAAACAACTCAGTACATTATTATTTTATCTATCAAAAGCTAACTCTTAATTAAGTAAATGGTTTTCTTTATATTCCAATAAAAGGATCCCATCAAAGGGATCATGTTCTCCAATAAACTAATTATATAAGTTCTTACAGATTTTGTATAGCTTCATTTGATGAAAATTATATCTTGATTTATTTATAAGTGGTTATTCCTTTGATAAAATATCTAGCTAAGAAAAAACTCTAATTCGATCGAATATCGCTTAGCGGTTGCGTGAAATGAAAATCTAACTCGTTAAGATTTAAAAATACATTTATTTAGATTAGCTCCAGATTCAATATATATATGTACTTATTTTATTCAAAATTAATATATAACTAATTGAGGCCCCACGACTGGGGGCGCAAAGTGTGACTGTAAAATCGACTGGTTGTGGGTTCGGTTCCCACTTGAGGAGACCAAATATTTAAATAAATTTATATTTCCATTTCTCAGCTCTGGTGTCGAGACAAAGCGCGGCGTTGAGTTCCGCCACTGAACACGCAATGCCTCTAGAATTCGGCTAAAAGTAGGAAACAGAGAGTCTTAACACTAGGTTCCCTCTGCCTACTCTGCTGTGTGCGGAATACAGCGTGAAGCTGATAAAAAACGTATAACTAATTAATGAGAAATTTTCTAGTGTACTAATTTGTATAATTCATATTATATACATACTAACACTCCCCTAAATGAGATTTAAATCCAAGACTAACGTAAAATAAGACGGCTTTTACACATATTTTTTGTTGTTGCAGGTGATTACTCCTTAGATATAAGAGAAGTGTCTCTAGAAGACGACGGGAAGTACCAGTGTCAAGTTAGCTCCGGTCTTAACGGTACGGTTTTTTTCTTTTAAAACATATTTTTTTTTACTTACAGTAGCTTCTTGGAAAAATATATATTTTACTAAATTATATATATATTTTTTGTATTTTTCGTATCAAACCAAGTCACCAATATTAATTTTTAATTCATAATACTTTTTTATATATTTAAAGTATATTCACTTTAGATTGAAATTTCTTACATATTATGATTATTATGTCAATCATAGAAACGTGAGAAACAGAGTGTTTTATCACTAGGTTCCCTCTGCCCACCCTGCTGAGTGCGATATAGCGTGAAGCTGATTGTCAGACACATGCGGAAGATGCATACAAAATTCAATAACTTAACATAGTCATAAATACAAAAAACGTCTAAAACCAGTCGTAGTGTAGAGGAAAAGGGTTGTGTCCTCAGACTCCCTCTGGCTACCCTGCTATATCTAGAATACAGAACTTAAAAAAAATCGTAATTATCATCATCCCAGCCTTTCCTGCTGAACGTAGACCTAAGTACTTCCTCGACAATCCATCTTATACTTCCCGCATCCAACGGCGGTAAAAAATTATAGTACCGGCAAAGTACTGCAATTAGTCTGTATAATAACTTTTATCTTAAAGATTGCCATTTAATGTCAATTTTCTTATCATTTACTATATTAAGATGTTTATCTCTTTAATTTTTATACGAAGTCGTATTGAATATTTAATTATTAAAATTTATACTTTTTTGATAGTTTAAATTAATTTATTCACATTGATTAAGTATTAAAATGATCGTAAAAAGTTATAAATGCCGTTGGCTACAGGCCGTATAAAATAAAACCTTTCCCTATTAAACCGAGCATTGCTACATTTTAAATGTATATATTTTTATAGTTTTCGAGGTAGTCGTTGCCCAGAGGTCATAAGAGTGTGACTGGAATGCGAACGTTGTGGATTCGATACCCTCCCTAGAAGAAATTAATTATTCGATCCGGCATCCTGTTTCACGCTGTATCTCGCACACAGTAGGGTAGGCAGAGGAAACCTAGTGTTAAGGCACTCCGTTCCCCACTTTCCGCCGAATTCTGGAGGTATTGCTTGTTGAGTGGCAGAACTCAACGCCGCGCTTTGCCTCGACACCAGAGTGAAGAAATGGAAGTATAAATTTAAGTAAATATTTCATCTCCTCGAGTGGGGATCGAACCTACAACCAGTCGGTTTTACAGTCATACTTTGTGCCCCTGCGCCACGACTGGCCTCATTAATTATATCACTATTTTATTATTTTTTTATCTTTTCTAGGTGAACCGCCGATCCGTTCAAGATACGCTCAACTCACTGTGCTAATAGCGCCACAACCCCCGCGCATATTACAAGGTGCATTCATAGATGCCATTGAAAACCAACCAGTAGATATAGAATGTGTTTCTGAAGGTGGAAAACCTGCAGCAGAAGTAAGTGAAACAAATATTTTCCACAATTACTAAAATCTCTACTAATATAATAAAGCGGAAGAGTTCGTTTGTTTAAACGCTAATATCTCTAGATTTACTACCCCGATTTACTTATTTTTGGTTTTGTATGAACGCTACGTTCTTCATAAGTGCTATAGGCTATATAACATTATTGTTTAAGTCTTAGTTAGCCTTGAATAACGAAATAATAATAATGGACACCATTGAATTGCTTTAAACGCGTGCGTTGCAATAATATGATAGTAAAATATATGTCAGTAAATGCTATAAAGAAGAAATATTCTATTTTACTATTTTTAAAAAAAGTTCATGATACCTTATATTTTAATTATTTTTTGACACAAAATATCTTATTGTGATTTCTTTGTAAGAGATAGATTCTTTTAAGTCACAAGGTGATGTTTAAACGTTTTTTATTTGATAAAGATATTGAAATTTACGAGCAGAAGTTATTGCATCATTAAGATTTTTTTAGGCCAGTCGTGGCGCAGTGGCACAAAGTGTGACTGTAAAATCGACTGGTTGTGTGTTCGATCCCCACTCGAGGAGATGAAATATTTACTTAAATTTATATTTCCATTTCTTCGCTCTGGTGTCGAGGCAAAGCGCGGCGTTGAGTTCTGCCACTCAACACGCAATGCCTCCGAAATTCGGCAGAAAGTGGGGAACGGAGTGTCTTAACACTAGGTTCCCTCTGCCTACCCTGCTGTGTGCGGGATACAGCGTGAAGCTAATTTATTAATTTAATTTTTAAGATTTTTTTATGAAGATAATTTTTTGGGCTTATAGCATGTCATTTGAAGGTATACTTTCTGAGAAAATGTAAAATCAAAACGCTGCCTTTATGGCCGCGAGCATGGGCACGAGTCCTGCGGGGGGCGCCCTTGCCGCCGATTAATGTAGTGCTTGCACTTTCTCAAAATTATTAAATATATAATTATTTATATATAACGTACAGTTGAATTAACTCGAATGATTATATGAATTTTTGTGGCGCAGATTTGAATCCTGCTACTTACGTTTTTCTTTTTACCAATTTACCGTGGAAAAAGGTGAGAGAAGAGCAAATTTAAGCGTCTCATGACTTCCCCCTAAATACTGCAATCCAGGGAACGGAGAAGAAGATGTATGAATACAAAATATATATTTTTTAAAGAATATTAAATATAGATACAATAAACAACAAAAAATCTTCTTCTCTACATTTTTCCCCCAAACTCTATATGAAATTTGAAAAGCCTAGTTGAATCATCATTAAATATTTTAAACAAAACAAATGAGTTTGATCTAAAATTATTTTGAAACTATGTACATAAATCAGATAAAGCCAGTTTAAAATATACTCTTAATAAGTATAAACATAAATTTATTGTAATAATTTTAGTATGACGCAATTTATTACGCTTCTGGCCTAATAGTAATTTGGAATGCAAAGATTGTGGGTTCGATTTTCGTCTGAGGGAGAGAGCTTTTACAAGTTTAATCAAAAATTTTTGTCTGGTTCAAAAAAAGGTGTTTATTTTATGGTATAAAGTATGAAAATATGTATGTATGTAGATATTTGTGTTTTTATTACATCATCATAGGATAGAGTTTTGGTAGCTCAGAGTCAAACAGTCCAAAGTCATGTAAAAAATTAAGTTACTGTTCTTTAACAGCACGATAACGATATATGTCATTTTACTATGAAGCTGAGATATAAAGAACATTTAATTTATTTTTTTGAGTGGAAATCGAACCCACAACCATTTCGCTCACAACCAAACGTCCCACTTCGTCTCGATGACGATTTAATAAAAAAATATTATTAATTTGTCCACCAAATGAAAAATAGTAGATTTAAGTATTAGTTCTTTGATTTTAAAAAGCTCTTGCAATTTATAGCTCTGTAAGCTTGATTGATGATTTCTAAGTAGGCGTTGTAGATTAAATAAATAAGTAAATACGATCTTTTTAGAGCAAAATGTGGGTAGATGTATATTTATGATATTTTTTATGTTTTTAATACTTTTTTATACGTTGCTGTATATTATTGGAACGGTCATAATTGCATGTCCAATTAAAATAGTTATATAAATATATTACATTTATAAGACATGTCGGTGTATAGCATATCGCAGCGTTTGAAGAGGACGTGGCGGTAACAAATTAGATTCCCACTCAAGAGAATCAATTATTTTCATTTCTCTTCTTTGGATGTGAGTAGCGTAGTGGAACTTAACGCTGTGCTTTATCTTAATGCCAACAATGTGTTCCATCAGTCAATACTCGATATCTTAAAAATTGGGCGAAAAGTGAGTAACAAAATAAAAAATAAGACAGCTTCACACTGTATGCCGCACATAGCAGAGTAGGCACAGGGAACCTAGTGTTAAGACACACCGTTCCTCACTTTCCGCTGAGTTTTGGTTGCATTGCGTGTTAAGTGCCGGAATCCAACGCCGCGCTTTGCAAGTAGTAACAGTGAGTCACATAATGGGTGAAATATAGAATATTAGTATTTCTCTAGCAAATATTTTAACAAAAAGAAAATTATTTTTTTATATCAAAATCTCATTTATATAACGATACGATAAAATTCAAACTAATTAATACAATTATACTACAATCGATAATTTTTAAATTAAGACCTGATCTGAATACGATTTAAATAATAAATACGGCGCGTATACGTTTCGTAATTAGCACCTCGGCTGTGATATTAGTAGGTATATTATTATAGAGATATATATAGAAATAAAGAGAAGAATACTTATACAGGACTCGAACCCGCGCCTCCTGGAAACAGACCATGCGATCCAGGAGGCGCGGGTTCGAGTCCCGCTGCGTTCAATTTTTTATACGTTTTCTAAATAAGTATTTTTCTTTCCTAAGTGTGGAATGACACTTTAAAAAATGTTTAAAGAGAAGAAAAAAGTTTTTTTTTTTAATTTATAATTTAGGTACACTTGTGTTTTAATATTATTCTCATTTTATAGTAATTTCTATGTGATGGTTATACGCCATTATTTATACGAATGAAAAGCTCAGAGAAAAAAGTCGATATGAAAAAAAAAATCAAACCCAGAAACAGTCACGTCTACAGTCACATTTTGTGACCCTGCGCCACGACTGGCCTCAAGCAATAGTAGTTAATAAAATTTTCTTTATTAACTACTATTATTTGAGGCCACACATAATAAAAACATTGTTTTTTCTTCTTTTAAACAGATCACGTGGGTTGATGGGAACCAAGTAGTCATTAAGAAGAATGTTGAAAGCAGAATAGAACTGTTACCAGATGAACTAAGATATAAAACTAGGTGAGTCAAAAAAAATCAGTTTTACGTTTTTTTCCACATAGGAGAATGTCTACCACACAGGGAACTAATTGATAAGGACACTCTGTTTCTTTCTCTCTACTCTGTTTCTGTCTCTATTTCTTCTACAGATTTTTTTTAGTAGCAGAAATCAACTGACGTCTATCAGAGAGGAATAATGAAAATAAATGTTATATAATCATTCCTCAAAATGAAGATAAAACACACAACAGTAGCATTTACGGGCAAACTTCTTAAATCCTAGTAAAACTCAAAAAAAATTTAACGGATCAGCCTACTCTCGTTAGCCGTAGTGTTGTACTCCGCTTACCAATAAGAATTAAATTACTTAATTTATTTAATAAACTGCGTTTTACTTAAATAACAGAACAAGCTTTAATCTGCTTTATTATTTACTAAAAAAATCTGATTTACGCTGTATCCTGCACTTAGCAGGGTAGGCAGAAGGAAGGACCTAGTGTTAAGACACTCAATTTCCCACTTTCCGCCGAATTCTGGAGGCATAGCGTGCTGAGTGGCGGAACTCAGCGCCGCGCTTTGCCTCGATACCAGAGCGAAGAATTAAAAATATAAATGTAAATAAATATTACTCTTCCTCGAGTGGGGATCGAGTCCACAACCTGTCGATTTTACAGTCACACTTTGTGCCTTTGCGCCACCTCTTCACAAAACTCTACATTAGAACTCAGATATTTTCATTTTTCTCTCCTATATTGCATTTCAATATTAAACTAATTACTGCGATTGTCTATACAGATCAGTACTGCGGTTAATACCTAACAAGGACCACCACAACCAAACGGTAACTTGTCAGGCGCAGAACACCGCGGACAGGGCGTACAGGATGGCGACTGTACATATAGAGGTGAGGAAATTAGCTTAAATATCTTGACTTAGTGGATTTTTTTTTAAATTTTATCAGCGATGGTTGAAGATTCAAAGCCTGTTTTTATTTGGTTCTAATATTAAGATATGTAGTAAGGAAGTAGAAATTGGGAACATTGTGTTAATCGTTACTTTGATAGATAGTACCTACCAAGGAAATTAAAATATAATCAAATCCAAACATTTAATAAATATTAAAGGTAAAACAATAAATTATATTAATAATTATACCGAAACTCCGTCATGTATAAAAATATTACATATTTTTCTTGCATTATTTATTTTAAAAATTTCATATTACATTAATATATAATAAGATTTATTATTAAATTAATATAGGTGAAATACGCTCCAAAGATAAATATATCGGTAGTTTCCCGTGGAATAAATAAGAAGATCCCAGAAGGCAGTGAAGCGCGGGTTCGGTGCTCGGTTGATGCCAATCCACCTGCACAACTCTATGAATGGTATATAAACAACAATCCCGTTGTTGGAGATTATACTGATGAAATGGTAAGTCAATTTAAGATTGTAGTAGTTTTCGCTGTATCCCGCTTATGGCAGGGTATGCAAAAGGAATATAGTGATAAGACACTCCGTTTTACATCTACCCGCCCAATTACAGCATCTGACTGTAAAATCTAACGTTGTAAGTTGCACTCCAATTTGGGGGATGTTTTTTTTATTTTCTCCGTTTTGATAAAAAGTTGAGTTCCACCACTCAACACGCAATGTGTCGACAATTAGACGGTGTATGGGGTACGGTGTATATGCGGGATACAGCTTGATACTAAAAAATATGTATGTATATATATATATATATATAATTTTATTTAGTGGCGCAGGGGACCCATGGTGTTGCTGTAACGCGACGGTTGTGGGTTCGATCCCCACTCGAGGAAATGATTAAAAATTATTAATTATTAATATTGCCATTTTTTCGCCTCGTTCCGGCGTTGAGTTCCCCCACTAAACATGTAATGCTTCGAAAAATTCTACGGAAAATGGAAAACGAAGTGTCTTAACACAAGGTTCTTATCCTGTTGTATGCGGGTTACAGCGTGAAGCTTATATATATATATATATATATATATATATATATATATATATATATATAAACATATGACGTATGAGCTAATAGTCTAGAGACGTAAAGCATCATCATATGGGTGTTTCATATTTAACAGGATAGTTCAGGGTGCTATTAAGTACTAGTTCCAGTCAATGCTCAGCTTATGCTATGCTAGCTTCCTTATTAGTAGACAATTTATTTTTCTATATTATTACGAACAATGTCAAACGTTATTAATGGTGAATTGGAAGCAGAACTTAACGCCACTATAATTTATGCTAACACAAGTAGGTTTATTAGTTTAAATTTTATCCTTAATCGTCCTTTAAGACAATATTTTGCTAACCGACTGCGTAAAAAGAGGGATATTGAAGTTTGGGTGTATATATGTATGTCCGTTTCTTTGCCACGCCTTACAGCGCAAATGGCTAGATGGTTTTTTTTTCATTATTTTTTTTTATTCTTAGTGGAAAGCAAACAAGCACAATAGAATTATTTTTTTTATAAAAAATATTTGATAAATTAGATTGACGTTAACTCTTTGAAAAATATGACAGAAGCACAAATAAATAAACACACATTTAATTTTATTATGAAATTATCACAATTGATAATTTCATCATTCAAATTTAATTATAAATAAAATAATTTATAGCTTTTATCACACCTACATCACAAGCTTTAGAAACACAGAACAGCAATGTAGCTTCAGTATTAATTCAAAATGAAGGCGGGGGTTGTTTAAATGAAACGTATCTACTACGTAACACGTTGTACGCACGTACTGTTTGAATGGTTATATCTCTGTATACTTTTATGGTTTCATGCTGCATCACCCACATAACATGGTAAGCAGAGGGAACCTGGGAACCTAATGTTGAGATACTCCGGTTTAAGATACTTTTGTACTCCATTTTTCGCGAGATTTTGGGGGCATTGCTTGTTAAGTGAATGCCTCGAAAAATTCGACGGAAAGTCGGGAATGGAGTGTTTACCATTAGGTTCCATCTGCCTATCCTGCTATGTACACAGCGTAAAGTGGATTTGTTTTTTTCTTATATATTTGTATACATCTTTTTATAGTTAATATAGAGGCCAGTCGTGGCACAGGGGCACAAAGTGTGACTGTGAAACCGACTAGTTGTGGTTTCGAACCCCACTCGAGGAAATGAAATCTTTACTTAAATTTATATTTCCATTTCCTCGCTTTGGTGACGAAGCATAGCGCGCCGTTGAGTTCTGTCACTTAAGACGCAATGCCTCCAGAATTCGGCAGAAAGTGGGGAACGAAGTGTCACACTAGGTTCCCTCTGCCTACCCTGCTGTGTGCGGGATACAGCGTGAGGCTGAATATTATTGTAGTAAATATGTAGATTACATACACACTCTTTGTTTTAGATCATCTTCAATGTAACACGAAAACACAATAAGGCGAAAGTCAAATGCGAAGTTAGCAACTCGGCGGGCAAGAGCGAAGCGGCGCTGACACTGAACGTGACCTGTAAGTGTTTTATTTTGCGGAGAAACTAGAGTGACACGTCACTATGTTAATCTTTTTGTATTTTGAATTATTTGTATTTGTATATATTTTAAGCAAAAAAAATGCATTTTAAAAATGCAATATAAGTATATAAATACTTTTTTTTTAAGTGCAAAAAAAATAAAGGTTTTTTTTTGACTTGGCTTTATTGCCGTTAACCTGGGATGGTCTTGACAGCTTCACCGGGCGGGAATCGGAATTTGAACCCCATATTAATTATTTCCTTTCCTGCATTGGGAAACGAACCCGCAACCCGTCACATTTACTGTCACACTTTGTGCCATGTCTTGTCTTAAATATTTTTTTTAAACACACATATACCTACAATTTACACGAAAACCCCCACAGATCCACCCTCATTCCGTACTCGACCTCAAGACATTGAAGCAGCTGTCGGTTCAACCGTGACATTAAGCTGTGACGTCGACGGTCACCCGCAACCGGACATACGGTGGTTGTTCCACGAGACGGGACGGATCGGGGTAAGTGATTACCATATCAGTTATTATATAAAACCTTAAATAAATCCATGTCCCTAAGATTCTAGGTAAAGTTTCGAAAGTGAAAAATTGCAAATTTCTTTTATTGCTGTTTTGAACTCTTAATATGAGGGCAATTCCCGTAATCGAATACATGTTTAAAAAACGTCTAAAAAGAGTTTATTTGACATTAAAAAAATATTATATTCGAACCTACTTAATAGTTTAAACATTTGCGATTTATCATTTTCAATAATATAATCTTTACCTAGGGTCCATCGAAATGTTTGGCGTTGAGTTCCGTTATTTCACTCGCAAATCCTTGAAAATTAGGCGGAAAGAAGAGATTTGACTTTAGTTATCGCGCTAGCGTGAAACAATTAAAAGTATACTTTTTTAGTATTACTAATGCCTAAAATAGCAGAGTAAGTTAGGGAGTATTTTTAAGTAGCGGAACCAAAAAATATTATTAAAAAAAAACGATAAAACTAACGTTTTTATATGAACGAGTAATATTTTCAGCAGGTCAAGGGGAAGGCCCCGAACATTAAAATCTACGTCGACGAACGAAGCGCGGGACGATACATTTGTAAAGCAAGTGTTGAAGGTTATCCAGATATTGAGAGTGAAGCTACTATATTTATTAAGGGTAAGTTGTTTAGAACATTATAATATACTAGGGAAGTATTTAGTTAACTTTAGGTAAACTTTAGGTAAGTCTTACTTTTCTTTATGATCTTCTTCTGCATTTAGAGAGTTAATTATAAAGAGAAGAAAGCAGTACGTTTTTAGCCACTCTGCGTAACCAAAAGCATTTTTTGACCAAACTACTAATACCACTTACCTACTAACTGTAGGTAACTATAGGTAAGCCTATTTTTTTGAAACTATAAGGTAAATATAGGTAAGGCTTAACTTGAACATTTATATATACGTATTTTCCAATGTAGAGAGGTATATATAAATAAACGAGTGTTAACAAATCAATATGTTTTGAACCATTTTGCTTAACCAAAGACCTTTTGTTATATGACTAAGAAAATATAAATCATTTTAAATATTTAAAATATCAGGTAATTTTTTTAATCGATTTATAAATAGTACACGTAATAGACTCTATACATTGGTTCATATTATATGGTGGAATCCAATCCTCTTTGTCTAAAAACACCGGGAATTACCGCAATTGAAATTTGAACTTATAACCAGCGTGTTCATTCATGCATAACACAACTAAGCCACAATATCGTCCGTATCAACTAATTTACACAAATAATTTTATATTTAAAAATGTAATATTTACATTGTTAAGTTTCCGGTGTATCCTGCATTTAGCAGGGTAGGCAGAACGAGCTCAGTGTTAAGACTCTCCGCTTCCCTCTTTACGCCCAATATTCAGGGCAATGTGTTTTGAGGCGGAACTCAACACCGCCTTTTGCCTTGTTTCAACTATTAACTTCTTCACTTTCATAGCGAAGAAATGAAAATTCATTCCGTTGAGTGAGAATCAAACACACCAAAATAGCGCTTACAGTCAGATGTTTTGCTGCAGAGCCTCTATATAATAGGTCGGGGCAAAAGTATTTTCGTATTTTTAATGTATTATTAGTAATAAAACCTCTTTGGCTGTACTGAATGTAACTGGCTGATTTTAATACCATTTAATGGTGACATTCTTCAGATGCAATAAATAAAAAAGAAACTAGTTCCCGCCATTTTTCAATTCTTTTTCATGCAAGCAAAATAAACGTATGTGACGAAGAAATTCGTTACATTTTAAAGGTAACAAAAAAGGTAAATATGCGACAAACGCCGCGAATAAAATGTGTGTGGTTTACGGACCTAATGCGGTATTAATAAGAGTAGAACAAATGTGGTTCAAGCGTTTTAAGTCTGAAAATTTTAGTGTGAAACACGAGTTCGCCCTGGGACGCCTTGTCATAGATAAAATCAGTGCCATCTTTGAGAAAGTGGAGCAAGATAGACATATTAGTAGCTACGACGTTGCTGAAGAACTGGATGTTGATCATAAAACAGTTTAACGTCATTTACGAAAGTATGGGTACAAGAAAAACCTTGACATTTGGGTACCACATGATCTCATTGAGAGAAACGTAATGCAACGTCTGTCCAATTGCGATTCTTTGTTGAAACGTAATAATTACGAATCATTTCTTAAACAGTTGATTTCGGATGATGAAAAAAGGGTGACTTACGATAAGAATGTGCAAAAAAGATCATAGTCTAAGCATGGACAAACCCCACCTACCAACCACCACCCAACAGTAGCAAAGGTTCGATTTCCACGAAAGTGTCTAAAATTCTAGGTTCCCAGGTTCCCTCTGCCTGACCTACTATATTTAAGATACAGCTTGAAGCAAAGAAAACCACGCTACGCATACTATATATGTTCATCTAATCAACGAGATAAATATTCATACAACATGTTAATTGGTGCCGTGATCTCGGGCGCGTCGTTGTTTATTTTAAAAATGACCTCTTTAGCTCAGATTAATTAGGGTTGCATCTATGAGAGCTCGTGTTTAAAATTAACTCGTTAAAAGATGAGAGAGAGTGGAGCAAGGAGACGACTCCCTCAAAGGTGAGAGGAGTTAAGTTACACCCTTTTTAATTTCCATTTGCCTTCTAATACTTTGCTGTTACAATCCGGATTTATATTGGTCGCTAAGATACCGGCCATTCTTATATATTGTTTTCTTTTTTTTCACGCTGTATCCCGTTTGTAGCGGAGTAGGCAGAGGGAGCTTAGTATTTTGTCACTGCGCTACTCATTTCAAACGAATTCTAGAGGCATTTTGTGTTGAATGAAATCACCTACGCTTTGCCACGTGTAAATCGAACCTACAAGCTAGCTCGTTCACAGTTAACCGTTTATACCTTTGCGCCACGACGGTCCTCAATTCCTTATCTATCGTAGAAACAATATAAAATACAATACCAGCTATAGTTTTATAGTTTCCTTTCTAAGTAACGATTATTATATTAATAATTTTGATGTAAATTTATTACTTTGACACTCCATTCATCAACCAGACGTTGGTAGTAATATAATGTAACTAAGCTGAGTTAGTACGGAGCATGGAGATATTAACGTATTGTGTTACATACAAAATTGTACACGTAAAATGCTCGTAAAATGGAAACGGCATTATCTGTGGTATCAAATCTTTTTGACTGAACGTATTGGGTTTAGGTTCAAATCTATGTTTTTGTTAATCTATGTATTGTATGTAAAAATGTATTGTGGTTTTTCTGTTAATTTGTTTATTATTAATATGTAATGTGTTAATATTATCATTGCCATTCATTATTTTTTTAATTTGTCGCTTTATTCTCCACATAGCAGGCTAGGTAGAGGGAACCAGGGAACTTAGTGTTAAAACATTCCGTGCTCCTTTAGAGACTTCTGTTCTTCACTTTGCGCCGTTGAGTGGCGGGACCCAACGCCGCGATTTGCCTCGTTACCATAATTAAAAAATTAAAATATTTAATATTTCAATTCCTCGAGTAGGAACTGAATCCATTTCTTGTCGCGTTTAAAGGTGCACGCTTGTGGCCATGTACTGCATGTACTGCATACGTGCAGTCGCAGTGGTACGCTTGACAGCAAACATAATGTTTGTGATTTGATCCCCACTCGGGGATTATGTTTTTTTTCTTTTTCTCTCTCTTTCTCTTTGGTAGACAACGTTATATATTGAAAGTTAAGCGGAACGGAATGTCTTAAAATTAGTGTACTGAACATCATACAATGGTTGGAATATTAATAAAGCAAAGAAAAACTTACAAGTTACAACTTAATAAAGTAAAATCTTAACATAACGTTACTATGTTCTATGAAAAAAATGTTTATTAATAAGAATATTTCTTATAGGTCCACCCAAAATCCTGTCAAACAGAACGCAACTAGGGTCAGAAGGTGAAAAAGTGATAGTGGAATGTGAAGCGTCATGCGTTCCCAAACCGGACGATATACGATGGTACTTCGAAGGAAAAGAAATTAGCGTTGTTCAAGATCCGGTAAATATTTCTATATATATTTTTATATATAATATTTTTTAAATTGTTGTGATTTTTTATGAGGTGTAAATAGATGGATACTCTATGGATACTATCATTTTTCCTTGACCTTGAATTCATTTTAATTGACTTATATTATTGTGAACCAACTTAAAAAAGAGAAGGTTTTTTTCGCAACCTTTATTTTTGCTTTATTTAAATGAATAAAATATTTTCGTTACTAGTTGTTTCAAAGTTGAAACTTAGTTAAACTTCTATAAATGGCAGATCCCACAACGGCGATTCGATTTTCATTTGGGGGAGGAATTAGTTTCATTTTCTAGTTCTACTAATAATACATAATCATAGTGCGACGTTAAGTTTCGCCACTTAAAACGCAATATTCCGTAATTTAGGCGGAAAACTTACCTCTGCGGTTTAGCGTGAAAAAACAAACACGCCAAAACACATAAGGTCACTGAAACTATAAAATATATGAAGTATATTCAACTTTAGTACCGTAATATACCACCTGGTGCTGTCACTACTGTTATATTACAACGAATGGTTCCCCATATTTACCTCATACGAAGCTATAACAGGCCACTTACGCTCAATCAATTTATACAACGGTCACTAATAAAATTACATACGTATAGACAGTTGCTATAATATTTTTTATATATATATGTTTCATTTATTTTTCATTTATTCGTAATAATTTTATAACAAATATCGATATTAGATTAATTGAATGAATCAAGAAGAAGATTTAGATGTATTTGGAGTACATTATTTTGTTTATTGTAAAACATTTCCTATAAATTTTCTTTATTTAGCACGCAGTATATCAACCAGCAAAAAATTGAGAATTAATGCAAAATTTGTATTTTTGCACTAAGACACTCCGTTCTCCACTTTTCGCTCTAATTTCGAAATACATCGTATTGAGCGTCCAAGCTAAATACAGTTATTTTTCCGAATAGGAACTGAACTCGCAATTTAAAAGAAAGTCGGATATTATACCACCGCGCTACGCCGTCGTCATTTTTATTATAATTCAATGGGAAATTTATTCTAGGATTACGCAAAACTGGAAGAGTCCTTACCAGGTGGTATAGTGAAGTCCAGTCTGGTGATACGAGCAAGTCAATCGAAGCACTATGGCGTTTATAACTGTAGTGTCACCAACGAATATGGGAACTCAAACGCTGCTATCACATTGAAGCCCATGAGTAAGTATTGTTCTGAGTAAACCACGTTTTGTTACTGTTACTTGCTAATGATGTCTTGTTACTGTTACTTGTTAATGATGTCTTAATAGTGTTACTTATTAATGATATTTTATTACTGTTCCTGACTTAATATAATTTAAATAATTATATATATTTTAAAATTTTTTTAAAGGTTATGTCGTTTTTTTTAATTGCTATCTATATTACAAAATTTTAATAAAAAATAATATTTTCGTAAAACAAATACCTATTTTGTTACAGAAACATTACCGCTCTTCATAATATTAATAGGAGTGACATCGGGTATAATTGTCTTCTCCGCGTTCGTCATTCTCCTGATTCTCTGTCATAGGAGAAGAAGGAGGAAACCAGTGAATGAGAAACCCGATGTGACAGTTACCGATATGTATAAAGAAAGCGATCGATCTTCGAATATAAGTGATCTGAAACTGCAGTTGCCTCAAAGTGATGGGAGTTACGATTTGGTAAGTTTTTTTATGTGTCATACAAAGTTGTATAGACTTGAATGATTATAGTTATGTTATTTTAGCTCTTTGTGTTTTATTTTTAGTACTAAATATTATATTTGACAATGTGTTTTGTGGTGTTATATCTTTTTAAATTTAGATTAGATTTTAAATATTATAATATTGGTATCAATTTATTTTAATGAAGATTAGATAATAAATAAAAAATGATTTAGCTTTACGCTGTATCCCACATACAGTAGGGTAGGCAGAGGGAACCTAATGTTAACTCTCCGTTCCCCACTTTCCGCCGAATTATAGAGGCATTGCGATGAGTGGTAATCACACTTTATGCCTTTATGCGGAGTGTCTCAATACACAGGGTGGTCATCAGGTTCAGTCTCCCTAACCTGCTCCATATAAGCGGGAAATGCGTGAAACTAAAACTATTGTTCTTACCGATCTTCTCTATTTCCGCTATAAATAGAAAATTAAATGTACATCAGGCGTACAATACAAAGTTTACGCAATTAATGTCACGTCACTCAAAAGACTATTAAACGCGTAACTGTACGCCAAATTTCTAAAATCAGATTACAACAGAATCGCTTACAATTTAATTAATCTATGTAACGTCGGTGTAAATAGTAGGAGGCTGATTTTCTATTTTTATTATTATATTGTAAAATAAAAGAAATAAATAAAATGATGTTATTTTTGTATTTGGAGAGTGGAGTGTCGTAACACGGGGGTCATTTTCTAATCCTATAGCTATATGCGTAATGGATTGGGTTTTTTTTTTAATTTACTCTCTATCTCGCACGTAGTATGGTAAGTAGAAAAAATCTGGGAATTCAATAATGATTTTTTTTGATATATTGTGTGCTTTGATTATACTTGAGATATGATATACTTGAGATAACCAAATAATAAATAAATTTATAATAATCGAGACATTGTTAGTGGAGGGGCCGAACTCAACAGTGCGCTTTATTTTGTTTATAGAGTCTTTGAAAGAAATTAAATCAATTTATTCCTTCGACTGGTAATAGTAACCATAACTGTCAAGTTCACAGGGACACATTGTGCCACTGCGCCACAACGGCCTCAAATAATAAATTTTAATAAAAAAATTAAAATCTCTTACTCCATTTATTTAGGAATATACAAACTCCGATCGGTCAGACGCCAAGAACGGGGGACTTCCCCTCGCCGGACCTGTGACACTGCCCATACACGACGAGCCTATGATGCAGTTTAGATATAGCAACGACTATTCCGATCCGGCTTACGCGGATAATTATTTTAAAGTACGTATTTTTTATTATTATCCTCACCGTCACCTCTTACCACCTCTTTCGCCGTACAAAAAACACCTTACCTACAAAAAACATTTAAGTATTTTAAGGAAATTTCAAAATGTTCATTAATATTCCTCCGTTATATTTTGTTTTGCATCTACCCTCTAAATTTAAATCCGGTCTTTATACTAAGGTAAATAAAAAAACGAAAAAAATTGTTACCATTCAATCAATTTATAAAATATTTTAATAATAATCTCTATTTTATAATAGAATCCAAACGCATACATCTACGACTACCCGCAAGGCTACGCGCCGCCGCCGCACTTGCGAGTACAGTCGCCAACATTGGACGTGCCTACTAGGTAAGTTATCTTTTATTGTATATTTTTTTTTAGCGTGATGTAGTATCCTGCATATATCAAGGTAAGCAGAGGGAACCTTGTGTTAAGACACTTCGTTCCCTAAGACACTTCCCTTCTCCGCTTTCCGCCGAATTCCGTGGTCATTGCATGTTGAGTGGCGGAACTTAATGCCGCGCTTTGGATCTTTACTACATTGAGATAGGAAATGAAAATATTAATGTTTATAGGAGTAGTGAATTATTTTTATTTCTCCTGCAATCCCCTAATACACTTGCAGCATATCAAATTCGGATGTAATGCAGAGAACGGAGTGTTATAACACTAGGTTCCCTCTGCTTATAGTGTAAAATAATGTTATTCGTTTCACTCAATCAGGTCCCTCCAAGGCTCTCTGACACGTAGCGTGGACACATCGTCCACTCTACCATTGTCGACGGGCTCGCCTTCACAAAGCAACTCGCTACAACGAACGAAACACGATACAGATGCTATAAACCATTTAGGGTTACCCAGTGGAGGGGAGGGTAAGTTGTTATCTCATTGTCTTATCTTACTAATTTTATAAATGTTTTTTTGTCACACCAAAACCACTGAACTGATTTAAATAAAACTTTACCATAGTTATACATAAGAAAAAGATTTTGTATAATTATACTAGCTATAATATAATAATATGCTTAAGCTAGCGGAAAATACTATACAAATATACTAAATTAAATATTTTAAAGTATATTTTTTTTAATTTAGCTCCACAAGTCCCAGTGTACAGTCAGCAAAGTAAAGGCGGCATCGACCCGCGTTACTCCGCTACATATGGGAATCCCTACCTTAGAAATAGTTCTGCAGGTACGTTTTGGTATAACATATATTATATATAATTTTTTCAATGGTGTTTTTTTCTATTTAGTGTATTGATTTGAGTAATTAATAAATTAATATAGTTTTTTTTTATTATTTATATTATGGAATTAAAAATAATTAAATTTGTGAAAAATTAATAATTTTTAAGATCTCTATGATCTTAAAAATAAGTTATTTTGTTTTATTTTGTTTCTGTATTTGATGAAACTAGAAAAAAGTTAAACAAACTTGCAATATAATAACGATTTCGTTCAGTAAATTTTTGGGCGACATATCCTGTCTTTTAATATATTCATAGAAATATAAATAATAAAAGTTGTTTTAAAATTATATTTGCAAAAAAATAAAATATGTAATCATTACAATATATCAAACATAACTATGACATATTATAAATAAATTAAATTTAAATAACAAATAGAATTATTTAAGACGAAGTGTTAAATTTAGCTTATAAATTATCATAAAGTTATACAGTTTCTAAAGCCCTTGCATCATCTGTCTTCTAACTTACTCGCGCTCGTGGCTAACATATAGCTCGACGAAACAATTTTAATTTGTTATACAAGTAGGATATATTTATTTATTTGGAGGGATATATTTAATTTATATCATATTTAAATAAGGTTAACATTAAAACATATACTATTTTATTTATTTAATTAATTAAAAATTTAATTTAAAATTCAAATCTGCTTGTAAACTCATGAAGGTTTACTATAATTTATTACTTAAAATTGTAGTATGATGTTAATATTGAATAATATATTATATCTATATAAAACATTTATATTGCAAATATATATTTATAAAAAAAAAGACATATAATTTATATAAAATTATCCTAAAAGTGAACACAGCGAAACCGGCGTCGACACCCGCGCCGCCGCCATACTCCGCTCGTGTACCAGGTACATAGATATTGTAGGTAAAGCTTATTTGTAAGCACGGTGTTTGTTAGATGGTTATTTGTTTGTATAATTTGTTATGTTATTGTATAATTGGTTATGTTATTGTATAATTTATCATGTAATTGCATAAATCGTTCTTCAGTGTCTAACAAATTTTCCTTAGACTACAGTTAATATCTTATGTATTTGTCTAATTAGTTATATTAGTGTCTAACGAATTTATTATTGTTTATGCATACTATAACCTTTTTTTGCACGTTGTCCTTTGATACTTACTTATTTTTAGTTTTTGAGTTTTGAGCTTGTAGTGGTGTAGGCGGTGAATATGCATATGTTAATGTATAATTTATTATGTGATTGTCTTTTCGTTTGTCAATGTCTAACGACTTAATTATTGAGTTAAACTTTTTACAAATGCCTAAATAATATTGATATATTATTATATATTTTTTTATTTTAGTCAATCTACAAATTAAATGGAATCCACAAAACATTTTTTTACTACCAAAGTACACATAGACGTAGGCATCGTAGTTTTCGTTTTTTTTTAACTTCACATATATTCCGCATATGGTGGGCAGATTTCTAGTGGATTTTTTGCTTAAACATGATTCCTGATATTAATTTTTTGCCTTTTACTTTTAAGTGTTGCATGATTTGAAATTATGTTTTATGATTTTAACAGCACGTTTTTTTTTTGATTAAAATTGCAGTTACTTTGCCATTTGCAATATCTACGCTGATAATTCTTAACCGAACTAACAGTGAGTTTGCTTTGTTTAAGTAGATCTTGATCTTTTTTGTAGTTTAAGATTATTTATCAATAATATGTTAAGTCATTTTCTTATTAAGAAATAATCGTTTAAAAGGTTTTAAGGATATTTGAGAAGACGTCGTGGTGCAGGGATACAATAGGGAACTAGATTCCCTCTGTCTATATATACAGATATTTTAAATATTAAAATGTCCGAATAGAGATTTAAATCCAATATGGATTTATACATTTAATGTAAATTATTTTTTAAAACAGTAACTCTTAATTTTTTTCTTGCTGAGAAGAACTCAGCAGAACTGCCTCAGAGCTGGTTGCTTCCATGTAGAACTGACACTACTGACATTAGTATGAATTATTTCAAAATTCAAAAGTATTTGCTATCCATATTGAAAAAGGAATATTTTGATTTTGGTTTTAATTTTAATATATTTTAAATGTATTTATGTTTTTGTTAACAGGAAGTGGAAATCGGACGACAGCAACCCAAGCAACGCACGTATAGCAAAAGTGTACTATAAGATATGTGTAAAATTATAAAGGACTATTTCTATACAATTTTATTAATTGATATAGTATTTGTAATATATTTTGTTCCTCAAGTATTACGACTGAATGTAAATATATAGTGTAGGTGTAAATAGAGAATATGTGAACATTTTTTTTTATAATGGACAAAAAAAAATTGGAATAAAAAAAAACTTTTAAAAAAACTTTTCGGCTTTTGTCAGTATCAATGTTGCATGAACCACCGTTTAAGTTTTATTTTTGATTTTGATTATTTTAATTTTAATTATATAATTGTATAGTTTGCTCAAAATGCAATAGTTGTTATTATAAAATAGAAAGTATTATAAAACTATGCTTTATGTCAATCTATAGAATATTGCATATTTGGTGCAATAACGACGTAAGTGCACTTAAAAAATATTTATCAGTTAAAAAAAAAATATGAACTTTGAATGTGTCTTCTTCAATATAATATTATCGTAAAGTATTAATACGTCATTGTTGCATCAAATTAACGGCATATTATAATTGTTTGAAAATATAAATAGCCATGTTTCTTTGACCTAGAAAATGCTGTTAAAATACCAATTTCTATAAAACAAATCAATAAAAAATATTTTAGACGAAATATCAATTAAATTTAGATAGAAGAAAATATATTAGGAAAATGTCACTTTTAGAGAAAAAAATAATAATTCTGTGATAATTTTTATAGTGACAAAGTATTCAATTATTAATACTCAAGCCTTCCTTTCTGTTTGATAAGTTTATATTAATTTAACTTTCAGATATTTATATAGTTGTCTCGTTTTATTTATTATGGTGAACAAAGGACAGCAATATAAATATCTAACCTATAGTTTAACAGAGACTTTAAAATAGTGGAAAACAGATCAGATCTTTTTGTGGACTTGTATTAAATTAATGTGCCAATATTTAATATTAAATGATTATTTACTATAAAGTATATATTTTACTCAACCAATGATATAAAAAAATCCAATGGGTTTAATATATATATATAAATTATTAATTTTGATCTATATATGTTAACGTGTTACTCTAATTGCGTAATATCATCCGGTCTTAAGTAAACAGTGGGTATGTTTCAAATTTAAATAATTTTAAATATTTTAAACGATATCACAAGCACATTATGTCATTAATAAACTGGTTTCTAATAACCATTTAATAGTCTAGCATCATTTATGGGGCATATTGTAATTAAAATACTCCACTACAGTTGCGACTTCAACACTTATTTTGAGGCAGGTTAACTTTTTTGTTATTTTTTCTCTACTAAGTTTCCGCCACTCAGTAAGCAAACGGAGAAAGGAATAATATATCACTTTGTATTCTCTTTGCATACACTCTAAAATAGAGGGTATTTTCCTTACGAAAATTCACGTACGTAAATGCAAAATGAATGGTTGCCGTTTACACATCCGGTTGATATTATGCAATAGAACGAAGAATTAAAATCTGTACAATAATTATATTGTAAAACAATTTATTGTGTGCTTATATTCTATTTACCATTGAATTATTTAGTTGCAAATTATTTTGTACTAAATATGATAGGACGAGAGGAGCTCCGACAGTGGGTTTTCTTAAGGGTATGCTTGGATCGGAAGTCCCAGGTACTGGTGCGAGGTCCTCTCCACTATAGGCGCCCATGAATCCATGGAATGCTAATGAATTTCTTAATATTTGCATGATAGTGTTCTCGTTTGCATGCGAATATAATTTGAGATTTTTTTATTTGTTCTCCAAATAAATATAACAAAGAGTATGATTTTGTTTTTTTTTTTATTCTCCTTTTTTGGTATTTTTTTTATGTTCGCTTTCATACGTCGATTTAATGACAATTTGTAGTTAAAAATAAATATTAAAATTATGATATAGCAAAAATAAAACCTCTTCTCGCCTTTTGCCCTCGACTCAACACCGACCTTTGTTTAGCAGAGCAGGGAAATGAAAATAATTTAAATTTAGTTGAGGAATTATTACTTTAAAATAGGATGAATCCCCGAGCGAGAATCAAACCTACAATAATCGCGTATAATAAAAAAAATAAAAAATAAGTATCTTGTCACAATTCCTTCATCCCACACATCACGAAACCTGATTAGATACAAAATAAAAATGAAATAAGCATAATTTTAAATTGAAATTCTTAAGAATATCATACTTAGGTAATATAAAAAGTTACAACTTGTTGTATTTATATTTTTATTACAAACTCCCACACAACACAGATGTAGATCAATAATTGAAAATGCAAAAACTGTTTTCATCTGAGTTATTACTTTTTACTTTACGACGTCTTCATTATTAAGACATCAAGTTGTAATGTTTGTTTTTATATCACAATGTTATTATTATTGAAGTGTTATTTACATATTATATTCGCCTTTGTGAATATTTACAGAGGCCATCATGGCGCAGTGGCGCAGCTTTTCACTGTAAACGCAAAGGTTATGTAGGGGTTTTGTTCCTATCATCAATTTCTCAAAAATTCGTAAAAAAATCAAGATAATTTGTGGTTTCGTAAAAAAATCAAGATAATTCAAGGTGCTAAAGTAATTTTAATTGAGTACCATTTGAAATATAATCACAATTAACAAATACAAATTAATATCATAAAGTTGAATAGTTTGTTTGGTTGAACGGGCTGATGTCTAGAACTAAACTAAAATTAGTAACTACTTTTAATAAAAATTAAATTATTTTTGTATACTAGCTACGCAAATTCGTTGAACGGCAACACTTCGTCGAAGGCAAAGGCAAATCCGTACTCCGAGAATTCGGCAGAAAGTGGGAATCGGAAATGGCTTAATGGGTACGGAGTGTTTCACTAATAAGTTCTCTCTATATACCCGGCTATCAGCAGGATAGCTATCAGAGGGAGCAGCAGCGAAGCTAAAATAAATATCACTTTAAAGTAAACTCTACGGGTTATATATGATAGGTCAAGTTTATTCCGGCATTTTCTTTCCATTGTGTGGGAATATTTTTTTTTGTTTTACGCTTTATCACTGTCGCGGTAGCCACCGAGAGCAAAGCGCCAAACACTACATACAGTCTTGCATAAAAAAAAAATACATTTTTAATGTGTTATTCCACACTTAGGAAAAAAAAGTCATTTAGAAAAAGTATAAACATTTGAATTTTGTTTCCTAAATGTGATATTTTACACTTAAAATTTCTTTAAAAATATTTCATAAATAGCATTCTATCTTGTCAGACGATAACACTCTATCTTTGTGTAGGGGACATTTGTAAAAATCTCCCTACAGAGATGCTAACAACACATAAATAAGTAATACGTATGGCTTAGTGGTCAGAGCGCCTGATCGGTTTCCAGGAGGCGCGGGTTCGAGTCAAAATTTTTATACGTTTTCTAAATAAGTAAAAATACATTTAATGTAATATTGTTATTTTACACCAATATAAAAAAAAATATAGGTAATCATTTGACACGAATTTTCAAAGCTCTTAATTAAATTCTCCGAGCGGCGGCTTGTGTTTCCATTTGACTGTTTCGTTCGATTCAATTTTAATTACTATCTATCGACTGTAAGTTACATGATTTTTTATTCGTTTCTTTTATTTATTTTTTTTGCTTTTTTTCCCTGTATCCAGCACATGCACTTGAATGAATGGATTAATTTCGCTCTGATAACAAGACAAAGTGCGGCGTTGAGTTTCTCTACTCAGCGCTTTGGAAATTTTAAAATATTTTTTTAGAAAGTTCAAGCGCATAACCGCGCGTAACCGCGTCTGTTTGTCGGGGATCCCCTCTTGAGAACTTATTTAACAATAATCATTGAATTAAATTTAAATTATGCTTATTTCTCATTTTCAGAGAGAGGTTCAGGCAAAAAAAGATAAAAAAGGAACTTCTTAAAAAGAATGTACTAAAGTAAAAAAAGTATATAGCTCAAAACTCTCTTTCCACACAAGTAGGTTAGACACAAATTAAGCAATTTACCGCTTCACATACAAACAGCAATAGCTACTTAAGTATTAATAACCGTGTAATAGGCCTAACTTTTATGTCGACGTTACGTTTACGAGACGTCAATATTTTTCTATACTTTATGATGGTACTACGGTTGATGTAACAAAATATATACGTACGGACGTACCGACCATAGAATAATTTAGAAGCGTTTTATGGAGATTATAGAGTTTTTTTTATCCTGCATATATACCAGGATATTTAAAGGGAACCTATTATTAAGCCACTCTGTTTGTCATTTTACACCCAATTTTCGAGTCTTTACGTGTTGCATGGTGAAACTCAACGCCGCGTTTTTTCTTTTTAGCAAAGTGAAGAAATGAAAACTATTAATTCTCCTTATTGGCAATCGAAATCACAACCATCGCCAGTGAGAAGTTGTCAAACATCCACACGTTACGATGGCATCTTAAGCATTCTTGTTTATGTCAAAGTTTAAGTTTTTTTTAAATACCTTAAAGTATTAATACGTTATAATTTTAAATTCCGTTAAGTTTATATATTAAAGTAAATAATAATAATTAGAAAACATTTAAATACACTCACTATAATTGTGCACAAAAATAAACTGAGATTATTTAAATATATATATATATATATATTTGTATATTTCGAATAGTATTTAGCGTATGACACTTCTAAAAAGCTTACGTCTTAGTACGTACAGTAAGTTGGTAAAATAATACCATTCTACCACCATAAAAGCCATGCGATACAAATATTTGACGTACTCTGTGGATGACCACAGAGTTATGAGCTATAAATGCTATATTTACTTTAAAAATACGTATTTAGTATGTAAAACTTATCCAGAACTTCGCTTTAGTATGTTTTTATATTAAACTCTACCACCATACATTTTTTTTGCATGGCTTTAACAAAAATTGTTGACTTTTACATTCCCAATTTTAAATTTTTATTCGTAATTACTATGACCAAAATCACTCAAAATAACATAATGTAGCGTAACAGGGTAGACAGAAAGTCATCCATTTATCCATTTCTGTCCAATATCGATCGAAATATTGTGTGTTGAGAGAAAGAACTAATTACGCTTTCTCTTATTACTAAAATGAGGAATCATTCCCCCAAATGGTAGTCGAACCCAGAATCGTCGCGTTTACTTTACTAAGACAGTCTCCTTATTTAAAATCCCATATTTTATATATATCAAATTGAATTTGCTGCATAGCATATAAAACTGCCTAGTAAATATTAATAGCATTTAATTTTTCATTTATGAACGTGAGAATAACTGTTGTTGCCGGACTTTAACTATTTGTTTAATTTATCTCGTTTAGTAATTATTCCGGATGAAATATTCTAATTAGATGTTTCTCTCAACACAATGGTGTTTCATTTTAATTGGAATGTTATTATAAGTTTCTTTCCACTGTATCCTGGACATTGGAGGGTAGGCAGAAATGGCTCGTAACCTAGCGTTAAGATGCTCCGTTCCCATTAAGACAGTTCCGTATACCACATTCCGCTGAATCCTGGAAGCATTACCGGTTGCATAGGGCAACTTTGCTTCACCACCAGAGCGATTAAAATGAAAATGCTGCATATTTAATTACTCCATATAACAATCGACAACAATCCACAACAATCGCGTTTCACATTTTTGCTTTAAGTTCACGAAGACTTCAACCCGTCCTACCACAAAATATAAATAAACAATACATAAAATATCAACTCACCGACATTCCTAGGAACGTAACCAATACATAGAATCTCGTAGAAATCTAGAAATTTCCACTTAACAGTACTAAATATACGGTTGTTGACCACAGGACTCCATTGCGGTGGAGAGGAGTTCCATCTACAAAATGCAGACGGACCGCTTTGAGAAACGCTATAAAAACCTTAAAGGCCTTAAATCTTAAGCTTTAATGTTCAACTTCTACCAATCTTAATTGAATCTCGGTATAAGATGGATGTTGTTCAGAAAATTTTCTCCATTATGACCCTTAATACTTGGTGTTTGAGTTCAAATTTGCTCGGTTTATTATAGAAATGGTAGTTTTCGAGTGTTTATAATGTGTATTAAATGAATGCTAAGTGGCAATCGTTCATTCGCCGTGTAGTGGACTTTATCTGATTTATCTCGAGTTTGCTTAAATAAATATAGAAATATATTTATTGCAGTTATGATTGTAAATATATTTATAGACTAACAAACAGCGCGCGGCTTCGCCCGTTTGCATTACAGTATTATTTACGCATTTATTTGAATTATGGTCAGTACAATTTTCAGTATATTCAATAACATTTTTGTAGCAATTTTATTAAATTAAACACATTTCTTATTTATAAAGAGATTAAAATTAACAAGCATTAAATGTTAAAGGAAATTAGCTAAATACATTTATGAAAACTGCATTTTAATTGCTCAAAACCATTAAGTAAGATTAGGAGCTCTGAGGACCTGGGTCTTGCGATTCAAGTTTCCTTTGAAATGTACTTTAACATTCAATTCTTCTCTCTCTCTCTTTCTCTCTCTCTCTCTTCTAATTAAATTTAAAATCTTCACACTAATATAGCATATTCACAATAAAAAAAATATGTGTGTTCATTTTTGTAGAAAATTTAGAAACTTTAATATTTTAATCTCTCAGTAGTATAAATATAATAGTATTCTCTACAAGGTTATGTATGTATCTACGTTATTGTGCTACATGAATTCATTTCAGTTTCATTCACGCTGTATCCCGCACATAGTAGGGTAGGCAGAGGGAACCTGGGAACGTTGTTGTGTCAAGACACTCCGTTCTCGCAAAGATAATTTTGTATGTCATATGTTTTATGTATATAATTACTAAGCGCTTTTAATTTGATGTGGAAAGTTGTAATATATCTCATAAAATACCTCTATAGTGATATTGAGACGTGTATAAATAAATATAAATAAAAAGAGGCCGGTCGTGGCGCAGTGGCACGAAGTGTGACTGTAAAACCGACTGGTTGTGGGTTCGATCCCCACTCGAGGAGATGAAATATTTACTTAAATTTATATTTCCATTTCTTCGCTCTGGTGTCGAGGCTAAGCGCGGCGTTGAGTTCTGCCACTCAACACGCAATGCCTCCAGAATTCGGCAGAAAGTGGGGAACGGAGTGTCTTAACACTAGGTTCCCTCTGCCTATCCTGCTGTGTGCGGGATACAGCGTGAAGGTGATTAGATTTTTTATTTTTATATTTATAAATAAAAATAATATTGCGGGTTCAAATCCTCAACCGCGTCCGAGATAAACGAAATTCTACATAAAATGACGAACACAGTGACTTTTCTTTAAATTTTCTCCACCTACCACCACCCTAAGAGTACTTTAAATTAAAAAATTAAATTAAATTAAAAAATTAAATTAGCTTCACGCTGTATCCCGCACACAGCAGGGTAGGCAGAGGGAACCTAATGTCAAGACATTCCGTTCCCCACTTTCTGCCGAATTTTTGGAGGCATTGCGTGTTGAGTGGCAGAACTCAACGCCGCGCTTTACCTCGACACCAGAGCGAAGAAATGGAAATATAAATTTAAGTAAATATTTCATCTCCTCGACTGGGGATCGAACCCACAACCAGTCGGGTTTACAGTCACACTTTGTGCCACTGCGCGGGGTGTAAGGGGTATGGGCCTAACATCTTCACCATCCCAAATGTCAACCTCACCTGCACGTGGTACACCCTGCTGTTTAACGGACGAGGCACTGGCGACCGACGCTTTGGCGGAATAACCAAGCATTCACATCGTACAGAGGGGAATACCTGTACACAGACCCAACATCTGGTCCGAGGTTTCCCTACCTCAAAGGGTAGGTTTTAGTACGTCAGATGGCAATCGGTACTTAATTAATAAACCCAAACTAGCCAAATTTTTAGAAAAGAAAATGGACAGGTTACAAAATACAGTAAAGATAACGGATAGGGCGTCGCCGCGAAACGACGCGCAGACACATCGCCCTACATCTGCGAAAAGTGTGCGAGGGCTACCGAGTCACGGACGGGCCCGGCTAACGACGTTAGTCCCAAATTGTAACCGTAAAGTCCGCTTCGCTACTTTGAATGTTGGAACACTAACTGGAAGGACCAAAGAACTTGCTGCCCTCTTTAAGAGAAGAAAGGTAGATTTCGCTTGTTTGCAAGAAACGAGATGGACTGGTGCAAAAGCCCGCAACATCGGTGAGGGCTATAAAGTAATGTATGTTGGCGCAAGGCATGGAAGGAATGGTGTAGCTATTGCTGTCAACGTAGGACACCTCGATAACATCTTGGAGGTAATCAGAGTTGACGATAGGCTGATGTCCCTTAAAGTACTGGTTGAAGGAGAAATCTTTAATGTAATATCAGCCTATGCTCCCCAGCAAGGTTGTAGCAAAGCAGAAAAAGAAACATTCTGGACAACTCTAGACGGCCACCTACAACAAATACCCTCAAAAGAAACCATACTATTGGGTGGAGATCTGAACGGACACATAGGGTCAGTAAACCACGCCTTTACAAGAGTGCACGGAGGCTACGGTTTCGGTAGTCTTAACGATGAGGGGAAAGTTATTCTGTCAACAGCAGCAGCATACGATCTCGCTATAGTTAATACTTTCTTTGCCAAAAAGCCAGAACACTTAATCACATGCAAAAGCGGCGAAACAAAATCGCAGGTAGACTTTATTTTAATCAATAGAGCTAACATTGGCCGGGTCACAAATTGCAAAGTAATTCCGGGAGAATGCGCAATACCTCAGCATCGCATTGTTGTAATGGATATGCTGTTCAAGAAAACAACCCGGGAGAAACTATCTCAGGCTCCTGAGCTCACCAAGTGGTGGAATCTAAAAGGGGACAAGATTCCCGAGTTCTGTAATCAGCTGAGCAACCTAGAGATTGACACTAAATTAGGCGTTGACTCTATATGGGACCATCTTAGCAAGTCTATCACAGCAGCTGCCAATATTACTCTTGGTCGAACGACGGGTTGTAAGATAATAAATAAGGAAACCTGGTGGTGGACGGAAGTAGTGCAAAGTGCAATTCATAGGAAAAAAGAAGCCTTTAAGACCTGGCAGTCCACCCAAACTTCGGAAGACCGCGAAGAATACAAGAAAGTGAAGAAAGAGACCAAGAAAATAATAGCAAGGGAGCGCGCAGACTCTCAGAAGGTAATGTACAGGCAATTAGAAACTAGAGAAGGCCAAAAACTTGTCTATAAACTCGCAAAGCAACGTTGTCAGAGCACCAAGGATCCCGCTAGGTGTAGAACCATCAAAGGTTCAAATGGCGATCTATTATATAAGGAAAAGGATGTCCTATCAGCCTGGCATCAATACTATCAACAGCTACTCAACCCTACCCACGCTACTACGCAGCTCAAAAACCTAGATAAAAATATTGGACTCATACCCCCAATACACCCTAGCGAAGTAAAGACAGCTCTTCAAAAGATGTCCAATAAAAGAGCCGTAGGGCCTGATGGTATACCGATAGAAGCTTGGAAGTGCCTCCGTGAGAGAGGAATCGTATTGCTCACCGACTTCTTTAACTGTGTATTGCTGTCTTTAAAAATGCCAGAGGCATGGAGATTGAGCACTATAGTCCCTATATACAAGGGGAAGGGGAGCAAATACGAATGTAACAACTATCGTGGGATCAAGCTTTTAAATCATACAATGAAGCTATATGAGAGAGTGATTGATAGCCGGCTTAGAGCTGAATGTTCGCTGTCTAAGAACCACTATGGCTTCGTACCTGGCTTATCTACCATGGATCCAATGTTTGCTCTTAACATGATTGCTGAAGAATATCGCGCGAAATGCAAACCATTGTATGTCGCATTCTTAGATATGGAAAAGGCGTTTGATCGAGTCCCAAGGAATACAATTGTGTGGAGCTTGCAGAAGAAAAACATTCCCGAGCAATATATTGACATTGTTGCCGACATGTATAAGGGTGCGAGATCGACGGTGCGAACAGCAGTCGGTTATACCAAGCCAATAACAGTCACGGAAGGAGTGCACCAAGGCTCAGTGCTGAGTCCCTTCCTGTTTTGCTTGGTTTTAGACTCACTTACTGAGGCGGCGCAGTCTTCAGCCTCATGGACTTTTATCTACGCAGATGACGTTGCCATTTGTACTGAAAGCCACGTAAAATTGCAAGAGACGCTCCTGGCATGGAAACACCAGTTGCAATTGGGTGGCCTGACGTTGAGTGTTGCAAAAACCCAGTACATGGCCCTCAATGACCCTAGTCCAAATAACAGCCCAATACCCATTGATGGACAATTAGTCACCATGTGCGATCAGTACAAATACCTGGGCAGTATGATGCACATATCTGGGAACTTGGAATGCAACATTCAACACAGAATTGCTACAGCGTGGTTAAAGTGGCGAGAAGTCACTGGTGTCACCTGCGACAAAAAGATGCCGGTTAAACTGAAAGGTTTAATCTACAAGAGCTTAATAAGACCAGTCCTTACGTATGGCAGCGAAACATGGGCTGTTACTCGAAAAAACGTCCATACCATCCAAGTTGCCGAAATGAAGATGCTAAGGTGGATGTGTGGCGTAACCAGGCGCGATAAAATCCGCAACGACTACGTGCGAGGTAGCCTCGGTGTGCGTGATATTGCCGACAAGATGCAGGAAAGTAGGCTGCGATGGTATGGACACGTTAAGAGGAAGCCACCTGACTACATAGGAAATTTGGCACTGCAACTTGACATCCCCGGTCGAAGACCAGTAGGAAGACCCAAGACGAGATGGAAAGAAGTAGTGCTAAAAGATAAGGAGGCATGCAAGGTCACTGACGATGACGTCCACGATAGAGCGAAGTGGAGAAGCAAAATTAGGAAAGCTGACCCCACCACCATGTGGGATTCATAGCTAGGAAGAGAGAGAGACTTTGTGCCACTGCGCCACAACTGGCCTCAGAGAGTACTTTAAATCTTTCTAAATTCTACAAAATTCTAAAAATAGTCATCCATTTAAAATACAATATGTTTAAAAGCAACATATTGCTGTAAAGAGTAGAATATACCGACTGAGATCCCATTTTGAATTTTCCGTCTGCTATATAACGATGCCTATTGAGTCGCGCTCAAAGCCCCGCTTTCCAGCAACTTGCATTTCTAATAAACAATTGCATATGTTGGAATAGAACACGCGGTCTTCGTCTAAGTAAACAGTGACTTAGTGATGTTGTGAACTAGTTGTGTTTTCTGTCTTGTCTTACTATTATATGATTATTTATTCACGCTGTATCCGGCACACAGCAGGTTAGGCGGAGGGACTTAGTGTTAAGACGTTGTTCCTTTTTTGCCAAATTTTGGAGGCATTGCGTGTTGTGTGGAGGAACTCAACGCTGCGCTTTGCTTTAACACTAGAGCGAACAAATGAAAATATAAATTCAAAATATTTTTTATTTTCCCGAATTGGGATTGAACCTACAACCAGTAGCAATAACATACTTTTGCCTCTGCGCCACAACTGCATACTATTATAAAATATATAGGTGTGCGTAATGTTTGTTTGACGCTAAAACTACTAAACTTATTTAGATTAAACTCTACAGTAATATAGTTTATAATACATCGAAATAACACATGTAATGTTTATGAAAAGGAAGTGTCTTAATGGGAACAGAGTATCTTAATACTTGGTTCCCAGGTTCTCTCTACTTACCTCCTAGTAATCGAACCCACAACCGCCATATTTTCAGCCTCATGCTGTGCACTACGACAATGACCTAAATAATATACAAAAAAAAATTACAGCGTAGCAAAATAATATATGTATTTATCACTAAACATATAGACTTTGATATTCGATCTTAATAAAGACAAACCGTTAGGAACTTTTAAAGTGACTTCTTAAAGGAACTTGGATTTATATCGAGATACGTTATAACCTCCTAGATATGTGATACTGTCGTGTGTTTACTTTGAACAGTGAGGCTGTAAGTATTTTGTTTTAATAGTTAGTTGGATATATTAATAAATTACTTTGTATGGGTTAAGTTACGCTTCGAGCCCTTGGTGCTACAGTGCTACAGTGTGCGATTGTAAGCGCGACCATTGTGGGTTCGATTCCTACTCGGAGAAGTGATAATGATTTTTTTTGCTCTGTTAAATAAAATAAAGCCCGTTTTGCATATTTACACTAGGTCCCTTTACAGATCTCTGTTATACCCTCATATATGTTAATTTACTTCTCCAAGCTTTATATATAGCAGAGATATAGCACCAGAATTAAAAAAAAACAAAATTAAAATATAATTCATACAATTAGAGTTGGAAAAGAACCCACACCATAATGCTACAGTCTATACGGTCACTATATGGCGACGGCGGTGGGCGCGCCTTAACATAATGCCGACATTAATTTGTCACACCACTGTTTAATTGTAAAGATTATATGCTATAGAGTGTCAAGAAATTATTTTTGTGTCATTTTTTTATTTTTATTTTTTGTCACATAAGAAAAAAAAACAAAACAGCAAATAACTTATTTGTAAAAGAGAGATCTCTACCAAAAACCTTTAAATGTAAGAAATGTCAATCATATATAGAGTATGGGAGACTTTAAGGTCGTGGAAAGTGTATGTAGCTTTGAGTTATTTTTTGTAAATAGAGTATTTATTTAAAAAAACCTTTTTAATATCATTCTTGGTAATTGTTTTTCATTATGTATTTTATTTCACAAATTAAATACTTCCGTTTGATACTTATATTAGGTGGGTTGTGCAAAAATTTGTATACCGCCATTTTGTTGCGACGGCCATTTTGGATGAAGAACAATACGTAATTACATTGTCATCGGAACTGATATCGTAATCTAAATTATGTCTCAATGTGGCACTGAAAATTGACCAAGTGGATCAAGTGGCAAAACACTCCGTCCTCATTTAAAAATATATACATATATTCAAAAACTGTGATACACAATTGTGGTAAGAAAATTTCATACTGTTCATGTATACACGAGAGTTGCGTTGAAAATACATACACAAACGTATAAAAGTAATATTTGTCATTAAATCATAATTAATTGAAAATAAATTAACACAACATTTTTGAGCTTTTCAAACAAGAGGTTATTTATATAACAAACAATTAAATTATTCAATAATCGTGTATCAGCGCTGTCGTTTGTACCGTCCATGTTCATATGTTAATTGGAGTGGGCCACGGACTCTATTTCCTTGGAAATATAATTTAAATGATGTATTTTGTTTTGTGAATTTGATGAGCTTTTTTAAAGTTGTTGCTAAATATTTTTTTATTGGAGAACTTTTAAATATATTATTAAACTTTTTTATACCTGACCTGGATCTATCTAGCTTAGATACGACACTGTTCCCATTGAGGCACTTTTGTTTTCCACTTTCTGTTGAATTTGGAGGCATTGTGTCTTAAGTGGTGGAAATCAACACCGTGCTTTGCTTTGTAACCTCAGCCAGAAAATAAAAAAAATAAATAATCCATTTAATCGAATGGGAATCGAACCCACAAGAATCATGACTCGCGATGGCTTCTTATTATTAATTTATTATCTTGCTATATAGTTAGTACATGTAACTTTTAAGAAAATCATAGAGACACATTCTACGAGAGTCTAAAAACACACTTTCAATTCAAGATTTGTTTGTTTATTTCAGCGTCTTGAAATTGTTGAAATTCTGCTACTATTTGAAGACAAAATTGTTATGTTGTAACAAAACTGAAACGTTTTGGACCTATTCCAACTTGTACTTGCTATAGTTGACTTATAAGACAAATTTCCAATGCTTCAGCGTACTACTATATTTCTCTATATATATTATATAACCATACTAATATACATAGATAATAAATAATCTTAAATACTATTTAAAATAACCTTTTCATAAACAAGTTTTCTAAATTTTTTTATGTCCATATTTGGTGTGTTGTTCAAAAATTTTTAATACGCCATTTTGTTGCAAGTGCCTTAATGGGAACAGAGTGTCCCAACAATAGGTTTCCATCTTCCCTGCTATATGCGGGATACAGCGTGAAGCTAAAAAAACAACGTATTCTGTCTAATTTATAATGAAGATAACGGGGACACTCTATATAACGTACTAGTAACTTCACTGTCAGTTATATATAAGAGATATTAAAGATTTTAGAAAATAATGCAATATAATATCATATTATATTCATCCCACAAAAGGTCACTCACATTATCACGTCTACAACACTATGTAGGTAATAATTTCTAGATTTGAACCTGGACCCTTTCCAACTGTCATTACGTCCAGATTAATATAATAACTTGTGCCAGGTCAGTCTTAATTAACCTGAGTTAATATACATCTCTAGTACTACGCCCAAATTGGATGTATGAACATATACATACATATACGTGTATGTATCTACTTGTACTTTGTGTCACAAACATTTGAAGGGAACGTAGAGTTAAGTTTCTCCTTGATTATTTTTCACGCTGTATACATCATATTTTCATTTCTTCGCTCCGGTAACAAGACAAAGTACAGCGTTTCGCCACTCAATACGCAATGCCTACAGCAAAATGCGGAGAACGGAGTGTCTTAATGCTAAGTTACCTATGCTCACCTCGCGCCAGATAAGCAGGGGAAATTTAGCTATAAATCTCTTTTTATCGTGCTTTTCTTCCAACTTCTATCATGGGTCATATTTAAGGGTATTATGAGAGTCTTCTTTTTTAATCACGTAAAAATAAAGATATTTGTATACAAAAGTGCTATACTTCCCGATTGTACCATAATGGCAATAACATTTCACATTTTATCCCGCATATGGAATAGACAGAAAGAATCTAAAACTTGACGCCATCGTGGCTAACGTGTACAAGCGTGCGACTGTATTCGCGACAGGTTCCAGGTTCGGTTCGAGGAAATGAAATATTTAATATTTCTGCCACTTTGCTCAGTTAACGAGGCGCAAAACGCGGCGTTGAGTTCCGATATTCAACACGGAAAGTGGGCAACGATAGTGTCTTAGTCTTAGTCTAGTCCAGTGTCTTAGAACGGAGTCTCTTAACACTTAATTTAACCTGGTTCTCGGGTTTCCCTTGCCTAACCCGCTATGTGCGGGGTACAATGTGATGCAAAAAAAAGAAAATATATAATTACAGCAAAGTGAAATAATTAAAAAAAAATAGCAACTTTACTGTAGCTTTACGTCAAATTAGCTCAAAGTGAATTTAATAATAAAGAAAGTATTATATAAAATATAGATTTTAATTAAACGCCGTACCGTTTTCTTTGTTGTGGCTTGTTTGAGTCGGGCACAGACTCATCTAATGCTAAATAGTTACTTAGATATAATTTTGTAGGATAAAACTAGTTTTTGCTGTACTAAAGGTAAAAGCAAAGCAAGGTAAAATCATAGTCGTACTGTATCTTAGAATATGTATATGATTAAGAAAATTTTGCACCATATAAGAAGACTGTGTGGAATAGCCATATATAGCAGGGTGACAGAGGGAACCTGGGAACCTAGTGTTAATACCCACATTCCACCATATTTTAGAGTATGTTAAGTTTTGGAAGAAACCGCCGCATTTCGTCTATTACATGAGTGAAGAAATGAAAATAATTTATGCTTCCGTCTGAGGATCAAATTTACAACATTTGCAGTTACATTTAGATGGTGTCCCACAGCGCCCCAGCCTTGATTATTTATCTTAATAACAACCACCATCACATCCAGCATAGAGTGAGGTGAGTATAGGGAACCTAGCGTTAAGACACTCCGTTCTCCGTATTTCGATGAATTTTCGAGGCTATGCGTATTGAGTGGCGGAATGCCGTACCTTGCCTTGTTACCAGTGCGAAAAAAATATAATATTAAGATATAAAATAATATTTTCCCGAGTGGTAATCAACCTATAAACGTCGCGTTTGAGTTACCACTGTGTCGCAACGGCCTCAAATTAATCATCAATGATTTATCGCCTTCAGCAGAATCGTCTTAACAACGCACGTATAATACTCAATTGAGTAATCATTTTTTGCGTTGAGTTACGCCATTCAACAAGCAGTCTCTTTCTTACGATGTCCATGCGGGATTATGCGTGAAGTTAAAAAAAATATCCAATTGTACACTAGTGTAAACAACAAAATATACGGAACATCGATCTGTAATCCACAGCGGGGACAAACAAGTATTAGTTCGGTGGAGAATACGACGTGAAAAATCGTCGGCGAACCCTACATTTTTCACCTTTCATACAGAGACGAGCTCGTGAAACAGAGTTGTGATTTAAAAATACTAGAAGGGGATTTTGTGTTTGTTATATGAAATGATTGTGGATTTAATATATGTATGAGAAAATCTATTATTGCAGGAGAATCAGCAGCAGCAGAAGAAAATCTATTTTTTATTGTAGTAAAAGAATCAAAAACCATTATATTTTTTTGTATGTTTGTCTGTAGGTTTGTGCACGCTAATATTGGAAACAGCTAGACCGGTTTAAGTGCAGTTTATCTATTATGCTTTAGCAAACTTTCCTTAACATTTACCATTTATTTCATTTCAATTAGTTCATAAATAAAAAAATTATATCAATGTAAATTAAGTATTTAGTTTGACAAAATTACTGTTTTTTAAATCTTAATACTCTAATGATCGAGAAAATAATTCAGATAAGTAAAAAAATAATTGTAGGTCCTGGTAGCCTCCACAATTATATATTTGAATTGTTCTCGTTTAGTGCAAAAGTGCGGCGTTGAGTTCCACCAGTGCCCTGGTATGTTAAGACAAAGTATGCCAAATTTCACTTAATAACCAGAACAGTTCATGATCTTGAAGCTTGAGAAAGATGCTTAAATGCTTATCAACAAATTTTATGTAATTAACAAATCATTTTATCAAAACTTTATATGAAACTGAAAATTTGCCTTAAATAAAAATTAATAAGGGAAAATAAATCGATTGAACTTCGAGAATAACACAACCAACTGGACTGATACTGGAGGACAGCGATATAAGAAGTATAGACTCCTCAGAGACATGTAAGATGTATTGGATGATAGTAAACGAGGCGGGAGTGTTACCTACTTTGGGTTCCATACTAGGAATAAAGCGTTAATATAAAAAAATACATTGATAAATAACAACCTCATAAGCCTATCCAATCGTGGCACAAGGGCACATAGTGTGACTGTAAAACCGATTGGTTGTGGGTTCGATCCCCACTCGAGGAGATGATATTTTTACTTAAATTTGTACTTTTATTTCTTCGCTCTGGTGTCGAGGCAAAACGCGTCGTTGAGTTCATACCTCCAGAATTCGGCAGAAAATGGGGAACAGAGTGTCTTAACACTAAGTTCCCTCTACTTACCCCGCCGTGTGCGGGATACAGCGTGAAGCTGATTTTTTTTTATAAGCTTATCCACACTGTATAAATAAAACCACATATTTTCCTGCAAATAATCGTTTAATGCATTATGAGAAATTTCAATACTTTGAAAAACGACTATTATAATGAGAAGACAAATACGATGTAATTACATATCTTTGACTGAACATACGTGACTCTATTTGTTTTAATTCCACTCAAAGGCTTTTACTGATTTATTGATCCTTTATACCATATTAACTGATACAGCGGCTCCGTTTGTGTGACCAAATGTAAATAGTACTCGTATTCTTAAGAATAGGTGGTGGCCGTGCCCACTCCAGAATATTTTTGTGCCCACCTGAAGTGGGGAATTTTACTAACAAATATTTGCCCAGAAAAATAAAGAAAAAATAATGTTTACACCAACATATTTGTTTAAAGCTAAATTCTCTATCCACCATACAGCAGGATAGGCAGAGGGAACCTAGTGTTAAGATACCCCGTTCTCCACTTTCCGCCACATTCTGGAGGCATTGCGTGTTGAGTGGCGGAACTCAACGCCGCCTCGTCACCAGAGTGAAGAAATGGAAATATAAATTTTAAATAATCATTTCATTTCCTCAAGTCTGGATCGAAGCCACAACCAGTCGCTTCACAATCACACTTTGTGCCCCTGTACCAAAACTGGCGCAATTAATTTAAAATTTAAAATGCAATAAACGTATATAATTGATTCTACCTAAAAAAGAAACCTACTAGCAACTTCTTTTAGGTTTTTCCTAAAAACCACTTGCCAAAATCTAAACATCTCATATCCAACTATCACCACACATTTCTCTACATCCACGCCGGTCGTGATTTATGAAAGCAACGCCCAAAACATTTCAATTAGAAAGCCGACGAGTCACTCAATACGATATTGATTTATACCATTTTCGCCTATCGGCTAATAACTTCTATTATTCATGCATTGGAAGATGTGACCTGTATTTTGTAATGGTTTCCATTGAAATACAGGTGAAGTAGTGCAAAATATATGTTCTAATTTGTTACCCTGCTTTTTAGTTCAGCTCAACGTTGTATCCCATATGTGTATATAGCAGGGTGGGCAGAGGGAACCTAGTGTTAAAACATTCCATTTCGAATTCAATTTCTCGCCGAATTTTTCGAGGCATTGCGTGTTGAGTAAAGGAACTAAGCGTCGGACTTTTGCCTTAGTAATAGAGCTAAGAAATGAAAATATTAATAAATAATAATACATTCCCTCGAGTGGGAATTGAATCTACAACCGTCGCGTTACAGATGTGCACCCATGACAGTCTCTTGATTTTTTATTTCCTTGAAATTTCACTGTTTTATGGGAAACGCATAGGGAATGTAATGTAAGTCAATCTTTTCTACTCATTTCAATAAATGTACTTCTGTAGGAAAGTAGTGTCAATTCACTACTACCTTACAGGGTATGGAAGATGATGTCGCCTGAACTATTCGAGTAACTTGGATGAAACTCTTTTTTATATAGCTATTAGGAAAGGGCAGGATTTAAGCTGCAAACAAACGCTGCAAGTAAAATGAGACTGATGAACATTTGCCGTTGATATTTAAAATTCTAGATCTAATTTTTAGCTAATCTATAAGAAATAATATTGTTCCCTTAGAAAAAAAATAATAAAAGAGTTAAGAGAAGAAGAAAGAAGATGTCATATGTAATTGGTATTTCTTACTTCTATATTATTTCTTATTTCTATGGATATATAAAAAGAAAGGATCTGACGAAGAATCATACATAATAGTTGGTCTATTCTAAAGTTGGAGAAATGGCACAAAGTAAAAGTTATTCATCTCGGTAGACAGTTTTCGTTGACAAGTAAAAACTGTTGAAAATCGACGCCGTCGTGGTGCAATGTGACAGCGTTTGACTGTGAATGGGATGGTTGCAATTTCTATTCCCACTGGAGGTATGACAGTAAATTATTTTACCTGTTCACAACAGAGTGTATTGAGTTCTGCCAGTAAATAGCAATAAAACTGTATTTTAATTTAAACGATTATAGAAATTGGAAGTAGTACGGAAATGATCATTAATCAACACAAATAAAATTGCCGGCGGCCACTAGGATATACTAATACACGCTATTTCTTCAGTGTATGTAAATGCATATAATAAAAAAAATACTGAATAGTAAAACCCAACGTTAAAAATACAAAAAAAATCTTTTATAGGTTTTGAACACACAACCATCGCTGCAAACCACTGATCCAATATGTTGGTAGGGTTCTTTGATTATGGCGTTGCGAGTGTGCCCACGATATCAGATAATGGCTTTTAAATTTAAGTTTGACAAAAAACGGAACAAACATATCACTGTCCCAGAAATCAATATCGATTTAATGCAAAAATAGGAATACTAAGTTAGTCTGGTTGCAAAAATACTTTCCAGATTATTTAAAATTCGAGTTTCGCCATTCGAGAAATGTGACACTTTAACTACCTTTCAGTTAATGTCGCTGTGAATAATGAAATGAATTTATTTCATTTTAAATTACCCGGATCTATTAATAACACGATATTTTCATGTTTTTCTTTAATATTAAGAAACAGAGGGAACCTAGTGTTAAGATATTTTGTGCCCCACTTTTCCTCAATTCTCGAGGCAGTGTGTGTTATTTTTTTTATTTGTTAATAAAATTCATTACCTCGAGTGGAAATCAAAATCATAATCATTACGTTTCAATCAAGCGCCGCTGTGCCGCGATGGTATTACTGAGGAATAAAAGCATGTGTACAATTAATAAGAAAAACATGGTAGAATACTAAAAAAATAACAGAGAGTGAGATATTCTATTTTCCACTTTTCATATAATTAGAAAATGTTACTAACGTATGAGTGCAACTTTGCAATAGCTAGAACTAGGAAAAGAGAGAGAGAGAGAGACATTGAGTTTTGAGTGGAGGAATTTAACGCCGTGCTTTATCTAGTTATCAGAGCGTGCAATTAAAATATTTTTTTCAAAATTACGATCACGCTGTATCCCGCATATAGCAGAGGAAGCCTGAAAACCTCCATTCCCACTGAGACAAAATTAAAAATTTGCTCACGTAAATAAATAACATTTCTATTAAATATAAGTTTCAGCGACGTTGCATATTGCATCGACATTATTACACAACAGTGCTCTCTCATTTATCATAACAATGTAAGAAATCGTGGAAGCATTTGCTTTTAATTTATTTAGTGTATAAATATTTGTAAGTAAATATTTTCAAAGGGAAATCGTGACTGACTGTCTTCTTTTCTTTAGCTCCCGGTGGTATCCTACACACAGCAGGGTAGGTAGGTAAGGGAACCTGGAAATCCATTTACTTCTCACCCATTAAACCACTTCCGTTCTCCACTTCGCCGAATTTTGCAAGCGTGTTGAGTTGCGGAACTCAATGCTGTCATAGTTTAAATATTATTGTTTATTATTTTTTTCAATCATAAAGTAAGTTTATTTGTATTTTTGTATGGCGCAGCGATACCGCGTCTGAATGTTTATGCGACAGCGGTGGGTTCGATTTCCATGAAGAGAAAAAAAAAGGAATGAATTATTTTCATTTCCGCGTTGAGTTCCGCCACCTTATACGCAAAGTCTTAAAACCCTAGGTTCTCTTTGCTTATTGTAATCTATACATGTTGTACTGTATGTAACAATTCTATGACGCAGAACGTTTTATTATAGACGTTTAATGGGAAACCTTTGAACTTAATCAACTCATCAAAGGCTTCTTTTGACGTAAACATCAAAAATAACACTGTACAATATATTTTTGTAATAATTGCTGCAACATCATTAGGTAGTGTGGATAAGTTAAGAGAATGATAGATAAAAAAATTGTAAAAAAGACTTATCAAGCAAGAGTGAGGAGTAAAAGTGACAGCGGAAGAACTTGATTTACGTTTAAGAACACAGTGTCGATGATACTGGCGGAAGATCACGTAAAAAGCAGGAACTACCCCTCCAGAGGACATGTATGAAGCGGTTGATGATAGTGGACGAGGTGGAAGAGGCAGGGACCGTAAGGCTTGGTGCTCCGTGCAGGTTACCGTAATAACTGAATCTGTAGAATCACAGAAGTCGAATCCACGACCATCGTTAACAGTAAGACGCTGTTCCGATCTAACGGAAATGAAACTTCAAGTATATAAATAAAAAGTAACACATTTCGACACGGACTATTTCCTCTTTAAACTACGGATGTTATAAATTCAGCACAAAAGAGCTCGATTCCTGCTGTTTACAAGAACCTTTTCATAGAAAATTGTGAACATTTTTAAATTGCTTCACAGCAATATTTATATAATATTATTTTTAGTATTAGTGTATGTTTATATTTTTATCTTACGTTTTTATAGATATTTTTTTTTATTCTGGGCGAGTTAGATGTTAAAACGAATGAAAGCAGCAGGGATACACGCGTGGACTGTGAAGGGAATGGATGTGGGTTAAATTCCCACTCGGGGGAATAAAATTTTAATATTGCTATTTCTTACCTACGGCAACACGCATTGCCTCGAGAATTCGGCGGTAAGTTGGGAACAGAGATGTCTTAATGGGAACGTAGTATCTTAGCACTAGGTTCTCAGGTTTCCTCTACCTACTCTGCTATGTTAGGGGCACAACGTAAAGCTAAAATTATAGTACAGTTTATATAGTTTCAAAACTCTTCTTTCTCGCCTTATGGTGAAAGTCAGTGACGCATTTCTAACCGAGTAGGAAAATAAAAATAATTCACCCTTCCCAGTGAGGGTTGAATTCTCAACTATCGTATGTGTATTTACACTGTACCACTGTTCCACAACGGCTTCATTACAAGCTCTGTCCTCCGTTCCCCACTTCCAGTGGCGTAACTTAACATCGCTCGTGTAAATTTTAGTTATAATTATTTTAGTATAAATATCACCTTAATGGGAATCGAACTCATAACTCTTATGTTTAGTGAAATCTAACGTAATGGAGAGATTTTTATAAAATCCAACCTACAAAAAACCATTTTAAACTTCCCTTTTTCAAAGTACAATATAAATGAAGTCTAAATAAAAGTTCATAATAAGGTTATTATGAAACAACGGAATTGTTCCCCAAACGAAATTTCACAATTACGCACGTAGAAGCAATTTGAGACCTATTATATTCTTTTTTGTTCTTAGAGTTGAGTAAGAAGCTGTGTAGTTTTCACTTCCTTTATAATACCAGTTGGTAAGATCTAATTTAAATAGCTTTACTACTCTCACATAGTAGGGTAAATAGAGGGAACCTAGGAACCTATGTTACCTAGTGTTAGAAAACTGCTTCCTTTAAGATGCTTAAGCTCTCTGGTCCTTGTGCAAGGGCAAAAAAGGAATGTCTTAATACTAGGTTCGCTGAAAAATATAAAATTAAAAATAAATATAAGAAGATTGTAAGATTTTAAAATGTTCCTTTATATACATATTTAGCACGGCCATTGTGGCGCAGTGAGTAGGTATGTAGTACTAAATACATAACACACACGACGGTTGTGACTTCGAATCTTGTACACAAAATTAATAAGAAATTCATAGAAATCAAATTATAACTAAAATAGTTATTATGGAAGGTACAAATGGGAACCTAGTGCTTTCTTCATCATTCTCAGCACAGGAACATCCTAGCTAGAAAACTATGTAGGTCATTCAGCAATATGTTCCCTATATAACGTATATAAACAAACATACACACAAGTACATACGAATCAGCAATTTAGAGTAATACCATAAATTAATTCGCTTTCGTATTTAAAAGGGGTTAAAATCGCTTCCAGCAAAATTCAAATAAAAAAATAACCGACAGCGTGATTAAGCACACGTTTCTAAAAGATCGTTATCTAAAATCTCGAATATTCTACCATTTCGCCTCTTTTTTTTTAAATCCGTCCAATTTATGTTTATTTTTATTTGCTTTTGGGGAACCGTAGCTTCGGTGATAAGGAAAAATATATAAAAAAAATCCTTGTTTTTAAAATAGATGTTCTGATCAAACGGTTATAAGAGCGGCGTTAGTTTTCGCCATATTGTTGAAGGATTTTTTTTCTGTAAAATATATATAAGAGGGTATGGTTGGCGGAACTCGGAAAACTCAGAGAAGTCAATTATCTCATTTCCCCACTATGGTCGGATAAACCGTGGCGTTAAGTGCCGCCAATCAATACGCAACGTCACAAATTCTAGTGGATGACTTAAATTGGCATGCAAGTACATATTGTACATTTAATTTAATTTTTAGGTTGTTATTTTCCCTATTTTATAATTTATAAATTATGTAATCATTTACCTTATCTAAATAAATATTTTTTTAGAGCTATTGTATTTTGAAAATTACCGTCGCTATTAATGAGTTGAATTCCGAAGGCATTGCTTGTTGAGTGGCGGAACTCAACGCCGCGCTTTGCCTCTACACCAGATCGAAGAAAATGGAAATATAAATTTAAATAAATATTTCATTTTACTCCTGTGGGAATCGGTCCCACATTCGTATTTGTAATTACATTATGTGCCCTTGCGCCACGACTGGCCTGAAATGCTTAGCAGCGGCACAAGCGATCGATTCCTACTTAGAAGAGTGATTTGCTTATAATTTCCACCCCACTTATATCCACCTCCTGTTAACGACACACAAAGCCTAGTTATACAATAAAAGTACAGTAAGATACAGACTGTATATATATATATATATATATATATATATATATATCCACATATTATTTTTTCTTTTCTAAGAGAGAGCACCAAACGGTACGGCTACGGTCTCTCTGTATTTCTTTCTTTCATCCACTGTCCAACAACCTCTTCATATATCTTTTGACACGGCGTTCCTCCACCCTTGGTGCTAAAGTTGAAGCTTGAAATCATATTTTCTATACAGAACCTAATACCAAAATATCGACGGCCATACAAGTTATTTCACGTTCAGAACATATGGCGGTACATGAAATGGACCAATCTGCCCAAATTAGCATTTAAAACGCACTCTAATGAATATCCCAATAAAAATGGTTGCAAGCTGCAGAGGAAATGGCTCCCAAATTTAGATCTAGCTTGAAAAAATATGAAGGTTATAATAATTCTATCTATCAAAAAATGTTTTTTGTGCGTTCAAATGTGCGTGTGCTATTGTGCAATATATATCGAGGCCTGGTCGTGGTACAGGGGCATAAAATGTGACTGTAAAATCGAGTGGTTGTGGATTCGATCTCCATTCGAAGAATGAAATATTTATTTATTTATAACATAAGATGGTGAAGGACGGCGTTCAGTTCCACCACTCAACACGTAATGCCCCCAGAATTCGGTAGAAAGTGGGAAACCGAGTATCAAACTAAGTTCCTTCTGCCTACCCTTCTGCGTGCGAAATACAGCGAGCTGGTTTATTTATTTTATATATTATGTACATAATAAATAGGGAAGTAAAAAAATGGTTTTTGCCCTTATCTTACTACCAGTCCGTTAAAATTTGTCATTCAGAGTCCTATATTATAATATATTCCATTTCTAAAAATGTCTATTCTCTTATAACCTATAAAACTATTGTTAACTTTTTTATTACTAAATTTAAGGAGAAATTTTCACCCATTATAGTTACCTGACGAAAAGAAACGACTTCCTTATGTTGTATTTTACACAATTCCATTATGAAAATATAAAATAACAAAATAACCTTCATAAGAATTAATAAAAATTTAACCAAATGTCTCGTAAAAAAATATTACTAAATGTTGTATTCCGCACAGTATATACAGAGATGACCTATCCAGTGAGTCACTCCGTTCCCCACTTTCTGCAAAATTTTTAAAACATTACGTGTTGAGGATCGGATATCAATGCCGAGCTTTGTCTTTTTCCAGAGTCAAGAAACCGAACTCATTACCATCAGGTGATGGGCTATGATGGACGTATGATATTGTTATTTGCAAAATTATACATAAAAGTGTAAATATTAAAACATTTAGAAATTTAAGATGGAACTTTATTTTTATATTACCTTCACGCTGTGTCGCGCGCATAGTACAGTAGAGACACACACACTTTTGTTCCATAATTTCCGCCGGATTCTGGAGGTTTTGCCGATTGAGTGGCGGAGCTAAACGTCATGCTTTCCTCGTTGCTAAAGAGAGGAAAATAAAATATTAAATATATCAATTTTACGAGTGTAAGTCGAAATCACAACTACAGTTGCACGTTTGTACTCCTGCGCCAAGACTGGCCTTCAATTTAATAATAACGAGGAAAATCTAAAGCGGAGCTTAGAAAACACAATTTTTACACGTCATTTTAATTTTTAAACACGCTTTGTAGATTCCTTTTGAACCTTTCTTAATTTTATAGTCAAAGAATTTGTGCAAAAAGTTAGTAAAAAAAAAATTACAAAGTAACTACTCTATAATTCATTTTATTAGTCAAAAAGATGTTTAAATTTTTTTTAAAGAAAGAAATATGTTTTTTAAATGAACGTAGCTTCTCGCTTTGCCCTTTAAATTAGGTCACACGCAATTTTCCGAAATTGTCCAAAGCTGTTGTTACCACCTTAAATAGAATTATCATATTGAAATTTATATTATTTTATTCACGTATTTGATATAATTACATCAATTGTTAGAATATTTTTTTTTGTAAAATTTGTTTTTGTATTTTATATGTACGTGTTTTTTAAGATATTTTAAAATAATGTATTTAACACTTTTCAAGCAAGAAAAACTTAATTATATAAATGGCTATATGTACTTTTATATATAATATATATGAACTTTTATATAAAATTACTTTAAATTTTATTACCAGAGAAAAACGCAAGACAAATAGTGGCATATCTTTAGTTTATTCTGCCCATCTAGCTTGGTCGCTCGTATCCCGTTTGGCCATTTCCGCCCAATTTTTAAGATAGCGTGTTTAACGGCGTAACTCAGCACCGAGCTTTGTCATTTTACTATATCAAAAAACTGAAAATATTTAATACCTATGAATGTAAAAAGAGCGCATAACCGTATAGTATTTACAAATACTATGCCGGTATTACACGATGATCTCATACAAAAAAATTACAAATATCTATATTTCCTACACAACATCAATCCCAAGTACTTTACTTTATGTTAAACCAGAAATCTGGCTCTCTATTACGAATTTTGGCAAAAGTACGCAGATGGACCAAGAAATAGAATAATTTAATTTTCTGACCCGGGGGCTTGTCCGTTTTCGCTGGTCCAATGATTTATTAACGCTACAGCTCAAACAGGTGAATATAAAAAAGTACATTTTGAAGTATACAAACACAAAACAGAATGTATTTTATTAATAAGGGTAAGAGAATTAAGTCGAACAAACATACTTAAATATCTTTGTGTATTTATAATGTTTACATTGGGTCACCTTTTCCGAAGCGAGGCCCTTGGGATTTTTTAATTTCACAAATTTTTGCTTCCTGCTAAGATAAATTTTGTACTGTGATCGTATTACGGTAGCCTCATTAAATTGAGTTCTATTGATTTAACGCTTGTTTCTTTATAGCGTAATTGTATTTAATTAATTATATACTATATGTACATATAATGTACGTATAGTATATAATAAAGGAAACAAAAATTGGTCAAGTGTGAGTCGAACATGCACCGAGGGTTCAAATTTTGTGATTGTATTTGCAATGAAAAAATAACTTATAAAAGACAAAAATCAATTTGCGGTTGTATTTGCTGATTCTATATAATATTGACTACAAGTATAAGTTAGTAGTATTTTATACTAAGTATATAAAATAGCAATTTTCAGATTTTTTAGCTTATTAGTACTATAATTTTTTTATTCTTGTCAAATTTTATAAACCCATTCACAGAGACACCTTACGCTACGAGTCACATATATGATTCAATTTTTTTTGGCCTCCAAGACAGTTTCTTGGATGTCAAGAGAAAAATTTAAGATTAAGAAAAATTTTAGAAACTTAAACATTTGTTTCTTCAGCTATCTGACCTACAAAAAATAAAACACCTACGGAAACCATTTTAATATAACATACCAGGCACGTTAAAACACGTTCATTTTCCACCTAACAATTACTAATATGGTGATTTTTGTTCTTTTGTCCGTTTTTTTTTTATCACCGGCCACGTCGCGTCGCGTAAAGCGGGGCCAGTCATTATTCATAATTACTGCGTAATGGCAGACATTGTATGCGGCTTTGTAGAAGTGTTGGCTCGTTGATATAGTGAGGGGAGTAGCGTTTTTTATAAATGTTATAATTTAAAACCCGGCAGAAAGTGGGGAACGGAGTATCTTACACTAGGTTCCCTCTGCCTACTCTGCTGTGTGCGGGATATAGCGTGAAGCTAATTAATTTTTTTTAAATTATAATTAAAAAAAAATGCCTTTAACTGTATTGCGTATTGCACATTAAGAACGGTGCACTCAGACTAGATGAGCTTTAGTTAAAAATAGATTCATATTATGATGTGACTGTGTGTATTAATGGTGAATTATGATTTATAATAGGCAGAGGTAACTTATCTTCGTTCCCTACTTTCTGGCGAATTTTGGAGGCATTGTGTGTTGAGTGGCGGAACTCAATGCCACGCTTTTGCTTCGATACGAGAGCGAAGAAATGAAGACATGAATTTTAATAAATATTCAATTACCGCAAGTAGGGATCGAACCCACAGCCAGTCGCGTTTCCCTATACTCAGTCACACTTTATACTCACAACCAGTTACATTATGTACCCCTATGCTACAAAAGGCCTCGAATTATGAAACAAAATGTAACAAAAACAGAAAACCTTAAAACTTCCACTGTGTGCCCTGTCTGTTATTTCCATTTGACCACGCGGGCAAAGCCACATATAGCTTACATGTCGCATGTGCATAAGGCAGTTGTGGGTACGATTTCCACGCAAGTATCTTATCACTGGGTTCCCAGATCCCCTCTACGTAGCCTGCTTAATAGGTGATACAGAAGAGGTAGTTTAATTCATAAAATAAAGCGTAGTACAAAAAATATGAATATAAACTTGATAATTTTTTAATCAGTTTCAATTATTATTTTATTATTAATTTAAATTATAAATATATATGTATACAATTTATTATTCTTCCCGCTACCTCTTGTGTAATATGTGTACAGTCACGGAGACAGTGTTATTAAAACGCTACAGTTTTGAATCCGACAGTGATTTGCTTTTAAAAATGTACTGTAATTTTTTTTTCTTTTGGACATTTTTCGGGATTATAAGAGCTATTTTCGATATTAAAATATAAAAATCACTTATTTTTTATTTTTAATGAAAAATCGTGTTATTGTTATAGCTACCTAATAAATACAGTGTCTTTACAGGAGGACTTTATTTGGAGAACAGAATGTCTTAACACTAGATTCTTTCTCCCAGAATATTTTAACAATAAAAATTATATGAAAAATCTAAAAAGTTCTATAGTTTTTAAAATGAAAATCTGTTTACAAAACCCATTACCAAGTAATCGTGACATCGAAAATAGATTGTTCTGACGCATTACCTTTCAGTTCGTTGTTGAATTCAATTTGTATGCTATCATCCTCACACCTTTGAATTTCTCAACATTTGCATTTTGAAATGAGTTCCTCATTCTTAGTGCGGGTTATTTGGAGAAGACGTGCAAAATTTAAATTTTACACTCGATACTTTCTTCATAAAATGGCTTCGCTTTTGTATGCTCGATATTAGTTTGATGTGAGTATCACATCAAACTACTCGATATAAGTATGGAATTATTCGGGTTAATGTAGCAAAATTAATTTTAATTTTCATTAGACTTTTTTAGACTTTTAATTGTTAGCACACGACTAGTGGGACATTTGAATTTTGCTACTTAACAATTAAAAAAAATATTACTTTTTATATCTCAAGAAGAAAAAAAAACCATCTGTCCATCTTCAAGACTGTTTAGACTGTCGAGATCACGAAGAGGTACCGAGGTGTAATGATATATTTGGTATTTTATAGAAAGAAATCAATAAGGATTTATATTTGTAATTTGTAATTTTATACCAAATTATTGCATTCGCCCACAAACTTAAGTATGCCGTAAACTAAAACTAAGATAAACTGAACTTGCTTCACACTGAACGGGGCGCCAAACGCTACGGTCTCTGCATACCTCTTTTGCCTCGTCTACTCTCATCAACCTCTTCATACATACCCTTCGGGGAGTCCTCATGCTTTTTATGTAGTCTTCCTCCAGTATCATTGATACTATGTTTTCAAAATTTAACCGAGGTCTCTCCCCAATTCATTTATTGCTCGCTTTTTCGTCATAAATCTTTATTCTTCTATTATTCTTTCATCACTGACAACCAGCTGAGCACGTTGTTCTTCATTCTCATCGTGATATTTTCACAGTAGTACTAGACATTCTGTATATCTCTTCATTGCGAATTCAATCAGCTAAGCTGCCTCCGCATATTCTACGAAGAGATCTCATCTCAACAGCAGTCTTTTTTTCTTCTTTTGTCATAACGTTTAGCTGCCGTGTAATATCGTCGGAACCAATACTGCATTGGGTACGGTCAAACTGCTGACGTCTCATCAATGCATCTAAGGCACTGTTAACCCTGTTACCACCAGCAATACGCGTTTTCGCATCCATCTCATATCTTCCATCTCTACTGAACATATTTCCCAAATATTTTCTTGAATACCTAAAATTACTAAATTTGACAATTTACAGTTTTATACTGTACTTGTATAGCGAAAACTCCTCAAGAATATTCAAATTAAAAGTATGGTATATGTTGCATCACATCCCCCTCTATGTTTAAGTGCATCCCAAAAAAATATTTTTAAGATTCGAAAGATCAGCCCCGACATGCAGAAATATGGACAAACATTTTGAAATTATTTCTTTGTAATTTAGTAATGGATAAATAACTATATAATAATATTTATTTAGATTAAATAGTATAGAGATAAAAATTATGACTGACTTACGTACAAAACGAATATAAGTTTGGGTGTAAGTCTTAAACATTTAACTGATATTTTTCAAAGTAACTATATTTTTATGCACTTTTTGTCTAAAACACTCGACCCTGAAGCTAAAAATATATATTGTAAATAGTTAATATAGCACAATAAAAACATTAATATCAACTATTTCGAATCGTATAGAAATTAATTTTAATAAGTTTAAATTTATAACTATGAAATGCCATCAGAAATATTTAAACAACGTCAAGGCGTCGTCTTGCGGAATTTCGAATTTCTGAGAACAAGTAGATAAAGGAAGAAATTATAAAAAGTTTTTCAAAATATTTTCATATTTTATATATTTTTGATTAAGAATTTTTTTTATTTTCTCAATATCATTGCCACCATCCTACGTTTTTACTATACAAATTTAAAATATCTGTAAAAACAATTATAACAAGATTTTTTTACTGTCATTCTTTTGCTTACAATTTTAACCTCGTCCACTGTCATCCACCTCTTCCCATACATGCCGTCCGATTACCCTCCTTAAGTGACATCGACACTGATTTCTCGAAAGTCAACCAAGGTCTTCCAGTGCCTCAAACATATTTTTCTGGGAATTATTATCAATTAACTCTTACGCAGAATATCTAGCAGTTAATGTTATCATTTATTTGTAGCATTGGCATTGGAAAGAGTACCCGACGAATTTCTCGCCTCCTCTTGACAATAGAACTGTCTTAAAATCTGATAGTAGCTTTATATTCTTTTGAAAATTTAAAAGTATGTAGATGTAGAAAATATATAGAATATTTTGATTTTGAATTTGAATTTAGCATTCCAAAAATAGCTTCCTCTACCAAATCACTTGGCAGACCACAAAAACAATATATTTCAATTAATTAACGTCACTTAAATTTTACTACTAACTAAACTACTAAAGTATTTATTGCAAGCCAAATTCACCCGCCACGATACATTAAACAGAGCTAATTTCCTGTACCATTAGCGTTGTTGGATTACAGGGGAAACTATTTGTTACAATGTAAGGAGTTACAAAAAGTTATGGCCTTATACAATTGGTCGTTTCTTATTTGGGAACGGTTTTCTTATATAATAACCTTAATATGCTTTCTGATCGAAAGTTTTGTGTCTTGGTTATAATTAATTTTAGCTATATTTATATATTTGGAAATAACGCAGTGGTTTTTTGGATTATAAGGGCCATTTTTTAGACAATAAACGCCCATAATTACACAACTTTTGATGTAAATGTGATTGGCGTCGGAAGAACTAATTAATTTAATTTCCTCGTGAAATCCTGTTTCACCACTTAACTCGCAATGTGTCAAAAATTAGGCTGAAAGTGAAAAGTGGTAAACAGTGTCCTTAAACTAGGTTCCCTTGACTTGTCCTACTGCTGAATATACCATTAGTTTACTCTTCGTCGACTTCAGTGAAATGCAAAGAAATAATATAAATTACGAGAACACATATAATGCTAACAACACGTTGCAGCTGAGACTACCTGCATACAAATTGGTTTTTATCCAAATCTCAAAAGTTGAAATATAAACTATTATTAATAAGAATTTGTTAAATGTTTTAAACATTTTAAAGTGTTATTCCATACTTAAAGTACTATTTTATAAATGTAGAAAAAAAATCAATGTATCTGGATTTGAAACCGCAACTCTTGGAAACCGTCCAAACGCTGTAACCACTAAGCCATACGTTCTCATCAAGCTACATCGAAATTCTTATACGCTTGTTACAACTTATTTATGTTGTTAATAGATTTTGTTTGTCTTTCTAATAAGTCATATACAATTGAGAATTTATGCCGAGTAATAAAAACACATTTGCATTCACACAATACCCAAATAAAACACGATAATACCAAATAAATAATAAATAAAAATATTACCTCCGTAAGTGCCGACATAGATTTTTCTTAATGGCCGCAGCAGTATATTGACGATAAATTTTAAATGAAAAGCGTATAAAGACAGGATGAAAACTGCTGTACGTTCACTGCAATGCAGGATAGCTGCTAATATCTCACAGTCAGTCTGACATGGCCATTTTTCAACTGTTTATCCGTTCGAATGTCGCACGATTTCGAAAATAACGACCAAATGTATGTACATAGAGTACGAGTAGTATATAATTTTTATTAGCTTCACGCTGTATCCCGCGATCAGCAGGGTTGATAGATGGAACCTGGGAACCTAGTGATACTATGTTCTCATTACGATATTTCCGTACCCCACATTCCGTTGAATCAGCGACCGTCAAGGTTCAGCCTTACATCTCTGTCTGACTGTAAGCACGACTTTTGCGGGTTCGATTCCAAGTTTGGGTAATAAAATATTTTCATTTCCTAGCTCCGGCAACAATACAAAGCACGACGTTGATTTTCGCCACTTAACACAGGAGGTTGCTACGGAAACAGAGTGTACTGGCACTTCCCTTAGGTAGGTTCCTTCTGCTTACCCCAATATGAGCACAGGTTTACAGCGAGAAGCTGAATAAACATATATAAAGTGTATTTATAATTGTTCACGATTTCAATATACGGTTATTGTTCTGCTAAGAGAATTACGTGAGATATAAACACGAATTCAGTGGAAGTTTTTTTGGTCATATTTTTCGTTGAATATGCAGTTCTGCATGTTATTTGGTAGAATTGTAAAAGTTTACAGAATTTATATTTTTAAAACTTCTCATATTTTTTGTAACTTTAGAGAGAAAAAATTTAGAGTGAAGAATCACTCCGCTTTCTAATTACAATAAATCTAACGTAATGTTCTTGATGACTTTATGGCCCATAAAGTCATATTATTTTTAACTACCACCTGTTGCAGACAAAAATTAGATACAAAATCAATGAAATGTTTTTACGCTATTATTATATATTTGCTGTTAGAAATCGGAAGTGGGTAACGTTTTTAAAAAAAACACGTTAAAAACACACATCGTCTATATGATTCTAAACTATTTGGAACGGGATACTATGTAATTGCGATACGTGATATGTATCACCTACTAACAATACTTCACACTAGTTTCCTTCCAATAGGGGCCGTCACTTACAAGCAACTGTCCCCCGGTTGACACAATTCCACTGTTTTTATAGTTATTTTCCACCTAAATCTACCCTCTTTTACACGAATACGCTAACATTACATATACTATGAAATCAGAAAATATACATCACGCTGAACGCTTTTAAATGAGATGTCATTTCTAGAAATTATACCATATACGATTGTTTAGGTCTGAATGTTCCAATGTACACACCGTTTTTTATATTTCAATAATTTGTTTCGTTGTTTTTTTTTGTAAGAAGATTAACGAAATATAATGCCATATTTTATGTTTTTGGTGATGAGATAAAACGCGGCGTTGAGTTCCGCCACTCAATATGCCTTTCTTTGAGAATTCGGCAAAAAGTAGGGAATAGAAAAACGGAGTGCTTAAACACTAAGTTCTCAGCTTCCTCAGCGTACCCCGCTATGTCAGGGTTACAGCGTCAATCCAAAAAAAAATCAATGTTAAATATATATTTATTATAAATTTATAACGACAGTATCTCTAAATAAATATATATATATTTTTGAGATATTAAAAAGTATTTATATATATATATATATATATTATTATATAAAGCAGTTCGCTTACCCTAAACTAAACACCATATATAGTCTAGACCAGTGTGAACGACCGGCAACAATAGCATTTACTAGGTGAGATGAATTTCACTAATCGTCGTGCTTCTTGTTGCTATAACTCTCCTTGATTTACTGATTCCATGGAATTGTAGTTATTAAAATATTTGTGCATAATATTTTATAGAGAACCACTACGTGTTAGAACTGTATATGGATATTGCTTTTGCGGATGTAAAATACTATTTGCAGCTTTACGCTTTTTGTCACGTAGCAAGTAAGATAGATTGGACGTAGTGTGACGACACTCCGTTCTCTATTGTAATAGTGAGCTTAGTGCTAGAGGGATCGGAGTGTTTTAACATTACGTTCCGTATGACTTTCCACTTATTTTTTGAACATGGCACGTTAAGCATGATTTTTTTAGCTTTACTCTGTATCTACGTCAAAAAGGAGGTAGGCCTGGGAACCTATTATTAAGACATTTAAAGTACTTTTATAAAGGTGTAACGCGATTGAAGGATGAGCCGTTGTTGGCAGAGGACTTCAGGAAAAAGATAGGTTTGAATGTAGTCCATTCTCGTAATAAGTTTTTACTGTTTCATGATTTTTTTTTGAGGTCAGTAATGACGCAGGGGCACAAAGTGTGACTCTAAGATCGGCTAACATATATGGGTGAAATGGATAGGCACTGAAGTCCTCTACCCATAGACACCCATTGATCCGTCGATCGCGTATATTAATATACATTAATTTCCCCAAGTGAGAATGAAACCACGAACGATGGCGTTTGTATATGCAATATACAACCGCTTAACGGTTTTATTTTATTTACCGTATAAAGTACAACTTTGTAACGAAAGCTCTGAGTATACAAACATTGTGATAAAATTAAAACACCACAGTGCACTCCAAGTTTACTTGTGGGCGACAGTAACTTTTATACAAATTGACAATGTCTGGTACAAAGTTTAGAATTTCCTGTCCGTTGGAGGTTAGCTTGTAGCTTTTGTGCATTTATAAAGAAAACTCAGTATGTAATGTTGGGGCCAGTTGTGGCGCAGGGAGTCAAGTGTTGACTGTGAATGCGAAAGGTTGTGTGTTTGATTCACTCTCGAGGAAATGAATATTTATTTAAATATCTTCGTTCTGGTGTGGAAGCAAAGCAAAGAAAACAACACGTAATGCCTCAGAACTGAAAAATGTCTTAATAGTAACTTCTTCTTCTTAACCACAGGTTTCCAGGTTCCCTCTGCCTACCTTACAATGTACGATTTACAACGTATTAAGAAAACTAAACATACTGTACTATTTATGAAAATAAGCATATAGCTTTAAATATGAGGGTAGTAGAAAAAAATGTCAGATCATTCATTTCGTTTCCTATTTAAAGACTAGAGTACTTAAAGTATATTTATTTAAAGAAATATTGGATATTCATCCAGAAAATGAAAATACTTTAGTGCAATTGTTTTTCCTAACGGGCATTGAAGCCCGAGGCTAACTTTTTTTTTCTATTAAATGTTCTTTTTTTTGTGTTTAATGCAATAAATAATATATATTGAATAGACAAAAAAATTATCTCATCTAAAGTCAGGCAAATAAATATTATTGCAACATAAGTACTATTACATACGCGTGTTCATATTATGAAATCCATTTAGGTCACGTACATAACTTTTAATATTAAAAAAAACTTTGTGGAAATCGCCCCAGAACCATCTCACGTATTGTTCATATTATATTAGTACATATTTTATCTGTGCTAACGTGTGCAAAAATATAACATCTTCATATATTATTCATTAATTTGATTTTACTATAAAATTAAACAACTCAATTACATAAAAAAAAAACACGAAGCCCTTCCTCGAGATAATTCTGTATCTGTCCTAAGCATATTAAAACTTTCAAAGAAGAAATTCTCCAAGAAAAAGGTCAAAGGGAATTTTAAATTGTCACATAACCCTGTTAAAAGTTAGCGACTGAAAATTAGGAAACGTCAAACGGTAAAGAGATGCTGCGATAAATCACAAGATCTTTATTATTGAGAGATGACTCCTCACTTTGAGGGAACGTAATACTATCCGTATAGTTTCAAGCTATTTTCGTCCTAAAGTCAAATATCAGTCTATCACATGGTCTGCCATTATCTTTTGCATTATATCATGAAATTTTTTAATATACCTTCATAAGAATTGTAAATGGGTGGGCAAATTGAACCTAGGAACTAATATGAAAGTGGGGAATCTGGAAGTAAAAAGACACTTCCAGGTTCCCCACTCTCATATTATGCAGAATATTAAGCAATGTATTTCCCCCAGTGGGATGAAAGCCACAAACGGTCGCGTTAATGCTTGTGCCTCTGCACCACGACTGGCCTCAACATATACTAATTTGAAGTCAATAATATCTATATATGTATATATAAAACTTTTTCGTTATTAAGTGATTGAAAAACAACACACAGAACCTAAAAAGTAAAAATATAAGTAGAAAAAGGAGTATGGGAGAGCACTCTTGACCTTCAATTATAAAATTTAGCAAGAAGTGAGAACTTGCAGGAAAAAAAGGGAAATCGAAAAAATGGACATCTAAGGAAGATCAAAACAATTCTTTTTACGGGACCGACAAAAACTGAATTTTCCATTCTACCTTAATCTCCACTCAAAAAAAAATTACGCGCGACGATTAGTTACATACCTAAAGCTATATTTTTGTACAATATAAAAAAGGCGCCTTATGTGAAAGTAATAGTTAATTGAACAGAATAATAGTCTTGTAAAATTTTAGTGTTCTAATCTTATCTAGGGGTACGTTAAGCCGATACAAAATCGACCTTTAACACGCAAACTTGACGGTCCCTTAAATATTTACCCGAGGGACTCTATTAGAACACATTTTCGCAATTTAAATTCTGTTATAGAAGGAAAGATGTATAGGTAAGTCTTATTTAACTTTATTTATAGTAGCTATAGGTAACCACTGTATAATAAAAAAATAGTAAAATATTAATAATATACTGTGATACTAGATAATAAATTAAAAAAGTAAATTAAAAATTTCATCGCATAACAGGATAGGCAGAGGAAACGCAGGGACCGAGAGTTTCCATAGCACTCTTCCGTTCTCCACTTTCCCTGGAATTCTCGAGGCATTGCCTGTTGAGTAACGGAACTCAACGCCACGTTTTGCCTTAAACTAATCTTAAGCTGAAAGTAACCTTTAAAACAAATGAAAAAAGTTTATTGATGAGGCGATATACAATAGCTTAACAAGCTAAAGTTTGCACACTAACTTAAATATTGACATTCAAATTATAGCTTTTAATTATATACGTAAGTCAGTTTAATGCCAGTCGTGGCGCAAGGGCACTTGTGGGTTCGATTCCAAATCGAGGATACTGAATATTTAATACATTAATTTCAATTTTCAATTTCCACGCTCTGGCAATAAGGAATAGCGCGGCGTTGGGCTCCGCCACTCAACATGCAATACGTCCCCAATTTGGCAAGAAAACGGCGCACAAACTGCCCTTAATATTAGGTTCCCAGGTTCACTCAAAATTTAAATATTCATAATAAAGACAAAAAAATATATTTAAAACGTAAATAGAACATGATTTACTTGACAATTTCTATAAAAGTTTACTAAATTGTTGCTCGTGGAAGCGAACAATCGAGCAATTTTCAATTCTAAAAGGATTGAAATATCAAAGGGTCGTTTGAATCAATTGATTATAACAGACCTTGACCGGCCTTTTGGAAGTGGTTATACATTTACACATTTTTTACCCGACTGCAAAGGAAGAGTTGTGTTTCTCGCGCGTATTTTGTATGTATGTATGTACTTACAATGTATATTATTTATAACCTCATTTCTCCAGAACCTCTGACGGATTTACATAATTGAAATATCGTTAGATTCGTCTTAGCGGTCTTAGATTAATAGTTTGGGTACCCTATAATTTTTTAACCAATTACATCTTCACCTCATAAAATCTAAAAGGGTCCCGATTGTTAATCGTAATGAACTATTGGGCTTAATTTATTTTTAGTCTTATAAAGTCGATCTTTTTATTTCTTATATTTTTATATTTACAAAATTTTCCCCGTACAAAATAGTTATAAGCAGAGAGAACTTAATGTTAAAAATTTGTTCCTTAATTTCACGTAATATCGTCAAATTATGTGTTGTAGATAGCTATATTTATCATTACTGAGGTCAGTACCAGGATTTCTTGCTAAAAATTAAATACAAAGAAAATATTTTCTTTGTATTATTACATTTAGGTACACAATCAACGGAGTTGTGAAAGCCCTATTTGATAACGTATTTATCAGTTGCTTTATCATAAATTAAGATAAGACACCTGTGTTCATTAAAAAAATAATATTAGAATTATATTAATTTTGTAAAAAGCGTGAGGCCAGTCGTAGCGCAGGGACACAAGAGCTTAACTATAAGCTGTGTTGTGGGTTCGATTCTTATTCGAGGAATTAAATATTTATTATTTTTTCGCTCTGATGTCGAAATTAATCGCGGCGTTGAGCTCTGCCACTCAACACGCAATGTCTCCAGAATTTGACGGAAAGTGGGGATATATACATTGTAAAGCTGACAAAAAAGCGACTACGTCTACAATGTAAATGCACTTTTATAGTGAATTTGCCTGCGTGGTCAAATGGAACAAACGACCGCCCGATGTAACTCTGAGATTAGTGAATTTACCAAAAAAATCTTTAGTTTTATAAAATTATAGTATAGAGCAGTTATTGATAGTAAAAAACGCAAAAAAATTGAATAAGAAAAAAAATACGAGAAAATGCTTTTGAATGTATGACTAGAGTATTAAAGATAAGCCAAGATGTTTCCAGATCAGTTGTCTTTAGAATCCAGTGGCACTGCCAAGGCCAATTGGAGTAAAAGCACCTACGAACAAATCTTATCCATAATAATCGATACGATAATATTTACTTAACCAAGAAGGAATGTAATGGAAGTGAAATAAATCAACAAGTACCGTTGAGTACCGGTACTCAACGCCGTGCTTTGTAAACCAGAGCCCCAGTGGAATCAAGTCCACGTGGCGTTTACAATAAGACATTCTACCGCTGTGCCAGGATGACTTAAATAGCTTATTACTAAGAATAAAATATCCAATAATAGCCGGTATCTCAGCGACCAATATAAATCCGGATTGTAACAACAAAGTAGAAGGCAAATGGAAATTAAAAAGGGTGTAACTTAAATCCTCTCACCTTTGAGGGAGTCGTCTCTTTGCTCCACTCCCTCTCACCTTTTAACGAGTTAATTTTAAACACGAGCTCTCATAGATGCAACCCTAATTAATCTGAGCTAAAGAGGTCATTTTTAAAATAAACAACGACGCGCCCGAGATCACGGCACCAATTAACATGTTGTATTAATATTTATCTCGTTGATTAGATGTACACGGTATGTGTAGCGTGGGTATGTATATTATATAAATAAATTATATTATGCTTTTTGGAACATTTCTTCGCTGTATTCTATGTATAATAGGGTAGGGAAAGACCTAATGTCAAGACATTCCGTTTGCCGCTGTTCCCAGATACATCGCGTGTTGAGTGGCGAAACTCAACGCAGCGAAATGAAAGTAATTTACTACACCGATTGAACCCACACTAACATTGGAAATCCTGGTTGCTTGTTTATTTGATCTTTATTCGAAGAAATATTTATGTAATATATTTTTTTGTTTACCTTACTTGTAATTTCATTACATAACGGTAAGGTTAAAACTTTGAGTTATATGTCTTATATCTTATATTGTTCGCAAAAGGGCCTATTTTAAAATATATTTTAGTTTTTAATAAATCTTTTATATGGGGTTATTCGAAAAAACGTAAAGTACCCGATTCACCCCATGAAATTGGGCGAATCGGATTTTATCTTATGAGTTTTGTTCTATTTTTATCTAGAGATTGTTTTACGTAGCTAGATTGTTAATGATTACAATTTAGTCAAAAAAAGAATCATAATCAGTGTACTTTATTATGATTTTTATATCCTGAAAAAAAATATCCCTACAAAGGTCTACCCTCTATTAAATATCCAAAACTGCAAGTAACATGTAAATTTGCTCAAAAGAACACGTAACTACCAGCACATCTGATTCATAATTTAGACAGTTAAACAAAGCGGATTATTTTGAAGGCACTCTCGGTAACGCAATAATTAATGAGCCGATATCGGTTAGAATTTTAGACTAAGATTATACGTGAATTGGAAGAGACACGTACACGTACGACTGGTACTATTAGTTAATAGTGACCGGTTGTACGCAAAGATAGAGGCTTGCGACTGCAAACACACAGGTTGTGGGTTCGATTCCCACAACCAGTTGTGGCTCAAGTAATAAGGCAGAGCACGGTATTGAGTTCTGTTACTCAACACGCAATTTCTCCAGAAAGAGGTAAATAGTTAACGGAAATGTCTTAATCGGAAGTGGGTGTCTTAACATTACGTTCTAAGATTTCCCTCTGCCCAGTGCTATGTACAGCGTGAAACTAAAAAAATACAAAAAATTTACATATAAGCAAACTACAGAGGCACATATTTTTTATTGATACATTATTTGATGATCGATTGATATCTATATATATTTTTAAATGATTATTAATATATAGATGATAATCATTGATTATATACTTTTTTTATATTTTTTTCAGCTGCTTACCACTTCTAATTTATTTCTTTTCTAAGGATTAACAAGGAGCTGAAATTATGGAGTAACCTTTTTGTTTCAAATTTGTAGGAAATTGATTTATTATTCATATATTAATAGGAAATGATATTAAGCATTTATATTTGTAAGCCTTTATCGTACATTAGAGAATACATCTTAGAAATATTCAGACATGTCGTGACTGTAAACGCGATAGGTTGTGGGTTTGGTTCTCATTTGAGGTAAATGGAATATTTAATGTTTTCATTTTCTTCGCTCTGGTAACGCGGAAAAGTGTTGCTTTTCGACACTCAACACACAATGGCTCCGGAATTCGGTGGAAAGTGAGTAACGGAAATGGTTTAATGGGAGAGATGAGCCTTGACACTAAGTTCCCAGGTTTTCTCTGCCTACCCTGCTATGTGCAAAATACAGAACGAAGATAATAAATAATAATATATGCTTATATTGTTTGTATGATTATAAGTTTGATATCAGATAATATCAGCACATATTTAAATTATTCATATTATCTTACTCTGATTTGTATGGTGGTGCAAAGTGTGGCGCTAAGTTACGCTAACAGAATAAATAGATATGGTATGGCTTCAAATTACAATAACACAAATAAAGATAATTTGTTCAATACACTAGTATGGTACTAATATAATATTCGGCCATACGTTCCGCAGTAAATCAAAAGTCGTAATACCAACACAATAAAACAAGTTGGAACGTGATAAAATATGTTTCTACCCCTCAAATAAAGGCCATTAAGACGGGAAGTAGGTTCGATTTCCTTTATTGCTACCCATAAAGGTGCTAAGCTAGTGATTGTTATAATAAACGGGGCGTTAAGTTAACCTACTATAGGTATGTAAGATTTGTGTGATTTAGTATGGATATTTTGTACGTGGTAGGACTTTTTATTTTTATTTTTTTTTAGCTTCATTCTGTATCTGGTGTAGCATAATGGATAGAGAGAACCTAGTGTTAAGACACTCTGTTCCTTTTCGTTTAATTTTCGAGACATTTTGTGTTGTGTGTTGAAACTCAACACCGCACCTAAACTTCTAACTAGAGCGACGAAATAAAAATAATTATTTTTCCCGTACGAGAATCGAACCCAATATCGTCATGTTTACAGTCTGACGCCTGCCAGCTTTCGCTTCTTCTTCTTGATTTTGCTGTTGACGGAGCGGTGGTGGCTGTCGTTAAAGGTTAGGGGCATGCCACACCGTCCGAGTCATTCTTTGCGGATGGCTGCTTGCCTAGTACATTCGTAAAGAGGACCACAAAAGCTGCCCTGAGTAACCCTCACTGGGTCGGTTCAGCGCATGGCGGAGCTGCCGCTTGGCCTACTGCCTTGAACTCAATCTTGAAGTTCTAGGTGTTGCGTGAAAGAAAAAAAGTGAAAATGCGTGTTTAAGCGATGGAGGATAGACGTTGTTTAATGTAGAGTTCACGGTGGATGGACTCGTGGGATCTGAATTGAATCCAAGACATATCGAGCGTAATCAATATATATAGCGTGATTCATAAATATACATACGAAGAAATATAAAAAAATATAGTGGATATTTTTTAAGGGAGGGACACAATTGCAGACATTTTTAAAACTGAATTGCGTAGATATATTTAAATAATAATAACCAGAAGTGATCATTCTAATTGAGAGTCAATAAACGTCAGGAATCCCGAATCCTTGTACTACAAGTACCTATCTATCTAGGTGCTCATTTCATCTTAACATGTAAGTGGTGTAAAGCAGCTCCCAGTTCATTGCTGTAATAGGTAAAGATTAGATTAGCTTCACGCTATATCCTGCACACAGCAGGGTAGGCAGAGAGAACCTAGTGTTAAGACACTCCGTTCCGTTCCGTAATAGGTAAAGAAATTAATAATATTTATATAGTAAAAAGAAGAACAACAAGAAGTAATTAATTAGTACATAGATATGATTTAAATTATTTTTATATTGTGAAGAAACGTTAAAATACCAAACGATACCAAATCATAGGAGAGTTTACTGAGGAAAATAGAGATTTACTGTTATTTTAAAAAGGAAATGTTAAAGTAATATTTGGAGACTTTTAGTCCAAAAAATGAAATACCTGTATTAATAACTGTATTAAGTACAATTATAATATAATATTATATTAAATATTTAAAAATATTAAACATAAAATTTAAAATCTTTAAACCAACTCATGTTTTCCTAAATTATGAACACAACTTTTACTCAATTTTTTATGCAATTTTTTAAAATCAAATATATAAATCAGCTTCACACAGCAGGGTAGGCAGAGGGAACCTGCCAGCTCTGCCGAATTCTGGAGGCAATGTAAAGTGGCAGAACTCGACGCCGTGCTTGTCCTCGACACCAGAGCGAAGAAATGGAAATATAAATGTAAGTAAATATTTCATCTCCTCGAATGGGGATCGAACCCACAACCAGTCGGTTTTACACAGTCACACTTTGTGCCCCTGCACCACGAAAGGCCTCATGCAATTTTTTATTTTATATAAACTTGGCTCTTTTGCAACATTGCCCAATGGCTATAAATCCCTATTTCAAACTAATCTCAATTAATATATCAAACGCTTCGCCATATTTAGACTTAACTGATGCAAATCACGCAATTAATTTATAAAATGGTATTAGTGTGAGCATTAAACAAATTTGTGTTTCACTGAAAATCTGACTGAAATAATTTATATTGTTGCAGACACCGTCAATAGTGATTAAAATATTTATATCTGGTTTATTGTAGTGTATGTCAATATTTTGATATTGTCGTTAATATAATGTCTATAATATATTTTTTTAGTTCTGCGCCTTATTGACATAAGTGGGTAGGCAGATTGAGGACTCGCCTTTCTTCACGTCTTCTTTAAATATCTAGTTATCACGGGCATTTGTGGTCGAACCCACAACCATCGGTTGGTAGTCGTTTCTGATCTGAGTCAGACCTACTGAAACACGACTACCCTAACGTGTAGGGATATTTTTTTCTATTGTAGAAAGGTCTCTGTCTATAAGTTGGTGTAATTAGGGTTCCGTACCTTTCAAGGAAAAAAGTAACTCTCCTATAAGATCACTTTTTTGTCCATCCGTCTGTCTGTCGAGAATTTTTATCTCAGGAACGCTAAGAGATATAAATTTAAAATTTCAACCATATACTCCGATCTACGGTCAGTTGATATTCTGACAAAATCGCACTTACTTAAACAAAAATATATGACCTCTTATATTTTGACACTATAAAGGAAATCAAAATTAATACAATACTTCCGGTTACCCTGCTATGTGCGGGATACAGCGTGAAGCTGATTTTTTTTGTAAAAAAATTGGTATTATTTCAAAAATTTAATAAATTTTGGGAAAAATAGATTTTCTTTTAGAAAATCGTGTAATATATTAAAAAAAACCCATTTATTAACATTAATTATTTAAACAACCGCCACAGAACGACGCGGAACTTCCGTAAGCAGTTTCTACCTCTAATTCACAGGTTTTTACCTATAGAGGCTACACTAATATCATAGTAAATACAAATTAAACTCATACCGAATAAGTGTTATTTAAACGGCACTACCGTTATCGCGCTATATTAATCTTCTTGGCAGATGTTCCTTTGAGTAGGGTCTGATAAAGCGATCTAGCTAGGTGCCACGGGATTTGAACAAATAGACTTTGGGCATTAAAATGTCACGACTATATTATGTAATGTGAATTAAAATAATTGCTTGTCGCATTTACGGTTGGTGGGATTTTTCGAAATTGATTTCATATATACTTATTTAGAAGTAACGTATAAAAATTTGAACGTAGTGGGGACTCGAACCCGCGCCTCGTGGAAACCGACCAAGCGCTCTGACCATTAAGCCATACGTTCTCATCAAGCTACATGAAAATTTTTATTACGTCTTCTAAATAAGTATTTTTCTTTCCTAAATGTTGAATAACACTTAAAAATGTTAAAAATATTTAATAAATAGCATTCTCTCTTACCAGACGATAATTCTTAGTAATTATCTTTGGGTAGCGGAAATTTGTGAAAATCTCCCTACAGAGATGCTAACAACATAAATAAATTGTAACAAATTCATATGCACATTTACATGGGAGCGAATGGAATGGAAACGTATGATTGATTTATACCTAGTGGATGAGCGTATTCGAAGCCAAGTTGTGGACACACGAGTATAGGAGTTCTGAGCTGGGAACAGACCACTATCTATCATCGTTGCTAGAATAAGGGGTTTGTTCGCAGGTTGGCGCAGCTACACGAGGTATCCAATTATCGCATAAGAAGGTGCAAGCTTCAAATACCAGCGATTAAGGAGGAATATATAGAAAGAGTTTCCAAGAAGTTAGACAGCAGTGAATCTGAAAATGGAAATATGGATGTAAATTAACAAGTGAATGAAGAGGTATATTTGAGAAGTATGTTTAGTGGAAATAGCAGATATGAGATGGATGTGGAAAGGCGTATTGTTGCCGATAAAAGGGTTAACGGAGTCGTAGCTGCATTGATGAGATCTCTGCGTAGCAAATTCAGCTTAACTGATCGAATCCGCAATGAAGAGATTCACAGGATGGTAGGTACTGGAGAGGATGTGCTCAGCTGGTTAAGGCATGTCGAACGAAGGAGTGACGAAAGAATGGCAAAAAAGGTTTATGATGGAAAAGTGTAAGAGAGTGTGAGAGAGGTAGGGGGGGAGGTCTCCGCCTACCTCTCGGTTGATCTTCGAAAACACAGTATCAAAGATACTGGAGGAGGGTCACGTAAAAAGCATAAGGACACCCCGGCGGGCATGTATGAAGAGATTGATGACAGTGGTATGTAGAGACCGTAGCGTTGGGCGCTGCGTTCTCTCTGACTACCGCGTTATGGATAAAGTGTGAAGTTATGTTAAATAACTGTAAACAATTCACTAAGCGGATACGAGCCCACGTTCATTGCCTTTACAGCCACACACAGTACAAGTGCGTCACAATGGTTTCACGTAAACATACATAAAAAATATTTTGAATAGAAAAATATCATAAATATTAAACACCGTACCTACATCCACCGCAACCTACATGTATTAGGCAATTGAATCAAAAACAATATGGTAATAATATACAGGAATGGAGTAAATAATTCATATCCTATCCAATACAGGAGTAAGGATAATGTGCTTCTAATGCATACTTATTTTGATTATTTTACTGAGTTATGTTGGTATTTAATTTTTCAGGGCTATATATAAACATATATGTCGGTAAATAAAGAAAGGAACAATAAAACAAAAAGAAAATTGCAAAACAAAATTAAATAATTGTCTTTTTATATAGATTATATAATTATTAGTTCTATTCTGTTGCTTGAATTTACATGTTGAATGGCGAAATTCAACGCCGCGCTTAGTCTTGTCGGGGCAAAGAAATGAAAATTATTAAAATATTATCATCTTTGCATAGGAAATGAACCCACTTTCATTTCGCTTACAATCATAAGCAGCCACTTGGTTACTCTTAATAAAACAAAAGAAAGGTAATTTTTTTTTTTTTGCATTTTATTAATTTGACACTACAGTATGAACATGCTGAATTTTCGAGACATTTCACGCTTGATGGCAAAATTCTAAACGCCGCTGTTTGTCAACAATTCATTCCACCAATTAGGAAAAGAAATGAAAAAAAAATATAGTCAAAACCACGGGGAGCTTGAAATCAAATCCACAAATATCATATCTATAACCAGGCATATCACCTCAGTAACCTAACCAATATACAAAAAATATATATTTTCGGCGTTGAATTCTGCCACTCAACATGCAATGCCTCCAGAGTTCGACAGAAAGTGGGGAACGGAGTGTCTTAGCACTAAGTTTCCTTTGACTGCCTTGCTGTATGTGGGATATAGGGTGAAGCTAACTTGATTTGATTTGAAAATACAAACCATGGGGAGATCGAAATCGAATCCACTAACTATCACATTTACAACTAGATTTATCACCTGAGTAAGGTTACTGATTGGTTAGGTACCAACATACAAAAAAAAAAAAAATTATATATTTTTAAGCATATAACAAATCAGTGTGCACTGTGCAGATGCAAAACCGCAACCCTTAACGACCTGTTCATCCCCTGTATGCACAGAAAGGCACGTTTAGCAGTTAACTTCAATTTCCACTACGTTATACCCCCATCCATACGTCGGATTAGGTATCGACACGCCCTAAATCGTGGATGTATTACTGTTACATAAAGGTATATATTGTATTTGGTTGTATGTAAATTTGTATGGTATTGAGGCCAGTCGTGGCGCAGAGGGGACAGCAAATGGTTGGGGTTTCGAGGGATGTGATTTTTTTAATATATTGACACCCAACAGTGCCTCCAAAATTTGTCAGAAAGTTAGGAACGTGAGTGTCTAAATGGGAACGGAGTATCTTAACACTAGATTGCCTGTGTAATAATGTGCGTGGTTCAGCGTGAAGTTAGAAAAAAAATAAGATAATGTTTCTTCAGCAAGCATTTTTGGAATGCGTGTGATTGTATACGCAATTGTTGTAAGTTCGTATCAGCTCAGGGAAAAAAAATATATTTATTTATTTCTTCATATCCCTGCCACAGTAATGGTCAGACTGCAGCGTTGAGTTACGCTATTCAAATTAGGGCGAAAGGTACAGAAGCAAATCGTGGCTCTAAGTTCCCTCTAACTATCCTGCTAGATTAGGAAAAATTGCCTTATATTTATTTGGTATTTGCTTGTACAATTACAGCAGCTACTGGCTTCCACTACTTAGTGGTTAACGTAGCACGCTAGCGGTGTACCACAACGGTTAATATGCGAGTAGGTTAAAATTTTCTTTTCATACATTATACAGGTATTTTCACAAAACACCACTTTCTAAATGTAAAACATTTCCATTCTAATTTTCTCAAGTCAATCAGAATCAATACCAAAAATCAGCTTCACGTTGTATCCTGCACACAGCAGGGTGGGTAGAGGAACCTAGTGTTAACACACTCTGTTCCCCATTTTCTGCCGGATCCTGGAGACATTTCGTGTTGAGTGGTAGAACTCAACGCCGCCTCGACACCATAGCGAAGAAATGGAAATATTAATTTAAATAAATATTTCATCTCCTTGAGTGGGGATCGAACCCACGACCCGCTGTGCCGCTCCGCCACGACTGGTCGCAGTCAAATTTACAATATACCTATTAATCATAGATTTTTTTAGATTCCCGCTGTATCCTGATTGGCGGAACCCACCAATGTAATTTGCCTCGTTATCAGAGCAAAGAAATAAAAATATTAAATATATTTTTCCTCGAATAGGAGTCGAACCCACAGCATGTCGCGTTTACAGTCGCACGCTTGTGCCACTGCGCCACGACTGGCCGCAATATATAAAAAAAATAATTTAGCGAACTTCCTCGACTCTAGTAAGCCACTCGACATAGATCACGAGAGCTTTTTGTACCGTAATTGATACTTTCCTTTCATTACGTATTCTCTGTACATCACGGGATTGTCAGTCAAAAGTTGGGAAGAATGAAAGACTTTGAAGGAATTCATTTTATTTTGATCTTTGATTTACTTATATAATGTTGTTGGTGCTGTTGTTGTTGTTGTCTTAATTTGCTTTGTCGTGGAGTAACTTGAGGATTGAGATTTTTTCCTTGTTTAAAAAGTTTTTTAATGATTAAGTTGAGACAGTCATGTATATTTGTATAGCAGATGTTTTTTTTTTACTTAGAAATGAAAACTATGTATAATATAAATAAAATGTTTATTGAATTTTAGTGATAAAATAAAAATTAAGCATTTCCATTAGATAAGTTAATTTATTTAGTTATCCCTACTCGGTTAAATTATTATATTCAAAAATTATTTAAATTCTCTTTCAATATTTATAATAAAGTGCAGAAAGTGGCAAAGAAAGGCACAGGGATGTGACTGTAAAGCGATGGTTGTGAGTTCGATTCCCACTTGAGGGAATTAATTATTATTTTGTAACATTTTAATTTCTTTGCTCGGGCCACAAGACAAAAGACCGACTCAATTCGTAATGCCTCGATAATTAATAGAAAGTGACTCCCCACCTAACATTAGGTTCCCTCTGCCTATCTTGCTGTATGTGAAAATACTTTCTTTACTTTCGATTTTTTGGTCCCGCTGCATTCTAATTTTTATATATATTTTCTTAATAAAAATGGTTCTAGCATTTTTTTAGCTTCACGCTTTATCCTGCACATCGCAGGGTAGTAGGTACTTTTATATTTAAATTTCATAAAATTTCACTATTGAATAAGCTTTTAGAACAACAAACACAACAAAAGCACAGCTAATAATAATTTAATATAACTATATTATAAATATTTTCAAAAACAATAACAATTTTTCAGCAAGTCACGTCTCTATCATGTTTCTTAAGTTTGAACTAAGGATTTTCAAAGCATTTTCACGTAAAAAGGTAAAACGCATACTATTATAGATCTTTTTCTGTATAATCTAAAGCTTATTTTGGCTTGCGGGAGCTTTCAAACAATCTAGTCATTTGCGGTTCGCTGGTAAGTACGTAAGTAGTGAGCTCGAATCGAAGTTGAACACTCAGTTTAATTGTATTCCTAATTAGAAAACCTAGGGTATTGTAATTGACCTGTTTATTCTTGTTTCTTGTAGGAATTGATATGATTTGATATGTACCTGGGGCTGTTGTGGGGGAAAATATGGGGGGGGGGGGGATTCGTTTATCTTGAAAAAAAAATGATAAGAGTAATATAGCTTCAAAATTATTTATTGAAACACACAGAACAAACTATATCATATTATGGGCAAAAACCATAAACCGATCAATTTTCAGCAATAATCGGTGAATAATAAAAAAATATTGCAGATTATATTATAAAATTATTAATATAAATATTATCGCGATTATAATATATTAATGCTTTAATATTTTGTTTTAATTTTATCTGACTTTAGTTAAGAAAATGTAACTTTTTAACTGTGACGAGACACCCTTTTTAAGAACTGAAAATTAGTGATTTTATTCATAATCAGCTTCATAGAGTAGGCATAGAAAATCTCGCGTTAAGACGCTACTTCCGCACTTTAGCTGAATTTTCGAGGAATTACTTGTTGAGTGGTGGAACTTAACGTTCTTTTGCCTTGGTGTCAAAGCGAAGAAATGAAGATATTAACTAATAATAATTCTCTCTCATGAGTGGGAATCGAACCCACAACGGTCGCGTTACAGTCACCCCCTGCGCTACGACAGCTGCATTTCATATAAAAATCTTTTTTTTTCAGTAAAACCTGATATTAAAGCCTTGAAAAAAAAATGTTATCATAAAATATCTAAGGTTACCTTATACGTTACCCTTACTGTAAAGGAGTAATTAAAGGTTGCTTCATGAATTTTTTAGCTTCACGCTGTATCCCGCACACAGCAGGGTAGGCAGAGGGAACGTAGTGTTAAGACACTCCCGTTCCCACTTTCTGCCGAATTTCGGAAGCATTGCGTGTTGAATGGCAGAACTCAACGCCGCGCTTTGCCTCGACACCAGAGCGAAGAAATGGAAATATAAATTTAAGTAAATATTTCATTTCTCGAGTGGGGATTGAACCCACAACCAGTCGGTTTTACTGTCACACTTTGTGCCACTGCGCCATGACTGGCCTCATCAATTCCCCTAAAATTTATTTAAAACTCCCCAGTTAAAACGACTTAGAGCGTATTGTGCCTAACAATAAGAACGTCAATGACGAAGCTACAAAGGAACTAAAAAACAATGTAGATTTAAAGACAAAAGTGTGAATTCGCTTACCTACCATTATTATATTTAGTGTTTATGTGACCTTGAGATGATATAACGTTTGATATTTGCTTTAAATTTTTTTTTTACCTTTTCTGTAGTGGTGCTATCTGTAAGAGAGATGGTTCAGGGTTGATTCCCACTCGGTGTGATGAATTTTTATCATTTCTTCATCGAAGTAAAAAAAAAAGATCGCGGCGTTAAAATACGTCACTAAAATTAAGCCAAAATTGGTGTCTTACCTCAAGGGTTTTTCTGCATACTTGGCTTTTTACAGGATAAAGCTAGTAGCTTCACTTTGTATCCCGCATATATCCTACTGGTAGGCAGAGAAAATCTGGGAACCTGTAAAGATACTCCGTTCCAATGAGACATTACTGGTTCCCACTTTCCGCTAATTTCTGGAGACATTTGAAATTTTTGCATTGTTGAGTGGCGAAACTTAACGCTGCACTTTTGTTTTGCTAAGAGAGCAATAGGAATATATTAAATGTTTCATTTTTACCAGTGGGAATCGAACCCACAACTTACCGCGTTTACAGGTTCTGGTACATTGAATAATACTCCGGGTAAATCAGACTAAAAATATACTATCGACAGCAACTACTCTCTAATATAAAAGTCTAGAATCTAACTAACGTAAAAGGAAGTTAGCCCTCTATTTTAGACTTTGTGATCGAAAATAAAACTGGTTTTTCGTTTCGAATTACACTTTTTATATAATAAAAATCCATTTGCATTAGTCCAATTAGATGCCAAATTGCTTGAATTTTGTTATTTTGTTGTAATTCACAAATGTATATTTCCGTACAGAATGATAGATAGAGATAATATATTGTTAAGACACTCCGCCTTATGCAGAAAATGGAGTAAGGAGTGCCGTTCAATATTTTTTCTAAATATTGTACGTGGAATGGCAGAACTCGCAAAATGCCGCGCTTCATCTATATAAATAAATATAGATTTTTCATCAACTTCATTCTTTTTCAGTATAGGAGGTCAACAGAATGTAGCAACCTAGTATAAAAATACTCTTCTCTTTACTAACTAAGCGAAGTATGAATAGTGAGCGGCGTTGAGTTTTGCCACCGAAAACGTAATGCCTCAATAATTCGACAGTGAGTACTTTCTTTGCCTACCCTGCAGACACACAAACACAAAAAAAAAAGTGTTTTTACACTAGGTTCCGTCGCCTATAAATAAGTGGAGGACTGTAGACAAACAATTACCCACTTTTTCTATGCAGTGGGGAATATCCCATTTTACTACATTTTTTTATTGTTTTTAGTCAAGTATCTAAAATTTAAAATTAAGTGACGAAATACTAGTACATACGTACATAGATTATATTTCTTTATCCGCAACGATAGCAAGAACACCATGTATATTACATAAAATATTTCCAGGAAAATCTTTAGCCGGTGACATAGTTTTTACTAAATCATTTCAAAACGGCGTTGTAAAAGTTAGGGAATTAATGCGACTTCTTAGTTAGTGAGATGTTAAATGATCTACCTCTTGTACTTTTCTTTTAATTAGTTCTGAAACCATTTGTGAGAGGAGTTTCTGTCATTTAAATCTTGATGTTTTTTTGTTGTCATTGTCTTTTTTATCATGTTTTAAGATCGAAGTCGTTTAACGTCGTTTTATATCGTTTTAAGCTGTGTCTCACACACGGCACGGTAGGCAGAGGGAACCTGGTTATAAGATGGAGTTTCTTTCCATTTTCTCCATTTTCCGCATTCTGAAGTCTATATAAGGCTAAAGATCATTTCATTTCTTGGAGTAGGGACCGAATTCACAACCATTCGCGTTTCAGACACATATTTGAAACCAACGCCACGACTGGCCTCTAATGTTTAAATTGCTTTGCATATTAGTTAATAGTATAATGTAAATATGAAATAATTAGGTCATATTCCAATTTCCCAAATATTCACAGACTTACCATCCCAAAACATAAAAAAATATAAAATACGAAGCTAATCACAAAGACTAACATAAGCGAAACCTAACTACTACCTAAGCGAAAGTGTAAATAAATAAATAAAAAAAAAACAAAATCTAATCCGGCATCATACCAATCTCTCTAGACTGTATACCCAATTATCCTACACCAACGGCGGATATCCAAAACGTAAAAACAATATTTGTCAATCCATCGTAGAAAATTGTTGCCTTTCGCTTACTTTTTTCAACGGTCCCCAGCAGTTGCAATGTCTATTTGTGATATTTTTAAATGTAAATGTATACTTGAGATTATGTTGTCTTAGCGGAGTGCCTGGTTTTTTGATTTGAGGATGAGGTTAGGATATTCCAACCTGGAATATTAAAAAAAAAAAGTGTAGTTCTTGTTTCATAGCTGCAAGCATATAGCAGGGTAGGAAAAGATAATTTAGAGTTGACACACCATTTTTTTTCTTTTTTTAGCGATGTCTCGTTTCAAAATATCGAGAAATTAATATAGTATAAATAATGTCCGAATGTGAATTGAACTTACAACTAACTATTGGGTGTACTTAAAGGAATAATATTAATCAGAGTCATCATAATTACAATTTATTGACAGGTCATTTTTTAGGTTCAATGGTATATTTTTATAAGTACTCTTTTAAATTTCGCTTAGATTAACTTACTTTAATACGTTTAAGTATAGGTTTATCGTCTATGAAGATCAACCAATGTCCGGGCAGTCACTGAACTCAAACAATTTTGTGACTAAAATGGAAATGTAAATTTTCAACAACATTATTTTAATATACATTTAAACTTATTGCTTATCTTATGTTTTTATTACGTTATATATCAAACTAGATTATAATTAAAAAAAAAAAAACTAAAATCAAGAATTTTATTTCCAACTAATGTTATCACATTCATGTTACAATAGAACTATATTATTATCATCTCGTATAATAAAATAAACAGCATCTCTATAATGTTTTCTACATAGGTGTATCTACTCGTATACATCTATGTAGAAAATATTTAAAGTTGTACTAGAAACTTTTCTCATTTAGAAATTCCCGTGACGCATGTTTGCGCTACCCACCTCTCTTAGAATATTGATTTGAATTCCATGCACTTTGCCCAGATTTTTCGTCCAACTAAAACAGCTACTAAAAATCTTTTATCATAAAAATCTCTTTATATATGCACTGGGTTTTTGCTCGTTACCTCAGTGGATTATTATTAAAATATTTTGTGAATTTGTAAAATTTTAAATGTTTCTGGCAGGTAGGTTTATTTTTAAATTATTTTTTTCCAGCTTCGCGTTGTATTCTGTATTTCGTAAGCTAGGCAAAAGAAACCGAATGTACATACATTTCGTTCCCCACTTTTCAGTCAACTTTTGATTTGCGTATTGAATATGGAATTGGGTGGGTGTAGATAACTTATAAACCTGAACGGTGAATGAAACCACAACCACCGCGCTTATAGGCAGCCGCTGTCCCACGACAACCTTAATTCTACGGTTAAAGACATTTATTTCTAAAATGAAAATTCACTAATTTAAGTGATTTACTACTTCGTACGATTATTTTATTTACATAGCTTCTTGAGATATAATGTAAATGTATGCAAGATTGATTTGAAACGGAAAAGAGAGTGTTATAGCACTTGGTTATCTTCCTACTTTGCTTCATCCAGAACAGAAGGTGAAACTAAAAACCCAACTTTCCAAATATCACACAACTAGCCAAGCGAATGTCTATGCAATATCAAAAATCGTCTAACACCAAAGCAAAAGTGTTACAACCTAAATCTAGATCCACGCTCACTCTCCTAAAAGGTTGCTAGACAAAGACCAACTAAGACCGACAAACCGCAAGATTTATAAAGCCACTCGAGCTGAAGTGTGAAAAATCATTTTCAATCTTGGCAATCTGCCGACGTACAAGAGGAGCTGGTTATATATCATTCCTTTCAATACTCAGCTTCGTTTTGCCCTCTAATATTGTGGACTAATGATTATAATTAATCGGATTTACTTAGTGTTTTCAATACGCTTGTGTTGAATAGCTGGTTTTGGGTGAAGGTTTCCTTGTGGATATAATAAGGTTCCTTTGTTTCTCCTTGAAATTGATATAGGTATTATCGGGACAGGTGTCCAAGGTTAGATTTTATTTACAAAAATATTGTATTAATCTTGGATGATTAATCTGTAATCTTTATTTTTTACGTAGAAAATTTAATTAATTGGAGCTTAAAATTGTACTTTATATAAGCTAGGCAGGGGAATATTAACCTTAAAAATATTTTTGTTTCATTACTTTTGTTCTTAGTTTTCATTATAGAGTGGGCAGTATTTTTCAATAATTAGAAAAGTACAAGATTAAGTGATGTTTCTCTAAGCTCTTTCGTTAATAAAATATGTGATAATAACAATAGAAATAAATTTGATCAGTAAAATAATAACAATAAGGAGTGTACCCTTGGCAATTGGGACTGATGTCCAGTGCAAATATGAGACATTATTTTGAAAATAAGGTGAACAAATCACGGTTCAATATTAGTCTTGCTGATCCATCCCCTCAAAATTAACCTCGAGTATTTTATCATAAAATTTAAAGCGCCGTAACCTATTTACGCAAACTGTTTTATTATCAACGAAAATCTAGTTACCCTACTTTCAACACAACCTATTCATTGACGTTTGATTAAGTATTGCAATTTCTGACACGCCTCGAATCAATTTAAACTTTATTTTATATAAAAATAAGGTATAATTTAGCAAATTACACGTATTATATCACCGTCTAAACGTAATCTGTACTAATGAACGCTAACGCCCTATAACTTCAAGTTTAAACTAAGCTACAGATTTGGATAGAAATGGGATTATATAAATAGGTTATGGATGACTTGCTACAGCAATTGGCGGTATACAAGATTACATATTTGGCAATATATCTTTGGTGCAGCGATACATTTATAATGGTGATGTGGATACAGTATTTAGTATAGGGGATTTTAGGTCAGCTATTTTGTTTGATAGATCGTTAAATAGTATTTTCATCCAGCAGACAGCTAATTGTAGGTACTACGGTTGTGAGTTCGAATTGTTTTTGTTTCCCCATTCTGGTATAAAAGAGGCGATGTTGATGGCACTCAATCTATTGGGTCTTGGAGATTGTCAATATCCTGGAAGATAGGTGGAAACTGGGCACCGGAGCAATGTTCCCTCTATATTTCGAACTATATACGTACGATTTTTTTTTATTCTAAGCTGTAACCTGGATATAGGAAGGAACCTGGGAATTTAGTGTTAAGATATTGCGTTCTCATTGGGACATTTCCATTCCCCATTTTTCGCCGAATTCTCGCAGAATTGAGTTGCGGAACTCGTTGCGTTTAACCTTAAAACAGTTTGTAAGAAACAAAACTAGGAATAGAAAAGATCGGATATGTAATGTGAACAGCTTATTCCATTTTGGAAAAAAAGCTTCCGCTTCACACTGTATCCTATCTAATGTTGAAACACTCCGTTTCCTACTTACAGGCATTCTTTAAAATCTAAACTATTGCTTTAACAATCACCACATGTAGACCAAAAGTAATAGGACAATTTAAATTTCTTATGATTCTTAGGTTATGTTAAAAATTTTATACTTTTCTCAACTTAACCTCATAAGATACATAAAGTATACGGTATATATTAAAATTCCTAAATTCAAAGGTAACGGTAGGTTTTACATGACGCGACGCGACGCCACGCATGAAATTGCGGTGCTGCGATAAGGCAAATTTGCATAGAAATGAGTGGAAAATAATTTCAGTATATTTATTACGGAATTTTGTTTCGGTCGATTTTTTTTACGTTTATTAATATTTCATGTTTTATTAATACGTTAACGCGTGTCGGTCGGGTTGAGTTTGCAACCGGCTTGGAGTCGATGTTTACAATTTTATTAGGGCAAGTTACCCTACTTTTGACTTTTTAGTACGCTGTAAAATTATCCACATTTATAAATTCTTTTTCTTCTTTTCTTCTATCGGAAATTGGTAGCAAAAGATGATAAATTATCGTAAATTGTAATATTTTTTCGGATAATTGACATATCTACAAAAAAATATTTTTATTTAGTTTTTTTTGACGAAATTATTCATGGATCTAAAATTTTATTTGTCGTTTTACTAGCTTTTTAGAAATTAAGCTGAAATATAAAAGAAGCATCGTCATATCTCTTATATGTGGCATATGTGCCACTATGTGCTATAAAGTTTATTATCAGAAGAGAATTTGAGAAAAATATTAGAAATTTCCTAGTCTTCTGTAGATCTTCTCGAAATGTGAACGTAACCCAAATTTGCCGGAGGATGGTGTTCTAAACAGAATATATGAAAAAAATGAATCTTAAAAAAATATACTTCAAATGAAACCTTGAGTGTTCTTATTTGAATCTATTTTTTTTCACACAAAATTTACTTCTGAATATATCTATGATCGTGAAGTTGACTTGCTTGACAGTTTAAATATTAAAATATAGTAAATATTAGAAAATAATAAATCAATTAACCCGGAGTGTTTTTTGAATATCGATGATGTATAAAGACCGCACACGGCAGGGTAGGCAGAGGGAACCTAGTGTGACACTCCGTTCCCCAATTTCCGCCGAGTTCTGGAGGCATTGCGTGTTGAGTGGAAATTAACGCCGCGCTTTGCCTCGACACCAGAGCGAAGAAATGAAAATATAAATGTAAACAAAATAATAATCATATAATTATATATTTAACCTGGTCAAAAGTTGAAAACGAAGTATATTAACACTATATTCTCTCCTCCTATCCCATCTAAATGCTACAGATCCCTAAAGATGAAACACTAACTACTCGTATATATAAATAATGTTTCATTAAAAATGAATATTTCAAGTAATTTATTTCTTAATTACGTAGCGGTTTTGTGTAAACACCGCATTAAATGCTTTTGGCTTGGCTCCTATGTGAGCTAATTATTGTTTCTTTTATCTTTTTCGTCTATCTAAAGCTTAACTGGTTTATTTAAAACTTTTTTAAAAAATATTAATAAAATTTTAAAAAGATTGAAAGTTTAGCTTACAGTATATGTGATATTATTTAAGAAGATGGAGAAATCATATTGAAATATTTGGTTTTACATCTTCCATTGATATATAAAATAAAAACAGCATATAAAACATCAAAAAGTCAGTATGAAAATGTTAATGTAAGTAAACAAATGGAAAGAGGTAATAGGCGAGCTCGATTACAATACGGGGGAATGAATTATTTTGATTTAGTTTTTATCAGCTTCACGCTGTATCCCGCACAGAGCAGGGTAAACAAAGGGAACCTAGTGTTAATACACTTCGTTCCCCACTTTCTGCCGAATTCTGGAGGTATTGAGTGGCAGAAATCAACGTCGCACTTTGTCTAGATACCAGAGCGAAGAAATAAAAAAATATATTTAAGTAAATATATCATCTCCTCGAGTGGGGATCGAACCCACAAACAGTCGATTTACAAGTTACACTTTGTGCCCCTGCGCCACGACTGGCTTCAAATTATTTTATAATTTCTTCTTCCTTTAAATTCAGTTTAGGGGCATATCAGATAAAAATACTAATTTTAAAAATATATTATTCTCAAATCAAAATTAATTCAACATTAACAAAAAATGTCAGTCCTGTCAGTTAAAAATAAGCACAATATCACAGTGTACCAGTAATTCCGTACCAAATAATCGGCCAGTTGGACGAGTGGTTGGAACAAAAGCCTGTAAATGGAATTTTCAAGTAGTCTCGACGACTAGTGTAGATTACTACGCTACAGATAGTATTATATACACAGGTTTGTGTTAAATACGTATTTTACATTTTAAATGTGCTTGTTTATTAATATGTTTTTAATTTGTTTTTATTTAAGTTATCGTAAGTTTTCTTTTGTTGGTAGTGAAAAAAAAGTCTTTAACTCTTTACTTTCCGTATATTTTCCAAAATTGGACAACTATAATAATATTTAATCAATTAATTAATCAATTAATTTAATCATATTTTTTTTTATTCTTGTTAAAATCAGTTAAATTGTTAGTAAAAATATTCCGTTATCTTTTTCAGAGATTAGTTGAAACGTTATAGAATGACCCATTGAATATAAATTCTACCAAGGTCTCTTGCAAAATTGTCCACGAATCATTCCAAGAAAAAAAAATTTTTCTTATTTTATTTTTTAATTTTTAAAAAAAATGTAAATTTAAAACCGACATTAAAATAATGTGCAAATTATGTGGAATTCCTAAAGTCCAAAAATTATTTTTTACAGCTTCACACTGTATTTGCGTATCTTCCATACGCAAAGGTAGGCAGAAGAAACTTAATGTCAACACTCTCTTCTCCACTTCCCCATCGATTACCTGATATTGCGTGTTTACTGGCGGTTTTTTTACGATGTATCTATTGTCTTTTCGTCTTACCAGAGAACAAAGAAAAAAATGTAAGATTTGATTTTTAAATCCACCGCACTAGAAGGCAAGATACAGTTCGTCCATTGTAAAAGAAACCAGATCTTAGAAGTAAGAAATCGTTAGCGGTAGTTTTCCTTACAAATGCTATCTCAGTCTACGTGGTCACGGACCACGGACTACTGTAAGGTGTTTAAAACTTACCAAAATATTGAATACTAAATGTACGCGATTGATGCGGTATAAGCGTTTCATTTAAAAATTATTTATTTCCCTGAATATGGATCGAATCCACGACCACCTAATTGACAGCCAGTCACGTCTCCACTCCACCATAAAGGCCTCAAAATTAAAAACCTACTAACAATTTGTATATATCCAAACATTTAGTGACCTACACCAGAGTAATTACATACAAAAACTAAATAAACCAAATCCAAGCAATATGAATTATTTATAACAATATAAAGTGAATCGGTACAGCTGTATTATGGTAATATTTTGGCTTTCTGGCTATATATATATATAATTTAATTTTGCGAATTATCGTCCGTACCACGTTTCTGATAAGAGGGTAATGAGAAGGAAATTAAGGTTGTGCTTGTTTATTTTGATTAGAGAAAGGTTGGATGAGCCGTGTTGTATATTATTCGAAATAAATGTTGGTGAATATATTAAATTTATCGTAATACTGCATTATTAAATATATTTGTAGAGAAACATATGTTATAAAAATCTACTTCACGCTGTATCCCGCACAAAGCATGAACGGCAAAGGGAAACTAGTGTTAAGACTCTCTGTTCCCCATTTTCCGCTGATTTCTGGAGGCAATGCCGTTGACATGCCGCGCCTAACCTCGAATCCAGAACGAGGAAATTAAAATGTAAATTTAAGTAAACATTTCATTTCCTTGAGCGGGGATCGAATCGACGCCAGTCGCTTTTTACAGTCACTCACTTGAGCCTTTGCGCCACGGCTGACGTTTGGCCAGTTAAATAAAAAATATATTTTATTTAAAATTAAACAAAGGAAATCCGCAATTTCCGCTATCCAAATACCAAGATCTTTTATATAGAGGCAAAATAATAAACTAAACAGTTAACGATATATAAACGACATCTCCGTATACGTTGTCAAAACACGAACAACCCATACAAATATGTGCATGTTATTACAGTAACATATAAATATGAATATAAAAAGATCAATAATCGTTTCATACAGCTATTTTATTACACGAACGAATTGCAGTAAGCTTGTTTATAAAAACAATTTTGTTAGCGTCACGTTGTATTCAGCACATGGCAGGGTGGGCAGAAAGAACCTAGTGTTAAGACACTCCGTTTCTCATTTTCCGCACAATACTGAAGGAAATGCCTGTCGGAGGTCAATGCCGCGCTTTGTCTCGAAATCAAAGCGAAGAAATGAGAATATTAAATATTTAATTTCAACATCTATACATCTATTGTTCTACACTAATATTGAAGAGCAGAAGAGATTTACCGTATCGTTTAGCGCTCCCCTCTTTTGACTACCCCGTTAGGGATAAAGCGTGAAGTTAAGTAAGAAAAGTTTGGTTGAAACCAGTTGTGGGTTCGATTGAAACGCGGGCTAATATATTATTTTCGTTTCCTTGGTCTGGTAACAAAATGAAGCGAGTTCTGCCACTCAATATACAATATCTCGAAAAATGTTAAGATACTTTGTTCCTAGGCACCCTTAAATTCATCTTTCTACCCGATTTAATAAGTCCTGCGGGGTGTAGTACAAAGCTAAATTAATATTATAAGGACTTTTTAGCATTTCCTCTACTTCAAAGTGCGGTGTTGAGTTACGTCAATCAACATGAAATGAATCGAATGTGGAGAACGGAAGTGTCTTAATATTAGGTTAGGTGTCTTAACACTAGGTTCCAGGATCCTTCTGACGGTAGGATCCTGGGAACCTAGTGTTATTCCTTTCTCCATTGTCGAGACATTTCATATTGAGGGTAAACACTACCCTGCTGTATGTAGGATACAGTGGGAAGCTAAAAAAATTATCTTCTGGGAACCAATCCTACATCCATCTTAATAGCCCTTGCCTATTACTCCACGATGCTATCAATCATACAAATTACGTACAACAATATTTACCTAACCCAAAAAAAAACCTGAAACATAATGCTAAACAAAAAACGATAAATCTCTAGTGCCCATTCAAAACGTTTTTATCGTCAGCTGGACAAACAATGGGAGGTAAATTAATAGCGGTGTTCATAATTCAAAGGAAAATCTTCTGGAAAAAAAACCGGGGATTTTTCAGTTCATTCAGTAAACGATAAACAATCGGCCAAGTATTAAATTTGTTGTACCGATGATTCTGATGGAAAGTGAATTGGTTGGACGGCGAATATTATAGAAATATGGGGCATATTCTTTTAATTAATTTTGGTACAATAATGTTACGCTTGTTATTTTTTATTGGATCTATTAAAGTCTTTTGTTTCTACGCTGAAATTTGTCATTTAGGCATCCGAGGAATATCCTTTTACTAGAGCACTGAGGCACTATGTATAAACCGCTCTCAAATCTGATTGATCGATCTTGAGATGCAGTTTCCATTCATAAATTGTGAATATTTAATTCATAGACAATTACTATTCTAAGCCTTAAAGTCCATGCCATGAAAAAAAACATAAAAAATGAAGCCCAAAAACAATATACAATAGGTGCATACAGCTATAACTGTACTAAAGGTATTAAAAATCCACCAATCTATACTCAAACTTACTGCATCAATCTAATAAGTGCAAAAACGCATTTTCAGTTCGGATTAAGTTTTGCCTGTTCCTGGCGTAAGATATTTATGGTAGTGAAGTGTACCGGCCGTGGATACTTTTATACGATACGATCTTTTATATTATACGGCTATACGATTTTTTTAAATACACGCTGTATCCCACATATAGCTGGGTATTCAGAGCAAACCTAGTCTTCAAACAATCAGTTCTTCATCTCCGCCCAATTTATCGATACATTACGTTCTAAGTGTGTCCTATAGTTAGAGAAATACGAAAAACATACCAGAGATTGGCTCAGCATCCATTGCCGACATTAGTCGTCAAAGTGAAAAGTTTTGTAAAACTGGTCCTGATCAGACTTGTATTACTTGTTACCCCCATTAATGCGCAAAGCTTGGGCACGCACTCAGAAGGCATCTCTACCCATCACCCATCATCAACCATTTTGGCGATCACCCAAACTTAGATGAAAAATTCCATGTCAGTGAATGTGCCTGGCTTTGATCTGTACAAACAAACAAACAAACAAATTGCAAGTACTTCATAAGTAACGGTATCATCATCATCATCAAGTCGCAAAACCGTTGGGGTCACCATATTTTACAACATCAACAGCTCCACTGATTGTAATAGAGTTAATATTGACATGAGAATTGTTGTCGGAAATTCACTTGGAAATGAAAGGCGCAAACGCTGGTGGTACAGTAGTGGTACTAGTTAGGTGGTACTAGTCAATGTCAAGGCCAATGAAATTCTTTAAAAATGTCAGGTATTACCTTTATTGATTTAACTTTTGCCAGAAATTTCGATATTATCTTTTATACCATTTGTGTCATACTTTTCGTATCACAGACTCATAATTAATAAAGTTATATTGTAGTAATAAATTTATTATATAAAAAAAAAACTAGTTACATAAACGTATTCACGAACAACAAACGGCCCACATGTCCATGGCTGATTGTAAGGGAAAATTTATAAATATAACCTAAAAAAAAGGTCATTAAATAATCGTGCAGTGTAAAAACTTTACAGTTGGACTCAAGCCAATGCTGAACTGAGAAAAAGCTGATAGATTAACATGTGCTACAAATTTACAGTAATGATTTTAACATTGAATGCTATAAAAGTTAAGATAAAATATATTTATAAAATTAAAAATGTTGTCTAAACGGGAACGGAGTGTCGAACTTTGGGTTTCCAGGTTCCTTCTGCCTACTCTACTATGTCCGAGTATATTTCGGATTTTCGCATGAAATTTTAAAAAATACTATATATTTTAAATCGTACCAACATTTATTATATGTCAATGACGACAGAACAATATATAAACATAAAGAGACGTCACTTCATAGAACACACAGAAACACAATAAACAGTCACAACAAGCATTCTGGATATTCGAGCGCCATTAGAATAGTAATTTGTCGTAAATTCAAGTACAGAAGTTGCTAAAAGCCGCTAATTTGACAAAAGTAGTTTCGCAGTTGGGTTGCGCTGTGTCAAAAAGTTGAGTAAAATCCTGCACTCGAGTTGGGCATTATAATTATATTCGCTTTTAATTATATAGAACTTGTATTAAACATATATATTACCTAATTTAATGATATAAGAGGCTAGTCGTGGTACAGGTGTACCAGCGTGTGACTGTAAAGGTGACTGGTTGTCGGTTCTATTTCCATTCGGGGAAATTAAATATATCATATCTTCATTTCTTCGTTCTGGTGTCGAGGCAGAGGTATAAATGTTTTTTTGAGTTCCTCACTTAACACGCAATGCCTCAGAAATCGGTGGAAAGTGGAGATCGGAAATTCTTAATACTAGGCTCCCTCTACCTACCCTCCTATATGCGGGATATAGCGTGAAACTGATTAAATTAGGTATGTAATTAACGCAAGGATTGTTTGGTTTTAAAGGTTCCCCACAAAGGTTTATTAATAATTATTGCAAATCGTGCTGCTGCTGCACGGTGGCATAGCATCTGATAGTAAGCGCGATCATTGTGGGTTCGATTCCCATTCATTTAATTTTTATTTCATCGCTCCGGTAATATGACCTCACGTTGAGTTCCAACGCTTAACTCACAATATGTAGAAAATAGGGCGAAAAGTGCGTAACGAAGTATCTTTCAAGGAAATGACACAAATAGCATACCTAACATTTTTAAAGTTTTAATATAAAACGTGAAATATTGTTTGTTGATTTTTGAGACAACAACGTTAATGCCTCTGACTATCATAACTGGCGTAGTAAGATCAGGTTTGTTGGGTATCATTTTAGGGATGTTCTTGGAATATTTCAACAACAGTAGTATAATTAAATTTTGGGTAAAGAGGATTGTTTCCAACAACTACAAGGTCCCGTAAGTGTAACGGGGTAAGCCCCGATTTTGTCATTAGGTTTCTTGGATTGCCTCCATATGGTAGTAAACTTATAGACAAATTCACGTCAAAAATAACGTATTAAAAAAAAGAGTTAAGGAAAGTCTACCAACGCGTTGGCGTCGGTAAGTGTCTATTTCTAAAACTGTTAACGACCGTTAAATATAACATGCTGTGCGTTTGTTGTAAGTAATTGTCCTTAAGCTAAAGAGATGGCGTTGACCGTTTCTGAATCGCGATAACGTTTAGTTCACGGCAAACGTATATAATAAGCAAAATCTTAAATAAATTGAGTTCAAATTGGATAGGTCAATATAGTTGTTTTATTTAAATTCCCTTCAAGTTCAGTGGTACTTTAGTACAAAAGTTCGACGCTTCTATTAGTGTAAACATTGGTCCTTATCGAGTCGGATCGTTCGGACGATTTTTGCATCAGCGTGAGCCTTGATTGGCCCGCACTCGGTTCCCGCAGTAAGGGTTCCGCGAAAGTAACGCGACGCATTTAATTACGCTCGCTCCACCACCGTCGACGTTCGCAAGTAGCACTGGTTGCCTTGCTCAGAAGTAGCAAAGGCTGACCAGAGTGCAATGAGTGCCGCTGTTCCGGGGACAAATCCAGACAGCATAATCAAGAAGCCCACCGCAGTCGCAGCCGTCGCCAGGCGCAGTTCAGTGTTGGTCACTGTCAGTTCAGCGAGTTGCTACAAGGCGCGCCACCCACAAGTGTTTGTATATGTGGAGTTAAAACTGTGAGTACAATTGTGATTATTATTTCTCAAAGTGCATTAAAAGTGAATCAAATTTTAAAAGACAGTTAACGTAGATTTAAAAAGACTTGTAAAATTTTAAGTTGTGTGTTATAGTAGACTTAGAATAGTTTTAGTAAAAACGAGGGAACGGGGAACCTATGTCCCATTCAGGCCCCACATAAAATGTTGCTAAACACTTGTAATATTTCGGTTTATTATTTTAAGTAGTTATAAAGTGTGCATTCTAGACTTAGAATAATTGTATAAAAAACGGAGTTACGGGGAACCTATGTCCAATTTAGGCCCCACCTAAATTAATGTTAAAAAACACTTGTAATTTGTTTTTAATTTAACTGGTAGTCTATACACACTTAGAACTCTTTTTTTTTAATTCGTATTTTACTTTGGATTGTCTAAGTTATTTAAAATAAAATGGAGGGATTAATTAACGTTTTGAATGAACAGCAAAAAATAATACAACGTAGCTTAGTTAACTTTAAGAAAAGTCCAAAGGATAGACTAAGCAAGGAATATGTTGAGACGAAGCAGGAGTTATTAGAAAGAGATTGGAGCTTATTTTGTTCTAATCATGCGAAACTTCATGAAATGTATTCGGTTAAAGACAACTCTAAGTTGATTGATTTATATGAAAATACAGAAGATACCTATATCACGTATAAATGCACAATAAAGTCAATACTTAGTAGGTACACAATCACTAAAGAGTCCACATCTAATAGTGCTAATAAGCAAAGTTCATTCGTAACGTTACCAAAAATAGCCATTCCAATTTTTAGTGGCAGATATTCAGAATGGATAACTTTCAGAGATTTATTTTTATCATTAGTACACAAAAATGAAACATTAGATAAAGTGCAAAAAATGCATTATTTGAAAAGTCATCTTAGTGGCGAGGCAGAGCAATTAGTAAGGCAAACTCCGGTAAGCGAGTTAAACTACGAACAGTGTTGGTCTCAATTAGAAAAAAGATATAATAATAAAAAATATTTAATTAATTGTATATTAAAACGACTCTTCGCACAAAAGCGTATGCAAGTTGAGTCAGCAACCTCTTTAAAGGAGTTACTTGACACCACAAACGATTGTCTTAATGCCTTAAAAAATTTAAACATAGATGTGACAACTTGGGATGTCATTATTATCCATATAGTTTCATTTAAGTTAGATTCAGAGACGCGTAAGCAGTGGGAATTTAGTGTTAGTAGTCACGATTTCAATGAATTGCCGACCTTTGGAGAATTTGCCGCGTTTATAGAAAATCGTTTTCGCGCCTTAGAATTTACAGAGCCTAAAAGGAATATTAATATAAATAATAATGCTAATAACCAACATAATCCAAAGGCATTAGTCTTGAGTTCAAGTAGTAGAATACGTTGTGAATTTTGTAGCGAGCCTCATAAATTATGCTTTTGCAAAGAATTTGCTAAACAATCCCTCGAGAACAGACGCGATTTCGTAGCGAAACATAAAATATGTTTCAACTGTTTAGGTGGCAACCATACAGTAGGAAGTTGTAAAAATAAAACGAGTTGTAAACTTTGTAAAAAACGCCACCACTCTTTATTGCACACAAACTGGGTGGTGGAACCTCAAACTGACAAATCAGCTGTTAGCCCTATTCCTTCCACTAGTTCAAGTCCTTTGGTTTCTTGTTTATCTACAAATCAAGTTCAGATTCCGCGACAGGTTTTACTAGCCACTGCTCTAGTAAATGCCGAGTCAAAAATCGGTAAATACCAAACAATAAGAGCCTTGTTAGATCAAGGCTCACAGGCTTGTTTTATTACCGAAGCTACAGCACAATTTCTTAGACTGCCAAAAATTCCCGTTCAGGGTGTGGTTACAGGCTTAGGTGAAAAGTCCACAACAGCAAAATATATGGTAAATATTAAGCTACAATCGCGCGTGGATCCAAATTTTGAACTAAATTTAAACGCTTATGTTATAAGTAAAATTACTTCATATTTACCAGAACAGAAAATATATAGTAATGCCTTTAACTGCATTGATATCACCAATCTAGAGTTGGCAGATCCAGAGTTCAATCATCCAAACAAAATTGATATTTTGTTGGGTGCAGATGTATATGGCTGTATAATAAAAACAGGCATAGTAAAGAGTCCATCGTCTACGCTTATCGCCCAAAGTACCACCTTAGGTTGGATACTTACGGGTTTAGTAAATAGTTCAACCCTTAGTAGAGCAAACTACGTAAGTCCCAACGTGGCTGTAATGCACGCACAGTTCAACACAGATCAAATTCTCAGACGATTCTGGGAAATTGAAGACCAAATTAGTACAAATAAAATTCTTTCACCAGAGGAAGAGAAATGTGAAGAGTTTTATAAGGCCACTACAAAGAGAAGACGGGATGGTAGATACGAGGTAAGATTGCCTTTCAAGGACAAAGATCCTCAGTGCACATCAGGCGATTCTCGTGCCATAGCTGAAAAACGATTGCAATTTTTAGAGAAACGATTAGCAAGGAATCCAGACTTAAAACATAAGTACACAGAAGTAATAAATGAATACTTACAGTTAGGACACCTGAGATCTGTAAAGGAAGAAGACGATAAAAAACATTTAGCGGTATACTTACCTCATCATGCCGTTTTAAGAGAGGACAAAACGACTACAAAAGTCAGGGTTGTGTTCAACGCATCCCAAAAGAACAGCAGAGGAGTATCGCTTAACGATACTCTGATGATTGGGCCCACCTTACAAGCGGATCTGAGACATACCGTTTTAAGATGGAGAAGATATTCTATTGCCCTAGTAGCAGATATCGTTAAAATGTATCGGCAGATTGGAGTCTCCGATGACGATGCGATGTTTCAAAGAATCCTATGGCGAAACAGCCCCACCGATGAAATTCAAGACTATGAGCTGGTTACAGTTACCTTTGGAACGGCATCAGCACCATATCAAGCTGTAAGAACTCTTCATCAGGTTGCATACGATGAGGGAGATATGTACCCAATGGCTGCTGAGCAAGTATTAAATTCATTTTATATGGATGATTTAATGGCTGGATGTTTTGAAGTAACCAGTGGGATTGAAATGTATAAACAAATAAAAGAAATGTTGGGTAAAGGGGGGTTTAAGTTACAAAAATGGAATAGCAACAATAAAGAAATATTGGAGAAAATTAAAATACTGGAGGAAAAGGACAAAGGACAACATATACTAAAGGACAAAAGGATTAATAAAGATAATCAAAAGGTTGAGATCAAATTAGATGAAACAATGAAAATACTGGGACTTACCTGGAATCGCCTAAAAGATTCCTTCCGGTACACGGTGAACCTTCCGCCGCTGAATAGTGAACCTGTAACAAAAAGAACTGTAATATCAGATATAGCTAGATTGTTCGACCCCTTGGGTTGGTTAGCACCTACCATTGTACTAGCCAAAATCTTTATACAAAAGTTATGGTTAGCTGGTATGGGATGGGATGAACAACTAAATATAGAATTAATAAAAGAATGGCATACATACCGTGAAGAATTGGCGCTTCTCACCAATATCCATATACCTCGTTGGCTGGGTACAACGCCCGAGAGTAAGCTAGAGCTTCATGGTTTCTGTGACGCCTCGAAGGTAGCATATGCCGCTGTAGTATACTTACGTCTGATAGATGGTATGGGTGAGGTCAATGTGTCATTGCTAGTGTCAAAGACTAGAGTAGCACCTATAAAACAAGTCAGTATACCACGTTTAGAGTTATGTGGGGCAGTACTGCTGTCCAAATTGCTGATTGAAACTTCAGAGGTCTTAAATATAGGTAAGGACAGAATCTATGCATGGACGGATTCTACCGTGGTGCTAGCTTGGTTAAATAGCCATCCTAGCAGGTGGAAAACATTTGTTGCCAATCGCACATCGGAAATATTAACATTTATAAATTCTTCGCAATGGTTCCATGTCGCAACAAAGGAGAATCCTGCAGATTGTGCATCACGAGGTATGTTGCCAAGTTTGTTCTTAAAATCTACCACATGGTTTTCTGGACCACAGTTCCTGAAGGCAAAGACAATTACTTACAAAAGGCCAAATGATTTAAGGATAGAGCTAGAGCAATCAGTTAAAGCGCACGTTGTTGTCGGTTCTGATAGTTACAACATATTAGATAGATTTTCATCATTATCAAAATTATTAAGAGTAGTAGCATATTGTCGAAGAGTTTTAAATAGAAATACAAATCGTAAAACTTACCTGCAGAAGAAGGAAATAGATGAGGCACTAAATTGTTGCATAAAGAAAGTACAAGGAGAAAATTTCACATTAGAGTACGCACAATTACAAACTAAAGGTCACATAGATTTAAGAAGTAGTAAGCTTAAATCTTTATGCCCTTTTATTGATGATAAGGGTATCATGAGACTTCAGGGTAGACTTCATAAGGCATCATTTGATGCACAGATGAAATATCCCATAGTTTTACCCAATGACTCGCACTTTACTCACCTAGTAGTAGCAGATGCTCATAAGAAGACCCTTCACGGAGGCCCGCAAATGATGATCAATTATTTGAGGACCGCTTATTGGATCATAGGTGTGAGGAATCTTACGAAACAATGCGTTCGTAAATGTGTTACGTGTGCCAAACACAAGGCCACAATCAAAAGTCAGTTCATGGGTTCGCTTCCATCGATTCGATGCTCACCAACTAGACCATTCCTTCATAGGGGGGTGGACTATGCTGGGCCCATAAATATAAGAACAACAAAAGGTCGTGGTCATCATTCATACAAGGGCTACATATGCTTATTTGTATGCATGTCCACTCGCGCGCTACACCTTGAAGTTGTAAGTGATATGACAACTCAGTCATTTTTAGCTGCGTTTAAACGGTTTGTTTCTAGACGAGGTCACTGCGCCAAAATATGGAGCGATAATGGCACTACATTTGTAGGGGCGTCCAAGGAGTTACAACAGTTAAAGCAATTACAATCTTCTATCGCAAGTAACTTAGAAGTTAGTTGTACCGAATGGCACTTCATTCCCCCTCACGCTCCCAATTTTGGAGGTCTGTGGGAAGCGGGAATAAAGTCCACAAAGTTCCACCTAAAGCGCGTTATAGGCGAGTCGACTCTCACATATGAGGAACTAAGTACGCTGCTTAGTCAAGTAGAGGCATGCTTGAACTCAAGGCCTATGAGCCTTATTAACGTAGAGGATCCAGGGGAGCCAACTCCTTTAACTCCCGGGCACTTTTTAATAGGCGAACCGGTAATCTCTGTACCCGATTATAATGTCAAAAGTTCATCGGTTAGTTCTCTTACACGTTGGCAATTTGTCCAAAGGATGGTGCAATCCTTTTGGAAGAGATGGTCGCAGGAATACTTGGCTGGTCTCATGAACAGATATAAATGGGCTTCCAAGATCCCTGAACCCAATATAGGAGACGTTGTTCTCATTAAGGAAGACGACTTACCACCTAGCCGCTGGATGCTAGGACGGGTTTTAGAAAAACATCCAGGTGATGATAAAGTCACCCGCGTTGTCACTCTACGCACTAAAAATAGTACGATAAAAAGGCCAACCAATAAATTGTGTATTTTGCCCATAGCGGATTAATGTAATTAAGCCGTTTCTTTAATTTTATTAATACTCATGTTTGTTTACTTCATGTTTGTTTTATATACATAAGGAATAATTTGTTGTTACAAATTTTATTAGAAGTTAAAGGGTTTCATTGTTTTGTTATGGTAATTGGAGATTCTTATGCGATATTTTTGTTCAGACATTTTTTGTTGTATATTTTGCATTGCAATTGTAGATTTTTGAGTGATATTTTTTGTTAAGACATTTTTTGTTGTATACTTTCCTTTAAATAATTTTAATCTTAAGATCAATGAGTTCAAGCTTTACCTAACTCTTGTAGGAAGCTATAGTACAACCTATTGTAACATTGTTAATTTAGCATTTAGATTTAAGACATAAATCTGTTACTGTTGAAAGAAAAATATGAAGGACATTTCATCACTAAATGTCCTTGGTGGGCGGTATGTTAACGACCGTTAAATATAACATGCTGTGCGTTTGTTGTAAGTAATTGTCCTTAAGCTAAAGAGATGGCGTTGACCGTTTCTGAATCGCGATAACGTTTAGTTCACGGCAAACGTATATAATAAGCAAAATCTTAAATAAATTGAGTTCAAATTGGATAGGTCAATATAGTTGTTTTATTTAAATTCCCTTCAAGTTCAGTGGTACTTTAGTACAAAAGTTCGACGCTTCTATTAGTGTAAACAAAAACATTATCCCATATCTAAAATAAAAGGATCTCTCGAGTGTACTTCGGCATCCTCTATCATATAGAAAAGTAGGTATTATGACCATCGTGGATATTTGATTATTTTGTTTAGATATTCTTATGAAATATTTATGCATTATTTTACAGAACATTTGAAAAAAATGCTTTTTTAAGATTCCATACCTTAAAAATAAGCAACGGAATCCTTATAGGATCACTTTGTTGTACGGCTGTCCGTTACCTGATATTAATATCAAATATTTAATTCTTCAGTCTTATCTGGATAATCTAAAGATACGAGCATTTATGTAGCGTTTTTTATAAAATTCGCCGCTTAATTAAAACCTATTTGGTACTTCCTGTGGACCTACAGCTGTGAAATTGGACACAAAGTGTAAATTTATAACACAATTAAAGAAAAAAATCCGTAAAATCAAAACAAGTTTATAATTGTAATAAATTTTGTACAAAATGAGTGCCCGCATACTTAAATTTGGCAATGTTTACACAATCCTAGGCGCCACCGCAACGGTAGTGACTGTAAATGCTAGATAGTGAGTTCGAATTTGCTCGGGGTAATGAATTATATTCAAATTTTCGCTCTGGTAACAAAGCGCAGTGTTGAATTCCATGACTCAACACGGATACAAATATGGAGCCCAGTATTAACAACCAAATGTCTTAACACCAGGTTTCTATTGTCTGCCTTGTATGCGTTAAACAGCGTCAACCTAATCAATAATATTTTTAAGAGACATTGACGATTTTGATGATTGAATTCACCATAACTGATTATCATTCCAACAAAAAGGTACATAATTTCCAGAAAAACTAAGTACAAAGCCAAAACGCTACACAATGAAATTTATTCCATTTAATTACAGTACCAGCCAACTCTTTCCACGCAACTATAGAACTTTACCTGACCATATCTGAATATAATGCCCTGAACTAATTACTTAAACTTTGCGTAATTTACAACCCACGATGAACTAATGCACTTGCTGAGTTAGCAACAACGGTAAATCGTTGAACTATTTAGAATTTACTATACTTGAAGTATTATTTTTTTTTGCTCATCCTGTATTCCACATGTAGGAGAGTAGTCAGAGGTAGTTTGGGAACCTAGCGTTCCCTAATTTCTGCTGAAATTCTGAAGCAATCCGTGTTGAATGGTTGAGCGCAACCTCGGCAAAAAACCGAAGAAAATGAAAGAATGAAATATTTTATTTCAACGAGTGAAAATCGAACCCACGACCTGTCACGCTTACAGTATATGCTTGTGCCCCTGTGCCACGAGAAAGACTGACCAATACGATTCCATAATTTAAATTGCATTTTTTTTAGCGGCCTCACACTGTATCCCGCATACAGCAGGGTATACAAATAGAACCTGGTGTTAAGACACTCGGATCCCCATTTCCCACCGAATTCTGAAGTGGTGAAACTCGACGCCACGATTTGTCTCGACTCCAGAGCAAAAAAATGAAAACTTAAATTTAATTTTGTTTTTTAAATTATTGTTTTATTTCCTCGAGCCAAAATAGATCGGCATAAAAGGCACAACCGAGTGACAAGTACGAGTATGTAAATTGAGTGGCAGAACTCAACGCCATGTATAATCAATAATGTAAAACATAATCCCAAATCTTCCAATACCAAAATTATAATCAACCTCTAAAAAGATCATCAGATTACATTATTATACAGCGCTAAACGCAGTAATCATATCTCCGTCCCATCTTTCCCAATTTGCCAGAAAATGGCGATCGTGCGGGAACTATTCTAACGAAATGGTCGAGATGATATCGTTCTCTCATCATTAATTCAGAATGTATCACAACTTTCCTCTTTCACTCTGTAGGGGTTCGTTTAATTTAATAATTGTATATTATTTTATGTATGTATGAGGTAATATTGGAACTGTTTTTATCGTATCGAATATAAGAGATTCCAATTATAATTCCATTTTTTTTTATTCGATTTGGAGTTAAATAAGATATAATTTGAAACAACTATATTTGACCTTACGGTTTGGATTAGTAACTAATAAAGTTAAACTTTTTTTTAACTATAAATTTTATTATTTTTTTAAGTAGAACCATTAAGGACTAAAACCGTGTCATCTTTTGAAACTTTCAAAAGTGATAAAGCGCTATTAGTAATTTTATAGATTACTTAAAAAATAAAGAAGAAATTTATGAGAGAGAGAGTAACATTTGTATAAATATATAGTTCAGTTAGTTTTAAATTCATTATACAAATTCTGACATTTTAAAAAACATCTATATACCTTTTCCCGTATAGTAGTATAGACAAAATGAAACTAGTAGTGAGACTCTTTGTGCCCCACCTTTCGCCTAACTCTCGAGACATTATGTGTCACGTAGCGAGGCCAAACGCCGCGCCTCGTCTTCTTATCCAAACGGATATATACCCGTATCAAACTCAGAACTGTCACGTTTATAGACAGACACTCCACAATCAATCAGAGCCACGACGAACTAACTCTACATAGTAGTGGAACTGATACTGTTTTTAATTAATAAAATCAGCTTGTACGCTGTATCCCGCACACAGCAGGGTAGGCAGAGGGAACCTAGTGTTTTTTAGACACCCCGTTCCCCACTTTCTGCCGATTTCGGAGGCATTGTGTGTTGAGTGGCAGAACTCAACGCCGCGCTTAGCCTCGACACCAGAGCGAAGAAATGGAAATATAAATTTAAGTAAATATTTCATCTCCTCGAGTGGGGATCGAACCCACAACCAGTCGGTTTACAGTCACACTTTGTGCCGCTGCGCCACGACTGGCCTCATATATAGTACAAAAAATATTTTCAATACTGTATTCATATTTTAAGCAGATATTCATATTTTCATGTAAACTAATTAATTTACGCAAACACGTGATTTTATAAACGGTTTATTTATTTAATATTACGATCGCATTTAAAATTAATTTGCTACGCTTGATATTTAAGCTTTGAAATATATTTTCTTGTTTTTCCTTTCCTTTAGCTTTATGCTGTATCAAGCACATAGCAAGATAAGCGAAGAGAACCGAGGAACCTACTATTCAGATACCGTTAGGGTGAGAGCAGGGTGGATGGAGAGGATCCAATATTAAGATGTTCCGTTTTCCACTCTATAATCAATTTTCGATACACTGAGTATAGAGTGGCGGAACTCAACGCCGTAAACAAGAGAAAGCAAGTAAAATAGTTCATTCGTTCGAGAAGAAACTGAACTCACAACCACCGCATTTACAGTCAGACGTTGGCCCAAGGGCTATTATAGCGACAATATATATTTTTTTCTTTCTTTTTTTTCTCATATTCACATTATATCGAGGAAGTAAACAAAATGAATGCATACGATGGTATTTCGCCTATAATATCGGCGTTCTTTAATTTCCTGTGCAGGAAAACGTAATAAATAGCTATTATCTTAGCATCGAGCCACCCTTTGCCATATGGTCGGGGTTTTGCTCTCAAAATTGGTTTTTTGTAGGTTACTGCTGATTTATCTTCTATGGAATATAATATTTAGTTTTTTGATTATTTTTATTTACTTTAATTTTAAATGGCCGGTCGTGGCCTAGGTGTAGAGACGTGAAAATGCAACAGTTTGTGAGTTCGATTTCAATTTGGGATAGTGACATATTTAATATATACATGTTACTCCACTTTAGTTTAAAGTTACGCCATTAAGCACGCAATTCTTCTAAAATTTGGTGAAAAGGGGGGATTGAAAGTGCCTTAATGAGAACGGAGTATCTTAACGCTAGTGTGACTGCAAAATCGACTGGTTGTGGGTTCGATCTCACCTCGAGGAAATGAATTTAAATTTATATTTTCATTTCTTCGCTCTGCAAAAAGCAGCGTAGAGTTCCGCCACTCAATACGCAATGTCTTAACACTAGGTTCGCTCTTCCTACCCTGCTGTATGCGGCATGCAGGGTGAAGCTCATATAATTTTATTTATTTATAAAAGTTTGAACGTACTAGGACTTGAACGCACTTGTTTTGGAAACCTTCCGAACGCTCTGACCACTAAGCCATGCGGTCTCATCAAACAACATCAAAATTTTTATACGCTTGTTACAACTTATTTATGGTGTTAGTTAGAGATTTTTACAAATTTCCACTACCTAAAGATATATACGTATAATTATCATGTGGCAAGAGACAATGTTTTTTTTTTACTTAAGGAAATAATTCCTTCTCCACTCCACTTTTTCTAAAATAAGTATTTTTATTTTTTAAGTGTGTAATAACACTTAACATTTTATAAATAATTTATACATTAAAAATATATAGCAATTGCCCGAGTGGGGATCGAACCCATTACTTTTATTTCGATAGTGACCCAATGCGCCCCAAACGAAAAATGTAGAGGTACAAGTAAGGAGGCAAGAAAAGTACAAGGCGCTCGTGATAAGTATTAGTTTCTTCGTTCTAAATATGAGCATTATGCATAGAGATATGTAAAATTGATTTAAAAAAACTTGCTTTGGTAAAATTAGCACGCTTATCTTTCTTATAATATACTAACGACCCATATTTGGCTTCGCCCACTTAAGTTTATTGTCTTATTACAGCTAAATTTTACAAAATTCTTTACAAAAGTTGTAACCTATAAATGACTCTTATGTGTAAATTATTTTACCGTAAAATATGATCTAAATCCGTTTATCAGTTCGTTTTTTGAGTAAAAGTGGAACAAACATACCCCACAAACCTTCACATTTATAATATTAGTAGGATAAAACGAAACACGTAAAACTTTTTGTCGTAGTTCCACACAGAAACAAAAAAAAACCTTAGAAACTTAACAATTTACAGCTACAACGCTCAAAGGAAATCCGAGGAGCATTTGAATGATAAATGCCATCTCAATCTAAAGTTTGCGATTTGCCGATTGCTCCATTTATCCTCTTCTAACAAATTTGTTACAATTGCTATGGTTTTTTTTTCATATAAATTACAAGCTATTTTTCTTGTTTTCATGTCCTGTAATGGATATGCAGCTAAAGTTACGGAATATGTATGTAAGAGTCGATTTTTCATAACTTGAGCATTTGGATTATCTCAGATGTTCGTTAGATGTCGTCGTGCAGATGTATGTTGGTTCGATTCTGATTCGGGGCGATGAAATATTATATGTTTTGTTCTGGCTCTGGTAATGGGGCAAAATGCGGTGTTGAGTGCTGCCGCTCATCATGAAATGCCTAAAGAACTCAATGGAAAGTTGGAAACAGTGTCTTAATGTCTAGGTTTCTAGGTTCTCGGTGCCTACTTCTATGTAGGTACTTCTTCGGGTGGATACAGGGAACTTGGGAACCTAATGTTAGGACATTCTTTTCACATTGCAAGCATAAATATTTTATTCCCCCGACTGAATTTGAACTTAAAACCGTCAGTCACGTTTACAGCCTTCACCTTGGCGGCCACAATGAAAATAGGAAGCAAAAAAAATATGCCGTGATTACATCTTCTTATGTAATATTTTTACCTACATAATAATATGATATCTTTAAAACCTAACCGAGACAGTAAAAGGTAAGATTTTACGATCGTTTTGAATAAAAATTTTCTTTGCCGCATAGAGGTTGTAGACAAAAGACAAAGTAGTATCACTTGAGGCCACTTTGCGGATGCGGGCTTTGAGACGACACTTGAAAAATGACACCATAATTTTGAAATTTAATATACTAGTCTTTCTGTGAAGAAAATAAACCAAAGATAATATATAAATAATTAGTTAAGCATTTTATTTCTATAAATAAATTATACTAATTATTCTTACATTAGTATAATTTATTTATAGAGGCCAGTCATGATGCAGGGGCATAAATGTGTGATTGTAACGACTAGTTGTGGGTTCGATTCCCACTTCAGGAATTTCAATATCGAAATTAAATTTATATTAACATTTTCGCACTGGTGTCGATGCAAAGCGTGGCGTTGAGTTCCACCGCTCTACACACTATCTTTCTAGAATTTGCCGGAAAATTGAGAACGGCTACCGGCTGCGAAAAATACAACGTGATGCTAAACAAATACTCACTTTAGACGTAATTTGTTAAATACAAAAGAAAAGTAAATTAAATTTGGGCTTATTTACGTAAGATTCAAGTTAATAGTGCTTATAAAAGTTATGAATTTCTTCAAAATTTCTAATAATACGATTGCTGTTTTTTATCATGTTTTTATATCATGATCTTTAACCTTAAAAAAAATGGATTAATAATATTGCCAAATATCAAAAACTATGGTATCACTACACATGCTATAATACTTAGAGCACTCTGTACGTTATATTTACTTTATATTATTCGGAACAGATACCGCGAGTGTTCTCGACAAACGTATGAACTTGTATGGTTCATGCATTTTTTATATATAAAAAATACTTAAATCAAATTAGTACGCACACAGCAGGGTAGGCATAGGAAACCTAGAGTTAAGACATTTCGTTCCCCACTTTCTGCCGAATTTTGAAGGCATTGCGTGTTGAATTGCCACTCAACTCAGCTCAACGCCGCGCTTTGCCTCGACACCAGAGCGAAGAATTAGAAATATAAATAAATATTTCATCTCCTCGATTGGGATCGAACCCACAATTAGTCGGTTTTTCAGTCACACTTTGTGCCCCTGCGTCACGCGAGGTCTCGTAAAATTCTTAAAATATGATTAAAAATACTTAAAATATAATTAACATATCTTATCATAGTTAATTATCATATCAAATACTAGGCGACACTGCAAATGCGGTGGTTGTGGGTTCGATACAATTGAGATCATGATTATAAAAAAAATAAATTTCATTTACCGATTGTAAAAATATAAAGCATAATGTTGAGTTCCCCCTGCAACATAATTTCTTAATTTCTAATATAAGTTACAAGAAACTGTAATAAAAGTGGATGGACCAAATTAATAACAGATTATCATGAGAATTTAGTAATTTCTTTATTTATATGCATATAATTTATGTACATAAAAATATATAGTTTCATGCTTTACCATGCATATAAACCAAGTGTCAAGATATTTCGCTTACCACTTCCCGTTCACATTCGAGAGAATCGAACCCAAAACAACTGCGTTTGTAGTCAATATTATTAAAATTTATATATTCGGCGTAAAATATTGACCGTTAAAAATAACATTGATCTGAAGAAATAAAAATTTCACCATAAATTACATTCTTCTTTTTCTATTTTACCTCTTCCTATTGCATTAGATAAATCTCTTCTACACAGCCAATAGATCTTAAATCTAGAAAGATTTAAAACGAGTTAAACAACTTAAACAAAGGGAATCGGAAAAGAAAACGTTCCCATAGGTATAAAATTCTAAAATAAATAATGTCCATCTTAGAAACAATTACTTTCGTTCGTTTCAAATAAAAGCGGCTACAAATAAAATAAACGTTACAAATACAGTTTATTTTATTTTTTCAGAAATGTAGAGGCCGGTAAGGCCAGTCGTAGCGGAGGCTGTTGATTTGATTCCCACTCGAGAAAATTAAATATTTTCATTTAGTCACCCTAGTGACAAGATAAAGCGCGGCGTTGAGTTCCACCACGCAACAATGACTCTCGAAAATTTGGCGGTGCGTGAGGAACAAGGTATCTTAGATTCCCGATATGTTCCTTTTGCCTACCCAACCACCACCAACATAAAAACAAATTAATTTAAACTTCTTTTTCGGAAAAGAAAATATTAATCTTGATAAAAACTAATTTAATATTGGGATAACACAACAAAACTGTTTCATATAGTATTATATATGTTTTATACCTTTAAAAAGAATATTCTTCTCGTTGATTGATCGATGAATAATATCATAAAGGCAGTCATAGAAAAGTGAACGTGTAGACATGCTATAAATAAATAATTTATATTCATTTATGCCTACTTCGCTATGTGCGGGATACAGCGTGAAACTAAAAATATATTTTTAATATCTTACTATGTTTGCAATAAAGACACGGAATAGAAGTCACGAAGAGGAGCTTTAAATCTTGCTCCGTTCACAATACAAATACTTTTTCCTACTACTAGGATTTTCATTTACTTGTTGTATTCTTTTTATTTTTTTTTGGTTTCCATTAAGATACTTCCGTTCCCCACTTTCCGCCGACCTCTGGCGGAATTACGTGTTAAGTGATGAAACTCAACGCTGCGCTTTATCTCGCTAGCAGAGCGAAGAAATTAAAATTTTAACTAACTTAGCTTCATGCTGTATCCCTAGCGGGGTAGTCAGAGAGCTCGGAGCGCCAAACGCTACGGTCTTTACATATCTATATCGCGTCGTCCACTATCATCAGCCTCTTCATACATGCATTCCAAGGCTTCCTCATGCTTATCACGTGACCTTTCTTCAGTATCTTGTGGATTCGATCAGCTAAGCTGACTCCGCATATCCTACGAATAGGTCACATCTCCACGGCATTCGTCTTTCTCTCATTCTTCTTCTGCAATACCCATGTTTTACTGACATACAACAGCGTCGATATCAACACTGCATTGTGTAGGGCCAAACGTGCAGCTGTGCTGACTCATCAGTGAAGATAAGGCTTAATTAACCTATTGCCGGCAGCAATACGCGTTACCATATCCATCTCTCCTGAACATATTTCCCAAATATACCACTTCATTCACTTGTTCTAATTTCTTATCATTTACATAGATTTTGCATTCCGTCCTTTTTCATTTTATTTTCAAATACCAGAATCTTTTGTTAATAATTAAAAAAAAACAGATCAAATAAAATAAAACGGAAAATGGTGTATTTTGACATTAAGTTCTCTTACTCTGCTAAATGCTGGTTAAAGCGTGAAGCAGATTATAAAGTAACTCGGTCTAAGCCCTTAAGACTCTATTTATTTAACACTAAAAAAGGTCTAAAGCCTCTTTTGGGGAGTGACAGAAAATAGCACTTCACGTTAAAATAACATTGCTTAAATTAAATATTTTCACAGAATCAAGAATTTTAGTAAGTATCAAACCCAGATTTAAATATCAAAGGCTAAATTAGTAAAAGCCAACCTAATTTAATTTGTAAATTTTTAAATTAATGTAAGCCTTTTTGAGAACGTTTGGAAATGATATAAGCTAACTGCCCAGTATACAATGTAGCAGCGCTACGTTACGATTGCATGTGGGTTTGATTACCAGTGAGGGTTTTTTTTTATTTGTGTGAGCATCACATATTGTATAACATATAGCTGTGTATCTAAGAGTCTGGCGTGGAAAGTTGAATTTATGTCGAGTGTCAGAACTCACCGCCGTCCTCTATCTATCAGAGTACGGAAAAATAACACACTTTCTTGAATAGAAATCGAATCGACAACCAATTCGCTTACAATGAGACGTTATTCCACTACGTCTGAATGGCATTTCAGTTTGAACACTCTGACGAAAACAGAGTGTCTTACCACTAGGTTCCCAATTTTTTCTTTGCCCATCATGTGTGGGTTACATAATGAAGCTGAATTAATTATAAATCATAATAACTTATTATATGTGGAACTAATTTGGTAATTTAAATAATTTATTTACCGAAGTTTAAATTGAAATTTCACATACAAATTTACTTTGTATAGAAATATATGGTAACCTCTATTACTATTTATTCATATAAAAAACTAAGACAGATTTTTTCAGGACACTCATAATATATGATGATAATATTTATAATATATGTTATTACAGCATATTTATATCCATAATAATAAAATAAAACCCACAGAATCTATTCAGTAAAGTAATATATCTCTAACCCACGAAAATATTCTACGCCTTGTTAGTCTTTATGAAAAATAGAAGTACAACTACTAGGGACTCCACGCCATAAACTTATAGCGATTTATTTTAAGCTTTATGTTTTTGCATTTTTTTTACGTTACGAGAGACTGATTATTTTTTACGTATGTTTGCATGTGCGCGACAAGTCGACGAATAAGTCAATAACACGCCAACCGACTTTGATGATTTCTATCTCTATATCTGTTTTATTGGAAAGGATACACATTAAGGATAGTTTGGTCTGGTTCTGATTATGGAATGCGGTTGAAATTAAGCATGTTTTTTTTTTGGTAAAAATGAATAACCAGGAAAAACATTGTTAAAAGTGACGAAACACGGCTTGCTTTCATCAGAAGTGAGATTCCTCATCGTTGGATTTCTTTTCCCATAACCGTTCCACACCACGTTCCTTTCATATATTTTAGTTGTTATAGTTGATCATTTTTGTATTAATTACGTATTATTTATTGTCTGTTTTGTATTAATTACGTATTATTTATTGTCAATTCACAAAAATAATAAAATGAAAGCAAAGAGCAAATTGCGGTTGATATTCGAAATAAAAATTTATATCAATTAGTATAATTCCCATACCGAAAATAGAAATGAAAATACAAACAATCCCTATTATTAAGGAGACTATTTCATTAAATTATAAACTAGCACAAATAGGGTTTTTAATTATAAAAAAAAATATTATTAATTTAACCTATTATCGAAATCACTTATGTAATCTAAAATAGTCAAAACTCTTATGCCTTGACACCCTACCTTAAATGTGGGCGTCGTATCAATCATTCTTGCAGGTGACAATACCGACAAAGGATCCACATAGGCACCGAAATTGTCAATTGGGGCACTGTCATTTTTGTAAGAATTTTTTTCTCTCTCCATATAATCAATTATGTTGAAGATCTTATTAGATTTTGTCATCGAATTTTTTGATGTATATATGTGGGAAGGTGTTAGTATCCTGTCTTATTGGTATTGGAAATTAATCATTTTTGAGAGCTTCTTTGAAGTAACATGTTATCGTTATTATAGATATTTTCCAATAAGACTCTCTTTCTTTACGGAGAATAAAGTGGGAATATGGGAATTATAGGACAAAACGTGGCTACATAGAGATGAAAATGTTTAGCTGGTGCTTTTAATTTATATAATTCACTAAAATAGATAGAAATAACAGTAAACGCGACAGGTCAGATCCCCACTTAAGAAAGTTGAATATTAATGTATATCGGCGAAAAGCACGGCGTTCAACACGCAATTCCCCCAGAATTTGGCGGAAAATGGGGAACGGAGTGTCTTAACACTAGACAGTAGGCAGGCTGTGTGTGGGATACAGATTCTATAGGTAAATAGGAACGTAAAATTATACGTAATTCATTATGCATTTAAATTTAAAATAAAGGGAAATTATCAAAATTTCTTGTTTGTTCAGCTTATTTGGTAGAATTGAAAATTTCTACGAACTGAGATAGTGCCTACATGTAAAATATACTATGTGCTTACACAAATGTCGAATGTTTTTTTAGGATGAATCTAGTTTTAACAGAAGATTTAATTTAATAGTAATTCGAAAGTTTAGTTAGAACTGTTATACCCTAATTAGAACATAATTTTACTAAGCAACTTTTAAAGTCCAGGGGGTCGTGGCGTAACGGCACAGGCGTGCTATTACGCGACAGGTTGTGAGTTTGATTTCCACTCGAGGAAATGAAATATTTGATATTTTCGTTTCCTTGTTCGTAACGAGCAAAATACGGCGTTGATTTCCGCCACTTAACTCTTAACGCAAGCATATTAATGAGAACCGAGTGTCTTAACACTGGGTTCCCAATTTCCTTCACCTATCAGCCAATCTGCCTGCTACGTACGAGGTAAAGCGTGGAGAAAAATATACAACATAAAAAAAAACAGCTTCACGCTGTATTTTAAACACAACAGGGTAGGCATAGGGAATCTATTATTAAGACAGGGAACCTAGTGACAAGAAGCGTTGCGTGTTGAGTGGCAGAACTCAACGCCGCGCTGTACCTTGACACCAGAGCGAAGAAATGGAAATATAAATTTAATTAAATATTTCATCTCCTCGAGTGGGGATCGAACCCACAACCAGTGGGTTTTATGGCCACGACTGGCCTCATACATAATAATTATTACAAAACTCTTTTCAATAATTAAAAACACGTTTCACAGTGTCAGTACCAATCTGTCAATTTAAAGTAAATTATATACGATGTAAGTTTTAAAACGCAAAAATAAAGCCATTGAAAATGCATAAAAATAAGCAATTTTACAAGAAAAATTAATGAGACGCGGCAATGGGGCTGACGGGGAGCAAAGTAATGATCGCCCGTCGGAAAATCGATGAAGCAACAAGTAACTCCAGGTATATATATATGTATATTGTATTTGAACATATTTTTGTGATAATATTTATGGTAGAGAGAAAATAATGATTTAAAACTCTCTACTTGCGGAACTCAACGCAGCATTTTTCTTTCCAAAGTATATATTGTTTTGTTAAATTCGTTCTACAATAAAAGAATTGTTAAAGAATCTGTTTTCGCTTGCGTTACAATGGAGTCATTATTTTGAATGTATTTGATAATATTTATCCACATAACATTTTCTATATTAATTAAAGTTCAACTCTTTATTTAGATTTCTTATTTTTTTAATGGCGTAATCTAACGCCGTACTTTTCTTTATATTTTAAGTTGTCTTTGTTGTTTTTTATATAATACCTTTATTTTTATTAACAGCCTGTCCAATCTTCGATATGTGATCAATACAGATAAGTCCAAGTGGAAAGTGTTCAGAAAACGAGAGTAAGTTTTTGTTACATTGGTTTATATTATTCCTATTTTTTTTCTTCACGTGATATATTATAGTATTAGATAAATACTTCGACTATCTAACACAAAAATATTTTTTCGAATCGAACTACTAGTTCCTTAGATTAACGCGGTAAACCAAACAAACTAATAATATCAGTGTAAATGGCATACTTTTCATGAACAGAGTTCATGGGTTCATTTCTCACGGATAATGTGAGAATAAAACTACGTTTGTGTATTGTAAATGTGTGCTTTATAGAAAATAGTAAAAAAATCTTAGGTTAGGCTTTTATTAAAAAAAAAAAATCAGCTTCACGCTGTATCCCGCACACAGCAGGGTAGGCAGAGGGAACCTAGTGCTAAGACACTCCGTTCCCCACTTTAACGTTAAGTGGCAGAACTCAACGCCGCGCTTAGCCTCGACACCAGAGCGAAGAAATGGAAATATAAATTTAAGTAAATATTTCATCTCCTCGAGTGGCTTTTATTGGTCTTTTTTTGGTCTTTTTAAATATGTTTTTCATTTTTCTTTAACTGTTGTAGGGTATATTGGATATGCAGAATGTTTTCTCAAAAATTGTGCGGTGCGTAGGGGAAGGAGTGTTAAGCGCTTGGCTCCCTCTGCCTAGTCTGCTACATGCGGGATACAGCGTGAAGATAAAAAAAATAAAGAAATAAATTATTAAGTATTTCGAATAAATAATTTTAAATTATACGTGTGTAAAATTAACATTTTTCACACACACACACACACAAAATGTCAGACATCTTTGATGATTTGATTTGAAATTTTCGCGAAAATAGCTAAACAGAGTGTATTGATATTTTTTTTTCTTGACATTTAAAAAAAAATATCTCAAACATAATGGCTTGGGATTCGAATCTAGAATAACATTCAAACTAATACATTCCAACCACACCACGGCGAAGCTTTTTTTTGTTTTATATAGCTATATATACACATATATACACACACCTACACAAAACTCCATCTAAAATGACAACTCCCTCCACTGTTAATACCACAAAAACTATTAGACTACGGGACAGATGTGTTTTACGAGTACTAATACAAAGTTATCTCTAATAACAGACGACATATTGCATACCCAAGTTCAATACAGTAGAATATTCTAGTAATTCCTAGTATTTTCTAGAAATATAATAATATAGAATGTTTAATCTATATATTTGTACATAGAAATAAAATTGAGATGTCTCTCTGTGTTTATATACAAAATAAGATCTAATAATATAATAAGATTATTAGATCTTATTTTGTATATAAACACAGAGAGACATCTCAATTTTAGAAGAGAGGCCAGTCGTGGCGCAGTGGTACAAAGTGTGACTGTAAACCGACTGGTTGTGGGTTCGATCCCCACTCGAGGATATGAAATATTTACTTAAATTTATATTTTCATTTCTTCGCTCTGGTGTCGAGGCAAAGCGCGGCGTTGAGTCCTGCCACTCAACACGCAATGCCTCCAAAATTCGGCATAAAGTGGGGAAGGGAGTGTCTTAACACTAGGTTCCCTCTGCCTACCCTGCTGTGTGCGGGATATAGCGTGAAGCTAATTTAATTTAATTTTTTTTAATATAATAAGATAGTTTACGCGAACAAACGACGTTAAAACGACGTTTTATATATCTGTTTGTTTGGGCTAATCTCCACAACACCTGAACCGAATTTTATGAGGTTTTCATTAGAAGATAGAGGAGAATATAGAGCAATATGCTTTTTATGCCAGAACTCCAGCCGTATTGGGACTTGAGCGTGAAAAACCGTAAAACGAGGACGAAGCGGATGGGCCGCTAGTATAAAATATAGCAACGCTATGTCCAATTAATTAACAACACGCTTATAATGCTCGAGTATTGAAGGAAAAATATCAGAATTTTTCTTTGAATAGAATTTTTTTTCTGGAAACATTGCGTGTTGGATATTAGAACTCGATAGATTATTATGCTTTAATTTCTTTAAGAAAATGTTATTTTTAATATAGATATTATTACCATTATAGTGTAGTAGTAAAAATCTGGTGGTTGTAAGTTCCATTTCTTCTCGAGGAAGTGAAATATTTAATTTCCCCGCTCTAAACGAAGCGCGGCGTTGAGTTTCACGATTTAATACGTACATGCTGTCTCGAATCCCGACGGAAAGTGTTTAAGGGAGTGCCATGACACTAGGCTCAGATGCTAAAAGTGTGAAAGCAATATTTTTTTTCATTTGAATCCACGACCCTCATATTTATATTTTTATTTTGACAACAATTGTGTAACTTAGTAGGTATGTATCTTTACTAAAGACCAAACCACGGTTTCGATCGCTTGAACTTATTGTTACATTATAGACAAAGTATACAAAATCTTTACATAAATTGTATCATATTGTTATTCTGTTTTTTTTTCCTTCTGTAGTTTTTGTGTGAAAGTTGGACAAACATCTATCCTTACAAACTCACATTTATAATATCAGTAGGATTTATAAACGTATAAAATTCAAAGTAGGACTGGAACCCGCGCCTTTTGGAAGCCGTCCAAACGCTTGTCGCCAATTAACCCATGCGGTTTTTATCTTGGCTACTTCGAAATTCTTATACGCTAGCGCTTTGAAACCCTCTAAATAATATTTTTCATACTTTTCTAAATATTATTTTGGTCAAATTTATAGGTTTATAGTTCATGCCGTTCTAAGTGAATATATATTTTAATGGTGTTTCACTGTATCTTATTGCGCTTATTTCACCTAAGCAATTCATTCGGGTGAATGAATTATGTTTTTTCCCTAGCTCTGTTAGCAAGGCAAAGTTACGGTGAATTTTGCTACACAATTGAACCCAGAACCGTCGCTACAAGCGCTGTGACGCGACGGCACGGCCTCTAATTTTTGAATAATACATTGAACAATCATAGTAAAAGAAAAAATAAAATATACTACTCGACGTCGGTTTTAGTCAAATTCCTTCCAAATTTCAAATATTATACATAGTAATGATAAATTTAAAATGCACAGCAAAGCTCTCCTAAGAGCCCCCTCATATGTACCGCGAAATTGAGTGCGACGCGTAATGCAGATAGAAAACTGCAACTAGTTTTTGAAGACACACAGGTTCAAGAAAACATGGCTTAATTTGGAATATTTGGATATAAGTTTGTCTTTTTTTATATTTTGCTTGGGACCGGAGTGTCTTAACATAGTAGGTTCCCTCTTCCTACTTTATTATAAGCGGGATACAGCGTGAAAATAAAAAAAAGAAATTTAAAAAAAAAGGAATAAAAGCTAGTGAAAAATTATAATGTCAAAGAAAAAACTCTACTGTTGCAAACAAACGAAATCGTTCGACTCGAGTACGCTATATATGTATATCAGAAAACAGAAAAAACTGTCTGTCTGTGCTAATGTGCGTTCTGCCTACCCTGCTACATGCGGGATAAAGCGTGAAGCTAAATAAATAATTATTTGCAAGAATGATTCAAAGAAGAGTAAGAGAATTTCTCTATATTCTCTAACATTATGGAGGTCATTCATCAACTCTAATATGTCAGAACAGATAAATTACTAAATTAGAACACAGGCTAAACCACGATAACCCCATAGCTAATGAACCGAGACTGCTGACGCGATTCCTTTAGAAGCTATATTTTCACCACGAGCACGTATAAATTTTACCGAAGCTTACTTTTTTTTCGTATAAAATTTCGTATACGAACGTAAGTAAAAGTAAATGTGCCTATTTTGTCTATATTTGACTGGTTGTCACCCGTAACTTTAAAATGTAATATGAAAAAGCCCATTTTATCCGTTCCCATAGGAATTTCGGGAAGTTCTCTCTTAGAGCTGCCCTTCAGACTAAGTACTTACATGCCAAATTACAATTTTAAGTCCAGTAATTTCGTCTGTCCCTTGTCTGTTATTCACTCGGACAAATTTTATGTTCATACTTACGACCCACTCGCGGCTTCGCCCGCTTGCACAATTATTTTTTTTATTTATATGAATTACTTCCGTGGTCTAATACACATTTTTAGAAAATAATGTGATTTTTTGTCTACAACAAACACTAAATTTAAAAAGACACTTGCCAAAATGCAACAGTATGCAGGCGACAAACGCACAGACTAACAGACTAACCATCGTTTTTAACAAATCAAAATAATACAGCAGAGTTGGGTTAAGAAATTTCGTCCCTCACTTAACGGTGAATTTTTCGAGGTATTACGTATTGTGTGGTGGAACTCAACGCCGGGCTCTTTTTACCTTGGTGTGACACAGCTAAGAACTCATTTACAAATATTGTTATAATTTAGTTTTAGTTAAAGCTCGTGAACTTCTACAATTAACATTTTCTTGATAAAAATAAAATTAAATTCGTAAAATTTCAATGAAAACATAATTTTTCAACAGTAACTGCGGTCTGCGGCCGTCGAGGCATATGGACATAGAGTCTAACTGAAAACGTGACAGTTGCGGATTCGATTTTATTCCTCGTTGCACATGTCCTCGACATGTCCCAAAAATTTGGCGCAAAGTAAAAAAAATACTAGTAGGCTCCTTCCACCCTGTATATAATAACCAAGATAAACAAAAACAGTGTAATTTAGGTTCAAATTGATAAATTTCATAATTTCCAGGGTCGCCCCCATCCCCGCCTATCCCGCGTCTCTAAAGCCTGTCAAAGGGTGTCCGTGCGGCAATAACGGGCCGTGCAAACAAAAAATCACACCCAGAGGAGTGACTATACATTATCCCCAAAAGTTTGTATGAATGTTTTACTAGCCACATTACTGCGGCTTCGCCCGCTTATACTTTTTGTTATTTTATTATTAGATATTATTATTTTTTTAATTTAATTTTAAAAAGCTGCTTTTGTGTGTAATAGAATTTGAGTCTACTAAGTCTTAGCAAGTTTACTTACGAAAATTTCTTTAAATAAGTAAAAAAATATTTACAGAAAGCACAGATTTGGAAAGTTTAGTTCCAGCAAGAGCTTTCTACCAGCAAAGAAAGAAACAGTATATCGTGCTAGGTAATAAAAAAAAACATATTTTCCATATAAAAAATTATCAATTATGTTGTATGTATGTATATGTTTATATTTATATCCAAAGATACTATTATATTTTTTTACTAGTCTTGGTATGCAACTTAATTTGTGTGAATTTCAATAAACCCTCTTGTAGTGTTCTCATATACACCACGGGAGATTATATAACTAATCACAGCGTTTAACGCCACGTTGCTCCAGCTGAACATTATCTGACAGTCAACCAGTAACGGATGTAATTACATACAGATTTTTGGACAGGATCGAGTAACATTGTTATACAAAGTAAAAAACGGAGTAATTTCAATAATCACTAACACCTTTCTAAGTCAATATTATATAGCAATTTCTAAAATATAATTCCATAATTCCAACATAAACTAGCTTCCACAAGACTTAGAAACCATAACCAAATTAATTTCTCTGTTCCAGCCCAAAAGTAAAGGTGATACGACAAAGGAAGTTTCCCTGGGGATAGACAACGGTTCACCCGCACTAGTTCTAACTTGGCGTCTGTTAGTTTATTAGGTAATCGTTTATATGTAAATTTATATAGCATTATGTTAAAGGTTGAGGCCGTCTTGGCACAGGAGGACGAGCGTGTGACTGTAAACGCGTGGGTTTTGGGATTCAATTTGCACTCGGGAATTAAATTTTGCTTTATATTCCTTTTTTTGGAAATGGAGCAAAGTTCCAAACGACGCCATACCTAACAAATTTGGTGGAAAACGAGAACGGAAATGTCTTAGTAGGAACGCAATGTCTTAGTATGTTCCCAGGTTCCCTCTGCCTGCCCTGCAATGTGTAGTACACAGCGTAGCAAACAACAACATTTTAATTCAGATAGATGGTTGTAGATTCGATTCTCACGAGCGGAGGCGGTGACTGGGGAACGGAATGTATTACCATTATGTTCCCTCTGCGTACACGTACACGCAGAGAAGAGCGCGTGAATTTATATAACATATTTTAATTTTAGTCGCAAAATATACATGTAATTCTATAACACACATCTTGCTTTCCCCTTTCAGAACAATTCGGCAAGTAGCTCACCTGAGATTAGACAAGGCTTCCATACTTCACTTTGTAACTGCTATCCCTGTGATTATAAAGGTGGAAGTGGTTTTGTAACTTCCATTTACTTTATATGTACGTTATATAGAAAGTTTCTTTTATAAAGTAGTTATTTTATATATATATATATATATATATATATATATATGTTTTGTGTTTGGTTTTTTTTATATATATTATTAACCTCTAAAATTGGTTGTAGTACGTATTTTTTTTTTAAATTATTAAATTTGTTATATTGAAGTAATATATAAACGTGCTTACTGATTTCTTATTTTTTCTTATAATTAATTTGGAAACGTGATGGTTGTGAGTTCGAAATATATAATAGAAACCCTGGGGACTATATTATATACTATAATATATTAGCTTATACTAAGATATTTGCGTTCCCTAATTTCCACCGAAATCTCGGGAGATTGCGTGTTGAGTGGCGGAAATCAACTCTCTGTGCTTCGCTTCCATTCCCCCGAGTGCGAATCGAATCTACAACCGTTTCAGTCGATATGATATCCCAAAGAAAATAGAGTATTTTGTTATTTTTACCCACCTGTACTCAAGATGAGACACCAAAAATACATTAATATTATTGATAAGTATATGATATAAGAGATGTTAGAAACCAAAGTGACTTAAGTCTATTTATAGTATTTCTAGACAAAAAAAGCATACCATCTTAAATACAGCGAAATTCAATGAATACCAGTCGTGGGCGGCGGTGATCGATTACCTTCAGATGACCCAAACGTTCGATTTTCTTAGTTTTTCTTTGAAAAATACTTGAAAATTTGCCATTGAAAAATGCTATTCAATCTTAATTATATTGTATATGTGAATGTTTTTGCCGATGAATGTTTGTAACTCTATCACGCGAAACAGAACATAATTAGAGGAAACTTTGCGGTAATATAGAAGTGTGATGTATACAGCAGAATATATACAAATAATTTAGAATTTATGTAAAATTTTTACATAATTTGGCTATAATATACCAATAAATTTAAGTGAGCCACGTCTGGGTCGCTAGTTAAGAATATTTCGCAAAATAACCATTTACTCGTATATTAGTCTAAAACAAAGGCATAGTGTTATATCACTAAATTCACCCGCAAAGGGGTTGCTTGTATAACAAACTCTTACAGTTAGTTGGACTTGAGCGCTTCTCAAACTTCCTCAATAGCGAGCAAGTGCAAGTGCACGTCTCTAGCGAATTGTTACACATATTGGGTCAATTGATTCTTAACTGAGCTATTGTTCTTACATTAGTCCGTATATATATATATACCTATATATATATATATATATATATATATATATATATATATATATAGTCATATGACCCGTTTGTTCCAGGATAGCCTGTTATAGACTCAAAAAAAAATAAAAAATAAAGTTGTAGTGGCGCAATTATTTATTGTTGAATGATTGTGAATTTTTAGATTGAAAAAATTATCTTTTACAAAAATTCCATCAAAACCATTTTATGAATCGTGACAAAGTAAAATATTCATATTTTTTTATTTTTAAATTAAAACAATTTATACCACAACTTTTGTTACATACCAACCGTTATTAAAAAATGTATACGAGTACATGTTGTGTTACAAAAAGAGGAAGAATTTAAACATAATATTAAAATTTAAAATTTTGTATATTAAGCTGTGGAATATAGCTATTTTCAAATCCCACTACGCTTTCACCATCCCACCGTCGAATACCAGTCATACGTGTAACATGTAGAATTTGCAAAGTGCACGAATAGTTTAAATGCTTTACGTGAGACTATTTTCCGATAATTTAGTTGAAGAACATTCTGCAGTGGAAAAATAAGTTGGATGCAACGCGACGCTCAGAGGAAATTACATTTATGTAAATATATATTTTATTGTTGAGTATAGTTTGGGAATAGCTGGCTGTGTTTTTGTGATGGTCAAAGGTATTTTATAAATTTTACAATAGACATTTGTTTTGTCATATTTGTTGCTTAATATGCGGCGTTGGGTTCCGTTGGCTAAATTGAAATATATATCTCTAAATAAAACAAAAAAAACGTGATATGTAAAGTAGAAAAAGTAAACAAAATTGAAATAATTATAAAGAAAACACAAGCCAAAGCAAAGCCAAGTGTAGAACATGAGTTATTAATATCAACATTAAATCTGGAACTGTTTTATTATACAAAACGATTGTAGCATTTAGGTCCTACTTAATGTATATTTTCATAGACCATAAACATTTGTGTAGGTTAACATAATAATAGTGTATTATATATTAAAGGTACATATTATTTAGCGTTGAGTTCTGCCACTCAACACGCAATGCCTCCAGAATTCGGCAGAAAGTGGGGAACGGAGTGTCTTAACACTAGGTTCCCTCTGCCTACCCTGCTGTGTGCGGGATACAGCGTGAAGCTAATTTATTTATTTATTTTTATTATTTAGCTTATTTTAAATAAAACATTACATTACAAACGTAATTTATTTTCTAACAGCATAATCACAATAATTTATATAGGTGTTTATAATAATACACCACCATTATATATAATCAACTAAAATCCCATAAAAATTAAATCACCATTTTTTTGGTATAGATACTCATACCAAAACTTTTTTTTTATAAGTTAAATTCAAGCGGGCGAAGCCGCGCGGCTGCTAGAAATAGTCCTTCCCAAGTACGAAATGAATACAATCGTCGCGTTTACAGTTAGGATTTAAACGTAAGAATTGTTTGTAAGAATTTAAAACGTATTTATATATATATATATATATATATATATATATATATATATATATATATATATAAGGCCCCATATTAAATGTTACTTGTTTTTACTAACATACGAACAGACAATAAACTATACGCATATATCTACCTACATATACACGAACAACATAGTTCTACATGTTCTACTAGCAATTTCACGCTTCCCATACATAATGAATGCGCATAAATTTGTGCATCCAAACATTTGAACAATGCGACGCGAAGTTAACATAAATATTCTGTAATTTTTGCGAAATTTCTCTTCCGTGATAGTTGCTATTTGAACTTTTTTTTATTTGGTAAGAATATTTTCGAGGTAAACATGTCAAAGTCAATATGATGATTCTATAAATTTATTTTTGTTTTATAAATAAAAAATATGCGCAAGAGCGCAACCATGTGTCTGTAACGCGATGGTTGCGGATTCGATTCACGCTTGGGGGAATGAATTATTATTTATTAGTATCGAAGCAAAGCAAAACGCGCTATTAAGTTTTGGCACTCAAGACGCAATACCTCGCAAGTTAGTGGGGCGGTGGTAAATGGGGAACAAAGTGTTAACACTAGGTTCCGTCTGCCTTCCTGCTATATGCGCGATACAGCGTGAAGCTGAATAGAAATTAAACATATTAATTGTACACGACGGGACATGAACTCACGCCTATATCAATCTAAGTGTGTTTGTGTGTATTAAAAAAAAATAAGACTATTATGCTAAACTTTCGAAATGTCAAGAAAAACGGCTATTGCAACGTACGTACCTTTTAATGAAATTATTCCAAATATGAGTGACAAACGCTAGAAGATCCCCAGTAGACCGGTAACACCGAACACCGTATTGGCGTTCACTGAGAAGTTAGTTTTTTCTAGGTATGTCAAGAGTTTACTATTCATGACACGTTCCATAACCTTGCAGATAATAGACGCGACTGAGATTGGCCTGTAGTTGGCAGGGACAGCGCGACTGCTCTTTTTGCGCATAGGTTGTACGCTGGGAAGCTTTGAGAGCTTAGGCACTTGTCCAACCTTAAGAGAAAATCGAAAAAGTCGTGTAAATCAGGAGTCCACTCAGCTGCCTAATTTCTCAAAACAATAGCTGATACACCATCACGATCACTAGCCTTGATCACATTAAAACACCGTAGAACGTTCCCTCCTCCTGAGGAATATACATATTCTGTTGAATATGTATATTTTTCATTACAGTGTCAGAATTTGGTGGTATTGGAGGTATTGCGCCACCTGCCTCTAAATAAAATGAGATGCATTTGCTAATTGAGATGCATACTAATTTGCTGTCTCTTCAGCAGTATGGATTAATGACGCTTCAGGTATCAGTAGTGGAGGAAGTGGAGGGTGACTGAAGTTCGCTTCGACTGATTTGGATAAAAAGACAACAGAAAGTGACGAAAGCATGAGTCTTAATCCTACTGCTCCCATTAAGACTCATCTTTTCTTCAGTGTCTTAACACTAGGTCCCCGGGCGTACTCTGCTTAACCTCATATGTGCGGGATACAGCGTGAAGTATAAAAAATTAATATAAAAAATCTACAGAAAAATGATGATAAAACAATATATTTACTTAGTTTTTAAAGATCCATTCCTAAGGTACACCGTATCTGAAATTGACAAGGGTCAAGTGGAGTCTAATAGAAAATGATTTATTGCACAAGTGACACGATTTCTTTGTAACACCTTATAATTTTATGTTCCGTATGACACGTACACGTGATAAATGTTGAATAGGTTTTTGCTCTTTTTGGGTTCTTTATGCGAATATTGATAACTTGGATAGAAGATGATCTTAGATCAGCTCATAATATATGTAAGTATGTGTGGGACGATCGGTGACATTAAAAAAAATTGAATGATTACATTGTCTCTCTGGTCTAGACTTGTGGTGGTTGTGGTGTTGTGAACTATATAGTATAGAGGTAGTTGTAGAGATATTTGAGGTCGTTGTGTCGCAGAGACACGTGACGGCTGTGGGTTCAATTCTCACTCAGGGGAATGAATCTTATTATATTTTCATTTTCCCGCTCTGGTGTCGATGCAAAAGCGTGGTGTTCAGTTCAGTTCCATCACTCTACACATAATGCCTCCAGAATTCAGCGGAAAGAAGGGAACGGAGTCTCTTCACACTTAGTACCCTGATTTGTGCAGGAGCGAAATGCTGTATATGTATACTATATTAGAAGACGTGTCGTTGGGGCAAAGGGTTTAGTACCCATTTGGAGAATGTTCTTCTTCTTTAATGTAAAAAATGTTCATCATTTTCTTTCTCTGGTGACGAAGCAAATCGCGACGTTGAGTTACGTCACTCAACACGAAATGTCTGCAAAATTTTGCGGAAAATGTCTTAACTGTGTGTTATGTGCAGGATACAGCGCAGTTCGAGTTTGAGCGGACCATGATTTCAGGTTCGATTTCCACACGTGGAAATTTGTATAGTAATATTAGCATTGGGTTTCCTAGATTTTTTGTTTTTCAATAGACCGAATCTATATCACAGTGTCTTAACACTATATCCCCTTTTAATACCTCGCAACATAAGAAAAATTGAGTGCGTAAACAATAAAAAATAAACAAATAATTCAAAAATTCATGCGACGCTATTAAAATACCTATTAACCGTACAGAAACAAGAAAACAATTCAATAAAAAGCTTAAAGTAATTTAACTTAAAGCACTTCGGTTGATCGAAAATAAATAAGTTCAACATTTCTTGGTACTAATGAGCAAGTTTTAATTACTTCACAAATAGACTGTATCGGATTTCTCGATTCACTTTCCGCAGATTCCACCCCCAAATGTTTGTTGGGACGTTTTGTGTGAGAAACAATGGCTGTCTGATTTAAATTTGATATAAATGTTGATATAATTTAGTTGTTTCAGAGTAGGTTCACGACTTTTCTCGCAGCTAGGTAGGTAAAGGAACCTAGTGTTAAGGTACTTTGTTAACATCTGAACCTTGGCTGTCGAGCTGCTTAACTTAACGCCACGCTTTGTCTAGGTAACAAAGCTAGGATATGAAAATATTTCACTCACTGAGGGTAAATCGAACCCACAACGTTTGTGCTTACAGTAAGACGCAGCTTAGTTATTTAGTTAATATTGTCTCTAGTTGAATTTAAATTAAGCCAAGTACGTATCATGAGACGCAATATAAAGTTGTCGACTTTTATTAACTTCACGCTTCTCCGCTTCAACAGCAAAGGTGAAACCGCCTCTGGCTCTAATATTGCGGGTTCGATTTCCATTTGGGTTAAGTGTATCTGTATACAGTTTTACTTATCGGTCTTAATTGCTTCTCTTTCTGTCTCTTTTTACCTAATCGAAATAAGAATGATTCTCTACAAAATTACTATTGACATTCACCTAGTCACCTAATATGCAAATAACAAAAAAAACACTATAATTGATCCCACAACATCAGTCAATCCCTGTTTCCGACATTAAAATAAAAAAGTGTCGTTAAATTTTGGTAAGTTTTTAAGAACCCTATAAAAAGTTGTAATGTTCCTTAAGGGGTCCTTGGTGGTAATTAATTAATTTTATAAGCAAATTAGATTGTCACAAACTTTGTGATATATAAAGATAAGGCTGTAGTGGCGCAGGGGCACGAGCGAGTGATTGGAAACGCGACGGTTGTGGGTTCGTTAAGTACCACAGTTCAGCAGTTACAGCAACGCATTGGGCTCTGTATTATTTTAGCTAATAGACAAAAAAAATATACTGATTAGCAAAACGGAACGTCGATTTTTGTCTAGGTATGAAGGCGAGGAAAAGAAAATAATACGTTCCCCCAAGTGGTAATCGAATCCACAACCGTCGAGTTTACGAGTACAATCACACGCAGTACAGCTGAAAGGTGACGTCTCTAAATATTTTTTTTTCATTAAATTAACTTTTTAATTAACATACAATAATATAAAATACGTTTCAAATAAGCTATCTACTGCTCCTATTTCAAAATGGGTACAATTCACAACTCCACTTTCCTTATTTTAAGCACCCTGTATTCAAAGTTAATAACATTTTACGATGTCTAATTATACAGTACTTAAATAATTACACTATTGTGTTAAGCATTTATTTAACAAGATGTAAAATGAAACATTTTTTTATACAGGTAGTTATTTTCGCCATTAATTCGGTATATAAAAAGAAATTCTATTGTTGTTCGTGAACAAAAGTCCAAACAAGTCTCTATTGTTCGTATTGTGGAACTATTTGGTACAGTGCAAAATGGTTTCGCGTTATAGTCGATATTGATGTAGTCGTAGATTCAAATTATGCTTAAACTAAGTTTAACGCTTCTAGCGTTGAGTTCCGCAACTTAACACGCAACGCTACTGATATTTATAGGCCAATGTGAACTTACATTGTGAATTTGCGTGTTTACTTTTTATTGTTACATACATACCTACTTAAGTATGTATGTATGTAACAATAAAAAGTCAACACGTAAGTTCACAACGATCTGTGACCAAAATAAATTAGCTTCGCACTGTATCACGCAGAGAACAGGATAGGTTTTTTACGCTACGTACGTACACTAGATAGCAAGTTATAAAGAGAAAACTTCGAGTTAAAACACTCTATTAATCTCTCTCTTTTAAGACATTTTTATTTTGTATTCAATAGTAGAATTTAACGCCACGCTCTGTTACAAAAAAATGGAGAAATGAAAATAAATGTAATATTTTACCATTTAACCACTTAAAGATAACTTTATACAATTTTTAATTTTCTTATTACATAAGCGAAATGGTCTTTGTATTTCTTAAGAATGGTAATGAAATACGCAATTCAGAACTTTATATTCAATTAGAGTCGCCGTTGACACATCTTAAGGAAACAATTATTTAATATTACAAGTTTATATTCGACCTCTCATTTGCATATCGTGAAAATATACGGGGTAATATTCTGCTAAGACTTGTGCGTTTTGTGGGAGGACTGTATGAAACATTATATTGTCCTTCGGTGCCATGACACAAAGTGTGACTGTAAAATGGACTGGTTATGGACTCGAGGATATTTTCATTTCTTCGATCTGGTGTAAAGGCAAGACGCGGTGCTGATTTCCGCCATTTAACACACATTGCTGGATACATTGCGTCGGCGGAAAGTGGGATACGGAGTGGCTTGACACTAACTTGGTTCCATCTGTGTGCGGGATACAGCGTGAAGCTGATTCGATTGTCATCTAAACACTATGGATGTCGGTGAAACACATCATATTTCGTTGAGTGACGGAAAAACGATATGCTTTGGTTCATTACGAATGAGCGAAATTATATTACTAAATATTTCATTTTCTGAAGTGGGATTCGAATCCACAATCGTTGCGTTTACAGTGGCACATTTGTGCTCTTACCCCACGGCAGCCCTAAAAAATCTTACTTACTCCATTTCTTTTTCTACCTAAATTTCGAGCGTTGCTGTTTGAATGCCGGATCTTAACTACAATTTTTTTTATTACTAAAGCAAGGAACTAAATGAAGCTCATTTCAATGAGTGGGAGTCGAACTTATAACCTGTGTTTTACAGTCAGCCCCTAGTAGTAGGTACTGCTATAATGAAAAAAATGTTTTTATAAAATAAAAAACTTGAAACCTATAGTTTCATATGGTAAAGGTTAGAGTAAGTTAGGAGTTTCATATATTGTACATTGGAGCACAGAACACAATCAAGTTTTCCAGTCAACGTAATCAAAATATACAAGCATGACCGTTTCTTAAATCAATAAATTTATTCGTTAAAACATATATAAAATTTCTTATAAATTTTTATACTTCTCTAAACCAAAATACTTACACAAATAACCAAATGAACAAATACAACGTCGATTTTTTATAAAAATATTAAATTAATTTAAATTGTTGCGTTTCTAAACACAACAACAATCCTTATATTCCACGATCCCAACCCTTGTCGGTGCGAAGGGCACGACAAATATCGATCTATCAAGTGTCACGGTCGTCTGGGCTTTACATTCTAATTATGTACATTTTTACTACCTAATTGTATGTTTGTTGGATGTAGCTTTAGGAATCGAATGTTTATATTATTGTTTTTAGGGTTTCGTACTTTAGGTGAAAAAACGGAACCCTATATGATCACTTCGTTAACCATCTCTCCGTCTGTCGATTAGTGACAGTATAAGTGAAGAAAAATATAAAAAATAACAATATAAAGATATATTTCTAACTCATTTCATACAAAATGAGATCGCCACAGACAAAAACAAAACCTAGAGGGTATTTCCGTAGCGATATAATTATGAAATTTGGCAAGAAGTGTCAAAGTGCAGTACAAATTAGTATAAGTAGTACTTTCCTTTGACCTACAGTCCTAAAAGTGATATGTTAAAGGTGAAATAAATTTCCCATATAAAACCGTTCCACCAATCGAAAAAGTGATCCTATAAAAGTTCCATTTTTGCTTTATGAGATATAGAAACTTAAAAATAATAATAAAATAAGTAAAAAACTAAATACGAACGTGGGGAACGGAGTGTTTTCACACAAGGTTCCCTATGCCTACCCTGCTGTGTACAGTAAATAAACTTAATTTTTAAAACTGATATAAGTTAAAAATAGGAAAAATATATCAAAGCATATACAATGTATAGATGTGAGATCTCTCCCCTTGAAATAACTTGTAACAGTCGCGTCTGACAAATGTTACTACATTAGTCGTCACATGTCAATACCTTACATAAGAACCTTATGGGTATTCTAAAAAAACATGGTGTATTTGACCCGATATAATGGAAATAAAATTAGCAATGAAGCGATTCTAGAAGCGATATAAGCGTTGCACAGCGGCACTGGCGTGCGACTGTAAATACGACAGCTTATGGGTTCGATTCCCGCTCGAGAGATGTAATTATTTTGCTTTTCTCATTCTGATTATAAGGCAAATTTTGGCGTCGAGTTTCTCTCCGTGATTTTAAGACGCTCTTTTTTTCCTTCTGCATACCGTATTCATGAGCATACTGCTTAGAGCTATAAAAAATATACTGTAGAGGGAGACCTCGGTTGATTTTCGAAAACACAATATCGAAGATACTGGAGGAAAATCACGTAAAAAGCATGAGGACCTCCCGGAGTGTATGTATGAACAGGTTGATGATAGTGGAAGAGGCGAAAGAAGTATGTAGAGACCGTAGCGTTTGGCACTCCGTTCTCTCTGACTTCTCCGCTAGAGATAAATCTTGAAGCCAAATTAAGTTAAGCTAATATACCAATAATCGATCTCACCCTAGCAACCGCAACGGGAGGGGAGATTATATATTTGTCAAAAAGGGGTCAAATAAGATGTCACTCACAGGAAAATGCCGCGCGTCGAAAAACCCAAGGGTGCTCTCAATATTGTCAGTGTTTCAAAACGTTCGCAGATTCCGTGTCACGCTATCAAGTCACGTCATATATCTTGATGTATAAAATGTAATGTTCATTTATATACCGTTTATGTATGTATGTACTATAGCTGGGCCAGTCGTGGCGCAGGGGTATAACCGTGTGACTTTATACGCGACAGGTGGTGGATTAGATTCCCAATTGAGGTAAAAAAATATTTTATGTTTTTATTTCTTCGCTCTGGTGTTGTGGCAAAGCGGCGTTGAGTTTCGCCACTTAACAAACAATACTTCCTACATCGCGGATAAAGAGAGCGTCTTAATGCAAATGGAATTAATGTAAATAGATAATATCGGTTTTTAGTAAAGAAAAATATCCTGTTAAATGCTTGAGAGCTCGGTTCCCACTAGGATAATTAATAATAAACTACATATAACTTTTTTTATGGCCAAATTTTACCACGCATCAAGAAATGAAATTCAGACTCAGGCAGAAAATATGGAACGGATTCTTCTTATAACATTTTTTTTTCAACATTTCTCTAATGAAAATATAAAAAAATGAATACAAAACAACTGTAAACAATGCAAAATACGTTTAAAAAACCCGTTAACACGACACAATAATTTAATAAAACCCATTTCACGTACACGGTATGAATTTCTTCCGTTATTATGCAAACTTGCAAATTGATCGGCTGATTAATTTAAAAAGTGCCAACATTCATTCAATCTAAATTGAACCTTGTACCTACGTAGACATAAAGGTTATAATTATGAAATCTACCTTCTAAGATATACTAACGCAAGATGATTTATTATTTCAAAACATTTTATCGTTTGCTAGTAACTATATTAGCTTCATACATTTTACATGGGGAAAGGTTTTTATGCGATGTACTGGGAGGTGTGGTGGTTTTTTAAAGTGCTGTGAAGGTTGTAAGTTCGATTCTAATTAATAATTTATGTTTATTTTCGTGTAATTTGTGTTATTATACAATGTAAAAATATGCTGAGCTCGCGTGGTTCTGGTTTCAATTCCCATTCATTGGAGTAAATTATTTTTCTTTTCTCGTTCACAAAAGGTATTGTTAAGTTCCGTAATACAACGGACAATGTCTGGAAAATTAAGTGGTGTGTAGGGAACGAAGTGTCTTAATTAGGTTCCTTATGATTACTTAAAAAACGCTAAACTTTTTTTAAGTGAGCATAGGGAACCTATATTTGTAAATGTAAAGAATCATTGATAAAAACTACTTACCTATATTACTGTAGGTAAAACTCACGTACTAAAGTAAGTGATATACATTCATTTTGACACTAGGTTCTCTCTCCCTTCTTTGGCTATTGGCGGAATAAAATATAAAACTACATAGTGAAAATAATAAATTTACATGCAAATATAATTTTCTTTTTACAGGTTGATGACAGTGGACGAGGCTAAAGGAGAATGTAGAGACTGTAGCGTTTCGCTCTCCGTTCTCTCTGAATATCCTGCTAGGAATAAAGCGTGAAACTAGATTAGATTAGATTAGATATTTTCCTAATGTAATTCCAGTATTTAAGCTGTACGCTGCTTACTCATACATATGATAACGAAATGACATCATTTCGTTATTTAATTTTATTAATGAATGTAACTGTCAACGCAATGGCAATGTCTTGATGGGATCGAAGTGTTTTAACACTAGGTACTCTCTGCCTACCCTGCTATGTGGAATATAGAGTGAAACTAACAAAAAGATATAGAACAAAACTTAACGCAACGCTTTCTCTTTAAATAGGTTGGTCCCTCGAGTTGAGATCGAAACACCGACCATCCTATCCTACATACATTCTCTTTCGCTACTATTATTTGCCAAACAATATATATATATATATATATGTAGGTATATAAATATTTTTATATAAATATTACATATAAAATTTAAAACCCAACAAATATAAAATACAATACGTAACACCAAAATAAAATATAATTTCAAATACAATAAACAATGACATTTTCCCGAAGCCAAATCCTCGGAAGCCGGACTCTTGTCAAGAGTTATCTGCGAAGTCGACTTAAAGCTAGGATGCGCTCATCGCGGTTAATATTTCTTGATATTCTTTGAAAATATAAAATATTATTTATATTTGTATATGGCTCACGGGCAGAAGTGAGTTGTGGGTTCGATTCCCAGTTGAGGAAATTCACGTCAGACCATGCTGCTATGACACTTCTCAGACAGAATTCAAAATATTGCGTGTTGACTAGCGGTGCTCAACGCCGTGCTTCCTGTACCCGAACGGAGAAATAATAATAACTTAAACATAATTATTCATATAAAGCTTACTGTCAAGCCACTTCGATTTTCATTTTCTACTTATAGGTATCATACGCTGTTTTACACCAGAGCGAAGAAATAAAAATATACATATACCCGCGAGTGGGATTGGAACCCATAATCTGTCGCGTTTACAGGCCCTCGCTTGTGCCTCTGCTTCACGACCGGTCTCGACTACTAATTAAAGTAATTTACTGCTATTGAAGCATTAGTACTGTACGTAAATACATATCAACGTATAGTTCAATTGTATAGAAAGTTTGGGCAATAATCGAAAGACACTGGTTCAAATACTGTAACGCTCAAATTCTATAGTAGATATGGGACTATTTTTTATAATATTTTTTTTGGGATATCCTTTCTCGAATATTGTCTGTCGCCGTGCTCCGTTCTCCGCCCGTTTCTCGCCCGAATTAGCAGATAAGCGGAACTAACCGCCGCGTTTTACAATCAAATGCTGTCATACGTCTATATATGAAAGTCTAGTGGACCTTATATAGGAAACAGTAGTGTTAAGTTCCGTTCCTCGCTATCCGCCAAAATTCTCGAGGCATTGAATGAACGCTATGAACGCTTAAATATTTCATTACCCTGAATGGACATCGATCTCACACCCATCGCGTTTGCAGCTACACGCTTCTATCACTACGATACGACGGCCTCTAAAATATTAAAAATAATCGTTTTTTTTGTCATACCATTGTAAATACAATCTTAGTCGTAACTCGTATGACAACCGTACAAACTACAAGTCCGCCCGCCTGTCCCACCAATACACGAGAACGTTGATTGTAACCGGCGACGACGTGATCTAATAAAAAAATATTATTCTAGATCTTATTTGACTTTATAGGTAAAATGTCATTTACTTTATATTATTGTTATTGATTTTACTAATTGCACTTGTTTTTTTTTTAGCTTCATATTTAAAATAAAATATATGTTAAAAAAATCTTTTAAAAAATAAGCTTTTTTTTTTTTTCATGGATTAATTTGTTTCTTTAATTTATGTATTGAGGTCAGCGGCATCAGCATCGACAGGTTGTAGGTTCGATCCCCAATTGAGGAAATGAAATATTTATTTACATTTATATTTTCATTTCTTCGTTCTGGTGTCGAGGCTAAGCGCGGTGTTGAGTTCCTCCACTCAACACGCAATGCCTCCAGAACTCGGAGGAAAGTGAGGAATGGAGTGTCTTAACACTAAGTGCCCCCTGCTTCCCTGTTGTATGCGGTATACAGCGGAAAGTTAAAAAGAATATATAATCATACTACGAGTATATAGATGGATATTAAAATATTAATTTCAAAAGCTTTCAGTTTCCCAAAATTTCAGCGTATTTTTGACAATCTGTTCTTTCATTTTATTGTTAGGTTCTATTGAATGGGGAACAAAGCCTTCGAAACTATTATTTTTGTTTTAAATTGTAATTATTTATAACTGGTGACCCACCTTTGGTTCGCTTGGTGTTAATGAAAGTTATACTTATACATAATATTCTCAAATACTTTTTTTTTACATTTTTAAAGCGTCAATCCACTTTATTAACCGTCCAAGCGCTCTTACCAAGTAAGCCATACATTCTCATCACGCTACGTCGAAATTTTTATACGATTGTTACAACGTATTTATGTTATGACCTCTGTAGATTTTTGCAAATTTCCGCTACCCAAGGACAATTTAAGTAAATTAAAAAAAAACTTAGAATTATCGTTTGGCAAGAGAGAATACTATTTTTTATATATAACGAGACGAGGTTGATTTGAAAAATTATAAATGAAACTATAACAAAGTGTTTTTTAGCTTCACGTTGTATTCTGTACATAACCGGGTAAGCAGAGGTAGCCTGGGAACCTAGTGTTTAAACACGTTCCCACTGGGACACTTCTGTTCTCCACTTTCTACCGACTTCTTAAGGCAAAACGTGTTTGACACCAAAGCTAAAAATTAACATACTAAACATTTTATTTCTTCGAGTATGAATCGAACCCACAACCTGACGCGGTAACAGTCATATTTTGTGCCCCTTCGCGACGATTGGCGCCATAAGAAAGTATGGATGCAAGTATATAAGTTTGTACACTAAAATCATATAATATAATAATAAATACCTACAAGTTTCATCTCATCTTGGAGGCCAGTCCTGGCGCAGCGACACAAAGTGTGACTGTAGAACCGACTGGTTATGGGTTCGATCCCCACTCGAGGAGATGAAATATTTACTTAAATTTATATTTTCATTTCTCCGCTCTGGTGTTGAGGCTAAGCGCGGTGTTAAGTTCTGCCACTCAACACGCAATGCCTCCAGAATTCGGCAGAAAGTGGGGAACGGAATGTCATAGCACTAGGTTCTCTCTGCCTACCCTGCTGTGTGCGGGATACAGCGTGAAGCTGATTTGCTGATTTAAGTTTCATCTCATTTAGGTATGTAATTTTATCTACACATAATAAGGCCAACCAATAAATACCAAGTAAAAGCAAAGTTATTTAGAATCAACGTTAAAACTTTTTGAAGTGGCCACTTTATTGTCAAGTCATAAACGGAAGCGGTTTGATTTAGTTTTTTAATGGATTTTCAAAAAAAGGAGTTTCTCAATTCGTCGGAATCTTTTTTTTATGTATATTCAGCGTTTATTCGCCTGAACCGATTTGGATATTCTTTTTTTGTTTGAAAGTGGATATCTCACAGGTGGTTCCATAGTAACCATGTCAAGATCTGATGATGGGATCCTAGATAAAACGAGGGAACTCTTCAAATTTTATATATTATTACAATATTTTTTAAGTATTTATTTATAAAGACCTGTGTTTACTACACAGTCTAAAATAAATTTACTTAACATAAAGCAAAACGTACTTTGATTATTATTAAAGAAAGATGAAGAAAATAATAAATAAAATACTTTATAATTTGACAGGTTGTGGCTTTGATTTTCACTCGAGGAAATTGAATCAATTAACGAAGACGGAATGTTTTAACAATAGGTATTCCCAGGTTCCCTGGTATACAGCGTAAATCTAAAAAAAGACAAGTTTAAACAAATATTGCAAAGTTCAGTTTTGTAACTTAAACCACACTAAAAGTAGGTCAAGTTGGCAGAAAAGGTTTAAACGTAGATTTAGCCATCGTGAAGTCTGGAAAATAGTATTTGAATGTTGGGTGAGAATATTGTAGGCCGTAAATGAGAAGTAAATTTTTCATTTAAAAATATTACTAAATACTATTTCTTGACTTATTTGTAGCTTCAAAGTAGAATATGAGGTCGTCGTGGCGCAGCGGCTATATGAGTGTAAATGCGACAGTTGTGGGTTCGATCCTCGTACGCGCTTTGTCGTGTCTAACAAGGCAAAGCGCGGCGCTACGTTTCGTTTCCAAGCATGAAAGGTTCCGAAAATTTAATAAAAGTATGGAATTTAGTGACCTAACACCCTCTACCTACCCTGATATGCGCATTATGAGGGATCCATAGCGAAGCATTAAAGCAAATACTTTAGTTTGTTTTCAATAACAAAGTATTAAAATAATGAAAAAAATAATGATTATTTTGAGTGGATTGTGATTTCGTGTTTGTAAATATTTTGTTGAATTATTTGCATGTTTTTGTTTGTAATAAAGTAGTGAGTTTCAATAATTAATTTATTTTAAAATATTGGTGTTATAATTCTTTAAAAGTTTAGGCTATCTATAACTCTTTTTTTTTTCTATTTATAAAACCTACCGTTATTTTGCTTTTTATTGCATAAAGGCACATAAATGCTTAAATAATGTTAATTTACAAAATATTTGAATCAATTCCCGCATTCGAACACATACTTGTCTGTAACTTTGTACTGTAACTTCCTTTTAGCTTCACGCTATATCCCGTTCACTGCAGGGTGTTAAATCTAGTGTTAAGACACTATGTTCCCCATCTTCCACCGAATTCTGAGTGACGGATCTCAACGCCGCGCTTTGCTTTGACACCAGAACAGATAAATGAAAAAAAAATAATATTTGATTTCCTTGAACGGGAATCGAACCCACAACTTGACGCTTATAGTTACTGGCTTCGATTTCGAGATACTATAATAAATGTGTTTTTTAATAATGGTGATATATATTATTAACACGGATTAAATAGAGATTGTAATCTGATCTAAGATTGATTAACTTTTAAATAACATTAAAAGGTTAAACTTACATGAAATAATCGTATATTGTAATTGATACAAAGACAAATTTAAGTTGATTTGTATTTGTGCTATTGAGTTGTGGTTACTTTGAACATTATTTATAGCTTGTAGAAACCCAGTTTGGGCCCAGGCGCAAAGTTGCAAAATGGGACTTTAAACGCGACAGGTCGTGTATTCGATTTCTACTCGAGGAAATGAAATATTTAATGTTCTTTTTCTTCGTTGTGAATTTGACAGAAAATGGGGAACTTCATACAAGATTCCCTCTGCCTACCTAAAAGTATTTCACTTGATCAAAAGTATCTCTAGTGTTAATGCACAGCTAACAATTTCACTGAATACTGCATATATTGGTACAAGACACTACGTTCCGCACTTTCCGTTCAAACTTCGAGACATTATTTTCTGCTTGTTAAGTGGCGAAACATAGTATCGACTTTATCTTGTTATCAAAACCAAGCTATTGACCAGGCCAAGCACGACAGGTAGTGGGTTCTTAAGCGCGATCTTGAAGTGCATTTTAAATAATCTATAAATGAAAACGGCATCCCAAGATCGATCTCAGAGATGAAAGCGATGTAATAATATGGATCTCAGACTTAAAGCAGATTTTAAATTTTAAAGCCAACGCAAACGGAATTGTAAGCTATAATTCGTTTGAATATAAAATAAATTATATAAACAATAAAGAAAAAAAAAATACGATAAGTAAGAATCGCAACTTCCCATGTTGAAAAAACTTGAACGTGAGTCAAATGTTATGGTATTTGCGGGGGCGGTTGCTTTAGGACCGTCTACACTTGATGATTAGATATAAAAAAAAATATCGTAGGTATTGTCAATTGTAAAATTTGTTTGATAGTTTGTTTATACATATAATATACTTGCTCAAAATAATTCAAAGAAATTTTGTCTTATCATCTTTTTAACTCTTAGACATTGCAAATAGTTAAAATTTAATGAAATGAAAAATGGAAAACAAGTGTGCCTTAACATTAACAGTTGTTATTCAAAGTGTTTTTATCTTTTTTTTTTCAGGAACTCAACGCCGTCTTTTTTGCATTAATACCAAAGCGAAAAAAAGAAAATATTCATAAATAATAATTTAGTCGAATTCTGAAGGCATTGCGTGTTGAGTTACTTTGACACTAGAGCTAGAAGAAATTAAAATATGAACTTAAATAAATTTAGGAAAATATAGCTTCAAAATTTAATGGAAATATAACTTTAAATGCATCACAAAGCTTTAGCTTGCGCCAAAAACGGAGATGACATCAAACGCCTACTCCTTATCAAAAGTGTGGGCGACTTGATTCAATATCTCGTTAAATTGTTTTTAGGTGGCACAAAAATTCTAACATTTTTGCATGATCATAAGAATATTTTTTACATTATATATATCACATTTGATTCTACCATTATAAATAAAAACATAAATATTTGAAGTCAGTCGTGGGTTAGGGGGCACAAGGATGTGACTGTAACGCGACAGATTGTGGGCTCGATTCTCACTCGAGGGGATAAAATATTGAATATATTCATGTCTTCGCTCTGGTGTCGAGGTAAAGCGCAGCATTAAGTTCCGAAACCCATCACACAATGCCTCCAAAATTGAAAAGTGGGGAACAGTGTGTCTTAACACTAGGTAACTTCTGTCGACCCTGCTATGCGCCGGATACAGCGTGAAGCAGCATTAAGAGCGGGTTGACGGTTTCCAAATTGACCGGGTTCGAAATTCGCTTTATTAATTTTTTTTATACCTTTTAAAAAAAAGTATTTATCGTAACGCCGCTCTACTCGAAAGTCGTGAATTTCACAAAAAAAATTAACAAATTAAATAAGGAAATTAATGTAACCAAAATGTATTTACCAAAGAAATATTATATCTCAGTTCGTCGATAGCCTGTAACTGTATGTACATACGTACGCGAACAAAACGTATATAAATCGAGAGAATTATATGGGAACGATTTATTCGAATGCTATTAAAAACCCATGAATTTTATTGTTCAGGCATTTGCCAAACCTTCCGTAAGGCCATAATATATTTGAGCTTAGTTACTTAACCCAACGCATTAGGGCCGTTGCATACGGTCGTATATTTGTACCGTTTAACTTTCCAATTGTCTTATACCTACTTTTTTTTCAGCTTCACGCTATATCCCGCATGTAGGAAGAAGGTAAACGTGACTTTTGGGGGGTCCATTTCCACTCTAGGGAATTAAAGAAAGCGCGGCGTTAATTTACGCAATATCTCAAGATCTTCGCGGTGGTGGAGAACGGAGTGTCTTTACACCAGATTCTCTCTATTTCCAATTCCGCGTAATATACGGAATACAGCGTAAAGCAAAGAAAAAAAAAACACATTTAAAATTTCAAATAAAAGTAAGATTTAAGCGTATGTATAACCTCCATATGGCAATAGAATAAAAGAACTGGTGGTAAAACTTAACGCCACGCGCTGTCTTTTGGCTATAGTGGGGCGAGGCATCAAATATAACTTAAAAACAAAAATTTCTTACTCCAAATAACACAAATTCCTACAAATAGGATTTTTTTTAATCTATCAGTTGGTACATTTTGTACGACAGTCGTACAAAATATACCAACGTATATCCCCAACATTAGGCACAAAGATATATTGGTGATAAGATTCAATTTATTTTTGAGCATTTTCCCATCAATTTGACGCATGGGTTATAGTGGTCGATCGATTGGACCATAGTAAGCCAAGTTTGTGTCTTTTGGTTGATAAATAACTAGATTAGCGGCGTTATGCCAGTGATAGATAGTGGTGGAATATTTTGAGAGATTTTGAGTAAAATGGTTTTATTATAATCATATTTTTTTTAATTTTACCCTCTTTTCCTCATAACAGTGTAAATAGAAGGAAAGAAATTTATTTTTTATTATATTTTACACGTTTTTCCAATTTTGCAGACATTGCGTATCGAGTGGCGGAACTAAACGCCGCAGTTTATCTATGAAAAAAACGAAAATTAAAACCGATCAAGTGCAAGTTGAGCTAACTTACCCAAGGTTCTTTACTAATAAAAAAACCATATACGGGTATAAGCGGGAAATAAAAATGATAAAGGCTGCCAAACTTATGATATAAATATTAATTTTGATTATTCCGACTTTTTCCTTTATTTGTACTGAAAGTTCTCATTTCTCGTCAAATTCCATAATTATAAGTCTACGAGAATTATCCTCTACGTTGTCATGAAACGTGAAGAACTAAATAAAAATACTTAGTTACATATTATTATATTATCAAAAAATGAGGCCAATCGTGGCACAGGGGCACAAGCGAGTGACTAAAAGCACGACAGGTTGTTGGTTAGATTCCCACTCGAGGAAATGAAGTATTAAATATTTTAATTTTTACGTTCTGGTGTCGAGGCAAAGCGCTGCTCAGAACGCAATGCCTCCAAAACTTCCGAGCGGAGTGCCTTAACACTATTTTCCTTCTGCGCGTTAAGCACATGCGGGATACAGCGTGAAGATAAAAAAAACATTTTTTTAATAGACTAATATCGATTACAAAACAAACTACAGTAGGTACAGCTTCCATACAATTTATACCAACACAAGATAGCTTTATTCGTGGATATTGTACGAAATCATAACGGACACTATGACAGAGATAAACGGTGCGTCTCTAGAGACTTGTGGTACAAAACGTGGGGCAGACGGTTTCATATAAGAATTTAGTGCGTTATATGTTGTACATACATTATACGTTAGGTACGTTATTAAGTTACTTTCAGACGATTTCTAAAGAGATTGTCGGTTTGAATCTCCTAATTCATTAATATATATTTATTAATTTATAATTTTTACTATTAATAAAATGCCACCACTATGTAATTTAAATTCGGGAGTATAATTAATAACACCATTTTTTTTGCCTCGCAAGAGTTTTGAAAATAAAAAGGTAATTTATGGGGAAACAAATAGAGAGATGAATATCGAAATATTTTTTTGATAATTAAAAAATAAATCCACATCTCTCGCATCCCATACATTTACGATCGACCCCTATCAATATTACCTAAAAACCCAACCAATATAATATTACAAAATAATACCCAAAACTATTAATATATGTTACGGCAGGCTTTTGACGTGAAAAATGCGTATCGCAAACCCATACCCATATAATATAAAAAAAACTTTATTTATTATTATATATACATTACTCAAGTAAGGAACGTCGCCATCTAACACTCAAATGCCGTTATAAAACAAGAGTGCGTGCAAAAGTTGTCCCTTTAGTATTTCGGGTTTGTCCGTGCCGAAATATAGCCTGGAGGGTCCTTTAGCGTACATTTACTTATGGGTTTAGTATGATAAAAGTTATAGTATGGCTATATTTTTGTTTATGTAATATGTGATATAGACAAAAAAGTATTATTTCATAGGTTTTTCTGTTTAAATGTATATTTTATACAATTTTCTTTTTATATATTTGAGGGCAGTCGTGGCGCAGTGGTACGAAGTGTGACTGTAAAACCGACTGGGTTCGATCCCCACTCGAGGAGATGAAATATTTACTTAAATTTATATGTCCATTTCTTCGCTCTGGTGTCGAGGCTAAGCGCGGCGTTGAGTTCTGCCCCTCAACACGCAATGCCTCCAGAATTCGGCAGAAAGTGGGGAATGGAGTATCTTAACACTAGGTTCCCTCTGCCTACCCTGCTGTGTGCGGGATACAGCGTGAAGCTGATTATATTGTAGAGTCAACAGAGTTTTTAGTTTATTTCCTATCGATGTTCTGAATTGTTTTTTTTTTACAATTCCAACTGGTGATGTGTTAGTCTTTTTTGTATTTCCTTTTTATGTAATTGTAATTTTTATTAGCTAGCTAATGACATACAACTTAAAATAAAATAACTGCCACAGTTAAATTTTTACACAAGAAATAGTTCCACTTCACTCTTGTCCTACATCTAAGCATACAGCTAACTAAGCAGAAACTAGCACAACGCCAAAAGTACAGAATGTCAAGAATTTAATATTTTCTAAAATTTGCTCCAAGGAATTCTAATCAAATAATCCTGACACGAGATACGGTAATGAGTCCAATTTTGTCAGAATCACGAGCAGAATGTCGGCAGTTTGAAATTCTGTTGCTGATCTCGCGAAACGTCTAACAAACTGATTTAGTACATTCAAAATATTATAAAGCTGAGTCAAATTTGCCATTCAAAGTGAAATGTGGACTGTCTCATGATTATAATTGTTAGTCATATTATATAATTATTATTATGTAATAGGACAGTCGTGGCGCAGAGGCATAGAGTGTGACTGTAAAATCGACTGGTTGTGGGTTCGATCCCCACTATTTTAATTTCTTCGCTTTGGTGTCGAGGCAAAGCGCGGCGCCGATTTCCGCCCCTCACGTAATACCTCCAGAACTCGGTGGAAAGTGGGGAACGGAGTGTTTTAACACTAGGTTCCCCCTGCCTACCCTGAAGTGAAGCTGATTTTATGTAACAGGCCGTCGTGGCACGAGTGTGCAATTATGCGGCGGTTGTGGGTTCGATTCCCATTCGAGGGAATGGAATTGAAGTCATCGCGAATTGAAAAGAGGAACTCAACGCCACGCTTTGCCCAGTTACTATAGAGAAGAATGGAAAATAATTGTCAATAAATTAGATCCCGATCGGTAATCGAAGCCACAACCGTCGTGTATACAGTCAGAGACTGTGCCACGTCAGTCTATTCATATGTATATATTATGTAGTATAAGTAATGGAGACTTAAGGACCAACTGACCTTAACACCTAGTGAACCTAATAATGAATTAATCATGGCTACATCAAAACTTTTGAGACTTCTCAACAAGGTTACATTATAAGTGGAAATTGATGAACTATTTCTATATGGCCGAGCTATGTACAATATGTTAAAGGTATATAATAATTTGAAGGTTTTATTTTATTGTATGGTAAAAAAAAATACAAAGAAAATAATATATACATATATTGTTTACTTGGTCAGAAGTGACACTTGTTGACGACGGGGATAAATAATTTAATGACGATTGATCAGTTATCGACCGGGGATGAAAAATAATTATATTACTAAAATGACTATTAAAAAATGGGGGCTGGTGATGAAAGGGTGAAAATTTAGGATTGGACGTATTTTCAATGCGAATTAATAAAAAAAATAGAAAAATTCCAAAAATAAGAAAGAATATAATATGTTAAGAGTGGACAACCTTTATTACTAAAGAGTATGAAAAATAGATGTTGGCCGATTCTCAGACCTACTCAATATGCTCACAAAATTTCATGACAATCGGTCAAGCCGTTTCGGAGGAGTATGGGAACAAACTTTGTGACACGAGAATTTAACATATAAGATTTAACATAAACAAAACATTGTTTCAATCAATTAATATAGAATTAGGACCTGTGATCCAAAAAGAAAACATCGTAAAAAACGTCTCATCCCACCCCATTTACCACATTTATATAAAAAAATATATCCTTTTTACATTCCAATGTTTTTCTCAACGTAATGAAGAGGGTGCTATTATGGAAATTGGTATAGCCGAATGTAACAATTTTGATGTTTGTCGTATTTTCCAATTTCATCCGGATGGAGTCCCAATTGGATGGATTGTTGATTCGGGGGATTAGATAAGCACTTTCTGTTTACTGTAGCGATGGAAGCGTTTTTCATATTACGATTATCGAATGATTTGTTATTAGTATCATTATTTGTTCCCCTCGAGGATCGATAGCGTGATTTGGGGCTGTCTGAGACCCGTGGAATTATGAAATGAATGTTAATTGATTAATGTTGAGAGTAGTGATCTTTACAAGAACTGTATGAAAAAGGCGGTGTAGATGATATGGAATTAAAGTTTTGAGTGGTTCAGATATTTTTTCAAATACCTAATTTCAGTTTGCAGGGCTTAAGCTGAGCTTTGAATTTGTGTGAGTGTGTCTGAATGTAGAGCTAGAAAAAAAAAGTTATAATAAATCAGCTTCACGCTGTATCCTGCACACATCAAGGTAAGCAGAGGGAACCTAGTGTTAAGACACTCCGTTCCCCACTTTCTGCCGGTTTCAGGAGGTATTACGTGTTGGGTGGCAGAACTAAACGTTATGCTTTGCCTCGACACCAGAGCGAAGAAATGGAAATATAAAGTTAATATTTCTTTTCCTCGATGGGGGATCGAACCTACAACCAGCAGGTTTTGCAGTCACACTTTGTGCTCCTACGCTACGACTCAAAGTTAGTTACGAGAGATCTAAAAAAAGTCACTGCTTCCTCGTAATTTTTCTCTCTCGGTTGATGTTATTATGCTAATAATAAATCGTTCCATTATATTATAAGAAACAACATTGTATCCATTTTTTTAAATATTTTTATTCCTAAGTGACATATTATTTTCCATTCTTTTGCAGTGATAGCGGCAACCTTTTCTTTCACTTTAAACAATTCTAACACAAAAACAGAATATTAAAAATTAAAAACTTTTCTTTTTTTTAAGCCGTTTGTTAAAAAGCTGTATAAAACGGCTTAAATCAAGCAACCGATTTACACCTACCTACACTATATATGAACACTCAAACAAATGTAAAGGTGAGTTTACACCTCGCGGAATGTATGTGATATTTCCACAACGAAAAAATAATCGTATATTAGGAGAATGTGCATTATAAGAGAAAAATATTATATTTAAAAATATAATTTTTAAATTGTTTTTACGTTTATATGTGAATTTTATATAAAATGAAATAAGCTACATTCCATTTACTTTTATAATTACCATAATAATTTTAATGTATATTGTTGGCAATTTAAAATACCACAAACACATACTCTTGTTGGCAAACTTCTAGGCTGCATTATAGAAAACGTGGAAATTGTAAGTTCAATAGCCGTTTACGGATGTCAATTATTTTAATTTTGCTGTTCCAAAGAACGGCCTAATAAAATTAACTCCACCCAAAGGTGGAAAACGTAAAAGGGAATGTATTAAGTTCCCTCTGTCTAACCTTTCATTTTAGGAGACTTTCATGAAACTAACAATTTTAACTTCATTATTACAACTTAATTTAAATAAAGTACAGACATAAAATAAAAATAACTCCAAAACCATTACACATACTAGTTTATATATACACACATATAAAAAGTCAGAAAAACTAAAAATAAAACGTTAATTTGGCAACCGTAATTCACTGGACAAACCTGGCCACAAGTTAAAACGTAACTGCTTTTTGCTCATTCACGTTCACCTGTTTGTTAGGGTTCAACCGCATGTTAAACAAAAACAATGTGAGGTTGAACTCTTTTTAAAGTTACTTAGTTAATATTCCACCCACGACTTTGTCTATGTACCGTTCATTTTACATAGAAAGGTGAAAAAGTTTGGGTTATTTTGCTTGGAGTGAAGTGAATAGTTAAAATAATTACATTTATTTACTGAGTCTGTAGGAAAAAAGGAAGTACTTAGAAACGGTGAAGTGATGTGACACTGGGACAATGCCAAAACCTCGTCACTTCAATCTTAATATTAAATATTTTATTTCCTCGATTGGGAATCGAATCCACAACATGTCACGTTTAGAGACTAGCTTAAATCAAGAAATACGCATTCTTTTTTTTTAATAAAAATTCTTAGAAAATAATAAGAAGCATAACGTATTAAGCGAATTGAAAAGGATGTTATGATATTTCTCGTAAGTCAATTTCTACGAAACAATTATATTTCGTGTTCAGTTAAGGTCATATAATGAGGTGAAAGATTTTGGATATTTTTTTTATATATTTTCTTAGTGACAGTCATATAATACAGTCAAGAGTGTCTGTCTGTATAGACTAATATATATAGAAACTTTAGATGCCATTGTCCTTAGAAAATTTCAAATAAATATATATATATATATATATATATATATATATATATATATATATTGGATCTCAAACTGGAAAATCTTCTTATATATATACTCTCTCGTATATTTGAATAGACGTTTACTATCGAGAGTGTAAAAAAGTACAAAACATTGTTGAAGTGCAAACCAACATAACGTTCTAAATCCCGCGCTCGAAACTCTTGCGTTGGCTTTATTCAACGTATTCAGCCGACAGTATTTGTAGCAGTTTGTCCGGTTACTGGTGGTGTAATCCAGGTAAATAGTGTAAGGGGTTGCTGTAGAATCTTTTCATCTTTTTTAAATGTTTTTTTTTGTATTAAATTCAATTTTCAGTCAGTGATTCTTCTTTTAAATTTACGCCGCACTTTCAGGCCCTTTTTTTATAGCGAATTATAATATGAAATATTTCATTTTCATTTTATAGAATGAGACTTGGACTCCCCACCTACACGCGTAACAAAACGCAAGCTTATGCTCCTGCGCTACAACTAGGGTCAGTGATTGATTCATTTTAATTATTAGTATAGTATGACTCTATTTAAAATCTAATACTTACTTGACTGTTTAACAAACAATAATTAACATAGATTATTTTTTTATTAGGAAATTTATTAATATTAGCAAATATTTTATGCAAATAATAATTATGTATTCTAATATAATATATAATATCTTAATGTTTAGTCCTTAACTAATATAAAACTACACTCTCGCCTTTCTCTAACATCATATTTACTTAAAATAATATGCTTATACACATTTTAATATGTAAGAAAATTATATACGACGAAGTTTGAATAAAAAAATATTAGCTCAAAAAAAAAGAACTAAATACTAAATAAAAAAAAACAACTTCGAAACCACTACACAAAATCATTACCTTTATCAGCCAGTCCTCATACTATACAGTAGAGAAGGATTCTCGATATTCTACAGGTGGTACTTTAAGCTATGATTCGGCTTTGCTCGCTCTACTCGATGTCCTAAAATTTTATTTATGAAGATATAAACGGAGGAAAAAGTTAGAATAATGTTACCATCGTTACGTTTTGATGGCCGATTTACATAAAAGATGTATTACGAGTTCGTCATACTAAAAGTGACATAAACTATGAAAAATATTTTTTTACTGTAACAAAACTTTGTGTATAGTTTCGTAGGAAATGAACGGATGCTGTTTTACAGTATTGAAATATAAAGTTAAATATAAGGATAAATTCTATAAATTGCTATAGTAAATTATTCTTACCATTGTATATTGTATGAAAATGGTGTGAAGAAATCGAGGTTGTTGTAATTAGTTATTATAATATTATGAAATTACAGCAAATACAAATACTAACACTTGAACCTTTTTTTTATAATTGGAAGGAAGTGTCTTAGCACTATGTTTTCAGGATCCCTTTGCCGACCCTGCTATGTGCGGGATATAACGAGAAGCAAAAAGAATTAAAAATATATATTTTTTTAATTACATTAATAAACAATTAGTAAAAAAATATATAATTCAACTACATAAAATAGATCAGGCAAAACATAACTCTCGTGGTCGTCGGTCGATGATGTCATATCGGTACATATCTTCTCGCTCTGGTAATATGCTTTAACACCGCATGAAGCTCCAACAATTGCCTCCACCAACAGATAGTGTCACAAAATTTGGCGTAAAGTGAGGAACGGAGTGTCTTGACAAGGCTTTCAGTGCCTGTCGTGCATTATGCCGGATACAGCATAAAACTAGAAAAAGTACAAAAAATTTGCTTCAAATATCAACAATATTTTGTATAAAAGGTTACTATCTCATCTAACAATCGTACAAGCCACGGGGGTGTAAACTACCCCACATATAATATTTTCTGTCGTTCCTCTGTAAATTAGAGCGTCGAACACTTTTGTACCTCATCACAAGGGTTTTGCCGTTACAGCCTTTGAAAATTTTGGATTAAAATTGATATTTCAAAAGTAGCTCTATGTTTATGGCAGCAAAGTGCTATTTTCACTGTAGTATTTGTAGAAGATAAATTGTAGTATGTCTTCCCTTTCAAGTTTCTGGCACGTGCAGGGAAATTGATTTATATCTCTGTGTATCTTAGTAGTAATATGTTAGTTCTTAGTGAACGATAAAATATCGGCAGCATCCCTCGAGATTCCTATACAATAGAAAACAAAAATGATAATATTTTAAACATTTATACATACTCCTACATATTATTGGCATTTGTATAAACAAATAAATAGTATGGCAGAAAAAAACTGAAAATTTTGCATTTTAGGCACTAGACTATTGAGTGAAATGGTTGTAGGTTCGAGGTTTCAGCCAAAGTAGAGATCATATATTATTTAATAGATTCACAACTTTGACTGACAGTTCATTAGAGGCTCTTCGTCAGCAATTACGTATAGAAAGTCGAAACGAAACACCACACTGTGTCTTCATCTCGTAAGGATATATATAAATAAAGAATATATATATAATTAACTATCGGTGCACATCCATTAATAAATTAAATTTACCTAAAAAGTCCTAGGATCCAGTCAGCTTATAACATTCTTATATCCAATTCATAAGGTAAAGGCACCTGTAATACTTTAAGGAAGCAACCTTAAGGGAGTAGCATATTTTTATTACAGATATAAAAATCCACCGGTCGTGGCGCAGTGGCACGAAGTGTGACTGTAAAACCGACTGGTTGTGGGTTCGATCCCCACTCGAGGAGATGAAATATTTACTTAAATTTATATTTCAATTTCTTCGCTCTGGTGTCGAGGCTAAGCGCGGCGTTGAGTTCTGCCACTCAACACGCAATGCCTCCAGAATTCGGCAGAAAGTGGGGAATGGAGTGTCTTAACACTAGGTTCCCTCTGCCTACCCTGCTGTGTGCGGGATACAGCGTGAAGCTGATTATTAAAATTTTTTTATTGTAATTTGAAATAAATATTTCAATTTGTATAAGCCAAAAAAAATACAAAATTTCTAGTTATGAATAGTTGTGGCTTCAGTAATTTATGACCTATTTTTCGATTGAGGCTAAATATATGGAGGCCGAAAACAAATTATTTTATACTAAAATAATAGTGAATTTATTGTTAATTTAAAAATATAAAATAATAACTTTTATTATTTCCACGTTATTTTTGAAGTCTCTGTATTGTTATTGCCTAATAATAATGTTATTTTATTAAAAAGATTCTAATTGACAAGAAATTAAATATCTTAGCAATCTGCCTCTGAAAAAAAAGACATTAATAAGTACTGTCTACATAAGCATAGGTGAAGTATACCTCGCGGACTATAAACAAATTTCCTTAAAATTTGTATTCTTACATTCAGAACAAAAAAAAAAATCAATTGTTGGTGCTTTTAGGCTACCCTACCCTACTTAACTTATCTTATCCAAAGATAATATAAAATTCTATAAAGTTGAGGCCAGTCGTGGCGCAGCGGCACGAAGTGTAAAACCGACTGGTTGTGGGTCCCGATCCCCACTCGAGGAGATGAAATATTTACTTAAATTTATATTTCCATTTCTTCGCTCTGGTGTCGAGGTTAAGCGCAGCGTTGAGTTCTGCCACTCAACACGCAATGCTTCCAGCATTCGGCAGAAAGTGGGGAACGGAGTGTCTTAACACTAGGTTCCCTCTGCCTACCCTGCTGTGTGCGGGATACAGCGTGAAGCATTTTTTGTTTCTATGAAGTTGATCCCCTTTGCCATGTGCCATTTTGGTACAGGTTTCAAATTAATCATTATAGATTTTGCATTCAACATAAAACTCTCGTATATGGAGGAAAAATAACCTTTAACATAATGATTGCCACGTTACGTTGAAAGCAAGGCGTCTTGATAAAGCGACCCCTTTTTTAGAACACCCTACAAATTACACTGGTTTGTGAAGTTCTTTTAAGAATTTAGGAATTTTGTGTCCTTTTGAATTTTTTTTTTATTTCTATATGGAATCTTGACTATAATAGCGAAGGTTATGGATTCGATTCCGATACGGAAGAAAAAATATACGTTTCAATGTTCCTCGCTCAAATAACAAGACAAAGCCCGGCGTTGAATTCTGCCATCCCATATACAATGTTTTAATGATTAATTTTGTTTGTAAAAAAACAAGAAACTTAAAGAAGCTGAGAATTACTTAAATTTTTCTTTTACTTTAATTTGATCTTATATTTTTCCTTTATATACCTATCGAACTATTCAATCTAGCGGTCAGTAATATGTTGCGCTTTTCATATCGAAATGAGTTCAATATACTCATAATAAAGACTTTATGATGATAAATTACAATTTACGTTAATAACTGTAAATTATTTACGTGTATCTATAATATTATTGTTTTTTTTAACTGCTGCTATTCATAATATGGCAAGTATTTTATCTTCTGCTTAAATTATACAAGTTTACTATAATATTGAAAAGATTTGAACGGAGTAAGAATCTAGTGACAAGACACTACGTTTCCCACTTTCCACCCAATTGTCTAGACATTATGTGTTGCAACACCGTGGATGGAAATTGAACCCACAACTACCACGCCAAAATAATAAGTTGCTTCGATAGCGTTAGTATCATTATTTATATTGTAACAGGAAATTCCGGAACTTCACCCTTTATTGTGATCAATTATTCATTTGAGATTAATGCATCACTTCCCTCAATAGTGACACGTTCGACTTGTTTTATTAGTTCCATCATCCGTCTTCATCATTTTAGGACTGCGAAAGTATTAACAAAAATGTCAAAGTTGATATTTTCTTAAGAAAATAAGCCTGTATTGCGTAGTTTTTGACGGTACGTGGAAGTTACGGGTTCGATTTTCACTGGGGGGTAATGAATTATACTAATATTATTTTCTCACCAACAAAGGGAGGGCGAACGAGTGTAAATTTTCGTATATCAATGTATAATATTACATATTTGGGCAGAAAATTGGAAGCTAAACCTGTTATATATAGGAGATTCTTATAGAAATATAATATTATCATATATAGGAAAAGATTCCAGCACAACAGAATAGACCGTTAAAACCTATCACTAAGACTCTCCTTTCGACGTTTCGCCCATTTTTTGAGATGTATATATGTAGAAGAGTGATGAAATTCACCGCTGTTTTTTGTCTACAAGGACGAGGAAAAGAAAAAAAAATATTGATTCCCCAAGTTTGGATTGAACCCACAACCATTATGTTTACAGTCAGATGTCATCATGCCATTAGATACTAGCAGCTTTAAAAAAATAAGGAAATACTCGTACATATATAAAATAATTCCAGAAACTAAAATAACTATACAATTTCTGTCTGTATGTAGTAACAAAACCCATTAGTTGCTAAGATTCTTTTTGTGTCATTAGTAAAGACTGAAGTACACGTCCTTAACAGAAAACCTAATACGCTCTCAATTTGAAGTATACTATCGCGCAAAGTATACCATAATATAATAAAGGCTTCATTTGTTGTTTTATTTAAAAATATTGCACCCTGTATCCCGCATTTAGCAGGGTAGGCGGAGGGCTTAGTGTTAAGATACTCCGCTCCCCACTATTCACTGTATTCTGGAGGCATTGCGTGTTGAATGGGCGGGCTTTTGCCTTGGTATCAGAGTGAAGAAATGAAAATATTAATTTATTTTCCCGATTAAAAATTGAACCCACAACCGTCGCGTAACAGACACACGCTTGCAGACCAGCGCTACGACAGCCTCCATCAGTGATATACCTACACGGCCACGGGGTGGAACCAGCTAGTGATTAATATGAGACATTATTTGTAAATTATACATTTTCCTCTCAATTTCTGTTCAAATGGACGAAAAACAAATTCCAATTTAAATGGAAATGATTTTGCACGTGAAAACCATTTTTCCATAAAATACTTTCAATTAGCGGCTTTGTCGTAAAATTTAAGTGTTTTTTTGTTTTATTACAATAGATTTTGGATGGAATGAGAATGATCCTTTGCTTTTAGTTACAAATTTGCACAATAATTTACTAAAACCTGAAAATATATAAAGTTCGTCTGTAAACGCGATGGTTGTGGGCTTAATTTTCACTGAAGAAATCTGCCTATTTTTATTTACCTGTACTCACATAGCTAAGTTTCACCACTCAATAAGTATTATGTCGAAAATGGGGCAGATGGTGGGAAACGGAGTGTCTTAACACTAGGTTATCTTTGCATCCTGTTATATGCGGTATAAAGCGTGAAGCTAAAAAATAATTGAATTAATTTAAATAATTATTATTTTCTATAAAAAATAAACAAAAAAAATACAAAAACAACACACGGTAACAAACAAATTAAAATATAAAATTATAAATTAAAATATTCCCAAGAAAAATCCTTTACAAATTATGATTATTTACGGCTATTGAACACGAAGGTAAAAAGAAATTTTATTAGAAGAAAGTAAGTACCCTCCTTATAAATAACTTTATATAACAAAATAGGTACAAATTCTTCATTTATTCGAACTGAGGAAGGAACTAAAAGGAAGATACAACAAGTATTTACTAATTTATTTAATTTAAATAAATAATAAAGAATATTAATTGATATTTTTTTTTAAATATACTAAATTATACATATTATAATATAACATTTTTTACCTTCACGCCATACTGTGCATGGGTAGGCCGGTGGAGTTTATTGCTAAGACACTCTACCCCCCATTATATTATTATGTAGTTAAATAAGAAAAAAAAATAAAAACAAATAAAATAAATGTAAAAATCAACATTTATTACAACAAAAGTACGAGTTAATTTTCATTGAAGAGTTAAAACGTAAGGGTAAGACCGTGGGACGTAATCGCAACAAGCTTTTCCAAAAGAATTTCTTTTTTGGAACGTCTTGGGAGATAAACGGAATTTATTGCCGAGATTAAAGCGAGCTCCGATTGTTTGGAAGAGTGTCAATCTGGACTGAGGAGACGCGGGGAATGTCGCCCGATGTAGTATTATGTGGAAATATACGAGTGAGTATTGCTTTTTTTTAGGTTCACGATATATCACGCTTATACACGTAGAAGGGTAGCCAGAGGGAACTTAGTGTTAGCACACTCTATTATCCACTTTCCGTTGAATTTTCGATGCGTTGCATTGCTCTTAACACTGCGTTTTCTTTTGTTACCAGAGCGAGGAAGAAATTTCGCCTTTTAAATTGACTTTATACACAACCAGTAATTTTTTTTAATATATGTTTTTGTTCAGTTCAGGGTATTTTTTATATTTAGGAGGTGGGCAGAGAGAGCTTCTATAAATTTCTTTTCCGTCTTAATTTTCAAAATTTGGAAAGGCTGAATAAATTCTAGAATCTTTTCTTGATAACAAAATGAAAAAAAAGGTTACAGATTATTTTTTTATAAACAATACAAATATACTTTTGAAACCAAAATGTTTATATTTTTTTACTAATGAAATCATTTGCCAATATTCAGTGTTGAGTCTTAATAAAGGAAATTATATTACGTATGACATTTGTCTTTTCATATTCCTATTTATGAGTATGATTTATTTAATACAGAAAGCATTCAAATTACAATAATTTTAAAATATTTGTAAACACGATGTCCGCTGTCCAAAACCAAAACGCTAAAATAGACGAAAAAGAAATAAAAAAAAATAAAAAAAAGCGGTTTCATACGAAATATTTACACGTACGTATGACGCTTAGGGCTATGTTTCGCCGCTCTCGAATAGCGCTACGGTGGTTATTCCCTGTTTGCCTTTCGTGCATTTTTCCCGACGAATTTAATTTGCTATTGAGCCATCTTAGCGGTGGATATATCGTAACGTATTTTTTGTTACATTTCTAGTTGAAATGTGAAATTGGAGCTTAAAAAAATCCACGAGTCTTTGAAACTGTGTTGAACGTCTAATATTAACGAGAGAACAATATAATTTGTGTTTAGGAGTTCGATTCCATTCAAGGAAACTGTGTATATTTAAAATATTTTCTTTGGTCCAGTCTGATCGAGCAAAGCGCGGTGAAAATTACGTAAAGAACAATATTTTCATAACCCTTTCCTTATAACTACATATAAAATATGTAAAAACAATCTACTGAATGTAAACGCAATGGTTACGTTGCGATTTCCACTCGGAGAAGTTATCATTTCCTTCATTTCATCGTTTTATCAACAAGAAAACGCGCGGCGTTGAGCTCCGCCGCTCAATACGCAATGTCTCAAAAATTAGGCGATGCATGAGAATCGGTGTATTTCAATACTAAGTTCTCTTTGCCATATGCAGCATATGCCGTAAAGCTAAAAAAATTGTTTCACCTTAATTCGCTTCACGCTTTGTTCCACATATAGCGACAGATGTATCTACCTTTCATTAACAGGATAGTTAGAACCTAATAATAGACTACCTACATTCAATTCTATGATTACAGCTCAAATTTAAAAACGCTACGTATACGGTGCAGAAATAGAAGCCCATACTGTAACTTATTACAATGAATTGAGCCAACAACTTTTGTTTAAAAATATCATAAATTATTTAAAATAAATCAGCTATACGCTACTTATTTAGAAAACTTATAAAAATCCACTAAGCCATACGTTCTCGCCAAGTTACGTCGAAATTTTTATACGTCTGCTTTACGCTGTATCCTGCACACAGCAGGATAGGCAGAGGGAACTTAGTGTTAAGAAACTCCGTTGCCCTCTTTCTGCCGAATTCTGGAGGCATTGCGTGTTTTAGGGCAGAACTCAACGCTGCGCTTTGCCTCAACACCAGAGCGAAGAAATGAAATTATTTCATCTCCTCGAGTGGGGATCGAACTTACAACCAATCGGTTTTACAGTCACACTTCGTGACTCACCACGACTGGCCTTTATTTATTTCATACCAATTAAAATAACATTTTACAGTAGATACTTTACACGACGTACATACTGCATTTTAGATATTCTCTATTCTTTGTTTGACCATAAAAGCTACAAGCAAATGTGTTTTTATTTATAAAATGCTCTATAAACCGCCTTTATTGCTTCGACAACAAAGTAAATTATTGACATTTTTACTAAAACTTTCAGGGGTCGTGCCTTCGGGCTGACCTCATATTTTGACAGATGTTGCCAGATAAATCAACTGATTACAAAAGGAAATACTACGCGATATATAAAAATGTTTTATTGTTTATTAGACGGTCGTAGGTTTTCATTCAGTTTGGAACAAAATATTTTAGTTAATTATTAATAGATTTTAGTTTGAAAGTATAATAAATATGTTATACTGCTACCATTTTGATAACTAAACAACATTTCGTCATTTGTAACTCATCCAATATTTCCGCCGAATACACGTTTTTCTTACTAGGCTCGTGTCCCCTTATCTTCTCTCACCTTGCTTCGCCTCGGCTCACCTCGCTTCGTCTCACTATCGCTCGTTATTTTTATTCGGTGTGAATCCAAGGGCGCGAGAGAGTAGACATGGTGGACAGCTGAAAAATTTGAGATTATAGATTGCCAAAGTCACTTGCCAATAGTCATACCGAAAGCTTCTAGGAGGCGCCTCACGAGATTTTGCATGGGGGTAACAGTACCAGAGAAATCTACTTGTACCACAAATTAGAAGGCGGGTTCCAGTAAGGTGACATTTCCTCTTTCCGCCGTGTGGGAGGTACAGAGTGTATTAAAATTACGTTTTCACTTTATATGCGGGATATACCAAAAAGGTACCTATAAATATCGTTTTATTTACGCATCTAACACACGAATCGATATTCGACGATTGGTCAATAAATCTTTTTCATATACCAATTTAGTTTCAAAATATAGACATGACAGGGCACATCGGTCATCTATAGTTTATTATTTTGCCATCCCTCGAATAAAAGGGCAGCTAGAATTAATATTGTAATAGAACCCTCCGTTGTTCACCATCCTCAAAACTTTAAGATATTGAGTGAGTAGTTTGAAATACAACCCTGCAATTCAACATGTACGTAAAAATAGAACGGGTGGTCCAACCGAACATAAAATATTTACAACAAAAATTATTTAATAATTACACTTCATGTAAAAAAAAAACAATTATATATTAATAAACTTAAATAAAATATATATATATATATATATATATGTATCACGCACACAGCCTTAGGTTCCCTTTGCCTACTTTAGGCAGAGGGAACCTTATGTTAAGACACTCCGTCCCTCACTTAATATTTTTTCAAAATATTGTCTTTCTTATTTTGATTTTTAAAAATAATTCAACCTATAAATCAACATACATATCGATCGAAGAGCTTAAAAAATTATTATAAATTCCTGTACATTCCTGGTGACCAGGCCACCCTGTAGATGGATGGCATCTCATGGATCCTTAGTAACGCTGATAGCTATGACATACCCGACCAGGGAAATGATAACAACCAACAACCCACACATAAAATCAGTCATGATTTACCAACTTTAGTGAAAGTGAATAATGTATTACACCGCTGCAATACATTTACTACTGCTTACTGTGACTTAACCGTACAAAACGTTCATAAGTCGTACGAAATCATCCCTTGTTTATTTCTATGCAAATTTAACTTTTGTTATCAAAAGTGGACAATGATTTTGAATCGATAATCAAAATTGAACCCTAATGTTAGTTAATAAAGTCTATTTTTAATATTGTTTTAGAGGTTATTTTGCATTTATAGTTTTATTTTAACATGTTTCCACTAAGCTCCGTATCGTGAGTAAATCTTTTTTGTATTTGTTTTGATATATTGCGGCAGAGACTTAAATTCTCGACTAATCTATTAGATTTTGTCTCTATCTATTAGTTATCTAAATATGTTTTTTTTAGATTATTTATGCAGTATTGATTTTCTTGCTCTTTTCACTATGAAGATAATTTACTCACTAAAAACGTAACTTCTCTTACTGATAAGATACGTGCGGTCAAATCAAGTCTTTTAAAATATTCGAAATTCAAATTATATATCCAATAGGTAAAAATTTTATAATATCTTTAAAAAAATAGCTTCACACTGTACCTCGCATAATCCAGGTTAAGGCAGTCTAGTATTAAAACCCTGTTTCTCATTTTCCGCCGAATTATGGAGGCTATGCGTGTAGAATGGCAGAATTTAACGCCGCGCTTTTTGCGCAACACCATTGTAATATCTAAATTTGTAAAAATAAAATATTTAAATTAAAACAAACTGTATACAGCTATAAAAACTGTAGCGTCCAAAAAGTCACATATAAATGTTTCGTATTTATGTAAAACCCACTTCATTCCAATTAGAAGGCATTAATTAACGTTAATGGATAATTAATACTTTTGAAGCGTCAAAAAAAATATTTTCCTTTTCCACAAAAAGCTTTAGATCAAAGAAATAATATTAAATTACGAGTGACGTGGTACATCGACAGGAATCGTAATTTCTGTAAAATAAATTAGAAATAAATCATTAGCATTAAATAAGGGATAAAAGCGACCAAAAAGGAAGGAAGGTTTTTCCCTGTTTATAGGCCTCTGCCTATGTACAACATTCAACAATCGTATGGCGAAATTAACGAAGGCGGAGAAGATGATAGAAATATATTGTATATATACAATATACACCAGGCCGTCGCACAGTGGGCCTCTCCCATACAAGAGCATCTCGTAAATGTTCGAAACGAAATTAGTAATTACTATGTTTAGTTAATTGTTTAATATACTAGAATAGATTTATTTATCTTATGAATACGGTTTTTAATCCAAAATGATTGATATAATTGATTGATTCTTAAATCAATACACTTCTATATTTTGCTATTTTCAATAACGCGCATTTCGATAGTTAAACGTTGGTTTTTTCGGCAGTTTCTTTAGTAACTGTATTTATATTATACATTTTTATAAAGCTTATAATATCTTCTCTAAAAATGTAAAATTTGTTTTGGTTAAATAATTGTCATAGAATTTTTAGAAGTATTCAATTTTAACAGAATCGTTTTTTCAATTGGGGTTTTCACTGTTACCGCTGTATCTGACTGAAAACGCAACAGTTCTGAGGTCAATTTATCGCTCCGGTAACACGACAAATTACAGTGTTGAGTCCCACCATTTTACGAAACGACGAAAAGTGAGGAATGTTGTGTATAACACTAACTTCCTTCTGCCCATCTCACTGCGGTATAGTAAAGCGGAGGAGACACTTCGTTCTACATATTATAGTAGATTCCGAATATTAGGGAATATATTAAGACGAAGAAGAAAAAATAAAAAATCTAAACCACTTAATTCAGCCTTCAGGCTTCGCCTGCTTGAACTATTCTTTTAAGTATTATATATGTTGTCGATATATTAACAAACATAATTTATTTATTTATTTACTCTATCCGTTCTAAATATTCGTATAATGTTTAATTCTACATCTCATTCTTTATATAGTAAAAATCAAATAATTAAATCCAAAAATAAAACATTTTAATGCAATAAAAAAAGTGAAACTAAGTTATAAAATAGAATTATAATATAATAAAATTACAAAAGAAAAAAAAATGAAGAAGTTCTACCAAAAGAAAGGCATTTTGCAATCAAAGTGGCTTCTTGATCAAGTCCCTGAGGCTTCGAATGAATTAATTCGCGGATCAAGGGTTAAAATATTCCTTAATTAGATCTCGAGAAAATAATTTGTATTACAATATTATACCATTAAATTTTGTGTAGATTAATATAATTATTTAACTCTTATAATCCTATTTTGGCAATATTTCTAAATTTATCGAGTTCGTGGGTTGTATTATCGAATGTAGAGATTTGTTGAATCTCATATTAACAAATAAGATTGTTGTTGTATTTTAAATCAAATCTATATTTAGCAAAATTATACAGTTGAACAATATGGTTGAGTGTGCTTATCTCAGGAACTAATGGTGCGAATTGAAAAATTCTATTTGTGTTGGATAGTCCATTTATGACAGTGGTTCCCAATCAGTGGTCCACGGACCACCAGTGGTCCGCAGTAGCCTAAAAGTGGTCCGCGAACGATTTTAATTTTATGACTGGGAATGGTGAGGCGAAGGTTCTGTTTAATTATCACGTTATTTTTTAATATACTTATATGCATAATGGTCCCTGCTACCAAGAATGATATAAAAGTGGTCCTTGATCAAGACAGGGTTGGGAACCCCTTATTTATGAAGAAGGATTCCAGAGTAAGAATCGAACCTACAACCGTTTCGTGAGCCTACACGCTAGCCAAATGTAACATATTAATAAACTACACATATATACATAATATATTATTTGAATGGGAATCTTATTGAAAACATTTTACATACATGTCCAAAATTCACATCATAAACTCTAAGTAGTCTTCTCGTAACGTAAATTTACGGCACCAACTTGGTACAGCTTGGGAATTCCCCTTTATGTGAACTTCCAGAGTAGGTTAGTTTGACAACCAAAAACAAATGAGCTTTATTGTTTATAAATTTGATGATAAAGATGATGATTAAGAAACTGTAAGTTTGTGGTGATGTTGATGATTGATTCAGCAATATTGCTACGAACATCGTGATTAATTTTATATTGAATATTTTTTAGGTTCACGCTGTATCCCGCATATAGCAGGATAGACACAGTGAATCTAATGTTAAGACACTGCGTTCCCCAATTTTGCCATACATTTTAAAGGCATTGCGTATTGATTAGCTGAACACAACGTCGAGCTGTTGAGTTGGTGTTAGAGCGAAGAAATAAAAATATAAATAAATAATAATTCAAAACCCCGAGTGGGGATCAAACTCACAGCAGTTATAGTCACATTCTTGTGCCTTTGCGCCATGACGGCCTTTAAGATATTGAAGTAAATGGCAAAAAAAAAACACTTACTGCAAGAGTCAGTCTGTGTCTATGATACTAGAAGATGTAAAAGAAAAAGTTGAACAAGGAGTAAACGAGACGAAAGAGGTATGTAGGAACAAAAAGTATGTAGAATTAGAAAAAGAACGCAGAGACCGTATGGTTTGGCGCTCCGTTCTCTCTGACTACCACGCTAGAAATAAAACTTGAAGCTAAAAAATGTATATTTATTAAGATTTATAGATATACATGTTTATATTTTTTTGTTTGTTATTATATTTTTGTTGCTATGACATTGTTTTTCGTTAAATTGCTTTTGCTTCTCACCTTTGTCTATTTTTTTTTAAATATTAATCAAATCAAATCAAATCACCTTCACGCTGTATCCCGCACACAGCAGGGTAGGCAGAGGGAACCTAATGTTAAGACACTCCGTTCTCCACTTTCTGCCGAATCTGGAGGTACTGCGTTTTGAGTGGCAGAACTCAACGCCGTGCTTAGCCTCGACACCAGAGCGAAGAAATGGAAATATAAATTTAAGTAAATATTTCATCTACTCAAGTGGGGATCGAACTCACAACCAGTCGGTTTTACAGTCACACTTTATGTCGCTGCGCCACGACTGGCCTTAAATAATGAAGAAAAAAAAACAAATAAAAATGTTTGCCGTATCCAAACGTTAAAAGCTCCACAGATCCCCGAGGAGTAATGAGGAAAATCGGGTCATTATTATGTTTCGCTATAATCCTATAACTTTAGCAGAGATTCCCTTTCTATGTTATTTATTGACAATACGGCGGTATTCGGACTCTTCTTGATTTGTTAGATCAAGTAATTTAATATCACATATCATATTAATATGTATCTTCACGTCTATACTAGTTATTGTTATAATGTTGAAGTGTTAGTTAGTTTAAATCATCTAATCTCAGGAACTACTAGGATTAATAGATAAAATATGTTGTGTTGGATAAGTATACATCACGTCAATCGTTTTGATGAAACCCAATAGGAAAAAAGTTAAACAATCAAAGCATTGTACAGGGAGTATGGCAACATTACACTTCTATAAGCCTCAATAATTATTTATTTAACTTTTTCTCTCTAATCGACTTGAAATATTTATTTAAATGTATAATTCCATTAATTTGCTTTAGTGACGCACAATGCCTACAGAATTCGGCGAAATTCGGTGGAATGTGGGTAACGATGTATGTTAACAGTACCCTCTGCATAGATTTATTGATTTCTCGCGATGCCATCGCGACGCGATGATTGTGAGTTCGATTTCCACTCGGGGAAACATTTTATCCTCGCTCTGGTAGCAAGATCAGTCTAGCCTTGATTTTCATCATTCAACATGAATTGTCTATAATATCGAAATTGGGTGAGGACCAGAATGTCTTAACACCTGTTCCAGTTCCCTTGCCTATCCCGCTAAATTCAAGATACAGCGTAAAGCAAAAAAAAACTCCGATAATCTTATCTTTTCTTTCATATTTATTTGCGTTTCCTTTCTATTTTAAGGAATTCGGCTTCCCTAAACATGAAACTCGAGACAGCGTGTGGTAGCGCCTTTGGGGATATAAACAAATTAGTTCACCCTCCAAACCATAACTTACAATACATGTATACACGTATACTGAACCCCGATGTAGGGATCTTCCATTATTAACGAATATGGGTTTACAAAAAGTAAGTTTTTTGCGAATACCTTGGCGCAATAAGATAAATTTAATGCGTTCGTTGTAAGTTCGATTCCTATTCGAGGAAAAAATGATCCGGATTCCATACCAGGCTTTTATCTTTGTGCTAGAGCGAAGAAATGAAAATATTAATGAATTATAGAATTACTATTAATCCCACGAGAACGTACCCTCTACCCGTACGTGCGCCTGCGCCACGGCGGCCTCAAGCATTCAAATTGAGACATAATTACGGCTTTGATTGATGACGCGGCAAACTCGCGTACGGGTCACCTGATGGAAAGTGATCACCGCCGAACACCAGAGCAGCTACAGGTGCGTTACCGGCCTTTAACTTGGAAATAGACGCGATTTTTTAAGGTAGGTTACCCGTGTTGTGCACAAAAATATATATTAAGAGTTCAATGTCAATTTCTACAATAAACCATACTTCAAGTTTTATCTTATCCAAGTGAAAAAGACAATTAAATATTCAACGATCTGCGACTGCAACGACTGCAACGATCGTGCTTACAGTCAACCATAAAGCTAGTAAAAATTAAAAAAAATAAATTAGCTTCACGCTATATCCCGCACACAGCAGGGTAGGCAGAGGGAACCTAGTGTTAAGACACTCCCGTTCCCCACTTTCTGCCGAATTTTTGGAGGCATTGCGTGTTGAGTGGCAGAACTTAACGCCGCGCTTTGCCTCGACACCAGAGCGAAGAAATGAAAATATAAATTTAAGTAAATATTTCATCTCCTCGAGTGGGGATCGAACCCACAACCAGTCGGTTTACAGTCACAATTCACAAAGCTAGTATATGATAACTATAAAGATTCAACTATAATTTTCTCTAAGGCCTGATAAAGAAAACATTGCCTCACAAACTCAGTAATGTGGCGTCTTCATTTGTCAACGTCGCCGCTTCGCTGTATTATTAGTGACGACAAATGGCGATTGCTATCTATTGATTTGGATGTTCCGAGATGGGTTTATTGCGATTGTATACGAGAGGATATTTTTTTGGGGTGGTTGATGTATTAGAAATATACTAAGACCGGAGGAATGAGTTGTTTTTATTTCTTCGCTGTGGTAACAGGACGAGGTGCGTCTTTCAGTTCCACCACTCAATAATGTCGGGAAAATTGGTTGGAAAGTGGAAAACGGACACTTCGTTTTCACGTCGTCGTCAACATTAGGTTCCCTGTGCCTGCTTGTGCGTGTAATATAACTAAAAAATATGAACGACGAAAAACTACATTTCTTACTCGGAATTGTTAATAAAATAATTCCACATAAGAAATGTTGTTTTTAATAATACTTATAGGTACATTTATGTATTGTGTTGCAGAATAAATAAAGCAGTGATTTAACACTAGTTTCTATTTTACCATAACTCATATTGTCATCATCCATAAAAAAAAATCCATATACTTACATACATTCTAATAAGATAATATCTACACTAATATACATTATAAACTTGAATAATTTAGTTCAATATAATTTAGATTTAACAACGAAGACTAAGCCACAGGAAAAAGCTAGTACAGTATAAAAACAATATATAAAAAAAGTAAATATATGAATACATCAATACATCATATAAACATTTCACACAAAATCCTGACAAAGATCATAATCTCTCAGCACCCCATGGCACAGCCATTTGCTAAAATATTACCGTCGCTTCGCGTTAGGGTGTAATTCCGAAATACGCACAATTGCTGTTCCGCTGCATGCAACTTGATAAAGTCTCTCTGAGGTACTGTTTGAGCGAAAAATTTGTCGAGCAAAGTGGTTTTTGTTGAAAGTTCGCCTGTTTTTTTTTTGCAGCTTCACGCTTATTGTATTTAGCTAGGTAGATAGAAATTAGTGTTAAGACACTCCGTTCTCCATGTTTGTCTATAATTTTGAATCGAAGTGTTAAGTAGTATAAAGTAGTTATAAAACGTTGAGTGACAATTTTTAAAATGATAACTTCTTATTGCAGGGTTACCGCGTCGTTACGTAACTCGTTACGGCGCCAGTCTTCCGTTTCTCGTTCAAATAGCAGGCACGCTTCCCCTCTCTCCTTTGTTCACATGACTCAGTGTTTAGTGTGCGATAGATAAATAATGTTGTGTTGAGAGTGACCATATAACATAAGTGCCAATTGTTACATAATCAAGAATTATAGCTGGGAATCTAGTGTTAAGACTCTACATTCCCCACTTTCCGCCGAATTTTGGAGAACGCAGTTGCAACGGATAGTGGTTGAACTCGGCGGAACTTGGCGGAACTTAACGCTGCACCCTGCCTAGAGCCAAGCAATGGAAATATAAATTTACATATTTATTGAATTTCCGGGGATCGAACCCACAACCGCCACTTTACAGTCACACCACTTTGCCGCTCGGCCACGACGGTCTAACGATAGATTAATCATACATTAATATACATAAAATTTAGGTAATAGCCTAAACTTTTCTCAAGTTAAACAATTTCAATATTAAGTAGTTGAACTTAGATTAGTTTAAGTTATTATTTCTGTCGGGCGTCCCGAGACGCACATTTATATTTTTTGAATTCCTTTAAATAATTTAAGGCAGAACATCAAAAAATCGTAAATTACCTTTATTTTTTAAGCAATGTTTAAAAAATATTACAGAAACAGTCCATTTATAAGTATTCGTGTATATTTTCATCTCGATAATACCAAGTAGAGTCGGCAAATTCATTCTTTAATAACAGGGAATTTTAAATTACTAAAATAATGAACGATATTCTCGTTTTGACTCAGAGCATTACTAAAATTTTTGTCAGTTAAATCTAAATTTTAAAGTTACGAAATAAATATAATTATAAATTCATGAAGATTTTTACATGGGTAAATATATTCACGCTATATACAATGTAAGAAGAGAGAATTAATAACAAGACACTTCGTTCTCCATTTTTTGTTGAGTGACAGAAGTTAACGACGCACCTTATCCTATCAGATCGACGAAAATTATATTATTTATTTCTTCGATTAGAGATGGAATATACAACTAAAACAATAGCATATTTACAATTAGGCCTTGGAGGCTCTACATTTATTATGTAGCTTAACCATCTGTATCTACACTTGATAGTTGTAGGCTCAGAACTAAATCGGGGTAATATTTTTATGCAATCTATACAGTCAATTCTGAAAGTTGATTCTGTGCATGAAAGATATAACAAAATAAAACTTAGGTCAGTTAACATATCGATTATAGAACTGTCTGTCTGTCTGTTTGTATGTCTGTCTGTTTATCTGTCAGTTTGTTTGTTCGCCAATCACGCAAAAACTAACAGACAGAAATTAATGTTTTTTTTTTGTATAGTGTAAGCCTAGGGTTTGGAGGTATATATTTATTGGTTTTATTATATAATTACCTTAAAAAAACTAAAAAAATATAAATTACCAGCGATAACTAAGTTATTATTTTTTATCAATGAATTTTAGCATGGCAATAAATAGTTCAAAGTTAAAAAAAACATAATTTGAAAAATAACATAATTTTCTATTTAACAGAAAAATCACTTCCTTAATATCACACGGATCTAATAATCAGAACTTAACCAAACTTTCATTGAACTAAACCTTGATTGGGTATTGAGAGATAGATAGAGATAGAGAGATCATATAATTGTCACGCACATATTTAATGAAAATTTAAGACATGCTCTTTTCTATATATCTTCAGAAAAAGGCCAAATTAAAATTAAAGTACATGGGAAGCGCTAGCAAAGAAATCAAAAGTCTGAGGTAAAAAACATAAATATAAAACAATTGAATTGATAACCCCTTTCTTTTACAGAAGTCGGTTAACAAAATTCTAACACAATTAAATTACGTTCATTACTTGCAAGTAAACCTGAATTATATAATTTTAATGAACATTATTTATGATTAAATCACTTATCCTCCTATTTTATTTTAATAGAATTTAAATGAAGAAAGTACAATTAATAGTGTTTTTGTCTACTAATTTAATGTTTAATGTACAAGCTAAACAACGTTAAAGTAGAAACAAAAAAAAATTTAAACCAATTGTTTTAAATTGAGACAAACGACGTTATTCTAGCAAACTTTAATTTTACATATATTACTTACGGACTACTGTAAGACCCCTATAAACACTCAGACCAATCCGATGGTTCAATTGTCCTATAATAAGGCGACCCACTTTTAAGTTAGAGAGTACGTACTGTCTAATTACATATTAGATAGACTGTCTTCAAAATTTCAGCTTTGTTAAAATAACTTAGGTCTGGCGGCCCTGTGATCTTAGGCTATAATATTATAAAGCTTTTGCTATTTAAAAATGGTTATCTCAGAAACAACTGATTCTAATTTTAAAATAGTAGTATGCATTTATTATGAAGTTAGGATGGCTCTCTTACTTATTTCCTGTCCACGTGGGCAAAGCTGCAAGAAAAAGCTAATTTAAAGCTGCAGCGAATCGTGGCGTATGTATGTACGTATGTTTGTTCTTTGTTCTCATGTAAGTGATAAACAAGTGAATCAATTTTAATAAATAGTGGCGTCCATCGTTGGATTTTTCTTAATACCGCTAGTGTTGCTGGATATATTGATTTAGTTTATGCAGTCTGATATTTTATCTTGTTTTTGTTTATTATTCACTTGAAATACTTGTAAATCGTAGATATAGTAAATCAAATTGTGGCATTTCATTCATTTGTATGGAACTGATGGATAATAAATAATAAATACACATTGGATTTCTGCAATAAATATATTTGCAGTAAACACTGTAAATACACTGTTGTATTGCTTTTACAAAGTTGATTAACGGCTCTTTGATTTAGTATCGAATGTCAAAATGTGAATATAATGTACGTTTTGTTTTATAGTTCATTGAAACATAATAAATTCTATTTTTTCAGCTAACGCTGTTAGTTGGTTGGGAATACTTTTGTCTATCACTTTTTAATTTTCGGAACATTGTATTTTGAGTGGCGGAACTTAACGCGGTGATTATATTTATGTTGCGAATTATATTATCATTTCTTCAATTGTAGCAAGGCAAAGCGTATTAAGCGCATTAAGTTCTGCCACTCAACACGATGTATCTCGAAAACAAATCCAAAACGAAGACGAAAGTAGGAAATGGAGTGGCTTAACTGTATATTTACCGAAAAGCATAAAAAATCTCAATACTACACCCCAATACCATCTAAAAGAAGAATAATACGTTAAAATTAACATTTTAAATGACCATCATCCAGTAGCCATAAAAATAAATGTAATGACGTTAAAGTTGAATAAAAACCGTTTATTACAACAATACGCGAGACATTATGTCACATCGTGTTCTAAAAAAGGTAACTTATGGATAAAACTACCTAATAATAATAACAATAAAAATAATTTTAGTCAGTTCTATTTGTAGTTATTTCGATTTTAGTCAGTAATGAGCGACTAAATCTAGAGTAATATACAAAATTGTTTCTTTTAATAATATAAATATTTGAATATTTTATTTAAATTACAATTCGGTTTCGGCTCACTTGGTATGGAAATGTCGTATTCCGAGATGTCGGAAAGTAGTCGTCGGGCCTAGTAGTTAAATGAAGAGTTCTTTGTAAGAAATTTACAAAAATAGCACAATCTGTACTGAGTTTATAATGATATCAGGTTATTCGCTGTTTCGTTTATATTGATTTTATTATATGTTATGTTAGTAATTTATTCTCATCCAGAAGAACCTGCTTATACTTATTTAGAAAATATGTAAAAACATTTACGATTTGAACCCGCGTCTCTTGGAAACCGTCGAAGCGCTCTGACTATTAAGCCATACGTTGTCATTAGGCTACGTCGAAATTCTTATATGCTTGTTACTACTTATTTATGTTGTTAATAAGTTATAAATTATTTGTTATTTAATAAGTTGAACAGAGGGGAATTAATTATTTACTATTCAGGTCATTACGCTAAGACGAATGTCTAAAATATCTTACTTCTGGCGGAAAGCAGACAACGGAGTGTATTGACACTTTTTTGTGATCAAAAAAAAATATTTTTCACACTATTTTTGTTCTACGATCGCGATGAGATGTAAACAAAACATTTAAATTACATTAACTTTTCATACATACACGGTTTCACAGCTAATATGCCTGGTGCAAACATACTGTGCGATTAACAACATTATGTTAAATAATTAAACGCAAACGCACATCTTTATGGAGTGAGGCGTTAAAAACACGCTGACTTTATCCCTCAGTGCATGTACAGACTTTAACTAAAAATATGCATATTATATTTTAAACAAAAATATATTTTTGTAGAGCGGCGTTGAGCTCCGGCTCCTTCTCCGCAATGTTTCTAAAATTGAGCGGTAAATGTGGAACGGAGTGTTTTAACACCAGGTTCTCTCTCCCCCCTCTATGCTTCTAGGTTCCCTCTGCCTACCCTTTTATTTTTTTTATTTATTTCATGATTAGGTTCACGTTGTATCCTGAGCGCGATTAGAGAGACTGCATAGTCGTACATGTCTTAAGACCTGTCTACTCTCATCAACCTCTGCATACAAGCCCTTCCCATAGGCTTCTCACTTGACCTTCTTCCAGGACCATCGATATCTTCTTTTTTTAAAGTTGCTTATAATCTATATATATAAAAGGACATGTACCTGACTGACTGAGGTAAGACTCACGCACAGCTGTACGTTGAAACGTGAAATTTGGACAGATGTTTATTTTTATAATCAAAACATCCACTAAGAAGGGATTTTTAAAAAAATTTACCCTAAAGGGATGAAATAGGGGTTGAAAGTTTGAATGGAAAAAAAATTAAATCGGCACCGATTCTAATAAAATTTGAAATTCACACTCTTAAAAATATTTTGCCCGCTAGTAGTAGTATTTTATGATCTTTTTCTCGTTCTCTCTTTATTGCACAAAGAAGAGAAAAAGTATTAAGTAAACATATTAATAATACAATACAATTACATACCATATTATATAAATAATTGTTTGTATGGGAGCCTTTCTACATATACGATAAAAATATATAATGTTTTCTATTATATGCACACTGTTGTTCCCTACTTTAAATTCGACGCTTCACCTCGATACCAGAGTAAAGAAAGGAAAATATAAATGTAAATAAATATTTAATTTCCTTTAGTGGGGTTCGAATCCACAACCAGTCGATTTTACAGTCACACTTTGTGCGCAGCGCCACGACTGGCCTCAAATATAAAGAAAAAACAAGTAATACAGTACAGTACAGGTAAAAATAAAACATATAAAAATACAGGTAAATATCGACTTAATATGTACAAGTTGGCGGAACTCCCTAAAATAATAGCTAAAATGCGACTTCGCAGGCGACACAGCGGACGTAATTAGGCGGGTAGGGGAGGAATACCTTTTTTTTTAAATTTTCGACGAGTTTTTATTATAGTGCCCAGAGGACTTTTAGCAGAATGAGCCTTTTGATGCCATATGAATCGAGAATTTCCCCAATAAACCTTATTTTCTAGGTAGTAAGGTACAATATCCTACCCATTGTTTGGAATATAAGCGACATATTTCATTCATTATATTTTAAGATTTGCTTTTCGTTTTTTCATCTTGTTTCCATTTTAAGTTCATTTAAAAAGGCCGTTTTACTGCGGTGTTTTGATTTTGAGATGGTATGTTTTTTTTCTTAAATTTGTGTAAATAAGTGAGGAATTGTGTTTAGTGATTTTTTTATCATAATCACATCACCTGTTAAGAGACAACGGTAGGTGAAAAAACTCACCGTCAGGCCGAGATAAATAAAAAAAGAGTTCAATACATTGAAAAATAACATAAATCTGTAATCAAATAAATTAAAATATTTAGACCAGTCGTGGCGCAGAGGCACAAGGCGGGACTGTAAACGCGACTGGTTGTGATGTTGATTCCCATTAGAGGAAATGAAATATTTATTTAAATTTATATTTTCATTTTTTTGCTCTAGGCCGTATTGAGTTCCACCACTCAATACGCAATGCCTTGAGAATTCAGAAAGTGGCGTACGGAGTGTCTTAACACTACGTTTCCTCTGTCTACCCTGCTGTGCGTGGGATACAGTGTGAAGCTGATAAAAAAATAAAATATTTTATTCCCCCGAATGGTATCTAGACCACAGCCTTTGCACTTACTCTAGATATATATGTATTTGTTTCACTTATCTTTATTTATCTATTTATCTATTTATCTATTTAAAAGTCGTTTACCATTCAAATTCCACACTATTCTTACAAATAATTGTATCGAAAGTAAAGTTTCGTATTCGAAAGCTGTTCAAACTATAAAAGTAAACAAAGGAAATTTAATATGAAAACACTCAGTTTCATACGCTTTGCCTTGTTTTAAGAACGTAATAATAAAAACGATTTTTTTCCTCTCAATAGGAATCGAACCCACAACCGTACACGTCGCGTTTGCTCAAATTATATTTTATGCTACTCGTACAAACCTTCTTACTAATATTGTAATTGTGAAAAATTGTAAGGATATTTGATCATTCTCACACAAATATTACAGAACTGATTTAGACGAAACTTTACAGGAATATAGCTAATCAGAACAACACAGGTTACAATTTAAATAAAAATAATAAAATTTTAAAAGGCTTCACGCTGTATCCCGCTCAAAGTAAGCAGAGGTAACCTAACGTTAAGAGACTCTGATCCAAACTTATTTTGAGTGACGGAACTCAACACCGGGCTTTTACCTCGGTACCAGAAAAAGAAATGAAAATTTTAATCATTCCACGAGTAAGAATCGATGCCACAATGGCCTCTATTTCAATAAAGGATTTGTATAACTTGACTGTAATATACAATAATAAGCTTAAGCGGGCGAAGCCGCGAGTTAGTTTCTGGTACATACATACATTATATATCTACAAAATTGTATCGAAAGTAAAGTTTCGTATGATATAAAAGCTGTTGAAACTATAATTTCTATACCCATGTCAACTCGCATTCCACTTTGTGAGAAGCAATTTCTCCAAGAATCCAATACAAATCTCGAGTGCAAAGTTTGTCTTTCCACGCAGTTTCAATAAATTATATTAGTAAGTTTTTTTTTTTTTTATTTATTTGTTCCTTGCGACTGTTTTACGTTTCTAAGTGGTGTAAAAAGTTCTGTGGTAAAGTGTAAAAGCTTTTGAATTGCCATCGTGGTGCAGTGGGACAGTTGTTGACTGTAAATGGAATGCATGTGAGTTCGATTCCCACTAAGAGAAATAATTAATTCTCATCATATCAACTTTGACTGGTATAAAATTTTGATTTTTTGTACTTGAAAGATCGTAGGATAACATCTAATATTTGATGTTAATTTAGGTTTGCTATATCTACGCGATCACGTAGGGTTCTTCTACCATTAAAAAAGAAAATTATTTTTGCATATATATTATACAACTATGTGTGTTCAATTAATTAATTATGATTTGTTGACTGTAGGTTCGAATCCCACACAAATTATATTTATAGTACAAAAAAAATCTCGAAATAAAGGAAAAAATAAGAAAATGTATTATAATTTTTATGTCAACGTTGCCTCTAAATCCGAAGAATGAGGCATTTATTTTGTTTCTCAAGAGTTGCGGCTAAAACAGCTTAGCGAGTTTAATTGAATATTATAATCCTTGTCATATTTCTTTACCTTCTAAAGTGTTCCTTGAAATTGAAATAAATACTTTTGAAGGTAACATTTTTCTAGTGTTGTTCTACACTAGTGATAAAAAATATATTTTTAAAAATCGTAAAAATTGAATATAGCACTCGGACGATTTCAAGACGCGAGTTCAAGTTTCGTTACGTTAAAAAATGATGAAAATAACCAAATTCAAATATCAATATATATGGAGGGTATTTAAATGTTTATTATAAATGAAAATATAAGTAAATATTTGATTTCCTCGAGTTGAGATCGAATCCACAACCATCATAGAACAGACACAAAGTTGTGCCCTTGCGCCACAAGGGCCTCAATTAAGGAATTGCTCTATCTTAAATTAAGGTAATGTTATGTAAACAAAGTCGATCGGCCATTGAATTATGTTAATGAGTTCGCATCCTAATTTCTTCCCAGATTATTATTACCATTAATAAATAGTCAGTGCACTTTGATGGCCACTGTAGGTGTAAACATAGAGACGCCACACGCTGTTGTATTTGTAGGGTGTCTTAGATTCTTGTATAATATAGGATAATTTTCAAGTTTTGAAATGGAGTGGGTATGGATGGTTGCAAATGGAGTGGGTGGATTGTGGTTCCGATTCCTACTTAGGGAAAAATATTATTTTCCTCGCGATGGTCGTTCGTCCTCTAGCAAGATATAGCGCGGCGTTGAGTTCCATCACTTAACAAGCAATGTTTGGAACATTGCGGAACACGGAACGGAAAGTTATCACTAAACTCCACTTGGCTTAATTTTATAATTCATATTTTATAAGCTTTTGTTTTCGCCCTCACGATTTAGTTAAATAATGAAAAAAATAAAACACATCGCGATACAGTCGTGGTTGAGGAGTTAGTACTCCTGTGAGTGCCACTCGTTCTAGGTTCTTCTTGCTTATCCTATAGTGCGGGAAAAATGTGGAAAAAAAAGATAAAAAAACTAATATATTAAAATATATCCAAAATATACAAGTAAATCATGGTTACTGTAGCACTATATATCGGGTTTATGCATCAATGCTGATTATTCTCTGTCAAGACGATTTCCTTTTAATGAACTGTTATCTAAAGGCAGGATATTTAAAGCGGGATGTCCAACGACTCATATAATAACTCATGCTAGATTAAACAAGAAGTATATTATACTATAGAAGAAATATTATATACTATATATAGAAATATTATACTAAAGAAGAATTACTATTGTATAGAATTATTTAGATTTGAGTATTGTATTTTATTGATTGTAGGTTAGATTTTTTTAAAAATAGAAACACAAAGGTGGCAAAACGAATAGGGCGTTTGTTCGATTGTTATCGACTGGTTTTAAGTGTTTTAATTTTATTTAGAGTAGGCGGATGAAATGCGGCCAATCGGAAAAAATGAGGCCATCGTAGGGCAATGGTATGCCTACTTTAAGCGGTTATGAGTTTGATTCTCACTCGTGGGAAGGAATCATTTTCATTTTCTTTTTATTTATGTCTCAAAAATTGTGTTAAAAGTCAGAGACGGAGTGTCTTAACAAAATATTCCACCGGTGTAGTCTACTAAATGTAGGATAGAGTTGAGCTAAAGTAAACTAAAAAAGGTATATTTTTTAATTTTGCCTGTTTCCATATTAATTTTAAGTACCAAACCTCTTAAAAACGATGCAGTACACAACGCTGCTGATTATATAAGAAAAAAACAAAACGATCAAAGTAGATGTCTAAATTTAAATTTCCATACATTCTAATACTTTCCAATTGCAACGATGGCGTAATTAAAAAATATATGTTCTTAAATACGATTGTGTCATTTAATCTGATAATTTTAATTAAATCAGTCCATACATTTTCTCACTTAATGGAAGATCCCAATTTTACTTAAGCCAGTTATATTATCTATCAAACGCGCCGACTTTTATCATTTATGGCTTAGTAAATAATTAGTTACAGTAGTAAACAGACATACAGCTATAAAATTTTATTACAAGGGCTACTTAGATTTTGACACTTTGAATAAACTTCCGATGAGATAATTTTGGTTTTGGATATAGATTGTTATTTTAAATTACTGTAAAAACATACAAGAAAAAATAACAAAATAAGAAAGGCAGTTAATATTATTTATATTCATTTTGCGGTAAATTTTAACCTTTACCTTACAAATGTATTTACATTTTTTTTTATTTTATTAATATAGAGTGCCAATACATATTAATAAAATAAAAACCAGTGTTAAAAAACGGTACAAAAAAATTAATAATATAAAATATAAAGAATTCAATTTATACTTAAAGCATTGATTAAGAATGTTTTATTATATAGGGAAAGTACCAAGGCGAAGTAAATTATTTATTTATAATACCATGTACCTTCTATGTGATATCCATTCCCTCCCATAAAATCGACACCGGAAGCCATTTTGAACATAAATAACGAAAACCAACAATAATTCATAAAAGAACATTAAGTTTTGTGATAATTTATTGCTATTTCATTTAATTATACAAGATATCAAAATAAAATGAACAAGAATTGGAGTGTTTATTAAAATAACATATGTGCCACATACGACGGTGTTACTACTGTACTTTCTATTCTATACATTTCTATATACAGGTGTTTGGAAATCGATAAATATTATACAGTGCTCGTAGCTTACAAAGATAATGTTTTGTTAACTTCAAATACAAGGAAATATATTCAAGAAAATCCTGCTAAATATGATGGTTATGGATACTAATTTCGTGCAAAGTATTAATTTTGTGTCAAAAGTGCAAATAAAGCAATACAATTTATTAATTATTATATATTTTTAAAACCAAATATTCTACATTTTTTATGGGTTATTCTATTTTACCTTATTGTAGATGAGTACTTCAAGAAATTGTAATCCGCCATTTTGTTACGGCGGTCATTTTAGATCAACAACAATATTGATTATGTTATATCATTGTCATCAGAAATGAAGATGTAATTAGTATAATTCAGCTCGACGGTGCACTGGGAAATGGATTAATTTGAGTTTACAAGATTTCACATACACTAATAAAATAACAGAGAGAGGAGAGAGGGCGCTACCGTGCCACTATTGACATCGGTTCAGTGTTATCTTGCAAATTAAAAATAGTGTTACTTAATATAACTTGAAAAAGACTACATTTTTCTGTGAATAAGTGTGAGAAATAACAAGATTAGTGTTGGTGAACCGAGAATCTATAAACTGAAAGAGAAAACTTGTAAAATAAGTTTGGTACCACCGCATTTGAAAAACAAAAGACTACAAAAATCTAAGGGAAAAATCGCATTAACAGCGTCAGCAGAAGGTCAGTCCAAGTAAACCTTAACCGTAAAAACCAGTAAAAAAGTAATATTTAATAATAGAAAGAAAATAAAATAACGTCAAATATTTAAATCGAAGTCATCTATAACGTTCCAGTACAAATTAACGCCATCTGTGATAAAATCAAGCTAACTCTAACTTAGCTGATTGCCAATATTACGAATACAGCCTTTTGGCACCAGAGGTCGCATTCCTACCAGAATTCCTATTGATCGATATTAAGCGACGAAGTCACACGGCTAGCGGATACAAGAGGGCACCACTCGAATCAAAATAGCTATGGAGGATATCATGAATGCATTACGCAATATACAAAAAGAATTAAATGAACAAAAAATTGAAATAAGAAAAAGCGGCGAAAATGTAACGGAACAAATAACACATAATTTAAACATAATTCTTGAAGAAAAGTTCGCGTCTTGGGAAGAAAAACATCAAAACTTGAAGGACCTGGTGGAATACCAAGAAAGAAGAATTCAATTTATGGAAAAACAAGCACGGCAAAGGAACATTGTTTTCTTTGGTATTAAAGAGAACGAATCGTCATATGTCGACTTAGAAAACAATTTAATAAAAATTATAAGAGATCATCTCTCTATAAATTTAGAAAACAGAGATCTAGAAGCGATAAAAAGAGTGGGAAGAAAAGGTGACAAGCCCCGCCCTTTGGTTGCAACTTTCTCAACTCTCGGCATAAAGATTAATATTTGTAAACAAAAAAGGCTTTTGAAAAACACCTCATATTATATAAATGATGATTACCCAAGACATATACTAGAAAAAAGGAAAGAACTAAAAAATAAAATTATTCAAGAACGCCAGAAAGGCAATAAGGCAGTAATAAAATACGATAAATTAGTTATATTTAAATCAAACAATAAACGGTCACGGTCAAACTCAGCTGAACCTAAGCCTCTAACACTAAATGACATCAGTAGCAATATAAAACCCTTGAAAAAGAATAAAACACAGCAACGCCAGCAGTCTAACTCTGTAGTGCAAAGGTCAAACAGTATCTCGGAAGGAGTTCTAAAACCAGGCATTCTGAACTTTCTAGTTAACAGAAATGTCAACAGCACTTCGCATAATCAAGATAACGTCAACAACAACAAACACAGCTTATAGCAACCACTGCCCTCCTCCTTAATGAATGAAGCATCTAAAAGAACACATTTAAGCAACAAAAATCATCTTCCAAGACGGCTGGTCACCGAGGAAGATAATGACCACAACCCTCCAATTATTTCAACCAGAAAAAAAAATACTATTAAAAACAAAACTCTCAATAAAAACACTAAAAATAAAAACTCAAATAATAAAAATAAATCAATCTTAAAATCCAATATAAACAAATTGTATATAATAACGTTTAACGTAAGAACGCTGTCAACTTATGAAAAATTGATTGAATTGAATGAAGCCATAAAAAATATAAAATTCGATATTATTGGTCTATCAGAAGTAAGGTCGTTTAGGTACAACAATTGAGGAACATAAAAACTTAATATTTTGCTACACGGGGCTTACACAGGGTTTACACGGAGTAGGCTTCCTAATAAAAAAATGTTATAAAGAAAATATAGAGAGCTTTACTAGCTTTAGTGACAGAGTCGCACTACTAAACCTAAATATGCAGGGAAACAAACTTTCACTTATACAAGTGTACGCACCCACGGAATCGGCAAAAGAAGTAGAGATTGAAGTATTTTACACGAACTTAAGTAAAGCTATAGAACTAGCACATAAAACTTACATAATAATGGGCGACTTTAATGCGAAAATTGGATATCCAAAAAAAGGCGAATATCTGATAATGAAACAAAATGGATATGGCCAGAGAAACCAAAGAGGTCAAAGACTGTTAGACTTCGCTATTGAAAATAAAGTAGCAATTTTAAATACTTTTTTTAAAAAAAAGTCAAGTCGCAGATGGACGTGGAGGTCGCCAAGCGGTGAATATAAAAACGAAATCGACTTTATTCTTTCCAATAAACCAGGAATGGTACAAAATATTGAAGTATTAAACATAAACTATCCATCCGATCACAGGCCTGTTAGAGCAACTATAACCTTAAAAAAACTCAAAAAGAGCAGAAATGGCTTCCTAACATACCAAAATTCTACGTTAAGAAACGACGAAGAAAAAAATAAATACCGTAAATATATTACATCTCTTTTGCCAGATTTATTAGGTCTACCAAAAAATACTCCAGTACAAACTTATTACGATAAAATAATAAATATTATCACTCAAAGCTTAATAAAGGCTAGAACATCAAAGAACAAAACAAAGAGTATCTTATCTGAAAAAACTAGGGCCTTAATTGCGAAAAGACAATTATTACAAAAAACTAAAAACAAAACAAGATCATTAAAGAATAAAATTTCAGCGTACTATAAATTGATAAGTAAACATATAAAATATGACTACGCTACACATAGAACTAGCACTATTGAAAAACATCTCGTGTTATCAGGTAGTACAAAAAGAGCTTTTAAAGAATTACGAACCAATAAAACTTGGATAGAACAACTCGAAAATGAAAAGCAACCCACAAATAGTCGGGAATGTATTTTAAGCATAGCGACTGCCTTCTATGAAAATCTCTACAGTGAACATAACAGCACTCAGTACACTAATACGAGGCGTAATTTACACCAAACAAGAGATCAAACAACACCATTTGATGTAAAAGAAGTCACTGACGCAATAAATAAATTAAAATTAGAGAAAAGCCCGGGTTCGGATCTTGTTACAAATGAGGCATTAAAAACAGTTTCGAAATTACTAGCTACCCCCCTAACCCATCTGTTCAACCGTATTTTAGAATCAGCCACTGCACCTAAACAATGGTCTGAGTCTAATATCATTTTAATTTATAAAAAAGGAGCTCCACAAGACATATCAAATTATAGACCAATAAGTTTGCTGCCTTCTGTTTATAAATTATTTTCCTCACTTATAAATCGCAGAATTAGTGCTATATTAGAACCTGCACAACCAGTAGAACAAGCTGGTTTTAGAAAAAACTTCTCCACGATCGACCACATTCACTCACTCGAACTATTAATTGAAAAATACCAAGAAAACCAAAAAACTCTATACATCGCTTTCATTGACTACAAAAAGGCTTTTGACACCGTATCACACACAAGCATTTGGAGCACGCTAGAAGAGTTACAGGTGAATACTAAATATATACAGGTCATCAAAAGTATATACAATAAATGTTCGGGTAGAATAAAACTGGAAAAGCTCGGTCCAAGCTTTCCTATCAAAAGAGGAGTGAGACAGGGCGATCCGTTGTCCCCAACACTGTTCATCGCAATCCTAGAATTTATAATGAGAAAGCTGAATTGGAAACATTCAGGATTAAATATCGATGGGAAATATCTAAGCCATCTCCGTTTCGCAGACGACGTGGTCATTTTTTCGGAGTCTTGCGACCAACTTCAGCTTATGATTCAATCATTAAATGAGCATAGTAAACGTGTGGGCTTAGAGATGAATCTATCTAAAACCATGATAATGACAAATGGTTTAAACAAAAGAAAAATCACTGTTGATAACATCACACTTCAATATACAGAAAAATATATATATCTGGGAAAGCAATTAAGTTTTGACAGGAAAAGTAATGACCAAGAAATTGAGCGTCGTATTCAACTAACCTGGAACAAATATTGGAGCCTAAAAGAAATCTTTAAAAACAATCTTCCAGTAACACTCAAGTCCAAAGTAATGAATTCGTGCCTCTTACCATGTTTAACATATGCCTGTCAAACTTGGAAATTTACTTCGAACACTCGGAACAAAATAACAACATGTCAACGGGGAATGGAGCGCAGTATGTTGAACATAAGAAAAATACAAAAAATAAGACACACAAAAATTAGAAATATTAGTAAAGCGACCGATGCGCTCAAACATTCACTACGACTAAAATGGAAGTGGGCCGGGCATGTAGCGCGACTGCAAGACGAGAGATGGACGAAAAGGGTGACGTCATGGAGAGGACCTGTGGGCCAGCGACTCAGAGGAAGGCCGCTAACGAGATGGCAAGACGAGATAGTTAGGTTGGCTGGCCACTCTTGGACTAAAATTGCTCAAAATAGGGAACGTTGGCAAGCATTGGAGGAGGCCTTCACCTGAAAAGGGGTTCTTGCATACAAAATAACATTGTTAATTAAAAAAACAAAACGACATATTCTTTTTTTGTACTTTTTAGCAAGAAATAAAAGGCTTTTTTATTTAATAAAATAACAGTGCAGGTCAAAATAGAAGTTTGTAATAAATTTTCTCATTCACCACACATTTTCATTTACGTTTACGAGATATGCCAAAAAAAGAAGACAATCACAGCTATCTCTTATAAAATATTTAAAAAAAACATCATATTTGTTATGATTACAAAATTGAACCTGCTTACTGCTTTACATATAAATATACTAAAACTTTCAAGCTATTATTTCAAATGTACATTCATTCGGACATTGATTTCTTTTATATTTTTATTAAGCGAATAAACCAATTAACTTCTTGTACTAAATTAATATTAAAGAGGACAATAAAATAGGGTAATTAAACCCAACAATATCTCAGTTTCAAGTATCTCCAAACACAACAATTGTATCGCGTAAAACTGAAAATGTTACGAGTGTAATATTTTATATTAAGTTAGTAAGTTTATCTCGGAAATTTTACCTTAGTCAACGTCTGCCGTAATAAATAAAGTCTTATCCTTAGCTAAGTATGAAAATAATGCTGTTTCTCTTAATTATTTGAAGTTGCAATAGTATTTTTAATATGTATTATTTTTTAAACTTGCCCATTATGTGGAATAAGCAGAGATAGCCTAGTGTTAAGTTTCTCTGTTTTCGTTCAATATCGTGCGTATACAGTACTAGGTTTATCTTGGCATTTTTATGAATTGTGCCTTTGATATTATTATTATTTTACTTTTAATTAAGTAAAATATTAATATAAATAATTAGTTTTTTAAGTATTTAAGACTGTATGCGTACTTATTAACTTGAGAGTGGTTTCCCGGTTCAACCCAGTCCACCTTGGACTGGGTTGAACCGCCTCCCTCCTATCCGCTGAACTTTGGAGGCATTGCGTGTTGAGTTACGAAACTCAACGCTGCCTACAATTACTAACTTTAGAAATGCTAAATAACATTAAATAAATCTATATATTTGCTTTTCTAGTCAACAAATGTCAAAACCCTATAACTCATTTACTCGATAACAAAAAACAGGCAAAAAAATATTTTCGAACACGCTGTATCATCTGATTTATTAGGTGGCGCACCTGCCCGCCTCGGCCAATAGCGCGCCCTTGAGATACTATTAGATTTTAGATTTGTTTTATTGGATTTGTGGCATTATGTTTATAAGAATTAATAAAAATGTTTATGTTGTTATGCTTTTAGATTATAATATAGAGTATTGAAATATGTCGAAATATGTAGGCTGTACACGGGACGATCATAGGCTTGATCCTTACTCAAGATATTTAAAATGAAACCATTTAACCGGGTTAATTACGTATATTTTGTACTATACTTTTTGGAAACCTGACGTTTCGAACACTTTATAGTAGCCCGTGGTCGCATGTGGTGGTGAACTAAGATGACATCCGTCTGGCTGTGACAAAATTATTACATCAAACTACCCTCAATGATCTTTTATTTGCCTCGCGTACTGCTCTGGATTCTTGCATAATACATTCTACAAGTGTGTAATGTTTTTTTATAAAACAGCTATAAATTTACTTTTTCGGATTATTTCTTTATTTGCAATGTATGTTCTCACTTCCTGCAAATTGTCATAACTGTACATCTATAGAAGCACCCTCTAGGTATAATTGAATTATATGGCGAATTTCAACTGGCAACTAGCTTAGACTTTTTTTAGAGCTTCAAAGGACTTAACGCGATATCGCGATGAATTTTCTTTACCGACGGACAGATGGGCGCACAACTGAGTAAATCGATATGGGTTCCGTTTTTTTACTTCTGAAGTACGGAACCCTAGAATTTTATATAATTGTGTTTTTTTATAAGAATCTTCAGTCAGTATCTGTTACCTATTAACGTAAGAGCCACTCAGTAATATAAATTCCTATTCTACAATACGTCTTGCAAATATTCAAAGTTTACCTGCAACGTTATTATAGCACAGTCGTCTCGTGTTTGCACGCGGAGTTCAATATAGTAGATCTGTTTATGCGCTACGAAATTGAGCGTCGTATTCAACTAACCTGGAACAAATATTGGAGCCTAAAAGAAATCTTTAAAAACAATCTTCCAGTAACACTCAAGTCCAAAGTAATGAATTCGTGCCTCTTACCATGTTTAACATATGCCTGTCAAACTTGGAAATTTACTTCGAACACTCGGAACAAAATAACAACATGTCAACGGGGAATGGAGCGCAGTATGTTGAACATAAGAAAAATACAAAAAATAAGACACACAAAAATTAGAAATATTAGTAAAGCGACCGATGCGCTCAAACATTCACTACGACTAAAATGGAAGTGGGCCGGGCATGTAGCGCGACTGCAAGACGAGAGATGGACGAAAAGGGTGACGTCATGGAGAGGACCTGTGGGCCAGCGACTCAGAGGAAGGCCGCTAACGAGATGGCAAGACGAGATAGTTAGGTTGGCTGGCCACTCTTGGACTAAAATTGCTCAAAATAGGGAACGTTGGCAAGCATTGGAGGAGGCCTTCACCTGAAAAGGGGTTCTTGCATACAAAATAACATTGTTAATTAAAAAAACAAAACGACATATTCTTTTTTTGTACTTTTTAGCAAGAAATAAAAGGCTTTTTTATTTAATAAAATAACAGTGCAGGTCAAAATAGAAGTTTGTAATAAATTTTCTCATTCACCACACATTTTCATTTACGTTTACGAGATATGCCAAAAAAAGAAGACAATCACAGCTATCTCTTATAAAATATTTAAAAAAAACATCATATTTGTTATGATTACAAAATTGAACCTGCTTACTGCTTTACATATAAATATACTAAAACTTTCAAGCTATTATTTCAAATGTACATTCATTCGGACATTGATTTCTTTTATATTTTTATTAAGCGAATAAACCAATTAACTTCTTGTACTAAATTAATATTAAAGAGGACAATAAAATAGGGTAATTAAACCCAACAATATCTCAGTTTCAAGTATCTCCAAACACAACAATTGTATCGCGTAAAACTGAAAATGTTACGAGTGTAATATTTTATATTAAGTTAGTAAGTTTATCTCGGAAATTTTACCTTAGTCAACGTCTGCCGTAATAAATAAAGTCTTATCCTTAGCTAAGTATGAAAATAATGCTGTTTCTCTTAATTATTTGAAGTTGCAATAGTATTTTTAATATGTATTATTTTTTAAACTTGCCCATTATGTGGAATAAGCAGAGATAGCCTAGTGTTAAGTTTCTCTGTTTTCGTTCAATATCGTGCGTATACAGTACTAGGTTTATCTTGGCATTTTTATGAATTGTGCCTTTGATATTATTATTATTTTACTTTTAATTAAGTAAAATATTAATATAAATAATTAGTTTTTTAAGTATTTAAGACTGTATGCGTACTTATTAACTTGAGAGTGGTTTCCCGGTTCAACCCAGTCCACCTTGGACTGGGTTGAACCGCCTCCCTCCTATCCGCTGAACTTTGGAGGCATTGCGTGTTGAGTTACGAAACTCAACGCTGCCTACAATTACTAACTTTAGAAATGCTAAATAACATTAAATAAATCTATATATTTGCTTTTCTAGTCAACAAATGTCAAAACCCTATAACTCATTTACTCAATAACAAAAAACAGGCAAAAAAATATTTTCGAACACGCTGTATCATCTGATTTATTAGGTGGCGCACCTGCCCGCCTCGGCCAATAGCGCGCCCTTGAGATACTATTAGATTTTAGATTTGTTTTATTGGATTTGTGGCATTATGTTTATAAGAATTAATAAAAATGTTTATGTTGTTATGCTTTTAGATTATAATATAGAGTATTGAAATATGTCGAAATATGTAGGCTGTACACGGGACGATCATAGGCTTGATCCTTACTCAAGATATTTAAAATGAAACCATTTAACCGGGTTAATTACGTATATTTTGTACTATACTTTTTGGAAACCTGACGTTTCGAACACTTTATAGTAGCCCGTGGTCGCATGTGGTGGTGAACTAAGATGACATCCGCCTGGCTGTGACAAAATTATTACATCAAACTACCCTCAATGATCTTTTATTTGCCTCGCGTACTGCTCTGGATTCTTGCATAATACATTCTACAAGTGTGTAATGTTTTTTTATAAAACAGCTATAAATTTACTTTTTCGGATTATTTCTTTATTTGCAATGTATGTTCTCACTTCCTGCAAATTGTCATAACTGTACATCTATAGAAGCACCCTCTAGGTATAATTGAATTATATGGCGAATTTCAACTGGCAACTAGCTTAGACTTTTTTTAGAGCTTCAAAGGACTTAACGCGATATCGCGATGAATTTTCTTTACCGACGGACAGATGGGCGCACAACTGAGTAAATCGATATGGGTTCCGTTTTTTTACTTCTGAAGTACGGAACCCTAGAATTTTATATAATTGTGTTTTTTTATAAGAATCTTCAGTCAGTATCTGTTACCTATTAACGTAAGAGCCACTCAGTAATATAAATTCCTATTCTACAATACGTCTTGCAAATATTCAAAGTTTACCTGCAACGTTATTATAGCACAGTCGTCTCGTGTTTGCACGCGGAGTTCAATATAGTAGATCTGTTTATGCGCTACGATCTTCACTGTGTGGTATATGATGTAAAGATAAAGAGGGGATTCAACTGTTTTTGTAGTTTCATAAATTTTTTTTAGGTTCACGCTGTATCCCGCATGTAGATGGCTAGGCAAAATGAGTCTAGTGTTAAGACAATCTGCTCCTCATTTTCAAATTTGAATTATAATTTGAGCTAAACCGTTGCACTATCATGGTGCAGCGGTTTATCGTCTGACTGTAAAAGCGACGGTTGTGGGTTTGATTCCCAATCGGGATCGCTCTGGTAACCAGACAAAGTGTGACGCTTAACTCCACTTCTCAACACGCGATGTCTCAAAAATGGGGTAGTGCGTGGGAAACGGAGTCTTAACATTGACTTCCGTCTGCCTACTGCCTACATTATAAAAATATACAATAGTACAACATAATAATATGACACTTCCTTTTTTTTATTATTCAGATTGTACAAATCATTCATTATTTATTCCTTCATTATTATTTTATATTATTATTTTTATAGAACAAAACGCTTTTGCTTATGGCTTTCACCGCCACAGCTTAACGTAGCAGAACTATACAAGTCAACCTGTTAACTGCCCACACGGGCTCCATGCGGGTACTACAATTTGAATTTTACTATGCATCCTGCAAATTGTGATGTAGTTATATATTATTGTACTACTGTAATATATACTATATTAACTAATGAAGTGATGAAACTAAGCGGTTATCGTGGGTTCAAATTTCTTCTTAAATGTAAAATAAATTAATAATATGTTAGAAATGTTGAAAATTTGTTTGGGAATGCGTCTGATTGTCAAGGGATTGGAAACCAAATGGGTCCTTGGCGACATTCTTATAGAACCAGCTATTTTAAAAATATAAAACATTTAAATGCTTTGCATATACATGTCCGAGGCCAGTCGTGGCGCAGCGGCATGAAGTGTGACAGTAAAACCGCTTGGTTGTGGGTTCGATCCCCACTCGAGGAGATGAAATATTACTTAAATCATAACTCAAGTATGAATAACGTATAAATATATTTATTACACTCAACACGCAATGCTTCCAAAATTCGACGGAAAGTAAAAATCGGAGTGCAGACATAGTGTCCTAACACTATTTTCCTTGACAACTAAGTGTCTACCCTGCTACATGCTGAAAGAATCCCATGTGCGAAAAAAAACATGAAAATAAAATTCAACGGTTTGTTTATTCTATTAGCTAACTAAACAAATGTGAATATAGAACCCGTACAAATAAAATCCACAAAAGGAATAGCAAAACTCGATTATATCCCATACAAAATAACCACCAGTAAGCAAATAAAAGATCATAGTCAACTTAGCATTTATATTAAAACTATAAAGACATGTATTTCTTTAAGAAAATGCAGTACAAGCCACCTTTTTAGCATATCTTATAATAATCTTCCGCTTTGAATATTTATATGTACAAAAACGATTCATTTGTTTCTCCAAAGAACATTTTATGCTATAACCAAATTTAATACTTCCTTTTTAAAAGATTGTATTCTATTTATTTTTTTAATAATAGTAATAGCATTTATATATGTAGGCCAGAAGTGGCGCAGCGACACGATGTGTGATTATAAAACCAACTTGTTGTAGGTTCGATCCCACAATCCTACAATTTACTTAAATTTATATTTCCATTTCTTCGCTCTGGTGTCGAGGCTAAGTGCGGCGTTGAGTGCTGCGACTGACGCAATACCTCTAGAATTCGGCAGAAAGTGGAGAACGGAGTGTCTTAACACTAGGTTCCCTCTGCCTACCCTGCTGTGTGCGGGATACAGCGTGAAGCTGATTTGATTTGAATTAGGTATTACATCTCAAGTAAAAAACATATCGTATGACGATGAATCTTTAAAAATACGCAATACAAATTTGAATTATTTATCAAACTTGCCTTTGCCGATTTCTTTTGAAACTCCACTCCCAACTCCGCCCACATATCTTTTGGCGAACAAAAAACGGAAACCAAACAAGTATTAAGAATTTAGTACGTTCCGTTCCCAAGAGAAATCATAGTATCCATGGCAACGTGAATTTCTGTTAAGTCTAAATAATTGATATCAGTATATACTGGTCGCATTTCTTAATAAAAACATTTGGTAGGAAACTTTCAACACCTCTAAGATAATATACGTTTGGGCAGGACAAAGTATGTAATGCATATTTCAATGAATCTGGAGAGGGCCTACTGTTAAAACACTATTCCCCACTTTCCGCTCCATTATTGAGATATTATGTGATTGACGGTAAACGCGACGGTCATGGGTTTGATTTCCACTCGGCGAATAGACATATAGAGATCCATCATTTTTTCTATCTTCTTTTTACTAAAGCAAGAAACTTTTAAATGTTATTCCAAGATATTATTTTCTTAAGGTGCGGTACACGCCATCGCAGTTTGAAGCGGTACCCATTAACTTTTTCTATTTTGTCTGTACACTGTTTGAAATTGCAATCATTTGTGCTACTATTACATTGTACTTTCTTACATTTTCAAATAAAATGAAGCAAATGTACTTAAATTTTTCTTCTTAAAGTTATTTATCTTTTATCTTATTTTTACAATTTCTTTTGGTTAGTTGAAATTCGTAGAGTAGTTTGTTAAGTCGTCGTATATCGATGAGAAATTTATTATATTCACGCTGTATCCCGCTTATAGCGGGATACAACGTGAAGATAATAAAGCAGTGTAGGGAGAGAGCGAAAACACACTGTTCCTCAGAGGCAGTTGAGACATTGCTTGTTAAGTGACAGAACTCAGCACATTCGCTTTGGTGTTCTTATCAAGATGAAAATTTTATTTCACTCAATTCGGGTATAATAATATCTTATGATATAATATTTCTTTTAGCTTCACGCTGTAGTTCGCATATAGCAGCCGCGGAGGGAACCTGGGAAGTTAATGCTATTACAATATTCATCCAAATAGGAATCGAATTAAGAAATAAAATTTACAAACACTATACCACTGAGCCGCAATGCCATTAACATTTTACATTCTACAGTTATAAACTTATTATTATATCGAAATGGTGTATTTTATGTTTACCTGCATTTTTAGAAAGGCTAAAAGAGGAGTGTGACATGACTCTCTGAATTCTTATTTCTCATCTCATTATTGTTCAGAACATAACGTCAAATTCCGCAACTGAACACCGAAATTTTATGAAATTCAATCGGAAAGTGAGGAACGGAATATTTTAACACCAGGCCTACAGTATGAGTATCAGTTCTTTATAGATGTAATATAATTTAGATCTTAATTAGGTGTCTCACGTTTATCGTATACCTACAGTCCATTTTAGCGTAACGTAACGTGAACCTTATCCCATTACATCTAACATTGAGTGCAAATTGATAGTATTTACAAAAGGTAAAAAGCCCTTTCTGTGTAGAGATAGGGATATCCAAATTATCTCCCTACAATAATTGCTAACCGTGAATGAAACAATTTACACCAATTTTGGGATATAAGAGAGCTATATTTTCTTCTATAGAGCTAATTTGCTGAACCGATTTTAATGAAATTTAAGTTAAAAATTTTTTAAATGCAACTTAACTTACAAAAAAAGATTTGTTTGTAAATAATCTTGAAACTCAGTGATAAACGGGCTAGTCCTTAGCACTAAACAGGGACTCTATACATATAGCATTTTTGTCAATATTACTATTTATTGCTTTGTATTTGTATAAATATGACATAACTATGAATATATTCCATTCTTCACTATTCAATTTCTTGTATTTAACATATAAAAATGCATTTTCATATTAGTAAAATATTAAATTAACTATTCTAGCGTTTTTTTTAAATACACCAGAGCGTATAAACAAAAAAAAATCACGTATATCCCCAAAACCAGGACTTTTGGACTCGTTTAAAATTCGCATCCTGTAGGGATTTTATTTATTTTTTAATTAAACAGCACCATGCGAAGAAAGCGCCAATTCGGGTCACAGCAATTAAGGTGCTGGGCATTTTATTTTCGTGCCTGTGCCAAAATTAAAAAAAAAAGCTTGAATTGCCGCCAACGGCCCCTGTGTTAGATTAACTGATGTTAAAAGTTGGCAAACCCTGGCTTCCGGCCAGTTCGCTCAGACTGATTTATATAGTCGACGATGGGTGGCGAGCAATTCCTCTGAATTTCCTGTGTCTTCTAAGTGAAACTGATCTGTGATGTTGATATAAACGGTTTTTAGTACGTAAGATTTTTTAATTTTTGTATGTTTTTTTGAATATTAGAACTCAATGATGCACTTGAGAAGCACTGATTGGGGAATCTGTAATATAACTTTTTAAGATTTTTTTTTATATATAACGATATTTAAGCTCGGATCACTAAGCTTAAATTAAATTAAATTAAAGTATTTTCTTTACTAAATGTAAAGTACATTAATTTAAAAATGTTATAAATAGTATAAAATTTAAGCATATTTAATCATAGATGGGATCGAACCTGTTTCTACCATCAGTCCGAAATAAACAATTCCCTTCCAATTGTAACACTCTCATTTATATTATACATCACAAAAAAAAACTACATGTTTAGCTATCTTTAGAAAGCTCAAACACAAACAAAACCTAATAAATAACACATCAAATAAGACGGATATAATATCTCAAAGGCTACAATTTGAATCAGATTTATAGAAAATTAAAAAAAAATACAAAAAAAAAAACAAATAGGCGGTACTGCTTATAAAAAAAAAACTACGTCGGCTACCGTAATAATTGCGTTCGGTATTAAATTTTCGATGCGGTTGGTATGCGGCGGCAGGTAATGTGAGGCGGCGTTGAAAAATTTCTCATTTTATTATTCACATTAATATGATATATAGTATGTTTAATAAATATGTTACAATTTTTATTTGTTATTTCGAAGCTGTTGTGACGCAGTTGCTCTGGATGTGAACCCACAACCATGTTGTGCATTATCAAATAGTATCCCACTGTGCCGTGATGGTATATTATCAATCTGTACTGTATTTTTATATGTTGAAGAGAGGAAGAACGGCTCTTCGTCGTCGTTCAAATGGTTCAAGCTGATACTGGGGTGCATCAGGCCAGAGATCACTCAATGTGAGTCCGAACTCTGGATCCAATAGAGCACCAATCGGTATTTTGGCGTGAAGTACTGTCGCGCTCTGCTCTTACCTTGCTTAACGATATTTTTCTATTATATATACTTGTATCCAGCTCTATATGGCAGGATTGGTAGAGGGACACTAATGATAAGATACTTTGTTCTCCACTTTTTGCCCATTTTTTTAAATATTGTGTGTCGAGTACCGGAACTCAATAGGATACTTTCTTTTGGCAAAGTGGATGAGTCATATTTTAAATAAATTAATTTCATAATACATTTTTTACAACGAAATCAACAATAAAATCAATAACAAGAGGTTGTTCTTAAGTTTTCGAGAAGCCGTCATCAAACTTTGTTCACGAACATATTCCAGCACTTACTATTTTATTATAAGGTAATATAAGTTATATTGCACTTTCCTATTAACTTCTAGTTAGTAAGATACTATATAATTTAGTGAGATAGCTTGTTGATATGTTAATTAGCATAAGATCAAATTTTAATAATGTAATTTTGTAACTAGAGGCCAGTCGTTGTACAGGAGCACAAACATGCGACAAGGTAGGTTATGGGTTTGATTTACATTCAAGGAAAATAATATGGATGAACGGTACTGTGAGACTCACAGGTGAATACGATCCTATCTATTAAAACCTAGCGGAAACCCGATCAACAAGTGTGAGACGCCGCAGCATCAGAAAATAGGTACCCCGGGGCTTCCACTAGGGTGCCCTAGCAGTTTCAACGACTTGCAGGAAGATCATCATGACCCTCCTGCAGCAGCTTTTCTGGAGTAGGGGAAGTTGAAGATGCACACACTGCTCTCTTCTAATCTCTCTTCGGAGCGTCTACATTCGCAATGGACTCAGTCACCCGCTTCGCGGTCTCCTTCAATGCGTAGAAGAAGACTAATTGCAGATCGGTGCCGCTCACTGTACAGCATGACCCCCACCCCACTGTACAGCGAGAGGACCCTACTCACTACAATTTATACTCCATTCCTTACATTATGCCCAATTTTCAAAACAAAGCATTTTAAGTGATCTAATTTAAGTCTAGATTTTGTTTTGTTACCAGAGCAATGAAATAAGCAGAAAGAGATTAGAACTCACAACCGTCGCGTTTACTATGAGACTCTGTCCCACTGCGCAACGATGGTCATCAGTTACCAATACAATCACTCATTATTACAAACTCGAACCCACAACCGGTCTCTACATTTTAAAATCTAAATAGACAATACACGTAACCCGCATTAAAGCTCTCCAAACACATTAAATATAGAGACACTTTCACAACCGTAAGACCGCAACAGACTAGTTCCATCAAACGTATCAACAATTGAATTAAGGCGTCATTAGGAGCAAATGAAAACGTTTATTCTATCGATTTTTATGTTGAGGTATTTTATAGTTAGTTTATGCTTACAAGAATAATTTCTGTTTATTTTAACTTTACACTGTATCCCACATATAGCAGGGTAGGCAGAATGAATTTAGTGATAAGACGATCTTTATACTAAATATTTGTCTAAAAAATATTTGAATTTAAAAAAATATATATTTAAATATTAAAATATATATGTTTATTTATTTCATATCTATCTAGGTAGGCGGTAGGCAAACGTACACAGTAAAAAGCGTATGCTCCACCCTCAACTCTATCTTTCAATGAAAGTCTCATAAAAATAATTTTATCTTTTCTGGAGATTGTCCCAGACGAACAAAAAGACAAAGAGATAACATTTTTAAAATTGTTTGTTTGTATTTTAGTATTGTATAAAACAGTCACTTGAAAAAACAAGTTTTTTGGTTAATCACAAACAGAAACTTAAATTTAATTTATATATATACGTTTTTTTTGTTTTTAGTAACATTGAAGGCAAGGAAGGAAGTTGTGACTCAACTAAACTGACACAATAAACTGTAATTGATTGTAGGTTCTATTCCACCACACGGCAACGACAACAATACGTGGTAGAGGAGTCTGTTCTATCACATTCCAAATATTTTTCATTAACCGTGTCCAAATTTACAAATATGAAGATATAATACACATAAGTTTTCTCTTTGCCTTCTCTCTCCTTTCTCTCATTTTATCGAGTACTTACTCCACTCATTTCTTTTATTATTTTTAATGATACTGCCAATTTCGGGATTAGGTTACACAAAAATACCTTCAAAATAAATAAAAAATTAAAAATAGATAAAAGAAGCATAAATATAAATCATATATTTTATATAAGACAAATTTTGTCTATCTTAAAGACTCAAGATCATATCACTTTCTTCGTATTTCTAACAATAGCATTTATTGCAATCGTTTTTATAGAAACGCGGGTTATGAAGCGTATTTTAAGGTTATTCGATGTAATAAAATGGCCCTAAAAGGCAGAGCGAAATCAGGTCAACGTTACTACTACGAATTTTATATTGAATAAATATACATACGTACTCGTGCTGTTCATATTACCTAGATAATTCGCAATATATATATATATATATATATATATATATATATATATATATATATATATATATATATATATATATATATATATATATATATATATATATAAATTTAAAATCAATGGATTCAAATTCGCACCTATGCTATGCGTCTTAATTATATTTTACGTATTTTTTTTACTTTCACGCTGCATAGTAGGGTAATCGGGAGGTAGGGTAAGAGGGAATCTAGTGTTAAGAAACTTCGTTTCCCGTTAAGGCAAATCCGTCGTTACTTTTCGCTGAAATCTTGAGGCATTGCGTGATGAGAGTCGGAACTCAAGGTTGCGCTTTGCCTCGTTACTAAAGCGAGAAATTGAAAATATAAAATATTTTATTCGGGAATCGACCCACAACCATCGTATCGCACGCTTGTATCCTTGTGCCACGACGACCTTTAAATATTTAATATTACAAGATTAGGTCAAGTAAAGTTTTTAAAGTTACTTCGTTATATGTTCGTATGCGGACTAGTCACACTTACCCTCAACTAAAGCACCCAAAGTAACTTCATAATTGGATATTTTGTACAAATTCTTTTCAAATTTCACATAAGCTTTTGGGAATAATTACATATATCATCGTTGTGTTGTGGGTTCGGTTCCTACCCGGGGAAGTGAATTATATTCAATAACATTTTTATTTGTTCGCTCTGATACCAACGCAAAGCACGGCGTAGAGTTCCGCCACTCAACATGCAAAAAAAAAAATACCTGAGACCATCAACACATCAGACAGCGAATGACTCTACTTTGTAATATACGCGAATTAGCATTAACCTATTATTATCGAGGCCGACGTGGCCCAGTAGCACAAAAGCGTGACTGAAACGCGGCGGTTGTGCTTTTGATCCCCACTCGAGGAAATTAATTATCATTTCTTAATATTTTCATGGCTTCGCTGTGGCACCAAGGCAAAAGTCTGGCGTTGAGTCCCGCCATTTAATACGCAACGCCCCGAAAAATTCGGTGGGAAGTGGGGTGAGAATGTATTTTTCCCTGCTGTTTGCGGGATACTGCGTGAAGCTGATTTAATTTTTTTAATTTATTTTCTATTATTACGTGTTTTCATATAATATATATTATTACTATAGTTTCCAATTCGTCTATTTTAGAAGATAGAATGGCGGATGCCAACACTGCATATAATTATATATTTTATTTAGCCTCACGCTTCTTTCCTAGCCGAATAAAGAGAGAGAGCCAGAGAGAAAGAAACGGGCTAATATATATTCTTTTTATAGCATATCTGTGAAATTATGTTTTTTATTATTTTATAAAAAAAAAAAGAAAATATATATAGAAAAAAAAAACGGAACCCTCTCCCATACAATATTCTGGGCATGTGAGGTGCTAAATCAACCAAATAATCACGTTTCAGTATCGCGTGCTTGAGTTTGATGTGTTAATATGAAACAATTCTATGATATATTTCCTTAATATTCTATTACTTACTTGGAAACAAACTTCGGTTGCGGTTGTAAGGTAAATATATAAAAATATTTTCTTTTCAATTTATATGTATGTGTGTATATATTTTGTTACATTTTTAACGTGTTTTTCCATATTTAGTAAAGAAAAATATTTTTTTTAGTAGTCATGGAATTAGAGTCTTGGAAACCTTATAAGCTACCATATAAGGCATAAGTACTCATTAACTATGTTGAAATTCTTATAGGCTTGCTTCAATTTATTTATGTTGTTTAGTATCTTTGTAGGGAGAATTTTATTTTGAGATATACATTAATAAAAATAAATATAATAATAAATATAATAAATATAATAATTTTTTTTAAAAATATCATAATATACTACTTATAATCAATAAAATTTTACAAATATATTATCATTTATCTCAAAATAGTCTTATAAAAAACAGAATTGATATTTAAAAACAGTATCGAGTTACCAAAAAAAAATGGTTTAAATAAAAATCTTCGATTATTACGCTGTTTAACCAACGTATCGCTCAGATATTCCGCCGTCCCTGGAAAATAAAATGGTAATGGCAAAATTACAACTTTTCATAAAAAATTAAGAAAATATGTTTTTCTGATTACTAGAAAAATAATAGTAACGGAGCTCCTCTGACCTATTTTTCTACGCTACCATTACTTATTTTAAAAATATGTATAAGGCTCACCAAATACTACAGTTTATTTAGCACATTTCATTCTCAAAAATACCAAGCAATTCCATATATTGTTATATTTTCTTACAATTTTACTTCATAGGTTATTGAGATGAGGCCCTAAAGAAATAATAGCAACTTGCAACTTTCCATTTCAATCTCATGCAAACTGAAAGCTGCCTATATTTTTAATGTGAATATATTGTTAGTGGGGAATATTTCATCAAAACTTAAAAATGGTAATTGGTCTTTACTGTAAACGCGTGTCCTAAAGAATAATATTGTAACAGCGATAATCAAGGTATATTACGATTATTCGAGTTTTTATTCTCGTAAATGTATGGAGTAATTTCAACTGTAAAAACTGACTTCTTCAATTTCGACCGGATTCCATAATCAGAACCTAACCAATTTTTCATCAAACGACCCTTCAAATGTATCCTTTCAAAAAAAAATAATCATCGTTTCGAGATTTAAGAATCGGGATAATGAGTTATTACACACATACTGTACGCAGATAGATTAAGAATGGGCCACTCGAAAACCACTAGCTTTCAAATAAAAAAAGAATCATCAAAATCGGTTCACCCAGTAAAAAGTTCTGAGGTGAACAAACATAAAAATAATACAGTCAAATAGTTAACCTCCTCAGAATACATAACATAGATAGTAAATAATACACAAGTCGGTTACAAAATAAGTATATGTATTTAAATTTATCGACCTCAAATATCGCATAAAATAATGTAATTTTGGCGGTTATCATTTTATACTCCGGGAGCGGCGATATATATATTTCCCCCGTATAATTGATTTTGTCCAAAGCCCCATACTGTCGGGGATAGTACTGTATTTTCCGCTAGCCTTCTTTCACTATACTTTATTATTTCCCCTTATTTTCGATTGAAGATGTTTCCGCTGAGAAACACGCGAAAGTAAAATATTATCATAAAGTTTATCCTCCATTGACAACACGTTTGATTTTGTTTCGTGATTTCTTCTGTCACGTTAAATGGATTGAGTTTTTTTTATATATATATGTATATGGATATTGGTTTTGAATTGGTTTCGTAGGTCTTCTCCTTTTATATCTGTGGAGATTCTATTATGGTTTTTATTATTGAATCTTAGAAATATATGGTATCTATTAGTTAATCTATTTTGATAGTTTTTCTTTCTTAAATACAGAATTTTCAAAAAACAGTTTTTAATATTTCTTCTTGCTTTAAGCGCGTGCGGTGCGGTTACCCAGTAAAAAGTTCTGAGGTGAACAAACTATACTAGTATATATATATATATATATATATATATATATACTAGTATAGTTTGTTCACCTCAGAACTTTAACTTTTATAGAAATATATATATATATACCTAGTAATCAGTAAAACATATTTTTTTTTAAGTCTTAAAATAAAGTTTGCGAAATCCTATAATTTATCTTTTATAAATAAGTCACAATAAAGCATTTTGAAACAAAAAGTAACCGTTTTTTATATAACCGTTTTTTATTTGACGAAGATATTAAAACTTACGAGTGAAAGTTATTTCATCATGAAAGAATTTTTATGAAGATAAAATAAAAAATTAAAATTAAATTAGCTTCACGCTATATCCCGCACACAGCAGTGTAGGCAGAGGGAACCTAGTGTTAAGACACTTCGTTCCACACTTTCTACCGAATTTTGGAGGCACTGCGTGTTGAGTGGCAGAACTCAACGCCGCGCTTTGCCTCGACACCAGAGCGAAGAAAATGAAAATATAAATTTAAGTAAATATTTCATCTCCTCGAGTGGGGATCGAACCCACAACCAGTCGGTTTTACAGTCACACTTTGTGCCACTGCACCACGACTGACCTCAATGAAGATAATCTTTTGCTTTTATAGCACGTAATTTGGACGTATATTTTTCGAGAAAATGTAAAATTTAAATAATTTAACACTGTTTGGGGGGTGCTCTTGACGCCGATGACATCCTCGCATGCAGCCACGTAGTACTTGCACTTTCTCAAATTTATGAAAATATTTTTTTCGTGATTAAATATATAATCCATCTGTTAGTAAATGTACCACAAGAAAATAATTATAAGTGGTATGCAGGCGAAGCCGCGAATGTGCCGTAAGTTAATTTAAAAATTCATAAAGATATAAACGTGATAATTGAAATAACTATATTCAAACTTCTATAATTTCGAAAATTCAAACGGAGTATCCTAATACTAGGTTCCCTCTGCCTACCGTGTGTACAACATGAAACTTAAAATAATATATATTCCTATTTCCTTAGTTCGTAGCTTAAACCTACCCGATTACATAACTACACAACCCATAGTATACTACAGCAGTTACAGTTAAATCGTCCAATTAAACGTCAGAAAGTTTACAAACCGCTTTGAGGCTGAGTTGTTGAAAAGTGTCACTTTTGAAATTTCACACATGAAACCGAATAACGAGGCAAGCTTAAGTGTTCAACTTGAAATCACTTATATAGTTGAACTTTGTACCATAATAGCGGATGCAGCTTTAGATTTGGACCGGATGGTGGACGATCGATTTATACTATTCGATTATTCATACACCGGTTGCCTGTAAGTTTATTTTTGTGAGCTTTATTTACATGAGCTAGAAAACATAGGAATTTAAATTTTAAGGAATCTCCACTTACATCTTATGCTCCCTTACAATCTAACGAAGAAATTAATTTCGACATTTCGCAGTTTCGGTTGTGTTTTTCTGTTACTCAGTAACGGAAGAATTTTATATACCTATATCGATAGAAAGATAGATTAGATTGATAAATTTTTGAGGTCATCGTGGCGCAGAAGCACATCATGGATTCGATTCCCACTCGGCGGAATGAGTTATAAGGTAAAGCGCAGCATGAAGTTCCGCTACTTAACACGCAATGTCTTTAAAACATCAGAGGAAAGTGGAGAACGGAAGTGCCTTAATGTGGACGTAGAAAACGAACTCTTAACACTAGGTCATCTCTGGTCCCTGTAATTTGATACAAGTGGATCGATACCACTATCATTATGTTTGCAATCAGATAAGTACTGCCCCACTGCGCCACAAGAAAATATATTTTTTAATATCCCTTTTTTTTATTATAAAATCAATACATACAAAAAAAAAATATACAAACTATGATAAACTAAAAACACTATATCTTCATTTAAAATTTCCTTCAAAATTTTGATAAATCACGATCCATTCCATTAGAATAGAATACGCCCCTATACTCCGCTGTGAAAGTTCAAGTAGTTTTAACGGACCTAACCCCAGACCAGGTAAAATAGGTCAGTCAGGTTGCAATATCGAGCGAATATAAAATTAGTTGGGCGAGACAGAAATTAGGGTTTCTTGTATCTGTCGTTTAGATGAGACGGGGCGAGATAAATTAAAATTTTCTGGATTATAAGTGGTGCAAGAATATTTAGGTCGTTCAATATAATTGACTGACAAAACTGACATTTTCATGCTATATGAAAATTGTTTGGTAAATTAAATTTAATTATTCATTGTTTTGGAGGCATTCACAACTGTGTGGCGCAGTGGAACAGGGGTGTGTTCACAAACGCGCTAAATTGTGAGTTTGATTTCCACTTGAGGAAATGAAATGAAAAAAAATACCTCGAGAATTCAGCGGCGGGTATCCTAACACTAGGCTCTCTTTGACTACATCGCAACAAGCGGCAAACAGCGTGCTGCTGAAAATCAAGTCAAAAGTATGGATTCGCTAATTTCTACGTAGTGCTTTATTTGTACCGAAATTTTACTTTAATTAACATTTCTCCTTAATAAAGATCATGATTGGATATTCTTCTTGAATTGGCTAAGTATTCAATTTAAAAGAATATGGTGATTTCACATCTTTTTACAAAATACTAAAGATATTACAAATAGTATTTATATCGTTTTAATAGATTTTTTTTTCTTCACACGTACCTATGACTTGGAAAGTAAAGTATTCCGTAAATAGGTAGTTTAGGCAGAGAGAACCTGGGGCTAAGACGCTCTGTTCCTTAATTTCCGCCTAATTTTAGAAACATTCCGTGTAGAATCGACGCTTTCGTCTTATTACAATAGCGAAAAAAATTAAACAACTTATTTCCCCGAGTAGAAATCGAACCCACAATCTTACATTTACTTTTTTTTCAACGCGCCACGATGACTTAAAATAATTTTAGAATGTTAAACAAAACAAAATAATGTACAGGTAATTAGATAAATTTAAAAGCATTTAAATAAAAAAAAATGTCAGCAAACCCAATGACCACCTCTGATGTTATCAAAGCTATTTTTCCCTCCGGTTTAGAAAAATCCTTCATTTCTGAAGGTCGCCCAATAAAAGGTGGAAAATTGAATTCACGTTCCTTTACGTTGAGGCAAATTCGCTTTTATCCATTTGCATAATAAAGTAGGCGTTTCGTTGATTCTCAAGTCAAGTTTACATTGGTGCTGTTTCTCAATTTTGATCAAGATTTTTTTGTTAAGGCTCCATTTGTGTGACTATTTTGGAAGTTTATAAAATTAATGCTCTTATTTGACTTAACTTTTCCCTACTACATGCGGGTTGTAGTGTGACACGATTACTTGAGCTTTTAAAACACAGATATATTATAAGTATTATATATTTTCATTTACAAATACAATATAAAACAATCAATATAAAATATAAAAGTACAATATAAAATCTTATTTTTTTTTATTGACGTTGTACTTTGCAAGCAACGTTTTTTTATTCATTCAAATTTAATTTAAATTAAATTAAATTAGCTTCACGCTATATCCCGCACACAGCAGGGTAGGCAGAGGGAACCTAGTGTTAAGACACTCCGTTCCCCACTTTCTGCCTAATTTTGGAGGCATTGCGTGTTGAGTGGCAGAACTCAACGCCGCGCTTAGCCTCGACACTAGAGCGAAGAAATGAAAATATAAATTTAAGTAAATATTTCATCTCCTCGAGTGGGGATCGAACCCACAACCAGTCGGTTTTACAGTCACACTTTGTACCACTGCGCCACGACTGGCCTCAATATTCATTCAAACTATAAGAAATAATTATATCTATAGCACAGACTTTTTATTATTTACGAAATTGAATAAAAAATTACATATAAATATACTTTCTGTGATTACGATGTGACGCTATAATTCAAAAGATTTATCAAAATTAACATTAATTTATGACAATAAAATTGATTAGTGTGCTCAAAACCTAATCCTACTTAGATAATACGGTTGACTTATTACTCGTAGCAAAAGCAAATGTTAGGTCTCCCGTTTATTGCCTGAAATCTTTCCTTGCTTCACTTAAATATATACTAATTAAGTACTTTAAAGTAGATTAAAATGTTCACTCGGAATAAAATTTAAGTTTTTGACTTGGCTATTTTTATCATCGGGCTTATAATCCAGTACAAGATGGAATTACGCTTACTTGTAAATACAATAAAGTTTGTATAAAAAAGAGTTGTGTGGGTGAGTGTGTTTGCATTTGTATTTTATTTTGATTGAACTTGGCACCTATCATTTTTTGTCGGTAAAATCGAGAACACCCATTATTTCTTAACATTTAACTTGGCTCTTTTGATATTTATGTTTTTTTTAAGAATTTTAAGCAATTTTTCAAAAATATTATTGACATCATCATGGAACAGACATTAGGTGTAACTAACACGCGTTAGCTGTGGACAATTTAATATTCAAGACATACTTGGTTGAATGGTGAAAATTCCGCAACCGCAGCTTGGCTGATTTTTATTTTGTTAAACTAAATATTATTTTAAAGTAAAGTTCATTAGTCACTTTCAAATTATGTGGTTATTATAAAGATGCACAGAGAAAAAAAAAAACACACGCAAATGTTGATGTAAGATAAAATGTGTGGACATGAGATCACTTGTGATTGTCACATTTATCTTTACAAGTACCTATTAATATTCTACAGCCATATAAAACAAAGAATACATTAAATAGTTAATTTATTAAATAAATATTCGCTCTAGTGATAGTGCAAAGCGTGGCGTTAAGCTCCACCACTCGACATGCATTGTGTCCAGAATTTGACTTATTACTAGGTTCATAGGTTCCCCCAGCCTACATCTTGGATACGGCATGAAGTTAGTATAGATACAAATACCGCTAAAACGTTCACATAACTTTTATCGAATATCGTATCACAGTACTCAAGTACCGAGCATTACCATAAAGAGTGGAAGCATCAAATATTTTCTTTAGAAAGACAAATATAAAGTTAAAGGAGGGACTTTTAGCGAATCCTGATTTCTAAGTCAGTTGGTTTTTACTTAACGAAATCGTGTGTAGACTTAAATTGTGTTTTCTTTTCACAAGTTCGTAACCGCGACCTTGTTTCCAAGTAATATTAGTTACAAATCGTTGAAGTTGGTTTTAGTTTTGAAAATTTAAAACTGTAATGAAAGTAAAAAAAATAAACGCTGTCTATTCAATAACAGATTTGATTCTTTAAGTTAAATTAATATAAATATATATTTTTTGTATTATATGTTTAATATTTTTTTATTGTATGTTTTCTTTTTGATGTTATATTAGACCATAATTATATATAGTACTTACATTTTATTTATAGGTTCACATGGCATTCCTTATAAAACGGGTAAGTCAAAGGGAACCTACTTTTCACTCATATGTTCTCAAATTTTCGAGAAATGTTCTGACGGAACTCAACGCCATGATTAGTCTTGTGATCAAAGCGACAAAGTGAAGAAATCATTCGTTTTTGAGCAATTGATAGAAATTGCACATACGAAACTCCATCTCAAAGGCCGGCAACACACCTGTAGCGCCTCTGGAGTTACGTAGTCGTGGGCGGCGGTGGTCACTTGCTATCAGATGGTCACCTGTACACTCGTTTGTCTTGTCTTTTTCCATAAAAAACTAGTGTAACATTAGTGGAAAAATGTGTCTAAGGTACTGTAAGTCACTATGAAAACCAAATCAAATTCCTGGAAAAAATATGGAAACGGAAATAACTGGATTTTTTATTTTACATCTTAAAGTAAACTCGAACACTAGCAACTTGCTAGCGACAACTGGTTATTAAATATAATTTAAATATCACATCAAATTCATCAACTAACGTGCATCTTATATCAGATCAAACATCCTAATCCTAAAAAGCGTACTAACAGCACGATATCCACAGGGAACCTAGTGTTAAGACATTCCGTTCACCACTTTTCGCCGAATTTTCAAGACATTGCGTGTAGAGTGGCGGAAATCAACGCCACGCTTTGCCTTGTTAGAAAGCGAACAAAAGAAAATATTAACAAATAATTATTCATTTCCCCGAATTGGAGTCGAATCATAATAATCCAGACGACCTCATCATCTATGAATTTATTTCTTAAAGTAGAATGAAAACTAAAAATACTTATATATCTTTTTTTACATTTTATATTCAATTTGTAAGTGAACTCGTTAATTAAACAAACTCTCCTAATGGATAGATAGTTGTAATTATTACTAAAACCACCTTATCGCCGTCTTAAGTAAAATTTCGAGAACTATTTACATAAATTTAAATTTTTAAATCTAACTTAAGTAAGGCTTTAATCATTTCTGGCAAGAATCGCATTATAAAAAGAGCGTCGCGTCGTCAGTTTCAATACTTGGCGGGTTTTAATGAAGTTAACCGGATGGTGATGTAACGGATTTAAATACGTTTTTTTTTTTGATATTTAAAAGTTTTGAGACCAGTCGTGGCGCAGGATACAAATGTTTGGCTGTAAACGTGACAGGTTATTAGTTCTATTCTCGGACTCAAGGAAGTGAATTATTTAAATTTTCGCTATGGCAACGAGGCGAAGCGTGGTTGAACTCCGCCACCCGCAACATCTCCAGAATTCGGCGGAAATTGGAGAGCGGAGTTTCTTAACACTAAGTTCACTCCGCTTAGTGCTACGTGCGGAAAATCGGGTGCAGTTGAATAAAACTCTTAGTTTAAATATTTTTTCTGTTATGGATTTTACAAGTAAAATCTTAGTTTTTTTATAATAAGCTTTTTATGAGCCTACCATGGTGCTGTGGTACAGTCTGTGACTATAAATACGATGGTTCTGGGTTTGATCATTCAGAGGAATCAATTCTTTTAATTTCTCCGTTCAGGCACAACACCCGGCGTTAAGCTACGCCGTTCTATACACAATATCGTATTAAGACTGGACTGAAAATGGAGATTAGAATATGATGGGTTGACACTATATTCTCTTTCTACACGCATATAGCAGATACGGGAAAAGAAAAAAAATAATAATTGAACCGGCTACAATTGCCTTCAGAGGTATTACTTACCTGCTTTTATATCTATCTATCATCCATTGCGTAAAACAATAGGCCCATAGTCCCCCCTTTACCCTAAAGATAAAAAAAAGATAAAATGTTTCATTATCCCTTCCTTTTATTATATTGGCGTTCGTCATACTGTTAATTAAGTTCTCTTGTTCGAATCATTTAGTGCGAACATTTTCTTTGATGAACTATCGCTGTTTCATTTGTATTTCAAATGTTAGAAAGGGACGGGGCAATCTATTAAAGCCTATTGGAAATGATGGCTCCAATTTTTACTTCTAGTTTAGTAAACATTTATAGTACTACTGGAATGTGCTTTTTAAACTGACAATATGAGATGAAGTTAGAAAATAGATATAAATAGGCAAAGCGAATGGATCTTATGCCTGTAGCTCTCAACTCTGAGATCGATCAAACGGCATCTCAAGATCTATCTCAGAGTTGAGAACGGTTAACAAATACAGGTATTAACGTCTTTGATGCTTCATCCTACCAGTGTATTCTCCAATTTAAAAATAATTCTACCACCAAATAAATATCGAACCAACGATCACAGAGTTTATAGTCGAAGGCTATTACACCGCACTACAGATAAAACACGTATTTATATTAATACAAATAGTGACATAATATTTAGTAAATAAAATTATATAAAAAAAAAACGATAAATAAAATATATGAACGTGTTGGGTACCAATTCTTATCATTCCCATTATATATTGGGTGAAATGACATATAAATAGTTATTCCGATATATTTTTTGATCACATATTGGAGATACGCTTAAATTTTCTTATCATTTACTATCAACTCTTAGAACGCACTGATTAAATCCACATTCAAAGGAACAAACAGAATCCTATTAACAGGCTATCTGAACAAAGCTGCATGCATTTAACATATTATTTGTATGTATTACTATAGAAAGCAATTACAAATAAAAATTAATTAAAACTCGTTAAGGGGTTAAACTTTTTATATATCGTGTATGACATTCGATTGTGAATGGTTGTGAATTCGATTTCCACTTGGGAGAATGAAGTATTGGTATTTTCTGGTAACAAGGCAAAACGCAGCGTTAGGTCCCGTGGGCGTCATTCAACACGTAATTTTTCGAAAATTAGACAGTGCATGGGAAATGGTACTCTGCTGCGTGCTGGATATAACGGGAAAAAATGTTGCCTGTGTTCAAATGACCTGAAAAAACAAATTAAATCAATTTAAAAAGTCACTTCCATATGTTTTATTCGTGTGAAATGTAGAGTCTAAGCCTTCGAAAGCAAACCAAAGCTTTCAAATAAGTCTTGAATGAAACAATCATTTCGTATTTTCCTTTGACAATTTTTGTCGACGGTATCGCCTTATTGCAGTATAATGCGTATAGACAATCTTGGCACATATAGATAGGCTGTAGGAGTGTGTTTGATTGAGGAAATGAAATATTTAATATTTTCATTTCTTTGCTCTAGTCTTTATTGAGGCAAAGCGCAGCGTTGAGTTCCGCCACTCAACAAGCAAACTCTTCAGAATAGGAGGAAAAGTGAGAAGCGGAGAGATCTGTATCATGTACAGCGTGAAGCTAAAAAAATAATCAAACATATTATATTAAGACTTGTATAATAAACACCTGGTGACTATAGATTCAAATCGCTCTATACTAAACTAGAGCTATTTTATTTATAAATATTAGTTAAAAATACAGAGTGTCTTAACACTATGAATCCCTGATTATGGTTGAAATTGTATGTTGAATGAGTAATGTGTTATACAGAATTAATCATTCTTTATTTTTTTAACTTTATCCCGCATTTTCGAGACACTGCGTTTTGAACGTCGGAACTCAACGCCGCGCTTTTCCTATATCAAAACAAGGAAATGAAAATAATTCATTTCCTTGAACTTTAGTTCATTTTAGTTCAAACTAAAATGAATTAAAACCTATCTATGAGTAAACGATGCGATTAAAAATTCATCCGAACAAAACGTAATTACCTAACAAGCTCAGCTGTTCAAAAAACTTCGGCCAAAAAATCAGCAAAATAAGGCTTTTACTACAGTTTTAAAGTGTATTCAAATTTTACGAGTTTCTCGTTTTTATTGATATTATCTGAATCTGAATAGGAAACAGTTCAGTTTCAAAGCTTTGTTTGAAATGTGTTTAAACTTTACCCCGTTCTGGGGAACCATTTGTTCTGTACCTTTTACAGTTATTGTTCATTCGTTCGTTCATTCATTTTTTTTTTTCATAAATAATGAAAAAGTTACTTAGCCTACTTAAAAGTTATTTTTTGTTTACTGATTATTGCAAAATAAACCGTTTCTACAGTTGGATATACATATATTTTGAATACACAATACATTGTTTAAATGTATTGTGTATTATAAGTAGTACAAGCGTAGAGCGGTAGTTTTGAATCCATCCATCCATATTTGGGAAGTTTCTTATATCTTTAATGTTAAATTGATACGTATTTATGCTAATACTAATGTGTTTTTTTTGTAAAAATAAGTTTATATGAAAATACTATGAAGTAATTACCAAGTAACTGATCTTACACGTAGACACGTAAGATACGTGTTTTGTACTCGAAAAATATATAAACTCAACCACATAAACGGGAACGAACCGTGAACTGTGAGGATCCTGGGCTAATTTAATCTTTTGGGGCCATGAATGCCACAAAATAAAAACACCGTTTTCAATATCAATGTTATACGGTTGCATAAAAAATAAAAATAGTAGTAGTTCGTAATATTTACCTGAGTAATCGCATACATACAAGTAGAAAAACAAACAGTCAAACCGATCATGCCGCTGGTCCTTTCAGCAAACTGTTATAAATAAATATATAACAAACTCTAATTTAATGGATCGGGAAATTCCCCGTTTATTCGAACTTGATGTAAATTTTATAATAGAACTTTAACTTATAATGTTTAAAGTAAATATTTTTTTAAGAAAAATGCAGACTATTCATTAGGCAATGCCTAGTCAGAATATAAATTCTTGATTTCTATAGAAATATCGTAAGGAACGAAGCAGTACAAAATTTAACTTTTAGTAATTTAAGTAGTATTGAAATGTAAGAGGGCGATGTTTACTAAGATACTAAAACCATCATAGAGTAGTGTGTACTATTTCTGTTTGTTAATGCGATCGTTCTAAGTTTGATTTCCGTTCAGGAATGTATGATTCTCATTTAACTGTTATGGTAGTCAATGCTGCGTTCAATACCGCCATTCAACACGTAACATCTCCAGAATTCAGCGGAAAGTGGAAAATGGAAGGACGGAACAGAACGGAACGTCTTAATGAAAATAAAGTCACTTAAGACTTCTTTCCCAGGTTCCTTCTGCCTACCCTGATATGTGCTACAGTGTGATATGGCATACAGCGTGAAACTAAAAAACTAATAACACATGCTTAACATTTCATTTCAAATGAAATTCGTCGGTGCGTTGTCAAAAATATCACGTAGTATCTTTACGAGAGCCGCGTCTGAACATAAAAAGAAGTTTATACGGCGTCGACATACGAAGCGCAAAATTAGAATGTTTTCCAACATATTACATGTACAGGACTTTGGTTTTAATTTCTTACAAATAAAGGCTATTTTCTTTTGAAATATTGTAAATTTTGCAGATTATTTTGGAAAACCAGCGTTGTTTTGTTTGGTTTCTTTTCTTTTTCTATAGTTATATTTTTGTATAGAATTGTAAAGTCAGATATAAGGTTAATTATTTTATAGTTTTATTACAGGATTTTTTTTGTTACTCGTTTTACGAACAAGGGTTGGTAATTTCGTAATAGAAAGGGACTTGTCCCTTGGAATTAACTTGTTAATTCCATATTAATTGAAATTCATTAAATAGATAAAATATTGTACAGTCAAAGAACATAAAATACAGCTTAAGAGACAATTAAGACATTCAATTTATTGTAGAAATTCTAAGAGTGCCTTGTGAAGTATCATTCCATTCTACCATTTTAGGTCAAAGAGAATTTGTTTGATTGTTGTCCAGTTTTAAGTGGAGTGTTGAGTGACAGACCATTGTATCAGACACAATGTCAAATGATATGATTCAAGTGTCGTGATCTATGGACCATGGACCATGATCCATGATTTCGTGGTTGGTGACCCGTGGTGTGCGGTCCTTGATTTGTGGTCTATCAAACCTTAATTCATAACCCTTAAAAGTTTATCCTTTATGCTTTATATTTAAACTTTAATCCGTAATCCGTAAACATTAACCTCCGTGAACGTTAATATTTTTACGGACTTCAGTCTCCCCTTTCTCCTTCCTTCCTAATCCTTATCCTAATCCTTGACCGTTAAACCTTAACTCTTAATACTTTATCCTTAATCTATAGTATTTAATCCATAATCTGTAATTCTTGGTCCATATTTTTTATCCACAATCTCGCACCATAATTGCCCTGAGCAGGCAGCTCAACCACACCTTGCACTAACGTGCTTCAAGATATTCAGCATTTGGAACTCAACATGTTTCAATTTCTCATATAAATATGTTTTATAAAGATAATTCTAGCTAACTAAATCACCGATACATATCTGTGTATAATAAATATTTAAAAAAAGAATCGACAAGCGCGAGTCGGGCTTGCCAACCGAGGGTTTCTACTCTGTAGATGCTAGCTGCCAAATTTTAAACTTGTAGGTCAACCAGAAGAACTTAATTATGATTCCCTTAATAGTGTAGACGAGTATATGGTTTAAATTTCAACTCGACATATCCAACCATTCCTGAGATAAAGGCTCTTGATAGACAGGCAAGAAAGTGATCTTATAAGGGTTCCTTTTTTCCTTAAAAATTATGGATATCCTAATGAGTAAAGGAAACAGATTGTGTAATTTCATTATCATGCCTAATACCTAATAGCTGTACATACATACATATATATATCTCTATGTGTTTATGCTTTAATTACTTATAGGGCGTGTTCGTTAAGGGAAGAGGATACCGTCTAATACATCATTATTTCCATCACTTAATAGCATTTACCGTAACGTCATATATTATTTATGTACGAATTAGTATTCGTAGACGATTGTGGATTGTTGGATGCGTATGTGTATGTTTTTTTTTTAATAAAAAAAAAATCAGCTTCACGCTGTATCCCGCACACAGCAGAGTAGGCAGAGGGAACCTAGTGTTAAGACACTCCGTTCCCCAATTTCTGCCGAATTCTGGAGGCATTGCGTGTTGAGTGGCAGAACTCAACGTCGCGCTTAGCCTCGACACCAGAGCGAAGAAATAGCAATATATAAATTTAAGTAAATATTTCATCTCCTCGAGTGGGAATCGAACCCACAACCAATCGGTTTTGCAGTCACACTTTGTGCCGCTGCGCCACGACTGGCGTTTTTTTTTAATAATATATTAATATTTTAAAAGCTTTTAAGAACCCAAAATCATCGTATTTACATATCAATCATTGCACTATTTTTTCATAACTACGCAAAAAAATTAAAATTGCAAAATTTTTAACATAACTAAAAAATTTCATCAATACCAGTACTTTATTATTATTTCTACACAATATACATAAACATACACCCCAAGGCACATGTATTAAATGAATTTCAGCGATCAAACAAGATTTAACATTCCCCTAAGAAAGAAAAACACGGATAGCCTTTTGAGGGGACCTAAAAAAACTCGTCTCAAAAATCAACAAGGCAAAAATATTTGGGATCCGAATTTTCGAAGGTTGGGAAAGCAACCGCAGTATATCCATGTTCTGGGTAATCCGTGAGCTACAAAGTCACTATATATCTATATATATGCAAAACACTGAAATGGTGGACGAAACTATCAAAGGCTTTGGTGGAATAATTCGAAAAATCTGATGGTTATTGTATGGAAATTTTGTGTTTTGGCTGTCAATATTTGTTTTGAATTGTAATGTGTTGTTAGTAGGTTCAATTTCTAGTTTTTAGAAATCACTTCTGATAATAGTATCTATGAGATGTTCAAATAAGTCTTAAATTTGCATTAGGTATGTGCGCGACTGTCTGTTTGTTTTACTTTGCACCGGCTAAGCTACAAGTTCCCTGAGTCAAAAGTTATAAGTAAATTAAAATTTAATTAAAATTAAATTAGCTTCACGCTATATCCCGCACACAGCAGGGTAGGCAGAGGGAACCTAGTGTAAGACACTCCGTTCCCCACTTTCCGCCGAATTTTGGAGGCATTACGTGTTGAGTGGCAGAACTCAATGCCGCGCTTTGCCTCGACACCAGAGCCAAGAAATGGAAATATAAAGGTCGCTTTCTCCTCCACCGCGCGCGATGCTTCACTATTCTTGCTTATTGTGATAAATTCTTTGATTCTTTAGCTGTCGTAACTGTAGCTGTATAATTTTATTTTTGATCTAGAGAATAGTTTCAAATAGAAATAGTATTCACGTCAAAAAGTCTAAAAGCCAGACATCTAATCCCGTTTTATAAAACATTGAGTATGCAAAACATGAAAAAATCTTTTAAAAGCACAAGTTGTTAGTACGCTAGAAAATCGGATTATTTGTTTGTAAAATTGGTATAGAAAATAGAATTGAATATAAAATTATTTTAAAAAATAAAAACTGCGACTGCATAAAACTAAAAAGAGAAAACAAACCCAATAGTTTATTGGGATTAACAGTCATTAAATAAAATCCAACCTAAGCAGTCGAGAAAAAGTAATAAGGTAATAAAAATAAGTTTCCTATTTTGAAATAAAAATTTTGAAATAAAGCTTTCATAGAGAACATTAAGCTCGATTCTACGATATATCGTTTTTATTAAATTGTATATTTATTGTAATTTATAAAATAGTAGAAAATTTTCAGGAGCAGCTGGCATTTAATTTAGTATTAAGAAGATGAATTATTTCATATTAAGAAACAGTTTTAAGGATTATCCGGCTTTAATCATTTGGTGTTAAGACCCTCTATTTTTCACTGTTCCTTTGAAAATCGAGTTATATATTTGAAAATTATCGTCGTGGCGCAAGGACACGAGTGTATGATAGTAAGCGTGATGGTTGTAGGTTCAATCCTCACTTGGGGAAATGTAATAGTTAATATTTTAATTTCGTCATTCTGATAACAAGGCAAAAGGCGGCGTTAAGTCCTTCCACCCGTGCTTTATATAAAAATTGTACTAACTCTATTCACCAAAAATATCCCAATATAATTTAATATAATAAAAGGGTCTCAATTCAGTTAATAGCTCAACGGATTCCATTACAAATATAAATAGATCTAATAATAACAGCAAGAAGGTATTGTGCTCCACTGATTTGTTGGTAACCTTATATTATTAAATAGCTTACCTAAAGATATACTTCCCTAATGTTGTAAGGAACGTGGGCGTTAATGTATTCTATTGTAAGACATCCAATTATTTCCTATATAGAGATTAAAATTTATTAATATATATATATTTTTTTACATTATTTATTTGTCATGTAAAACATCTTTTTTTAAGGATTACTTAGACTCCGCTGTCTGTCTGTTCAGGGTAAGGGTGTATCTCACGAACTGAGTTTGTAGATAGTTCAAATTCTCACGAATTTTGTTTATGGTATAACAACAAATACAAATATATTTAAGGTGGATTCCATACAACAAAATCTCATTTGGTTTACATTTGCGCATACAACATTGTAGCCTGAGGGATTCTAATGTCAAGACATAGCTTACAGAGTATAAGAAGCGAGACAACATACATTATGTTCCTCCATTTCATATTTTATTAAATTATTATTTGTTCTAAAAGGTAGCAATTCCAAACACAAACGAAAAAGCTCAAAAAGGCTGCCTCAGTATAAAAAGAACCAGTCAAGTGCGAGTCCGAATCACCCTTGAGAGCTTAAAATTAAACGTCAATCTTAGACATAAATAATAAAATAAAATAAAATAAAATAAAATAAAATAAAATAAAATAAAATAAAATAAAATAAAATAAAATAAAATAAAATAAAATAAAATAAAATAAAATAAAATAAAATAAAATAAAATAAAATAAAATAAAATAAAATAAAATAAAATAAAATAAAATAAAATAAAATAAAATAAAATAAAATAAAATAAAATAAAATAAAATAAAATAAAATAAAATAAAATAAAATAAAATAAAATAAAATAAAATAAAATAAAATAAAATAAAATAAAATAAAATAAAATAAAATAAAATAAAATAAAATAAAATAAAATAAAATAAAATAAAATAAAATAAAATAAAATAAAATAATATAAAATAAAATAAAATAAAATAAAATAAAATAAAATAAAATAAAATAAAATAAAATAAAATAAAATAAAATAAAATAAAATAAAATAAAATAAAATAAAATAAAATAAAATAAAATAAAATAAAATAAAATAAAATAAAATAAAATAAAATAAAATAAAATAAAATAAAATAAAATAAAATAAAATAAAATAAAATAAAATAAAATAAAATAAAATAAAATAAAATAAAATAAAATAAAATAAAATAAAATAAAATAAAATAAAATAAAATAAATAAAATAAAATAAAATAAAATAAAATAAAATAAAATAAAATAAAATAAAATAAAATAAAATAAAATAAAATAAAATAAAATAAAATAAAATAAAATAAAATAAAATAAAATAAAATAAAATAAAATAAAATAAAATAAAATAAAATAAAATAAAATAAAATAAAATAAAATAAAATAAAATAAAATAAAATAAAATAAAATAAAATAAAATAAAATAAAATAAAATAAAATAAAATAAAATAAAATAAAATAAAATAAAATAAAATAAAATAAAATAAAATAAAATAAAATAAAATAAAATAAAATAAAATAAAATAAAATAAAATAAAATAAAATAAAATAAAATAAAATAAAATAAAATAAAATAAAATCAGCTTCACGCTGTATCCTGCACACAGCAGGGTAGGCAGAGGGAAGCTAGTATTAAGATACTCCGTTCCCCACTTTCTGCCGAATTCTGGAGGTATTACGTGTTGAGTGGCAGAAATCAACACCGCGCTTAGCCTCGACACCAGAGCAAGGAAATGGAAATATAAATTTAAGTAAATATTTCATCTCTTCGAGTGGGGATCGAACCCACAACCGATGCCTCGTGGTGCTGCGCCACGACTGGCCTCAATAATAATATAGGAACAGAAATTAGAAATTTTCTTTTATCCACAAGGGGTTTCATTTTATAAAGTAGTTGTTATATCAATTTGTTCAACATATGAATATGCTGTGGTTTATATATCCCCCATATAACATCTGACAATACGAGGCTATGATATTTAAGATACAAGTTAAAATGTTATATGTTCTCGAATGTGTGGAAAGTGGGAATTGTAAGTGTCTTAAGGGTAATTGAATATTATACTCGGTTCCTGGATTCTCGCTGTCTACCCTACTATTTACGGTATACAGCGTGATAGTAGGAAGCTAAAAAAATATTTTCACTGAAAACACACGAACTATATAAAGCTCTGACGTTACTGAGTGATTATCAGACAAGGAATAGATGAAACTTGACTTAGAAAGTTGGAATTTGACGTGCATGTCCTTATGAATTTTCCAGCTTGAAGTGAATACTTAATATTAACAACGGTGTGTTTTAACATTAGGTTCTAAAGTTCCCTCTGCTATTTGTGGGATACTGCGTAAACCAAAATAAAACTAAGTTGCGGGCGACGACTGGTATATACCCCAAAATATGCGATCGTGGCGTAGTGGAGGTGTCCAACTTCCACTCGAGACATTGAATCAATTATTATTCTCATGTCCCCACTCTGATAAGACAAAATGCAGCGTTGAGTTAATCCACTCAATGGACAACGTTTCAAATTACGTGTGAAGAAACGTGACGCTGCTTTTTCCTTCTTCAAACTAAAAATTGATGTTTGAGTAGCCAGAAATAAAATATCAAAGTGTACGCTATAAAAATATCCCCGCCTCAGTTATTGGTTCTTTATTTCTTACGTTACGTTCAGACCAGCCTAGTTCGAAACTTTTATTGGAATACACTTTATAGAGAATAGAACTTTACAGTCTATTCTTAGTATATTGTAATAAAAGGTAAACTAGATAAACTAATGTGTACCGTGTGTACGTACATTGTGTGTTTTAACAATGTTTATTTTCCACGGAGTAGTACATTGTACGTAAATTAATTATTTTAAGTTATATTTTAATTTATTATTTAATGTAGAATGGCATTGAGGTTTTGCTATAGAGTTATTGGGATTTCAAAGTAAAATAAAAAAAATAAGAAAATTATTATTTACAGTTGAAGTCAAGGCAAGTTCCATTTTTTCCATTTTAAATTAAGAACAGTGGGAAACGGAATGTCTTAACACTAAGTTCCTTCTGCGTACCCTGCTGTGTGAGGGATACAGCGTGAAACTGAGATAAAAAAGATTTAAAAGGCTGTTTTTTTTCTGTACTTCATATATGCATAAAGTCTCTACCACAGACCTAAACATTTACCAATACCGTTTTAGCTTGATACCTCTGTTCGATCTTGAGATAAATGGTCTTGACAGACGGACAGACGGACAACAAAGTGATCTTATAAGGTTTCTCCTTTTGAGTTATGGAAACCTAAAAATAGCGATAATATGGTATGCATTTGTTTTTGTTATTGTATTATGCGTTAAGTTATTCACTATAAAGATTTCCTAAAGAAATTAATGATTTTTTTTTATCAGCTTCACGCTGTATCCTGCATACAGCGGGGTAGGCAGAGGGAACCTAGTGTTAAAACACTCCGTTCCCACTTTCTACCGAATTCTGGAGGTATTGCGTGTTGAGTGGCATAACTCAACGCCTTTGCCTCGATACTAGAGCGAAGACCATCTCTTCGCTCTGGTATAATATAAATAAAAATTGAAGTATTTTTCATGTCCTCGAGTGGGAATCGAACCTACAACCAGTCGGTTTTATAGTCATACTTCGTGGCACTACGCCACGACTGGCCACAATTAATACTGAAAATTAAAGTTATAATTTTATTATTAAAAATGAGAAATGATCAGTACAATCAGAAGCTAGAATTTGTTTTTTTTTTTCGCAAACTAGTGTTTTTAATTAAAAACACAAACGTCTTCAGTGTGAAAGACTTCATATTATTAAATTTCAACGTCAAAGAGTTTCTACTAACTTCTCGATCGGGTTGTTTTTCCCTAGAAATATCGTTATTGAAAAATTTATAACGAAAAATTCTTAAACAGATAAAGAAATGGCATTTAAAATATTGAAATTGAAGGAAGTTTATATAGAAAAATAATATTTTTAATATTAGTCTCCTGCTGTAGACCTAAAGGATAGGCAGACGATCAGATACTTATATTCCAAAAAACCGCCAAATATTTTTATCATTTATTCCACACTTAGGAAAGAACTATACTTATTTAGAAGACTTATAAACTCGCGATTCCTGGAAACCGTCCTGGTCGGGTTGAAAAACTGAGCGGTAAGAGACGAGGGGGAGACCTTGGTTCACTTTCGATTATCAAAAATTCTGGGGAAGGTCACGTAAAAAACACGAGGCTCCCTTAACATACACTAATATTAATTAATTCGTACACTATCATTTCAACAATGACTTGTACAACATATAAAGAAAAAAATAGAACCTGCGTTTCCCCGTTTATACATCTAGAGAAGTTCTAAAGTACACATAGAGAAGTACTAAAATACTGCGCTCCCCATTTTTGCCTAATTTTTTTAGAGTGTACGTATCTATCAGTGCGGGGGAATAAAAATAAAAATAGCCTAAAAACAATAGTGTCACAAAGTGGAGAACGAACCCCCTATCCCCTTATATTAACCTCCATAGAATTTAGTATCAGGTGTCGTGTATTCACAAAATTTACAAAGGAATAAACATTTACAGAGGATAATAAATAAAACATTATATACATAGGCCAAAGTTTCATTTTATTTAGAAAAGTAATTTGTACAATTTCACTAACTTAAAGTTTTTTTCACTTAACACTCTTCTCTTCTATCACTCCACAAAAAAATATCCTAATACTAATATTAGTTATCAAATTGAAAGCTTTACATCATTTTTTAATCAACATTACTGTTATTTACCACTATTTACAAAACAAATCACACTTTAATCTATGTATCACAGAAAAAATAAATATACATTGCGTAAAAATATCATTTACAGTTATTTACAGAAATTTATGAAACAGAAGAAAAATTCATATTATATTATATTAAATATATGATTGTAAATATCTGTAAATGATAGATATGTATTACATGATAGTTACTAGATTAGTAAGTGCTTATCGAAATTTAGAGGTAAATCGTATGTTTTATATTTTTTACTAGGTATTTACTTGAAATAAACTGTTACTGTAGTTTAACGAAAAATATTATTAATTAGAAAAAAAAACTTTTATTTTAAAAAACTATCCTATACACTAACATTTCAACAATGACTAATAAATTTAATAGCAAGTGTATAAGCATTTATCTATTTATTATAAAAAAATAGTAAGAAACTAACATAATTATACGTTATAATTCTTTTTATAAGCATTTACATATATTTATATGATGTATCATTACTTAATTTTAAAAAATATTTAAATCATTTCTCTATAAAGACGGATGAGATGATCAAAAGCAATATTTTATATATTTGTATGAATTAATAATCGTTGAATCTAGGCCATTCACAATAAAATAGTCATATTATTTGTATAGCAATATAATAAATGAAATACATAAAATATATTTTGATCCAGTGCCTAAATGAATATTAGATAAACCAAATAAAAGTTTTTTGCAGATATGAATATACTTCATAAAATTGAAAACAGGTTTCTATAATTTTTTTATGATAGAATAAATAATTACATACATATCGAAGTATTGTTGAAGTCAGTCATGGAGTTGGGATTTAATTTTTTTAACGCTAAAATAAAATGGAAGAAAAATATTTTTAAAATGTTTGATATACACCAAAATAATCGTGGCGCAATGGGATTGCTATTGTCACAACAGGCTATAGGTACAGTATAAGTTTGATTCCCATTTTGGGGGAATAATTAATTATATTCACATTCTTTTATATTTTCTTGCTATAAGGATGCTACAATGAAAAAATTGTAAACGGGAAAAGCAATAAAATTGTTTCTTTTTTTAATCAAATATCGTATATAACATGAACATATATACAATTTTATGATCTTTAAAAATAATTACGATCACAAAACGAAATAACAATTATATTTTAAATTATTTTAATCACCACTTAATTGTTTATCGTTTTACGTTTCTGTTATTCTATATATTTCTATTTGATAATTAGAAATATAATTTCCTTTTCTACACCTGAAATTACAGTTATTTGCGGTGAATGTACTATGAAACTTTAATGACAACGTAATTGTTCGACGCCTAATTGTCCGATATTGATAACATAAATTTTAACGACGAGCCTGATTGATAGACGGTCGATACACCGAGGGCCGATACGTATTGGAAGTAAGTATATATTATTAATTAGTTTTGTTGTATTTGTAAGTATTTATTCATGTAGACCTGAATGGTGAAATTTGAGAATTATTTCTGTTATTGTATTGTGGACTATATTCAAATTATAAATTTAAAAAAAAAAACAAATTAAATCAGTTTCACGTTGTATCCCGCACAGAGCAGGCGAAGAAATGAAAATGTTAATTTAAATTAATAATTTATTTCTCAAGTGGAGATCGAACCCGCAACCAGTCGCGTTTACAGGAACAGTTTGTGCCCCCGCGCCACGTTAAATTTGATAATATATTAGTTAAAGGTAGTATTTTAGATTTCGACTAAGTAGTTGGATATACCGACTGGTTATCTAATAAGATCTTGTACAAAATGGGAATAATATTGAAATATAAAAAAAAAGTGCTACTGTAAACGCGACGGGTTGAGTCTCGTTTGAATGAACGAAATATTCAATATTTGAATATCTTGGTTCTGTTAACGAAGCAAAGCGCAGCGTTAAGTTTCACCATTCAGAAAGTGGGGAGCTAAAGTGTTTTGAAGGAGTTCGCATTCCGGCAGCTCACCCTTATATATGCGGTTTTTTTTTCCATTCATTTGATTGACTACCCAATAATAAGTCATAGATGTTTTTTGTTATTTTGCAGTTTGTTCTATCCAGTGTTTATCTAATGTAAAAACTGATAACATTGTCCGAATAAAAGAGAATTAAACGAGCATGTCCTATTTGTTGTGTTTCTAAAAGGAACTTCGAATTGAAGGACTTCTCTGATTTTGATTAATGCTTTCGTGACATATAAAGTATAACAAAGAGGCTGCCGTATTGCAGCGTAATGCCCACCCTGGGTGCAATGGTTCAGGTTCGATTCTCACTTAGGTAAATAAAATATTTTTCTCTCTCTGGTAAGGAGGTAAAGCAAGGTTTTGAGTTCCGCCTCTCAATAGACGTAAGTAGGGAACGGAAGTGTGTTAATAGAAACGGAGTGCATTAATTAATTCTACGTTCTCAGGTTCCCTGTTACGTATGTGATACAGCGTGAAGCTAAAAGCACTGAATTTGACATGGGGCATACAATATAAAAATATATTTAACGGGCAGCAAATTGAAAAGGTTTCATCAAAGGAAAAATAACATTAGTGAATACCGGAAAAGAGATACAACAGTAAATTTACGTAACTAATTTAGCGATCGTAAATTGAAATTTGAAAGAATCGACGTTAGGAAAAGAATGTTGTCTCATTAGACGCGTCGTTACGTTTTAAATCGCACAAAAAAGGCCTGTCTAAACATAAATGGATATTGACAGTATAAGAACGACCAACGAAATAGTTGTGGGTTCGATTCCAACTTATTAGAATTAATTATTTCCATTGTCTTGTGTAACAAGACCGCCTCTCATTCACAATATCGAAAAATAAAAAAAAAATATAAAAAATACAGACAAATTCTTTTTTTATTTTCGCTTCGCTTTTATCTTACAAATTCCTTCATTTTGTGGTTAACAAAATAGTCTTCTCTAGCTGCAAGAACTTTCAGATTATACTGTCTTCAAATTAAAACATACAAAAAAAATCTATAACCTCTCTATTAAGCTGGAACCTGGATAATTAGAGGTAAATACTTTAACGTAGCTGTAGCCACAACTTAACGCGATAATTTGACAGCGGCATTCACATTTTAACGTTGGGCGACAGCTCGGGTGGCGGTACATCAAAGAAATAAACTCAAGAATGGGTATTCACGTTGACTGATGCAAGTGTATCTTAATTTATCATGTTAAAAATGTACGCAATATTTATCGCGATAAAAGGCATTAGGGTAGGCAGAGGAAATTTTGTGTTAAGACACTCCGTTCCCGACTTTCTGCCAAATTCTGGAGGTATTGTGTGTTGAGTGGCGGAACTCAACACCGCTCTTTGCCTCGATACCAGAGCGAGGAAATGGAAATATAAATTCAAGTAAATATTTCATCTTCTCGAGTGGGGATCGAACCCACAACCAGTCGGTTTTACAGTCACACCTCAATGCGCCACGATTGGCCTCAATATTAAAATTTATTATAGTCGAAATATTAATATTATAGTTTTATTTGTTTTTCTCTCATTATAGCGAGCGGAGTAAACGGTATCGGAGAGAGCCGATTATGTCATTTTTTTTTCATGTTATATTTAAATTTTTACCTATCATATAGCCACAGTGAACTATGTATACGTGGCCCAACTTCGAAAAACTACATAAGAAAGGAGATTAAATTTAATTATCTTTAATTATAAAGATTATTTTTTTTTTGGAAAATACAAAATATTATTAAGAAATTATTTTAAAACGTTTTCAATTCTAGAAATATACAAAATAAAAAATATTATATACTATAAAATCAATTTGATTACGAAATAAGCTGTTGGTGTCGGTTAGTCTAATCAGTCTTAGATCGAAATTTTAAACAAAATTTTAACTATAGTTTAATTATTGAGCATTAGTAACAAGCTAGGAATTTTATTAAATTTTTCTAGAAATTTTAATACAAGATCTGGTTAAAAATATTTTAGAAATCAAAACAATCAATGATCATATTGGTAACAAGCTGTTACCTAAATGTAGACTATGAATTACATCTTTAGTAACATGATTACTTGTGTGACATGATGGTAACAATATAAAGCTTTATTTTATTAGAATAATCTTAATTTATGTTTTTTAGTGTAAATTTAATTACGTACGTACGTAGTAAAAAGTTGTCTGCCTAAAAAAAAAATTAAATGAAAGAATTAAATTTATTATTTATACAATATTTATATTTTTATATTATCTTATAATAAAAAAGAATTTTAATGTTCTATTGTTTAATATTCTGTACTTTAAAAATAAATCGTTTTCATGAAAACAAATATCTCATATGCATTTTTTAAAAACAAGTGATTTAAATATATCTACATAGCATAAAGTATCTAACAAATATTTTTATAAAATCAATAAACACACATTGAAATGGCACAAATTATTAGTTGATGTATTTAAAGCTGTTTCTTTTGTTGTATTAATGATTAAAAATATATAATAATATGTTTAATGTTTATGGATTTAAGGAGAATTATTAATATAATATAATAATTGTTCTAATAAAAAAATAATAAAAAGTGATCTTTAAATAGCAAAGGCATATTCTACAGGCTGATTAATTTACATTTTTTAATATGTCAATACATATTTATTATGAATCATAATTTACTTAAAAACATGTAAACATAAGATTTTTACAATAAGTAGTAACTCAAAAAAAATATTTTTATAAATAAAATGAAAATATATATATTTTTTAAACATTACTCTCTTCAAACACACATTTAATTTTCATTATTTACAACAAACAAAGGCCAAACGTACTAATGCACGAGTAACAAGTTGGCTTTTCAAAGCATTTACTTACCCATCCAAATCGAATCCAAAGTTAGTGTCGCCTCACTTTGCACAAATAAAATAGAATAAATATATTATATAATATCCTAAATTTTTAAATACATAGTAAAGACCAGTCTCAATGGGGTGATTTGAAATTGACAATAATTCACAATCATGATATACAGGGTGATTTACTTACTAGATATCTAAATAAAATGAATTTTAATGATATAGAATTCATAGTTGATATGAAAAACACAACTAATATTTAAAAGCTATTTTCTAATAAATATGTTTTTAAATATAATTAATTAATTTTGTAAAATAATTTAAAATTATTGTGTAAATAATATAATTTTAATTCACTTATAAGAATTATTATATTAATATAGATAGGCCTTTTTTATTCATAACATTAAAGAAACACACACATTATTCAAGACATAAAAATTAGACAACTTTGTAATGAAAATTGAGTGATTTATCACTTAGTTCTCATCGTGTCCACGATGAATATGCGTTAAGATATAAAACACTAAAATTTTAAAGATATGATACATTTCATTTAATTAACATTTTTATAATCTATAATTTTTTTATAGATTTTGTTCATGATAGTTCGCAGTATACTCGCACATAAAAGTGTCACTGAAATTAAATATTTAAAACACTACGATTTCACCATCACTCACTAAATCATAGCACTTAGTTTGAGTCACTTATTGTTTTTTTTTAATTATTTTGTTAGGAACGATTATACGTGTGTCGCTAGTGGTTGCTGAAGACCGTTACCTGCAAGAAAAAAAATTGAATTATTATACATAAATAAATAAATAAGCTCATTAAGCGGCACAGTATCAACAGATTATGAGCGCAGCGGTTGTGGGTTCGACTCCAGTTAGGCAATTCATCGCTCACTGTAGTAACTTAACAAAGACTTTTGCTTACTGTAGTAACGAGACTAGTTGTAGAGTACTTTGTTATATGCGAGAACCTACATGCTATATGCAAGATACAGCGAGTAAAATAAATCAAGTATTTTTTTTAGTTTTACGCCTTATCCTCTATCCGCATTTTATAGTAGGGTTGAAATAGGAAATCTGGGAAATTAGAAATTTCAAATAAAAATATAAAATATTCTATTTCTTCGAGTGGAAATCGAACCGTCACATTTAAATTTCACAAATGTGCCACTGCGCTATGTCATCCTTAAGAAAATATTTTTAATATGTATCATAAAATACGTTATATAAATCAGAAGAAAACGAACTTCTCTACAAACATTAATTTCTCACCAACTTTAAATGATCTACAATTATTTCGATCTTATTTCTATATATATAAAAACAAAACAAAAAACACCTTACCTTTTTTAGTAACAGTAGTATTAGTTAAGGATCGATTCGACGGCGCGAGTATGTAATGTGAGCTCGGCGACTGAGGAGTGCCGGAGGACGTCACTCCCTTAAACAAGATATATCGATTGTAAAACATTGTTATGAATATTATATAATATTAATGGCATCTACCTACAGTACTAAACATATAACAAATAGTATCCGAGTAAAAAGACTAAGCCTCTTAGGCCTAACCTAAGAGGTCGCAGTCTGAGGAGACGCACTTTGCCCTGGTATCATAGTGAAGAACACGAAATTATTCTTTAACTCTAGAAGCCTGGAGGCATTGCGTGTTAAGTGGCAGAACTCAACGCCGCGTTTTGCCTCGGCACCAGAGCGAAGATAATAGAAATATAAATTTAAGTAAATATTTCATCTCCTCGAGTGGGGATTAAACCCACAACCAGTTGGTTTTACAGTCACACTTCGTGCCGCTGCGCCACGACTGGCCTCAATTATATTTAACTAGCTATAAAGCCCAATCATACGTAAAAATGACGTGTAAAATTAAAATCGCTGTGTTTTCTCATTGTTTTCTAGTTATAAACTGTTTTTTGGATTAATTATTAAAAATACAGTTTTAATTACATTTTTGACAATATATTTTCTTTATTAATACAATTACAGTACTATAACTGAATCATAGAAGACAATCAACGAAAAATTAAGAAATCTAAAATTTTTTAATATAGTTATGTTATTTTTACAAATATAATATTCATATATTTTTACATTTTTTCCAAAAATAACATCTGCATGTAATAATACTTAATTATAACTATGTGTGGAAATATTTTTTAATGGTTATTTAAAGTTTTTGCTTTAAGATTTTTACTGTTACTGCAATCAGTGAACTTCACGACCAAAAAGTACTAAAACGCTTAGGTTTCGAACTTCCAGATAATCCGGGAAAGACCGATATTAGGAAAAGTTTGGCCAATGTTTTCAAGACACTGCAATTTTAGTTTACTTTTCTTTAAAAAACAATTATTCTAAGTAAGAATGGTAATATTTAATAAAAGTAAAACATTACTTTTACTGAGTCGAAACGATGATTGTGAGTTCCGAGTTCCGAGTGATCTCCACTAGGTGGGAAAATACAAGAAGTATTTTGAATATTTTCATTTCCTTTCTCCGGTAAACAAGTTGATTTTCCCCGCGGTAGGTAGAAGGAACCTATTGTGTTGAAACGTTCCGTTCTTCCACTTTTCCACAATTTTTTGGGACATTGCATTATGAGTTGCGGAACTCAACGCCGAGCATCGTCCGACATAAGAGCGAAGAAATAGAAATATAAATTTAAGTAAATATTTCATCTCTTCGAGTTGAGGTCGAACCCACAAACAGTCGAATTTACAGTCACCGGTCTCTACAAAACGGCGAGGAAATATACATACAAACATACATTAATAAATAATAATTAATTCCCCCGAATGGCGATCGAACCCACAACTGTCGCGTTACAATCACACAATTATGCCTCTGCGCCTAACAAGTTTTATTTATATTTTAAGCAATCAAATTAAAATTAAAAAATTAAATCAGCTTCACGCTGTATGCCGCACACAGCAGGGTAGGCAGAGGGAAACTAGTGTTAAGACACTCCGTTCCACACTTACTGCCGAATTCTGGAGGCATTGCGTGTTAAGTGGCAGAACTCAACGCCGCGCTTAGCCTCGACACCAGAGCGAAGAAATGGAAATATAAATTTAAGTAAATATTTCATCTCCTCGAGTGGGGATCGAACCCACAACCAGTCAATTTTACAGTCACACTTCGTGCCACTGCGCCACGACTGGCCAATTTAGACAATCACATACATTTATATTAGCAACACGAGTTGAGCAACACAAAGGAAGTTCCAACATTCTATAAGTAAATTAACCGTATTTCAGTTTATCCGAAACACTGAGGCTGGCGCTTAAGAGATTACTATAGGCTTTGAAGTAATCAGTCAGCGTGATGACGTCACATGAACTAATCTGGACGTGTAATCTGTCTAAGGAATGACCAAATCATTCCACTATGGATATAAAGGTGTATATGTTCTAGATTTGAGACGTCATCAAAGATTATTTTTGAAGTAAAATATAATTGTCAGTTAAGTAGTTTAATTTTAATTAGACTCTAATTGTTGTCTCTAGGTGTCATGGACAGGTCCATTTATATAGCAAGTAGGGAACATCGAGGCAATTAACGTGATGTAACATAAGGTTATAGGCCGTATATATATTAATGTTGTGTAATATATATTAATACTAGAGGCCGCCCGCGACTTCGTCCGCGTGGAAACTCTATGTTATGTGCCATTACCGGCCGTTCCGCTAGATCACGCATTCACTTCAGAAGCGATAAATATATCTATTTTCAATAAGGAATCAATCCCGCGGGAACTCCGGGATAAAAAGTAGCCTATTTGTTATTCTGGATCTTCAGCTACCTACATACCAAATTTAATCGTAATCGGTTCAGTAGTATTTGCGTTAAAGCGTAACAAACATCCATACATACTCACAAACTTTCGCATTTATAATATTAGTAGGATTGTTATATAGATATTGAAATTGTTTATTAAAATTAGAAGATATCATAACGTTGAAAAGCAGAAGTTAATAAAAAAAGTTGTATTATACAATTTATATTATTTAATTTATAGCTGTGTTTGTATTTTTTTTGCTGTTTAAATATTATTCATATAACAATTTAACTACATATTTACCTTTAAAACATACGTATATTTTATAACTTATTTTTGGATGATTTCAATTGAAAAATAAAAAAAAATAAGCAATTTTGCTTTGTAAAATCTAATTTACGTTTAATAAAATAAACTACATCCAATAGTGGACGTAGGAAGGCTGATATGATGAAAATAAACTTACCGTTGGCTGAGCACTGTCAGTGGACAAAGTCGAGTTAGTTATAGGGCTCGTCGCACACTGGGGCGAGGCGAGGCTGGTTGGCGATGTTATTGAATGAGACGATGTACCTGTTGGAGATGGAATATTATTATATTGCTAGTATTTAGTGTTCGGACATCATGATTTTGGTTAAGACTTTTTTTTTTCAATATGACAGTTGTTCTAGTAAATAAACTATTTAGTGTATTCAAACTTCGAAGTCAGAATCAGAAACTTTCTTTTAATAAAATTAAAACTGCTTTATGCTTTATTTAAACCTCAAATAATTTTACCATCTTTGCGATGGAGAAGGATCGGTGTAATGGAAGGAGGAGATATAAGGAGGAAATTATTATTATAATAAGATGACTGAGTATTGCCACTGAACAATAGTGTTTCGAATATGTATCCTGCTAAATGCGGGATACAGCGTGAATCTAAAAAACTATCACTCTTAACTTATAGTATATACACTCACCAGAGGGCAAAATAACAGAACTTCTAACTGACGAGTACGGCGGTGGCGCAGGAGTCGAAGCCGGTTTCGCTGTATGAACAGTACCGATGCCAGTGCGTAAGTGCGGATTGCCGTACGTGGCCGCGTAACGCACGTCCACGCCTTGTATTATACCGCCGTTTGGTATTCTTGGTCCTAGAAATCGGTTTTTTCTATAAATATTTTGTTTTTTTTTTTTAGATTATATGCATAAACAATATTGTAAAATGAAACTTTCTGGCTACTTTAAAAGGGATAAACGTTAAGCTAAAAAAAAACGTTTTCAAATAATGTGATCACTTGCAAGGACGTTTGCTTTGAGCACGACGGTTGTAGGTTTAGTTTCTTCTCAGATGAATTAAATATTCCCATTTTGGTGCAAAGCGCACGGTTGAGTTCCACCACTCTACACAGAATGTCTCTAAAATTAGACGTACTTATTTATTGCTTTGCTCGTTGGTTTGATTATACACGTAAAAGTCGTGGGTTCTGTCAATATATGTTATTTTCATATACCTAAATATAACAATAAAAAGTATTATAATGAAACGAATAAAAAAAATCTATATTTACATTAAATGCGTTATTTAAAATTGGTATTTAAATAATGCAAACATAAACTAATAAGCATGTCAGTTCGTCCACCTTAGAACGTAGATATAATTTTCATATTAATATATCACTAAAAAAACATTACAATTATAAAAAAAAACCAACAATATAACTTGCCTTCAGTAGTCATATTATTCAAGGCTGTACTGCTGCTATCTTGTCTTTTTGTCGATCTTTGTAGTGAGTTATTTTGCGATCCGTTTCCATTGTACTGCGTTGACGATGGTGTTTCCACACTTCTTGGTAGGCTTCCATTAATAGATCTAATATATACAAATACAAATTTTAATTTACATATATTTTAATTTAATCATTTAATTGAGGCCAGTCGTGGCGCAGGGGCACAAAGTGTGATTGTAAAACAGACTGGTTGTGGGTTCGATCCCCACTCGAGGAGATGAAATATTTACTTAAATTTATATTTCCATTGCTTCGCTCTAGTGTCGAGGCAAAGCGCGGCGTTGAATTCTGCCACTCAACACGCAAATCTTCCAGAATTCGGCAGAAAATGGGGAACGGAGTGCCTTAACACTAGGTTCCCTCTGCCTACCCTGCTGTGTGCAGGTTACAGCGTAACGTAAACTATTTTTTTTTTCATTTTATTGTATTGTAAAGGGTTGTTTAAGCAGTTAGCGTGGGAAAATAAATAAATTGACAATAAATTTGTGGTAGCTGATGCCGACATTAGGACACAAAACAGCGTATGATAGTAAAGTTAACCTTGTTGATGTGAGCCTCACTCGGGGAACTGAATTATTTTAATTTCCTTTGCTAAAAACATAAACTGTGGCGTTGAGTTCCGCTACTCAACACGCAATATCACAAAGAATGGACGGACAGTATGAATCTGAATTCTAAAGGTTCACACTGCTTAGAAAAGAAGCAAAAAATAAACTAGGTACCGTTACCAGCGTTCTAACCTATTAGGATATATTATATCTCGTAAAACCCAAATTAAATATGATCAAAATGTCATCCAGTGTCTCGAACCAGTAGTTCCTAAGATTATCTCATTCAACCAAATAAACTCGCCATCTTTATAATGTCATGATGTCGATTTTCTTATACATACATATATATACATACATATATATATATATATATATATATATATATATATATATACAAGAAAATCGATTAAAAGGTACATATAGCATCCAAAACAGCCCGAATCGTATTGAATTGGTGTTACCCTAATAAAATATTCATAGATTAATTTCACTATATTACTACAATGGGAATAACTTCAAACGTATTGTTACATTGAAGGAAGTAAATCAATAATTCTCTAATCAACGGTAATATTATAAGAACACTCCGCTCCCCACTTTCCGCCGAATTCTCGAGGTATTGCGTGTTGAGTTGCGGTACTTAACGCCGCGCATTTGCCTTTCTTACAGAGCGAAGAAATAAGAATATCAGTTATTTCCTTTCCCCGAGTCGGAATCGTTTGTTTGTGCCAAGACCGGCCTCCTACTGTTGGCATTATATTATCTTCTATGAAATATAGCAGTAACTAAGAGTTGTGAATGACACATCCACTTTCTAAATGTATGGCTGACCGTAAGTACAATGGGTTACCTCAAAACAATTAACATCATAGCTTCCCTATTAACCTTCCTCGATAAATAAATCATTGGACCAAAAAAAAAAAAACATATATTTATCAATAAAACTACTGTTTCCTGAGATAAGCCCGTTCAAGCAAACAAACTCTTGAGCTATATAAAATTAGAATAGAAGTAAAGATGTAAAATATTACCTATTGGGCGTTAGTTTGTCGCTACCAAGTGTTGGCGACGTCACTCGTAGAGACCCAGGGGTGTAGTCGTGCCCGTAGTGCACGTAGGTTTGATAGCCATTACCAAATCCATTGACCTATATATGGGTGAGAATAATGTTAAAATTTACTGAGAAACCGGAAACATTGTTATAAAGTTATTGAAATATTATATAGAATTGCTTTATACAATTATGTTAATAAATTGAGGAGATTGGGATAGTCGTATATCTAATTAATACGCGATATTAGTAAACACAAATATTTTTTTGTATTTTTATCATACGAATTTACCTATAACTAGTTAAACAAAAGAAAAATTTTATTAGAATATTTTATTAGAAATATCAATCTTCAAACAATATTTTCTTTTGTACATTATATTTACATTCAAATAAGAACCGTTTATTTGAAATTTTTTGGAGTAGGTAGGTACTATGTCGAAGTTCCAGTATATAATTGTATTAAAAAATATATAATAAAATTTTATTTTATTCTTTGCTATATTTATATTTATTTAGATTTTAGATCGATAGGCGTGGAGAGGTCGATGGCAAAAAAAAAAATGCAATTACGTCATTGTTGCGCCAAATGACCGGGTGTCGTCAATATTTCAACGTACCTTGTAACAGTCGGAGTATGCGGGATCTGTATAATCGTTGCTATATCTGTACGGCTGGTACGTGTTCGCCTGATTTATGGAAGTCAATGGTACAGTGCCGGCTAGGGGGATACCACTGCCTAATTTTGCGTTCGAGCACAAAGTGCTGTCCGATCCGGTGTTGGAGTAATCCTGGAAATTAAATTTATTGTTAGGAAAATATGGAATTTGGTCCAAAATTTCACGTGGTTCCCTCGAGTGGGAATCGAACTAATAATATCGCTGCTAGACAGACGTTGTGCCGCTGTACACGAAAGCTGAAGTAATGCATTCCGTCCCCATTCCGTTTTTACTTTAACATTAACCTCCACACCCTCACAGTACAAAAATATTATTCTCTAACCACTCATCCACAAGAAAATAAAAAAAAAACACATAAAAGAAGAGAAATAAAGTATAAAAAAAAACATTTCATATGTACATCAAGTCAAAAAGCAACAAAAAGTTTTAGCGTCAGCCATTATTTGTAGACGCAATTAAGCAACACAATTATATACTGACATGTTAATACTACATTTTTGTTTAAACGATATAATATAAATGCTAATTTGTTAACCGCTAATTAAACTGCTGTTTGAGCGAAAAAAAATCACATTTACTTAACTTAACTTTACTTAGCTTCACGCTTTATCTCTAGCGGGTAGTCAGAGAGAACGGAGTGCCAAACGCTACGGTCTCTACATACCTCTTTCGCCTCGACCACTATCATCGACCTCTTCATACATGCCCTCCGGGGGATCCTCGTGCTTTTTACGTGACCTTCCTCCAGTATCTTTGATACTGTGTTTTCGAAGGTCAACCGAAGTCCTACCTCTCTTATCACTCACTTTTCCATCATAAATCTTTTTTGCCATTCTTTCATCACTCATTCGTTCGACGTGCCCAAACCAGCCGAGCACGTTCTTTTTCATTCTCACCGTGACATCTTCGTTAGTACCTGCCATTTACTTCGTAATTGCTTGATATATAATAAAATATTTTGAAAGGACTGTTTTAGTATTATAGTGTTATAAAACGAAGTTTTAATGTATTCATATAGCATTTTTGGTGATAAAAAAATTCAAAAATTTGATGTTTTGGGTCCAAATTAACTAAGAATTTTAGTTTTACAATTTCCGCTGTATCCCGATATAGCATTGTAAGCTGGGAGAACCAAAGTGTTACATTGCGTGTTCATTGGCAGAACTCAACGCTGTTTTGCCGGTTTGCATTAAAAGAGCGAGGATTTGAACATAAATGCGGCGTTGACTTCCGCACGCAAAGCTTCCAGAAATGTGCGAAAAGTGGAACGTATGTACGTACGCAGTATCTTAATGGAAACGAAGTATTTTAACACTAGTTCCCTCGGTCTATCCAGCTGTGTGCGGGATACAGCGTGAAGCTAAAATAAATGTATCTGCAAAAGTCAATACAACAACTTACAATTTCGCAGCTCCCATTAGCCTGTCTCAATTCGAGCTTCAAATCGCTTATGTTTGAATTTCTATCGTTTTCTTTGAAAAGCTCCTCCGCTGTGACAGTGACATCCGGTTTTTCAGTTATTTGCGATTGCTTGTTCTTCCTTTGTTTCCTTTGACACAGTATTACCAACATTATAACAGCTGCTACCATGATCGTGCCTGACGTCACTCCGAACAGGATTAAAAGTAGAGGGAAGCTTTCTAAAATAAAAATAAAAAAAATTAATCTATATATAAAAAGTATATTTTATTTAAACAAAAAAATTTGTTAAAATTTAAATATTTAATTCTCCCGAATCGGAATCGAACCCACAACCATTCTCATTTACAGTCACACGCTTGTGCCTCTGAGCCTCAATTGGCCTGATGTATTACATCTACAAAGCTAGTATGAGAAAAATGATAAAAAAATACTCTTAATGGAAACCGAACCCATTATTTTATTGATCAACTATTTTGTTTACACCTACTTCTAATTTTTTTTCAGTTCAATTCAAATTTTTATAGCATTTAGAACTTTTAAATGAAATTGACACGAATTAAATAGAACAAAAGGAAGCACTTGATGGGGTTTCGGAAATATTTTTTTTATCTTTCAATGTTTATTTGAAATCAACGAAGCGTGAGCTTGAATATATTGGTGAAACATTTTAATTGATCTATATATTGTTTTCTATTTTATCATTTTACGTAGTGGATTGTAAATATTTTTTTTTTATTATTTACAAGCAATCTATACTAATGTATTTTGGGAGGATTTGTTTGATGAACGCGCTGATCTCAGAAACTGCTAGAAATTTAAAAATATTTAACTTGTTGATTACTTTATTACTTACTCAGGTAAAAACTTGGATAAAATACATAGTAGAAAAAAGAAAAAAAAAAACTGTTAGAATTTCATTCTCACCATGGGTAACGAATTAATTTTATTTCCTTGCTTTGCTTTGACAACAATAGTAACATAAGCTTATAGAAAACCAATCATTACTCTACTCATTTTGTAAACGACAAATAAAACATATTAACAATAATAACCAAATAACACAAAAAAGTCGCAAAAAAATTAAGACCGAAAAAAAGGTGTCTAATCTACTAATGTAAAAAAAAGTCCAATAGAACGTTTTTTATAATACAGGAACGTGCCCTAAAAATTTGAAGGCACAGTGACAGATGGCATCTTTTATGTGGCGGACGTAAAGTTAAAACGACGATACATTTACGATAATGTTTGGTCGTTCGGCCATAATGGGGTATGGGTACCGTCGATGTAACGGATAATACTGATGTCCCCTCATGTTCCCTGATGTCCCCTGATGTCCTTAGATGCTTGCGTATTCTTAGACGTATTTAGTTTTTATGATATTTTACGGCTTGGTTATCAGATCGCCGTAAATAGCCGGTCTTTGTCAGTTTTGAAGTGAATGAATTTAACTTCTTTATGGTGTTCTTGATACATATTATATTGGTGAAGTAGACTTATTTTGATGATTGTTTAAATCTATGATACATTTATTTGATTGACAATAAATATAGAGTTAAGCTTAGTCTTCTCTTGTCACAAGGTTCTAATGGGCGTAAAAAAAGATAGCGATATGGTCAATATTAACACAACGAATGATTAACTTTTTACTTTAATATAAAATTAATTGATACAAAAAAAAGGGTTATTAAATGTGTCATATTATATATATTTTTAATAATTTTAACAAGAAATTGTTGTTCTATTGCAAATGGAAATAAAAATATTATCATATATAGCTCATGTTTCATATTTTTACAATTTACAATCTAAACATAATTGACACTGGGCTTTTGATAGTCGAAAGACTCGGGTTGGTAAAATTCAGAGTAAAATTTTTAAATGCAAGAGTCCTTAAAAATAAAATGAAAGATTTTCATCTCGGCGCAATAAAACTTATACAATGGAAGAATGAGAAGATGTCTCGGGTATACCCGAGGGTAATGCACAAACGTGGCATAAAGTTTAGATTTTTAAAACTAAAATACATTCTGATTCCAAACGTTCAAGTTAAATCTTTGCGGCCGGATTGAAAAAGTTCCTCAAAAGAAAAATATTTCGCGCAAATTTAAGTGGAAATCTTTAAAATTTTGAATCAGAAAAGCAATATGGGATTCGTTAGAAAGTGGATCATATGCTACATTTAGATTTTCCATTTGGTGGAGTAGTTTAATTGAAAAGTATGAATGGGACTGTATATTGTTTGAAGCAAAATTTGCATAAAGAGTATAGGTAGACACACTATTGTATATCAAAATCGTATTAAAAGAAATATGGAATTTTATTAGTATGTGTGGTTGTAATGACAACATTTTAATGTTGCTGATATTTAATTCCGACATCCAACAGACAATTCAGACAGAACATGGTGAATAAAACCACAGGATTTTCTGTCAGAAATTTAAGCACGAAAGGCCTAACAAAAATAATCCCCAAAAACAAATAATTTATTGCACATCATCACTTTAATAATGAAGAAGTATATATAATTCATTTTTAATTTTTGTTGAATAAATTTGTTTTTTTTTTAGTTTAAACGTTCCACTTTTTGTTAAATATTTTGACATTTATAATATGTAGATTTAAAAGCTTATTTCTAACCCCGCTAATCGTAAAAAAATCTGTGTGAAAACACTCCGTTTTCCCAGTTTACGTCCAAATTCATTCATTTCAGTGCAGAGATGTGATGTTTGTATGAGAAATTACATTAAAAACACATCAAAACAAAAAACAACAAAAGTAATCAAACACTTAGGTAATTCACGTTAGTTCTCCCTGGCTCCACTGGAATACTAGTTTCACTTTGATTGATATAACCTTAATTGACAGTGTGGTATTATGACAGCTGACTGTATGCAGAATTGGACAGGGAAAAGCAATATGTAGATAGGTTGTGTTAGATTAATGTACGGATATATTGTAGTGTATTTTTTAGCATCCCGCACACAAGCAGGCATAGGTAACATAGTGTTAAGACACTCCGTTCTCAATTAAAAAAAAAATAAAGAAGATTTTTTTCTTTGAAAACGACACCTTATACCCTCATTATAGTGAATAAATATATGCCTAGAATGATCCGCGAGGCTATTATTAAAATTTAAATACAAAAATGTCCCTATTTCCATAAAAAAAACTTTTCTATCGGCTGGGACCCCACTCTTAACAACATTGAAGTTTCAAACACGCCACACCAGAATACAAGATTTGCAGGTCCATAGCACTACGCGGGGCCATTAAAAAATTATTGACGGTGGTTTGATACAATCATTACGTCAACTGAGAGACGAACCTCCATCTCACCTCAGACCATAAATATTTTTTTTCAAAATTCAAGTAATTCTTGACGTCAATAATATATTTTATTATAAACATATATTATTAATATAACTTCGTTGAAAAATCATTTCCACAGTACTGTATATACATACATACATAAGTAACATTTTATAATTACCGTTGCCTTTCATACAACAAGTGAACAATAAGACTCATAGTATTTTTCCAATTACTTACTAATAAATAGTTCTTATGGATTTTTAATAGCAAAATGTAATGAAACAAAAAAATCTTGTTAATAAAGATATCAATAATAATGATTTTGCAAGAATAAAAGATAATTTACTGAAAATACAATACGTCGTCTGCAAGTTTATAATTTCGATTATCTAGTCTGGTAATGCCATTGACGGTGTAGAACTCCGCTACCTAATACATAATTCTTTACTATAGTCGAAAAAACTAGATCTCCTTATAAAATGTAAACACACGATTTACATAAAGTTTAATTTATAAAATCAAATCAGCTTCACGCTGTATCCCGCACACAGCAGGGTAGGCAGAGGGAACCTAGTGTTTAGACACTCCGTTCCCCACTTTCTGCCGAATTCTGGAGGCATTGCGTGTTGAGTGGCAGAACTCAACGCCGCGCTTAGCCTCGACACCAGAGCGAAGAAATGGAAATATAAATTTAAGTAAATATTTCATCTCCTCGAGTGGGGATCGAACCCACAACCAGTCGGTTTTACAGTCACACTTCGTGCCGCTGCGCCACGACTGGCCTCTAATTTATCAAAAATGCATGAAAATAAAATCAATCATATTTCTACTTCACATTACAAAATTCACGCAAATAAAATCACGAAACATTACAATACATTTTTTTTTATTATAAATAACAACTTTTTACTATATTTTTTTTCAATATTGAGTATGGAAATTGTCACTTGAAATAATTGAGATACATCAGTCAATACATATGCTATATTGTTTATAGCAAAAACCTACTAATATTAAAAAATGAAAGGTTTGTGAGGGTGGATGTTTGTTTAATTTACACGTAAAACTACCGAACTTATATAAATTGATTAAACTTTTTATTGATAGATATCACTTTTACATTAGAAACAACATATAGGGCGTAAGTCATTTTGTATATTTACCTATAATATAACAATGACTTCAAGCGGGCGAAGCCCCAAGTAAATTCCTAGTAAAATCTTTTAAAGTTAACAATTGATCTTATACTTACTATTAGGCTTCAAAACAATTTCAATAGTATCACTCCCGTATTCATTGGAGACATTACACTTGTAGACGCCGAAATGTTTCGATTGACTTTCTCGTATAATCAAAGTGGAATTCACAACCCCACCCGCCTGTAAGTCCTCGAGGAAGGCGTAATCCTGGGTTAAATTGAAAATTTTATACATTCAGATACTTTTGCATGTAAATAACTGTATTAAATTGTGAATAGCAATTTGGTATATATATATCTATTAATTTTTTTTTTAGCTTCACGCTGTATCAGGGTAGGCAGAGGGAACCTGAGAATCTATTGTTAAGACACTCTGTTCTCGTTAAGGAAATTCCGTTTCCCTCAAATAGAGAGACATTGTTTACATTAATAGGAGTTGGAACACCGCGCTTTGTCTCGTTACCTACGCGAAGAAATGAAAATATTAAATAGTTAATTCCCTTGAACAGCAATCGAACCCACATCTGTTGCGTTGGTCGTCGCCCGCTTATGCCTCTGCGTCACAATGGCCTCTCTTCTTATAATATATTGCAATAAAGCAGATAGCAAGAGAGATTCTAGTCGCCATTGCGTTTTCCACTTTTCTCTCGAATTCGACAAGTTGCGTGTGATCGTGTATTTAATGTACGGGCGTACAATATGTACTCTCTTAAAAAAAACCAATTCAATTATATAAAAATAATTGAATAACCAATCCCATTAATTCAATTGAAATTCAATTTGTAACCCAGGTAAAACAATATCAAAATAAGTTACCTGATCGTGAACAGTATCGATTTCCCTGCCGTCAAACGTCCATATAATGTTGTCTATTCTTGGTACGGAGAAAGCAGCGCATTCTATATTCACCGTATCGCCTTGAGATCCAAACTGTGTATGATTTGATATTATTTTCGGTGGTCCTGAAACAAAACTTCAGTTATTATAAAGCTGAAGAGATATACTAATCTCAGGAACTAATGAATCCGATTTTTTTTTATATTAGATACTCTATTTATTATAAAAAAAAATTAAATTGAATTAGCTTCACGCTTTATCCCGCACACAGCAGGGTAGGCAGAGGGAACCTAGTGTTAAGACACTCCGTTCCCCACTTTCTGCCGAATTTTGGAGACATTGCGTGTTGAGTGGCAGAATTTAAGTAAATATTTCATCTCCTCGAGTGGGGATCGAACCCACAACCAGTCGGTTTAACAGTCACACTTTGTACCACTGCGCCACGACTGGCCTCAATTTATTATATTCTATATTTATTTATCTCGAATAAGAATCGAACCCACTACGGCTACTTTCACAATTAGAAACTTAATATTATAATTTTAACAACATAATATTTAAAATTGAAATTACAGTCATAAAATATCTAAAAACGAATTATGTGGAACGAATCGTTTGTTATAAAAGCTAATTATGGCAACACAAATTTAATAGTCCATTAAAATGTTATAATTAAAATAGAGTAACATTTTAAAGAAAATTTTAAATATTATATTATTTGTAAGTTTAAAGAAAATTATGGCTTTGAAATATTTTAAGTGAGACTGGAATAAATTAAAGTTAACATTTCTTGATTTTTGTTGAGTTGATGAAGAGGACGTCGCGGCGTAGCAGTATAGTGGATATTACTATATGCGTTACGGTTGTGGGTTTGATTTCCACTAGGGGGAATTAACTATTTTCATGTGTTCGCTCTGATAGACATACGACAGCGTGGCGTAAAATTACGTGTCAAATACTCTCGATCCCATCAATTTAAAGGAATCGTCCTGATATTTACTAAGGTAAGATTTTTTATCGTAAAAAAATAACTTAAACAACTAATATCGAACCCACAACCAAACAAATACAATTAAACACACCCATACATTCCATTTCACTTTGATGTGTTAAAAACGAGCCAAGGACGGTATTTCTTTATTTCGATGAAGGAAAATGTTTTGCCATTTTACTATATTCAAGGAAAGCTTTGTTGAAAATGTGTTTAATTAATGACATTCGTTCCAGATACCGTTCGAGTCTATGTATTTTGTATTCTTGTTATTTTAATAGGTATTTACTTAGAAACAGTTAAAGGTAATTTAGTGAATCGTGCGTTTGACATAGAAATGTATAGACTATATATACTGCTAAAAGAAATTAATGTTGAATTGGTTTTTGAAATAAATTGATTATTTATTGAGTTTAAATTATTCTTATTGTCAGAAATTATAAATAAATATTGTTAGAAAATAATCCTTCAATTTAAATATTTAACTAAACGTAAGTTTTTTAGTGGTAATAATCGAACTCACGACCAACGACACTATTTAGACGTTTACTATGTTACAACAGATTTAACGTAAATGTTTTAAATAAATATAGTACTAAAGTAGGTAGTGAACTAATTTCTGCTTGCTTTACCAATTAGGCTAAGACCAACAAAAATCTCATGAAAAATGACAACACACTCATGTCCTTGACACAACTGAAAAACTCGTACATATTTATAAATAAACAAAAAAAAAATACATCAGCTTCACGCTGTATCCCGCACACAGCAGCGGGAAAGAGTGTTAAGACACTTCGATCCTCCAAAAATCCTCAGCCCTGCGCTTTGTCTCGACACCAGAGCGAAGAAATTAAAATATAAAATACATACTTATAATTTATTAATTTTAAAATTCACATAATTTTAAACTATAAACAATTTAAAAATCTATATATTTAAATAATTATAAACAAAATTGCTTTACCTTTTATGAATATGGACGCCTCAGCCTCAATCTCGGGGTATCCATCAACGCTCGCCTTGCATAAGTAACGACCGGTGGTGTGTGTGTCCACTGTTAAAGTCAAATTTGTTGTTCTGCCGACGCGCTGTAACAAAAAATATGTTTATTATTTGCACTTAAGGATCCTAAGAGTTGCGGAACTTAACGCCGCCGTAACTCATGTGGAGATCGAACTTACAAACATTTCTTCTAGGATAGTAGTCTATTTTCTATCAGATTGATATCATCATAAAAAATATCGCCCAACGTAGGTTAAGCAAAGGGAATCTAGTGGTAGCACACTTCGTTCCCTACGTACCGCCCAATTTTCGAGACGCCCCACTTTGTCTTGTAACCAGAGCAAGGAAATAAATTTTATTCATTCCCCCGAGTAAAATTGAACCTACAGCCTTCGGGTCGCAATCAGTCGCCGGGCTACTGTACCACGACAGCCTCTACACTGTTTCTAATATTACTCTTTCTTATAATAGTAAAATATTAGTACAATCGTTTGTATTATGTTATTTGACTTATTATTCATATAAAAATAAAGTAAATAACGAAATTCACCAAAGCACCTCAATTAACATGGTTAAACGGCGCGCCATTTGTAGAATTATTTCTCATTAGTATAGCATTTAGCTTTTATTTCGATATATGCGTTTGGTTTGTATACAGCTTATATAAATAAAAAATTACCTGTTTACTCCGCTTTCCATTTATAAGTAATACGTGCCAGTATATGGAGTTTAACGCCGAAGTTTAACGCCGCATTTTATCTTACCTATACTAGATATAGTGCGCTAAATTGGCATCAAGCTGTGTTTTTTCTTATGCAATACAGATCGTCAATAATGCAAGCCTTGTTAACCTTTTGTAAGTCGTCTCATAGAGATACAAGCGTGCGTCTGTGAACGCAACAGGTTGTGGGTTCGATTCCCTATCAAGGAAATTACATATTTAACATTTTTATTTTCTCGCAACCAGTAACCAGGTAAAGTGTTCGCTTGTATGTACGTCTGACTTTTCGGTATGACGTAGAACTGATTACTTGTGGATTTAGATACAACTCGAGGCTTTTGACATTTACTGTTTCTACCTCTATTTTATTAGATGGTTTATATATTAAATAAAAATAAATAAATCAGCTTCACGCTGTATCCTGCATTTAGCAGGGTAGGCAGAGGGAACCTAGCGTTAAGACACTCCATTCCCCACTTTCTACCGAATTCTGGAGGCATTGCGTGTTGAGTGGCAGAACTCAACGTCGCGCTTAGCCTCGACAGCAGAGCGAAGAAATGGAAACATAAATTTAAGTAAAAATTTCATCTCCTCGGATGGATAGAATCCACAACCAGTCGGTTTTTCAGTCACACTTCGTGCCACTGCGCCACGACTGGCCTCAACTTATATATTAAATATATAAAGATATGTGATATTATTATAACAGCGTATAAGCGTATTTTTTATTTATATGTACAAATCCTTACCAATGTCTCGAAAATAAATATTCCATTACCTATATATTTTTAAAATGTATATGTATATATGTATAATAATAGTATTATATTCTTATAATATTCTTAGAAATGTTCGCATTAAAATTCACGTTTGTACTTTCATTTCTACATAATAATTTATCATCTTGAACTAAGTCGCTCGCTGTCACGTCTACGGTACAGGACTATTTTTATTTTTTCCGTACTTTCTTCGGACAAAATTTAAAATAATATTCTTTTTACGACGCAACGGTTGCTAGTTATGAAATTGTGCAAGCATGAAAAACACGTTGACTGCTTTGCTATAGTGGCGGTTGTGGGTTCGATTCCTATAACATCGGTTTAATTTTTAAATCTCACTGAGAAAAAGTGCGAAGGTGAATGGAATATGCAATGTCCCGAATTTTGACAAAAAATGGAATTCATTGACACTAGGTCTCTGTTCATACTGTTATGCAGGAAAACGCGAAACCTATTGAAGAATATGCATCTCGACTCGTGTGACTCATGACTGTATCGCTCATTTGGTGGAACTATAACGTAAAAACGTGAACTTTTTTTAGCTTCCTCCCAAATCCCGCTTAGAGTTAAAATAAATTACAGTAAATATATTTAAATGCTATTAAAAATTAGATAATGTCTCATATGCGTGTTGAGTGGCGGAACTCTACATCGCGCTACGCCTCAATACCAGAGCGAAGAAATGGAAATATAAATTTAAATATTTCATTTCCTCGAATGGGGATCGAACTCACAACCAATCCCGTTCACAGTCACAGTTTGTGCCTCTGCGTCACGAATGACCTCTTTAAATCGCTTAAACGTACAAACAAAAAAAACAAGAATGAGATAAGAATATTTTTTGTTAAGTTTATGAGACTAGTTTCGCGAGTTGGAAACAAAATGAAATGTCAGGACAACTAACGGAGCGTAACTGTCATTTTTCATCTTCCCTTACGACGTATAGGAGCTTTGAAACATTCCTTTGACAGAAACGAACTTTACAGTTTTTTTTATAGCGACACTATCTATGTATTTTCTATCTGTTTGCTTGTTACGTCTATTTATCTTATATTCAGATATTTAAATATATTTTAGGTTAGATACGTAAAAAAATTAGAGATGCGTCACTTTATTTTCTATTTTCTTTACAAAATATAAAATATTTTAAATGTATAAGTTTGTACTACGTATTGAGTATCAAATATATCTTATAAATATAAATATATACACAAAAAAGATTCAAATTCACCGTTTTAATCAAATGCAAGATAGAAAATCTTCATTTTCAAGAAAACGTTCCTTATATCTTCTTACAATTTATCACAACGCAGTATATTACCAAGCTAGATGTAAGGACATAAAAAAATATCCCCTTTAACTGAATTTCAATCTACTACCATTACACAAAATAACAAAATAAATACGTACAATGTTAGTGTCCTCTTCATAATGCAGCCATCGTATCTCAGGAGGTGGGTACCCGTCCACATCGCAACTTAACGTGGCCTGCTTGCCTATTTCCGCTTCCACGTCCACTGGCAAGTGCCGGAACGACGGTGGATCTATGAAGATTATTATAGTTTTAATATTTCATATATAAGAAAACATTTTTTTGATACTTTTTTTTAGTTTCACGCTGTACTTCGCACATAACAAGGTAAGCAGAGGGAACCTGGGAATCTAGATATACACTTCCGTTCCCCATCTTTTATTGAGTGGCCTCAACGACTGATTTGACCTTGTTACCAGAGCAAGGAAAGGAAAAAAGATAAACGAACTCACAACCTGTTGCGCACGCTTGTACTTTTGCACCACGACTAATCTCTTGATTAGTAATACATATCCTATAATAATTTTAACAATTTTAAAGTGATTTTTTAACACTTCGGTAAGAAAAATACTTTTTAAGCACTTAGAATGTATAAATTTTGAAGATAGATGGATTTAAAACAGCGCTTCTTGTAAAACATCCAAGCAATTTGATCACTGAGCCATAAGTCATTGAGCTACCTCTAAATTCTTAAACGCTCGCTTATCACTTATTTTTATAGTTTTCTAAAAAAGTATAGTAATCATTTTGTCAATATTTTTGTATAATTTATTAGCTACGATAAACCCACCCTTGTTGTTGTTGGCTGTCCAATTTTTTAATTATTGCATGTTCCGTGACGGAACCTAACGCCAGGCTTTGTCTTCTTACCAGTGAGAGGAAATTGGAATCCGACGTTAATAGAAATTAAAAATAAATACGAAATGCGCCGAAAAATATCCAATTTTAAAAGAACCTTAAAGAATTTTCTTTCATCTACGGAAACTTCTAGTCACGATGGGTATTGTTTGAATTACACGAAGAATATAGCAAAGTAGGTATAGAACGGTCGACGAGTCGTGGCCCCCCGTGTCGTGGTTAGCTGTAGAAGGATGCGCAGATTAGATTTTAGGATTTTTCTTGCTTTTAATAGTTTTCTTCCTAAGTAAAAAAATATGCTTAAGTTCAGTAAGCCTAACTGCAGGGCGGCCACGACTTATCGTGCGTACTGTAATACTCACAAGTAATCTCTAGGGTCTCTGTCTCTTCGCTCTTGCCGACGTCGTTGAACACCATGCATTTTACAACGGCGCCGTTATAGGATCGCGATATGTTCGGTATTTTCTGTATGAAATTAAATTTTACTTAACTTTTTTAAATATTTTAGTGGAATTTAAAATGATATTGGATGGAATATAATAATGCAAATTGTAATTTAATTTAAAGAGGTGTTTAATATTTTTAAACAGTAATTAATTTAGTTATGCTAGGTAAAAATAAAAATGCGGGATAAAGCGTGAAGAGAAAAATGACATATTTTTAGCTTCACGTTGTATGTCACATATAACAGGGTAGGCAGAGGGAAACTAGTGTTAAGATGCTCTGTTCCCCAAAGCCGAGTGATTAAATGAAAGTAATTCGTTCGCTTTAGTGAAATATCTTTAGTAAATTGAATCCACCTTCCCATAGAAATTCCGTCTATTCAATGTATGGATGTGAGAGGAACTTAAATTTATTACAGATCTCATTGCAAGCCAAGTTATACTTAAACATAATGTTTCGCATATATAGATGTAATCATTGTTTATACCAATTGAAAATTTTGTTATTTTACAAATAAAAATACATTAATAAAATAACACGAACACTCGAAAAAAGAAAAACTCAATACAATTGACATTTTATTAAAATAAATATTAACAACGTTATAAAAAATACAACAACAACAAAAAAAAAATCAAACTCAAAAAGAAACGGAATATATAAATAAAGATTGAAATCAAATGAAATGAAATGAAAAAAAAAATAAAGATAAAAAATTCACAATAACTCAATAACAAATTTGAACGACACTCACCAACTCCGATGTATTCCCAATAATTGACTCATTCATAAGCCATCTGAAAGTGAGATTGCTTGGATTTGCATCGGCCGTGCAACCTGCGGAAATATTGCAGTTTTAACCGATGTGTATGAAAAAGGGTGAAGGTTTTAGAAAAAAATGTAAAAGCCATTCCGCCATTATGCACATTATTTTGAAGAATACGGAGAGCGTTCACACTAGATTCTCCATGTCAACTGGGCCAAAATGATAATAATATTTTACACAAGATGAAGATCAATGGGGCAGTTTTTCTCTTTTCGCTTTGGAGATATGGTGAAATGCAATCTTCTTATCTAATCAAGTCTTCTAAAATTATTAAATTCTCGAAACTCTTACAAGAAAAAACAATATTTGAATTTCTCATAGTACACGTAAATAACGTTGGGGTCGACGACTAGTCCTTTATATTTTTTTAATAAAAAACATAAAAAGCGTAAAACAAAAAAAAAATTTCTTTGCATTAAAACATTTCAATTTAAAATAAAAGTTGGTTAAAACGGAAAATGTCGAAAGAAAGTCAGCATTTCTTGGAGGGAATTACGTAATGTCACGGCTGTCACCTTAGCGTAGATGATTCTTTATTATATTCATTTAGCAGATTTCAATAAAAGAAAAAAGATAATATATATTTTAGCTTCACGCTGTATCTCGTACATAGCTACCATAATCTAGTGTTAAGGCACTCCGTTCCCCCTTTTTCACTCAATTTTTCATGTCGCGTGTTACGTGGCGGTACTCAAGGCCGCTCTTTTTCTTGTTATCACAGCGAGGAAATGAAAATAATGAATTTCCCAGAGGGAAAATCGAACACACATCCGCCGTGTTTACAGTCACATGAGGTTCCGTTGTGCCACTAAGAATTTTGGAGATTTTATGTTTACACTATTACTTATCATGTATATTTTTGATTACTTAATACGAGTTTAACAATATTATAAAAAAAATTAAATAAATATAAAATAGAGGAAATATACATTTAAAATAATATTTCATCTCCTCGAATGGAGATTGAAACCATCACCAGTAGGTTCCACAGACACTTTTTGCCCCTGCGCCACGAATGGCTTAAAAAAATACGATTTAAGATACTCACTTATAATAAGATCTCGTCCTTCCGGTACCCGTCGGCCACCCTTAACGCGAACTTTCACTTTGGGTGCATACTTCACCTATGAACAATATAAAATAATAAGTAAATTTAAATATATATGACAAATATGATAAAATGTCATATTTTTTTTATATCTAGACTAAAATGGCGTAGGCGGCGGTAATATAGTGGCTTTTTACTGTATGCCTGTGGGTTCGATTCAAATTAGGGGGACCCGGAGAAAGAAGTATCATAACTCAAAGCTCACTTACTCTCTGCCTACCCTGTAAGAAACATTATAAAGTTTTTTTTATCTTCACGATGCTTTCCGCATATAGCAGGGTTAGCAGAGTCCAACTGGTAACCTAGTGGTAATACACTCCATTCCCATTAAGACACTTGCCTTTCCCACTTTTCGCCGAATTTCGGACGCATTGCGTGTTGAGTGGCGAAACTCAACGCCGCGCTTATACTCGTAGTATAGTACTCAATTGAAAGAATTTTCATTAAATGAATATGCAGATAGATATGTTTGAGATTATGTAGTTAATTCAATAGATCTGTTTATTAAAGTATTTAAAAATAAAAAAAACGTATAAAAATCAAGTCCACGGTTAAAGTGGTACAGGATTTGAATAACATCAATAATGTCTAAGTTAATACAGTTTAAACTAATTGGATAGGATTAATCTCTTTAGCTTTTTTTGCTTTTTTAGCGTAAACAACATTTAACTTGTTTTACTCGTGTATCCTGAAACTGTCTGTAAAACTTAAAATTAAAGAAAAAAAAACAAATCAGCTTCACGCTGCATCCCGCATGAAGCAAGATAAAAGGAACCTAGTGTTAAGACACTCTGTTTACACCATTCAACGCATCGTTTTGTTACCAGAGCGATATGAAAATAATTCTTTCCACCAAGTCGAACCTACAACCATAATGTTTAAAGTCGCTGTGCCGATGCGTTACGTATATTATTGTTATTATTTTAAACATACATGGGTAGCTCCAAATAATGATACGTACTATTTTTTTTTTATTTTATGGTTCTCATGGGTAATTTCATAAGTTATTTTTTAGGCTCACACCTAGGAATCTAGTTTTACGACACGCCGTTCCCATTAAGACACTGTCATCTCTCACTCTCCGTTGAATTTTGGAGGTATTGTGTGATGAGTGGCAGAACTCAACCCCGTGCTTTGCCCTGTTACCAGATCGGGAAATGGTAAATATTAAATATTTCATTTCCTCCAGTGGGAATCGAACCCAGAACCGTAATGTGCCTCTGCGCCACGACTAGCCTAGGCTAGCATAAAACAAATAAAGATTTAAAACATTTTAAAATTTCTAATTTACAAAATTACTTTATTAGAGAGAATATACAAAAACATGCTTCTCTTTGTATTATAAACGTAATAAAAATGTATAAATCAATTTATTTTCGTAGAACATTTTATTATTCCGCGTAAAAAGTATTTCTGGCGGAATATAATAAATAATACAAAATTAGATATAAAAAAATATTAGTCGAAATGAAAAATTATTTATTTATTTGAGGTCTCCACTATCATTTACATCGGTTTGAAATGTATTACATATAAATAATTTTTTGTTGTTTGTCTGTGATTAAAAAATAATTGTGTTTTTTTTAAGTGTAGCTCCCCCTTGTTATGGAAAAAAGTATAGTACTAGTAAAATATAAATATACATGTGATTTCATTATCTCTTAGCTATTCCGTAACAAATATCGCAGCAAACAAACAAACAAAAAAAATCGCATAAAACCTAATCTATTATAGTAAAAACATTCATCCCGGAACAGTAACAGGAAATTTATCGTGAAAATAAAGTTAAAAACGAAAATATAAAACCGAATAGATTATTGAAAATACTGACCAAGATATATCCAGGTTTTTTATGGCTGTGCTCTGTTCGCTTTATTTATAGCTTTTTTTTTTCGCTCATCCCCATAATGAATTTTGTTTATTGCCACATTTTTATTGAACGTAAATATTAGATATATTTTTTGGGGTTTTGTACTTTTGGTTATTATTAATAATCTATAGGCCAGTCGTTGGGCAGGTATGGCGTGTAAACGCCATAGGTTATGGATACGATTTCCACCCGAGCATATCTGGCAACAAGGCAAAGCGCGGTGTTGAGCTCCGCCAGTTTACAAGTAATGTCACTAGAATTCAGCGGAAAGCAGGGAACGTAAGTATCTTAATGGGAACGGATTGTCTTAAAACTAGGTCCCCAGGTTCCCTTTGCCTACTTTGCTATATGCGGGATAATATTTAATAAGGTTTGATAATAATATTCAGGGCAAAGCATATCATGTAGTACACTGCAGGCGTTAATTACTAGGTTAGGTAATATTGGGTATATTTTTTTAAAGGGCTACCCTACTAGTTTAGTTTCCCATTTCCTACTTACCTCCTACAAAACAAAGCGTGGCGTTAAGCTTCGCCATTTAACACACAATGTCTTTATTTCGGTTGGAAAGCGGAAAACAGTAAAGTACTAGATCTCTCTTATCTCTTATATATATATATATATATATATATATATATATATATATATATATATATATATATATATATATATATATATATATATATTTTAAATGTTACATAGAAAACTTAACAAAATTACAACACGCCATACATAACTCGATTAAGGTAAAGCGAAAAGTAATAATTTTAGTTGAAAATTCCTCGTTCACTGAGCAAAATGAACGGTAGCGCCGTCTGTCTATACATTTAGTTCAATGAAACTTCCGACCGGTGGACGGTTGATAGGTTGTTTATTTTATTTGACTGACAATAAAGTAATGGACGTTTTTGTATTGCGATACAAAATAAACGCCTTAGTCGAACCGTAAAAATTTTCAAATTAAACATTTCGAATGCTTTTTAATTACATAAGTTAGTTATTGTAGTGACCATTCTGATAATGTGGAACAGTGTCTGACTGTGTAGGTTGTGCGTTTGATTGACTCTCTGGGCAAAATGTTATTTACATTTCCTCGCTCTGGTAATATGATAGTGAGTTTCGTATTAGGGTAAAGAGTATGAAATGGAGTACCCCAAGCTTTCTTTATACCGCGGAACTCAACGCCGCGTTTTGTTTCGCCAGGGTAGGAAAATTAAATAGCTCTTACTCCCATATGATAATCAACGATCAATCCACCTTTGCGTTAAAAGTTAGGTGTAGTTCCATTGTATCACCATGGTCTAATAAATTTAATATCAAAAATATTGTTTGTATCGGCATCACGTGAGTGCCTGTTATTGCATTCTAGCGTCCACTTCGACTTTATAGAGAAAAAGGTTTGGTTTGATAAAACGGTTGATGTAATATGTAGCTTTGTATATGGTTTAATTTTTAAAATGGCTATATAATTATTTAGAGGATTTAAATCGCAACTCTAGTATTACAGGAGTCGTTTGAAGCCTTTGCATTGCCATGCTTATTAAAAACTATGTTATACATCAAAGAAAACGTAAATGATAGGACAGGGTTTGAGCAAAATGAATACGACAAAAGAAACAAAAATTATAAACATGACAATTTCCATACATGAGTTGATTTAGGCCCGAACATTAAAGCGGAAATTGGTCAAGTATATAACGTGTCTATAAAATAAAAAGTTAGGAAAAAACGCATGCAAAGGGAAGACTATCTAGGCTGTGTGGAAGGAAGATATCATGATGACCGAAGAAGCCTAGTCGAAGAAAAACTGTTCATATTTGAATGTGTCAACTCAGGGCAGCATTGTACTTAACGAGACCTAGGCAATAAAAATAATTTATCCATTCCCAAATTGGAGATCGAACCTACAACCATCGCGTTTATAGTCAAACACCCACTACATTGTCGTATAATACTGTAAGGCAAACACAACATTTCTCAATACCTCTTTTACCTACCTACAGAAAATGGTCATAAACAAACAAATCAAATATTATTCATGAAAACCTCAATGAAAGTTTATACCTGACATTAGAAAGCTACAGCCCGCCCTAGATAGCCCATAGCAAGAGTCATCTCAATATCGCTATATCGTCCATCGGACTATAAAAAGTAATTGGGGAACCCATAAAAAGGGTTCTTATTTTATGGGAAACGAAAACACCTACATGATAAACAAACTCCGCTCTATGATAACAACAAGCTGATGGAAAATGTATATATTTATATTATTATGATTTGCATATTCCTAGGATAGGTATTATTGTAGGTTCCCTGGAGGAAATGATATGTTGAATGTTTTCATTTTTTCGCTTTACTGATGAGGTAAAAGCGCGGCGTTGAGTGCCGCCACTTAACACGCAATGACTCCAGAATTCCGCGGAAAACGGAGAACAGAGTGTCTTAACACTAGATTTCTCTAGCCTGCTGTGTGCTAGTAATAGCAGTAAGTTGTAAGTTGTCATAGTCATTCTTCGACGCCGTCTCATTTCAAATGTCGTATTGTGAGTGAGTTTGATCACATTCATCATCACACATCATGAGGGTTGTTTTTGTTTGATTATTTTGCGTTGTGTTTCGTCGCTTAGCAAAAAATATCAAAAAGATTGGTAGGAAAGTGAGGAAATCTCGTCCTAGATTGTGTATGACTGTTTGTGCTTGTCAATATATCAATGACTAAGTGATTAAATGGAATTAGCGATTATATTATGAAGCATGAGTTTATAAACTCCATACACTTTTAAAATATTTCTACGGACTGAAAAATATGATTTCGTTGGTATCGAAATCATAACGTATAATTCAATGGATTCACATTTACTGTAAAAATAAAATGTTGTTATGACAATTCAAATGAGCGTGCAAAAACCTAAATGAATTAATATTTTACAATACATTTTTGGTTGGTATATTAAACTTTTAGTTTTTTCGTCATGTAACAGAACTTAACTTAACTTAGTGTCAAGACACTCTGTTCCCTATTTTTCGCCGAGTTATCGAAACATTGTCTGAAACTCTTGCCAGGGTGATAAAACTAAAATATTAAACAATTCCTTTCTCCGATTGCGAAACAAACCCACAACCGTCGCGTGTAGTTCCACGATGTGCCTTTACACCATAATTTTAAGTTTCAACATTTGTTATATAAATCTTTTTTCGGTAAATATTAAGCAATACCCACTGTAACAGCAATAGTTGTCATAAATAAACATTCCACATCTAAATGATTTAAAATGCCATTTCCAGTATCCATAATTCCGTGACTTGAATCGTAATATCCTTTAAGCGGGCAAAGACAATATTAATATTATTTTGTAAATGTAATATTGTGTTTCGTTTTATTTTCCTTTATTTTAAAAATAGAAAAAATGGCAAGTGTGCATTGTTTACAAATTTATCGGAAACTGAAAGTCGTGTTGAGTTTTTCGTTCAGGTTTTCGTTCGTTCTTTTTTTTGTTCAACTTCGCTTTGTATACAGGATGTGCCGAGAAGCCTAGTATTAAGGCGCTCCGTTCCCCACTTTCCGTCAAAGTTTTGTATCATTGCATGTTAGTGGCGGAACTCAATGATGCCATTTGCCTCGACACCAGAGCGAAGAAATGTAAGTATTAAATGTTTCATTTCCTTGAGTGGGAATCGAATCCACAACCTGTCGCGTTTACAGTCACGTTGGTGTCGCCACGACTGGCATCGATGCACTGTTGTCGAGCCAAAGCGCGGCGTTGAGTTCCGCCACTCAGCATGCAATGCCTCCAGAATTCCTCGGAAAAAGGGGAACCCAGTGTCTTAACACTAGGTTCCCACTGCCTACCCAGCTATGTACGGTATACAGCGTGAAGCGTATAATATTGATTTATTTATTTATTTTGAGTACCACTGTCCTTTTACCATATTAGCTCGTACATCCACAATTTCAGCAATAACGTACAGAAAAAGCGAAAGCTCAAATGGAAACCAGCGAGACCCGCACATTCTTTTGAAGCAACCATAATACTACGTGTACCGGCACCAAAATGACCTCTTTCTGTCAACTGGCCTTTCAACCTAATTACCTGATTACAGTTTGAATACAGTATCTATATACGTACTGTTTAGCGTTAAATGAAACTTTGTATACGAATGTGTTCATATTAAAGCCTTTCATTAGATAATATTGAGGTCGTAGCAGTGGGACAGTGTCTGTCTGTGGACGTGGTGGTTGTAGGTTTGATATCCATATGGGATATTCCATAAAATGCGCCAAGTCTTGTAAATTGAGCGTAATATTGGAAAAGTAAAATAAAACGATAATATTTTTATGTGTAATATTAACAGGATCGTGGTTGACTTAATTTATGTTTAACAGAGATTTTTTGGAAATACCCAATGGACTTGGTAGTTCATAATTTATGAAGCAAGTTGCATAAAAAATATGATATAATTTTCATAATGATTATGTAAAAATCGTAAAAAAATAGCGTACTTTTACGGTTTTATCGATAATTATATGGAAGACACCGTAAAAATACGATATAATTTTAAAAAAAATTGATCATCTGCACCAATAATGTGCTCTAAATGTGTTTATTTTATGTGTAAATTTGGAAACACTCTTATATAGAAAAAGCTGATAACCAACTAACTTTGTACTAATTGCAATGATTTTAATTATGTTTTTTTTAACCTTTTTTTAAGTGTTATTACACACAAGAAAGAAAAATACTTATTAAAGAAACGTATAAAAATTTTAACGTAGCAAGATTTGAAACTGCGCCTCTTTGGAAATGCTATGTTTAATTTTTTATACGTTTCCTTAATAAGTATAGTGTTTAATGTCATTCATGAATTGTAATTTTTTTATATTCTTAATTTTTTTTTTTTAGATATTTGTATTTTCTGTTGCTTAAAAAATACGACGACGAGCGCCCGTTCGTATTAAGTTTCTATATGTCTTTATAAATATATTTATGTTCGTTTAACCACCATAATAAAAAAAAGCGAAACTACCCGCGTAGTCCAAGCGAGTAAAACCACGTGGGAAACACTATTGTATCATTAAATTAATTGCATCTATATTAAAAAATATCCTATCTTTATTCACAATATTGAAATTAAATCGAAACAGATATTGTTAAAATCTGGCGACGATACTAAAAATACTCGAACTCGTTTCTGTCATATAAATAGATTTTCATTAAAAAGCAACAGTAAAGACTGTATTGATCCATATATTTTTGTACTATTTATTAAATTTGAGGCTATCGGTGAATGTTTTGAAGTGCCTCATTTAACGCGAAAGTAGTAAGTTTGATTTCCACTCGGGGAATTGATCTATCTTCACTTTTTCGTTTTAATAAGAGAAAAAAGGCGCGGCGTTGAGTTCTGCTACTCAGCATGCAGTGTCTCGAAAATTAGAAGGATAGTGCAAATTGAATAAAAAATGAATTCACTATAATCGATCGGCGTACCAAATTCCACTGCACCACAGGTTCCATAAACTGTATAAAACCTTACTTTTAACCTCACAATATAAATAATGTAGAAACATAGCCCTTTGTATACAGTATTCCTGTCTACACCTTGCGAAAAGAAAGAATAATACGGGGTTGGAATAAATAAGGACGCACAAAACAACATATTACGTTTGGACGTGACCGCTAATACGTTCATTGGTTGGACGTTGTCAAGAGCGAGGAAATCACCGATTCAAATCGATAATCTACTATAATTATTTTTGAGTGGGTCGTGAGGCTTAAGCCAATGCGTTTACAGTCAGATGTACCACAATGGCCTTATAAAATCAGCTTCACGCTGTATCCCGCACACAGCAGGGTAGGCAGAGGGAACCTAGTGTTAAGACACTCCATTCCCCACTTTCTGCCGAATTCTGGAGGCATTGCGTATTGAGTGGCAGAACTCAACGCCGCGCTTAGCCTCGACACCAGAGCGAAGAAATGGAAATATAAATTTAAGTAAATATTTCATTTCCTCGAGTAGGGATCGAACCCACAACAAGTCGGTTTTACAGTCACACTTCGTGTCACTGCGCCGCGACTGGCCTCAAATACTACGTTTCGACTCGGTAACTGTATAAAAATAAAGTTATACTAGTGTTGTGCAAAGCGCGGTGTTAAGTTGCGTCACTCAACACGCCTTCTGAATTCGGCGGAAAATTGGGACGGAGTATATATTACATAGCAGTATAAGCAGAGGCCTATCCTGCTATATGCAGAATACAGCGTGTAGCTAAAAAAAGAAGTAAATATACTTTTATTACATAAGAGAAATAAATTATTATTAAACTCTATTTATTATATGATTTCCAGCGGACAAAATTTAAAAAATATATGTACACAAGAAATTTCTGAACAGAATATAATAAAAATTCTGTGATATTTTTAAAATAATTATCGCTCGAGGCCTAACGTGCGACGTAAATCGATCATAGTTTTTTTTATCACATTTTGTCGTTCCATAGAAATTGGCTTACTTTTCAACTTTATTATTTTGTAGAGGGAAAGTTGAAATGGAGCAATTGATATGTTTAGGTAGGTAGGACTTTTGATACACGTGCTAGTTGTAGGTTCGAATTCTATTCGCCGAAATATAAAATAAAATTGCTTATAATTATATTTTTATTTATTTAATCGATCTGGCCAAACAAAACGAAGTCGCTAGATAAGAATGCGGTTTTTGCTGCAGAAATCCTGCGCCCACGAGAATCCCGGGACATAATTAGTCTCATAAAAATCGGTACAGCAGAGAAATCGGTAAACACAGTTAGACAGATATTTTAAAATTACTTATCAAGAAAACGTATAAAAAAAAAACGTATAAATTAGACCCAGCGCCTTTTTGGAACCCGCCAACCCAAGTGCTCTGACCAACTAAGCCATACGTTCTCATCGAACTAGGTTGAAATTCATATTCGCTTGTATATACAACTTATTTATTAGTTAGCATCTCTGTAGTTAGAATTTTACGAATTTCCCCTATCCAAAGTTAATTAATTATTTAGAATTATCGTTTGGCAAGAGGGAAAACTATTTCTTTTATATTTTTAACATTTTTAATATGTTACAAATATTTTAAAATTGTTTGTTTGTATTTTAGTATACTGTTAATAACTATTATACATTTCGAAAAAAAATATTATTTGAAATCTTTTATTTATATGTATAGATACTTATCTTTTATATGTTGAGAATTTATTTATATTTATAGATAGCACTCTGTTAAGTATGAGAAACAATCGATTATATTAAAACATTTTTTTACTACAATCTTTGAAATTTACTGAAGCATCCTAATAATTGTACGAAATAAAATAAAAAATGAGCATCACGTTGTATCTCGCACACAGCAGGGTAGGCTGAAGGAACCTAGTGTTGAAACATCCCGTTCCCCACTTTCCGCCTAATTCCGGAGGCATTGCGTCTATAGTGGCAGAAATCAACGCCGCGCTTTGCTTTGACACCAGAGCAAATAAATGAAAATATAAATGTAATTAAATATGTTATCACATCGTGCGGTAATCGAACCCACACCTCGTGCCCCTGTGCCACGACTGGCGTATTGTACAAAATAAAGTATACAAAATCAATATACTGCCAAGTGAAATGTAAAATGGGATAATTTGGATTCGCACAATATACTAACGACGCCATAAGGTCCGGTGCGACATGCCAACGACAGTAATAAGCAGGGGCAAGCTTGGCTATGAAATAAAATATTTTTATAGTGTTTTGTATGAAAAAGTTTGTATTGTAAATGTTGTTTTTGTATGGTTAGTTTCGCCGCGAAATACACGATGTCTCGAAATTTGGGCGACAATTGGGGAACGTGTGTATTGTTAATGTTGTTTTTGTATGGTCGTGGTTCCGCCACGACGTATGCAATGTCTCTAAAATTGAGTGGAAATTGGGGTACGTAGTACTAGGTAACGTTAGGTACCTTGTACGTATTGTTTATGAAAAGTTATTATTATTATTATAATGTGGAGCAGTGGTTTCAATCGGGGGTTGTTTATATTAGTGGGTGGAAGTGTCAGCGCTCCCTTTATGGGAACAGTATATAGGGTGAAATATTTAAAACCTATATCTAAAAAAAATATCAAGATTCCTCATCAGTTTGGACATAGGATTTATTTTCATTACACATACTATTACAGTCCAGTCCAGAGGCCAGTCGTAGCGCAGCGGCATGAAGTGTGACTGTAAAACTGACTGGTTGTGGGTTCGATCCCCACTCGAAGAGATGAAATATTTACTCAAATTTATATTTCTATTTCTTCGCTCTGGTGTCGAGGCTAAGCGCGGCGTTGAGTTCTGCCACTCAACTCGCAATGCCTCCAGAATTCGGCAGAAAGTGGGGAACGGAGTGTCTTAACACTAGATTCCCTCTGCCTACCCTGCTGTGTGCGGGATATAGCGTGAAGCTGATTTTATTTTTACATACTATTACAAAAATGCTACTAAAGGTTACACAACTTTGAACTTAGCCGCCAATACCTACGACTAGATTTCGGAATGAGGCGTAAGCGGCGGTTGCCCTTTGATAGGTTCGTGTCTGTGTGCGTCGTTCTTGACAAATGGCGTTTTGTTTTGCAACTATTATTTTATTATTGAAAAAAATAATTTTTCATTTTTGGGAAGAAAAATATAATTGTATTAGGTTTTTATAGAGTAGTTAAAACTGTGGCTTCAATTAAAGTGGTGCTAACAAAAACACTCTGTATAATTAATATATATATAAAAATAATATCGCTCTCTCATAATGATAGAAACTAACAAAAATTATCACTCAAATAATTAATAAAAAAATATTATATAAGTCTTGGAATAGACTTAATTGACAATTTTATCAAAATTTATATTTAAAAAATATTAAGTCACATCTTTCTTTTAATTTTAAGGTAAACATGTTGGAATGTAGAAAGTTCCAGTCAATACTGTCCGTTCATACATATTATGTAGTAGAACGGCATAAACATCGATTTTCATATTTCTCTCTATACGTTTTCCTATCATGTACACAGGCCTAAGAACAGTAGAAAATAGAAGTGTCATCTCTAATATGGTTTTTTTGAAACTTCTACTAAATTTATTTTTCCCCTGTAGCCAAATGAAAATACCTTAATATATAAAATCTCAGTGAAACAAAATGACGTTTGTCACCACACGTGCATCAACAAAAAGCTATAGGTTGCGAATTCGATTCCCACTCGGATGTAATGATTTGCTTAATATATTTAGTTCCTTACTTTAACATTATAGATATTTTTTATGACGATTTTTTCCAAACCTGCGACCAATAGTTAATAATAAATTTATTACTAAGCCATAATAATCAACAACTTCATTATAACGTAGTGATAATCTATATTATTAGACTTAGTGTACACGGATGTGTCAATACATGTCTAATCTCCGGGCTTAGGGGATATTGTAGGAGGAATCTGTTTGTTGGACTTGTGACCCTTGATATAAGGTAAATATATATATAATTATGGTATTAATAACGGTTTGTTCAGATTCTGTTATTAATTTATTATTGATTATTATATATTAATTATTATTATTTATAAGCTAGTCATGGTGCATGGCACAAGCATGCGACGGGTTGTGGGTTCAATTACAATTCGTGGAAATGGACGATTTAATATTTTCATTACCTCGCTTTGGTTACAAAGCAAATGCGTTGAATTGAGGCGCCACCACTCAACGCGCAACGCCTCCAGAATTCGGCGGAATGTAGAGAACGGAGTGTTTTAACACTAGGTTTACGCTGCCTTCACTGCTATGTGTCGGAAAGACTGTGAAGTTAACGAAAATATCAACATCAATGACACCAAGAGTTTAAATTACCATTTATGAACTTTAACTTTGAACATTTATTAGTGTCAGCTTACATTAAAATAATGGTCACGAGTTCAAATGTTTTTTCTTAAAGAAAATTCAAAGAATAAAACTAAATAAAAACGACGCGGACGCTGTAACTATATTCAGCAAACACCAAACCAATTTCAATTTTATAATTTTTTTCTCTTATAGCAGGGATAACAGAGTGGATGGAGTGTTTACTCCGTTTTCTCCGATGTCTCTACAATCCATTCCTTTATTCCAGTAAATGCAAAAATAAATGAATTAAAGTGAACAACTGATGTAGTTGATACCCTTTCAACAGTAAAGCATTGATCTATGGCCATATAGATTGAGATCGCTGCAAAAATATATGCAATAGCGTATCTCAATTGGGAGATGGAAATTTTAATATAGAGTATTTGATTTGCTTCTTTTTGTGACTGAAATATTCCAAAATATATTAAATTTTGTTATGAAGTACGTCGTGGTGCAGTAGAACAGCGTGTGACTGTACACACTAATGCGATAGTTATGGTTCGATCCCCATTTGGGGGAATGATCGTATCTTAATTATTTCTATCTATCTATCGGAGGCCAGTCGTGGCGCAGTGGTACAAAGTATGACTGTAAAACCGACTGGTTGTGGGTTCGATCCCCACTCGAGGAGATGAAATATTTACTTAAATTTATATGTCCATTTCTTCGCTCTCGTGTCAAGGCAAAGCGCGGCGTTGAGTTCTGCCACTCAACACGCAATGCCTCCAAAATTCGGCAGAAAGTGGGGAACGGAGTGTCTTAACATGAGGTTCCCTCTGCCTACCCTGCTGTGTGCGGGATATAGCGTGAAGCTAATTTAATTTAATTTAATTTAATTATTTCTAATTTCTCAATAGGTTAAGAAAATCATGCGGAAGTGGAGAACAGACTGTCTTATTTCCATATCCTGATATGCTGTAAAAGCGTTGCATTAATGGAAAACTTAAATTTAAAGACAATGTTAGCCGTCATATCCTTAGTCGTGAGACTAACTAAATAAACAGAAGATTTTCATTTCGTAGAATCCATATTGTATAGTACTTCTACCATTGCTACTTTTACTGTCTACTATAGCAAACTATATACGGGATAGAGATTCTTTTCTTACCTTCACGCTATATCCCTCACAGCTGCAGGGTAGGCAGAGAAGGAGAAGAAGAGTAACCTAGTATTATGACACTCCGTTCCCATTAAGCTAAATCCGTTCTCGTTAGCGCGAAGAAATGAAAATTAAATCTTTTAATTCCCCAATTAGAAATCGAACCCACAACATATAACCTGTCACGTGTACAATCGACCTCTTCTTCACATATTCATAGGTACATACATACTCATAGTATCAAAATAAATTACAAGTAACATGTACATTTAAATTAGTAAATTGTATTAAAATCTGTATAACAACTAAGTCTTAATTGGACGGCGATAATAAACAAAGGGAACATAATTGGTTTTAATGATTAACGGTAAGTATTCAGGTAAGTTAACAAAGCTCTAAACGAGCTCAAACTTTTCTATGGCGGACTGCTTTTTCTATCTGGAAGGGAATATTTTGTTTTATTTTCCTAAAGTGAAATATAACCTGGTGAATAGCTTTTTTCCTGATTTGTAATAATCTTAAAGACATTTCTTCATATATGTGGTTTGGTGAAACCATTTCATATCGTTTGATGTAGGTGCTTTATTTAACTTAAAGGAGCATCTCGATATCACTTTCAGTTGCCAAGAAATTAGTAAACAGATTTGCAAACATTAACGAAATTTAGCTTACGCTTGAAAGATCGTATCGTATATCTAAATAAATAATTATTTACGTCAATCTGTAAATTATCTTTTTTAAAATTGGTACTAATAAAGTCTACGAAATCTTCTTTCTTAACTGCTCTGCTCACCACTTTTCACCAAACTAAAGTAGCGTTGCGTGTTCAGTGGAACTCAACGCCGAACTTTGCCTCGACACGAGAGCAGAGTGTTGAAAATAATAAATATTTCATTTCCCCGAGTGGGAATCGAACCCACAACCTATCGGTTTACAGTCACACTGGCCGGGGCCTCAATCTATATTTTTAATAGCTTACCTCAATCTGTATACTGGCAGCTCGATACGCCCTATCCGCTGTATTCTGAGCTTGACACGTGAAGGTTTGATTATGATGATCCTGCTTAGGTGTCATTCTTATAATCGATCTAGTAGGAAGAAAGGTAAATATTAAGTTACTTTTGACACTCAGAATTGTTAATTTACGTTTGAGCCACGTTAAATTGACATTCGTAAAAAATATAATTTAAGGTAAAAATATGTTTGCTAAAACGAAATGATGTTTTTGAAGGGTAGTTATAACTAAAGTTATATAATAATACTTAAATTGAAGACGATGGTTATAAAATATTTTTATTATATGACTGCTCGTAATAGTTCAGATTTCATATTTATATCATTCAATTTTATATTTACATAGAAATACATAACGTTTTTAATAGGCGAACTTTTGAATTAATCTTTGCTGCTTAATTTGCATATACAATTCATTTAAGAAAACAAAAATAAGAGTAACGTAAAGCCTGAAAATTCATTCTTTTTATATCTACAAATATCAACTAATATCTACAAATACCTATACCGATATCCTGAACAGAGGAGGGTAGGCAGAAAAAACCTAGTGTTCAGAGATTCCGTTCTCCAGTGCTGAATTTTGGAGGCATTTCGTGCTTAGTAGCGAAATTCAAAGCTCTTATTCAAATCCAAATTCAAATTCAAATTCAAAAGAAATTCGAAGCTTGCTTCGACTGGAGCGAAGAAATAAAAATATTAAATATTTAATTTCCTCGAGTGGGGATCGAACCCACAACAAGGCGTGTTTACAGTCACATAGATACTTGGCCTCTCCACTACGGCTGTCCTCTGCATATATCATTAAGATATGCTAAAACATAAATTACATACCTCGCAGTAAATCTCTGTCCATCAGTCAAAGGCTCCACAGTGTAGGTCACACCCTGCGTCAAAACACCAGCGTTGCTGTCCACCCACGTGATCTATGAAGTTGAAATATTAATTATATTGTTAGAAATATGGAAAATATTGATTAAATTAAATTGGGAAAAAAATTGAAAGAAATATTTAAGAAAACGTTTCAAGTGAAAAAAAAACAGCCTGCACACATCAAGGTAGGCAGAGAGAACCTAGTTAAGACACTCCGTTCCCCATTTTCCACCGAATTCTGGAGGCATTGCGTGTTAAGTGACGGAACTCAACGCTGCGCTTTGCCTTGACACCATAGCTAAGAAATGAAAATAAATATTTATCTCCTCGAGTGGGATCGAACCCACAACCAGTCGTTTTTACGACTGGTTCGACTTTGTAACACTTTGTGCCTATGCGCCACGACTGGCCTCTATGCATTTATTAAGCATGAAAAGCTATAAATCTATACAGAACAAAAATAAACTTTTTAGCTATACATATATAAATATTCACAACCTTTTTAACATACAAATTTAACTCTATTTACTATTAATATTTCAAACTAACAACCACAGCCCCACAACCTCCAGAGACCATATTCCGCGACATCATATTCAATTTAACTGGAAATCGCGAAATATATATCTATTCATACAATTTCAATGGATTAAATGAAACATGTAGTTTATCGAGCCAAGTAAATTGGACCATAGCTTTAAGTAAATTGCTCAGGGGAACGCTTGTGAATATAAAAAGTGGGTTGACTTTTAAATGATATGGCAAAAATCTCAAAAAAAATCTTGGTATATTCGTTATATACGTGTTTTATTGCTGGATTTTAAGTTTTTAATTTCACTTCACGCTTTATTCTACCTATAAAGGGAGTTGGAGAACTCTGGTGTCGAGGCAAAGCGCGGCGTTTAGTTCTGCCACTCAAAGCCTCCAAAATTCGGTAGAAAGTGGTGAACGAAGTGCTTTAACACTAGGTTCTCTATGCCTACCATGCTGTGTGCGGGATACATCGAGAAGCTGATTTTTTTTAATATCATATGATGAAATAAAAAAGTAACTTTTTTGCTTCACGCTTTATCCCTAGCGGGGTACTTGCTTTAGAAATAATTTTACGTACAATAAATAGTAATATGTGTATATACCATCCATGATTCGACACCACTACCTTCTATACACCGGAAGTCCCAATTTCAACTAAACTATAAGAGTTTAACTGATAGTTAAAAAGACAAATTAGAAGCGCAAATCCTAAACAAAATACATCACAATTAATAAATCTGAAGGAAAAGTTGTAAAAGGGGTAGAAAGTTGGGCCATTTATATTTAAACTCAGTAATTTTAGCAACAAAAATGTTTGCGAGTCGCTCACGAGACGCTATTAAAACTTAACGAAAATTAACAAGGCGTAAACGCATTTTTTTTTAATTTGAATTTGTTGTATTAGTATATATTAATATTTATACTAATATAATTAAATAAAAGAGACTAGCCGTGGCGCAGAGACACAGAGTGTGACTGCAAAATCGACTGGTTGTTGGTTTGATCCCCATTTGGAGGAATGAAATGTCCAATGACACGCTCTAGTGAACTCAAATATGGGAGAAAAATTGAGTGTCTCAACATTGATGATGTTTTCTATGCTTCTCCTACAAAATATCACAACACTAAAAAAGTTATTGTAGAGATTTAGAATTTAATAGGTACTTTCAAATAACGTTTTATATGGAGAATTTTAACGTACCGTACAGCCAAACCCTCTTTATCTACATCATACTGTATCGATCATTTAATATAATAAAAAATCCATAATAAATAATACCAAATGAAAATTAAAAAGATTTTTTGTTATTATTAACATCGACAATTTTGTAAAGAAAAAACAAGGGCTCACTAACCATATGCATATTTGATGTATTTCCATAGTAATTACTGCGCCCACATTACATTTATAATTCATTTTTCGACTGCGGAATTTGAACCAAAGTACTAAAATGTTGCATTATTTAAATTTAATGAATAAACACAACTGTTTCGCATTAATTAAGTTCTCATTTTTGTAGCATGACATACAAAAAAATCTTATTTTTCTATAATACATATGATATCAGGCAGCAGGGAAGAGGTAACGTTGTTGAGGTGAGGTTGAGCTGTACCCTGCTCATAGCTAGGTAGGAGAGGGAACCTGAAACCCTGGAAACCTATTGTTAACCACGACGGCCTTTCTTATTACTCTTCCATTCAGTAAAGATTGATTCGAAAACATTCTTCGGACAATATGGCCCACTGTGCCACAGTGGTGTAATTTCTATGTTATTCCTATACTGGTTTGACGATAATTACAGGTTTAAAGTTGGGCAAGCGTTTTGTAAACATGTAAACGTACGGTCTAATTAAGGAGGGGCTATCATTCTTCCTTAATTAGATATATCTGTTAGTTGGGAGTTTTTAGCCTCGTCAAGGTAAACAATATACTATATATATAATTTCGATAGAGAAATTTTTGGTTGTATAATGTTTACTGCGATTTTTTTGCCTTGAATTTTCTTGCATTATCATATATGTTTTCTGTTTTTTTTTTTTAATTATTTTCATTTTCACTGCTTCTGGTAGACAAAGCGCGGCGTTTGAGTTCCGCCACTCCATATGCGATATCTCAAAAACTGAGCAGAGTGTGGGGTACGGAGTCTTAATGAGAATAGGGTGTCTTAACACTGGGTTACCAGGTTACCCTTTGCCTACTCTGTTATTTGTGACGTGAACCTAAAAAAGTAAAACTTGTAGCAGCCGCACGGCGTGACTTCTTACTATATACACTACGATTTCTAGGTAGGGAGAATAATTATTTTATTTTTTTCCCTTTGGAAAGAAGACAAAGAGCGGCGTTGTGTTCCACATTTCAACACGTAATGTCGCAAAACTTGGGAAGCAGCGATAAGTTCCCTCTACCAACCCTTCTATGTGCTAAATAGCGGGAATCAAAAAAAATATTATAATTTTTTAAAAACTAACATAACTCAATGGCTAAAAGGGTCAATTTTATAACAATATTAATACAATCATTACCCACCTCGGCGGGTGGTTTTCCACCGACGGAAATGCATTCCAATTTGATTATTCTGTCCTCGGTGGTAGAGTGGAAGTTCCCTTGCAGTATCTTCGGTGGTTCCGGCGGTACTAGCACCGTGAGGCGGGCGTATCGTGACCTAATTGCAGGTTCACCTGTACAAAGAAATTTTTAATTTATTTTCATTGTTGTTTATCGCCTATATGTATGTATTATATAGATGTAGGTGATTTTGTAGGTAGTTGAAGGTTTTTACGTGTTTTAAATGTAGTTGAAATCCTTCAAAGGGAATCTTTATTAGTAGATATGGGGAGCTATCTTCACTTTTCTATGTAACATGATAAATATATAGATTGTAGTGTAAAAATATTCTATTTTTTTCTTTCCGTTTCTACATAAAACATATTGTGAATTGAGCGACAGAGCTCAACGCTCAACCTTGACTCCCAGTACAAAATAATAACTGCTTATCTTGATTAACCAAAGAGATATAAAAAAAAATATGAGAAACAATACAACTAGAGATAATTGTATCAAACAAAATTCATATCGAGTTAAAACACACACACCAATATCAATAATAAAAATCCCCTATGAGTCAAATAAAAAAAATATTTCAGCTCCAACGAAGTAGCGTACAACTCAGTTTCGTTCGAATCAAGTTAAAATTTTTCACCATTTTGTTATTACATTATTTTGCCAAACTGAAATATTTTAAAAACTCTAATGCGGGCTTTAAACACTTGAACCAAAAATATTCGACTAGCGTGTGGCTTTCTCGACTACACAACTTATGCTTAGTAAATTTCAAATAAAATTTTTAAAAAGTGCATTCTTGGAAATTTATATATGAAAAATGTTCTTTATAATTTGATATTGCAGTTTTTTATTGTAAAATACAGTATTGGGTTTGAATCTGTTGGTTTATTTTTTTAAAATTTCACGTTTTCGCGTATAGCAGGTAACCGATCGTAGTGTTAAGACACTCCGTCCTCCCTTTTCTAACTGATTGTCGAGACTTTGTGTTGAGTGGCGGAACTCTTATTGTCGTTCTTTATGTAGAGAAAATATCTTAAAAATTAACATACATCTAACACCGGTAAGTACTATCAGGCAGTATGAAATTTTGATAGTGGTTTTTGGCTTAGATAAATTAGGTGCATACAACTTACTTTCAATTGAGGCTCAATTTTTTTATAGTTTCTTGAAAAATATATCACAATTATATGAGGGAACTTTGTGCATTGCCAACAATAACATTTTGAATGTCATTCCCAAGAAAATATTTCAATTTTGAGCAATTTGAATTGCACCTTACTGACCCTATATATAATCCAGAATTCATATTCCCTATATATATATATATATATATATATATATATATATATATATATATATATATATATATATATATATATATATATATATGTATATATGTATATATATAACAAACTTACACCGCCTAATATGTGAAAGCAAGCGTGTATAACGCTCCAAGTTTTGTAACAGGCGCTGTTCCACCGAGATACAGAAGTTTAGGATTACATAAGATTAAATATAGATTTGTGAACTTTTGTTAATAATTATATATGATACGACCATTTTGGCTTACCGGTACAGCGTGTTACTATTTTCACTCGTATTTTTATTTATTTCTTTTTAATTTAATTTAGCCTTTTTATTTTTTTTATTTTCCCGTAAATAGTAGGGTAGACGGAGGGAACTATGAAGAAAGATTTAAGGGCATCAAACCCTTAACCATCTCGTGTATACACTAATAGCGACGTAATACGAATATACACCGAAATAAATACGAGTATACACCGAAACAGAATATTCATAAAATTATATGTAAGTGTGACTGTAAAATCGACTGGTTGTGAGTTCGATCCCCACTCAAGGAAGTGAAATATTTATTTTCATTTTCATTCGCTCTGGTATCGAGGCAAAGTTCGTCGTTGAGTTCAGCAAATCAACACGCAATGCCTCCAGAACTCGGCGGAAAGTGGGCAACGGAGGGTGTAACTCTGTTTCCTCTGCCTACCCTGCTGTGCGCGGGATAGAGCGTGAAGCTGATTTTTTTTAACATGTAATAATATACTTTTCTACAGCTCGAATTTCATCACAAGTGAATCCAGAACTCGGCTCCCACATAGATCTCCCATTTTTTTATCGATGAAAACAAAAAAGAAACAATTCAACATTGAATTTGGCTCTCATATTTTTTTCACATATTTTTATGACATTATAGAACATTTTAATTAAAAACTACTTCATAAAGCTAATCTCAAAATCACGTACGACTAATCTAACCGAGCACAAATTGCGTATTCGTTCCTAGTACATGAAAAGACAATATAGACGGAGCTGGAATAGTTTTCTATGAAGGAAACTTCCAACCAACTTAGTTCCAAAGTTAAATAGTACAAAGTTGTACAATTTACCCGCAAGCTAGTTGTCCATTGTAGTCTGTAGATAAAAAAAAGAACCACGAGTTACTTTTATGTAAATCTTTATACAGCTTTCGTTTATTTGTGGTGAAGTTGTCTTAGAAAGTTTAGAGCTCCTCCGCTCTTTGTGGTTCCTGTAAAGCTCGTCGCTACTTAATTAAAAGCTAACGATGGAGAGATTGTTTTTTTTTTTAAGTTTTGGTAAATATTTTATGGTTTAGAGTTTAAGAAATATATGTTTGATTGTAAGTTGTGCATTTTATTTTGATGTATTTACATTAGTTTCGCTACTGGAAATGTACGAAATTCAAAATTTACCGTTTTCATTATTTATGTTAGTGGAGAGCGTTAATGATGCCAGTTCTTTCATTATCGATTTCATAATACAAGACAGTTAATATAAATATAGAAATAAACGAAGAAATAAAATTGATTTTGTCATCAATTTTATCATTCTCTCCCACAAAAAAAAACGAGAAATCCGTAAAATCTCACCATATTTCGAACCTAACTAATTCTTCTATAGAAAACTTACAAAAAAACTACGATAAAATAACACATTAAAGATCGCTTAACGCACAAGTTACGTAAACTCACCACGGCTCGATCGTGTCAAAGAAAATACCTTATAAAATCCAAAGTCGGTTAAACTAAAGTCCTGTCATTAAGTTCTGATTGAGTTTTGATACTAGTGAAATTTTCTGGATTAAATTAACCAGGAAGTTGGTGAGAGAGGATTTTCCTTAATAAAACTTTATTCATCTAGACTAGATTGGTATTCGATGGTCTTCTTGGACACCTTGTGATATGAGAAGTGCGGAGTAATGCTATGAAAGTAAAGCTTTCGTGAAGAGATGGCGAAAATTATGAAGATTGGGAGAATGATATTAACAATATCAATTTATAATTTTAAGCCATCTTCTTCTTCACATGGTAGGCAGAGACAACATAAGGTTGAGACACGTCATTCTCATTCTGACTTATTTTGGGCACACATTGAGAGGCAGAGGCAATTCTAATTAGAGGTTTTTTTGAACTATGAAAATTTTATATTTCAATATGGGCAAATCTCACTTGCGTCCCTCACAGCGATTTGAACCTATATCAGCAGCAGGGTCAGCCAGGAAGACCTAGCGTAAAGTAAATAACCATTTTCAAAACAAGCATTCAACCAATATGAACAATGTTAATAACATATATATTCTATAAGAGTTTCAGAACATTGATTGAAGACTAACATTACACCTAGAAAGCCGAAGAAAATATTTGACTGTAAACACAAATGTTGTGGGTTCAATTCCAACTCGTTTCATATATTTCGAAAATAAAGTGGAAAGGTTCCCTGCCTAAACTGCAAAAACAAACATATAAAAACATTTCCTCAATTAAAGCAAAATTAATTATAGCCTCAACGAAATAAGAGCAACGATTACTTAAATACTGAGTTTAACTTAAATCTTAGAACAAAGAGAGGCCCATGAGAGGCGTTCGCAGATAAGAATTTCCAAAGGCTTCCCAGTGAGAATTTATCAAAAGAACATTTTAGCTTATGTAAATTAATTTCTGAACCCAGTACAGTCTGGTATTTAATGGATGGAAACGGGAATGACTAAGATACCTTATTGTATGGTTTTAAGGAATTGTTAAGATACTAATCCTATGTATAATGCTGGGTACTTAGCAGATTTTACTAATGATTCGTGCCTTTTGTTGGTAAAGGCTGTTCAAAGTTTATATTTGGATTCGGGATTCGTGGGTTTGGACGCCGTCGTGGTGGTGTCTGACTTTATGGAGTTTTGGAGTCGTTTGCCACTAAGGGAATTATATATTATGTATATATGAGCGTATATGTTCCTGTACTGTTGTATGTACTGTTGTGTGTACTGTTTATATATATTACGAAGTTCAATTATAATCCAGTCAAACGAAAGCAATTTAAATATAATCATTTTCCCGAGCGAGAAATGAACTCATAACCATATCGTATACAGCCAGACACAGTCTCACTGCGCCATAATAGCCTCACCTACATACATACATCTAAATAAAAAAAGGATCTATACAAAATTATGTATAATAACATAATTTAGTATAGTAATCTCTATATTTCACAAAGTTTCGGACATCATTTTTCATCGCTCATCAAATTATAGTATAATGTCTTTACATATATTTCCGTTCCAAGTCATTATAGATAATTTGAATTGTTTAAAATATTATATACCTACTGGTACGAAAAAACGACGTGTTCTTTTTTACCTTTACGCTTTATTCCTGATCTCACGAAAATTTTAAACTCTATGTGTCGACCACGGAACTAAACGCCGCATTTTGTTTCAACAGAACGGGGAATTTAAAAACATTATACTATCCAGAAGAGTCGATATCATTACATGGTGATCGCTTACAGTCAGACGGTATTCTCCTGAGTAACGATGGCCTTATTTGTTTATTTTTTTGTTTCACGCTATATTCCGCACATAACTGGGTAAGCTGAGGAAACATGGGAACCTAGTTAATACACACTTGTCCCCATTTTCCGCCAAATTTGTTCTTGATTCATTGCGTATTGGCGGAACGCAATCCTGCAATCTTAGCTCCGTTACTACAGAAAGAAAATGAAAATATTAAGTATTTTTTCATTTCCACTAGTGGGAACCACTTACATTACACATTACATTACATTAATATATTTTTGATTTTTTTATTTCTGTTAAGGAAAAAAATATATACCTATTCATTTTGTTTTTTTTTTTTCATTTTAACAACTTCTTGTCAAATAACAAAAGGTTTTCCCTGAGACAATATTGTTTAAAAAATTTAGGCCATTCTCAGATTCCATTAATAAAACGTCAAAAGCTCACAAATACCCATCATTGGAGATTTTAATTAATTTTATAAATAAGTGATAAATTACAGTTCAAAGAAGGTAAAATAATAATTTATTCTTAATCTCACATTTCCTTAAAAAATACTTGAAATAAATAGTAACATTAAATCGTTAGGATTGTTTCTGTTTTATATAAAAGGAATATTTTTTTTAGCTTAGAAAGGGACGTAGCTTTTTTGATGTAGCTATATAACATTTAATATTCTTGTGGAAATATATATATATTTTAATTTAATTTGATATTTAACATGGTGGAGTCAGCGTCTGGCTGCAAAAGCGGTGGTTGCGGGTTCAGTCAGGGGAATAAATAATTAAAATTTTAATGTACCTGCTATGGCAAGACAAAATTTGCATATAACAAGGAACGTGCGAGCCTAGTCTCAAGATACGCCGTTCCCATACAATTCCGTGTTTAACTTTCAGCCGAATTCGACAAGAATTTCCGCGGAATTCAACGCCGCGTTTTGTTTTGTTTTCGTTAGCAGAGCGAAGAACTTAAAATATTAAATATTTCATTTCCTCGAAAGAGGATCGTATCCACACTTGTGCTCCTTAGCCTAAGTGGTTTTTAATCTTCTGTATTTTGTAACAGAAACCAATGTTTGAAAAATAGTAGAATAATAAGCGATATTAATTTTACCAGAACTATTAAAATTATATAATTAAATATATAATTACCTAAAACTGAATTTGTATTCGAAATATGTTTGAATCGGACATAACAAACGAGAAGCTTAAAGATCACCATGTTTGAAAACTACTAGAAAAACCACTATAATTTCCTTTTTCTTCTACTTTTTAAAAGAGCACTCTGTAAAAGTACCCTCTTAATAACAGCGTCGATAATAACGTGAAAAAGAAGAAAATGTCCGCGCGAGATTTTCAATTTATTTAAAGCAAACAATTTCCAGATTCTGAACTAAAAACAAAATAAAACAAAACAACAATAAAATAAAAACAAAAACAATAGTTTCTTGTAAAGAAATCGAATATGAGTATGTGAAATTTTTAAAGGAAATTTTAAAGTTTCGTTTAAGTATAGTAGTTTAAAGTGTTCTTTATTATTTTTGTTTATTCAAGGAATTTCGTTGTATGGTTTAGTCTCAATTTTGTTTTAGAAAGTTTTCCTATATACAGATTGATATATAGATTGATAGACTGATAGTCAGGATTTACTACAAACGCGATAGATTCGATTCCTGCTCGATCAAATAAAATATTTAATATTTTTATTTTCTCACTCTGGTAACGAAAGAAAAGCGCGACGTTGAGTTCCACCATTCAACACACAAAAAACCTGGAGAATTCGGTGAAAAGTAGGCAAATTCTAAAGTTCAGCGTGATGTAACAATTAAAATACAAAATAATTAATAATTTGGTACAAATTAGTTTTACCTACAACATTCTCTATATATGACCAGAAACCATAGAACCATCCGATCTAAACGATTTCTGAGAAGCGAGTGCTGTATTCTATGCTTATTATTATAATGCTTACAAATAATATTTTTTCTAAAATCGCTAAAAAAATAATATGATTCTTAAGAAATTACACTTTTAAATCAATATATCGATGAGAATCGGTAGGATATTTTTAATGATTTCAGTCTTCATTCTCATTAACGTAAATTAGCAAAAATGAATTTTACTACAACTGGAAATTGAATCTATAACCATAGCACGATGTTTAGTTGCAAATTGCACATTCTATCAATAAGTTATAAGCTTAGTCAGTAGTAAATATAACAACATAGAAATGTTATTATGATACTTCATGAAGCCAATTTATATAATCTGGTTAGACTTTGTATGAGTTATTGAGGTTAAGTTATAGTTAATATGTGAATAATTCCTTTTAATATTGCAGTAATGCAATTTAATATTATAATGCATTATTCACACATTTTTAGTTAAAAAATAATACAATTTTATTTGAAATATTAAAGGCACCGAAATTTGATCTTCTTTGTGTGCTGAACAGTATTAAAAAGACTAACATACAGATTCTATTATATATGATGTCTTGCTGCTGCACCCCGCATAAAGCAGAGGAGGCAGAGGAAACACAGTGTTAAAATACTCCGTGTACTTTAAGACATTTCCGTCCCCACTTTCGTCTGAATTTGTAAGGAGTGGCATGTTGCGTGGCGGAATTTAACGCCGCGTGTTGCTCAGTTACCAAGCAAGTACTGCAAAGAGCAAAGCAAGAAAGAGAGAGAGAGTAAATAAAGATATTAAATATATGTTAACATCTTCGCTTTAGTTATATAATTATGTCTTAACACTTCTAATCTCATACATGATTTTACTTACATAACATTTTTAAATGTAAAGGGAGCCACAGCGTTGAGTTCCACCAGGCAGAAAGGCGGAAAACTGAGTGTTTACCTATAAGCTATAAGAAAACCGTACTAAATCTAAACTAGAACGGTTTTTACGATCTTCAAACATCTGAAATCGAACATTTTCTCAAAGTACTGAATGTAGGCCATTACTAGCATTTTTGTCCCTAAAACGTTTCAACTTACGCTATTGAACCTTAAGGATATTGGATTTAAGTAGTTTCTTAGGAAGTATTGTTGTGAATTGTTCATATTTTTACACGCATATTTCTGTGACTTAAATATTGGTAACAATATAGGTCATATTGTTAAAAATTATTTGGTTTCTTTTGGAATAAAAGTAAATTTTAGATTAAATTTTTCGTACGCTACAAATGAAATTAAGAAAAATTGTAAATAAAAATAAAAGTTGCTATCATTAAAAAAATTAAGTAAGAGAAAGGAAGTAGGCTATAAAAAGTTAATCAAAATAAATTAAAATACTTATGTATATTGTTCATTAGTAGCCATTGTTCTGTTAAGATAAATGGAATACTGTTACAGTTGAAGTAGTAGATCAAATTAAATTAAATTTGATTTACAATGGAATTGGGGAAGACATAGGCAACGGAGTGTCTTAACGTCGCCTCTGCCTTACTTGCTCTGTGCGGGATAACTCTGCCTAACTTGCTACCTCTGCCTTACTTGCTGTGTGCGGGATACAGCGTGAAGCTTATTAGTACAGGTCGTAATGTAATATGACTTAATTATCTTTCATATAGCAGTATAGGCAGAAAGAAGTCTGGTGTCAAATAGATATAGATTTTTTTTTTTTTAATTTCACTACCTCGCTCTAAAAACAATGCAAAACGTGGCGTTGGGTTCCGCAGGCCAACACGTAATGCCTTCAAAATTTGGCGAAAATGGGGAACACAAGTGTTTTAGTACGTTCTCAGGTTTTCTTTGCCCTGCTGTGTGCGGGATACAGCGAGATATTTAAAAAAAATAAAAAAAAACCAAACAAAACCACAAATCTAGTTCACATAATACATATGTAGATATACATAAAGACGATTAAGTAAACTCTTCTAACTGCCTCACTTAATCCAAAATTATTTGTTTTTTCACCACCAGCCACTAACAAGCCACTATTTGAAGAACAGCGTGTGTAATTATATAGAAAATTACATATCATATCGTGAGATCGGAGTTATGAGAACGCATTTGGGTATCATCGTACGAATCGGAATCAAAGTAAAATGGTGTAACCTTTAAATTTAATAAATAGATTTGTTGTTTTATCACTTTATACGAGAATAACCTAGTAAAAAACGACTGTTTTCTTCTTAAACAGCCACAGGTTCCGTATCACTTCATATCTATAAAAACGGAAAAAGTAATACGTTTATTCTATGAGAGTACCCCAAATATTTATTTTATTTTGTTTTTTAGTATTTGTTGCTAAAGCGCAAACAGAAATACATCAACAGTCTAACTATCACGGTTCATTAGCTATAGACAGACAGACAGGCGGACAACCGAGTTTTAGTAATAATGTCTCGTTTTACCCTCTCGGTACGGAACCCTAATAATAGTATTTTCTATATGATATTTGTGGTGATATATTTATAACGGTGATTGATAAAACATGCTCGTTAAGTCTAATTGACTTGATTATCGAATTTATCAGATAAACTAAAAATTTATAAAATCATAATCTTTCTCTTAAGCCTCTTTATCCAAAGTGCTTTTGATAGTCTTTTAGTTTTTTTAATAACACTTTACGCTAGTTTAAACAAGGATACATATTATAATTTAATTGTCTTAGTAAACTAAGTTTGTAACTATATAACTACTAGGGAACCTGGGAACCTAGTGTTAAGATATTCCGTTGCCATTAAGACTTTAATTTTATTTTCTCACTTTCCGCCAAATTTTGGACGCTTTCCCCCTAGTGACGACCTCAGTTGCTCGACTTAAATTTGTCTACTATATTAAATTTAAAAACTAAAAGAAAAGAATTATTTAACTTACCTCTTAAACCTGAACTAACTTGGCACTGGTATTTCGCGTCATCTTCTAAAGTGACGTCCCTAATGTCCAACGAATAGTCACCTGCAACAGGATAGGAAAAATTAGACAAAAATTAAATATAAATTTTGCATAATTTTTTAAAATGACACGATTTAGGCGGAGAGTGGACTCGTGAGTCTCGTGAGAGTGTTTTGACATTATGCTCTTTCGGCTATACTGTTCAAAAATAGTAGTTTCTTTTTAGATATTTGGACATCCGTTCCGATCGTTCACCACTTTTTGCAACCGTTGCACCGCGTGTTTTACTTCATTAGCATAGAGAAGAAAAGAAATATCAAATACTTCATCACCGAATGGGAATCGAACACACAACCGTCGCGTTTACAGCCATTTCATAAATATGCACAAACCACACAATAAAATTGTATAATACACAAAAATATTTAGACAATTTTTAATAAATTTATATGTAAAAATGCATATTATTATTTTAATTTAATTTAATAAATCAGAACTTAATTTATCATAAACCAAACAAATCAAGATACAAAATCATGTCTTAATTAACAAAGCGAGTGATTGCATTGTACTGAAACCTATCCTTCCATTCAAAGCTTCCTCACAGTAAGCGGCCGTCACAATTGACTCCGAACAGTCAACTTCGGTTTACCGAAGCTCGTAATCTATACGGCAAATGTTCGAAATAAACAGAATTCAAGAAAGTTTTCTAATAGTGAAAAGTTCTTGTTGAAATGTCCTACTAATATTCTATTAATGTTGTAAGTTCGGAAGTTTATGAGTGTGTGTTTGTTCCGTTTTCACGCAAAAACTATTAAACGAATATATATATTACAACACGCAATGTCTCGAGAATTCGGCAGAAAGTGAAGAAGTGTCTTATGGGTTAGGTTCCCAGGTTCCCTCTGTCTACGCTGTGTGCGGGAAACAAAAAACGTAATATATAACAATAAGTAACAGCAAGCGAGCGGGCGTTATCTATATATATTTTAATTCAATCGTTTGTTATATTAAATTCAATCTTCGAAAAATATACATATATACATACATGGCATACACAAAGCGGGAATCAAACCTACTAATTATTTACCATACGAAGGCGTGACTACCACGACTTAATATATAATGTAGAACTAAATTAGCTTTTACTAGACGACCTTAAGAGAATATTACTAGGTTAAAAGAAAATAAACGTAGATTATAATACCTCCGACTCGGAAGCGTGCATGTAATTTCCAAGCAACTAAGTCGGTGCAAAGCACACAACCTAATTAAATTGTAATCAAGAAAAGCTCATATACTTATAGATTATATAATATATTGTAAAGTATAAAATTTAGTTTTATTTACACAGGCAATAAGGAAGGCTGAGGGATCTTGGGAATTTAGTGTTAAGACACTCCGTTCCCTTTATAACACTCCCGTTCCCTATTGGAGACATTGTGTGTTGAATTCAACGAAACACGTTCACTTCGTTAACAGAGCGATAAAATGAAAGTATTAAATATTTCATTTTCTTGAGTGGGAATCGAACCCACGAGTCTATCGCGTTTACAACTACACGCATGTACCCCCGCGCGACGACTGGTTTCTAAAGAAAAAATAAAAAGTGATTTATTTATATTCTCTATATCTATAATATTATAAAATAAGTTATTATAAAAGAAAAAAAATCTTACCTTCCTCATCGCTACCGATCATCTTATACCGATCATAGCCACTAAGTTCCCTGTGAAGACCAAGACCGAAGTCGTCTTTGGTCCATTGTAATTGACCTGCTTTGTTCTCCACTCTACAGGGTAGAGTTACCCTCGAACCCACTACAGCAGTCTGAAAAAGAAGGTTGTAATTAATTTTCTTACTAATATTATAAATGTTGTATTTTCATTTCTTCGCTTCGGTGTATAGGCAAAGCGTGGCGTTGAGTTCCGCCACTCAATACGCAATGCCTCCAGAACGCCACGGAAAGTCGAAAAAGGAGTGTCTTTATACTAGCTGCCCTCTGCCTACCCTGCTGTGAAAGTTTTTGGATGGATGTTTGTTCCAGTTTCACGTTAAACTACTAAACCGATTTAGATTAAACTTTTTAGTTTTATAGCTCATGTATCAAAATAAATGATAGGTTACTATTTATATAAAGATCTTGTATAATTTGGCTATAATATAACAATAAATTTAAACGGGCAAAGCTGCGAGTCATTTCTAGAAAGAAAATTTGTTATTTAAAAAAAGGAAAACTACGTGAAATATAAAGCAAGTTGATTTTTTTCTACCTAGCATAAAGTTTAATAAAGTGAGAGATAATCTAGTATCGAAACACGTTTTTTATCAATTTTTCGCCTAAATATTAATTAATATTAAGAAACATATTAAAAATTACCATTTTTAATTTCATTAACAAATATTTCCAGGTTTTCCATACTAATTTGAACTTGCAATCACTTCCTATTACCATTACATCCTCTCGTAGGTGGCCTTTTATTACTTTAGACGCTAAAACATATTTATAGCTGACAAAATCTATATTAAAATCATTTATAATACGTATATTACATTTATTTATTGTATCATATAACCGTGTGTGGTTATACTTGACTAAATTAATATTGCCTTATCTTAAGATTCATCTCGATTTAAGCACTCCTCATACAGCATCCGGACGCCCCTTAATCTGAACGAGTTATCTAACGAATTAATTATAAAGATTGTACTATTTTTCTTTTAATGTAACCTCTTGATATCGTTTTGTAATGTATGTATCTAAATTGAGGCTATAAGTCACTTTGGTCTCTAAATTTCCATTTTTGTATACAGGATGTTACTTTATGCTTATTAATGTTGGTAGTGGTGCAGTGGAAATTTTATTATGTAAATGTATTTGCTACTGGTCATGGATCAGCTTCACGCTATATTCCGCAGGCAGGTAGCCAAAGGGAACCTAGTGTTAAGACACTCTGTTCCTCACTTTCCGTCGAATTCCGAAGGCATTGCGTGTTGAGTGGCGAAACTGAACGCCGCACTTTCCCTGGACATCAGAGCAAATAAATGAAAATAAAATGAAATATTTATTTACATTTAGTAAAATAAATATTTCATTTACTCAAGTGACAAATTCAAATCTGAGATATGTTTCAATTTATAGTTTAATTTGCAAGATCGTAAGTAAATTTACATATATTAACTATAGACAAACATATTATATGTTTGTATGAAAATTATATTTTAGTCATCATAAAATAGATTTTATTGTATTTGAGGCCGCCGCGGCACAGAAGCAGACATTTGTTGGACTGTAACGCGGTGGTTGTTGGTTCGCTATCCGATCGGGGAAATAAAATATTTTATATTTTCATTTCCTTGCACTAGTATCAAAGAAAAAGCGGGGCGTTGAGTTGCGTTCGTCACTTAACACGCCATTCACTTCAGGAACTCAGCGGAGAGTGGGGAACAGAAATGTCTTAATAACAGCTACGCGCAGAATAAAATGTGAAAATAAAAAGAAAATTGAATTTCATAGAGTAAACACAACTACAGAGATCTATGTAAATTATTTCTCAATCTTGTATTTATTAACTAGATACGATAAACAACGTTTCATGTCATCAGACCAGCAGACCAATCTGACAACTTACAGGGTTAAGTTTCGCCATACAACACGTAATGTACATATATAAATAAAGAAAATTATACGATAAAGTGACGCATAAAAAGTTTTTTTCCTATATAAAACAAAGATTTTCCCTTTCCCTACCAACATATTGTTACAATATTATAGTTATAGTAAACTTATCTTGATGCCACTTCATATTCTATTCATGTCCCCGCTGAAGCGTTGTCAGTATTGAGAACTATAAAATAAGTTCGAAGAACGTGTGAGAGAATTTTGTTCGGGAAAATTGCGCTAAGTTAACAACTTTAATAAAGTTGGCAATACCGTGCAGTTTTGTTTTGTGAATATATTATGTGCATTATGGCAGAGAGGAGGAGAAATGAGTGATGTTTCTCTCTTTTATCTCACTTAATACACACTTGTATATATTATTTATAGATTAGTGGTCTACATGTGGAAGATATATTATGTGGAAATGTAACATAATGTGCATTTTTCGAAGACAAAGCAAAACAATGTTCTTTAAATTTATTGTTTGTTCGTCTTGTTGTTTCTGCGTTTGTGCATCCTTATCTCAGAAACGGCTTCAGCGTTTTAAATGCAGCTTTGACCATTGTATTTTGGTAACCTCCTTAAACATTAAGTATTTGTTTTATTTCATAAATAAAAAGTTACATCAATTTTCTTTCCTACGCAGACAAATTCGAAGGCATTGCTAGTCGTAAAATTTTTAAAGTAAAATCCCTTTTTTCCTATTTATGCAGCGAAATTTAATTAAGAGGTGGGACTCATCTTTGACTTCATGTTTTTTAAAAAGTAATTTGCGAAAATAAAAAGAAATGCCGTCCTAAAGTAGACATTTTACATTAAATTAAAAAAAAAAAGTTATGTCACTTTTGTAAATAGTGTTGTCCTTTCCTGTCTCTAGTATCTCTCTAGTATCTTTGGGCGATACAAAAACATGACGTACAAATATTTGCGGTCTGTCTAAAGGTAACACAGCTGCATGCTTTCCCATTGCCTCGCTTTCGATACGGTACTTATATATAGAGTTGTTTATTTAGTATTTTTGTTTTGAAATCCTTTATTGTTTTTTTATTGTTTACTGAAATGTTGAAGAAAATGTGGGATTCTTCTTTTTTAATTTCATACTGTATCTTACACATCAGAGTAGGTAGAGGGAACCTGCGAACCTAGTGTTAAGATACTCTGCTCCCATTAAGACACTTCCGTCTCCCGCTTTTCCAGATTGTTGAGGTATTGTATATCAAGCGGCGGAACTCAACGCTGCGGCTTACCTCGTTATCAGAGCGAAAAATTCCCGAATGGGAATAGAACTCATAACTGCCGCATTGACAATCGCTTGCTTATACCCCTACGCCACGACAACTTCAAAGTTTGTTTTATTTATTGTGTTTTTTATGTTTATACGTTGCCTCACATAAAGTAGAGTGGACATAAAAAATCCAGTGATTCCAAAAAATAACTTAAAAAAACACTTAGTTTTGCCAAAGCAGGAGAATCATAGTCTATATCATCTATATCAAGAATAGAAACCACAACCATCGTGTTTTAGACGCTATTCCATAATTTTTATCAGATCAATCTATTTTTTTTTTTTTCAATAGTCACATTCTATAGTCAAATCATTTGTGGCATTGCGTGTTGAGTGGTGAAACTTAACGCCGGGCTTTTGCTGAGATGTGACAAGAAGGAAATATTAAAACTAATAAATAATAATTAATTCCCCCGAGCGAAGACCGACTTCACAACCGTCGCATAACAATCACATTTCTGTTCCGCTGCGCCACGACGAATTATCTATATAAATAAACACAAAAAAAATAACGCAATTTTGAACCTACACCAATATTGGCATACAATATTACCGCATAATTTTAGTTAGCGTTGTGCTTGTCAATACATTCAAAATATTCAGTTTCGAAATTGCACTGGACATTTCTGTGCTTTTCCACGTCATGGTGACACTATTACAGCTTTTATTAGCCAAAAGCTGAGGCCTAGTTATGTAAATTTGTTCATACAATGTATTTGACAGCAGTTCGATATGCTCTTTTGTGGCAAATTTGTCAATTCAGTTGTTTTAAATCAGCTTCACGCTGTATCCCGCACTCATTAGAGTAGGCAGAGGGTACCTAGTGTTAAGACATCCCGTTCTTCATTTTGCGTCGCATTCTAGAGGCATTGCATATTGAGCGCCGCTCAACGCCGCGTTTGCTTAGAAACCACATTGAGAAAATGAAAATATAAAATTATACAAATATTTCATTTCCTCTAGGGGGGATCGAACCCACAACCAGTCACACTCTTGTTCTTCTGCGCCATGACTGGCCTTAATGGGCTGGAGATAATACACGAAATAATCCAAATGACAAATGAAGTAGAAAGTTATCTTAGGTTTTTCTTATTTTAAGAGCAACTAGTGTCACTGAGGCGGTCATGGCGCACAGTCGTCTTAGTATAAGCGTGAAATTGTAGGTTCGATTTCCGCTTGATAGAATGAATTATTTTAGTGTAATTTAAATGATTGAACAATAAGTCTCGACTGAATGAGGCATACGCCAATAACAATAGACACCAATAGGCGGTAAATGTTTAAAGTCAGTTCGTAAATTAATTATAATACAGGGGCAATAGTTACAAATCCAGTTTTCGTACTCTATAAAAACCAGAAAGATCTAAGTTTCAAAGATCCAAAAAATTTTTATTTTTATTTTGACGTTAAAAGAGTAATATCACGTCAGATGTTTTTTTTTTATTATCTTTTTCTATCGAATGTTAGATATATTATATGATTTGCCCGTTGGTTTATTTAAATATTAATTAAGGATACATTTATTTACGCCAATTCAATTGTATACACCGCAAGTCATCGCGACTGGGGCAAAAGTGCAACAGTTGTGGGTTATATTTCCACTCGGGGCAGTATTTTTTTTTTAAAAGCAAAGCATGGCATTAGGTTTTTCCACTACGCAATGTCTCCAAGATTCTTTGTCTTAATGAGGAATGGAATGTTTTAACGCCAGCTTTCCCTACTTTGTGCGAGATAGAATTGTGGATATTTTACTAAAAAACGCGACGATCGTAAGTTTTTTATATCCTTATTCCGGTAACCAAGCATGGATATGAATTACGACACTCAATAGCCACTGTCTCGATTGTGGAAGTCTCGAAAGTGAGAAACGGAGTGCTTTAGCAATGAGCTCCCCCCTCAGCCAAAAAAATTTTAAACATATAAATCATCTCACCTGATCCTGGGGCTCCATCGCGAACTTTTGCTCCACGAAACCCTCACATACACTTAGAACACACACAAAAACTACACACCAGGTCCGCAACAAGAGGAACAACGGTTGAACACATCTACTTGTTACTCTCAGTCTTTTTGAGTTCACCATTTTTCTTTATTCTCTATACATTAGTTATATTTAAATTGTTTTACATCTTGAGGAAATATAACATCCTTTAAGTGACGAGTGTTTGTCTATTTTTAAATGCGACAGCCGTCATGTTGCCGCGGTGATCTGGAACAAAGAAATATTTATATTTAGATTTTTCCAAAATATCTTCGACAGCTGTGGTAAGTGGTCATCTTAGTGATGTTATAGTGGTGGTGATGGTTAGTATGTTACCATAGTTATTGTAGTAATAGGTTCGATCTCTTTATGTCGGTATACTTGTGGCGTATATGACATATAAAACACTCTAGATTTTGTCATCACCACTTTAAATGAAATTAGTACTATAAAAGCAAAAAAGATTTTACCAAAAATTAAAAAAATATTTTAAAACAAAAATGATTAATAAAATTATCGCTTTAAAATAAAACGCAATTTGTCTAGAACGACGCACGTACACATAAACCTATCAAAGGGAAACCGCCGCATAACGCCTTATTCACGAAATTAAATCGTAGGTATTGGCGGCAAAGTTCAAAGTTGTTTAACTTTTAGTAGCATTTTTGTAGTAGTATGTGTTTACGTTATTGGTATCTATGCGAAACTGCGTCACACGAAATACAGTATGGATAAACATAGTAAAATAAAAAAGTCCTAGGTCTAAACTGTTGACGTATCTTAATTATTTTTTTAGATGTGGGCTTGAAATATTTTTCCTTATAAGGAAAATATATTAATAGAAATTCCCTATATGCTCCCGTAAAAGGAGCGCAGACGCTTCCACTCTGTATATGTAAATGCTTGTGGGTGCGATTCTTACACGAGGATATGAATTGTTTAATATTTTCATATCTTCGCTCTGGTAATAAGACAAAGCATGATATTGAGTTTCGCCATTCAGCAACCAACGTTTTGAAAATAGGAAACGGAGTATTAACATTAGTTTCTTTCCATCTTACCCTGCTCTATAGAGATTAATTTTCTCTCTGCAGAGAGAAAATGCCGCGTTAAGTTCCGGCATTTAATATGCGTAACATAATGTATTAAATTCTAACGAAACACATAGAACGTAGAGTCTTAACAATTGATTCAATTAACTGTCTTACAAATACAGGATGTATGAAACTCTATTATTATGATTTCAACCAGTTATCATATTACAAATAATATTAATTAAGTATAAAAGACGTACTTTATAATTGGTTCGTATAAAGTTACTTTTCCGTACTCTATTAGCCTTTCAGGATTCCATTTTAAGTACTGAATCTAGAATTCCGCAAATAACTTCGAAGTTCTCCCTAGATGTTTGGAGAATAATGTAACGGTACCTACCTGTTGTTCCACTGAACGCAAATGCTATAAATTTATTATTATTTTCTTATAAAATATAAACAAATTTATATTTTGTTGTAACATTATTTTATTCAATTTCGCGCTTTTTTCTCATGTATGGGGGCAGAAAGAACCTAGTGCTAAGACATTGCGTTCCCCACACACAGTTCAATATTTAAAACATTCCGTATTGAATGGCGGAACTCCACGCCTTGTTTAGTCTACCAAAGCGAGGAAATGAAAATAATTTATAGTAAAATAATTTATAATTTTTATTTATTGGTAATTAATAAAGTGATACATATTTAAAGTTCGATAATGACTACTTAAGTTAGAAACTGTGTTGTAATCATTAACGCCCCGCTCCAGAAATAGTACAAAATAAGTTCCAAAAAACAATAATTACATCAAATATTATATTTATATATTAAAAATAATATGGTGTGTGTGTGTGTGTGCGTGTGTGTGTGTGTGTGCGTGTTTGTGTGTATGTGCGTGCGTGTGGGTATAAATCGTATTATATCAGCAGTTGAAAATAGTGAGGGTTTACGTAGCATAACTTTAAAATTACTTCCCCACGCGTGGGTTGAATCTACAACTATTGCGTTTACAGTCAGATGCTTTTCCATTGCGCCATTCCGCTTCAAACAAATCGATTTTTATAGTATAGCAAGATATAGATAACAGTCTTAAGAAATCCAGTTAATGAAATAAATAATTCTACAGCGCTGTTGAGCGGAATAATACAGAAGTTTTGCATCGCTGCCTTTTTAAGTTTGACTAATTGTTTGTTGTGAATATAGTTATAAGTACTTTGGATTTTAGGTTAACTCGGCAAGACGAAATCTTTTTGAGATCTTTTCTTTACTTACTTAATGGATATTTATATATTTATATTCAGCTTTTAGGGTTCTGTACCTTTTAAGGAAAAAAGAAAGCCTTATATAATAAAAGCATTAGAAAAGGGCGCAAAATTTGGCATTAAAGCAGCTAGTTATAGTGAGGTATCAGATGATCCTCTCATCCCTGGCTAAGCCAAGGCTGAATTTCAGTAAAAGCTCAATACCTCCAATTTTCCACGGAACTACCAATGAGCGAGCCTGACTCGCGTCTATCCGATTTTTTTTATATGAAGAAAAATATTACTATATTAACACGTTTACAAGGGATACCAGTCGTGGCGTATTAGCAGAAGCGTGTGACTAAATTTGACAGTTAAGACACTCCGTTCTCCACTTTTCGCTGAGTTCTGAGGCATTGCGTGTTATGTGGCGGAACCCAACGCCGCGTTTTGCCTCGACACCAGAGCAAAGATATGAAAATATAAATGTAAATAAATATTTCACTTCCTTGAGTGGGGATCGAACATGTAAAGTAAAACATAATATACCAAAATTGATATATATTTAAATAAAATTGTATTCGTGAATTAGTAAGTTGAAGAAAAGAACAAAAATTTGTATGAAAAACTTCCATATAAGCGAGCAAATGCATCAAAAAAATGCTAAACAACATTGACTCCAGTCATTTGTTGGATTTACAGACAACCTTCATACAATGAAGGGTATAAACGATCCCGATAGTTGATCTACATCGTTAGTGGCAGTACTAGCCGCAAGGCCACTGATAGTCGAACTAGATACCTAGCTTTGAGTATTTTCTAATTAGACACCTGTATTTATTTTTCATTTTCATTACTAATTTGAAAAATATATATTTCTTTTCATTTCTCCTTATAGTGTATGCGGAATGACACGTTTATTCTTCATAAATAAATTAATAAATAAATAAATAAATAAATTCATACAGACCTCATAAGCCAACAAATTAATATAAAAAAAAGTTCTGAATTTACATCCCCTGTTTCATATGACACAGTTAGTTATCTTTAAATTGGATGGAATGTTATTTAGAATCGATAAAATTTACATAAAATTTTGTTTGAGTTTGAATCCACAACCATCGTATTTAGTCTTAAAACACTCCGTTCCCTACTTTTCATCGAATTTTCAAGATATTGCATATTGAATAGTGAAGCTCATCGCCAAAACTTAAATTAAATTATAATAAATAAAATCATTCCTCTAAGCGGGGTTCGAACCTACGACCGCCGCGTTTATACACGGAATATTTAAAATCCTAAATCTAACCAAACTAAAATAGATATTTTTAGAAAGAAAAAAATGTATAAAAAGAATAACTAACGTATTTTACTATGGTATAAACGATTAACATATAAGATACGCATCTTTAATCGAGTATGGAAGCTTTTACACGACATCCCGAAAACAGTAGTTAAATTCCCACACTCATACTGAACTGGACCAACTTGTTATGTGGCACTATTAATGATCATATGTTAGTTCTGTTCACTCTAATAGATATATTTAAATATAGTCTTGAAATTTTGTATTGAAAAAAATATAATAATTAATGAAAAATTCTAATCAGCTTCACGCTGTATCCCGCAAACAGCAGGGTAGGCAGAGGGAACCTAGTGTTAGGACACTCCGTTCGCCACTTTCCGGCGAATCCTGGAGGCATTGCGTGTTGAGGGGTGAAACTCAACGCCGAGCTTTGCCTCGACACCAGAGCGAAGAAATGATAATATAAATGTAAATAAATAATTTATATTTCCATTTCTTCGCTCTGGTGTCGAGGTTAAGCGCGGCGTTGAGTTCTGCCACTCAACACGCAATGCCTCCAGAATTCGGCAGAAAGTGGGGAACGGAGTGTCTAAAAACACTAGGTTCCCTCTGGCTACCCTGCTGTGTGCGGGATACAGCGTGAGGCTGATTTTTTTTTTAAATAAATATTTCATTTCCTCAAGTTTGGATTGAACCCACAACCAGTCGATTTTACAGTCAAACTTTGTGCCGCTGCGCTACCAATGGCCTCATTGGAACTAACCAACTGAAAAAAATGACTATAATTTTAAATTAGTACAACTGTTATATGTAATTTGAACGAACGACACGTACGAGGAATCTTAATATCACATCATATCATGTGAACTGTTGATGTAATAGATTATATAAAAAAATAAACATTTCCAGTGTCAATAGATATAAACGATTACTCAAATAAAAGTTATCATTTGTCCTTTGAAACACAGATTCAAAATGCAAACCAATGCGTTTTATTTCAACTTAATGCTACTCTACATAAAGGAGAGGGAACCAGTATTTAGATTAACCACTTTCCATCGAATACTCAACGCATTGAATGTAGAGTGGCGAAACTCAACGCCGCATACAATATCCTGTTAATATTTTTTGTATAAAACGCACATATTATAACAATTTTTAGTCTGATCTCCTCTTAAGTCATGAAACGAGTTGCACTAATGCATCTTATTAAGGTAACGACGGTTGATTAGCTCTCATATAAATTACAGCTTCCCGTTTAGTTCCACCAGAGCCACATATATTTATCAAAAGGCTTAATGATTGTCATATAACGATCGTTTCTTGTGAGAATCAATGATAAATAGCATAAATCGGCTTTTAAAAGCTTAGGTTATTCAAAATTAGAACAGGCCAAGTGCGAGTCGGGCTCGCTCATAAATGGTTCCGTAATATTAGCTATAGAAACGGTAAAATAATTACGTTATTTTAATGGAAACTTAATTTAATATTCACTTTATTCGGTTTTTAGCTTTTGATGATAAAGTGACAGACAGTTTTACAAACAGATTGACGGATGGAGAGTGGAGTCTCTGTAATAGGGTCCCGTCCTTTAAGTACATAATCTTGAAGCAAAAAAACAGGCGATAGATGTACTGGAAAAAATATAAGATCAATCATCAATCTTATATTTTTTCCAGCTTTGTTAAAAATAGAACCTAGTTCTAAGACACTCTGTTTTATTTTTTCCGCCATAATTGGATACATTGTGTATTCAATAGGAACACGTGATGAAGAAGAAAAAAATACGTAATAATTTTCACTATAATTTTTCTATTTTCTAAAACCAGTGTGAATTTAATACGTGTGCCACCATTTGAAAAAGTTCAACCAAAAAAGCGTGTTAAAAGTTCAGTAAATTACTAAATTAGCGCACAAATTCTCAAACTTTTGTGTTTTACTCCATAAGTACTGTTTAATAGTAGAGAAAGTGTGTCGAAAACGAAAATGAATCGATGGTAAAAAGTTAATTACAAAAATGAGGACGATAAAATATTATACATGGAGAACGGAGTGTCTCAGCACTAGGTTCCCTCTGTTTGTTCGGGATACAACATCAAGTTGCTTAGTAAAATATTACAAGGTGCTTTTATAGGTTCCCAAAACAGCAGTGTATCAGATATAACTTAGGGTTAAGTTACAGTACAGCTCCGTTAAAAAGCTAAACAATTTGCCCATTCAAATATATTGCATAAGGAAACCTAATAATTCACTTTTAGTTATCAGAACGAGCATAAAACATCAAGTTAACTGTACGTCGATAATAAAACCTTCATGAGTAATGAGATACTACGCCACTGCGGTACGAGAAACTATCTATTCTCTCTACTCTCTGTGTCATATCTCTATATAAAAAATAACTGGTGCTTTACAGTCTTAAAAAAAAAAGGTATAAAAAAAAGTAAAATAATAATTACAATAATGAGTATTGTACTGATTTATTTAAAAAATATATAAAAAATAATAAAAAGTAAATAATATAAATAATTAATTATTTAAGTAACAACATACAATAGAATTAAACCAAAGTTCATACGATTATAGATAATATAAACTTAACAACAAATCGTTCAGAACTAGATCGAAGTCGAATTTTGTAAAAGACGATTTTACATATGTTATAAAAAGTTTATTACTTCAAAGAAAAGATTCTTCAAACTCGTTATACTAATAAGGTAAGTTTTAATTTACAATCGTTATCGGTCTCTATGGAGATCCGTTGTAAAGTTATTAAAAATGTTTTACAATTTCTAATAATTCTCACAGGTTTTTATAGTAGCGTGGATAGAACAAGACTTATGGCGATTGTGGGTTTGAATTCAACAGATGAAAAATCATAAAATTAAATCAAATTAAATCAGTTTCCTGCACACAGCAGGGTAGGAAGACGGAACCTTTGGGAGGAAAGGCAGAACTCACCACCGCGCTTAGTCTCGACACCAGAGCGCAGAATTGGGAATATAAATTTAAGTAAATATTTCATCCCCTCGAGTGGAGATCGAACCCACAACCAGTCGATTATACAGTCACACTTCGCGCCATGACTGGCGTGATGAAAAGTCATATTAATCTATTATAATTTAAATATTTATTTTTAATAATTCAAAGTTAATAAGGTTTTTGGTTAAAAGCGCTAATTTAATATATAATTAGGAATTTCTGGCCATAAAAAAATTTGACCATATTAAAATGGAGGTTCACAATATCTTTGCCTACTCACACATAAAATATATTATATACGACATATGTATGTAAAAGATATATGATATATTGTAAAAGGGACACACGTTAAATCTATTATTACCAGTTTGATAAAGTACAAGGACATATACACTAGGCGATTGAGGCCAGTTGTGGCGCAAGGGCACAAATTAAAATGCGTTAGCTTGTGGTTTAATTTTCACTCGAGGAAATGAAATATTTTAAGTAGTTTCCTCACTCTGGTTAGGCAAGACGCCGCGTTGAGCTCCTCCAGAAGCGGAATTCGGTGGAAATATGAGGAACGGTACTTTAATGCAAGCGAAGTGTTTTAAATCTAAAATACCAGGTTCTTTCTGCCTTCTAAATATATGCGACTCAACGTGAAGATAAAGAAAAAACATAGACCTTATATAAATATATATGTAGAATATTATATAAAGTATATATTTTTTAGATAATCTAGTCTTTTAAAAGGGGAACGAAGTGTCTTTACATCAGGTTCCCTTTGCCTACATTGCTGTGTGCAGGATGCAGCGCGAAGATAAAGGTGATTAGTCCTTAAAGTTTTATATCTCGAAATTTAACTAACGTGACGATACGTGACGTATACAATTCATAAATACATGACGTTAGCAAAAAAATAAAAAAAAAACTAAAAACCATAAAATAAAGAAAAAAAAACAAAATTACTGTTCACTATTTGGTCTTCAGGAAGAAATACCTCAACAAAATTTTACGTCTTAACTATTTCTTAGGGTTTAATGAAGATTGCTTTATTTCTTAGATAAGTTTCGAAGTCTAGAGTTAAAGTTAATATAGAAATAGAAAATAACTATCCATTAGTTTTTGCCGCTGTCTGATAAGTTTCTGTTAAAATTATTTGACAGATATCTGTTATCCCTTTCTATTCGCATTATAGTGAAAGAGATGGGTATTTGGGTATTTATAGTTGAGTAAGCAAGACAATTAGTTAAATATTTGTCTTGAGGATTATTAGAAGGGTTCTCGAGTTGTTGATAGCGTCTGATTGTGAACGTGACGGTTTGGGTTTGATTTCCAATTTGAATCAAATAAATAAATCAGCTCCACGCTGTATCCCGCACATAGCAGGGTAGGCAGAGGGAACCTAGTGCTAAGACACCCTGTTCCCTAATTTCCACCGAGTTCTTGAGGCCTTGGGTGCTGTGTGAAACTCAACGCTTTGCCTCCAAAATGAATTATTTATTTTTATATTCCTAAGCGCAAGATAAAGTTCCTTGTTCCGGGGATAGAACTTACAACCACGTGTGTGGTTGTGCCCCTGCGCCTTGACTGGCCTCTAACCGTAAAAAGGCTCGTTTTTTGCCATAAAACGGACATACCTCCATCGTCTTACTAACTAATTGGACCGGTTACTATTGGCTAATTACGATCTCTATATATTATCAATAAAAAAATTGATTACCACAGTTTTTTGCGAACTAATTACTAAAATGTGAATTAGTTTAAATGGAATTTTTGTTTCATACATTATATGTATGGCGGGAGATAAAAGAAGTTGTGGCATTTGAAATGCCGAAATCGTGGGCTTTATATAATTGAATTCGTTAAATTTATTATCGGTTAATTGTATCGATTGTTATCATGTTATTCAAAGTATTTCACTCTAATAATTTTAATATACAAACTTATGGTATACTAAATATTTTAGCTTGACGCTGTATCCCGCACATAGGCAGAGTAGGCAGAGAGAAAAGCTAGAGTTAAGACACTGCGTTCCCGTAACGACACTTGCGTCCTCTACTTTCCGTCGAAGTCTGAAGGCATGCGTGTTGTGTGGCGGAAGTAAACGCCGCGCTTGCCCCGAGAGCGAGAGAGGGAGCACGCAAATATTAAATATTTAAATTCCCCGACTAGGAGTTGAACTCACAATCATCGCATGTAAAGTCACATGCATATGCCCCTGCGCCAATATATAATCTTACAATTAATACGATATACTTAATATTAACTTAGCAAAAAATATATATAAAGCACAGACTAGACGCTACATAATAGCCAGATAGCAATGATATCTAAAAATAAGTTACATCGATTCTATCTATCTCAAGCTCTTTTCTAACAAAGCACGCGATCACGAGAACGAAAGCTTAATCTAACGTTTTCAGCCATTCCTAACTAAGATTATTTTTAATCCACGACTGTGGGATTTAGTTATAGTTAGTCATAATATTGTGAATTTAAATTTAACTTGTGTGTTTTAAATTATGGAATAAATATTTAATTTTATTAATGTACCTATAAATTATAAGGTTATTATCTTATAAAGATACTACAGCTTTTGATTGTAATCACGATGGTTGCGGTTTGATCCATGCTATATCCTGCATAGGGTAGTTAGAGGAAACGCTCAAACACTACTTACTCAAATATAACACTCCCTTCCCTTCACTCGAAAAAATTAATTTAAATTTCCTTCTTTGGTAAAGCAAAGTACGACGATGAATCGACGTAATGTGTCGAATTCAGGCCAAAAGTGGAGAACGGAATGTCTTAACACTGTTGCTCTCTGGGAAATGCCGTGGGGGATAAATTGTGCAGCTTTAATCTTATAATTCAATTTGGATAACTTTGGGGATTTGTCACTACTAGCCAATAAGTTACAACACGTGAGTATAACCAAAAAAACCCCAACAATTACCACTAAAACAAAAAAAAGAAAAAATGATCTTTTCAAAATAAGCTTATAATATAAATAAATACTTACCAATTTATCTAAAAAACTTAAAATACTGAAAAGAATCACCACGTGCCACTGTAGCCTTTTCAACCGCGGCTCACGAGATACTGAATACAATTGTGGATATTTTTAAACAACCCTAGTTTGAGTCAGCATCCGATGCCTGATGCTATTTGGGATGTTATTCTATATATAGCGTATTAAAGATAGGAAGTTCAATTAAATAGTAATTAGGTACGCATTTTTCATTATTTTTTTAAATAAGGTATTGACTTATATAGTAGTTTTCAAGGCCAGTCGTGGTGCAGAGGTACAAACGTGGCTGTAAGCGTAGCTATATATGTATGTTTCATTTATTCGCTGTGGTATCGACATAAAGCACGGCGTGGAGGTCCATATTTTGGTGGAAAGTGGGAAGCGTTTTATAACTTGCTCGCTCAGCTTACCCTGCTACAAGCGGAATACAGCGTTAAGCTGAAAAAAAAGTATTGACATACTAAGAAAAAAAATGATGTAATGTCCTGCTTATGGATGAGACACTGGGTTCCCTCTGCTTACCTTGTTATATGGAAAAATAAGCTGATAAAATGTATATATGAACTGTACTTAGTATACTAAAAACTAAAAGACATTCTTCACATCCCTCCAAATTCGAAACGTGTTGAGTAGCGGACTTCAACGCCGCATTTTATCTATCAGAGTGGTATAGTGAAAATAACTTAGTTTCACGAGAGGGAATTGCACCCACGCCGTTCCACTGCAGTATGCCGACTTCATATAAAAATTTTTGAAGGTAATATTTTTGTACTTAAAATTCAGATCAAGTATCCGTACGGTCAATACAAATATTGACCTTGTACTATTTCCAAAGCTTCACGTAACACTTCTTCCGAAAATGATAAAAGTGGTGGAAAATGTGCTGTTAGTAATATTTTTTTTTGGAAAATTAACAGTTAATCCAATACCGAGAGAACCGAGATTTGAGACTACCCCTCCAGTGGGAATCAAACGCACAATCGTCACTTTTGCAGTCACACGCTGTTCTACTTAGTCATAATAACCAATAATTTAAACATCTTAATAGAACGGCCCTTAGACATCCTCTTACACTATTTCCGACACTCAAGTCCTCACAAACTGGAGCTTAAAGACACATAACTATAAAAAACGATAAACATTTAAATTTAATTTCAATTAAAAATCCAAGATTATCTTTAATATACAATTAAAGTCAGTTTCCGCGTCCGTAAAGTCATTTAAGAAAGTTAAAAGGCCTAAACTTGAATCCATTGGATTACTATAAAACATAAAATGTACGGAATACTCAGACGGTTTCCGTTCGACAAATACGCCGCCAGTTATATATAGATCGTAACGTTTGGGGCACAGTCAGTGATAAAGTTTAGAATTTTGTCGCTATACGACGCTCAGTTAGTCCATCTTTATACATATGGGTTGTATGAGTAATATTTCTATAAGATGTTTTTAACATTTTTATTGTGCTTTTTTTTGAAAATTGCTTGAAGCTCATTGTTTTTTTTATAAGTAATATAATTAATATAGCGGAATTTGAACCTGCGCCTCTTAGAAATTATGACTCCTAAGCCCTACGTTCTCAAGGTACATAGAAATTCTTAAATGGTTGTAACAACAACGCGGCGCGCTTTTATATCCCGGTACGTTCAATTTATATATGTTTTCTAAAAAAGTTTAATTAATAATGTTCGGTTAAACTGACTTATCTCGAGAACTACTGGCTGAAACTGGAAAATCTTTAATTTGTTTAAAGTTGAAATAGCTAATGAAGAACAGATCAGTGAATTTCCTGGTAAAAATTAAGAAATTCATAAAATGATTATACAAAAGACACATTGTCACATTATATTGTAAAGCTTAAGCACTTTGTCCTCTGCCCTACCCATAGGCCTAAAGGACAATGTAAGTGACCTTTATTAGATATTCTGACTATAATTCATAATCCTATACCAATAACTTAGGTAAATGTTGGACGGGTCGTGCCTGAATTGCTTTATTGGATATAGTTTATTTAGTTAATACTGTTCGGAATACTGGAGTTAATTATTAGACTGGGTGATGGCAAAGTGGTGTAATCCATAAAATTAGCTTTCCGGAATTTATGTAAAAGAGTTCACAATAAAGCGAAAATCCTGAGTTTTTATTTGTTTTAGTATAGTATTGTGGATTTTAGATTTTTTTTATAATACATAAAAATGAATAATTTTACAAATGGATTTTAAAAATCCTAACCTAAATGAATTTAATTAAAAAGTAATTAAAAACTCTATATAAACCATTAAGTTATTTTGAATTAAGATATAAATAACCAAAATATACAACATTTACTTTGCAAACGCCTATCCACCTCACCACGGTGGCCTCATACCATAAAAAAAAGTATAAAATCTGTATGTTTACTTCCTAAGATAGATATCATAAAATTATATCAAGTTAAAATTATGAATAAAGTTAAAAACAACATAAACATAACTACTTAATAGTGAGAGATCGAAATCGTCTTGTCATCAGATTAACTACTATAATTAACTAACAAACAATTAATTAGTCAACAAGCGATTACAGCGCCTGATAAACCAATCTAGCTGCCTGGTTGTACAACAACATACATATATACATACATACGTACATACAGAGTCTATGGAAATTATAGTATAATAAATATAATAATAAAATAATGCTTATTAATTTAAATAAAAAAAATTATAACAGATTTTTTAATTTTAACGCTTATACATGTTCTATGATCTCTTCAAAAACTAAGTTTCTTTACTTGTTTAGTGATAGATGGGAAAAGATCAAAATAGTGAATCTTTTGTTTTAAACTGATTGAAGCCGTCTTGGCGCAGCGGCACCGTGTCGACTGTACACCTAACGGTTTTGGAGTCAATTCCAACTCGAACAAAATAACTATTTTCATTTCCTTGCTTGGGTTTGCAACTTTACAGGCAATGTCGTAAAATTAGGCAGAAAATATTGAAAAGACATATACGGTACTTTAGCGTGGAGCTATAAAAACATTGTGACGTGGAAAACATATTTTCGATTCATTTGTTTTACCTTCACCAAAATAAAAAAAATCCCTTAAACTATATATAATCACTTTATAGTAGACGTAGTCGGATAATAATTGTAAATAGTTTTACTAACTTAAAAATGCAGCAGATTTCTTTTAGAAAAGTGTTCATGCTATATATTAGGGGATTTTTAGTAACCTTTACAAATGCTATAAGATATATTATAGTGTCAACGGTTTATAGAAATAGTTTGAAATTTATTTTGATTATACAAAGTACATTTATTTTTAACATTTTTAAATTCCATATTTAGGAAAGAAAAATGCTTATTTAGAAAACGTATAAAACATTAAAAATGTAATGTCGATGGTTGTGGATTCGATTCTCACACGGAGGGATTAAATATTGCATATTGTTACAGTTCCGCCACTGAACATGCTGAATTCGACGAAAAGTAGGAAACGGAGTGTCTTAATACTAAATACTCTCTCCATACCTTGCTATATGCAGAATACAGTATAAAGCTAGAAAAATAAATAAGCGCAAAAAATAAATAAATAATAATAAAATTAATTAGGCACCACACATATCTCTCTTTATTTATTAAATCAAACATCAAAATACGTCAAAATACATCACCATACATCAATTTGAATAAAACAAAAGAGTATGCAAAATACAATACACACGCTTTTGTGGACTTTAACGATACCATGTTAAGTAAAAAATAGAGGACGCCAGTCGAATCGACAGGTTGTCAGTTACGGTGGCCGTCTGACAGTTTATTTTTTTACGTTTTCGCTTCTTAGCCACTCTGGGAACGGATGTGCGAGTAGCCAAGTACGTAAAGTATCTTTGACAATTTTGAAAATTCTATTGGTATTGATTTGAAAATACTGTTTGTTAGAGTAACACACAATTGGTTTTTGTATTGGACTTAAAGATCTTTAATAATTATGAGATATATCGTATTAGTTTCACGCCCATTGCCTCACAGTAGGGGGAATGTAGGAGTCTAAAGGACTTCTGTATTAGGACTGAGTCAGTTACGCGGCACTTTCTTCTATTTCCAAAACTGGAAGCTTAGTGTTAAGACACTCCGTTTTCTTTCAAACACGTTTCCACCATTGCGCATTCTTCGCTGAATTGTAGATACAATGCGTGTTAAGTAGTGGAACTCAGTTCTACTATAATGCTGAGTTCACTATATAGAAAGTAAATAAACATAAAAAACGACAAAACAGCTTTATTGTACATTTGTTACGTCTCGACTTAATGTTGTAAAATATGCACGTGGGTTCAAATCATGAAACAATATTCAATTGAACAAATTTAATATAATTACAAAAAAAAATTCAAATTAAATCGGCTTCACGCTGTATTTATGTATGTACGAGTATATACATAAACCACTTTGTTTTATCATGTTCCCCACTGTGTTAAATGGCGGAACTCAACGCCGGGCTTTTGCCTTCGTGTCAGAGCGAAGAAATGAAAATATTAAGAAATAATAATTAATTCCCCCGAGTGGAAATCGAACCCACAACCGTCGCGTTTCAGCCACACACTAGTGCCCCTGGGCAACGACGGCTTAACTATTACTGATGGATTTAATATTATAATTTTGGTAGTAAGTTGAATCTGCACTTCCTGTGCAGTCGTGTCTGTTTATATTTATACGTTTTTGTTTTTTAGTTACTCTGGGAACGGATGTGCAGTAGCCAATACGTAAAGTAGCTGACTATAATATAAGTAGAAATAAATCGATGAGAGGTACATAATTTTTATTAGGTCGCTTTGTAACTATAGGTATTATAAAATCTACCCAATGTTTGTTTTTTTTGTTTTTTTTTTATATATACATATGTATCCCGCACACAGCAGGGTAGGCAGAGGGAACCTAGTGTTGAGACACTCCGTTCCCCATTTTCCCCCTTTTTCCGATTTCTGAAGACTTTGCGTGTTGAGTGGCGGAACTCAACGCCGCGCTTTGCCTCGAGACTAGAGCAAAGAAATGGAAATATAAATTATTATTATATTTTATAAAATTATAGTCTTATTATTATTATATTATAGTGAAACAAATATCCATAATCACAAACTTTAACATTTATAGTATTAGTAGTAAGTAAAATTAGAAAGATGCGGTGTTTTAAATTGTAACAGAATAAAGACAGAGAGAACGCAATGTTAAGTCTCTCCACTCTACATATTCGCTTATTAAGAGACAACTTAATGCCAACAACTAACACCACATATATATTTTTTTTTCAAGATAACTGTAATATTTTAAAATAAAATCAATGTCAAAAAGGAAGTAGCTAGAAAGTGATGTAGTTTTATATTGATAATTTGTAAACGAAAACACAAACTAAGTTACAAAATATCAAAAAATATTATTTCGTGTCACTTAATTAGCTTTATAATGTTATAGATGTTATTTCGAATAGAAATATGTTGATTTGTTCTATAATTAAAGGCAGGATGAAGAAAGTTTTGCTTTAATATAGCTTTCTGTCAATGTAAACGAAAAGAAAATGAACATATTAGTATTTGAATTACAAAGTAGTAGAGACGTTGTCGTGGTACAGTAGTGTCTAATTAATGATGATAGGGAGTTCAAAACATGAAAGTATTTTTTTTTTTCAATACATATTTTCGCTTCACGCTGTACCTCGTATATAGCTGGATATGCAAATGGAATCAGGTGCCGAGTGAGACGTTTTCCAAGCACTACCCAATTTTCGAGACATTACATGTCACCAAGCTTAACGCCGCGCTTTGACTTATTATCACTGCAAGGAAATGAGAAATATATATTGGAATCAACCCTACAGCGATCGCGTTACAATCAGATGCTGTAACAGTAATAACCCCCAAAGGCGTCTTTACGACGAGACATAAAATATTCATCATATAACAGAGCCACGTGTTAAAGTTAGTATATTTTAATCACCTCTTTCCCTTTATACTGTACTAGGTCACAGTTTTAATTTTCATTACCTATATTAGAACGCTTGTAAAAATTGTTCTATTTTTTTTCTTTACTCTCCATCAAGGTAAAAAAGACTTTGTCTTACTTTATTAACGGTCGTCATGAAACAAATGACGCATATTATTATGGAGATTAAAAAAATCAGCTTCACGCTGTATCCCGCACACAGCAGGGTAGGCAGAGGGAACTTAGACACTCCGTTCCCCACTTTCTGCCAAATTCTGAAAGCTTTGCGTGTTGAGTTGCAGAACTCAACGCCGCACTTAGCCTCGTCACCAGAGCGAAGAAATGGAAATATAAATTTAAGTAAAAATTTCATCTCCTCGAGTGGGGATCGAACCCACAACCAGTCGGTTTTACAGTCACACTTCGTGGAACTGCGCCACGACTGGCCTCTATAGAGATTCAGTTTTGTATTAAATTATGTACATATAATATCTTTGCTATACTGTTATTTTTTTTTTAAGTTAAGTTTACGTTTTATTAAAATGATATGCTATGACACTCCGTTCTTCATTACCAATTCAATAATGAAACATGACGTGTTCTGTTCGAAACCAAAGGCCTCTTTGTGATGTCAGAGCGGAAAAAAAATCTAAATATATTCCCTCGACGGGGAAGCAAACCTAGAACTATTACCAAATTCAAACATAAGCGTACCGCCACTATGAATTACTATAATCATGTATTTAAAGAAATAAACTGGACAAGACAAATTGGTTAGTACTTCAACTTTCATATTTAAAGATACATTATGTCGTGTCGGTGGTGGTCGCAGTGTCAAATTAGCATATCTTGGAATAAAAAGGAATAACTCAAAAAACATGTTTTTTTCACGTTTTATAGTAAACTAGTCGTTGGCAGCAACTTACTTTGCGTGGACGTAAAATGGACAAAATCGTTTATTGTTATATAGATATTTTTCGTATTATATTGTATATAATTGATATTTAAAAAGAAAACATAAAATTATAGATTTTTTTCTCTTATACATATTTAGTAGAAAGTATGTAAACGCTTTAAAATCAAAGTTAAAAAATCGAAACCACTACTTCAATTATTAAATCCAAACAATCCACCAAACGTCCTAATGTGATATTGTTACTGGTTTTTGGGTTGTATTGATTACTAATAACATTTGTAAAGGATAATTGGTTTATTCAGATTTGATCCTTTCCACCTCCATTGGGATAGCTGATTGTAATCCAGGATCTGACGAAAATTAGATTATTGGGGGTTGTTGTTACATTTGTAAAATTTTATAACTACCTTTATTCACTACTATATTTTGGAAAAGACTAAGTGAAAGATCTCTCCGTTTTGTTCTTATACCCAAAAAAATAATAATGAAACAGAGAATGGAAGATTGCATGACTCACAAATTTACTTTGTCCAAATAAAAGAAAATAGAAATTTTAACCGTTTTTGCTATTAGTAATATCGATTGTAATTTGATTAAAAAAATCTATTGAAAATGTCCCTTAAAAGGTAAAAACATAATTCCAATATTTTTTTACCTTAAAACACGAAATCTCTTTAACTCTCTCATTACAAATAAAAACATACATAAAAAGAAAGAAACGTAAAGTAATTTTGCAGATGTAAAAAAAGCTACAGTATTATTAAGGTAATTATGTGAATTGGTCGTCGTTTCCGTCGTGTGGACCGATGGACCGGTCTGACATTTTAACGGTAAAATCGAACCGACCGCCTAGCTCTAATTATTTTATGTTTTTCTATACTACTATATTTACAATTCACTAGCTTTTACATACAGCTTCGTCTGCGTAGTATAATGATAAAACATGATACGATGTAACTACCAGAGATGACTCTCATCGCAGGTAGGTAGGTTTACCTTAGAAAAAAAACTGATATCAATTCTATTCAATTAAGACACTCCGTTCCCCACTTTCTGGCGAATTTTGGAGGCATTGCGTGTTGAGTGGCAGAACTCAACGCCGCGCTTAGTCTTGACTCCAGAGCGAAGAAATGGATGTTAAATTTAAGTAAATATATCATCTTCTCGAGTGGGGATCGAACCGACAACCAGTCGGTTTTACAGTCATACTTCGTGCCACTGCGCCACAACTCTCCTAATAATATACCTATAAGCATCATATTTATAAAAAAAAGTTTTTTTTAGCTTTCCGCTGTATTACATACATATGTAGCAAGGTATACAAAGAGAACTCAGTGTCCACCACTGCGAAATTTCGATTCGATGTTGTTAAATATTAAGGGAATAATTTTAAAACTATTATAATGGATTTTGTTTTCAAATCCTAACAGTGAACGAGGTAAATGAGAGCCTAGTTTCCTCTGGCTACCTCACTAAGTATAAATTGTGATGCTAAATAAATAAAAAAAATAATTTTGTATAAATGAAACGGAATTAGAAACACAAAACGTATACATTAAATATAGCAATATGGTTTTATTACATTATAAATTTTATATTCGTTGAAAAGTTAGAAAGATTGAACTCTACATCGACGAAACGTATGTAAAGTGTACCAACAACAAAAAAATAACTATAAAAATACTTCTTCAAACTCATCAATACAATTTCAATTAAAAAAACCAGCCATTCAATCAAAACCAGGGCAAAAATCTAGTTGAAATCACAACAATAAACAACAAAAAAAAACGTCCAACAAAAAGACGAATTAATGAAGTTGCTAGGTGTTTGCATAACAAAGCGTGTATTTGTTCAAGTTGTTCTCGCATCGCTATCTCCAATGGAGTATGAAACGGCTGAACTTTTGTTATACTGTCCATTTCTATCCTATTGATGGGGTGCTATTGTATAGTGAGGCGACAATGGTATCGAGATTAAATATTCTATATAAGAAGAGTGAGTGTCGCCGCCACTTTGTGTTTGAGCGACAATAAAGTTTTGTTTCGTTTTGTTACTGCGTTTGTCAGTGAGCGGTGAAAGGAGAAACGGGTGGTGTTTCTTGTACCTTAGTTGTGTATGCATAGTAGATAGCTTCGTGTCAAGATACGTTTTCCATTTTCTGCACAATTTTCGAGACATAGCGTGTTGGGTGGCGGAACTCAACTCTGTGTTTTGCTTCGATACCAGAGTGAAGAAACAAAAATATAGATTAAAATAAATATATCATCTCCATTGGGGAATCGTCACATTTTGTACACCTGTGCCACAACTAGCCTCATACCTCGTAAGCTATTTTCTGTACGTAATAATCATTTATCCAGCAGACAGTAAGGGACGCAAGTGTTTTAATAAGATCAGAGTATCTAGCTACTAGGTTCCCAGGTTCCCCCGCCTGTTTTGTTTTATTGATAATAATTATTTTAATCCTATAACTTTGGCGCATTTGAAGCTTTCGACTTTTCGAAACTTTTAGTTATTTAAACATCATTTTTAGTAATAAGAACAGAATTCCAAGCTTTTACCAATTTGATCATGAAGTCATGTTTATAATATAACGAAATATACCTTGTATATAAAATAAGTATATACAAAACGAGCCAAACATCCAACACAGTATAATATTATATAAGCTTTCAATATCCAACTAACAAAACTTAATTAAGATATCGTCTAAATTGTTTCAGATGTTAGTCGCTGTCTGTTCCAGACAACGGCATTAAGTGCCATGCTGTATAACTAACCGGCATCAGCTCTGATTAGTTGAACTGATAGTGAAAATTAGAAGAGGAGAAATAATTTTATATTCCTTGGATTCACAATGCGGATGGTCATTGTCTTCCAGGGTTAGGAGCTCAGGAAGAACTGGAACTGGAACTTCTGACTAATATAAAGAAGGGTTTAGACTTAGAAAATTATTTATTTATTTGAAATCAACACTTGAGTTAAAAGTACTAGGTACTACTTTGATCTCATCAGCCAGCAACGCGTTGAGCTTATATATATTTATTTGTTATATATTTTTTTACTCGTTTTCCGTAGGCACTGGTACGAAGTGATAAATAATTCCGTATTAAATTTCCCAGCAGTTTTAAGATAATCTGTTCATTAGCATATTAGATTTTAAACATGCATTATTTAATCAGACTAGAGAAACAAACAGATTTTTTTAACTATAAATATGTACATTTTCACGCTGCATCCTGCACACGAGAGAGTAGACAGAAGAAACCTAGTATTAAACACTCCTTTCCCCACTCTCCATTTCACTTTCTGAATTCTGAAAGTATTGTGTATTAAGTAGTGGAACTCAACGGTTCTTTACCCGAGTAATTTGGAATCGAACCCACAACCACCCGAGTCGCACACTTATGCCCCTGTTCCACGACAGGTGATGACTCGATATACATATACCAACATATACATATACCAACGTGATCACTTACATTCGATTCGATTGATATGTTTTGATATGAGAGAGACTATTTCAATCAATATGCTAATGCCACAGCCTAGTTATACCAGTACAGCTGTGGCGTTTCACACGTTCGCTTTACAGGGTTTCATGTGTAATTATTATGTGTCTTTGTGTTGAAAATTGTTTAAAATGCTGTTTTCTTTTTTTGTGTGAGAAAATTAACTATTTTTTATATTTTTAGTTAGGTGATTGTGTTTAATATTAATTTTAATTCGTTAATAAAATGAAGAATTACTTAAGGCTTATGGGAACTTTTATAATAATATTAGAATTAGATTTTTTTTATTTTTTTTTTAATTGACGCCGCGGGCCATGGACAGTGGTCGAGAGTTCCATTCTGTTTTAGGGGAAAATATTATTTTTAAATAAAAAAATAACAAATAATCACTCTGGTAGCAAATCTTATTAATTAAGCGGAAAGCAGGGAACGGAGTGTCTTTAAATTTAAATTAAGCCTATCCAAATAAATTATAAAGAAAACGTGAACCGTAAAAATAATAAAAAAACTGGATATGATAATTGACTTGATTATAACACAACTACCTAAAACCCTAAGTAGAAATAAAAAGAAAAAGAGAAAACTACTTTAAATTATATCAAATTCATCATATAAAAGTGAATAGATCACATGTTTACTGAAGAAACTAACGCTGTTGTATGTAAACTGTAAACAGATTGGGTAATACATTATAGCCTTATAAATAATATGAATGATCGATGTAGGTTATTAATATTTTCTATTTTATATCCAATATTTGTTTTAATTTGCTTTAATTTATTTTTCTGTACGCTTAGTATATTATGATGAGGTTAGTCGTGGCGCAGCGGCACGAAGTGTGACTGTAAAATTTACTGGTTGTGTGTTCGATCCCCACTCGAGGAGATGAAATATTTACTTAACTTTATATTTCCATTTTTTCGCTCTGGTGTCGAGGCAAAGCGCGGCGTTGAGTTCTGCCACTCAACACGCAATGCCTCCAGAATTCGGCAGAGACCTCACCTTGTATGGGTATCATCAAAGAAAAGTGACAGATTTTTTAAATAAAATATTTTATTTAAAAAAATAGATATATAATTATTTTTAAAGGATGTTTTAGTTAATAAGAAACACACGCAAACACTATTTCAATTTCAACTTCGACGGAATATTTTTTTTGTAGCTTTGCTCTGTACCGACAGTAACACCAGAGATATAGACTATAGGGCGAAAAAACGTTACATTGCCTCCTCTTGTTTAATAAATATGTTTGCCGTTCTTTCATCACTCATTCTCAAACATCATATTGAACAGTTAATATCATTGGATAACTATCTCAGTTGTGTGTTGATTGGGGGAACGTAACGCCGGGGTTATCTGTCAGAGCGGAGAAAAGAAAATAATTTCTCCTGAATTGTAATCGTACCCACAACGCACATTTTTCACTGTACCATAGTGGAGTGGAAATACGAAATAACATTGATTTATATGAAATTCGATCCTCTAGAGGCAAATGCTTCATATGCTTAATCAAAAATTGTCTCATTAATTCAATCGTCTATGCCAACTTTTTTCTTATAAATAATGTAATACATTCCATCCAAACACATACATTTAACATATTTATCGTATTAAAATTATAAGCCTTTTAGTTTTACATTATCATATCGACGCTACTGTATAACAACGCCGTAAACGTCGATTGCTACTACCTGTTGCATATGACTTTTTATGTATTTACTATCTTCTTTTGAATTTTAATTAAATAGTTTATTTGAGACGCCGGTTTTTTTTTACGATTGAGTTTAAGTGTTAAAAGTTGCTACTATTAAAAGAAAAACGTAAAACATAATAAATTAATCTATGATTGTGCATTTAAATTTCACATGATTTTATAACATTATATACATAAAATATATATGTTGTATACAATTTTTCTTCATACTTACATACCTACTTGTTTAGTTTGATGAAATAAAGATTAGCAGTACCCAATAACCATTAAATTAGGAAGTGTATGGGTGCTTGTGCATTTTTAATTTGATTATTAAAGAATTTTGGAGCTAAAAATTTTGAATTCACAAAATTACTTTGTGAAGTCTTATTTATACAAACTATCGTTGTTTTAATGAATTATTACTTAGCTCTTTATTCCACAAAATATATAAATAGAATTCAAAAATCGAAACAAAATAACGTTTTTCAATTATAATATTATTAATCAGTTGCGTCAATCCTACTGTTTTATAGGCAGAGATTATTAAAAGCCTTTCTCACAGCCAAGAGGAAATCGTTCGAATCACGCGTCTGGCGCCATTAGGCAAACTTGTTTCAGTTCATACCTGTTCAAGATAGATACGATCAGTTCTCGGAAGTTTATTTAAATTAATATGTACATACAGTGTAATAATTTAAAGATGAACATAAGAATTTTGGATGATAATTATGTGGTAAATATAACATTTTGACAAATACGACAAATAAAATATATTATATTGGTATAAATTATATAGTTCAAAACACAAAAAAGTACAAATATATCATAAGGATCTCTAAGGAGTTCTACGTTGCAGGATCCTGTCTCCATCATCAGAACCACTCCATGATACCATATCATTGTATTCTCACCTAAGCTACATAGATATGACTACTTCTATTCACTGAAATTGACCTATAGCTAGTTTCTTAGATTTAACCAAAGATATAAACTAGCTGTTACAAGATGGGAACGTTGTAAGCTCAAATCAAATTCAAATAAATATTTTATGCTTACCCTAGATTTTTTCATTTTGCGTCCATTGCCGTTTGTGCTTGCAATAACATATTTTATTATAATATAAGTTTCTTAAAACCAGTCAAATTTTTCTTTTTTCATAGTTATTAATAATATTTGACCAGTTCTGGCGCAGAGGCTCAAAGTGTGAGTGTAAAACCGACTGGTTATGTATTCGATCTCCACTCGAGGATATAAAATATTTACTGGTGTCGAGGTAAAGCGTGGCGTTTTTTGAGGTAGACCTTTTGAACTCTTTGAGTACAAAGAGTCTGTGGAGTCTTAACACTAGGTTCCCTCTGCCTACTGTGTTGCCTACAGCTGTGTGCGGGATACATCGTGCAGCTGATTAATAAATAATATGCAACATTTTCTTTTATTACATGCTTAAATTGTTTTAAAAAACAGAATTTAAGTAAAATAGTCAAATGTATATATATCATCTTAATTAAATCGAAATAAAACTGCTCAGTCTAGGATATATGAAACAAAGTGGAAGAGTAGAACATAAAGTTAATTACATGCAGAATATTAATTTAAATGTTCATAGTTCATACAAAAGTTTCTTACAAAGGAAGAAAATACTGTTCATTGCACAAAGAGAAGATTGCTTAAGTATTTTTTTATTCTATCTTTTTGTTTGTATTCTTATAAGAAGTCATGAAGAACGAGGTCAAGAGTAAATCAACTGTTTATAACTAAGTATGTTGCTATTTTAAGGCTTAAGGCTGTATACAGAACAGGGTAGATAAAGCGAACCTAGTGTTAAAACACTCCATTTGTCATTTTCCGCCGATTTTTTGAGGCGATGCGTGTGAAGTGACAACAACGCGTTTTTTTGTTTTGATACCAGAGCTAAGGAAAAAAATTATAAATAATAATGATTTTTGTTGAATCGAATCCACAACCGTCGCATTATAATCACACGGCCCCTGCGCCACAACGGCATCTCTTGTTTTTGTTCTCAGTCTGAATTGATAATGTAATCCTTTCAATTTAGCCGTCACCCTAGTGGAGCTGATTTCAATGATCATCTATCTGGCTATAAGCGCAACAGTTGTGTATTCAATGTCCACTCGAAGAAATGAATATATTTAAATACCCGACTGTGTTGAAGCCTAAGTCGGAGAGTTATATTTTTACTGTTTATGTAAATGCTTGTTCCCGTCTAACTAATTAACTAGTGAACCCATTTTGATAAAAGATGCGGAGTTGGATAGATTTAGATGGCGCGTGTGCTACTAAATATATTCATTTAGTTTATGCAGTCGGGTTTTTTTTGTTTTGTTTATAATTTACTTGTAATGTGCGCGTAATTTAGTTCCGCTAATCAAACAGTAAATATCTCGAAAATTTAGTCTTAATGTGTGTTTAAAAAAATTAAAGAAAATATAAAAAAAATACTTTTTATATAAACTTTAATAATACTGTCTATGTTTAACAACATTTTTCTTAATGTTGGTGTTCCAAAGCTTTTCCATCTAGACGCAATTCTCTAGAGAACCGAGTCTATTAACTTGACAGTGCGAAAGAGATGGCTATATAGCAATCGCGTATAGTCATCTGGTCTTTATAAGTTTTTTGTATGGTGGAATGAATATTTAAGTTTATATAGATTTTTATAAGAGATTTTAGTTCTGGGTGTAGTTCGAAATTGATATCAGTTGAAAAATCGAGCTTCGAAACTACGACTGTTTGTATAGTTTCATGTATCTTACGTGTACTATGAAGAAAGCCAAAATATACCTAGTGTTAAGACACTCCACTCTCTACGCTATATCCAACATATTGCTTCCTGTTGGATATAGCGTGGAGTGGGTAAATCTTTAGGCCGTACTTTGCCTGATTAGACGAATGATGACATGAAAATATTAAAGAACTCATTCCCCGGAGTGGGAAACGTATTCACAACCATCATGTTTACAGTCACACGCTGTGCCACTGCGTAACGACCGGCTCGATGTATATATATTTTATATATAAAATCTGGCTGGATAACTTCCCGACAAGTCAAAGCAGGTTGTGTGCACCTGTCGTTCCGCTATTTTTGTTACCGAATGTACCGTCAGCATAATAAAAGAATTCAAAAAATACTTAAATTATATTGTATAAGCAATAATTTAAATATAATAATTATTATAATCACACTAAAATTATATTGTACTTGCTGTATTTGAACCCGTGTTACAAAAGATATAGCTTAATTGGCTATAGCTATTGGATAAATTGAAATTGGCGCACATATACATATATATAGTTTTTTGTACCGAAAAAAATTTTTTTTCTTAAAAAAAAATTGTTATCTTTCTTTAATGAGTGAGTAACATTTTATAACGTAACTAGCAAATAAAAAGTGTATAATTTATTTTCATTTTAATATCTGGTTCTGGTCTACTATAGTCTTTATATAGCCATAGCTCGAGCATACAGACATTTGAAGCAAAAATCTATTATGCGTTATAGTTTTTAAATTTATCAGCTGTCAATATAGTTTATACAACTTTCAACTTTTTGTTTCATTACGCTATGAAACGTTAACAGTGGCAAATTAATAATAAATATTTTTTTTGCATTATGTTATCTCATCAATAATTTTGAAAAATTGAGGCCAGTCGTGGCGCAGCGGCACAAAGTGTGACTGTAAATCGACTGGTTGTGGGTTCGATCCCCACTCGAGGAGATGAAATATTTACTTAAATTTATATTTCCATTTCTTCGCTCTGGTGTCGAGGCTAAGCGCGGCGTTGAGTTCTGCCACTCAACACGCAATGCCTCCAGAATTCGGCAGAAAGTGGGGAACGGAGTGTCTAAAACACTAGGTTCCCTCTGCCTACCCTGCTGTGTGCGGGATACAGCGTGAAGCTGATTTTTTTTTTTTTTTTTTTATCAATAATTTTTATATCGAACTTTTACTTGCTAACCGTACCATATAAAATCTTTAAAGTATTGATTCTTTATAGCCACAGCTTATCGGCGGGAGTTGCATGCTTTATTATTTACAATGATTTATATAATATGTACAAATAATATACAGTACAGTATGAGTTATATCAGTTTATATTTTTTTTCGTATATATTTGGCACTCCAGTATTCTCTTTTTGGGTTTTTTACTCTTTATATATAAATTGCATATTAATTAGTGAAAGCCCTTTAGCTTATCCCATTTACATTATTATTTAAGGCATACAAAGATATACATGTAAGTTGAGTCTTAATAATTACGAATGCAAAGAATTTTTTCGAAATCTGTATTTCTTTTTAGTAAATTTAATGTATAAAAAAGAAAAAAATGATGCTCAGTGACTGATTGACAATACATTTAAAACAATCAAATAATAAAACAGAAGGTCATATAGCTCACGCAAGCAAAGATGTAAACGACAACTAGTTTCATAATAAAACTAGCGACCGCCCTGGATTGCTTTCGTGCTGTATTAACATTATCACTTCAAAGATAATATCTATACATTGAAAACTAAAGTTTCAGAGAATCCAACAAAACAATTTTACTACAATTTACTCGGACAAAATACTTTTTATTATTATTTTTTTTATTTATGAACCGATTGAAATAAACAACATTAAATATTTAAGGGAGCTTTGATAAAAAAAAATAGTAAAAACTACATCTGAATTGGTTGAGACGTTTCTGAAATAATCCTGCACAAACGTTCAAACAGAAAACAGAATCAAAAAAATTTAAAAATAATTGTTTTATTGTCTGTGGCATTTATAAATAGAAAATTAACATTTTCTTATATACTTAGTACCTACTATGTACCGACAGCAGCGTTTAGTTTTTATTAGATCTATATATATAAAAGGACTTGTTCTGACTGACTGAGGTAAGACGTACGCACAGCCGTAACCGCTGTGCGTAGAAACGTGAAATTTGGACAGATGTTTTTATTCATAATCTGGATATCCACTAAGAAGGATCTTTTAAAAATTTTAACCCTAAAGGGATGAAATAGGGGTTAAGAGTTTGTATGGAAAAAAATTAAAATAATTATATATATATATATATATATATATATATATATAGATTGAGTGAGTATAGCAATAATATTAACCAATATCCTGTTTTCCAACTCCACTAGGTATGTGAAAGCCGATTGCGAACCTGACTCCAGAACAAGTGTCGTTGACAACTTGCGATACAAGTTTTTCTATGAGTGGTCTACCGTGACTCGTGATATGTAAGAAGTTATTGAGCAAAGAGAAGTCATTACTTATAGAAGCCATAAATATGTATATGGTAATAAATAATAAAAGAAATATCAGTTTTTTTTAGTTTTAGGCATTTCTCTTATCTCGAATCGTATTTCTTGCATAAATCAATCTATTTTTTATATGTATTTATTAAGGCGTGGTTTTTTTTTCATTTATAAGGATAGGCTCAAAGCATTAAAAACAAATCAATCTATTTTTCCTTTTCTTTGCAATTTATAAACAACGGGGTCTTCAAAAAATTAAATATTCTAAAAGAGCAGTTTATTTAGCTCATGACTGGGAATCGAACTCATAATCATTGCTTCCAGAGACATAATTCCCCACTTACAATTTTTACCTATTCTCATTTAATAACAGTAAAATTTCAAATAAAACAAATCGTGCAAATAAAACATTAGCGTACGGTTAAATTAGAACTTAAAAGTTAAAGTTAATCTACTTTTGACTATCTTCTAGTTATTTCGTTGCCTTCATAATGTTGATTGTAATAGTTTGATAGCTCAGTTAACTTTGCTAATAATCTTTTGTTACTGGTGCATAGTAAATTACATTTGCATGTTAGTCATATAAAAAGATAAATATATTTTTTTTAACTTTTTTTTTTTCAGCTAATAATATAGCGTGTTGGAAGTGCCTTTTTTAAATTACAGTCGTATTGCCACATCGTAGACTAATAAATACTTAGATACTTTTGTTTTATGGATTGTCTAGTTTGTAAAAATTTTATGGGTGGTTTGCATAATTTAAATACTAGTGCGAGTCGGTCTTATTTAATCAGGGTTCCGTACCAATTTCTTAGGGATTCATTTTTTTTCTTAATTTTCTGTAGTGTGAGTTCTCACATCTTGCCAAATAGAATAATGATTATTCTATTCACAAGAACTACTGTATAGATTGTGATTATGTGGCGTTTTTTTTAAAACTGCTATAAAACGATGCATTAACGCATGTATCTTTCGAGAGTTAACTTTGCTTAATGGACTGTAGCCTTAAGTATTTGATATTAATTTCAGCCTGATACTTTCATACGATGACGATCATAAACAATACTGATTTGACAGAAGGACGGACAGACGAATAGAAAAGTAATCCTAAAAGCGTTACGTTTTTTTATTTTAGGTAAGGAACCCTAAAAAATAATTTTGTTGTTTCTGTAAAGAAAGACAGAAAGAAGAAAAACGAGTTAATAAAATGATATTTACTGTATAGTAGGTAATTTTATTCAATAAATACCAATATGGCGTCGATACAATCTGCAAATATCAATTTCATAACTTGCTGATTCATCCTGACTCATTGATAATAGTATAAAAAAAATATTTTCTTACACTACCAGCGACTTCAGTCAAAAAGTAAAACATCTGAGAAAAGTTAGAAGCGAACCTGTTATAGTAAAGTATCGTATACGTCGTAAGTATCTAACTAAAGAGCGTAAGCGATCTAATTTTCAAGAAATAATTTTAAAACCTATATCAATGTCATAAAGAATATTTTTCTTTAAACTTGTCATCGCGTGGCTGAATAGAAAACTATCGTAGAAAGAAAAGGTAACAACATTTTTTTTTCAAGCGATTTTTATACTTAGCACGTTCGAAATATGATCTTTAATTGTAAATTCTAAGTTTCATACTAAATTATGTACTACGCCGTCGTTTTAACCCATCGCTTGTACCATTTTTGTTTAGGGCGCGTTAAACTTAACTGTGGAATGAAAAACCTAGTGGAGTTTCTTTCATAAATTCATTTTCATTTGTGACATGGACAAAATGATTTTAAACTGCGTTGAAATTTGTTGTAAATATATATTTTAGACGAGGTTTTATTTTAAATGTAAATGTATTTAAATGTTGATTTAGCTGGAAGGTGTATTGTTATGAAAGTTTTCATAATATTATGTGTTATTTGTTATTTTCACGCTGTATCCCGCCTATAGCAGGGTAGGTGGAGAGAACAAAAAAATTGTGGTAAGACACTCTGTTTCCGATATCACACCGAGTCCCTGAGGCTTTGCGTTGCGTCTTGTTATCAGAGCCAGGAGATGAAAATATTAAATATTTTATTTTTCCGAGTGGAGGTCGAAATTTCAACCTGTCGTACGTGTAACTGTCGTAGGGGCACCTACGCCACAAATGGCCAAGATATATATATTTTTATTGATAATTTTACTGATTGATTTAAATAATAAAGAAAATATATAAATAGTTTTAAATTTACTTGTAAATGGACTTATTGCTAAAACTTACTTAAATTTAATTGTATTGAGCAATTACCTGAAAAGAGAAAAAATACATTGTTATTCATAAAATACATTTATAAATAAACAAATATTAGATAAGTTTATATTTTCGAACCATATCAATAACAACCCAAATACTTCTAGGAAATAGTTACTAATTAGTTACAAAATGTTTAATATTTAAGTTTCTCGAGTGGGAATCGAACCCGTAAGTTATTGCTTTATAGTCACACTTTTGTGCCCCTGCGCCCCGACCCGCCTCACGTTGTTATTAATAAATAATAAAAATACCTTATAAGATATAACCTTATACCTTATAATAAATAATAAAAATACCTCATAAGATTTAATAGAGGAATAATTGTTACGAACGTCTCGAGAAGAGGAGGTTTTAATATTATAAACAACAAAAAGTTTACAATTAAAATAAATCTGGTGTTTATTACATAATTATTATATTTATCATTTTAAACAACTACTTTTTACCCTTATTCGAAATCGAACCCACAGCTGTCGCATTTGAAATCAGACTTAGCTCAACTGTACTTCCTCTTAGGCTTACATATCTCTATAAACTCTTTAGGTTGTCTAATATAAGAAGTTAATTAAAGGTAAAAAAACTGTTTTAAAGGATTACAATCGAAACCCTCTAATACTAAATCAAAACTTCCACTATGCCATAGCGTTGTTTAATAACATGAAAATTATTATCACAGCAAGGCACTCTCTCAAATTGGTTTTTCAACGTTTAGTGCTAAAATGATAACATTTTTAACATGAATTTTGCATTAGCTCTGATTTATTACATACAATAAAATAATATTAATAGTGCACTGATGCATATTTTAGTTGTTTTTGGTAGTAGTAGTATAGAGTGGTTTTAGGGAACCTAATGTTAAAACCCTTCGTTCCCTACTGTTCGCCGAATTTTTTAATTTTTAATTTTTTTGTGTTGTAAGTGGCATAATTCAACGCTGCGTTAAATTTAACTACTACGTCGATGTGGCGCGGTAGCGCAGGGTCGTGGATTCGAGTCCTCGTGGAAATATATATTTTCATTATTTTGTTCTGGTGACACGCGCGTCGTTAAGTTCCGCCGCTTAAAACGCAATATTTTGTAATATAGCTGGAACATTTGGAATGTAGGGCGTTAACACTACATGCCCTCTGCCTACCCCTCATACAAATATGCGGGATACGGCGTGAAACCAACAAAAAACTATCCTACTCACAACTACCGATATTCCTAAGAACAGACAGACATAACGGGTAAAAGTAATGAGGGTGTAAATACATATATACGTCATGGAACCTCGTTTCAGAATGCGAAAAACCTTTTTAAGATTCTGTCACGATAATTCAAGTAGGAACTTTTCAGTTGGCATCGCTCTGAAATTTTGTGTTGGCCTTTTGTGTCTGATGATAGCTCGTTGTAGAGTGGTGAGTATGTAAGGTTTTATGTGACGTGTTGTTTTACTATTATTTTGTATCATTATGTTTGGTTTTTGGACGGCGTTGAGTTCCGTGACGCATCAACAATTCAATTGGACAGAAATTTGAAAAGAAAAGAATGGAGTTTCTTAACAGTAGGGCACCTCTGGCTATCTAACTTTTCATATCCTCAAAAGTTCATTAGACTGTACTCTCTATTTTACACTCGAGTTGTAGGTAAGGCCGTCGTGGCTCAGGTATTGTACCCCTGCACACAAAAAGCCAACATGGTTTTGGTTCGATTTCTACTCGTGTTAAGAAAATATTTTATATTTTAATTTCTATGCTCTGGTAACAGGGCAAATAACAGCGTTGAGTTCCACCACTCAACAGGCAATAGCTTGATAATATTATATAAATTATTTAGGTGAAAAAACTGACGAGTCAATGTTGCAATGATGTCAAATAAATTAAAATATTTTCTTAGTTAAACAAAAAACCACACGATTTGTCTCACAAAACTGAATTTGAAAAGAATTCGTAACGACCGAATTGAGTTAAATAGTTTTTTTTTGTCACCAAAAACCGCTATACACAGTTTTTAACTCATTTATTTCGTAAAAACACGTTTTTTCACTGTTAATAGACACGCGCCAAGTCTATTTTTGTTTAAACTTTTACGTAAACTAAAAGTAAAAACTACTTTAAAATTAAGTGGAAAATTGACGAATTGTATTTTTTTTAGTTTAAATCCAGTAATTACCATTTCATTGTATTTAATTTGATTTGGTAAATTACATTATATTTCTGCTGGCACTGAGAAAATTTTTTTAAATAAATCATTTATTCCCCCGAGTGCAAACCAAACCTACAACCGTAGTGTTTACAAATCATCATCAACCCCCCCTGCGCCACAAGATGTTTCTATTATATATATATTTTTTTTATATTCAAATATTATAGAAACAGACCAATCTATCAGTCATTTCCTTCTTTGTATTTCATAAAATTTAGCATTAGCACTAAAAGTTCAACATAAAAACCTAAGTAACAAAATGAAGTTGTAAAACAATTACGACAAAACCATTTAGGTTTATTACAACGAAACAAACGATAAAATTGATTTCTCGACCGGCAAAAAATATTTGGATCGTAACTTATATTACTCATACATACATATACATACACTTATACTCTACATACAATATTTTGTATTTTATAACAGAATGGGCCATTACTCTTTTATACTGCCGATAAATGTCGAAATTTTCCTTGAAACTATCAGTTGAGATAAAAAAAACATATATAGATTTTATGTACAGACCCCCCAATAAATAAGTCGAACGTAAAATGGCGCCCACAAGAATATATAGCGGTGTTCGTCGTTTTAGTAAGAGGTCCATTGTGGTACAGTTAGTTGGTAGCCTGACTAAAGGCGGAGAGTGTGGGTTTTAGTCTCACTTTTTAGCTTCAATCTGTATGCATATAGCGCAGTAGACAGAGGGAATGCGTAATGCTAGTGTTAAGACACTGACGATATTATATCCTATTAAGATACTTCCGTTCCCCACTTGCTGCAAAAAGGTGGAGGCATTGCGTGTAAAGTTGAGGAGCTCAACGTCTACGTTATATTAACTTCCGTTCCTTCTTCTTTTGCTGGAAAATTTTGTGTTAAATGGCGGAACTCAACGCTACACATTGCCTCGTTAACAAAGCGAGAAATTGGAAGTATCCAACATTTAATTTCCTCTAGTGGAAATTGAACCCATAACCTCAAGCGTTTACAGTCGCACGCCTCTACGCCACGACTGCGCTTTCAGGTTTCCATATGTTCTCGTAGGCATTTTAAGTAATGTCTTTTTGCTTCTAGTAAAGAGGACATAGTAACCCGTCATGCTAAAGTTATATAGAACAGCAGGAGACAGAAGTACTGTAATTAATTAACTATTTTTCTCTGCTCACGTCGCATACTTAGATAAATTCGTTGAAATATCGTTTTGTATATAAATTAATGAAGCAAATTGGTCTTCACGCTTTACTTTTTTAGCATTTAGATACAAATAACGTGATATTTGAATTATAAGAGCCAGATTGGTAACATTTTTTAAAAACATTGTATTGTGGGACTTATGTCTACTACCACCTACCTTTGAGGCCAGTCGTGGCGCAGCGGCACAAAGTGTGACTGTAAACCGACTGGTTGTGGGTTCGATCCCCACTCGAGGAGATGAAATATTTACTTAAATTTATATTTCCATTTCTTCGCTCTGGTGTCGAGGCTAAGCGCGGCGTTGAGTTCTGCCACTCAACACGCAGTGCCTCCAGAATTCGGCAGAAAGTGGGGAACGGAGTGTCTAAAAACACTAGGTTCCCTCTGCCTACCCTGCTGTGTGCGGGATACAGCGTGAAGCTGATGTCTACTACAAAAGTTACTATCTGCAATAATATACATTTAAATTTAATAACTTTATAAATAAAAAAAATGGGAAATGAATTGTTTTTACGGGAACGGAGTGTCTTAACACTAGATTAAACTTAAAAATAATAAAATCTGCTAAGCATAAGGTTATATCTAACAGCTTACCCCTTTTTCCAGCATGAATGAGATCTAGATAGAAAAAACTTATTGTTAAGACACTCTCTTCCTCACTTCCTGTCCAATTTTTGACATTGAATATTGAATGGCGAAACTTAACACCGCGGACTGTCTACCAGAATGGACAAAATGGGAATAGAATCCACACCAATTGCGCTTACTCACTCTGATACAATTAACTTTATCAAGATTTCTATACAAAAAATATATCAAATTATTATATCAAACATACGAAGGTACATTCTGAAGAGAAAAGTCCTGAAAATCCGGCTTTATCAGCCATTTGTAGAGAGACGTATAAAAAATCAAACGAAAACATTCATTGAAATAGACTATACAGAACTAAGTGCTAACGAACTTGCTATACACGTGCTACAGGCGTTGTAGGCTTTGGAAAGAAAAAATACGGTATTTGTAGGAAGGAAGTTGTGATAGAATCCTTTTGATTTGGGCTTAGGATTTAGGTTCGAATTTGGGTTTTTATTGGTTGGTTTTTTTCGTTCTCTATATCTATTTTAAACTAGCGACCGCAACGCGACTTCACCCGCTTGAACTAATTGTTATTTTATTCAGTCGAGTTATACAAAACCTTTAAAATATTTTTCCACTACTCAATATGCAATTTAACGGAACGGAGTATTTCAACTCTAGGTTCCCAGGTTCCCTATGTTCTAAGTGGGAGTGCAAAAAAGAAAATTTAATATTATTTGGTTACTTTTTCTTCTTAGTGACTTACTAAAGTGAAGAAGGAATTTATGAACAAACAAAATACTAAATTGGAAAAGCCTTTTATGACTCATACAAACTTAGCTTCGCACCAACAATTTTAAAAGCAGAAAATTAGTTAAGTTCGTGAATCATTTTAATTCCCCATAAATTTTGAAGGCGTTGACTGTTACAAATCATACTAGCTATCTTAAGTTGTATTTAATATTAATCCACTTGTTCGTAACGATAAATCATTTTGATATACTTTTTTTGTAATGCTAGCTTTGAAATTGTTTTTAATTAGCTTTTAATAAATATTCGCAGCGTTGAGTTCCGCTGTTAACACGCTATGTTTTGAATTTAAAAATGTATGTAAAAAAAACTAAATTTCTTGACTGTAGATTCTTCCTTACCCTGCAATGTAGGAAGAAGTGTGAAATTGAAAAAATAATGTTATTTTACTGTAAAAACTGGCAACCATGGCATAGTGGCAATAACTATATATGAAACGACCGAGGATTTGATCTTCATCACAATTAATTCGTTTTACCACTCTAGAAAGATATCGCACGACATTCTCTTTTTATTAGCTACTCAACACGAAACGTACGGATAGAAAGCGGAGTACGGAGTGCTTTGACACTAAATTTTCTCCGCCTAAACTACTTTACAGAACATAATTTGAAACTTTACAATTCCAAAGTATAATATTATTTCTATGTCCTTTACCACCAAAAATAATGGTAGTAATAGCTGCGAGAAATTACCCAATTTACCTATTATAGTATACATTTAAAAGCAAAATTTATGAAATTATTATAGTATTGTTCAAACAATTATATCTAAACAATGGTCGTTTTGAGGTTAATTTTATATGGCAATGTACAATGGAATTAGGTAATTTACTTTTGTTTAATTTGCCTATTTTAATAGCTCTAATGGGGTAAGCTTCGATTGGTACCTAGTTGGTAATTTTAGTGAATATTAGACACGTTGGAGAGGATCTAATGTTAAAACACTCCTATATTTATTTCCTATATTATTCTTCGTTCTTTTTAATTTTTTTATTTTAGCTTTTATCAACTTTTTCTATATCATTAACCTTATAGGCTTCTATTATATCCATATATATGTATTTTAATTTTGATCTGTTACTTGACTAGAAATGAAACATAATTGTCTGTATTTATTATTTAATTTAATTAATTACAGAATTCAAATATTTGGATTTTGTTTTTTATAAATATAAAACCTAATCTTAAGACACTCTGTTCTATAGTCAATGTTTTATAATATTTTGAAATTTTGCGTGCAAGGTAGCGAAATCTAATACTAAACTATTGGTATCCGGTTTCACCATCATACATCTCAGCTTCACGCTGTATCCCGCATACAATAAAGTAGGCAGAGGGAAGCTAGTGTCACTCCGTTTACCACTTCCTATCGAATTCTGGAGGCATTGCGTTTTGAGTTGGAGAACTCAAAGCCGCGCTTAGCCTTAACATCAGAGCGAAAAAATGGAAACATAAATTTAGGCAAATATCTCATTTCCTCGAGTGGGGATCGAACCCATAACCAGTCGGTTTTACAGTCACATTTTGTGCCTCTGCGCCACGACTGGCCTCAAATTGAAAATGTAATATATACCAAAATTTGGTTATACCAAGAAAAAAACACGAAACCGTTTCATACAATTACATACAAATAAACGTGAGAAATTGTTAAACTTTCACTTAGTTATTATATTTTTTTATTACCTGCTTGTGGTAACTACTGTAGTTTAAATATATATTTAGTAAAAGCCACAACAGTTAGTTTTATTTATAAAATTTGTTGATTAGACGTATTTGGGTTACAGCATAATACAACGTACAGTACGGCCGACGAGTCGTGGCTGCTGTAAAGTTAGTTGTATTTTAGGATTTCTCTTACTTTTGATGAGTTTCTTCCTAAATGAACAATCTGCTAAAGTTCAGAAAACCTAACTTTAAGGCGGCCATGATTCGTCGAACGTACTTTAGACTACATTTTTAGTTATGTATGGGAAATATAGTGCAGTGGCAGTAATGCTAGTTAATGAGCGAAAATATTTCTTACGCTATGGGTAGTAAGTTCATGTTCTTATTCTTTACTTCACGCTGTATCCCGCAATACAATATTGTAGGAAGGTAGGCATAGGGAACCTAGTCTTAAGATACATCGTTTCTGTATGAAGCTAGAAAAACAGTGTATACGAGTATACTATATTATTTATGCATACTATTTGAATAAGGTGACTTATAAAAAAACTGCCATCCCAAAAACACGCTTTTAACTACTACGTTTAAATAGCACTTTTAGCGTCACAAAATGAAAACGCCCACATTTTAAAGGCATTCAGGCGTGGGCGGACGAGGTACAAATAAGATGACCGAGTTTCTTCTTTCTAAGCCGTGCCAACTTACCAACAGCCAATGATATTTGGCCAAAGTATAATAGAAGATAACTTCTTTTTACATAGTAGGGTAGGCAGAGGAACTTGAGAACCTAGTGTTAAGACATGCCTTTCTCTAGTTTCTGAGGAATTCTTGAGGCAATCTGACGTTGTATGAGGCGGAATTCACCATAACGCCTTACCTTGTTGACAGAACAAGGAAAATGAAAGTATTTAATATTTAAGCCTAACGATTGGGAACCGAACCTGCAACCCTCAGAGATGACCTCAGTTATTTTTTCTTCTAAAATAAAATAAGCAAAGTAAGCAGGGCACCTAGTATTAAGATAAGAAGTGACATTGGGTTATATGAAAACGATTGACGTGATGCAATATATGTATCTTTTATTTATTTTTTTCAATTTACACCCGTAGTTCTAGAGATTAGCGTGGTCAACCAAACAAACTATTTAATTTTATAATATTAGTTATAGAAGTATACGACAACAGCCCAAAGTTGGCGATAAACTTGGCCAACTTGGTTGAAAATAGTAGAAAATGGCAATATAAAAATGTGTAAAGGTCGTGGCATTCATTTTTCACTTTTGAAGAGACATATTATATACGTGTATATTTTTAGTATCGTGATTCACATTTTAGTTTAAATATAGCTTTATGTAGGTGTTATTATTAATTGTAATAGAATTGTACGTAGGTGGTAGTCAGTTTGATCTCATTGTGGCATATTATGCAATTAGTAGATTATGTAAAATTGTATGAAACAGAAATTTAAATAATAATAATATAATTAAAATAGATTTCTATAGAAAAATGAATAGTATTATAAGTAGAAACTTTTTAATTATAACGTGAATGGCGAAACAAATTTAACATTCATATTAATAAAAATATATTTTTAAGTAAATTATAAAGAGTAGGGTGAACCTTCACCACATCTCAGTTATCCACTTCACTTTTCATGAACGTTTTCATCGTCTTTTCGTTTAAAAAGTGAAGAAAAAGTTAGAAAACATTAAGGTAATGCCGTTCTCCACTTTCCTCCGAATGTAAGAGACATTAAGTTTTGAGTGGCAGATTTCAACGCCGCGCTTAAGCCTCTTTACCAGAATCAAAGATCCCGCCCAAAGATTTGTTGTTTTTATTTTGACAGCAGAAATGAGCAAATGTGGAAGCTGCGATTTTTCAAAATAAAATTATATTGCAAAAATATATATATTTTTCTAATAATATCAAAACACTCAAAACAAAATAATCTTCACTCGAAATTCGAACCATGGACTATTAAAACTTATGATATTCAACTCAACACAATCAAAAGGGTACATTTATTTAACGTTCCCCATAAAACGGGGTACAATAACATTATATTACATACCAAAATATAAATACATACTCGTATATAGTAAGATATATAGAACCGCGCACGGAATGTATTAACATCCACATTCCCTGAAGCACTGTACCGAAATAAGCCCTCCTGAAAGGTATAGCAGCCAACGTGTAATTTTCTTCCTACGGCCATTAATTATTTGTTTATTAGATCCTATGAAAATAATAATATATAAATAAAAAATTGAGTGAATTGAGGATGTCGTGGCGCAGTGGCAGAGCATTTGACTATAAATGCGACATGTTGTGGGTTCTATTTCCACTCGGCGGAAAGTAGGAAACGGTACGACGGCTTAATGGGAACGGATCATGCTACCACTAGGTTCCCAGATTTCCTCTGCCTACCCTTCCGTGAGAAAAAACTACTACATATACAATCACATACTAATATAAGCATATAGTTACCCCTTTAAAAAATCATACCCACGATCTCGAAATAAAATTAAGTATTATCAAAAAGCACTAAGCCACTGCGATATACAGAAAAAAACACTTAATACGATTTACATCACAATACAATGATATAATATAACTTTAGTTATATTTTTCTTAGACGAAGTTCAGTCGCTAAGAGCATTGCCAATACTTTATAGTTTACGGAAACTTTAAAAACTCTAAGCGTAGAACTATAAATAAGAATTGAATACATTTTCAATTTAAAAGAAATCAATTTGTTTAATATTATAGAGTAAAATTTTATATTTTGAGGTCAGTCGTTCCGCATGGGCACAAGCGTGTTTGGAAACGCGACAGGTTGTGACTTCGATTTCCACTCCGGGTAGTGTAAGTGTTAAATATATTCATTTCTTCGATCAGGTGACGAGGTGGAGTACGGCGTTGGGTTCAGCCACTCAACGAGCAATTTCCTCCAGAATTCAACTTAATGTGAGGAACAATAGTTTCTTTATGAGAACGAAGTGTCTTAATTTAAAAAAAAATCTCCCGTATTGCTGTCGAACCCACAACCATTGCGTTTGCACTGTGCCATAGTGAAGCACATATAAAACGTCAATTTCCATTTTTTCTGTCAAGTAAATAAGATTCAGCAATACGTTGGTATTTTAAAGGCGATACGAAATCCGACAATCCTTTTACTTAAAATATTAGAAGGGTCACTTTATGCTCTCATATCATAACAATTCAATTTAATATGATATCTATAGGAAGAAAGAAAAGGAATACACGTATTTGTCTATCAATATTTTGTAGTGATAAAAATTTTCACTATGACAACCAGCTTTGGGTTGAATGTATTAAAAAGTAAGTGTTAACTAACTGTCAAACAATCTAGTTGTGTCAGTAAGAGTCCAATCGACAATAACTCAGGAAGTAACTAAGTATAACCTAATGAAACCTGTAGGATGTACGAAAAACCGAAAACGTAGTGCCTTAACACTACGTTCTCGTTCCCAATTCTTCTATACGCGAGGTAAATAGTGAAACGATTAAAAAAAGTACGGCATTCAATATGCTAGACAATTTATAAAATAAAAACAACGCTATAACTATCGAAAATATAATTAAAAAATTATGAATACCGGAATTTCTCATTAACCTGTTATAAAATCTGAATAAACTATACGGATAATTGCTAACAATCCCAACCTCTCGTATGGAAACACAATATGGAGTTGCTATTTACGTTGTTAATTTTAAATTACGAGAAGTTCTATATAATATATAGGTCCATTCGTATACAATATGAGCATATGCGGTGTTGTATGTTTATGAAGGTATGAAAAGTATGAAAGCTCGAATTATCAATCACTATTGGTGTTTCATTTTTTTTTTGTTTCAAGCTAAATCCTGTATATTGCCGCATAGGCTGAGGGAATTTAGTGTTGAGACACTCTATTCTACTCACCTTTCAGTCCAATTATCGAAACATGGCGTGTTAATAGGCAGAAAGTTAATGCTGCGCTTGGTCTTGTAACCAGAGCTAATAAATTTGTTATTACAGAAATTCAGGAGATTTAATAATTGTAAAATATATCACTTCTCGAAGTATGAATCGAACTCACAACCACGGCGTTCACAGTCGCATATCGTCCCACTGCGTCGCGACGGCTTCAAGCTGCTTGAACTAATTTGTGCTATAATTAAAAAGGTAGCTAATATAATTTTGGCATCCCTTTCAATAAATAATATATGAAGCTTTTTCAGGTCTCTGTAACTCTTAACGAAAAAGGAATCCTTATAAGATCACTTTGTTGTCCGTCTATCAGTCAGTCTGTCTGTCCGTCTGTCAAGAGCCTTTAACTCAGAAACGCTTGATGATATCAAGTCGAATTTTAAACTATATACTCTCTATACTATACTCAGATCTACGATCCCTTGAGATCCTGAAAAAATCTTAGCTCTACATTTACTTTAAAAAATATATAAACGTTTTTATTGCAAAACAATATTTCGACACTATAAAGGGAATCAAAATTAATAGGCTACTTCCGGTTGAACTAGAATTATGAAATTTGAAAACTTTTTAGAATTTTGAAAATTTGAAAACTATACAAATGTGGTAATCCTTCAAAACAATAGCCTTAAAAGGGTGGCAAATTTGATATTCAATCCGCTAATAGCCTCTAATTTTATACGGTCTCGCTTGTCCGGTTATTTCTTATACAAATAAAAAAAACATACATCATACAAAAACAACATATTAACGAAATATTATACAAAATTATAATATAATGTGAAAAATGTTCATATTTACACAAAAAATAACTTCCAGGTAGCTAACTCGAGTGGCCTTGGGCGTACAAAATAAACAAAGGATGTCCCACACCTGTTGGTCAATTATCCCAGGCTTGATCCCTAACTCGGTACAACTTTTTAATGTCGTACTAATGGTGCGAGTCGATTGTTTTTTGGTGATGGAAAATATATTTATTTTCAAACATTTTTTAAAGTGTTATTCCACACTTAGGAAAGAAAAATACGTATTTATAAAACGTATAAAAATTTGAACGCAGCGGGACTCGAACCCGCGCCTCCTGGAAACCGACAGGTCGCAGGTTAGATAGAGAACGGAGTGTTTTATATCTACGTTTTTTACCGCAGGTCGGTAAAAAACGTAGATATAAAACGCTCCGTTCTCTATCTAATTCGAGTTTCAGAGACGTTGTGTATTAAGTGACGGTACCTAACGCTGCGTTTTGTCTTCACTGTAATGGCGTCTACAATATATTTCGTATTGTTATAGCATTTTAATGGCTTTGTTTTTATGTCTCTTGAATTAAGTAAGTAAGAAAGATCGTTTTTCCTTTGTGCATTTTCTTCTTATATTAAGTCATTAGATGTTGATCGGATATGGTTTACATATTATCGTTGAATTTTATAATTAAAAAGGATTAAAAAAAAACTTAAAAGCTGTGTGTCATTATTTTTTTCTCTCATAACAGAAAAGCTAAGAGAACCTAGTATCAACGCACCACGTTAAGTTTCGGAGCTCAACGCTACGCCTTCTTCCTAAAGCTAAATAAAAAAAATATCTCCGACAAATCCGACGAAAGAAAATCCAAACGAACACGAGAACCGATCGAGTAGCGTTAGTATCACATCAAAGGCGTGTTTTTGTCGGCTCCAGATCATTCCTCGTTATTTTTATTGTAAAAGTTCTCAGGTAACAACGTCGTGGCTTCATTCACAGGGCGTCAAGTGTCTTTGTGTAACGCTTTTTTATATATATAATCAGATATACGCTATAGGGGCACAGTGGTTTCTTTGGCTTTATGTGACGTGACGGTTATAGATTGAAATCGAGCTTAAATAAATATATTTTTTTTAGTCTGCTAGGTTCTGGACAGCATAAAAAAATTATTTTCTTGCTATGAAAAGCGGAAAACGGAGTGATATGATACTAAATATTATTTGCCTGGGTAGGTAGTATAATGTTAGCGTTATATTTGCTTCTGGGTTTTTTTTGCTTTCCTGTATATACCAGGGTAGGTAGAGGGAACCAGGGAACGTAATAACACTAGGACCAATGACCAAGACACTAGGTAAAGCCTCTTCCGTATAAAATTTTTGAGGCATTTCCAGCTTTCGCTTTAAAAAAAAAACAGCTTCGCGCTGTATGCTGCACATGGCAGGGTAGGCAGATGAAACCTAGTGTTAAGACACTCCCCAGTTTCTCCCAGTTCCCCAGTTTCTGCGAAATTCTGGAGGTATCGCTTGTTGAGTGGCATAACTCAATGCCACCCTTTGCAACGACACCAGAGCGAAAAAAATATTCGAGCAATAACAGAAATAAACTTCTTTTAATATCATTATTATACAAACCAAGGAAACAATAACATCACAAATAAGGAACTGTAAATCAATACGGTAGCGTTTTGTTCTAACCCATTGTTTTAAGTAGAGCGAACCTTGCTTAGAAGCTTATCACTGTATAAACGACTTTGTGAAATGCAACTAGTACTTATCGGGCCCTTTATTTACTACCAACGGTTTACTCTTTTACATTTTAAATATGATAAAAAGTGGATAAATAAATTAATTTACTTGAATGGGGTGTGGTTGGGGGTTTGAATCGTGCTGGTGGTATTCGATACTAGCTATATATATTTTTGTTTGGTTTTACGCTGTATCCTGAAGTAGTGATGTAGGTAGATGATGTATAGTGTCAAGACACTCTGTTCTCCACGTACACCTAAATGTTGCGTTTTTTTGTTGTTGTTTTTTCTTGTTGCCAACCGTAGCACTTACAGTTAGACGTTGTACTACTGCGCCACAACAACTTATTCTGTATACTTCAAAAGGTTTTTTTTTAATTATATTATGCATTTAGCACTGTAGGCAAGGACAATTTAGTGTTAGGACACTGCTTTCTCTACATTGCGTGTTGAACCAACGCACGCCATATTTTAACTTACCAAAGCAGGAAAATTATAGACCATCGATTGAACCGAGCGGAACCGAACCCACAACCGTCACGTTTACAGTCTAAGCTAACCCACCACACCACGTAGAGCATAACTTCCATACAATAATTTAAAAAATAATAAATAAAATATAGGATAAACTTATTAAATTCGCAATTTAATAAGCGCTCCGGCCCGATAACGTTAATCGCTAGCAATGTCAAAATGTAAAAATGTATCCTATTCCCCTTGACATATTTACGCTGTTATGATAAGCATATTTGTTATTAATTAATTTAAACTTTAACGAAAAATTTATTAAATTATTTGATAGTGATTCATCATTCCGTAATACTGTTTGATTATTTTTACCAATTTTGAAGATTTTTCGTAACTCAACGCTGGATTATGTTATTATTTTTTTTTGTTTAGCTTCACGCTGTATCCCGCATACGAGGGTAGGCGGAGGTAACCTGAAAATCGAGCGTTAAGACACTCCGTTTTAATTAAGAAACTCCCTTTCCCCACTTCCCGACGAATTCTGGAGGCATTGTGTGTTGAGTATCTTAACGCAATATCAAATAATAATCAAAGAAACGTAAATTATATAACGTAAATTAAGAGATAATTCATTCCCCCGTGTGGGAATCGAACTCGCAATCGTCACATTACAGTCACACGGTAAATTTCGAGAAATACTTTCTTAGTGTTTCCTTATACCTGATACTCTACCTATATGCCAAATTCCACTTGAATAGATCTGGACTTACGACTTGACTTTACGATACTACTGGTACTTTCGTCTGTTCGTTGTCTGTCAGCCACTCAGTAACGAACGAGATTTATATTACGAAATAAGGTTAATGTTATGCATTCCATAATTCAACAATTCCATAAGATTTTTTTATATTTATAATATATTGGTAATATGGATTATTTTTATTTACTCTTTTTATTTTAACGTTTTTTGTACATTACGGTGATAGGTTCGATTTCTACTCGTTTTTCCTTATTTTACTTCTTTTACTTGGTTAGAAAAAGGGCGGCGTTTAATTACGTAACTCAAAATACGATATCTAATGAAACAAATATTAGATATCGTATTTTAAGTTGCGTAACTAAACACCGCGCTTTTTCTAACCATGAAGAAGATGTAAAAATAGGAGAAACGAGTAGAAATCGAACCTGCGACCATCGTGAGTACTGTCAAGATTTCTGAACTGCTCTACTATAGATGTTATATAGATTATAAACTCACATCCAGTGGTGTTACGTGGTTTTGAAATTTTATTTAGAATTTCCATAAGATGGTGATTTATTATTTACTTACTCAGACACTGCAAGTGACAGATGGGTGGTAGTATAATGTATTTTTACCATATCGAAATAAATAAATATGATAACCAGAGATAAAAACGCTAAACTTTGTAAAACAATATTTTATAGAGTATAGCATATCGATGGTAATGTTATATACTTGAAAAAATGAAATAAAAAAAATAAATCAGCTTCACGCTATATCCCGCATGCAGCAGGGTAGACAGAGGGAACTTAGTGTGAAGACACTCCGTTCCCCACTTTCCGCAAAGTTCTGAGTTGAGCGGCGTTGAGTGGCAGAACTCAACATCGCTCAGCTCAACTCAAAATGTAAATAAATATTTCATTTCCTCCAGTGGGGATCGAACTCACAGCCAGTCGATTTGATAATCACACAATTTCCTATTCTACTATATCCATAGTAATAATATAAACTTTGGTTGAATTAATATTAGGAACCACCGGTTCGAATTGAATAAAAATGTATTCAATTAACAATTAATCGAGGTTAGCCTATATTAACAAGAACTATATCAATAAGAACGGTACCCTATTACCAACACTTAGCTATCCGTCCGTCCATCTGTATATCCGTCTGTCACCAGGCCGTATGTCATGAACCGTGATGGTTAGACTGTTGAAATTGATACAAAGAAATATAAATATATTATTCTCTCCTCATTTTATCCATATTTGATATTCAATTAGAAATCATAGATTATTTTCCCTACTCTCCGTAAAATGTATGCAGAATAGTTACTCTCATATAATAAACGCAATTATATTAGATTGAAGTCTCTCATGAAAGTATTAATTTGTATTAAAAGCATATTAAATTATACCTATTAAGCTATTAAAGGCAAAGGTAGCTTGTCTCATGTAGATGATTTCAATATCCAATTATATTTTATAACCGTAAAGTGTGTGTTTTTTTGTATTATTTTTTTAAAACAGAACAAGTTTTGTTAAGTAGTGCTTTTATTGATTCTTTTTTAAGTATTGAAAAAAAAATCGAGGTAATATAATCTACCATAACATAGGAAAAGTCTCTAATGATTCTGTACCGCACTTTCCATATAATTCAATATTATTTTAGCACACTGGTTAAATCACTACATGATTAGCCCTCTAGCCTTTTTAGTAAGAAACGACGGCGTTGAGTTCCGAGAATAGCCTTAGAGTAAGCAATAAAGATAGATAAATATCAAATCAATTAAAAATGCAAATAATATAAGTAGGTACATTAAAATTAAAATTTTCTACAATATATGTAAGTACAGAAAATCTCCAAAACCATAAATTTTATATAAGTACACTTTTAACAAATATTACCGTTAAGGCGCAATAGTACAGCGTTTGAATGTGAACGTAACAATCTTGAGTTCGATTTCAAGTTAGGAGAATAGATCATTTTCATTCTCTCTCTCTCTCTCTCTCTCTCTCTCTCTGATAACAATACAAAATGTGACATTGAATTTTGTAACTTAATAAAAAAAAACTCAAATGGATTAGGGGAGAGTGGATTAGTGTCTTGAAACTAAGTTATCTCTGCCTACTCTGCTTTGCTATATACAAAATACAGCAAGAAGCTATATTGACTATTAAAAAAATATATAAACAAAAAATCCAATGCCTAGGTCCAACCAGTTGCCCCACTCAGCCACATTCGTACCGTGTGTCGTGAAAAATTGTGTTATTCGCGATATAATAAAACAATACCGTATTGTAATAGTATCACGTAACCGGGAATACATTTTGATCCAGTTTTTTTTTGATAGCTAAACCCTTTTTCTGATAGTAAATCTTCGGGTCTGTACCGTAATGTCAAAAGCCGTGCGCCTGTTTCATATATTATGTGTCTTTGGACATGTTTATTTCTATGAAAGGGATGGACGGAAGTGATTTAGAAAATTGATGTTTTTTATTTTGTTTTTTTTTTGTATTGAGTTATATTTGAATACAGGATTCGTTATAATTTGCACTGTTTTAGATTTTTTTAGCTTTCATTTTATTTTTCAAATAATTTACAATTTTATATGTTTTAAATTTCTACAAATGCCGGACGTGGCACAGGAGATGAAGCACACTGTAAACGCGACGGTTGTGAATTTGATTCCCACTCGGGAGAACGAAACATTCACTATCTTTATTATCTCGCTCCGGTAGCGAGTGAAAGCGCGGCGCGGTGTTCCACCACTCAACACGCAATGCCTGGAAATGTGTCTTAATGAAAGAGGAGTGTCTTTGCGCTAAGTTCCCAGGTTCCCACTGCCTATTCTACTATCTATATGATACATAGAAAATTTAATAAAATATAATAACTATGTTTTATTCTCAGCTCTATGATTTTGCCACATAACAGGATAGCCAGAAGCAACCTAGTGTCATCTCGCCATACATTATCAATACATAACATAAAAAAAAACAGTTAAAAGCATATGTTTTTTAATCAAAAAGGTCTCTTTCATCTCTGTTACGATAAAAAATACCGAAGGTATTTGATTACCGATAAAAGTAACTAACCTTGTCGAGCTTTTAAGTTAAAAAAAAACGGAATCCAAAATTAAGGCGGAACCGACACGGAACTTAACTTAGCTTCATTTTGTATGGTTATAATGTGTTATTACGTACAGAAGTTGTATAGACTAGTATATTATATCGATTTTACTTTTATTTTAAAATAAACTAAATCAAATAAAATAAATCAGCTTCATCGCTGTATTCCGCACACAGCAGGGTAGACAGAGGGAACCTAGTGTTAAGACACTCCGTTCCCCACTTTCTGCCGAATTCTGAAGGCATTGCGTGTTGAGTGGTAGAACTCAACGCCGCCCTTAACCTCGACACCAGAGCGAAGAAATGGAAATATAAATTTAAGTAAATATTTCATCTCCTCGAGTGGGGATCGAACCCACGACCAGTCGGTTTTACAGTCACACTTCGTGCCGCTGCGCCACGACTGGCCACAATTACTTCTATTTTAATTCAAATTATAACGCACATACTATAAAGACGGAAATGAATACTCGTCGTAAATATTTAGAAAAGAGCCTGTCGTGGCACAGGAGCGCAAGCGTATGACCGTATACGTGACAAATTGTGGGTTCGATTCCCACTCAACGAAATAAACTATTTTAAGATGTAAGAAGAATCGGATTGGCTGTGGCCTTAGATTGGGTTATACTGGAATTGATAAAAAAATAACGATAGCTATACTATACGATACGAGAGTATTAAATTCATTTATCTCTTAGTTTTTAGTAAAGTAAGAGAGTAACTTGAAACGAAAGAAAAAGGAAATATAGTATTAGATCACTCTGTTGCCTAACAGTAAAGTGGGGTAACTATGTCGCTCATTGAAAAACCAATTGGGAAAGCTCGCCTAAGTTACTGAAAATTTTAAAACATTTTAAATGCAAAAGTCACAAGCATGGACAAATTTTACAAAATTATTCAATTATTTTTCCTGCATAACAGAGTGGGCAGACAAAACCTAGTGTCAAGGCACTAGCATCTCCACTTTTCCTACGAATTTAAGCAAACTGACCAATTTAAAAACATATTTTTAATTTACTTTCGCATACTCATTACGATTTTAAAATAATATTTTTATACAAGGACCTTATATATAAATATTTTATTCCTGCGTATTATAAAAAAAAAGTAAGCCTTTAACATATACATATATTTATAAAAAAAATATGATATAATGCTATAAACAATTATAAAAAAATCGCAAATACTTTTCTATTCAATAGGTACATATTAAAATAGCACAACTTTGAAAAGCTGACAAAAGAAAGACATTTGCGCTGTAAACAAAGCACAAAAATACCTTTGGCTCGACTGATATCTATTTCACACCATCATTTATACAGGTGGTTGTAGGTTAAACTAACTTCAATTATACAATGTAAACATACAATCACTAAGATGTACGAAATTGAGACACTGTACTAAATGGCGGCGCTTAACTCCGCGCTTTCTCTATCAGAGTCCGTGCAGAAATCGAATAAGTCGCACGCTGTCCCATTTTAAAAATAACAACGTTTAAATCGATTCTACAATTTTAATAATTTATTATAATAACCCGTTTCGTAACCGTTAGCCGCAGATATCGAGTTCAAATTAACTCGATCATAAAATTTGTTTCATAGTCAAAAATTAGTTTACTATTCATATGGTGATTTTATAATTGTAGAACTTAAATTGATTATTACTATCCAATTTCATACTAATTGTGTTAATGTCTATAATTTATTATTAATAGTTGAAAAAATTTATTTTGTAATGTTTTTTTTATGTGTTAATGTTATTGATCGTAATGCCTAATATAAATCTAAATATAAAAAAAAGGTAAAATTATCGCTGAAAAAGTTACTGAAAATGAAAGAAGGTTCTTTAGTTAAAAAATTAACAACAACATATTAGAATGTATGTACAAAAAATATATATTATTATGAAATTTTCACAATACAAAGTACTCAGAAGCACAAAGCACAATAACTGAAAAAAGCTCACTTACCTCAAACAAAAAACATCCATATATTTACTGTGCATACAATCGTATGTTAAAAAAAAACAAAAACGAAAAAAAAATTATAACTCTCCTCTACCAACAAGTCACTATAAATCCCACATTAGATCACTATTTTCCTTTTTAATTTGCACACAAATTTTTTGACAGTTCCACAGATCGTGTTATCAAACGTAGGTAAGTGATAAGATAGCGCTATGACGTGTTACCCGCTTGGCGCCCGGACCATGACTGAGGGTGTATAGTAGATGCCCCGGCCAATGCTACATAGACTGTTTAATGTAGATATGGCTTGGAAAATGTGATGTAGAGCTCATTGATGTGAATTTAGCATTTTCACGCTTTTTCCCGTATGGCTTAGGTATAAAATTTTGCGCCAAATCACTCTGTTCCTCACTTTTCACTGAATTTTCAGAGATTTTGTATTAAGCTTCAATATGAAAAAAAAAATACAACCATTACCCAGACTGGGGTTAGAGCCCGCAGCCTTCGCGTTTTTAGTAACAGAATTGATTTTTTTGGATTTTAAACTATTTTAAACTATTTTTTGAAATCATAATAACATTTTTTTGGTTGAAATCACTATTGTGTATGTTATTTGTTAAAATATGAAAATTTGTATGTTTGTTACTGAATTAGTGATGTTATATATTATTCTTTACTACTAATATTATGAAATATAATATACATAAATATATATCAGTTTCAAGCTTATATTACAAAAAATGTTATTGATTTACTCTAATATCCCATTCCTTATAAAGTTAAGAAGACTAAAACAGAGAGTTTCTATACTACTTTCCAACAAACTAATCAATAAGAAAAAAACATTTTAAAATCCACCACACACCCCATATTATAATTTTCATAGCCAAGCAAAGAAATTAACCATCTATCATACAAAATAATCTATGACTCGACAGCGACCTTAATCTGAAATCCCTTTTCTACTCGGGCCTCTCATTATTGATCTCTTTCACTCCTTACCACCGGTGCAAGTGTTTGCCTCTCGCTCGCTCTGTATGGGAATTTGTATTGCCGTCCCTTTCACACGCCACTGCAGAGCGAAAACAAGGTATAGGTGATATTAGATTTTTTTTTCTATATTAGCCACAGAGTATGTGTTGTTTTAATAAATTATTTTCTTATCTGTATTTTTTTTTAATTTTCTTTGTGTAATGGAGGATGTAGGTATATTTTTTTAAAGTAAATTTTAATGTTTTTCATAGTTATATGTATTTTTTATTGCAGAAGTAAATACGCCAAAGGACTACCTCAGGGGATTTTGTCTGCGTTGCCGGCCGTCAGAGTGAAGGTGACTGTTTTTCACTTTGATGAGTTATTCAGGATTTAAAATGTCAAAATGTTGTTGTCTTATGTAAATTAAAAATAGTTTACTATTTTTACAAATGTTTTTAAATTATAAATATATCACGATCTCATAAAAATTGTATAATTTATATTGTTATATTTTTAATGGACATGAAATAATTTTGTTTTGACTCCTTGTTTCCTTTGCACAGAGAGGTGGTCGGGAAGGTGGAGAATGGAGTGTACTCTTCATTTCCATCTAAATTAGAGTTCGATTTTCAATATTATTTTCCTATACCTAACTAAAGAAGACTACAATTAATTTCTTGTAACTAAAGTAAAAGGACGAACATTGTTTTAAAAGCTACACGTTCTATTTCACAGATATCAAGCAGACAGAAGGAATCTAGTGGTGAGACTCTGCGTTTTCCACACGCCGCCCACTTTTCCAAAATATTGAACTCATAATCGTCATGTTTTTAGTCAGCTGCTGCCACTGCGCCACGATGGTGTTTATACATAATATTTAAGTTTAGCATTTTACCTTTTTTGTTTCTACATGTCCCTATATTATAAACGTAATTTATTCTCTTTTTCTTTAATGTTTATCTTTTTAGATATAAAATGTTTTTACTAAAATACGCCTTGTTATTAGAAGAAATTGATCTTAGGTAGGTTGTTACGGAATTTTTGAGGGATGATATTAAATATTTATTTTGTATACACAAAATACATGCATATGTTGGTAAATTATGAAGTAAATTGGTTAAATTGTTAAATTGATATTTTTATAATTCATTATAAGACCAGAATACTAAATCTGAATGTAGCCGCAACACTACGCAAACGGTAGTATGTTCGATTCTAACTCGGAGTAACAAATTTTTTATAGATATTTTCTCGTTCTTGTAACAAAGCACAGACCGGCGCTGAGTTCCACTTCTTAGCACGCAGTGTTTCGAAAATTGAGTAATAAAAGGAGTGTCTTGAGACTAGATTTCCTCTTTTATCCTGCTATCTGCGGGATACATGGTAAAGATATTTTTTTCCTTTAGTCTTAGTCAAAAAATCATTAACAAAAAAATCTTTGTAGAGAATAGATATATGAGCTAAATAAAAATGTAAAGAGTGGAAGATCAAGGTCTGTAGTTAGGCATATGTCCAGTAATGGACGAGGACTCGCCATTGATGATGATGACTATAATAAAAATTATGATGATGATGGTGGTGGTGGTATTGGTGATGATGCACATTAGATATCAAAATTTTATTTTATCTACTAAACAGCTAATTAAAAGAATGAAATGATACAGTTATCCTTCCTACTCATCTTATTCCTTGCATTTTCAGCAGGGTAGGCTAAAGGAAATTAATGTTAAACCACTCCGTTCTCCGCTTTCCGCTTAATCTGGAGGCATTGCGTGTAGTGGTGGAACTTAACGCTACACTTTGCCTTGACGCCAGGGCGTAAAAACAGAAATATAAATTTCAATAAGCATTTCATTTCTCCGAGTGGGGATCGAACCCACAACCGTCACATTACAGTCACACCCTTGTGCTCCTGGGCCACGACGGTACATACAGATTAATATATTATTCTTAAACCACGCACCCTTCAGCCAATGAAACAAGTAGGTTTTTTTGGTTTCACTCTCCCGCACGCGGCAGCATTGCGTGTGGGGTAGCGGAACTCAACGCCGCGCTTTGCCTCGATACCTGAGCAAAGACATTAACATACCAAATATTTCACTCCCCTGAGTGGGAATCAAACCCACAACCGTCGTATTGACAGCCGCACGGCCTCAAAATAATCGGTTTTAATTAATTCATTCTATAGTATTAAGAAAATTAATTTTAATAAAGAGTTGAAATATATAATAACATTACAACAATAACGTAGCGGGTGGTTGTTGATTTAATAAAATATTATACACGTTAAAGGTTGCTTTACAGTAATTTTCTTTTGACGTTTATTTTTCTACTTAAGCGTGTCGTATTTTCTATTATATATTTTTTTCTTTATATATAGTGCGAATATTTGTATGTAGAACAAACCTTTTTTTATATCTTTTTTTACTCGACTGTGGGGAAGCCCAAAAGGAGGCGTTGTATAATAATTTATATAAAGAGTGTGAGTGAAAAACCAAATGGAGAATGAGTTCGGTCGCGTAACAGGAGTACGACTGTAAACGCAGCAGGTTGTAGATTCGATTCCCACTCGAGGAAATTAAATATCTTATATTAGAATTTCTTCGATCTGGTAACGAGCTAAACCGCGATATTGAGTTCCTCCACTCAACGCAATGCCTCCAGAATTTTTGTGGAAAGTGGAGAACGGGAATGTCTGAAGGGAAACAGACCATCGATTTATATAAGGTTGCTTCAGATTATCCTGTTATGTGTTGCAAATATTATTCTCTACATTATATCCTCCATATAAAAGGAAAGGCAGGAAAAAACTGAGTATTGAGATAAAATAAAAAAAAAAAAAAAAAAAATAGCTTCACGCTGTATCCCGCACACAGCAGGGTAGACAGAGGAAACCTAGTGTTAAGACACTCCGTTCCCCACTTTCTGCCGAATTTTTGGAGGCATTGCGTGTTGAGTGGCAGAACTCAACGCCGCGCTTTGCCTCGACACCAGAGCGAAGAAATGCAAATATAAATTTAAGTAAATATTTCATCTCCTCGAGTGGGGATCGAACCCACAACCAGTCGGTTCTTCAGTCACACTTTGTGCCACTGCGCCACGACTGGCCCCTGAGATAAAATAACACAAAAAAATATAGTGTTCCATCACTATTTAATAGTATTAAGGCCAGTTAGCCTCGTTAGAGACCCGTTCAGATTACCCTTTATATTTATCTTCTGACGCAACTCTATTAGGATGTAGATTATAGAACAAAGGCATTCTTTATCCGCCCACATATTGACGTATTATGTGATGCTAAAAGGTTATTTTAGCTTCATTAGAATAGTCTGTGTATATAAAATTTGTGAGAAAATATTTTTAGTCGAAATTTTATTATGTTATTTGAGGCTAAGTGTGCGATTGTATAAGCAACAGGTTGTGGGTTTGATTTTCGTTGAAAAAAAATAATATTTAATATTATCATTGCCCCGCTTTGGTAACGAGGCAATGCACGGCTTTGAGTTGTCTAGTTAAAGTGGGGAACGGAAGTGTTTTAACGTTCCCTGTACCACTTGCCGTCAATTCGATACATAGGATGTCCCAAAATAACTGAAAATAAAAACATTCAATTCCCTCGATTGGAAATCGAATCCACAACTTTAACGGCCACTTTCCTACTACACTGCTATTCCACTTGTGTCCTTTAGTTATTGTTTTGATATTGTTAGCGTAAACTGAGACCATATGAGAATTCTGTTTGTGGGGTTAGACAGTGTTGTGTTTAATTAATATGGTGAATGTTCATTTACGTTATAATATATCTATCTATCTGTTTTTTGACTTTGTAATGTAATTATTATTAAAGAACTAATCAGTTAAAGTAAAGAGAAATCATTAACGATTCAATTTTTTTTTAAAACTGTATATAATTTGATCGTAACGGGATTTGAATCTACGCTCGATTCTCCAACGAATTAGACCAAGAGGCGCAGTATGAATTCCCACAACAATTAATTTATTATGCTTTTTCTAAAACCTTAGTTCTTTTTTTGTTTTTTCGTTCCTGGTTGTGAAAATGTTAAAAATAAATTGTGTTAAATGTTAACTTAATTTATAGAAGATCAACCTCTGGCGTTAACAGTCGTCCCTCCGCTACGACCGGATTCAAATCAATGACTAGATTATTTGAAAAATTTTAAAAATATTTCCTCGAATGGAGGTCGAACTCACAACCATTTCACTGTCACACTGGCCACGCCACGATGGCCGTTAATTTAAAATTAAAATATTTAGTTATTATACAATTCAAACCATCTCCAACAGCATTCCTTATAAAGTAATTTGTCGTGCAATCAAAAAAAAACGCATCGACTCCATTGAAAACTACATATTGCAAGAAACGAGTATTCAGTAAGTTTTTTCAGTGCAATTACATATTTTCTCCTTATCTAACCTATGTATATGTTGTATGTTTGTCTCTATCACTCACTTATCCTTGCTATCAAATTATAAAGCTGGTTAGATAAAAATAAAACACATCTTAACTTTTTATATGAACAACGTACGTCGTATGCATCATAATAAATTACGAAATCCTTCAATCTTTCTCTTGTAATTATGTAAATGCACTATGTATATTAAATATATTAGATGATACATTATCGTTCAAAAGTTGAAAAAGTAGAGTACCATGTGAATAACTTTTTTTTTTTCACGCTTCACGCTGTATCCCGCATGTAGCAGTAATGTAGGGTAATCAGGGGATACCCAGTGTTAAGACACTCCGCTACTAACATTCCATCGAACTCTGGGGTCATTGCTTGTTGAGTGGCAGAACCCAACGCGAAACATTTTCAAGGTATCAGAGCGAAGAAACGAATATATTAAATATTTAATTTCCTCGAGAAGGAATCCAACCCACAACCTGTCATGTTTACAGCCGCTTTTTGAATAAAAATTTAAAAAATCGAATCGTATATCATATTTTTTCTGTTTCTGTTGGAGGCAACAGAATGATCGTAGGTTTGGTTCCCACTCTTAGTAATAAATATTATTGATTTTTCCATCCGATAAGGGAAAGTACTTGGGTTTTGTCACAACACGCAAAGTATAGAATTTGGATTAAAATGCACCGTTACAAAGCGAGTAAATGAGAATATTAAATATTTCACTTCTAGAGTAGAAATCAAATCCACAACTGTAGTGTTTACATTTTGCACTTATGAGACCCTGTGCAACGATGGCATGATGGGATTCTCGGTTCGACGGTAACTTGACTTAATAAGTAAAAAAATAACTTTTAGGTACGAAAATTGTATAAAATTGTATAAAATAAATAGTAAAATAAGTAGATTATAAAGGCTTATATATACATATATAAATTTATATATATTTATAATGTAAGAGGTGAATACTAGAATCTGACAAACAATATATCTTTATGCAAAATCTCTTAGAAAATCCTGCCGCTTTGATATTATCGCTGTCGCTCATTTTACATATACGTGGGGACACAAAAAAATGTACAGCAATTTAAATGATTGAATCATACTTAAAAAGAATGACCTTAAATAAAATAGAAATTAACTTTATTTCTTTTCTGTTTACTTTTATTTAACTACATTATTTTTTAAAATAAAAATATCATCACAGCCGCCACAGCGGAGTGGAAAAGTGGATGTAAACACATACGTTGTGGTTTCGATTCTCACTCGTGACAATGCTTTTTTTTTAATTCAACCAAAATAAAGCTCGAAGTTGAGTTCTACATAATGTTTTAAGTTTAGGCGAAAAGCGGAGAATGAGCCTTAAAATAATGAAATGAAAAACGGTTAAACGGTGCAAAAAGGTTAACGGATAAAGCTAAAATAAATCACTTTGCCTTTTAATCATATATAAATAAAATCGGCTTCCATATTTTGTCCGCACGTGTATTTCCATATTTCGAGTGTTTCGGCCTTTATGAAAGGCGGCTAGGTGCGGCCTTCAAGAATTCACCATTCACTAAGCAGGAATTTCTACTTCAGTAACGATGTTCCAGCCAAAATGCACGCATATGATTGTCTTGATAGTTGTGTTACAACCTCATAAGGTAGTGATTTCGATTTTTGAACTTAGGTTCACTGTAATAGTTTACATAAGAAAATTGACAAGTAAAAAAAATATTTAAAATTTATAAAATTCAATAACATATTTATGATTAGGTAGGCAGGGGGAACCCAGTGTTAAGACACTCCGTTCCCCACTTTCTGTCGAATTCTGGAGGCATTGCGTGTTGAGTGGCAGAACTCAACGCCGCGCTTAGCATCAACGTCAACACCAGAGCGAAGAAATGGAAATATAAATATAAGTAAATATTTCATCTCCTCGAGTGGGGATAGAACCCACAACCAGTCGGTTTTACAGTCACACTTTGTGCCTATTATATAATTGGATATAATATATATATATATATATATATATATATATATATATATATATATATATATATATATATATATATATATATATATTATATCCAATTATATTTCAGATTCAAGCATCCACATCACATCATACATCCACACATTAAAAGATCAACGGGTCTAGTATCAAGACCCAATTCTACATTTTCACACTTTCCACCTAGACGGGAGAGGAGGGTCAAGTGACACAACTCTACACCGCACGTTATCTTACTAAAATGAGCAAAAAACATGTACCAATCATCATTCTTACAGTAAGACTGATTCCCACAATAGTTTTCGTACCTCAGCAAGATTTGAAGCCACAACCACCGAATGCTTAAACTAAAATATAGCAGTTATTTAGTAATATAATAGATCATATTAAAATACATATTATCATCTATTGTGTGTTGTATCACGTCGACCTTATCCCATATAAAACAGCTAGGCGCGGCCTCAAGAATTTATCCTTCTCTTAGAAGGGATTTCAACTTTGGGTACATTGTTTCAATGCAAATGAACATCCAGATTATGCAATAGAGAAGGATGAAAAGATTTTGTCGATGTTGTCTGTTGGATCGTCATTTTTTATCAGCATTACGCTTTATCCCGCTTGCAGCAAAATAGACAGGGGGAACTTAGTGTTAAAACACTCCGCTTCCAATTTTTACACTGCGAGACAATGGTCACTGTGCGGCGGAACCCAATCCCGACTTTTGATTTTTATCCAAGGTAACAAGAAAAAGAATCATTAATTCCCGCGGATAGGGATCGAACTCAAAGCCAACGCCTTAGCCGTCACACGCTGCCGCTGCCACAGCAACCTCACTATTTTATTTTTTATAATAATGAAATGAGCAAAGAAAAAAAGATTATATTTATTCATGAAAAATCTGAAATAAGTTTAATCGCTTTAGGTAAATAAGCTATTTAAAATACTTTATAGGTAACATTTATACAATGTAAAATAACCCTTTGATCGCTAGAAATCCGATTAATCAAATCCTATTTAAAACTAGACTTATTTTATTCACTATACAATATCACATGAAAGATCAAAATAATTTGTTGTTAGAGCTAATTTGTATAACACCGATATATTCCTAAACATTGCTCAATAATTTTTTCTAGTTATTTTAGTCAAAAATTACAGTTTTTGTTTATCTTAGCGTAATAATAAATTAGCTAAGCTATATTTTTGCCTAACTATTACAGAATTTTAGTAGAATTTTGAATTTATTTAGGTAGAAAGAGGTAGTTTGCGAAAAGTGACTCTTTTATTTTTACTCTCTCTATCTCTCTTGTATCCATGTGTGAAATTTAGAAAATATTTTTATTTCTGATGATAATGCATTTCTGTTATGGCTGGCGTGTAATAATTTTTTTTGCTGTATATTGGGGGGTGGACAGAAGGAACCTGAGTAGAGTAAACACCACTCCGTTCCCAAAAATATTCTAAGTAGAAATCGAACCCACAGCTGTCGCGTCTAAAGTCGCACGCTTCTGCCCTAGATATAAATTTGAATACTTTTTATTTAATTAACTTGCTTCGTCAGAGGCCAGTAAGCTAAGAGGCCAGTCGTGGCGCAGTGGCACAGTGTGACTGTAAAACGTTGGCGTTATGCCACTCAACACGCAATGCCTTCAAAATTCGGCAGAAAGTGGGGAACAGAGTGTCTTACACTAGGTTCCCTCTGCCTACCCTGCTGTGTGCGGGATATAGCGTGAAGCTAATTTATTTTATTTTAATTTAACTTGCTTTATTGAATAACACCATCCTTAGGTTCAGCCTTGATTTAAATAGTCCATCTTTTGAGGCTAGTTTAGTTGTGACTAATAAAGTTAAATTAACGCTAAAGACCTTTTTATCTCTGCATTTTTCTTAAGCTTAATTAAGTGAGAAATTTTAATCTTTGATCTCAATAATGTAGATTATATCAATGATTTTATTGAATAAAAGTTTTTTTTTATATAAAAAAATTTTCGTAGGCCTTAGTGGCGCAGATTCAGATTGTGCAAATTTAAACGCGACGATTGTTGATTCATTTCCCACTAGAAAAAAATATAATATTTAATATTTTTTTTTGCTCAGATAACAAGATAAAGAGCGGCGTAGTTCCACAGGGCACACAGTGCCTGGCAGAAATTGTGGAACGGAGTGTTTTAACACTTTTCTCTACCAACCCTGATATATTCAAGATTCATGTGAAGCTAAAAAAATAAAAGTAATCATTCACCGAGCAATCCTCGGACTTGACCGCCATTAATAAAATATATTAAAAAAAATTCGAAAATAAAAAAAATCAAATTTAAGCAAATATTTTCATCTCCTCGAGTGGGAATCGAACCCACAACCAGTCGGCTTTACAGCCACGTCGTGCTACTGCGCCATGACTGGCCTCTATATATATATCACCTGTATAGTACATATACATATTTATGAGCTTTATAAAGTAAATATATAAAGTTTATCCGTACACTACGCTTCCGGTCGGTTTACACCGGAAGTCTTTGCGAGGCTTTCAGTAAGCTTTTTTTTTAGGTATAATTATAACATCCAGATAATACAAAAAATATTGTTAACGGTTTAGTTGATTTCTTTTATATATCCCGCACACAGCAGGTTAGGCAGAGTTAGTCAAGTGGGGATCGAACCGTCAACAACCGTCGCGTTACAGTCACACTCTTGTGCCCCTGGGCCATAACCGCCATGCTTAATAATTGTTATTCTACTTATATAACTTTTTTTTTCAACTTTGTATTTTATCCCACAAATCGCATGATAAGCTGACAAAACCAAACTTTGAAAATAATTAATTGTCCCAAACGAAAATCGAACTCAATACAATAATCTTTTTGGCTAATATTTTTAGACGCAAAACCAATAATCTAGTCAAAATTTAGATTTGAGAGACAATTCTTGAAAACAAATTTTAAAAAACAGTACATTAAACAACATTATTTAAATGTAAACAATAAACTCTCGTAACAAAAACTAGTAAAAGCTAACTGACTAAAACTTAAAAGCTCCGTCATAAAGAACAAATGCGTCCACGTTCTTGGCATTACACAAAATGCATCTTAGCGAAAATTAAAAATTAAAACTTATTTACTTTAACGCGATGCTTTTTAAAAGATATTATTATAAAGAACTTACTAAAGTAGAATAACTGAATTAATATGAAGTATACTCGTACCTACTTATCTACAATAGTACATATTAAGCTATATTACATATTGGCATAGGGCAGTGTGTAGCGTAGAAGCACAGGTGTGGTGGTCGGCGGCTCAGAATTCGATTCCCACCTGGGGAATGACATATTGCATTGAGTTCTGCTACTCACGCAATGCCTCAAGAATCTATACAGAAAATACTAATTCGAATTGAGAAGCTATTTACAAAAGAAAAATGTTGGCTATATTATATCACATTAGTCATTTCAATGAAGCTATTGGTTTTTTTTGTTTACATAACAAGACATTGCCATTAGGTTCCATCAGTTTTACTTATATTCTTTTCATTTTCACTCTGCCTTATCTAGTATATTCGGAATACCGTGTGAAGCTACAAAAAAAAACAAAATATAAACAGAAAACATTACGTCATTACGACAAAACGCCACACCTTACCCAGGTTGGCTAATATGAAACTGTTTATTAGCCGCCATTTTGTGTATTCACATCGTGCACGAAATGGCCGGCTGTCTGTACGCGAGCCGGCCTTAATGCGCTAATAACTGTCAAATTGCAATGGTTGTTGTAAAAATAACGGTCTATACTTCCCCTGTACGTGTTCCGAACGAGTAATTAGGGAATTTTCGCGCTTTTGGAGGATATATTATGTATATTTTTTTTTTGCGTTAATAAATATAGATTTCGCTCAGGCCGTGTTGCGGTCGGTTTTATAGTGTTTACACATTGGCATTGGTCGGGAACAAGTGTGTGCTCTGTTTATTTCAGTTGTTTCTTATTTATCCTTTTTTTTCTTTGTTATATGAGGATATCTATTTTGAAATAGTAGAGTGGATTTCGTATATATGTTAAAGAATATATAGATATATTACGTATATACTATTCTTCTGTTATTGAGTAAATCATAAAGGCACTTAGAGTGCCTAAATTTTGTATGTACATTCCTTGGGAAGTTGTACCTAAGCTATTAAAGCTTATAAGAACGAAGTTGCGAGCTTTGATTTGTTTCTTATAAATTGATGACTTCTAAAATCTTTTTATATCTGCTTCGTCTACATATTATTTATCCCATTTTATTAGCGGGGTTCTCAGGTTCTTCCGACTTGATCTGACTCAATTTCACACGGTCTTCCTCGGTGTTTAGTCCATTGGCTCTCTTGTTCTGCATCACAACATCCTGCCATCGCTTTATTGGGGGTCAAAAGAAAGCTTTTGTCGAAGAAAGCTTTTGTTGTTTTTTTTTTCTGAAGGATTTTTTTAAATAAATTTTTCATACTTTATAGCAGTCTTCGTTGCTCCTAATCCCTTGCTGGACGCTTTAAATCTGACACCTGCTAGACTGCGGCAATAAAAAATAAAAATTAATTTACTTTATGCCTAATACACTACATTTTCGATCATATTAGTGTTTTGATAGACACATATTCATTAGACGAGACGACAAAATTGAACTGCGTATTATAAAAAAAGTCATACCTAATTATTGGTGCAACAATTAATGTCATCTTCATATTCTCAACTGTATTGATTGATCACATAACTATTATCTTTCATTTTCTTACACATTGCTGTTTTATTTGAGTTTAAAAATAGTGGGAGGGTGCGTCACCCTTGTTGATTTTTATGTATGTAAAAAAAAGAGTTCCCTGCCGAAGGGTTAATAAAATATAGTGATATATGACCTCTATTTTGGACATACAATAAAAATTTCGTCGTCCCTAAGAAATAATTTCTAAAAGGTCTTTTATAAGCTTCAAGTGAATCGTTTTTCTCATTACCTATATATCTATAGAATATTCTCACGTGCAACATCATATTCATAAAGAAGCCATAAACTGACGATCACAAAAAGAAAGGTTATTTTAAATGTAAGCGGAAACCATAAATACAAGAACTTATACAGATAAGTGTTATTAAAAATAATTGCTCCGAATAAGATTTACTGCTAAGATTACAATATTCAATATATAAATACCTTTTTAAGTATGTAAAAGGATGATTTTTTATAAATCCGTGCTACTTTACAAGGTGGATTTTAAGTTGCGGCGTTCAATTCCACCGCAAAATACACAAGACCTCCAGAATTCAGCGAAAAGTGGCAATGTCTAAACGAAATGTTTCTTTTTGTTAATGAATTTTACTTTGATTCGTTAGCATTGACTAAAAAAACCTACAGAAATATTAAAAATATAATTATTTTGGCGGCTAAGGGCGCTTTTATTTTTTTTGTAGCTTGATAAGAACATATGACCTAGTAATCAAAGGGCTTAGATGGTTAATAAGAGACGCACGCAGGTTTGGATTCCGTTTTGTTCTACCTATACTTACGGTTTCTAAAATATTTTGCTATATTGTGCGATTGTTTTTAATGTAAAATTACAATGAAAATTTTGAACTTTATGCATGTTGAAGTAATGTCGTAAGTGTGTTTGTTTTTTTATTATCTATTATACTAGCGAGCGAAGTCAAATTTGATAAACGAAGCAAACAGTATTATTTATTATAAAATTATGTAAATTATAGGATATTTGTTAGGTATCCTAACAAACTGATCTAAGGTGTGTAATAGAAAGGAAGGTGTAGATTGTATACAATGTTGAAATATTGCATACATTAAGAGCACAGCAAGGTAATGTGAAGCCGTACTATATTGTACAATAACACCGAGTGCTAAACTAAAACAAGCTATAGGTTCAAATCGCCACAATAAAAAATTAGGATAATTTTATACAAAACATTTCATACTAATTATAAAGAAAAAAACTGGACAAGCGCAAGTCGGGCTCATCAATCGAGGGTTCCGTACAAAAATTGGAGGTCTCGAGCTTTTTCTACATCACCTTCTTAACCATCGGTTGTCTGTCCGCGTGACAATATGGTCTGCCCATTGCCACATCAGCTTGCAGATTTTGAGAGCCATGTCGGTAACCTCTATTCGTTCACGGATTTCATTCTTTCGAATTCTGTCGCAATGTCTTGCTGAGCGACTTTGAGCCTGTGGATAAGGCTTGCGGTGAAGAACCACTACTCAGCGCCATAGGTCAACACTGGCAACATACACTGGTCGAAAATTTTTGACTTCAAGCACTAACATCTTCTCTCTTTAGAAGTTATTAGACGAGAAGATATTTTGTAGTTTTCCAAACGCTGCCCTACCGAGTTGGATTGTATGAGTGACCTCTCTCTGAAAGATGGACTTGCCCATTTGGATCATTTGTCCCAGGCAAATGTACTTGTCAATAACTTCCAGAGGTACACCTTCAACAACGACCGGCATGGGCGTAACATGGACGTTACACATGATCTTTGTCTTGTTTATGTTCATCATGAGACCACCACAACCCATCCATTGTACCCTACCATAGCACAGAGTTCCCCCAGGGACTCTCCCAACCATGTTACCATGTCGTCGGCAAATCAAAGGTGTGTTAGGTGTTCACCGTTGAAATGAAAACCACGCCGGTTCCACTCCATCATCTTAAACACGTCTTCCAGTGCAGCATTAAACCGTTTCGGGGATGTTACATCACCTTATCGCACTCCGCGCTGCAGTTAAATATTTTTTGTTCTTTCGTTGTGGACGTGGACTGACATGGTCGTAACTTTGTATAAAATCTTTCACAACGAGCGACGAATCTTTGACGAGGCAAACGAGCGCGTTTCGCCACTGAAAAGTGGAACACTAGTTTCCCTCTGCCTACCCTGCCACGTACAACGTGAAGCTGATAAAAAAAAGACAATTAAACCTGACATTCTTAGTTCAAATTTAGTTGAGTATATTTGAGTGACGCTTAATTCATTCCATAAGTTCATGAAATATATTAACATCTATTTTAAATTATTTAACTGGAAATTTTAAATTAGTTGTAACCATTTTCTCACGGCATTTATCGAATAAATAGCTACATTAACTAAAGTACGAATAACCTCTGTCTTCGAGGAACTTAGATTAGCGAACATTGTGAAACAAGGATTACATTCAAAATATTTTATGTATCATACTACATTATAAATATAAGTTGATATAACGTGGCGTTAAATTACGCAACTCGCTGTAATTGGAAGGCTCATTACACAATGTCTCAAATTCGGGGGAAAATTGGGAATGAGTGTCTTGACATTAGGTTCTCTCTACCTCCTCTTATATGCAGGAAAAGCATAAAGATGTATAAAATCCAATTTAATAGTTTTGGAAAAAAAACATGTTTGTAGCTTCACATTGAGTTTAGTAGATAAGGTACCCCATTGGGTCATTAAATTAGCGATAAGGAAACAGAGTGACCTAAAACTCGATTTTTTCTTCCTCTGTCCAGAACTAAGAGATGTGTGATTTTAAAAACTAAGCTATCGTTCTAATTTACCAATTCTGAGGTCACGAAATCTAAGTCTACAACCATCTCGATTCTTCTTATAATCTTTTCTAATCAGTACAATCGTATTTTGCGTATTTTTCCTTTATTCGATACTGAGGATTTACTTTATATGGGACGTACAAAGAATGTTTTAAATGGTTATCCTTATTTGCTTTGTGATGTAAGGCTTACTAGGCTCGTTTTACCATTCTTATGAGATAAATATATAGATATTACTTAGAATCTCCCATCCATTGTTGAAGGAAACCTCCTTTTTTAAGTATTTGTCACTGATGTGTATTTACATAGATATATTTGTCGCTGAAATTGTGTTATTTTTATTGGTATCACGATTTTGTTATATGAATGTGATCGATTGAATAATGGACTAGTGTTAAAATAGTTAGTTACTTTCGCACATTCCGCCAAAACGTAATATACCTAATATATAATATATATATATATATATATATATATATATATATTTTCCTGGTTTTGCCACATCTTTCATTATCCTGTCCTTTCTATGTAGCGTAATGTACGTCTACAATTTTTATCCAACATAAAAAAAAAATCAAATCACTAGTTTCCGAGATTTGAGCGATCAATCAAGCAAACTTTCCAGCTTTACTATACATAATTTACATTTATAAACCTACCTCCACATACATACATATATAAATACAACGTCAAAGTAAGCAACATAATATTATTCGTCGGCATTTAACTATAACAGTATTTCCACAGTCTAAATTACATTCATATAACCACAAATATTTTCAACATTGGTTTTAACCGAGTAACTCGATATGGTTGTAACTAGTCGATATGTATTGAAATGGAAAAGTTATCGAGATTCCTTTTTATCGTCAAGCGCCACACTTGCGGTCTTACACTAGTGATGTAGATTTATCGTTATTTTGACAAAGACTTGTTTTATTCAGCACCTTTTTTTTTTTTAAATCGCTTTGACGTTTTAAAGTTTGGAAAGCTCGGTATAATGGGAGAAAATAAATTTATTACACGAACTACGTGTAAAATAATGTATTGCACTTTATGGAAATTCATATATAGTAGCTACATAAGAGATATGTTACTTAAGATTAATTTCAATAAGAAATTAAATATGAAAAGAATTGTTTGTATTGGAAATTATGAATAAAGTATATTTTATTATAAAGGCGACGATTGTGAGTTCGATTTTTATATAAGTAAATGAAATATTGTGTGCAATGGGACTATCTGGATATAAAAGTTCGATTACCACTGGAGAAAATGAAATATTAATTTATATTTTCATTTCTTCACTCTGGTATCCAGGCAAAGTACGGACTAAAGTTCCGCCACTCAACACGCAATGTCTCCAATATTTGGTGGAAGATGGGAAATGGATAGTGTAGTCCCTGTATTGCTGTATGTGGGAAGCATATTTAAAAAAAAATTAAGATACGTAACGAATTTATGTAAAACTTTATTTCTTTCAAGTAATAAAAATATAAAGATCATAAATTATAAGAATAAAAAGATTACAAATTTATATTAAATTGTTTCCATATAGAATCTACATATATATACCGATAGTAAACGTAAGGTATCATTATACACCAAACGATCACTTCTATAGGAAATTTGCATAGCTAAAGGCACTATCGTACTGCCATCTTGAGATATTTTACGATGACTGTTATTATTATTCGATCTTCTCACTGGAATTCAAATTTCAGTTATATTTTGTGCGGATATTATTAAAATATGATACATTTCTAAGTTATTTATTGAAATTATTTATTTAGTAATAAATTTGTTCTATTTTTAAAAGTACTAATAAATAATTATTTATTAATTGTTTATTCCAGTCGTGGCGGGTCACAAAGTGTGACTGTAAACGCAACTGGTTGCGGGTTCAATCCCTACTCGATGAAATTAAATATCTATATAGCGTGAAGCTATTTCTTTGCTCTGGTGTTACGTATGTACGTTAAGTTCCGTCACTCAACACTCAATGCCTCCGAAATTAGGCGGAAAGTGAAGAACGAATTGTCTTAACACTAGGTTCCCTCTTCCTACCCCTGCTACGTGAAGCAAATTATTTCGTTTTTTCTCTCAATGAATGTTTTGATTTCTTTTACTTTTTTATATCTATGATTAAAATATACATTCCTTGAATGTAAATTTTATAACTTCCATTTATTTCATTGTGTCAATTTATTACATAAGCAATTATATTGCTTGCTTGGAAATAAAAAAATCTTGTGATTATTAAAGAGGCGGATGGAGTGGAAGATGTGAGACAGACGGACAAACAGACATCCAAGTGATCTTAAATAAATTCTGTTTTTTTTTTCGTATTTAAAATGGGGAGGGAACCCTAACTCCTTAGAAGTGAACCATCATTTCTTATTCCACCAGACTACTGCGTTACAATGAAAATTATTACTAGTATATATGATGATAAACTTCAATAAGTATCCGTTATATCTTATCTCTTGAAAAACACACTTCCCTTGGGAGATGTATTGCAAATTTATGTCGAAATTACTGAACGAAGAAACGAACAGAGTAGTTTACTTTACGTTTATATTATTTAAAAAATCCGTGTAAGCTTGTTGAAGTAAAATTAATGAAATTAAAGTGATAAAAGAAATTATTTTTAGATAAAAATAATTTTAAAAAATAAATCATGAAAAAAAAAAACAAATGAAACTACTCAAGTTTAGTTATTTAGTAGGTATAAGTCCAAAATAAATTTTTGAAATCAAAATTTCATGACACAGTAGCACAACGTCTGATAGTGAACGTGACGGCTGTGGGTTCGATTGCCAGTCGGGGAACAAAAACATTTTCATTAAACGAGATAAAGCGTTGGAAAATGTGGAATGGAGATGCTAGGTTCCCTACTATATGTACTGTATACAGTGCAAATCTAAAAAAAAGGACGAAAACACACCAAAATTTAACCAAAAATTCCCACCAAAGATACATACATAGTAGAAAATTTAATAAAGAGAAACGTGCGCCCATACATCTTACAAACTCGTGTCACGACTACCCGCTGTCAATATTCCAGTGGCATGTTTTTATGATACCTCCTTTACGGTGTGGGGGTCGTTGCGAGTTGGTAACTTGGCGAAATTAAAACTTAACAGCCAATACTTACTACTCCAACTTAGTAGACTGTTATAAAGTTTTCTAATAACATTTATTGGTCAATAGATTATGTGTATGTATGTATGTTTGTGTACTTGAGAACAGCAATAAATAAGTTTATTGTATTCATTTTATATTGTACTTACAGATAACATTTGAAATATAACGATTTTTGCGTATTATTTTTAGGGGAAAGAAACGGTGGCATAGTGTTTGATAAATACAGTGTTGTGGATTCGATTTCATTACGAGGAATGATTTTATTTATAGCTACTAGTTTCCAATTTTTTATAGATTATTGCAGAGTAGACAGAGTGAACCTGCTAAATACATTAAAATGAACTATATGCTAAAAGTAAAATATAATCGTATATACGTAACATTTTTTTTCTTCCTTTCACTCCCCTTCACCACTTACCGCCAATTTTTGAGGCATTGCGTAATTAGTTTTGTCATGTTACAAGAGCGAGGAAACGAAAATATTAAATATTTTATTCTCTCGAGTGGAAATTGAACCCACAGCCCTGCGCTGCGCCACGACGGTAAAACTTAAGGTAATCAAATCAGCTTCACACTGTATCCCGCACACAGCATCAGTGTCTTAACACTAAATTCATTCTACTTATAAAATAAATTTATTGTTAAGACACTCCATTACCCACTTACCACCGAATTGTGGAGGCATTGCGTGTTGAGTGGTGGAACTCAACGCGAGCGAAAAAATATAAATTTAAGTAAATATTTGATTTCCTAGAGTGTGGATCGAACCCGTAACCAGCCGCTTTTACAGTGAAACTTTGCCGCCACGCCTGGTTTCAAGTAATCAAAACATTATAAATTAACTAAACTTAGGGTTATTTTGGAATATTTACTCTACTTAAATATAAATAACTAATGTGTTTAACCTTTATGTACAAAAGGGCTATAGACCTCATACATAAATCACTAACTCGATCCCAATCATATTTCATCGACCATTCATCACAACACATTGTCTTCTCCATACAATAATGGCGATAGCCTGTATTCGGATATACAAAGACGTTAAACAAAATTAACTGTGCCTCAGATATAGTGGTTGAATTATAACTTTTGGTGTTTTATTTTTTGCATTAGGTGTTTTATTTAATTTAATTTATATCCAGTTTTCTGGTCTTTGATGTATCCTGCACACTGCAGGGTAGCCAGGGGGAACTTAGTGTTAAGAAGTGGGGAACGAAGGCGTTCCCCACTTTCTGCCGAATTCTGAACGCATTGCGTGTTGAGTAGCGGAATTCAACGCCGGGTTTTATCTTGGAGCCACAGAGTGATATTAATAAATGTTTCATTTTCTCGAGTGAGGATTGAACCTAAAACCAGTTGAGTAAAATCAACTGGTTTTAGTCTCAATTTTTGGCTCTGTGCCACGACTGGCCTTTTTATATTTTTTCTGCTCTCTGTTTTTTTAATTAAGATTTTTTACGCTCTATGTAAGCACATAGCGAGGGGGGGGGAGAAGGAATCAGGTAACCTAGTACTAACACACTCCGTTCCCATCAAGATACTCTCGTTCCCCAATAAGCACCGAATTTTCATGTATCGAACATAACTCCTTATTATTTGAAGCTGCAAGCGAAACCACATGTTAAACCTAGCGAGACACGTGTAAACAATATAAAATCGAATCGGTAACCTTCACAACCAAATAACAATACTACTACCGATAATATTCAGTTCTACAAGTAAATATAAGCCACAGTGTATGAGTATATCGTTGACCGTTGAAAATATGCATTCTGTTTTTCATACGATGACCCACTTCTGTAGTTTCCAATGTACGTACCATCAATTTATGGAATTGGAAAAATTGGCTTCGAAAGCATCCCATGTGATAACTCTTTCGCTAAAAAAAGACTTTATTAAACACGTTATGCGGAATAATATATTTTTTTAAGTAGATATTATATGCATTTTTTCTATAGTTTCACGTAATTTTGATTTAGGCTTAGTCGTGGTACAGGACCACAGGCGTGTTACTGTAAGCGCGACTGGTTTTGGATTCGATTCCCGCTCGAGGAAATATTTAATGTTTTTTTATTTCTTCACTCTCGTGTCGAAGCAAAACGCGGTGTTGAGTTTCACCACTCGACACCCAATGCTTCTAGAATTTGGCGGAGTAGACTGTTGTAACAAAGCTCCCTCCTCCTATCCGACTACATGCGGGATATGACGTGAAGCTGCAGATTCTTGTTTTATTTAATTTAGGCAAAAGCAAATAAATATAAGTTACAAATGATTTCATTTTGTATTCAACATCAGTTAATATGCATCGTAAGTTGCGAAACTCAACACTGTACTTTGTATAAATCATATATATTTTTTTACTTATGTATTTTATTATGTTAACTATATCGATTTTATATATGCCATCCCTTTCTCTTCGACTGTCGATGTGCTAAAATATTCTGATTAAAAAACCCCCTACCCGGGAAAGAGCTAGACGTTTTTTGTTATCATATCCACGTAGGCAGAGAGAACCATTTGAGAAACTCCATTCCTCATTTCTAACCTAAATTTTGAAACATTGCTTGGAGTGGTGAAACTGATCTAAGAAATTAAATTAATTATATTGCCTCAAGCGGAAATCGAAGCCAGGACCGTCGCGCTTAGAACTTAATCCCGCCATTTTTTTCCTCCTTTTTTCTAATTTCCACTCCGCCTACATAGATACAAAACTAAATAAAATCCACCAAATAAAACCTACAGTCGATTTAATACCTCTAAACAATGGATTCAAAAGTCGCCCTTATTCTAAAGCCATAATGACGACAATTGGATACAAAAATAGCCCATTAATTTGTATATTTGAACCTGTATACCAATTTAGTAATAAATGTGTACGCGCGTGGATTCCAACAGCGGAAGGTTGTTGAATGCAATTTCCTATGTTAGTGGAAACCAATAGATTCAAAGCGTGAATAATAACCTCGCTTTGTATAGATATTTTTGTTATATACATTTTGTTGTAAAATAAAGTTGTTATTTTTTTGTTAAAAGCGATATTAATTTATGGTGTTTTATTGATCTTTAAGACTGTTTTTTTTTATGGGAAGCATCTGGTGATTTATTATGCAACTAGCGCCCTTATACTTCTCGTGCGGCTTCGCCTGCTTGATGTATGGAAATATTTATTTAAGTGTTTTTAAGTTAAGGAGAACGGAGTGTCTTATCACTTGGATCCCTGCCTATCCTGTTGACAGACACAGCGTGAAGTTAGTTTATTTTTTTGTATTTAAGAATATAATATTTTAATATGAGGCCAGTCGTGGCGCAGTGGTACAAAGTGTGACTGTAAAACCGACTGGTTGTGGGTTCGATCCCCACTCGAGGAGATGAAATATTTACTTAAATTTATATTTTCATTTCTTCGCTCTGGTGTCGAGGCAAAGCGCGGCGTTGAGTTCTGCCACTCAACACGCAATGCCTCCAAAATTCGGCAGAAAGTGGGGAACGGAGTGTCTTAACACTAGGTTCCCTCTGACTACCCTGCTGTGTGCGGGATACAGCGTGAAGCTAATAATATTTTAATATTACACACAATTTTATGTTTTCGGAATTTTATTTCAGTAAAATGATCGAATTTAATAGAATCATTTTTACTTATTTTAAAGCTATCTATGTAGGCGGTGGATCGGCAAGGGCCAAATTTTTTAAATTGTTTGTTTTTTGTTTTTCCAACGTAAATCTCGATCCCACGGGAATTCTTAGATAAATATTAGCCTATATGTAGTTCTTTATCCTCCTACATAATATATTTATATAATATCTATATATTTATATATAATATTGCAAGGCACAAGTAAAACTGATTGGACGCTGTCGTGTGGAAATTATACTCGAATAGATAGCATACCATGCTTGTATTGAATATTATACGATACTAGTGACTTGCCTGTTGTTTTAACTGATTTTAAAGAAAAGAGGTTATAAATTTACCATAAAGATGTGATGATTGATCTATTAAGGCTTTTAAATAATTTTTGTTTGTGTGTTTGTCCACATTCTTCTTTGGAAACTTGTAATCAGATAGAGATTCTTTTATATTTAAAATAGATATATTCGGACTTTCGGAACGAGTTTCTTAAAAATTACTAGAGCAGTTATTAAGATATGGGTATCAAAATTTTTCTATAGATTTTCTCTCGATAAGGCAGGGTTCGTTTCGTTTCGTTTCACGCAAAGCGCGACGTTGAGTTCCGCTCCTCAACACGCAATGCCTCGAGAATTCGACTGAAGGTGGGGAACGGCAGTGTCTTAATTGGAACGGAGTGTCTTATCACTAGGTTCCCAGGCTCTCTCTGCCTAGCCTACCATTAGTGGGATACAGCATAAGTAAAATATAATTGGCTGAACATATACGCAAAATTGAAAGTTCACGGTACCTTTGAATCAGTTCATACACATTTTTCCTTTAATTAAAAACCTGCTGATGGAACAATATAATTATAAAGCGGTCGAAAAGGATTCATTTGTTTCACAGTATTTTTAACAACAGAAAATGAGACCCGGTGAGTTTTAATGTACTGGATTTTCATGTATGATATTTTTATTGTATTGAACATAAGAGCTCTAACTCATAAATTATTCAGTTGTCAACTTTGTGTACATTTTATATATATATGGTGGTAAAATGAAGTTTTATTAGTTTAGTCGAATAAAATGAGATAATTCTGATAACTCTAATTTAAAAATTTAAATGTATTGCATCCTCGAGTAGGAATCGAACCCCCAACCTGTAGCACAATAGCGTCTACATAAACATTAATTACTCCCATAAAGGTCTACGTTATAAATTGATCATATTTTTGACATAAAAAAATAACCAAAAACAAAATACAAATAATAAAACAACTTCGATCTAATCAACGAACGGAAAGACAAAATGTTTTCATATAATTAATTAAGCCGGATAATTTATTAATAACAATCTATTTTATTATATCATATTGTGACAGCAAAACAATACATAAAAAATTTGAACCTGGTATACCGGTCTAACAGCAGGTACCCTCAAAGTGTTGATACGATATGATACTTATTAATGATCTATTCACTAACAAGATCAATCAAAAGTATTTTTGAAATCGATTTATTAGAAGTATCTTATAAGTAATTATATTATCGATTCTAATTAAAGCCAACGTGGCGCAGTGGGTGGTGTTTGACTGTAATCACGACGGTTGTGAGTTCGATTCTCACTCAGCTTACCGTTTTAGTTAGTGTGTGTGGAATCTTGCAGGGTCAATGTGACTCTAATCCCAGTGTCCGATAGAGCGGAAATTTTGATAACTATTTTAGTTCAGATGACAATAAAATTATATAAAATAAAATAAATAAATCAGCTTCACGTCGTATCCCGCATACAGCAAGGTAGGCAGAGGAACCTTGTGTTAAAACATTCCGTTCGCAAATAGCCGCCTATTTTTTCGAGTTATTAATTTGTTGGACATAAAATTACATATAATTATTATTAGCTTCACGCTATATCCCGCACACAGCAGGGTGGGCAGAGGGAACCTAGTGTAAGACACTCCGTTCCCCACTTTCTGCCGAATTTTAGAGGCATTGCGTGTTGAGTGGCAGAACTCAACGCCGCGCTTTGCCTCGACAGCAGAGCGAAGAAATAGAAATATAAATTTAAGTAAATATTCCATCTCCTCGAGTGGGGATCGAACCCTCAACCAGTCGGTTTTACAGTCACACTTTGTGCCACTGCGCCACGACTGGCCTCATACATATAATCAATATTGTTGTTAATACAAAATGGCCACCGCAACAAAATGGCGGATTATAAATTTTTGTGTAACTCACCTAATATGTACCCAATGATAGAACTTAAAGTTCTAAATACAATACACTATGAAACATTGAAACAAAAAAACATCTAGAAAGTGTATTTAATAGTATTTACAAAAATTCGGGCGAAACTTGAAGAACGAAGTGCTTTAACACTTTCTTTTTGTCTTACGTTTGAAATACGTGAGACGTTTCGCAAAGCAGGGAAGAATGTCTCGAAAAACGGGCCAAAAGTGAGAAACAGAGTGTCTCAACACTTGCTTCCCCGTGCCTGAAAGTGATTTAGATTACTAAACAAGTAGTTGTATAGGTCAAGCGGGCGAAGCCGCGAGCGGGTAACTAGTAAATAAATATAGATACAGTTTATTTATAACCATATATTTTAGGAGGTACTATAGTAGGTAGTGTGTTCGTTACTTGATTACGGGTTACACTACGAAATCAGTTCGAGCTTCCGTTTTGTGCAAGGCGAGGCTGTATTAGATTAGGCTTTTATTTTTTTTTATTTTTGTTATAATAAGAAATATTTTGTTTAAACATGAGTAATACGATATATTTCTTTTTTGTTAATTTGGAGAATATTGATGGTGAAACGCGACGGTTATCAGTTCGATTTCCATTCTGGAGAATAAATTATTTTCATTTTCTCTCTTTTCTTTTTAATGAATGCAAGCGAGTGAAAGTAAAATAATAATAATATTATAAAAGAGGTTTTGTTAGTTATTATTTAAAAACGAACGATTTCAGTAAAATAAAAATATTATACTATGTAATAATTTACGTACTTTTTCAAAGCATCAATCGTATTGTGTATAAGCAATACAAATATAAAATATTTTTTTATTAAAAGTAAATAAAATCCGACTCCATAAACTGTAGATGCGTCAATAAAAAAATAAGCGGCACGAAATGAAAGGCTACCACCGGTACTAGCACCGATCGTGTTTTTAGTTTTTTTTTAATTATATCTTAAATTTGGAACTCGTTTTAACTTATATATATACACATAATATATATTTCTTTTTATTACGTGTATAATACACGTCTTTGTATCATCATAATTCTCAAAAAAAAGTTTTTTTTCAACTTGACGCAGAGGTTTTTTGGGACACTCCTTTCTCCGTTTTCGGAAGTGATGGAACTCTACGTAACATTCTTTGGGGCAGAAGTTGTTAATAATTAATACCCCGAGTAGGAAACTAATTAACTTACCACAGCCATTGCGTTTAGACGTCGTTCCACTGCGCCACGGTGGTCTAAAGACAATTTCTGTTTTTGGTAAGTTTTATAATATTTACTAGATGATGTTAAGTAATGAGGATTAAGACAACATATCTACCTTTAAGCTGTCTCTAGATAAAAGAGAAACAGAGAAACATTTTTTTTTTCAATTTAGTTTTTTTCTTAAAACGTTTACAGTTGCAAGCTCGTGCCCTTGCGCATTACATTTAACACGCAATGCCTCCAAAATTCGACGGAAAGTAGAGAACGGAAAAGTCTTATTGGAAACCGAGTCTTAACACTGGGTTCCCAAGTCCCCTTTGGCTACCCTACCCTTACTATATGCAGAGCACAGCGTGATACCAGCACCCACAATAAAACCTACACATAACACAAATACAAATCGAATAAAAATGAAAATTTCCTTATAAATAAACAGAAGAAAAAAAAACGCAACATATATTTACCATTTCCTACAAGACGCTCACCATCCTCTTTTATGACAGCTCTATAGGTTTTATGACTGTTGTGTGGACACTAGAATACTTTGTAAGTGGCAGAGCGTGTGCATTCTTGTAAATAACGCTCCTTCTTATTGCACATTGCTGCTTGACTTTTGCCTTTAAATATTTACTTTTCGTTCTGTATGAAAGGTGTTTTGGGTTTTAGGTCGTGGGTTCGATTCGTCGCTGTCGTTGTTTTTATTCAGTGTTTTTATGATGAATTAGTAATGAACACTTATATATGGATATCTTAGTTTTACTGTTGAAATTGATTGAAAATATTTAAGAGATTGAGGCCAGTCGTAGCGGAACGAGAGTGTGTCTGTAAACGCGACAGATTGTGGGTTACATTCTCACTCGAGGAATACACGTAAAATCTTTTATTAAATGTTTCATTTCGTCGGTCTCGTTATGAGGCAAAAGTGCGGCGTTAAGTTCTGCTCCAGAATTCAACGGAGAAAAATAGATATTTTCTTTTCCCTTACTCGCTTTTTGACTCACTGTGTGAAAAAAAATACATACAAAACTGTCCTTGTGGTAAAAATATAAGCAATATTTGGAAAAAAGAAATGATTGTTATTCAAATGTTACAATAAGGTGTTTGGTTCCCCTGTTATACGTGATTTGTGTGAAATATTAATTCGCTTTTTTCCTTTTGGGTTGTGACTATTTTTTTCTTATATTTTCATGTTATTTTCTATGATGGAACTTGTCAGTATGTTGTATATATATGTTTATTGATAGTTAAACGTTTCTATCACATTTCTCTGCAATACAACAACGTGTAGTGTTAAATCTCACCACCAACATTCAATATTTAAGATAGAAGTAGAGAACAGAGAACGGCGTATCTCTCACTATATGCGATCATTTGTCATATAATATCTAAGATAGAGGTAGAGGTGGAGAGAGGAGACCGGTATATTTCCTCTAAGCCTCCTAGTGGGAAAGAACGTAAATTGAAAAAAAAATACCTATCTTCAAATCCTCAGTGTCCAAATAATTATTGTTTTTTTTCTATCTTTTATGTTTCCTTAATCTTGACTTTCAAGGAGAATTCAGTGCGAGTCTTTAAAGTAAGTACCTTCTGCACGTCTTACTGTTAAAGCGTGAAGTTAAAAAAATATTTATAATAATAACTTACTTTTGTGAGGGAATTCATAACTCTGAGTGTTCATATGTCAGCTAGAACTTGATTTTCTTGGACAAGCCGGTTTATACCAGTCACACGTCTTGTATTGATAGCAACACCAAATATTTTTAATATTTAATTTTTATTTTTGATTTATTAAAAGTCATAGATAAAGTAACTTAGTGAGATATCAGTATAGAAGAATAAAGAACGTGACCCAGCAGTAATACAAGAAAAAAAAATCGTGGGCGCAACGCTGTTCTTGATGATACAACAGAAAAAAAAAACAATTAGTAACTCAAATAGCACAACAGACAAGGGTAAAAATTATGAGTTTTTTTTATGTTGGTTTTTTTTAATTTTTTTTATACTACTTACACATACGCAAAGCAAGCAAAATATTTAAGGGGAATATTCTGAAAAAATGTACAATTCTTAGTTATCTCTCGAAATACCAAAAACACTGAGGTTTGGTACCAAACAAAGGAAACAAAGTAAATTACATTATTCCAGACGTTTCTTTTGTTCCATAAAAACAAAATGTGATGAAATTAAAATGAAAGTAAGATGTCATACTTTTTCGTATTAAGTGAAGGTAGGGTTATATAGTTTACGTTCAATTTCAATTTATTTTAAAAATAAATAAAATTATATTTGATGACTTGTCTTGGTGGCAGTAATGGGTTCAGCCGCTAGGGTTAATAAATTATTATAATTTCCTTGTTCCAATAACAAGACAAAACACGGCGTTAAGATTCCGACACTCAACACACAATATCTTGAAAATTAGACAAAAATGGAAAGGGTATGCGAGCTACATACAGCACATTATCTTGTTACCAGGGCGAGTATATGAAATAAGATAATTCTTCCGAGTGGAATTCGAACCCACAACCGTCGTGTTCATCACTCAGATACTGCACCGCTATACCACAACACACATCATAATCAATCAATCAATCAATCAGATTCACGCTGTATCCCTCACACAGCAGGGTTGGCAGAGGGAACCTAGTGTTAAGACACTTCGTTCCCCACTTTTAGCCGGATTCCGGAGGAATTGCGTTAAGAGTGGCAGATTTCAATGTCGCGCTTTGCCTCGACACCAGAGCGAAAAAATAGAAATATAAATTTAAATAAATATTTCATCTCCTCGAGTGGGGATCGAATCCACAACCAGTCGGTTTTACAGTCACACTTTGTGCCCTTGCGCCACGACTGGCCTCACATCATAATAATTTTAAAAATGTTCTTATTTCTCAACATCACCATTTTTTACATACCGAGAAAACGGAAAATCTTGAACCTTGTTGCTTTATAAAAATACAGTACTTTACATAATATTCTTTAGTAGATTGTTATAAAGTTTTAACTTGGCTCGTTAGTTTGTACACAAGCTTGTCTAGGTCAAACTGTAAACTGAATTCCAAACCAGTTATACTCGACGATTTCATCTGAAATTTCGCATACACGAGTACGTTCGGTTTGTATGACTATGGATGAGCAAAGTGAGATCATTTTGAATACAATTTTGTACAAATTATTAAATATTTTCTTGAAGGAAACGTTTTTATCATCGTCTTGCGATAAAATGCTATGATTGTTCTGCTAGAGGTTATTATTATATACATATTTAAAATATTTTCATTATATACCGGGCAAAGTGTGACGTTTAGTGCCGCCGCTCAACACGTACTGCCTCAAGAATCAAGCGGACACCGGAGAACGGTAATGTATGAATGGAGAACGGCCGGTCTTAGCATTAGGTTCCCACTGCCTACCCTGCTATGTGCGGGATACAGCGTGAAGTTATTTACTTATTTACTTTTTAGTTAGAAACCCATTTTGGTAATGAAACGGATGCATTGAGTTTCACCGCTTAATATACAATGTCTCGATAATTATAGTGTTTTTAAATTATTTAAATGTGAAAATTGTAAGAAATATATATTTTTTTATGAACTCCAACGTGACGGAGTATTTTAGCACTAGTTTTCCTATTCTACTCTGCTATTTACGGGACGTAAAGCAAAAAAAAAAATAATCAAAGGCCGATGTCGGTTTTCTTGGCCTATCTATGAATAAATCTAATTTATAAAAAGATTTGTATATATTAACATCAAAGTTATTTAAATCATCTACTTAACTTATTTTATCTATACTCATAATTCTTAATACACTGTTATCGTAAGCTCCTCATCCATTTCTTTTACTGTTTAAAAAAAACTGTTTCTGGCCATATTCCGCACACAGAAGCGTAGACAGAGAGAATCTAGTGTAAAGACTCTCTGTTCTTTACTTACTGCTGAATTTTTCAAGGCATTGCGTGCTGAGTAGCGAAACTCAACGCCAGGCTCTAGCCGTGGCACTGATGTGAAGAAATGAAAATATCAATAAATAATAATTAAATACCTCTAGTAGAGATCGAACCCATAACCGTCGCGTCACACCCTTGCGCCCCTGCACCATAACGGCCTCACTGCTTATCCTGGTTTATTATTACAAATATAAAAGCACCCATAATGAATGTGAGAGAATCGAACAAATAAAACTAGAGATCGTTTGAAGATCATTAAGAAATGCTCTCGTTAAACGTTATACATTAGTGCGTTAATATGTTTCGAGATAACAATATGGGCATATTCTATGGGAGAAGCGATTAAGGAAAATGAATTAAATAATATAGCTGAACAGCGTTAGGATGCTTTGTTTTCCACTCTACGCCCAATTTTCGATATAATTTCGTGTTGAGTAGCAGAACTCAACGTTTTGTCAATCCCAGAGGGAGGATATGAAAATAATTTGTACCCCTGAGTGGGAATCGTACCCACAACCGTCGTGTTTATAATCAGACATTCTTTGTTCTACCTCGGACTCAAGACAGATTCAAAATATAATATTTTATTTTTATAGTTTCAACAGATTAGACAGAGAACTTTGTATTAAGACTTTGTCTACATAAAAGGTTAAAAAACTCAGCTTACTTCTGCTGTTCTCGCTTATTGTCTATTTTAATTTAAGTGGTGGAACCTAACAGCCTTTCTTGTTTAACCTGAGTAAATTTAGTTGATTCCCCTGATAAGATACAGAAACCACAACCAACGCGCTTACAGTCAGATCCTGCTCTACAGTGCCACGATAGTCTCAGTTACAGTTATTAATTTATATAACTTTTCCATAGCCGAGGAACTGAAAGTGACAGAAGCGGACAGTTGTAAATTCTGAATTTAAAACGTAAAAATTTTTCATAAAGTTCCCATTTGGAGGAGTGTGGAGAAGCACTAAGAAAACATTTCTAATAATACCCACAAAAATAAGAAAACAAACTCAATTTTCCATTTTATGTCCGTCGAAAAAAAAATTACAGGCGACAACAGGTCACAAATAAAAATATTAAAATTTCAATCAATTTAAACGCATCCTTAATTTGATTAGACATCCGTTCGTGTGTGAACTGTATTTATCATTACATAATTCTTCCGCTTTTGTCATACTTTTATTTTTATCTTTTAATTGTCTTAAGTTTAACTATTATGAATAATTTGCGTAGTGATCTTTATTATAAATCACTCTGTCCGCCCATACAAAAATTCCGTGCGATTATAATTATGTCTAAACAATCGTGTTATAGTAGTTTTTAATATCAAAATAAATAAAAAAGTTTTACGGTTTTACGGTTTTTCCCGTACATCAAAGTAGGGAAATGGAATCTCAGCACTCACACTCCATTCTCGGCTCTCCACGCAAATGCTAAACGCATAACTTATAACCGCGTTTTAAACTGTTCCGTTAATAAATAGTGGGACGTTGATGTTCATAATTTAATATATAAGAAAGAGGGAAGACGGAGTGGTTTGTCCCTTAACTTTAAAATAATAATAATAATAAAATGAAATATAAAAAAACGAAAGAAAGCTTTCACACCAGATGTAGACTCTACTTTAATTGCACTAGGTTCCCAGGTTCCCTCTGCCTACCCTACCAAGTAGAGGACAACGAATATAACGAAATACAATAAATCTTAACTAAAGAAAACTTTCACACCAAATTTGACTCTACTTTTATATAAGTACCACAAATTTTAATACTACAACAATATATTCCCGAAGGCGTTATTAAAATAAACAACGAGGGTACAACGGTTAGTTATTGACTCTCCTGTCACTTATAGAATGAAAGTTATGTGAAAATGTGCGGAGGTATTATATTCCGTTGCCTTAATAATTGTTAATTTTAAATTGTAATATATTAAGATTATTTCAAATAACTTAGTTACTTAGTAAAAGTTAACAGTTCAATTTCCACTCGAGGAAATGTGATAATTAATATTTTAATTTCCTAGTACTGGTACAGGGAAAGCGCGGCGTTGAGTTCCACCACTCAACGCAATGCCTCTAGGACTCGATGGAAAATATGAAACGGAACTGAGTTAATGAGAACCGAGTGCCTTAATAATATGTTCCTAGGTTCCTTCTGCCTACTTACTCTGTTACGTGTGCGAAATAGCTTAAAACTAAAAAAAAGACAAAACGTTGGATTCAAAACAATTTATTTAAGATTTTTGGAAAAAAGAAAAAGGAATGTAGAGATTTAGAAGAGTTAAAGGCCGAAAAAATGAAATGATGGACACTCATGTGATATTTCATTTTCAAACCAGAATACACTATAAAAATCCCACCATAAAACTTTTATTTCGTACTTTATCCTATAGGGAGAGAGTTTTTAAAATTCAAAAGCTAAATTTAAATTGCTCGGTGGCAACATTGTTACCCCTATTTTGTCACATTGCGGGAATATTTTTAAAAATATCTCTAAATAACTTCACTATTTGATAAACATAGTTGCATTTCATCTTTTTTTACGCACATTTCTCATCATCACGAATTATGTAGAAAGTTCATACAAAATGAATGCACCTTCGCTTGCAAACTTAAGATTGCCGAGTTCACTCCCCGTAATATAAACCTATAGGATGTTTCCCGTACCGTCTCGTGGGATTGAACACACAGCTTTTACGCTAACAGTCACACACACACAGGATTCAGTATTACCAGCTATTATTTTTTCATCTTCACGCAGTATCCCGTAGATATAAGAATAGGCAGAGGGAACCAAATCAAACACTGCTTTCCCGTAACACACTTATTTTCTCTACTTTCTGCCGAATTCTAGAGGTATTGCCGAGTGGTGGAACTAGATTTCGCTTTGCCTGCAAAGGGAAAGTGGACAAAATATACAAAAATATTATAAAAAATACTAAATCTTTGATTTTCCTGATTAGGAATCAAAGCCTCAATAAACACGTCACTGCACCACAACGACCCCAGTGGCCGTTTTCCTTTTATAATTTTACACTGTGAACACAACACAGAATCAGTGAGTTAAATTTTAAACTCGCATAACAATTTGGCTTACCAATTTTATTATAAGCAATTGAGCTGTACTAACTTTATTACCGTTTGAACTACATATACACAGTTGGTGTTCAGTCGTTTGTGAAAAATTTAATTACTTTGAAAAACAACAAATGTTTGCCAATTTGATTAGTTAGTTACTATCGCCATATGTACTATATATATATATTTTTTTAGTTTCTCCATCTTTTTTTTAGTGATAAGATACTCCAATTCTCATTTTCCACCAAATTCTGGAGGCATTGCATGTCAATTATTACATATAACTCTAAGCTATTTTTCCATTTCTACCGTATATATTTTTGTATAGGCTAGTCGTGGCTCAAGAGAGTGATTGTTAATGTGAAAAGTTGTGGGTTCAACTCCCACTCGAGGAAATGAAATATTAAATATTTTGATTTCTTCACCCTCGGTTCGAGGCAAAGCACGGCGCCACATAAAGCGCAATTACTGTGTTTAAAAAAGCAAATATAAAAAAATAACATACTAGTATAAAATTTCCGTGCCCATGCAAATTCTATGGGCACAACCACTTCTTATACATCATTAAAAATTGTCCATAACCATTTTTACTCAAGAAAGTTCGTATCAAACTGCAATTCGCAGTTAACTTAGAAGCGTAAACAATACTTTGGAAAGCGCCCGGCGTTAAAACTAGTATAATTACAAAGTTCTTGATTTACAGCGCGCCCAAACGTGCCTATAATAGGAGTTTTCTGACAAAAACAATACAAATTTTAAGGTTGCTTTATACTGATTTTTATCTTTATGCAACTCACGCTTGTTTTTTAAAGGCAAAAGAAAGCTGAATAATGGTAGGCAAAGAGATCATTGTATTGCAATATTAAGCTTATTTGGAAGTTCAATTCGAAGTCTGAAGAACGTTTTTTTTTCTTTTCCTCGCTATCGTAGTAAGACAATGCACGGCGTTGAGTTTCACCACTCGCACTAAAAACACAATGTCTCGAAAATTGATGGAAAAGTGGAAAGCAGAGTGTCTCAACACCAGCTTACAATACTGCGTTAAGCTCCAAGTGTTTTAATTAGCATAGATTAAGTTAACTATGTTATTCTAATTAACTCTAAAGAGCTCTCGTGCGTATATACTAAGTTGTTGTCATACCGTCATAAGTCATTTAGATACAGGTAACTGCATTCGAGAAGGATATAATTTGCACTTTTGTTATAATATGTATATTTTTATTTAAATTCATGTTTCACGTAAATACAGATTTTCAAGGCAATCGCGGAACCAACATAAATAAAAAATAATCAGGAATTGAGATCCTCCTTCTTTTTTCGAAATCGATTTAAAAGACATGTCACCCACTGCTATTATTATAACAAAAGCTATAGTGCATGCAATTCAAAGGAATTCAACCTTTACTCTGTATTATAAATCGTACAGCCTCAGGCGTCTCAAAAAGTCAGTTTTAATTACGGTGCGTATAGAAACATGTAATATTTTATATGATAACTGCCTTTACAACCCAGGACTTTATGTTTATGTGAAACGTTTTATTTTTACAAAGTTAGTTTATGATTTATTCAATGTTAGAAAGTATTATTTTCAGTTCCACGATCTAGTGACAAGATAAAGAGCGGCGTTATGTTCGCTAACTACACGTAACGTCTTGAAAATTGGGTTCAAAATGTGGAACAGTATGTTTTGACACAATTTTTCGTCCAGTCTACCGCTATACTTAATACAGCGTGTTAAAAAAAATGAAATATAAAAAGTATTATAAAAATTAAAATTCTTGTGAATAATATCATAATAATAATATAATAATGTTGTTCAAAGTTTGTAGAACATATCACTTATAACATCAAACATCTATATTCCTTTAGTATGTTAACGCTATTAAAATCCAGTATTGTTACACTAAGAAATCTGTCTTATTATATATACAATGTATGTACTCATCTATCCATACATTTTTTTATTTTTTCTGTCATTTTGCAATTTAGACCGAAAGCACCTAGTATATCGTCGTTTCACGGTAGACCGACGATCAACAAAAGGAACATCTACACATACATTCATGCAGATCATTCATTCGTGGAGATCTCTTCGTAGGATATGCGAAGTCAGCATAGCTGATGCAATGAAGGGGTACACAAAATGGTATAAGCGAGGACGATACGATAAGAACGAACAAGAACCAGACCAGTTGGTTTAAGTGGTAAGAGAGGTAGAGGGAGACCTCAGTTGACCTTCGATAAACCAATATCAAAGATACTAAAGGAAGATCACGTAAAAAGCAAAAAGACTTCCCGGAGGGCATGTATGAAGAGGTCCATGTAAAGACCGTAGGGTTTGGCACGACTTTCTCTTTGACTATTCCGCTAGGGATAAAGCGTGAAGCTAAGTTAAGTAAAGTTACACATACATCAATATAAATAGCCTCCCAAAATAGATTTGAACCCACTATCGTTATCTTACATCCATGTTTACAATTTTTTAACAACTTTTATCGTGTAAACATAAACGTGTTAAAATTAACCATTTTAATTAATAACAGTTAGTTTAATAACCGGTTTTAACTGGAACCTGTACTGTATCGATCAAGCGAGGGTAATACGCGTTAACGAACTATAAAGTGATATCGTCAAGTGGATGATGGAGAAATGTGGATGTGGTATTTAAATTTAGTTTTGTTATTATTATATTCTTTTATGTTTTATTTATACACCATGTATGGTAAATATATACGTGGCGCCGAGGATGTGACTGTAACGCGATAGTTGTGGGTTCGATTCCCACTCAAGGGCATGAAGCTCGGCGTTAAGTTACACGTTACGGTTACGGCAGTAACGGAGTGACTAGATTCCGTCTGCCTACCTTGCTATGCTATGCAGCGTCAATTTATATACAAATACACATTTCCATAAAAAACAATATGGGCTATTAAATTTATATAATTGCAACTATAGGATACCGTATATGCGATTGAGCAAATGGTAATGGTAGCAAAGTTTGTAAAAATGGGAGATTTTGAAAACAAAAAAAAAATCTACGTACCTTGTTAAGAACATACAGTTTTATAGATTGAGGACTGGGAATATTATCCAAATGACATAATGCTATTGACGTATGAATTTATCTATTTATATTCTCTGTACCTAGATAACTAATACATATTGGAAGTCAGTTTTTGTATTTATATATTTTTCTTTTAACAAAGGAAAAATAGATAAACTAAAAAAGCGAGGTCATTCGTAGCGCAGGGGCACAAAGTGTGACTGTAAAATCGACTGGTTGTGGGTTCGATCCCCGCTCGAGGAAATGAAATATTTATTTACATTAATATTTTCATTTCTTGGCTCTGGTGTTGTGTTTCACCACTTAACACACAATGCCTCCAGAAATCGGCGGAAAGTGGGAAACATAGTGTCTTAACACTAGGTTCCCTCTGCTAACCCTGCTATGGATACAGCGTGACGATAATTTATTTATTTTTTATTTAAAAAACGCATTTGATAGTCACATCCACACATTTCTCTCCACACAGCCCATCTGTTACCGGCCAGTAATAGACAGCTCGGCGGGAGTTTGACAAATTATTTTTGTATTTTTTTCCGAAAGATACCCGCCGCGGTCAGTACGGTTGAAGTTTTGGATAACTTTGATTCGAGTTAGATATCGACACTTTTATTACTTTAACCCCATTCGATAACGTTAAGTTGTATGGAAAATCGCTTTTAAAATAGAAAATTTTGTAGATAAGAAAATTGTGGCAGTATATAGTCGTGGGTTCAAATCTTATACACTTCGTTTTTATAGATTGTTTGGTTTTCTTAGCTCCTTTTGCACTGTGTCGCATACATAATGGGGTAGACGAGGGAACTTGATATTAGGAAATTCCGTTCCCCACTTTCCGCCAATTAGCCAATTTTTGAAGGCAATGCGTGTTGAGTAGTAGAACTTAACGTCACGCTTTGCTTCATTACCAGAGAAAAAGAATAAAAAATATTTGTTATTTCATCTTCTTAAGTGGAGATTGAACCCACAACCTTTTGCGTTTACAATTACATGCCTTTACCTTTCATTGACAGAATTTCTCATATTTAAATAGCTTTTGCTATTTACCTCTCAAAGTCCCTCCCAAAGTAAATCGGGAACTCTACCCTGTTCCACGCGGGATACAGCGTGAAACTGAAAAAAAAAACAAGGTAAATTAAAAAAGTTCATTGTTAACTCCATATTCTGTATAACTATTATTGTATACATACAAACTTACATACATTTTGTATGTAAAATCCAACAAAGCAATCTCACAAAACATTACGAGGACCTGTCGTAACGTCTGTCTCCAACATCGTGCGTACCGTTTTAGTATATTTAACGAGAAAGGGCAAATATAAGAAAGAGTTTGTTTGTTTGACCTTTTAAAGTACAAGCTGTCTTTTTGTTTGTTTTCGCTTTTATTTTATACTGACTGACTTTTTGTTTGTGATTATATTTTGTTGAAGTACAGGTATGTGATTTTAATTAGATGAAAATAATATAATATTTTTTAAGATTAGATATATTATTTATCGTCTTAATAAGAGTAAAAAATACTTGTTATGAGTGGTTTTTTTTTTATCAGCTTCACGCTGTATCCCGCACACAGCAGCGTAGGCTGAGGGAACCTAGTATTAAGACACTACGTTCCCCACTCTCTGCCGAATTCTGGAGGCATTGCGTTTATGAGTGTGTTATGAGTGTATTATTTACCTAAAATTATATTTTAATTCATTTGTTATTGCAGAAGCATGCACAATCGTATGACTGTAAACGACACAGGTTAGGGAGTTTGATTCCCAGAGGTTTCGACGTTTTTTTTTATATTTTGTATTATATTATTAATTTTTTTAATAATTCTTTAAAGGCAATGCGGGGCGCGTGTGTCGAATTACAAAATGAGTTTAGCCACTCAACACGCACGCCCCACAACGGAACAGAGTATCTTAACAGAAGGTTCTCTCTGCCTGCTCGGCTATACACAGGGTGTATCCTGAAAAGTTAGTACAATAGATAACTGCTTTCTTCGCTTTTCTGTCTGTAATACATAAAATAACAGCTTCTGTTTAATAAGGTATGAGTTAAACAAGATATATTGAGGCCAGCCGTGGCGCAGTGGCACGAAGTGTGACTTTAAATCCGACTGGTTGTGGGTTCGATCCCCGCTCGAGGAGATGAAATATTTATTTAAAAATTTATATTTCCATTTCTTCGCTCTGGTGTCGAGGCTAAGCGCGGCGTTGAGTTCTGCCACTGAACACGCAATGCCTCCAGAATTCGGCAGAAAGTGGGGAATGGAGTGTCTTAACACTAGGTTCCCTCTGCCTACCCTGCTGTGTGCGGGATACAGCGTAAAGCTGATTTATTTATTTAAACAAGACATAGCATCAAAGATATTGTAGTTCAGTTCAGTTCTTAATTAATGACGTTTCGAACGTGCCAGTTGAGCACAAATCACTTCGCCAATGTCGCGTTGAAGAGATTGTAGTATAAAATCTTTATTACAGTGATATTACCGCTGTCATGGCGTAGCAGAATGGCGTCTTGCACGAGATAAGAGCTTCAAACTCTATCCCACACTTAGGAAAGGACCTTACGCGGAGGGAACCTGGGAACTTAGTGTTAAGATATTCCGTTATCACGTTTCTCCGAACTCTTGATGCATTGTGTGTTGAGTGACGAAGAAGTAAATGCGTGTGTAATGAGAACTCCATCTAAAATCATAATAATATTTATCTACCTACAGCGCGATTTTTAAATGTTACATATTATAAATTATTTTATTTTAATACCTAATTTATAAACTAAAGCAGCTTCGCTTTTTTCAGCGTAGCATGGTAGGCAGATGAAACTTGGTGTTATAGCACTCCTTTCTCCACAGAAATAGCGTTTTATGTAGCGGATCTGAACTCGGTACTCGTGCGTCTATATATGAGAATCGAGCCCAAAACCGTCACATTTTCACTGAATCGCTCATGGACTAAGCGTAGTACTACTATCTATAAATAAGAAAATTAAAAAAAAATTAAAATGTAATATATTTAATAACCAAAATCTAATAAAATCATATAACTACATAATAAAACACAACTACATAATAAAAAAAAAACCTGTTCCACATTGACAATAAAAAGGCCGAAACAGCGATGTGTATCGTCGTCACGAATCCAACATCAATGGATGCTTAGAAATGTGAACAATAAAATACTATTGACATAATCTAACTATCTTGCTGCTGGTTGATGGAGCGGATTCTTAAGGTCTGGTGTACATCGTTTTATAAAAAAATAATATTTCATAGACTAGCTTTAACTTTTTATGTTTTTTTTATGTTTAAAAATAAGGGTAGTTTGTTGTAGTCGTGGCACATTTCCTATCTTTAAATATGTACACAATGGTTTTGGAGTTCAATTCAGTCTTACTAAAGTGCTACAATAAAAGATATAAAATATATATAACATTTAAACAATCGAGAAATTTTATGCGGCGGTGATCGCTTACCACCATGTGATTCATACGATCGTTTGCCTTGTCTTTTTCGATAAAAAATTGTGGGTTCAATTTTCAATCGAGGGAATGATATATTATTTCTTAATATTTTCATTACTTCGCTCAGGCATTAGGGGAAAAGCGCTGGGTTGAGATCCGCCACTCATCACGCAATGCTTTGAAAAATTCGGCAAGAAGCGGGGAACAGGATGTCTTAACACTAGGTTCCCTCCCGGCTTTTATACGGGATAAAAAACTGGTAACGTAAAGCTGGTATTTATATCAATAAGTAATTGCAGCAATAAAAAAAAATCCAGTAAAAAAAACATAAAACATTTATTTATTATTATAAACAGCAATTAACTGGAAGTGGTACGAGCCGTTAGTGTACACTACGTATCAAGTGAAGCATGTCATTATTCTGTCAACAAAAGGAGATAACTCCACCCACCGGTAGCTACAACGTTAAATATCAATTTAATATATTTATTAAGATCTTATAATATGGAATTTATTTACTGTTATATACATATAAAGTTGGGTTAGTGTTTAAGATATTGTAGTTATTTTTAAAAATATTTTGTGTTAGTATTACATTTAGATACTAATAATTTGTGTATTTTATCATACTTTTTTTATTTATCAGTTTAACGCTGTAGGCAGAGGGAACTTAGTGTTAAGACACCTAGTTCCACTTTCCGCCGAATTCTGGAAGCTTTGCGTGTTCCATGGGAGAATTCAACGCCGCGCTTTGCCTCGAAACCAGAGCGAAGAAATGCAAATATAAATTTACGTAAATATTCCATCTTCTCAAATGGGGATTGAACCCACAATCAGTCAGTTTTACAGTCACACTTTGTGCCCCTGTGCCACGACTGGTTTCAATATATTTTATTGTAATATACTATCAGACAGAAAACTGTTTTTTTTCCTAATATTTTTTTCTTATTTGTGACTTTATATTAAACGGTTCAGAAAGCAGGTCGTCAGTTAGAAAAAATGTTTGTATAAGTTTGAAAGGCGTTTGAAAACAATCAGAGACGATTGTAAAAAAAGCCTGTCAAACTATACGAAGCAATTGGAATTTTCTATATAATATATACATATATAATTAAACATCCGCCCATGTAATCACATGTTCACACAAATGTTCATATGTCGACATAATATGTGGACATATTTTGTGATTACATATTCTCTCATATGATAACTGAGCTATCACATGAGAGAATATATCAACACGTATGCGCACAAATGCACATGTTGTGTATGTTAAAATATAAATTTGAGGACATTGTGGTGAAATAGGGCAGATTCTAACTACTAACACGATGATGATTGGTTCAAATCCCACTCGGGGGGAATAAATTATTGTCATTTCCTAGTCTACATAAAATGGGGCGTCGTGTCTCGCTATGACAACATACACTGTTACAAATTCATAAATACTAAATTCTCTCTTAACTTGTTATAAGCGTGAAACTAAAAAAAATGAACCAACTACTACTATCGCAAATACATACCGAAAATCCACTGTACAGAGTACACCAAATTTTCAACATAATAAAATCAAATAGACATTAAGTCCACATAAAAACCGAATGTCCCAGTGATCATATAAGACCTAGATAGTGCTTTAGATTTTAGTTTTACGATGCCTTTCAAATTAACCTTTTTATTACAAGAAGATACGAAACACGCTTTAAGCTTTTTCACTTATTGCTATTGGTATTGGACGTAAAGTATCTTCGAATTTATTTTCCTTAACTTTATTTGTTCAGTTCACAAAAAAAATTATAAAAACATATTTAAAACCATTTCTTTCATTGTAAAGATCAATAAGGAAAGGACTAACTAGTGATTATGTATCTGTGCTGTTACTGTTTTAATTTCTTAAATAAGATTTCTCACATTTTTTGAATAAGCGAAATTTATTTAATACAAAGTATGTAATGGTAGGGAAGTCGAAGCGGGGACTTCGGGACTTATGATTATTATCTATAGCCACTCATCCCGCCAATCAAAAAATATGTATTATATGAATTTTTTTTCATGTTATCATCTAAGCTTCGCAACCCAATAGATCTCTATGACGTTCGGGTAAATTCCGATTTAACATCGTCAGCTCCCGTACTACAAAAGTAGTTGTTGTCTTACTGAAGACGGTCCCTCATATCTGAGGATCATGGTTATACTATCCAGCGCATATTTTACATCAATATGGAGTTTGGAAGATGGCCATTCCTTTATTAGTTATACACACAAGCACAATTAGTTACTTACTTAAAATACTAATTACTTAAAATATAAAATTAAATTAGCTTCACGCTGTATCCCGCACACAGCAGGGTAGGTAGAGGGAACCTAGTGTTAAGACACTCCGTTCCCCATTTTCTGCCAAATTTTGGAGGCAGAACTCAACGCCGCGCTTTGCCTCGACATCAGAGCGAAGAAATGGAAATATAAATTTAAGTAAATATTTCATCTCCTCGAGTGGGGATCGAACCCACAATCAGTCGGTTTTACAGTCACACTTTGTACCACTGCGCCACGACTGGCGTCAATCCTACACTTTCATCGCGTATACCCCAATTTAGCTGCTGCAGCTGCAGATTTGGGTGTAAGATACACATAGCGGACGACGTTAACAATGCCAGGAATGTTTCAGATGGTATTTGATAACTTTCCGGCTCGAACCTTCGTATTTACTCTGTTCACAGCGAGTTTGTTTCCACTTTCCGGCTCTAGTGTTTGGAGTATGGCACATGTACATGTCTTCTATGGATGTTGCCAGAAGAACATCAAATAAATATATATCGTTTGTACCGTCGTACCAATTCGTCGTTGTACCGTCCGAAGAGGTAGACGTATTTTTTCCGTTTGTTGCATTTTAATTAGCAAAGTGATATTTAAAGTTATAATAATCATAAAACTATTGTGTGAGCGTGGTACAGTTAACGTTGTGCAATATTTGTGATAAATACACTGGCTAATGTGCGTTATAATGATTAATAATGAAGTAAAGTGATGAATAAGTGATTTTAAAAACTGACGGTGATAACATTTGCAAAGATCGATACATACCCTTCTTTTTATTTGCCACCGCTCTACAGCAAGACATAAAGCATATTTTCGCAATGTATGACAGTTGCAAATTGGCTCTGTGGCGTAGTATTGAGACTTAATTAGCCGAACCTTAGTTCAAATCTCAGTTAAATATATTTTCTGATAAAAAGAAGATAAGCTTTTTTTAAATTTTATTTCTAAAACATTATAATTATTCCAACAAATATGGAACTAGAAATGTCGTGGGGATGCTGCAATACGCCTAAGAAAAATGATCAATACACGCAATGTTTGCAATGCAAAAAAGTTTACCACCTTGGCTGTTTGGGAATCGACTCGCATTCAAGTATGCCTACAAATTGGAAATGTCCTAAATGTAACAGGCAAAGGACAAGCGATGAGACGCCTGTACGATCGACTAACCGTACAAATTCGAAAGCTACCGATCTTAATGTAACTAAACGGTCATACAAAAGGCAAGCTCTCAGTTCACCGACGTCACCAATAACAAATGAACAAATTACCCATGAGAACATAAGAAATATTGTGAGCGACGCTATTGAGAAACAAATGTCAAATTTTATGATAAGCATTAACAAAACAATAACCAATTCTATTAATACTAACTTTAAAAAACTTGAAAACAAAATTGAAGAATTGCAAACGTCAGTTACCTTCATAAGTAATCAATATGACGATATAAAGCAGCAACTGGACACACACTGTGAAGTAACAAATCAATTAAAGCATGACAATGAAACACTACAAAGTACCGTTAATATTCTACAAAATAAAATTAATATAATGGAACAACAAGCTCGAGCAAATAACATTGAAATTCAATGTGTACCTGAATCTAAAACTGAAAATGTGATTACTATAGTTAAACAACTTTCAAAATCCGTAAATCTCAACATAAAAGATAATGAAATTGCTCACTGTACTCGCATTGCCAAAATAAATCCAAAATCGATGAGACCAAGATCAATTATAGTCCAACTCAGTACTCCTTTAGTCCGCGACCAATTTCTAGCAGCTGTGATTAAATTCAACAAAAGTAACCCCTCCGACAAACTTAATTCATCTCATCTTGGTATTGGGGGAAACAAAGTTCCTATATATGTTTGCGAACATTTATCGACAGCAAACAAATCACTTCACGCTGCCGCTCGTAAAAAAGGAAAAGAATTACACTACAAACATATTTGGGTTCGGAATGGGCGTATATTTATGAGAAAAACTGATGACAGCGACTACAAACTGATCAACAACATGGATTCCCTGAACAAACTGACTTAAAACATACAATATACTGCATGCAATTATCTGTATAGTCTAAAAAAATGTGTACATTAAATTTGTATTATCAAAACGTTAAAGGTCTTCGTACGAAAACACATGATTTCTACAGAAATGTAAGCTGTAATAGTTATGATATTATTGTTCTAACTGAAACTTGGTTAAATAGTGGTATTTTAAGTTCTGAATTGTTTAGTGATAATTATACAGTTTATAGGCGAGATAGAGATCTATTATGTTCAATTAAAAAAGATGGTGGAGGAATATTAGTGGCTGTAAATAATAAATTTAGTTCCCGCCGCATGGTAGCCTGGGAGAGTTCTTGTGAAGATTTGTGGCTAACAGTAAATATTAATAAAAGTCGAACGATCGCTCTTTGTGCAACTTATATTCCTCCACCGGTCAGTAAGACTGTCTTGGACAAATTTATGAATAATTTCAATCGTGTTTCGGAAATATTAAAACATACTACACTAGTAATAGGTGACTTTAACTTAAGTTGTATAGACTGGGAATTAGTAGGAAATATTAATATTAATCAAATATCATCTATGGCGCAATCTCTTATAGATTTTTCCGTGGTCAATAGTTTTTATCAATTCAATCGCATAAAAAATCATCAAAATAAAATTTTAGACCTCGTCTTCTGCGATGATACAAAGTTTGACGTAAAAGTTGATGCATCAACTAATATACTGAGTCGTATAGACTTATTGCATCCACCTTTAGATATCAGCGTCAGCCTTATTAACAATAGTACAAAATTCTTAGATTTGAACCCAAATCTTGTAAAATATAATTATTCTAAAGCTAATTTTGAAGATATAAACAAACTTCTAGAAAATATAAATTGGTCCGAAATACTGACAAAACTCATAGATGTTGATGAAATGGTAGAAATACTGTATTCTGTCATAAATTCTTCAATAGAGCTTAATGTACCAAAAATTTTTAAGAAACGTAGGTCCAAATACCCCTCCTGGATGGATAAAATCCTACTAAAAAGAATAAAAGAAAAAGAAAGACTCAGATTACGATACAAAAAATATAAAAATCCAATGGACGAAATATCGTTGAAAATTTTAGAAACCACATGCAATAGGTTGTCTTTAAAGACTTACAATAAATATATTGAGAGATCAAAAAGCAGTATTAAGCATAACACGAAATATTTTTGGACTTTTATGAAGACAAAAAAACAACAAAAAACACATGCTTTTCCTGAAATAATGATAAGTAATAATATCGAACATTCTGGTGGCGAACAAATTTGCAACTCTTTTGGTTCGCACTTTTCTTCGGTATTCAATTACAATACAACAGCGCAACCAACCAATGACATTCTCAAAAATTTGCAGCATGTAGTAAATAATAATGATATCTTGCAAAGGATTCAACTCGATGAATTGGATATTTTAAATAAATTAAAGCATTTAGATCTACATAAGGGTGCAGGACCTGACGGTATTCCTCCAGTCTATTTAATTAACTGTGCCTCAACTCTTGCAATACCACTTACAATTATTTTCAATGCATCGCTAAAAACAGGATCCTTTCCAAGTAAGTGGAAGTTGGCAAAAGTTGTTCCGATTTATAAGCAGGGGGAAAAAGAATACATAGAAAACTACCGTCCGATATCTATTCTCTTAGTATTCGGTAAAATATTTGAATCACTGATTTATCCATTAATATACGCCCAGTTTAAAAGTTCTATTAGTGACCATCAACACGGTTTTATAAAAGGTAGATCAACAACGACAAATTTAGTTACTTACACTGAGACATTGATTGAACATATAGACAAAAGAAAAAGAATCGACGTGATTTATTCAGATTTCAGTAAAGCATTTGATCTAGTACCTACTTCAATCCTTCTTTTAAAATTATCGGCATATGGTTTAGCAGGTTCGGTACTGCGATGGCTAGAGTCATATTTAAGCGATAGATACTTCTATGTCGTTGCAAATGGACATGAATCTCGTAAATTTAAAATATCATCCGGAGTACCTCAGGGCTCGCATTTAGGGCCTTTGTTGTTTAATATTTTTATTAATGACCTGCCAAAATGCTTCTAGCATTCTACACCTTTCTTGTTCGCGGATGACCTTAAGCTCTTAAAAATTATCAAAGATTTCAACGATATAAGTCATTTACAAAATGATCTAAAAAGGTTGTTTAATTGGTGCAAAACAAATGGTATGGTACTTAACGCAGAAAAATGTTATTCTATTACATTCACTCGTCATGTTAAAACTAATACCCAGTACTTTATCGCAAATACACCATTAAAAAGCGTTAGCAGCATCAAAGATCTAGGTGTGATATTCGACGAAAAGTTGACCTTTACTCCGCATATAGATAATATGATCACAAAAGCCTCAAAAATGCTAGGTTTTGTTCTCAGGAACAGCAAAATGTTTCGAAATTATAATACTAAAATAGTAATATATAATAGCTTAGTTAGAAGCATTTTAGAGTATGGTAGCGTGGTATGGAGACCGCATTATGCTACACACTGCTTGCGAATAGAAAGGGTGCAAAAGCGTTTCCTTTATCATCTGGCATTCGCTCACGGTAGGGCCAAAGAAATAAATTCATACAGCAAAAAACTGGCATATTTCAAAATGCATTCTCTAAATAACAGAAGAGAGTTGTTAGATTTAATGTACTTATACAAATGTCTTAATGGCACAAACGATAATCCAGATATAATATCCAAATTAAGATTTAATGTCCCGTACCGGTATCCACGCAAGCCAATTACGCTTCTAGTAAGACCTCTCCGTAGAACAATCTTGGGTAGGAACTCACCGATTTCACGACTATCTCAAAAATTCAACATCTACAAAGAAGTCTTAGACCCATTTGGAGATACATTGTCCAAATATAAATTTAAAATAGTTCGCCACATTTTAACGAAATAAATAATTTTGTTTAAGCTTAGATTTAATTTTATTTATAAATTGTTAATCAAATAGAAATGGTAAAGGATTTTTTTTTTTTTTAATAATATATGTTAACGTGCTTTACATTAGTTACTTTAATTCTACTTTGTTTATTGAAATTGTAAACAAACTCAAATACTGAAAACCGTACAATTTACTATTTTTGTATAATATTGCATGCTGTATCCATTTTAAAAGATGGTGCATTTAGTTTTAAGTTTTTATTTTGTCTTTCTTTTATTTGTCACTGTAATGTTATCATCACTAGTGGATCTAATAAAATAAATAAAATAAATAAATATCAAATGCTTGTCGAAATATTTATTAATACTGGCAGCCAGTAAGCTTTTCGACATTTTAGTTACAGATGCGCGTTGTACAGATAGTACACAGCCGAAATTATAAAAGACGAAAAGTATATAAGTTCCTAGGCCCATCTCTGGTAATAAGACAAAACAAAGCGGTAAATTTAATCATTCAACACTTCACGTATTTTTTTGACAATAGGACGTTATGTGGGGAATACAATTTTTTAGAAATAGGTTCCTTCTACCTGTATGCTATATGCTATATGTAAACACTAGTGAAGCGAAAAAATAGAGTTGTAAGAGTGTAGCTACGCTGAGAAGCACTACCTAACAAGCTACGCTTTGTAATGCCATTAACATAAAATCCACTAAATATTTTACTTTTTTGCAGCATTTTGCAAAGAAATAAAGTGCTAGTGTAAAGATGTCCCAATGCCGCAAAATTGACATAAGATTCGCTATAACCAGCCTACAATAAACGCAATATAGTGTAAAGCTGGTTCAAATACGCAAAGTCTCTGTTTGGACTTACATTATAACATTTTCTCTAACTTAACCTATCATATAATACGTAATAAAGATAGAGTTACGTACTAAAGAAGAGAGAAGAATAGAGTTCTTTGTTGAGTGTCACTTTTGAATTGAAACTAATTTCGTATGAAATAATTTTCTTTACCTCAGCCTTTATATAAGCAATTATTCGTTATATTATTAAGTTTAGTTAGTCGCGTCTGATTATATAGAAATTGTTTTACCCACGTGCTAAGCCCCAGGCGTCTTGTTAGGGTGATTCTTTAGTAGCAAAGCTGAATACTAGAGCTTTAGAAATATTTTTTCGAAGTTTTTTAAATTAATGGTGTCACTAATATACAAGAAGTACTACAAAAAGTACACTAATAAAAAAAACCTCACATTTTTTCTCAGGAAGCAGAGCAAGAAAGGAAATCCCACACACAGCAAGGTAGACAAAGGAAACCTAATGCTAAGACACTCCGAGACATTAGTGGCGGAATTCAACGCCGCAATTTGCCTCAACCTAGAGCAATTAAATTAAATTTAAATTAATATTTCATTTTCTGGGGATTAAGCCCACATACAGTTGCGTTTACAGTCAAACACTTGTGCTATTTGCCTCTACTGACCGTTTCTCACTTTTCGCTCAATTTTCGATATATAGAAATATGATTGACAAAATTTAACACCGCACTTTGTCTTCTTACCAGACCGAAAAAAATAAAGTCACTCCCCCGGGTGGAATCGAATCCACAACTTGCTTCATCATCGTCATCAGCTTCTCTCAGTCCACTACTGGACTGATGTCCGTATTCATTATATGGTCAATGCCTCATTTTAAAAAAGAATATACCCAACACTAATGTAGTATTAAAAATATACATAGTATCAATATATTTATCGAATCGCTTCACAAATCAACACGAAGGCTAAGCCTTTTTTCGAAACAATCTCGAAGATTGAGTAATTGGCTGTAACACGACATGTCTGTTGCTGATGATTTAATTGGATTCTTATATTGTAATAACCAATGAAACATATTTTGTAATTTAGCTTTCTTACATAAACAAAAAGACAAAAGAAATTCTAGATTCGATTCGTATTCCCAGGTACGAGGACGAGGACGAAATGTCTTCATACACATCATCTTCTTCATCTACATCATCATGAAAAGGTTGATTATTAAATAGTGTTTTTTCTTTGTGTACACCGTAATGTATATAAAAATATTATAATTCACTAAGAAAATAGAACCCGCAACCGTCATTTAACAAACAAAACTTACTATTATTTTTAACTCCCATACCACAAACCACAGATGGAGTACTCAACAATTAATTTAGACAGATAGACCAAACGACCTCAATACAAAATAAAGATTAATCTACAAACTTTCTTGTTAATTGGAGACAAAACAAGTTCTAATTATAAAACCTACACACCGTCGTCTATAGTAATTATCACTGCTCATACAAACCATACAAAAGTTGTGTAAAACTGTACGTCCTCAATTACGCCGTGGTTTAATATAGAGAACTCACGCGAGTAACTAACGGTATACAGTAAGGAATATAGTGAAACCGTTTTTATATATACAGAATTAAATTTCGACTGTAAATGCGATGGTTGTAGGTTCGATTATCTGAATTAATGATTTCAATTCATGACACTACGAGGCGCTGAATTTTATGCAATGTCTCGAAAAGAAGGCAGTGCTTAGGGAACGAGGTAAGTTTTGATGTATACAAAAATAGTCAAGAAACTGGTGTCAGATGGACCGCGATTAATTTCGGTTCAATCTCAGCAAAATAATTATTACAATATGGTCGTGTCGCGTTAACATATAGTATTAATCTTCAACTTGCTGAGGTCGTCGTGGCGCAGGTGCACAAGGGTTTAAGGACAGGGTAACGTGACGGTTGAGGGCTCGATTCCCACTCGCGACTCAGAATTATTTTAATTTCCTCGCTATGGTAAACTAAGAACGGCTTTAAATTCAATTAACACGCTTTCCATTTTGGGCGGTGCTTGGGGAACGGAGTGTCATAAAACTACCTCACCACGAAACTTCCTTATCCCGACCACGAATCGAACAAAATACATATATCAGAACAAAATTATCATCTAACTATCTTAAAACATATAAGAAATAATGATAAAAAAAAAACAGAAATCACAATAAATACATAACTGAAAATACTACAAACCGTAAAATAACAGATTTACCACTGGAAAAACAGTTATAACATTACTACCATTTTAAGCAAGTTAAGCAAAAACCAAGTAACACACTGTGTGCAAAATGATCTATTGTTTCCACTCATTCTACTTATTTCTGCATATTTCGATGTTCCCACGAACCAACCAGAGCGAGAAGCGCGTCCTATTTAAAAAAGAATTTATATCATATGAAAATGATAAAATTTGGATGCGGTAAATGTGATTTTGTTTTTATTTCAATTATTTTCAATGTAAATTTAATAATAATCACTTTACAAATATATAAAAAAGTGTATGACAGTGAAATATATCGGGATATATCAAGCACTGAGAAGGGTAGGTAGAGGGAGCCACTTTGTTGGAGGTATTGCGTGTTGAGTGTTGATTTGCCCCGTTACCAGAGCGAGATAATTAGAACATGTAATATTTAATTTACCCAAGTAGGAATCGAACCCACAGCTTACAGTAGCTAGCTTGTGACCAACCAACCGACTAGCTTCTTTGGCCATGCACTGGTTCTGGTTAATTGAAAAAAATCCTTTTTTAAATTTTTACCAAAGCATTGTATTGAGTCACTCCATTCTACGTGATCCGTTTATTAAGGCTTGGGAATCGATGTAGTTTATAAATAAACAAATAATCCGACAAATTATCTATAATTTCACGACCTTCAAAGTAAAAAAAATATGCGAAACGTTACAATCACTATCTTCTCCACCACCCAACAAAAACAAAAAAGAAATGAACCCCACACCCTCCAAATACCTCATCTACTTACATTCAAAATGCACATCCAACATGCACATTACGCATAACACTGTAAGACAATACAAGATTCTTATGCAGTTAGCTTTGGCCTTGAATTATTCTTAGAAATACTCAAGTAAGCATTGTTGGAACAATCGCTAGGTCGAGTCTGGAGGAGGGTCGCGGGTTCATAAAAAGGTAATATAACTGTACAGTCTACTGAGAAATGCATAAGTTGTATATGGAAAGTGCATATTATAATGCAAATGCTGATCTCAGGATTTAAATTGTCTTTTTTACTGGTTTTGATGTAGTAGTTATTAGAAATGTGCTGGTGTTTGTTTATGTTTTTTTTTATATAGGGTATAGATTGTAGGGTAGGTAGAGGGAAGCAGGCGGATAGAAGCAGCCGAACGCGGCGTTGTGTTCCACCTGTCAACAAGTGTGTGCATCGATTGTGGCTTCGATTTCCGCTCGGATTAATGACAGTTCCCTTTCTTTGGTATAAATAGAACGACGTTAAGCTCTGCACATAATAGCAATCGGGAAAAAAAAGTTTTCGACGAAAAAACATCAATTCGCTTTTTTCGGGAATTATTGGATATAAATCAAGAAACTCTTAATTCTTATTTAACAAATGATTCAAAAGGTACCTTACCTTACTATGTTTCAAACATTTTGTTCGAGAAAGAAAACAAGTAAATCACACGGAAAGGGGAGGTTGGGGTAAATCAACTCATTATACGTTATAATTAATTGGAGTTCAGTAGAAAAGTTCTTAGTTGCTGGCGTAGACTTTTTGTGTTTATGATATAGAGATGAGACTGGAAGCGACTTGTTTTTTTTTTAATTTTTTGTTTTGCTGCTTAACCTTTTTTTCAGCGTAGCGGGATAGACGGTGAGTGGACAGAGGGAAACTAACGTTAAGGCTCTCGGTTCCCTACTTTTCGCCCAAATTACGATGTAATGTGAAGAATGAACGATGAATTGTAAATTGTGGAAAAGTAAATTAGTAATAGATTAATTATTAACTCAAACGACAACAAGAAAACAGTGTCAGATGAAGATAAATCGGTATATTTAAAGTTTTTTACTGATATTCTAATAATAAACTTCATTTAATAAGGCACTTTTCTGATTTACTTTTCTGATCACTCACACTCACTGTACCAGTTATTACTTTGAATTATGGACTTGAATTATGTATGTATATCAACTACAAGCATATATTTTAATAAAATAGTGTGAAGGCACTGCGTCTTCCACACAACGCCCAAATTTTGAGATATGACGCGTTGATTCACGGAACTTAACGCCGCTTTTTGTTGCTAAAGCGAAATAAAAAATATATTTCTCCGATAAGAATCGAACTCACAACCGTCACGTTTACAATCAAACACTGTACCCTCTGTGTTTTATAAAACTCATAACATAAATTTATTTTTGTGCACATACCTAATATTCCTCTTTGCTTTCTTAATGGAAATATATCTTTAAAATTTCTATACTGCTGACAGCGCCACATTAGTGGTCTGTGATTCGAATCGATAATGAAAGTTCTGTTAAAAGTTTTGCTACAATTTATTAAAGGTTAAATGATAAAATATCTTACTTTCCTATAAGTTTAAGGATGAAATTTTTGAATTACTTCAATATTTAACCTTTTACGGGACAATGATTTTGAATTAGAACGAAAAAAGAGGAGAGAATAGAGTGAACCTAGTAAAAACGCTTTGTACCCAAAATAAAATAAATTTCCTAGGTATTTTCTAAGCTGTACCATGATAAATGATACATTACAGTTGATGATCGATGATTGACGGATAACCGATAATAATCGATAATGGATAAACAATAATTATAATATTGATATATTGTGAACATAATAAAATCCGACCAACCAAGCGTGGCGTTGAGTTACGCCATTCATTGTGAAATGCCCCGAGAATTCGGGTCTATGTGGTTAACGGAATATCTTAACTTAGGTTCCCAGTTTCCTTGTGTCTACCTTACTATATTCGGGATACTGCGTAACGCTAAAAAAATATTCCCTAAGTGGGAATTGAACCCACAACTATCGCGCCTACACTTCGACAATAGCCCTCTGTGATATGACGGTGGTTTTTCTTGGTTAAAGTATAATATACACTTTAACGACCTTTACGGAACTTGGATGACGCATTAGACATTATGGGCTGTAAAAGTGGGTGTATAGTGAATTAGTAGCAATCGGTACCAATTTATATTTCTATTTCTATGAATCACGTTCACTGCGGTTTTGAAATGTAATAAAAATATATTGTATTATATAGACACAGTATGATCATCACCTAGTGACCCAGTAAAATTATTTGGAAGAGATGGCTAGTTAGGCTTAAGACCGCACTTTTGTGCGTTTTGTTTTAATATGTCCATATGTATATTCAATATATTGTGGTGTTAAAAAAAAAAACAGCTTCACGCTGTATCCCGCACACAGCATGGTAGGCAAACCTAGTATAAGCACTCCGTTCCCTACTTTCTGTCGAATTCTGGAGGCATTGCTGGCATTGAGTTAAATAGTACTTGATTTCTGAACAGCATCTAATCTATTATTATCTCTGAAACCATCATCTTCTACATACTTTTTACGTTATCTTTGAATGTGGGACATCATATCACTTTTATACAATTTACACGCTATGTCACACTGACTGCTTTACAGTTTCTACCATTGCATCGGGATCACACTGCTTTATTTTTGCAATCCGTAGAATAAAGAAAAATACAATCTATTCTTTTTGCCAATTAGACGAAGAAATAATCTGTGGCCTGTAAAACCGACTGGTTGTGGGTTCGATCCCCACTCGAGGAGATGAATTATTTACTTAAATTTATATTTCCATTTCTTCGCTCTGGTGTCGAGGCAAAAAGCGCGGCGTTGAGTTCTGCCACTCAACACGCAATGCCTCCAAAATTCGGCAGAAAGTGGGGAACGGAGTGTCTTAACACTAGGTTCCCTCTGCCTACCCTGCTGTGTGCGGGATACAGCGTGAAGCTAATTTAATTTAATTTATTTTTTTTACTAGGTTCTGCATTATACAAAAATATGAAAAAAATATTTTTAACTGTAGTAAAAATTGTTATACAAACAGATTTAAAAGATTATAGTAAACAAGTAGTAGTACATCGAAGACGGCCTTACGTAAGCCTCTAGGCGTCCTAAATCGCGACACCTACGCAGATTCTACAAGGTTTCTCTGGTCTTTGATCTACGTTAATAATAGAGAGGAATTGCTTTTAAGAAATCTAATTCTGAAAGTGTAATTTGGGGCATTAAAAGTTTCAAGTTAATTTAAATTATAATTTAATGTTGTCTTGATGAAGTCAAAATGTTTAGGTTAGGCAGATGGAACCTTATGATAAGATACTCTGTTCTTTTTCTTTGAATGGCGGAACTTAACGCCACTTTTGGTCTTGTGTCCAAATAAAAATAGTTCATTCTACCGTTATAATGTTTTACTGATGTTTAGGCTACATTATTATTTAGACTGATGTTACTTAATATCGGATTAGTATTAAAAAGAAAATTATTAAAAAACAAAACACAAATAAAAATTTCCCACTAGGTTCCCTCAGTATTTTTCTCAAAATCAAGTCATACTTAAATTTACTCCGTCAAAACGTTTCTAAAATAATAAATGATTGCACAATCCACATGTCCATGCTATTCTTTCCCATCGCAAAGGTTATTTCCCATGGCGCCAGCGCTTGCGCAGCGTTACCAAATATGACTTATTGAATAATTTTGTATATCTCCAACTTGATATGGATTTTATCGCTGTCATTGTTTAAAAGTGGCGTAGTTCTTGCATTTGACCTGATTATTAATTTATATTTGAAATATTATTACGCAAACAAAAAATATTAATAATTAATTTATAAATTCAAGCAGACCATTATGGCTCAGTGGATCAAAGTCTGTCTGTACATAATTATGATGGTTGTGGGTTCGAACTCCCCTCGAGAAAACGAATTATTGCTACTTTTTTTTGGTATAATCAAAATACGTACAGCTATTTTTACATTTTCGTTATGACAAAAAACATAATGCTAGTTTTCGTTTTTTTATAATCAAAATTATGAAAAAACAAAGCAGAGTGATGTAACGAATGATTTTTACCGCTCAGCGGGCTCTCCCATTTTTTTTGAATGTGGAACGTGAAAAGACGAAGAAGTCCAAAATTATTATCGAAGACAGTTATGGCGTGTGACTGTAAACGCGTAAGGTCGTTAGTTCGATTCTCAATAGACAAAATAGAATGTTTAATATTTTCAATTCTTCGCTTTGGTGTTGCAAACTATCTCTTTCTTCTTCTCTTTCTGGTCTCTAGTGAAGGGAAGCGCGACATTGAATTCTGCCACTTAACAAGCGATGCCTCCAGAATTCGACGGAAAATGGAGAACAGGGTGTTTTAACATTAGGCTCCTTCTGCCTACTCTGTTACATACTAAAAAAAAAAGCTTTATAACCACTGAGCCTGAAATAAAAACAAACTTTTATATCTAAAACCTCAAAGCGAAACTCGAAACGTAACACAACTTAGAAATCTACAAACGTTAATTAGTTAAAATAATTTGCATTCTTGTACCATCATAACCGGCAATTCCCGTTGACTCCCGAAAACTTTCTTGATGTTTACAAATTCGCGGGTAACTTTTATAATTTATTCTCTTTTTGGCCTTTTGTATTTTACCAATGTTTCATTTTGTTGAAGTTGTCGTGGCACAGTGACACGTTTATATGTGAAATAGATGGTTGTGGCTTCTTACTCGGGAGAATGTATTATTTTCATTCCTAACTGGTAAAGGCAAAAGATGGTGGCTTGTTAATAATGCGAAGAAATTAAAATAATTTATTAGCGAAAATAAAAATTAAACTCACTATGGTCGCGCTTAATAGTTGATTTACACGTATCCAGGTGACTTGGATAGTATTTGAAGTTGTGACGTACTGTGCGGTTAGAAAATTTGGCGGCAGGTCTATCAAACAGTTTTCCAGAATCTCCATTATAAATGCTGTAGAGAACGCACAGCGAGGACACGTCTCTACGCAATAAAAATGACAAGTTTATCGCAGATTATTTAGTCCCCAACGATTTGAACTAACTAAAGGCTGTGTTTTTTTTTACTTCTCTGCTCTGGTAACAAAAATGAGGCGATGAAGTCCGTCACCTGTGCGTTGTCGATTTTGGCAGGTAAACGAAAAATGATCCCTTCACAGGATTCTAACTCGAAAGAGTATATTATTCAACTTTCTTGTTCTGACAAGACAGGCCGTGGCGTTGAGTTCCGCCGCATATCATACAATATCTCAAATCGGATTTAGTCTATTTTCTTCTAGCTAAATTCGGGATACAGCGCGAAGCTGACAAGAAAAAAAAACATTCTTTTACCATCATAACCATTTAAAAAAAGTTTGTGATGTTTACGTATTTGCGGGAAACTTATATAATTTATTCCCGTTCGGCCTTTTTGTACTTCAGCAATGTTTCATTTCTCTAATTTGCCTTTTAAAATTATTTATGTTTAAGGTCGCGGTACAGTTTGAATGGTCTTTTTTTTATTAATATCGTCATTGTGGCTTTTTATTTACGTGTTTTGGAAACAATTAATGTTTTTATGAGGTTTTGTTGGGAATTTCGGATTTTAACTAGTAGGGGGATGGAAACGACTTTTAAATACAGAGATTGTTGTTTATTTTAATATTAGTAACAATAATAAAATATATTATTATTAATATATTTATAAGTTCGTGGTGCAGGGGCACAAAGTGTGACTGTAAAATCGACAGGTTATGGGTTCGATCCCCACTCGAGGAAGTGAAATATTTATTTTCATGTATTCGCTCTGGTGTCGAGGCATATGAAGCGCGGCGTTGAGTTCCACCACTCAGCACGCAATGCCTCCAAAATTCCGCGGAAAGTCTCAACACTAGGTTCCCTCTGCCTACCCTGCTGAGTGCGGGATATAGCGTCAAGTTGATTTGATTTGATTAATTTATTCATAATATCATGTACATATTTTTTAAGCCGTTTTAGGAATACAGGGATGTTTGATCCCCACTCGTGAGAATGATTGGTATTTATTAATCTTTTCAATTCTTCGCTCTGGTACTAAGGAAAAACCCAGCGTTGAGTTCCTCCACTAGACACGCAATGCCTTGAAAATCCGACAAAAAATGGGGGCAGTTTGTTTTAACACTAGGATCCTCTGCTTACTCTGCTGTTCGCGGGATTATTAGTATTTTTTATTATATTTTTTTTTTAATGGAAACGCAAACGTAACGTAGTATATAGCACATTTACCGTAAACACTAAACTTATTTTACGAGTCTCGCTTAGTTTATCAAAAATTTTACGCTATTTCTACCATTAAATTTTTTAACCGACTTAAAAAAAAGGAAGAAAAAAATTAAAAAAGATTCCGACGAATTGATAGTTATCAATCCGTTTTTTTTAATGTTTGTTTAGCGATTATTTACGCTATTCTATAAATATAATACAAAAAATATTGATAGATGAAGTTATTTTTAAAAATTAGAAACTTAAGAACAAATATATATATTATTGAAAAACTAATACAAAACAAATACACAACATAAAAAATGAAGACCAAAAATTAAAAACAATTTGTCAGAAGTGGGATTCGAACCCACGCCCTCAGAGAGGACCAGAACAACTCGCACCTACGTAGCATAGGCAAGGGAACCTTGAGTCTGGCGCCTTAGACCGCTCGGCCATCCTGACATTTGGACAACGTTGCGAAATTATCAACCATTTATTATTGATCAATATACCTCTTATTTCGTACAACATTCAAATGATCGATATTTACGTTATTGCTCTTAAAAACTATATTTACATGCTTTGATTACAAAATATATAAAAATGTGAAAATTGTTGCACCAAATGATCGATATTGACACTATATAATATGATACAAACAAAAAACTGGTGGTTAAATAGAAAATTGAGACGGAGAGAATTAAAAATAATAATAACTAGGTATAAAAGTTTCATTAAATATGCATTCATGTTTAATATTATATATTTATTTATTGTATAAACATATTTTAGGCCAGTCGTGGCGCAGGGTCACAAAATGTGATTGTTAAACTGACTGGGTTCGATCCTCACTCGAGGAGATGAAATATTAATTTAATATTTTCATTTCCTCGCTCTGGTGTTCAGGCAAAGCGCGGCGTTGAGTTCTGCCACTCAACACGTGTCTTAACATTAGGTTCCCTCAGTCTACTCTGCTGTATGCGGGATACACCTTGAAGCTGATTTTTTTATTTAATGTAAAGATAAAAGAAATATTAAACATACAGTATTTTTAAAAATAGTACTTATAAACTTCTCTCTTATCAATAAAATGTCACGTTATCAATAATGCGATAAAAAGTGATATTTTATTAATGTACCATATCATAACTTTGTTTGCTTTAATAAAAGTTATAGTGCTTACAGAGTTTTATTTTATGAATAACATTTGGTTATTTTACACCGAGTCTTAACTTATTTAATAGAATTTTTATTATTTTAAAGTAATCAATTATCAAAATAATAAAAAAGGCGGTAATAAATAAATAACGTGCCATAGCGCGATGGGTTCTGCCACTCAACACCCCATTGAACTTGAACTGGGGCGGAAAGCGGAGAACGAAATCTCTTGACATCAGCTGACCTCTCTCTGCCCTGGTATATGCGCTGGTATATTATACTATAAAGAGTATATTTACTGGTCAAAAGCGTGTTTCGTTGTAATGATACTTCTCCTAGACCGTGGAACCTACAGCTCTGAAATTTGGCAGGAACGTTGTGGACGAGACGGTGATTGTAGTTTTTGAGTAAATGGTCAAAATGTATTCCATAGGGTTAGACTGTGGAACGTTTTAAAATTATATATATATATATATATATATATATATATATAGCAACATAGCTTCGTTTAGCTCCACCCGCAGTGCACAGTGTGTGTGGCAGATCCTACCATATATATTTCTACTTAAAACGCAGGGTAAAGGGCAAAAATTTGGCATATTTGGCATTATGAGTAAAATTTCATGAAAATTTCAATGAATATTGGAAATAACTGGTTTTATAGTTCACGAGAAACTCCAACTCTCACAACAAAATAACTCAACATTTGTTTTGAAATTTTGATATCCATAAGTATCCAATACGTCGATACTCTTGAGTTCAAATTGAATTTTCTAGCTGGTATTTACGGTTAGGTGGGAATTTTAGACGTATAGCCCCAAAGTCACGTGGCATTTCAAATTTGATGCTTTCTATTTAGTATATATGTATGTATGTATATGTATTTTAAGAAATTGAAGCTGTTGTGGCGCTGCAGTTGTAGCATTGGACTGTAAATAAAAAGGTTCTGAGTTCTATTCCCAAAGAGAATTCGAAGACAATGCACGGTTTTAAACTCCGTCACTCAACACAAATTGTCATGAAAATTACTACTTATTACTTGGTACCCTCTACTTACCCTGCTAAACAGAAAGGGTACAATATGAAGCTAAAAAAAAAACTCAATATAACTTACAAGGAAACTTGAAAAAGTGTCATTTTTTTGCGAAACCGAACACTGGGTATGCAGTATTCAAATTGATACCGCTCTCGTTTCTTTCCACCGAATAACATAAAAGCGTAGTGATAACAGCAACCCTATAAATTCTGCTCTCAGCTAAATTAGCTCACGTATACGTACTGAGGGCAGAAAAATATGTTTTAACTAGAATTTCTTATGATTATCATATAATATGTGTAATGTACATTTCCTGAACGTAACGTAACGTAACGTGACGCGATGGTTATGGGTTCGATTCTCACGTAATTATTTTTATCTCTCATTTTAGCAAGAAGAAGCAGGCCGTAGATTTTCGTCTTGTAATACGCAATGTCTCAAATGTGGCCAGAGTAACCTCGTGTGGCTATCGCACGACGCTAATCATTTAAAACATTTGTTAAAATCTGATATGACAAAATGATTTAAAAAATATATTTTATTTACTTAGCTTATTGATATGAATAACAAACGGTTTTGTCTTTCAATTCAATAACTGAATATGTATGTGTTTTACATCTATTAATAATTATAAGAAAGACACTTTTCCAGATTCTCTACGACGAATCAACCTATCAAAGTAAAATAACTTTGGTTTTAAAACGTTTGTGTTTCTCTGTTTCTTTTTTGTTGTATCAATAAAGTGAAAATTAAATCGTTTATGTGCCGCTACACCACAACAGAAATAGAATAACTACTACAAAATTAATATTAAAAGTAAAAAATGTCAACACATTTTTTTGCCAACACTACATACGCACGACGAATATATCATCGCTTATTTTATTCAATTCTGAACCTTAATCCTTCGCAATAAAAGCCTTCTCTGGGCTGCGGTCATGTGTCTGTCACTTCAAAGAGTCGCCATTAGCATATTAAAAAGGTAAGAAAGCCAAGTACGAAGTGTTTGAATCGTATTATTGAGTTTTTGTTTCTTAGGAATTTTTGGTGTTTTGTCGCGAGAGGACTTATTAAATTTAGCTTTTAGTTTTAATGTAGGTATATGCTTACAGTAATATATATATATATATATATATATATATATATATATATATATATATATATATATATATATACCAGTTGTTCGCTTTGGCTTGAATTGAATTGACATTTCTTTTGTATATCAAGCTTTTTAAGTTTTGATCATCTAATGTTAAAGTTGTCTTCTATCCACGGTGAAAGTTAGCTTGAGCTCAGAATTTTATGTGCTATGCACAATTCTTACTTATCTTTGGTTTTCAAGCGGTTTAAGCCAAAATTAAAAGCTACAATTCCATAATTTATTGATATATTTTTAATAACTACACGCTGTATCCCGCATATAACTGGGCAGGTAGAAAGAATCTGGGAACATAATATTAAGATTCTTCGTTCTCCACTTTCCGCTAAACCCTGGAGGCTTTGCGTGTAGAGTAGTGCAACTCAACGCCACGCTTTATCAGAGCGAGAAAATGAAAATATTGAATATTTAATTATTTATTTATATGAGTTACAGGTATCTGACACTGCTCTGAGCTCCTCATCCTACAATGAGATGGGCACTTGCATGGTGAATCCATGGAATGCTAAGTAGTTTCTTCTCAGCCAGTTACTTCCTCCTGCCAATACCTACTAGTTTAGAAAACTTTTTATATGTATATGTATATGTATATATAGTTAGAATCACAGCTAGAATACAAATAATAAATACAAGCACTTTTGTAAAACGTGAAAAAGTTATGTAACATTGGAGCATTACGCTATTTTTTAAATTATTAACTTTTTTTTGCAACTTCACGCTGTATCCCGCATATATCAGGATAGGTAGACAGACAGACAGTTAACTTCGAATTTTGGAGACATTGTGTTGAGAAGTGAAACTCTATATAAAAATATAGTAGTTTTCTATCTATCCCACTGCAGCAGTTAAAATTAACATATGTATCGAAATATTTCTTTGTTTACCACTAGGTTTCTTCACGCAACGTATAAACAGTAACCGGTTCAAAATATACATCTTTCTTTACAAATTTCCTGCATTTTAGGAGGACCCAAATGATTTCCTGACTTACTGTACTGTAAAAATTTGATATCTTCTTTCAGTTTTCACCCATTTTCCTTAAAAATATTTTAATTATACGTTCATCCATACAAAATTTTAACACCCAGCCACCCCTACTCGGACTAAATAAAAAGATAGACCTCATTATCTTCAAGGCTTCCTTTCAATTACTTAAGAGATTCTAATTTCAACTTAGCTTTATAGTTGTTTTAGTATTTTACGTTGAAATATTTATCTTCAGGGCCAATTTCTATGTAGTTTATACAACACAAAAGGTTTGGACGTTTTGTTTAGGTCTTTACAAAAGTCTTTATATTTATTAAGATTTTAAGGTAAAATAAATGTTTTTTTTTTAATATATTATTTATGTATAGATAATATATTAAAAAAAATATACATTATATAAGTATAAATTTAATAGATTTTTTTTTTTGTTATAGTTTCAGGCTGTACATATAATAGGATAGGGATAGGTAGAAGAAATTTAGTGATAATACGGAGTATTTCCCATCTTCCGCACGATTTTGGAGACATTACGTAGAAAGAGGAAAAATAAATTAATTAATTCCCACTAGAATCGAACTTATAACTATCTCGTTTCAGTCAGACGATGGCAGTTGTAGTACACTTAGGACCGTACAAGAGGCGTAAATCCCGTTAAGTACATTTTTTTATTTTTTTTTCTATAAATACGTATTAACTTTTGTCAAGTTTCACTTCATAGATTGAAAAAATCAAACATTTAAATGGAAACCAGTCATTCAGATATAGGGTGATAAAAATAAAGATATCCCTCGAGAATCACTACTTTCACGCGTCCTTACCATTACAATCATTTATCATTATAACAACTAGATGTCGCTTTGTAGGCAAAAAAGAATATGACATCAATGAAATTTAAAACTTAGCATATTTAGAATAAGGCATAATTTCCAATACAAAATCGAAACAATCGCGTGCCTACCTTCCGTTTTTAGGGCACGAAAATTAGCATTTTCTTACATTTTCTTTTGGTTTCTCTGAAATTTTATTGTTCATTGCTCACCTTGTTAAAGCAAATTTTACATTAAAAATAGCAAAACGAGTAATGTAAACGAATATATGACCCACTTTTAATAGTTCCTGTCACCAATTCACAAGACACTTTTATACTGTCAACAGATTTATCTTTAACTAATTGGGGTGGATTAAATGGTGATTGTGTTAAAACAAGATCGATGAAAAGAGTCGTTGATAAGACTGTGATTCTTTGTCCATGTCCGCCTTTTATATTAAATGACTTGATTTCTTTGTGTAATTGGAAATAAAATGGTTATCTTTTTGCGGGTTTTCCGTTATTTTGTATTAGCTTGTAAATCTATACTAATATAAAAAGTTAAAGAGTTTGTTTGGTTGAAATTCGACAATCTCATAAACTACTCAAACCGAAAACATATTTTTGTGTAGGATATTTCATCTATCTAAGAAAGTCATAGGATAGAGACCATTCGTGGCGCGGTGGCACGAAGTGTGACTGTAAAACCGATTGGTTGTGGGTTCGATACCCACTCCAGGAGATGAAATATTTATTTAAATTTATATTTCCATTTCTTCGCTCTGGTGTCGAGGCAAAGCGCGGCATTGAGTTTTGCCACTCAACACGCAATGTCTCCAGAATTTGGCAAAAAGTGGGATGGAATGTCTTAACACTAAGTTCCCTCTTCCTACCCTGCTGCGTGCGGGATACAGCGTGAAGCTGATTTGATTTTTTGATTTTTGCCATAGACTATAAATATAGGACTAAACCTGTGGTCCTATAATACAGAACTTGTGATATAATATCATATGTCATAGGTGTATACACACACTGTCACATCTTCAAAACTACAAGAAAAGTTAGTAACTTAAAAATATATATTAAAAATTATCCTTGTATATGTTGTAAGTAAACAGGAAGTATTTAGATAAAGGCATACTTCCTGTTTACTTCCAATACCAGCCACTATAGTCACTGCGTTTTTGATTTTTTGCACTAATAAGAAAGACATCAGGTGCGTATAGCGCCTCGTTTTATCTATACAAAGAATATTGAACATGAAAATATCGAATAAATATACTTTTTTGTCAAACTATCATACTGTATACCGCACATAGCAGGATAGACAGAGGGAACCTAGCGTTAACCTGTGTTCAGCTCTTTCCTCAAAGCACTTAAACTATTGGCATTTGAGTGGCAGAACTTAACGCGGTGCTGTGCCAAGTTACCAAAAAATATTAAATATTTTAACTTTTCGACATTCGTTTTGATTTCAATTCGAGACCTGATTGTGGGTTCGATCCCCACTCGAGGAGATGGAACATTTACTTAAATTTATATTTCCATTTCTTTGCTCTGGTGTCGAGGCTAAGCGCGGCGTTGAGTTCTGCCACTCAACACACAATGCCTCCAGAATTCGGCAGAAAGTGGGGAACGGAGTGTCTTAACACTAAGGTTCCCTCTGCCTATCCTGCTGTGTGTGGGATACAGCGTGAAGCTGACCAAAGCGAAAAAATGAAAATATTAAATATTTCATTGCCTCGAGTGGGAATGTAACACACAACCTATCTCATTTACAGTCACTTCAACTTTGGTTATTTGTAACACAATTACCAAAGTATATGCTATAATACATATAATACAACTAAAATGAAATGTATATTTGACATAATCGACTATAAAGTAAGATAATCTCTTAAGACTTATTAGGATTATCTCGAGATAAGGAGGCTCAGTTATTGTACACGTACAAGAAAAGGGGACTATTATGTTTAACGCATAAATGTTGCTTCCTATAGAAATTCGAATGAACTATTGAATTTGTCGGGGATTTGTAATTATTTTGGCTGTAATAATTGAATTGACTCCGTTATAGTGAAAATGTAAAATGTCTGACTGTGTACACGAGGTTTGTGGGTTCAGTGTATTAGATGAAATTGTTTAAATTTTTTTTTGTGTAGCAAGACTAAGGGTAGCGTTTAGTTGCACAATATAACACCTTATCTACCGTAACTAATAGGCACTAAAATAGACACAAAATAAAGCATGCGGTATTAAAAAAATATAAATACAATCGGTTTCACGCTGTAATCCGCACACGGCAGGGTGGCAGAGAAAACTCAGAGTTAAGACACTTCAGTTCCCCCACTTTCCGCTGAATTCTGAAGTCATTGCGTGTTTAGTAGCGGAACTCAACGCCGCGCTTTTTGGGTGCCTCGACAACAGAGCGATAAAATGAAAATAAAATAAAATCAGCTTCACGCTGTATCCCGCACACAGCAGGGTAGGCAGAAGGAACCTAGTGTTTTTAGACACTCCGTTCCCCACTTTCTTAAAATGAAATTATTAAAATGAAAATAATAATTTAAATATAAAAATGAAATACATTTCCTTGAGTAGAGATTGAACCCAGTCGAATTTACAGGCACACTTGCGCCACGACTGCTAAATGATACCATATTAAGTAAGTTATACTTTGGACTGCAATAATTAAATATAACTAACATTTTAGTTGAAAATTTTCAATAATATCTCAACTAATATTACAAAGTACTATTAATAATAGTTATATGTTGTCTAAAAACAGATTTTGCGGGTGTAAACAGGAATTAGGGTAACCTAAATATTGCTTAAAGACTTGATCATGCCCTAGAGAGGGGTATAAAATCTGTACAAATAGGTAGTTAATGTATTGTTATATTATTTTACATATGATTTTAATATATCTGCATTATATTTTAGGACCGGAACTAAGATTCATTTGTTTTGTATAAAAAAATAATTATAGACCAGTCGTGGCGCAGGGGCACATAGTGTAAGTGTAAAACCGATTAGTTGTGGGTTCGATCACCATTCGAGGAATGAAATGTTTACTTAAATTTATATTTCCATTTCTTCGCTCTGGTGTCGAGGCAAAGCGCGGCGTTGCGTTCTGCCACTTAACACGCAATGCTTTTAAAATTCGGCAGAAAGTGGGGAACGGAGTGTCTTAACACTAGGTTCCCTCTGCCTGCACTGCTGTGTGCGGGATACAGCGTGAAGTTGATTTTTTTTATCAATATATTATGCGAAAAAACTATTTACGATTTTTAATTGTCTAGCAGTAAAACAAATATATATATATATATATATATATATATATATATATATATATATATATATATATATATATATATATAATTATAGTTATTCTAATACATTAAATCTAAGATCTTTTAGCTTCACGCTGTATCTCGCACATAGCAAGGTAGGCAGAGGGAATATGGGAACCTAATGTTAAGAACCAAGTTTCCGTCAAATTCTTGAGGCATTGCGTATTTAGTAGCGAAACTCAACGCCGTTCGTTACCAGATTAAGAAATTGAAAATAAATATTAAATACTTTCATCCCCTGAATGGAAATCGAACTTACAACCGTCGCGATCCCAGTTGCAATTATTTATTTATTTTTATAAATAAATAGATTATAAATAAATAGATGAATAGATTTTTTAATCTAAAAAAAAATATCCTAAATTAAGAATAATTTTATTAAATAAATATAGTGAATAATAACTTAAAGTAAAGCGTAGAAACAATAACGTTGCTTGTCTTATCCTCTCAGTCGACGTCTTAATTACTAAGCGCCAGCCGGTTTTGACACGTTAAATTATGAATAGTTAGTTGTGGTGTTCGATTTTGTCTGCGTTTTGTTTCAAATTGCTAACTAAACTTGACTATGGCTTTGAAGTTGCGAAATATATATACTATTTTATTTTAATACGTTGTTTCATTTAAAACATAAATGTGAAATGTGAGCCAAGTTAAATGTTGAGTTATATATTGTTCTCGACTTAACCGATGACAGAATGGGAGATCTACAAGTATATGGGTGCCGAGTTCTTTGTTGATTCAAGTAAAATTAGAGCTGAAGTAAACTTTCAAAGTAAATTTTCAGGTGTACTTACGGATTGTACTGAACTATCTGGTTGATATTTGGTTTGGAGTCTGGTAGTAAAATTGGTAAGTCAAATTTATTTTTGCGCGTTTCCAGCTGACTTTATGTTTTGATATTTATAAGAATTTGTTAAGCCTAAAGCTAACGCAATTTAGTGGTCAGCCTCTTACCGTAAATACTATGGCTATTCCATTTGATGGTAATAATTTTATTAAATTATTTAGATTTTTCTGCATCCGTAATTAAGCGCGGTGTTCATTACCGCCATTTGGCATTGAATGTCTCTACTTAGAGCGAAAAGTAAAGTGTACAGTGTCTTAGCACTCTACTAGGATATTCTTTAATTTTATTCGGAGTGAACACAGAACTTGGCATCGACATGCATCTCAATCTATTTGTCAGTGAAGTTGAGAATGACGTATTACTTAATATTTTGGCTCTCATCAAAAACAATCAACCAATTTGCTATAAAAATATTTAAAAAATATTAAATAAAATCTGTACGTACCGTAACCACCCACAAGACATAAGTAACTCTAAAAACATTAAAATTTATTAATAAGGAATGGATCATACTAGAGAAGCTACTTATATCCTTTCATCAACTAGAAAAGGCAGAGCAAATTTTGTTCAATTGTGGCTAAGAACACTCTAGATTAAGTCACCACTCAACAATAGACCAAAATGAAAACAATTCATCCGTTTGGAAGCTACGATGCCACAGATAAACATATACATATGCATAGACATGTCAAACCTATAACACCCTTCTATTTGCTGGGGTTAATAAAATTGTTCACAATAATATAAAAAAAAAAACAAATGAAATCAAATTAGCTTCACGCTGTCTCGCACACGTCAGAGTAGGCAGAGGGAACCTAGTGTTAAGACACTCCGTTGCCCTCTTTCTGCCGAGTTCTGGAAGCATTGTATGTTGAATTTAGCGAAAAATGGAGAGTGGAGTGTCGTAACACTATGTTTCCTCTGCCTACCCTGTTACATGCAAGATACAGATACGACATACATACTAAATAAAAAAAAATCTTATGAACTTACACAAAAGATAACAATGGATAAAGACAAATAATTATAAATCCAAATTAATGAAACAACATAAGCTAAAATGAAATTAAGTTATAAATCCATTTTAATCATGAAAATTATCATTTGTTTCATCGAACAGTTGAATGGGATAATCCATATTTAATAAATATTTATTAACTACCTTACTTGTCAAGCTTATGAATATTATGTATTGCGAATATTAATGGCTTATTCTGAAACTTCATTTTTGTGAAAGAATTTTATCATATTTAATAATATTATACAGCTGGAGAGTTTGTTTGGCTGAACGCACTAACCTCAGGAACTATTGGTTGGCAATGAAAAGTTATTTTTGTGTTTGATTGTTGATTTATCTAGAAAATACTATAGGATTTATTAAGTTATGTTAAATGGGAACGGAGTGTCTCAATACTAGGTTCCCTCTGTCTATCTTGCTGTGTGCGGGAAAAATGAACTGTTACGATGTAACGGGTTGTAGATACCTGTCATCAAAGTTATTTCAAATAAATCGAATCTGTTTACGCGGCCACATCTAGGTTGAACTCACATAATTAATATTAACAAATTCAAATAAATAAATCCTCCGACTGGAGATGGAACTGCACTATTGTGTATATCGATTAACGTATTATCAAACATACAATCAAAACATCAAACATCAAATGCCTAGTATTTAAAAAACTTTATAATAATTTCACGATGTATCCCACTGACTTATAAAGTTTCAGGCATAGTATATTATCGAAAATATTACAAAATTATCTATTAAAACAATAGAAAATATAAATGTTATAAATGTACGCAATTTAATGTAGATAGACAAAACCCGAAGTAATAGTGAAAGCAAACACTATTAACATAAGCAAATTAACGTAAAATAATATGAAAGTATTTGGACTAAATAAATATAATCTGGCTTAATGCGTGGGCTATTTGACTTATAATTTCCAGGGCTCATTAAAAATTTACCGCCAATTTTACCTGGACGAGGCTACGGTGTATTTTTATTACCCCGCCGTCCCGAGCGTGTTGGGGTAATAAAATTTTAAGTTGTTATATTCTATCCAGGACAACGTATTAATGTTGGAAATTTGGTAAGAAAATAAAGTGAAATTAGTTTCCTTTGCCTATAAAATATTATATGACTATAATAAATGTATGTAGAGGTAAATGGAAAAATCGGTTTTTTTCCGTTCCCATAGGAATTTCGAGAAATCGTGTCTAAGGCCCGAATTTATACACAACAACTCTAAAATTAATCATGAGTGAGATCTTGAGATGCTGTATATCATATACTGATTATTATTTATAAAATATAATGTATAGAATAGATTACACTATTTTTTTGGGGAAAAACAAAGGGGTCCACGTCCACGGGTAAAAAAAACATCGGTGATGGTATGTGATCACCGCCACTAAAAAAAAAAAGCGTGGTAGTAGGTGCCGTGGAGCGTACGCTTCATTAGCCTCGTCTGTAGCGCCGTACATTTCCCTCCCCAGAACTCAACCCACAGCCTGAGCTCTAAGACTCAAAGAGGAATACTCCAGCATTCCATCCATCACATCCAAAAATTTTTATTATCATTGGAAAAGTACAAGCAATTAAATCCTTGACAATATTCGAGTATAGTTATACGATAGTTTGCAGGTTTCGACCCTATATATATATATATAAAAGTGAAAAGTTTTTTTATTTCTACTCCTGAAAGACTTAACATCGAATTTTCCGAATTCGGGAGGAGAAATGGAACATAAAAATATTAATATTCCAATATTTATACATTTAATATTTTTAATCTGAAATGTCATCGACTTAAAGACAAGAATGCCAATTATGCGAAATAACCTACTTTTGTTGTCGATATTTTAATATATAAATCAAAAAGAGGTTACAACATGATCGACTAACAAGGCAAATGTATAGGAACTTACGTGGAAGCAATATTACATAAAATGTGACTTTGTATACAATTAATATTTTTAAAATTAAAGGCTAAATTTATTATTACTATTTTATTATTCATTTTTTAAAATCGTATGTTGCAGATATTATCTTATTGTAAAAGCGACGGCTGTAGGTTTAGTTTCTGTTTGGGTCAAAAAATAACCATGTTTAGTAAGACGCACTGTTATGTTTCGCTTTTAACACGCACATTTTAAACAGAAAGTGGAGACAAGAGTGTATTGACACTAGATTCTCTTTACTTACCTAACTACGTAAAGTAAAGCATCAAATTATTATTAAAAATATTTTACTATTTCATTCAACCCTGAAAATTAGTCCAGCTTTGAAATGATCCACATTTCCCCATGATACCTATTTAAGAGCTAAACTGTACTAATTTTTAACGACAACGCTACGTTGTAATTTAGCAGACCCAAAATAACCACGTTGAAAATATTTAACACTCCACTGACTTTTAGTTTCATTTCACTCAATTATGTAGTGACTAAAAACTGTATAGGTAAAGCAGTTGTGTGACTGAAACGCGAAGGATGTAGATTCGATCCCACTCGAGGAAATAAATTATTATTTCTTAATATGTTCATTTCTCCACTTTGGTACCACTGCCAAATCCCGGCGTTGAGTTCCGGCACATGACATGCCTCGAAAAATTCGGCGGAAAGTGGGGAACGGAGTGTCTTAACATTTTACGAGTGCCTTCAATGGCGTTCTAGAAAACAATATGAATTTACGAAAAGAAAATATTTTTAAGCTATCCAACTTTAACTTCTAGAAAAGAGCAGGTAACAAGCACGACACATGAGTAGAATATACTGCCCACCGCTTGACTATTAGCCCTAGCTTCGGTGGTACATCATAATTTTCCATGAAGATTTACTAAATGAATATGTATTGCTATACAATGTACACAATAGTGTTTACTCTCAAACGAGGATTTGAACCTTGAACTTTAACTGTTGGTTTAATTTTGACTTTGATTTTTGAGTCTCACATTTATAACACCAGGTAACACCTGTTAAGTATAAGTTTAAATATCATTTACTCAGCTTGTAATGAATATAGATTAGTTACATGTAGGCCAGCTTCACGCTTTATCCCGCACACAGCAGGGTAAGCAGAGGGAACTTACAGTTAAGATACTCAGTTTCCCACTTTCCGACGAATTCAGGAGGCATTGCGTGTGCGGGACCTCAACGCCGCGCTTTGCCTCGACACCGGAAGTATTTATTTTAAATTTTATTTTAATTTCTTTGCTTTTGAATTAGAGGGAAAAGGTGCATGGTCTCCACTTCCCGCGTAAATTATTAAAAGTAGGGACCGAGTGTTTTAACACTTTTCTCTCTGGCTACACTGTTGTGTGCGGGATACAGCGTGAAGCTGATTTTCTAAATATTTTTTTTTATTCTTCGAGAGATGATCGAACCCACAACCAGTCGCGTTACACACTTATGATCCTGCGCCATGACTGGCCTCAATGTAAGGAGATATAATCTACCTTCATATGATACAGACATAGTAAATAAATTTTAATTTTTAATTTTCACTAAGATGAATTTCGTGTAATGCCAAGAACGTGGACGCATTTGTTCTTTATGACGGAGCTTTTAAGTTTTATTTGTAGCTTAAAAAAACCTTAATAAAGAAATTCATGGAGAGATTATTGTTCAGTTTTACTTTTTTTACCGCAAAGTTCAGGAAGGATCTTTCAGGATACAAATAGTCCTAGTTGAGGGTACCCTAAAAGCAATCTCGGGGTTCCTTGAAGGATACGATGACTAAAATTAAATTTAAATTCTGCATTTTAAGTGAAAATTATTTAAGTGAGCTATCCTTCCACCGAGTGGCAACCGAATCTACATATATGTAATTTAACAGAAAATAATTTATAATAAAACAAAATAATTCTACCGAATGAACAGCAAAAAAACAATAAATTAAAATATCTCCACAATAAACCATTCAAGTTAAAAGCTAGTGTCCCAAAGTGACCCAAAGAAACTGCATTTTTAAGGCTACAATTAAGTTAATTTCAAACGAAAGGTTACATTTTGGACTCGTATGTTAAATTTTGTCGTTTATTAGAACGGCGGTCATTCTGTAATTGTGTCGTACTGACGGGAGCCATAAAGGGTTAATTTAACGCTCGCTGCCTCAGACTCTGTTAGGCTTTCAAGTAATTCGAAGCGTGATGGTGACTCGTGGGGGGAGGGGAGGGGGCAGGGGGGGGGAGGTCATTGTTAACTGTTTAATTCTTCAATTAAAGTATACTTTTAATGATTAAAGAGTACTGACTGGTTGGTTATATTAAACTCAGTTCTTCGCTTAGTTAATGTTAGTTAGCGATCGTATCTGTACAGGTAAGAAATTAGTTTTATTTTATTTTTTTAGCTTCACGCTGTATCCCGCATACCGCAGGGTAGGCAGATGGTACCTAATATTAAGACGCTTTATTGTTTATTTTCGTCAGAACTCTGGAGGTATTGCATGTTGACTGATGGAACGCAATGCCGCGCTTTGCCTCGGTGCCAGAGCGAAGAAATTTAAATATTAAATATTTCGTTTCGAGTGGGGATCGAACCAATAACCTGTCACCTTTGTATCCTTGCGCTACAATTGGCCTCAATTGTGCTTATGTAGGTAGGATTAATGTTAGAGCTAAGCTTTACTCCACGGATACACCATATTTTTTTTTACATGCACCTCTCCTCTCAGTGTAAGCAGAAAATAGTCCTTTTTATACTTTCCGTCTGGAGTAGAACCATTTTTTTATATTTTAAGCTTCCTCCTATATTCAGCACTTAGCATGATATAGAATAAGGAGGAAAGCAACCCGAAAACGTAGTGTTAGGATACTCCGTTCCCCACTTGCTGCCGAACTCTTGAGGCATAGCGTATTAAGTGCCGGAACTTAGAAGAATAAAAAATCTAATAAAAGTAGTAGAAAATAGAATACTTATTTAGATATATCTCAATTTGATTTACCATACCATACTTTCTTCCTTCATTACGAAGAAAACAATTTCCAAAAAAAAAAAGAAATCAAAAGAATCACATAACCCCCGAGGAAAATAAAAAAGACAAATGCGGGTACTTGTTCGAAACGTAACACTCATGTTATGAATCTAATATCACAGTGTAACTCGCTAACGTTAACTTGAAAATTCCGTCCCGTCTAATACGAACTTCCCAGCGTTTAAAGATTTATGTTAGCCCCGAAATCATCTCCGACCGCATCGCTATTTGTTACGCGACATCTGGTGTGGAGTTCACACCGGTTTCTTACTTGTTCTATGCTGTTGAAAACAGTATGGTGTAGTCTAGGAGGTGGCGTTGAAAGTGTATGTGTTGTTGTATCGTAAATTTGTAAATATAGGCTTCTTTTTATTCTTAATTCTCGTGGAATCGGGGAGAAAAATTGCATTTTACGTGGGTACCATGTGCCTGTCTGAATAAATGAGAAATAATGTAACATTTTTTTTTTGCAAAATCAAATTATTTTCTAAAATATTTTAATTACGTTTTATCTACATCTAGGCATATATATTAATTTAAAGTATTTCTTTTAAGTATTATGTTTGACCGAGCTAATCTCCAAAACCGGCAAACTGGGCTTTAACTGAAATTTAAAGGGGGTTAGCAACAAATAGGATACTTTTTGTCCCAAAATTACACACACTACAGGATCGGGTTTACCATATGTGCGTACTTAAATAGATGTGAGATAACGACTTTTTTAATAAAATTCATCATTTTTTGCAATCAAAATCAAATGTTTATTTGATTTTGATTATTTTATAAATTTTATAAATTGTAATTTATATATTTTAGGAGTTTTCCTAAAATATATAAATTACAATTTATTAAGTGTATAACAGTGGTGATAATATATCAAAATAATCAATCAATTTACCTTAAAATACAATTAAATAATATTTGTATAGTAAAAGCCGACGAATCCTCCGCCCAATCCATTCGAATAATGGTATATATAAGATATGTAATCTAACTTTCGTCTCTTGGCCTAAAAGGTAAAATGGTGCAAAACGGATACTTCGGAAACTTGTTATAAGTGAAAATGGTTAGTGAGATCGTTTGTTTTTATCACTTGTAAGATTTTCTTTGATAATTCGGAAAAGGCAATTTTATATCAGCTTTATGTAATATCGACGTATATTTGAAATGTAGATTCACCAATTTGGTACGTGCAAACAACATTTCTTGAATGTTGGTTGTGGATTATAATTCAGCTGGAATTGGGTAACGGAAATGTCTTAATAGGAATAAGTAAATAAATAAATCACGCCACACCTGCTGTGTGTATCCCGCACACAGCAGGGTAAGCAGAGGGAACCTAATGTTAGGAGGGAACATTCTCCACTTTCCGCCAAATTTTGGAGGCATTGCGTATTGAGTGGCGGAACTCAACACCGCTCTTTGCCCCAATATTTAATTTTCTCGAGTGGAGATTGAATCCACAACCAGTCGCGTTTACAGTCACACCCTTGTGCCCCTGGGCCACTGCTGGCTCCCAATGAAGTTAATGTTGTTGAAATGGAATATTATTTTTTATATATCACTGTGTGTGTTTTTAATCAAAATAATTTGTTGTTTTACTTTTTTTAAATATTTGTGAAATAAATTATTGGATAAATAATTAATTTGTTTGGTAGTTTAAAGCAGGGGTTCCCAATTGTTTTTTGATCAAGGACCACTTTTAAATCATTCTTGGTAGCAAGGACCACTATGTACGTAGATATAATAAAAATTAACTGTAATAATTAAACAGAAGCTTCGTCTCATCATCCCCATATTTAGGCTTCTGTGGACCACTGGTGGTCCGCGGACCACTGGTTGTTTGTGACCACCAGTGGTTTAAAGCAATTATTATTTATCTACACTATGAACAATTACTTTTTACGAACATGATGAAACCACGATTTAAATCAATTTGTTTTTTTATAGCTAAAAACACTATCGAATAGAAATACACCTAGATAGTCTTCACTAATCAATAGAGCCACTATCCTTGGAAGTCCAAATGTGATCAAAAGGAAATAGAAATAGAAAGGCCTTTTCGTTACTTTTAACCTAAAGTAGTAACAGGAAGTGTTCTAAAGGGAAAGAATTAGGGGATACTAATATAATGTAAATGTACTACATATAAGGCCAGTTGTAGCGCGGAGGCAAAAGCGTGTAACTTCAAACGCGACAGGTGCTTTGTTTCTCTGGAGGAAATGAAATATTTAATATTTTCGTTTCTTCGTCTTGGTAACGAGTCAAAGCGCGTCGTTGAGTTCCGACATTTAACCCGCAATGTCTCTAAAATTTGACGGAAAGAGAGGACACTAGGTCCAACATGAACCTAGTATCCTCTCTTGACCTAGTCTCTCTCTCATGAAGTAGAAAAGACCGCAGCGTTTTTCGCTCCATTCCCTCTGGCCTTCCCGCGAGGGAAAAGCGTGAAGCTAAAAAATCTATGAGATTGATATTTTTTAAACTATATAAACCTAATAATCCAACAAGGTGGAAGGAACAACAATGTGGAAAGTTGAATCATACAGGTACGAGCGTGTGACTGCAAATGCGACAGGATACGTTTTCGATTCCCACTCGAAGAAATTAAATATTTTATTTTTTAATTTCTTTGCTCTAGTATCGAAGGAAAGCGTGTTTTTGAGATCCGTTCCAATTCGGTGAAAAATGGAGAACGGAGTGTCTTAACACTAGGTTCCTAGATTCTTTGTGCCTACAGCGAGATACAGTTTGAAACTAAACAAATTCAAATATAACTCAACTTATAACTATTATGCGACACTAAGACAGACATTACTAATATTAAAAATCATTCCTACAAAATTCAGATTTAGCGTTTTATGAGATAACGACTAAAATACTAGTAGACATTAGGCTAAGGCAGTTAATGTACCCCCATTCATTGGGCACCCGATCTGGTTCCCCGTATTTGAAATTTAAATCGTTCTCGCAGATGAATCGTTCACAATGATTTCTAAGACTTTTATTAAATAAAGTAATATCGGCTTTAATACCTTAGTATAGGGTTTAAATTTAATTGAAAAAAACGCTTGATGGCAATTCAGACATTTAAGACGACTTATTATTTCCAAGGCACAGTGTTATCTTAGCATTTCTGTTTTATTGTAACATAATAGGCTCTTAGATAACTGTATTGCTATGGATTTGTTTCAGGTATTGGTTTTAGGTTCGAATTTGTATTTTGTTATTTATTATAAAGATTTAGAGGTTTTTCGTAGCGCTATTACAATTTTGAGATTATTTAAAAATTTTCAAAATTTTGAGGGGAAATTATACAATTTAAGTTAAAAACTTTCTTTCTTTTTTCTTTTAAATTCACATTTCTCGTTACTTCTTATAATAAAATATTGGCATTCAATACGGAATGTGACAAATTCGGGGAGAAAGTGAAGAATGAAGTGATTTTCTTTTCTGCTATTTGGAAAAAAGATTTATATTTTCTTGTCATTTAAAGAGAAAATTTCATCATAAAATATTTATTAATAAAGTGAATATACATAAATATAGAAAATAAAGGTAATAAATGGAAAAAAATATGCTTAGAAAATTTCAGATTTCGATAGAAAAACAACAATATCTTCAATATATAATAGAGCTCAAAGCTATATTTAAATAACTAACAATAATACAAAAAACTTTTCATCAAAATCAATCAAAAATAATAATATATTCTTTTCCAAAGCGTGTAATGAGAAAGCAAATCGAAATATGCGATGGTATCGAAATAAAATGGGTTTCCCGTGAAAAAAATCTTCATACTTAGCAAGAAGGGTTACGTTTGCTGACGCGCTGAGATGTAAAAAAGTCATTCTGTCACCGTGATAGCGTGACGCTGACATAATCAAACGGAAAGTTGTGGTAAAATACATAGATTTTTAGTGCATTAAAATACACATACACGAGTATTTACGTGATAATGTATTGTGTTACAATTTACTCTATTTTTCAGTTTTCTTTCTCTCGCGTGGACCACGCTGTTAGGCCAAAATGGGCCAAAAAATATATTGGTCCTACCATGATACTATATGTTATTCGCTGATAATATAGATTTTTGTAAAACAAAAAAATCAATAATTCCTTTTTATATTATTATTGATATACATTTTTAACAGAAAAGTTAAAAAGAAAATTTTGTTTGTAAGTTAGGAGGATCTTTCACACATTTTGCCGATTATTAGATATCTTTCAACTTGGTAAATTTAAAACAATACAATGAGCCTAGTATTAAAGCACTCTGTTCTGTGTGTTCAGTGAACTCAACGACACGCTTTGTCTTGTTACCAGCTTCAGCTTCACGCAGTATACCGCACACAGCAGGTTAGGCAGAGGGAACCTAGTGTAGGGCAGTCCGTTCCCCACTTTCTGCCGAATTCTGGAGGCACTGCGTGCTGAGCGACAGAATTCAACGCCGCAATTTACCTCGACACCTTAAATAAATTTAAGTAAATATTTCATCTCGAGTGGGGATTGAACCCACAACCAGTCGGTTTTACAATCACACTTTGTGCCCCTGCGCAACGACTGGCCTCTTGTTACCAGAAATATTTTTTTTTTTTTTTTAAATAGCAATAGAACCAACAACCGTCATATTCTAGTTTTAATTTTGAATATTGAGTACAAATAGGTGACCGATAGATATAATTTATTTATTTCACAAAACGGACCTTCTATAACATTTGCCCGTATAAAATAAATAAGTAATTTCCTTTGTTGAAAGCTTAATTTAAAATATCGTCGGTAGTGCAGTCTTATACGCCTCTTGGGATGTCGTATACTAAAACATTTATACGAAGCATTTCCAGGGGTAATATAATATCAGTTTTCAAAGTGCAGTAATTAAAAGTGGTGTATATTATGAATTATGTATTTATATTTATTATTAGCGACCCGCTCGCGGCTTCGCCCGCTTAAACCACAGAATTATTTACTTAACACACTGAATTATGTTCGTGTTTTGATATACTTATAATGTATGTTTGCAATGTAATGAAGATTTTTTATGAGAAAGTTGTTAAAACCCATAAGAATCTTCAATTGGATGCTTGAAATAAAAACACAACTTATCGATACTTACTATATGTGCGTTTCTTCACGATAATCTCAGAAACGGCTTAACCGATTTAAATACATTTTTTTTGTTTGTATTCTGGCAAACTGGCCTTAAATATTAAGTATTAGTTTTATTTTAAGCAGCTTCATGTTAGTCAGAGGGAGGAACCTAGTATTAAGACACTACGTTCCCCACTTTTTACCGAATTCTGGACACATTGCGTGTTGAGTGGTAGAACGTAACGCCGTGCTTAACCTCGACCCCAGAGCGAAGAAATGGAAATATAAATTTAAGTAAATATTTCATCTCCTCGTGTGGGGATCGAACTCAGAGAACCAGTCGGTTTTACAGTCACACTTTGTGCCGCTGCGCCACGACTGGCCTCAACTGGATTGGACTTTATTTTAATCGGTTCACATAAAGTTAAAACCAGATCCACGCTTTATCCCGCCCTTAGTAGGGCAACTTAGTGTAAGATATTGGGTATAATGTGTGACTGATGTGCGAAATGAAAATATTATTAAATTATAATTCAATCCTGCATGTGTGGATCGGACCCACAACGTCGCGTTACAGTTACAATTGGGCATATAGGGTAAAATAGTTTAAACCCGTACCTAAAGAATTTAAGCAAGATGCATCAACAGTGCAGACGTAGGTTTTTTTCTCATTTCACGATGTTTATTCATATCTATATTTCGTATGACGCGGTTACGCATAGGTACCAATAATGTAAACACATACTACTACAAAAATAGTACTAAAATGTTTAGAACTTTAAACTTTGCCGCCAATACCTACGACTCGATTTCGCAATGAGGCGTATGCGGCGGTTTCCCTTTGATAGGTTTATGTGTGCGTGCGTCGTTCTTGACAAATTGCATTTTATTTTACAACGATAATTTTATTATTTATTTTGTTTGAAAAAATAACTTTTTTATTTTCGGGTTTTTAATTTAATATGTAATAGGCTTTTATAGAGTAGTTAAACTGTGGTTTCATTAAAAGTGGTCCTAACAAAAAAACTGTATAATTGAGCATATTTAATATTTATAATGATTTTTTGGAAAATAGATACCAATAGTTATTACAACCACTTGCGAAGAAGCATAGTTTAGGCAATTTTTTATTCTTATACCTTTTGAAAAACTACCATCGTTCTTATAGTTAATATATTTATTTTTCAAATTAAAAAAAATGTCTATGTCATCCTAATGGCGGAAAAATATTCAAAATGTATTGTAATACCACATTAGTATCGACAATGTAGTGTTGATAGTAATGAAAATAGTTATACTACAGGAGGATACCTTTTAACCTGTTTTTATGTATAATATAGAATAATATATTGTATAGAGGAATCACACATTCTTTTTATTTAGTTTAGTAAATACATTTTTTAGAGGTTACTCTGTACTAAAATGGCATGCAACTCTGTTCCCGCATTTACGTTCCTGATATATCGATATAAATAATAGAAATACAAAATATAGGAAGGAAACACAAATGCAACTATATTGCATTTTTTCTTTTTTTCATACTTGAAACGTATTAATAAATTACATATTATGTATTACATACAATTAATTTCTTTTGACTATAACACTAAGTTTAATCAGCTGCACACTATTTTAACAGATAACATAAGATGACATTAAAATGTATTGACATCACCACGTGATCCATCTAAACACAATATAATTTTTTATAAACAATGAACTCACAAACAGAATTTACTTTCCAAATACTTTTTATTCTACATATCGCCATATGAGCTAATCCCGTAAAATATACCTACTTTATTATGTTTGTTAATATCACCAACGTTGACGTTTAAAATAATAATTATGGTAGACTGAACAAATATTGATCATACTTCTTTTTTTAGCTTCACGCTGTATCCCGCACACAGCAGGGTAGGCATAGGACACCTAGTGTTAAGACACTCTGTTCCCTACTTTCCTCGGAATTCTGTAGGCATTGCGTTCTGAGTAGTGAAACTCAACGCCGCACTTTACCTCGACACCAGAGCGATGAAATGGAAATATAAATTTAAATAAATATTTCGTTTCCTTGCGTGGTAATCGAACCCACAACAATTACACTCTGTGCCCCTGTGCAACGAACGGCCTCAATTTACTTTCTTCTTTTAAAATGTGGTTACATGAAATAGTCGTAATTTAATTATATCGGATTACTATTAACCGACTTCTTAAAAGAGGTCATCAATTGGACTGTACTTTTTATCCTTGTTACCTTAGAATTTTTGATTGTATGAACCGATTTTAATGATTCTTTTTTTATTTAAAAGGTAATGCGTCCCGTGTAGTCTTATTTTAATTTAGTTTATATTCAACAATGGTATCTATGAGAAAATAATATAAATATCAAATTTGGATTAAGTATATGCGCGACAAATGAACGTATAAGTCAATATCAATTCAACCGATTTTAATGATTCTTTTTTTATTAGAAAGGGTACATATAAGGGGTAGTTTGGTGAAAGTTTAGTTAAGTTCAGAGTGTGAAATCCAGTTGAAATTGAAGAAGTCGATTTTTTTTATTAAAAAATATAATTATGTAATTTTTTCTACAAAAAATTCTTTATATATACTCCATGATAAAAACTATCCTATAAGTGACATTAGGCTTTGAACTATTACCATGCCAAAATTAATTTAATTTTATACAGTAGTTATCGGTATTTTAGGTAATTTATATTTTTCAGTTTTTATTTTTTTTAAAGAAAACTATCATAAAATTCGGAATGAAACCGAAAAAAAATGTACCTTGAGGCCCTAGGCTAACACCATGCAAAACTTCATCAATTTCTGTCAGGTAGTTTTTGCGTGATTGACGCACAAACAAACCGACAGACAGACAGACAGACAGACAGACAGACAAGAATTCTGCTGAGTGGTTTTTTAGGTTCTATAATCGACATATTAACCGACCTAATTTTTATTTTTTTTATATCTTTCATGTACAGAATTGACTTTTCTATCCTTTTATTATATATGGAGATTAAATTGTTTTTTTTTTTCTCGACTGCTCAAGAAGGTTTATGTTTTTCGCGAGCATTTTGTATGTATGTATGTAATTTTCTTCATTACCACATATCTCCAGACCCGACGAATTTACATGATTGACGTATAGTTAGATTCGTCTTAACAACCCAAGTGTTCTTAAAGAAGTGAAGATAAAAAAGAAATATCATGGTTATGATTATAAATTTTTCGTTTCACAAATTATTTAAAAAAACCAAACCCCGACTGCATAAAACAAACTGAAAAAAACAAATCCAATAGTTTATTAGGATTAACTGTACCTATAAGTAATTCTTCAATCAATTATTTACGAGGAACCCCGCATAATTTATAGGGTTCCTTACTATGGAATGGAGTGTCCTAACACTGGACTCCTTCTGTTTAATTCTCCGAAATCTAGCCTTAAAATGTCGTGTACTTAATTTATAGTATGTAATCAAAGTATAGCAGACATATTATGTATGTATATATATTATATATTCGAAGTGTGACTGTAAAACCGACTGGTTCTGGGTTCGATCCCCACTCGAAGAGATGAAATATTTAGTTAAATTTATATTTTCATTTCTTCGCTCTGGTGTCGAGGTAAAAGTACGGCGTTGAGTTCTGGCACTCAACACGCAATGCCTCCAAAATTCGGCAGAAAGTGGGGTACGGAGTGTCTTAACACTAGGTTCCCTCTGCCTACCTTGCTGTGTGCGGGATATAGCGTGAAGCTAATTTAATTTAATTTTTTATTTTTTTATATATTTTATAGCCAATTAATAGCACATACATATTATCAAACACTTTTTTTGGCATCACGCTGTATCCCGCACATAGCTGAGCAGAGGTAACCTTAGAACCTAGACACTCTGTTTTCATCAAGATATTTCCCTTTCTAATATTCCACCGAATTCTAGAGGCATTGCGTGTTGAGTGACCACCACCTGATTTTTTAAATAAGTATTTTTCTTTCCTAAATGTGGAATAACACTTTAAAAATGCTTAAAAATACTATGGAATTAATTGAGTTGATTTGGGCGGAGGCCAGTCGTGGCGCAGTGGCACAAAGTGTGACTGTAAAACCGACTGGTTGTGGGTTCGATCCCCACTCGAAGAGATGGAATATTTACTTAAATTTATATTTCCATTTTCTTCGCTCTGGTGTCGAGGCAAAGCGCGACGTTGATCTCTGCCACTCAACACGCAATGCCTCCAAAATTCGGCAGAAAGTGGGGAACGGAGTGTCTTACACTAGGTTCCCTCTGCCTACCCTGCTGTGTGCGGGATATAGCGTGACGCTAATTTATTTAATTTTAATTTATTTTACTTTGATAATGGATTTACTCTAGGTTATTTCTGCCTACACCTACATCCGAGAAACAAAATGAAGCTAAAAATAACGAGGCTTAAAATATTTAAGCCGAAAACATTATGTATATACAATTTACAGAAATACAACAACACACTTGAGGCTAGGCGTGGCTTAAGGACACAAAGTGTGACTGTAAAACCAACTGATTATGGGTTCGATCCCCATTCGAGGAAATTAAATATTTACTTAAAATTTATATTTCCATTTCTTCGCTCTGGTGTCGAGGCAAAGCGTGGCGTTGAGTTCTGCCACTCAACACGCAATGCTTCCAGAATTCAGCAGAAAGTGGGGAACGGAGTGTAAGACACTCCGACACAAGGTTCCCTCTACCTATCCTGCTGAGTGCGGGATACAGCGTGAAATAATAACACATATATATTATATTACATTATACATTTAATATGAAATGAAGTGCATTGATTAGTCTTGGTATGACTGAGGAACACTTCGAACATTACGCAGAGTAACAATTATCTCAACATATGCAAATGAGAGCATCCTACGCGAACGGGATTTGGGAATGCTAATGTTCAATTCTAACCTAGAATAATAGACTAGCTCACTAAATATTCTACATAACAACTATATGGAGAATTGTAGTAGTTCTAAATTAAGAGTGGTGTTTATTTATTTTCTTGGACAAAGTAAAGGGCGAGTATATGTAAATGTGTATGTTTTGAGCATGTCGTTGAAGAAAATTGGTTTAATATTGGTAAAAATAAATATATTGAGGCGAGAAGCGTGTGACTGTAATGCGATGTTGTTGTGATCAATTCCCACTCGAGGATATCAATTACTATTTATTTTTATTTTTTTTTCTCTCTGGTATGAAACGTGGCGCAAAACGTAATACCTCGAAAGTAATGGCGGAATATCCCTGATATATGCGGGATACAGCATGAAACTCGAAAAAAAAAGTAAAAAAAAAACTTTTAACTGCGCCACGAGGCGACACCGGCATTCTTTACAAAATTACCCTATCCACCTTTCCTCAACTTTTCATGCAGGTTCAAAGTAAAAATTTACATTCTATACATTATAAAGGGAAATTTAGGAGGGTAGACAAAAATTACATACAAAATTTCTTGCCACAAAGCGTTTTACAACGGTTCCTTGAATGTTAATTCTCAATAGCCCAAGGCGAGGTGTAAACGGTCTTGATATTAAATTTGTTACGCGCTAATTTTAACTGTACGTAAACAGATACTGTCGTGGCTGTGTCACTCTTTTGATGTAATCATCTCGTTAATTAGTTGAAATATTTATATAATAGATGGAGTTTAATTGTTCTAAATAATACATGTGTTTGTGACAGAAATGTCCTGTACATAATTCAAGTCAATACAAATTAAACTTCTTATTACTTAAATTTTGGTACGATTTTGAATGATATTATAGTGTTATTATTGAAGAGATGGGTACTTGTTTAATGGGTCTTGGGTTTTATGAATTCGATTGAATGAGGATTAAATATTATGTTTTTTTTTTCTGTGATTGGTTGCCATTTTCCTATTAGAATTATTAGGATTACTATATTTAGTAATTCCGCCAAGTGGGAATCAAACCCATAACCCCCTGCGCCAAGACGCCATCACTTTCGGATCTTTACATGTGCCTATGTCAGCAAAGTGTTGAAAAGATAATTTAAGTAAAAAATAATATGAAAATAAAGATATCTATTTATTTATTTACACTTCATTGTGTACAATTCAATAATCTTTGGAAAAACTTGCATATATCTATTTGTTCGATTTCTTAGATGACGAACGACGGAGTGTCTCAACACTCAGTTCTATTTGTATATGATATTCAGTAAGAAGTTTTTTTTTAATGTTTTGTTTGATGTACACTATAATAATATTAAGAAAAAGATTTGCCTGTTAATCCTAATAAACTATTGGCTTGTTTATTTTCTTTTTAGTTTTATGCAGTCGGGGTTTATGTTTTTACAAATATTTTCCATTTTTCACTTTTTTGTTAGTATTCATTATAGTGTCATCACCGATCATGATCATGATATACCTTTTTGAAATCCTCGTATTGAGCTCTTGAATTTGATACCCATATTGTGGTATTCGAAACGATTTTTTTTATTATTTACTAAGTCCAATGGCGTCCCACAGCCATCATGACTTTTTTTTAACGTCACCTATCTAAGAACGCTATTAATACGAATCTAACGATACCTCAATTGAGTAAATCCGTTCAGCGATTCTGGAGATATGAGGTAATAAAGAATATTACATACATACAAGATAGGCGCGAAAAACATAATTCTTCCTTAGCAGTCGGGAAAAAAAGTAAATAAAAATAAACAGAAAAGAGCACATATAAAAGGGCAACATTTTTGTATACGTCGATAAAAAAGTAGTACAATCAAAATGTGTTCAGCAAATTTTGATACTAAAAAAAGTGAGCTCTACAATTTAGAACTAGGTCAAAGCGGGGAAAAAGGCGTAAGAAAAGTGACAAAGCCCTATTTGATGGTAAACTTATTTCATGAAATGGCCGCCTTTCTAACCGAGGGGGCACTACACGAATTCTATACGGGCCTTTGTTCAAAAATTGCCGCGGCCAGAACAATACGTTTTAAACAAAGGTTATGAAGTGTGGAGAGCCCTTTTCTTGTAAGTAACTTTTGAGCTGAAAAAAAAATGATCTCAAGACGCTGCAACATATTTTTAGATTTGAAGAACCGTTATGGTAAAGAACGTTAGATGTGGATACTTAAGTATATGGCGCTGTCGAAATATTTTTGTTTAAAAAATATGCTAATTTTCAAAATTTTTGTTCGATAAGATGTCAGAAAACAATATATATATATATATGTATAGAAAATTTTATCTCTCTCGAGCAACACGGTAATTAATTTCATTTTGAAGGAAACATCGCTCGATCAAAATTTAAATTAATTTGTCACTTTATACAGTAATTTGAAGACACGACAGCAAAAATACGTCTATATTATAATAATATTATGTTTTACCTTCCTTCATGACTGTTTTATTTTCATATCGTATATTCGATGCAGGCATAAATAACGTGGTGATAGGTCCATTTTTTGGTTAGTTCTAAAGATTAAAATTTAATTCTCGGTCTTTACTTAAACAAAAATCAATAAATATAAAAAAAACTTTAAAAATACAAATATTAAAGCAGAATTTGCTCTATTCTTTTAAATTCATGTCATTAAAATTGTAGACAAATGGCCAAAATAATTCTGCATCTCCATCTTCATCATCTGCAGAAAGACATTTTGAAAAAAAAAAAGCACAGGTTTCTAATTTATTGCCCTTTTTTTATAGGTCCAGAAAATACCTTAAGCTGCTCTTACAAAAACTAAAAATATTAAAAAAAACCCGAAAGCTTACCCGAAACCATAAAACTTTATTCATTTAAACATCGATTAACCACACACAGAATATTTGAAACGTTTGACTTCGCTTCATTACGATTCGACAGGTACCATCAAAAGTTAGTACTGGCTCGAGCGTATTTCAGACACGTATTGGATCGCATCATGCTATACGTCACGTAGATAATTCAAGTCAATACAAATTGACCTTTTTATAACCAAAATTTTGGGACGATTTTATACGATGATTCTTATTGCTGTAGAGATTTGGATACTTCTTTTATGGGTTTTGGGTTTTATGTTTTAGATTGAATGAGGATTTTTTTGGCTGTCTCGCATTAAATACTATGGGTTTTTTTTCTGTCATTGATTGCCATTTTTAGTATTATGATATATTTTATGTTTAGTAACTCCGCCAAGCGGGAATTAAACCCACAACTATCGCGATTACCAGACTTACGCCAAGACGGCCTCACTGTCGTGTTTTTATATTTTATAAAATCAATAATATATTAGGAATAATTTTAAAAATATCTTCTTAGAGGGGTTAGAGGGGAGGGGAAGGGTTTCACTGACAAAATAAACAAAAGTGCCCTTTATATTGTCTATAAATATATTAAAAAGAAATCTTATGTTTTTTTAAATAATTATTTGTCCGTGGTGCATTATTGTACGAACCCGTTAGAAGTAAAATTTTTCCGACGATTGGCAAATTAGTGCGAAACCATCTGCAGATATCGAACTCGAGGGTTTTACGGTTAATTTAAGAGTAAGTCTATGCTTGCGTAATCGTAACTTTTCCTTTTATCTATAACTGTTGTATCTACGATGTACCCTATTATAATTTTATAGAAAAGTAGTTGAAAACGATTTTATTGGTGTTTTAATAGGGAAAAGGGAGAGTTCTATATATCACTCTTCCATACATATCATATACACACATATCTTTCATCTAGAGCTTAATAAATTAAAAAACAAAAATAGTTTTTTCGTAATATTGTCGTTGTTGCGGCGTTGGGTTCCACTACTTAACACGCAATGCCTCCAAAATAAATTGGAGAGTTAAGAACAGAACTTATCTTGCTGTTGATTTAACGAATCTAAATTCGCAGAATCAGGGAATCTGCGAATCTCTCTCTCTGCGGTCGCTCAGGTTACCGTGATGTTTTCGTGTACTTTTCCTGTGTTCGTGTCTTCTGACTCCACGAGAGTTTCAGTATAAAAGATAGCCTATATGTTGCTACCTAACTCCCTTTAATTTTTAATGTTAATTTCACAATCAATCAGTTCAGTTGTTTTCAAAAACAGACAGAAAAAAAAACGTTTGGTTAATTAATTTAATTTTTGGATCGTGATAATAAGTAAAGACACTTTAAAAATACAGTTATATCGATCACATCACAGACATACAGACCCTACAATTTTAATTATATAAACAAAAATTACCAAAGAATAAAAAAATATATTCTTCAAAGTTTTCTTAATATTATTAGTTTTGTAGATATGAGATGGGGAATCATAAGAGGAATCCTAAATTTTCAGATCTCGACGTTTTTTTCTATCGTCATACAATTAATAATTATACAACTAATATCAAACAACAAAACATTGAAAAGTAAAGATTTAGCTAATTTAATAAAAAAAGTTGCATAAAAGGAGTCTTTTAGCTAGTAGCAATTTTGTCAGATAACATATTTATTGATAACATGACTTTAATAAGACAAACGCTAAATGTTAAGCGAAGCCTGCCAAAATCCAATAGTGAAAACTGCATTTAAATCGGATAAGCCGTTTTTAAGACTAGCGTCAACATACACACAGACAAATTGATTTTTTTTTTAAATTTGTTATAAATATAGATATTATTATTAATAATTAATCATAGATACATAATAACAAACACATATAATATGTATTTCATGTATATGGCTTGCAAAGTGAAAAACTAATCGTAGACGAACTTAATCTAACAAAATTAAGTTTAAAACTATAAATAACTTTTCAAAATGATATACTAAGTTTCTTAACAACTAAAACTATCTATTGGAATATAAAATTAATACGCACATCCGAGTAAATTTAAGGTTAGTCGTAGGGCAGGGACAGAAGAGTGGGACTTCTTATAGTATATCGAGGTGTTATGTGATTCATACCAACATGAAAATAAAATATTTTAATTTTCTATTTCCCAAGCATATTACCGAGGCAATACGCGGCGTTCGTTTCCGCCACTCAACACGCGATGCTGCCAGAATTCGGTGATGTGGAACGGAGTTCCTTAACACAAACTTCCCAAGCTCCTTCAGCCTTCCATGAAATGTATGCCGCACCGGGTAGGCAAAGGTACGTCACCGCGTTTTGCCTCGTTACCAGAGCGAGTAAAAAAATTTATTACTTACTTATTTAATTTCCCCGAGTGAGAATCGAACCAAAAACCTGTCGCGTTTGCAGTCGCACGTTGTGCCCCTCCGCTACAACTGGCCTCAAGATTATAAATTAAAACAATTAATAATCATATTTTAAGCATAATTTGATAACCCTTATCATTGAACGTCATCTGCATTTGAAATGTCCTGATAACGAAATAAGTGCGTTTGTCATTTTGAATATAATATTCTATATACATAATTATATATGCCAAAAAGATGTATTGTTGAAACTATAATTATAAAAGTGGATCATTATTCCTTTCAATATTAATCAACTATCATCACCATCCCATCAAATTTAATGCGACAGACCTAAAAAATAACAAAATAACACCATACTTATTTAGAAAACATAAAAATTTGAACGTGGCGGGACTCGAACCCGCGCCTCCCGGTGTGGAAGTGGAATAACATTTTAAAAATGTTTAAAAAATAACACCATATTTTATGTTCACTACTTAATTTAATTAGCATTCATACGGTTTTCACACACCTTATAATATCCTGTAAAGCTTGAAAAGGACGAATTCAGGAAATGTATCCAATTTCCTCAGTGTCGGAGCACTTCATTATATTATGAACGTAATTTATTATGAAATGTTGATAATTATGTTGATATTATATTATTTATTATGAACGTCTTACACGAATGTTTCATGAATGGTGCTATCTAAATGATTCATGCTGTATTTCGTACGTAGTAGGTTAGGGAGAGGGAACCTACTTTCCGCCGAGTTCTGGAGGCATTACATGTTGAATGGTGGAACTCAGCGCCGCGCTTTGCCTCGACACCAGAAATGAAAATATAAATCTAAGTAAATATTTCACTTGCACGAGTGGGAATCGATCCCACAACAAGTTGATTTAACAGTCACACTTTGTGCCCCTGCGCCACGACTGGCCTCAAACTTTTTCGATGATTCCGGGACCGCTGATGGTTCTCAAAATTTAGAGGTACAGTCACTTCAGGACTCAGACGAAGAACTTGAAGAATTTGCCTACAATTCGTCACCAGTCACTATTAGCAGCGTTCCAGATGTTTTTTGCGTGGTCGTTGACGAAAAACTCTGAAAAATAGTTATACATTTCTAAGCTCGCTGCTGGAGTCTTTATGTCTTCTATGAAATTTTGAATATCGTGGGAATCTATTCCATAATATTTTTGGACTTATCAAAATCCACTAATAACTAAGATTTCCTTAAATAAATTTAAAATTACCTTTAATATATAAGAGACCCTGCTACGCCATGTTTTACCAGAGCTAGGAAAACAAGATGATTTATTCCCCCATTAAATCAAAATTTGCGCTTTTAAAATAACGCTTTGATGGTCTCAATCATCAAATAAACTAAAAAGTAAAATAACTTCCCCAAAACAGTAAATTAGAATGAAAAAAAAAAACGAGCTTTACTCCATTCAATTAAAAGGATGAGTATTTTTCAATTAAAATGAGAATTCAATTCAAAATGCATACGGTTGTGTAATATTTTTACAGGTTTATCCGGTGAACATTTCACTAAACGAGTCGTAAGGGAACATAACAAAGGCTTACTGCTACGGACATTCTACGACGTACGTAGAACAGAACAACGTACCAGGGTTGACTATTTGAAATATGCTAATTATATTATTATTAAATCAGTATTTTTAAAAATACCATATTTTATTATAATAAATGTTTATATATGAAAATAAATAAAATTTATTTTACGTAAGACCTCCTCCTCCTGCGCCACGATGCCTTCAATGATTCAACAAATCTTATGTAAGCTAAGAAAACCAGTCAAATAGCCCGGATTAATGACGGACAGACAGACAAAGAAGTCTTAGTGTTAGGATCCCGTTTAACTCTCGGGGTACGGCATCCTTAAAAAAAATAGGTCAGTTATAAGTCAAAATATGTAAACAAAATCGTGGGATGATGTACCCAAAGCATATAAGGAAATGACTAGAAAACAGAATTCAACCTGCCTAAATATTCGATGCATCTAAAAACAGATTTCCGCACTTTATCCAAGAATTTTCATTCGAAAAATTGAAATCACAATCATTTGCGTTTTATCAAAGTTAGTGAATACTCGTACTCGCTAAGCATTCAAATCACAGTTAATATTTTTATTGTTAGAAGGTTCCGACTTTTTCACGTTTCACGCGGTTACACGCTTTATCTCGCACTTAGCAGGATTAGGCCGAGAAAACCTCGTGTCGAACGGAGTGTTTCCGATCTCTACTGACCGCCGAATTTTAAGCCATTGCGTGTTGAGTGGTGGAATTCAACGCTGGGTTTGGCCTTGGTGTCAAAGCAAATAAATTAAAATATTAATAAAGAATAAAACCCCCGAGTGGAGATCGAACCGACGACCGTCGCATTAGAGTCACACGCTTGTGCCCCTGCGACACGACGGCCATCATATCATTTTTGTTTTCATGTTTAAGAATACTTATTAAGTAAATATCAGCTTCACGCTGTATCTCGCACACAGCAGGGTAGGCAGAGGGAAACTAGTGTTAAGAGACTCTGCTCCCTACTTTCTGCCGAATTCTGGAGGCATTGCGTGTTGAGTGGCAGAACTCAACGCCGCGCTTAGCCTCGACACCAGTGCATATAAGTAAATATAGATTATAATTTAAATAACTAATACATTTCATGTTTTTCTTTTATTTCATAAAAAACACAGAACAGTCTTCCTCGCCCTGGTAGTGTCCACAATTCGTCTGTTAAGACGAATTGTGGACACTACCACGGCGGGGAACACATTTTTTCCACACTCTCCCTCTCTCTCCCCACACAAATTTTTTCTCTCTCTCTATCCCTCTCCTACCCTGTAATGCATGAGATAAAATGTGAAGCTAAAAAAAGAATATTAACTATAATCATTAAACATATTACTACTAGAGTAGTGTAAACGTAAAAACTGCTTTAAAATCTTAATAATTACCCGGCCTCGTTAAAAATTATGCTAGCGTCGCTCATATCGGTACATCAGTCCTACGTCACGTAGAGCTCCTTATGACTCTCTTAAAATGGCCGTTTATCGGCAAGTAGATTTTATCGACAATAACTTGCCTTTATATCTTGTTATCTTTATAGGAGCGGAACTTTAAAAGGACAGCTTGTTAAGGAAATGATTATGATCTATTTAATATTTGGCATAAAAATAATAATAAACTTTGAGAGATGTATTAACTAGAAGTTCATTCTTTTTTTAGTTTTACGCTGTATCCCGCATATGCTAGAGTAGGTAGGGGGAGGTTGGTGTTAAGACACTCCGCTTCCCACTTTCCGCAAGATTCATACATGGTGCAAAAAAAAATTAAAAAAACCTCAATAAAAAAAAAATCTAATTATATCATAGGCGCCCGCAACAGTCTATTGTTAACTGATAAAACTAATGGGTTATACCCCTGATTTTGTTACTTCATTTAAGTAAAATATATGGTAAATAAGAAATTGCAGCGTTGAGTTCCGCCACTGGAAAAAATACAGTGGATACCAAAAATATACGTTATGTTCCTTATTATTTTACTATTGGCTAACGTTATATCGTTCGTTATTATATTACAAAAAAGAAATTCTTTCTTTCTATTATTCTTTCTAAGTGTCCCTCTAACCATTTCAGTCAAAATTACTAAATGTACAGACAAAATATTTTTACTGTCTTATTATATATAGAGATAGTTTCCATATTGAGATTTGTTTGCACAATTATAGCCTGTCAAACATCTTTCTAGTAATCAATATTACATTAACTATATTTAAATTATTATGTTCAAGTCTACTCACGTACATTGAACCTACAACCGTCGTATTTACAGTCGCAAATTGTGTCCCTGTGCTACGATAATCACATCCATCTTTATATTTAAAAGTAATCCATTCCTAGTTAATTAAAGACAACACATTTTTTTGAGACATTAAGCCGAGACATTGTGTTATTTCTACGGAAACAAAAAAAAACGATGTGTTACGTTTTAATTTCACACAATACGAGTATATAAGTAACGAGCACATCACTAGAACCCGACAGCTAACAACCAAACCTTATAAAAACTCGCCTTGTATGAATAATAAATTTATATTATGCACTTACAGCACTATAAAAATGAATATGTATATCGAGCTAGTTAAATATAATTAGATTTTAGAGCGTCTGGAAATTTTCTGTTGAGAATTTTATCCTGATAGCGCTACCCTTAAGACGTGAATTAAATGATTTAAGTCGCTTTTGTACATTGACTCTTATATTAATACTTTAATTTGGTTAAAATTTGTGAAATTTAACTCATTAAGGGGTCCACGGTGGAAGGTTTGCCTATAGCGACCCGTGGCGACGAATGCGGCGTTGGGGACCGCCACCCAGCACGCCATGTCCAGAACGGAAGAGAGATACGCAAGGCCGTTCTTGGACGCCCAATGAGTTGTTCCATATTGACTTTTGCTTATTCCCACTTCCCAGAACAAAAGTCAACTGCTTGACGGGTAAAATGGTTACACATACAAATATTAATATTTTTATACAATTGGGTATACATATATATAATAAAAATTAGGATCCAGTCATTTTACTAATAACTACATGTAGCAAGGTTGACAAACCAAAAAGAACAATAGTTATTATTTAAAATATAACATATAGTATTCTGAAATATGGAATATATATAATGAGAAAATAAAATAAGTTCACACAAAAGTGTCTCTCTCTTTTTAAACTCCCTGTACAACTTTCTTCGTGTGATTTTCATACAACGTGATATTGGCGTAGTGATTAGTGCTACAAAGAAAATAAAAATATTTTATATATAATCGCTATCGCCTGAGACACGATCGAACTCACTATCACTTAAGTCCAACCCTGTGCCACAGTGGCTTCTAATTAACAATTTCCCAGAAAATCTTGTACACACGTATATCAGACGTAACACGTTGCCATTATGTTATGTAAATACGACAAAAACACGCTGTAAAACGCGACGATTTCTAGCGAAGAGCCCGACGACTTCCACCTCCCATTTCCTAAGCTCCTTCCTTAGGGGAATGTTTTTAGAGCACTCGTTATAAAATACTTTAAATTGCGTCAATTTGTGTGTGAAATTTGTGTGTTTTCTACTATTATTTTGTTATTTATTGAAATTTAAACTGTTATAACATAAGCTGAGGCCAGTAGTGTGACTGTAAAACCGACTGGTTGTGATTTCGATCCCCACTCGAGGAGATGAAATATTTACTTAAATTTATATTTTCATTTCTTCGCTCTGGTGTCGAGGCAAAAGTACGGCGTTGAGTTCTGCCACTCAACACGCAATGCCTCCAAAATTCGGCAGAAAGTGGGGAACGGAGTGTCTTAACGCTAGGTTCCCTCTGCCTACCCTGCTGTGTGCGGGATATAGCGTGAAGCTAATTTTTTTTTTAACTGTTATACAAGCTATATAGAAAGTGATAAGAATTAGTCTATTATAAGATCAAGATTTTTAGTATAATTTATAAGTATAAAATAACTTATAAAAAATAATATAAAATAACGTCCTCAACATTGCCGTTACAATTTTAGAATCACATTTTAATTTTATTATTTTTGTAATGAATGAGTCCCCGTGCTTAACTCCTTTTTATTGCAGACCAATCTCGAAGATTATTAAACTATAGTTTTGCCACTGAGTTGTTATAGATTTGTTTGATGATTATTATACATATATATATTTGACTTCATAATCTTGTTTTTCTAGAGTCGCTCATAAGTGACCATGGCTTGCGGAGTCAAAAAAAAATGAGGAAATTTTATTTAACGGCATGTAGGATGGAACGGAGTATCTTAACAATAGTTTTCCGGAAACAGAAAACCAGCACCAGCTTACAGAAAAATGTGCTACTAAAAAGAAAATTAAAGTTAAAATTCAATGTTAAAAACGAAACGATTCCAACGAAACTGCTCTTTTAACGATAGCTTCGTTAATTCGATTATTTCATCCAGAAATAAGCTGTATCTACATATAAAAAATACAGAAAATTTCATTTTGTATACATTTTACTTCTATTTTTACAATTAGTGAGAAACACAACTATGGAGAAAATTTAATTTTTAGCTAACGTTGCGTGGTATTTTGTATGTTGTTTTGTTTTAAACAATTACATTCTATTCGATTCTGTTTAGAAAGGTTTGAAATTTTGAAATTTGAAATGATTCGATTTGTATTGTTTGAAATTGTTGATTAATTTATAATAATATACACAAAAGAGCATAAATTAGAAAAGTAACATAATATTATAAATAATAACTAACATGTATTAAAAGTTTTTTTTTTTTTTTTTTTTTTTATTGGTATCCAAGAAGGGCAATATGTTTAAAATAATTATTTAATAAGAGAAAATTCAACTTAACTTAGTTTCGCGCTTTAAGAAAGGACCACCAAGCGTTAGTGTCTCAACATACCTCTTCGCCTCGTCCACCTCTTCATACATTCGTGTTGAGTGGCAGAACTCAACCCCGCACTTTTGCCTCGACACCAGAGCGAAGAAATGAAAATATAAATTTAAGTAAATATCTCCTCGAGTGGGGACCGAACCCACAACCAGTCGGTTTTACAGCCACACTTCGAGCCGCTGCGCTACGACTGGCCTCAAAAATAAAAAATAAATTCTATATACTATATATTATATATCTAAAATCTATATGGAAAAATTAAAATGTACTATGTAGCTATTTTAACTCACAAATATAAAGATAAAAGATATAAATAGATAGCCTATAACCAATAGTAACATTGATTAAAAGGATGAAGTCAAAATACCTTAGAGATTACAAATCAATTAATGATTTTGAATCGAAATAGAATCCAATTTGAGTAGCGAGTGAGTGGAACACAAACTAGGCGAATATTACTGCCCACTCGAGCTGAGCTGGGCTTATGGTAGACTTTGCTTGAACTATAGATATATGTATTATTTATTGCACTTAAAAATATATAAGAAAACATAAAATTAAAAGGTTAGTAACAAAGATGGTTGATATATATTATTAGCTTCACGCTGTAACCCGCAAAAATTATGTAGGAATGAGAAAGTTTAAAATATGGATGGATTCTTGGACTTGGACTTAATTTAAATTAATATTTTTATTTGCTCTCTCTGATAGCGATATTGCAAAATGCAGCTTTGAGTTACTCTCAACACGCAATATCTCAAAAAGTTGTGTTTTAAAATGCAGGATATAGCGTGAAACTAAAAAAAATATAACTTTTCGATCAAAAGAGCTTATAAAAGATAAATATTAATAAAATATACCAAGTCCAAAGTTAACGTTGCCTTACATAATATGGTCGTTGCGAAAAAAAATGCCTTCTTGTTTTTTTCCACAAAGTTTCAGACAACTCTAAATTAAAGCCAAAGAATCAATGCCGCAACTGTAACTTTGAAACTTTATAATTACTGAATTCCAACATTTTTTCGTTGACTTTGCCTTCTTTTTATAATACTAAGAGATGTATTCGACACGACTACGATACGATATTTTTTTTAAACTGTACGATAAATACATTAAATTTCAGTAGTTTTTTTTAGTTTCACGCTGTATCCCGCACATAGCAGCCTACACAGAGAGAACCTGATAGCCTAGTGCTAAGATAATCCGTGCCCATTAAGACTTATTTTCCCCACTTTCCGCCGAAATCTGCAACCACCATTCGGGGGAATCAATTATAATTACTTCCCGCTCTGGTAACATAGATCGAATCCAAATGAAATTCGGAGAGCCTTAACACTAAATTCTCTCTACCTCCCTGAATTCGCAATAAAGCGTGCAACTAAAAATATAAAGTGCAATACAAAATTATAAACAACTAAATAACATAATTTTTAATGGAATTCAAAGCTGGCTCTAATGAGTCATTTATATGAATACCGCCAATATATCGAAATGAATCCAAATACATACATACATACATCTACATAAATACAAAGTAATGAAAATGTTCCACTGTGAAATAGTTCGTTTCTATTTGAAAACAGTTCAATTAACTAATTCTGAATAGTAAATGCGCTATAGTCGCTTTTAGATCGAAATTTTGAATGTATGAGTTTAAAATTCATAAAGCTTAATTCAAGTATTAGTTACATTTGCTGAGTATTTTTTTTTTATTATTTTTATAGGTTTTATTTTGTGGTATTATAAAAATGTAATAAAACCGTATGTTTATTTAATTTTATTTCGAAATACAATAGTATTTAATAGTGACGAAGTGGGACTAGTAATGTGATCGTAGTGGATGCGATTTCCGCTTGGAGTAATGAGTTAGTTTTATTTTTTGTCTCTAGTAACATATAAGAAACACACACAAAATTAATGTTTTTTTTTTACTTCACGCTATATCCCACACACAACAGGAAGGACAGACGGAACCTGATGAGAACAAAATAGTAAAATACTGCGTCGTTTCCATAAAGACTTATTTTCCCCAACTTCCGCCAAATTCTGAAGGTATTGTAATGTCGTGCTTTACCTTGTTCCAAAACAGAAAACAAAATTAATAAATATTCCATTTCATCGAGTGGGAATCGAATCCACTTGTCGAGTTTACAACATTTAGCGTTTATGTAACGCCGCATTTAGCTACCAGAGCTCGAAAATAAAAAATAGAAACACACAAAATACGACATTATTATATAAAATTTATATAGTTTTTACTACATAAGCCCTAAGCTAGGTATTTTACAAATCTCATTACAAATACTAAACATGTGTCTATTTACAATGCTATATACATATAACAAAAGCTCGACGCTTTGAAGGAGACTTCAGGAAGCGCAAAGGAAATGGGAGAAGGAAGCTTACGCCGTCTCGCGGGGAAATGACGCACTTTGTCGCTTGTTTTTTGTCTTAACTGAGGGTAAATGAGAGTTTCTTGTTTTTTATAGTGGTTTTTAATTTTTTTTTTATTTTGAAGCCAGTCGTGGCGTGAGTACGAACGAGAGAAAACGCGAACGCGACGCGGTTGTGAGTTCGATTCCCACTCGAGGAATTGAATTATTTGATATTTTAATTGTTTCGTTTAGGTAACGAAGTCAAGCGCGACGTTGTGTTCCGCCTTTTCAACATGTAACAAATCAAATCAAAATAAATAAATAAATCAGCTTCACGCTGTATCCCGCACACAGCAGGGTAGGCAGAGGGAACCTAGTGTTAAGACACTCCGTTCCCCACTTTCTGCCGAATTCTGGAGGCTTTGCGTGTTGAGTGGCAGAACTCAACGCCGCGCTTTGCCTCGAAACCAGAGCGAAGAAATGGAAATATAAATTTAAGTAAATATTTCATCTCCTCGAGTGGGGATCGAACCCACAACCAGTCGGTTTTACAGTCACACCTCGTGCCGCTGCGCCACGACTGGCCTCAACATGTAACGCTCTCTTTTAATTATAACGAATGTGAATTTATATTCATTCCGTTATCTATTGAAGTAAGCGTAGAGTATAAATACTGACATAATAAAAAAAATAGAGAAGTTCACTGAAAAGAACACATTTCTATATGTAATTAGAACTCTGATTGTAATAATATATAGGCAATCCAATATTTCCATAGTACTGTACCACTATATAAGGCCTTTGTTAGTTATCAAGGCACGTCCGTGTTTTATGCACACTACATACATCCGCTTATCCACTCAGAACTATTATTTTAGAGATGGAAGTGGTATTTTTTTTAGTTTCACTCATGTGGGAACATTTATCAGGGTAAAGGAAACATAGGAACCTAAATGCTGAGGCATACCGTACCCATTAGGACTCTTACGTTATTCCGCTCATTTCTGGAGGCATTGTGTGTTGAACGGGTGATTTTAATGAAAACGTTAAATGTTTCATTTTCTCAAATGAAAATCGAACTCACAACCCGTCGTACGTTTGTATCCTTGCGCCACGATTGATATCAAGCCACTCTGGCTGGAAGTGGCATACTCAATGTTGAAAAGAGCAACTGCTGAATATCTTGCCGACTGTTCTTAGAAGAACTGTTTTCCAAGGTGCCTCGGTGATAGTTTTATTTTTATTGGACGATTCTAAATTTCTTGTAAAAATCTATTTGAATAAAGAAAATTTTAAATTTGAATGTGAGGCCAGTCGTGGCGCAGCGGCATGAAGTGTGACTGTAAAACCAACTGTTTGTGAGTTCGATCCACACTCGAGGAGGTGAAATTTTTACATATTTAAATTTATATTTCCATTTCTTCGCTCTGGTGTCGAGGCTAAGCGACAGAAAGTAGGGAACGGAGTGTCTTAACACTAGGTTCCCTCTGCCTATCCTGCTGTGAGCGGGATACAGCATGAAGCAGATTTTTTTAAATTTAAATTTGAATGAACTATGATGTATATAAGTAAGTGTGAAGGTTTATTTTGCATAATAAAAGATATCTTTCCAGGAATTTTATTATTCTACACAGGGAGCCAAGCAACCAACCGGGATGACGAGCGAAGCTAGAAGAGATGTCGAGCGAAACAAGCAGAATTCGTTATTAAAATATTGTTTCTAGAAATATCATGTTTATTAATTTATTCACAGTAATAATTAAATTCTAGATAAAGTTTTAATATGCTTTTTGTTCGCTCGAAGTGTAATGAAGTAAACACGATAAACACGACAGTTGTGGGTTCAATCCCCATTTTGGGCGAATGAATTATTTTTTCATGTCTTGTACTGGTAACGAAACAAAATCTGGCTTTAAGTTTTGTATGACAACATGCAATATCTCAAAAATTCGCCGAAACGTATTAAATTATTTTTTTAAACACGAAGCTGATCCTTTATTCGGGATTTGACGTAAAGCTAAAAAAAATATTCAAAGGTCACTCTGCTCTCCTACTCTCTATCCACTATTATTAATAAATCCACTATTAACCATAATCCCTTCTACAATATTCCCTATTCTCACTGCTCAGTTTTCATATATAATTAAAATTCAAATAACAATATCAATTGCTTAAGTATTCTATCGCGTCTATGGATAGGCCTCGTAATGTTCTACTATCACTACTATCGTTTTATACTACAATCTATGTATCCGAGTTATATAGCAATAATTTTTTCTATATAGATTCCCGCTTTTCTTCTGCATAACAAATTTTTAAAGTGTTAAAATATTCCGTTTTTATCTTTTTATTCAAAATTAAGAAGTTGCGTGGGAGAGCTTCACGTTGTATCCCGCACACAGAAGGATAGGCAGAGGGAGGGAGAGAATAACGCCGAGCTTTGTCTTTTCAGAGCAGAGCAGCAAAAGCAAAATCTATATGATATGCCAAGACTACAGGATATGCCAAGTACATAAAAGTTGACAAACTTAAATTTGTGGATGTATGCATTCATTTTGTACAAGAAATGTAGTACAATTTTGTAATGTTTTTTTCTATAAAATATCTACAAATTATCACTTTTAGATGGTTTATTTATTTGTACTGCAAAAGGTTCTCATTTTTGTCAAATTTTATATTAGTAGATCCAGTACCCAACAGGTTTAGATTTCACAACAAATTTCATACAAAATTAAGCTACTTAACGTGACTTAAACCTTAACTGCTATCTCTGAGACCTACACACACACACACACTATAACTTCCCCAAATAATATTCAAACATACACACGTGAACATGTAACGAAGACGTACAAATTAAGCATTCTACATTAATAGAACCTATGTAGTTAATAATTCGTTAACCCTCTAATTCAGTATGACGCTCACGTCGACAATGTTTTGTTAGTAATTAAACGACTTGAACAATATCAAATTTAGATTTGGTTTACCTTCTATTGTGGGACAATTATGCTTTATTCTAGTTTGACAGTGTTTTGTTGAGAATTTTGTAAAATTTGAAGTCTTTTGTTTATATTTTGTTCCCGGTGTTTAGTTCCGCCACTTAACGCGTAATGCTTAGTAATTTGTGCGGAAAGTGGGGAACGGAAACGGTGTGTCTTAACACTAGGTTCCCGGTTTACGTCTGGTTCATAAATAAATAAAAAAATTAAATTAAATTAGCTTCACGCTATATCCCGCACACAGCAGGGTAGGCAGAGGGAACCTAGTGTAAGACACTCCCCACTTTCTGCCGAATTTTGGAGGCATTGCGTGTTGAGTGGCAGAACTCAACGCCGCGCTTTGCCTCGACACCAGAGCGAAGAAATGGAAATATAAATTTAAGTAAATATTTCATCTCCTCGAGTGGGGATCGAACCCACAACCAGTCGGTTTTACAGTCACACTTTGTGCCACTGCGCCACGGCTGGCCTCGATGGTTTATATATGTGGTAGCAAAAATATTTATTATTAAGATGTTTTTTTTAAGTTAGGAAAAGCAAAATGTTGCCCATTGTTGTTTGCTGGAAGTAAACTCAGTGGAAAATATATATTTTTTTATTCTAAAATATAATAATTATTTCCATACTAACAAAATTTTATATTAAAACTAAAATACATTTAAATTCATACATATTTTGTGTTTAGAAATGGAAACCTAACAATACTGGATAAAAATCAATTCCATTTCAAATGTAAAACTAAATCGAGTTCCGTTTAGCGATTATTACTACACAAAACGTCGGTTTATTTTAGTTTTTTTTAGTGAGAAACTTTTTTTCTGGTCAATTTGCCTTTTATTTACCCGTTTGAACCTGACATTTAAAATATTTTTCAATTTATTGAGCTTCACGCTGAATTGCACATTTACCAGAGTAGGCAAAGGCCTAAGAGCAGAGGGTTAAGACATTCATTCATTCACTTTCCGCATTGCGTGTTAAATAACGGAAATCAACGCCACGCTCTGCCTGGAATATAGTGCGAAGACATAAAAATATTAAATATATAATTTCCGCGAGTAAGAATCGAACCCACAACCCACCTGTCACATTTACAAGCTTGAGAATTTTTTTCATTATTTATGCTTATAATTTATCAATATATTAACCTCATAAGTGGTATTATATATATAAAAAGTCGTATCTAATTTGATGTCACAATAATAATATAAGATTTTATAAATTTGCAAAAATACACTCCATACTCCGTTTTCGACCTTTTCCGACATTGTATATTCGGAACAAAAACAAAACGTGGTCTGTCCTGCCCGCCTTGGTCTTTTGGGAAAAAAATAATTAATTTCTCGAAAAGGCATCAAATCCACAACTATCACATTTCTAGCAGACACTACTTACTATTCCACTAAAACGCGATGGCCTCAAAAGCCTCAACAAACCAAAAAATAAACCTATATAAAAAACTCATTTATAAACAGAATGTTTTTATGAATGATTCCAAATATAAGGGTATGAAATATGAAATAGAGGCCTCGACCCCCATTTCGTGTTTTCACCTCAAGTAATCAGTCATCAAAGCTGACTCTGTCTGAATTGTGAATAAAATATCTACATAGATATACGCTTTTCAGTGTAGCGTGTGGTACAAATAAATATTAATAATATGATGGTTGTATAATTATTGTAGAATACTCGTGTAATTTGTATAAATAAATTTTTGTAACAAGATAAATCGCGGCGTTGAGATCCACCACTCGCACTCACTCGCACTTCACGAGGCGTCGAATGTTAATGTTTCGGTCTGATTAGGTAAAACGTGGGCTGAGTACGCTTTTTTGCATTAATATTTATCTATCGATATTTATAATTTTGGACATTTGAATAAAATTATACAGCAGAGTGCTGCTTTTGTATTTATTATTATATTATTTTTAAATAAAAAAATCACGACAGTACGAATACTATTTTTAAATCAAAATGACTAAATTTCAAATGTAATTATTTTGCACTAAAATATACCAACATTTTCCTATAGTTTATAAATAATAGCAAAGTTATCAAATGTGTTTCTTTTGTTATTAATATTATACTTATAAGCTTATATGTTCTTAGTTTAACTTTAAAATTACCCAAAACAGTACCTGAAAAATACAATTTTAACTATTCATATAATAAAACTCTTTTTGTACTACAGAGAGATACATATAACATAAGAAAGTAATAGATTGAAAAAAATTAACTATTTTTTTAGCTCTCCTATATAAAAGTACTACTATAAGGTAACGCAAGTCTATCCTTCTACTCATTTATATAAAATAACAAAATAAATTATACAGATATCCGAGAGATAAAGCGTGAAACTAAAAAAAAAAAACAAAACAAAATAAAAATTCAGAATTAAAAATCTTATCACTTGGACCACACCATACAATCCTTGAAATTACTAGGGCTATAAGTGGCGACAATTTGAGAACACTTATTTCCCTTCGCAGTCCTTGCACTGACTCCCTGACTGTGGACTGTGGACTGAAGTACACACAATTGTCGAAGTGTAAATCAGACCGTAACCTATAAACGTTTTTTTTTGTATTTATTCATGTAATGAATCAGTTTTGGTACAACCTCTATGTAGCAACATGAAAAATTGATAGTAATGGCGCCTTAACCGAAATTAGTAGATATGTAAATCCTGTTAGTATTTCTATATTTCAGGATCAAATCTAATAATATATTTAAGGAAGGTATACTCATATAATTAAAACGATTTATAGCCCACAGCATTTAGGTGAGATACAAAAAACATTTAGAAATCCTTCCTCAGCTCTCCCCTACTTCTCAAGTCCGTTTTTTAATTTCATTCTTCTATGTTAAGAACGGACTAACGTATACCTACGTATTCCTTGCAATTTAACAAAATATAAATAAATGTCTTGCTTTTGTAGATGAAGCATATAACCTAACACCATCAAAAATTTTACCAGAACTTGCTCAATAACATTGATCATGTTGAAACATAAACTCCATTACCTCAAAATCACCATTTGCTAAAAAAAAGACGAATGCACAGTTTCTTTATAATCACGGCTCCACTTTTAAATTAGGGTTGATAGTATAAAGTTTGTGAACGTGCCGGAACATAGTACTGACGTAATTAAATCAAAAACAAAAGTAATTACAGTTCAACTTTATTCAAAGTTTGTGAGCCCTGCACAGAATATGTATTTTGACCAGAAGGTCTTTGATAAATTGACATAATTTACAACAAAATTACGTATATTTTCATTAGAGAAAATTGCTGTTTGTGGGTATTTCCGCTATTAGGTTATTTTTAATTTTGCTCATATCTTGAATATTCCGATGTGGACAGTGGAGAGAATATAAATAAAATAAAAAATTAAATTAGCTTCACGCTATATCCCGCACACAGCAGGGTAGGCAGAGGGAACCTAGTGTTAAGACACTCCGTTCCCCACTTTCTGCCGAATTTTGGAGGCATTGCGTATTGAGTGGCAGAACTCAACGCCGCGCTTAGCCTCGACACCAGAGCGAAGAAATGAAAATATAAATTTAAGTAAATATTTCATCTCCTCGAGTGGGGATCGAACCCACAACCAGTCGGTTTTACAGTCACACTTTGTACCACTGCGCCACGACTGGCCTCTCTCTCTCTCTTGGGGAGAGAATATAATGATACAAATTCTTGTGATATGTTCTCCAGTTTTAGCTAATTTAGAAAAGGCACTCTTATCTCACTTACATTAATAAACAGACGTATTTCAAATATTAATTTTGTTGTTTTTTAGCTTTTTTGTAGAACCTGAGAATGTAGTCTCAAGACACTCCGTTCTTATTAAGAGATATCTGTTCCCCACATACCAGCAAATTCTGGAGGCATTGCAAGTTAAGTGATAAAACTCAACGATACGCTTTGTCTCTTTACTAGACCGGGCAAATCTTAAACATTTTATTTCTTCCAATGGGAATCGAACAGAAAACCTTTTGCGTATACAATCGCTTGTGCCCTTGTGCCACGAACCTCTTGACCATTTATACATTTTTATTTTATTAACATCTCCTATTAATAACTTCAAGTTCTATTCTAGTTTTAAGGAATGTATTTTACATATTAAAAAGGCAGCACGTTAATCAAAGTCCCATTATTATCAATGAATTAGATCTGATAATTGATTCTATAACGTTTTTTTAGAAAACAAATTTACAATATTTTACAAGAAATTCAGCAAAGATATTATTTGAATAAACATTTTAAAAATATATTTAGGATCTATTTATGCAATGTATCGAAAATTAGGTGGAAATTGAGGAATTGCGTTCATTACCACTAAGTTTCCTCTTCCTGGCTGTTGTATGGGGGATACTTCGTGAAGCTAAGCTACCAAGTACACACACGAAACGAACACACTATCATTTCGTTCAATCAGACTTTCGCTCAACTGGGCCAATGGATGGCATCGACAGTACAAAATTGATACCATTAATTGGAGTTTCTGTTTTAAATCTATTCTATTATTTTAGCACGCACTCCGCTCATCCCCGTGAAAAACCTAGCACGTGACCAATTAGGGAAAAGGGTTGGTATTGATTGAACAAGGAACCATTGTTTGTTTGCGTTCTCGTTTTTAACTGTGGTTTACAAAGTTCGTTTGTTCTGTTTGATGAGTTTATCACTATGTACAGGAAAATACCTTCTTTGGGAATTAGTTAGATTGTATTTGATTGTTTAGGTGTGGAAATGAAAAAGTGATTTAAACTTTCTTGGAATGACTAGAATGTGAGAATTTGGAAGAGACTAGTTTGCGTTTGTATTGTTCCAAATTATGATTTAGAGTAAAATATTTTACATGAAATCATGTCACTAATATTAGTGACTTATCAATAAAAATTCTCGGTTTATCTAAAAAAAAAACGATATTTATTTTAAAATATACTCATACATCAGCATAAGTAGTGCAGAAACCATATTCTATAATTAAATCTGTTATATAAATGCATGACGCCCACAACCAGATTTCCTTATTTTATAATCTACTTCATATGACACAGGTTTGGCTTTTAATACTGTCACGAAATATTAAAGGGTAATTGTGGCGCAAGGGCAAAGGTATATAAGATAGACTATAAACGCGACTGGTTTTGGGTTCGATATCCACTAGAAAAAAAATAATATTAATTATTTGCATTTCTTCATCCTGGCGTCGAAGTAAGGCACGCTGTTGAGTTCCGCCACTAAAGAAAAATTTGGCTTAAAGTACCGAAAGGAGTGTCTTCCTAATAGGTTTCCTCTGCCTACTCTGTTGTGCACGATATACAGCGTGAAGCTGATTTAATTTTTTCATTCCTTTTCTCTGGTGTCGGCGATTAGTTCTGCCATTCAACACGCAATGCCGACAGAATTGGGTAGAAAATGGGGAACATAGTGCTTAAATACTAGGTTCCCTCTGCATACATGCGGGATACAGCATAAAGAAAATGAGACCAGTCGTGGTGCAGGGGCACAAAATGTGACTGTAAAATCGACTGGTTATGGGTTTGATCCCCACTCGAGGAAATGAAATATGCAATTACATTTATATTTTAATTTCTTCGCTCTGGGGTCGAGGCAAAGCGTGGCGTTGAGTTCTGCCTCTCAACACGCAATTCCTGCAGGACTCGGCGGAAAGTGGGAAACGGAGTGTTTCAACACTAAGTTATTATATTAACTTCCCTCTGCCTATTCTGCTGATTTTTTAACATGGAAATTAATTAAAAATCCAAACCTGGGGATAAGTCTGCTAATATCACGCGCAAAGCCGCTATAAAACACCAAAATAATTAATGCTAATTGGGCGTACGCAGGTTCTTCATAAGAGCTCTTAAAAGCGTAAAACATTTGATCCAGCTCCGTACGTGATAGAGGACTTGTAGGGTTCAACATTTTTAGCACCCTTTATAACGTGTGTGCTAAAGAAATGGAAATGTTGACGTTTGTTTGTTGTCGATATAAGTAGGAGAGTATCTTAAGATATTTAAATATAGTTTTATTTTAGAAGTAGTTGAAGCGAGAGTGCTTATAATCATATCATCATATAAATATTAGTGGTTCCAAATTCTGTATTTATTCTGCATATAGTTGGGAGTACGCAGAGAGAACCAGGTGTTAGGACACTCCGTGATGTTACGTGTGGAGGAACTAAATTGAACACCTCAGTGGCGCAAAGTTTCGAAAAGTGACCGGAACGTTATTTTATCCGTCTTGTTGACAAGATACTAATTATATTCTTGTGAAAATAACATAGTTCTCTAGTTTCTCAATACCTAATAATAGTAAAATTTTAAAAGTAATTTTGAAAATATATATTTTTTTAATTAATGTTTTATTTAATGCTAAAATGAATTAAAATAAATCCATTTCGTTACAGCAGGCCAATAGCGGCCTCAATCTAAGGGAGAACGAACTTTGTCTGGTTTTTAGAACGGAGATATGAAATTATTTTATTCCCCCGAGTGAGGATCAAACTTACAGCTATCGCGCTTACAGCGAGAGAGCGGCGACATAATAAAATAAAAATATCAAAATACACAAAACATTCTATCCAATTTTACTGTATCCAAAAACAAGAATTACTCTACAGAAGGTCCATTTATCTCGTTTATAAAATACACCCACTCGAGAATTCCGTATGTAGTAGCTACTTTAATTTAGTAATTTATTCATCTACCCACTGATCCCTAATAAAATATGAATTCAAAGCTATGTTGATAGATGGGCCGAGCTGAGGCGTCCGACGTCTACGCTTTCTTTGTTTGTATTGCTTGCAAATAATTTAGTCGGTTGTCTTTGTGTTTTAGTAAATTGAAAATTATTTTATGGTGATGGTGATGGTGATGGTGAAGTGCGTCAGGCCCTTTTGACCCCGAGTTTAAATAAAATGGTCTTTAAGGGAAAAGACAGTTAATTCAATTTCTATTAGAGATTTCACGTTTGTATTATATATTTTTTGAGCTACCCGGTGTATTCCACTCGTAGCAAGATAGGCAAAGAGAAACTGAGAACCTAATGCGAAAAATACTCCTTTCCCATTAAGACACTTCCTTCCTAACGTCAGCCGAACTCTAGAGCGTTCGAAACTTAACGCCGCGTTTTGTACGAGCGAACAAATGAAAATATGAATTATTTCATTCCCCGAATGGGAAACGAACGCGTTTACACGTTTGTAAACGACGACTACTTTTCTTCTTAAAAGTCATAACAATTAGAACAATATCATTTGGTTTTTTTCACTGCTCAACATTATAGAATTGATAAGTTCTCTTATAGTGAAGCACGTTATTTATTTATTTAACATATAAATATATAACATGCATTTTGACATAGTAAATGACAATTGAACTATACGAATATTTACTTAAGTATATTTAACAAAAAAAAATGTATGTTATGTTATGAACTAAATAAATCGTGATTTAAATCTTTTGGGAATTTGATTTTGCTATAAACCTTTCAGTTTTATTGTTCCGGAAATTCGTAAAAAAAAAAATGGTATATCTGTTTTAGTATCCTTTAAATAATCTCAATCAATCTTTTTTTTTTGTAATATTTATACATGTCGGAAAAAATACAAAGCTAAACTACTGGGAGACTAGTCATGCAATTCTTCACTTTCTGTCAATATTAACAGAACTAACTTTCATCACTACATTTCATGTAACTAACACTATGAGTAAAAACTTCCCGAATCGTACGGCAATATATCAAAACCGGTTTCATCCTCGTTAACCTTCATCAATCCGTTTGAGTTGGGCCAATATTTGTAAAACATTGGCCATAATCCAGAATAGCGACAGGTAATCAAATAAAATAGGGACTCCAATCCTTCAAGATTGACGAGAACCCTTTTGTTTTATGTCGTATTAAGTTATAGCATAGAGCGGGATTTGGTATTGTGATCGCTTCAGGGCAGATTTTTGTGGAAAACTGTAACAAAAGTTTTTTTTTACATATTTTGTGTAACGTAATAAAGGTGAGTAGTCAGAGAGGACGAAACGCCAAATTCTACAGTCTGTCTTGGTACCCAGAGGGCATCTGGGCCCCCAGCTCATGCTTTTTACATAACGTCTCTCCAGTATTATCTATACTGTGATGTTGAAGGTCAATTCAATGTTCTCTTCTGTCTTTCTCTTTTTACTACTGAACATGTATACATATAATTTAATGCTAATAAAAGTAAAATTAATTTGTAATAAATTATTTATTACATACAAATATTAGGAGGTCGTCACAGCGGCACTGCGCCTGACAGGAACGTTTGTGACTTTGATTCTCATTCGGAGACTCAACAATTGACATTTCCTCGCTTTGGTAAAAAGACAAAGAAAGGTGATCCTACAACAGTCCTATTTTTTCTTTTGAAATATGAAACCCTAAAACCAACAGTAGAATTGAAAACCTCTTTATATTTTCAGTGGGTAAAAACAATATTCAACACTTATACCTTACGCCATACACTATATAAATGGATGCCATATTTTTGTTACACTAACTATCGGACCAACAGCCGACATTGGTCAGCCATTGACGGTTACAGCCGATTTAGATGTGGATCTAACGCTTTGGCTTAGCAAAACGTTAAAACTTTTGTTAAATTGCTGTTGTATTTGTTTATGGTATTTTTATAAGGGACATGTAAAAGTTATAATTGTATGTATTTATTCATATATGTGGAATAACATATTTATTAATACTGTTTGTAGGTTTAAATTTAAATGAAATTAACTTTCAAGAGGATTTCACAATATTTTTACCTTAACTATTGTAATATTATTTAGCTTCACTCTGTATATACGCATATAGCAGAGTGTTAAGACACTCTGTCCATACTTTCCTCTCCGTCCAGTTTTTGAGACACGTTCCAAAGGTGCAGAATTCACCTGAACTAAAGAAGGGAAAAAAAATCTCAAAACTATCGCATTTACAATTAGACAGCCTCATTACTTAAAAACAAAATATATATACATAAAAACCACTATAATAAATAAAACATGAACCCTCATAAATAATACATCATATTAAATGAAATATAACGATTAATGCAAGGCCAAAACAAAAGTATCCATTGAGGGGTGCTCGAATCACCCTAACCGCGTTTGTGAGCGGCTACAGGATTTACAAAATAAATAGGTGTCTGACTTAGAGATGAATGAATAGCAATACGTCAGAGACGATTGGGCGCTCGACGATGAAGTAGTGAGGGATTTATGTTGATATCGATATATTATGTAAATGGCTGTGGAGGCCGTCGCGTCTGTAAGTTTTAAAGTGGGAATGTTTCTTTTTTTCAGCTTTCCACTCTCTGATAATAAGGTAAATCGCCGTGTTATGTTTAGGTAGGTAACGGAGTGTCACAACTCTTAATACTTCGTTCCCTCTGTCTACCATGCATATATATTAAAATACGTATAGCGTAAATGTGGAAAACAATAATTATTATAACATTATATAAGAAAGATAAAATAAATAAAGATATTTAAGTATTTGCTGTACGATTATTTTTTTTAAAAATAGCTATTAAAAATTGGGGGGAAATCCTTTTTACCTCTTTGCTTCCCCAGCTACGGGATAGACCTGATAAATCAGCACATTCAATGAAAAACAATTCTAAATAACAAGACAAAAATATATAACAGTTTATTGTCTTCAATTGGAATCGTCATGAACATCAGTATATAATAAAGATCCAATCTTCCAACATCGACACCGTTACAGCCATCCTTACAATATTCAGAGCGGAACGTACTAATTTTATTGGGTGGATTTAGAGCTACGATAATATACAGATATAACCTCCTTGGCTATTTCTGCTTTTGGGATTTTACGGATTCACTTTACTGATAAGCTTTTCGGAATATATCATTGTTTTGATGAGAAATTTAAATTTAAGAGATAATTTTTAAGTTTATGAAGAGGTTGATGACAGTGGACGAGGCGAAAGAGGTATGTAGAGACCGTAGCGTTTGGCGCTCCGTTCTCTCTGACTACCCCGCTCGGGATAAAGCGTAAAGTTAAAAAAAAAAAAAGAAATTTTCGTTGTCCCGCTCTGATAGATAAAGTTGTGTTAAATTCCGTCACTTAACACGTAATATTTGAAAAACTGGGTTTGACAAACCGTTGTTAAAGTTGAAAAAAAAATAAAAAAAATAATCAGCTTCACGCTTTTTCTCGTATATTAAAGTGTTCAATGTAACAACATATACCAAGCATGATGAAATAAAAAAATAAGACTAAAAAGAAAAAAAAAACAAAAAAATGAATGAAATTCTAATAACGAAAAAAAAAACAAACATTCTAACTCAAGTCAACTCGTTACACGCCAAATTATTATTCAATAAATTTATTTCAGGCCGCTGTCTCGTCAGAATGCTCAGCGAGCAATGGTAAGAGCAATGTTCAGTATTTTCCTACGTGACTGACTCAGAAATAAGGATATCTGAACGAGGTACAGATATTGCTCGAAGAACTGCTCAACAGAAGTGGCAGATGGGCGGCCGCGAGCCGGATGAAGCTCGATGGGCAGGCCTCCACCAGGTAGACCTACCATGTGGTCAAGGTCGCGGGAAGCCTCTGGATGCAGGCAGCGTAGGACTGACCAGTGTGGAGATATTTCGAGACATTGTGTGCTGAGTGGCGAATGCAATCGATACATTTTTTTACTACAGGAAATGAAAATATTTTTTTCCAAACTAAATATAAATAATAAAAATAATGGTCAAACGTCCGTTCAATACATAAAAGTGGTATATAATTTAATGACTTAAAATCGAATCTAAAACCTCCGATGCTACCTACCGCCCACTGTCCATAGCAAATAAATAAAGGGCAGTATTCTTAAAGTTATTTATAATTATTATTTATACTCTAAACTTTGCACGTAAATATAATTTATATGTGCACGTGACGCTATTATGTAAATGAAAGTTGAGACGTGAGGGTTTTAATTTTAAGTGGATGATGATATTGCTATGTTAGTTGTTATTAAAATACGAATTTCAGTCTATAATACTATACTAGAACTAAGTTCCCAGGTTCCCCATGCCTACTATGCTATAAAAAATATTATAACTATTCATTTTTATCTTCACACTGTATCCCACTTACAGCATGGTAGTTAGAGGGAACCTAGTGATAAGACAGTTGGTTCCTCACTTTTTGTCCAATTTTTGAGATATTTGCATGTTATGTAGCAGAATTCAACACCGCGCTTTATCTTGTTACTAGAGCGGGGAAACAAAATAATTTATTCCTCCGATTGAAAATAAAACCTACAACTGTTGCGTGTATAACATGATGAGCCAATACGCCATGACGGCCTATAAAAGGAAATTTTACAAATTAATATCAAGCTACAAATCAAAACCACGTTTAAAACCTAATTCTTTTCCTATAAAACCACTCTTACTATTTTTTAAAAATAATATATATATATATATACACAAAAGATTGGCCCTAAAGAAAACATAAATTTCCAAGATGCTTCGGGTACGGTATCACGTTTACGGGGTTAACAGATTGTTAATTAAGCTATAAGAGGGGTTGATGGGTGTAATCGGCTTTTTTTCGTATTTTTAGGAGCATTTATTATAATAAATTGCAAAATATGCTCTTATAAGTACCGCTGACTAAAGGAAGGTAGCAAGTTCAATAACTGGGTGAAGCAACTTTTAGGGTTCCGTACTTTAAAAAAAGGAACTCTTATAGGATAACTTTTTTGTTCGTCTGTCAAGATTATTTTTCTCAACATCGTGTGGCAAGCTCGTATCAAGCTAAAAATAATATATAATAACATATCCACGTATGATATTCCTTCGAGACAAATAAAAAAAATAAGTTTCTAGGTCAACGCCATCAAATATACAAACGTTGATTTTTTTTAATTAGTCGCGCAATCAGAACTAGATAGTACAAGGGTACGTCTTGTGAACCTATAAAAATGAATTTTGGCAGTAAGTGAAAATTTACTATACAAACAAATGAAAAAAAAATTAAAATGCAAATTTATAGCATAGATTTTTTTTTTGCACTAGAAAAAGATGATTATAAATTTATGTATATTTGTATCTTATTTTTTACGCGGCCAGTCGTGTTCAAGGGCACAAAGTGTGACTGTAAATGCGACTGGTTGTAAATTCAATCTCTACTAGAGGAAATTAAGTACTTATTTAAATGTATATTTTCATTTCATCGCTCTGGTGTCGAGGCAAAAGCGCAGTGTCGAGTTCCGCAATCCGCTCAGCACTCAATGCCTCAGAATTCGATGTAAAGTGGGGAATGAAGTGTCTTAACTAGGTTTCCTATGCCTACCATGCAGTGTGCGGGATACAGCGTGAAGCTGCATTTGGTACGTCTGCGACCGCAAATACTACGTACTATATAATCGTCTAATAAATACCATTTATGTATATATATACAAAATATATTGTATATTTAGGTAAACAATTTAAACTAACGTCATGTATTGTGTACATTAATCCATCTAGGTATTGGATGAAAGGATTTTTCGGATCTTCGACCTTGAATTTGACAAATAGCCCGTAACAATGGACTGACCTTTTAACCCGTGCTTTAGAAATAGATTTAAGGTGCTCTTCAGACGAAATTAAGAATCGCTGCGATAACTTTTCCGACTATTTTTATCTTTACTTATTTTTTTATTGTTGTGAATGTACATGTGGCTAAATTGATTGGTTTATAGTTGAATTGAGGCCAGTCGTGGCGCAGGGGCATAAAGTGTGACTGACTGTAAGAGCGACTGCTTGTAGGTTCGATTCCCACTCAAGGAGATGAAATGTTTACTTACATTTATATTTCTTTTTTCTTCACTCTGGTGTGAATGGATTTGTGTAGACTAGAGGTCATCATGGTGCAGGGGCACAATCTTGAAACGTAAGGGTTCGATTTGCAATCGAGAATCTTTTTATTTCCCTGATAACGGTGCAAGGGTGACGTAGAGTTTCGACACTCAATCCCACTCGAACGATCGTATCTCGCACTTAGCATTGTCGGCAGCATGAAGCTAAATAATAATAATAATATTAATAAGCCGCTTTGTGGGGGCCCATCTAGTGGGAGGCGAGTCACCGTCCGCCAACCGTTCAATTTGAGACTATTGTAAAGGCGGACGTCCGTTAGTCTCACTCAATAGCCCAGTAGCCAGTCCATCCAAATTTCATTCCATAGTCCTAGTTTAGATTTCCACATTTTCCATAGTTTCTACGCATTAACCGGTGACCATCTCTGGGCAGTTACCTATGGTTACCCAGAGATGGATCCCGGCTGATGCGTCACAGTAAAACATTTGTATATTCTCTAAGGGGCCTCTACGTGTTGGACCTGTGTCCCCACGCAAGCCTTCCAAAGGACCGGGTTCTTTTGAACCTGAGTACTGAAAGAGAAACAACTTAATAATACTACTCAAAAATACAATAGGTACAAAACAATTATTATTTATATTTAAACTGCTATATTAAATCATTTCCATTTTAAGGGATGTATAAATAGATTTATTTTGTTTAGATGTTAATAAATTAATTAAATTTATTCCGAAATTATCTATAAAACGCTCCATACATCTGCTTTATTTGGAATTCTGGTGAAAAGCGGAGAACGAAGTACATCAAATTATCTGTCTCTATTTGCTGTGTGAAATAGAGTGTAAAGCTGAATATATATTAACTAGATTGATACGTTCGATCATAAACAACTTGTTTTATAATTCTGGGAAAGTGCAAACACTACGTGACTGAACGGTTGACATCGGCGGCAAGGGCGCTCCCTGCGCGAGTCGAACTTAGGCTTGCTGCCGTAAAAAGAGCATTGAATTATTTTAATTTTATTTTTTCTCAAAAAGTAATACGCCCAAATTGCATACTATAAAAGCAGAAACTTATCTTCATAAAATTTCTTTGATGGTGGAATAACTTTCGCTCGTAAGTATCAATATCCATCTCAAATAAAAATCGGTGAAATATGACCTAGTAATTTCCTATTATTTCTTGTCACAAAATGTCTTATTGTGACTTATTTGTAAGAAATAAGATATACGGTGTCGCAGGCTTATTTTAGAACTAATAAAATACGATATTTTTGTCGTACGGTGAATGTACTGACATATAGTTAACTATTTTTACAGTGCACGGGCTCAAAGCAATTCGATGGCGTTCATTATTATTTTTATTTTATTATTTAAGGCTAACTAACTAATACATTTAATTATTTTTTTGCCTATAATACACTTGAAGAATATAGCTTTCATACAAAACAAAAAAAAATGGAGCTGTAGATACAAAGATCTTTAACCGTTTAAACATACAAACAAACAAATAAACTCTTCCGCTTTATTATATTAGTATAAATAAATAAATATATGTTATTATATACAATTTTATTTCTGACTTTTCTGCTATTGCTACTTTTAAAGAACATTGGACTGTTGAAGTACGCCGCATGCTAAATACAAGGTCCAGAGTAAATTTGATAAAAATAATAGATAAATTTGATAATTTCTCCTAAGAAATTTATAATAAAGTAGTATATAAAATTTAACATAATATATTTATGGTATATTTTAAAGCTTCCTCCATCATTTATATAATGAATAGACACCTATTCCGATGTTATACAGAAATGTCTACTCCATAAAAACTCATAATGGTTTTTAAAATCCTGCCGAGATACATTTAAAACTAATGTTATAAAGCATTTTCTTTTCACAACGGACTCTATTCATGTTCGTGGAAAATTTTCTACTTGACGCTTTTATTCGATGAAAAGTATTCTTTTTCCCAAATGGTTATTTTAAATTTATTTAGGCTAAGTGCTGTGAAATATTAAACATGGCTCCCTAGTTTCATTTTGGGCCACACATTTCATTTTGATGACAGTTTTCTATTAATTTTTCTTCAGTTGTAGTGTATTTTTTTTGCTTCGCGCTGTATCTCGTACTTTGTTAAGGTAGGCAAAGGAAACCTAGTGCTAATTCACTCCGTTTCCAAGGCATTGAAAGAAACGTTTCGTGTTGCGTAGCGGAACCCAACACCGCGCTTTGGTTTGTCATAAGGACACGATTTATTTTATTAATCTTCATAATGATAATCATACCACCGACTATTACTCGCTCTTACAGTCTGACGCTGTGCCACTACACCACGACCGCTTCAAAATAAAATTATATTATCATTTTTATATATTTATTAACAAAAAATATTTATTTCACTAATTACTAAAGTCTTATTCCCACCTAGTATTATTAACTAATTGAAATTCTGTACAAAAGTTTCAAACAGATTTGAACTAGCGCCCTCTTCAACAACACGCTGACGCCTGTTGAATTTTCATAATTTGCGGCGACGAAACTTTAATTCGCGTATAATATTACGAGCTACATTTAAAATTATATAAAATCATTGACAAGAATTTGTTTGCGTTAACTATGAAACGTGAAAACTTATTTTTCCCGTTCCTTCTTCCATTCCGTTCCGTTCTCCATCTTGTGTAATATCCGAAAATAAAATCGGCCAAGCGCAAGTCAAATTCGCCCTATGAGGGTTCCGTATCAAATTAATTTTGCATTCATACAATGATTTCGTACAAAATGAACTGATTATAAATACAAGTTGATATATTTTTTTTTACAAAGAAATTATAATTTAGTTTAGTTTACAGGCATATGCACATATTTTGTACGAAAAAAACTACAAATACAAGGTACAATACAAGGTAATTATTTTATATACTCTTACATTTTAAATTTTTCTGACTTTTTTCCTTTATAAATATTGTAACTTAGCAATTCGTGCTAAATTTTATACCTGTAAGTCGATAGGAAGTACCTTATAGTTGACGTTATGTTTTTTTTCCTCAGTATAGATCGTCACTTAAAAAATTAAATATTGGCATTTTTCCGAGCAGAGATCGAAACCACAACCACCGTACAGACCGATTTATATGGCCACAATACACTGAAATTTAATGTATAATTCAACGCGAAATAAAAATCGTAAAGAAAATACACAAGAAAGACATCAGCCCGAAAACAAAAAACAAATAGACATTTTTCAGGAAGAAAAAGCAAAGTTTGAAAAAGTCGGTATCAAGAGGCGTGTGCACGACATGTCCGATGCGGTTGATCGTTTTCCTTGCTTGACTTTTCTCGCTATATACTTATTTTATTTTTAGAGTTACATTTGGTGAAGTTGAACAACTGTAAACACGACGGTTGTGGGTTTAATTCCTATGAGTTATTACTATTTCCTTGCTCTGGTAACGCGGTCAATGCAGCGTTGAGTTCCGCCACCGTTTTCACGCTTTCCGTGTTTCCAAAATTACCGGGAAAGTGGGGAACGCAGTGTCTGAACTCTATGTTTCCTCTGCTTTTGGAGAATACAGCGTGATGTAAAAAATGGTGAAGCTATTAATTATTTTTAATAAAGTTTTTACTTTTGCACTAAATATTTTTCTCTTTTTTTAATTGCTTACCATAACTTTGTAAGATCTTCTTCTATTACTCTCCCATACTCCACAAGGCGAATTTCGGCGTTCTAAGTTCAGTAGTTACTTCTCTATATAATATATAAAACTTTTTACTTAATAGTTTATATGGTATATAATAGTCTTTATTTATATATTATAGATTATAGATATAAATTTTGCTCAATTAATAACTAGGCTAAAAGCCAAAGATTCATATTTCAGTCTTTTCCATATAATTATATGTGGAATTTTTTTTCTATTAGAATTCTAATAGAAAAACATTTCCATAAACGATGCCTCTGGAAGTTGGCTAAAGGCAAGCAAACCAATTTTTATATCATATTCCGCGAATACGATAAATTAATTGAAATTAATTTCTGGAAACATCCACATTCTGGTTCTTCTTACAAAGTTATTCATTACAAATAATAATAAAGCGAAACAATCACTGTGCAGTGGTACAACGTGTTAATATGGCGTTTGTGGATTCGTCCCCAGTGTAGGTTAGAAGACAACACGCGGCGTTTAGTTCCGCCATATAACTACATAGACCTGACAAGAAATAATGAAGCGCGTAAACAGCTTGCAATTTAATTTCTACAATGAATCAATTAACTTTACATACCATGACCAAACAATCATCAGTTAAATATAGAGTAAATCAAATGTATTTCAAAGTGAATACATTGTTATAATACACAACAAACAAAATTGGACCTTACGCTCTACTAAATAACGTCTAATTAGGTATTGAATATTGCAAATTTCCTTTTGATTTATCAATTAGTCAATAATAGTGGCTTCATTTAAAATTCAATCTTATTATATTAATTATAAGGATGAATTTGGCTGTAATTGGAAGATTGATTGGAGGGTAGTTCGAAATCAGAGTAGTGTTTTACTATTTTTCACGCTTGTTGATTTACACGGTGAATAGCATTGATCATATGGCGAGTACTCTCGTATGATTTTATGATCTATATATAATTGCGTTGTTTTGCGGCTAGATGAAAATAATTATAATATTACTATGTAATTGAGCGACAGTTGATGACATAATTATAATAAAACAGTTTCACGCTGTATCCCGTACACAGCACGGTAGGCAGAGTTAACTATACTATACAGAAATAATTATACGTTTCTCATGTTGAGTCGCGGAAATCAACGCCGCGTTTGTGTTGTTACTAGAGAGAAGAAACGAAAAAAAAAACTGTTTTAAGTGTTTGAAACATAAGAATTTGATTTTTAGTAACAACAATATTATAATCAGTAGTCATATATTGTATATTTCAAATACCTCTTAAACATGAAACGAAAAAAGTTTTTTGACACTATATCGCATTAATAATACCTTGTTCTATTTGAATCTCTTCCATAGAGCGTTACGTCATGATATCGCTTATTAGGTGCAATAACGACATAATTGTACAATATAAAACTAAATATTACAAACGTATTTATGGAACGGCTATTTTTTTTTTATTTTTCTCTGCGGATCCGGATATAGTGGATGAACATAAGGCTAGACTTGAGTTTGACGTCAAGATTTATTCTAAGTACCGGAGGTGGACTCTCTCTGGTACAGTAAGTTAAATTGCTACCATTACGGCAATGCTGTATAGCCTATAAAGGGAACCTGATGTTAAGACACTCCGTTCCCCACTTTCTGCCGAATTCTGGAAGCATTGCGTGTTGAGTACTCAACGCCGCGCTTAGCCTCGACACCAGAGCGGAGAAATGGAAAAATAAATTTACGTAAATGTTTCATCTCTTCGAGTGGGGATCGAACCCACAACCAGTCGGTTTTACAGTCACACTTCGTGCCGCTGCGCCACTACTGGCCTCAATAGCCTATAGGCCTCCTCAATAAATAGATAATATAAAGGACAGTCGTGGTGCATTGGTACATGCGTGTGACTGTAAATGTGACTTGTTATGAGTTAGAATTCCACTTGGGAACACGAAATATTTAATAATTTCATTTCTACTTTCTGGTGCCTCCGGAATTCAGCGGAAATTGGGATGCGGAGTGTCTTAGCACTAGGCTCCCTCTGCCTATCTTTGATACATGGCGGATACAACGTGAACCTGAAAAAAAAACATAATTATAATATATATATTTTATTATAACCAGTACTTTCTGAGGTAAGCGCGTGCAACGAAACAAATTCTTCAAGTTTATAATATTAATAAATTTATAGATTGCCTCTAAATATGAATTCCTCTAATATTATTTTTTTATCAGCATCAAAACGAAGATATGTGTATGTATAATTACCAGTACGAATATATTCTATACAATCGAAGCCTCTGAAAATAAAAAAACGTCCTAGAAAATAAACAAAATAAGATACATAAAACTTTAACAAAACTTGGCACCGACGTCTCTATTTAACTTGGCAAACAATATCTTGGCGTTTTTACAAATTAATTAAGTTTTAGTACATTTTTGGTACGAATTTTTTATCCATTAATATGTAAATGAATGTAGTTTAGCAAAATTAGTTCTTGTATTTAGATTATGATCCATTTTTAATTAACACTGAGCCTGGATCTTTAAACAAAAACGGAGGTACTAATCAAGTTTACCAAATTTCAATATTAATGAAAAGTTTTTTGTTTCTTTTTTTGTTTTGTTTTGGAAATATAAAACTAGGTTTCAAGTGCCTACTCTGTGATACGTAATAAACAGTGAAGTTTTAATTTCTAAAAACATTGTGCAGGGAGAGCCATGGACCTGTGTATTTATAATTAATCATTAATCATAATCACCTATACGCTGTATACCGCATGTAGTAGGCCTAGAGGAGTTACGTGTTCAGTGGCTTAACTCAACACCGCGCTTTTGCCTCGACACGAAAGCGGAGAAAATCTTATTTGAAATATTTTATTTTCTCGAGTGAGAATCGATTTCACAATCTGTAGAGGTAGTGATTACTGATTATTAACGGAGGGGCACAAGCGTTTGATCCCACCTTTCGCCGAACTCTGGAGGCATTACGTGTTAAGTGGCATCAAAGCGGAGGAATTCAAATATTAAATATTTCGTTCCCTCAAGTGGAGATCGAACCTACAATCTGTGGATGTTTGATCCTCACTCTAGTGCCCCTGCGCTACAACTGTCCTCAATGTGTTTTTCTAATTTTGCTCAAAGGTCACATTAGCAAGTGAAAACTAACACTGCTTATTTACTGCACGTGGTAAATGTGGGTTCAAGTCTTGCACGAGGTTTTCCCTCATTTACATATAAATTAAAGATGTTTCGTCTGTGTGAGCGAGATAGCAATATGTCTAGGGGAACCTATATAACTCTACATAAATGCAAATTCGTGACTAAAAGAAAAGAGAATGACACAAATTTAGACATGAATAAAAACAAGTCTTGATGAGAAACTGAACTGGAAAGAACTCACACGAAATATTTGGAAAAAGTATTATTGTTAATTTTGTCAAATAGTATTTTTGTTTTCAAATTGATAAATTTCAAATAATTTATTTAATTCAATAGAACTTATTTATTTCATTCAATTTCATTAAAAAAAACCGATAAAATAAAAACAAAATTGACTGTTCAGATAGTAACGAATCCAAATCCCCAAGTAAGTAGCACCAGACTTTTTAATGCTAAATAAATGTTGCCAAAGTGAGAATACAAATATATTTAAGGCAATACAATCGAACAAATAAATTCAACACGAGACTGCAGACTGGCCGTATTTGTCGTGCCATGAATGTAATTTACAACAGATTTACTTGATGCATGGACCAATTCTCTTTGAGGCATTATTCTGGATGCTGACATTATACTTATTATTTATGTAATTAATGTTTTTTTTAATATAGCTTTTTTTATCACGCTGTAGCTCGCATATAGCAGAGTAGGGAGGAACTTAGTGTTAAGACACTCCGTTCTCCATATTCTGCCGCGTTCTGGAAGCATTGCGTGTTGAGTATTTATATTTTAACGCTGTATTAACACACGTATTATAACTTATTTGGAAAAAAATTGTCTTCTTTCTAACTCTCAATTTGGTTTTAGATCCCAAAAGTCTGCAAGTGACGCCGTTCTTGAACTAACTAACTTTATAGTGACAAATATGGACAGCAAAAGAAAAGTTTTAGTTGTGTTTTTGGATTTGGCTAAGGCTTTCGACACAGTCTCAGTACCTGTACTCATTGGCAAACTTGAACGTCTTGGGGTACGTGGCACACCCCTGAATCTCCTTACAGATTATTTAACAAATAGGTACCAAAGAGTTAGGGTTGATAATTTGGTTAGTGGGGATCTCTTGGTTGATCGCGGAATTCCCCAGGGCAGTATTTTGGGTCCTACTCTCTTTCTCACTTATGTCAAGGATCTATGTGACTTACAATTCAAAAATGGAAAAATTATTGCATTTGCTGATGATACTGCGCTACTGTTTAGTGCTAATTCTTGGGCCGAAGTTTATGAATCTGCCCAAATGGGGCTAAACGCTGTCTCCCTTTGGCTGAACAAAAATGAACTAAAGCTTAATGTGAATAAGACAAAGTATATTCATTTCTCGATCTCGGTAATTCCCAAACTTGAACTGCCCCCATTAGTAATTCATTCTTGTAACACTATCTACATTAATAACTGCTCTTGCCCATCCTTGGATAATGTTAGTGTAATTAAATATTTGGGAGTTTTAATAGACAGCACACTTAGTTTCAAATACCACATAGAACAGCTAGCAGAGAGAACCCGCAAATTAATTTATGTTTTTGGGAAATTAAAAAATGTTGCAAATCCTTCAGTCCTAAGAACAGTTTACTGTGCCCTATGTCAATCTATACTTTCCTACTGCATTACATCGTGGGGTGGCGTTTCTAAGTCAACTCTAATGCCGATTGAACGTGCTCAAAGATCTGTGCTGAAAACTGGATACTCACTTCTTTTTCAATTTCCAACTTCGGCTTTGTACAAACACTGCAATGTCTTAACTGTTCGACAATTGTTTGTATTGTATGCAATCCTAAAGAAGCACTCCGTAACTTTCTATGATTCCAAAAGTACAATGGATTCCAGAAGAAAGAGAAATGTTTGTCCCTTGAACAATTTTAAAACAAGTTTTTCACATAAGTTCTATCCTTTCCTTGGTAATTTATTATATAACAAAGTAAATATGTACTTATCCATATACTCTGTACCTAAAAATAAATGTAAAAAACTTGTTACGGAATGGCTTAAAAGCTGTAACTATGATGAAACTGAATGCTTGCTCACACACATACTAACATGTAAGTTTAAATTAATTATAAATACTAACGATTAGTGTAAGGTCTATACTGTTAATATTTTCTTTATCCGAAACTACTCTCGTTGTAGATTATGAATGGGTGGCCTGGTGATCCGTAAAACAGGTATATACCCAGTATGGACACCAGTCTCTCACATTAGCTTTTTATTGTTCGCCCCTGGTTTCTTTGTCAATGGTGTATTTAATATGACCAAGCTTTGTGAGATGAAAATAAAGAATTATTATTATTATTATATATTATTATTATTTATTATAGAATTATTAGGGTTCTGTACCTTTTAAGGAAATAAGGAACGCTTAGATTGTTGTCCGTCTGTCTGACTGTCTATCAAGAGCCTTTATCTCTGGAACACTTGGAGATATCAGGTTCAAAGTCAAACTACATTCTCAAATCTACGATCCCTTGATTTCCTGAAAAATAGTATTTCTACATTTACTTTAAATGACAGTTTATATTTCGAAAAACGGCACTATAGAGGGATTAAAACTTAATAGGGTACATTTGGGTTGATCTAGAATTTCGAAATATAACAGCTAACATCTACAGGTAGTAATAATAGATCAGGAAAAAATCTGAAAACTATAGGTTTAATTTAAAAAAATAATAGCCGGCAAAAGAGGGCAAAAATTGGTATTAAAGCCGCTAGTTTATGTGAGAATGGTATCAGGTGAAAGGAGTGACTGACTAAGCTAAGCTTAAATTTCAGAAAAAGCAGTCAAGAAATACTTTTTTTACATAAAAACACATATAAAACGAAACATATAAATAAATCTCCCACCCCTTAAAGATGTTGGTCGGGACTTTTCGCTATTAAGCCGTTAACTTATACGACAACCGGGACCATGATACACAGTTCAAGGCAGTAATCAGATAGACCAAGTTCAAATATTCAAATAATTTTTGAATTTCTTATTACGTTTAATATTTTTTTTGGTTTTTTAAATATCTTGATGCTTCATATTATAATATTTCCAGGTTATATTGTTGTTGATATTGTTATATCAAGATTATTCAAGGTTTTTTATTTGTTTGTATTATTATTGTTCATACTATATAATGTTTTCGTAATAGACATATAGAATAGATCCCTAATACATAAGAATTTTCGATATACCTCTTTTGGTTAATTTAACTTTTTCTGCTGTGCAATTTCCTTCAAGTAAGTATCGTTTGTTTTGTTCTGTTCTTAGTTTATGGCGTTCCAAGCATGCTAATTATTGTCAACACTACATGTTTGAGGCAATGTTTTTGATACATGTTTTTTGGATAATTTGTATTTCTCGTATTTTGTTCTACTTTTAATATTAAAGTATTGTGTTCTTTTAAATAAAAAAAAAATATTGAGATCCTGTGGCCCAGGGGGACCAGCTTGCGACTGTTAGTTTCACATTCGTGGAAATGAAATATTGAATATTTTCACGAGAATGTCTTCATAGGAGTGTTTTGATATTAGGTTCCAAGGTTCCCTCTACCTAGCCTGCTATGTACGCATATAGCGTGAAACTTAAAAAAAAAACTAAACCTTAATTTTATCATCACTTACTCTAGCATCACAAGCCATTTGAAACACACCATTAAAATTCACAACCAAATAAATATTCCAATAATATGATAATAATAATAGTCGATAATAAGCATTTTCTTTAATCAGAGATAATATTCACATGAGCGATGATAAATAATTCAAACTTTGCCTACCATTGGCAACATCGGCACGCACGGATATCAGATTCAGAATAACGCTCTCAATAAACGAGTATCAAAATTTAAACGGTTTTTGGGGGGTGTATTTTGTAGTATTTTTTTTGAGCTTTTTTTTATTGTTACTATGGCTTTTATTAGGTTTTTTCAGGTTATGTTTTTCTTTCAGGAATTACATTTTGTGGTACGATGACGAACGGTTTGGGTTTATTTTTCTTATATAATTAAAATTATTTTATGTAATACATGAAAACACGGTGTATAGATAAATAGACTATAAGAAAATTATTAATTAAATAAATAATCTTCATTAAATAATCAAATATATTTTTTAAAAATATTTTAAAGCCAATTTTTGTGTCGAATACGCATTGTTTTCTGAATGTACATTATTATTTAATAGAAAAGCCTACATTTTTTATTTCATACAATTTTGTGAATCATAGATAATTGAGTGGAAATATATTTTGAACAAAACTCGTAGTTTTAATTTTAGTGTATTACTCGTAGTTTTATATTGCGATTAAATTTTTTTAGTATCCTAAAAATGTTATTTTGCAAACAACCTTCATTACGAAAGCCCTTTCCTGTACACTTGTCTTGTATACAAAAAGAGATTACCTGTTGACACGTACATATAGATTGAATGTTATTTTGTATAAATGAATCTCACTAAGCCTTCATTAGCTGAATATTAAGTATGAAAAGTATAAAAAAACACAAAATCTATCGAAAATATGTTTATTTTGTTCTATTGGGCAAACCGTGATGTTAAATTCGGAAAAGCAACATATAATCCTATTTAAGAGATACATATTAGGTAACAGAATGAAGATAGATAATCTTTACAATTTTTCACGTAAGGTATGAAAGCTGATTTTTTTTCTTATTTCTCTTTCTTTATTTCATGACCAATTTTGCAAGTACTGGCATATTGAAAAAAAAATCCAAATTAACTATAAAACCCAAACGTAGAACACTAAAAGAACTTCCACTATGAAATGCCATTAAATTTTAAGCTCTAAATCAGCAAACTCGTTCGACATCCGACATTAAATCTATGAATTCAGCAGAAATTATCGAGCACTCGCACAATAGCCCACAAAATTTGGTCTCAGTCTGAAACAGTGGAATCCCTGAATTATTGAGCTGATCGCGAATCGCTGTAAATATCGTTGTTAACACTCGCGCTGAGACAGTGATTCTGGTATGATTATTGGACTTCCGGCTTTAAATCTTGCTTAAGCGTTTCCATTGAAATATTATGTAGAAACTTGAAATATAGTAGCAGTATTTGCAGTTGTCAGACAGGTCGGTTATAATTCTTATTTAGCATCATATTGAGGCCAGTCGTGGCGCAGAGGCACAAGTGTGTTTGTGTGTGTAAACGCGGTAAATACTTCATTTCTTTGCTCTGGTCGAGTCAAAGCACGGCGTTGAACTCCGTCACTCAACACGAAAGGCGGCGGAAAGAGGGGAGCGGAGTGTTTTAACAATAGACCCTCGCCTACCGTGCTGTATGTGGTCTTACATGAAAGGAAATTAAATAGATGATAGTGTGCTATACATATAAATTACGACTTATTTTATTATCTGATTCATGCGTTACAATTGCTTAGGCAAAGAGAACCTAATGACAATTCAAAATAAAAGACAAATAATTTCATTCAAAATAAAAAATTACAAGCTTATATTTTTGATCGTCAGCTAATCTACTGTCAGGTCACTAACGTTGCAGCCTCAAACCTGAGAAGGATCAAAGCAAGAAATTCATCGAGAGAGAGAGAGAGAGAGAGAGAGAGATTTTTTTTAAAATCAATTCCAACTTTAAGACACTAAACAAGTTTCATTTTCGGCTTTCCGTCTAAATTTTAAGCATCGTGAGTTTAGTGATAATGTGTAACACATAACTTTTTCTCTCCATAGCAGAGAGAAAGAAGCAATAAAATTCTGGTTATTGGGATTTAACCGCATAACCATTACGTTTACAGGTAGATGTTGCCTCCCTGTGCCACGACGACTTCAGTAAAAATAAATAATAATAAATAATTTAACAATAAGACAAAAAGTATAATTGAACTTCTCTTTATTTCATGTATCAATCAATCAGATTAATTTCACGGAATGAGCTGAAAGATCGTGTTTATTTAATACAATACATATTTGGTTTTATATTTATTCAATAATAATATTTATTACGTAATCATAAAGGTGAAAATTGCAAATCCTTAGTTCATGTAAAAGGTTTAAGTAAACAGTTTTACTGGATTTGAGCACCCAATTTATTTCAAGTATAATTTAATCGGCCACTACTTTGATTGAGTTTAATATATATATGTATAATGATATACTAGGCCAGGCCACTCGTGGCGCAGGGGCACAAAGAGTCACTGTAAAATCGACTGGTTGTGGGTTTCATCCACATACTAGGACATTAAAATATTTATTTAAAAATTAAATTAGCTTCACGCTATATCCCGCACACAGCAGGGTAGGCAGAGGGAACCTAGTGTAAGACACTCCGTTCCCCACTTTCTGCCGAATTTTGGAGGCATTGCGTGTTGAGTGGCAGAGCTCAACGCCGCGCTTTGCCTCGACACCAGAAGAAATGGAAATATAAATTTATGTAAATATTTCATCTCCTCAAGTGGGGATCGAACCCACAACCAGTCAGGATCGAACCCGCGCTTCTTGTGTATCCAAGAAAAGCAATCACTAAGTCCAAGCGCTCATAGCTAATTAAACCATACATTCATCGACGATCTTATAGGCATTTTATAACATTCGTTTAATGAAAGATGAAAACGTGGAGACCAAACACATTGTGTGTGATATGTACCGACGTCCATGTCCGCGCGGTAAATCTATAAAATCCCTAGTAACTTCTTTACTGTATCGTATAAAATAAATTACGCATAAGCTAGACTTTCAGCACTAAATACTTGAAATTGCACTTTGTCACGATTAAATTGACATTTCTGCCTTCCATTTCAAATAGTATAAAATACTGACAAATTACTGCTTAAATTAAAGTTTATTTTATGTTATATTTAAAAATTAGCAGTTCTCGCGCGGCTTCCCCGGCGTGTTGTATGTACATACTTGTCTAGAGGTAGTGATATACGTCGAGAGACTCATCTAAAATATCTCACTCTAATTTGGAGTATCTGAATCTAGTTTTAAGAAATAATTATCTGCTGTCTGACACAAATGCCATGTGCTTGTGTCACTGAATTCAAGTGTCTGACACAAGAATCCAGTTTCTGCCTATATTATCTTATGTCTGAAATTGATGTCAAGTACAAATAATATTCATTCAAAAGGAAACTATAGCAACGGCATTGTTTTTAAGAGTGACATATTATTATTTCCCAATAGTGTCGCGTGTCAAGTTGCTGACACTATTGTTGATAACAGATCCTATGTTACGAAAAGACAGTTATGGTCGACTCTCTGACTCTACAGTCGATTTTATGATAATAGAGTCTAACACTAGTGTCAAGTGTCTAGTGTCGAGACTCTGGTATGAGAATCAGATTTTGGATATCTAGTGATATATTTACCCGAGTGAAATTTGAATTCATTATCATCGCCTACTTTCGGTTATTTCACAACAAATTTACATATATAAATGCTTTTGTATATAACACGTCAATCTCTTCAGTATCTAGTACTGATTGTCCAAAGGCTTAACCAAACGTTGTCAGATCGTTGTCGTGTCGTGAGTTTAATGTCATTATCTACATGGACATACATACACACATACTTGCTAACGAGGAGCTGTTGTTAGTCCACCGCAAGGTATTGGATATAATATGTACAAAGATGAATTTATATAGAACATTGAATTACATACTAAAATCTATGTAATATTAGAAGATTATTTTTTTATGATTTTTTTTTCAATATTTAAAGCCAAACTCCATCGTGGTGAAGCGGCAAAGTAATCTATAATACAAACATCTTAAGGTTCGATTTACCAAGGCAGAAATTCGATTTCCACTCTTTATACTGAAAAAAGTATCTTAAAACTAGGATATTCTCTATTATATACAAGATACAGTGTGAAATTAAAGAAAACACATAAAAAAAGCTCTGTTTTTTAATATTTTTCACAACATTGTGTGATATGATTGGATTCTATTTAAATTAATCTATATACGTAAACGTTGCTCTTAATATTTAAAAACATAATAAAGAAGATATAAAATCGTGCACCAAATGTAATTAGTTAAGATATAGTCTAAAGATTAATAGTTTTTTATTTTTATTTTAAAATACCTTAAATCAGCTCAATTGACAATCTGGAAGCGAAGTAAAATGAAAAAAAAAGTTTTAGATCTTTAACTGATATACATAATCCATTACAGTACTGCGAAAATAGAATATTTGTTCATATTTATTTAAGTCTTAGTATTTTAACACACTTATTTGTGCAATAATTACAGTATAAATAAAGAAAATGTCAATTTATTACTGAAAAGCCAAAACGAAATCCATTTTGAATTGATTAAAATGAATTATATTTTAAGTGTCAGATGTGATAGCTGATTGACTAATGATTTTTGCATTTTTTGCTTCACTCGTTACGTTCTTTTTAACGCGTTCTTACGGTTTTCGACCAAAAATAATGTACTCAAATAAATCAGTAATCATCATCACATATTATGGAAACTGTGCTGCGAACTAAACCTCACTTTGATAACTTAGTTCTAGTACTCTAATAACTTAGTTCTCAGATTGACAAAATTGATAGAATTTTTATAGAGTGAATAATGTACCTAAATCTATTAAATCATTGGGCCCAAGAATATGTGGAATCTTTTCAGTCTCCTTACAAAAAAGTTTTATCACTATTTCCTCTTCCATAAGCGACATGGATGTATTAAAGTAACCCAAAACCTACTTTACACCAAAATACCTACTTTATATTTCGAACATTTACAAAAAAACCAATTCACCGAAGAAATACCAAGAACTCCACAATCAAGGCGGGAGAACATTAATTACGGCATTAAGTAGAATTTTTATGAGGAACCCAGAGCGTAACTTGTGAACTGGCTTGGTAAAGTGTTAATTTATATTATTCATGTTTGAAAATTTCCTTCTATATTAGAAAAAGTTCCTTTTAGAAATTCGTAGTCGGATGAAGGAACTTTCCCAATTATTATTCACCTGTATGTTTTGCTGTTTTTTAATTGTTTATAATAATTTATGTTCTTTTTTTACTATTTAGATAGTATTTTGTCTATTATGTTTATATTCAAAATAACTTAAGTAAATTCTAAATGCCCTCGGTAATTTTTATCTTAAGTTACACTGAGACAATAAACTTTATATCAGAGACTCCCTCGATGAAGTGACTATCTAAGTAATAAAAATGTTTGTAATCAAAACTTTTGAATCGTCAAGTTTCATAGAAATGTCAGTAGTGTAGTGTATTAAAAAAATTAAAGTAGAGTTCTGCGTTAATTTTGCTGTCAGTTCCTGAGGTTAACTTAATATAACAAAATTGAGATTTATAAAATTAAAAAAAAAAAACAGGTTCTGTAAAAAATAAAATAAATCAGCTGTATGTTATGTCAGTGTTAAGACACTCCGTTCCCCACTTTCTGCCGAATTCTGGAGGCATTGCGTGTTGAGTGGCAGAACTCAAAGCCGCGCTTAGCCTCGACACCAGAACGAAGAAATGGAAATATAAATCTAAGTAAATATTTCATATCCTCGAGTGGGGATCGAACCCACAACCATTCGGTTTTACAGTCACACTTTGTGCCACTGCGCCACGACTGGCCTCATACAAAATTTGTATTCATAATTTATTTAGAAGTGATATTATTTCATCGATTGACAGCGATTAAGGCGAATAATTTAAACGCATTCCTTTAATTTACTACGCATAATTTACTTATTTAGAAAACGTATAAAAATTTTAACGTAGCGTAGCTCCTGGAAACGTACCAGGTTGGTTCAGTATTTTTTTTTCCTAAGTGTGGACTAACACTTGAAATATGTTAAAAATATGCATCATTTTACAATCTTCAATTTGTTTAATCTTTAAGAAGATGTTATATGTAAATGGTCATACAAAATCAAAAGTATAATATTTTAGGTTACAAACAGACCATAGACACATTCAAAGAATAGTGAAGGAGTGTCAGACTTGCGTTTTGCACGCGATGATTGTTGGATGCAATCTCGTTGGAGTAATATTTATATTCAAAATACATGATTCGTCGGTCTGTCTAGACAAAAGGCAATGTTGTAATTTGTTGTCATATCGAAATATATTTGATATCCATATATGTATATAAAAGTCTGGAGGCCAGTCGTGGCGCTGGGGCACATGTGTAAACGCGACAGCTTCCCAGGGTACACAGAGGGAACCTGAAAAACGTTGTGCGGCGTTCAAACAATATACTGTAATCTACTATTTGTCCTATTTCTGAAAAAAAAAATTTCTATTATTTTTTTCCTAACTTAGATTCACGGGAGGTACCCTATAGATTTTGATTACTACCGAATTTCATATAAAATGCAGCAAAAACAAAGTTTAAATAATATTTTGTTAGCTCTCTGTTAGAAAAGCTCTCTGTTAGAAAATTTATGTTTTCTGTAATCAAAGGGACCGTAGACCTGAATATTTGATATAAATTTCAACTCGATACCTCCACGCGACCTCGACATAAACGGCCTGGAGAGCAGGATAACAAAGGGGAAACCTAAAAAATGGAGTTACTTTTCACTTAGTACAAAATTACGGCATTTTAAATTCTCTAAAGCAAGAAATTACATGTTATATCATATTTTGTACGTCATTTACACAAATGAACTCTTCAATCTGACACGCGAACAAAAGTGTTTTGAACAAGAGGATAATGATATATAGCAATAGATTTTTTTTCTCTTTGCACTGTATACTAATTAATACATTTCGTTCCCATTGATACACTTTTCCACTTTCCACGGAACTCTTGAGATGTTGCGTATTAAGTGATGGAACTCAACGCCGTGATTTGCTTTGTTAACAGAACGAGGAAATGAAAATATTAAATATTTCATTTCTGTGATTGGAAATCGAACCCACAACCGTGTCTACTATATTCTCTCCTACCCTCTGCTTTATAACGTCTAAGTAAAAATGTAAGTTAGGGGATTTAGGTAGTCTTGTCTAGTGTAGTAATTGGATCGTAGGGTGGTAATACATGAGGCGTCGGGCTTAGTTCGCTCGATAATGCGTATTACGTAGGGGTGGCACCCCCTACATTTGTGATGTATTTTTTCTTTTATTCATAGAATTATCTATAATAGGATGTTATTTTTTTAGAAAACGTTTAAAAAATTGAACATCATTTTGAACCCGCGCTGTTTAGAACCGCCAAAACGCTCTGACCAGTCAGTCATACGTTCTTATCAAACTACTTCGAAGTTTTTATACACCTGTTACAAACTATTTTTGGTGTTAAGATTTTTCTCTGTAGGGAGATTTTTATAAATTTACGCTAATTAAGTAAAACGCAGCGTTGAGTTCAGCGATACCTCAAGAATTCAACGCAAAGGGGTTTCCCTTTGCCTTTATTTATTTAAATTTCTCCAAGAGTGACAACCCTACAAACCCCTGAACGTCTCAGCCAAGGCATTAATTTGCATTATAGTATGTGGTGCATAACTTTATAAAATGCGATAATAGACCCCCTTTATACTTTTATTTTAGAGAACAAAGGGTATAATAGATAGAGAACTTGATATAGATCTATATATAAATAAGCAATTAAAAAATAAGTAATTATATTTTATATACATAAATCGTATATATTGTGATCCTGAAAAAAACATGGAGAAAGAGAGCCACTACAGAGTGATAACTCCAAAGTATCGTCATAAACTTCCTTTTTTTCTCTCTTTTTTCTTCATATTTAACTTTGTAAAAAAAAAAAAAAAGCTTCACGCTTTATCCCGCACACAGCAGGGTAGGCAGAGGGAACCTAGTGTTAAGACACTCCGTTCCCCGCTTTCTGCCAAATTTTGGAGGCATTGCGTGTTGAGTGGCAGAACTCAACGCCGCGCTTTACCTCGACACCAGAGCGAAGAAATGGAAATATAAATTTAAGTAAATATTTCATCTCCTCGAGTGGGGATCGAACCCACAACCAGTCGGTTTAACAGTCACACTTTGTACCACTGCGCCACGACTGATATCCCAAACACTATAGTTTAATAAATTATGCTTTGGCTCGTGATGTGTCCAGTGGTTAGAACCGTTTGTAGTTCTTATCGTTTGAATAACGCAAAATCTTTAAGAAATTCAGAGGTAACAGTGTTAAGATAGCATAAGTTTTATATAAAAGCAAACTATTATTATTATAAATATAAATCAATTTACGTTACACCGGAAGTTGTACATTCGATATCCGGTCAGAGTATGTTTGACCGTGTGCATGCTTACTGCGGTTTCCTGGAAAGATGGTTTTCCGGCTGAAATTCAGACCTGTAATACAATTTATTTTGTATTATTGTATTGGATATTTTTATTGTATATATAAATACTGATAGTTTGGACCCTTAAAAATTAAAACGTTAACGTTAACTATAGTGTTAGTAATAGTGAATTGAGTGATGAAAATCAACTTTTCACATTTTTTTCATCTAATTATAGCGGGCGAAGCCGCGCGATCCCACTACTTCCATGTTTAAAACTACCGCTTAGCGACTAAAAGATAAATATAACTGAGACTAAGAGACGCCGAACTCTTAAATTTGTCATGGAGGTTCGTCGAGAGTAATGGGGAGCATTAAGAAAAGATTTCTAGAAATTCCCACGGGAATACTAAAACAAGATTTTACGTTTTGTAGTCCATACAAGTCCATGTGAATTTGTGGGTTTGAACTAGTTAATAATACAAGCCGATCTAGAATGGAATTAGATAATTATATTATATTTTAACTATAAATACCTTGACTGACTTGCACATAGCAAGGTAGACAGAGGGATCCCATTTGGCATTGCGTATTGAGTGGCGGAACTTAACACCGCGTTTTGCCTAAACACTAGAGCTAAGAAATATTAAATAATCCATTTCCTCGGAAGGGAATTGAAGCTACAGCCTGCCGCGTTTGCAGCCTTAAACTCGACTCTTGACTGACATCTAAAATATACAATTTTAAACAAAAATGCTTACATTTTGTCATATAATTACTTAATAACATACAAAGTATTGTAGTGGGACGTTAGAAGTGTGTATAAGGAGGCCTAATTCCGTACGCACCGATGTTACAAAGGAAACTTTTCTCTTAACATAAAACAAGCAACGCGAGTATACTGTCTGGTTTTATCAAAGATTTAAGTTGTATAAATGTATGGAAAAGACTAATTAAAATATATATATATAGTATAAGTTTCTGTTCTGTTCTGTTATTTGATTTTGTATTGTTAAGACAAGCCATTGCTTATTAAGTTAGTTTCGTTCTTCATTTTCCGGTGAATTCGAGAGGAATTGCGTGTTGAGTAGCTGAGCTCAGAGCTGCGCTTTTCCTTGTATATACCAGATACAAAAGAGATTGTATGGCACAAAAGCGATAATATTATACAATATAATTAATATTTACAATTTATACGATTTCTAGTAAATACTAATTAAAAGGCAAAAATCATTGCCGATTCTCGTCTTCTGAAAATAAAAATATGAAAGAAAAACAATACATAATCATTCATCCGAATGGGTATCGAACTTACACACCATGCGTTAGACGGAGCTTCACTACACCATATAAGCCTCCCAGATCGATATTAATCATAGTATCGGTGAAATTCTTAGTAAAAATAAAAAAAAAAAAATTTTTTTCTAAATATGAGTATATAAAATGCCAAATGCAAAATAATATTCACGATATCAGATACATTTCAATATTCCCTTTCCGTCAAACGATAACAAGCGGTACAAGGCGTCACGTAATTTGACATATTTTTGTCGATATACATATTATATGTTTATGTATACTCTACATTTTTTATGTATAGGCTTTTTTGCATGTTAGTGTACTTCCAGACTATTAGGTTGATATTTGGTTTGATGCCTGGTGGTAAAAAATATCCAAGTCAATCATTCTATTATTGGTGAAGTCCAGAACGACACACTACTTGTTATTTAACTTAGCAGTCATTTCACATTTAAGTTTTTGCTGGAATATACTTTTGGTAAAGGAATTATTACTATTATATTATAATCATGAATAGTTTATGGTTTTTATTAAAATTGAATTATTTTCCAATTACTTAAAAAATTTTCAATTTACTTAAAAATTGACTAGGTCTTATTAGTTTGATACTCCTAAAATGTAGATATAATGTGTACATTACTCTTGTTTGTTTCATTACACTTTTCTGTGAAAAAGTCAATTTCAAAGTTTCAAGAAATTGTGATGAAACAAAATATTAGACACACTTCACTTCTTTTATGAGAAATTTCAAGTTATGTGGCGGAACTCAACGCCGCTCTTACTCTTGTTCTAGAGCGAGGAAAAGAAAACAATTCATTCCTACGACTGTAAATCGAACCCGCAACCATCACAGGCAACCCACAATGACGTAATTTTTTATATTATATTAATTTTAAAATTTTCTCAATCACATCCAGTAACTCTACATCAACCACCCATTAAGTAGGCTAAAGTAAAATTTAGAGTCGCCGTGTAAGGGGCACAACATGTTAAATCCATTCGTTGTGGCGTTAAGTTTTATTGCTTAGAACCTAACCTTAGGGATGTCTCGCTATTAACCTGTACATATATAATTGTAGACGTTCCCCGGCTTTTAAAGTTTATAGAAATATTCATTTATGAAATATTTACTTTAATTTATATTTCCATTTCATCGCTCTAGTATCGAGGTAAAGCGCGACGTTGAGTTATGCCACTGAACACGCAATGCGTCCAGAATTCGGCAGAAAGTGGGGAACGGAGTGTCTTAACACAAGGTGCCCTATGCCTACCCTGCTGTGTGCGGAATATGACGTTGGGTATGTATTGGGATAGTAGAGGCCAGTCGTGGCGTCGGGTATAAAAAGTGTAGACGTGTGACTGTGGATGTGACTTATTGTGTGTTCGATTCCCACTTGAGGAAAAGAAATAATTAATATTCTCATTTCCTAGCTCCGTTAACGAGGCATAGCGGGGATGATTTCCGCTATTCAACACGTAATGCTGCGAGAAATCAGCGGAAACTGTAGAACGGAAGTGTCTTTGCACTAGGTTTCCAGGTTCTCTCTGCTATTCCTGCTATGTACAGGAACAAAACGATAATACTATTTACCAATAATAATTCGTTGAAAGAAACCGTTGTGGCTTAGTGGGTCAGCGTTTGACAGTTGACAGTCATGTGGGTTTGAACCACACCCATGAGAATAATAATGTATGAAAAGAAAATAATTTAAATGGTATAAAAATAATTTTCATTTGTTCCTCGTAAACCTAATATATTTTAACAGAGTTGAGTTCCATCACCCAACACGCAATCTCTTGAGCTCGTGTGAAAACTGAGGACCCTTGATGCTGAGCTATCCCTATTTTATACAGAATATAGCGTGAAGCTACAAAAAGTTATTTTTAAAATTTCATTACAGTTCTGAAATTTGAAAAATACAATTTTATTATATTAGGTTTCCCAAATATTGCTCAATGATATAAAAGGCATTATATAAATACCTATATGTATATAAAATAAAATGTTTTATGTTTTCGCTAAAAATATAATTTCATCTTTTTTATATAGAGGCCAGTCGTAGCGCAGCGGCACGAAGTGTGACTGTAAAACCGACTGGTTGTGGGTTCGATCCCCACTCGAGGAGATGAAATATTTACTTAAATTTATATTTTCATTTCTTCGCCCTGGTGTCGAGGCAAAAGTGCGGCGTTGAGTTCTGCCACTCAACACGCAATGCCTCCAAAATTCGGCAGAAAGTGGGGAACGGAGTGTCTTAACTCAAGGTTCCCTCTGCCTACCCTGCTGTGTGCGGGATATAGCGTGAAGCTAATTTAATTTTTTCATCTTTTTTATATTAATGTCAGACAGAAGACTGTTTAAAAGTTTGTGTATGAATTATGATCAAGAATAATAAAATAAATATTTTTATGCAAAAAAATATAACATTTTTGATAAAATATTTTCATGTAAAAGAAACCTTTTTGATATAAAAAAACCAAATTACATAGCATTCTCTATAATATTCAAATATTTTGTGAAGAAATTTAGGCATGGATGTTTCAGTAGATCCTGATGGTTCATCGAACGGGGCCATAGAAGTGAAGACGAATTATCTATACCGACGATAAATATTCGCGCGCGTTAATTAATGAATCGGCAATCCTTTTGCATTGGACTTTGATGAAGTCGGTGTGGAAACACACGGAAATGTAGCTTTGTCGTAATAAGTGTTCCTTCTGTCGACTCTGATATAAACAGGATAGATTTTTTAGCGACTGCGCTGCAGTCGGTAAAAAAGCGCTGTATTCCGCATACAGCAGGGGATGCCTCCCCGACGGAACCTAGTGTTAAGACACTCCGTTCAGTATTTTCCGCCGATTTCTGGAAGCATCGCGGTTAATGCTGGAGCTCAACTCAAAAAAAAATTAAAATATATATATTTTTTTTTAGTTAGACGTAGAGGAGTGTTATTTCCATTACTGGCAAGTCCCACAGACGCTTCGCGTTAACACATATTGTGTGCCTCTACGCCAACTGGGTTCAATCACGAGTCTAATTTAGATACTCTTAAAATTAATTTAATTTACCAAATCTTATGATTGCCTGTAATCTTAGGATTTATTAATAGGATTTATACATAATTATTTTATGTTGGGAAGTTTATTTATCGAGAAAGGCTTTTCTTTTAATAATTTCTATTTATCGCGCGGACAATGCCGAATGTAAAAGCTAGTTTAGAGTAAAAATAAAGTAACTTACTACGGATGTACCCTTCAATCTTTTAAATTACGCAACGCATTTTAATACAGTTTTCACTGATATTTACAGAAATTCGTAGAGACCATAGTAGTGCAGAGACACAAGCGAGCGACCTTAAGGGAGGCAATTGTAATTCGAACATGGTTCGATTCTCTCTTGGGAGAATTTGTGCACTTTGCTAAAATATATATAAATACACATAATTGTGCATATATATACATAGAACAGTAAGTAAACAGTGACCAGTATTAAAACAATCCTCCTTTAATTTCTGCTCATTTAAAGATATTGCGTAACCTAACGCTGCACCTTGATCTTATAGGTAATGCACATGTTAATTTAAAGCAAAATAGTGTAAACTAATAACGGAAACAACACCCGTATGTTTTTATCACAGCCTATTTTCTATCAGGATTGATTTACGAAACCTTCTAATTATCACAGAGATTGAAAGTAATTTATTGAAATATCGTCTTCGAGTAACGTCTATCACGTTTAATTGTGTATTAAAGTTTTGTTAAAAGCTAATATAAAAGAAAAGGAGCCAAATACATTTTAATGAAATTCATAAATTTTATATGAAAATATTTGGTAAATACAATTGTTCTTTTTTTACTAAGCGAGCATCTGTATAACATTATATTAATAATTTGGTAGAAAGCGACATAAGAGAACTAGGTTCCCAGATTCCCTCTGCCTACTATGCTATGTGTGGGATACAGTGTGTGCTTTTTTTTATCTTAAGAAAAGACCGAAATTTATAATCAGTATTATAAAGTAATTGAACACACTACCTGCTAAAAAAACCGAAATAATCAATATTAACTCAAAAAAAATCTACATAAAAAATATTTTAATCACCATCACAAAACAAAAGGCTTCACAAAATCATTACACGAACACTTTTGTGCAAACACAATTTAGCCGCGTTTAATCGTGGATCCCTTAATCAAAATGACAAGTAATTCATCATTTCACTAAAAAGAAATTTCCATTCAATTCATTATCGCGTCCCGAATTCTTGTAAAACGGTGCAATCTCTCAAAGTGACGGTAATAATGGAGCGTAAAAAGTCTTTATACAGAATGTCTTCTACGATCCCGTACAATGAGGCAAGGTGTCAGGTCAATTATAGAACAATTTGATTAAGGAAGCCAGTCGTGGCGCAGCGGCACGATGTGTGACCGACCGTGTAAAACCGACTGGTTGTGGGTTCGATCCCCACTCGAGGAGATGAAATATTTACTTAAATTTATATTTCCATTTTCTTCGCTCTGGTGTCGAGGTTAAGCGCAGCGTTGAGTTCTGCCACTCAACACGCAATGCCTCCAGAATTCGGCAGAAAGTGGGGAACGGAGTGTCTTAACACTAGGTTCCCTCTGTCTACCCTGCTGTGTGCGGGATACAGCATGAAGCTGATTTATTTATTTGATTAAGGAAGAATATTTCTAATATCTTTTAAGACGTTTCGTATTGTAAAAGTGATGTTTGTTATGTGAATTTAGTGTCCAATAAGAGTAATGTAGAGTATAACAGTATGTACCTGGGATATAACTTAAAAATAAATAAATAAATAAAATAAAATATGCATGGCAGTACACATAAATAACATAGTTAATTATGAGTAATAAAAACTATATATTTTTGATACCATATTAATCGAGACGAGTTCGTGTATTGTCGTCCCGAATGTCGCGACCGTCGTTCTGTATATATAGGTGGTGGTGATGCTGGAAGGCAGCGGTCGAGTCGAACTCTTAAGTACTACGGTACTAATGAATATGATGCACAATAAGACTCGTACCAAATGTATAATGAATATAATATGATAATTCGAAGTCTATGATGGCACGATCTTTTAGGATCGAATTCCTTATAAAGGAATTATATGTGCAGGAGCGACACATATTATGGATTAAAGTTATCTTTGACCAATGTTATAATATTGAATGTTGTTTGACGTCGCGGAAGCTAACGTGATGGGCTTATGCGAACTGTTACAGCGACATTAACTATGTCGTGGCTGATGCCGTCTCGCAGTACGCTCGCGGTACGTAAGCTATGCTTGTATAGCGTTAGCCATTGATATATTGATATACCATTTCTATGACTTGGTATACGACTAGTAGTAGGTGTGTGGTGCTATTTTATGTCCCAGCTCCGGTGTATGTAGTAGTGTCCGCTCGTCTCATACGGGTGTGTGGTGCTATTTTATGTCCTGGAACTCTGGTGTATGTAGTAGTGTCCGCCTACGGTTCGAGACACGACTGTGGGGTGTGTGCCGTGCGTTTATTTAACATATCGGCCGCCTTGCGGCAGTGCGTTCGTTCCAACGACTTATATTGATCTCACAAATCAATAAACATCACGAATCACCATTCTAATACAATCTTAATATAAATAAGCGTAACATGTACCTTCAGACTGATCACACACAAACATCCCGGAGAGTTCATTAAGACTGTTGCAGCCGCAGTCTGGTAGGAATTCACGGTGTAGGGCGGGGAGGTGCCCGTACTCTTTCTTCCTTTTATTATAACTAGTTCGCAGTTATAGTGGAGAGGAAGATAGGACGCGCTCTTGGCTTTTCTTCGGACGAGCTTCGAGTTATGACAATGTCATATTGTCGAGTTTCCAGTTATCTAAATAACTGACACAAGAACAACTTCTGATGGCAAATATGTTATTAAAGCGATACCTTCTAATGGCATAATATAAAATTCTTAATACTGTTACCTCTGAATCTCTAAAAGATTTTGGGTTCTTCACGATCACAACTATAGACGGTTCTAACCAATAGACACATCACGAGCCAAGGCATTATTTATTAAATAATATTCTCAAAGGAGTTTGGGATATCAGTTACAAGAGCATATGTTTAATGTTTGTTGTAGATATTGTGGTTTTCGATTCGAATCTTTTTGCTATATTCTTATTATTATTATCAATAAATAAATATAAGTGTATATGATGTATACAGTAGTATGTACGTCTATATGAAATAATATATATGTAATATATGTGAAATAAGGCCAGTCAGCAATTCAAGAAGAAAGGTCACCCATTTGTCGCAATCCAAAATAAATAGAGAGAATCTGTGGGAAAATATAAGCACGAAGTACTGAAATTCAATGTCATGCTTAAACATACTGTCAAGGAGTTGAATATCTAATATATGAAATATAATAGAATTTTAAAGATATGTGTATGACTAGAGGTCTTAAGGCCAGGCGTAGCTCAGTCGTCGCCACTCAAGGAAATGAAATGTGTCGAGACAAGGCACGGAGTTGAGTTCCGACACACAAAACGCAATACTTTCAGAATTTGGCAATAAATATGAAACGGGTTATCTTAACACTATGTTCCCTCTATCTACCCTTCTGTGTTCGGAATCCACCGTTAAACAGGAAGTGTATGTTCCAATGCACAAATATCGAACGCAAAACCTCTACATTAAACTAATTACTGATCCTATTCACTAATATAGAAGCTCGTAGAGTAGGTACGTCGATATTTCGTTAAAATATTGTAATTCAATCTTATATTACAAGTGCCACTCCAGACGCTCTTCGGTCCGGTTTAATGCAGATCCATAACTCGAGTAGTTAGGATCTTAAGTTCGCTCGAAATCCTTAAAATCATTAAAAATCAAATTTTACTTGCGTTGACATCATTATTTTATTTAAAATATATATATATTTATATTATATAATATTTATATAGAGAGGTATACTCCTAGTATAGTAGGTCCTACTTTTGTTATCCTATCCTGGTATTCCTATTTTTTTTATCAAAGTTAGGAAATGAAATAACATATGTATGTTTTTAAACTTTTCCTACAAGCACGTACCTTGTGATAAATACATAGGGCTTAATATTTTACTATAGCTTATTTTTGCTGTTTTTTATAGCTTATTTTGATTTTATATGTTTGTCATATACTGACATATAATTAACTATTTTTGGAGCGCACGCGCTTAAATAACATTAAAGTAATTCGATGGATGGTTCTTTATTATTGTTATTTCGTTATTTAAGACTAACTAAGACTTACACCGTAATATTATATAGCACTTCTGAAGAATTTAGCTTTTATACAAAACAAAAAGAGAGTAAATATGAACAGTAGATCCAGAGATCTTAGCGTTTAAACAAACAAACAAACAAACGTATAGATAGACGTTGTTCTTTTTTTATTACCTTCACGCTGTTTCCAGTAAACAGCAGTGGAAACCTAGTGTAAAGACCCTGCAGAGCGATGAAATAAAAATATTTAATATATAATTTCTTCCACTGGGAATCGAGCCCACAACCTGTCGCGTTTATAGCCACACGCTTGTGCTGGCCTTAATATAAAATATATGATGCTCTATTATCTAATACTTTGCAATCAAATCAACAGTCGTATTTGAGTTTATCAACAGTCGTGATTGAGTTCTCCCACTCAACAGACAATGCTTCGAGAAAATGGGAGATGGAATGTCTTAATACAAGGTTCCTTCTACCTACCGTGCTGTATAGAGTAAGGCCGAAAAAAAACAACAACAACAAAGGCGCTATTTTAGTGTAAAGGATAGCTACAAATGAAATGCAAGTGAACTTGCCTCTTTTCCTACAAACAGATTGCTAGTTCTATCACTATTTGAAGCACTAAGATGATTAAGTAAAATGATATTACGTTTTTAACAAAAGTCCTTAGAGCACGACCATAAAGATGTTGCTTTTACGCTTAATTAAAAATCTAATAAAGGAACAAATTTTAATAACTTTATGCTGAATTTAAACAGCAGCTGTGCTTTAGTTTTTAGTCTCGTCCTGTATCTCGCTTATTATTAGCGAGAATTATTAGCATATTGCGTGTTGCGTGGCGGAACTTAACGCCGTATTTTATTTAATAGAGCAGATAAATAAAAAATATCTTTAGATACCGAAAATAATCGCCGTAAAAATCGCCCTACAGAGGTACTAACAACTTATATAAGTTGTAAAAAACGTATAAGAATTTTGACGTAGCTGGATGAGAACGTATAAATTAGTGGTCACAGCTCTTCGATGGTTTCCCAGAGGCGCGGGGTCAAATTATAGTGCGTTAAAATTTTTATACGTTGCCTAAATAACTATATTTTTTTTATTTTTTTTAAAATGTTATATGACACTTAGTAGACAAAGATATTTATATAGGAAACGTATAATAATTTGAGGCCAGTCGTGGCGCAGTGGCACAAAGTGTGACTGTAAAACCGACTGATTGTGGGTTCGAGGAGATGAAATATTTACTTAAATTTATATTTCCATTTCTTTGCTCTGGTGTCGAGGCAAAGCGCGGGCTTGAGTTATGCCACTCAACACGCAATGCCTCCAAAATTCGGCAGAAAGTGGGGAACGGAGTGTCTTACACTAGGTTCCCTCTGCCTACCCTGCTGTGTGCGGGATATAGCGTGAAGCTATTTTTTTTTGTTATTTATTATAATTTGGACGTACCGGGATTTGACCCCCCTACTTCCACTGGGACACCGTCTAAGAATATCATAATTTGTATTTTCGATGGACGTTCAAGGTAGTAGAAATCAAAATATTTGTAAAGTAGATTATTAAATCTTTCCGGTCGCATTACAGTTCACTTTTCACATATTGACCCCAATCCGTTTGGTGTTTGGAAATCAAAGGGATTAGCGTGTGAATATTTTTAAGGTTATTGGATGTGGTATATATGTTGTTTATTTATTTTTTGCGTAGGCACTATTGTATTAGATTTGATAGACATAAACGTAGACTGTAAACGCGATTGTTGTAGGTTCAATTTCATTCGGGGAAACGATTGTTTTTATTTTTTTTACGTGCCCTGGTACACAAGCCACATTCAGATTTTTTGCTCAACATGCAGTATCTCAAAAGCTGGGCGAAAAGTGGGAAGTGAACTGTTTTTTTAGTTTCCCCTGTCCTCCCATGTATACCGAAAAGAAACATGAAGTTAATTTTTTTATATATTATATAAAAATGCCTCGAGAATTCCGTGGAGAAAATAGGGAAGTGAAGTATCTCAATAACAAGGGAGAATCTTAATAATAGGTTGCCAGGTTCCGCCTGCTCTATGCGAGATACAGGACGAAGCTAAAAGGACGTAAAAAAATACGAGATTACAATGAAAAATATATAGAGTATGACTATAGTCTATACGTGAAATCATTTTGTTTTTATAAAAATAATTTCACAAACTTTTTTACATAAAGAAACATGATTCTAAAATGAAAAACGTATTAATAGTTATTATTCCAGGTTGTTCTTTAAAATATAAAATATTGACTATTGAGTTCTATATTTTTATTATATTGAGAGTTAGCTAAGCACTGTATGTTCTTTGTTTTTGTTTTTAAATTACAGTTTAAAAGTAAAGTACCCAAGTGGAGATAAAATACGTTTATATGTATTTAAAAGTTGTAATCCTTGGGGATATACATCAATAATATTATTAAAATATCTTTTAAAAATAGTACTATTTATTAAGGACTGTTGTAGATTTTAATTTTAATACCAAATATTAAGTCCTTTGAAACAATTTTGCTACATTATGTATGAAAATTGTCGCGTAAACAAAAACTATATGGTACTTAAGATGTGAGATGTGACTTTTTAATATAAATATTCGAAAAGCGAAAAATTATAGACATTTTCTAGCAAAAAAAAACACGAACTTATTTATAGTTCATTTGTAAGCTTATAGGGTCAGGTTAAATATCATCCACACCACCTGGATACGTGGCAATCCACTACTGTGCGGTTTCGTAGGAACTTCCTTCCACGCGCCACGGAACTGTGGAATGGACTACCCACGGCAGTGTTTCCAGGTCGATATGGCATGGGTACCTTCAAAAAGCGCGTCTATCTCCACCTTAAAAGGCCGGCAACGCACCTGTAGCTCCTCTGGTGTTGCACGGGGCCGTGGGCGGCGGCAATCACTTAACATCAGGTGACCCGAACGCTCGTTCGAACGCTGTATCCCGCGCACAGCAGAGTAGGCAGGTAAGACGTAGTGCCAAGACACTTTATACCCTTTTTTCCGCCGAATTTTGGAGGCATTGCGTGTTGTTTGGTGGAACTCAACGCTGCGCTTTGCGTCCACCAGACACTGGCTCTGACATCATGAAAATATAAATTTTAATAAACATTTCATTTCCTCAAATGGGGATCAAACTCACAACCAGCCACGTTTACAGTCACATATTTTGCAACTGCACCACGGCTGGTATCTTTTGTGAAATATATAATTTTGAAGATTACGCTATTTGCATATCCATGTTTAAACACATAACTCCATGGAGGTCCCTAAAGAGTAAAACAAAATATTAACTCGGCCTTATAGAAAATTCACGACAAGAAAAATCACTTTCACTTAAAAGAAGGTTTTTTTATAAAATGCAATGTCACTTAGAATTCAATAAAAATAGTTTTAACTGAAAGGGGAAAGAAGGTTCACAGGGTTGTGTGTTTACTATACAAACATACAAAAGTTAATTTCTTTTAATATATTATTTTATATTCCATTCCGTAGAAACCGTCGTAGCGAATTGGCACACTTTAATTGAGTTAACGCAACCGCTGTGAGTTCGATTCCCAATTGTGGAAATTTAATATTTTCAATTCAGAGCACGGCGTTGAGTTCCATCACTCAACACGCAATGCCTTGCGAATTCGGCGGAAAGGGAACTAAGTATGTTAATGTGAACACCTGTAGCCACACGCAGTTCCCAGGTTTTCTCAACCTATCCCGCCAAGTGCGGGATACAGCATGAAGGTAAAAAAATAAACTATAGCACTCAATTCTACGTTTAGAAGAAGTTAAGAAAAAAAAGAATAATTTATAATCATTTTATTTTTTTCTTATTTCTAGGTAATATCATTAGATTCATTTGGTTTTCAATGCTACTACAAAAGAATATTGTTATATATATTTCCTCGCGTCCCTAATAAAATAAAGTGCGACAGTACATCTCTTTATCTATATAAAAGTTTCTTCAAGGGTCAAATAATAAAACAGTACAACTTCTAAATACATAAAATATATTTTTTTTAGGTTTACTCTTTTTCTTATGTTTAGTTAGTAGGGTAGGCACGGAATGTACAGTTAGGACACTCCGTTCTAATCCAATACGTAGTTTATTTAGTGTGGAATGCTAGTTTTTCAAAGTTGGAAATAAAAAAAAAAAAATTTTAAAAAATAACATCTCCTGACTATTAGCAGCAAATGACACAGTCTAGCTACAAACACGACGGTCATGGATTCGATTGTCATGCAGCAAAGTTAAATATTTTTACTTATTCTCTCTCGTATCAGGACGAATCGAGGCGTTAAACGTTAGACGTTTAGTGAGTCAATATGTAGTGTCTCCAAAATTGGCTGAAGAGTGACGAGCACCGGATTTACACAAGGTTTCCTCCGTCTGCCTTGTTATAAATAACATACAACGTGAAGCCATAAGATACGTATAAGAGTGGGAATCAAACCTTTAACCACTACGCTTACGATCAAACGCTGTACCCACGAAAGCAACAAGAAATATATTACGATACAAAAAAAAGAATATATTAAAGGTAAAACGTATATAAAAGAGACTAAATTTAAAATTAAAGTGAACTTTCTTTCAAAAACCTGGTTAGACTAATGAATGCACAGTGAGCTAAAGGTTGGTTTGTATGTATATATGTACATATATATAGCCTATTCACGTCCTCCACGTTTTACTACTAAATAGTACTGTGTAGTGGCTGATACGACTGACATTTAGTGAATTTAATTTTAGCTTTAAATGGTTAATGTCAGTGTGGAAAATGGAACGGTTATTTAACTGACATTTATATGTTATATGTGTATATTAGTTGCGACTTAGTTAAATTATTATTTTTTTTTTGAAAATATTTGTATTAGGGTGCCTAGGTAGCTTTTCGCGTCAGCATTTGAATTAGCAAAACCAGACTGGAAGTGGTAGAACGGAGTGTTACTAAATTCCCTCTGTCTAACCTATTATTTGCAGGATACAGCGTAAAGCTTATAAAATCTATATATATATATATATATATATATATATATATATATATATATATATATATATATATATATATATATATATAATCTAGTATCAGTCTTGCATACGTTTATAAACTAAGTTTAAATTAATTCAACATATAAAAAATATACGCATTATCAGAATTCATGGTTTTGCTTAGAAAGGCGACACAAAATGGCGCTAGCTATTATGTTATGGAACAATGAACTCCTTTACACGAGGGCCCTGGCCGGTTGGATGGCTCTTCACCCATCCAAGAGGTTTCCATGAAAAAATGTCCACTGAAAATGCTTAGAAGAAATTTCTGACTTAATTCATGGCGGCCTACTACTTGTGGCAGTTATATATTACCTTTTCTATTAGCTAAATGTACTATTTTTTTCATATCTAGTATAAATACTAAAAAAAAATTCATTAAATTGTGCATGTTGTTGAAAAAATTAAATAAATCTTTTGGAATCAAACTCATAACCACCTAAAAAGCTGTTGCTCATGTGTTATAAGGTATATAATATACCGCAAAAATAACTTGAAAATTTTCATTTCAAAATTATTGAATAAGAATGATATATATTAATATTATACACATTAACTTTTTACACTTACCATATTCATGTCACTTTAATTTGAACTACGTTTTAATATTATATTACAATAACAATATTTCCATTTTATTTTTAGGATCTCATTTGAAATTTAAATTTATTTTTAAACATTACCAATTTCCAGTACTAACAAATGTTTCAAAATAGGGGTGAAATTTTAAACAAAAATTGCAATAAAATTGATCACTCTTTCTTCTTTCATATTTCACGAAGTACTACAAATGTGTGAAAAAGAATAGTATAACAAATTATACGAAAATTTCTCAACCAATAGACCTCTCGAAGCAGAAAATCTTCGACTACCACAAATCCAACAATCAGAATAACGCAACTCGAGCTAGTATACAATTCAAATCTCCAATTACTATAATTGAACGTTGCGTTTCCTCGTCGTTCCCCCTCGTTTAATAAAATAAATCTTCACCAATTTTTCACCGTATTAAAAGAGAATCTTTAGATTACTTCCCCTCGAAATCGTAAGCGATTATTTAACAGAATAACATAATGATTGGTGATTTTTTATTGAAAATGGATTCCGAGTCATTTTGGTTTTGGATTGTATCCGGCTCGAAGGACCAGAAATTTATCTAGCTTATTTCCATTCATTTACAATATATAATACTGTATATACAAAATGTAAATTTATTTTCATAATTAAAATAGAATACGTTATTAATATTAAATTACTATTATCAGAGAAAACAACTGAAATTGAATATATTAATAAAACGATTAGATGTAAATTAGTACAAAAGGTTCCAGGTTTCACAAAACTGGAGAACAAAAGCTAACTAATAACTCATTAAACAAATTTCATTATTGAAATGATTATTACATTATTATAATGCGATTCATATTTAATGGTATAAATCTATACGCATCAAAATTTAATTATATTTCCTGTTTCATTAATATTAATGAAAATAAATTATTCATATAATTAGATTGTATTTAGGCGATAAACGGTTGGTCGAATTTAATTTATTTATGAACAACATACGTATATAATATATATTTAATCTGTATAGTATAATTACAAATTAAATTTAAATTATTTACAGTTATATTATTTCTTCTACTAATTTATTTTAGTTTCTATAATTAAAAATTCATGATTTTGCTGTTTTTTTTTACTAACAATGAAATTGGTACACAAGTTATGCCATATGCCATAGCAAAGTTATGTCAAATGCCACAGATAGCACTAAAGCCATAAAAAATACATATTATGCGTCAGTTATGACTAAGAACTCCTTTTATATAAAAAAAGTTTTTCGTTTGAAATGCCTCAATTGTGGTGCAATAGTAGCTATATAATATACGTATTTTTTAAATAGCAATTGAAATTCTTTTTTACGTGAAAATATATTTTTTTCACTACTTAGAATTCACAAAAATACTATTTTTAAATGTTGATAATAATATACAATCAATCAAAAAGATCTTAAAATGCCTGTTTATCAGAAAAAGATTAGAGTTTTCTTTCACTTTGTCATTTGTAATGCAAAAGCACATTTTACGTTTCTTTGTTATAAAATACTTGGTATCACAAAAGATAAACCGACCGGCTTGAGATCAAATTTACAGCGCCGCAATCTCCTTAGGCTATCTGTCCACCGTATGTTACGGTTGCTGCCTATTTCATAATATTTTATATTTTGTTGTCAACCGATTCCACTGAAACCAGCAAAGAGTACTGTAGTTGATATTTTTCTATGTAATTCACTTGTCTATAATTTCAATATATTTTTGGCTTTTCTATGGAATTTAATATAAAAGTTGCGGGAATAAATAGTTTTAATTTTTTGACGGTGCTTTTACAAAAATCATGATTTTTTCGTAGAATTAATTCATTGAAAACTATAATTTATACGCAACTATGGATTTACACAATTTTTTTTTTAAATCTTGACAAAGAATATGTAGCATAGAGACTCCCTTCTTAACTTTTAATTTATTTTTATTTTAGACAAAAACGTATGTGAAACAATGAACTGCGCAATCATAGGAACAATCTGACACTACTGAACGAAGCTATAACGCATCATATTATCTCTTTCAAGTGGCAAACAATCTTTACAGTAACCGGGTAAAAGCTACAATAATTGCTTTATTCGTATTAACGGATAAAAGATATCGAACGTTTTATTTATATAGCTTAATGTTTCCTTTTGATATGGGAATTTGTTTGAGCATTCAAATGAATTAAATAGAAGTGACAGGTGTTTAGAAAATATAATTGATCAATAAAAAGAAAATATAATTAGTCATCGATTAAGGAAAAATATTGAGACCTATGTAGTTCACTAAATTAAAATATACCACAAATTTTTATTGAGAATGGCTTGTAACAGCTGTAAGTTTTATTTTGCATTTGCCTATGTAAGTTGAAAGAAATTCGTATCTAAACGCCTTTGTCCTCTATCCAACTTTTTTTCACATTTTGTGCCCCTGCGCCACGACTGCCCTCTACTAATTTAGTAAATATTTTTTAACTACGAACCGTCAAAATTACAATCTATCTCATCTCATCAACTGAGTTACTCGAATCCATGCATTTAATATCCATGCATATTGATATACATACAAATTCACTTATCTATATAGATACCATTGTATATTTAGAATTGATCGCATTTACACTATATTGTCGATTTAGTCTATATTAAATAAACCGATAGTACAAATTTATAGAGGACTAGTGAGACGTATTTAAGCGGTATAGCTAGCGACGTTTGATTTAATGGATATTCTATGGTAAATTCTATAGCGTATTTGGACGTTAAATATATATTATGCATTTTAGATGGAGATATAGTGATGTTTTTGTTAGCTTTATGCATATCCCATATACATTTTTTGTGATTTTTATGATTTTTTGTTAAATTGTATAATTGGCAGCAGTATTTTTATCAGGTTATTTTTTTTTTCAGGTTTTATTAGGTTTCCTCTGCCTTCCTTGCTACAGGTGATGGTGAAAAAGTCTTCAGTTTTAGCTTCAGCTTATTAATAAACTTCGTTCCCCACTTTCCTCCAAATTTTAGAGGCATTGCGTATTGAGAGGCGGAACTCAACGCCGCGCTTTGTTTTTATTAAAAAATAATATTTCTTTTCACTGAATGGGAAACGAACCCAGTTGGTTTTATAACCACACGCCCCACGTTACGTTTACGACATATATATTTATACATTATTCTAAAGATCACACTAACGTTGGCCCAACATGCAAAAGCTCCAAACGCTAGGTACCAATAAGTTACCTTTGGGAATCGTTCTTGTAATTTACTCGAAAACTTTTGAAGTAGGACTTTATTTTGGCAATGGCGATATTACTTTGGAACTTTTGACCTTATAAAAGATAATGTCACACTTTGTTCTCTCTTTGTTACATTATTTTCTTGATTCCGTTTTTTAAATAAATGAACGGCTTATTCGAGAAATTATTTTTGGTCGAAGTCGAAATTTAATATAATTGGTTTTAAATTATTAAGTAGATTTTTTCAGCCTCACGCTGTATCCCGCAAAGAACAGGGTAGGCAAAGAGAACCCGGTGTTAAAGCACTCCGTTTCCCTCGTTTTGCCTAATTTTACCCCTTTCGGTTTCAGAATTTTACATTGTGTATTGAGCGGTGGAACTCAACACCGTGCTTTGTTTCACGTATTAATAAAAATGGTTCATTCCTGCGAGTAGTAATCGAACCAGCTACACCTGGAACGCAATTCCAGCTTTAATTGAACCCGATACCTTATTGTTCCCGGTAACTCGTCTTGTATACTACTAAGGTTACATACATAAGTTATTGTTATCGAGGATAAAAGGGTAGGTAACGTAAAGAATATCCCCTTTCAAAGGCTTAAGAATATATTTTCATATTGTATACTTAAGAACGTTCAAGAAACAGATTTTATTTTTTTATCGCATCTTCAAATAATAAGACACTTTGTTCTCCATTTTATATTTATTTCAGTTACGTAGCGTTTTAAAGCCGCAGCGTAACTCAACGTTTCAATGTTTTTCTTACTACAACCGGAAAAGCAATAGTTTAAACATATTTCACTCGACTGGGATTGAACCTACGACCACGAGTCATCATATCTAAATGTATCTACAATTATGAAACTAAGAAAACACATGTTGTCATATTTATAAAGCAGATTTTATATAAAATCCAATTTTAAATGGTAAACATGAACTTCCAGGTTATAAGCCTTCTAACCTGCTATAAACTAATATAAATGTTTTATCTAAAATATACTACACCAATTTAGTCCTTCTTTTCATAATATTATGATTCAAAATCCTATAAAATGACAATATTTTAGTGTAAACCTAAGTGAAAGGCTGTACGTACACGCCGTTTTTAATTTCACAAAACAAACATTAATTTCCTTCGAAGAAGAGTAAGCTTGTACCGATATACTTTTTTCATTCATTTTCATCTTACCCGCTGATACTTTCCTTTTTATTTTTGTAGAATAAATTGAGAGACCTAGTGTTGAGACACTCCGTTTTTGAACGAGGAAATGGAAATCTAATTTAAATAAATATTTCGTTTCCTCGAGTAGAGATCGAACCCACAACCAGTCGCGTTTACAGTGACACTTGGTGCTCCTACGTCAAGACTGGCAAATAAAATTGGATTATATACCATTTACAAAAAGACCCAATAACATATTTTCTTATATGCCTTCCATGTACAGATAGCGATCATTTACAATTTTATTATATGTATCGATTTATTAAAAGCTTCATGTAACCAGAGGGAACCTAATGTTAAGACACTCCGTTTCCCATTTTCAAATTTGAACTGTCACAACTGTGATAACTCTGGCTTCAAGCTGAAATCGCTAAAAACTTTCTATTTTTGAAAAATAAGTTTTCTTCACCTCGGAAAACAAAACTCCTGCCTAACATGCAATATCGAACTCACAACAAGTAAAGAACAGAAGTTTATCAACTCCTCATGTCCATCTCTATCTATTCCTCAATAAAAAAAAAACAAAATTAAAAAAAAATGAATTATTAAATAATAACCTTCTTAAACAAAACGAAGCTCATCAATTATAGATTTTCAAATGATGTCTACGGCCGTTAAAACGGTAATTGGCAGAGTGACTTTCCTTGTAGCCGCCAGTAATTGTTCCTGATGGATCTCGTCGCGTGTTTGCCTTCTATATCTTTTATATCTTAATATCTTTATTATGTAAGCGTTATTAATGTTTATAGATAAAAGATAAAATGTACTTATTTAGAAAAGTATAGAAATGTGAACGTAGCGAGCGAGACTTGAACCCGCGCCTTCTGGAAACCGGCCAGGCGCTCTGACCACTAAGTTGAATTTAAGTAAGTTCAAATTGTTATACCTTTCCTAAATAAGTATTTTTGTATCTTTTGTGTGGTGTACATTCTAATAATGTTTAACAAGATAAAATATAATTTGTATTAAAAGCGGATTTCACGCATTTTCCCGCAGATTCACGTTTATTTTTTCCCGCATTCAAATATATGCATTCAATAATAGATACAACCATTGCGAAATTGCAGTCACACGTTGTACCAGTACACAATATTAGTAATGATTAGTTTATAAATATTCCATACTATTTTAAAATTGAATATATCTAGAAAAGCTCTTTTTCTCATCCAATTATTATATAAGAACAAAATTTCCTTCTTTTCTACTTTCCTTTAACACTTTCCGATTTGAGATAACGCAAAAATTTGCGAGTATAAAAACTTAATTTAAGAGTTGCTCCAAGTAAAATACAATTTTCCAAGTTACTTTTCTCTTTCTTTAGACAACTACAGCTGCAAGTAAGGAATAGTTTATATTTAAATTTGATATTTTTTGTAAACTTTTTTTTTATCGTTACTCACAGCTTGTCTAGGTTCGATTTCCACTGGAGGTAATTTTAGTATTTCAAATTTCTTCGTCTATTAATTTCAGTTCAGCTAAGTGGCTGTCACACTGCACAATACTTTAAAAATGAGATAAATTTTGGGAACATAGTGTCTCGACACTATCATATATATACTCGGCACAATGTCTCAAAATGTCTAGAAATTACATAAATTATACATTATCGAAAAATAATATAGAGGCCAGTCGTGGCGCAGTGGCTCAAAGTGTGACTGTAAAACCGACTGGTTGTGGGTTCGATCCCCACTCGAGGAGATGAAGTATTTACTTAAATTTATATTTCCATTTCTTCGCTCTGGTGTCGAGGACAAGCGCGGCGTTGAGTTCTGCCACTCAACACGCAATGCCTCCAGAATTCGGCAGAAAGTGGGGAACGGAGTGTCTTAACACAAGGTTCCCTCTGCCTACCCCGCTGTGTGCGTGAAGCTGAAAAAAAAAAAAAAAAATATCAAAATTAAAAATCATTATGATTAAGTGTACAAATTATGCATATATTGCATCTTTCTTCTCTGTAGAGCTCCTGTAGAGCCCTCTTCATTGTATAGATTTTCTCACTTTCGACCCAATTATATAAGCGGCTTTCACTCTGTTGTTGGCAGCACTATTTAATTAACTTTAACATTTAAAGTGAAACTTTATACAGTTAAATAATAATTTTAACTGACTATTAGGTAACTTATTTTGTGACCCAGGAGGAGAAACTACTTAGTATTCTACGATTTCACCTTATTGGAGACATCTGGTTTAATTGTAAACGCGATTGTTTGGAGTTCCATCTTCAATCGGGGAAATGTTCATGTTTAAAACAATTTTGCTGGCCGGTCTGTTAAAAAAAATCTGTAGTATCCAGATATAAAATAAACATCTTATATTATTAGGAATTAATCGTATTAGGGATTAATGTAATCCCTAATAAGGAGTAATAACGGTGTTTTTTTTTTAATTTTTGTGTGCTGTGCGATTGCGCATAGTAATCTCAGAAACGGCTTAACCAATTTCAATATTGTTTTTACTCTTGTATTTTTGATGAACTTATCTTAACATTCAGTGCTTCTTTTCTTTTTACTCGAATTGGGTCATGAATAAAAAAAAATTATAAATTATATATATATAACTTAATTTCAGGAAGTGACACAAATTATACATTAAAACGTTAAACAAATCTAAAACATTTTCAAAACAATCCAGGTTACCTAACACCCAGACCAATTTTCGACAGATTAAACGCACAAAACGGCTAGCTATCCAGATCTCGATACATTATCGTATATGATAATATTATGACGCCCACGCCGCAATTCAATTATTTTTTACGATCAGGTGAAACAATATTGCCGTCAGATAAACGGTGTCCAGCATGACGATGAGATGTACGGTATATGCGGTTAATTTGGCCAAGAGATTTTGATGCTTATTTCGTTTGTGTTAGGATATATTTTGGTGTTTGGATATTAAATGATGGAAGCTAGTTATGTAATGTATTCCTATATAGTTTTTACGTGCTTATGTATGTGTAATTAGATATCATTTTTCGAATTTCAGTCGAATTGTATGGATTTTCTATTATTTTTTATGTTTTTAACCTATAAAAACAAAAAAAGATGTTTTCTATTTAACGCATATATTTTTTTATGTTTAAACATGTATAACTTTTTACTGATTAAAAAAATGTTAACAAAGCCTTTTGGATATATTTTATTATATAAAATATAACAAAAAGGCTTTGTTAACATGTTATTTAACATTATATTTTATTATATAAAATATACCCAAAAATATTAATTAGCGTTACGCGTCACGCTGTATCTCACACAGTAGGGTAGGCATAGAAAACCCGGTGTTAAGACACTTCGTTCTCCACTTTCCTCAAATTCTAGAGGCATTACGTGTTGAGTGGTGAAACATAACGCCGCGCTTTGCTTTGACACTAAAGCGAAGAAATAGTTAAATTATATCGAATCTTCCATCTCTACTGAACATACTTCCTATATATACCACTTCATTTACTTCTTCTAATATCCATTTACATGTTTCTTTCAAATAACAGAACTAGAACGTCAAGTCACTTACATAATTACACTCCCATATCATTTTGTTTCACTTATTGAACCTACCCCTACAAAATGTTGTCTTCGCTACAATTGTACGCACGACAATAGTAATAAAAATTCCTTATAACAATATTTTTATTAAGCATTTTCAATTAAGAATATGAACAACTCTGTTATATTAAATTCCAGACACGTACTCTCGAACGAATTCTACTTAGAACAGTTGACTATAAAAACCCTCTCAATAAAGAGGCTCAGATGCGTTTACTGTGTGTAATGCAATTAATATTTGTACCGACGCTTTTGTTTGGACAGACTATTGGTTGATAGTGTTTGTATGTTTGTTTTGTATATTATTTTAGCTTCACGCTATATTCTGTTTATTGCAAGGTAGGCAAAGGAACTCTGCGTTAAGACACGCCGTTTCCCATTTTCCGTGAAATTTTTGAGGCATTGCGTTGCGTGGTGGAACTCTCTGTGCTTTTGATTTAGTACGTAGAAATAGAAATATTAATAAATAAAAATTCATTGCCCCAAGTGGAAATCGAACTCACAACTTCGTCCGTCACATACTTGTGCCTCTTCAGCCATGACACTTAAACATACATGCACATGTATGTATTGTACCTACATTATAATGGCTATTATTAATATTATGAGTAGTTAATATTATAAAGACTGATGAAGCCATTGTGGTGCAGTGGAATAGCATCTGAAACAATGTCTTTACATTAGATTTCCAGATTTCTTAGGCCTACTCGGCCTAGGCCTAGGTATATGTCCAGGATACATAATGAAGCATGAACCTAACCCAAATTCAAGTGCCAGAATGCTTTACTAATTTTCTTTCACCTTTTCGCTAGAGAACCTAGTGTTAAGACATCTGGCATTACCAGAACTGAAGGTAGCACTTTGTCTTTCAAAGTAAATTTCCCTAGAAAACTTACCTACAAAAACTCTCTCAATAGAAAGACCCAGATGCGTTTCCGGTAGAGGCCCGACGTAATGCAATTAATATTTGTACGGACGCTTTTGTTTGCACAGACTGTTGGCTGATTGCGTTATTCAATATGTGACATTTTTTGGTTCTGTATTATATGAATTATTGTATAACAAAAATTCTGTTCAAGCAATAGCCATTTAATGTATATTATGTCTACTAACGTGGAGTTAAATTACGCCACATAATACGTAATAAAAAAATGTTGAAAGTAGAGGACTGCCTCAACAGTAGGTTCTCTTTGCTTAGTTGTAAATTGAGCACTGCGTGTTGAGTGATAACGCCACGCTTTCCTCGACACCAGAGCGAATAAATGGAAATATAAATTTAAGTAAATATTTTATCTCCTCGAGTGGGCACTCGAGGAGATGAAATATCATAATAATCAGATCCACAACTAGTCGGTTTCACAGTCACACTTGTACCCCTACGCCACGACTGACCTCAAACACGTCAGTTTCTATTATAGCAAATGTCTACATAACATAATATATTTACATCATCTGACTGAAAACGTGACGGATTTGGGTTCTACTGTTACTCAAATCGATGAAATTTAATTTTACCGCTCAGCTAGACAAAACACGGCGTTGAGTTCCACCATAAAAGACGCATTGCCCTTAAAATAGTCTAGAAATTGGAAAACCCCTGACATAATAGTAGGATCCATCTACCATTACATATGTGACCTACAACGTGAAGCTAAACGAAAAGTCCCAGTGTGCTCATATACCCTTCCTAAAGCCCCAAAAATTTATGAAGCCAAATAAAACATTCCAATAGCGAAATTTTCACAAATAAAAGGTCCAAAAAAATGAAAATTGACAACCGTAAGCAATTCCCAGCGAAACCATCTATTGTGCAGCAGTCAAAATAATAATAGTTTGGTTCTTTCCTACATTCGAGTATCTGGTGTGAACGGTGTAATCAATTTTGTTTGTGTTTATTAGAGCACATCACTCCACTGTTCCACTGACGAGTGAAGAGTGATCGGGGAAATTGAGAATTTTTCGGAATTTACGTTGCAAAAAAGAATATCGTGGCTGAAAATACCTGACCGGAACTTTTGTTTGAACAAATTTTTATGTGTGGGTCTTTTTATATTTTTGTGTAAATTTCGTTTTAAATTTTAGTTTAGCGTCCTATTTTGGTAATATATTGATATAATGTTGGCTTCTATGTTTTGGTATGTTTAAATAAAGTGTTAGTTAGGGCTTTTGGTTTATCTACATATTTTTTTGACTTGGTTTGACTTGGTTTATGTACATATTTTTTTACCTTTTTTTTGACATTATGATCTCTGGTGGAATCAAACATAACATTTGTATAAGAAGATCAAGGAAAGATAAATCGTCTTTTTCTCGGCTTCACCTATACTATATACAATATATAATATAGAGAACCTAGTGTCATTGTTCGTCTTCTATTTGTATTTGAGACATTACGCATTAAATGACAGAACTTAACACTGCATTTAGTCTATCGGACAGGAGTAATGAAAATAATACATTCCACTAATAGCGATCGACATCACAACTATCGCATTTTTCATGTCCCATTGCGCCATTAAGACTTAAATGATGGTGTAACAATAAAAATATCACACATCAGATCACACAGCTCTACAATGGCACAAAAATCGATTTCCATTCGAACCAACCAAGAAGATCTATTAAATATTCAGCTTACCCAGACCTTGGCTTGCTCTAGAAAAAAAAAAAGCGAATTACCTTGGGACTAATTAATCCGTTACTTTGTTAGAGCCAAATCAATATCCAATCTTGGACAATAAAAACTTTGATCACGTTAAATTAACTTCATTAGCCGATTGTAAATCGCGGCAAACTACTGAACTTGCGTCGTAAATTGAATGGCTGAGTCGTAAATTTTGTCGTAAATTCGAATAGATTCGGAGTTAGACGTGCAAGAAGGTTCGATATTTTTTTAATTTAACTTTAAGATTTTCGCTCTGCTGGAGGAATGTTTGTAAAAATTCGCTCTATTTAATGGAATGTTCTACAAACTTACTTTGTAGGTTGATTTCAGGAATCATATACCAGCAAGTTAGTAACGAAAGTAGAACTTTTGAAACGGTTACAGTTGATTAGGGTTGAAAGAAATTTAATATTTTTTTAAGTATACAAATAATTAAATTTAAATATTTTTGTTAAAATTTTGTAAATGTTAAATATGTTATAATGAGCATAATTAATTTCCTTGAAATAATATTTTAACCATAGCAATAATAAGCTACTCTGAATCAATTGTATTTAATCACTAGCGGCACCTGTGTGGCTTCGCCCGCTTGAACTTTACGATTATCATTTAAGAGCATTTAACCCGGGATAAAATTAGTATTATTTTTGCTTTGGAAACAGGCAATTTGAAATAAAATAATATAATAAGATACTATACTGATATAATCTAGCAAAAAACAAAACAAAATGTAGTAAAAAAAATGTGGTAAATGAAGATCAAAAATCACCTTAAAAATTCATTAGTATTTGTGTTACGATTTAATTGTACTTCATTTTTTAACCACAACTGCTACAATTAGGTGATGCATTTTTTCAGCATATTTTCTTATAGCATATTTCTCGAGCTGTCTTTATTTTCCCATCTTTCATGAAACTTAGCATATTGTTGTTTTGTAACTTTTTTAATCAGCTTCACGCTGTATCCCGCACACTGCAGGATAGGCGAAAGGAACCTAGTGTTTAGGCACTGCGTTTAACGCCGCGCTTGTCCTCGACACCAGAGCGAAGAAATGTAAATATAAATAAACGTAAATAAATATTTCAAATCCTCGAGTAGGGATTGAAGCCAGAATCAATAGATTTTACAGTCACACTTTATGCCGCTGCGCCACGACTGGCCTCCCTCGTTGTTTTGTGTAACTCAAAATAAATTTTGTTTTAGGCTTTTCGGACTGGGTCAAATAAATAATTTGCAATGTATTCGTAAAGAAATAACTAATTTCACCAATTCGTTTAACTTGTCCCTCGTTGGGAAAATCGAACTTCCCGAGTGTGCCTTATTACCTTTGATAATAACGTAGGCATTGATACTCCCAATTTTAAGAAGTCCATAAAATTTCTCATTATCCTAATATGATTTTTCTAGAAAAAAAATGTTATATTACAAAAATGCTTAGTTATTTCATATTTATATAGGTAGGTGGTGGTACACGCAAATGACACACGCGGTTTCTGCTACGGAAGTCATGATCCAATGGGAATTCCGGGATAAAAGTAGCCTTAATGTTGTAACACAACCTCCTTTATCTTTCATCATTTAAAATTAAAATTGTACAAAAAAGACAGACAGAGATAAAAAAGTTTGGAAATGTTTGATTTTGTTTTGGTATTGTGTATATATCTATACATATGTAATTGGAAACATACACCGAATTTACAATTTGATTTATATGCCTGTCAATCAGAAAATATATAATGCAAATAATAATTATTATTTAGATCATACATATATAGCCAATAGACAAAACTCTCTCCTCTTAAATTTCCGCCAGAATTTGGGACAGTCCAAAGCAGAGAGGATAATGGAACAAATTCATTTTATCAGTCAGTCAATACCCGTCTAGTAAAATCGAATTCACCTATTGAATTACTGGAGTTAACTGTTTTTTTCTAGGTATCTTCAATACCTCACTAACCGCTAAATTCTGGAGGCAATGCGTGTTGAGTTACCAGAGCTAAAAAAATTACGTACTAAATATTTTATTTTCTCAACTGGGAATCGAACACATTTTACCTTTACTGTAAATAAGCCTGGCCCATTAACACGCTTGTGCCACGCCATCTGCGCCACGACTGGCCTCAATAACGTATGATAGTTAACTTTCTTATAAATTATTAAGTAAATACTGGAAAGCCATTGACCTAAAAAGAAAGAAACATCTGTCTGTTCAATGAAATTATTGAGTACTTGTCCTTAACTTGTAACTTTTTTAATACTATTTTGTAATACCTCCTCGTCCACTCTCATTAACTTACATACATACGTTCTGAGTGTTATTTATGTTTTTTACGCGACTTTCCTCATGTATTTTGATGATTTTAAGGAGGCTATTGCCGGTGCTACTATAAATTATGATAGTTGCGAATTAGTATCCTACCAGAGGGACATGTTATATTGTAATTATTTTACTTTTAAATGAAACTATTTTAACCGGATTAATCGCGTAAATTTTGTATTTTTATACATTTTTGGAAACTCGACGTTTCGAACACTTTGTAGTAGTCCGTGGTCATGGGTAGAATTATTTTAATGTTTCATTTTCACGCTGTATCCCGTATAGAGATGCGGAACTCATCTCCGCGCGTCCCCTCGACGCCAGAGCTTAAAAATGAAAATATTAAATATTTCATTTCCTCGAGTGGGAATTACACGCAAATTGTCGAGTTTATAGTCACACGCTTGCACCCTGGCGATCTTATTCTTCCTTTCTGGAATTTTATTGCTTTAGCAGAGTAAAGTGAAACGTTCAGTTCCAAAATCAAACACGCAATGCCCCAAATTGAGACAGAAACTGCACAAAGTTATTTTTTATTATTTGTCCTATGCAGGAAAAAGCGTGAAGCAACTATTTTTTATACATACTATGAAATTTCAATTGAAACCACAACCACTTCCTATAGCCAAACATTTTCTTACTGTGTCACGGAGGTATTTACATTTTATAATATGTTATACTATCCATAGCGTTGCAGTATCACTGTCGACAGCTCAAAGCTAACGGATGTTCCGTGTTTGAACGATTCCGGTCAATGATTTGTACAATATTTGCACACCGCACTCCAGTGTGTATGCAATTTAGATTCTGTTACGGCATAACCGTTAAACTGAATTTTAATAATAACGACTGTACGGATATATTTCGATATATTCCGTTAAAAAATATTATGATTGTAATATTTATTATTATATTGTGTCAGTTAAGTTATCTTTTGAGAAATAAATTAACTCTTTAAACACAAGTTATTATATGATAATAGCTCACCTCAGTGAGTTGTAGAGTTTAGTTACGCCACTCAAAACGCAATGCCTCGAGCATTCGGTGAAAAGTGGGGAACGGAAGTGTCTTAATCAGAACGGAGTGTCTTAACATAAGATACCCAGATTCCTTTTGTCTACTCTATGTGTGGGATATAGCGTGAAGCTATAAAAAGTTATTGTTAAAGAATATATTTATTTTAATTATAAATTCTAGATATCTAAATCTCCAAGTTTTAATTACTCAGATATGACTAGATTTTTCTATTTTATTTGTATTGTTTGCGTATAGCGTTATCAAAACCTGGTCAAATATCCTATCAAAAAATGGTCTCTTTTCCATTGACCTAAAATTTTAAAGTTCGGCAAGAATTAAAATCATACAGTAGCAATAAATAAAGAAAAAAACTAAAAATGGATTGTCACCCGAAAAAAAATCAAACTCAAATTACCCCTTAAATACAATAATAAAATCAAAATCTAACTAGCACTTGGCAAGTGTGAGCCAAGCAAGTGCGAATCGCAAGTGAAGCAAACGCATGTTGGCAAGCGAAGCGAACATGCGATGAAAACAAGTGAGCCTACTTATCACATAATTTTTTGCTCGATCTAGTTGCTGCTAAAAATGTAGTTTTTCTTCAACCTTCAAAATAAATGAAAAACAGAGTGAATGATTAATAAATTCTCTCAAAAGTAACACATCTAAAATTCGGCGGAAAATGAGAAACGGAGAGTCAGATCACTAGGTTCCCTCTACCTACCATGCTGAATACAGCGTGACGCTATAGACAAATAATGATAATAGCGTTGATTTATTAGAATAATCCTATTCCAGCACTATTAGTAACGGAAGCACTAACAAGACCAGGAGGAAATGCTGTGTTCAAGTAAATTCTGTCAATGGTACTATCGTGTTCACAATTAATTATATATAATAAGATAATCGTATTCTAGGTGAGTTTACAGTTTATCTAGTTAGTTAATATTGTGTAACACGGTCCTTGTTGATTCTAATTTAGGCGACGTTTTTTTTTAGTTTCACGCTTTATCCCGTACTTAGTACATTCATGACAGACAGCTGATGTAATCTGAGAACCTGGTGTTAAGACATTCTATTAATTTAATTTAAATGGTTAAACACTTCCGTTGTCCATTTTCGCCAAATTCAAATCTAATAGTCAAAAAATCAGCTTCACGCTGTGTTCCACACACAGCAGGGAGCAACCTAGTGTTAAGAAACTCCATTCCCCAATTTCCACCGAGTTCTGGAGGCATTGCGTGTTGAGTGGCGGATCTTAACGCCACACTTTGCCTCGAGACCAGAGCGAAGAAATGAAACTATAAATGTAAATAAATATTTCACTTGATCAAGTGGGGATGGAACCCACAACCAGTTGTTTTATAGTCACACTTTGTGCCCCTGCGCCACGAATGGCCTCTAATATAATCTAATAGTCAATTTTCCAAATATATAATGTTAAGTAGAAATACTTAATATAGATAGGCCAGTCGTGGCGCAGTGGTACAAAGTGTGACTGTAAACTGACTGGTTGTGGGTTCGATCCCCACTCGAGGATATGAAATATTTACTCATATTTATTTTACTTAAATTTATTTATTTTCATTTCTTCGCTCTGGTGTCGAGACAAAGCGCGGCGTTGAGTTCTGCCGCTCAACACGCAATGCCTCCAAAATTCGGCAGAAAGTGGGGAACGGAGTGTCTTACATTAGGTTCCCTCTGCCTACCCTGCTGTGTGCAGGATATAGCGTGAAGCTAATTTAATTTTTTTTAAAGTAGAAATAAAACTAATTTTGAATTTTACAGAAATAGTATACCAGTGATCTACGAATATAATAACTTATGCAGCTAATTAATTCTATAAAAATATTTGCTGTTAAAAATTTGGTGATGAGATACTCCATCTTCCGCTTTCAGCTTACGTTGGAGAGTTTAGTTTTATATTATCAAACCCGGAAACTTTATATAATATTAAAGTAATCGTTTCCCCGAATGGCGATTGAACCAGCAACCAACGCGCTACAGATATCCCCATATCACTTCACAAGTAGTGCACAATGTAAACAGAATGAACCTCCGCCGCAACCGCCAACTTTCCGTCCAATTTTTAAACATAGCGTAATCAGCGGGGCTCAACGCTGCTATTGTTCTTTAGAACTAGAGCAGGAAAATGAAAATAATTTTAATATAATTTATACGACCTCCGTGTGAGAAACCTTCCCTCTACAACATTATCATTACATTATGATCTTTGATTTTTGCGTCTATTGTATATTTTAAATGGATAAATCCATATGTGGTATTATTATACATTCAAACACTTTACAGTAGTCCGTGGTCAGAGTAGTCTACCTATAATACTAAATATACTCGATTTATCTGAAAAAAATGTTTCGTTTCCTATAATATATATTTATAAACGTAAACATAAATTTTTGTGAAAATAATTTTTCTATCTATATACCAAATGTAATTTCTTATACAAGCTGTTCTTTATGATCCTCAATATTCGATGTACGAGAAACTTAAGACAAAATTGAAAGCATACCAATCTATCGCCTGTTTATATTCAATCTCTCCTAGGACCAGTCTGGTTAAGTCCGATAACAGAATTGGAGTTGCTTGATTGACTTAGCTTGGCTATATCACTTACGCTTTTACTGTATATATAGCTTTAGCTAGCAGCTAATTTTGGTTTGCGATCTGGATCAAAAAGAAGTTATATTTTCCTCTGTTTTGGTTGAGGCCAGCCGTGGCGCAGGGGCACAAAGTGTGACTAAAATAAAATCGAGTGGTTGTGGGTTCGAGTCTCACTCGAGGAAGTGAAATATTTATTTACATTTTCATTTCTTCGTTCTGGGTTTGAGGCAAAGCGCGGCGCGGTGGAACATGCAATGCTTGCTTTTGGCGGAAAATTGGGAACGGAGTGTCTTAACTTTAGGTTCCCTCAGCCTACCGTGCTGCGTGCGGGATACAGCGTGAAGCTGATAAAATTTTGTTCTTATATGTTTTGTTATATATTATATGTGTGTATAGCAATACACAGCGTGTAGAAAACAATACATTTAAAATGTATAATATATAAGAATATATTTATATACTAAACTTAGTACATAGATGGCCATATAATTAAACATATATTTACCAACATTTCATATAACAACCTCCATTTTCATAATTCATTCACAAAACGAGATTTTACAAAAGAAATCGACAAGGGCCTCTACTCTTAGCGCCCTAAAGAAGGGTTAGTTCTAAAATCGTATAAGTTCCTTGCAAGGGGCATAATCACTCTCTCAAGCACCCTCGTACACAGTGGGTGGTGTAAGTGGATATGCGAATATTTCAAAATGTTTTGATTTTATCCTATTATATATTATATCATATTGTGTTTATATTATGACAGATAATAAGGCGACTGGGAATACGGTTCTAATGGGTTCGACTTAGATCAAACGTAAATAAAGTTTCTTCCGCTCTGATAGACAAAGTACAGCGTTGAATTCCGTCCTTAAACTGGTATTGTCGGCTTAAATTATATTATGTTTAAATATGCTTAGTCCATATATTTTCATTTTCCTCTAATGAAAATTCGGAAAAATGATAATTTCTAGATATTTCTATAATCTTTAATAAGTAAAAAAAATTTTGAAGTTCTTAGCAGTGGACTGTTTTCTTTATATAAGTCCTCTTTACATAAGAGACATTTATATGTAATGGATATATAAGTGCACAATCAAGTACTGTGTCGTCGTAGATAAGATTATGACGATGATTGTAAATACGCCCGATTCAAATGGATATATAACGTGTCAAAGCGCGCCATGCCTCTTGAATTCGGCGGAAAGCGAAAGACGAAACTTCGTCTTAACACTAGGTTCCCTCTGTCTACTCTGCTGTGTGCGGGATACAGCGTGAACCTGATTTGATTTAATTTAATTTTATTTTATAACTATTATAAATATCTATTAGCATTTATGAGGGAAATAAAAGACTTGATTACATATATTTTTTTTATTTTCACATCATTAAAACATATTGAAATACATATCATCATTGAAATTAATTATCTAATACACAAATAATTCTATAAAACATATTAACATTATTACACGCATGTAAAATTAAGTTCGATATTTTGTACCTATTTTAAGACAAAGTCGTTTAAAATTGGTTAGGCCTGTGTGATTCAAATGTAAGCTTAGAAATATAATTTCCATTTTTTTATTTATTCCTTTAGGGAAAGAAAACAAACAGTGTACAATTTAAATGTACAGAAAGTCGCGTTTTTTGAAAACCGTCCAACCTCTGACCACTAAGCCATACTTTATGTTCAAAAAGACTGTTCAAGAAAACGTATGGTAGTGACTGCTTCCAAATGTTATATATAACAACTAGGTAGGACTTTTCCATAAAATTATTTTAAGAGGCCATTTCAAAAGTCAAGTTAAATTCCAGCCAGTTTCATAATTACTACAAGTAAAATGGTTAAAATTATATGTTTGTTACTACATACAAGATTATATTTACATACAATTTAATTAAACTGAATCAAAATTTTCATTTAACAGCACAAAATTGTGGATCTTGAAATTTTCTAGAATAAAAACGAAATATAATTTGTATGTCAAAACTTATGACATTTCAAAGATACATACATATAAAATAATATAATTTAGCATTATACTAACCAGTAATAAAAAAATAAAACCATGCTATATGTATTAAAATTCTAAAATTAACCATTCATGTAAAAAAAAATTATAAATGCTAATAAAATAATATGGTTGGTAATTATTAATGAAAACTTCACAGTAAAGCGTTTTGTTCCTTATTTGTATGAAATCTGTATGAATATGTTATTTACATGAGATCTCTTTTTAAAGCTTAAAATATAAAAAGAACTACAAAGAACTAAAAACTCTTAAAAAATTCAATTAAATGTAAGTTACATTAGACGTAGTTTACAAATCATCAGTCTCAATAATAATTAGTTGCACGTTAAGTTCATAAATAACTAGAGGAAGAGGAGGGAGGGGTAAAATATGCATATATTTATTTTTGTTTCTTTTGTCATGTTAATTGTAATTCAAAAATAAAAATATATCTAATTTCTAGTTATAAAATATATAGAAATATATTATTTACATATTTCTATATATGACTCTTGTAAATAATTATATATATATATATATATATATATATATATATATATATATATATATATACACACAAATGGAATGTATACTATTTATGAACTTAACGGCTTGAAATATTCTACAATAGTCTAACTTTTAAAATGAATTGACATTTTACAAGAGGGCCTTAAGACATTTTAATTTTATCCATTAACCTACAAAGCAATTATTCTCATTGCTTTTTATATAAAGCACAAAATAAATTAAGTCGAGCGTTTCTACACAAAAAGGTTTTTTTTTGTAGTATATTTATGAAAACATTTCGTCTTAAGACAGTCTTATTTATTTCGTGCATTATAACTACATATAATATAATTGTTAACCTTATTTCTATTCTCTTTGACATCTATACTTAAAGCTTTAAATTTAGGCTTTTCTGAGTATTTTAAGACTAACATAAAAATAAAGTTATTGAAGAATGTTTTTTTTTTAATAAATTGATAAGAAACAATTACACAACTTGATCGTATGTGTAACGTAAAAATAGCGTAAGTAAAGACGGGAAGTAGGGATGTTGAAATAAATTTTATTCTATGAATCAAAACACAAGCATATTTTAAATATCTCGTTTCAAAATAGATATTAAAGTTAAACTAAACGTGTTCGGTTCAGAACCTTATATAAATTCACTGCATTTTATAAAATAAAACCGTTTATACGTGAGTTCCTGTTCCTGAAAAGAAATATAAAATATTAAACCTATATCAACTATAATTATGATGCGAAAAAGCGAAACAAAGAAAAAAAAGTCGGTACTTGAACTTTTGGTTGTATTTGTAATTCTATATATGTATATTCAATTAATATTTATTAACAAATTTATATAATTGTATGAGAGAAAAATAACTTGTAACTAAAAAAATACCTTTGGTAGATATTTGAGACGAATGCATGCTCCCTTGATTAGAAGGTGGAAGGATGTACAAAGCACCAGAAGACTGAGGCGGCGGCTTAGGCACCTGTTATGAAAATAAATTTTAAATCTAAATATGATTTGTTAATATTTACTCCCCAAAATAGTTCTTCAATTTGTTATTTAATCTATTTTAAAGTATCTTCAAATTGTTTAATGAGCAAACGGTTAGGCCGTGGCCGTTAAAAAAGGTTAGGCCGTGGCTCAGGAGCACAAGCATGTGACTGGTTAAGCCACAGGTTGTGAGTTCGATTTTCACTAAGAAAATAATGTAATATTTCATTTCCTCACTCTAGTAACGAGGCAAACCTTCCAGAATCTGGTAGAAAGTGGCAAACGGAAATATCTTAATAGGAACTGAGAGAACTGACTGTGAAACTATTTCTAAGAAAGAGAGACTCATAGAAACCGTCAGTCGTGGCACAGGGGAACAAATTGTGACTTCGATCCCCACTCGAGGAAATGAAATATTTACTTGAATTTATATTTCTAATTCTTCGCTCTGGTGTCGAGGCTAAGCGCGGCGTTGAGTTCTGCCACTCGACACGCAATACCCCCAGAATTCGGCAGATAGTGGGGAACGGAGTGTCTTAACACTAGGTTCCCTCTGCCGACCCTGCTGTGTGCAGGATACAGCGTGAAGATGATATATGATATATAATATAAGGCAACTGAATAATTTATTTCAAAAAAGGATTACTTGAGGCTGGGCATTGTTGATACTCGACGAAGAAATGGGCGGAGATGTGAACGGTCTTGAATTCGATGATGACGATGGTGATGTCACTGATGAGCCTAATGAAATTTTCATATGGTAATATATTTTTTTAATCTTGCTTTTATTTTATTTTTATCATAGATAATATTTTTTCAATTTTAATTAACAAATTATTTCACAAGATTCTAAATAACAATGAATGCAGGAATACTTTTGGTAAAATTATATTTTTAAACTTACTAGGTGGTATATGATTGGTGTTGCGTAACGTATAATACGGCGGAGGAGCATTCTTGGCAGGATTATTTATTGCTGGCACGTAAGCTGTAAAAAATAAAAATTATTACGCTAAAAATCATAATTTTTATTAACTAAAATAATATTAAATGTTTTCAATTTATAGAGTAACCTATTAATTTTTATCTTCGTGGACAAATAGAGTTTGCATACTTTATGTTATTGAGTTTTATAAGTACTCTGGTTAACATCGTCTAGCAATATGAATTTAGTTTAGAACATGATTAATGATAATTATTTTATTATATTTAATTTAATTTTTGTATATAACCATACAAAGATGTAAAAACTAGATTTTTCTAAGTAAAATATAACTATGTATTTTAACAATTTACTTACGGAAAACATTAGTATCTCTCAAATATGGGTTCCCGTAGGTCGCAGCATATCTCACATCAACTCCACTGGTTAGGATTACTCCTGAATTTCCCATGGGTATAACTGTTGCAGGGAAAATACCATTATTACTCGATTTTACAAAAACAGTGTGGTTTTTAGTTGACTATAGCTAGTGCTATATATTTACATTCATATAAAATGTAAAGATGTATATCTATACTGGATATTGTTTTATTTCTTACCCAAAAAATATAATAAGACCTTGGATTCGAATAGTGGGCCAAGCAATTTTTTTTTATTTGTTTCCACTATATGGTATGGTCACTTTAAGTAAAGTTATGAATAATTGACATAGCATATTACAAATATTTTGATTATTCATAATTTTACTTAAATATTGAAATAAATCTATATAATTTTTATAAAATCATTAAGGTAAATGTTTTTTTTTGTATATGACATTAAGCAGTAATATGTTTGAAAATAAGATTTTTCTCCTTTATGATGATGAAAAGGTTAATAAATAAAGTTGACATTGACTTTTAAAACATTTTAATTTATAATATATTTATACGGTTGGACATTCCCCGAAAATATTCATAAATACGCCTCAATACTTATTCTTTTACTTAGCTTAGTATGAATAAAAATAGAAATCATTAGAAGCTTAATATATTTAAGAAATTACAAAAAATATGGTTGTTATTATTTATTCTATATATTAAAAAAAAATCAGCAAAGACATAAAAATTATAAAATAATTTATAATAAATTTCAATGTCAGCCGACATTTAACTTTTCAATTGTCATATCGTGCGAATAAATTGCGGATATTAAAACTTGCATTTCAAAATATTCAGTAGCAGATGCGAAACAACAGAGATACTAACCAAAGTTCCAACTTAAAATTTATGCATTGAAAAGTAATGTTTTAAATATATTGAAAACATTTATATAAACGAAGATTGTGGCATATGTATTTATATATACAACTTTTAAAGTGGTAAAGGAAATAAGTTAAATTTTATGTTTATGGTATTGTATATTTTACTTCATCTATGTAATAATCAACAAATTTTCAATAAATACAACGGTTTTTTTTAGTAAAAGAAACCGTTGTGCGATACATTCGCAGTAGTTAGTAGCAGAAGCTAATAAGATGCATATTCACAGGAAAAAATAAAATATGAAAATAAAACAATCATAATTACAATTACCGTCTGGCCCAATCATCCCCAGCCTCCCACAGCTGCCTTGACGATTCAGTGACCCACAGTGGCTCTGATATGTAGAAGCGTCGGTTGTACTCCTTGATAGAGACCCACTAAGCGAGTCGTTAGTTTGTGGAGGGGCGTAGTCGCGTGAATAATCCACGTATGGCACGTAGCCGTTACTTTGGTCTTGAGCCTGGTGGATTAGGTTTTGTTTATTGGAAATGCTGTTGGGGTGGAATCGTAGGTTTAAATACTAAGTTAGAATAAAATAATAAAAAAGACTAGGTGACTGTCAATTTTATGTTTGTGTATTATATGTTTACAACGGTTTAGTCAATTTATGACTGACGCAATGTCCGTCGAAGTGTTTATGATCATAGGTGATGGAATGGTTGTTGAAAGGATAGGGCCAGATGGGCCATGCCAAGTCCAGAATAGATACCTCACATTTTTGAGTAGTAAAAAAATGATCTTGAAAAAAATTATTCAAATCTAACCAACCCTTACACAAAATAATCAGATCAGTATAAATAAAGTTAAAGTCAAATCCTCCTCTGGACAACGCCTGCAAACGCCTTTATTTTTAATATATTTTCTACATCTCCTTCTACCACATTTCCTTATATACAAAATTTACATTACGCATAATAAAATAATTTGAATAACAATGACTAATAAACAAACTTTCGTCCAATTCCATTATAAAATTACCTAGTCTCTTCAAAATATTCAAGTCACATTTAAAATTATACCGTCGAGAAGTAGTTTATGAGGTTCCCCCTATTTTACAAGATTTGCTTCTAAGAAGCTGAGGGCCGTGATCCAACTAATTAAAACCGATAGCAAGTCCGCTTTAGTTATCATCAAAGTTCTGCCTTTTGCCAAACTATAAACTCGCTACTTATAAATAACGCTATGTAATGAGGTTATTTTCTTGTGAAATATAGGAATGACGTGGTGATAATTGTGAAAAAGGTTTATTATAATATTTAGCGAAATTCAATAGTAGTCAATTTAAATTTCATTTTAAGTGTATTTATGAGAAGACGTTATATGCATTCTACGTCTACAAGTTAGTTATGTCACTTCAGCCATTTTGTTTCATCTTGTAACTTTCTACTGTAAAATAGGGGCAAATGGATATAACAGATAAAAAACGTTATGATATTTTTATATAGTATTTTTTTATTTACTAGAGGCGGTTTGAAATGAGAAAATGTAGAAGATCTCTCTCTACTCAGGAGGCAAATAAGAGCACAATTCACAGAAATGAAGATGCTGAGGTGGATGTGCAGTATAACGCTTCCTGACCATTTACGTAAAAAAATCATTCGAGTTAGTCTTGGAGTCCGTGACGTAGCGGATAAGCTCTTAAAGCGCATGATACCTCCCTGAAGCCCAAGGGAGCGCTGGTTGTATGTCGTGATGCAGGACATGAGAGCCAATGGTCTAACCAATGAGGTTGTTAAACTGTGCAAAAGTGGAGTAAATGGAGCAGGAAGACAAAACCTGACGAAGGATTAATGCCAGAAGAAGAAAAAGGTTTTACCAAGAGGGGCGTTAGGTTACGCCACCCACCTGGAGAAACGGACGGAGTGAGGTAGGACCTCACAAAATATTACTAAAGTAAACAAAAATCATCTACCAACTATTACATCACAGTCCATTACCATCCAGTTCACACAGAGCGCTCACAATAACATATGACGAGAGTGGCGAGAACGTTGCCTATTTGTTTACAGACAAGGATATATTTAGGCGGATTTAAATTCTGATATACAGCAGTTTAATATTTTCAAATGGCATGGGGCCAAAGCACGATTTTGTATTTTGTTTGGTGTATCTGTTTAATACGAATAGGTTTCGCGTTTCGGTATACGATAGTGGTTTTTGATGGGTTATGTGGATGTGGAGTTTGTATTTGGGTGTTCTTTTTTCTTTTTTGGTCGGTGTCGAAATGAAAAGGTTTCTAATATGTCTGTGAAGATGAAATGTAAAGAATTTTCGCAAAATAATCAATATTTATATTGTGAAAGTAAAATTAATATATAAATGTTATATTCATTTACTTTCGAGATAAGAGATATCAGCGTGCAAGCTGTGTATGGCTAATGACTCTGGAGATTTGTTTAGCGAAAATGGTAAAATATGTAACATATATTTTTTTATATCACCACGAATGGAATTCGAATCCATAAACATCAGGTTGACGTGATTTTTACCTCTAGTAATCAAATGTGCGATGTAAGATTTAATGTTAGCTTATTCAGGTAGTTTAGAATTTTATTTATCTATTTTAAGTGAAAGTTGTGGGTTAGATTTCAATTCAGAGGAATGAATTACTTTGACTTCCTCGCTCTGGTAACGAGACAAACGGCGGTGAGTGTCGACATAGCATGTGTTGGTTGTGGGTTCGATTAATCTCGGAAAAATTTTTTTCGACTGCGGCAAAGCCCAACAGTAAAGAACAGTAGTGTTTTTAGTGTTTATGTATATTTAAGCATGAGAAACCCCCGGAGGGCATGTATGAAGAGGTTGACGACAATGGACGAGGCGAAAGAGGTATCCGGAGACCGTTTAGCGCTCCGTTCTCTCTGACCACCTCGCTATGGATACAGCGTGAAGCTGTGTATGTATGTATGTTTATTTATATCTGTGACTTTGTTCCCTCGTAATTGTTTAACCAGTGAACCAATTTTGATAAATTATATGTCATTGGATTTGTCTAGATTGCGCATGAGCTACTGGATACATTACTTTAGTTTATGCAGTCGAATTTTTGGTTTGCTTATAATAAAGTTTTTTTTTTATTTTAAAATGGATTTTATATCAAGTTATATTTTACGAGTATAATAACCTATAGATGAAGTCGGGGCGCTTTCTAATTTAGAATTTTATGATCATATCCAATAAAGTAAAATTGTAAGGAATGCTTAACTAATTTAGCTTACATAGTTATTTATTTAGTATTATATTCTATGTAAAAGTTATAGCTAATAAACTGAAATTTTAAATAATGCAAGGTAAAAATATGGAACATCACAGTTTGCATTTTTATATATTTATATTTAAAACGTAAGTTCTACAGACAATGTTTATAAAAAATTCAAAATAACTTAATATATTAATTTAGAACTTTATTAAGAACATTCAAGCTACTTCTACATATATATGTTGTTAAGTAAAACAGTTTTATGCTTTTTCCTCAAATAAGAGCTAGCACAGGGAACCTAGTGGTAAAACACTCCGTTCTCTATTTCCCGCCCAATATCAAAATATTATACAATTAACGTACTCGTTTAAAAGAGGGTAGATTTAGGTAAAAATAATTATAAAAGCAGTGGAATTGTGTCAATCGGGGGACAGTTGCTTGTAAGTGACGGCCCCTATTAGAAGGAAACTAGTGTGAAGAATAGTTAGTAGGTGATACATATCACGTATTGCAATTACATAGTATCCATTTCTAAATAGTTTAGAATCATATAGACGATGTGTGCTTTTAACGTGTTTTTCTTAAAAACGTTACCCACTTCCGATTTCTAACAAAATATTAAGTGACGGAACTCAACGCCGCGCTTAGTATATCATAAAAAAATTAAATATTAACAAGCATACCTTAAAATGTACATTATGCATAGGATTAAAATCGCCGCTATAACGTTGATATTGCTTCATAAGTTCATTATCATAGCCGGCGTCGACCGGCCCAGCGAGCGGCAGACCCAAGTTCGTGGTCAGTTGTAAAGTGGAATGTAGTTCCGTTTCTTCATTGTTTGATATATCCTGTGGAAGGGTTAGAATTTATAGTGTTTTCTAGGGTCTACAACCCTTTTTGGGTATAAAATTTATTTTATTGTGAAATTGTTGGTGTTTTAGAAGGAAGGAAGAAGTGTAGACTGATTTTTTATGTTATTGTGTGACTAGGCCTGGCACTTTGTATGTGGTAAATTTATCTGTAGGTACTTGTCCCATTTTGTTATTATGATTGATTGAACCCATAACCAACGCGAAAAAATCTATCTAAATAAAGATAAGAAATTGTAAATTGTTAGGTACCTTTTGGTAACAATTTAATTTATTTATTTTTTAAGGTTTATTTTTATAAAAACAAAATTTGATTAAATTTAACTATTACCTACCAATTAATATTTACAAAAACAACAAAAGCCATCCCATAGACTTACCATATCACAGCTCCCCTCCACTTGACGCAGTTCTAACTTCAAATCACTTATGTTTGAATTCCGATCGCTATCTTTGAATTGATCGAAAGTCTTACCAACTTCAGTAATGTCGGGTTTTTTAGACTCAGATTTGTGGGTTTTACGATGACAAAGCATTAAAGTCAGCATTATAATAAGTATGACTATAGTTATCGAGACGCCAGCTCCTATCATGACCATAAATGGTATTGATTCTGTAACAAATGACAGTATAGTTACCTTATAAGGGCATGAAAATTTTAAAATGATCATAATATATAGTTTTGTTTGAGTTAATGATATTATAGATTTACTTCTTAAATTATATTGTATTTTTTGATAGACGATTCGTAGAATATATGTAAAGTTTATAATATAATATTAATGTATGCTTACTGTCAGGTATAAGATTTATTTGTATACTGTCGCTTCCGTAAGCATTTGATGCTGTACAATTATAGGTGCCAAAGTGTTGCGGGAGACTCTTACGAACAACCAAAGTAGACTTCGTCATTCCATCTGCTAGAGATTCTTCTAGAAAAACATAATCCTGAAATATTTCAAATCTTAAAGAATCTTTTAAAATTAAAGAAACTCATTATATATTAACATTAATATATTGAAATTATAGTAATAATTTATAGTAAGCCATCGCTTATTTATAATTTAATACTAATTTTATAAAGCTGAAGAGTTTGTATGGGTGATCGAGCTAGTCAAAGAACTACTGGTTATAATAAAAAAAAGTGTCGATTACTCTATTTATTGAAGAGTGCTATAATACGCTATATTACATCGTGCAAACCATTAAACCATCGACTTCATTTGCGGACAAAGCTGCAAGGTATGGATTTGTTACTGATGTTTATAATATATATTATTATTATATTTCCTTAATACATTATAAAAACGCTAAAGTAAAAATAAAACGATCCAATTCCGAAATATATTTATAAAAATTTATATAGCATAATTTAATCTCTGTTATAATTTGAATGATGTGTTCTCCTATAATCAGTTGTACATAATAGTATAAATATATCTTAAAAATGTATGTCATGTTAACCAATATGTACGACAGTTGAGATCCACATACATAAATAAATAAATTATATTTATATAGCAATATATTTAAAATCAAATAAATCAGCTTCACTGAGCGAAGAAATAGAAATATAAATTAAAATAAATATTTCATTTCCTCGAGCGGGTATCGAACTCACAACCAGTCATTTACAGTCATACACTTCTGCGACGGGACTGGACTCATATATATGGAAACATTTTTTTTTAACATGTATTATAAAAATTCTGATTTCATAATTAATCAAAGTCTAATATAAATACTATATTATTACACATTTAATACTCACTTGGTTATGAAAAGAGTTTATTTCACTTCCCCCAAACGCCCATATGACCAGATCTGGCTTTGGAATTGAGAATGAAATGCATTCTATATGAACACTGTCGCCTTCAACGCCGTACTGTGTCTGATTCGACATTATTTTTGGTGGACCTAAAAAAAAATCATATATTTATTACATAATTTAGGTAACGTACAAGAGTAATAGTACAATAAGAGTATATTCTTGCAAAAAAATCTGCTTCACGCTGTATCCCGCACGTAGCAGGGTAGGCAGAGGGAATCTAGTATTAAAACATTCCGTTTCCCACTTACCGCCGAGTTATGGAGGCATTGCGTTTTGGGTGGCGAAACTCAACGTCACCTTGTGCCTCAACACCAGAGCGAAGGAATGAAAATACAAATGTAAATAAATATTTCATTTCCTCGAGTAGGGATTGAACCCACAACCAGTCGATTTTACAGTCACACTTTGTGCCCCTGCGCCTTTGTTTCCACCCAAAAAGAAAATTGACCCACAACTTCGATTGTGCACACTTTAAAGACGCCAACCCTCCTGTATGCAGGATACAGCGTGAAGCTGATTTTTTATTTTTATTTAATGTTTTTAATTTTACATATTATAAAAGCTTGCTGCGTAGCTAACCCTATCTAGAGCACCATATATTGTTAGCGTATCTCCTTGAAGCGAACACGCGCCCCTCCTAGCATTATAAATGGTAAGGAATGTAACGGCGTTAGGAACCGCCGCCCAACACACAAAACAACAAAAAAGTTCAGAAGCTGAAGCAACTATGAATTTCATTCTCCCTCTTCTCATCTATATCACTAAGTTGGTAAAAAAAGTAAAACCAAGTACTTTACTTAATCAATTTAATAATATAGATACGCGTATATATAAATTATTGATTAATTAATAAATTAATTAGATATAACGTTAAATATTGACAATTAATGTTTAAATATTGGTTGAAAACCGCATATCATTTTATTACGTGATTTGATCTGCGCTGTGGCACCAAAACCACAAAAACATTTTAGTTTTATTTATCATTTCAAATAGTATGTATTTGTATTTAACATCGTTGGGATTTAAACTATTAAATCATAATATTTCTTGCTACAGAGTGAGCGACTGATCTGATATATTTTATTTATACATAGATACATTGTTGGTTCAAATTCATATAAATTCTAGTCTAAATATGCAAATTTACAAATATCTATTTGTATATATAAATTAAAAAAATAATAACCTTGCTTTATGTCTCTCTTGAAAATAAAATAAATAAATAAAATTCGTCCGTCAGTAATAAACAAAATTTAAAAACAACACAATTGAAGCTTTACGGCGGTCCTTGAGGGTTATAAGATACTTAGAGAAGAGTTTAAAAAAATTGGGGGAAAACGAAAAAAAAAATTTTCCGTTTTCTCGAATCTCAAAATTTAAATTATGGGCAGCAATTCGTATCAAATTTATTTCAAACAAAACTTTGAAACAATCTCAGTTTTCACGGTGCTTGAAATAGCGCGTTGACGTTAGTGCTATTGAATTTTATATTTTGCCAATTTAGCTATTACTACATATTTATTTATTCTCTTGAAGAATATAATGAAGAGAAGATGAGTGATTTATTATTATTTCTTCTTTATTTTAATTATATTAGCATGGATAACCCATTGTCAAGACACTCCGTTCTCATTTTTCACTGGAATATCACAAATTGCATACTGAGTGGTAAAACTAGCTATGCTGCATCTCTTATAGTAGAGCAATAAATAAAAATAAAAAAAAAATCCCCCCGAGTACGGATCGAACCTACAATCATCGCACTTATACTCAGATGATGTCTCATTGCGCCACCATGTTGTAAGTACATTATATATATAATAATAGTTTTTCTACACAATTTTCCTACAAATCCGCTTAAAGCAAATTGAAAGAGAACGCTTAGCATTCATTTTAACTTCTTGGAAATACTAAGTAGATTAGAAGTAAGAACTAGGCTTTTGACAATACTATTCATATTTCTTACCCTTATATACGGAGAAATACCAAATTATGAAGCCTAAGTAGTAGCGCAGGCGCACAAGCGTGCAACTGTACGTATAGATTGTGGGGTCGATTCCCACTCAAGAAAATAAAATATTATGTTTTTATTTCCTCTCTCCCATAACGAAGCGAAGCCCGGCATTGAATTTCACAACTTAAGATAAAATGTCTTAGAATTCGGTAAATATTGGGGGAATGGTCTTTACACTACGTTTCCAGGTTCCCTCTGTCTACCCTTCTAAGTCCTTGCACCATATAGCGTGAAGGCAAAACAACAGAGTAAACAGGGGAAGAATAGTACTAAAATACTTCGTTCACCACTTTCCGTCCAATTTTCTTAAAAAAAACTAACCTTTCAAATATACCATCGCTGGTGCTTCTATATCTTGATAGCCTTCCACACTCACTCTACACCAATATTGGCCAGCCGTCTGTTTGTTCACTGTTACAGTCAAATTGGCAGATTTACCAACTCTCTAGAAAAAGGTGTATGTGTTATTTCAAATGCATACAGACATACAGATATATATATATATATATATATATATATATATATATATATATATATATATATATATATATATATATATAAGTAAGTAAGAATGTATAGAGCGGTCTGAGTTGAAAAAATGTTAATGAAGTTCTGCCTCTCAACTCAGAATAACTCAACCAATGGGCGTTCATGGAGCACGGAGTGTCATAACACTAGGTTTACTTTGCCTACACATAATAATATGTGGGATACAGAGTAAAGTTATTCTTTTTTAGCTTCAACCTTTATCCTGCAAATAGCAGAGTAGGAAGAGTGAACCTGGGAACCTAGAGTTAAACACCGTTCTCCACATTCCTCGGCGGAACACAATGCCGCGCTTCGCCTCAATAAAAATGTTAAAAATAACTTACCACAACTTTATCACGGTCGTATCTAAGCCATAGTACTTTGGGCGACGGGTGGCCATCAGCTAAGCATGTCAACGTAGTAGTAGCTCCAACATCTCCTTCGACGTTGTGAGGCTTTGTTTTAAAAGCTGGTCCATCTAACAAAAATAGAAGTTATAAGAAAAAATGTTTTTTATTATAAGATAATGGTATACACGCTGTGAATACAATCTATGAAGAGGAAAAGGAATTTCTCTGTGGGAGATGATTATATTTAATTTATTTTCATTTATATACTTCATTTTAACTTGTAAATAGAGCATCAAACTAACTGAACCTCCTCATAATATTAGCATAGATTTTTTCAACTTCACGCTGTATTTCCGCATAGATCACGATAACTAACGGCTAAGGGTAACTAGTATTAAGACACTACGTTCCCCACTTTGACCTTGGCACAGCGAAAAAAATTAAAACATTAATAAAACATATTAGAAAGAACAAGAAACATGAATTGGGAACCGAACCCACAATCATCGCGCTCTAACAACACGCTTGTTCATAAAGACAGCCTCTAATCAGCGTACATATACAATAGATATAGATTGTTTTTCTTTAATCTTAACAACTATTATACCAATACTAAAATAAATACTTAAAAACCATCCAATTTTTTATACTAATAAAACCATAAAGTGTAATGGCACGAATAATCTCCTTAAAAGATTTTAAAACAAATTAGACACTTAACCGGTTATTTATTCCCACAAGAAAGATAAACTTAATTGCTTTATTCGAAAACTTGAAGGTTTAAAAATGTCCGCGAATTTCCTTTATCGCTTGTCTCTTAGAGTTTTCTCGCGTTTCGAGAACGACAGTGTAATTAGAATTTAGCTTCTATTGATAATTTTATTTAAATATTGTTTACATATTGTAGTACGAGCTACTTTGCGTAATTTGTTTGTATTTGATGAATGTGTTTGTAGGGTGTGATTTGATATTTTTGTGTCTAAAACAGACATATTAAACCTATAAGACATATAGAAATCTGTTCGTATGTTACATAAACGATGTTTCCCTTGCCATTAGGAATTTCGAGAAATTATATCTTACTGTTCCTCTTAACTTAAAAAAATACATTATGCCAAATTTAAGCGATGTATGGCTGACTTTTGGCTGTCCCTAGTATATCATTCGATTCCGCATATAGGAGTGTAGGCAGAGGAAGAATAGACAGTATTAATACACTAAACAGGGATCCCCGCTTTCCCCCTAATATCTCAAAAATTAGAAATTGACTGGCGGAACATATCTCCACGCGTGTTTTTTAAAACTTGAAAAAATAACCAAATAATATGGCTCTATATGTCATTTACATTCAGACACTGTCACACTTCACTACGACATTCTATAGGATTATATACTATTACTGGATACAAACTTTGTAGAATAAAGATTCATTACTCAATAATTCACATTAGGGTCGCAAAGAGTTTGTTTGTGAGTAGATACATCGAACAGAACGATTAAATTAAATTTGACATATAAATTCCTTGAAGAGCACTTGACCAATGATTATTAATCAGTTTTATGCTGTATCCCGCTCGCAGCAGGATAGGCAGAGGGAACCTAGTGTTAAGACACTCCGTTCCCTACTTTTTGCCGAATCCTGGGGGCATTGCGTGTTTAGTGGCAGAACTCAACGCCGCGATTTGCCTCGACACCAGAGTGAAGAAATGGGAATATAAATTTAAGTAAATATTTCATCTTCTCGAGTGGGGATCGAACCCATAACCCGTCTGTTTTACAGTCATAATTTGTGCCGCTACGCCACGACTGGCCTCTTTATAGTTCACAAAAACAGAATTGCAGGTGACCACCATTATACATTTAATTTTTTTAAATACTGACAAAGTAAAAGCAGAAATTACAATAAATAATTTGGCAACAGTTCTCAACAGTGCTTGGGGGGAGGCATTAAAGTTAGAAGTCTTTCAAAGCTAGTCTTCAAGTTCAGTACTGAGTTTCTTATTAATAATGTACGCGGTCTGCGACAAAACGTTTCACGTTGCATGTGCTTGGATACAAAAGTATATCCCATATGTTTTTTAAATATATGTAGGTATACAGTAGTAACGAAAATATATAAATTTATATGTTGTAGCGTATCAACAACTATTTTGGATAAATTAAAATAAACATAAATAAAATTGAATTCGACAAATCATTTTAAAAATAATTATTCTATTTTATTTTACAAAGTTGGCCTTTTCCTTTTCTTTTTTTGGCCTTTTTGGTTGGATTTATAAAAAATTGTAATCCTCCATTTTTGTTACGGCGGCCATTTTGGATTAATAACAATTTTGATTATATAAAATTTTATTGTCATCAGAACTGAAGTTGTAATTCAAATTTCAGCTCAATCGGACACTGGGCCGTGATTCAAATTGCAAGATTTCACATACACTAAAAGCATCAAATAAAAGCTTTTAAAAACATATTATACAAAAGAAAAAATGTGATCATATTTCATCTATCCATAAACACGTATATTTGAAACTCTTCCGTAACCTATACAGAAAAATTTAGCAAAAAAAAAAATTCCAAAGAATTCGTTTTCCATTCAAAGCGGATACATTCCATACATATATAATTGGAAGAACTTACATGAAATTTCCAAGGTTTTAGACTCGGCGCTCTTGCCAACGTCGTTCTGTACTTCACATTTAACGGTCGCTTCATTATGCTTGCGGGACACATTCGGTATAACCTACAAATAGTAAGATTAAAGTTTTCTTTGTACACAGACAGGCCTTTTGTGGAAATTTTAAGTTATTTTTGGGAAATTACTGTGTTTTTGCATGGATTAGGTAAATAATATTGTATTTCAGTTGTTATTGGGTGATGAATTGTGGTGCTGTTATCGCAATGGTTTTGGGTTCAGAAATTATCAAAGTTTCACAATTTTTGCCGCACGGCGTGTGGGCAGATAAAATTTTGTGATAAGACACTCCGTTTCCCATTCGTTTCCCACACTCCGTTTACACACAATTTTAGAAACACTGTACTGCGAGTGGCGTAACAAAAAATATTATTTATGATTTTTTTTTATAGTCATTAAATTTTTCTTCTTTTTTATCAGTTAATATTGACCCAGTTTTTTTTTAAGATTAAAGATACAAAAATATAAAAGGCGAGGATTTATATTGTAAATATTTTCTTGGTATCGTAATAAAATGACTTAACCAGGAGGCTTTCTCATCTCGTGCTAAATTCAATTATCGCGTGGTTCCTTATTTATGGCTTTGTATCTTAATGGAAATGAGATGAAGAGCTTTTAACTTCCTTTGTTATATTATCTACACATTTATCTTTATATATAAAATTCTACTTCTAAATCAACGAGCAGACGATAGTACAGGACCTAGAAATGTTGCATGTAGGGTAGGGTCAGGAGTGCTCCCCACTAAGGTAAATCCCTAAATTTCAATGAGTACACTGCAAAACCGGGATTTCTCGTTTTATACCAGCGATATACCCATGTATAGCATAATTTTTAATAGAGTAATTAGCGTTGAAGAAATTAAAAACATGCTAAGTCTCCACACTTGAAATTATATAAAAATTAAATTAAATTTGATATAATTTTATTTCATTCTTGAAAACAATCTAATATAATGTAGCATAGTAACGGGGCAAAGCAGGGCGTTAAGTTCCGCAAATCAACACGCAATGCAGAGGCATTTAGTTCTAGAGAGAATTCAGCTGAAATTTCTGTGGGAAATGTCTTAATAGAATGGAGTGTCTCAACTCTAGATTCCTATTTTCTCTGCCTACCCTGTTACATTCAGGATACAGGTTGAAGCTTAAAACAAAATGTATCGGTGAGTTACTTGCGCCGGTTCATCTTAGGTCTGAGCTATTACCTTCAATGAACTAATGATACATTTTTTGACGTTCAAAAGATGGAGCATGTATCTTTTTATTATGAACAAAATACATACTAATACAATACAATATAATATAAAACATATAATATAAATAATATTTATATTGAGGCCAGTCGTGGCGCAGTGGCACGAGGTGCGAGGTGCGGTGTGTAAAATCGACTGGTTGTGGGTTCGATCCCCATTCGAGGAGATGAAATATTTACTTAAATTTATATTTCCATTTCTTCACTCTGGTGTCGAGGTTAAGGGCGGCGTTGAGTTCTGCCACTCAACACGCAATGCCTCCAGAATTCGGCAGAAAGTGGGGAACGGAGTGTCTTAACACTAGGTTCCCTCTGCCTACCCTGCTGTGTGCGGGATAAAGCGTGAAGCTAATTTAATTTTATTTTACATATAATATAAATAATATTTATATTATGTAGTAACTAAGAAGCTTGACATCTAAGTTTTCTCTTTAATCGTCTTTTAAAGACAATAACGTTTGTGTTTTTACGACATTATTACGAGACGTGTCTACGGCTTATCTTAAGGCTATTCACGTATATAGTTTACAGAGGAACTTCTGTTTTCCTTTAAACAAATATAAAAAAATTATACAAAACGAGGCCAGTAGTGACGCAGGGGAACAGGCGTGTGATTGTAAACGCTACAAATTGGGGGTTCAATTCCCACTCGAGGAAATGTAATTATTTGTCAGTTACTTTTCCTTTTCTTCGCTCTGGTAACGATATAATGCGTGGCGTTGAGTTCCGACACTCAATACATAATGCATTTAGAATTCAACAGAAAATCGGAAATGGAATGTCCTAACACTAGGTTCCCAAGTAACTCATGTCCGCAATACACCGCGTGAAGCTTAAAAAAGAACTACAACTACATTGTCTCACTCTACTAAAAACCGCAGAATCAGCAACCGCCACTAAATACGTAATGTATCGAAAACTAGGTGGGAAGTCATGAACGGAGTGTCTAGATACTAGGTTCCCTCTATTAGCTTAATTTATTTTCAAAGAAAAATAGCCTACATTCATAAATGACGTAGTTTTAAAGTATATCAGGCGCATCGTGCCGCATTTGGGTTGTGCCTGATTAAGCACAGTGTTTGTGGATTAAAACCTACTCGTGGTTATATTTACATTTATATAATATCGATATTTTCACAGTCTCTTGTAAAATTTGAATAGTTTTCACAGAAAAGCGAACAATGCACACAAAATGGTGATTATAAAACTCTATAAAACGCGTGAATAATAAAAAAAAAATGTGGGATAAAAAACAAAAACCGACTGCAAAAACATAAAACGAAAAAAAAACCAAACGCAACAGTTAATTAAGATAAATAAAAAGTCCGGGATCTTTTCTTCAACAAGTTTTTCTTACTAAGATTTAAACTAACTCATTCATATATTTCTCCATGCAGAAATCGAACCTATAACCACCTTTATATCAGTCAGACACCATCCCAAATGTTTTCTACAAAGATAAAACTTAAGATAAGGTAAGGCGATTTCTCATCCTGTTTACTGCTACAGTGACTTAAATATTAACATCGCAAAGCTTGCAGTTGCAATAAGAACATACAACGTATTTTATATGGGAATAATAAAAACGGTGCGGATTTTCCTTTTAGAACACTTTGCTTAGAAGAGCAGGTAACGTCGATATCACATTTTGATCTATAGAAATGTAAACTTCGTGTGTGTCTCTTTGAAATTTTCAAATATCTTTTTATTTATCCGATGCCAGTCGTGGCGCAGGGGCACAAAGTGTGGGTTCAATCCCCACTCGAAGAGATGAAATATTTATTTAAATTTATATTTCCATTTTTTCGTTCTGGTGTCGTTTCTAGGCAAAGCGTGGCGTTGAGTTATGCAACTCAACACGCAATGCCTCTAGAATTTGTCAAAAAGTGGGGGACAGAGTTTCTTACCACTAGGTCCCTCTGCCTCAGAGATCAGGTAGGCAGAGGGAACCTAATGGTAAATAAATAAAAAAAATCAACTTCACGTTTTATCCCGCACATGATAAGACACCGTCCCCATTAAGACTATTTCGTTTCCCTGTTTCAGCCAAATCTTCGAGGGATTGCGTAGCAGGGCTCAACTCCATGCTTTGCCTTGTTCCCGGAATATAAATTACAGTTTATAACACGAAACTTTATATTTTTCAAAAATTTTAACAAATATTAATTAGGTCGACTTACAATTACATAAACTCAGTGCATCCGGGATAACCAGAGGAAATCTGAGAACTTAGTGCTAAGATACTCCGTCGCACCACACATTCCGCCGAATTTTAAAGGCATTGCCTGATGAGTGGTGGAACTCAATAAAGCGCTTTGCCCTGATACCAGAGCGAAGAAATGAAAACATCAATATTACGTTCTTTGATTTTCACGATTATTACACATTTTAAATGAAAGTAGTTTAACCGGATTAATCGCGTACATTTGCGATTATATATTTTTGGAAACCAGACGTTTCGAACACTTTGAAGTAGTCCATGGTCACGGGTAGACTGTCTACCCGTTAATATAATCCAGTTAAAATAGTTTAATTGATAATATTAATTCCCTCGAGTGCGTATCGAACCCACACACATCTCGTTTAAAATCACATACATATGCCACTGCGCCAACAACCTCCAACAACTACGTAAAAACCAAAACGTCGACGAAAATTGCATAGAAATAACAAAATATCTTACCAATTCATTATCTCTCGCAGTGAGCACTTGTTCGTTGTTCACGTACCACTTGTACGTGAGGCTGTTCGGATTAGCTGCAGCCTGACATCCTGCGAAGAGAAGGCTTTTAAATAAAACTTTATTCTTATAAAATGAATCATATTTTTAAATTATAGGAAAATCTTATTGTACAGGTTCCAGTCGTGGCGCAATATAACAAGCGTGTGGCTGTAAACGTGAGAGGTTGTGCGTTCGATGCCCATTTGGAGAAATTAAATATTTCATATTTTCTTTTCTTTGATTTGGTGTTGAGGTAAAGCGCGACGGTGAGTTCCACAACACAGCGAACAATGTCTCTAGAATTCCGCCGAATTCTCATTTCCGGTGAACGGAAGTGTCTTAATAGGAACCATAATCCCAAATACGATATTGGTAATTAAATTTCGGTACAAAAATCTAAATGTTTAATATATTTATTACTGGTCTTATTAACGTATAATATTTATATTCTTCATTCAATTTATAATAAAAAGAAACAGCGTTTATCTCCAGGATATTTTCCGCATACCTTTAACAGAGTATGCAGAGGAAATTTTAAAGCTAGACAGTTCATTCCCTACATCGGTCCGTTCTCTCTGACTACCTAGGCTAAGGAAGGCAGGGCGGGAAAATGAAAATATAAAATATAGATAATATTTTGTCAAATGGGAACCGAACCCACAATCTGTCGCGTGCACAGTCGACTAGGAATGACTTATTAATAAAAAAAAATGTTTTTCCCTACCAAATTCGGATAATATAAAAAAATAAAAGATGATCTTCGCGGAGCGTGAAGGGACAAAAGAAAAGAAGAACTAATTTATTTCGCAATTCTATCTATATTTCAGTATTTTAGTACTATTAGATAGATAACTTAGCTGTAACACTGTGAAACAGCTAAGCGGAAATCGAGTTAAAAGCATACAATTGCCATCTTGAAGTCTTTACTTACAACATTACTTCAAGGATTTACTACAATACTATTCAATGAAAGTTTACTTAACATGAGGTCCCTTCTATATTCAGAAGCTAATAAAGCATAAAGAAAAATTGTATCACTAATAACTTTTTTTTACTTCACTCTTTATCCCGCATATAAATAAGCATAGGTCTCGTAGTGTTAAAACACTCTTTTCTCCAGTGACCGCTCAATTCTCAACACATTACGCTTTGCGCGTCGTAACTTAACGCCACACACTGTCTAACAGAGCGTAAAAATAAAAATAATTTTAATATAATCAGTTCCCCGAGTGGGAGTCCCGCCCCAACGCCCTGGGTACCCTCCATAATTACAAAGAACAAATTCTTAATAGAAATTATAGATAATACCAGTTTTAACTAACAGTATTGTAATTGTATTGTAATTAAAACACGCCTATTGTGTAATGGGAGTTGCACTGTAATCACCTATTAATTATGTTTAAATATGTAATTAATCAAAAGCCTTATGAAGCAAAGCCGCTATGTTAGATTTGAAATCGATGGTCGATACGAATATGTATTTGTTAGCGTTTTTGAGGTTTTTTATATGCAGGGTAGCAGGTTTTTTTTTCTTTTTATTCTTCTTGGTGTAGTGTGTAGTCGTTTAAATATGTATATGAAAGTTTTCCCCCGCCAAGTAGACAGAGAGCCTGTATCAAGACATTTCGCTCAGAGTCTCAACACCGTCCGTTGTCTCGACAGAACAGACTAAAAAAAGTATTGATGTTGATTGTGGATCAAAGCGGTTTCAAACGGTTCTTCCACTGCACCTCAATGAGAAATACGTTTTTAAAAGTAACAAAATTTTATTTTTTATTACTTGAGTAATAAAAACAAATTCTATATTTCTCAATTTTCGAGACATTGCATGTTGAGAAACGGAACTCAACGCCGCGATTTGTCTTGTTATCAGAGCGAGGCAATGAAAATAATTAAATCCTTCGAGTAAGAATCGAACCCCAATCGTCGCATGAAATTAGAATTATCCAACCTAACAACACTATAATAGCTTCATTATTTGGTACAATCTTGTTAACTTACCTAAAATCAGTTTCTGACCTTCTTGAATCCTGCCACTCGGTGATTTCGATTTTATAAGTACTCGAACTTTTGGCGCATATTGGACCTGCAACAAAGAAAAATATTTTCTTTCATTTTAGTATTGTAATTAACTTTTAGAGCTCTGTGAAGTTTCTTAATTATAAAAATTAGTGATTATGTAAAGTAAAAATGCTATTTTCCTAACTTTATATATGAGGCCAGCTGTGGACGGATGTAAACGCGACGGATTGTGAATTCAATTCCTACGGAAGGAAATGAAATATTTAATATGTAGAGAGTGGAGTGTCTCAATACTAGGCTCCCTCTGCCTATCCTGCTACATGCGGGACACAGCGTGAAGCAGGAATTGATACAAAAATAAAACAAACAGATATACAGAGATGCTTCTTGCCTATGAAAAAAAGGCAAAACACGACTTTGAGTTCCGCCATTAAACACACACCTGTTAACCTTAAAACAATATCTACATAGTTGATTAACATTTTTTAACGTAGATTCAAAATTACAACAATTAAAAAAACTAAACAAAACAAACTAACTAATTAACAAATGCGCGATTAAATAACACAACCAGAATTAAAACATAAAACCGTCCGTAAAAGTGAAAGAAAAACGTAAAAAGCGCGAATATTTTATTTAATTTTTCAGCAATTTCCGCTGCGGGTCTGCTGAATGTCTTGTAATTGGATTGTTGTGTTACAACCGAACGGGGAACTGGGGGTGCCGTTTCAAAGAACTATTTACTTTACAATACAAAAGACGTTGGTGTGGTGAAAATATTATAAGATTTTAAAAATAATAATAATAACTTCACGCTGTATCCCAAATTAAGAAATTTTGTGTTTAAACGGACTGTTTACTAATTTTCGGCTATTTTTATGTATGTAAACGTACAATATGTTTATCCACAAATTTCACAAAAGTAAAAGGTATATCGAAATCAATGGTATTTAACCAACTTTCGTAAGGAGGCGGTTATCAATTCGAATTGATAACTGCGCGATTTTAACTGGGTGAACCGATTTTGATGTTGCTTTTTTTACTTGTAGGCTGGTTAATTCCCGTAAAAATTCTTAAATTTGTACGCGAGGATACACTTCAAGGGCATTTTGATGAGAATTTTGTCGGTTATTTGATAAAAAATATATAATTATTGATAGAGAGAGGCACCACTTGTAAATATAATACATTTAAAATCTCATGAAAATTAATTCAGCAGTTTGAAATATGGTTTAACACGCATTTTTTGTAGTAACCTTATATTATACATAAATATTTTTTATTTAGATAAAAACCAATAAAACTTTTAGATCTATACTGTAATATTATAAAGCTAAACAGTTTATTTGGTTGAACGCACAAATCTCATGAACTACAGGTTTCAATTGAAAAACAATTTTGTTCTGTTACATCATAGGCTATATATAACATCACGTTATTCGTTCCACCTAACATCGACTCTACCTGGGATCAGATTTTTCTTCGATATTTAGAAGGTGATATAACTGTATATTGTAATACTTTTAATATTTCCACTAGGAAATGCGAACGAAGCCTAAACTCTAAGGTAGTATAACTATAAATTGCTCTATATAGAGTGAAAAAGTATCACTTACAGAAAACTAAAGTTTAATAGCGTCGCTTAATGGATTAGTATCTTATATCAAAAGTCTAGACGAAGCCGTAGGTTGAATAAAACACGACAAACTGTTTCTTACTAAACTACAATAGTATAGAGTTAAGTTACTCAAGTAATTATAAGGATAATTGACGTATTAGATATTGGTGACGCCTTTTTAGTAGCGAGAAGCGTCTGTCGGTAGGTTTTTTTCAGGCTTCACATTGTGTTCCGGATATAGCAGGATAGGTCGAAGGAACATGGGAACCTCATGCTAAATATTCTCATACTCTTCACGATACTCTGTTCCACAATTTTTGCGGAATTCTTTAAGTATTGCGTGTTGAGTGTCGGAACTCAATGCCGCGATTGCCTCGTCACTAGAAATGAAAATACTAAACAATTCATGCCATCGAGTGAGAATCGAATCCACAAACATTGCGTTTACAGACGCACGCCTATACTTCTGTGCCGTGACTGGGTTAGTTTCGTTATTATACAGGGTGGAAGCGTTAGCACTATTTTTATGGGAACAGCATATAGGATAAAATATTTTAAAGCCATACCTTAAGAAGTTAATCAAGATACCTCAACAGTGTAGACGTAGGTTTTTTTTTCCATTTAACGATGCTTATCCATACCTGTATTTCGTGTGACGCAGTTATGCATAGATGCCAATAACGTACACAATAATAATTTTATTATTATTTTTGGTTTCAAAAATTACTTTTTCATCTTTGGGATTTATTTTTAAAATTTTATTAAACTTTTATAGAATAAAGTTACTATTGTGTGTAAGTTACTAATGTGGTTTCATTTAAAATGATGCTGACAAAAACCCTTTGTATACAGCCACGAATATTACAACGTTTAAGATTCATGAAATATATATATATATATTTCATAAAATGTATATATATATATATATATATATATATATATATATATATATATATATATATATATATATATATATATACATTTTATGGACTAGATAAACATTTTAATAGTATTTGGAGAGATGACTATTAGTTCGAATCTTCATTATTTTGATTTATTATTCCTTTAATAAGAAGAAAACAAAAATAAAATAAAATTACAGAAAATATGTAGTTTGCTTGATTTAGTTACACAACACGCTCAGGCTCAGACCTCATTTCTCTAAAAACAAAAAATCGGAATGAAATCCACTGTTTTAATAAGCTTATACAAAAATACATGATAGCACAAAAATATATTAACAGCATGTATCTCCTGCAAATTGTAAAAATAATATTTTTTTCCAAATATCAAGAACTTGAATATTTATCATACTTCATTTTAAACTAAAATATTTGAGATCCACCAAGTACTGCGTATTTTACATTCTACTACCCCCATATCTCCTTTTTGGTCGAGTTGTATTGGAATGTAGAAATATATCCATTTCTTTTTCAGTTAGACTAGTTCATGCGGGCGAGAGGCAAAGTGGTCTAGTAGATATTTTAATAAATAAAAAAAAACGTATCTACTTCATGTAGAAGGAACCTTGTGTTACGACACTCCGTTCTCCACTTTCCGCCAAATTCTAACTATATAATATGTATGATATAATATGTAAGTATTACTGTGGATAGTTTCTTTTTGACCAATACAACAAAAAATTGTATGAATGATTAACATATGGTATTTATATTTTTTAGTTTAAACCCTGCATATAGCAGGGCAGGAATTGAGTGTTAAGACACTCCATTCTCCACTTTACGCCTATTGAATCATGGTGAGTAGTGGAACTCACCGCTTTGGCTTCTTACTAGAGCAAAAAAATGTTAATAGAAAATATGTATAATAGATGTATCATTCCTCCGAATGGAAATCGAACCAAGCATCTAGAGTCACAACGGTCACGTTGTATTATATGCTAGTGTGCTACAGAACAATGTTAAATATAATTTTAAACGTTAATCGATTTTTTTTCTCTTTTGACTTACACTATTTTTACGAGAGCTGCTATTCTGGTCTAACTAGCTGTAAATACGAAGTAATCATCGTAAAACCAAAATAAACATTCATTCCTATTGTTCCAGTTTTATAATTCCAACCTATTATGTTAAATGAAGGTCGTACAGCATTTCTGCAAATAACTTTTTATGGGAACTAATGGGCAGATTTTTAGCATATTGTTTTATATATAAATAAAAAAATCAGCTTCACGCTGTATGCCGCACACAGCAGGGTATGCAGAGGGAACCTAGTGTTTTAGACACTCCGTTCCCCACTTTCTGCCGAATTCTGGAGGCATTGCGTGTTGAGTGGCAGAACTCAACGCCGCGCTTTGCCTCGACACCAGAGCGAAGAAATGGAAATATAAATTTAAGTAAATATTTCATCTCCTCGAGTGGGGATCGAACCCACAACCAGTCGGTTTACAGTCACACTTTGTGCCGCTGCGCCACGACTGGCCTCATTTTATATATATATATATATTACATTTCATATTTTTCTAAGTAGAAGCCATTATATTGCTGTGGTATGTATGTATGGGACGGTAGGTACTGGTTTTGGGTTCGAGAGTAATCGGGATTTGTCCTGTGTGTATTGTTGTAAGACCGCTAAATAAATAATGATAAGATGATTCGTGATCTTACATTTATATTTCCTTTCTTCGCTCTGGTGTCGAGGCAAAGCGCCGCGTTGAGTTCTACCACTCAGTACCACTAGAGTGGGGACCGGAGTGTCTTAACACTATGTTCCCTCTGCCTACCCTGATGTGCGCGGGATACAGCGTGAAGCTGATTATAGCGAATATTTTAATTATAATAAATATATATTAAAGAATTGGACGATACTCAAAGCAATCTTTATTCTAACTGAAATGAAAAAAGCAAAAGTTTTAATTAATTATTTTCATTTCCCCGCTCTTTTAATAAAACAAAACGCGGCGTTGAGGTCCGCTACTCAACAGCAGAAAATAGAGAACGCAGTAGGGTATACAGAGGGAACCTAGTGTTAAGACACTCCATTTCTCACTTTCTTACTTTCACACCTGGCACATTCTAAGTGCTTTCTTTCTAAGTGAGGTTTTTACATACACAACAAAAACGTAGTCGCTCGTAATAAAAAACAATCATAACCAAAATTACAATATTAATCAGTTTTATTTTCACTTTGCTAGCACAAAATCCTGTGAATACTAACAAAAATTTCTTGACCTACCTATATTTACACTCAATAGTAATGCCAATACAATTTACAATGTCACAGGAAATTGCGAGGTCAAATTATATTGGCCGGTCGTTATTCGGTGAAGACAAAAATTGTGGCTTTTCCACGGTCTGTTTCTTTATTTCGTTACGCTTTTCCCTTTATCCTTTTATTGGTGGCTCGACTTAAGGCACAATTTATGAGCATTTTTTATGAGGCAGACGTTGAAAGTTACTGGTTCGAATCCAGCTTAGTGTAATGTTTATGTTTAGCGCGTTTTGTATTTGGTAACGGTAAAATACATTGGTTCTGTCAGTCAATCCTACTAATAATATTATGTGAATGTGAAATTTTGTAAAAAAATGGTACATTTGTTCCCCTTTTACTCAAGAACTACTTTGTACACAATATAGCAATAGACTTTTGTGTCACTAGTTAAAAAAAAATATTCCATTTTTTTTAATTAAAATTAATAAATCAGCTTGACGCTGTATCCCGCAGACAGCAGGAGAACTAGAGTTAAGACTAGAAGAAACCTAGTGTTAAGACATTGAGTTTTGAGTGGCGAAACTCAACTCCACGCTTCGCCTCGACACTAGTGCGAAGAAATGAAAACTTAAATGCAAGTAAATATCTTATCTCCTCCACATGAGGGTCGAATCCACAACCACTCGATTTTACGGTTGCACTTTGTGCCGCTGAGCGACGACCGAATTTTTAATCCGTATGATGTCTATGTATGAATTACTTATGGAAAACATTTATGAACAGATATTATGAAACTTCATATTATCTGTAGAAATATGATATTTATGACAAAAATACATTTTCTTAATATTATTTGAGGCCAGTCGTGGCGCAGTGGCACGAGGTGTGACTGTAAAACCGACTGGTTGTGGATTCGATCCCCACTCGAGGAGATGAAATATTTACTTAAATTTATATTTCCATTTCTTCGCTCTTGTGTCGAGGCTATGGGCGGCGTTGAGTTCTGCCACTCAACACGCAATGCCTCCAGAATTCGGCAGAAAGTGGGGAACGGAGTGTCTTAACACTAGGTTCCCTCTGCCTATCCTGCTGTGTGCGGGATACAGCGTGAAACTGATTTATTTTTATTTTATTTTAATATTATTTGATGCGCGGAGAACAAAATGTCTTTACTCTAGTCACCCTCCGCCGACTTTACGATGCGGAGAAAAACGTGAAACCACTTTTTAAAATAATCTCAATAAAGTAGCGAAAAATAGATTCTTCCCAATCGATACTTTTTTTAAAATTCAACAATACATTCAGATACTTAGATAGTATTTTTATTACTAAGATCTGAAATAATCAAAATGAATATTACCGAAGAATTTGTGATATCTACGTCAACTTTACAGCGTCTGTGGAACTTATCGTTTGTTACAGACAGATAACTTACCGAACTTAATTAAAGAGCCCTTGTGAAGGGTATTTTGGTATTGAATCGTTAGTTAGAATTTCCTATTGCCGATAGGTCAACAAATTAGTTGGAGATTTCAGTTACAGAAGCATTTCTCGTTTGTATTGGATTTTACTATAAATTTGTACAAATTATAACTGTTTTGTTCGTTCCGTGTTGTAGTCTTTCGCAAAATATTGGACTGTTATCAAAATCAAAGTCAATGCGAAAAAAATTTAGTATAAAAAAAGGGAATATAAGGTTATTCTATAACATTTTTAAAGAAGCAGTACTTCGCCTTTGTATTTCACCTTGTAAAAAACTACTTTTATACATAGGTAATATTTTTTTTACCTAATACTCATATTAACAAATATTTCCACTTAATATCACTTTTCTGAAAACATTTAATGCGAATGAACAAAAATAACAAAAAAAATATAATTTGTGGCCAGTCGTGGCACAGGGAAAGAAGCATGCGACTACTAAACGTGATAAGGTGTGAGTTCGATTCCTACACGAGGAAATTAATTATTTAATATTGTCATTCCTCCACTCTGGTGTTGAGGCAAAACGCGGCGTTGAATTCCACCATTTGCCAAGCAAACCCTCCATAATTCAGTGGAATATTGGAAGTGAAATTTAAACACCTCTGCCTACTCTGCTACATGAAGAAAACGAATGTTTAAAGATAAAAAAAAAAACATATATCCAACTTCCATTCATCTAAGAAACTCGCCAAAAAGCCTAACTGTAGCCAGGATTACATATCCAATTTTCGCTCAAAAGCTTTGTTTTATTTTTCATTTATTTTATATCACACTGTGGCCCACGATCTGACGGCTTACCGCTGCCGTTAAAATGGGATTCACTTATAGGTCGAGAATATATTTTATATTTTAATCTTTCGGTATATTGTATTAATGTTTTATAATTTTGAGGTGATTGTAAGCACGATGGTTGTGGGTTCAGTTCTCAATCGAAAGAAGAAATTATTTGAATTTATCTCACATTGTTGTACTAAGCATGGAATTGGTTATTACCACTCAAAATACAATGTTTCGAATTAAAAGAGCGGAGCTTCAATATATGTAAATATAATACAATTGAAATTTTGATCTTAGATAATTATTTGTAAAGTTCGAAGAAAACAATACTTTAGAAATACTAATTATTTCTTCTAATTCACTCTGTATCTCGCATACAGTAGAGTAGGCAGAGGGAACCTAGTGTTAAGACACTCCGGCCCCTACTTTCCGCCGAATAATGGAGACATTGAGTTGCGGAACTCAACAGTGCGAGCTTCATCACGACACTAGAGCGAATAAATCAAAATATTCAATAATGCATTTCCCCGAGTGGGAATAGAACCTACAACCTGCACAATCGCACGTTAATGCCCCTACGCCGCGACTGGTCTATTATTTATTTAAGAATGAATTTGAAGTCAAAATCTGAATTTGAGAATTAAATGGATTAAATAGACTAAGAAATTGAAGTATCATCTAAAAACGAAATAACCAATTAAAACTTTTTAGCATCAGACACAGAAATTAAAAGAAAAACGATTTAAAATTACAAAACTTATTTAGTAACCGTTTAAGTCCCACTCATCAGTTTGTTAAACTTGTAAGTGTAATAGATTCACGGATTACTGAGCTCGATAGTTCAGTTATCAAAGTTTTATTGCTGATTGCTCGAACTTCAACTGATTTTCTATTGGGATTAATTTAATGAATATTATATTAAAAACACTAATTTGTTTTACGTTTGAATATAAATCAGCTTCACGCTGTATCCCGCACACAGCAGGATAAGCAGAGATAACCTAGTGTTAAGGCATTCCGTTACTCATTTCCGCCGAATTGTGGAGGCGGGGTGAGTAGCAGAGCTCAACGACACGCTTTGCATCGGCACCAAAAAATGATGATGAGATGAAAAAATTAAAATATGCATTTAAATATAACATAATTACACATAAAGTAGTCATAGGTTCTTTTTTCGGATTCTGGCTACTTTCACGTGGAGTACGAAAAAACCTATCGTCAATATTTATTTCGGCTTAAATTAGATATTTGACTTTGCAACACATTTTGAATTACATAAATGAATAAATATAAATTAACGACAAATAAACAATGATGATTTTCTCCTGAACTAGTAGTACCTCTTGATGAAAGCTGCTAGATTTTATAAATCTAGGACCGGAAGTACTCTATTATTTTTTATTTTTTCTAGAGTATCGAAATACGCTTTTTTGCGAAATAAACGGCCGTATACTTTTTACAATAAATGTAAAAATATTTCATTTTGTTGAGAAATCATGAGGCCGTAGATCTGAATATGTGGTTTGAATTTCAACTCGATATCTCCAAACAATCCTGTGATAAGGGCTCTTGATGAACGGACAACTAAAAATTGTTGTATAATATATATTTTTTTCATGGCTTACCTTTAATTTTATTGTGGCAGCCTTGTAAGCTCTATCTGCTGTGTTTTGCGCTTGACAAGTATATGATTGATCGTGGTTCTGTCTTCTAGGACGTAAACGAAGTGTTGAACTGTAGAAATTATTTAATATTATTACTTGATTTTTGATGTTATTAAATTAAAGAAATCTATAAAAGAAGGAGAACTTTTTCCCGCTTGTAGTATGATAGGCAAAAGGTACCTACTAAGCTTGTAGCGTTAAAGCACTCCAAAGAAACTTTTTTTAGAATTTGATTTTTCGCAAAAATGTTATATAAAATCTTATATAAAAAAAACATTATAAAAATTTGCGAAATATCCGTGCCAATAATTAAAAATTAAAAATATATTAATCAATAAAATATATATTTACCGAGCAGTGAATCTACGTCCATCTGACATCAATTCCACAGTGTATGTCACACCTTGATTGAGCACCCCTCCATCATGATCTACCCACGTTATCTATAAAAATTATATAATATAATAAACTATATAGATATATATAAACTTCGCAAGACGAAATTTTGTAGTAGCGAGGTTTGGTATTCAGGGAAGCACTATGAGAGAAGGGCATGAGAAAAAACTGGATTTGCCAATTTGCGTCTAAAAGTCCACACAAATTTGGGGCAACTAGTACAATATTAAAACATTAACCTCTAAAACTAGCACTATGTTAGATTTTGTATTCAAATTTTAAAAGCAATAGGAAAAAAATATTGCGGGACACACAGTAAGGGTTTAACTACGCAACTTTTAAAAAGTGAAGTTGCGAGATATTACAGGATATAAGCGATTTATATGTCGCACTACGTTTCATATTTATATTAGAGTGTATGTAGATACAACCACGACATTTTTTTTCCAAGACTACACACTTTTATATATATATATATATATATATATATATATATATATATATATATATATATATATATATATATATATATATATATATATATATATATATATAAACTCGAACCTCTCGGAAGCCGTCCAAGAGGCATGGAGGAATTCCGCTATGCTAAAGTTTTTATATGTGTTTTCTAAAAATATATAAGGTGTGGGTGGATTCACACTAAAATGTTCAAAAGTTGTTATGATCAAAAAGACAAAATACAACATAACATATTTATGGTAATGTTAAGATGACCTTAAACTGATTAAGCAAATTTCTTTACTATAAATGTATAATATTAAGGTACATATAGAGTTAAATAACAAGAGAATTATATGAAATTATAAGATAAACAACAACTTTACCTCAGCGGCAGGTTTGCCTCCAACTGATACACATTCTAATAAAACTTCTCTGTCTTCCACAGCTTCTATGATCGGTCCTTTTAGTATTTTCGGTGCTTCTGGTGGCACGAGGACGGTAAGTCGTGCTGATTTTGATCGAATCGCTGGTTCTCCTATAAGAAATTATATTAAACTTATTATTCTGGAAATTATTTACAGGGGCACAAGGGTGTGACTGTAACGCGACGGTTGAGGGTTCGATGCCCATTCGAGGAAATGAATTATTTATTTAAATTTATATTTCCACTTCAACCAATACGCCTACAAAATTCAGCGGAAAGTGGATAATGGAGTGTCTTAACACTCGGTTTCCTCTACCTATCCTGCTGTGTGCGGGATACAGCGTGAAGGTGATTTACATATTTATAGGTTATCAGAGCATGCCATATACCGGATGCCCAAAATATTTGTTAACGGTGTTGTGGACATCTAAATAAATAACAGGATTTATAATAGAACCTTCATTGATATCCAGCACAAAATGTTTTTTTTTTTATTTAAACCAATAGTTCTTGAGATTCATCCATTTTTGGTTGAATCTGAATGTCTATTTAGTTTTATAATATCAGGTTCTTCCATAATATGTACCATTTCCTATGTAATTTATTATATTATCAATTTCAAACCACCATACATTACTAAAGCATATAACCGATATAAATTTAAGATCAATACCGGTTCATAGTAACTTACAATTCTATTATCGTAACTTAAGCTAGACAGGTCTTGTTGGAAATTGAACGTAAACACTCGATAAATTGCCAATATAGGTTTATATTACTTTTTATAACGGTGAATAGTGAATTTTTTAATATTATAATAATGAAAAGAAAACGCTGTTTCAAAATTAAAAAATTAAATTAAATTAGCTTCACGCTATATCCCGCACACAGCAGGGTAGGCAGAGGGAACCTAGTGTAAGACACTCCGTTCCCCACTTTCTGCCGAATTTTGGAGGCATTGCGTGTTGAGTGGCAGAGCTCAACGCCGCGCTTTGCCTCGACACCAGAGCGAAGAAAATGGAAATATAAATTTAAGTAAATATTCCATCTCTTCGAGTGGGGATCGAACCCACAACCAGTCGGTTTTACAGTCACACTTTGTGCCACTGCGCCACGACTGGCCTCATGTTGGCTGTTTCAGTTGATTTTTATTTTAATAAGGTTTTTAAATTAGTCTATTTTAAAACGTATAAAAATATTGAACGTTGCGGTCCCGGTGCGTTCATTACTTAGTGTGCTATTTATATATATAATTTTATATATATAATAATTTATAAGCATTTTCTCTTACCAAATTATTGTTCTTATGAAAATTCTATATAGATAGGAATCTTATTAAAATCTACTTATTTCGAAAACGTATAAAAATTTGAAAATTTTCCAATTTTTAAGCCAAGAATTTTCGTCCATTTTTAAATGTATAATAATTTTTGTATTTATACTATAGGAATATTCTTTTCGCTTTTCTTTACTTTTAGTCTAATAAAGTTAATAATTAAATTGAACACAACGTTAAGTATTTTACAAACATTTAATAAATGTTATCTTAGTATTCAACTAACATTATAAATGTAAAATTTTGTGAAGACAAGCAAAAATTCAGATAAAACTTTTAACTAATATAGCTCATACATTAGAATAACACATCCCACAAATTAAGTAAACGTATAATAAAATTTGACAAAAATACACCAATAACTTTAAGCGGTCGAAGCCTTATATATTGTTTTAAACAAAATATAGCACCTATACGTCCATAGTAGGTAGTTAGATACGGTCAACCAATAAACGAAACAATAACTCCACCCCCACCCATATTTTGTAATCCGACGTCGCCACAAAACTAACTCGCCGCATAATTTCATTATAATACTAAATCCGAACTAAAAGCTTAGTTTAAGCTCACTGTCCTATTGGTATGTTTGAGATAAGCTATGGATATATGGATGTAGTATGTATTTTTAATTTTAAATGTTTTTTTTTTAGCTTCCCGCTGTATTTAGTATATAGCAGGGTACGCAGAGGGAACCTAGTATTAGGACACTACGATCCTAACTTTCTTATTAAAATAACTGATTTCTGCTTCTTACTTATTTGATTATGTTTGAGAATGCAGTTGCACTGAGCTGTCAGGATTTTTTGTTTATTTTATATTTTCGAATCGATATCTCTTAAAAAGGACACCCTGAAGTAACGGCACTGCCTTTCACTGTTAGCGCGATAGTTCGGTTTCCAGTTGCAGGAATGTTTTTTTTTCAGTTCCAATACTCAACCAGCATTGTCTCGAAATTTGGGTGGAAAGGAGGGAAGAGAATATTATGTCACTAGGTTAATTTACAGATTTGTCACTTTGTTTTCAATTATACTGTTGACTAACTCAATTCTGAGGTAAAGTTAAACTTTGAACGTTAACTTAAATACATTGGGTACTTTATTAAGACCAATAGATTTAAATTTATAACTATAATATAATATAATAACGTATACCATAAATTTAAGAACAAGCATTATCGTGCTATAATATCTTCATCCGGTAAAACGGGAACCTAAAACCGAATATAAACTGTGATCTTAAATACATTAGGAAAAGGACCAAATGTTCGCAACTGTTGAAATTGAGGTGCAAAGTTGGTACGATATGTACCTAACGGTTAGTTTAACGGCGTGTTTTATAATCTGTTAAAGTTGTGATTTAAATCATTATTAAACTGAAATGTTATTGTAATTCCTTATTTGTTATTTTTTATGTTTGTTTTGGTTATTTTGTTCCCTATTCTGTTATTATAGAGGAATTACATTTTTTTGCTTCGCGCTGTAGCCCGCATATAACAGAGCAGGCAGAGGGAACCCAGTTTTAGCACTCTCTTACCAATAAGACACTTCCCTTTAACACTTTCCGCGGAATTCGTATTGAGTGACGGAACTCAACACCGCGCTTTGCTTCTTTACTTCTAAATGAAAATATTTAATAATTTCTTTACTCAAGTGAGAATTGAATCCACGATTCACCGCGTCTCAGTCACACGTTTGTGCTCCTGCGCCACAGTCGGCATCAGTAATGACTTAATTTAAATTATTTTCATTTTCTCTCTATGATGAGACAAAATGCGTCATTAAGTCATTGACAGCAACGAGCCTTAAAATCGTGAATAGGATTTTAAATATTTTCTTTTAATTAATTTCTCAAAATGTAAACGCTTGAATAAAAAAACTTACTCAACATTTATGTATTTCAGTCAACACTGCAGCTTTATTAAAAATATCTTTGAAAAACAAATATTTATGAAAGTTCAAAACTAGTATCAATTTTGTTGAAATAAAAAATATAAGACAACTTCACTTTATAAGCAAAGTATAAATAAGTTTTATGTTAGTTGTTGTGCCATGAAGCAGAGGCACACGCGTGCGACTGTAAACGCGGCAGGTTGTGGGTTCGATTCTGACACGGCGAAATGAAATATTTATTATATTTTCATTTCCTCACTCTGGTAATGCTTCAAAGTGCGGTGTTGAATTTTGCCACTTAATACGCGAAATCTCCAGATTTCGGTGGAAAGTGGAGAGAAAAATCTTAACCGTTCATATTCTCAGATTCACGCTTATTCCGTATAGCCATATAGTATAGGACAAGCAGAGGGAACCAAGTAGTTAAGATCTCCGTTCCCCGCTTACCGCAACACTATTAAGAAACTAAACATTGAAAGGAGGAACGCAACGCCGCGCATCATCTACCAGAGCAATAAAACGAAAGTAATATAATAATTACGAGTGCCTACTCGGAATGGAACCCACAACACAGTCAAAAACTATACTGCGCCTTGCTTCAATATCGTAAATATTACCCTAAACTTAAATAAAATGATATATGTATCAACATACCAAATCCATATCACACAAACGTTTATATTAAACAAAACGAAAAAAATTAACTTACAAACAGAACGAGCACTCCGTACTGAACATATCAACCAACAAAGTATTTTTAAAGCGCACTGTTGGTCACAAAACTACTGGAATTTCAACACAGTGGCAAATTTAGTAGAAAGTTATCTAGTTTCGTGGCAGATGCGACTATTGTGTGTTTAGTATCCGGTCTCTTGTTTAGAGGAAATTCTAATTTTATTTATCTTAGACCTCGTTCTACAGTTTCGGACGGATTGCCAGCACAACTTTGGATGGTTGGAGTAAAATTGTAATAATTAACATGTAAATACTGGACTGGATGTTATATATGGTGATAGAATTTTAGTTTTTAATGTTTTTGGAGCGTTAGATTTATATGTAAGTTAATTATAGATAAACAAATATTTCAAATTAAAGTAATTTGTTGTAAAATAGTGAGGCCAAGCCGGTACGTTTCAAAATATTCTATGACTGACTGGACTTAAATTTAAAATATAGTAAGAAAAATATACAGGATGTTTTTAAATTTGAAACCACAGTTTGAACTACTCTATAAAAGCCTATTACATTTTTTTTTCAAAAATGATAAAGTTTTTTGTTTCAAACACCATTTTTCAAAAATGACGCACGCAGACATAAACCTATCAAAGGGAAACCACCGCATACGCCTCATTCCGAAATTGAGTCGTAGGTATTGGCGTATGTGTTTACGTTATTGATATCTATTGGCAAATGCGTCACGCGTAATGCAGTATGGATAAAAATAGTGAAAAAAAACCTTGAACTGTTAAGGTATCTTGATTAATTTCTTTAGGTATGAATTTAAAATATTTTACTCTACGCTGTTCCCGTAAAAGGAGCGCTAACGCTTCCACCCTGTATATATTTTTTAAATCCAAAACATATCATTCAGATAATCGTTAAAAAGGTTTCTACCTTTCGCCCATACAACACAAAATTACCGCTCCATACAAATTTTACTGGTAGTTAAGACTACGCTGCGATATTTTTTAAAAATAAAAAGAGTATTACATATACTTTTGCGTTTTTATAGTATTTCTATACAACTACCACGACTAACATGCGACCTATGTTTCGAATCCTAGTTTAAAAATTTTAATTTTCTCACTACGTAATCACATTTACAAGTCACAATACAGCTATGTAAATATCAACATTATACAGCCAGCCAAGTTTTTGGTTAGTTAGCAAACTCGAGACGCCCAGACGCCTCGAGGCCTCACTTCGTATATTTTTCACTGAAATGCACTCGTACTTTGTCGTGACTCCAGTGGAGTTGAGGTTACAGTGCTAATAACATTTTGTTCTAACTTAGAGCCAAATGAGAAGACAGTAACGATTTCATCGCGTTTGAGGGTAGATAGAACATAATGTTTATTATATTATATTTTTTGTCAATTTCAAGCTAAATTCTGCGTATCTAGAGAGAACGTGTCAAGAACGTTTATCAATTCTATTTTCACTCGGATGAAATAATTACCTGGTTTCCAGAAGGCGCGGGTTCGAGTCTACGTTCAAATTTTTATGCGTTTTCTAAATGTGTAGTTTTCTTTCCTAAGTGTAGAATATCACCTTAAATATGTTAAAAGTAAATAATTATTATGAATTATTTCTATAGTAGATTAAGTACGGCGTCGAGCTCCACCACTTAATACGCAAAGTCTTGAAAATTCAGTATTTTAAAACTAGATTCCATGTCCCCTTACCTTAAATATTATAGGAATCGAACCCACGTCTTCCTAAAAATACATGTAAACTATACTTGATACTCAAAAGTAATCAACAACCACAAAATTTCATTCTAACCCTCAAAAAAAAATACACATCAGTTTAAAAATAAAAATCTCAAGTACATTTTCATGTAAACGAAAAGCGGTCTCTATAAATAAAGTAAGTACAGTACTTTGCGCTATATACATAATTTTTTGATATCTTCCCAATGTTTTTCAAGCAAATTGTAGTATTTCGCCTCTTGTTGGCTCTAAACTGGTTGAATTTATGCGTTTAATATTATTTTGTTTTAACTTTAGACAACTATTTTGCGGTTAAACCGAAACAACCATTTTTAAACTTTTCTTTGTGAACCACAATAGTTCTAATTTAGTTACTTTTGAACGAAACTTTGTTTATAGAAAACTGCTTAACTACTTTAATATTCTTCGTCTAAATTATAGTAGAGACTCAACATAGGATATTCTTACAATGTTGTAAAGCGGAAAAGGGATTTCAAACAGCTTTTGAAATAAGTATAGAGATATTAAATATTAATTGCGACCATTGTGGTGTAGTGGGATCATTTCCGTTTGAGGGAATGAGATTTTTTCATTCCTTCAAACGAAAATTTCGAAGCAAGGTGCTTTGTCTTGTTACTATTGAGTTTCGCCAATCAAAACGCAATATTTCGGATAATGGGGAACGGATTTTCTTACTAGGTTCACTTTGCCTACTCAGCTAAATCCGTTTTATCCTAGTTATATCTATCTATGAATTTACCTAAGTGAAAGAGCGAAGAAATTAAAATATAAATAAATAATAATTGACTCCCGCGAGTAGGGATCGAACCCACAACCGTCACGTTACAACCACACTTGTACCTGCGCCACGACAGCTTCCTTTCTTCTTATTAATAACATTATTAATAATAATTACAACAATAAAAATCACAATAACAAAAACCATTACACTACCACTCATTATTTATGTTTCACAACAGACTGAAATCTTTTTACGTTTTTAAATATAAATACCCTCTTTGTCATCTCGAACTTTATGGTTATGAGATTGCTTCCTCGATCGGGTATTTCGTTTATGGAAATATAGACTTAATTTACTTGTGTTAAAGTTTAAAATGCAATTAATAATTGGGAATGAGGAAAGTTCTTATCAGAGTCATTTTGAAGGTAAGATGAAAACATGGTTGGAAAAGTACCCCCGACATTCTAAGATAGTTATAATGCTAGAAGGGTCTTGAGTTTTGAAGTTCAAGATTTGCTTTGAGAGGCCAGTCGTGGCGCAACTGCACAAGAATGCGACTGTAAACGCGTCAGTTTATGGGTTCAATATCCACTTGAGTAAATAAACATTTTAATTTTTTTCATTTCCTTGCTCTGGTAACGAAAGTGCGGCGTTGAGCTCCGTCGGTCAAGGTGCTATGTCTTCGGAGATCAGCGAAAGTGGGGAAAAGAATAGTGTTTTAATGGAAACGGAGTGTCTTAAAATTAGTTTCCTAAGTTCCCTCGGTCTATGGCGCGGGACACAGCGTGAAGTTAAAAGAAAAGATTTGGGTTTTAAAAAAAAAATTAAACGTATACACGGAAATACGTATTTTTATGTTCTTTTAGCTTCACACTGTACCCCGCGAACTAATCAATGGAACCTACTGTTACGAAACTTCATTCTCCGCATCCCGCTTGTATTAAAGACGAACCTACTAATAAATTATATTATTAGGTTACTACAATTAATAATATCTAAAAATATGAAATATACAAAACAGAGAGCTGTCTCACTAAAAAAAGACAAGCATGAATACATTAAAATAACAATTAATTTCACATCCAGTTACATATATCAATTCGTATTGAAGAACTTTTGAATAATTCAAATTGATAACGACTCCAGAGAGACACCTTGCTATCACATTTGAGGCGATACTGGGATTCCCTTTTGTCATATTACAATAAGTTTGTTAGACTTCCACTTAATAGCTACTACGGTTTCTTAAATGCTTAGTACTCATTTATTTATACATATAAATAAAATTGAAGTTTATATCTGTAAACTTAAATTAAATCACCTTCACGCTGTATCCCGCACACAGCAGGGTAGGCAGATGGAACCTAGTGTTAACACACACACTTTCCGTCAAATTCTGGACACATTGCGTGTTGAGTGGCGGAACTGAACGCCGCGCTTTGCCTTGACACCAGAGCGAAGAAATTAAAATGTATATTTATGTATATTTTATTTTCTCGAGTGGAGGTTGAACCCACAACAAATTGGTATGTACATAAAAAAAATTATCACGTTTGTATTCCTAATATAATAGGGCAAAAAAAAACTAGTGTTAACACTCTTCTGATTCTTGAGTTTCAGATGCCATTAATTGTCGCAATTTTTGTTACCTTACCTCAACTAGAAAATAAAATTAATAAATTTTTTCGAGTATATAATAATAAAATGTTGATCATCGAAGAAGAAAACACATAGAAAAATTGTTACAAATTTTATGCGAAATTTAACTTAACATAATTGAAAACTCATACAACATTACACATCACCCTTCAAAAAGGGGTACAAAAAAAACTTCGCGGCCACTCTACGAGAATGAACCGAAGCCTTATCTGAAAAGAGTCATATCCCAGCTGATTCTGGACACGTGTATACTAAATACAGGGTGGACCCTAAATAAACCGTAGAGAAAACAATTAACATTTTAGGTATGGATCAACTCAAACAAAGTGGACATGACTTTGGGGCTATTCGTTGTAATTGGGGTGGTTTGAGCGTTAGGACTTTATATCTTTATGTGAAAATTAATCATAGAGTTTATGGTTTTAAGTATTTTTTATGCTTTTTTTGCCACAAATTTTAATGGTGAAGCGTACTTTTAATTATCTGTTGGTGTTTTTTTATGGGGTTTTGCATTCAACTTTAACATAGAACAGATTTCTTTTCAAAGTCACGCGTTTTTTTACATTGTAAGTAGATAGAGAAAATATAGTGTTAGGAAACTTAGTTTTCCGCATGTCGTCCAATTGTCAAGACAAAGTGTGTTTCGTGGCGTAACTTAACGTCGCGTTTTGTGTTGCTAAAAGAGCGAGTAATTCTCATTTTCGAGTGGGAACTGAATTCACAACCTTCTCGTTTACAGTTAGACGCAGCCGCAAACGTTATTTAAGAAAGGCATACATACTTTATGTACATAAATACATACATATCTGATTAAAAAAGTCTTTGCCATTAAATTAGGTCAGTCGTTTTATATGGTCAATTCCACTTTCTTATGTTCTGTTCATACCAATGATGTCTATATTAATATTAAGTTGCTTATTTCGTTGAACGCGCTAATTTCAGGAACTGTAAGTTCGAATTGAGAAAATATTTTTGTGCTGGATAGTTAATGTTTAATTTTGAGGAAAGATGATAATATTGAGGAAGGATATATTACATCAAGACATTTTTGCGGTGTTTGATCTACAATCAGGATCGTTTGGGACATTTAAAATAAGTATTTTGTCCTAGAGTTTTTAATTTGCCTAAATGACAAAATCGCAGATGTCATCTAGTTTAGGATATAGTAGAAATTTATAGGAACTTACCTCTAGGTCCGGTGCTGACTTGACACTGATATAAGGCATCATCTTCTAAAGCCACATCTCTGATGTCCAGTGAATAATCACCTGGAACAATTTCAAATTAGAAGACTTTTTACTTTTTACTAATCAACTAAAAAAGGGAACTGGAAAAATAATGTAACAATAAGATAACATTTGGCAGGATTTTTTGTGGGTTCCATTTCCTGGAGAAAGTTATTATATTTAAACTATTTTTATATCCTTTCTACTCACTTTCAGGAGGAAAGTTGGAAACGAAGTGTTTTGACACTGGCGTCTCTTTGCCTACTCTGCTGTATAAAACCCAACGCTACAGAGAGTCAAAGTTAAAAATAAAATATTCTACGTTTAAAAAAATCTAATTATTTTCATTTCGTCTCTTTGATTACAGAATAAAAGCGCGGCGTTTAATTATGCCACTCAACACGCATTATCCCAAAAAAAAAATCAAATTACCTTCTTCATCGCTACCAATCATCTTATATCTTTCATAGCCGGTCAAATGGCGATGTGTTCCCAACCCGAAGTCATCCTTAGTCCATTGTAGTTGCCCAGCCTTGTTAACTACTCGACATGGTAATGTCACACGAGACCCAACCACTGCACTCTGTAAGGAAAAATAAGGTATAAAAATTACATATTATTAAAGAGTAGGGAGTGTATGTTTTATTTTATTCATGTTGGGGGAACTGTAAAGACGTTATCTTCATCACTTTTTGTCGACTCCCTCACTTTTTTCGAGACATTCCGTTTTCCATAGTCGAACTCAGCGCAGTGCTTGGTCTTGTTAACGGAGCGATGAAACAAAAATCATTCATACCCACCCCTAGGAATCGAAGTTACGTGAGACGCTGTGCTACGTCGATGGTCTCTCAATTTTAGATATTGTGGAAACATGCATATTACAATAGTATAGTAAAGATATATTTTACTCACTATAATAATTACGTACAAACTGACATATGTAATAATCAAATAATATATTAAATTAACTATTTTAAGAGTAAACATTCAATTATAGATTAAAGTAAGTACATACAAAACGTAACAAATTTCTATCGTCACAATTAGCCGTCCTAAATCAAAGGGGCGCCGTCTAATAAATAAATCACTTTCCCTTAGGAACGGCCAAAAATCAAAGTTGCGGACCTCAGAATATTAATTTAGGGAATTCCATTTCATAAATCAAAGTTTTCAACCCGATTACAAACCCCCTGTATAAAGGCTGGTGCACAGTCGTTTCATACATTTAGATTTTCTAGTATATTATAATAATATAATTTCATTTAAAAGATAGATAGATAGAGCGCTGAGTTCATTTAAAAGCTGAGATAAAATATAAATTATAGCATAAGACCCTTTTTTGTACTTGTAAGATTGTTCACATTTCATTATTATAATGTTACATTTACTTGGACTATGACAAAACTTTTAAACTATACTTTATAGGATGTGGATAGTTGGTTCAAATACAATAAATTTCGATATATATAAGGCACAGTGTTTCGTTCTATATTTAAATACGTATATTAATAATATTTGGAAAGATTGTGATGGATAGAAAAAGATATATAATATACCTAGTTTATTCTTACTAAAAACATATTTTATCTTTTTTCGGTGAAGAATAAAAAAAATCAGTTAGGTACGAGTCACTCTCGACCACCGAGGCTTTCGTGCAAATTAGGGGTTTTGTTTGCATACATCCATATGCACTCATTTAGTTATGATATGAGATACAAATATAAGTTTGTAAATTTTTACTATGCAATACCTATAAATTTTATATAATTTTATATTTTGAAAGTTCTCACTTCGTGTCAATTTTTATAACACCACGTCTACGGGAAGTACCCTACAGATTTTGATTACTTGGCGAATTTCATACAAAATACAGCAAAGTCAATGCATAAATGCTTGTATCTTTTGATAACGTTGACTCACGAGCTTATTTTTTTCTGTGTTTCAATGAATGAATATTTAATAATAATCGTAATCTCGAAATAAATAGTCTTGACAAATGGACAGACGAACAACGAAGTGATCCTACAAGGGTACCATTTTTACCTTTGAGATACGGTACCCAAAAAATGTAAAATTCCTCGCTCTGATAACGAGATAAGGCACAGCGTTTAGTTCCACCACTTAACACGCAATGTCTCGAAAACTGAAGTATTCTTCCGCCTGCCTACGGTGCTATACGCGGGATACAACATGAATAATAAATTGAAAAATCTAATTGAGCTATTTGTTCTAGATCGCCTATATTTAAACCGGTTTTAGTAAAATTTATCAGCCTGTTTAATACCAGTATGTAAACTGAAATTAATGGAAACCAATAATTTAACACTGTTATTCGTTTAAGCATTGCATATGTATAAAGTCGTGCCGCAGTGGCACAAAGTGGGACTGTAAAGCCGACTGGTTGTGGATTCGATTCCCACTCGAGGAGATGAAATATTTATTTAAAATTTATATTTCCATTTCTTCGCTCTGGTGTCGAGGCAAGGCGCGGCGTTCAGTTTTGCCACTCAACACGCAATGCTTCCAGAATTTAGCAGAAAGTGGGGGAAGGAGTGTTTTAACACTTGGTTCCCTCTGCCTTGCTGTGAGCGGGATAAAGCGTGAAGTTGATAAAAAAAATATATAAATTTTATTGTTAGTATAGAGATAATTATGTAGAAATAGAAAGAATAACGTGTTGAACAATTATTGTAAAACAAAAAAAATAAAAAATACGCTTTGCCTAGACACCAGAGCGAAGAAATGGAAATATTCATTTAAGTAAATATTTCATCTCCTCGAGTGGGGATCGAACCTGCAACCAGTCGGTTTTACAGTCACGCTTTGTGCCGCTGCGCCACGACTGGCCTCTCATAGAAATTACTAATGTTACAATTCAGCTCACATTATTCAAGATATTTGATGTGATTAAGTCAATTACTAATGGAAATTGATCGCGCAATATGTTACGTGTATGACCTCTCATATTCAATATTAATTAGAAAATATATTGTAATTTAATAAATATTATTATATCTAGGCCAGTCGTGGCGCAGGGGTACAAGCCAAATTGAAAAAAATCTCTACATAAATTATAACCTTTGTGTTATTTATATCAGCTATATTACTATAAAAAAACACAGCTTCTTATACCGCTCACAGCATGGTAAGCAAAAGGATCCTAGTGTTAAGACACTCCGTTCCCTACTCTCTGATACTGAATTCTGGAGGCATTGCGGATTGCGTGTCGAGTGGCAAAACTCAAAGCGCTTTGATCGACACCAGAGTGAAGGAATGGTAATATAAATTTAAATAAATATTTCATCTTCTCGAGGGAGCATCGAACCCACAACCAGTCAGTTTTACAGTCACACTTTATGCCTCTGCGCCACGACTGGCCTCACTATTCATATAAAGTTTCATCCAAATCCGTTTAGTAGTTTTTCCCTGAAAGTGGACCAACCATCCATCCTCATAAACTTTCACACTTACAATATTAGTAAAATAAAATAGTAAGACATACGTAACGCATATGACAAAATAAAAAAATTAATAAAAAAATATTATACATTTTTTTTTATTTAAATCTATTGTAAACAGTTCCTAACATTTTATGTAAACAGTGCAAGTTAACTGAAGTAGGTTGTATTGAAAATGAGCGGATATTAAAAATTCCACGCCTCAAGAATGTTACAAGGTTTTTTTCTAAGAATACTTTTTGGTAACAAACTGTAATAATAACATCAAAATATAGTAAAAAAAGTATTTTTTTTGTGAAAGTTATATTAATATATTTTCTATTTTTACTACTTCTTTATTATACAAATTTAATATTTTTAAATATATTGTTATAATAGGCAAAGGTCACATTAAATTATCAAGCTTTTTTGGGTAGATGGAATTTAGTGTGCTCTAGTAGTATAGACACTTTTGAGATACTGCGTGCTAATTGCCGAAACTTAACCCTACGTATCTAAGTATGGGCTTGTTACCACAGCACAAAAAATATTATATAACTACCCCCGAGTGAGCATCGAACTCAAAACCGTCGCGCTTACAACAATGTGATATTACGCCTTAGTTTAAATTTTCACAAATGGTCATAAAAAAATTGAAAACGTTACTAAAGTGAGAATATTTTAAATTCTATTAACGAATTAACTCGTTCAATCAATTATAAAACCAAAGTTTAACTTTAATTAAATTTTCAAATAAACAGGTTAAAAGCGGTATTTTTATTAATCCGACCAAAAAAATACACACAAAGTCAATATTAGTTGAATTTCATTTTTGTATTGAAACTATTGGAACATTTTTAGAAAGTTTGATTGCTGTACCATATAAAAAGTCATTTTTTTTATTGATTCTGCTTGGGTTAATTTATATATTTTTTAATAATGTTGCCATTAAAAACAGAGTGACATTGTCATTTGTGCGGAAACGCAGTGTCTTGACTCTACATATTTAACGCCATTTTGGTTAAGTGAACTTGTCTACAATTTTCCAATGTTAGGAGGACTATCTTATTTTTGTAAGTAAAAATCTTAATCACAATGATCGCGCTTACTATCGGACGTTTATTTAATTTTCAATATTTTTGCCTCGCGCTGTATTCCGTACATAGCAAAATAGGCAAAAGGAATCTGGTAATCTAGTGTTAAAATATTCCGTTACCGTTAAGACACTTCCGTCCCCTGCTTTACATATTTTTTTTTATTTAAGTTCATACATAAAAAAAGGATCTTACCTGATCTTGAGGCTCAATCGCGAACTTCTGTTGCGTGAATCCACTAGAACTACCGAAAAGTAAAAACATAATTGACCACTTCATTACAAAAACTACTATTTCTAGAAATATCCTTAACAAAAGGAACAACGTATTTGCATTTCTACTTGTTATTCTTGATTTAACTATAAATCTTGATCTCTTCAGATTTAAATCTTCATTTTCTCTCCTTTCTATCTTCTCTTTGGATGAAGCCGATTCATTTGATTCATATTTAATATTCTTGGTACTATCAGTTTCTTTAAGCATTTTGATATATTTTTGTAGGTTTTATGTTGTATAGCCATATGGAAACGGCATTGGACGATTTTCTTCAATTAGAGTGAGTTAACCTGTAACAAAATATGTTAAATAGTTTATATATAAATTGCATATTGAGTAATATATTTAGCTTTTGGATGAATTGGGAACCTCGTGTGCTGCATGGTCAACCCTGGCCAACGTGACGCAGGGGTGCTAGCGTGTGACATTAAACACGATGGTTGTGGGTTTGGTGTTTTTTTCATACAACGTGACATTGGCGAAGTGATATGTGCTCTATTGGCACGCTCGGAACGCCATAATCAAAGAACCAAACCAAACCCATTATGGGAATGAACGTGAATCTGAAAAAAAAAACCAGAGAAAAATAAATAACTTCCAACGAACCTACACCCGTCAAGGAAACAATTAACGCTGTCCCACTCCACCAATATAGGCTTTACAATATATAAAAGTGAATTCAATATACATGATGATATAAAATCGTGAATATGCAAAGTCACAACCAATATTATGAAAACCGCAAAAATTATACCGTACAGCGATACCAGTACCTACCCTATATATATTATACATATATATGATATACGTATGTTTGTATGTATGTATGTACGAGTCATAAATAATTTCCGAAACCAATGGAAATGAATTACTGTTGCGCCAAAGGCAAATGTAGTGTAATTATTTCACTTAACTTTATTATTAACTTTGTATATCTGAGTTGAAATCTTTTGAAGCTGTAGTGGCGCAGTGGAACAGCGTTTGGGTTTGAATGTGACGTTTGCGGGGTCAATTTCTATTTGAGAGATTTAATAACTATTTTCACGTCCTGTATATGGTATATAAAGAGCTTATGTCCACCATTCAATAGGTAATGACATAGGATAGGCAAAAGGAACCTAGTGTTAAGACACTCAGTTCCCCACTTTCCGCCGAGTTTGGAAGGCATTGCGTATTAAGTGGCGGAAATCAACGTTGCGCTTTGCCCCAACACCAGAGCGAAAAAATTTAAATATAAATATAAATAAATATATTATTTCCATGAACGGGGATCGAACCGACAACCAGCCGATTTTAAAGTCACACTTTGTGCCCCTGCGCCACGACTGGCCTCTTTAAAGCGGATTGGTTTATTATTAGTTCCCTTCTTCCTACAGTGCTAAATAAAAAAAAGCACTGTCGGTATGTCCCATTATACTATATTTACATTCTTGTATTCCATAGTTTCACTTTATCAATAAATCTGTTTTTATAATATATTTAATGACTAAAAATTGGTGTAATAATAAAAGTCTACCATTACTAAGCTATAGAGAATTTAGAGCGAATGCACCAGAAATTGCTGACTTGCAACCGATCTCAATTATTTATTAGCGTTCATTCTACGTGGTCTACGAGGTAAATAAATTTATTTTAGAATTTCTTTTATAGATTGGAGATCAGGTATATTTGAATGTTTGTGAATTTCACGGTGTTTGACGGAAATTAAAACCGCACGTTCTAAGCCGGAACCAGAAAATTAAATAATTTCGAGTGGGAATCGAATTCTCTACCATTGCATTCTTTTCTTCGACTAAGATTAGACTCAAATGTTAGCGATTCAAACGCGGCTAGGCACGCGTATTGTTATATTACTTCACGCTGTATCACGCACACAGTAGGGTAGGCAGAGAGAACCTAGTGTTAAGACACTCCGTTCCACAATTTATCCCGAACTTTGAAGGCATTGCATGTTGAGTGGCAGAACTCAACGCCACGCTTTGCCTCAACACCAGAGCGAGAAATGGAAATATAAATTTAAGTAAATATTTCATGTCCTCGAGTGGGGATCGAAGCCACAACCAGTAGGTTTCACAGTCACACTTTGTACCACTGCGCCATGACTGGCCTCGAACATCTTATTACTTATGGCCAAATTATAGTCTATATTTTATTTGCATTTGTAACCTTATATATTATATCACTGACAAATTTAAACTCGAACAAATAACCTATATATCAATTTGTACATTTTTCGTTACGTGAAGAAATATGTACAAATTCATATTTATCGTGTACCAATTAAAAATGAATTCGATGATTTAAAACGAATCCGTTATAAACTTTTTTAAGGGTAAAGCTTACTTTCATTTGAACTTTCGTATTTTATCTATACATAATATAAATAAATTGAATGTGAAGTATCTGTCTGTGATTTCAATATAACGGTATTTTTTCAAGTCTATATATAGTTATTTGCACGATACTGAAACACTAACAAACTATTTTTATTATTACATATTAATATATTTGCCACTCTATATGTATTTCTGTTTCGTCTAATGCATCTCCAAAACAGCTGAACTTATTTTTATGGGATTACAGTCCAATAGAGTATAGAGTTATGGAGTGACTTAGAGAGATTTTAAATAGTAAAAATAATAAAAAATAAATCCCGCGAGATTCTGAAGATAAAAAGTAGCCAACTTTTTGTATTGAAAATCTCGCGGGATTTACGTATGTGCGATGCGCGCGTGGCTAGATAGGAATTTGAACATTTTTGTATTAAATACGACATTTTTTTTTAATAAAATTATGATTTATTAATATATATATATATATATATATATATATATATATATATATATATATATATATATATATATATATAAGACATAATGGCAGGTTATGCCAATGGTGATGTCTGTGAGACCAGATGGAACAAAAAAATCGTATAACTTTTTGATCTCCCATCGATGCCTATTACAATTTCCAGTACCTTCCTGCCTCTATTAACGTCCCCCGCGACTATGTTTCTTCACATCAGTACCGCGAACGCAGGTTACAGAGTTTTGTCATTTACCCGGTCCGTGAGACCGGGGTCACCAATTACGTGAGTAAATTAAATTAATATATATATTTTTTTTTAATTTCTAAAATTAGCGAATGCACGTTTCTCCTTTTATTATCATTTTACTCTATCACTATAGAGTCAATTAATAAATCAGCTCTTTGTATAGTTTTATTGATATTTTGTAAAATGTGTAGTAATAAATTCTTATATTTTGATTCTTAAGAATGTCTCACAAAAAAGGACAGGGGTTAGTTTGAAGAACTTTCACGAGATGCTATACCATCTGATGAAGATTTGTCACAAGCACCATCAAAAAGCGAAGTGAAATCGAAATAGAAGTGGAATATATCGTACGCAGATCAAAACTCGGATAGCGAAAGACGTTGAGTGACCGAGAATGTACAGGTGACAAAAAGTCCTTCTTTTATTCGGAAAGGGACACTTGTGCCAAATGTAGCAGAGCCCCACCGCTCATCTAAGCGGACTAGAAACCACAATATTATAAAACAGTTGTCATTACTGAAACTAATTCATTTTTATAAGAGAGACCGACACACATAGTTGAACTTGCCCATAGTATTGATACTAAGACTTTCAGAAATTTTGAAGGTCGATAATATGAGTGGGGCTGGTGTTTCACGAGGAGGTCGGTGACGAGACTGCGGGTGGCGAAAACAACGGAACAACCAAATATTCTTGTCACATAAACAAGAAATATTTGTTCCTTGGCCACGTAGTGCCTTGTTGCAGTACTCGTTTAACGGTACGAGACGAGTAGTTCTCAAAGTGATGTGCGCTTTTTCGTGTTAGAAGATATAATATATTTTTTGTTTATTTTTCAACAATTCCTCAGCTAACTCTTGAAGTTATAACAATAATAAAGGCCAATTTAATGTATTATGTAAATCAAATTAAGATCACCAATGGCGGGTTAAGTGTGTAGCTGTATAGGTAACCATACTAAAATAACCAACCAACTTTGCCCTAAATACACCTAAAATCATAAAATTTTTATGTTTGAAGATCAAGAAGCGAGTAAAACCATGCGTATCCCGCTAGTTAATATAGAATGAGAAATTAAAGGCATCATGTAATTTATATAAATTTTCATAATTTTCGAATACGTATTAGAAAAGTACGTCGTGCAATATTATTTAATAAGGAACATCCCTTTATTTAAAATAAGTATAACAATTAAAGTATATACATTTTTTACTTATAAAATATTGCATGTTGAACGACACGTTACCAGAGTGATAAAATAAAATTGATTAATTCCCCGGATTGGATATCGAACCTACAATAGTCACATATACTGTCAAACACTATACCATTGCGCCACGACGGCATCTATATTGTATTGTTAACAAAAGAATTACTCCACTGTGCGAATCCATCCCATTTATGCACGTATAAAAGTAACGTGAGCTTTTCCCTTGAGAATGTCATACATTATTTAATACGTTTCGATTTATGTTCAAACGATACTGAGTAAAAATCCTTTACATGTTTTAAGTGAAAAGATGTGAAAGCCCTTGTTTTGTTTATTTGTATGTAAGATATTATTCTTTTATCAGCTTCGCGTTGTATCTCGTACGTAGCGGGGTAGGTAGAGGGAACCTAGTGTTAAGACATTCCGTTTTCTACTTTCCACTGAATTTTTTGAGGCAGTACGTGAGTGGCGGAATTCAACGTTGGACATTTTTTACCTTGGTGCAAAAAAATGAAAATATTAATACTTAATATTGGTATTGAATTCACAACCGCATCACTGTCGTGCCTCTACGCCAAGACGACCTCCAATAATTGTATTGAATAATAATAAGATATCTTTTATTTACGATTATATATAAATAATGTTTTTTCTATTTACTTCTAAAATAAAATAGTTTGAGCCAGTCGTGGCGCTATATGGGGGTATAAATATGTCTACGTCTATATATTATTTTTCAGCTTTACACTGTGCCCCGCACATAGTACACATATTAAAGTAACTCCATTCCCCGCTTTTAGATTAATTCTCGAGGCATTGCGCTTTGGCTTGGTTCCAGAACGAAGAAATGAAAAAGTCCCCCGAGTGGAAATCGAACCCACAACCGCCGCATTAACACGACATCGTCGTTTCCTAATTTTTGTTATATGTGTGTGTATTCACTTGGTTTCCGAAATATTACGTATTGATGATACAATCTGAATTTGTAATAAAATTTAAACTACCGCCTGCCACCCCGGCAGACAGAACCTAGCACGAACTATCAATCATTATTAATATATTCTTTGAATGGTAACCGAACCCACAACCTTCGAACCTACAAACACGATGCCACGACGGCCCCAATCAAATATCAATATGATTTGTTAAAAACGAAAGAAAGAAACTTATTATTACAGAAAATCTACACAGAAGATCCAAACTTAATTGAACGAACAAAATAATTTTAAATGATAATATCGTATTCGAGCCGAGCTATTCTACAAGCACGCCTTGGATCCGTTCCAAAATTGTATAGATGTAAAATAAACTGGTACCTAATTGGTTCCAATAAGAATCCTTTTAGAACGAAAATTAGGAAGTCTCAAGTTACGTGCAAATTAAGGCGCGACGTCTCAAATGTCTTCATATTATTTTTGATCTTTTTGAATAATTTTTATGTTTTTGTTAAATTAAATTTTTAATCCATGAGGCCAGTCGTGGCGCAGGGGGACGAAGTGTGACTGCAAAACCGACTAGTTGTGGGTTCGATTCCCACTGAAGGAGATGAAATATTTACTTAAATATATATTTCCATTTCTTTGCTCTGGTGTCGAGGCTAAGCACGGCGTTGAGTTCTGCCATTCAACACGCAATGCTTCCAGAATCCGGCAGAAAGTGGGGATTGTCTTAACGTTAGGTTCCCTCTGCCTGTGCAATATAGCGTGAAGATAATAAAAAATAAAAAAAATAAGTTATTTAAAATCGCCTAAAAGCGTTGTATTATTTAAGATAACTTGTGTAACTGTAATTAACACCGCGCTTTGTCTAGCTACAACGTTTTCTTAATATAGACGGATATACACTCAAGACTCTTTTCGACTACGCAACGACATCTTCAAAAGGAAATATAATAACAGAAGCCGAAACTTTAATAAGATATCTATTATTTCAATAGCCTACCGTTAAGTTACCTCCACTAAATATAAACAGACTGCAGCTGCCAGTTATTTTAAACTAAAACACCATTTCATCTGTCAACAATGTCTATTCGAATTTTGGTATATTTATACGAGAAATATGGTAATGATGAATTGTTTATATCTTCCAAAATGAATGGGGATATGACTAGCAATGAGATAACTGGATGTTTTTGATATTGTTATAAGCTTATATAGATAGACTAAGTAAAAATTTTTTTTATTAATTAACACAGTGTTAAGATCCGACACGCAATGTTTGGAATTCGGACAGAAAGTGGAAACGGAGTATAAATTATATTTATATTATACTTGAGTAAGCTAAACGAATTGAAAATAACCTAAAATATATTTACTATACTTATTTAAATTATATATTTTGGAATGGCAATCATGGCTTGACACTGTATCCCGCACATAGCCGAGAAAGCAGAGGGAACCTAGTGTTAAGACACTCCGTTCTCCATTTTCCACCGGGTTATGGAGGCATTGTTTATTGAGCGTAATATATATTGGCGCGACTGATCGCCGCGCTTTGCCTCGACACTAGAGCGAAGAAAATGAAAACATGAATGTCAATAAATATTTGACGAGAGGGAATCGAACCCACAATTACTCGATTTTACAGTCACACGGACACCCTACTTTGACAATTAGAATGGTATTATTATTATTTTTTTTAATAAATTTTAATACACAGAAATCGAATTCAGTACAACAAAGATACGTTAATCCCTTCGAGCTTCGACTCGACTTTTTTGTTTTTTCACTTTAAAGAAAATAAATATTCTCACAGCTTTAACATCATTAAATTTAAGATTAAAACGATAAAAGTTACATCAAAACGGGTAGCCATTAACTCATTGGTGTTTACAATTTTATTGATTTCCGCCCAAATTATAGGTGTACCAATAAAAACGCTCATAAAACTACTGTGTTGTCGTTTTTGATTGGATTTAATGTGACATTTATAATAATATATTACAGTCGAAGAACCCGCTACCACCAGATACTACGTTTTTATAAATTCAGAAAAGTTCTCTGAGCATGTACCCAACACAGATAAATATGTTACTTTAGCAATCAACATATAACTAAATAAACTTAATAGTACTTCTAGAAAAGAAAGAAAAAATAGTTTTTAATATTTTCTTCTTATCTTTACATCAAGTTTCTTTCAGATTTTATAATATAAGGAAGGTTTGGTGATCGCCGGCTCTTGTATTATTTGAGAATGTGTAGATGTGAGATTTTGATGATAAGGCGGTTGTTTAAGTTAATATGGGAGCTTTAGGTAGAAATGTTCGGCGCTTAGAACAAAATACATATATTTTGATAAATAGGCCGTTGTAGCGCAGCGTTATGTATAATATCTGATAGTCAACGTGACGATTCTGGGTTCGATTCGCAAACGGGGAAATGTATTATTTTTATTTCTTCACTCTTATAGCTCAGCAAACTATTTCCACATAGTAGGTTAGGCGTAGAGATATTGCGCTAAGACGCTACGTTGTATATATTTCTCCTCCTTTTTTGGAATTCCAAATTGCGGAACGTACATTATTGCGTTTTTTCTCCTTACTAGAACGAAGATATGAAAATATTTGATTTCATCAAGTAGGCATTGAATTCACGACCGTCACGCTTACAGTTAGTTTATGTTCTACAGCGCCAATACTGTCTCATTGAGGTAAGTATACATATAATAAATAAAAAAGTTATAAAATAATGAAGATACACTCAACATTCTATATATAATTAAATAATTACAATATTTATATTAAATTACATTGGATCTATTAAGATAAGATTGACTTAAGATAAAAAAATCTTATCTTGTTTTCAATTAATTAGGAAGCTGTTGTCAAGAGATTTATGGTATATTTATCGTGAGATTAACTTATTTAAGTACTTAGTAAGCTAATAGCAACTCGTTAAATGTTTAACATAACTCAGTCATTAGCGCGGCGTTTAATTCCGTAACCTTACACTCAATACCTTGGACATTGGACGGAGTGTCTAAATACTACGTTCCATCTGAAAACCCTGCTGTGTGCAGAATAGCTAAAACAATCTCTTTCATCATTTCTCACGATGTACAGAAAGTAACTATACCGACACACCGACACATACCATAGAAAGATTTTTTTCTTAAGTGTTAAGACACTTTGTGTTCTACTTTTCTACCGAATTCGGGATATTGTGTATTGTGTATTGTGGGGTGGCAAAACTTAGCACCGCACTTTGTCTGTCCAAAGCGTGAAAAATAAAATATTTTATTGACATGAGTGGAAAGTGAATCTACGACCGTGACTAACTGCGCCACGATGGACCGTCTAATAATATAAAAACAATCAGGTTCACGCTGTATCCCGCACACAGCAGGGTAGTCAAAGGGAACCTAGTGTCATGATACTCCGTTCACCACTTTCTGCCGAATCTCCGTCGAAATAAGGTTTATAATAGCAAAAAATTTCATATCTCCCATCTGATTCAACAAAGCAAAACATAGATTTTGTAACATTACACCTTATAAGACTCTAAAATGAGCCAAGAAAGGAGTGTCTGAACACTAAATACCGTCTGATTTGTCAAAAAATTCTAAAATGCAAGAAGATAAAAATAATTGTAAAAAGTTATAAGCAATCCTAATTGCAATTCCTTTAGAGCAACATAAATCCCGACTTCGATCGATTTTGGTTAAACGATATTAAGAATTACAATGAAGTACTATCTGCCTATAATAAAATCGTCAATAACAATATATGGGCACACAAAAAAAATGTAAATTAAAAAGAATCTTTAAAAAAACAAGCTTTTAATCAAAATATCAGAAAACAGTTGAACTATGTAGTCTCTAGATGTGTTTTTTTAATCAATTAAGCCTTTTTATTTGATGTCCATATTAAATGGATTTTACAAAAAATTGTAATCCACCATTTTGATACAGCGGCCATTTTGGATTAACAACAATATTCATTATATATCATTTTATTATGCCCAGAACTGAAGGCGTAATGCGAATTTCAGCTTAATCGAACACTGTAAAGTGAGTCAAATTGAGCTTGAGAGATTTAATACACACTAAGTAACCCGACAAGTTTAATAAGAACTTTTAAAATCGATAGAAATAAGATAAAACAGTAGCATACACAAGCATAACTCTAAATAAAATAAATCAGCTTCACGCTGTATCTCGCATATAGCAGAATAAGCAGAGGCAATCTAGTGCTAAGACACTCCCTTCCTCATTTCTGCAGCCGAACGCCACTTAACGCCGTGCTTTGCCTCGAAACCAGACCGAACAAATGAAAATATAAATTTAAATTTCATATTATAATTTAAATATATAATTTCTTCCATTGGGAATCGAACTCACAATCAGTCGCGCTTACAGTCGCACATTTGTATCTCGCACCACGACTGGCCTCAATAACACTAAATACTAATTAAAAAAAATTGCTTCACGCTTTATCCCGCACATAGCAGGGTAGGCAGAGAGAACCTAGTGTTAAGACACTTCGTTCCTCACTTTCTGCCGAATTTTGGAGGCATTGCGTGTTGAGTGAGAAAACTTAACGCCGCGCTTTACCTCGACACCAGAGCGAAGAAATGGAAATCTAAATTTAAGTAAATATTTCATCTCCTCGAGTGGGGGTCGAACCCACAACCAGTCGGTTTAACAGTCACACTTTGTACCACTGCGCCACGGCTGGCCTCTACTAAATACTAATAAACCACAAAATGCATAAACCTATTATATTAATAAAAAAGGTTGCATCAAAAAAATTACAGGAACAACTCAAGTATATTATATTTTCCAAGTAATTAATCAAAAAAGACTATTTGTTAAAATTTAATTAAATTATAATATAATTTTGCATAAAAAATTGCTTCATACACGTTTTGTACTTTAATTAAAAAATCTCAATTTCTTCATAATAGTTGACGCTCAAAGGCCAATTTAATTTATTAGAGTGCTTCTATGAAAAAAAAAGGTGGTAATATTGCGACTGTAGCCTTGTTTTAATCAAACTTTCGATAGAGTAACACCTGCTTCGTACGAACGAAATGGATGCAAAGTGTAAGCGAAAGCGTTTTCTGCGCTAAATATAGGGTGGGTCATAAAATTATGTGATTTCTAATGTCGTAAGGGTTAAGAAATTTGTTATGGTTTTTTTAAAGACAATCTGTTTCTTTTTAAGTGAAGGATTGAATTCATAGTAAGCATATTTATAATTATTATATATTTACAATTGATAAATACAAAATCGAGATCAGTCGTGGCGCAGGGGCACAAAGTGTGTGTGAGTGTAAAATCAGGTGGTTGTGTGTTCGATCTCCACTCGGGGATGTGAAATATTTATTTACATTTATATTTTTATTTCTACACTCTGGTGTCGAGGCAAAGCGCGGCGTTGAGTAGCTACTCAACACGCAATGCCTTTTAAACTCGGTGGAAAGTAAATGGAGTGTTTTAACACTAGACTCCCTCTGCCTACTCTGCTGTGTACGGGATACAGCGTGAAGCTGATTTATTAGTTTTTTTTTTTATAAATACAAAATACATATATGTTATTTTAAACGTAATTAGTTCTTATAAAAGCTTAAGTGTTTTAAGACTTAATAATGTTGCTATCTACATAATATGTAGATACTATATTATAGCATGGTGGGTAGAGGGATATTATTAAGACGATTCGTTCCCTAAGCACCGCCTATTTTATGTGCGGTGCCTTGAGGAATTCACCTGTTCTGTTCGCATTAAGTTAGTAGATAGATAGTAGTAGGACGTATACTTCCGGGGAACTTCTAAATACCTCGCCACGACGGCCTCAACGGTACTTTGTATACCTGATACATATATATTTCATAAAAAGCAATATGATATTAAAACGCCATAACCTAAGTTTAATACTTTTTTAAATGAAAAAGTATTTTAATATAAATAATCTTAAAAATATTCCTTAAGCGTATCACTTATACTGTACACATAGGGTCGCATTCCAAATAGCCAGGTGGCAAGTCACAGATTTATCCCCGCGCATAAAATACTTGAGACGCACTCACGAGACTCGTGTGTATATATATTGAATTATAGCTCAGTAATTGTTTATATATGAAATGTTAAATACTTTATTGAAGTCAGTAGTATCGCAGGGAAACAAGTATGTGACTGTAAGCACATCTGATTATGGGTTCGATCGTTACTCAAGGAAACGATAAATTAAATTTATTATTATTTTTATTTATTCACTGTAGTATCGAGTCAAAGCGCTGCGTTGAGTTCCGCGCCTAAACATGCAATACTTTTAGAATTCGGTGGAGTGTCTTAACATACTCTGCTGTGTGCGGACTTCTTGAAGTTGATTTATTTATTAATTTTTATTTTTTAGAGTTTACCGGGGCTTATCCTGGGGTACCCGCGGCCTCAATAAGTTGAGAATTATTAAGTTGTAAGAGAATTACTATCTAAGTTTAGTAGTAGTAATCTAGGGCAGAGAGAGTTGAAAATGCACCTACCATTTTCTCCTACTCTCTAATCTACTTGAAATAATTTTCATTTCCACCTCTGTTTAAAGCCTGTTGAATTCCGCTGCTCAACGTGCATTGTCTTAAAACTGGGAAGAAAGTAAGCGACGGAGTATCATACCACTAGCTCTCTTTACCCTACTGCACATAACGAACGAAAACCTAAAAACCAATAAAAAACAACTATCTATCACTAAATAAACGTAAATCTTTTCTAATAACCGATAAACAACAAAATAATCCCAGATTATATAAACCTTTATCGGCTAACATAGTTAAATATTAAACTAAAGTCTAGTTATATAGTTTTATGTTAGTTAATATTTAAACTCAAAAGCTCCACAGCAGGTGTATATGTAACGGATGTGGACCGCTAAGCCACTATACAGATACAGGATGTTCACAAATAGACTATCGATTAAGGATCGTTTCGTTGAGATTTGCTATCGATGTTACGTTGAATTATATAGTTTAAAACTATTTATAGATGGAATTAAATTTAACCGAACCGAATAGCGAAGTGAGAATATTTTTAGCATAATTCATCGGTATGTATAAATTATGTATATATCTATTTTCCTTAAATAAAATTAAATAAGAATTTGATTTGTTTATTTTTAGAACAAGATAATATTGATTAGCTTCACGCTGAATCCCGCACACAGCAAGGTAGGAACCTAGTATTAAGACACTCCGTTCCTCACTTTCTGTTGAATTCTGGAGGCACTGCATGTTCAGTGGCAGAACTCAACGCCGCGCTTTACCTTAACACCAGAGCGAAGAAATGGAAATATAAATTTAAGTAAATATTTCATCTCCTCGAGTGGGGTCGAGTGGGGATCGAACCCACAACCAGTCGATTTTACAGTCACAAGTGTGACTTCGTACAACGATTGGCCTCATAATATTAATGTAAGTGTATTAATTAATATTTTTTGTTATAAAAGACTTAGTTACCTTGTTTATTTGGTTCAATTTAGTAATAATAACCATAACACACCGAGTCGTAGACTAATAAAATATAGTGAAGACTAATATAATATATGAGCTAAGCCTATAAAAAGTAAGTAACTGATTATATTTGTCAATGACATTAGACAGTTCAGTGTGACATATTTTTATTTTTAATCGACTCTAATGAAATAATAAACCGTACATTATTTAACCAGAACTGAGAAACATATATTACATTTAAACATCCCCCCAAATATGAATCAAATCCACAACCACCAAACATGCATATTATTCACACGCGCGGCGCCACGTTGGCGTTCGTACTTAATTTTTTATAACATGCTGTATATAACGTGTCTACTGTATTTGATAAGTTCATAGCACAGTATATTGAACTCTATAAAACCATCTTTCACTCACCCAATGGAACAACCTTTGAAGAAATTTCATAGTAAGCTATTTTTTTTTATGTTATATTATATTAAATAGGTGTGACTTCAAATCCTTTAAACTAATATTTTTTATATGTATTTAACTTTTTTTAAAGTTTAGATTAATCAATAGTAGTAATTAAATAGTTACAAATAGTAATTTATCGCTTTCAAGAAACAAGATTATCGATTTCACTTATGCATTTATGTGATATTGGTGGAATTTGATAAGTTTCCTCAAAATTGGTTCAGTAGTTATTGAAACAAGTATATAATAAATATATAGAGAATATTTTTATTAAGAAATATATTTACTATATATTTATTAGTACAGAGTTACTTTTAAAAAATATATTTGAGAACAACATCAGTAGGTTTATCATTAAGCGGGAATCGAACTTAAAACCCTCTGTTATAGTACAAGTAAGTGGTAGTTTTTTTTTTCTATATTAAATATTAAAAAAAAAATAAAAATTTATTAGCTTCACGCTATATCCCGCACAGCAGGGTAGGCAGAGGGAACCTAGTGTAAGACACTCCGTTCCCCACTTTCTGCCGATTTTTTGAGGCATTGCGTGTTGAGTGGCAGAACTCAACGCCGCGCTTTGCCTCGACACCAAAGCGAAGAAATGGAAATATAAATTTAAGTAAATATTTCATCTCCTCGAGTGGGGATCGAACCCACAACCAGTCGGTTTTACAGTCACACTTTGTGCCACTGCGCCACGGCTGGCCTCAATTAAATATTCAAAAGTAAAAAAAAAATAAAAAGAAAGATCATTGCTTCCCTATTGAGTATTGGGTGGCGGAACTTATCGCCGTGTTTTGCCTTGTTTTTAGTGCCAATAAATCAAAATAAAATACCCGAAAAGCAATCGAACGCACTACCGTCGCATTTACAATTAGACACTGTGTCGCTGTGTCAAAACGGCCTCCTTTTATAATTGCAGCAAGCAAAATTAAATAGTTAGTAACAAAGCAAGTAAGGGGCAAAGGTCTCTGGTTAAAATAATATAAAAAATATCTGTGAATTTCGCGAAATAATATTTAACAATAAATACCATTAATTTTTAGCCTAGCCTAGTGTTAAGACACTCCGTTAACCACTTTCCGCCGTGTACTGGACACTCCTCGACACCAGAGCGCAGAAATGAAAATATGAAATGTTTCATTTTCTCGAGTGGAAATCGAACCCACAACCTGTTGCGTTTGCGCCACGACTGACCTTAATATAATTACTCACTAGCATAATAAACACGATAATAAAACTTAATCCTAGTGGAATTACATACAATTAATATAGCTACTTTTATACAATGGCCACTGTAGAAAATGGCGATTTTCAATTCTTTTCACAATCTTTCTTATATGGATATCAATTGAGGATTGATTTGTAAAATATACAATATATACTATACGCCATAAAAATATTTAGAAAGTTTATTTTTAAAAATATATTTTATAACCTATACTTATAATAAATCTGTAGAAAAGTCGTATCTGTACATCGAAAATAATAAAAAAAAAATTAGCTAGGGTGTTAAAGGATAATTAACAGAATCCATTTCCAACATTTTTGGAATTTTTGTCTGTTTGTCTGTTTGTCCGCTTGTTAATAATAAATGTCCGCTTGTTAATAATATTTTCCTTATCTATCAGAACAAAGTCTCTAAAAATTTACAAACATGGAGAACAGAGCGTTTAAGTTATAGATTTTCTTAGCTTACCATATTAAAATCCATGAGTACCACGAAACTAAACACTACGTAGTTAATGTGGGTTTACGTATTGCAATTAACTTTCAATCTAATGTATATATTTATATTTTTTAATATAATTGTCGATAGTGTCAATGGGAAATGTGATGTTTTTGAAATAAAATAGATAAAAATTAGGTAGTGATATAATACTAAAATATAGTATTTTTTATATTTTTAATTTTTGCAACTTCACTCTATAAATAAATAAATCGTAATAAATCTCTCCGTTCTTAACTTTAAAGTTTAATTTCTTGAAACTTTTTACTGAGTGATTTGAATCATTGCGTGTTGAATGACCGAATTTGAGGCCGCAATTTTTTTACTAATGTAGAAAAAATAAAATAGGTCGCTACACCAATGGGGAATCGAAACAACATTTATCGCGTTTGCAGACGCTGTCCTGCTGCGCCACGATGGCTTCAATCATTTTATATATTATATATAAAAGTACTTATAAACTACACTCGGGGGAATGAAATCATTAATAATTTTATTTCTCCACCCTCGTATCTAGGCAAAGCACGGTGTTGAGTTACACCTATTTTGGCGGAAAGTGGGGAACGGAGGTGTCTTAATAGAAACTGAGTGTCCTAACACTATTCCCAAAGCCTCTTTGTCATATCACAGAAAAGAATCTATCAATAATTTAGTACATTAAAGTACAATATTTCTATCGAACAATAATAGAGAAAAAACATGCAATAACTTGATCTTAACTGTACCTGTAATAACAAATCGACATTACTATGGATAATAAGAGTAAGTATAGCAAATTAAACTTTTTTACTAGCGTCGTTGTATTCTTAAGTAACGAGTTTGTGAGAGTTTTTTGTTTCCCTCTACAAATTGATCGATTACTGCCATTTTGTCGACAAATATATATCTTTTTCTTAACAGACTGTTACTTTTGTTTGGGTTCGATTCTCATTCAAAATAATTAATTAAGTCTATATTCTAAACACGCAATCCACATCGATTGATTAATAATTTATTAATTTAATTTTTGCTTGTAATATTTGCTTAAATATTTTTGCTTGTCGGCATGTATATACAAGCATTTTTATTACCTATATATAGAATCAAAAAACGTTTTTCTGAATAGTATAGTCGTATGTATAGTCCATTTACCGAGGAAGGTAAAAAGGCGAGTTCGCCTGTAAAAGTAATAATTTTTCATAGCATTTCGCACACAAGAGCGTAGGCTGAGAAAACTTAGTGTTAAGACGTTCCCTATTCTCCGCCAAATGCTGGAGGCATTGCCTTCCGAGTGACGGTATTTACCGTCGAGATTTTCCTCGACACCAGAGCGAAGAAAGTAAAAATGTTTAATTTTCTTGAGAGAGAATTGAATTCACAACCGTGTCGTGCTTACAGTCATGCATTGTGCCTCTGCTGTGTGAAATTGTGTTGTGAATGTTGTGAAACACGGAGTGTCTTAACAATACATCCTCTCTGTCTGACAGAGTACACAGAGGTAACCTTATGTTAAGAAACTCCTTTCCCAGTTTAATATATAAAATAACTAACGTATTCACTATCAACGTTCGAGTTATATGTCTACGTAGGTATCTAGTAAAGGAAAACATTACGAAAGCGGATGGACGGACAACTTTTTATGCGGCGGTTTGTGGTTTATGAGACGCATCGCTATGTGGTAAATATAGAAAATTATTTCATGGTCAGTTTGAAGTTAAGTTGAAACAGAAATAAGATTGCTAAGTGAAAAAAAAAATTACCACATTAGCCGCCAGCTTCACGCTTTTCCCGTATATCTAAGCAGGGAGAAGCAACCGAGGGTTAAAAAACTCCCAAGTACCGCAGAATTTTCGTTATATTACACATTGAGTGTAGGAGTAGTGTAGGAGCTCAACGCCGCGCTTTGTCTTATTATAAGAGCGAGAAAACGTGAATAATTAAATCTCTCGAGTAGGAGTCCACTGCCTTCAGGTTTACAATTGCACTATGTGCTGCTGCGCCATGATGGCCACAATTTACCTTATAAGTATCCTATATATGCCGAATGTTCTCGCTGGGTATGTATTTAGTTACTAAGATGAGGATATCTTACTTTAGCTTATAAAAATATGTAGAGGCCGTCGTGGCGCAGTGCCGGTAAGTGCCTGTAAGCGCGACGAATTTGTTCGCTCCGGTAGAAAGGCAAAGTATGGCGCTAAGTTCCCCCAACTCTTTAAAAAATCGACGAAAATTGGGGAATGGCGTGTTTCAACACGCCGTTTTGACGCTGAAATAAACATATAAAAGAATTTACTGTACGGTAGTTCAAATTCAAGTTAATAATCAAGTAAAGGAGGGGTCCGCCAACTGCCATAAAAACGTCGACTAGCATAATAGGGCGTTCCGTTATACTCTGCAATTTATCTAATTTTTCTAATAAGAATTTTAACACGTAATGCCTCCAAAATTCGGCAGAAAGTTGGAAACGGAGTGACTTAACACTAAGTTTCCTCTGCTTACCCTGCCATGTGCGGGATATAGAGTGAAGCTCAATATAATATTTTGTTTACTCTCACGAATAGAAAGATAATGCCCAAACACTAATTTCGTTGTTCGAGTAATTACTCGATACGGTGCTGTTTTACGACTGGACGTAAAAATAGCAGTTTGTACAATAATTTCAGTCAGTAATTTCGGAGAGATAAGGAAGTTTACAAGTTAAAGGTGTTATAAGTAAATATATAATTGAAATAATCATTACGTTTTTGCATTTTCTGGTATATACGCGACTGAGACCAGTTTTGTCCAGTCTTCCATTACTTCGTTCTGGTGTCGCGGCAAAGCGCGGCGTTGAGTTCTGCCACTCAATACGCAAAGGCCTCAGACTTCGGCAGGAAGTGGGGAATGGAGTGTATTAACACTACGATTGCCTCTGCCTACCTTGCTGTGTGCGGGATACAGCGTGAAACTGATTTATTTACTAGTATAATATTGATATTGGTTACATCAGCTCATAATAAAGAACTAACAATCAAACTGATGAAATTCCAGGGAGTCTGTCGTTGTGCAGTGGTAGAGTAAACGCGATAGTTGTGGGTTCTTTTCATACTCGTTGAAATGAAACATTAAATATTATCTTTTTGTTGATTTAGTACCGAGGTAGATCACGGCGTTTAATTCCGCAACTTAACACGCAATGCATCAAGGATTCGGTGGAAATTGACAAACTGAAGTAGGTATCCCAATGGGAAGCCAAGTTTAATAAGACTAACCTTCACTACATACAAACTACTCTCCGCCTATCCTGCTATGTGCGTGATACAGAGTAGAAATAAAAAATAAACTATCAAAAAAATATTATAGTAGTTTTAACATGGATGGGGCCGAAGAGACGCGAGTTCGAGTCCCGCTTCGTGCGTGAGAGACAGAACTCAACGCCGCGTGGCCTAAACGATAATTGTAAAAAAACACGAAAAGGTGTTATTGCTAAATACATAATTATGTATAATCATGGCTCGTAAGTAAAATTTTATTTAAATGCTTTAATATTTTAACTTAGCCAATTTTAGTCGACTTGTACATTTTTTTGTTGTTTAAACCTCAGGACCGACCGTAATGAGGTCTTCAATGGAATTATCTTATTCTCAAACCAAGTACTTATAACTGTGTTTAAGAATTTTCATATTATATATGCTTATATATAATCTTAATGTATTAATTAACACATGAGGCCAGTCGTGGCGCAGCGGCACGAAGTGTGACTGTAAAACCGACTGGTTGTGGGTTCGATCCCCACTCGAGGAGATGAAATATTTACTTATTCCGCTCTGGTGTCGAGGACAATTACGGCGTTGAGTTCTGCCACTCAACACGTAATGTCCCCAGAATTCAGCAGAAAGTGGGGAACGAAGTGTCTTAACACTCTGTTCCCTCTGCCCTGCAGCGTGCATGCTACAGCATAAAACTGATTTATTTGCTTATTTTTACATATATATTGTATTTACATATACATGCATATTCTATAAAATATATAAACGAGAAATGAGAGCCAAATTTAATTTAGATTAATGCGTCGGTCTTGAAGTCACAGACAAAAGAATCGGAGATTTACATGGTTATCAAGTTCTAAGTTTAATCGGAGAGTCACTATTATTTTATACCTTGAAGCTATACTCTCCTTGCATATGCATCTCATACTATTAGGTTGATATATTTGGTTTAATGGTAAAAAAATAGATCGCTTTATTTTCCTACGTTCTGTTTTATATACGTGTAAGTGGATATAGAAATTTTGTTAGGCTTCAGGCTTCCACCATTCAACACGCAATTCCTCCAGAATTTGGAGGAAAGTGGGGAATGGGAGTATTGTAATGTCTACAGAGTATCGTTATATTAAGTTTTCCGGGTCCCTCTACCTACGGTGTTATGTGCGGGATACAGCGTGATTATAAAGGCTAAAAAAAGAATATCGTGTATGCGCTGTTATACGTCCCATAATACAAAAAACTATATATCGTTGTCCTTCAAAATTTTTCAAGTATTTTATATCACGACACCTAGCTGGAGATGGAATTCCCAAAGCAGTTATATACCTAAAGATTCTCTAAACGGAAATTGAACCTACGTTCATGTAGTATCTATAGATAATTAATTTCACTATGACGATCTCATACTTTATATTGAGATAAAAAATATTAAAGAACTCATACTGCAGTAATGGCTATAACAGTTATTTTATTACACTAACGCGGTTATGTCTTACCTACTAACTGCGGTGTGGTTGGAGATATCTATTTAAAGGTGATATTACATCCGTATATTATGTTATACTATAACGGTGCTGAATTATATATTCTCCATATTTTCAGTTCTAATATTTGTAAACTAATGATGACAAAGATACGGTTGTAGGTTCGATTCCTAATAGGGAAAATAATTTTTGTCCATTTCCATAATCGCGGATAGTGGGGAAATCATATTTTTACATTAATAAAGTGAACTATTTTATCAAATACGTAATGATAAAAAATTGTGAAAAATTATTTATCTCCCCGTTTCAGTCCAAACATATATTAATTGTAGTTATATTAATAAACGAAAGATAATATTTAACTTAACTCCTACATTTTTTTCATATGTAAACACTGTTATTAAAATATTAATGAAAAGCCACCATTACTAACTAGTATTTAGATTGTTAAAACCGAGTTGAGCCCGCGGGCTGGCAACACTAAGAACATTTAGGTCTCCTTTATGTTTCCTTAATGGCTTCACGTAATTTACAAGGTAGCTTCGGAATATATTTACATGAGAATGCCATGTTTTATTATTGTTTTCAAATTGAAATTATAAAAGATAAAATTTTGCACTGTACTTGGCCATTTAAAAGAGGCGCGGATTCAAATCCCGCTACGTTTAAAGTGTTTTTTTACCTATGTGTAGATTAAAAAAGCATTTTAAAAATGTAGAAAAAATATTATCGAATATTTGAAATGGTGAAGAATATTATTTTTATTATTAGACCATTTTCTTTTTCGTTCCCTCGATGTAATACCTACATATATATAAAATTAAGAAATCTGCCTGTGATTTGAAGATAAACGTATTTTTTTTATTTATTATTTTATCATAGCTATTTATTTGATATCATAACACAAGCAAACAATTTGAAATTTTGGTTTGTCTATCTGTCGGTCTATCTCTGCCTGTCTGTCTGTCTTTCTATGTGTATAGAAATCGATTTCTATGGAACTTTCACTGAAAAATAGAGAGGATATGTATGTGTATTGTTGCAAGTAAAATTTGAGTGGTTGGTGCCCACCCATTAAATTTTACTTGCAACACTGAATAGATTAAATAATAGGAAAACGACGTGTTTTTTTTTTAGAACTAGTCACCGCCTGTAACTTTGTTGGCGTGGTCCTCAAGATGTAATGAATGCAAAACCCAATCTTTCCCTTTCCACAGACCAAACTACGGGAACCCTAGCCAGTATTATAACTTTTTGTGAAAAAAAAGAAAAGAAAAACAAAATTGACCAAAAGCTTAAATTTTACAATTTCAACAACAACTTTAATGTGAAATTAAAATGTTACATACATTCGGAGCAATTTAAGCGAATCCTTTACAATTTGTCAATTAGATGCCAACTCCCAAAGGTCTGCCCTACGGACCGAACTGAAAGCCCGAATTAACACAAACATTACTATAATGAAAAGTTTTTCTACAAAATTACTATAAAAAATTAAATTAAATCCGCTTCACGCTGTATCTCGCATATCGAGGTAGGCAGAGGGAACCTAGTGTTAAGACAGACATTCTGCCGAATTGATTTATGTGATATAAGAAAAGTAAAATTAATAGGCTATACCTATAATCCTATTAACTTTCAGTATCAAAGGCCATATCTGATACAAAAAGTTTTTTTCTAAGCAAAACCGAAAAAAAAAAAGTATATAGTTCTTGAGATTAACACGGTCAATCAAACAAAATACAAATATACATAGATACATTCAATATACCAGGATTTTGTGACCTAGGTTGAAACGCACGCTCCATCCTCCGTTACTCTTTATCTTGCAGGCAAATAAAAATAATTCCTCCGAATGGGGATTAAACCTACTACCATCGCGTTTACATCCAGATGCTGTACCACTGTTCCACGAGGGTGCTAATTACTATTTTACAACTACTATAATCAATTGCTATCTAAATACCACAATCCTTTTCATGTATAAATAACAATAGGAAGGACCTTCTATTTGACAAAACGTTCTATGAACAACGAACGAAAGCGATTTGAGTAATTGCTCGTATACTTTGAGATTTTTTTAAGGTTATATAATAAAGGGTTGAAATTCAATGGCTTTCATTTTCATTATAGAAATGCGGTTGTGTTATAACAGGTAGTTATGTATAACTATTGTTAAAATGTACTTGTTGTTATTAAAATCGAACTTTTTTCTTACAAAATTTATTTTAAGTTATTAAATTGGCTTTGGGCACGTCGAACGAATGAGTGATGAAAGAATAGCGAAAAATATTTATGATGGAAAAGTAAGAGGTCAACCGAGGTATCGGCCTATTTAGAGGGAGACCTCGGTTGACCTTCGACAACACAGTAGCAAAGATACTGTTCACGTAAAAAGCATGAGGACCCCCCGGAGGGCATTTATGAAGAGGTTAATGGCACTGGACGAGGCGAAAGAGGTATGTAGAGAACGTAGCGTTTGACGCTCCCTTCTCTCTGACTATCTTGCTAGAGAAAAAACGTAAAGCTAGTAGTAAATAGTAATAAAATTAAAATTTCATATAGGTTATTAATAAATAGATAGAGACCGTCGTCGTGGCGCAGCACCACAATGTGTTACTGTAAACGCAATAGTTGAGACTTCGAATTCAATTATCTTCATTTCCTCGCTCTAGGTAGAAGAGAAAGAACGGTGTTGAGTTTCGCCACACAACGCACAATATCTCAAAAATTAGTCGGAAAGCATCTCCTTTCTTCTTCTCCATTCTTTTTATCCGGAAAGAGGGGTGTCCGAGTGTTTTAAAACTAGGTTCCCTTTGCTTCCCCTGATATATGTGAAATACAGAATAAAGCGAAAAAAATCCAAAACGTGACAAAACACCACACCGTATAGTGTGTCATTTGTGTATGACGCATTCAGCATAAACACACGTGCACTAACGTATCTAATAACGAAGAAAAGCTTAATTAGCAATTACCATAGAATATTGTTAGGACCACCTATGATTTGTTATTAAGAAATATATCTGTATATGCAATCTTTATATGATTGAAGGAAGTATATATTTAAAAATATATATATGTTACAATTAATTTAAATATATTAAAACAAAATCAGCTTCACGCTATATCACACAAACAGCAGGGTAGGCAGAAGGAGCCTAGTGTTAAGGAAGTTTCCCATTTTCCGCTGAACTCTGGAGACATTGCATGTTGAGTGGCGGAACTCAACGCCGCGCTTTTGATACAAGAGCGAAGAAATTGAAAAATAAATATAAATAAGTATTTAATTTCTAGGAGGGGATCGAACCATCAACCAGTCGATTTAACAGTAACATTTTGTGCCCCTGCGCCACGACTGGCGTCGCATTTACGTATATTAATGTTCTATAACCTGTAAATCTCAGTGATTATTCAGTTCCACCACTCAAACCGTCCTCCTCACCTCAAAATGCCTCCAGAAGGCAGTGGAATTATCGACGCGAACAGAAATGTCGTAATGGCATGTATTTAATAAGTGTGTCGATTATGTTCCAAGTGGAATCATGCTTTTCAATAAAATCTGATTGAAAAATTTCTGAATTTTTTTTATTAAGTAAAAAATATTCTTCAAATAAAAAAAAATCTAATATTCAATAAAAACATGCATTACAGATCCTTATTTACAATTTTAAATCGTCATACGACTAAATATTTTATATTTATTTTTTACCACAAATAGGATTTGTACCCACAATTAAATCAGTTGAACTTAAACCACGCCACATACAGCCGACCGCATGTCAGCATCTTTAAAATTGTTTTTGTAAATCAAATGTAATATCTAGATATTGGATGCAGCCGCAGCTCGCAGGTAGCAGTACCAATTCCATAAACTATTAGAGAAACGCTACTGTTTTTTTTAGTATTTTTTAACAGAATTGTGTTTTTTGTTTCAATTTCTTTTAAATATTTTTTTTTGTATAGTTTTATTACAGTATACATGTATTGAAATAAATAATAATAATAATAACACTTTATTGCACAAATAGTAATTAAACATACAGTTCATAACAGTGAATAAAAGATTAACAAATGTGCAATGGCGGCCTTATCACTAAAAGCAATTTCTTACAGGCAACTAAAAAAAAACAAATTAAAGGATTTACTACAAGCAAGAATACAGGAAGGTGCAAAAAGCATAAATATTTAATAAAAGTATAAATATTTATTCAAACGAGATCATTATGTGTAAGTTCCTCCAGAATTCGGCAGAAAGTGAGGAACGGAGTGTCTTAACACTAGGTTCCCTCTGCCTACCCTTCTGTGTGCGGGATACAGCGTGAAGCTGTTTTTTTTTATTTATAGTTATAACAGCCGTCTTAATTTTTAAGTATATTGAGGCAGTGGCCAAGAACTATCTATTGATTGTAATATATATATTTTTAAAGTAGTCTTTCTAATAACAACAAACAATAATTTTAAATTAAAATTAAAAACTAAAAAAATATATATATTTAGTAGTTACCTCGTCATGTTATTTATTTTCTTGGATAAGTACTTTAAGTACAACTAAAAACTAACGTGTATTTTTCTATTAAAATCATAGAAAATTATTTATAAGTACCTTCCAAAGTTTGTACTCAATAATGTTGTAGATGATTTAAATATTATACTTTAAAAAACTTTATAATAAGTCCTTGTATTACCGTAGTGTGTTTTCTTTTTAATTTGACTCCGACTTCTTTATTTCATATATATTTTAACATCGCTTCCTAGTTTTAAAAGTTTTTTACTTTAAAAAAATTGTAAACTTTGACTTTAAAGTAGACGACGAAAGATTCTATAATAACAAAGGGTAAAAATTTATACGATATGAAGAGAGTTGGCCCTAGTGGACTATTATTTAAGATATTCTTATATTCTTCTATTATTATAGTAATATTATTAAGTCTATCGAAATTGAATATAGTATATAGGTAGAATTTCTTAAACAATTAGTCTATGAGATCAAAAACGACTGAACACTACAGGGTAGGCAGAGGGAACCTGGTGTGAAAATATTTAGTTCTCCGCTTTCACCCGAATTCGAGACATTGTATGTTGTGTGGTAGAACACAACCCCGTTGTTTGTTTTGCTACACCAATGAAATAAAGATAATAATCAATTTCCCCTCTTAAGAATCGAAACCACAATCATTGCGCTTAAAGTCGACCCCAGTACCACGTTGGCCTTATCAATATATTATTTTTATCAGCTTAATGCTGTATCCCGCACACAACAGGGTAAGCAGAGGACCTAGTGTAAAAACACTCCGTTCCCCACTTTCTCCTGAATTCTGGAAGCATTGCGTGTTGCGTGGCAGAACTCTACGCCGCGCTTAGCCACGACACCAGAGCGAAGAATATAAATTTAAGTAAATATTTCGTCTTCCCGAATGGGGATCGAACCCACAACCAGTCACTTTTACAGTCACACTTCGTGCCACTGCGCCACCACCGGCCTCATATATAATACATATATTAGTAAAACATCCGTCCGTCAGTCAGTCATGTTAAGCGAATGATATTAGCATAAAATGTTAGCGTCCATGTTTCGGCGTTTATTACCTGTTTTGGGGTTAATATATTCACAACCGGAATTCACACGGTGCCGTACTTAGTGTAGATATAGGTGGTTTGTATGAAGGAATTATAATTTTATTATAATTATGTTTGATTTATGAATTTGGAATTTAGTGAGTTGAAATCTATAATGTTTCATTGATATTTGATCATATTTCAAAAATATATATATACTTTAGGTAACATTTAATAAGTTGATCGAGAATCGAACCTGCGGTGGATATATTCCAAGTATTCAAATTAATTATTATTATTATTATTTAATACCGTGTAGTGAAATTTGCTTCTTTTTGTTACTTAAGTATTATACAGCTTAGTGAAGCTAATTATTTTGTTTGTTTAAACTCTCTAATCTCAGAAACTAGTGGTTTGAATTTAAAAATCTTATTGCTGTAATGAGGCCAATCGTGGCGCAGGGGCACAAAGTGTGACTACAAGACCGACTAGCTGTGGGTTCGATCCCCACTCGAGGAGATGAAATATTTACTTAAATTTATAATTCTATTTCTTAGCTCTGGTGTCGAGGCAAAGCGCGACGTTGAGGTCTGTCACTCAACAAGCAATGCCTCCAGGATCTGGCAATGAGCGAGGTTCCCGCTGCCTACCCTGCTGACACAACGTGAAGCTGATTTACCATAGAATTTAAACAGTCCAGGGAAACATGTTTCGATTTGCAGATACAAGTTACCCTACATACCTTTACATAGTTAAATCAGTTTTGATGATACATACAGTACGTTTAGGTACAAAGCAGCTAATATTGGCATCAAATCCTCATACAAGTATACTCTGGAGCACATTCAGTATTCACCATTTTGATTTTGCCAAAGGCTTTATTGCACTATCATTAATAACCCTCATTCACTAACTATTAGGATTTCGTCCTCTTTGATAACTAGAAGTAAAAAATAATAAAAAATCTTAATGAATGTAAATTTTTTTGTAAAATAAAACAAAAATAATTTATATAATAGGAATCATCAATAATTTCATGAATAGAAATAGAAATGTTTTTTTTTTTTGTTAGTCAATAAAAATAATATGTTTTTTTTTTTTATTATCAGCATTGTCATTTTTTTTTAATTTTAAATAGCTATTAGCTTCACGCTGTATCCCGCACACAGCAGGTAGGCAGAGAATGTTACGATCTAAAGCCAGGGCGTGTCACTAGTATAGAGCAGAAATCTCATATTATTTCTTTTCTTTCCACAAAATTCATATATAAGTTTGTTTGTGAAAAAGTAAAATAAAAAAAAAATTACGTAAATCTTGTGAATGAGTTCAAATTGCCACCATTAAACAAATTGGACGAGACAAGTTCGCTAATTGTTACTAATCACATTTTTATCTTCATTAAATATCTCTTCCATTACTTTTTTGGGGTTTTCTGGGATATGGCTGAAAAAAAATCAAAATCAGCTTCACGCTGTATCCTGCACACAGTCACACACACACAGAGTCTCTTAACACTAGGTTCCCTCGACCCTAGAGGGAACCTAGTGTTAAGAGACTCCGTTCTTTACTTTCTGCCGAATTCTGGAGGCATTGCGTGTTGAGTGGCAGAACTCAACGCCGCACTTTGCCTCGACACCAGAGTGAAGAAAATGGAAATGTAAATTGTAAATCGAACCCCCAAAGAGTCGGACTTTGTGCCACTACGCCACGACTGGCCTCAGTGGATATCGCTGAATTTTAATTTCGTTTTTGAGGTTCCGTTCCTTAAAAAAAAACGAAACTCTTATTACTTTGTTATCTTTTTACTCAAGAACTGATACAGGTATCAAGCTGAAATTAATATCACATAGTCTACAGTTTCATTTTTATCTCTCGAAATTTTCAATAGTATAAATCCATTCGTTCTTAATTTGACCATTCACTGCTGCGTTTTATTTCACATACCAGCACATTTCTTTTTACTTTATTTTTTTTTCTCTTTTCTAAAAAAGAAATATATATTTATAACGCTTAGTCTTCAACTCTTAAATTATAAATTTTTGGCTAGTATATTTTTTTTCTTTTAAACATAAACTTCTCCCTAAAATACAGGTTTGTTCCTAGCTTAGAGGGTAGGAAACCATCTTTTTTCTGGGTAACATGTACAAACCTCTTTCATGTGACGTTTTATTGTCTCTATAGTTCACCATCATTGAGAAAATAAAGATTTATTGTTATTATTATTATATTCAATTAAGCAAAAAACATTTTTATAACACTAGGTGAAAAATCTTACTTGAAAAATACCTTTCTTTAATTTAAAAGGGAATTAATTATGTAATATTTTTATTTCATCGCACTGATAACAAGATAAAACGCGGCGTTCAGTTACGCCGCTCAACTCACAATTTGGGAACAAATTAAGTGCCGTAACATTAGGTTCCGTAACCTACGCCGTTATATGGAAAAGAGGGTAAATCTACATATAGGTATATAAATAATAATTTATTTGAACCTACACCTATCGCAATAAATTAATAAAAGGCCAGATGCGCCACGATAGCGCAGTCTGGAAGTAAAAAGCCTTAAATTAAGATGCTGCAGTGCATTTTGTATGCGTCTACCGAGAATTGTAGCTGACTTCACATACTTTTTACGATTCGACGGTAATCGATAAATCTTCTATTTACAGACGGATACTGAAATGAAACAGGTTAAGATTTATTTTATTACTTTTACTTATATATATATATTTTAGTTTAATCCATTTAAGACTTAAAAAAAAACTAATGTTAAAAAATAATCTGGTCTCTATTTTTCGTCTATTATAAATATGATGTTTGTTGAGTGGCGGAACTCACCACCGTGCTTTCAAATTGATCCGACATAAAAAATACATCAGCTTCACGCTGTATCCCGCACACAGCAGGGTAAGCAGAGGGAACCTAGTTGCTAAGACACTCGGTTCCCAATTTGCTAGGGATAGAACCCACAACCAGTCGGTTTTACAGTCACACTTTGTGTCCCTGCGCCGCGACTGCCCTCACGTTTATATACATATCGTATATAAACGTTTTCTCAAGTACAGTCTGACACTTCCCAATCCGTTTATCTTTTTTTTTATTTTATGATACGTTTATTAGGTAAGTAGAGATAAGATAAACTGTATTGAATGTTTGGATATGTCAATAGCTTGCTTTGTTATCATGTTTTGTGATAGCAACTTTTGATAATTTCCATTTTTATGTACTTTTTCCCATGCATTTTTAATGTTGACGCCATTGTGGTACAGTGTGTGATTGTAAATGTGACGGCCATAGGGTTCGATTCTCCTTCGAGGAAATTACGTTTTGTGCATGAATATGATTTATAACTACTATTGATGTTTAACAGATAACTTTATACATAACTTTCGAAAGTAAAAAAAACCCTTATAGTGTATAAAATAATATTTATATATTAAAAGTATCATTTTAAAATCCTTTTTCAGATATATCGATTACGTCAAATTATTCCACTCAAATTCCATCAATAAAATGTTTCAAATATTGAATGATGTTTAAACACGACAGCACAATGCGTACAGACTGTCCAATTTTAAAATTTTAATCAAAACCTGTATATCAATCTCTTTGGTAATAAATATTTATACCAAGGAGATTGTTGATATTGTTCTATATAAATATATGTACATAAATAAGTTAATACTATATAATATAAATATATGCGTTTGTTTGAATTCCATACTGTAAAAATCCAAGAGTTAGCATTTTTTCCCAAGATTTACAGATAATGTGAAAACAATCCTTTTTTTTTCATTTTTTATCTTTACATTGTATCCTGCAAATAGCAGGATAAGTAGAATGAACCTGAGAACCTAGTCTTAAGACACTGTTGTCATTAAGATACTTCCGTTACCCACTTGCCACCGAATTCTGGGGGCATTGATTCTTAATTGGCGGAACTCAACACCGCGCTTTGCTTCTTTACCAAAGCGAAAATATTAAATATCGTGTAGGAATCCAAGTCACAACCTGTCGTAGCTAGAGTCTCAGCACGCATTCCTTTTAAATTTGACGGAAAACCTTGCTTTGTGTGGAATAAAGCACATAGCTAAAGAAAATATTCTGTATTTTGAGGAAGAATGGTTAATGAAAAATTACTGTATGATATTATACGACCGGAACTCGAACCCATAATAATCACATACAGTTAAAAATACACAATTTAAGTAAAGATGCTTAAATTAAAACTGTATTCCTATACAAAAACATAAATTCAAAAAGAATTGTCAAAACATTGCGTGTCGCGGATCTAAACGCCGCACTTCAACTACCAGTGTTCAGAAGTGAAAATAAATTAAATACAATCACTACGTGAAGAGAGAGCGTGAAAATGAAAATAATAAATTCTCCCCGAATGTTGATCGAACTCACGGCCACCACGTTTACAGCCACTGCGGTACGACGGCCTCGTTAAACGCAATTTATTATATTAAAATGAGCTCACCAGATCATTATCTAACTTTTAAATAAAAAAAAGGTTTCTACAATGTTACCTTCATAAAACTAACAAAATACAGATGGTGCAAAAGAATACATCCGTCCCTTATTTAAACCAGTTGTCACTAGTAACTTCGTTGTGTGGACTTTAAGACTCAAAAATAAAAAAATCCTCCTTTTTTCTCGTTCCTGTGAAAAGAGAATTTGGAGAGATCCTCCTTCAGCAGCTTCCCCACATTTTCACACTTAATTATTTGTTAAATTTCAACATTCTAAGTAAAGTAGTTTTGTCTATCTGTGTAGCGTTAATTTGCGGCTTTTTTTTATGGAAAAAAGAAACAAGGCAAACGACCGTAGTAATTTGAGAGAAACTGCTCGTAGCTTTTATCACCAGGGATTCGGAAGTATCAAAGGTCTTTCCAAGTAACTGCTAGAGTAGAGAAATGGAAATAAAATTATTTTCATTTCAAAAATATAACTATCCTCTCGTGCAGGTATCGAACCCACAACTCTCATCTCTCATTGTAACTATAAGTATGCGGTGAACAGCGTAAAATTAAAAAAATATAAATCAAATCAGCTTCACGCTGTATCTCGCACACAGCAGAGTAGGCAGAGGGAACCTAGTGTCATAAGGCACTCCGTTCCCCACTTTCTGCCGAATTCTGCAGGCATTGCGTGTTGAGTGGCAGAACTCAACGCCACGCTTTTCCTCGACACCAGAGCGAAGAAAATGGAAATATAAATTTAAGTTAATATTTCATCTCGAGTGGGGATCGAACTCACAACCAGTCAGTTTTACAGTCACACTTTGTGCCGCTGCGCCACGACTGGCCTCAAAAAAATATATAATTACAAAAATAATTTATATTAACATAATCTACATTAACTACTGGTTTAAGGAAAATAAAAAAAAAACTAAAATATCGAATTCGTAAAACTCAAAAACAGGTGCATTCATACAATAAATCGTGGAACCCATTTTTTACTATAAAAAGGTTACCCAAATCCTTCATTGAGGCGTTTCACTTCTTTTTTTTTAATTTTACCATCAAAACTCGTTTTGGTCACCATGGGAAAGGTTTTGTTATACAACAGGTGCTTCTATACGTTTTTTGTTAAGCTATTTACGGTGAAGTCAATTGATTTTGTATAGAAATCGTGTGTTAATCCACGTTTTTGATTGTTTGCTTGCGGTTTACTCCTTAACTTTAAATATCAACTGTTTGATATGTCAACAGAAAATATTATTTTATTTAGTAATTATTATTTTTGCTGTTGTGGTTTACTTGGACCGTGCCTACGTCCAATTGTAATTGGGTTTTAATTTTACTCAAGATATTATAAAATGTTTTGTTTTTCTCTTCCAGACCAGCCGTGGCGCAGGGGCACAAAGTGTGACTGTAAAACCGGCTGATTGTAGGTTCGATCCCCACTTGAGGAGATGTAATATTTATTGAAATTTTCCATTTCTACGCTCTGGTGTCGTGGCAAAGCATGGCGTTGAGTTCTGCCACTCAATGCGCAAGGCTTCCAAAATTCGGCAGAAAGTGTTAAAACGGAGTGTTAAAACACTCCGTTCCCCACTTGGTGGTACTTTTATTTATTTATCCAGAAGGTGATACTTTTATTTCGTTATTCCTCGTTACCCGTGTTCATACAAATTTCATAACCTAAATAGGATTCGAACACATAACCACCGTTTAATTTATCGCTTCTTTCACATTACTAAAAATAATAATATTCCACATTTTATCTCTATATTCAACTAAAAACGGGTTAACTTCAGTAAACAGTTAATAATGGTTCTAGAAGTAACAGGCTTCCGTAATAACCGACTGAGCAAGTCTGTACAAATAGCACCATAAAAATATGTTGAGCTTAATAAGGCTTATAACGAGAAATACGTGTAGACTTTTGCTTTTTCTTTAGTGACTATATTTCTAGTTGCTTATAGTGACGCGACACTACCTTCTCTGTTCATCTCTTACATAGTCAAAAAATATTTTTTTTTACAAAAATTGTATTTGTAAAGTTTCTGCACAAATTCGTTCAGTTATTTTTACATTGAAGTGGAATACACACACAATTTTTTACATTTTTAATATTACTAGATAAATAGTAAAAGACTAAGTTCTAGTTGAGTGTGTCTGTAAAACCGACTGGTTGTGGGTTCGATCCCCACTCGAGGAGGATGAAATATTTACTTAAATTTATATTTCCATTTTTTCGCTCTGGTGTCGAGGCTAAGCGCAGCGTTAAGTTCTGCCACTCAACACGCAATGTCTCCAGAATTCAGCAGAGAGTGGGGAATGGAGTGTCCTAACACAAGGTTCCCTCTGCCTACCCTGCTGTGTGCGGGATACAGCGTGAAGTTCACTAAGTTCTATTTGATCCTTTGTCTATAGTCAAATAGAAGTAACTAGTTATCATATGTATAACATATGACACAGACTGAAATTATAACGAAACGGTTAAAATGATGCAATAATTGTAGCGTTAAGGCCTTCCTTGATAAATGGACTATTCTATACAAAAGTAAATAATTCGAAAAAAATGTTCCTGAGATTAGCGCGTTAAAATAAACAGACTTTTTAGCCTTACATATCTAATATATTTATAGACAAGTATAAATGTCAAAAAATTGGTTTAGGTGGCGATTTTCCATTTCTCTTACTCGTTATGAAACGACAGTTGGAGTCCAGTGCTGCCAGTAAAATATCACTGGGTGCACTACCCAGTGATATTTTTGTTAAGTTTTGAATTTTTTTTTTCTTTTTCTTTTGTAAAAGGTGTAACTTCGTGTAAAATAAGAAATAAAATTATTTTAAAGGGTTTTATTTATTTGTAAATATAAAACGTAAATATGTAACTAAATGTATATTTAAAAGTGAAAACATTTTTTTTACGAAAGCACAACTATATTATACTAAACTTTGTGTGTTTTTACATCTTATTTTAAAAGGATTAAAAGTTTTTTGTAAAAGATATTTTTTAAATCTTCATAAAATTTTTTTGTTGAGTTTCGTACCTCAACGTTTCGTACTGCAATATCTCAGAGTGTGTTAACACCAGATTATCTGCTAACCCTGCTAAAAAACTAAATAAACTCCCTAGGAATCGAACTCACTATCTCCTAGCTTTAACCTAAAATTGCAACTAAATTACATGTGACGGTATACATATCGGATTATATTGCAAACTGTAAACTAATATCCAAAGTAACGTCTCGAGTTCAATAAGTAATTTTGCAACTGACAGTTAATGATATGATGTAAATCAATATGGAGTTATAATTGTGTTATGTTATAATATTTGGATTAAAATAACAACTTTTGCTTTAATATAGAGCCATCAAGATTTATTATTTTTCCGGAGTGTCTTAACACTAAGTTCTCTAAGTCTACCCTGTTATTTGTTTTTTTAACTTAACGCTGCATCCCGCAAATAGCTTCTTCTGCTTTTTGAGGCATTGTAAGTTTTGTCAAAGTTGATTACCGGAACGAGGACATGAAAATATTAAATATTTAATTTCCTCAAACGGGAGTCGAACCCACAATCTGCCGTGTTTACAATATACATATATTATAACTTATGTTTTACTACAAAGGTTGCAAGATTTCATAACAGTTAATCGAAGAAAAGAGTGTTTTAACACAAAGTTATCTCTACCTACCCCCTACCACACGTAAAAATAACAATAAAATGGCATTGTCCAAACTAACAAAATTATAAGCCATTTTTATTAAAATTTATTATATAGAACAATTATTAATAGTTATTACAGCTTTATTCCATTTAATTTTTATTGTATTTCTGTATTTTTTTTGGATGTAAAATAAAGAGTTTTTCTATTGTTATTATTATATGAATGGATGGTATCATAACATTAAGCTACATCGCGATCTCTACGTGCTTTGCTATATGGGAAAGAAAGAAAGGTAATTGAAAATTATTCAGGCTGTCGTGGCGCAGTGGCATAATTGTGGGTTTGATTCCCAGATACTCTGTTCTCCAATTATCTCTCAAGCTAAACATATAAGCTGCTTTGGCTATTTATTACGATAGATAATACTAGATTTATTTTGAAAATCTTACTTTTAAATATTACTCTATTCTTTACATTTCGCTTAGTCATTTTGAATTTAGTTATGTAAAAAGCATATTATGTATATAGCACTTATTGAATAAAAATATAAATGCTAGCATTTTCAATTTATTCAATTATTTACTATTTTAAGAAAATAACAAAAAAAAAAACAAAAGTCTCTAAGCTTAAGCTTATATCTCTATGTAAGTTTCTATATAATCACACTTTAATAAATAGTTTTTGTCACGCACTTTTTTATAATTATAGCCGAAATTCACGGAAAGCAAAATGATTAAATTATAAAACTGAGATGCCTTATCAAAATAAATAGAAAACATTCAAATATTCGCTTAAATATATTAATATATATTTTGAGACAATTGAAAAAAAAAATGATCGTTGATCTTATTTATAAAAAAATTAACTCACCAGCATATTTATTCAAATCCAATAAAAAAAAAACAATCACATTTCACACAATGTCAAAACAAGTTGAACCTGTGTCACAAAATTTATCAGAGCAAAAAAGTTTTCAAAAGCTAATCTGTCAAATACGACATTCGAATTTCAAAATTCAATTGACGTAACAACCGTATACAGCGATGTTCGGGCAAGTACTGAGTGGGAACGGTTTCCCGCCGTTATATCACACAGAGTATAAATACAATAATATTGACGCTATGGTGACGCATTGTTCAGTGTCTGGCTGTAAACGCGTTGATTGTGGATTCGATCATCATTCTGGGTACTGTATATACAACAACAAAAAATAAAATATTTTTACTGTAAAACATAACAATGTTGTATTTCTTAGCCTTAATCCACTGTGTTTTTAAATTCAACGAAAAATAAAATAACGAAGTGTCATCACTAGGCTTGAAAAGAAAAAGTCTGGTAAATTTTGGCCACAGTTTTTTACAATATCGATTTTATACAATACCATGATACATTGGTGTATCTAGAGATATTTACCAGAAAAAACCTTGACTTCAGCTTTGTACTGATATTTTTATGTTAAAGTTTTTCTTTATTTTACAGGATAATTTTTTTATCAATACGAATTCTGTGGTTGTTAACAGACTATTTGGAGATGGGCAGGCCCAGCACCCCATTTGCAGACCAGCACCCTCATGGTATCATATCATATATATTTTTCATATTTTATGAACCAGTATCTATATAAACGTATTTTTAAGCAATCTGTTAAAAAGCACAAATAAATTAAACTTCTATTACATTTTAGAGCAAATAAAAAGCAAACCAAACCAAATCGTTAAGCAAACATCAATATACATTACATTATTTACGCATGCAATGTGCACTTACTCTATGCCGTGTGCGCCGTCTCTTTCTAGTGCATATAAAAAAGTATATCCATCTCGCTCACGCACTGCAGTACTTCCATAATAATTTTAAGCGTTGGCCCAATGTACCAATGTTGACCAATGAGGTATTTGAACTTATGAAAGCTTTAGTTCAGTTTATCTTTTCTATGTTATTTTGAAAAATAATTATTTTAATTGTTTCTTATTAAGCGTTATAATGTAGCGCACTTATAGAGGATCCCTAATATTAAGACACTCCGTTCACTCCGTTCCGCATAATTTTCGAGTGCGTCCTTAGTGGCGGAACTCAACGCCGCGCTTTGCCTTGGCACCAGAGTCAAGAAATGATAATATTAATGTAAATAAATATTTAATTTCCTCGAGTGGAAATCGAACCCACAACGCCACGACTGGCCTCAATTTATAATATAATAGATTTAGAAACACTTCATTCAGACATGTACACTGTACAGTAAGATCGATGGGTCGTGGTCACTCTAAAGAACGAAAAGAAACCTTTGTACATAGTTTACTGGGGAAGAAAATAATCAAATGTAAGAAAAATGCTAAAACCAAATGTGCAGCTACTTACACCTAATTTCAGAGCAGCCACAACTCGTCGACCGTACTTTATATTGTATAGGCCAGTATCAACCAACGTTCGCCCAACACTCTATTAATACTCGACGCAGTGAACTTGGCGAAACGTAATTATTTGTTTTTGCACTTTGTCCGACTGAGTTTGAAAATTAGAAATACTGTACTTTGCTGTATAAAGACTTTTCTTTCTACTTTAATCTTGAATATCACCGGCTTAATGACTTTCTCTGGTGGAAGAGAATATTAACATTTTTATAATTTATATTTTTAGGCCAAATATTTACGTTTAGCGTCGTCGAGTTCTGCCACTGAACACGCAATGCCTCCAGAATTCGACGTGGAGTGTCTTAGCACTAAGTTCCCTCTGCCTACCCTGCTATGTGCGGGATACAGCGTGAAGCTGATTTATTTACGTTTATTTGAGACCATCCTTGCCTAGTGGAACAAGGGTATGACTGTATACGAGACAGTTGTGCTTTGATTTCCATTCGGAGATATTTAATATATTTAATTTCTAGATAGTTGAATTTCATATTAGTGGAAAATGGCAAACGGAGGTGCTTTAATAATTGAATAATTATTAAACGTAGTGTTTAATTTCCTTAATTAAGTTCCCAGTGCCTAAATATTTTTTTTTAGCGTCACGTTGTATCCCGCATATAAGCAACCTAATGTTAAAAACTCCATTCCCCATACATCGTCCAAAGGGGTCTTGAATAGCGATCTCAACCCGACTGTATACAATATATTTTAATAACAATATAAATAAATTGTAACAAGAACATAATAATTTCAACGTAGCGAGATAAAAGCGTGTGGCTTAGTAGTAGTATCGTGTAGTCAGAAGTGTGGGTACAAGTCGTCCGACTAAAAAAAAATCCGTTCAGAAAAATATAAATCTACCAAATAAAAAAAACAATAATAAAAGTAGAAAATAGTGATATATTACTCCATCGACATATATCTCCAGAACGAAGTATTCAAAATGGGTATCATCGTATCCACGCCGGTATTCCCAATAACAAACCTGCCTAATTGGCACTCAGGTACGTATGAAGGGCTCGAATGTACCTTACTCTATGTTTTTTGTATGAATTTTTCATTTCACGTAGCTATTTTGTTGGTGGGAATGTTTATGAGAATATTATATATATTTGTGTTTGTATTATTTATATGTAGAGGTTACTGTGGTTCTAGAGGATAGCGTCTGAATGATAAATTGTCACTTTCCCGGTCTGTTTAGGAAAGGCGCGGCGTTGAGTTCCGCACTCAGCACGTAATGTCTCGTAAATTTAGCAAAATGTGGGGAACGGAAAGTTTTTATACTACGTTCTAAAATATATCGTGTCAATATGATATCAAAAAGCTTTATAAAATTAACAAAAAAATTACAATTTCAAAGAAAAATATTCAAATTTATTTAAACTTTTATGTGATTTTTAGATGATTTTGTGTAATTTTTGGTAATATCACACAAAAATAAGCTAGCGACTTATTATTCAGGTATATGAAAGGTCTGCGTAATGGTTCTCGTGAAAATTTCTCAAAGTAACGTTGCTTCAGTATAATTAATCATTCTTAATGAGATTTAGCACTTAGTAGCAAAAAATATGACAGGACAGCTATGTCTTGATGTTGGGCGAATACCGTTTATGTTTTTTTAAGTCCAATTGATTTAATTTTTGTTCGTCAAAATCTAAAATAAATTCAAATTCACAATATTTGTTATTCAAATATACTTTTGCAAGCATTTTTAAATGCTTTCAAAATGCATGCATTTAGCAGGGTCGATAGAGGGAGCCTAGTGCTTAAGACACTCCCCTCCCCACATTCCGAGGAATTCTGGAGTCATTGCGTGATGCGTGGTGGAACTTTGCCTTGACACCAGAGCGAGCAGAAGAAAATATTAAGTACTTGATTTCCTCGTTATCGTTATATCGTATATCGTTTACAGACGTTCAATAATAAATTTAAAAAATAAAAAAAAAACTATAGATTATTGCATTATTAGTACTGTCACTAAGTGACATACAAACACACACAGCCATAATGTAACTCTTTAAAATCATTGAATAATTTTCTATATTATCAAAATATTTAAATAAGACATAACTTAAAAGACGTCTCAAAGTGAGATTTCTTAAGAATATCGTTGACTTCAACTCATTTAAGTTTAATTTGACGTCTGATTAATTTACTTTAGCAATTTGTAAATTAGTTTCGAGTAATGTATACTCATGCCTTAATAAACAAAATACGAAGAAAAGAAAGAAAACCATATTATTAAACAATATTTTTGACCACTTTTCAACTTTCAACACTCATTCGTTCGACTTACATAAACCAGCTAGCTAAACACGTTCTTCTTTATTCTCACCATAATATTGTCACTAGGACCTGTCATTTTGTGTGTCTCTTCACTGCGGATTCGATCACTTAAGCTGACACCGCTGACACTACGAAGCAATTGTGAGATGCAATTGCTTCGTAGTGTTTAATTACTTTTGCTCCGTAGTGTCAGCATTCATTTTTCTTTTATTCTTCTTCTGTAATGCCCGCCCACGTTTCGTTGCCGTATAACAGCGTCGTTACTAACACTACATTATGTACAGCCAAACATGCAACTGTGCTGACGTTTCACCATCTAATCAATGCAGTTAAGGCACTATTAGTACGCCATTTCGCATTCATCTCATATTTTCCATCTCTACTTAACATACTTCCCTAATATACCACTTCATTCACTTTTTCTAATTTCTTACCATTTACACTGATCTTGCATTCCGTTTTTTCTTCATTTCTTTCAACTTAAACCATTTTGTTCACACTCTTCTTCCAGAGTGCAAAAAAAGAGTAGACAATTCACATTCAGGTCACCTGCTTCGACTCACATATCGCTTTCTTTCACTCCTTGGAGACAACTATCAAATAGAACAACCAAGTTGACATGGCGCATCCTTACTTAACACCTGATTGGACATCAAATCAAGGCTAAATGCCAGCTCTTACTCGCACGCAGGTTGAAATTATACAGCCAGCATCTCCCATAATTTCGTTCTTACAACTCTGCCAATATGAAAGAAAATTGAACCTATTTATTGAACTTAACCTATTGATCTACAACATTTTATCCCTACAAAAAAGAAACACGCCAGTCACACTTAAAACATTTACAGAAAAAAATATATATTTTCACTTCGAAGCGAAGCGAAGTAATTATATAAAACGTTCAAAATAATTACTTTTTACTACGGATGCTCAAATTAATGAATGTTCGTCACAACTTTTTTGCCAAAGCCCCGCTGGAGTGGAAATAATAGTATTTAAAGGTCAAAGGTGATTAGAAGGGAGAAGATTTTAATAATATTTTTTTGCGCACTCATCTCAAGTATCGGATGCTGTGAACTTTAGAGGAAATTTAAGATTTTTTTACTTGTTTTTCTTGTAAAAGTGTTATGTTAGTGTTGTTTTTTTAGTGGATAATGACTAAAATTTAAGAGAAGGTAGTGTTGAAACATTCTTTGAAACTGGAATGTTTTATATATATTTTTATAGATTCGACCTTAATGCGATAATTGGTAGTCTATTGGATTAAAATATTTATATTTCACTGTTTTAAGAAGTCGAAGCGTAGCGTTGAGTTTCGCTACTTAACACGCGATGTCTCAAAATAAGGCAGAAAATACAGAACAGTGTTTGGACACCTATATAATTTATGCCTACCCAGCTGTAAAAAACGTATTACTGTAGTTAAATCTTAATCACGATAGATTTGTTATTATGTGCAGTATATTCTTTCTATACGTGGATATAACAAATATTGGGTTATATGGAGATATGGTAGCCTACCAAGCTCCTTAAAATTTTGAGGCCCCAATAACAGAATGTAGACGTGGTTGAATATCCACTCAGGGGAATAATTTATTTTCATTTCTTCGCTCTGGTGAGAAGTCAAAACGCGGCGTTTTTCTCCGTACGGGAAGTGAAAAATGTAGTGTTTTCTCATTGGCTACTGTTTTAAATGCGAGATAAAGCAAAAAGAAGAACGAACGAAGCGAACAAACCAAAACCAAAAAAAAAATAGTAAAAAATTGATTATAGAAAAAGCTCCAGGCGACGCAAGGGCGGGTCACAATAGCACTACAATTAAGCATACCGCCTACATGATACGACAATGTATTGTAACACAATACATACGTTTCAGTCTCTGCCCTAATCTTAGTTTGTAGGGCTTCAGTAAAAGACGCCCTATCGAGCTTTCGTCTGACTAAATAAACTGATTAGGGACGCTACGTGTATATTTTGTTTTGAATAGGGGAAGTTATTAAAAAATGTTTTATTTGGTGATTGGGGTTGTGGGGCAAAAACGAACTTTCATTATGTTTTTACATGATTGTCACCTACCTAAATGGCGGTAGAATTCAACGATGCGTTTCATCTGAAGAAAACAAGCAAAATAAAATATTAAAAATAAACACCTTTCTAGGTGGGATTCCAAACCCAAAATTCTCGAGTGGGGATCGAACCCACCACCAGTCGGTTTTACAGTCACACTTTGTGCCCCAGCGCCACGAATGGCCTCAACTTATTTATAATAATATTTATTTCAAATAAACAATATATATATATATATATATATATATATATATATATATATATATATATATGTGTGTGTGTGTGTATTTATATTTTGATCACAATGTAATTTAACGTATAATTTCAACACCAAGAAGATAAACAAACAGTAAAGCCTACAAGTACAGCTATCAAAAGATATTCCAAGAAAATTGTAATAACTATTGTTAGGATGCTGGATCCTGCAACAAGTAATGGGGACTTGATTGACCATCTACCTATCCTTGTCTAACATATGAGAGACATTAGTTGTCTCTCTCACACAGTTGTCACTTGCCGATCAAGCTTTTTTCAACTCATCGCAGGTGCATATGCAGTATAGGCTAAATATTGAGATGTAGATATTTTTTTTAACTTATAAAAAAAATGTTATTCTTTTTTATCTCGCCATATTACAATAGGCAGAGGGAACCTGGGAGCGTAGTGTTAAGACAATTCGTTCCAATTAAGACAAGTTCGATCTCCACTTTCTGCCGGAAACATTTTGTCTCGTCAACATAGCAAAGATATGAAAATATTTTCTCAAGTGAAAATCGAACCCACAGCCTGTGATGCTTACAGTCACATGCTTGTACCCCGACTGGTCTCGAAATCTTTATAAATTCAAGCTATTGTACTAAAAACATCGAGATTATTTCATTGTTATTTTTATAATTTCTAGAAATTCAAATATTTATTATTTCAAATTATCTAAGTTAAATTTTGATAACATAATAAAATATATATAATTATTAAACACTAAATATAACTTAACTCCAACTTCATCTAATAAGTTAACCGCGCTACAACAACTGACCTTGCACAAGCGCAAAGTTCTTACATCACGTCGTACGTCACGGTAGGTGGGCAAGAATTTAGTTTTTTCTTACCTCAAAATTACTATTTTGATAAGCTTCTATTATTTGTTGATCTTCACAGCTTCCGTGGTTTACTAAAAATAGTAAGACTTTTTATGTTATTATAAGCTATCGTGGAACAGTAGTACAACGCGGCGTTTAAATGCGATGGTTGTGGTTTCAAACATCAGTTTAGGTTATTTTCGTTTTTCTCCGATTTCACTCAATATCACTAATAATAGCAAATTGGGTGGAATATGACAAACTAATTGTTTTAACACTATTCTCCCTCTCCGTAATCCGTCCTGCTATGTACAAATTTGTTTTTCAGCTTCACCCTGTATCTCACACGTATCAGGATGAGCAGAGAGAACATGGGAACCTAGCACTAAGATATTCCACTCCTATTAACATTTCCGTTCCTCACTTTCTGTTGAATTTCGAAGGCACTGTGGATTGAGTGGCGGATCTCAACACCACATTTAGCCTCATTTCTAGAGCAAGGAAATGAAAATATATAATATTTCATTTCAGTGGGAACTCTCAACTTGCCGCGTCTATAGTAGTACTGCCAATATAATAAATTGAATGATAACCAATACTTTGTCTGAATCTGTCTAGGATTTAACATTCCTATGATTGATAGTAGAGTTCTAGTGTAGAGTTTCGAAGTTTATAAATTTGCATACAGCTCAGCGAAACTATTTTACATGAATTTTGTATGCTTTTGAATGTCTTTACAGTGAACTTTTTATTTTAAATTTGCTGTATAAATAGTTTTAGCACTACTTAAAGCAGGCAATATAGGCAGAATAGGCAGAGAAAACCTGGAAACCTATCTTTACGATAGGTTCCCAGGTTTTCTCTGCCTATTCTGCTGAGTGCGAGAACAGCATTAAAATAAAAATAGCGAAACTCAACACATGCTTAACCTTGTTACAAGTGCGAGGAAGGAAAACAAAGTTCATTCCGCCGAGTGAGATCGAATCCACAACTAACGTGTTTGCTGTCATAAAATGAAGTTTTACCGTTGCGCGACATCAGCCTCATTATAAAATATGGATATAATAAAAAAAAAACAGTTACTGGCTACTAAAAGCAACATTAAATTAAGTTCAGATAAATTCACGGCAAAAAAATATATATAATAAAGACACAATTGAAAAAGAAAATACTTGTAATATTTTCTTCATACACTACAAGAAGACGAAGAAAATAATTTGAAACACTTTTAAGGTTGAGGTAGGCCCTTCAAATTCCACCATCACGTTACATATATAATGAAAAATTCAACCCCAATGCTATCTGTCTAGAGGGTAACTTGTTGTCGTCGTTCGAGCAATTATGTTTTTTTGTAAAACTCCCCAAAGATATTTTATACTAGAAAATAATAGAGGCTATCGTGGCGTCGTGGCAAAGCTTCTGACCTTAAACGGTTGTAGGTTTGATTTCATCTTGGAGGAATCAATAATTTTTTATTTCCTCGCTTTGGTAATAAGATATAGAGCGAGTTTAAGCTCCATCATTTAATATGCAATATCTAGAAAATTGGGTGTAAATTAAAGAACAGAGTGCCTTAACATTAGGTTCCCTTTGCTAACCCTGCTATTTTTGGGATGCCACCTAAAGTTCAAAAAAATACAAATGTTTTAATAAAAAAAAGGTGCTAATAACATCTGTATTTTAATGGAAATACTGCCTGAACAGAAAAGTGCTTTTAGCTTCTTTTAACGAGAATATTAGCAACATTTCGTTTTAATAGTCATTTTCCATTTCCAAGGAATAAAACAATGCTAGGGACTGGAACAATTGGAAGGAAACCATAAGCGGTTACTGTCACTTACTCGGAGGATCTTGGACAATGGAGGCGACCGTTATTGCGCGTTTCGAACCAACACTTGGGTGCGTAAATCCCTGGTACTCTGAGCTCCTCCCCCTGAGGTGATGGTTGCTCCATTTTACGTACTACACCATATCCTCATGTATATTTTGTACTTATAGATATAAAATAGTGTATAATTATGTTGTTTATTTAAAAATAGTAATAGTTAAAAAAAAAAACGAAATGAAATTGATTCATTGTGATTTAGTTAGATTAATTTAATTGTTCATCGTAGATATGAACTCAATTTTTTAGTTTCACATAAGATCCCGCGCTTAGCAAAGTAGGCTTGGAGCAGGAGAAACCTAAAAATACAACAAACAAATAAACACTCACTTTCCGCACAATTTTGTGACATTTCATGGTAAGCAGCGAAACTCAACGCCACCCTTTGTCTTGTTTCTTTTCCAGAGCTAGACATGAAAATAATTCCGCTGCTCTACAAAAGCATCTAGAACCTTTTATACTTAGTTTTATTATAATATAAATTAATTATGAAGTTATAAAATTTAAAGGATCTGTCTTACGTTTTATAATAAATACTACACTCCTTTGTACTATTTTTCAACATCAAAGTCGTTATAAGCAGTGCTCTACAAGTGGATATACTAAGCAAAGTAATGAAAGTGAATAGAAAATTAGCTTTAAATTATTATCGAGATATTTTTTAAATATATAAAGAATTCTATTTTAAAATTGATACACACAATTATTTTACGTAAACGTAAAAAAATTTGAACGTAGCGAGATTTGAACCCGCGCCTCTTTGGAAGATGTCCAAGCCGCAACCGTCCGTCTTGGACGATTTACAAAGATGTGCGGGTTCAAATCCCGCTACGCTCAAGTATTTATACGTTTTCTTAAAAAGTATGTAATATATAGATTATAGAAAATATGTATAATTGTGAAAATAAAAAAAAACCAACTAAAATCTTAAAAATATATCAAAATAAGGCAAAAGTGTCGCGACAGTTAACCTGCAACATGCGACACCCTCGAAAATGTCACTTGACACCGACGACTGCTAACCTTTCACCCGTTCACAAAAAATGAATGCCTTATTTAAAAATAAATAAATAAATCAGCAGGGTAGGCAGAGGGTACCTAGTGTTAAGACACTCCGTTCTCCACTTTCTATTGAATTCTCTGCCACTCAAAACGCAATGCCTAATGCAAAAGAATGTCTCAGCACTAGATTCCTACTGCCTATCCTGCTGTATGTGGGTGTGAAGTACACACACTACGTACTACTACAGTGTGAAGCTAAAAAAAATTTTTTTGGTAAAGTTGATTGGTAGATTAAACACACCTGTCTGGACAACAAGAAAGTTTGACCTTTTGAATTATTTTAATAGCTGTTTGGATCTATTTGAACTTATTCTAGGGCACTTTTTCCTTTTTTACTCAATTTTAACGACATTTATTGACATTTGAAATAAAGAAAGGGAGAGAGAGCAGCTGAGAAATAATCAATAATATAATAACTTTTTATTTGGCTTCACGCTATATCCCGTATGTAAGAGGGTTCGTTACCTGTGCACTACCCACATTTTGAGACATTGCCAATTGAGTGACGGAACTCAACTTCGGGTTTTAACTTGTTCCCAAAACGGGGTAATAAAAATAATTAATTTCCCTGGGTACGTGTATAAATCAAACCCACGACCAGCACATTTACAATCAGACGCTATTGCCACTGCGAAAAGGCGGCGTCTTTTCATAATTCCATAAAGCAAACTAGAATTATACTATGAAACAATCACCCACGGCGAACAAAGTTTTTCATTGAGGTGTACACATAAATAAATATACCTACATTAAAACAAGAATGTAGTACTAAAATATATTATCTTTCTTCCTTTTTTGTTCAAAAATGAAATAGACAGGAAATAAAATGATTGAAAATAACCGGAACTTCAAATTCGGTATAAATATATACATATATGTTCCTTTCAGAACGTACACCAATACTAAGAGGGGAGGGAAATACGTTAATAGTATATAACAAAATAATTATTAATAAATATACACCTCATCGAAATTCCTACTCCACAGAAGTTTGATATCTGAATTTGGATTTTTTTTTGTAATTTTGATAAAGATGTCTCCTTGGTTCATTTTAAATTTAATGTATATATTAAATTTCTTCGTGAAACTACGAACTTTCAACACTACTTGCTCAATTTAAATATTGCTATTATATACTACTTTATGCTACAATATACTGAGTATATTGTTCTGTATTTCTTTTAATAGTAAAGAAGATTGTCATTTATATCTTCGCTCTGGTGTCGAGAGGCAGCGGCGTTGAGTTCCGCCATTCGACACATAATGCCTACAGAATTCAGCGGAAAGTAGGGAGCGGGTGTCTTAACACTAGGTTCCCTCTGCCTACCTGGCATGTGTATACATGTGTACATGTGGAAAACAGCATATCGTGGAAGAAAGATTGAATAAGTACAGTTCAGGAGGTCTAAGGTCTGTTCATGATGGTAAAAATGAACAAAAGAGAAGATGTGTCCTGTGTAGAAGAATTGATATGTGTATTTTTAAGTTTAAATTGACAATCTCTATATATTTTTTAAATATTTTTTGTCTCCTCTTTTAGTGATAGTAATAAAATATAAATAATTCTAATTTATTTGTATAAAGGTTTGCAACCTTAAAACTTAACAGGAAAAAATGCTATTCTTATACATAGAATCAATTTGTCAGTGTTTCTGTCAACAATATTTTGACTAAAAAAACAGGAAACTTTTGAGGTATCAAGAAAAAATTAATATCAAATACAATGTACAATTCCTTAGAACGAAAAAAAAAATTCTATGTCAACGTTAGCACAAGACATGGACGCTTATGCTCCATTTATTTCGATTATCCAGTACAGGGGTTCCCAACTTTTTCTTGATCAAGGACCACTTTTATATCATTCTTGGAAGCAGGGACCACTAAGCTTGTAGGTATAATAAAAATTAACTGCAATAATTAAACAGAATCTTCGCCTCACCATCCCCAGTCATAATATTAAAATCGTTCTGCGGACCACTGGTTGGGAACCACTGATCTAGTAGCTCGCACCGAAATCTGAACGTGTAAAGTCCTCCTTGTTGACCTAGGACGTCATTTTATAAAAAAATAAAATCTACAGTACAAGTAAATGAAAAAATACAAAAAAATGTAATTTACATGTATGTATCTAAAAAACGTTCGTAAATGCATAGTAGTTTCAACTGATTCAACTGGTTTTTTCATTATAATCTCTTAGTATTTATTCGCTGTGGTTACTGTGGCCATTAAAGGTTCGAGATTTTGTTAACACAAGGTAGAGAAAACAAAACATCTGTAAGCCTGAGTGTCAAAGCTAAAGTTTTTAAAATTAAATATATAATGGAAATCAAAGCGCGGCGTTAAGTTTCGCCACTCTACGACGCAATGTCTCGTAATTTGGGCGGAAAGTAGGGAACGGATTGTCTTAATACTACAAATGCTGGATACAGTGTAAAATTTAAAAGAATCATGACTAGGAAAAATATATTTTATATCGCAAATATATGAAAATGTAAAAACACAGTATATATGTATGTACATAATTTTACCTACATTTCAATACACCGTATCATAATCTGATTATATTATTACGTAGGTACGTTAATTAATATTTATAATCTTATTGTCATTTTCGACAGTGGCGCGTTGTATATTTATTATGTAAATTTCGTTTGAGACAATATTAAAATTGCATTAAAGAACAAATTTATACAATTTGTACAAGCGCCTAAAGTAGCTTATAATATGTACAAGGGTTGATATATTACTGGATCGGGGCATTGCTCAGTATTATGGTGGTCCTGGGTTCAATTCTCAAGAAAAATATAGATATACGAGTATATTTAAAACAACAAGTACCACACACATATACACACATACAAACAACAGAAATTACAGAGAAGATCGTGCTAAGAGAAGAGAGAACGTTACGGACGTTCTCTCTTTTCTTAAAGGTCTTTGAGGTACGGAACCCAAAAAATAATCAAGTTCTTAACAAGACCTAAGAAATTTTAACATATGTTGCTGATACAAACGCACTACACGTCTAACGCACCTACATAATATAAATTATTAATAACTATGTAAAAAAATTAAAGCAAAAGTTCTAAAAATCAAAATGCTCGAGATAACATTCAGGGGTAGTAGCATTTAACGTAAATTAATTTGTAAACGGGGTTTTCGCTTTGTGCTAGTTTCCGTAGAGGAGAATTTTACACTCGAATTATCTTTGGAAATTAGTATGTAATAGCTTTCCTGTTCCCGTCCGAGCACTAATTGTGTAACTGAATAGTGTATTTTAACGTCTCAGTAAATCTCTGTTCTGGGACCAAGTTTCATATATTTTATATAGTTTCATTTATCGGCGCTACGTCTGACAGTAATCGTGACGATTGTGAGTTCGATTCCCGCTTGTCAATTTTGAATTTATTTGTTCTGCTAATAAGACGTAGAGCGAAAAGTGGGGAATGGAGAATATTAATGCTAGGTCCCCTCGCCTGCTCTGCTATTTGGTTGGAGTTCGGAATACAGGCGAGTTTAAAGTTGCCAACATAAAGCAAATTATAAAAAAAGATTAAAAACGTATTTAAAAAGTTATAGGTATATAGTATCTTATAATTTCGAAATTTTATTTATATTCTTTATTATAAAAAAATTAAGATTTAGCAGACTTACTCTCTAAGTCGAAATAGTCTTTAAGAAAAGAGAGAACGTCCGTAACGTTCTCTCTTCTCTTAGCACAATCTTCTCTGTAATTTCTGTTGTATGTGGGACTTGTGTTATTTTAAATATACTTGTTTATCTATATTTTTCTTGAGAATTGAACCCAGGAATACCTTACATATATTTTTTAGGTCTTGTTAAGAACTTGATTATTTTTTGGGTTCCGTACCTCAAAGAGTCTCTTAGAGCAAAGAAGAACACGAATATGTATGCATCGTTTTGCTGTATATTGCATAGTAGTGTTGCATAACCAAAACCTATAAAATACTCCCAAAATAAGATTTTTTTGCACGAAGAGAGAACTTTCAATAAAAATAATTTAAAAAAGTCCGAAAAGTACCAATTTAAACATATTTTATAGAAAAAAAAAACACTACAAACCTACATTTGTGTCGTCAATTTTATACAAAACGAGTGCATACACCCGCAAACTTAATATTGTTAACTTTATTCACCACACAATAACAACCGGATATTTTCCAAAGACCTTATGAAGACAATTATGAAATTTTGCCAAAAAATGAAAACTTGCAGTACAAATATAGGAATAAACGGAAATTTACCCTCGGCAACTCCGACTCGCGCTTGACCGCTTGTTTTAAAAATAAAAAGTTAAACTAGATACCGTTCTCTCATTCTTAAAAAAATATACATGTAAAAATTAAAGTGTATATTTATTTTCTTAATTAATTTTTAATTAAGATAAAAAAGTAAGCCGAATTGTAATTATAATATTATTACTTAAGGACAGACAAACTTACATTACTCATCATATAAAAAATCCATTTTCACTTCCTTCTACACTTTCGGCCATATCCGAGACACAGCGTGCTAAGTTTTTTCACTTCGTCGCAATAATACATACCTTCTCTCGAGTGAAAGTCAAACCCACAAGTATCGCGCCTACACTCAGAAGACCCCACTACACCATAACGGCGTTTTATTAAATAAATAATTCATTTGTTTTCATTATTCAATATTAATTAATTTTGTCCTGTATTCGCGGTTCGTCGGGCTTTGTATTGAAATTTTGAAACAAACGATTATGTCATATAACGTTACTGACTGACAGTTCATTTGCGTCTTTGTCCAAGTGTTTATTTGTTTTGTCTTTTTGAGCTTTTGAGAACGGATTTTGGTGAGGGCCAAGTTATTTACTCTAATTAACCAAAGACATTAAATATCTTTTTGCTCAGATTGTTGTGTTTTGTCAAATAAATAAGGTTTATATAAGCTGTTGGTTTGTTGAAATAATTTATATGTATAAATTCTTTCGTTACTGATCTACTGAATGAAATGCGAAGACAAAATTGATGGACTTAGAAATGTTAAATTGAGTAAGTAGGTTAGGAATTATAAAGGGGTAGTAGGGGTACTAGGAGAGGATTATTAAAAAAAACAGGCTTTTCCATTTTACGTCTTAAAATCCAATCAGAAAAAGTTGCGGCTAATGACTAGCTTAGTAAAATTCGAAAAGAAATGAATGATAGAATATTCACGAAATACCGTCACTGTGTTATGAAATATCATAGAAATAATAAGACATTGAGTTCTTCCCCTCGCCTTGTAATGTTTAGAAAGTTGTACGGTGCGTGGAGAACGGAATGTCTTAATATTAATTTTTCTCATCTTAGCGTAATAAAGCTTGGAGCTGAGAAAAGTAAATATTTATGACTTTACTACGGTATTTTTTTATGAATTCTTCAAATTTAAGTAATATCGCACTTTTTTAGGCCTTAAAAACAACAACATTTTCATATAGAAACGCTATATATATTTATAGAATGAAGTATGAAAAAAATTTAAAGTTCATACTTAGAATGTTCCTATATATACTTAACGATCTCTCGTTAGCACATAAATGAAACTTAATACACTCATATTGATACGTTATCGATAACAACTGGTGCTAACACGATTTATATCGATTTTATTGTTTCGATTTCTTTGATTATTATTTTGATTACAGCTTTCTACTTTTAAACGTCATAAAATGTAAAAGGGCAATAAGCCCTTTTACATTTTATGACGTTTAAAAGTAGAACTTGTATATAAAATAATTATTGTACTTGTGGCCGTCGTTGCTCAGCGGCGGGAGGGTGTGGATTGTGACGGGACGGTTGTGGATTTGATCCTCACTCGAGAGAATTAATTATTAATATTCTAATTTCTTAGCCCGGGCACCAATGCAAAAACCCCGCGTTGAGTTCTGCCGAAATTCGGCGGAAAGGAGAGGATCGGAGTGTCTTAACGGAATGCGGAATACAGCGTGGAGAAATTTTTTTACATTTTATTTTTACAAAACTTTTTAAAAGTAAAATATACTGTCCACAGATACAGATCACGTCGTTAAGTTCCGTCATTCAACACATTTCTATCCACCTTGCTGTGGACGCGGAATATACCGCATAAAGCTAAAATAAATATCTATAACAAAAGTGAATTTAATATCTGTTTTTTTTTTATTTACAAAATGCGTATATTTTACATACAACTCTTTATTTCACTAGATAGGCAAGAAAAATCCACTTCATTTTAAGAAAAGTTTTGTTTTTCCTCTTTTCTTTTTTCACTTAGTGTGGATTCACATTCTCAATCTATTAAAAATATTCTTATATGAAAAATAATGAGATCATTCATATTAATTATCGTTTCGATTTCATCACTCTTCTCTTCTCTTAAGAATTTTTCTCTTGCAACAATTTGAGATCGGATCGAGAACACGATAGTATCATTACTTCCTTGAAGTCCATTACATCGCATAACGGATAGAAACGCTTTATATAACCAATCCGTAGGGACAAATTTTATAAATATTATTATGGTTAACTTGAGTGGAATTTGAACCCACAATTAACGCGTCCTGTCTCACTATTCTCGTATGATTTATCCCACCTCAGCGACAACGGCAATCTTATCTTTATTCAGTCTTTTCAAATGATTAACGTGATGAAGAATTACATTAATATCCAATAGAATTATAGTAGTACTAGCGATGCCACGTTTATATTTTTTGTAAGAGCACATTTTTGTTCATTTTATCTTTTTTGTTTCAAATCTACTTTACTTTATTTTGATCCGATCCGTGAGTGAAAAAAACAATAGACTTATATCACAGAAAAAACCATTAATTATGTACAAAACTGAGTTCATTCGCCCTAAATTTAAGTCTGTTAAGTTGCAGTCCTCCATTTACCAACTGTCAAGAAACGGTATAGAGCTCTCTATAGGCAAGTCCAACTCACACTTATCCGTTTTCTTGTTTTTAACTTTTAACAAGATTTCAAAATGTTCTTAAAAACCTAATTAAAAATCAACCAAGTCTTTTCATATAGCAGAAATTTGGAGCTGGGAATACAAAAATTGCTAACGCATTATTTAATATTAATTAAGAGTTTTTGAAAAGTCCTAACCCACGCTATACAAATTCGAAAATAAAACGTTCAATTGCCATCACATTACTAAAAGAAATTCTAGATTTGTATGAACCTTCTAACATTAAATATGAGCGCTAAGATCTTTAAGCTAAAGTTCAAAATAGTTCTAAAACAGTTCTAAATACATTGGCGTTGAACCCTATATTGTCCAGTTCAAGAGCTTTTAGACTTTAGGAAATTTGGATGCGGGTTATACGGGCGCGACCATAAATGACTTGGCGTTTGATGTTCTTCTCTATACCTACATAAAATTCGAATTTTACGATTTAATTTACGCCCACAAACAAAAGCTGGAAGAACCGTAAAATATATTAACTACCGTCTTCTGTTTTAAAGTTACATTATAGATTTTTACATTAGATAAATTTCGTTTTAACTACGGCAGTTGTTGCTAGGATTGATTTTTTTTTTTACGCTTTATCTTGTATATTTCTATAAACGAGATAAAGCGTGAAAGCGTGGATAAGCATAGGAAACAGAGTGTCAAAGTATTCCGATTTCCATTTTTCATTAAAGTTTTGGCTTACTAAGGGCGGGGAAATAGAAATTAATTGTCCATGTGAGAATCACGCTGCGATGCGATGTCACGCTACATAGCGCAGGGCAAAGTTACACGCATCAGCACAAATTTTTTAAAATATAGATTTTTATATGGAGAAAGGGTTTTGAGGGTTATATACTCTGTTAAAATTTACTTAAAAATTTAATCTAAAAAATCAAACTTAAATGTCATTAATCCCTCGATTGGGGATCGAATCCACCTTTTCTAGTACAGACTCCACTGCCAGTGTGCCACATAATACTAGTAATATTTTTTTTATTAAATTCGTCTAAAGAATCGTATCTAAAAGTTTTAAAGCAATGTAAACTTGCATTTGGCAGGATTATTGAAATCTGTAGGTATGTGAAATACGAGGGGCGTTGAAACATCTATTTGTATGAAATACGCCTCCACGCCTTTTTCTACTTGGTTTATGAAAATTAAATGAAATATACATTCGAAATTATATAACTTTTATTTAACAAATAATGGAAAAGGAATTCGTAGGTTAAAAGTTAAATTAAAAAAAAAATGAATTTATTAGTTAATTAAATACTAATCAAATTTTAAACAGAAAATGGTAAATCTCTTAAAATATTTTTTTTGTGTTAATCACACAGACTAATAAATTAAACATTTTAGAAATATAAAAATGTTAAAAAAATATAAATTGGAACTTACGCCTGTTTGTACCTGCCTAAAAGATCTAGTACCGTTACATAAACACTTTGTTTTTATTACATCAGTATGATCAAAAGTTAGGTTTAATTAAATTTTCGTTTCAAGTATTATAATAATAGTCAATCAAATTCTAAAAAAAAGTATATTTATACTCAAATTCCATCGTTTCGATGAAAGTTACTGCAACTGGCGTGAGAGTTACCTCAGCCTCTTAAAATGTGTCATACACTTATACACAACTCTTTGATATAATTAAAAACCAGCTTCACACTGTAGCACATAGCAGGCAGACGGAACCTAGTGCTAAGTAACACTCTATTTCCCCCTTTCTGCCGAATTCTGGAGGCATCGCGTGTTCAGTGGGAGAACTCAACGCTGCGCTTTTACACCAGAGCGAAGAAATGGAAATATAAATTTAAGTAAATATTTCATCTCCTCGAGTGGGGATCGAACCCAGAACCAGTCGGTTTTACAGTCACACTTTGTGCCCCTGCGCCACGACTTTCCTCAAATATACTTATAATTAAATACTAACTTAAAATAATATAAGCTGAACACCACATTTAAGCATATGCACTTTGAGAAAATTGGATTCACAGCCTCTGCCATACATATCTAAATGTATTATATATGAGTTGGAAACAGTCAATAATATGGTCGCTCAATGAAACGGAGCACGAAACACACGGTAATTCATGCTACATCAAAGTCTAATTGGTATTGTGTCGACGGGACACTTTTGCTCGAGAACCCTTTATGGTAACTTCTCCTCATGATATCCAAGATATCCAAGATTATTCCTATATCATGATATCCAAGATTAGTCCTAACCTCTAGCTATTCGTGGCGTAGGGTGTGGGTTCGATCCCGACTCGAGGAAATGAAATATTTACTTAAATTTATATTTCCATTACTTCGCTCTGGTGTCGAGGAAAAGCGCGGCGATGAGTTATGCCACTCAACAGGCAATGCCTCCAGAATTCGGCAAAAAGTTGGGAACGGAGTGCCTTATGATACTAGGTTCCCTTTGCCTACCCTTCTGTGTGCGGGATACAGTGTGAAGCTGATTTATTTATTTTTTACTTTTTATATTTCCATTTCTTCGCTCTGCTATCGAGGCAAAGCGCGGCGTTGATTTTTACCACTCAACACGCAATGCCTCCAAAATTCGGCAGAAAGTGAGGAACGGAGTGTATTAACACTAGGTTCCCTCTGCCTACCCCGCTGTGTGCGGGATACAGCGTGAAGCTAAGTCCTAACCCTATAGTCTCTATAATTATAAATCCACATAAAAACAAAGCATAAAAGACTATATAAACACATTCCTAAGAAACTAAAGGAAAAGATTTTCTAAGAAAACAAATTAAGTGTTAGAAGCTTTAGACGAAAGACCGTTAATAATAACAGTAAAAGTATTAACTATTTTAATGTTTTAATACAAAGCTTACCACGAGCAGCGATCCGACGGTCTAACCTAATTTACCTACGATAAAGTAGAATATAAACAGTAGGGGTGTTTATCGTTAGTATCGATAAATCGGATTAACCGAGATTAATAATATTAATATTGGTTGATATTTGTTTAAATTATAGCGAATTATTTTGCTTATAATTTATATAAGCTGATTTTTCGCATATAAATATTTTACGATTACAAATAAAGAAAAAACAGAGTTGAATTTCGCCACTCAACACGTAATGCTACAAGAAAGTGGCGGAATTTGGGAAACGGAAGTGACATAATCAGGAACTGACTGTCTTACAATTAGGTTTCTAGGTTTCTTCTATCTAGTTTCCTATGTACGGAGTACAGCGTGAAACAAAATAAAATACAAGCACAAAAAACATGCAAATAAAAACTGATTTTAAGCTCAATCTTCACAAAAAAGCCGCTTTTCTTTTAATGTTCTGCTCACTCTATTCAAAATTTACTAAAATTATAAAGCAATTCGTGTTAGATATGAAACAAAAGCCATTTACAGAAAATAATATATAAATAATATAATTAAAAATAGCACATTTCACGTACAAAACTAATTAAATTAAATAATATCGACGCGTTTGCAACACATACCTCTATATGAGAACCAGTCCATCCCGCTTTCACCGTAAAATCGGTATAAGAGGGATAATTTGCTCACTAAGAGTATTTATATATTATAAACTTAATAACCATTTTAACATAAAATATTTTATAGTACAATTAAGTAAATATATATTTTTTTAATTTAAACCGATTGCTTGCATTTTGTGGGGGAAGGGTAATGTATATGTATATATGTTAATACCTTGGACTTAAACATAAATATAAACAGAATTATGAATGTATTTCGAAACAATATTGTCGATTTAGTTTGTTCTTTTCATTTTTGCAGAGTTGCAGAAGATTCTTGAAATAATAAAAAAATATCTTACTTTTACCTCGTATCACCCTTTTACAACATGAAAACCAACAATATTTTACCTCTACAATATTTCAAACCTACACCGTGCAGTAACCAATAAATTCTAACGAACTATTTCATCTAATACCTAACACTATAAAAAAGTATTAAGCGAATCCACCCTAGCGTCATAAATCTAAGTTAACTTCAAAGTATCACCTTTCTTCCTGATATCATGGGGGAAAGTTTCAGCTACATTTTTTATTCCATATAACAGGACAGACAAAACTTGATGTCAAGGCAATGTTCTAAGCTGTCTACCCAAATTAGAGACATTACTTGTTGTGTGGTAGAACGCCGCGTTTTGTCTTTTACAATTATTCTGCGTAGTGGGAGTCGTACCCACAAACATCGCGTTTACAGTCTTATGATGTTGTAATGCACCAGGATGACCTCGATACTGGAAATCCTCTGAAAACATCCAAGTCTTCACAAGGAAGCCTGGTTATGTATTTTTTTTTTTATTAAAAGTGTATTTGCCATCTTCGGCAGAAAAAAAGAGACTGAGAAATTGGCCGATCCATATATGTTACTCTTGGCTTTCTGTATCCGACATAAGTTGGGTAGGTAGAGGGAAATTAATGCCAAGATAATCCATTTCCGGCAAATTTCACTAACTACACGGAACTTAACGTTACATTTTTATCAAAGCGAGGAAATTAAGATAATTCATCTCCTGAGAATCAAACCCACAATCATATAGTTTACAGTCTCACGTTGTGCCGAAGCACGACGACTGTATCTACGAATTAAAATTTGCACACCCATCCTCCAAAAAAATTACGTTTACTATATTAAGCTCCGAATACCTACTGAACGAAGTAGCATAAATCTAAGTTAACCCCAAGTTCCTAACTTCAACAGCCAACTTAATTCAACCCGACTATAACGGTTACTGTATGTATATGTTTATACAAACTTTAACTTCACCTGCAACTATCAAGTTTATTCGGGTAATATGGTACTTAGAAATGACCGAATTTGCGTAGACATTATTATTTAACTAGTGCCCTAGAAAATATTAGAAAACTTATATATTAAAAGTAATTATAGAAAAAAAAATCACACTCATGGGTACATTTTTTCATTATCTCAAAAAAATTAGGTCTATGGTGGCGCAGGGGCAAAATAGTGCGTCTTTAAACGCAACAGTTCGATCTTCATGAGGATTCGATTCCCACTAGAAGTAACTTCATATTTTCATTTCTGTGAGGTCAGTCGTGGCGCAGTGGCATGAAGTTTGACTGTAAAACCGACTGGTTGTGGGTTCGATCCCTACTCGAGGAGATGAGATATTTGCTTAAATTTATATTTCCATTTCTTCGTTCTGGTGTCGAGGACAAGCGCGGCGTTGAGTTCTGCCACTCAACCCGTAATGCCTTCAGAATTCGACAGAAAGTGGGGAACGGAGTGTCTTAACACTAGGTTCCCTCTGCCTACCCTGCAGTGTGTGGGATACAGCGTGAAGCTGATTTATTTATTTTTATTTCATTTCTTCGCTCTGGTAACGAGGCAAAGAACAGCGTTGAGTTCCTCCACTCAACACGGAAAAGGGGAAGTGTCGTAATCAGATAGATAAACACACAGACGCGCGGGTGGACAACACAAGTGATCCTATAGAGTAGAGTTCTTTATTTAAGAGAGGGAACCTTGAAAACAGTATAGAAAAAAATGTCGAAATTAAATAAGCAACTTACATCAGGGCTTAATATACTTTTTTTAAATTTTAGCACTGCATTATAGCGGAACCTTTACTAGGTTGAGGCCAGTCGTGGCGCTGTGGCACAAACGAACAATTTCATCACAAACTTAATTTTTTTGGCACAAAGTGTGACTGTAAAACCGACTGGTTGTGGGTTCGATCCCCACTCGAGGAGATGAAATATTTACTTAAATTTATATTTCCATTTCTTCGCTCTGGTGTCGAGGCAAAGCGCGGCGCGGCTGTGTGCGGGATACAGCGTGAAGCTTTACTATGTAAATGGAATAGTGATGTTCCTATACACGCATGTATATTTCAGTGGTCGATAAGGTCTATATTAACATGTCAAACACGAGCCAAGTTAGAAAGTACACCACTGAATCCTTTATGAGTGTTGTAAATCTAGTAAAATCGTAAATTTTGCTGGCTGACCCGAGGAAAGGGCCCGACCCTTCACAGTTTAGATAGATACAAGCCCTTACCAAGCACTTTTAGTGACAAAGTCGAATAGTTTTTACTTTGAAAAATACTGATTTATTTTTTAAAGTCATGTTAGTCTTGGTGAGAAATATGTTTTTTTTTTATTTGAAAGTTTATAGTTTTGAGCTCGCTGGTGGTGCGGGAGAATAACCGTGCGAATGTAAACACGACAGGTTGTGGTTTTGATTTCCACAGGAAATTAAATATTTAATATTTTAATTTTCTCGCTCTGGTAATGACGCCATGTGCGGCTACTCAACATGCAATGCCTCCGAAATTCGCTAGAAAATGGGAAACGCAAACGTTCTTCTATGGTGGAGGTTTCTCACCTCCCAGTAAACTGAACTCTGACCACAGGAGCTAGGGAGAAAGCCCGGCTCTAACCTCTACCTGAGCCCCCTCTAAATATGCTAATACAGTCTCAAATCTCTCTCTCGGTTGACCTTCGAAAACACAGTATTAAAGATATATGAGGAAGGTCACGTAAAAAGCATGAGGACCCCCTGGAGGGCATGTATGAAGAGGTTGATTACAGAGGACGAGGCGAAAGAGGTATGTAGAGACCGTAGCGTTTGGCGCACCGTTCCCTCTACTATCCCGCTGGGGATAAAGCGTGAAACTAGTTTAGTTTTTTTTAATATAAAAGCAACCTATCCGAACCAATAGTTCCTGAGATAACGCGTTCAACTAAACAAACTTTTGAGGTTTTTAGTACGTACAATATTATTTTTGGCAAATTCAAAGGATAATGGTAGTAGTGTTAGTGACAGCAAAGGTATAGGTATAACACAAGCAGATCGCGGTCTGAGCCATTTAAAATTCCAATTCTGACCCTTGATTAGAAAACCACTTCCTTTCAAAATTTGAATCGCCTTGAATTTTAAGCGTCTTCAGCTGAAAATTGCATTAATTGTTTATTTACATAAATATTGGTTTAGTTTTAGAATAAAATATATTGATCCAATTCAAGCTCATTCTACAATCGTGGATTCGAACTCCATACAAGAATTGTGATGAAATGAGATTTTATATATCAAATATAGATTATAAAGAAAGGCAGGGAATAAAAGATATGTTGTTATATTATCTGTTTCTATTTAACATTATTTAATTAAAATATAATAAAAATAAATTAATTTAACTTAAGCCATATAAATTTCCTAGGCAATATTGTGGAACACTAAAGATCGTATTGGTATTTGAGATGCTGATTTCATTAATAAATTATAATCTATAGAAATCTAATAGATAAAGCGTGAAGCTGGTTTAAACTAAATTGATAGTATAATAATATATTACATTGAAAATAAAACATCCTCATCCTGAACTTTCTTTCTAAACTCTCTTCTAAAAACTGCAATCAAGTCAAATCAACTTATAAAACTTGGTTTTCTTTGATGAAATTGTGTACGTTATAGATCTCATATACTGTTCATAGCAAATGTGATCCTTACGCTACCGTTATAAGGGTCAAAAATTTTACACCTGATTTTTTTATACTTATGTGAACGTAGCTTCTATTAAGGTTATTTATATGTATATAAAGAACCAGACAGAGATTAAGACCAGTAGTGGCGTAGCAGCACGAAGTGTAACTGTAAAACCGACCGGTTGTGGGTTCGATCCCCACTCGAGGAGATGAAATATTTACTTAAATTTATATTTCCAATTTTTCGCTCTGCCACTCAACACGCAATGCCTCCAGAATTCCGCAGAAAGTGGGGAACGGAGTGTCTTAACACAAGGTTCCCTCTGCCTACCCTGCTGTGTGCAGGATACAGCGTGAAGCTGTTTTTTTATATGTATATAATATGTAGGTATGTTTATATATCTTAAACTTATTAAATCATAGGTTTCGCCACTCAACATGGAATGCCTCCATAATTCAGTGAAAAATGGGAAACAGCTCGGAGTGTCTTAACACTAGGTTCCCAGGTTACCTTTGCCTACCCAGCTATTTTCGGGATACGGCATGAAGCTATATATTTTTGTGTAACTGACGTTACGCGAATACCTTGCACCCTGTTCTCTGGGTAGACTTGGATCTGCCCGTAACCAGAGATTGTAACAGATAGTTTAAGAATTTCATTTAAAATATGAATTCTGTTTTGTATTCAATAGAAACACCAAAACGATCATGTTCTTATACTACTTAGGATACAAAATTTTCTTAAACTTTAAAGCACCAAGTGAGAAAAAGCGTGTACAATTTTCTTCATATTAAAAAATCTATACTAAAGATATAATATATATAAATTCGAAATCATTTAATACTGAATCTCGATAATTATTCAAATATACTAACTTCTTATATACAAGAAATGAACCCACAACCACAATGTGAAAATCAAACTGCCTTGCTATGCCACTACGGTGTAAAAATATAACAAGAACCATTTATACGAAATCCATTCATACTAGTCAATCAACAAGTAAATCTTCTATTTTCGCCCGTCAGTTCGTTAGCTCTGTATGTAATTCCGTACATCAGTATATTGCATTGGAGAGTCGTATATGTGGACTGTAGTCTTAGTTCCTTTGGACTGCACCAAGTTTGAAGAACTCTAAAACATGCGGTTTAGTTTTGCTATCAGTGCTTCAGTTCAAATTAGTTTTGGAACAAACTATAGCTTTTACAATGTGTGAACATTGATATAAGTAAGTGGAAATAAATTGTATTTTGTTAATGGAGAGTTTTTACAGAAAAAAATTTTTGGTAGGCTGTAATGGATTGATGAAAAAGTAGGCAAAGGCACTATCGTAATGTATTTGGAAAAATTATAATAACTGCTAGAGGCCAGTCCTGTGTTACAGGGGCCTCATTTCCTCTTTGAACTCAACACACAATGCTTCGAGAATCGATGGAAAGTAGAGAACAGAAGTGTCTTAATTGCGGGAACAGAGTGCGTTCCCGGGTTCCCCCTGTGTAACTTAAAAAAAAAAACAAAAAATGTATATAAAAAAGTGTCGGTAACCACTCTTAGCGCCGGTTCAATAACATTTTATAATGCATTTTTATAATTATAATATATTATAGTAATTTTCATATTATGTATAGTCTAATCGATTTTTATCTATTTTGACCTTTTGGTAATATAATTATCAAAAGCAACTGCAAGTTATAAATTTAAATTTTGGAACCCACAATATAAGAATTTTTAGTGCGGGTATTCTCATATATAACAAAAGTTATACATACTGTTTATTTAATAAACATGTTTTTTATTTATTACCATACATTTTCCACTCTCAAACAAAAATCCAACTGAAAACACAAAGCATATCATTCAAAATACATAAATAATATAAACTAAGCTAATAATATTATAATTTACATTCGCACAAACGTATAAAACACCCCCGTCTCGTAGAATATGACCATTAAGGCGAGTGCAGACAATACAAAAGACGCTGTAATTTACACCTCCTAAAATATGTATGTTCGTATGTGTATATGATGTACAGTGTTATCTCCGGAATAAACAATGACACATTGAAATTGCACCTCTTAAATGTACTTTGGGGATTAAGGTTGGTGCACATTTGGTGAATTAAAGATTTTACGGTGTTATGGCGCAGTTTTGGTGTCGGTGATTTTACTTAATTTTGAAAAACGTTGGTTGTGAATTCATATTTTTTTAACAAGAACTTGTGTAAATATATTTCTTCAGCTTCACGCTTAACCCCGCATAAAATATCATAAGCAGAATGAAGACTACTTCCCGTCGAGTCGTCGAGTTCTCGATTCATTGCGTGTTGAGTTCCGTGTGTACATATTAGTATTATCTATATCATGGAACTCATACTGGCTATTTATCGCATTATATATTTTAAACAAAAAAAATAATTAAAAAAAATAAAAATTTAGATAAAAAAATACAAATTATTAAAATGATAAGGAATTGATAACAGTGTAATTCTAAATGAGTATATATTATGATTATTCAACTACCTAGTGCTAAATTTGAAACTATATTGAATTTGAATATATCCAATTAGTACCTATTTCATTCATTATTGGCTTATGGAATCTCATTTACACGTTAAATTGATATATTTGGAGAGGAGAGGAGAAATTGATATATTTACTTCATTAATGCGGATGTTCCTTTGTTTTTTTTTCAAAATGAATATCGACCACTTTCAAGTTTTGTCACTCAAATGTTGAAATAAACACTAAATATGCAATTAAATACTATCAAAATTTTAGTAAACCCTCATTACAGGTGTTTCCTGTTTATAGCACTTGAAATAAATAGTCAAGTCTAGTAAAATAAGGTACCATACACCACTTTTTGACATTTTGTATGGGCTTGCAAAGGAGGATTTTTTATTTCGGTAGGTACATACGGTAAAATTACTATATATATATATATATATATATATATATATATATATATATATATATATATATATATATATATATATATATATATATATATATATTCGTAATTTCACTATATTTTACCCTAAAAATTTAAAACAAAAAAGTCTAAATAAATCGGCGTAAACAGCAAAGTTGGCATAGGGAACCTAGTTATAAGACACTCCGTTCCCCACTTTCCGCGGAATTCTGGAGGCATTGCATGTTGAGTGGCGAGACTCAATGCTGCGCTTTGCCTCGACACCACAGCTAAGAAATTAAAGTATAAATGTAAATAAAAAATTACATTGCCGCAAGCAGGGATCGAACCCACAACCAGTCGCGTTTACAGGCACACTTTGTGCACTTGCGTCAGGACTGGCCTCAAAAAAAAAATAGGATAAAATAATTTCATAGAAGATTTAAATTTAAAAAAAGAATCCCTCTCATGTAACCTCAACTTTACATGCAGTAGAATATTCCCAGAATAAGCTTAAACGTAGACTTTGTCGATACAAGTGAGACGACAACCATACGTGAGTTACAATGGTAGTTATCTATAATACACGTATAATATACAATATCAATATATTAAGCCGTAGCACAAGGGCACAAGCCTGCTACTGTAACGCAACGATTGTGGGTTCGATTCCCACATGGAGAGAAGGAATATTTATTTTCGTCGCTCCGGGCTCCGGTAACAGGGCAAAGCGTGGCGTCGAGTTCCGCCACTCAAGCTCATGCCTCGAGAATTGGAAATGGAAATGGAGAAAGAAGGAGAGTCTTAACTCTAAGTTCCCAGACTCCCTCTGCATAATCTGCTATGTGCGAGATTTGTAACTTTTAAGATAATAATTATAAAGGATTTCTTTACGTTTTATACTAATATATAGATTAATTTGAGATTTACCTTTTTAACAGGTAATACAAGGAGAATCCAGTACAAAGACACTCCGCTTCTCACTTTCCGTTGAATTTTCAAGGCTGTTGAGTGTTGAGTTACCCCACTAAATACGCAATGTGTTGAGTGAAGTAACTCAACAGCCGCGCGTACTAAGTCAAGCAAATTAAAATAAATTAATTATAATCATTTCCTCAAGGAAGGACCAAATCTACAACCATCTTATTTTCATCACTGCGACACGACGACCTCAATACCATGAGTCTAAATAAAAAGTAGAAAAAGGAATATAATATCACTAGATTCTCTTTATAAGGAACAAACAGTAAAAATCCACAATAATAAACACATAAAAATAACATAAAATGTTAAAATTAACACATAAATATGACCAAAACGTATTTTGTCCAGACATTCATAGTTCAATTACGCTCACCACCACACCACGCTCTACTAACTTTAAACGCGCTATATAAAGCTTTTAAACAAACATCAGTTTTCATTGTTTGTATTTTATATTAACTAAAGTAAATTGCTATATCAGGCCTTCGTGGAATAGATTCCGCGCGGCGTTGAGTTACGTCGTTCATGACGTGAATTCTTCCATTCTCCTTTATCTTCCTTGCTACGCTGCGTAATTATAAATGCTTAAATCATTTCGACTTCACGCTATATCGATATGCGATAGGCTGAAGGAACCTGGGAACCCATTGTAGTGTAAAGCACATGGAACCATCCCATCACAACACTCCCATTTCCAACTTGAGGCATTGCGTGTTGAGCGGCAGAACTTATCACCGCGCTTTGCCTTGACACCAGAGTAAAGAAATAAAAATTTAAAAAAGCATTCCACCGAATGGGAATCGAACCCACAACCGCGCTTACAGTCATACGCCTCTGATCTGAAATAACAAATACATTAATATAGTTATAATTTAAACCAGCAACCAATTAGTATAAGTATATATGGCTCAAGACAACTTAATCAAGACTGTCGATTTGTTAATTACCGAGCGACACTGTAATCTCTGTCTGTTGAATTATCTCGTAATATGTATACAGAGAATAAGACTTGAATAGACAATTTTAATGATGTTATACGAATTCTTGTATTAAAATTCAATATAGCAGGGTAGTCGGAGAGAACCTAGTGCCTAAACACTCCACTGTCTGCTACAATTCGAGATACTTGGTCTTAAGTAGCGGAGCTCAACAACTCACTGCACCACGATGGCCTCAATATTATTTGTATTGAAAATATTATAACATCGAAGAGTAAAAACTATGACATCGAAAAATACCTGAAAATATATTAATATTGGTATAATACACAAGTACCAATATTAGATTTTTTTTTTGTCTTTAAAGTAATTAAAATATAATTTTCTACAACTTCTCTAGAATTCAGCGAAAAAGGGGGGAATGGAGTGTATGTACACTATGTTCCTTCTGCCTACCCTGCTGCGTGCGGGATACAACGTGAAGTTGATTAAAAATAAGTAGCGGATCAGTTAACACGTTCGTAAGGATTTTATTTAACCAAAACTTGTTCAATTTTTATATTAAATAATTAAATATATATTTTTTTATTTTAATGTTTTTCGAATTAAGAGTTGAAATTTTATCACATTAGTAAATAAATAGAAGGTATTATAATTATACCTATAATTTGAGTATTTTTTAGTTTTACGCCGTATCCCGCAAGTAGGAAGTGCTTATCTTCCTAACGTTACGACATTTCGTTCCCCATACACTTTTATAACCAATTTCGATACATTTTTTGTTAAGTAGCGGCAGTCAACGCCGAGATTGTCTCATTACTAAAGCGAGTAAATGAAAATAATTGATTTCTGGGCAGGGAATTGAACCCATGACCATTGTACTTATATCCAGACGACAAAGAGATGTAAGATATCGATAGATATCTATTGGCTATCAAGATTTGCCAATAGATCACAAATCAATTTACCAAAGTCAAGTGGAGGAGAGAATGGGCGTAGGAGATTGATTGGTAAAAAAGGTAAGTTAAACAAAAATAAATTACAGGCTTAGGAGGGATCCAAAAAATAACATAATTTTAAGTTACCTCGCTAAGCCTAAGCTATATATGTATAAAATTTATAATGGTGGTTATATTCTATTAAAAATAATTTAAAAAAATAAATAAAGAGCTGAACACCAACGTTCGAACACTGTAAACTCTCTTTATGAGTATTCATAAAGAGAGTCATATTCAAGTGATTTAGGACAGGGGAAAAATATATGGGATATGTATCCTTGTATGATTTGACAGAAAAAATGTGTTTCTATGACGCTAGGCTTCCCTCGAAGAGCAGAGTAGGCAGAGGGAATGTAGTGTTAAGACACTCCGCCCAATTGCGTTAATCGGCATTGCGTGTTGAATGCCGCGACTCGACGTCGCTTCGATTCTTTACCAGAGCGAGATAATGAAATGAGATATTTGAGATGAGACTGGGAATCAAACCACATCGTTGCGCTTACAGTCGAAGGTTAAGCCGCTGCGCCACTATGTCTTGAGGTTTGTGTTTAAGTTTATTAAAAAATGTTATATAAGATATATTTTATACATTTTTTTTTTCAGCTTCACGCTGTATCCCGCACACAGCAAGGTAGGCAGACACTTACTGCCGAATTCTGGAGGCATTGCATGCAGTCCACTTTGTGCCGCTGCACCACGACTGGCCTTATAATAATTCATATGAAATAATTCTACAAAATATAAAAAAAATACAATTTTTTTTTAAGGTAATCTTAATACAGACGAAGCCTTAAAGTACATTAAACGCCTTACCAAAACACATTATCCCCGCACACGAGCACCGCGCTGATTAATTGAGATGAATATTTGTGTCTAATTAAATCATCTCATGCGTGCTCGCTGCTGACACATACGATTTTAACAAGATGTCGTGTGGACGTATTGGATTTTTCTTCATTTTCTTTGCTTTTCATGTTTATGTAAATTTTTTTTATGATTTTCTTTTATTGTTTCACGCTTTATCACGTTTAAGTGGCGTAGATAGAGAAGAATTCGTGTTAAGGCACTCCCTTTAACGTTTTTCGGTTCTGTGGACGTATGGGGATTTTTCTTGGTTGTCTTGATTTTTCACATTTTTTTTTATTTTATTTTAGCTTCACGCTTTATCAAGAATTTTACCGGGCGGGACAAAGAGAAATTAGTGTCAAGGCACTCCCTTTTCCGCGTTCCACCCTAATTAATGATATTACGTATCGAGTAGCACAACTAAACGCCACACTTTGTCATCAAGGAAACGAAAATAATTTATTTTCCTAAGTGAGAATGAAACCTACACCAATCAACTTTATAGTCAGATCTTTTTGCTACAATGACCTCGCATTTATAGATGCATTTACATGTAAATACGCATTTTTTTCTTTTAATTAATACTTCTGTAAACTTAAATATAGGTATATTAAATATAAAAATGATACTTTTACTACTATAAAGACTTTTTTTACAGAACACATCAGCTCAAAAATTATTAATCAGTTCATTGGCGACTTCAAGGGAAAACGAAAACAGAAATACAGATATAATTGCATTGCTTTTGCAAAAAAACAACGACAACAACATCGAAGAAGTCGTTTATGACGTAGAATCTGTCGATCCTCCACACGACGAAAAAGTGTATAAATTGTACCACATTATGCGGGTAAATACAATTAGAAATTATTAAATTTTGGTTTAAAAAAAGGAAATCACAGCGTGTGCCCTGCAAACGCTGTGATTTCGTGTCAAACTTAAACGAAGGAATTAATTATTTTCATTTCTTGGCACCGGTAAGAAGGCAAATGACGTAGTTGAGTTACGCAAAAAAGTTAACGTGACACAGTCTGTTGACGATCATCGGTCAGACGATGTTCTTGTAAGGTTTTCTCTGCCCATTCTACTATATGCAGAATACAGAGCGTAAAGCTAAAATGAAAACAAAACTAAATTAATCAGGTAAAGGCTCGTATAATAGAGACATGGGTGAATGTTCATTTTAAAGGGATCCTTAAAATTATACTTTAAGATGGCCCGAGCTTTTTTCCCTGTGGGTATTCATTGTAGGCTGTTGATGATTGTTGATGTGTTTCTCCCAATACGACATTTGATATTATTTGATAAAAACTACTTTGGCCAAAATATCGAATCGTTAAACGATAATTTAAATTTTGAATTGCAATAAATGAAATTAATGAGGTAATTTCACAGATTACCCAGGAAAATGAAGACTTAGATGATGATGCCGCTGAAAAACTGGAAAAAACTGGTGACATTTTAAGGCAAGCTCTACGGAAGCGATGTCAAAAGCTGGACTCTTGTGTCAAAAAGTGTCCAAAGAAGAAAAAATACACTTGCATTGTCACTTGCCAAGAAGCATTTGATAACTATGACGTCTGCAAACCTAAGACATGCCAAAAGCAGAAGTGTAAAACATTACCACCGTCGTGGCTTTAAAATTGTATATTTTTTTAATAAAATTTAATTGAGTGTATCAATTTTTAACATTTAGTAAGAACCATGAGAACTTAGGCTTAAGACACTCCGTCCGCCACTTTCCACTTTTTTTTTCATTGCGTGTATGTAAATAAAATTAATCAAAAATATATTTTAGCAACCCCAATAGAAAATACAACCATATAAGACACGTGCTTTACAACAGCGTAAAGCTGCTAATTATTTATTTTGCTTAAACAAAAATCACTCAAACGGGAATTGAACCCACGACCTTCGTGTTCAGATAAGCATATCGACGTCAAACAACTATTGTCCTTTTCCTGTCTGAAAACATGAAAAATCATAACAAATATCATTCTGGCCACGTACAATTCAATCTGATCATTGAACTGCGCTAGGATGTCGTCTACGTCTAAAGTAGCGTCGATAAAATATTTTAAGGCACTCAAAGCGATGCCTGAACGCAGAATGTCTACGGAATGCCTTACAAAACTATTCGTATTTGATATTATATGGCGTGAATTCTTCATTTATTCCTCTCTCTCTCTCTCTCTCTCTCTGTTTAATTTTCGTTTTAGAACTCAGATAGGTACTAGCGTTTTTGGTATATTATTTGGCAAACTTTTGCGTTTATAATATTTAAAAAATTAAAATTTATTTAAGAGCTAATGTGATTTATATAGAAATGTAACGAGTCGTGCCGCAGGGGCACAAGCGTGTGGCGGTTTGCGCAAAAGATTGTGGGTTCGATTCTCACTTGAGGAAATTAATGTCTAAGTTTTTAATTTCTTCGTTCTGGCGTCAAAGCAAAGCGGGGCGCTAAGATCCACGACTCAAAGTTAAGTTCTTTAGGATTGAACGGAATAATCTCAGGAACAACTGGAAACGAAAAAATCTTTTTGTGAAATAGGCCATTTATGGAGGAAGGATGTAGCCATCCTCGATAATATAAAAGACATAATGATCAATAGGAACGGAGGGATAGTGACAAATTGTTGCATATTCATAATTATTTTACAATAAAAATGTTTTTTCTTCAGCATTCAAAATGAAAATTTAGACATTTAGTTAGTTTGAGTGGGAATCGAATATACAAACTGTCGCGTTTAAAGTAATGTCAAGTAAAACATATAAAGAATTCAGTGGAAAATGAGGACCGGAGTGTCACTGGTGTAACACTGGTTTCCCTCTGTCTACACCGCTGGGTGCGGGATAAAGCGTAAAACTATTTCTTTTTAATAGTTTTTTTTAACCTACATAAACCTTTTCCAGAGAAAATAAAATATACAATATTTTTATTTTCTCGCTTTAGTTACGAGGCAAAACGCGGTTGTTGAATTCCGCGAAATTCGGCGAATAGTGGGGAATGAAAATGTCATACAACTGCTAAGTGTAAAATTCTAGGTGATGCTAAAAACAATATTAAAAACCGTAACGTCATTGAAAAAAAAAATAAGACAATACAATCAGAATAATAAACTGAAACTTCTCGGAAATCGAATTAAAAACAACCATGTCCAATCAAATATTTGATCCACCATAGAGATTAATTAAGATATCCAAAACAACTGAACAATTATTGACAATACCAATATAATTAGAAGAGAAGTAGGTAAGTAATATAAAACTTAGCTAATAGGAAAATATAATTTGGCGTTGATTAAAATAATCGAAGCGTTAACACAAACAATAATCTCAGTTTCTTCGATAATCCAAATATTTTTGTGACAGACGCCCGAGGAGACTGGTTGCAAAATGGCGTCGGTAGCTATTTTGAAATTTATTTTCGCTTTTGTCTTGTTATTGTGCGTAAGTGATTATTTATTTTCATTATTGTATATTAACCGTCGTGGGCGGAATAAAATCTGGTTATAAACGCAACAATACAAAATCTGGTTACAAATATAACGATTGTAGGTTGCGGATTCAATTAACATCTATTCATGATTTTATTTTAATTATTTCCATTACTTCGCTATGGTATCGAGGGAAAGCGCGGCGTTGAGTTTCACTACTCAACACGCAATACCACCTGAATTCAGTGGAAAGAGGAGAACGGAGTGTTTTAACAATAGGTCCCCATGCCTACACTGCTATGTGCAGGATACAACGTGAAGCTGATTTATTTTGATTTTGAATTAATTTTCATTTCTCCACTCTAGTAGACTAAGCGCAGCGTTAAGTTCCGTGACTCGAAACTTAACGGAGTCAAAGGAAAAAAACATATATATCAAAATAAAAATAATAATAATAACTGGTAGTTATTTTACTATCAAAGTATCAAATACAACAAAATAATTTACGTTAACTTTCGCTATTCAAAATGCAATGTGTCAAAAATTGCATCAAAAAGCAAGGAACGAAGTTCCCTATGCCTAGGTTAGGCAGGATAGGGTAGCTTTCTCAACATATGAAGATTTTACACAAATTTATTTAATCACTTCACCATACGATACAACGATTTCCAGGTGAGATACAACACAGCGTCAAGGTCTGATCTTTCCAACCTAATACACGTCCTTGGCCAGAGATATGCTAGCAACAGGCAGCCTATTGTTGTTGTTGTCGACACTCATAAAACTCAAGATAAACCTAAAGAGTATCTGGGTGACACTGTCGACTCCATCGATTCCAGCGACGAGATAATAGCGTCCCGATTATCTCATATTTTGCAACGTGACAAGGTTCTTCGTATATTTTATTGTATTTTGTGCCAGTATTATTTTTTTTAAATATTTCTAAGATATAAATACTTAGATACCAAACATATCAATCGAAATAATATTAAATTAAATCTATATCGATTACAATTTTCGTCTCATTTTGTGGCTGGTGTACTGTTTTTATGAAAATCAATATATTATAATAAAAATGAAGAATAAACACCATGTCTTGCCTACAGATATAAAAACAATTTTTTTTTGACAGGTTAAAAAACTTTTATCAGTTAAGAAAACAACACCCAAACCGCATCTCCAATTGAAACAACACAGGCACAGAATTCAAAAAGTTCGAGCTGAAGACCGAAACTTAGATGCAAGAAGTGTCCTACGATCTCCTATAGTTAAAAAATTGCTACGCATATCTAATTCCATACAATGCGAGGCAAAGGATGAATGCCAGGATAAATGTAGTAACAAATATAATGGGAATAAAGCTGTTAAATGTGAGGCGAAATGTGAAGAAAAATATGAATGTGAAGAAGAAGAAGAACCTTGTGATAAAGATGAGTGTCCGGATTCTTGTGGTGATGATGGAGACTGCCCAATCAGCACTAAAGGGGAGAGGTACGTTACGGAGCCTTCTTGCAAGAAATGTTGATAACGGTCACATAATAATAAAAACTGTGTAGTTGTTTATGATTTTCGTTTCATTTTACCACTTTTTCTTTTATATATTTTATTACACACTTTTTCTTTTATAATATGAAAAAATAATTGTAACCCACAACTTCCTTTGCATGAGCTATGAAATTCTCGTTTTTCCGAAGTCTTGATAAAATTTTTAATAATGCCAAATTTCCGCGTTCTATTTCGTCACTACGTCACATATATAGTAACGTAGCTGAAATTATACAGATATTAACCTCAGCTGTTGTGCTTCCAAGTATTTCACAAAAAAATATATAAAAAAGTTAGATAAGCTGCTTTAATAATTTATTTGTATGAAATAAATACAATTTTTTTTATATTGGTAACATTTTTTGGATCAAATGTCAGCTAATGTCAGTAAGTTCGTAAAAAAATCTAAAATCATACTTAATTATACGTTTTGTTTAATGTTTGTATATTTTTGTATGAAATTAAATATTTTTAAAATGAAATTGTATAAAAAAATCAATGTATAGTTGATGACTAAGATGTTTGGAGATATACATATATAATAAACACAGTTCCACCACCTTCTCGATTTCTATAGAAAAATGACTACGAAGCAGCCGGTACGTTCCTTAATTAAATTATTGTCTTGGTAAACAAACTTTAATAAAAAATACATAGGTAATATTACATTTTATTAGTTTTTTTATTTATAAAGATTTTAACAATACATAAGCTGTTTTGTAAATATTGAAATGTTATAAAATTGATAGCATTAATCAACACGATATGGACACATTTAGAAGATACAATCCTATAGTAGAATTTTAAATAAAAAAAATGTAAAAAAAATAAAGAAAGCTTCATACTCTATCCCGTACACAACAAGATATCTTGGCAGAGGGTACCTGAGAACAGAGTGTTAAGACACTGCGTTCCTATTAAAACAGTTACGTAACCGTTTTGAGTGGCGGTAATTAACGTCACCTACAAAAAACATCGAAACATTACAAAGCAACTTCACACTTTTTAACGCATAGCTTTATTTAAATATATTTTTTCTTTTCATTCGGATTAACGTTAATATAGATTGTAGAATATTTATGGAGATAAAGTTCTTGAAGTTATCCTGTCGCAGTATCACACCGTCTGACTTCAAGCGTAATCGTTCTGGGTTCAATTTTGTTAAGTGCAGCGTTAAATTCCGCCTCTCGACAACGCAATGTCTGAAATTTGGTGATTTCGGAAGATATTACTATAGTAGTACGCGATAAAGCTGATATGTTCTTAGTTTTCTATTTCCGTTTACTTACCGAACTACCAGCGGAAATTTGACGTGGAACAGGCGTTTCTCATCGGCGTATGAAAACAGATGCACCTGAGTTCTGATTCGGTACAACACGAATGAATAGTTCCGTAAGAAAATCAGTTTTGGAGAATTTGGATATATAACGCCATTTGTCAGCATCACGCTGTATCCTGCTAGTTTAAACACTCCTTTCCCCACTTTCTGCCGAGTTCTAAAGTGATTGCGTGTTGAGTGGTGAAACGCAACGCCGTGCTTTGTCTCGAAACCAGAGCGAAGAAATGAAATTATTTTGATTTATTTTTATTTTTATTCTCGAGTGGAGATCGAACCCACAACCAGTCGATTTTGCAGTCACACTTTGTGCCCCTGCGACACGACTGGCCTCTTAAGTAACCTAGCACTGTATTCTCCTTAAGTACATTGTAAGAAATAGAAAAATATTTTTTCGTTCAAATGTAAGTGCTTGTGAGGCAGTCGTGATGCAGGGGCTCAAGCGTGGAAATGTAGATTCGATTCCCATTCGGGGAAATTTAATAATATTTTCATTTTCTCGTTCTGGTCAAATTCGGCGTTGAATACCGCCAGTCAACAAACAGCTACAAAAATCCCGTGTTAGGATCAATTTACACTAAGATAGCGTTTTTTTATGTATAATTGTCTGTCTTAAGACAAAATACGATACCTATTCTTTTTTCCTTTTCAGGATATTCATGCGAAATCATCTAGTGAAGTGGTAAGTTTTCTTCGGTCTTTTAATAAATAAATTTTAGGTCAATATTTGAAATGTATTTTTTTTAAATCAAAAAATCCTTCTAACATTATAATATAAATATGTTAAAGTTTGTGAGGATAGATGTTTGTTCCAATTTCACGCAAAAACGACTGAACTATGGTTTAAGCAACAGAATGACACAAAAGCTAAAATGTATATAGACATTTTAAATAGTTTGACTTTAGAGCAGCTTTGTTTGGTTCGATAGTAAATATATATTACAATTGCATATGTCTTTTAAATATCGTTAATTTTGCTTAATTAAATTTATTTTAAAATTTAAATTAACACTAAAAACTAAAAATTGTCTTTACGGTCGGAGTGCGGAGAAGTGTCGTAACACTAACATCATCCCGCTATAATATGCGTGATGGAGCGTGAAAATGAAAAATAAGCTTAAACTTTACTGTTAATACCAAGACAATATCCCCTTTGTTTCACTAAAACCACTGAAATTCGTGCGTAGCATTCAAAATTGCTAGAAAGTGTGAATTTTGGTACAAAATTTAGTGATTTACAAAGGTGATTGTGGCGGCCACAGTGATTTATCACTCCAAACACCTAGAAACAACAGCATACATTGATAATACTCAAAGCGGTACCAAAACTCGGCTAAAATACATGTTACCTTTGTCCACGTATTCCGAACGTAAATCAAAGGAGGAAAATGAAAATTTTGATACTCTATGAGGTTTTGGACGATATTGGGTAAAGATTATGGACTGTAAAAATTTGTTAAATATTTTATGTATCCCACATATAGGGTACGTAAAGGGAACCAAAAGACTAAAGGAAGTGTAAAAAACACCCTCTTTCACACTCTCCGTGTAATTTTTGGGAAATTGTTGAAGAATTGCGTAAGTCAATACCACGCTTTGTCTAGTTACACAAGTAAGTAAGTAAGATGAAAATAAGTTATTCCCCCAAAAGGGAATCGAACCTACAACTCTTGAGTTTACAATTCACAGTGGCTTTTGAATAATATAAGAATGTACAATATACCAATTTTCCAGGAAGACGACATATCGTCACTATGTACCCTCGAGTTCGAATTATCCGAGTACATGGAAAGAAGCGCCAGCAGTGCCTTCCACGAGATGTATCCTGGTGTAGAGATGATTGACTACGATTTTATTGCGGAACGACAGAATTTATATAGCACCAAGTATGAAAAATACATTTAACTTCTATAAAAATACATAAAATAAAATTGAGGACGTCGTGCACAAGTATGTTAATTTAATGGGACGGTTGTCAGTTCGCCCCACCCGGGTGAATTATTTGTTATTTATTAATATTTTAATTTCGTCACGTCGTAACACTAGGTTCACTAGGTGCCTATTCCCTCGAATAGTTTCCCAGTCGTGGCGCAGGGGCACAAGGTGTGACTGTAAAATCGAGTGTTTCTGGGTTTAATCCTCACTCAAGGAAATGAAATATTTATTTGCATTTGTATTTTTATTTTATTTGCTCTGGTGTCGAGGCAAAGCGCAGCGTTGAGTTCCGCCACTCAACACGCAATGTCTCCAGAACTTAGTGGAAAGTGAAGAACGGAGTGTCTTAACCTTTGTCTTTGTATACAGCGTGAAGCTGATTTATTTACTTTTATAAACTAGCAATATGACTAACATCTCTATTCAATTATACCATTTATACGATAAATTAATATAAAAATGCAATCAAAAACATAATTTTGGTCAAAATGTTGTTTTTTTTATCAGTTTATTAGAATCCACCGCTCATCTGGTGAAAGGCTGCCTCGGTGCGGGCATATTGGGAATGCACGAGGCGTACATGTATGGTGGCATTTGGACCTCGTTGGGTGTAACCGCTACTATTGGCTTCCTTGTGCCGTATTGTATGCTGGCAAGTTTATTACTTTACTTCATTTTGCTTTGTTTTTGGTTTCGTTAATAATTTTAGGTTTGGTTTTCATTAATTTTTCTGTACTCTAAGTGTATGTTGAGGTGTAATGTAGTTCGGAAATAGTTCTATATAAAGTATCAGAATTTCGTTTGGTAGACAAAACGCGGTGTTGAACTTCGATATTTAACATGCAATGTCTCGAATATTAGACGGAAAATGGCGAACGGTGTGTCTTAATAATACGTTTCTTGTACTTTCCCTATTTTGAGTAAAATATAGAAAACGATAATTTATATATTTTTTTTCAAGACGCTAGTTAAATCAGCTCAAACCATGTACATAAGGCTGCGAGTGCCGAGACTCTCTTATCCAGATTTAGCTGAAGCGGCACTGGCGACTGGGCCGATGAAACTTAGCAGAAAATACAGTAAGGCGTTTAGGTAGGAATGATTACGTTTATAAAAAAATAATATACAACCGAGACTCCTAAAAACTTTTAAGTTTTAAATACATCACAAAAATAAGAAAGGCAAGATACAGTTAACTTTAGATAACACAGCAAAAACTACTTTCTGCAACCAACGGCTGATTTTTCGCATTTACATCCATGCGAAGCTAAAAGGAGAGCGACTCTCCTTTTCTTACCTTAGGGTTCTTCTGTGTCTTTAGTGGGTAGGACCGGATCCACCGGTGAGTCCCACAGTACCGCTCATCCGTGAGGCATTTGGCCTTCCGTATGAGCGGTCTGCGTAAATGCATTTCCCAGCGATAACAAAAAAAAAAAAAGGGTTCTTCTGTAAATCCTCTAAAAATGCAAAGCAGAGACAGTAAAAGCTTGGTAATGAGTTATATGTTTTATCCTATCCAATCTTATAATACACACAATATGTAATCACACATCTACATAAATATGAACTCCTTCTTACCACTTTTCATAAATGTACCGAACAAAATCTAATAAAATAAATTTTATTAAAAAAAAAATATTCTTTTTGAAGTAATAAGCGGGCCCCTATAATAATAAATCCAACCCCCAACTAAACCCCTTAATTAAAAGAACTGAGTTAACTGAGAAAAATGCATTATAAGATAAAAAATCTTCCAAATAAAAGTCACAGATCAAACCGTATATTAATATTATTTTTCTTTTCATTTCAGATACATAATAGAAACATTTCTATTTTTAGATTTCAACGGGACCTGTTGTATTTTCCAAATAATGATAGCAAAAACGTTGAAGCAGGTTTGTTTGTTTTTGTATTACTTTCTGAGATATTTCAATTTTTCTAAATAAATTTAGTAATACGTTTCACTATATCAATAAAATATATTATTAATTATGGAATACCAAATGTTATGGGGTTAACTTACAGAGAGAAATTAATTTATTTAATTTTAAAATATACAACGGACACTGGCTATGGTTACTGTATATGTAAAAAAAACCGTAATACACGTTAAAAAAGTGTTTTATATTTTTTACGGCTTCATGCTGCATCTGACACATAGTGTTAAGGCACTCCGTTACCGTTTTTTTATAGGTAATTTTGTTATATTAAATTCTGTTTGAAATAAATAAAACTCAAAGGGCTCTGCTTTAAAACCGCTACCGGCCGCTACCGGCTAACCGCTGATTTATTTAAAACCGCTGCTTAGCTGCCATAATTTAGATCTATGTAACACTTTTACATATATCCTCTATCAAAGTCTATCGCGTCGGAAAGGCCTAAGCGTGTGGCTACAAACGCGATTGGTTGTGGGTTCGATTCCTATTTGAGGAAAAGGAATATTAACTATTTTCATTTTCTCGGTTTGGTTCGGCAACTTAACACCTCTAAAAATTTGATAAGGAGAATGTCTTAAACGGAGTGTCTTAACACTAGGATCCTTCTACCTACCACGCTATCTATGGGATACGCGGCAAAGCAAAAAAATCGTTTTTATTTCAAATTTTATTATTTTAACTCTTGCTTTTGCTCAGGTAATGGAGTCAATATCGAGCTGGCAAGTTTCTATGAGCGTGTACATTCTGATAGTCGCTGTGCCCCTGGTGTTGCTTTGTTTAATTCGAAGTCTCAAATACTTGGCTACGTTTTCACTGGCGGCCGATATGATTATAGGTATTTGTTTAAAACTAGATAATATTGTAATTTATATAGGTAGTAAAAACAACAGGTTGTGGTCTCGATTCCAATTCGGGGAAATTAAATATTTGATATTTTAACTCGCTCTGGTAATGAGACAAAGTGCGATGTTGAGATTTGCTACTCAATGATCTCTCTTTCTCTCTCTCTCTCTTCTAATAATAATAGAGTGTCCTGTCACTAGGTTCGCAGGTTGCATCTGCCTGCCCTGCTATGTGCGGCAAACAGCACAAAGCTAAAAACTAAAAAATATTAATAAATTCCTTCTTTATTTCTTAAAATTTTCAAAGAATGTCAGTTGTTGTTGGTGGTGAAATCTAGAAATTATGATGATTTAGTAGACGATAAGTGCCTTATTATAGCTGTGGGTGTCGGTTTGATTTTCATTTATTAGCTCTTATATTTTCTTACTTTTTTCGTTAAAACTGTGTTTTTTTCTTTAAATATTTATCTAAAAAACATTTATTTCCACAACTATTGACTTAAGTATAAAATTTACGATGCCCTCTATTAAATAAGGCGGTAACTACTTTTGTAGTAATGATTGTTAAAAGAATGTGTTATAGTGCTTTAGTATTGCACCAGATGGCAGTGTGTAAAAAATATTATTTTCGTTATATGAATGTAAGAATTTTGTTGGGCAAAGAAAATATATTTTTGAAAAACCATTCCCCTAAGTAAGGATCGAATCCAAATCCTCCGCTTACAGTTTATTATTGTCTGAGCTGCAATGGCCTCTTTAAAACAAAAAAGCTGCTGTAAAGTGAAGACACTCCGTTCGCCTAATTTTTGGCATTTGTGTGTGAGTGACAGAGCTTCAACGCTTCGTCTGGAAAATTTAAGGAAATAAAAACAACTCAATCTCCGATTCACATCGGGGAATCGAACTCACAGTCGTCACGCTTACACACAAATCTTGCACTATTACTAACTCTTTAAATAATAATATGTTATAAGAATATATAAATTGTTTTCAGCTGTCTGTGTCATAACGACAATGTGCTACAGCATATCCGTGGCAGGCGCTCTAAGTGACCGTCCCGCTTGGAAGAGTCTCCATGGCTTGTTTCGTGCGATCGGTATTTGTATCTATAGTATTAATGGCATCGGTGTAATACTACCTATAGAAAATCACATGAGACGACCGCAGTATATAGGCACTGTGATGCAGTTTGGTAAGTCGCAGTTTCATATGTTAATTTAAATTTAAATTAAATAAATCAGCTTCTAGTTCTGGAGCCGAGTGTTGGAGGTATTGCGAGTTGAGCGGCGGAACTCAACGCCGCGCTTTGCCTCGACACCAGAGCGAAGAAATGAAAACATAAATGTAAATAAATATTTCATTTCGTCGAGTGGGGTTCGAACCCACAAAGAGTCGGTTTTACAGTCACACTTTGACTGAAATTATGTTTGTTTTTATGTGACGTACCTATATACATATACCACCAGACTCGTATCTCAGAAATGACTGTACCGATTTTGATGACATTTGGTCTGTTCCCTAAGTTGGAATATACTTCATTTAAATAATACAGAATCATCTCAATATAATTTTAAAATCATCATCAGTTCACTTATCTGTTAAATTGTAATTCTAATTAAGTGGAAATTGTAATTTTTTTTTTCCTACTTTTTCTACTTACTTTTTAGTTATTAGCCTATATTGTTGTGATTGTTTCTAAACTTACATTCCACAGGTATGCCCATAGTATTAGCTTTTGTGACGATCATCGGTTTCTTCGGTTATTGGGCGTGGGGTGAAAAGTGTAGATCACCGTTCACCATTCATATGCCGTCTCACACGTATGTATTATATATTATAAAAGAAAAATATATATATATATATATATATATTTTTATTTATTTATTATTTTTTACCAAATGTTATTTTAAAATGTCTTCAATATTTTAAATAGTTCCTTTTGACTGTTTCTATTTTTGCATATTTGATGAAGAAACACAATATCACACTTTTTTTTAGTAGCTTCACGTTGTGTCCAGGATCAAAAAGAAAATAAAAGTAAATAATAAATAAAAATATATTTTTCCTTCTTTTATCCCGCATAGGGTAGGTGTATAGAGAAAAGTAGTGTCCAGACACTCCATTGTCAATTTTCTACCTGAATTGAAAATTATTGAATATTTGATGGTGAAAGAAAGCCTATTGGAGTTCGAACTCACAACCATCGCGCTTGCAGTTGAGTTTATCCCATTGCCTTAATTTGTGTATGGTTCATAATATTTTATAATTTCAGAGTTTTTCTTATAATGCAAGTTCTACTAACAACGACTTTTGGAGTTACATTTGCTGTACATTTCTGGGTGCCATTTAGAATTGTATGGCATTATATTGGGAAGAGATTTAAAAAGTTAAATTATTATTTTTCATACTTATAATTTTTTAATAATAATATATGTGAGTTACATGTGAGTCCATAATGCGTCAGTGTTTGCCTGTAAATATGGCGGTTGCAGGTTCAATTCACTCTAGGAAATATTCATATATATTTCATTTTAATTTTCCCGTGTTAATGAGATAAAAGGCGGTATAGACTTACACAACTCATCACACCCTGTATAAGGAAATTAGGCGGAGAGCGTAGAACGGGATGTATTAATATTAGGCCTTTGCCTTTCCTGCTATGTAGGGCAAACCATAAGCTGAAAAAAAAATTAGTAAATTCCTAAATATTTATCAAATAGTTAGTTTGCGTCAATACCTAAAGCGACAATGACAGAGGCAGTGAGTTACATCGAAAAAATTAATGTGATGTAATATACTCTATATAGCCGTTTTCGTTAAACAGACCATCCAATCCAAAGCTGTAGTTCCTGAGATTTACACTTTTTACCAAACATGCACTTCAGCTGTATAATATTAATCATATATATTATTATTATTTTTATTATTCATGTATATTACTTAAATTTCTTTATATGTAAATATTTTGAACAGGCACCGTGGTATATGGGAGCGTTTACATAGAGCATTACATGTTCTTATCATCTCGTGTTTGTCCATAGCCTTCCCGAGTATGGTTAGATGGATGAGTTTTGTAAGTAATATTTTGCTATTTTTATTGATAGCCTAGGACGTTGGGAACGGAGTATCTTATCACTAGATTCCCTCTGCCTACCTTGCTGTGTGCGGGATACAGCGTGAAGCTGAGATGAATAAATAAATGATACAAAAGATACAATAGTGTAATGGCATTATGTAGCGTCTGACTTCAACCCCCACTGGAAAGACGTAATTCATTTTTTTTCACAAAAGTCCCGTGGCTCTACAACACGTAATGTCTTGAATTGGGGCAAACAGTAAAAAAAATACAATGAATCTTGACTTGAAAAATCGTCAAATTGAAGAAACATTTTTGTTTTTCATTAATTAATAATCATTACACGTACTGTGTTCCAGGTTGGCAATTTTTTCGCGGGATTTATGGTATTTGTGTTTCCAGCGATGATAGAGATATTGATTACATGGCGTTATCCTAGAAGATGTTCATTTATGTAGGTAATATCAGCTATTTCTTAGTTAATATAATATTAATACTTATTTAGAAAACGTATAAAAATTCCTGAGTGTGGGATAACACTTTAAAAAATGTTAAAAAAATTTATAATATAATATATTTTTTTTGTTATATAAATTGGTTAAACAAGCTTTTCAATATACCCACATTGATTTTTTATGAAAAAAATCTATGTATAACTAATCTCTACTGTGATCAATTTCATGATCAAACTATAGAAAAGGCAAATTTGATGTATGAATTTGTTGTTATTGATGTATACATTAAATTTCATGCGTGAAATAATGAAATTTAAGGTTATCTTACTTTATGACAAAACATTATCTTCATTTTCAGGTGGTTGTTACTGAAGAATACTTGTCTAATACTATTGGGCGTTATTTTGTGTGGAGGCGCTTTTTATGCTAGCTGAATAATAGAATTTTAAACTCTTTGAACTTGTTTTAATATATTGATAATAAAATATAAGTGGTTTACTTTATTTAAGTCAATCGAAATACTAGTAAAAAAATGCAATCGGACCTGAATGTTTACAAGCAGATCAATATAATACAAGAATTGGGGAAAAATACTGTTGGAAAAATTATATTACATCAGCTTAACCCATATAGACCCACCGTGCCCAAATGGGAACATTTGTAAAAGTACCCTCGTTTTTTTTATATTTTTATGTTTATGTAGTTAATGTCCACAAATGTGTCGATAAACAGTGTATCTTTATGTACGGTCTCAGTAAAAGTCATTTAAAAATCATTTATAATTGTCAATTTTGTGCATTTTGTGGAGCTGTTGCATAAATTAGTGAAGGCAAAAAGTAATTATTTTTTATTTTTAACTTTTTCTTCTAGTTACATTTGTTTTGGTACAAAACATAATCAATTACATAGTATATTATATAATATAATTACTTTTAATAAGAAAAGAAGAGTGGTAATAAGATAAATTTAGCTTTTACTATGCTGACCCCAATTAGGGCCAATGGGCACATCAGAAATAAAAAAATATTTTTTATTGTTAGATCTATCTCAAGTTCATAATGACACGTAGTTCTTTTAGCGGCCGCAATGAATACCAGGGTCTTCAAGAAGCAATTGAAGCTGTAATTATTGAAGAAGACGTCGAAGAGACGAGATTTATCTATAGATGAGTCTATGGTGAAATAATTTGGTCGGCGCCCTTCCAAACAATTTTTATGATCCAAACCAGTACGATTTGGGTATAGAAATTGGATGATTACGAGCTCAGATGGATACTGTTACGCCTACGACTTATAATGTGGAAAAACTTTAATCCTACAGAGCCTTTGGGTGCAAGAGAAGTCAAACTACTCAACAAACTGGATACCAATGATAATGACCATGTACACTTGGATAATTTCTTTACCAGTTACGCATTGCTTCGAGATTTACGACAGACTGGTTATCGAGCAACTATACTGCTTGCGAGAGTAGAACTACGAAGTATCCTCTCATAGCAGTAAAGGATAAGAAAGAGAAAAACCGATTTTGATTACCGCTTTGACCAAGTCGACCAAATTTTATATGTACGGTGGGTGGACAACAGCGTCTGTACAATAGGGTCAAATTTTGGGAGCGTTCTTGCTCTGGATAAATTAAAGAGATGCTGTAGCAGCTGTAGAAAAGAAGAAAGTGGACGTGGATTTCGCACGTTTTTCAAAACTATAACAATGATATGGGCGGGCTTGACCAGACAGATTAATCTATTTCCCTGTGTCGTACTGCTTTACGTAGTAAAAAATGTTGGTGGGTTTTATTCACATACATGCTGGATCTCGATGTTGGAAATTCATGGCGCCTACACCTACTAACCTATACAAACAAGATAAATCAGCTTGATTTTCGTCGTTACAGCGCTCGTCAGTTTTTGAGATACAGAAACAGCAGCATATTTATGCGCCCAGCAGCTTCTGCAGTGCCAAGTCTGAAGCATGATGGGGTGGGCCACTACCCCCAAAAACTTTCCCAGGAATAAGATGTGCAGTATCCTATAAAAAGGCACGTTAGCAATGCAAATAGTATTGTAAATCACTTTGCATCAAAAAAATTTGTTTCGAAAGTTTTCATACCACTTGCGCCCAGTGGCCCCATTTGAGGACGGCTTTTTTTTATATCAAAATAAAATAAAATAAAATAATATTTTTTTTACGTTTTTTATTTTATTTTATCGGTGTCCACCAATTATTACTTAAAAAACCTTTTATTTACTGCTAGTTGGGTCTAAATGGGTTAATACCGTATTCCGCACACATCAGGGTAAACAGAGGGAACCTAGCATCACACTCCGCTTCCCACTTTCCGCTAAATTCTGGAGGCATTGTGAGTGGAGGAGCTAAACGCTTTGCCTCGACACTAGAGCGAGGAAATGAAAATATAAATTTAAATAAATATTCAATTTTCTCGAGTAGGGATCGAACCCACAACCAGTCGCGTTTAAGAGTCACATTTTGTGCCTTTGTGCCAGGACTGGCCTCGAGTTACAAGTGAAGCTAATAAAATACTTAAATAAAAAAAAATCCTCGGACGAGACTCGAACCCACAACCACTCCCTTTGATCTATCAAATCTCAATTACTATACGATAAAATCATTGTTTCCATACGCAATAAACTCATACATTTCATCTTGAATGATAACATTAATTTTAATCCTATATAATACTATTAGCGTTAGTCGTATCTATATTTAATTATACAAGTGAGTAAGTACCTATAGTGATAGTATGTCTTCAATTTACATATAAATATGAGCAAAATCATTTATTTATATGTACGTTTGTGGATAATTTATGTCATGAACCCGAAAATGCTTTAAAAATATAGTTTTATTTTTATATTCATGCCGCCAACACGGTACAGGGAAGGGAACCTAGTGATAAGATATTCCGTTCCCCACTGTGCACAGGAATTTCTGGTTTCTGTTTTTGTTTCTGGGTGCAACTCAACGACTAATATAAAAATTAAACTTAATCGTAATTTAAGCCCGGAATTGAACCCGCTACCGTCCACCTCAACACCAATACCAGAACAAAAATTGCATAACATTTTCGTGTGACGAACAAACATTGCAGCTAATAAATATTGATTGTTACAATCACTTGTCGAATTGAGTGTCTCCTTTATATGATACGCAAAGTGCTGATGCCCTGGTACGGTTACATGTGGAATTTAAACAATAATTAATTTAAATTAAGCCGTTATTTCAAGGTTGGGTTCATTTATCTAATATATATTAATGGTGTTGGACAGCGAGATGGACTATTTTGGTTAATTTTGAGGAATTTATTCTTGTCATATAGAGATAATTAGTACTTCTTAAGGAAAAAAGGAACCTTATAGGATCACTCTGTTGTCCGTCTGTCTGTCTGTCAAGACTCTTTATCTCAGGAACGTTAGGAGATATACTCAGATTTACGGCTCCATGATTTTGTGATGTAAACATATAGAGCCTAGAATTATAAGATTTGGCAGCTAGTATATTTGTACTTGACCGGTTTTTTTCTCAGCTTCACGCTGCAATCCTCATATAGCAGGGAAGGTAGAGAGAACTTATTGTTAAGACACACTGTTCCTCTCTCTCCGTTCAATTTTCGAGAAAGTGTGTGTTAAATTGAGGTACTCAACGCTGCGATTTTTCTTGTAACCAGAGTTAAAAGATAAAAAAAATAATAAAATTTTCCGGGTGAGAATCAGACCCTCTACTATCGTATATATAGTCAGACAAAATCTTACAAAAAAAAACTTAAAACATTTTGATTTATCTGATTCTAATTGCAATAAAACAAATACTAAACTGAGGAAAGTAAAAAAATCTTTTTTTTTATTTAATTGTTCTTTATTTTTATTACATCTATAAATAAAACATTAACACTTCAAACTTTGAGATTTTCTAATACTAATACATATTGATAAGTTTTAAGATATTAATTACACAACAACAATTATGTGAAATATTATTAACAGACACAACGTTGACAATTTATGTGCATTATTAATTTTAATTGACTCTACCACATACATTGTTCTAGAAACCGACTTAGCTTATAACATTACAAAACAAATAAATTATTTTTTGTTTAATACGTATAGTGAACCTACTAAAATACGCGAGGCTTTGGAGGTAAACTTTGCACATGTATAAAAGGAGAGCGAGAAAAAGCTTCTAAAAATATAGTTTATTATTAGAAATTAATTAAAAGATATCAATTCATCTACGCTGGACATTGCATCCTTATAATTATTCTGTCATCTTATCTATCTTTGAGCTAACAATTAATGTTTACATTGTATGAAGAAAAACATCACATACGTTTTTTATTATTCATCATCCTCTTCCAACTGTCCACAGTATGTTTCAATTACAAAAAATATAAGGCCTAAGAACCACCCAGCAATCATTAAAAGCATACACGACTTAAAATTATCTAAAGTAAGTGGGTTATATACTTTATTACTAGTCAATTGAAAAATATATTTTTTATGTCTTAAATAATTTCTGTGCACTATTTGAGAAAAACCAGATTCAACCGCGAAACTTAAAACACGATTTACTGAACTTGCCAAAGCCGAATGTTTCTTAAAGTATATTGCTATAGGACTACTAATAATCTTTTGAGGTATAATTTGCAAACGCTTATCACCATTACTCTCCATCAAATATTCAATTACATTTTCCTTGTTATACGCTAATACAAAATCTGATGTACCTTCAGAAATCTGATCCAAAATGTTAAAAGACTCGTTGAAATCCAAGACTTTCCAATTTTCATAAATGAACAGGTCGTCGGAGTAATATTGACGCAGTGTAGACATACCACCGTAGGGATGACGACCTTTTAAAACACTGTCGAAAGATGGGTAAAATTCTTCATATATTTTAGTTTTTAACGAATTCATCAAAGCGGCTTGATACGCACTCCGAATAACAAAACAATACCAAATCCAGCTATAAACTAACATAAGAAGAGATCTATTTTTCGGCATTTTTAATACTGATATTCCCAGAAACAACGCCCATGAGTAAAATAATAAACTTGATCTTATAGGCCCAATTTTAAGAAGCATTCGAATACGTCTCCAAATATCTAATCTTGTCATAGCGTTTATTATGGCGATGCAAACAAAAATTAGAAATAACCCCACTCTTATACTAGTGTCTAGAGGACTTAAAAGCTTTTCCCAAGAGGGCTTTTCCGGGGGAAGTGCAGCAGTCCATACAATGTCCATAGAATTGTATATGAATGATATAGTGAAATTGGAAGATTTTCGGGCAGAGACAGGCAGTGAGCATACCGACATATGAGCACGGTTGTTGTACACGTCACCCAGAGAACCAGTCCAGTTACCGTCGTGATATCGACCCCACACATTTCCTTCAGCAGGAATTTTAATTTTCAAAGTAGCATTCAGTGCACTGCTTAAAATTTTTAATAATTCTCCATCACCTCCAAAAGGCTCAGAAGTTTCATTATTTAAAATCATAAAGGGTGGCTGGTGAAAAGTTGATACAATAAGAGGACATTTATAAAAATTTTTCAATTGTCTCGGGAATAGATTTATTAAGCAGTCGTCATTCGTGCAATTGCTGCTAACATCAAGCTTATAAGGTACATTATTTACACATTTTTCTGGGACTACAATATCATACGTAAACATTTCATAGTCGGTGTCGCTCTTCGATCTAATGTAAATTACATTTGTTATAAAGACACTTGATAATGTAGCAAAAATGAGATTTTCATCACATTTATCATCATATTCATATGATGCACAAATTATAATGTATTTTGCAGAATTATCATATTGTGATTTATCAAGCCACAAAATTATGTCAATTATATCGTACGAGTCCTTGCCGAAAATAACGAACTGTGGTATCCGTGTGGCACGTTTTTGTGGAATAAATTTTCCAAATTTTATTACAACAGATTTATTATAATTTTTAAGAAAGATTTCTAGTGAAATCATATTCAAAGCATTGTGAACAACAAGAGCCACATATCGCCAATCAAAATTGTAGAACGCAATTTTTGCAGCCGCTTTTCCCATATTTTCTAAAACAGATATATCTGTATACAAAAGTTTTTCCGAAGCACTACTATTCATTTTCTCTCAGAATAGTGCCAGAATGAAAAATCCAATAGGTACTATAATACATTTAGTCACTGATTGTCGCTTCACATGCTTCCAATATACGATTATCATCTTTTTGTTGCGCTTCATTTTATTTTATAACAAATGGTTTTTTAATGTATTCAATAAAAGTATATGTGATAAATACATTAGATGATTAATTTCTATAGGCAATAATCGGTTGGGCTTCCCTTTTCATGAAATTAATTTCAAGGAAAAACAAAATTAGAGATGACAACCAACCACATATTAGTATTAAATAGCACCCTGTAAAATTACTTAAAGTAATAGGTTTGTCTTCGCCTTCAGCTTTTTGAATTTTATGTCTCGTTGTACTATTTTTGAAAAACATATTAGGCCAACCAAATTCAATCAAACGCTCTAATATTTTATTTATTGGATTAGCCAATGGAGAAAACTTTTTGAAGAAAATAGTTGATGGACAACTTAAAATTACTTCTGGTAAAATATGCAAGTTTCTGCCAGGTTCTTTAAGAAAATCTTTTGCAGTTGCTAAATTCATAGCTAAAACAAATCTCATACCTTGAGTTAAATTGAGCATTATTGATTCATATTCTGAGCTATCTTTATGCTTCCAGTTGTTATAAACTATATGTTGATCGATATAATAGTCTTTTAAAGCTGCACCTCCACCAAATGGATAATTTGCTTCGATAGCATCGTTTATACTCGAAAAATCATTTAAGTAGATATCATTTTTCAAAGAATTTATTAGATGAACTTGATAAAAAGTTCTCATTAGAAAACAGTACCAAATCCATATTAATACTAAATACGACAAAGCCATTTTAGAAGGTAAAGTTAATATTGGTTGCCCCATACACATTTCCCAAGATAAAAAAAGAACATTCTCTGGGTTACGTCCAGAACTAAATTGCTTGAAAATAATCGTGCAAAATTTAGTTTTAAGAAATAATACAATGCAAAGAACGATTCCAAAGGAAATAATTATCGCAATTCTTGTGTCGACTTTAAAAGGTCTTAAAAGTTTATACGATGGCCTTTCTTTTTCTGGAGGGTGCGTTACCCAACCTAAATTTACAGAATAATAAAAGTTAGATGTTTGAAAATCTCTATGTCTAGTTTGAGTAATACTTGCCGATGTCATTGAGAAATTTGCCAAATCATAGAATAAGTCACCGAGAGAACCAACCCACGTGTCGTTTTCATCAAGATTTCCCCAACCATCACCTCTCAAAGGTGTTCTTATCGTAAGACTTGCATTTAATGCTTTGATTATAATACTTAACAAATCGCCATCAGCACCTGTTGGAGTACCAGTACTGAAATTCATGTAAGGTTTCTGCATAAACGTAGACACTATAATAGGGCAACCGTGTAAATTTCGTAACTTGACAGGATATTTATTTTTACAATACTTTTCACTCACTTTAATACAATTATTCCAGTCTTTAACTTCAGTGGCAGGGCCATTTTGACAATTCCGTCCATAGTCATAGGTATAGCCTTTAGCACCATAATCTGACATCATCTGACTATTGTTAATAAAAATTATATTTACAATTTTATGATTCCAAAACATTTCAACAGCCTTTAACTCATCACAATCTTCGTCGATCATGGATTGGCATATAATTAAGAATCTACCTGTATTATCAAATTTATGCAGATTTATCCATGCTAGTAAATTTAGTATACTTCCCAGATCATTACCAAAAAGCACAAATTGTTTTGTGATCTTATGAAAATCCGGTTTCATCTTTTTAGTGGCTATAACTGCTGTTTTATTGTAACTTTCTAAGAATGCATTGACTCCGCAGAAAACAGTCGTATTTAATAGAACCAGGGTAATATATTGCCATCTAAAGTTATGATGAGCAATCCTCGCTGCACTCTTTGCTAACATTTCAATATGTACACAATCATTAAATTGAACATTACTTTCTATATATCTATTAGCCACCATAACGTTCGTGTTAAATAACTGCAATTGAATAATAGCTGTGACTAATGTGTCTGTAATCAATTTTCAAATCAGGGCAGGGGTAGAAATGGGCAATCAAAAGCTCAGTAAGTAGATTGAATCATGTAATGTTTTATTTATTCAAATATTACGGTTCGATTTTAATGACAATTAAAATAAATACATTATTAATATAATTACTTTAAAATTAAAGTAAAAAATAGTCGGTATATACTTATGTATACAGTCTTTATCTAACCCAAGTTGTTATTCACAGAAAAGAAATGAGTTTTTGGGCATATTATAAAAGTATAATTCTGTTACATCGAGTCTTTTGTGAAGTATGTATTATATCGATTTTAGATAGAATAATATATTTTTAATACATTTAGGAAAGTAAAAAAAAAAATTGACATTTAATTTGCAATCTCCATACTATTTTAAATGTACTTAAAATGTCTATCATATAAGGTATAGATAGATATTACATATTTTCTTCATTATATGTTATAAATATATGTTGTATATGTTAGATTCTCATTAGATAAGATAACTAATACTAAGATTAACTCAAATGAAATCAGTGCTGTCAACAATAATCACTGCTGTTTTGACTTAATAGTGTAAATGATTCCTTATTTTATTTTTACGGTAATTATTATAATTAAAGTAATTTCTATTTCTATTTCTAGGGCAAGAAGATGAAGCGCAGCATTGAGTTTCTCTACTGAATAAGCAATATCTTGAATAATGGGACGAAAATATGGAACAGAGTGTCTTAATAGGTTTCCTCTACCTACCCTTCTACATGCAGTGTAACGGTAAAAAAAAATGTTTTGTATGTTTTTTTTTTGAAGGCCAATATATTTATTTTTTTTCTTTCAACATGCAATGACTCCAGAATTCGGCTGCCGGTGTCTACCCTGCTACATGCGAGATAGAGCGTGAAGCTGATTAATATTTTTTTTTATTACTGACAATAATTTTTTGAACAGTTTCTTCTAGGTATGGGCATAGAAATTGGAGAGAAGAGACTGGTCTAATTGCGAATGTGTCAATGTATATGTTAAAATTGTAATGTAAATTGAATTTAATCTTTCTATCAGTTATGTTGATAAAATATAAGTGTAACGTCTTCCCTTAAACAAATGCAACCTGGACTTATTAAAGAGCTTTATTTTGAAGTTTTATTTAGTTTGATATGAATACAAAACATATAAAAAGGATAACCAATAACCATATACGTAAACAATTTTGTTATATATGTGTAATTTCGATATGTGCTGCGATTTGGTTCGACCGGTCTTTTGAATTTGTTTTATTTGGCAAAAGTTTAGCCACTAACGACACTGCTTAGAAAATTGTTTTCAATTTAACTTATTTGCTATGCCGTACATTAATGACTTAATGGAGTGTTTAAGTAATTATTACAATATATATATACTATAAGTAGCGACCCACACGCGGCTTCGCCCGCATATCACCTATAATACTTTTACGCATTACGTAGCTGCTTGAGTGGATATCGACGGCGGTAATGTCACCCCTGTGGGACACCAGGTTTGCGGCCGTAAACAGAGCGTTGAACTATTTTAATCTTACATTTTTTCAAAAAGTATACGCCCAAATTACATGCTATAAAAGCCGAAACTTTTAATATATTTTTTTCTTGATTATAGATAAATTTACTTACACTACTATTCATATTGTAGGTTAGAAAATCCGCACAAGATACTTCTATAGTTTCTAATACTAAGACAAATGAAGTTAATTTAAATGTAGTGTAAATTTTATTCGGAAGAAATTTCATTGTAAATTCAATTCTTACACATTTTTCTGTAATGATATTTAAAAAAATCTTGGCTTTACAAGAGTCAAAACCAAAACCCGTTGTGTTCACATGTAGGTACCAAATTTGATAAATGAGATAAATCGAAGCTGGGAAAAACGCGTTTTCTGTTAAACTGTTCTAACGGGTAAAATAAAATAAATCTTAAATGTTAAAATAAAGTAAGCAGAAGGAATCTACTATCCATCCAACTTACCTTATATGGAATATCATAAGAAGCTCTAATAAATAACATTATCTTTTACCTCCAAAATAACTATATAATAAATACTTTTTACTTAATTTATGTTGTATACAGAGTGATAACAATACAAGGTTAATGTCCCAGTTTGTAAAGAATATAGTGTTATAAAAGAATTCCAAATTGATGATATTTCATTGTATGAACATCTTCGTTTAGTAGCACACTAAAGAAACGGCGTGAAACTATGTATGTGTATATAGCTCAGAATTTCGTTTGCATGGACTATAACACTTTTCCATTTTTCACTAAGTTCGGTAACAGTCAAACTTCATCATATTAATATACATCAATACGAGTATGTATTATGAATCTTTTTATATATAGATTGAACATATTAATTCAACGAAATAACATACTCAAGCAAAAACTTAAAAAAACTATCTTTTTTCATTTTATTTCTATTGTACAAGGCTGATTAGGTTAGGGAAAATGAAATATTTAGGTAATATATTCATTTCCTCACTCTGGTAACGATGCAAATCGTGGTATTCAATTCCGCCACTCTACATAATACCTCGTGAATTCTGCGGAAAGTGGGGAACAGAAGAATCTTAACACTAGAAACCAGGTTCCCCCTGAATATCCCGCCACGTGTAGGGTACAGCGTGAAGCTAACAAATCAGAAAAAAAAATTGATATCAAAATTTAATGTCAAATTTTGTCTCGATTTTTGTATTTAAATAAAAAAAATATAGTGAGAACCTACACTATGTCTATATAAAATAAACAAATACAAACACAGTCACAGGACAAGCTAGTTACGTTATAAACAATATCTTTTCACCGTCCCAAGGCCAGTACGTCTTAGAACATCTTCAGAGTTCACGCGGAAAACAACTCTGTGCAAACTTGTATTTATTATTTTAGTTTGTTTTAAGTATTTTATTGTTCTGTTTTTATTACTAATATGGAAATGAAATCGAATTCTGTGAGTAAATGTGCTTATTTCTTTATATTTTAAGGTTATATATTTTTTTTTTATTTTTAAAATATCGCTCATTTGGTGCAACAATGACATAGTTGTACTTCTTTTAACGTAGAGACCAATTAAATATCGATATGGAAACTATATACGTATATTACATTTTTTGTAAGAAATGATTTTGTTTGAATAAAACAAATAATTAAAATAAATCGATTATATGAAACTAAAAAGAAATGATCGTTTTTAAGTTTGTAGGTCAACGGGAACTACAACTTATAAAAATTGACAAACTTCAATTTCGGGCATATACACTCATTTTGTGTGAAATGCACTACAAATATAAGTTTGTAATTTTTTTTCTACAAAATACTTGTAATTTTCTAGCGTAACTTTTAGAATTTTTATCTTTATATATAGGTATATTGTTCTTAATTCGTGTCAAATTTCATAACTGTATATCCACGGTAACTACCCTATAGGTTTCTATTACGCGGTAAAATTAATATTAAATTGCAATTTTACATTACATCAAACTAATATTAAACTGTGCGAGCGGCGTTGAATTCCGTTCGACTCAACACGCAATGCCTCAACAATGCTGCGGAAAATGAAGGACGGAAGAGTCCAATGTGTATAATAATCTAGTGAGTAGGAAACGTAGTGTCTTAACACTAATTTTCTAACCTGTTTTAAAATGTTGTGTTTTCTGTTTTTCTTTCTTTTTCTATTATTTAAAATTAGAAAATGAAAATTAATTGAATATATAGAGTTACATCAGTCTGACGTTACCGACCGCAAATACAGTAGATTACATAGAAACCATTAATGTAACATTATATTTATTATAGTTTATAGAATATTGGAACTTAAGAAGGCACTTTCTGAGATAAGCTCGCTTAATCAAACATTTTTTCAGTGATGCCAAAATTTCAAGTAAAATTACATTTTATTGATTTTTTTAGGCCAGTCGTGGCGCAGTGACTGTAATATACGACAGGTTATGAGTTCGATTCTAACTCGAGGAAATGAGCTATGAATTTTGAAGGCATTCCGTGTTGACTAACGAAACTCACGCCGCGCTTTATACGCCAGAGGAGGACATTAATATAATTTAAATATAACAATTTCCTCGAGCGCGGAACTATAATATTCTTGTTTACGCTAAGACTGTCCCACGACGGCCTCAAGTAATAAACAAAAAATATTTATATATATTTTTAGAAACGCAACACTTTGTATACTTTGCAGTAGTCCATCATCAACAGTCATCAAAGATTTTAAGAAATTTTAGTAATTTTAAAAAACCTACTATTGAAAAGTTTAAAAACAAAAAAATACTTCATAAATAAAAAAAAAAATCTTATCTTATTTGTTGGACTGTGATCTTTACTTTATAATTATTGTATTACACGTAAAATAATCCCTAATTATGAAAATTATCACAGAATAAACATTACAATGTTTTAGATGGCAGCATTTAAAAAATATTTAACGCCAAAATTGCTGTGATTTTTATATATTATGTTTCTAAGATTATTTTAATTGTATTTTTTTTATTAGCGGCACTCTGTATCCCCAAGAGGTAACATGGAAACCAGGAGGAACCTAGTGTTAAGTCACTTCCGTTCTCCTCTTTCTGCCGAATTCATAAAGCCTTGCGCCTCGCCTCCTTACGAGAACAAAGAATAAAAATAATTAGTATGTCATTCCCATTCAAGGGAACGGAACATTTAAAAACAATCTTTTTACAGAGTGAGATCGATCAACCTATGACATTAGTTAGTTATGTATATAGTCTAGCACAGTCCTACTGCTAATCTATTTTAAACCAAACATAGCGAGTCAATATAAATACAGATATTATTTACTTTAGTAAAAAATAATCATGTATAATATAATAGAAAACTGAAAAAATAAATCCAAGAAAATAAATTATTATCCCACTCAAGAAAATAAACTATTATCATTTAGCAGTTCTTGGAACAAGTTCCGGTAGGAAATGTCTTAAAACTAAGTATCCGGTGCCCACCTAACACACATCCTAAATAAATTAAATATTCTTTTAACAGTCAAATCACACAACAAATCAAACAGAATACGATCCAGATTCGAAGCCGCCACCACAACCGCCGCCGGATGAGAAAAGGAGATTTGTCCTACACGCCGACAAGGATGATTACGATTTCGTTGCCCAGAGACAAGTGAAGAAACCTACTAAGTAAGTTCGTTTATTCCATTGATACGATATGTTGTTGTTATTGTTTCTGTACATGTCGTTCCGAACGTGCCATACTGGTTTTAGACTTGTTGAGATAAAAATCTCTGATTTCCCTTCAAAACACATAGATATTTTGGCATTTAATAATGTTAGTTTAGTTATTGAATGAATCAATACGTACTCTTAATTTAATTATCATACAAATTGCATTTTCTTTGCACTATAATCAATTATTTATATCGATTAAGGATTTAAATTGTCAATTGATTTCACAATTATTTAAAAAATACCAATTTTTTAGACCGTTTCTCAACTCTTTATAATTTGAAGCCTATATAAATTGTCATCATCAACAAATATTTGTCACCATAACCAATATTTTTTTTGATATCGGCTAAATAAATAGTCTAGTTTCTTATACCTACCGATCATTAAAAGTAAAAAAAAATGAAATAAAATTAAATGAAATGTTAAGGATAATATCTAATACATGAATACAAAATAGTTACCTTGGGGGAATCCTCTTTGTTTAATGACTTAGTCTCCTAAGTCAAGATTGTAAATTTAACTTACCTTACCAAAGCCATACCTACTAAAAGTGTTTTTTCGACTTTATTTTTTTTCATACATATCCGAGTAAGCAGAAAGAACTTAGTGTTAAGGCACTCCGTCCTTCACTTTCCGCTTAAATTCGAGTCTTTCTTTTTGAATGGCGGAACTCAACGCCGCTTTGCCTTTACTAGAAAGATTTGAAAATATTATCATTTCGCCAAGTGGAAATGAAATCTTAAAGCATTTACAGTGAAGTGCCGACAAACTGGCGACAGAAAATTATTTTATATTAAAAGAAAAGAACAATTCATCTTTCATATATCTATATAACTATAAAATTTTCTTTAGCTTCACGGTGAATCCCGCATACAGCAGGGTAGGCAGAGGGAACCTAATGTTAAGACACTCCGTTCCCCACTTTCTGCCGAATTCTGTAGGCATTGCGTGTTAAGTGGCTGAACTCAACGCCGCGTTTTGCCTCGACACCAGAGAATGGAAATATAAATTTAAATGACTATTTCATCTCCTCCAGTGGGGATCGAACCCACAACCAGTCGATTTACAGTCACACTTTGTGCCCCTGCGCCACGACCGACTTCATCCTCGGCTATAAAATATTATTTACAAACATTGTCTACATAGGTATCTATTTTAAATAAGATTTTTTAAAAGATACAAACAAAGCGATATGTGAATTATTTTCCTTATAACAAATCTATACGTAAGATTTAACACAACATTTCCGCTATGTTCATAGTGTTATTAAAAAGGAGCAGCGTGTTATTACTGATCAACAATTAGATATTTGAGCCATTTCTGGCTGTAAGCATAAAGGATGTACTCGTAGGTTCGATTCTTTATAGGGGTATTCATTAATTGGTCTGAAAAACAAAGAACGAAAATTTTGGAGGAATGTTTTGACACTAGGTTAGAGGTATTCACAACCTTCTGCATACTCAATACGATACGTATATAGGATAAAGATAAATATTTAAAAAACATATATAATTCCTACTTTAAAACGTATCTATAAAAAGTCGATGGATTTGAACCTGCGCCTCTCGGAATCCATCCACGCGTTATGTCTTTTAAATTCTTATAAGCTTGTTACGATTTATTTATATTGTTGGCATCTCTATGACGATTAAATGGGTTCAAATCCCGCTACGTTCAAATTATTAAACATTTTCTAAAATGTATTTTTTTTTTAAACACTAGAATAAAAACACTAGAATAGCCTACTTTTTTGATTATCGTATCGACATTCTATATTATAAATATTACCTTGAAATAGAATTTGTGACATTTGATATAAATAAATAATTATAGATTTCAATGTCACATTGATTTATGTCGCTTTGTTTTTAGCATATTGGATAACACATAAGGAACCGTTACTAATCGAGAACAATAAAACTAAAACTGTTGTCTCTTTCAAGAATTTATATTAAGCAAAAGTTTCTACTTCGCACGCGGCTTCTCTCGCCTGGCCAAACGGAAATAATTGAGTTATATTAAATTTAAAAAATATGGAAATATCCATACTATGACGTCTCACCAAGTTACGATAGTAAATAAAGGTATATCAAACAAGTTTCAACGCACAACATTTTTAAATTAAAAATATATTTATTACTCGTTAGAACTTGAATTGTATTATAAATTTTATTAGAAACAGGTAAGATCACACGTGATCATGAATCGCTTTAATATATAATTTTTCAATTATTTAAATTCAATTTATTAAAGTATTAAATAGTTATATATTTATCTTTCTAAGCAGACTAGATAATGTTTGAAAATATATAGTTGATATTGTTTTTGTGTAATTTATTGTATGTGACATAAAACATGCTTCAAAATAGTTTAGACTGAGCCAAATGATGTTCCAAAACTATCAGCGAGGTCTTTAATTATCAATCGACGATTTTCAAGCACCAATTTTTTAGTTCTTGGACGTGACCCTCGTCGATAGATGCAGTTAACTTCAACGCGGTCTAGACCGCTGTAAATCGACTGTTTAACCCCTATAGGCCTTCTACAACATTTTCAACATATTATATTATAGGTAATGTTTTAAAACAAAAACAAAATCACGCATTGTTAAAATCTAATAATTCACTTGTGGTTATTTACAAAAACTTATGTAACTCGGAAATAATGAAACCTTTTACAAACAGACGATTGGCAAATGTTATACACAGTCTTAATAACCAAAAAGAAAAGTAAAGTAAAATAAAATACTCTTTATTGTACACCAGAAATAAATATATAACAACACAACATTCAAAGAAACATATAAATCAGTACAAAAGATGGCCTTATCGCTAAATAAGCGATGTAGAATGAGCCTTCCTAAAGCCCGGGAGTTTTGAATGACAATTTCACCTTACTTTTTCATCATGGTACGTCAAAATGATGATTTTCTTATCTGTAAGATATATTTTTAAACTAAAAAATAAAATGTCAATGGGGGTGGGAAATGGGGAACAGAAGGTTCATAATGGGAACAGTGTGTCTTAACACTATATTCCCAAGTACCCTTTGCCTACCCTGCTATGTGTGGCATACAGCGGGAAACTAAAGAAGATTAACTTCTACTGCGTCATAAATTATTTTTATTTGTTTTAATAATTATCCCTGTCACAAATACGTTTTATATCTTACAAGGTTTGTCAGTAAACAAGCGAGGTAAAGAAAATCTCTCTTTCCTTTTCTTTTTATAACCCACCTAATATAAATAGATAACCTATATTTAATTTAATTATTTTTATACCGTAATATAACCATTAAAATTCAATAACAGTTATTATATTTAATTCGTTTGTTATTTGTTTCATTAAGTTTTAACACATTCTTTTCTAGAGTGCCAGTTTAACCCTATTGTACTAAACTATCCTATCAACGAATACCGTTTTTACTAAACATTCGTAAAAAATAGGACAATCAAATGAAAGGAGAATAAGCTAGATATCTAATCGAAACTTTTATTATTTCACGAGTTACAGTTTCAGAGATCACGTTATACATATACATATATAATACACCCAACATACGGCTCTTGCATTGTATGTAAAACATTTTTCTTGACTCAAATGGACAAAAGGTATTATTAAGAATGAGGTAGTTCAATTGTGACTGCTTCTGGAACAGCTTTGTCATCCAATATACTCTTTATGAGCAAAATGGGAATATTTAGTTTCTCTTTTAGAAAATTTATAAGAGTATCGGCCATTTCCAAAACAAAGTCTCGCTTGATTTTTTTATTTTAAAAATGTATAATAAAATTCAGGACTATATTTGCCTAGTAATGTAGTCGATACATAGAGATGTCGAGCTTAATAACATTGTTGCTACGAAAACAAAACCAGAATAATCAAAAACATCAGCACATCCTCACCCTAAATCTCGTAATTTAAGAAGGAGAAAGCGCAGCGCTAAGTTCCGTTACTTAACACTGGGCGGAAAGTAGCGGTAGGCAGAAAGTATGTGTAAAGAGCACGACTCATTTTTCTGCGTAACTTGCAATATACGAAGTATAAGTATCGATAAAAGAAAATAATTATATTTTGTATAAAAATAAAATAACAATATTTTTATTTTTTTGCAGTGCTTTAGAATCAACTGGCCATTTAATAAAAGGATGTCTCGGTGGCGGCATTCTGGGTATCCACGAGGCATTCATGAAATGTGGGCTGTGGACATCGCTATTTGTTACTATAATATTTGGATTTTATATAGCTTATTGTGTTCATGTAAGTAAATTTTATCCTGCAACCGCGATTTAACGATACTGAAGGGAATTAAAAAAAATCCTTATATCAATTAATTTGGTGCCACGAGGTTCGTTATACAGAGGTTAGGATGGTCGATGGTCAATTCGTTTTAACATGGTTAAAAAATGTTGATCTCAGGCTATTTGCGTTTGTCAGCATTGCAAACTTTAAAACAACAGTGTCAAACAGCAATTACTGAACGCCAAACAATAATAACTTGTTCTCGTTTCTCCCTTATCTATTTTATTAAATACTAGCGATCACTTCAACTACACTAATATTGATTTATTGATCTGAATTACTTTTGTGTTGTAATAATGTTATCACTTAATGGTCAATATTTACTCTTTGAAAACTAATATTTCAGCCAATTCAATAAACATGTCGAACAAAATACTTTAGAGAGGGGGACCTTTGATATTCTTTAAACCTTATAGGAAGCTAAAAATTGCATTTAAATTGGTTAAGTTCTTTCTTTTCTAAAACTAGTATGCAAAACACACAGACAAACACACAAACATTTTAAAAATCATTATTTTGGGTTCTATTACCAATGTAATAATAAAGAGCCCCAAAAAGGGACCTCCTCTCATACCTTTTATGTACAGACGGACAATATTATTATATATATATAGATATCTATAATTATATAAAAAACAATTGAGGCCAGTCGTGGCGCAGTGGCACGAAGTGTGACTGTAAAACCGACTGGTTGTGGGTTCGATCCCCACTCGAGGAGATGAAATATTTACTTAAATTTATATTTCCATTTCTTCGCTCTGGTGTCGAGGCTAAGCGCGGCGTTGAGTTCTGCCACTCAACACGCAATGCCTCCAGAATTCGGCAGAAAGTGGGGAATGGAGTGTCTTAACACTAGGTTCCCTCTGCCTGCCCTGCTGTGTGCGGGATACAGCGTGAAGCTGACATAAAAAACTAAATTACTAATATAGATATTATTTCTTTTATTTTAGATTCTTATAAAATCAGCACAAACACTATACAAAAGGTTACATTTGACTGCCATGTCGTATCCGGATTTGGCGGAGGCGTCACTGGAAGTTGGGCCGTTCCCTAGCTTAAGAAAATATAGCAAATGGTTCAGGTATGTTCAGTAGGTAGATTAATAAAACTTTTTCATTTCCTCATTACGTAAGGACGTATAATATACATTTTATTCCGACTGTTTATTATAGAGGCATGTTAGCTTCACGCTGAAATTTTATTTAAAATTTAAAATCATCATAATCATGAAATATTTTTTAATTTTGGCATCCATCCATAGCTGAATGGATTATCGCCATGAATTTGCAAAGAATTAATTAGTTATGAAATGGAGGCTGTTTTAGTAGTGGGACATCTATCCTAGTTTCACCCTACACAATTATATGAAAGAAGTTTATTTAATAGTCAATTATAAATATAAGAAAATTCACAGACATTTATAAAAATTTGTCGAATGACATTATACATATAAAAATTAGAATCTAGCATCACTTAACTGGTTCTGGATTTTAATATTTTTATTTCCAGGTTCCGTAACAAAAGAGATGAAAAGGGGAACTCTTATAAGATCACTTTGTTGTCCGTGTATCAAGATCACTTATTTCTAGGTTGCGTGGAGACATCAGGCTAAAATTAATATCAAATATTCAAATCTCGTCGCGTAATCAAAATCTATTGGATCTTTCCCGTAGAATTTGAAAGTGCGAAATATGGCAAGAATAGTGAACTTGCAGTACAAAAAATAAAAAAAAATGTATTACAGATAAAAAAACTATTACGTACTAACATCTCTTTTGTCAACTTTTATAAGTAGCATTTCCAGTTGAACTATAATCCCGAAATTAGTACGGAACCCCTGGTAAGTGAGTCCGACGCGCACTTGACCCATTTTTTTAAATTACAGATACGCAGTGGACCTCGCAATATGTATAGACCTGTTCGGTGCTTGTTGCGTCTATCAAATAATTATAGCAAAAACCATAAAGGAAGTTATAGAAAGCGCAATGGGTATAGAAGAAGGAGATTTAAATAAACTCAGGCTGTATATTTTTATTATGTTGGTACCAGTCCTTTTGCTATGTATGATAACTACTTTGAAGTATTTGGCACCTTTCTCCTTGTTGGCTGATGTATTTATTGGTGAGATTTAGTTTGTTTTATATCTTTGTTTATTAATATATTTATTAATTGCATATCGATAATCTTATTTGAGGCCAGTCGTGGCGCAGGGTACAAGCGGGTGACTGAAAACGCGACGCTTGTGGATTCGATTCCCACTCAAAGTAAAGAAATATATATTTTTTTCATTTACTTAGCTCTGGTAGAGAATCAAAACGCGACGTTGAGTTCCGCCACACAACGCACAAGCCTCCAGAAGTGAACTGATATAAATCATATAGAGTATAAAGCAATAAAAATATATTAAATATTATGTTAAAATAAATCAGCTTCACGCTGTATCCCACACACAGCAGGGTAGGCAGAGGGAACCTAGTGTTAAGACACTCCGTTCCCCATTTTCTGCCGAGTTCTGGAGGTATTGCGTGTTGATTGGCAGAACTCAACGCCGCGCTTAGCCTCGAAACCAGAGCGAAGAAATGGAATTATGTTTTTTTTTCTAAATTACAGTGGCATGTGTCGTAGCAACCATAGTATACGGGTATAGATCAGCGCCACCATTATCAACAGTACCTGGTTGGAAAGATAGTATAGGTTTCTTTGAATTTTGCGGCATAGTAATATTTAGTATGGAAGGGATAGGTGTATCTTTGCCCATTGAAAATAACATGAAAGATCCTAAGAAGTTTCCTATTATATTGAGTGCTGGTAAGTAACCATTTCTTTTGTATAATTTTATTTATGTATCGAAAAAGTGATTATAAAGGCGACGGTTGTGGGCTCGATTCCCAAGAGGGGAAATGAAATTAATTTATTTCATTTTGTCGCACCGGTACTATTGGCTCTGGTGTGGTGTTGAGACCGCTCAACACGTCATTTTTGTATAATTCCAGAACGGAGATTGGGGATGGAGTAACTTAATACGGCTCCCTTCTTACATCCTAATTTACAAGATTTATAGCGTTTTAAGTAGCGGAATTCAATAACGCGTTTCATCTTGTTACCAAAGTGAGAAAATGAAAATATTAAATAATTATTAAATAAAACCGAAACCGCGTCGCAATCACACGCTGTGCGGCTTTAAATGTCAAAAGGTTGTGGGTTTGATTCCTACTCGATATATTTAATATTATTTCATTTCCTTGCTCTAATACCGAGGGCAAAGGGGTGAGTTTCGCCACTTATCACTCAATTCCTTCAGATTTTTTTGGATAGAATGGAACGTTAGTTAATAGGGAAAGAAAAGATTTCTTTACATATTATTACAAAAATAATGTTTATTTTATTATTTTAGAAATTATTTTTCATAATATTTATTATTAGTACCTAATTATATAATTTTATTTCAGGTATGACAGTAGTTCTGATATTTCTCGTATTGGTTGGATTTTTTGGCTACTGGGGCTTTGGAGAAAAGAGCGTCTCGCCAGTCACATTAAATTTTCCCACTGAAGTGTATGTTTCTATTATATATTTACTACGCCGCGTTTTGTATCTTACAGAGCGAGGAAATGAGAATAACTTAAATATAATTCCTCTGAGTAGAAATCAAACCCACTCCTATCGTGTTTATAGTTCTATCAAAAACATAAAATTGCATATTTTTAATAATTACAAAAGAATCTGTAATTAATATTTTCTTAAACAATAGCAACATAATATTAATATTACACATTAAAATATTAATTAAAATTTACTATAAAAAATCACATTATTCTTAAAGGATGATAATAGAAAATAGATTTTTCTTGTCTTATCTAATCTTAGTTAAAGGAATGGACCACCATAAATATATATATGTTAAAACTATTAACTAGAATAATTTGTCAGTACAGATGTTTTTAATCCATACATCTTATATTTAAATATCGGAGGTTTGTTTGATTGAATGTGCTAATCGTGGGAACTACTGCCTCGGATTGAAAAAAATGTTTTTATGTTCGAATTTATGTTATTTTATTTATTTTTAAGGCTATAGGATATATTCTATCATCCCATTATGAATAGGGGTAGAGTAATACTGAAAAATGTAGAAAATGTTTTAAATGCGAAAGACACTTGGTTCTCCGTGTAAACTTGGGAACATTGCGTGTTGATTTTTTTTTAGCTTCGTGCTAGATCTCGCACAAAGCAGAGTAGACAGAGGGAAATAAGGAATCTAGTATTAAGACACTCCGTTCCCATTAAGACATTTTGGGTTCTCCACATTCCGCCAAAATCGTGTGTTGAATAAATAACATTATGTATGACGAATGACAAATGAGGCCATACGTGGCGCAGGTGCACAAGCGTGAGATTGTAGGTTCGATTCCCACTCGAGGAAATAAAATAAATTCCCGTTTCTTCTCCGCTCAACACGCCATGCCTCCGAATCATTACCTCCGAGAATTCAGCGGCAAATGACATTAACGAAAAAATCTTAATGAGAACGCAGTGTCTTAACAATAGGTTCCCATGTCCCCTCTCTCTATCCGTAAAGCGTGAACCAAAAAAAAAACTTTAATAAATAAAAATAACCACATTAATCAACATTTTTTCAGGTTCCCAACAGTTCTTAAGTGTCTTATGGGAATGATGATTTTCATAACTTTCGCACTCAACTTTTGGGCGCCATTTAATTTAGTATGGCATTACGTGTCAAAAAAACACGACCCAAAGAAACACTGGATATGGGAGAGAGTGTATCGAGGTACCTTCGTAGTTTTGATCACAGCGATCGCTATTGCGTTTCCTAATATAGGCAATTTGATGGGTTTGGTGAGTATTCTCTATCAAAGATCATCATTTCGAAGATATAATGAAATCAAATTAAATTAGTTTCCCGCTAACCTAGTGTTGAGACACTCCGTTCTCAATTTTCCGCCAAGTTTTGGAGGCTTTGCGAGTTGAGTAGCGGAATTAACGTTCTAGTTTTAACGTTTTGCGCGTTGCCTCGGTACCAGAGCGAAGAAATGAAAATATAAATGTAAATAAAGGTTTCATTTCCTCGAGTGAGGATCGAACCCACAACCAGACGATTTTACAGTCACAAAATGTGCCCCTTCGCCATGACTGGCTTCGGGATTTCGAAGATATCATTATCGCCAATCTTTTTTTTAGCTTTACGCTGTATTCCGAGCACAGCGGGGTAGGCAGAGTTAACCTAGTTTTAAGACACCGCGTTCCCCATTTTCCGCCGAATTCTGAATACATTTTGTGTTGCATCTAACACGCGGTATTCAACGCCGCGCTTTGCCTCTGACACCCGAGCGTAAAAACATGAAAATAATTAATATTCCATTTCCCCGAGTAGGAATTGAATTCACAACCCGTCACCTTTCCAGTCATACGCTTGTGCCCTGCGGCGTAACTGGCCTTACTAATTGAAAATCTATAAATTATCTTGCCTCATTTCTTGCGCCGGTTCTTCTCAAATCTGAGTGAGACAGAAACTTTAGAAAACCGGTAGTAAATTATTAGACGTTCAAAAAATATGCCTTGTAACTTCTTATTTTAAATAAATTAACTTTGGCTTTATTTTTAATATTTTCAAAGAAAAGAAAAATACACAGTGGCACAAGTGTGAGCATCAGTTGTGGGTTCAATTTCCACTCGGAGTATTGAAAGATTGATTAATATTATTATTTCCTTGCTCTGGTCTGGCTAACAAGACAAGTGTGGCGTTAAATTTCGCCACTCATCACCTAAATCGGGCAGAAAGTGAAGTGAAAATTTCTAAAAACTAGATTCCCTCAGCATGGGTAGGCATATAGCAGGGCTGCTATGAGGGATATAGCGTGAAACTAAAAAAAAATTGACTTCATTTCTATTACAGCTCGGTGCGTTCTGCTTATCGAACATGGGCTTCATATTTCCCGCCATAATAGAGTTATTAGTTATATGGGAAAATCCAGGCCTAGGAAAATATAAATGGCGTCTACACAAGAATATTTTGGTTATTTTATTTGGTTTGTTACTGTTTGTCGCCGGAACATATTCCAATGTTAAGATGTTGATAGCTAATTTGTAAATAAAGTAGATTTTTATGTTAATTTTGTTTTATTATTTCTGAGACTTAATTGTGTAAAGGTAAAACGGGACCGTTTTATTAAAACTCCGCAGTCTGTTTGTCGGTCTGTCAGAAGGCTGTATCTCACGAATCATGATGGGTGTTAGATAGTTGACATTTTTAATGATGTTGTATTTTTGTTGTCACTATAATAATAAATACTATAAAATAAAATAAAATATTTTTCTTACGAGGGATTCCAAAATAAGAAACGTATTTTCGCACTTTCCCACTTTCCACCGAGTTCTTAGGTTATCGCGTGTTGAGTGGCGCAATTCAACGCCGCGCTTTACCAGAGATATTGCATACTCTTATGTTAAAATGTTAGTAGTTATATACAGAATATACAGTATGGACCAAAAAGAAAAGAAAAAAGTATATAAAATAAAAGGATTAAAAAATCAATTCTATACATGAAAGAAATAAATTGGGTGGGTTATAGAAGATAAAAAATCAATCACCAAAATTCTTGTTTGTCTGTCTGTTAAACTTTGTTTTATACTTAAATTAAATGAATTTTATGCAATTTGTATAATACGATTCGACAACGAAAAAATGCAAAGTAACTGCTTTTTCCTTTCTTTCTTATGTTTTGTATTACTATTATAATATTATATCGATACATTATCAAATATGGCTTAATTTTATGGACCATATTTTAAGGATATGAGAGGCCTAAATGTGAGAACTGAGCCGCCATGCTCTGTATTTACTACTACAGAGTAACCTCTAATCTAAGGGGTCGCTAGTATGTAAATAAAAGTTTTGTATCTAATTAATATTTTGTTTTGTTTTGTACCTCTAGATATATAATAAGCTTTTCTAAATATATAATTTTAAGAAATCATTAAAGTGTAAGAGGTATTGGGTTTAATTCCCGCTCCAAGAAATAATTAAAATAGTATTATTATTTTCAATCAGCCACTCGAATATCGTTTGTATGCTCGCCAGGTGGCGTTATTAGCGCGTAAGGTCCGAAAGTGTAGCTATTAAATCATAAATCTCGCTAAGAATATGAATTTTAACGTCATTATGACAATTTCCATTATTTTGAATATGTCGAATTAAAAAGCACAAGTGCTTTGTCCGTATATAAGCTTCCTTATATATATTTTCTATTTAATACCACCAATCATTGTCAAATCTCTCTAAACAAAGCCACACACTTTAAAAACAGTGATTATTCAATAGTATTTGACATTTTTGACAGGACTTCATGTGTCCTCACTAACTCAACTAGCGGTGAATTGACACGCAATTTAAACTAAAAGTGGAGAACGGAGTGTTTTTACACTGTTTCTATGTGTCTGCTATCGACGCATACAATTAAATGGTCGAATATTATATTTATTACATTACAACTAGCGTCACCTAGGCTTTGGTAACTGAATCAAAACACAGACCGACAAACACAGAACTACATAGCAGTATTTCATTGTTAAAGTAGTTCTGATGCTTGGTCACAGAGTGCGTATCAATTAAATTTGAAAACAAATCTTTTCTTTATAATTGATCCTGATGAACCTCCTTTTCTTACAGAAATCGATTAAAAAGACAAGACAAACGAGCGCATGGGTCACCTGATGGTAGCGATCGCCGCCCACGTCTCCGTGTGACACCAGAAGAGCTCCGTTACGTTGCTTTTCTTTAACGTAGTGATAGACGCGACAGCTTCACATTGTAATCCTCAAATAGCAAGGTAAGCGGAAACTTAGTGTTAAGACACTTCTTTCCCAACTTTCCACCGAATTCTGAAGGCACTGCGTATTTACTGGTGGAACACAACCCCGCAGTTTATCTCGACACTAGAGCGAAGAAGTGAAAATATAAATTTTAATCGTCGTAATAAACTCCGTTTCCCACTTTCTGCCGAATTCTGGAGGCATTGCGTGTTGAGTGGCAGAACTCAACGCCGCGCTTAGCCTCGACACCAGAGCGAAGAAATGGAAATATAAATTTAAGTAAATATTTCATCTCCTCGAGTGGGGATCGAACCCACAACCAGTCGGTTTACAGTCACACTTTGTGCCGCTGCGCCACGACTGGCCTGATATTCCGTCATTCAATATGCGACCTTAAGCAGTGATCAAAAATTCAGCCCTAAGTGGGGGACAAAATATCTTAACTCTTTCCCAGGTTCTCTGTATTTACGCTATATGTGAGACAGCGAGATGCTAAAAAAATATTAAATTCCCCAAGTGGAATAGAATCCTACAGCTATCGCCTTTACAGTCGGACGCAACTTTCACAATATTTTTCTGTATTTGTTATTAATGGAGCCTGTATTTTAATTACAAGACGATGGTGCGCGTGAAGTAAACCATAATAATCAATTATTGAGTGAAAACAATTTCGATATGCTTGTTTTTATGTGGCTGTATTTTTTATGTACAGAGGTGAGCGATAACATTTATTATTATATGATTAAAATATGAATTTTCTTTTCTGTACGTAAAGCTCAATTGGTTATAACGTTTTGTTGGTTTGAAAGATGTACAAGTTCAAATCCAACTTAATGCCCAAATACTCAATGTTTTTCGATCCCCATTCTGGAAAATGATTATACTTAGATTACTTTCATTGAGTTTATCACACAACACGCGACGTCTTGATTTCTGTCAACCCTGCTATGCAGGAAAAGAGTTTTTTTTTTTATAAAAAGATTCTTGTTTAACAGGTACACATATCATCGCCTCAATTTGTAAAACATATGGATCTACAAAAAATTGCTGAAATTACATTTAAGAACGAAAAATTTAACGTTTTGAAACCAACTTTACATATAATAAGTGATCACTTCAAAGATTTTATACTTCAACGACGTAATGAAGATATCGGTAGAATTTTTTTGGATAGAAATGGCTTTAGACACATGTGGGAAGGAATGGAAGCACCTGAAAGTAAAAGTTTAAGAAAAACTGAATTACTGCTACAGAAAAAAACTAAAGAATTAGATGAAAAATTTAATGTTTCTAAGGAACAGAGTAGAAAAGATTTCAATTCTACCAATAATAACACAAGCACAACTAAAGATAAGCCCAGAAGAAAGCAAAAGATAAAAGAAGATGTAGATATTCCGGAAAAAATAAGCCTAAGAGATAGTCCAACATTAGTGACTACGACATTCTTTTGCCCGTTCTTTGGCCTTATTAAAATGTCTTCGGATATTAAAAATTTTGAAGAAAAGAAAAATGATGGAGCGACGTAATTTATAAGAGATATTTAAAATAATGAATGCTAAGGCTTATACGTATTTTTTATAAAATATTATTGCTAATTACCTACTGCATCAATTAATTCAAAACGTTAAATGATCCAAATTATTAATGATTACAACTATATGTTCTTTTTATGTAGGTAATAAAAGGACACTGAGACTATTGTGGCTTCTCATGGCACGAAATTAGTTTCAATACAATACAATCATTCTTCCAAGGAAATTGTTCCCTACTCTAATAAGACAGATCGCGGTGTTGAGACCCGTCACTTATCTTACGATGTATCGAATTTAGATGAAGAGTGAAATGAAATCTGCCTATTCTGCCATATGTGTTATTAAGCATAAAATTTGCCAAATATAAAAAAGGGGAAAAGAAAATTACAGCAACTTTCAATATTCACATCTTATATTATTTAAAAAGGGCAACGAAAATCTTAAATTAATGAAAATTATTATTATTAACTCGTAATATACATTTGAGGCCAGTCGTGGCGCAGTGGCACAAAGTGTGACTGTAAAACCGACTGGTTGTGGGTTCGATCCCCACTCGAGGAGATGAAATATTTACTTAAATTTATATTTCCATTTCTTCGCTCTGGTGTCGAGGACAAGCGCGGCGTTGAGTTCTGCCACTCAACACGCAATGCCTCCAGAATTCAGCAGAAAGTGGGGAACGGAGTGTCTTAACACTAGGTTCCCTCTGCCTACCCTGCAGTGTGCGGGATACAGCGTGAAGCTGTTTTTTTTTTTTTTGTAATATAAAAGAAAATCAACTATAGTCTAGCTATCTTTGTTTACTTTGTATTTATACAATAATATTTTACGTAGTATTTAAATTCGCTTCCTTTTCTTTAGAAGCATCATTCATAAATCTTCTATTAAACCTTCTTGTCATGTATGGGTCATCATCATATCTATCTACTTTATACGAATCGAATGTATTAAGAAAACCATTCACTGCTGTCTTCAGAGCTCGTCTGTAGCTATTGACTGGCATGCGTCTTCGAAGAGTTATAACCGGTTCAAAAGGTATAACCATTCCTGCCGCACTAGCTATCAAAGGCATGAGAGGTGCCGGGAAGTAAAAAGAAATTATCTCCATTACCCCATTAACCACACAAGTACCCATATTTCTTAGGACGCCATAAATTTCTGGTGTTGATACAAATTTTCTTATATTAATTATTACAATTTCGTAAATTTTATCTAGGATACTTTTATCTTTTTTAACAATTTTAGTTTCGTTTTTCTCGTTTGAGACATTTATTATTTCGTTATCTTCGTCTGTTATGTTTTGTGTTGGGATGGTTTCTGTTGTAGGTGTGGTAGATTCAAATTGGTCATTGATTTCTGGTTGGACCTCTTGTTGTGACTTAAATAATTATGAATTATCTTAAAACTATATGTCAATGTTTATAAGAATAACTCGTGAGATTCCATGTACGTAAGATAATTTTAGTGAACTGAATAACTGAATAGAAATTGAATATGATGCTATCCTCATAAAATCACGTTCAGTAAAATACATTGAGTATCGTAGATATTATAGGAAATATATATAGACCAAGTAAAATAAAAGCAGGAAAAATGAAAATATGCTATGGTTGTGGATTCGAACCTCTATCGATTCCATGACATTATATTATTCTTTTTATTTCTTTGCTTTGGTAGATAAAATGCAGAGTTCAGTTCCACCACTCCCTACACAGCGTCTCGAATTGGAACGGAAAGTGGATTTCGGAGGAAGATTTCCCGCTAAATGCGGGATAAAGCGTAAAGTGAAATATCAATACTTACAGTGGCTACGACCATGTATGAAAAATACAGTATATAATACAAATAAAACAGATTTTTCATTCCGTTATTGTGATATTGGTACAATATAAAATTCATACGATTTTATTCACGACTAATACTATTTCTAGTTATTATTTTATATTTTTTTATTGTTATTTCATAGTGAAATATTGGATTGAAGTAAAATATTGAATTGGAGTGAAATATTGTATACTATTTATAATGAAAAATATATTATAACTGTTCTCCGCCTAATACAACTAAAGACAAAATAACATTTAAAAGACATAGACAATGCGATTTTATGAAACATAAAAAGTAAAACGTAAATCTATATCTATGCCAATATTACGAAGCTGAAAATAAGTTCTGGAACTTACGCTTGGAAGTATTTTTTTGTATAGGATAGTCCATTTATCGAGGGTATATGACATCAAGTAAATCCTTCCGATATAGATAATCCACTGAACTCGCGTACACAGTTACCTTGGCCAATCAAAATGTGTCACGTATTGTAGGTCCTAGGTACACTACTCTCAGTTATTTTCGCGAGTAAAAACTAGTATTTTAAATAAAAAAGATTTTGATATTGATTGTGGGTTCGATCCCCACTCGAGGAAATAAAATATTTATTTACATTTGTATTTTCATATTTTCGCTCTGGTGTCGAGGTAAACCACAGCGTTGAGCTCCGCCACTCAACACACAATGTCTCCAGAACTCGGCGGAAGGTGGGGAACGGAGCGTGTTAATACTAGGTTCCCTCTGCTTATCCTGCTGTGCGCGGGATACAGTGTTAAGCTAAAAAAATGAATTAAGTATAATATTTTTAAGGACTTACATAGTACTGTCAAACATACAGTATGTACATAAGTATAGTATGAATATTTCTATGAAATCCCATCCAGAATCCCACTTTTCGAGGACTGTGATGCAACACGAAGCTGGTATAGAGAACGACCTCAATGTTGGGTTTGAACTAGATATTAGGGTACCGTAACCAAAGGGACCCTAACTGAATCTCGTTAGACTTTGCTGTACATCTGTCTGTCACCATGTTCTATCTCATGAAACATGAAAGTTAGATTGTTAAATTTTTCACAGTTAAATGTATTGCTCTTGTTATAACAATAAATATTATAGAATAAAATTCATATTTGAGTGACCTCCCATACAACAAACGTGATTGTTTTGATCGGTTTTATAGAAAATAGCAGGGAAAGCGACGTGCGCGCGACTTGCACTTGGCCAGTTTTTTTTAAATAAAATGTTCTAAGAATTACAATACATCTATATTCGTATTATAATACATACAACGTATATATTATATTATGAAAAAAAGATATTGTATTACTGTAAGCGCGACGGCTATGGGTTCAATTCCCACTAGAGGAAATTAATTATATTCATATCCTCGCTCTACAAACAACTCCTCGTTACCATGCACTGCGCCCGCTGCGGGCTCGCGCACAATATGGTCTATGTTTACTTATATAATACATTCTAAGCATCACAGAGATCTAGGCTGAAGTGGTTTCTAAAATTTAAATCACCTTAACACTGTATTCCGCATACAGAAGGATAAGCAGAGGAAACCCGGATTAGGCGGAATGGCGTTAAGACAGTTTGTTCCCCATTTCCCATCGATTTTTTTAGGCATTTCATGTCGAGTGGCGCAGCTTGTCCGATATTAGTTCTTGGGCATACGGGTACGCGAGCCCGGATCCTCGAGCCACCACTTGTTATAACCCCGTCCAGTCCGTATAAGTGGTGTCCCCTCCTTTCAATCTCTTCCTTTTTCCTACCTTCTCCTTCTACCCATCCTTCCCCCCCTTTTCTATATGTCCTATTCCTCTTCCCCCAGTTTCTCCCCATAAAGGGGTTTTGGAGGTCAGATGGCAGTCGCTCCATTTAAAAACCGCCATCCGCCGCTACAAATGGACAGTTCGCGTAGAAAACTGGGTACGGCTAGGGCGTCGCCGCTAAACGACGCGCAGGCACATCGCCCTACACCTGCGATAAGTGGGCAAGGGCTACCGTGTCAAGTACGGGCACGGCTAAAGACGCGAGTACCCAGACGGAAACTCCGCTTTGCAACGTGGAATATTGGCTCTCTAACCGGACGATGCAGGGAACTCGCAGATGTACTCATGAGACGTCGGGTCCAGTGTGCTTTCATCTAGGAAACTCGCTGGAAGGGCAATAAGTCCCGTAACATCGGACAGGGTTACCGGCTTATATACACTGGGTCACCTTCAGGTAGAAACGGTGTGGCGGTAGTGCTTTCCGAAGAGCTTCAGAATGGGCTCCTTGAAGTTGACCGTCGCTGCGACCGCTTGATGCGAGTAAGGGTACTGATTGAGGGCGTTACCACTAACTTAATCAGTGCCTATGCTCCCCAGGCGGGATGTAGCGCGTCCGAAAAGGAGACATTCTGGGAGCAGTATGAAGAAGTGCTACTTGCTATACCGTCTACCGAAGTGGTCTTAGTTGGGGGGGACTTGAACGGTCACGTCGGTAAGGCTGCTGAGCCGTTTGAACGTGTTCACGGGGGTTTTGGGCACGGTCTTCGCAATACAGAGGGAGAAAATATTCTAAGAACCTGTATTGCATCAGATCTGGCCGTCGTGAATACGTTCTTCCAAAAAAATCCTCAGCATCTTATCACGTATAAGAACGGGTCCCACTCAACTCAAATAGACTACTTATTGACCAGACGGTGTCATATGGGCAGGGTAACTAACTGTAAGGTCATTCCAGGCGAAAGCCTAACGGCCCAACATCGTCTTCTTATCATGGACTTTAACGTTACTCCGAAGAAGAAAGTAGCTGAGAAACGTAGGCCTCGGATCAAGTGGTGGTTGCTGAATGGACAGATGCAGACCGAGTTCCTGGCAGAGGTGAAAAGTCATAATCTTTCGACTAACACCGAGACTGCTCAGGATGCTTGGGATCAAGCTCAGTCGGCAATCATTGCGGCAGGCAGGCGAGTTCTTGGTCTTTCAAGGGGAGGACGTGTCATCGACAGGGAGACATGGTGGTGGAATGACAAGGTGCAGGAGGTGACTCGTGAAAAGAAGGATGCCTTTAAGAAGTGGCAGCAATCCAACTCTCCTGAAGACAGACTGGAGTACATAGTAGCTAAACATGCCAGTAAAAGAGCTGTAGCCAGAGCCCGCAGTGAGAGTTTGTCACCACTGTATGATAAACTTGAAACTGTGGAGGGGCAGAAGTTCATTTACAAACTGGCACGTTCCCGGGATAAAGCGACGCAAGATATCGCAAAATGTCTTTGCGTCAGAGATTCCCAGGGCACGCTGCTCTGTAGTCATGCCTCTGTGAAGGAGAGGTGGAGAAGCTACTTTCAGGAGCTGCTGAATACTCAGCACCCATGCAGTCTTCATCACGACCCACCGCCTAACCTCGGACTTATTGCCCCAATAACCCTTGACGAAACTCGTAATTGCCTTCGACGCATGAAGAATGGAAAAGCGGTGGGACCTGACGACATTCCGATCGAAGCGTGGAAATCGTTGGGCTCTCTTGGTGTGCTCATACTTACTGCCCTTTTTAATCATATCTTGAACACTGGAAAGATGCCACACCAGTGGCGGCTTAGCTTCATTAGCCCTATTTACAAGGGAAGGGGCAGTGTTCAAGATTGTGGTAGTTATAGGGGCATTAAGCTTATGAGTCATACCATGAAGCTCTTCGAGCGCATGATCGACCTCAGGCTCCGCCGCGAGTGTACTGTCTCTGAGTCTCAATATGGATTTCAGCCAGGATCGGGCACTATGGACGCCGTTTTCGCCCTCAGAACATTGATGGAGGCATACAGGGAAAAAAGGAGAGCTCTGCATGTGGCCTTTTTAGATCTGCAGAAGGCCTTTGACTGTGTGCCTCGTCAGTGTATCTGGTGGGCATTGCGATCCAAAGGGATCCCTGAGGCCTATATTGAGATTATCAGAGACATGTACCACGATTCCACTTCTATGGTTAGGACTGCTGTTGGCGACACTACACCCTTCCAGATTACAGTAGGGGTTCACCAAGGCTCGGCTCTTAGTCCGTTCTTATTCAATGTGGTGCTCGATACTGTCTCGGCTCACATCCAAGACCATGGCTGATGATGTATGCCGATGATATAGCACTCATTGACGAGAACCGACTGATGCTGGAGCGTAAAGTGAACCTGTGGAAGGGTACGCTTGAGAACGGCGGTCTTAAACTAAATGTGTCGAAGACCGAGTACATGGCCTGTGGGAGCCCGGACTCGAGCACTATCCTTATAGGTCCTGAACCAGCCGTTAAGTCGGAAAAGTTCAGGTACCTTGGATCCATTATGCACGAGTCTGGAGGCATCGATCACGATGTCTATAGCCGGATAAGCGCTGCTTGGGCCAAATGGCGGGAGGTCACTGGCGTGGTCTGCGATCGCAGGATACCGCCCAAACTCAAGGGTCTGATATACAAGAGCATCATTCGACCGGTTCTTTTATACGGCAGCGAATGTTGGCCAGTACTATCTCGGCACACTCAGGAGCTTCACGTCACGGAAATGAAGATGCTGAGGTGGATGTGCGGCATAACGCGGTCTGACCGCATACGCAACACATTCATTCGAGGTAGTCTTGGAGTCCGTGACGTAGCGGATAAGCTCCAAGAGCGTCGCCTGAGATGGTTTGGTCACGTTACGCGCCGGCCTAAGAACTATGTCGGATGCAAGTGCCTTGCTATGTCAGTCCCTGGAGTGAGACCTCTCGGACGCCCAAGGAAGCGCTGGTTGGATGTCGTGAAGCAGGACATGAGAGCCAATGGTCTAACCACCGAGGACGCTAAAGACCGTGCAAAGTGGAGTAGGTTGAGTAGGAAGGCAGACCCTGGCAAATAGCCGGGATTAATGCCAGGAAGAAGAAGAAGAAGAAGATGTCGAGTGGCGCAGCTCAACGCCGGACTTTGCCTTGTTGCCAAAACGAAGAAATGAAAATATCATGAAATAATTTTTGTAATGAAAATTCCCTCTACTGAGTGAGAATCGAACCCACCACCGACGAGTTTCAGTCACACCCTTGTGCCGGCCTCTGCTTGGGCTTAATTAAGTAATTAATTTTAGATTATCTCATGTACGTCTTATTGAAAAAAATTAACCAATCAGTCTTATTGCGCAAATAGATACGATCTTAATTAAAAACAATTTTATTGGCGTGAAGTAATCGTTTTCTCCTAAGATTGTTTTTACTCTTTTAAAATGAAATTATTTTTTTATTGTGCAATTGGTTTTGTCTTTATAATAAATGTTCTTTCACAGGTTAGTACTGTCCTCAAATATCTAAGCTGAAAAACTTTCTTTAAAGAGTTTTTCTTCAAATAGAATTTTCATAAATATTTTTAGAAAAAATATAAAAAATTGAAACCACCGGGACTTGAACCCGCACGACTTGGACACTTTCCAAAAGCAAAATGATATTAAAATAAATCCTTATATATTAATAACTTAATAATTGCTTTTGAAAGTAATAACCGACTACAACAACAATAAACTTCTTAAACAGGAAATGACGTCTAAGCATAAAGATTTTCAACAGAATTTTAAGAAGCGTGGTGGTGGTGTTCATAAAAAAACCGGCAAAGTGCGAATGGAACCCGCGCGTCCTGAAGAATTCCGTTCAGCATTATCTATAAAAACGGAAAAAAATCATGTCTGTTGTATAGAACTTGTAAAATATATATATATATATATATATATATATATATATATATATATATATATATATATATTTTATTATTTATCATTATTACGGTAATAGACAAAAATATCAGAATCTGTGTCAATTTCAGCTGTCTAACCATCACGGTTCATGAGAAACAGCCTGGTGAAGGCGGATAGATAGAGAGAGATCCTATTCTAAATTTTGAGTACGGAACCCTAAAAACTATCAATAATTTAACAGATCACCGCAGTTCTTTCAGACTGAATATCTCTTGAGACCGGATGCTCATTTCCGTTCCGGGAAATCTCTTAGGCGTTTCTTGTAAAATTCCTTTTAAGAATCAGTCAACATTTTTTCCCTGTAATAATACATAACGTTTACATTTGACTTTGACTGTTTACAGAGTGTTTTTTTCATTTTCTCATGCTTACTTTTGAATAATTAATATGAGCTTTTTTTTATTTCTCCATATATGATGCTAGTGGCTGTTAAAGCTTACCAATTTTTACTCTCACTTTTAATGAAATTTCACACGTTTATATTTAGTTTTAATTTTTTTCCGTCATATATGTAAATTGTCCAATTAGTGTATGATAAAGGCGACTAAACATTAGGCCACTTACCTACGAATATCGCACTCTAACAAAAAAATGTTTAACACTACCGGAATGGTAGAGATGTAATCATTTAAGGATCAAAAATAGAACATTACTAAATATTATTTCATATGTCCAATTATATTTAATATATATGCCTTGGCATTTTGATGTTTAAATTGGTTGTTGAGCTATTCAGTTTTCATTTTATTTAAAATTTTCCTTAAATAGGCCGTACTATCTACACTTATCTTAGACAACAAGACAAATATGTAGACAACGTTTTCACAGAAGCGACCTAAATTTGCTAAACCAACCTCAAAATTCCTTTCCTAGCTCGCCTCTAGGTTTTGTACTATTGCAGGTACCATACGACTACATACCATTGGGCAGACGACGCGACTGGCCGCACCCGTCCGACGTGAATCTAAATTACGAGCGCTTGTTCCCATCACGCCGGAAATATCTTGATTAATTTTGTGTGTTTTGAAATAAATGCGTGTTACGTTTCTGTTTTTTTGTTTGTTTTTATTTCACCTGTTTCTGTTTATGAATTATTTATTATAATAGCATGAAAAATAAGTACAAACAGAAAGTAAAATTTTGGTGCAAAGACAGCTTTACCTATCTATATGACAATATTTTATCTAGTCGAAACTGTAAGTAACTGTAACTGGGTAAGGAGTGCCTTAAGACTAGATTTCCAGGTTATGTCTGCGTACCCTGCTAGTTGCGGGATACAGCAAAATTCACGGAATTCCCGAGATCATTGGAATGGAAAAAATCCAATCCGGCTTGGCCATAGTGGTATTCAAAGAATTGAACATTAAATGAGTGATATTAGCCTAGTAAATTAATCAATCATTTAAAGCTGATGTTGAATAAGAAAATATTATACCAGATAGTAATAAAGAAACTCAATATAAGTGAACATCGAAAAATGAACATAATAATACAAATTAACTTGGAAATAACTTTTTGAGTGAAACTATTCCACCCTATATTAGTTTCATGTAATTTTATCTATTTACATAGCCAACGCCACAGTAACTCATTGAAGGTCAGGTCTGAATTTTTTTTAACTATTATCGCAATAACAACTTTTAGCATTTGAAATATTAAATTATTTTGTTGGCTTTTAAAACAAAATGTATCGTTTAGTTCTGTCATTCAACAAAACAAAAATGGATTAAAAAAAAAAATTGGAGTTTTCGAATAAAAAGTAATTCTTAAACGACACGCTTCCATATTTTAATTTTTCCATATGTTTTTTATATTTTCAATACAAAAATTTAATGGTGATGAAAATTTAGTTTTAAAATTTTAAGGATGATTGCTAGCTTCTCGTAGGGTTGCGACCAGTTCATCGACATCCACGTTCGCTGGCACCGGTGAAGCGAGTTCGGCATAGCGGTCAGTATAGTCAACGTTGGGTTGATCTGCACTTTGAGCCTGAAATAATAATTTAATTAAGTAGGTTATTTATTTTGGATTTTAGTAAATATCTAGTTATTTTTTTAAAGTAAAAAATAAAATTGAATATTATTGATATCGGTCTGAATGTCAACTGCGAAGAATATAATTACAATATAGATATAATTGAAAAATAAACGATTAATTTTTTTGCTTTGATGTTCAAGTGTTAAGCTCCGCCACTCGCAATGCCTAGAGAATTTATCGGAAAGTGGTGAATGGAGTGTCTTAACACTATGTTCCCTCTGCCTACCCTGCTGTTCGTGGGATACAGCGTGAAGCTGATTTATTTGATTTTTCTTATTGAACGTAGTGACAAAAGATGATGTTTTCTCTTCATTTTTTATATACTCACCATGCAGAAGCACAGCAAAGCGAATAACGCACAAAGAACTACAAGCCACTTCATAGTAACCTTTATTTGACCAATATTGTATTGTAGTTAGTAATTTCTTCTATATATACGTTTCATAACATCCATATGACGGCCATAGCAAAATATTTCGCGCCTGTCCGTTTAATCGATTTTGAATTTATTTTTTATTATAAAGGTATTTTGTTTGCTTCACTGTGTATCCCGCAAACAGCAGGGTAAGTAAAGGATGCCTAATGATAAGACACTACGTTCTCTCTATCCACACACTTAACAGGTATGTGAACTAATTAAGTAGATAAGCTTATTGTATACTTTTGTATTGAATACTAAAAGTACGTGACACTCGTCACGTATCAAGCTCTGTCACGTATTCAATAAAATCAGCTTCACGCTGTATCCCGCACACAGCAGGGTAGGCAGAGGGAACCTAGTGTTAAGACACTCCGTTTCCCACTTTCTGCCGAATTCTGGAGGCATTGCGTGTTGAGTGGCAGAACTCAACGCCGCCCTTAACCTCGACACCAAAGCGAAGAAATGGAAATATAAAGTAAATATTTCATCTCCTCGAGTGGGGATCGAACCCACAACCAGTCGGTTTTACAGTCACACCTCGTGCCGCTGCGTCCCGACTGGCCTTTCAATATTTGTTTCATATTTTTATATACGACTGGCCTCTAATAATTTAAGCAATGGGTTATTAAATAAAAAAAAAATTGATAGACAGCACGCTTTTACATTTAATTACTAATAAATTAAATTTTTTATTTAACAAATTAAAATCTTGTACAAATACATTTTTGATGTATAAATAAGTTAGTAGGACGTTTTATATGCAATCACTCGTGAATCATTGCTGGAGATATTTTGACGGTGTTTGTTTTCAATCGGTGCTCGCTGCTCGTAGGGAAGCCACGAGCTCGTCGACGTTGACGTGAGATGGTACCGGTGAGGCGAGCTCGGCGTAGCGATCAGTGTAGTCTACATTGTGTTGGTCTGCACTTTGTGCCTAAAATGAAAAAAAAAATATTAGTTATTATATTATAAAAGGGAACCTTGAAGAGGGCAATCGTGGCGCAGGTGCAAAAGCGTGTAATTGCGAGCGTGACGGATTGTGGGTTTGATTCTACTGGAGGAAATTAAATATTTTGTTTTTTCATTTTATTCTTCTTTCTGGTGACGCGTTGAAATCAACAACACGCGATGCCTCCGGAATTCGGTGGAAAGTGGGGGTCAGAATGTCGTGTTTTAATGGGAGTGGTCTCAACACTTGATTCTCAGGTTCCCTCTGACTACTCTGCTATTTGCCAAATACAGTTTGTAATTCAAAAAACTTCAAGAAAAAGTAAGAAGTGTAAGAAATATTTTTATAACATTTGCCTCCAAGATAGTTCAGATTAGTTTTGAATGATGAAATGAATAAAGTCTTTATATCAATTATAAATAGTAAGAATAAAAAGAGATCTAACCTGGAGCCTTGAGGAACACCGTGGAATTAATACTACATTTTTTTTACTAACAAGTAAATACAGAGTGATTATATAAAACACTCTATAAAGGAGTGTTCGACAGTACATATAATGTAAATGTAAACCATATACATATATTTTTGGTTACTGCTGCCTGATGACAACCCGATCGGAACTCTGATGACTTGTGTTATATATGAATTTTCGATCGAATTTCCCATTTTTATAAGAGAAATATCTTTTCTGTTCTAGATATAAATTGCACAAATTCTATAAAGACATAGACATTTTGTACTATATTTTAAGATTTTACGAATTATTTTTAATAAAAAAACGCTATCTTATTAGAAAACCAATAACTTACCAAGCTGAGGCACAGCAAAGCAAAAATTGCACTTAGAACTGTTAGCCACTTCATTGTAACCTATGTATGTATGTCTGACCGGTTGAATTGTAATATATTCACCTTTTTATACTTATTATAATAACCATTTAAATTTTAAAACAAAATACTTCGCGGTCATTCGATTAATCGATTTAGAAATGAGTTTTCCCGTAAATATGAGCTAATTAAATATACGTAGATTAGATTCTTATCTATATTATATAGAACTATTGTTTTACTAGTAGTCTCTATTTTTTATGAAATAATTGGAAAAAAATGAATTGAATATATTTCTTAATAAAAGAAGAATATTGTATTGAATAAACTTAAGCAAAAGATATACTGTAAAATAAAGTCAAAATGGCAAAAATCAAGAACAGCTTAACTTATTTCTTCTTCTTGGGTTTTTCTAGAGATCATTTTTGTAAAGGAAATTTTGTATAGATTATGGGTAAAATATATATGCATGGAAATTTCATTTTGGTAGAAAGTGGGAAACGGATGTGTCTTTAATAAGGAAAGGATTGTCTTAACACTAGGTTCCCAGAATCATACAAGAGGAAGGTCAGGTAAAAAAAAAGTAATATATAATATTGTTTTGATTTATACAGGTCGGTTATGGTTTGATTAAAATTGTAACATTATTTATGATTCATGCTAAATTGAATCATTTTTGATAAGAACTATTAATACCAAACTAAGCTATAAATTTTATCAATCATAATTCAAGATCATGAAAATATCATATTTATTTAGCAAAAGACTTCGTTAATGTCAAATAAAAAATAAATGAGGAGTCTGTCGCTGAGTTCTGCCATTCAACACGCAATGCCTCCAAAATTCGGCAGAAAGTGGGGTACGGAGTGTCTTAACACTGGGTTCCCTCTGCCTATCCTGCTGTGTGCGGGATACAGCGTGAAGCAATTTTTTTTTCTGTCGTTTTAAAGAAATATCAGAAAGTTATCAAAACAAGCCACAGTGTTGAATTACGTCACTCAACACACAGTGCCTGAAAGTGGAAAATAAAATAAAATCCTTCTGGATACAAAAATAAAACAACATTTATATAAAATATTTAATAATTTGTCGACGAATATGCTTCGGCAAAATAAACAACTATTTCGATAACAGCGGATAGGGCGAGTATTACACAAGTGATTACTCTACTGTAGGTCTTCAATCTGTTTAGTGTGGAGAAGGAATCTACATCACGTTTTTGTCGCAGCGGCGCTATGGACTGCCATAAATTGAACTGAAAATTATATTTTATATATATACATTTATTTTTTATCAGCTTCACGCTATATACCGCACACAGCAGGGTAGGCAGAGGGAACCTAGTGTTAAGACACTCCGTTCCCCACTTTCTGCCGAATTATGGAGACATTGCGTGTTGAGTGGCGAGAGCGAAGATATGGAAATATAAATTTAAGTAAATATTTCATCTCCTCGAGTGGGGATCGAACCTACAACCAGTCGGTTTTACAGTCACACTTTGTACCGCTGCGCCACGACTGGCCTTACATATATATTTACTTTACTGATATTTCAATATTGTAATGACGAGTCGTCGTAGCGTACGGTAAAGCGATTTTATTGCTGATGGTTGTTAATTCCATTGCCACTCAGCACGTAACAGAGCACGGAGTTTTATACTGGATGTTGGAATTGAGAGAAACGTGGAGTGTCTTGGCACTAGGTTTCCTTTGCCAGCTATTGTAGGTTCAATTTCCACTTGGAGGAATGCATTGCTTTAATTTCCTCGCTATGGTAACGAGACAAAGCACGACTTAAGTTACTAATTTAGCTTAGAGTTACCTACCCTGGTATATATTATATGCGGGATACAGCGTGAAGCTGCAAAATAGACTGATTTAAAAATAATTAAAAATCAGCTTCACGCTGTATCCCGCACACAGCAGGGTATGAAGAGGGAGCCTAGTGGGAACCACTCCGTTCCCCACTTTCTGCCGAATTCTGGCGACATTGCGTGTTGAGTGGCATAACACAACGCCGCTCTTAGCCTCGACACAACTGATTGATTGAGACTGATTCGACAATAATAATATAATACAATTAGAAAACTAATAATAATAAATCAATAAAACACATAAAACAAAATAATTAAAAAAAGGTGTCCATTTAAAATGAATAAATTGAAAATAAACAACATAAAAACCGCAACCAATAAATAAAATGCTGTAGATACCTTATCCGGAACAAAAGCTGGGTTTAACTCTTGCGGCATTAGCGCTGATTGAATGTCCCCCTCGCTTTTTATCTTGAATGAGAGGAAAAAGAAGTTTGTTTAGATTTTTTTATTGTCACGCTGTATCCCGCATATAGCATGGTGAGCACAGGGAACCTAATGTGAAGGCACTCTTTCAGACATGATGTGACGAGTGGCGAAAGTAAACGCCACGTTTTGTCTTTTTACCACAGTTAAAAAATATATTACCACGAGTGGAAATCAAACTCAGAACCGTCTCGTATTTAGAATGTTTTTATTTTTTTCTAGAATTTATTTGCGATTAAGGCCATGGTCAAATGAAAATAACTACATAAGTAAGTCAATTACTTTCATTTAACCGCATGATAAGCCGCAGGTTAAAACCTCGTTGTACATAATGAGTTAATAGATTTTGAGTTTGTTTGTTTGGTTTGAGTTAATATATATACCTACAAAAATATAACATCAATTTAAAAAAGAAGTGCAGTTTCATTAACCTCGGTACTGTCATAGCTCCATCAATGTTTACTCAATTAAGAGGAGGGCTTTGTTGTAGAGTGCTCTAAAAGTTATGAACAGCAAGTGTGTAGTTCAAAATAATGAACCAAAGAAATAACTGCAAATATATATTTTTATTGTGGCCATCTTGGCTCAGAGGGCACAATGTTTGACTGTAAGCGGTACGGTTGTGGGTTCGATTTCCATTTAATAGTATGGATTTTATTTGGTAACAGGACAAAGTGCGGTGTCAAGTCTCTCCATTGAGCTTACAATTTTGAAAATGGATCAGTGAATGGGGAACAAAATGTTCCGGAAGGTAACACAAGGTTACCTCCGCCTACCCTACTGTATGCGGGATAAAGCGTGAAACTAAAACGTATATATTTCCTCTATAAATACTAATAAAGAAAATAGCGTTATGTAAGAACAAAGAACAGTATTTCCTTTAGCTGCGTAATAGGCAATTCCGCAATATAAATGACAAAGTTAATTGACTTGTCTATCGGTTTAGTGGTTAGTGTTGATTGTAGGCCCGGTAGGTAGTAAATACGAATCACTTTAAAAATCTCATTTAGATTGTTAATAATTTTTAACTAAAGAAAGGTAATTTTTAGAATTCCGTATATCACTAGGAAAAAACGGAACCTTTGTAGGGTGACTTCGTTGTACGTCTCTCCGTCTGTCATCATTTATCTTGAGATCGCATGAAGACATCAAGCTGATATGAAATATCTCTACGGTCTCTCTTCGGTACCTTGGAGTACCGCTACCGAGTGGAGCTTCTACGGTAATGCAATCAAAAGAAACGGGCGTTCACGCATATTTTTTGCTCCATTTTGTATTAAATTCGCCGCGTAATCAAAACCTAAGTGGTAATTTAGCACAAACTTTAGCACTAACAACAATACAAATAAAAGAAATAATCCGTAACTTCTTTATTGCTTCTGGCCTAACTTGCTATAAGTGAGAAGCAGCATAAAGCGAAGCGAAGTTTTGGACATATGTAAAGCTATGAAAAAAGGTAAAAAACTACACGTCCTTATATATATATATATATATATATATATATATATATGTATATATATATATATATATATGTAGAGATTATGTTATTTAATATAATATATAAGGATATCTTCGAGTAAATCCCACGCGTGCTCTCTAACGCTTAGTCAGGATTATTAAAGGAATAACCGCATATCAATGAAACTTAGTCTTGATTGTTTTAAATTTTATATATAATCTCAATTAAATATTGAAATATGAAGGTTTGATTAAATAGTTAGTTTCGGCTTTAGATTCTCGTTCACGTTTTATCCCGCATAAATGTACATTTGTATGTGTGTAATTATATGTAGGTACGATTTCGCTATTAAAATGAGGAGGCCGTCGTTTCCCAGGGGTACAAGGGTGTGACTGTAACGCCATGGTTGTGTATTCGATCCCCACTCGAAATATTTATTTAAATTTACATTTCCATTTTTTCCTTCTGGTGTTGAGGCAAAGAGCGGCGTTGAGTTCCGCCATTCAAACGTAATGCCTCCCAAAATCAGCGGAAAGTGGAGAACGGAGTTTCTTAACACTTGGTTCTTGGTGAAGCTGATTAAACCTAAAGTCGTAATCAAAATTTCAACTCAATCGTACACTGGGAACTGGGTCAAAGTAAACTTATAAGATCTCACATACACTAACACGGCAAGTTAAATAAAAGCTTGTAGAAACAGTTTAAACAGTTTTTTAATTGCCTACACTGTTGTACCAAAATGTGCGTGATACCAAAAATACTATTACACACGTTTTAGCTTCACGCTTTATCCCGCATATAACAGCGTAGGCACAAAGAACCCATTGCTAAAACTCTCCGTTTACCGCTTTCTGCCTGAATTCGGGATATATAGGGACAACATTCAACGTCGTCCGTCTGAGAAAAATACAATATTTCGTTCCCCCGAAAAATAACCAAACTCACGACAGCCTAAATGTTTACATTTTTTTTTTATATAAAAAAAGAGATTTATTTAATTAATGCCATCAAACCCAGTCTAACTACTACATTATGAATTCCAAACTAGATTACACAAGCTAGTGCTGTACCTATACTGTGTTCGACGAAGCACTTTAGTATCCTAACGTTGCTATTTCTACAGTTAACTCGATTACTCCACTGGTTAAGTGGTTATGTAACGTATTTGTGTTCCTGTATTCGAATACCATTTATTTTTTATTTATTTTATTCCAATAAAAAATAACTTAATGAACTATCTAAGTACCTACATAATATACATATCATATTTTAGTCGTCTTTTTTTAAGTTTGTAGAAAAGTATAACTTATAGAAGTTGACAAACTTAAGTTTGCGCCCATATGCGTTAATGTTGTATGAAATGGCCCAGGGACAGAAGCACAAATATACCAAATACATGCATAAAACTCACTCCTTTATGGCCGTTTGCAGCAACAAAAAGAAAAAATAGAGCCAGTAACTTTAACATGTTGATATATTTCTATGTGTATAAAATGTTTTGCTTCACAACTTTTTTATCGTAATCGAATTATATTTTTATTATATTTCTCAATATTGAAAATCTAAAAATAAAATATGATGTTGTAAGTATGAATTCTATAGGTTTCTTAGTGGTACTGACCATTTGTAGTGTTTTAGGACTCTATGATGGCTCAGAGAATGTAAGTTTTTATTTTATTATAGGCGGAACTTAACGCCGCGCTTTATTTTGGCAGATCAGCGAAATGAAAACAGGCTAAATATTATTGCTTCCTCGAATGGGTATATAAATACTTATAGGCAACTTTATGCTGTAGTGTTCAGACACTTCGTTCCTCATTTCTCGTCGAGTTATTGAGACATTGGTTACAGAATAGTGAAAGTCAATGTCACACTTCATCTACGATTCTGGTAACGAGAGCGTTAACAAAATTTAATAATTCCCTCGAGTGGGGATCGAATTTACAGGGACTCTGCCATTACACAACGACAGTCTCCTAACATACCTATCTACTTACAATTCTTTCAAATGGTAAAAAACAAAAAGGTCTAACCAAAAGTTTTACAACTCGATTAGCTACACTTTTACTCTGGAGATAAAACAAAAAGTATTTATGATAATACGACTATACGATATTTCAGTAGGATTTTCCTTATCATTTATATCTTTTCCTTGAATAGTACCTAGGTATTATAAAATTAACGTTGTTTTGACGCAAGCGCTTGATTGTAAACGCCACGTTAATGGATTCGATTTCCACTCGGGGGAATGAAATATTAAATATTTCCATTTCCTCGTTATGGTTATGAGGTAAAGTGCGGCGTTCAGTTCCGCTCCTCAAGAATTCGGGCAGAAACTGGAGAACGAAAGTTTCTTAATGGGAGCGGATTCCTAATACTAGCTTCTTAGATTCCTTCGGCCTAACATCCTGTGTGCAACAGCGTGAAGCTAAAACAACGATGTTTTTCATTGAAGCCCAGTACAAGTAAATATACTAAAAAATAATAGACATTTTTAAGCATAATAATTAATATTAATATGCTCCTCTTCAATATTCTACCAATTTTCATATATTACGTAGTGACCAGCGGAACACAACGCTGCACCATGTACAATAATCATGCATTTGTTAGACCACACTGCAGTAATCAATTTAGCAGTAGGTATTTGTCATTAGTAGCTTAGTCACTACGAAAAATAAAAAATAACGAAGAAAAGATGCTTCGTCCATGTATTGCTAGTGAATATTTACAATTTTTTTTAATTCAGTGAATTATATCATAAAATCGATTTATAATTTACAGGATAAGCTATCGAAACATAGGCGTGACACATCCGGTGCATTGGAAATATTCACGAATCACGAAAAACCCATACATGCTGATATAAAAAATGATAATACAGGTCCAACTGAAAAGGTATATAAAATCGATTAAGAGATTATGTTTTTTAGCTTTCACGCTGTTTCCCACATTTAGCAGGATAGGCAGAGAGAAACCTAGTGTTAAGGCAATCCTATCCCTAAGCACAGTTGAACGGAAGTCCACAGCGAGGATGTGAAAATAACGTACTCTCCCGAAGTCAAGAGTGTTCAACGCAATGGTTTGATCTGCAATCAGTGGAATTATAAATTTTCGTTTTCCTGCTTTGCGAAATGCGAAAAGCACGTTAAGTTCCACCACATCATATCACATATGCAATGTTTCAAAGGTTAGAAACTAAAAGTAAAACCAAATCATATGTTTCTTGGTGAAATGACTTGCTTAACAATTGCAGCCATGTCCGAAAAAGAATTTAAAAATAATACCTTCGAATATCGAACCTGGTACAGTTTTCCAGGTACGTTTTACCCATTTCAGATAATACGATTTTATTTTTATTTGAGTAAATAAAAAAGTGGTGGTAATGGTGTGCAAAAAGTGGTAGACTGGAGTGGGACTCCATTCATCACTTTACCTCTTTTACCTCCCTCTGCCTATCTTGCCTTGAGAACGGGGTGACTTAGGACCAGTCTTCTTTAAACGTGGCAGGATTTGAACCCGAGCCTCTTGGAAACCGTCCTTAGACGGACAGACACTTGTGTGGAATATATTTTTTTGTTTACTTCACGCTGTATCCGGTATTTATAAGGGTAGACATGAGGAACCTATTACAGAACACATATCACACTTGGCCATGTGCACCAAAAATGTTAGAAGACTATACCACAAATATTTTTAATATTGTTATAGGTAACTCCACCGAAAGATGTTTACATGGGGAGGTCGTTAAGGAAATCGTATCCTATAAGTTCAAAATTGGACTTAATTAGGGCTATAAGTCGAATGATAACAATAGTCTCACTACTTTTTTCAGCGGTTATAGAGTTCTATCCCGTGGTGCACCATTTGTATGACACAGTGTGTCGGTTTATTGAATAAATTAACTTCGTATCAAAATTTTAGCGTTTTATTTATTTTAGCTTGATTTTAAAAATTGTTTATCTGTGATTTCGAATGAACCGAGTTTTTTAAGTGCATATAACCAATTAAACGATATTAAAACACAACTAAACTTTAAAACTTTATGACTGTCTGTCTTTCTGTTTGTCCAGATTCTCCAGAACAGGTCTCCATTGCAAATCGAAAAAAATCAATGAAATTTAATATTAATCAGCTTCACGCTGTATCCCGCACACAGCAGGATAAGCAAAGGGAACCTAGTGTTAAGACTTTCTGCCGAATTTTGGAGCCATTGCGTGTTGAGTGGCAGAACTCAACGCCGCGCTTACACCAGACACCAGAGCGAAGAAATAGAAATATAAATTTAAGTAAATATTTCATCTCCTCGAATGGGGATCGAACACACAACCAGTCGGTTTTACAGTCACACTTCGTGCCACTCCGCCAAGACTGGCCTCAATTAATATTAATATAAGTGGAATTTGAACTCACATCGTTTACGCAAATAGGTTTGTTATTTCACTATATGATATAAATTTTAATATCGTACATTTATAATTCATAATATTTATTGAACGCGCTAATAGAAGACAAGTGGCTCGCATTAAAAAATCTTTTTGTGTTCATAGTCTGTTAGGGAGTATCAAGAGAGGTTTCAATTATATAACTTATAGTCATTTCTATGTAACAGTACCTACAGTAGGTACTTGTGGTCAAAATCACCTCAGGTCCTAAGATAATGTGTCAAAATCCTTATTTCCATTTGACTGAGATCGCAAAACTGGAGGTAAAAGTTAGTTCATAAATATTATACAGATTAAACAAAATATAATAAGACGAGCCTAAATAATTTAATTTTGGTTCTCCTCTGGGAATGCGTAAGTCCTAATTGAAATTGAATTAATAATTAACTTTCATCCCTTTGTAATGTAGAATTTGTTTATATTTTGTTTATCAATCCGTATTATTATTGTGGATGTATATTTCTATTTGTTAAAAAATTGGTGGAAAAAAATTATCAGTAAATAAATAATAGTTACAATTTTTACTTTTATCTATCTATTTAGGCGATTTGTGGCACAGAAGCACAAAGTGTGACTGTATGGACTGGTTATGGGTTCAATATACACTCGAGGAAATAAAGTGTGTATTTAACGTCGTTGAGTTGCGCCACTCAACACGCAATGCCTCCAGAATTTGGCAGAGTGGAATGTTTTAACGCTAGATTCCCTTTTCCTATCCTGCTATATGCGGGATACAGCATGAAGCTGTTTTTTTTATCTAGAGATTTGGATTATCCTTGCTTCGCTTCGATTGTGATGTATGTATATTTTAGTTGTAATACATAAAGCTTTATATTTACGACAGCGTTTCTCGATACTCTTTGATTGGTTTCCAATAAAAATTGAACGATAATAAACATATATAGTATAGGCCAGTCGTAGCGCAGCGGCACGAGGTGTGACTGTAAAACCGACTGGTTGTGGGTTCGATCCCCACTCGAGGAGATAAAATATTTACTTAAATTTATATTTTCATTTCTTCGCTCTGGTGTCGAGGCAAAGCGCGGCGTTGAGTTCTGCCACTCAACACGCAATGCCTCCAAAATTCGGCAGAAAGTGGGGAACGCAGTGTCTTAACACTAGGTTCCCTCTGCCTACCCTGCTGTGTGCGGGATACAGCGTGAAGCTGACAATAAACATATATTGAGCGGTAATAAATATATATAGCGGTTCTGTCAAAAGAATTCGTCAATATTAAAAAAATGGATATGAGCCGATATAACAAAATATCAAAATTCTCATTTTTTATCGTTTTATAGAATCAGATTCAGGTTCAGTTTTAATTATTTCTCTATTACACCATGTTAGATCAATTAACACCGAGATCGTCTAATTATAAACATTTACATTAGTTTATTCGTTAGTTAGTGTTATATTAAAGTGAGGTGGTAAGCTCATTTGCGATGAAATATTACGTTTTGTTGATTTATATTTTAATTTTGTTTTTTAATTTGAATTTTGTTTTGAGCAAAGATGTAAGTATTATTTATAATCTTTTTGAATTTTAAATGTTTAGTTTATTCTATGTATATTTTCTATATTTAAAAAATATGTTTACTTTTGCTTATCACTCGATAAACATTGTTTTGAAAGAAAATCAAAGTTTTTAATGTGTTAATGGTTAACACTAAAAAAGGAAAATTATATAGTAACCTGTTGTGTAACAAAACAAAGAAAATTACTTTACCCTAGAAATGGAAACAAATTGTTACTTGTATAAAACTTTATTAAACTTTTTATTCTAACTTTATAGATTATTGGAAGCGAGGGCATACCGAGTCATTGGAAACGATATCACGAGCCCGTTAATAATCCTAATTATCATAAACCTCATTATTTGCCAAGTAAAGTTCTATATAATAATTTAAATGAAGAAACCAGTTTACAAGATCTTAGTAGAATGTTATGGCCCAAAGCTTTGCCCTTTTATAAAATTTCGCCAACAACCTTAAATAATGTTTTATATAAGAATTTACAACCGAATTTAAATGTTGACGTTATAAAATTACCTTCATCTGATAATAATAAAGCTGCAGACAGACAAAATGATGAAAGTAATAAAGCTGGTTATAGTAATGAAGAAGAGAAATCAAGAGCTACGGAACGGATAGCGGATAAAACAAGCAAAAATGAAAATACAGAAGATACCTTTAAGCCAACAGATAAAGAGATATTCAGACGAGGTAATTCTGAAAAAAAGTCTATGAATATTGTACATCATCATCGAAAAATACCATTGAGGCAAACAAGACAGATGGATTCTTCAAGTTATCCAGAAAAAAGAGAGTTAACAGATGAAAATTTAGAAAAAGAATCTGAAGGAGAAGAATTGCAAGTGAGCAAACAAATTACTAGACGCTCCGAAATTGAGGAATTTGAAAATTTACAAAAACATAATGATGAAAATGAGGAGTTTCGTCGTGACGAGGGTAAGTTTTTTTTTGGCTTCACGTGTTTCACTGTATCCCACACTTAGCCGGGTCAACAAAATAACTCAACGCCGCGCTTTGCCTCCTTACCAGAGCGAAGGAAATTTGAATATTAAATTAGAATATTTAAAGGAAATTTGATTCTTAATCCCCCCAAGTGGGAATCGAACCCAGAACTGTTGTGTTTATAGAGTAGCATGCTTGACAAACATGTGGCCATATATAACGCAAAACTATAGCATATCTTTTAAAATTTTCAGTTTCTGAAGATAGAGAACAAAATGATGATAATGGAAGAAGAGCTGGTAACATTGGACTTATTCGTCCTATGTATTTACATCAATATAACGATCCTAGAGGTTGGATACGTTATAGATTTATGCCAAATCGACTCCCTTCAGTGAATAGGCCTTATATAAATCAAATGTATCCGTACACGAAAGATCCCCTTTATAACCAACATTAAAATTCCTATATTTCTTTATGAATAAATAAATATATTATATATAAATATATATATCTACTATACATTAATATTAGTATTGTATTACATATTTTTAAGCATTCATTGGCGTGTATTTAAATTTATATGTTTTTTTGTAACTTTGTCACAGTTTAAAGTAAAATAATTATTATATTAAAAATATAGTATGAGGAACATATTATTATTTTGTTTTTAATTATAATTTTAAAAACTGTGTTCGGCGTTAAGTTCCGCCGCTGAATGTCTTGATACTCAACTGGACAAAAAGTGTTTAACGAGTGTTAAAAAACTGTCAGCCTAGATATAAGCTAATAACGCTATAAGCGCGATACAGCGTGAAGCTAAAAGAAAAGAAAGAAAAGAAAAGCTATGAAGACTCGTATATTGTTCATTGATTCGTTAGACGACCGCGAACTTCTTGACACGAATCAAGTCTTAAGTGCTGAATAAAATAGTCACGCTCCTCCGGCGTAGTTGACTTTTGTCTTATTGAAGAACTATATTTATATTTTGGTATTGAATTCGAATCCTCCTCGACGGATTGGAGTCCATAATCCAAATAATAGATAATTATCTGAATTGAAACGGATTTCTTATATTACTGTTTTACAAAGATTTTTGTTATTAATATATTTCAATTCTTCATTTCTATGAATGTATTATTAAAACAAATGCACATAACCCATTATTATTTTTAAGCGAAAAATGGAGTAGTTGTCAGTTCGATCCCTACTCGGGGATTTATTTTTCAACTTTCCGTCCTTTCCAGAAACAGGAAAATGGATGATCTTTATAGTATTTTGTATTATATATATATTGAGGGTTAGGCATTTATATACTAACTGTATGAAACTGTTAAATATGAATATTAAAAGTTCGTATTATGCCTAGTATTTGACATCTAAAACCTAACAAAAAAATGTTTTTTTATCTTCACGCTATATCCCCATTTTCCGAACCCTGGAGGTATTGTGTATTGATTAAAAATTATTTAAGATAGTAAAATAATACAAGCACATAAATACAGTTGACGACTGTAAAGAATTAAGATAGTTTTTTTTCTGGAAACGCAATAAAAAAAAACAACTTGCACACCCATCCCCTTCAGTCGTTGCTTAACCCACCCTACAATAAAATACATACATACAAAACAATAACGCAAACATATTTCAATAATTAACATTCTCTAATTACTCCAGTATAAATTATAATTGTGGAATTTCACAAATACAGCGTAAATCCGCTGTCCAGCTCACTAGAGTTGCCTTTTGACATTGATGAGGGTGCAGCAAACGGTATCTCGCTGATATAAATATATGTATATGAGAAATTGTAATTACTTTCCGTCAAACCAAATATTAATATTGTTTTTTTTTCATATTAATTAATTTTCTAATACAGGGTGGAAGTATCGGCGCTCCTTTAACGGGAACAGTATATAGGGTAAAATATTTTAAGCCCATACCTAAAGAAATTAATCAAGATACCTCAACAGTTTAGACGTAGTATTTTTTTTTTCATTTCACGATGTTTACCTGTGTTTCGTGTGACGCAGTTACGCATAGATACCAATAACGTAAACACATACTACTACAAAAATACTACTTAAGTACTTACACTCGATTTCATATTCAAATACACAGACAATACAACACATGTGTATTTATACTATTTTTTTTTCGTTCATTTGACACACAAGCCACACAAGACCTCCCTATGCTTTTTACAGGAGCTAAAAGTGTCAGTGTCAAAACTGCATTTTTCTATCAATTTTCTCTATAATTTTTGAAAATAGTTATTTACAAACTTCAATATTCCGCCCCCATACAACTAGGTAGGCAGATAGTACAGTAAAAACACTTAATTAATTATTTTTAGCCAATTTTTAGAATCAATTGCAGATTGCGTGGTGAAGGTCAACGCGGGAGCTACCAGATAAAAAAATTAACAAAAATAAAAAAATATAACTTTCTTCGGATTCGTAATCGAGCCGAACGTTAACAATAATTGAATTAATAGTTTTAATATTTGCATAATTCTTATAATACCTCCTATACACAACCCGAGTCCTTGGCTTGAACGGGTTATGTTGGACTTTTAGACTGGCCGATCATCCATAATACTCATTTAAATCTGAAAGTTTTCCCCCTTTTCGACTACCAGTTTCCTGAGCTGCAGGTACCAAGAAATTATTTTGTAAATTCCAGTGAAGTATTATGTTTTGGGGCCGTCGGGCAGACTTATATCTAAAAAAAAATACTTCTTCTATGCTCTGCATCCTTGTATGTCTTTAGTTCACGTGCTGTATACAGAATTTTTACAACATATAGTTGTTATTTATAAGAAATTCGTGGTAAAATACAGTAATATTATTAGAAGAGATAAATAAAAACCACATTTGATGTAGGCGAATATTATATTTGATTCAATATAATTCTTAAATTACCGGCAATTTACAGGAAAAATGGGTGAAGTATAACGTTTTACAAAAACCTCGCAAACAAGAAACATTATAGAATAGCATAATGGAATGTAAACAATTTGATAAATTGCAATTAAGAAGCTGCTGCTATATATCTAAATACTACGTTTACTTTAAAACTACCAATAAGTAACTTAACATCTTTGGTATAAGCACTTAACTTGAAAGATACACGAAGTAGTTTGACCAAAAATAGTTATAGAAAAAAGAGGACAGAACCTACACAATATTAATTATAATTTAATTAATTATTATTTTTTAATAATTTAATCCATCTTCTCTACAGTAATCTTGTCACGTCAACTGACCATTAGGAAAAAAGATTAAAATTAACATATGTTTTGACCAATTGACATATGTATAACGCACGATTACTTAATTATTCAACTAATGAACAATGCAAGTTTTGTATGTATGTTTTGAAATAATTGGCAGTGGATACTAAAAAGGCGTATATAATATAATAATAATGCATAATGAATGTGCTTTATTAATGTAAAAAGTATATAAATTTTGAAATATAAATAATAAGTTTAAAATTCCCATTTTTCAATAGCATACATACAAATTATCCTGTAAAGAGAAGGTATGGTCACTCTAATTGGTGTCCTTGCGCACTTTGTGACCTCGGAACGAGGCCTGTATCTTGGTAGCTGCTTTATTCAAATCAGGATCCGTTAGATCGATCTTTTCAATGTCTTCCTGCGAAAAAACATATATAAACTTTACTTATATCATAACCAGAAGAAAAATCATTTTAAAAATCTAGTTATAAGAAATATTTTACTTTTAATTAATGATATTTATGTCAAAAATTTTGGGAATGTGACGAAAAGGCTCAGGCGAAAGACATGGCGCAGGGGCACAAATGTATGACTGTAAACAAGACAGGTTGTGCGTACAGTTCTCATTCGAGGAAATGAAATATTTAACATTTTCATACCACAAAAACTCTTAACAAAATTAATCACTTAAATTTTGAATCTCTAACGTTTATTCAGGTGTATGTAATCAATTTGTCGAGACGCACATTTAATGTAAATATTTATCCTTTGCTTTGATATTTTTATATATCAAAACGTTGCTTAAATTATTTTACACTCAACAAAAATATAAATCCCTGGATTACTGCTACATGCTAAAATTTTTAATCGAAATCTTTGTTGTGAGGTTTTCTATCGAGCTCTACACAAGTACTATGTAAAAACTAATTTGAAATTCAACCTCGGGCTCACATTTTTAACAAACGCCACTGGCAGAGCTGTTCTAGGGCGATAGTGGGGGTAACAACAAAGGAATTAAATTACATACCACAGCTACTAAAAGATGACGTGAGTGGTTTTTATTGTAACTTAAAATGCAAATTTGGGGAAATTTTAGGTTGTATTAGAGAAAAATTGTTTGCGTTTTTCATTTTGTGCATAATAAATAAACTTTTTGTGTTTTGTTTTGTGTCTTTACATTCTAAGTTGAAATATTCCTCTCCTCCTCCTCCTTCAATGTATGAGATGATAATCCTTATTTATTTTGTGACTAATATTCTATTAGCGTATATGTGTGTATTATCGATAAGATTTTTGTAATACATATCGATAAGATTTTGAAAATACCACTTCTTATAAATAATAATAGAATGTAAATTTGTAAATCTTACTCAATTAAGACTAAAATTACATAAGAGGGGCCAGAGTCATTTATAACATATATTTTTTTTATATATTTAGTAAGTGTAAACAGTTTATGGGTTCAATTTTATTCTCATGAAAATGAAATATCTAGTATTATCGTTTTCTGGCTTTGGTACGAGTGATGAGTTTCTCCACTGAACATCTTTTGTCTTTATCTTAATGAAAACGAAGTGTCTTAACACTAGGCTTTCAGGCTTCCTCTGTCAACCTTGCTACGTGTAAAATGCAGCTTGAAAAAAAAGCTAAAGATCGACAATAGTCAAAATAATATAAAATGTATCATATATATGCTAATAAAACATATTTTTTATTCAAACATTAGTAAGTAACACTCAAAAAAGAAAAATGACATCAATATCTTCAACCACCCCGTAATTCATTTCACAAAGCTTATCAAATTTGCTCTTTTTCAGGATTAGCCTTGAACTCTGTGAGATCCTAATGATAGGCAATATTTCAAGAGATGACAGAGTTTTTGGGGACCTCAAACGCTCCAGTATAATATATGTCTGGAAATATATTAGAGAGTTCTTTTCTTTTTTTTATTTAAGTAGACTATTACAGACTATTAAAAATCATAAACTCATTTGAGTTTTACTTTTCACCAGTGTTATCAAACATTTCTATGAGTAGAAACGTATTACATTATTAAGTATCTATCCTAATCACTCTCGCACTAATAATAACAAGTTTAAATTCAAATTACTAAAAAGTAAAAAACGATACAACATTTAAATTAATATTTATTTCTATTCGATAAGCGAAAGACTTGGAGTGTATTAGCATATACAGGTTGATTTTTTTGTTGATTACACATACATATATATATACTGAATATACAAATAGATATACTGAATTTTACTAATGGGGAACGAAAGTTACTGTCTGAAATCTAATATAGGATTTTATGTTAATTGTTGTTATATTCGATACGTGTAAAGACATTCTATTTAAATTAATAAGAAGTTAAAAACAAAATAACTTATCACAAAGTTGTTCATTCATTAAATTAACTTTATTTCCAGTTTCATATTTTTTATCTACATAGCGTGAGAAGCGTAAGTAAGACATTCTATTTTCCACTTTTCGCCAGATTTGGATTTGGAACGTTGATTATTGAACAAATTTTAAAAAAGTATTTCATAGCAGAACGTGAACATAGAACTTTGGTATTAAAAATAATAAAATAAAGTAATAACCTAACAAATTAAATGTGTCATATAAATTATACCTTATCCTGTTGTTCTTTTGTTTTCTCGACTTGAGTTTGCTTGCGCGCCTGATGGCCTCGGAACGACGCCTGGATCTTAGTTGCCGCATTACACAATTCTGCAAATGAATATATAATAATGTTTTGTTAGAATATATTCTGTTTCCAGAGTACTTTTGTGGAATAATGTTATTTTGTGGCATCTGGAAAAAGTTTCATAAAATCTGGAGAAAATGACAATTGAAAATTGGATTAGTCAGTACTTTTGGTCGATCAAAATTCTTTTAAATCTTTTTTTGTTAATAAAAATTGTTTTTTAACTATAAGTGGAAAGTGAAAAGATATGTACAACAAGACCATTATAAATAAAAGTATTTTTTTTCTAGTTTACATATCAGTAGTGGAGGTGCATCACGCTGTTTCCCGTATAGCAGCGTAGGCAGACGTAACCTAGGAACCTAGTGTTAAGACACTTGATGTTCCTATTAAGAACACTTCCATTTCAGACTTCTTGCCGAATTCTGGAAGCATTGCGTGTTGTGTGGCAGACCGTTACGCCGCGCTGTGCCCCGTGGCCAGAGCAAAGAAATAACAATATTAAATAATTCATTTCCCTGAGTCGGTATCGAATCCACGACCTGCGTTTACAGTCACATGCTGTGCCAAACCTATTAAAAATATCGAAAATATTAATATATTTAATATTTTTAGGGCCACAGAAATGTGTGAATATTATAATCTATTTAATATTAATATTATCTCTTGTTCTGGTTCATTAATTTTAATTAAACTCATTACGCCCGCACTTTTGTCGTTCAAAGGTTCGTCGGGGGAAGGCAAAATTTGTGAACTACACGCTTTCAGGTCAAAATTTAGGCTTTGTTTAATAATGGAACATTTTATGTTAATTTTTTATATATAAGGTTTAGGTTTTAAGGTTTGCTAGTAAAAATAAATCAGCTCTACGCTGTGTCTCGCACACAGCAGAATACGTAGAGGGAACCTAGAGGTAAGACACTCCGTTTCCCACTTTCCGCCGAGTTCTGTAGGCACGGGGTACTGGTGTTTGTAGAGTGGTGGAACTCAACGCCGTGCTATGCCTCGACACTAGAGCGAAATAATGAAAATATTAATAAATAATAAGTACCAAAGCGAGTGCGGCGTTGAGTTCCGCTACTCAACATTCAATGTGTAAAGTGGAGTACGGAGTATCTAAATATTATACTTAACACTCTGCTATATACGGGATACAGCGTGAAGCAATTTTTTTATATATAAAATTAGTAAGAAAATCTAGGGCAAGACAAACGATGGTATATATATATGTAAATTTTAAGGTCATGTGAATATTTACGATAGGGCGTTTTCCACCGTCAAGACTTAATGAGATGCAGAGGTCAAATGGCTATTGTGGTATAATATAACTTGCTTTTGGCTGCAAAATGTTAGTATATCATTTTACTTTGACAGTACCTACTAATATTATGAGATCCTAGATTTAAAATAAAGCATCTGTGCAAATTTATAAAGTAACCTTATAGTATTATTTTCATAATAGTACATTGGATTTCCATAGATAATTTTAATTTATTCGTTCTATTAACAGGATAAAGCGCGGCGTTGAGTTTCGCGCTCATCACGCTATGTCTGCAATGGTGAACGGTGTGTGTGTTGCATGTAAAATACAGCTATATTTATATATAGTTAAAAATGCAGTTTTTTTTTGTATAAATTGTTACCCATTTTAAACTAAACTAACTAAATAAATATATATTTACCCATTATTAGTAATATTAGTTTTTAATAAAATTATATATTTTTTTTTAATAAAATTAAATAAGATAATTCACTTTACATAACATGGGGATGTCGACAAAAGTAAAGTGACATTTTCATCTCTTAGACGTGAGGGATTACAGAATTCATTCATCAAGGAGCGATCAGGTGCTCTGAGACGTTCTATTTGACATGGGGCTAACGAATCTTCGACTTCAGTATCTCTAAATTTTAACAGATTATTTTTTTTTTATTAAAATACGCGTTTTCACGAAAAAAGGGGAAGATAAGGGAAGAGCGTGAAATAAAAGGCACAGGAGGGAAAAGCAGTGTCAAGGAATGCTTTACATTTTTTTATTAAACTTTCTATTTATTCTGAATATAACAGGAATATACAAAAACATAAAATAAGATGTCTTTTTCAATATCAAATAAGCTTTGTCTTAATAAGAAAATTACATATTTTTATAGAAAATTGAACCAGATAATCTTTCATCAAATAACGTCGGCTACTTATCAAGCCATTTTGATCTGACATGAAATAGATTATCCAAGATTAGGAAGAGTTTTTCATTAATAAATTATAAGTGATAGGGATTTTGTAAGAGATATGATACACAGAGAACCTAGTGCTCTGACACTCTTTTCACTTGTCGCCAGAAATCAAAACATTGGGTATTAGTGCTGGAACTCTACGCCACATGTTATCTCACCAACGCGAAATATAATAATTTCTTTTAGAATAATTCGAACATAGAACCATCGAATTCGAATCGAGACATGACAATTTCCCCTTTTCCAAATATCTAAATGCTAATCTTTTAAAATCTCATATAATTTGCGTTCATTCCATCTATAATACACGAAAGACAGTGTAATACGTTAGTTGTCAGATTTGAACACACGTTATATTACGCCACCTGGGAACACGAGCGATGGTTCTAGGTACTCAATATTGAAAAATGTTTTAAAATCAAATTCATTTGGGAATTTAATTTTAAATTATACTTAATAAATTTTTGTGTCTAAGAAATTTTCAAATTTAGCAATGAAGTTCTTGTACTGCTAGCTCTCTTATCCATTTCAAAATATTTTTGCTTTTATGCAAGCTAACTGTAGGTTAGTATTGATTTTGGGTAATGCGAAATTTACTGGGAGATTATATTTTATAGTTTCCCTCTTTTTTTCAACATAGCTGAATAGGCAGAGAGAGCCCAGGGAGGTAACGTATTGAGTGACGTAACTTAACGCCGTTCTTTGTCTATCAGAGATGAAAAATGATAATCATTTAAATATAATAATTTTGTATAGTATAAGGGGTTAAATACCATTATATTAAAGTAAGGATATCATAGCACAGTTGGACAAGATGATAATAATTCATGCAAAAGTGGTTCCCATTATTTTGTATTATATCATTAATTAGTCATGGCGCAGGGGCACAAAGTGTGACTGTAAAATCGACTGGTTGTGGATTCGATCCCCACTCGAGGAGATGAAATATTTACTTAAATTTATATTTCAATTTCTTCGCTCTGGTTTCGAGGCAAAGCGCGGCATTAAGTTCTGCCACTCAACACGCAATGCCTCCAGAATTCGGCAGAAAGTGGGGAACGCAGTGTCTTAACCCTAGGTTCCTTCTGCCTACTTTGCTTTGTGCGGGATACAGCGTGAAGCTGATTTGATTTAAAATCTTTGATATTCGTATGATTTTTATTAAGTTATTTCTGTCACTTCTGTTACATGAGCCTTTAAAGACTTATGTGCTAGCCGCTGCTATCACATGAATCTTTGTCGTTTTAACAGAAGATGAATTAAAATATTATGTTTTCTCATAATCAAGTATAAAGTTAGTTATAATTAAAACTTTTACTTTGTTTAATTAAGAAAAAAATGACCATCATACAAAAATTGTTTTAACATAAATATAAATAGCTTCTACCTAACCAATATAGGAAATATGACATTTCCTCATAAGAAAATTTACTCCAATACCTCTTACTGTAAGACAAACTTCTGTAGTTTCCTAAAGAATTTTTCTCCATCATCGAACATGTGTATCTCAGGTAACGGTAGTCACACTTTTGATCTGACAAGTGACAGACAGGAACCAACGTCAAAATCTTGAGTGCTTCTGAAATTAGGTCTTTTGTCTCGCAAGAATTTCATTTTACGTCTTTGAAGCTAGAATTCGCTTGTGTATTTGTCTTTATATCTTTATTATTAGAAATAAGATGAGCAAAATTTTGTCAACCAAGACCAACTGACTTCAAATCAGAGAGGATCTAGTGCTAAGACACTCCGTACTCTACTTTCCGCCGATGTTTTCGAGTCAGTGGGTTACCGAATAACCCGTGTATCGTATATAATTATTAATTTTAAATATCTCCGTGTAAATAATAACTCAGTACAAATTAATCATCATATCATATGGTATATGTACTGTAAAAGTTCTTAACAACAAACCACGATTTAAACATTAAAAATAAATGTATATGCATATAAATGAAGACATTTAAAGAAAACTACACATATGGTGACATACATGGGTCTTATATAAAAAAAATAGTTTAGATAAAACGAAAATTGTAGTCGCCTTAAACAGAACGTATAACAATATTCTTCTTCTCTACGTAAATTATCTATGAAAATAAGTAACGATAGCAAATCTAACTATATTTTTATTACATCAAGATTGTGAACCCATGACTATAAAACCTTGACAAAACTAAAATTCGCTTAACACAAACAGCCAAACTAGCTTTTCCCAACTACCCACATTAGGTGGAAAATTCCATGCCGCAGTGAAACTTGTGAAATACATTTATCATTGTAATGTATGGCGCGGAATGAAAAGCCGGTTCTTTCGGCTTTTGCCTTTTTAAATAGATTAAGGTTGTGGGTATCTGAAAAGCCGTGGAGCGATAAAGTTGATTGATAGTTAGAGGTTCATATGTAAATTAATGTTTAGGTGCATTTATATATTGAAAAGTGAAAACACCGTGACTTATCGTGTTTCAATCGTATTTTATTAAAACTGGTGATTGATGCAATGGAGTGCATTATTTTTTTAGTGTTCCGCACATCATAAGATAATAACAGAACCCTTATAGGATCATGTTATTGTCCGTCCGTCTGTCAAGACCACTTATCTCACGGTTGCGTGGAGGTGTCAAGCTGAAATTATAATCAAAAATTTAGGACTACAGTCCAGTTCAATCAGAAAAAAATATTGAAATTGGAAAAATATTCGATTTGAGAAATTTGGCACGAAGTGAGAACTTACAATGCAAAACAAGAAAAAAACCCGACAAAAGAAAAAATATAGGTATTCCATCAAAACAAAAAAAATCAATATAAACTTATATTTGTGGTTGATTTTATATAAAATGCTTGCAAACTTAACCTAGTCAATTTTTATGAGCTCCCGCTGACCTATAATCCTGAAATAGATACGGAAGTAACGGTGGGCGAGGCCGACTCCCACTTAACCGGTATTAATTTGAAATATTCTTTCTTTCTATGTTTTCCCGCACTATTTAATAGAAGAGAGAATCTAGTGCTTAGATAAAGGATGCGAATTAAGGCCACAAAATGAATTGTGTTTTGAAGTATATTTTGTAGAAAAGTTGTAATTGTTAAGATTTTAATTTCCTTTGAACGATTTGATATTTGATAAGAAGTGCCGTCCTGGTTTTCCAAGAAAGAGGACAAAGTAGTAATATCTTTTAATTTTTACGATTCTTACACATTAAATTAATTAAGTATTATATTTTTTTTGGAGAACAAAGTTCTCTAGCCTACAGCTCTTTCATCTTACCTCTTCTTCTATCTTATGAGGAAATAAAAAAGATTTAGTATATTTTCTAATAATAATAATCTCCTTTTTTTCGCATACAGCAGGGTAATAGAATGTAGTGCTTAGGCAACCCGTTTCCTTCTATTTCCGTTCCATTTTTGAAACCGTGCCGGTTGAGTGGCATAACTCAACACCGCGTTTACCAGAGTGGGGATTTGAAAATAATTTTCGATCCCACAACGAATACTATTTTCTAAAAGATCTTATTGTTTATTTGTGTAAGCAAGAATTTTCACATCATTTTCATTCACTAATGCCTTCGTATTTCCAAGTATTTTCTACTTAAATTGCTACCATTAAGTGTAATCCCTTTTGAAATGGGGTGAGTTGCTACAAAGATAAATATATCAAGATGTTCTTTTTTTATTTCCTTTTGTTTGAAACGTAAAAACATCAAGCACTATGAAGCATTAATTTATAGTTTGGGATAGATAGAGAGAACCCAGTGGTAAGTCTCCGTACTCCACTCACCCGAATTCAAAATATTGCGTAGTGATTGGCGGTATACAACGCCGTACAATACTAATATTTTACAATAATTATAAAATATATACACACTCCGTCTCCACCTTTCGCCAATTTTCAAGTCATTGCGTGTTGGTCGCCATAATTCAACGCCACGCTTAGTCTTGCTACCAGAGCGAGGTGAAAACAATTAATTCCTCCAGGTGGGAATCGAATTCACAATCGTCTCGTTACAGTCACATGTGATATCACGCTATGACAGATAACTCTACAAAATATTTAACTTCAAATAACAATTTTTAATTTATTCTCCTGTAGAAGATAAACGAATTTCTAAATAAAAATACGTGAAGCAAAAAAAATTGTATTTTTCAACGCATTGTTTCCATACAAAAGGCCGTATTAAGTAAAGAACCGACCATGTTGTGAAATATTCAGATAATACAGTTTACTTTAGACCTTCTCACTCTTTTTTGAATGAGTCGTGAAAACGTTTTACATTTGATATAGAATTTTATTTTATTAGTGTTAAGACACTCCATTACCCACTTTCCGCCTAGTTGTAGAGGCATTGCGTGTTCAGTGGTGGAACTCAACGCCGCGTTTTGCCTCGACACCACAGCGAAGAATATTTAATTTCCTCGTTTTGGAATCGAACCCACAATCAGTTGATTTTAAAGTCCTTTGTGCCCCTGTGCCACGACTGGCCTCAAAATTCAAATTCAAACATCATAATAATATATGAGGCCAGTCGTGGCGCAGTGGCTCGAGGTGTGACTGTAAAACCGACTGGTTGTGGGTTCGATCCCCACTCTAGGAGATGAAATATTTACTTAAATTTATATTTCCATTTCTTCGCTCTGGTGTCGAGGTTAAGGGCGGCGTTGAGTTCTGCCACTCAACACGCAATGCCTCCAGAATTCGGCAGAAAGTGGGGAACGGAGTGTCTTAACACTAAGTTCCCTCTGCCTACCCTGCTGTGTGCGGGATACAGCGTGAAGCTGATTTATTTTTTATTTATAATAATATATAATTAATCTATCTAATCTAGAGTCTAAATTATCAGTTAAATAAAAAAAATTGAAATACGTGACTGATAGAATGTAGTCTACATTAACTGGAATAAGCGCTGGAAAACAAGATGGATGTTGTTGGAAATAGGTCGATTACACTTCATATGCATCGACTTGAGACTTCTACTCAACGGTGTCAGTATTTTAAAGGTCTTTAGATATTTAATCAATTTTCATTTTTTTTACTTCAATATAATATTATCGGTCATATTTCATAGATGCCAGCCGTGGTGCAATAGAGGTAGCAATATGTGACTGTTTAACCGACTGGTTGTGGGTTCGATCACCACTCGAGGTGATGAAATATTTACTTAAATTTATATTTCCCACTCCAGTTCCCCTTGCCTACCCTGCAGTGTGCGGGTTACAGCATGAAGCTGTTTTGATTTGATTATATTTCATATGGTTTTATTTTTTTCGATGCTTTCGAGATCCTATGACATAGTAAACAAAGAGAACCATATTTTTTTTAAATATACACAATCAACATTTGTTAATATTTTTTCTGCATTCGTGGCATTGCGAGTGAACGCTGCGGTTCATCTCGAAACTAGAGCGAAGAAATGAAATATATCAATATTTTATTACCTCTACTAGAATCAAACCCAAACCCTGTCGCGTAAACGCGACACGTTTGTGCCCCTGTGACACAACTGGCCTCAAATAACATTAAAATATAATATTAAATTGGATAATTCATAAAGAATATTTTATTAGCATTACATTTTAAAATGAAGATACTCAAAACGAACGAAATAACGAAATGAAAGTTCCTCTCGCGAAAAATAAACATTTGCCGTTTAAACTGTTTTAATATGCTAAAAGTAGCCTTTAGTACCTTGTAAAATAATATATTAATAAAACTGAATACTTCTACAGGTACTATATAAAATATGGTTAATTTATTGCATTAAAATAATTTTAAATGTAAAAATTTAAATACTTGGAATATAGGGGTAGCTTTTCAGAATTTAATTTAAATGAAAGATTATTGTTAATACCAGTACTGACTGTTTATTTATTTTATTTTTATTTTAAATTTAAATGTGCATAATTTATTATTGTAACACCACTGTAGTGTAGTGACAACGTTGATGGTAGATAGTGTGTACACAGGGTTCATTTATCCATATTGACGAGACATTGCTAGTTGCGGAGCTCAACGCCGTACTCTAAAATATCACCAAAGTGGCGTCTCCGCACTTTAAAGCAATTAATTTCCCTTCATGGCCACCACGCTATTTCTTTTAATTTTGCACAGTGTCACGCTACGACACGATGAGCTTTTTCTATTTATTCAACAATAATACATTTTAAATATAATAATAACACCTATTAAGGCCAATCGTGGCGCAGGTGCACAGTGTGATTCTAAAACCAACTGGTTGTGGGTTCGATCCCTACTCGAGAAAATGAAGTATTTATTTATATTTATATTTCTTCGCTCTGGTATCGAGGCAAAGCGCGGCGTTAAGTTCTGCTAGTCAACACGCAATACCTCCAGAACTGGGCGGGAAGTGGGGAACGGAGGGTCTTAACACAAGGTTCCCTCTGCCTACCCAAACTGTATGCGGGATACAGTGTGAAGCTGAAAAAAAAAAACATTTAATTTCCATTCACTCATACAAAAAAAAATTAATATCAATGCGTTATTTCAGAAATAGCTAAATTATTCCAATAAACATTTTCATACTCGAACTTCCAGTATCTTAACTTTACGCGGTTATTATGAAGCGAGCCACAAACATTGAAATTAAAAAACTTTTCTCATCGTTACATATTTGTATTTTAAATATAAAAATTAATATTAGTTCTAGGAAACTTTTAAATGTTGTTAACATTTTTAAAGTGTTAATCAACACTTAGGAAAGAAAAATATTTATTTAGGAAACAGATAAAAATTTGAACGTATCGGGATTCGAACCCTGGTCGATTTCCATGTACTGGACGATTTCCGTTTAATTTTTATACGTTTTATAAATAAGTAACTTTAAATTATTGTTTTAGGGTTGACTTTTGTGAGACGATTTTACTCAATAATATAATAAAAAGTATATGTAGTGATATATACTTCGTTTGTACTTAACAAAATATAATATAACTAGCGACCCGCTCGCGGCTTCGCCTGCTTTAGTTACTGAATTATTCATGTAATGTACCTATGTTTGCAAAACACTTAAGATTACCAATGTGAAAATTATTTAAACCTTAATGCAACCCGCATTTTCGTAGTTCCAATAAGGGTGTTCCAATTGTTTAAAAAAACAAACTTAAACAAATGACACAAACAACAGAAAACTTTAACGAAAGAAATTATAAACAACAGCACACTTAGATACTATTCTCTTACCCAAAAATACTTAAACGAAAGATGTAACCAACTATGTCGAGTTGAAATACATTATAATTATTGGATAGCTCCAAAATACGTACAATCGCTTCTAAATTAACTTTGCTATAGAGACAGGCGCAGAAATGAAGCATTCTCTCGTCCATCTCCGTAGTAGCTCCGAACCACATCTGGGCCTTGACACAGTATGGAATTGGAAGGATTATCAAATGCCATCTAGGCGGTCAACTCAGTCAGGAGAGACCCTCTGTTTCCTGAGGGAGGCCCATCTTAAACGACCAAGGTTCAATGCAAGGCTCATGAGTCGGATTTAGAGGAGGATAGAAAGTCCCTAGGAAATAGTCTTACGTCTGACAGGCAGGCAGGCAGGGAGGCAGGCAGGCAGGGAGGCAAAGACATGCGCGACGTGCTGGGGGGTTCCGGCTCTGAGCACTTAATGAAGTAGGCCCGGGTGCCAGACGCGGTCGAATGCGTGCTACGTCAAAGAAGACTACTATTGCACTCTCCTTTCGGTTGATCACGGTTGCGGCGTAGTATAACCAGAGTGGTATACCCGCTTGCCAAGCTGCTCGCTTCGTGGGTGGATGTGCGACTGGAGAAGTGAGAGGAATATCTTCTCGAACAGCTTGGCGACCGCGCTAAGGAGGGTTATAGATCGGTATCCTTCAGGCTGCGGGGTCTTCCCGGCCTTGGGCAATATGATGAGCAGGCCTTCCTTGCATGCCCGGGGGAAAGAAGACAGGCGGGTGCCGCGGATCCATTGTTATAAGCAAAAGGTTGCGGGGCGCGGGGGGACGGGTGGTGGACGGCGAGCCGTTACACAGCAAGATTTTTTTAGTACTGTAATTGTAATTTTAAATCTGTGGTACTAATCTTCTAAAGTACTTATTGAAATGAAATGAAAACAGTAAACAACATTTTGATCTATATTAAATGGCCAAAAGGTAACTAAATAAATAAATTAGCTTCACGCTGTATCCCGCACACAGCAGGGTAGGCAGAGGGAACCCAGTGTCAAGACACTCCGTTCCCCACTTTCTGCCGAATTTTTGGAGGCATTGCGTGTTGAGTGGCACAAATTAACGCCGCGCTTTGCGCTTTGCGCACATCAGGGCGAAGAAATGAAAACATAAATTTAATTAAATATTTCATCTCCTCGAGTGGGGATCGAACCCACAACCAGTCGGTTTTACAGTCACACTTTGTGCCACTGCGCCACGACTGGCCTCGTAACTAATATACTTATTTATGTACTGAGAGTAAGGGATGATATAGCTTTTCTCTAAAACTATTTGTAATTTCGAAATATTGTAAAGAGCAAAGTTTATCTTTGATTAACGTAGAAAATTAATAACTTATTTAAAAGGATAAGGATTAATATCATTATGGACACACATTCCTTACAATAAGAAAATATATTTAAATTGCCGTCTAATTTTCGTCTCCTCTACGCTTTCATTAGTAAGATTTAAACGATTGTTATTTGCATTTCTTGTTCTACTACCTATGAACGACTTTTTCGTGGCAATTAAATTAAAAAAGGAAATGTTTAAAAATGTAAAAAAATAATAAAAAGAAGGAGAGTAAAGAATTTAAACAACAGGATACTTAAACGAAAGAAATGATAAACAAAAGACTACCTATTATTTTCTCTTCCTAAAAAACTTACACTAAAGACTACCTACTATTCTAAAAGATGATCGCGCTGAAATAATACATTAAACTCTAATTATCCAATTCGTACTATCGCATCTAAATCTACTTCGATACAGAGACAGGCGGGGAGACGGCCGCGGCGGACACGTCGCGAGGCGCGGACGCATGGCGTGTGGTGAGCAGTTTCGCAGCAAGGATATTTTGATATTGTAACAACTTCTAAAGTACTTATTGAAATGAAAAACAATAAAAGACAGTTTTCATCTCCATTAAATGGCCAACGTAACTAACATACTTATTTATATGCTTTATGAGTAAGGGATAAACGAAACATGAGCCAAATCTGCGGTTTATAGCGGGCGTGATGTGTCAACAATTAAATGCGTTTTTCTCTAAAACTATTCATAATTTCCAATTAGTTTAAAAAGCAAATTTTATCTTCGTTTAACGTAGAAAATTAATAAAGTATTTAAAAGGATAAGGATTAATAACATTATGGACAAACATCCCTCACAATAAAAAATATATTCAAATTATTATTTTTAGGCAGAAATATGCTCACTGTATGTTATCCTTAGAAGATACAAATATGCTGTCGCTGACTTTTTTTTAGATCTTATTAAGAGGAATAATACTCTAGTACATTGTTTTCATGTAGGACTTACCATTAAAGCAGCGCATGCGTGAAAGTTTCTCAACGGGTAGGACTTTATGCACATTTATCATATTTATGTCAAATTACATTAAAATATATATATAATAAATCATACACAAACCTTCTCTGAGAAATACTCTACCTCATGCTGAAAACCGCATCAAAATCCGTTGGGTGGTTTAGAGGAAGATCGCTTAGAAAGGCCAGACAGAGAAAAAAAGCGTTTCTATTTTATAATATTTATAGATGATAAATAACCTCAATCAATCACAATCACAGATTGTATTGGTTTGTCAAAATTTAAAAATATCTGGAACTGAATCCGAATCCCTCACAAAACAAGAGCTCTACAATTTTTGTTTTAACAGATGCACAAGAACTTCAAAGTAGCGGTATAAAAGCGTACAGCATGATTGGTTGGAGAGAATTAATGTCCAGCTTTTAACAGATTTATTGACGTTCAAATTGTTAATTGAACTTCTACTTGAATGAAATTTTAATATTTATATAAAAATCAAGGTGCAAAATTAGCTTGTAGCATATTTATTTTCAGCGTGTTTTTTTAGGCAGAGGGAACCTGGAAAGCTAGTGTTATGATACTCCGTTACCATTAAGACGCTACGTTACATAGTTTCCGCTGCATTTTTGAGGAATGGCGTGTAGAATAGCCGTAACGAACTCAACGCCGCTGGTTGTCTCATTCCCAAAGGGATTTTAAATTCTTACATCAATCGATCCGTCTTAACCACATACAATGGTTGCTTTGGTCGCAGACTATCATCACCATTTGTACGTTTTGTTCTTTTCTTCTCTTCACCATTTGTAAAATTTGTTTTTTTCTTTTTTTTTCTCCATAATTTCGCAACTCATTTTACAATTTTTTCTTGAATAAGATCAAAGTAATAATTTTTGGCAGAAAAGATCAAAGTTCTAAGTCACAATCTCTCTTCAGAATGTAAATTAAAAAAATAATGCTTTTTATAATAGCTAATATTGCATACTTTCATTAATTATTTCATAATTAAAAAACCAAACGTTCATATTAAAATAACAAAAGATTTTTTTATCTAAAAAATATTTAAAGATTTTTGATCAAAAGCTTTTGGAGCGGGCCGAGTTTTTGTTTGTAAAGAAAACACTAAAATAGCAACGTTTTAATCTTTAATGTATATATTTACGGAGAATAAAACATAGTAGCTTCCTAAAGATCTTTTAATACGATTTTCACTACTAGTTAGGTTAGGTTACATTAAGCAAATGGAGGGGTACGGAAGTATCTTAACACTAGGTTCCCAAGTCTGCCTACCCTACTTTTGACGAGATACAGCGTGGAGCTAAAAAAGTTTATACGTACTACAAAAAAAAAGAAAAATAATAATATATGTACATATATAATGTACATAGTTTATCAGTTTATATAAACCTATGTCATATTATGTTAGATAATAGTTGAGGATGTCAAAAATAAGAACCCATTCATATTATAAAATAATATAAATATTGTGAAAAACATATATTTTTTGTACGCCGGCCTAAAATTTCAAACACCATTTTCTACACTCGATTCTTTGATTGAAATATTATTATATTCAAACAAGAAAAGCACCAGAGGGAACCTCAAGGTTCCCATCTACAAACGAAGTTTCACTGCACCACAACGGTGTCTATCTCTATAACTTTATATATATTCTAGTATATCTTGCATAACGATTTATTTAGAACTTAAAATAATTAAACAAGAACGACCACTCCAATGTAAAGTTACATAGTACTGGCGAACTTCTTTCTATTTTTACCCCAAATAATGCCACACCACACAAAAGAAAGCATTATGTCAAAACGCTAGACGAAAACATGAAAAAATCCTACCTAATCTTTTATACGCAGTATTTTTTTTCTATTATATGACGTATCTTGAGGCCAGTCAGTCATGACTGACTGCGTCACGACCCAGATCCAAAAAATGACTTTAAAATCGACTGGTTGTGGGTTCGATCCCCACTCGAGGAGATGAAATATTTATTTAAATTTATATTTTTTCGCTCTTATGTCGAGGCAAAGCGCACTTTGAGTTTAACACACAACACGCAACCCACTAAGCACACAATGCCTCCAGAATTCAGCGGAAAGTGGGAAACGGAGTAACGTAACGTCTTAACTAGGTTCCCTATGCCTACTCTGATGTGTGCGGTATACAGCGTGAAGCTGATAAAAAAATATTTATATATATTTTGAGTGTTAGCCTATGCACGTAAAACAATGAGAGACATTGAGTTTTACCACTCTAGATTGAGACAACAGAACGGAGTGACTTACCACTAGTATCTTAACTCTACTCTGCGGGATTGAACTTAAAGCTAAATAAAAATTAAAATTGAACTATTCCACAAATAGAACATCATACGGCAAGAAATTATTCGATATTGACATCGTCGATGCGCTGTCGTCATCCAATTTCCGTGCGGTTTCAGCATCGAAGGGCGTTTGTTATATGAGATTATACACGTTTCCTCAGGTGTTCAGGCTTAAAAAAATAAATCAGCTTCAAGCTGTATCCCGCACACAGCAGGGTAGGCAGAGGGAACCTAGTGTTAAGACACTTCGTTCCCCACTTTCTGCCGAATTTTGGAGGCATTGCGTGTTGAGTGGCAGAACTCAACGCCGCGCTTTGCCTCGACACCAGAGCGAAGAAATGAAAATATAAATTTAAGTAAATATGTCATCTCCTCGAGTGGGGATCGAACCCACAACCAGTCGGTTTTACAGTCACACTTTGTACCACTGCGCCACGACTGGCCTCACCCCTTACTACTTTATACAAAGTTAAAATTATATATTTATCACAATAGTGATTCAGAGTTACAACGAAATTAAGGTAAGCAATAAACAAGTATCAGGTCTTGGCCTTGAGGCTCGATGGAAATACGATCGATTTCGTGTGTTCGGTACCTACTGCAAAGTAATTGAACCTTTTTAAATTGGAATGGAGGTTCCCTTCGAAAATGTCTACTATAGACTTGTAAGCGTTAACAAATTGTTATAGATTTATCTTTAGATTGGAGTTTTTGGGAGTTGTGATAAAACCATGGTTTGTTTTTGTTTTGGAATGAAAAATGTATATATTACGACAAAAAAAAATGATTCCTTAATTAAATGCTCTTTTAAATAGTCAAATCAACATAATATGCCATTCACAGCGCAGGAGCACAAGCGTGTGACTGTAAACGCACACGTTGTGGGTTTGATTTCCAGTCGAGGAAAGATAAAATTAAATATTAAATATTTTTATATAAAAAAGAGGAAATTATTTTTTTTATATTTACCGTAGCGTCTGGCGCTCCGTTCACTCTGACTACCTCGTTAGGGATGAAGCGCGAAGTTATGTACGAGTATATATATGTATATACATATATATATATATATATATATATATATATATATATATATGTTATATATATATATATATATATAAAAGAAATTGAACGTTTCGGTCCTCAGTTATCAAAATTATAGTAGATCGTAGCTTTTTATATAGACTCGAGTAGAACCTCCGTTATCTTGATTCCCATTTTATTTATTAGAAAAAATAATCTTAGTCTTATAAGTAATAATAAAAGAAATTTCGAAGTCACTAACACTTTGAACATTTTTATGAGCTCCTTTTATATTTTCTTATAAAACTTCTGGCGAACACGTGTCGAGGAAATCGCTTTATTGAGAGAATTAGTGACGAGTCACTTTATTTTTAATTTCCTTTGATAGAACTAAAACAGTAGACAGATTTTTGTTTGTGTGGAGTGATCTTAGTAGCCGATATGTACATCAACATACATTTAGATAAATAGGTTACGTAAAAAGGAGCTAACTAGGGTTGTCAATTCCAAAAAAAACTAAATTATTAAATATATATTTTTTGATTTCAAACTGTATCGTACCGTTTTCCGCAAAATTTTTAGATGGCCATTATAATTGGATATGAAATATGGATTACGAATTGTCATGTACGTAAAAATAGAAAAATCTTCCGAGTGGTAATCAAACCCCCAAACGTCGCGCTTACAATAAAACGCAATGCCACTGCGCCATGATGGACAAGAAATTAAAATATATTATGTATATAAGATTGTGAGAAAAGTTACAGAAATAAATATAGGATTACAAAGAAGCTCTACATTTGTAAACTTAACTAACAATCGATTTACAGGTATCACGGGTACTATCTAAGGAACTGAAGCGACTTCGTACAAGGATTGAATTTAAAGCTCGGTCGAATTAGGTCAACTTTTTGTGAACGAAGAATATGCGGCTTATTTTTCATTCATTCTTTTAACCTGAAAAGGTTTATCGTACCATGTTCCGTAACAAAGACATTCAATCCTAAAGGTTTTTCTATATCGACGACTCACTTCCTTTTTCAATGATACACTCTATATTGCTTAAAAGGCGTGAACGTTATGTAAGAATCGCGGGTTCAAATCTCACTAGGTTCGAATTTTATGCGTTTTTTTAAATATTTATGTTTTATTTTAATATAGAGTAGCCGTTTAAAAAATTTAAAAATTTCGTACATTTCTATCATTCGTTTCATTTGTTTTTTCTCATATTTTGATGTCGAGTATTGAAGGCAACAAAAACTAAATAAAATTTGAAAAAATATATTTTTTATATTTTTCATCTTCTCGTCCACGTTTCTAGGCCGTCGTCGTAGCGCAGTAGAATAGCGTAGAGCATTTCACCGTATGACGGTGATGGTTGTGGGATTATAAATTTAATTATCTTCATTTCTCGTCTAATACAGAAAAAGCGCGGCGTTTAGCTCCGCCACTCAACAAGCTTTATCCCTAAAACCATAGTTTTTATTGAAATATTTTCTTCTTTTACCAGAGATAAAAACATATTTTTATGCTCTACACAAATATATTTTAAATGCTAATTTTATATATAAGAAATACATGAATTAAATGAATCTTATTAACAACTTTCCCAAAAAACTAATTATAAAATATATTTTTTATTTCTCCATTACAATGTTAAGAAATCTACCGCTATAAAGTATTTTCAAGCTGTTATACATTTTTATAAATAAAATGCACTATGCCCTGGAGGAGCTGGCTCCTTTGCGGACGTCATCGCGCTGTGAATTGCAAATTAACTATTGAATGTTAAAAGCTGTTCAACATAATATTGTATAGCATAAATTTGAAACGCCAGATGGTAACGCTATAAAAAAATTACAAGGAAAAAAAGTGTAGTATCAGATGCTAATTAAGAACTTGGACGGTTTTTAAAGAAGCGCAAGTTCAAATTCTGCTACGTTCAATTTTTTTTACGTTTTCTCAATAAGTATTTTTCTTTCCCAAGTGTGGAATAATACTTTTAAAAATGTTAAAAGTTTAGTATGAGATTATTTGTAAAATAGTTATTAAGTTACCGTCGTGTTAATATAATTAATCTCTAAGTGGGAGCCGAAGCTACAATCACCGCGTTAACAGTCAGCAGCTGACCCACTGCGCCACGACGCGACTGGTCTGTATTTTTTTACCTGCAAATAGTAGGGAATGTAGAAGGAATCTAGTATTGAGACACTCCGCTTTCCATTTTTCACCGAATCTATTTTGCTTGTTAAATGACGGAACAGAAAATAATTATTTTCTTCAAGTAGAGATCGAACTCACAACTATCGCTTTTACATTCAAACACAATGCGTAACGACAGTCCCCATTTAAAAAATATTTTCGTTCCACTAAACCAACAAACATCTCAAAGCTTATTTTTTATATAGACTCCATAAATACCAGTAAAAACATACCCCAATATCCGATACAAATAAAAAATGGCAACATTATCTCAGTAAAAATCCATACAAACATAGACATTCCGTGGGCGTGGTATAGTAAAATATACGTAGGTAGCTACCTACTACTAAATGAAAACGTGGGCGATTATTTATAAGTGCACTTTCGATAAATGTCGTTCACGTTGATGCTCACTGCTGACCTTTTACTGTTTATTCTATTTAATCAACTCGTATTCAGTGAAATGTGGGATATAATCGACTTAACACGGTGATGGTGAGTTCAAATATAGGTGGTGATGGTCGTCGATCATCGGTAGGCATACGACTACGTACGTTAAACATGGGTGATGAATAAAAAAAAAGTTAATCTGTATTCTATAGAGAAGAGAAAAATATTGTTTTTCTCTAGAAAACCTTTTATATTTAATTTTATTTTTCATATTCAGCTTCACTCTGTATCCCGCGTGATGCAGGGTAAGTAGAGGGAGCTTGGTGTACCTAGACACTCTGTTCTCCACTTTTCGCCGATTTCCGGAGGTATTGCGTTTTGAGTGCTTTTTGCCTCAACACCAGAGCGAAGAAATTAAAATATTAAATTTTTCAAGTCCTCGAGTAGAACCCACAACCTGTCGCGTTTACAAGCATGCCTGTGCCCTTGCGCCACGACTAGTCTCGCAGTATAGATACACATATATATATATATATATATATATGGTAACGAGACAAAGCAGGGAAATGGAATGTATGTATATATATATATATATATATATATATATATATATATATATATATATATATATATATATATATATATATATATTATTAATAATTAAAAAAGTAATTTCTATTCGACATAGTGTAAACGGAACACCGAGCGCTCTTCTCTGTTACAATCTATTTTCAGCAAGCAGTTAGTGAAATTGTCTGTGATGTTGAAAATCGATCGTGATTATATTTTGGTTGTTAGGATTGATTTTTATAATATTTTGGCAAAGAAAAATATATTTGTCTTAGTGGTAAAGATGTTCTGGAATAAAAAAATGTATGTGTAATATTTATATAGTACCTACCATTATTGTTTTAACATAAAAATTGTGTTAATATATATTAATTTCGAAACACATACATACAAATCTGCAAATTACTTATACGTACTGTACACACGTCCAGTACAAGTTCTAAATAGTATGTGCAGATTGTACATATCTAAATTTTAATTCATTAAACACCAACTTTTTTATTTTTGATTTTATAATCTCTAAAAAGTTTCGCTATATATATAAGTTTCTGAGAATCGACCCCACGATCACCGTGTCCAATCATATCATGTAACAACATGATATTGTTATGCTTCAGGATATTGTCGACAATGGTACGGACAATACGGTCCGCCTACATAGATCCTTAACTATAAATATAACTTTTACTTATAACGTAAGCTTATTGTGCACGGTAAATTGAAAATAACGAGGAGAGAATAAGCTCTTAAGATATAAAAAAATAGTTACTATAAAGATATATTTTTAAGTGTCATGTAACAACTCACATACTGCTATAGCGGTGTAGGCAGAGAGAACTTAAGACCTAGTTTTAGCCACTCTGTTCCTAGGTACTCAACGCCGTTGTTTGTTATTATTCTCCTAACCACTCTTCAATACATTTTCTAACTATAAAATAACGATTTTAAATGTTGAAATATATACTGTCTATTTATTCCAATATAAAATTTCAATAAAATATCGTTGTTATACAATGTAAACCGTGCTCTGCATCCGACACTTAGGCTCGTTAGATTCCAGTCACAAAGGCTAAGGTATCAAAGTGACTCATCCTTTGAAGCTGTAATAAAATTCTTGGATAATAAATTTTATTTTACAATGTATATATATATATATATATATATATATATATATATATATATATATATATATATATATATATATATAACTGTATAAGGAGAATGAATACGTTTTATTTGCCTCGCTGTGGTAACAAGACGAAGCGCGGCGTTGAGCTGCGTCAACACGCAATGTCTTGTATTGGACAGGTAAGCAACGTAGTGTCTTAATAGAAAGTTTTCTCTACCTTCAGATTTTTTCTTCTTCCTATGCGGGAGGGCAGGAGGGTTCCTATGTGAGAAAAACCTGAAGCTGGTTTTTTATATGCCAATATGGTGTATCCTTCAAATGCGCTCAGTGAAATATTTTATATTTAAATTATTTTTTGTTTTGTTATTAAAAGAATTTTTTGTTACTGTAAGTGCAGCTGTCCATTAAGAGCTTTATTGAATGTTAAATGGCGGTACTTAAAGCAAAAGGGAATAATAGTTGAAAATGGAACGATGACGTATCTGGGCACTACTGGGTGCTTTCTTTTATTTTTAAGACATAAAAGAAAAAGAAAATATTATAAAAAAGATCTAGTGTTGAGACATTCCATTTCCCTGCTTTGTCTCGTTACCATCGCAAGGGAATAAAAAAAGACTAATTTCTGAGTGCCGAGTAGTAATGAATTCTTATTTATTAGATAATATTTTCATTTTTTCGCTATGGCGTCAAGTCAAAAGCCCGACGTTGAGTTCTGCTATTGAACACGCAATGCCTTGAAAAATTCGCCATTCATTGTGAAGCTGATTTATTCCTCGAGTCGGAATCGAACCTACGACCGTTGTTTCTATGGTCAGATGCTGTGTCATATGGTCACGATCGCTTCAAGCTCTTTTTCTTAAGAACAATATTAAAGCAAAAATCTTGTCAACAAAATAAAAGATGTTTACGAGACTGGATAACGATAATTTTGGCACCATGTTAATAATGCAGTGAAGATATATTCCTTTTCATGCAGATGCCAAACGGAAACTCAAAATTTATGGCGTTGATAAATCTGTACATTGCAGGATTTGAAGCCGCGTCCTGGATGCTGTCCAAGTGCTCTAGCCAATTACTCACTGCGCTCACTTCTTGAAATGGCAATTTTTTGTTTGGTTATTCGAATTTTTTTTATAGTTTCATTTACATAATACAGGATGTATTTCGATTTTAGAAGGATACGCAGAGGGAACCTAGTGTTAACACACTCCGTTAAAAGTCATTGTGCAAAACAAATTTAACTTCTCTCTTTTTATTTTATCTTTTTTTATTTATTTTCATATAACCTCAGCCTTTTAGCGAACTTTCCTAAATTTAAAACGAACAAAATATAGAAAGATCAAGTACCTACCATATTAGGAAAATTAAAAATCAAAAAATCTCCCATATTCGAAAAATGCTTGCCGTTCCAACTGCAATAGTTCAGGTCAAATAGTAAGAAAAAAGTTTTGCGAAATTTCAAATGTTTTTACAACATCTATAGGAGAGAATCGGAACAAAGTGAACTCAAATTGAAAATCAATGATCGTTCTCTCTTTGTTGAATATTTTTGAAGTGAAGAGATAAAAGAACTTTGAAAACGTACACGTGTTTTTGTAAAAATTAAATGCTGAAAATATATTTTATGAAGTTAAACCTTTAAGTCACTTTGTATATCCATTACACGTATTCAATAAAGCCGTTGTGGCGTAGGGATACACGGAAGCTTGCGAGACTATAAACGCAACGGTTGCGAGTTTGATTTCCACCTGGGGGTATGAATTTTTTTATATTTTAACTTCCTCACTCTGCTGATAAGGTAAAGTGTGGCTTAATTTCTACCATTCAAAAAAAGTACACATTATATCTCAAAATATATTTATATAATTTATAAATATTGTTTTTTTTTTATTATTTTGAAATTGTTAAAACAATTTAAGCTTTTTACCTTCCTTCTTTCTTATCATTCAGTTAAGCTCAGTAGTTATTGTTTTTCCTTTGTGAGTAGGTACTTACCATGTTTATAGATGGATGATCGTCGATGTATGTATGTCAAACAGCTCTAACCTCATATACATTTCAATGGCTCTAGCCATTCTATCCCTGGTAGAGGAAATTAAGGCTGGTAATCGGAAACTACTGCGCTATTGTTATTGTTTTGCGAATTTAAGCTCTATATTTGTTTTCATATGGTACAATTTGCAATATTTCTACACTAATTTTATAAAAAATAATATTTTTCTAGTTACATATTCTATTATATATTTTAAATACAAAGTGATTAAATTTAGCTCAAAGTTTTAGACTGAAAAACAAAATAGCCAGTGGATAATGCTTTTTTGTAAATATAAGTAATGAAAACAAGTAATTGCGCAAAAGATCCTATTCTTATTGTTGTTTATTTATGTTATTTATTAGGAAACTCCGTGTTCCACTAAGCACCCTAAGGTAAATATTGTATACGAGTTTTAGTCCTGTCTTTCCTATATAGATAAACTTTCCTATATAGATATTTTTAAATGTTTTATAGTTATTTAACAAAATATAAAGGTTTGGCTTCACGCTGTATAGCTAGCAGCAAGGTAGGTGATGGAGAACCAGGGAACCTAATTTGGAGACATCCTTTCCCATTAAGTCACTTCTATTCTATACTTTCCACATAATTCTGAATGCATTGCGTGTTGGCGGAACTCAACGCCGTATTTTGCCTCTTTACCAGAGCGAGGAAATGATAATATGAAATATTTAATTCCTTCAAGTGCGAATCGAATCCACAACATGCCGCGTTTACAATAAACCCCTGCGCCATGACTGGCCTTAATTAAAATATAAAGATAAATAATATTTAAACGGAAACTTTTATAACTGTACTTATAGTTAAAATAATTAAGTTTCAAAGGGACTTAAGGCACCCTCGTCATAGAGATAATCCCTTCAATATAACAGATATGACATTTAATATAATCTTTTGATCCTTCTGCTTTGTAAAGTTGATGGTGGCTCCATATAATATATATAAGTGATATCGTGATAAAAAATATCAAATTTTCAATTTCTTTTTTTTTTCCTAATCACACAGTAAGGGTGTTTTCGTCGGTGCTATTTTCAGCTTTTTTCTAATGTCTTTTTTTGTGATTTCTAGCAATAATATGATTTATACGAGATAATGTTCAAACGGTTGAATATATTTTCGTGAATAATTACTAGGAATATTCTCGATTAAATCATATTTTAAACAAAAAAAACTTAAATCAAAATCGATTTATTAGAGCTACGACGCCACAGACTAACATACAGAAACACACATACAACCCTCCGTTTTGGTAGTAGGATAAAAATAGAAAAAGACTTCATAAATGGTAATTGAAAAAACTCAAATATAAAATTTCAACTTTTATTTGTTCATTCAACTAGGCTTTCACGTGCCGTTTCCAGGTCAAATTTTCTCTAACAAAAATAAAACGTCATGCCGCATTCTGGCGCGTTGTTTTCAAAATGATACAAATGAATAAATTTAACATTTTTTTTCTATATATCTAATGTATCTTTTAAACGTTTTTTTATGTAGTATACAATATCTATATTATGTATATTATTCATTTTATTACCTATATAATTGAGGCCAGTTATGGCGCAGCGGCACAAAGTGTGACTGTAAAATCGACTGGTTGTGGGTTCGATCCCCACTCGAGGAGATGAAATATTAACTTAAATTTATATTTCCATTTCTTCGCTCTGGTGTCGAGGCAAAAACGCGGCGTTGAGTTCTGCCACTTAACACGCAATTTCTCCAGAATTAGGCAGAAATTGGAGAACGGAGTGTCTTAACACTAGGTCTCTCTGCCTACCCTGCTGTGTACGGGATACAGCGTGAAGCTGATTTTTTTATTTTTTTTTTATTAGTTTATTGTTGTAATTTTTAATCAAATTGTGACCTAATTCCCATTTCTTTGTTAAAATTAAGTCCTTTATTTACCAAGAGTTGCCTATAAGATATTGCTTGAAGCAATAAGGCTGTCTTTGTATAAATTTAATAAATATATATTATTATTATTTTGTTATCGGTATTTTTATATATGATTTTTCTGTGTGCAATAAAGTATATTCTATTCTATCTTTTTTGTTGAATTCATTTCCTAAAATCTCATTTTTAAAATAATCTACCGAGTTTTTGGAGGCATTGCGTGTTGAGTGGCAGAACTCAACGCCGCGGTTTGCCTCGACACCAGAGCGAATGAAAGTATAAATTCAAGTAAATATTTCATCTCCTCGAGTGGGGATCGAACCAAAAATTCGGCAGAAAGTGGGGAACGGAGTGTCTTAACACTAGGTTCCCTCTGCCTACCTTGCTGTGTGCAGGATATAGCGTGAAGCATTTTTTTTATTTTTAAAATAATCTAAAAGATAATGTTGAAACATATTGTAGCGAATAGATCAAACGGTCGTAATGAATTTTCCTTCGCATGAAATGATAACAAAACTACAAAGCCAAACAATAGTTGTAGTGGAAACTACAATACATTACAATTTCCTTTTGTTTGAAAATTCAATTACCTGCGCTGTATATTGTGCTGAACTGATTTTGATGAAATTTATATCAGCTTCACGCAGTATCCAAGCATGATAAGAAAAAGGAATCTAATGTTAAGTCACTCCGTTCCCCACTTTCTGCCGAATTCTGGAGGCATTGCGTGTTGAGGGGCAGAACTCAACGCCGCGCTTAGCCTCGAGCCCAGAGCGAAGAAATAGAAATATAAATTTAAGTAAATATTTCATCTCCTCGAGTGGGGATCGAACCCACAACCAGTCAGTTTTACAGTCACACTTCGTGCCGCTGCGCTACGACTGGCCTCAATTATATAGGTAATAAAATGAATAATATACATAATATAGATATTGTATACTACATAAAAAAACGTTTAAAAGATACATTAGAGTCTTTTTTTTTACCCGAAACATGTTGAAATCCGAAGCCCGTTGAGACCGATCGTGTCGCAGGGGCACAAAGCGTGACTGTAAATACTAACTAGTTGTGAGTTCGATCTCAACTCGAGGAAATGAAATATTTATTTACATTTATATTTTCATTTCTTCGCTCTGACTTTGAGGCAAAACGTGGCGTCATCCAACGCAATGCCTCCAGAATTCGGCGGAAAGTGGGGATCGGAGTGTCTTAACACTGGGTTCCCTCTGCCTACCCTGCTGTGGGCGGGATACAGCGTGAAGCTGATTCCCTTATTTTTTATTTCAATGTTACCACTCTCTTCGCCGTTTTTCCCCGTTTCAGAATACACATTTACACCTCACATTTTTTCCCGAATAGCAGCCACATTGGCCACTTACAAGTACAGGCCACCGCCGCAATTAAAGGATTCTTATGTAATTCCCAAGGGTAGGTAAAAAGAACCTCACGTTACAACAATCCGTTCTCCATGTATCTCCGAAATTTGAGAAGCGAAAAGCTGTGATAAAAGACAAACTAGAAATTTTATATGTTTAATTCGTAGCGAGTATACAAAATGTCTTATAGTATGGGGAAACTTGGGAGGAGATTCCCAGAAATTCTATCGTGAAAAAGAACTTTCACGTCATACAGTCCACACAAGCGAAGTCGCGGGTTACGACTAACACTAGAACATAACAATACCACAATCTCAAAAGTTTCAAACTATTTTTGTGAGCTTTCTCTTGCCAATTAGTGCACCTAGGTGCTTTGAACACCGAGAGTAATTAAACCAGTGTAAGACAAAGATGAATGTGGAGCTATTTCTGAAATTTTGCTCAAGATTACCTTTCCTTTATATGAACGAACTATATTTCATGTGTTGTGCCAAGTGTGTAATTTTCACGCTGTATCCCGCATATAGCGGGGTAGGCAGAGTGAACCTAGTGTAAAAACACTGTTCTCCACTTTTTGCCTAATTTAAAAGAGGAAAATAAAAAAACTCATTTCCACGAGTAGAACACACAATTATTGCATTTAATGTCAGCTGCTATTCTTTTATTTTCATATTTTTATTTATCTCATATATTTATAAAATTTTACTTTTTTAGCAGCTCCTCGCTATCTCCCGTTTAACGGGAAGGTAGGAGGAATCTAAAACATTCCGTTTTTAACACCCACTTCCCCGAGTAGAAGTCGAACTTCGGCCCACTGCGCCACTACGGCCTCATAATGCTACTGTTTCTAGTATAAAACTTAAGTGAACGATAAAAAAACCACTTCATGGCACCAACACGTAATAAACAAATTATATCACTGCCTTAACAAAATACACCATAAAATCTATAAATAGTATGTTAGGAGCCATTAAATTAAGTGTCACGCGAAACCACCAATTCTTTTGATTGTTTTTATAGAAAAATATTTTGATCAGAAATTTGTAGTAATAATATTTCAAATTCTGTTTTTATAATTTATGCAATTTATGCGTTGAGTTCCGCCACTCAACGCATTGTCTCCAGGCGGAAAATGGGGAACAGAAGTGTGATAATGGGAATGATCTTAACACTAAGTTCCCAGGTTCCCTCTGCCTACTGTGCTTTGTGTGGAATACGGCGTGAAGCTTAAAATTAAATAAATATAAATTACTGAGTGAATGACACACAATACACAACCTAAAATAAGCAGCAACACGCTTACATTTGGCGTTATAAAACAAGATTTTTTCGGTTTTAAAATCAACAAAATCTAAGGATTTCTGATTTCAGAGTCCATCCTGGCGCTATGGGACAGCATCTAACTATAAAACCCGAGGGCTATTCAATTACTCGAAGCAATATTTTTTTTTAATTCTCCACCCTGGTAAGACAATGCGTAGCGTTAAGTTCCGCCACTTAACACGTAATTCCTCGAATAAGAACGAGAAGTGCAATTTCATGCGTTTTTGTCCATCGCAAGCTGGTCAAAGTGAACTCAGTGGCAAGACACTCACTTTTTTACATTAACTAACTTAATAATTAAGGTCACTCTTTCACACAGGAAAATACAAAAAAAATACATCGACTTGCACTACATCTAACGTTATTTCTCTCTTGCATGCTCGTCAGTGAATCTCCAAAGTTCTAACCTCATTTTCTTTAAGTATCTAACTTTTAAAAGTTTTATTATACGCAGGAGTGCTCTTAGAGGATTTTATACTTTAAGCTTTCTATTAATGAAATTCCATTATGCCGGATAGGCCATCTTGGCGCAGTGGGAGTGGGAGTAATTGAGGAAATGCATATTTATGTTTAAAACGTAGGTGCTGATTAGACTAGGCAAAACGCGACGTTAAGTTCCACCACTCAGTATCTCTAGAACTCGACGAAAAGTGAGAAACGGAAGTGTCTTAATACGAACGAAATGTCTTAACACTAAGTTTCCAAATTTCTTTCGAGGTACGAAACCCTAAAAATAGCCTGTAAAATGTCTTAAATATACATAAATAAAAAATAAATTACAAATTATATCACGGCAAGTGCCGTTAGTGTGGTACCGGCCGCGTTAGAACATACATACATACATACATATATTAAACACATACTAAGTTTAACCGAAATTCTCGTACCGAAATTATGAACGGCAGGTTACAGTATGCAATTACGTAGTAGCCGCCGCTATGCGGATATCGTGACCTGTGGGGATCCTAAAATATTACACTGCCAAAATATGTTAATTATAAATGTAATATATATAGCAAAATAACATATAATTTAAAATATTTTTGTCACTCGAGGTCAGTTATGGGGCAGGGGCATAAAGTGTGACTGTAAAATCGACTGGTTGTGAGTTCGATCCCCCCTCGAGGAAATGAAATATTTATTTATATTTTCATTTCTTCGCTCTGTTGCGAAGTGCGACGTTGAGTTTCGCCACTTAACACGCAATGCCACGAGAACTCCACGGGTAGTACGGAATAGAGTGTCTTAGCATTACATTCCCTCTGCCTACCCTATTTTGTGCGGGATACAGCGTGAAGCTGCTTTGAACATATAATTTAAAAGTTTCTGTCTCTCATACTTAAGGTTCTGCAATGTTAAGCTGAATAAACACGACGGGTGTAGTTCTATTTCCTCTAGATGGAAATCATTATTTTGATTTCGTTTTGGTAACAACACAAAGCGCGGAGATGAGCTCCAGCACTCAACACGCAATATATTGGATAATTGCGCAATAAATGGAGAACGGACTGTCTTAACTCTAGGTATTCTCTGCTTAGCGTGCCAAGCGGGATAGGGCGAGAAGCTAAAAAAAAGAATCACCACAAAAAAGTATCTATAAATAAAAACTGCATTTCTATAAAACGTATCAATCTCCAAAGCTATTTCTCTTAAGCTTCCTGAGATATGCTGTAATAGACAAAACAATAAACCGCATAAAACAAGCTGTAGAATAGTTTACTGCAAATTTTAGTGTTCATCCATTCTAAGCTTTTGTTGATGAGTTTGTGAACCGCTTCCGACGAGAACTTACCTCGTGGAATGTTTAATGTTTCAAATTTCACTCTAAATCAAATGAAACTTTTTCTATACATAAATCATTAAAATAACCTTTTGAACGTTGTATGTTAATGTGAAGTAACAGAAAAAATATAGATCTTATTAACTTTATATTATAATTTTTTGTCGGTATAGGCAAAATCAGAATAGGCCTAACAGTATTTAGTGACCCATCACTCCATTCTGCGCTTTGCAACGGAATTCAAAATATTGAGTTGATATGTTAAATGATAAAACTCAAAACTGCGTTGTGTTACCAAAGAGGGGAGATTGAAATTATTCATTTTACCGACTGGAAAATGAACACATTACCACCGTGTTGCGTCTACAGTACTAACTTAACAGCCGACATCTAATTAGTAGTATTCAGGTTAATCTACGCCGACTAGCGTTTTCTTTATGCTTACAATTTAGGTTACATTTGGGTGGGTTTCTTTTGACATGTTCGCGACGGAAAGTTAACGTCATTTATGTAATTAATAGCTTGTATTTATTTATTAGAGTTTTCTATAAACTGTACAGTAGGCCGAGAAAACCTGGGAATCTAGTGTTAAGACACTCCGTTCAAAATTGGACGTATCCGTTCTCCACTTTCCGTGGAATTCTAGAAGCATTGCGTGCTTAGTGGCGTACCTTTGCCTCGTTACTAGAGTGAAGAATAAATAAATCAGCTTGACGCTGTATCCCGCACACAGCAGGGCCAACGTCCAACCACCAACGTCCATACCACGTTGAATACACCGGTTCTCGTCCGATCACCGAAGGGCCGGCAGAAGAAACCCAGTGTTAAGACGCTCCGTTCCCCACTTTCTGCCGAATTCTGGAGGCATTGCATGTCGAGGGGCAGAACCAGAGGGAAGAAATGAAAATATTTAATATCAGAGCGATATAGTGGAAATACATTTCCTCGAGTGGAAATCGAACACACAACCTTACAGTTTACACGTACGCTTGTGCCCCTGCATCAGGACAAGAATATTTTCATAGATATTTTACAATAACATTTTTCAATTATCCACATTCATTTTGAGAAGTACTATATAGCAGTCTTAAATTCTACTTCTTTTTGTACTCGCGTTTACTAGCTGTTCTCTAACTGAAGACGGTACCTCTGAACTGTAGCGATCTTTTTTAATTTAATCTAATAGTTCTCAAGAGCAGTTCGTTAAAGCAAATTAACTATTCAATTCTATAATATTGCTGAAGAACATTACCCGGAAAACTACAGTGCTTTATTACGTTCAAATGGGATTGAAACACACAACGTTCAAAGTACCAAGGGGCTAGAAATACAAAACGCGGCGTTCAGTTCCGCCACCTAACAAACAATATCTCAACTATTGGATACTGCATGTGGTATGGAGTGTCTTAATATTAAATTCCCTCAGCCTAACCTGCTCTATGCGGGATAAAGTGTAAAGCTAAAAATATATATATAAATAAAATGAATTGCGAATATCACTCATGTAAATCCTATCCTACATCAAAAGTTTAACTTCCAGTATTATTCAAGAGGTAACAATGGAAACTAACTAAAAAGCCTCTAGTGTCCACTTTCCCTTCATTTTTCATCGCATTGTATCTGTTGAGATATATTATGCACATATTTTTATATAAAAGGTGTAATCTATTATGATTTCTGTTATAATAAATTATATAGAAATGTCTTTGTGTAAATTTATTTCTTTTGTAAAGTCATCTCGAAATGCTACAAATGAAAAACTGACTGAATTTTACATGTCGTCATAGTAAAATTGTTTAGAATTTAATGTATTTTCCCACAAAGAGGGGTAGACTGAGACCTACAGTTGAGACACTCTGTTCTTCGCTTGCCACTCGAATTTAAAGCACTTCTTATATGATGGAGCTTAATACCGGTCTTTTCGTGTTGTTAGAGTAAGAAAATTTAAAACTGAATATAATAATTTACCTTTGGGGATCGAACTCACATCCACCGCGTTTACAATTACAGATGTAGATTTTTGCACAGCGGTGGAATAAATATATTTTGTTTAGTTTTTTATTAGCTTCACGATCTTTCTGACACATATCAGAGTTAGCAAAGGGAACTTGGGAACCTAGTGCTATGACACTCCGTTCTCATTAAGGCACTTTCGTTATAAACGTAGCGTTTAGTTCAGCTACTCAACAAGCAACATAAGATTTTTACCTATTCTGCTATTCTGGAAAAAGCGGTATGTTGCTATAAATCTTATTCATAATACAAAAAGAGACATTTGATAAACAAGTCCAATGTAAGTGAATCTGGAAGCATATAAGGGTAGATCTCCTTATAATTTATTACGTTTTGAAAATATACATATGCCTACTGAAAGCAACATAGACATAAAACTGTCAGAGCTGACGTGTTCCTAAATTATTTATTTCTTTTATGAGAATTTTAGTACTGGATTTAGTATAGCTTCACGCTGTATCCCGCACTCAGCAGGGTAGGCAGAGGGAACCTAGGGTTTTTAGACACTCCGTTCCCCACTTTCAGCCGAATTCTGGAGGCATTGCGTGTTGAGTGGCAGAACTCAACGCCGCGCTTAGCCTCGACACCAGAGCGAAGAAAATGGAAATATAAATTTTAGTAAATATTTCATCTCTTCGAGTGGGGATCGAACCCACAACCAGTCGGTTTACAGTCACACTTTGTGCCGCTGTGCCACGACTGACCTCTAATCTACGTGTTACCTAAGTATGTGTTATCCTTATATTATCATATTTTTATCCTAATCTGTTCAGTAGTTTTTGCATGAAAGTAAAACAAACACTCATCTATCTTCACAAGGTCACATTTATAATATAATTGGAATACGTATTTTTTTAAGCTAAAAGCTAAAAATGAAAAGATCAATAAACCCAGTGACCCACATATATAAATATTTGCGAATTGAATTTAATTTGAAACCCGTGTAAGCTATCAGAGGAAGTGTCATAAATTTTTAACGTTAAAACCGCAGCCGAAACAGCTTTGTGACGGAAATAATGAATTCTGTCCGGGACTAATGAATATAAGAAATAGATATATATGTATATTCTGCTCAAATTTTATAATCAAAATTAAAGTAGTTTTAGTGTTACGACACTCCGTTCTCCTCTTTCTGTCGAAATCCAGAAGCCGCGTTTTGTCTTGACACCAGAGTCAATAAATGAAAGTATGAATATAAATAATTATTTCATTTTCTCGGGTGGGAATCGAACCCATAACCAGTTGCGTTTACAGTCATACATTAGTGCCCCTTCGCCAGGACTAGCCATATTTTATATACTTATAAAAAAAAATAGATATTAGTATAACTAATAGTAACTCCACTCAACACGTAATGGTAGAAAGCGGAGAAGAAAGTGCTTTGACACTATTTTCACTCTCTCTGCTAAACACGAGAAAATAGTGAAATTTTAATAAACATGGAAACAAATAAATTCTACAAAAACCTTAAATAAAATGGATTTCAATAATGTGAAACTTTTATTTCAATATTAAGGAAAGGGGATCACAACAGGAGTCAAAGGAATATAAAATAGAATCAACGTGATTTCGTCGGATTTCGAAGGTTTTGTGTGGATTTTGTTCAATTACATGGGGACGTCAGAAGTAAAAGTGTTTGTGTCAGATTTCTTTTTTATTTTTTCATAAGCTTATATTACCTATATTTTATTTTGCGTCACGCAGTTCGATAAAAGGGTTAAAATACGGCCATATTATTTTGTTGTTTTATTCAAATTATCGAGATCCTCGTATGTGAAAGTTTCATCAAACTAAAACTTTAAAATCTTTGTAATTTAAATTAAAATAATATACCATACCTAAGTAATTATGGATGGCACATACATACATCATATTTGAAGTTATCATGATTAATGTTCATAATCGCCGTAATGCCTGTTCATCCTGTAATCACATCTGTCATCCATACAGAATTTGAATCGAGAATAATGTATAGTGTTGATAATATAGGAGTAAGCTTGCTTTTGTATTACTTCTCATAAATAAATAGGTTTGAGGCCAATCGTGGCGCTAGGACACAAAGAGTGACTGTAAAATCGGCTGGTTGTGGGTTCGATCCCCACTCGAGGAAATAAAATATTAATTTACATTTACATTTCATTTCTTCGCTCTGGTGTCAGGGCAAAGCGTGGCGTTGAGATCCGTCACTCAACACGCAATGCCTGCAGAACTCAGCGGAAAGTGGGAAGCGGAGTGCTCTAAACACTAGGTTCCCTTGACTACCCTGCTGTGTGCGGGATACAGCGTGAAGTTTACAAAAAAAGATAATAAAAAACTAAATAGGTTTTAAGTTTTTTTTTGTTTTATATTGTATTCCACATAGGAGGCAAAGAGAACAGCGTAAGACACTCCGTTCCTCGCATTTTATCTGGAGACAATACGTTTAGCATCATCGTGACAAGAGGATATGAACGCAATGGATGTAAGTCCGATTTCTTCTCGGAGGAATGAAAGATTTTATTTATAATTTCATTTCTTCGCTCTTATAACAAGGCAAATCGTGGCGTTGAGTTTTCCTAACCCTGCTATGTGGGGGATACGGTGTTAAGTTAAAAAAGAAGACAAAAACGTTATGTACCAGAGAGGAAAGGAAATAGATCCCACATATACACACGACGGCCAAAGTAATAACAGCTCTAGGGCTTCAGGGTCTTTTAAATATCATCAATAATAAATATGATTATTAGATAAACACAAGAAATTGAACGTCACTATTATTACTGTTTATAGAAGAAATAGAGTGGTTCTAATAAAATGTCAAGGCTGTACCATCTAATGCTTTTGCCTTTTCCGTGAAGGAAAAACTGATAAGAAAAACTATAATATGTCACACACACTTTAGCGGGAAATTGAATGTGACGGATAGTTTATTTTCAACCATCTGTATTAAAGGTCTGTTTTTGATATATTGTAAAACTGAATTAAATAAGTATTTAGATATTAAAAAAATTATATAAGTGATCGTCGTGGTGCATTCGCACGTTAGTGCCCCACTAACGTGCGAATGAAAGTCGGTGGTTGTGGGTTCGATCCCATTCAACAATACCATGAATTCGGTGAAGGTAATTCCGTCTGCTTACCTTGTTATATGTGAGATACAGCTTGAAGCTATAAAAAGAGGTCACTATGGCGCAGGTAAACGTTTGACTGTAAATGATTGTGGGTTCAATTCCCATTCTGATGAAATCATTATTTTTAGTTTCTCGCTCTATTAACAAGACAAAATCCGGCTTTGAATATCGCCATATTTCGATAACTGATCGGAAAAGTTAAACGAAACACTGGGTATTCTCTGCCTTCAATACTATATTCAGGATACAGTGCAAAAACAAAATAAATCAAAATTCCTTCGTTGGGCAAATGTTAAAATATAATTATCCAAGCATATTAAAATATTTAAAAAAATGATTCCAAGACCGACCAAAATAAATATAAAATTAAACTTTCTGTAATATAAAATATATATATTTTTTATTATTTTTATTAGCTTCACGCTATATCCCGCACACAGCAGGGTAGGCAGAGGGAACCTAGTGTTAAGACACTCCGTTCCCCACTTTCTGCCGAATTTTGGAGGCATTGCGTGTTAAGTGGCAGAACTCAACGCCGCGCTTTTTTTTTTTTTTATCGCTGGGAAATGCTTTCACGCAGACCATCCGCACACGGCATATAGGCCCTACATACGGATGGTACTGTGGGACTCATTGGGCAAAATAGTCTGATACTACCCACTAAAACTCTTCACCAATATAGAGACGCCGTAGGATCGCTCGCGCATGCCACTACGACGCCTCGGTGGAAGGCCCGTATATATTGCGAGCCACCATTACTCTCAGGGTACCCTAGCGGTCCTTAGGGGGATTCCGCAACTTCAGAAGTTTTGATTGGTCTAGGGTAAAGGTAGTAGGAGATGTGCGTACTGCCTTCTCCTACTCCCTGGTCTTCGACGGCGAAACGGTTCTGCATTGGCACTGGACTCGCGAACCCGCTCCGCGGCCTCCTTCAGTGCCATAACCGATTCACAAAAGGCGACCATGGCCGACCAGTTCCTCTCACTATCCAGCATGGCTCCTAACACACTGGATAATGAGAGGTCTCTACCCACTAAGGCCATCAGGGTATGGCGTTGCGGTGTCCAAGCAGGACATTCGGCCAGAGTATGATGGGACGAGTCCACGGGCGCATTGCATTCATAGCATGCCGGTGACACTTCTCGACGTACAATTTGGTGCAGGTACTTTCCAAAGCAACCATGCCCCGTCAGTACCTGCACCAATCTGAACGTCGAACGAACGTCAGAACCCCAAAGCTCCTTTGTACCCATTGATCCAAATGGGGGCGAATAGCCTCTACTGTTGGTATGCCTGCTGCCGGGTGCTCCAGGTCTAGTTTCCATCGTGTGATCAGGGCTTCGTCTGCTCTTTTCCTGATCTGCACGATATCCTCCGTTGATGGTCGTTCACCTCGCGACCGCCCACTTGTGCGGAATATGTGCACTCTAGCAAGTACTTCAGCCTGCAACTCCCAAGGTGGCTCACCTGCCAGGAGAGTAGCAGCCGTCCATGACACCGTACGGTATGCTCTAACCGCTCTCACTGCTATGACCCGCTGCGCTTTCCGCAATTGGGCCTTGTTACGAGTAGTGAGAGAGTCCGCCCACACGGGTGCACCGTATAGTGCCATGGATCTCAACACGCCAACATAAAGTTGTCGGCATGGAGAATCTGGCCCACCAATATTAGGCAGCAGCCTGCCAAGGGCACCGGCGAGTGCACAATTTTATTAAAAATTACAATAATAAACTAATAAAAAAAAATAAAAAAAAATCAGCTTCACGCTGTATCCCGCACACAGAAGGGTAGGCAGAGGGAACCTAGTGTAATTCTGGAGGGATTGCGTGTTAAGTGGCAGAACTCAACGCCGCGCTTTTGCCTCGACACCAGAGCGAAGAAATGAAAATATAAATTTAAGTAAATATTTCATCTCCTCGAGAGGGGATCGAACCCACAACCAGTCGGTTTTACAGTCACACTTTGTGCCACTGCGCCACGACTGGTCTCACAAATAAAGGTAAAGGTAATATAAAATATTTAATTTAAATTATTTTATTTCGAATTCTTAAAGAATTTTATATTAAAAACGTTTGAAGTTTAAAAGTCCAGGTATCTTTGTTAGTAATCCTTTGTCTCAAAGCTACAATTCTCTTCTACGTCGAGGCAAGGCTATCTATCTTAATGTAGAATTTTGAGACCCAATTGTTTTAATATTAGGTTCTAGATAAAACTCAACTTAGTAAAGAACAGAAGATTCAACCCTCGAATGATTTTACTTATTTATTAAAAAAATGAGTACCAACTTAAAATCAAAATAATATAAGAAGTGCCAATTTCGTTTAGAATTAATTAAAATACTGTCTGTCACATGAGGAAAAAAAAGTGTCCCAAAGGGTACGAAGTGTGTTAACACTAGGTTCTCAGGTTCCCACTGCTTACCGTGTTATGTGCGGGATACAGTGTGAACCTAAAAAGCTTAAAAGTATTGTAGTACCCTTTTCAGCTTTACGCTATCATACATACGTACGTATCCCGCATACAGCTGAGTAGTAAGTAAGAACATAGTGTCAAGGCACTTTAATACAAGCGGAATGGGGCGACCCATTCCGCTCGTATTGAAATATCATATTTTTTTGTGATCTATAATGCAAAACGTAATATCGCACAATACAACGCAACTTACCACAGCAGAAAAATGAAAGCAATTTATTCTTTTGAGTGAAAATCGAACCCACAACTGCTTAAACCCAATTTATAGTTAGAGACTGTGACCTTTAAGATAAAAAGATCAATTATGAAATTTAATCTTATTAACTTGTATACGACAAAGAACGCATAAAAAATTTAAGTAATACATAAAAAATAATTTAAATTAATAAAATAAATATTCTACGCCACCATTCCTATGTTTGACAATAACATACACTACATTGTATAAAAATAGCCAGCACATACAACGCTACAAAGGGTCCTTTAAAACATAATAATGCGATAAGGATTGCAGAAAGTTGTATGAAACTAAGTTTTATCGAGTCTACAAACTAGTGAATACTGGTACCACATATATACATACATACATACATACTTACATACATACATACATATTTAATACTCTATTATAATAGAACAAAACTAAAGTAACTTGGGGCTTAAATTTGTGCAGTAATGCAGGTCTGTTACGAAAGTTTTAGTTAAAGACAGTTTTTAGCATTGTTTGCTTCTACTCGAATAATTTAGATAAGAATGTACTTCTTAATAATTCTTCCCATAACTTCCTCTAACTCGGACATTTCTATTCTTTAAGCCACGAATAATGTCGTTTCGCCTATATTAGATTGTTAACCATTCTGCCACCAATAGAGATGCCACGATTCCTCTCTTCCAGTGCTTTTCTCATGATATACTACCCTATAGATATTAAAAAGACATGTAATAAGGGGCATCCTTGGTGCACTTCCTTTTCATATTTAAATGGCCCTGAAATCACGTTATTCACGTATTTTTTAAGCCAATAGGACTAACACCCTGATAGTCGTTTACAATAATACAGATTCTCAATCAATGCTATGAGATGTGAGATGAAGTCCATTTCCGGTCATTCAAACGCTTTGGAGTAATCAATAAAGCACATGAGCGTTATCCCATTAAATTCACCACTTTTCTCAGTGATCTGCCTCACTTTTACCATTTACTCTGTTGTACTTAGGCCTTTTGAAAATAATAAATAGCTTACTCGCCTGAAATTCTTGTAGATGATACATCCATCAAGAAATCTGGGAACCCATTTGCAAAGTTCCTCCAGAAGTCCTTACGATGGTAGTTACGAAAAGAGTGCCCCATGTCAAACCTCGGCTGCCAGAAGCCTAATAAATTATTTAGCAATATTATGAAGAAAAAGTGCTTATATGTTACAAAAGTGTTTCAATCAATATTTAATTAAGTAATGCATTTGATTTTAGTTATAAGTGCTGTTGAGCTGTAATGATTTATTCGCGTGACTTTATTTTAAGCCATTATTATATATATACAATTAATAATGTTTATTCTTTATATTATAATAAAAATATTTAAGTTTACATTACTAAATTATATTTACTAGTTTCTTTTGAACCACGTGGTTTTATTATTTTTTTTTCCTCAAAAAATATTTTCCGATTAAAGATCGAAGTCACAAAAATTTTGAAACCCTGTTGACCTGAATGGTTTCTTTTAATAAAAAAAAACTATTTAGGAAGCAAATTTAAAACATTTTTTTTAGAAAAGACAGAGCAAACGAACGAACGAGTACTATCGAGAACTATCTGGTGGTAAATGATCACCGCCGCCTACCACCCATTGTAGAGCCAACGAAGGTACATGCACGTTGCCAGCTTTTAAAGTGGAGATAGATACGCTTTTTAGATACACCTACGTCGTATCGACCTGGAAAAACTGCCGCAGGTAGGCCATTCCGCATTTGGCGCGCGGGAGGAAGTCATATATTCATAACTATAAGAAGGAAGTCGTACATTACGTTTTATATTGTTTAAGGGTTGAGCCCAGTCGTGGCGCAGTGGCACGAAATGTGACTATAAAACCGACTGGTTGTAGGTTCGGCCCCCCAACTGAGGAGATGAAATATTTACGTAAATTGATATTTACATTTCTTCTTATCTTTCTCTATTATTTAAAGTGGGAAACGGAGCGTCTTAACAGCCTACCCTGCTCTCTCTGCCAACCCTGCTGTGTGCGGGATACAGCGTGAAGCTGATATTATATAAAACATGATTAAATCATATGAATTTAACAAAAAATGCGTGCTACATTCTAATCACATAATAATCAAAGATGTTAATTCAGTCGTACTCTTTCACTCAGCTTCATTTCGCTCCTTTCCAGTTCGTTGAAGTGTATATATAATGGCATTTTCCACTGCAATATTTCTGTCTAATAAATTAATAAATCATGTCACGGTAGAAATGTGGAATGTATTATAATTATGGGGGCGTAGTGGTGCAGTAGGACAGAGTCTGACTTGTACACTGTAACTGTTATCTCAAACTCCTTTTAAAATATTATTTAATAAATAATGCCTTGGCTCGTGATGAGTCTAATGGTTAGAACTGTTTATAGTTGTGATCGTGAAGAACCCAAAATCTTTTAGAGATTCAGAGGTAACAGTATTAAGATTTTCATGTTATGCCATTAGAAGGTATCGCTTTAATAATATATTTGCCATCAGAAGTTGTTCTTGTGTCAGTTATTTACATAACTGGAAACTCGACAATATGATATTGTCATAACTCGAAGCTCGTCCGAAGAAAAGCCAAGAGCGCGTCCTATCTTCCTCTCCACTATAACTGCGAACTAGTTATAATAAAAGGAAGAAAGAGTACGGGCACCTCCCCGCCCCTACACCGTGAATTCCGACCAGACCGCAGCTTTACAGTCATCGTTGAACCCTCCGAGACACTTGTGTGTGATCTTTCTGAAGGTACTTGTTACGCTTGTTCATATTGAGATTGTATTAGAATGGTGATTCGTGATGTTGATTGATTTGTGAGATCAATGTAAGTCGTTGCATCGAATGCACTACCGCAAAGCGGTCGATACGTTAAGTAAACGCATGACACACATCATTTGTATTCTATATTAAAACAAGTTGTTAGGCACCCGTAGGCGGACGCTACTACATACACCAGAGTTCTAGGACATAAAATAGCACCACACACCCGTATGAGACGAGCGGACACTACTACATACACCAGAGTTCCAGGACATAAAATAGCATCTCACACCTATTTATCCTACAACGAGTTATAGAATTACTGTAGAAACCGTTATATATAAATATCCAATTCCATACAAGCATCGCTTACGCTTCGTAAGCGCACCGCAAGATTGAATCGAACACTATATAATAGGCCAACGTTACTTTAGTACACTTAGCCAAAAGTATTAGCTTCGATGACACTAAGTAACGCTGATTTGTTTGACCGATATCAATTATCAGCAAGCCGTGGCTCACTAAGTCTCGACATCTGTCATTTTGGGGCTCTCTACGATAAACATAATGTCGAACAATACGTGGTGAACTACCGCCCGCACTGGTCGATAGTGTCTCCCTGCGTTCATCCTACACTACGTCGCAACGTAGAGAATACAGTATAAGCCTTGGGGCGGCTAGCTTCCTACGATAAAACAAGTGTCAACGAATACGCGCAATGCTACCACACTGTTGTATAGTACCATAAATCGTCAATCCACCAACACTAGTCGACACGTAGAAATCACAGTGTAAACCATTACATCTATGTCCAACTTAATACAAGCATCGCCCACGTACAGTGAGCGCCCCGCGAGACGAAGCTGAACACGATATAAATGGCATTCATTTCAAACATCCATTTTATTATGGACATTTAACAGTATAATAATACTGTAGTTATATTCGCTTTTGCTTTCTTCAAACTCAATGTGTCGCCCCTGCACATTTTACTTATAAGAAATTCGATCCTAAAAGATCGTGCCATCATAGACTTCGAATTATAATATTATATTCATTATACATTTGGTACGAGTCTTTATGTGCATCATATTTATTAGTACCGCAGTACTTTAGAGTTCGACTCGACCGCTGCCTTCCGATCATCACTACCCCCTATATATACAGAACGACGGTCGCGACATTCGGGACGACAATACACGAACTCGTCTCGATTAATATGGTATGAAAAATATTTCGTTTGTGTTATTCATAATTAACTATGTTATTTATGTGTATTGCCATGCATATTTTATTTTATTTATTTCTTTATTTTTAACTTATATCCCAGGTACATACTGTTACATTCAACCCCCTAAATTCTATGAAGTTCATCGAAATAGAATTTACATTTATTTATTTATATATTTATTTATTACCAACCCCCAGACTAGGCAACCCCCCAACCTCACTATGCTTTGTTTTGACAATTCCCAAACATAAATATTCCTTACACTGTAAACCTCCTCTATCTCATTCCATTTCACGGACAACAAATTGTAGGCGTATGCCTATTTGTGTATATATATTATTATTACAAAGCCGTTAGACCATCCTGGTCACGGCACCAAATTGTAACTGTTATCTCAAACTCCTTTTAAAATATTATTTAATAAATAATGCCTTGGCTCGTGATGAGTCTAATGGTTAGAACTGTTTATAGTTGTGATCGTGAAGAACCCAAAATCTTTTAGAGATTCAGAGGTAACAGTATTAAGATTTTCATGTTATGCCATTAGAAGGTATCGCTTTAATAATATATTTGCCATCAGAAGTTGTTCTTGTGTCAGTTATTTACATAACTGGAAACTCGACAATATGATATTGTCATAACTCGAAGCTCGTCCGAAGAAAAGCCAAGAGCGCGTCCTATCTTCCTCTCCACTATAACTGCGAACTAGTTATAATAAAAGGAAGAAAGAGTACGGGCACCTCCCCGCCCCTACACCGTGAATTCCGACCAGACCGCAGCTTTACAGTCATCGTTGAACCCTCCGAGACACTTGTGTGTGATCTTTCTGAAGGTACTTGTTACGCTTGTTCATATTGAGATTGTATTAGAATGGTGATTCGTGATGTTGATTGATTTGTGAGATCAATGTAAGTCGTTGCATCGAATGCACTACCGCAAAGCGGTCGATACGTTAAGTAAACGCATGACACACATCATTTGTATTCTATATTAAAACAAGTTGTTAGGCACCCGTAGGCGGACGCTACTACATACACCAGAGTTCTAGGACATAAAATAGCACCACACACCCGTATGAGACGAGCGGACACTACTACATACACCAGAGTTCCAGGACATAAAATAGCATCTCACACCTATTTATCCTACAACGAGTTATAGAATTACTGTAGAAACCGTTATATATAAATATCCAATTCCATACAAGCATCGCTTACGCTTCGTAAGCGCACCGCAAGATTGAATCGAACACTATATAATAGGCCAACGTTACTTTAGTACACTTAGCCAAAAGTATTAGCTTCGATGACACTAAGTAACGCTGATTTGTTTGACCGATATCAATTATCAGCAAGCCGTGGCTCACTAAGTCTCGACATCTGTCATTTTGGGGCTCTCTACGATAAACATAATGTCGAACAATACGTGGTGAACTACCGCCCGCACTGGTCGATAGTGTCTCCCTGCGTTCATCCTACACTACGTCGCAACGTAGAGAATACAGTATAAGCCTTGGGGCGGCTAGCTTCCTACGATAAAACAAGTGTCAACGAATACGCGCAATGCTACCACACTGTTGTATAGTACCATAAATCGTCAATCCACCAACACTAGTCGACACGTAGAAATCACAGTGTAAACCATTACATCTATGTCCAACTTAATACAAGCATCGCCCACGTACAGTGAGCGCCCCGCGAGACGAAGCTGAACACGATATAAATGGCATTCATTTCAAACATCCATTTTATTATGGACATTTAACAGTATAATAATACTGTAGTTATATTCGCTTTTGCTTTCTTCAAACTCAATGTGTCGCCCCTGCACATTTTACTTATAAGAAATTCGATCCTAAAAGATCGTGCCATCATAGACTTCGAATTATAATATTATATTCATTATACATTTGGTACGAGTCTTTATGTGCATCATATTTATTAGTACCGCAGTACTTTAGAGTTCGACTCGACCGCTGCCTTCCGATCATCACTACCCCCTATATATACAGAACGACGGTCGCGACATTCGGGACGACAATACACGAACTCGTCTCGATTAATATGGTATGAAAAATATTTCGTTTGTGTTATTCATAATTAACTATGTTATTTATGTGTATTGCCATGCATATTTTATTTTATTTATTTCTTTATTTTTAACTTATATCCCAGGTACATACTGTTACAACACGATGGTTGTAAGTTCGATGTTCGCGGGATCTTCATCCCTATTTTCATTTCCTCAATCTAGTAATAAAGCAATGCGCGGAGTTCAGTTCCATCACTTTACACGCAGTGCCTCTAAAATCAAGCGTAAAGTAGGGAACGGAGTGTCTTAATACTAGGTTCCTCTATTAATACCCTGCTCTATACGAAATACATCTTGCAACAAAAAAAGATAGAAACGGCTATACTGATAACTATACGTTCCATTTCTTCAGCATCTTTCTATTCCTTAGAATTTCACGTTTCCAGCATCTTCCTTTTTATACCATTGTGAGTGTTATAAAATTAAAACAATAGATCATTGTTTATCAAAGATTTAACTTCTTTTTCAAAGCAAGCAAGCGGGCAAGAAAAGCATGGAAGACACGTGGTATCACTAGTTTATTCATAATAAAAAGTAAAGAAATCTGCTGTATCACAACAATCTATTCTCAACTTTTCGCCCATAACCGTGTTTAACTTTCCCTAAAAGATATATATAATATATATGTTTATAATATATATATATATATACCGAACTCTGTCGAATATTTCATGAGAGCTGCGGTGTTTTTTCTGCAATCCTACCCTATCCCTGGTACATTACTCGGCAACGTGAATTTATTATTTACAACGACTCTTTTATATAAGAAAATAAGCCAACGTTTCAGCAAGGCTCATAGCAGTCTTAAATATAAAAGTATTAACTGAGCTACGGCCATATTATCATGTTATTTCTTTCACTGCTTTTACCAGTGAATATTTTTCTTTAATATATTTATCTTCAAATTGAGTACGAAATATTTAAAAGGGCCACAGGCTATGAGGATTTATAAGGGCAATTATAGCACAGGGGCACAAGCGTGTGACTATGTATGCGACAGGTTGTGGGTTCGATTTCCACTCGAGCAAATTAAATATTCCAATTTTTTGTACAAAGCGCGGCGTTTAGTTCCGCCACTCATCACGCAATGCCTCCAGAAAACGGCAGAAAGTGGGAAACGGAGTTCCCTAACACTAAGTTCCCTCTGCCTACCCTGCTGTGTGCGGAATATAGCGTGAATCTGCTTTATTTTATTTATTTTTCAACAAAACTTTAATTAAAAAATTCACATGTACATCACAACTATTGTAGTAAGGTTTCTACAGCGACAGTGATTAACGTTTCGTTAGAAGTTCCGCCTTTGAATCCCTAATTACCATGTCACACATGTCTAACTAAAAGGCATTTATATATTTAGTTGAAATGAAGTTAAATTCTAGTTAAAATATCCGTATGGGATTGAGATTAATATCGCAGATTATTATTAATTCCATATTGTGTTTGAAAATAAATTTCCTAGATTAAATTGAAGATTTAATTATTTACAAACATGGCATGGTAACTTTTTGACATTTTTAAAGGGTTTTTTCACAATTAGAAATCAAAAATACTTATTTAGAAAATGCATATAATTTGAATGTAGCGGGATTTGAACCCGCGCCTTTTGGAAACCACTTTGACCACTAAGCCATACATTCTTGGTAACTTCTTTCAGTTTCACACTGTATCCGCATAGTAGAACTACCTATTGTTAAGACTCCGTCCCCCATTTTTCGCTTTGAATTCATTGCCTTTCGGCTGGCGGAACTCAACGCTGTACTTTAATTTAAATATGCAAGCAAAGGGATCGAGCACACTATCAACACGCTTACAGTCAAACCCAGTCCCAATGCGTCACGGCGATTTTAAGTATAAAAAAAAATCATTACATTGGAATCATTCTTTTTTCCTCCTTCCCGCATATAGCAAAGTACGTAGAGGGAACCTAGTGTTACGACGAAGAGTAATTTTAGATACAATGCGTATTGAGTGGCGGATGTCAACGCTACGCTTTGGCGTCTTTGTCGCTACCAGAGAGAGAAAATGAAAATAGCTCATCCCTCTTTTGGTATCGAACTCATGACCATCGCGTTTTAAATCACAACGATGTGCCACGACGGCCTATTTTAAAATTATTAAGAACTCAATTTCCATATAATTCCTTCCATCTTTCCAAATAACTTATATATAAACATAAATAAACTTTATATTTTAAACTTGCCACTAAAATAACAAGCCTCCATTCCAAACCAAAACGGTTTCCTCCTAATGACTGTCCCACATACAAAGTGTATAGAGTAACGAGAAGCAGAGTAAACTTTACTGATTCAACACATTCAAGTAACGATGTAGAACCGGATTCTAAGCGTGTTTGTAGGTAGCGTATTCTGAAACTTGGTAAATAGCTACCTGCTTTAAGTATGGGCAGTAGGCCAAATTAGCTATGGTTAGATGAATTTATGCTTAAACTTTACATATATGTATGTACGTTCATATATTTTCATTTTACATTAAATATAAATTAATATAAAAAAATCTGCTTTCCGCACATGGTAGGTTCCCCTTGCACCGCACACTTTCAATTTCTGGAGTGGGGATCGAACCCACACCCAGTCGATTATACAATCACACTTTGTGCCCCTGCGCCATGACTGGCCTCCATAATACAATGTATTTTAACATTTAAAACATAAAAAAATACTCTTCCTATTTCGTCTAAAGCATCTGCATTCGTTTCTGATACAAATTATTATAATTTTCCTATCAGTTCCGTGCTTTTTCCAGCATAGCAAAGAAGGTAGAGAGAACCTAGATTTAAGGCACTCCAATCTTCACTTTTCGATTGTTTTTCGAGATATTGAGCGTTGACTAATAAAACTCAACGCCGTGCTCTGTCTATTGAATGGGAAAATATAAATAATATAAGTTATTCCGAATGGAAATCGAACCAACAACCATCGCGTTTACAGTCAGAGGCTGTTCCACTGCACCATGACAGCCTCATTCAATTACATTGTATGTGTGTATTCGTATTTTGTCTGCATAGAAAACCCAATTTTACAATTCCCTCTGTACTTTCCAAAACAAACTTGTCGTCGGTTGTTCTACATACAGTACGTTCGAGCTAATTTCGTATCGTATATAGAAACTTGGTAACTATTGTGGACGTAAAGGCTCATAGGGGATCGAAATAGTAAACGCCACTGGTAGTGGAATCGTGTCTCACTTGAAAAAAAAATTATAATAATATTTTCCTCGCTCTGGTAACGAGAAACATTTGAGTTCCACCATTTACCACGCTACGCCTCCAGAATTCCGCGGATAGTGAGGAACTGTAGTGTCTTAATGGGCACGGAGTACAACAACAATATGTACAAAGGTTCCCACTGTCTACCCTGCTACGTATAGGATATAGCGTGACGTTAAAAAAAATTATAATACAATTATTGCGTTTCGTAAATTGGGCGAAAAATTGGAAAGTATATTAGTAAACGGTGTGTCCTAATATGAACCCTCTGCCTATTCTGCTATCTACAGGACAGCGTGAAGCTTTACAAATAATCTAATGTCAATTTCAATAGAAAAACGAGTAATAAAACCTCTTTCCACTCGTCGTTATCCTCGCGGGACCACATTTTGACATTTTGCCAAGAGCGAAGCAATAATTCTTTCTGGCGACGAGGGGACGTGTCCTGTGTGCATAAGACTTTTATTTCTTTATTCGGCTATTGGAATACTTCACTTTTAAGAATATAATTTTATTATATACGTTTAAAATTATTTGTAAATCAATTGAAAACACAAAATTTCATTTGTTATGTTTTGTACAAACAATAATTGCAGGTGCTTGTCCAGTGAGAGTAGAAGGAAAGAAAAATATTTTTTAAAAACGTATAAAAATTTGAACGTAGCGAGATTTGAACTCATGCCTTTCGGAAACCGTCCAAGCGCTCTGACCAAAAAGCCATGCGTTTTTATCAATCTACGTCGAAATTCCTTAAAAGCTTGTTACAACTCACTAATAGCATGAAAGGATGAGAACGTTTGGCATAGTGGTCAGGGAGGTTGGTTTCCAGGAGCGCGAATTCTAATCCCGCTACGTTAATTTTTTATACGTTTTCTAAAAAGTAAGTAAAATACTTTTGGAAGAAAATATAAAAATTTGAATGTTGCGGGTTTTTCAAAAGTAATTTTAGCCATATTTCATAGTTGTTTACGTAGAGTATACGCCGTAAACTCTTGTTTCTTCCCATTCCCGTAGGAATTTCAGGAAATCTTTTCCTAATGCTTCATTACATTCCCCCAAGGATCCTACATACCAAATGTCAACGTTCTACGCCGTGCAATTTATGTGTCTGTCAGTCACTCAGTAACGAAAGAGTTTTATATACTATATATACACATAAAGATAAAAGATACATACGAAAAATTTGTAAAAAGTATGGAGTGAACAAAGCTTACTTCTACGTCTACGTGCTACGTCAGAGCACCTGGCCGGTTTGCAGGAGGCGAGGGTTCGACTCCCGTTACGTTCAAAGTTTTATACGTTTTCTAAATAAGTAAAAAAATATTCGTTCCTCTACCTATACTATGTATACATTAATATTATAATATATAGTTCTAGTTTATTAAGTTTAACGCTCTTATCTCAGAAACTACTGGTTCATTTAAGCACAGGACAAAATCCACTTGTATAACATATAATAAAAAAGAGCATCCTATAGCTTGTCGTAACCGTTTAATATGTAACCTTCTCTCAAAATAATATGTTAGAAAATGTCTCTAATGTACTGGAATACAGCATTCAATGAAGCTTGAAACATACACGTGGAAGAAATATAGAGGAATAAAATTTATATTGTAAGTTAAGTTTTTTATTATATATTTTACCTACTCAACAAGGTAAAGCGAACGCATCGATAGCGGGTGAACATAAATGCGACGGCTGTGGGTTCGATTATCACTCGGCGAAATGATTATTTGATGATTTAAATTTAACATTTTCATTTCCTTGCTTTCGGTAATTCGTGACCACAATTCTGCGGAAAATGAGGACTGGAAGTGTCTTAATGGGGAACGGAGTGTCTTAACACTGAGTTTCCAGGTAAAGCTATAACAAACGTTTGTATTACTCATACAACTTCAGAAAAAATGATAATATTCGCTCTAAATAATAAATTCCTGTGCCCATAATTGCCAATTACAACTTTTAATATATATATATATATATATATGGCAACGAGAAGTACAATATATATATATATAATATAGTGATATACCAAATGCAGTTAATAAAATTAATTCAGACCTACAAATTATTAGTTCCTGGAGTAAATCGTTTGGACTCTCTATCAATCCCAACAAGTCTCAGGTGTGTATATTTGGTAGCTCTAAGCAGCTGTCGAAATTACGTACTCCTTTGCCCTCAATTTTTTATGATAATGTTTGCTTGGAGGTTAGTGAGAGTGTTAAGAATTTGGGAATCAGGATGGATGGTACTTTTTGCTGGTCACCTATCTTAGACTATGCTGATTCGTGCTACTTAGATCTGTCCCAGCAACTACTGAACAAACTTGAGCGTTTGCAAAATCTTATAATTAGATTTATTTTTGGGTTAAGAAAACATGACCATGTGTCGCAGTATCGTAGTCAACTTAAATGGTTGCCAATAGAATATAGGCGTAACTTGCATGCCCTCACTCTCCTTTATGCCATCCTTTGCAATCCTGTTACACCTTCTTACCTCAAGGACCGCTTTAAGTTCCTAGGATCAGACACCCTACATTCCCAAAACCTCCGTTCCCGCCATAACTATATCCTCGAAATTCCATTATGCCGCACGAGATGCTATAGTGACTCTTTTACTGTTAAAACAGTAAAATTATGGAATGAGCTGCCATTGGAAGTAAGACGGTCCCAGTCGATTGGGATATTTAAACGACGTCTTAAACAGTACTATCTTAAACTTAATTCATAAAAGGACAATATTATAAGTGTATATGTATTTATTTTTAACTGTTGTATGTATGTATGTATGAATATATTTTATGTATGTGTGTATGTATGTATGAATGTATTTGTGTATGTAGTATGTATTTATAATATGTATGCTTAAAACAATTTTGAATTCACTATATATTGGTTTATGTATTTCGTAGTACTTTTTGCACCTTTCTGCTTTCTTTTATAAATTTATTTCTTACGTTTTTCTTTTGGTTGCCTGTAAGAGATCGCTTTTAGTGATAAGGCCGCCATTGCACACTTGTTAACCGTTGTTATAATGTACTGTTTTATTTTATTTTTTTATTCTTTTTCTTATTTGTGCAATAAAGTATTATATTATTATTATTATTATATATATATATATATATATATATATCTACAGACAGAGACTCAACCTAAAGTATAGTAGGTAACGGAAATGAAAATACAAACATTTAATAAAATCTATTATGTTTTTTTTAAATTTGACACCAGCAGTATTTTTTTAATACAGAAACTGCATTCAAACTAAGACCATATCAAAGCAAACATTAATACTTCAAAGTAAATATGGATAGTGAAACCAAACTCGGCAACTTTGGTGGGAACTAACTATAACTAACTCTTGGCTTGTATTGGTAGCATCTGTTTATCGCGGTTTTCATTTAAGTAAATCTGCTTTTGTTTCAAATATTTTAAAGTATTAAGGTAGTGAATATTGCAAAACGATTTATATATATATATATATATATATATATATATATATATATATATATATATATATATATATATATATATATATATATATATATATATATATATATATATATATATATTTTCTTTTTTTTTTTTGGCTTCAAGCCTACCCCTCACAGAGAGGTAGAAGGAACATGGTGTTAAGAACGGAGTGCTTCTTCCATTTTACGCATAATTTATTTTTGAAATATTATATATAAAGTAACGGAAGTCAACGCCGCGTTAAAACTGGTTGCCACAGCAAGAAAATGAAATAATTATTTCCTCCAAGTGGGAAAGGAACCTGCAATCGTTGTGTTTACAGTCGACGCTGTGCCGCTACATAATTAAAAAATTACACCTAAACATAATTCATTCGAGAAAAAGAGCACTATCAATACTTGAAGATTCACAATTTTCATCAAAGGAGAACTGAAAATGGCAGGTCATTTTAATCCAAATCGAAAGTTTAAGTGGGTTACAGACAAGGGCTCTCCTAACAAAAGATGTCCCAGGATGCGATAGCTTGACACCTCGATAGCTTGAAACCTCACTTAGTAACAAATCCTATTTTAATTTGAGGAAAAAAATGGACGTTGTCTAGTCGACGTTAAAAAAAGAATAAAATGTGAGTCGGACTCACTAACCGAGGGTTCTGTAGCAGTTTCACGACTGTATGGCAACGAGAAGTACAATACATTCATGCTTGAGGCCGGTCGTGACGCAGGGGCACAAAGTGTGACTGTAAAACCGACTGGTTGTGGGTTCGATCCCCATTCGAGGAGATGAAATATTTACTTATATTTATATTCCATTTCTTCGCTCTGGTTTCGAGGCAAAGCGCGGCGTTGAGTTCTGGCATTCCAGTCCACGCGCAATGCCTCCAGAATTCGGCAGAAAGTGGGAAACGGAGTTTCTTAACACTAGGTACCCTCTGCCTACCCTGCTGTGTGCGGGATACAGCGTGAAGCTGATTTAAATACAATTTCTATAAAGAGTGTAACTTAAAAAAAAACATTCTTTCAAACAGACTCCTCGGATCATCTTACAGAAAAAAACTGAAAAGTAGCAAAAATCAAATTCAAATTAAAATATCGCCGACAATAGCCATTACATTATATCAATACATATATAGATGTAAAAGTAAATAATAATCGTCAAAGTCCTTTGTGAGGTTTAAAGGGCCTGGTCAATACTTCTTGTTTCCAAGGACACTTCAGCCAGCGATACTCAAACTTCGCGGAACCGCCATTGAGTGTTTGAATGAAAGGGAATATTAAAATTTAATGATTTATTCATAAAAATATTAATTATAGGGTTTTATTATACGCATTTTGTATGATGGTAAAGGAATATTTACAAAGATAAATTTATCATTAATTTTATCGTTATATCCATACACATATACTATTAATACTAGTTTCTATTTTATATAAAACCTATGTTGTATGTTGAGGATAGGTTAGTAAAATTTTGCAATAAAATATGAATATATGTATTGTATTGTATGTATAAGAGTTCTGTACTTTATATATATTGTAGTACGGCTCTGTTGATTTACTCAATAAGTAAAACTATGCCTTGTTGCCATATATTTGGTCGCTACACCCGCCACGCGCTACTCGCGTTGTTATACTTTTTGTTCGGTACAACGGTTGAGACATTAACCTATAGTGATACAAAGATCAAAATTTGTTTTTTAATAAATAAAAAAAAGCTAAAAAAAGGCTAGAAATAAAGAGATATTTGCAATCATTTAAATTGAAAATCCATTTGTAATTGTTTTATTTGTATTCTTAAAATTATTATAAAAAAAAAAAACAATATTTAGGGATATGTGTATTTAATACAAAATTAAAGAAATTTCATTATTAAGACTAAATTATCTATTATATAGGAAAGAAAGTTTTACTCAAAAAAACGAATCAACATTAAATCATTCTCGACACCATATCTTTTTTTTAGCGTCATTATTAGCAACAAGTTACATAATTATATACAAAGCAGCTATAATCAATTTCAATATTTATTTCTCCATTAAAACTGTTACAAAATAAACCAAAAGTTTGATTAAAAACAAATCCCCTTGGACGTATCTGAGTTGCTATTTTTTCTCAAATCTCTCTCTTAAATAAACTTTCCAACAATTTCGGGACATTGCGATTTCAACTGAATTAAGTTTATTATATGAAGAAGTTAAGATAATCATTGTATTAATCATATTTTAGCCGAAAAACAGCGATAAATTTGTAAGTATTTTTGGCTTCATATCACATTGTATGAGTGGCGGAACTCAAAAAGGCGACTTCCACCTGATTCATCTACAACAGCTATGTCTGACTATCAACGTGACGACTGTGGGTTCAATTCCCAATCTAAAAAATGGATTATTTTAATTTGCTCGCTCTTGTAACCATACAAACCACGGCGTTGAGTTTCGGAACTCATTACAAAATGCCTCCAATTCAGAGATTTAAAACAAGGTTTTCTGCCTTTTGAGCTGTAATTTTGTAATGTTTAATTATAAAATAAACAAATAAAATCGTCATACAATTAGAAATTCTAAAAATAATACAAAATATTTTCCACCACAGTCCACTGAGCTCGACTGACAAGCAACTGCAATTCCATATTTAGGCGTCCCATTTCCGTTTTATTTTTAAACTAAATAATTCTTTGTCCTCCCAAGTGTAAACTTCCTGCTGTAAATATTTAGAGCGCTCGGTCGCTGAAACATTGTTAATAAGTAAATAAGCTCTGCAGTATTTACTTTTGCAAAAATGTTTAAAGATTATTTTGCGTTTTTTTTTCACGCTGTATCTCGCGCTTAGAATGGTACGTAGAGGGAACCTAATGTTAATATACTCCGTTTTCCATTAAGACAGTCCCACTTTTCCCAATTTTCAAAGCATTGTGTATTAAGTAGCGGAACTAAACGTCGCGCATTGTCTTATTACCAGAACGAGGAAATTAAAAAAATAATAAATATCCCACTTCTACCAGTGGTAATATTCTAACGAAGCAAAGCGCGGCGTTAAATTCTGCCACGCAACACGCAATGCCTCCAGAATTTGGGAAAGTGTGGAGCACGAAAGCATCTTATTAGGGATGGAGTATGATAACAATATTATCGTAGGTAAAATCAAAATAAATAATAAATAATATAATCAACACCGAATGTCGACTTATGAATCAATGTGAGACAGCAACATAAATGAAAATACATCATCATAAAACAAGACATTAATATAGAGAAACGACTGTATTTTTATTTTTTCTTGTCCACGATGTAATGTCCCAGAATCGAAATAAAAGCGTAGAACGGAGGGTTATGATACTGAATTCTCTCTGCCAACGAGCTATATGTGATGTGTGACTGATATGTGACTTATACTTGTTTTAAGCAACGTCTCCCGTATTATTCAAAAACAATTACAGTTTCTCTACTTTCATAAACAAAAGATAAAAGTATCTTAAAAAAATATAAATAATTCAAAACAAAAAAAACTCCTCATCCAAAAGTAGTATAAAGGTATAAAATAAAAACACACAAAATATCGAAGAAATAATTTATGATCGATCCTCACTGTATGAATATTGTAATGAATTCACAATTCCGTGAGTCGATTTGGTAACCACAATTTGGTATCTACTCTCATATTCATTGATAGTAAACCGGATGTTTGTTGAAATATTGAAATCTTGGGATAGCGTGAACATTTTTAATATTTAAAATTTTACTTTGAATTTACGATTTCATATATACAGCAGGGGTTTTTTCGTCTGCTGTCAGTATTTTATCAACTAAAGTGCTATAAATAATATATTATGTATATGCTTATTTATTAAAATGCAACAGTCAAAAAGTCATAATTGGCTAAGCCGTTTCTAAGATTAGCCTGCCGAAACGCACAGACAAACAGTCAAAAAAAATTACTTATATAGTCTGTGAACTACTATATATTCTATGAATAGAGTTTATAATTTATATTATGAACAGAGTGTCATGCAATCAGTACCATTTTTATGGTTCCGTGCCTAAATAGGAAAAATGGCTTATAGGATCTCATTGTCATCCGTCTGTCCGTCCGTCCGTTAAGGCAAAATCTCAATTTGAAAAGTTTCTCGAAAATGCGTGGAGCTACCAAAATATTTAAGAAATTAATATAAAATATTTAGAGTACGGTCTGAACACAGAATAAATCAAGCATCTAAGTCAAAGAAATCAAAAGATATTAAGCAAGCATTTATGCATTATATTTACCCCATTTATATAAAATTCGCTGCGTAATGGCAACCTGTGTAATGGCAATAAAAATATTTAATATTTTATTCCCAGACCAGGAACTAAACCCACAACCGTTTACATTTGCACGCTTGTGCTCCTGCACCACGACATCATCTAAATAAATAAATTTTAAATATTAACCATTACACTTAACAAGTGACACTTCCACAGAAATCCAGGAACTGCTTTATTATTTACTTTCCTCTACTGCGGTAATTTTAACATTAATATTTCCTTAAATATTATATGTTCATTGAACTTGACTTAAAAGTCAATTATCAATTAAGGATTTAAATCATGCACATATTAATACGAGGAGTATTAATATTATCTGTGAGATACTTTAGTATATAGGATACATAAGCATCAGGTGGCAAATAAATATATTTTGATTTAAATTATGATATAAATAAAAAAACAAGAGATCACACTATTTCTTATATTTAAATTTTAGATAATTTAATACTATTGTAAAATTTATCCCTGCAGAAAAATTAACGACCAAAACTTTTCTTTCCAATTTAACAGAAATATTATAAATAAATAAAGTAAAATAAATATTATAAACATATACAACCAACACCTTCCCTTGAAAGAACCCCGAAAGCTTTACGAAGCAAAATGCCCAGTCGATACTGTAATCCAATCGTGTTGAAACTACTTCCCCGCCCTCTGTTACCTATATATTGTATATATGTAACATCCCTTAAGTTGTAACGTTTTTGTATAAAAAATGTACGTAGAATTATTTTATGAGATTGTCGGCTTAGTGGTTAGCAAATCTGACATCTAAGCCAGAGGTTAGTTCAGTTCAGTTCTTAATTTATGGCGTCTCGAGCGTGCCAGAGGTCGTGAATTTGATCTTCTATGATAAATATATGGAGTGGTGAGTAATATCTATTTTGTTACTTTTTAAATTTATGTAGCATATACGTAAATATAATGCAATCCAATTTATTATTATCAAAGTCAAAACAACTACTTAAGAGAACTTAAGAGCAAATATATAATTGTCGAAAAAAATCCGTATTAGTTAAAAATTTATTCTTCACTATAAATAACATATTGTTCAGATATTTTTGTATCGTCAATAATATCGTGAAATTTTTAATCAAATGAAATAAATACAAAGCCTGAATATTTTCCAGTAGTCCACAAAAACAATCCACCGTGACAACAAAAACAAATTATCTAAGCCCTACCTTTATCATCAGCTCGGAACTCAGCCTCCAACTCAGCCCTTGTCGGCTCCGGCTCCTGGCTCGGCTTGCTTGTCTTCATGCTTATGGATTTCCTTGTTTTGTGACCCCGGAACGCCGCCTGGATCTTCGTCGCAGCCTCTACCTCCGATGTCTGGCACTCCTCTGTAGGTTGTTTTTGTTTCTCCTCTGTAACAATAAAAGAAACCTTGAGCTTATATGGATTTTCATAAAAACTGGTTCGCACTTTGGATGATTGATATTGAACCAAGATAAGTATAATAAAATAAAGAGCAAATAAAAATACAGCGAACTGCCCCATAAGTTAAGACACTCCGTTTCTCACTTTCCACCAAGTTGAGTTGAGTGTTGAGTGGCGGAACTCAGCGTCGCGCTTTGCCTCGATACCAGAATGAAGAAATGAAAATACAATTGCAAATATTTCATTTCCTCGCATGGAGATCGAATCCACGACCAGTCGATTTCGCAGTCACACTATGTACCCCTGCGTCACGACTGGCCTCGACATTTAGTTTATAAAAACTCTTATAAACTAGATATTGGTAAGGATAACTATCCTTACCAATATTAACTTCAGCGATATTAGCTTGAAGTATATAAAAGATTACAGAGTTTCGTATAATCAGATCAAAGTTACATCCGAACTACGAACACCACAAGTCTTGGATATGAACTCACAACAATACAGCTACAGTCAGTTACGTTCAAACCTCAACGCTACGTTTACTTTTAATCTGGAGTAGGTAGGTATCTTTAAATATATATTTTGTTTCTTTCATTTAATAAAAGCTTTTACATACATATATATATCTCAATTGGAATCACACCAAAAGAAAAAGGTAACCTACTTTTGTTTTTAGCTGTAAAAGGCCTATTCTCGTAAATGAAATGCATGTTGTACGTACTAAGAGCGTTGTCACGAAGTTTCAAAAGAAAAATGGATTGTAAAGCTTTTCGGCGCTACATTACTATTTCCAACGCTAATTAGGCCAAGCAGATAGCCCGGTGGTGTGGCTGGTTTTAAAGTATGAGTAGTTGAGGTCGTCGTGGAGCAGTGGCAACGAGCCTGGCGATAAACGCGACGGTTGCGGATTCGATTTTCTATGTGTAGGTAGGGGCAAAATGTAAATTTAGCCTTGGTATTCTTGGTGAAAATTGGTATTCTCCAGCTTCTTCCGAAATTCAAGCGTATTAATATTGATATTGGTATTCAAGCCGCTAGTTCAAGTGAGGTATCAGATGAAAGGGCTCTGGTTAAGCTAAGCTTAAATTTCCGAAAAAGCTCGAGGATATCAATTACGGAACCTTCGGTGGAATAGGTCACCTCTCACTTGTCCGCTGTTTTTGTTAGCAGAGTAGGCAGACGAAGATTAACTTTTTTACACATTTCCAAAAAAATAAACGGAAGTCACCGCGGCGCTTTGTCCCACAATATTTACATTTTCTACCTACATATATACTTTTGAAAACAACAATCATTTCGTGCGAAAATCCAGATGTTTTATACTTAGCTGCAATACATTTTAGTGAGATAGTTTAAAACACATAACAGGAAGCACGGTAATAAAAAGTAAGACAGATTGCTTCAGCCTTAAAACGTCTTTAAAATAAAATAAATTTTCTATTTTCTTTTTCCTTCATGGTAAACAAAAATTGCCTTTTCCTAACGTAGAGGGGCCTAATGTTAGAAGACTCCGTTTCCCACTCACTTTATATTTTTCATTGCTGATACAGTGCTTGTGGAGTGGCAGAACACAACGCCGCGCCTTTTCTTATTACCAGAGCGAGAAAATGAAAACAATTCACCTTTTCTCCTCTCCATTCCTCTGAATGGAAATTGAACTCACAGTCGTTGTGTTTACAGTCAAAATTAGTCATCTGTTGACTGCATAACAGTTTTAACTTCAAATATAGCCTGAAATGTAACATTTCAAACGGCATACTTAAATTTCTAGCCAATTTAATGGTACTTTTTATTTGGATTTTTGTACCTTACGCTTTCTCCTGCATATAGGAAGATATACAAAGAGAAACTTGTCAAGACCCACCCTTCTCAGACATTCAAGACATTGTACGTGGAAAGACGAAATTCAACACCGTGCTTAATCTTGCCTAAGCGGTAAAACAAAAATAAGCTCGCTCCTTATTCTGCTCTTGAAAAGTCGATTCTCGATCTCACAATCATTCGAGTCCACAGTCAAGCACTACGACGGTCTTGATACATACATTTTTTTAAGCTTCACGCTTTATAGCAGGGTAAATAGAGGGTACGTGTTGGTCCGCCTAATGTGTTTTGAATGGCGTAACTCAACCCCGTGCTTTCTATACATATGCATATTGAAAAACTAATATATTTTAACGACCCCCAAACCATTGAAAATCACAAGTAAAACGGAATAGGGTGTCGTCGTAATGTACAAAACAACTCAAGTTTACTTTTACTGTTATTGCTTACATACTTTATTATGTTCAAGTTACAGCTTTTTGTTAGTATAAATGGATAGTTACTCAGTTCTTATTTAGATTGGATCCATACTTTTTGCTTTTTATTTAGTAAATAAATGAAATCAACTTCTCGCTGTATCCCGCTCACAGAAGGGTAGGCAGAGGTAACCATTTTAAGACACTCTGTTCTTCACTTTCTGCCGAATTCTGGAGGCATTGCGTGTTGAGTGGCAGAACTCAACGCCGCGCTTAGCCTCGACACCAAAGCGAAGAAATGGAAATATAAATTTAAGTAAATATTTCATCTCTTTGAGTGCAAATCGAACCCAGAACCAGTCGGTTTTACAGTCACACTTGTGCCCCTCCGCCGCGACTGGCCTCATTTAAATATATATATTTTTTATTGAGTAGTTTTCATATATCATTTAAAAAGCACATAACACCGATTATTCCTTTTCCTTATCCTATTAAATTACGCATAAACAACAGTGTCTTAACACTAGGTTCCTTCTAAAAAAGAAAATTAAGATATACGAGTTTCTTTTTTTATATATATTTTCAACTTCATATACACTGAACGTCATGACATCGCTCATTTCGGTGCAATCTACAAAATGGTCGTTGAAAACTTGCCAAATGTGTAAGAGTTAGAGGAGCTTCAATTTTGTAAGTATTTATATGTCAACTCTACAAAATTGAATATTTCTTATAATAAAATTAAAATAAGATATCCTACGACACTGTTAAAGCATATGTATTTGCTAGTACGTGATGATTGTAGGTTCAATTTTTATGATTAGATTAGAGAAAATTTTGAATATATACAGCGAAGTCTTTAAATCGGAGGTTGACTTTCACAATAATTTTACAAGAAAAAATATAGATTTTTTTAAATATTAAGAAAACGTATAAAAATTTTAACTTAGTGGGATTTGAACCGTCCAAAGTCCGACTTGAACGGTTTCCAAAGAGACGTAGGTTCTTAATAAATATTTATCTTTCCAAAGTGTGGAATAACAATTTAAAAATATTGGCGTTTTTATTGAAAAAAATAACTTTCATGATTTTTACGCATAATAGGGCAGGAAGATAGAACTTTGTGTTTTAAGTGTCCAAACTCAACGCCGCGATTTGTCTTATTACCAGAAGTAGGATGTGGAAATAATTATTTTCCCCGAGTAAAAATCAAACCCAAAATCGTCGCATTTACAGTCAGATATTGTGCTGATAAGCCACAAATATCGTATCTCAACACTCAGTTCCCCATTTCCTTCGAATTAATAATTAAAGCATTGCGTGTAGACTGGGTGACTGAACGAGGCGCTATGCCTTGCTACAAAAACGAGACAATGGAAATGTTCAATATTTCAATTCGCCAAATGGGAATCGAACACATAGCAATCGTCAGACTACTACTTTATTTACTGTATATACTGTTTCGTATATAAAGTAACAACTGTATTAACTTTATTTTCATAGAAGTCTTCTTACATTCAAAGAGTAATTCACTTCACTTAAGTGAGAGGTTAAGCAAACGTTGAAACAAAACGAGGCGACACGTCAAGAGCCAAGGTTTTATTAAAAATGCAGCCTGCACTCGGTCAGCACTGCGTAGTTAAAAGTGAAGTAAAATTCTCTTGTGTTGTTAGCTTTTCGATTTTAAAACTTCAATATATATTTTTAGTTTTTTTTTTTCAACCAGTCGCACTTACAGTCAGATGTTTGTGTATGTGTGCCCTTGCGCCACGACTGGCCTTATTTATATTGATTTTCTTAGTTAATTTCCTTATTTGAGGCCACCGTGGCGCAGTGGAATAATGTGTTACTATAAACGCGACAGTTGTGGGTACGATCCCCTCTAGGAAGAATAAATTAGCTTCACGCCGTATCTCGCACACAGCAGGCAGAAGGAACCTTGTGTTAAGACACTCCGTTTCCCACTTTCCGCCGAGTTCTGGAGGCATTGCGTGTTGAGTGGCGGACCTCAACGCCGCGCTTTGCCTCGATACCAGTGCGAAGAAATTAAAATATAAATGTAAATGAATATTTCATTTCTTCGAGTGGAGACCTAACCCACAACCAGTCGATTTTATAGTCACACTTTGAGCTCCTCCGCCACGAATGGCCTCTAAATGCATTTAAATTATTCTAATTTACTCACTCTGATAAACAAGTCACGGAGTTGAAATCCGCCTCTAAATCGTAAAAAAATACTTATTACACTTTAACATTTTTTTTCTTCCAAATAAGAAAATATATAAGAATATAAAATATAAGAATAATATTATACACTACGCAGCGAAGCGAAATTTTGAAATACTTAAGGAACCGGAGTTCCTCGGGCCGACGGTATCGTTAATGACGCAGCAACGTAATGGTATGGAGAGGCTTTACATAATTTAAAGTATGTATACTATTTTTAAAAGAATATAATGTTATAAAGTGAATGGCCGAAATTATGAGTTCGATTCCCATTTGGGGAAACGGTTCTATATAAATTGGTTTCATTTCCCTGCACTTTAAGGACACTAAATACGTAATGTTTCGAAGGCAATACGCTCGCCTCGTTTTTTTTTTCACAGGAGAATTTCCCTCATAGGATACCCTATGAGAGATATTCTCTGTTTCGTATACTATGGTTAGATGTTTGATGGCGCCGGAGCTGCGGATTCGAGCTGTCTCAATCGAAAACGGAGTGTCTCAACACTAAGCTCACTAATTCCCTCTACCTACGCTTCTAAGTGCCGATAGCAGCGTAAAGTTAAACATAAAGGATTTCTATTTCAGTCAAGCTCCTTTAGTCACTCAAAATGCTACTTTCTCTAAAGCCGAGAGCAACGTCAAGAAATATTAAACTTTACTTTGCACAAAAGCCTCTTACGTATTGTAAACTATTACCGAGAAGAGATTTTGAAATACTACTTACTTTATTTAATAAATGTTATATAAATATTTTCTTATGAAAGCATAACGTATATAAGTTATAGAGGCCGTCGGGTTCGATTTCCACTCGAGGGAAAAATTGTTTAGTTTTTTAATTTTCACGTTTTTGTTCTGATTCTGATTTGAAAATGTTATTTTTATTTAAACATTTTAAAGCCAGATACCTATAAGTTACACCTAAGAAATATACCTACACTAAAAAAATCTAATCTAGCGGAAGCCGATATTGAGTGAAATTATAAAATATTTAAAACAAGAAATAAATATAATACCAATATCATAAAACTAGCAACAAGACGTTACGAAGGTAGAGTCTTAGTACTAATCGCCTAAGAAAGGATTTAGATCTTACCATTTCACTTATCCCGTGTGGGTGTACCACAATATTTATTATTCAAGGTAACATAATTATATTTTATCTCGCAAAGGTTAGGCAGAGGGAACCTAGTGCCGTTTCCCATCCAATTTTCGAAATCACTTTTTGAATGGAGCTCAACACCGCGCCTTGCTACCAGAGCGAAGAAATTAAAATACCTCATTATGAATCGAATTCAAAACGTTTATTGTTGATCTGTCGAGCCACGATGGATAGCTTATTCAAAACTATATACAAAAACAGAATAAAATCAATAATCACCTTTTGAGAAAAAAAAAATTAAGATCTAAAAAATTATAAAAAAAATACACTTCACTCGTTGTTATAATTTAAAAGAAAATATATAATAATGATATTTATATTGTATTTATTTACTTTATAGACTTGTAAATATCAAAAAGTCACTCACGTCCTCACTATTTTAAATAATAGACAAAAAATAAAATTAATTTTACTTTGCGAACACTCAGTTCTGCGATATACGCAAAAGAACTGTTAGACCGTATGAATAACAAATAACTAATAACTTAATTAGATATGTCAGCGGAATATATTTTAATGCAATTAGATTCAACCGGTTGAACGCATTAACGTTTATTGATTAATTTACTAGAATTATAATGCCTTTAATGTATTTAGTGCCCGCCCACAGCAGAGGGAAGGTAGTGTTTAGACACTCCGTTCCCCATTTTACGCCGAATTCTAAAGACATTCCGTTTTTTGTTGTGAAACTCAACGCCGCCCTTTGCCTCGACTCTAGAGAGAAGAAATGAAAATATAAATTTGAATAATTATTTCATTTTCTCGAGTGGAAATGGACTCGACAACCAGTCGCGTTTACGGCCACACACTAGTTCCCTTGCCTTGTTAAGTTAATGTTAAGCAATTAAGTTATTATTCTGATAATATAGAATCTTTTATAATTTTATCTGAGAAAACAATTGGTAGCGTTGTGCGCCATTCCATTCACAATTTCGAAATTTCGCTTTAGAAAAAACGTGCTATGAAAAAGGAAAATGTCTTCGTTATTAAAATCTGCATCGAAATTTTGTTCGAACTTTATATTAGCATACTTTTGACTTATTATCGAGAGGTAATAATACGCTTTGACGCTCTACGTTTACTTTTGAGAAGTTTTAAAATTTGTTATATAGCTTTAAGCGTTATTCAGCAAGTAACAGAGGAGACAGAGGTTAAGACCTAGTGTTAAATCGCCATTCCCTGCCACGACGACGGCCTCGAATATTACTAAGTTGTTCATATTAAAATTAAAATTTTATTTATTATGACCTAAAAGAATCTCAAAATTAGAAACCAACAAAAAAATCGTCTTCAGTCGTCACGACTTTTTTGTTGGTTTTTTTTAATTATATTTTTTTTACCTATAAATTTAAAAAGGTACGATACTTGCAAGATTTATACCTATACCCATATATAAATAATGAACACATTCAAAGCCAGCAGTTAATTTCCCTAAGGTGTCATCACTTACAGTAACAACATCTCAATAACTAATTTTATGTGAATATGATCCTATTGTTATTATATTAGTTAGTTAATTAAGAAATTTCCAATATATAACGTTGATAGACTTAAAGGCACTGGCATAGTTAAAACCTATATCTTATATTGCAAGTTAAAAACAAATATAAAAAAAATAAGCTTCACATCAATCAGCACACAGCAGAGTAGAGGCAAAAGAAACATAATGTTAAGACACTCCGTTCCCCACTTTCGAGTGACGGCTCTACCTAGACGCCACGCTTTACCTAGTCGCCAGAGCAAAGAAAATGAATATTGAAATAAGTTCCTCGAGTGAACATCGAACCCACAACAAGTCGCATTTACAGTAACTCTTTGTGCCCTTGCGCCACTACTGGCCTCAAAAACAATATATATATACTAGCGACCCGCTCGCGGCTTCACCCGCTTAAACCACAGAACTATTTACTTAACACACTGAATTATGTTCGTGTCTTGATATACTTATAATGTATGTTTGCAATGTAATGAAGATTTTTTATAAGAAAGTTGTTAAAACTTTAGGTCGCATTTTCGTACCTCCCATAAGAATCTTCAATTGAATGTTTGAAATAAAAACACAACTTATCGATACTTACTATATGTGCGTTTCTTTACGATAATCTCAGAAACGGCTTAACCGATTTAAATACTTTTTTTGTTTGTATTCTGGCAAACTGCCCTTAAATATTAAGCATTAGTTTTATTTTAAGCAGCTTCATGCTAGTCAGAGGGAGGAACCTAGTATTAAGACACTCCGTTCCCCACTTTCTACCGAATTCTGGACGCATTGCGTGTTGAGTGGCAGAACGCAACGCCGAGCTTAACCTCGACCCCAGAGCGAAGAAATGGAAATATAAATTTAAGTAAATATTTCATCTCCTCGTGTGGGGATCAAACTCAGAGAACCAGTCGGTTTTACAGTCACACTTTGTGCCGCTGCGCCACGACTGGCCTCAACTGGACTGGACTTTATTTTAATCGGTTCGCATAAAGTTAAAACCAGATCCACGCTTTATCCCGCCCTTAGTAGGGCAACTTAGTGTAAGATATTGGGTATAATGTTTGACTGATGTGCGAAATGAAAATATTATTAAATTATAACTCAATCCTGCATGTGTGGATCAGACCCACAACGTCACGTTACAGTTACAATTGGGCATATAGGGTAAAATAGTTTTTAAGATACATCAACAGTGAAGACGTAGGTTTTTTTTCTTATTTCACAATGTTTATTCATATCTATATTTCGTATGACGCGGTTACGCATAGGTACCAATAATGTAAACACATACTACTACAAAAATAGTACTAAAATGTTTAGAACTTTAAATTTTGCCGCCAATACCTACGACTCGATTTCGCAACGAGGCGTATGCGGCGGTTTCCCTTTGATAAGTTTATGTGTGCGTGCGTCGTTCTTAACAAATTGTATTTTATTTTACAACGATAATTTTATTATTTATTTTGTTTGAAAAAATAACTTTTTTATTTTCGGGTTTTTAATTTAATATGTAATAGGCTTTTATAGAGTAGTTAAACTGTGGTTTCATTTAAAGTGGTCCTAACAAAAAAAAACTGTATAATTGAGCATATTTAATATTTATAGTGATTTTTTGGAAAATTGATACCAATAGTTATTACAACCACTTGCGAAGAAGCATAGTTTAGGCAATTTTTTATTCTATAAGAATTCCTTTTAAAAAACTACCAACGTTCTTATAGTTAATATATTATTTTTCCAAATTAAAAAAATTGTCTATGTCATCATAATGGCGGAAAAATTTCATTCATATTGTAATACCACATTAGTATCGACAATGTAGTGTTGATAGTAATTGAAAATAGTTATACTACAGGAGGACCTTCATATGCACTGTTTTAACCTGTTTTATGTATAATATAGAATAATATATTGTATAGAGGAATCACACATTCTTTTTATTCAGTTTAGTAAATACATTTTTTAGAGGTTACTCTGTACTAAAATGGCATGCAACTCTGTTCCCACATTTACGTTCCTGATATATCGATTTAAATAATAGAAATACAAAATATAGGAAGGAAACACAAATGCAATTATATTGCATTTTTTCTTTTTTTCATACTTGAAACGTATTAATAAATTACATATTATGTATTACATACAATTAATTTCTTTTGAATATAACACTAAGTTTAATCAGCTTCACGCTATTTTAACAGATAACATAAGATGACATTAAAACGTATTGACATCACCACGTGATCCATCTAAACACAATATAAACTTTTATAAACTATGAACTCACAATCTGAATTTACTTTCCAAATACATATACTTTTTATAATACACATCGCCATATGAGCTAATTCCGTAAAATATACCTACTTTATTATGTTTGTTAATATCACCAACGTTGACGTTTGAAATAATAATTATGGTAGACTGAACAAATATTGATTATACTTCTTTTTTTAGCTTCACGCTGTATCCCGCACACAGCAGGGTAGGCATAGGACCTCTAGTGTTAACAACAACACTCTGTTCCCTACTTTTCTCGGAATTCTGTAGGCATTGCGTGCTGAGTAGTAAAACTCAACGCCGCACTTTACCTCGACACCAGAGCGATGAAATGGAAATATAAATTTAAATAAATATTTCGTTTCCTTGCGTGGTCATCGAACCCACAACAGTTACACTTTGTGCCCCTGTGCAACGAACGGCCTCAATTTACTTTCTTCTTTTAAAATGTGGTTAAATGAAATAGTCGTAATTTAATTATGTCAGATTACTATTAACCGACTTCTTAAAAGGGGTCATCAATTGGGCTGTATTTTTTAGCCTTGTTACCTTAGAACTTTTGATTGTATGAACCGATTTTAATGATTCTTTTTTTATTTGAAAGCTAATGCCTCCCGTGTAGTCTTATTTTAATTTAGTTTATATCCAACAATGGTATCTATGAGAAAATCATATAAATCTCAAATTTACATTAAGTATATGCGCGACAAATGAACGTATAAGTCAATATCAATTCAACCGATTTTAATGATTCTTTTTTTATTAGAAAGGGTACATATAAGGGGTAGTTTGGTGAAAGTTTAGTTAAGTTCAGAGTGTGAAATCCGGTTGAATTTGAAGAAGTCGATTTTTTTTATTAAAAAAATATAATTATGTAATTTTTTCTACAAAAAATTCTTTATACTCCATGATAAAAACTATCCTATAAGTGACATTAGGCTTTGAACTATTACCATGCCAAAATTAATTTAATTTCATACAGTAGTTATCGGTATTTTAGGTGATTTATATTTTTCAGTTTTTGTTTTTTTTTAAGGAAAACTATCATGAAATTCGGAATGAAACCGAAAAAAAATGTACCTTGAGGCCCTAGGCTAACACCATGCAAAAATTCATCAATTTCTGTCAGGTAGTTTTTGCGTGATTGACGCACAAACAAACCGACAGACAGACAGACAGACAGACAGACAGACAGACAGACAAGAATTCTGCTGAGTGGTTTTTTAGGTTCTATAATCGAAATATTAACCGACCTAATTTTTATTTTTTTTATATCTTTCATGTACAGAATTGACTTTTCTATCCTTTTATTATATATGGAGATGGAGATTAATCACATTAATAAGATAATGAGTGCGACAAGGTCAGGCAAGACAAAACTAACATCATTTTTTTAATTCTTAAAATAAAAAATAGGTATAGATTGTTTTGTGAATTCATGTGATAAATTACATTTTATAACTCCTTTTAATTTTTGACTTTTCAGTTCGTTTCAATACAAATTTAAAATACCTTTCGTGACAAAGTGCATTTATACATCGCTCATTTACCGAAACAATGTGTCGGTAACCTTCTTTCGTCGTACCATCGTTTCTAATTCAGTAGCTTAGAGAAATAGCTGTCTCCATAGCTGACTTGGAGCCTGCGAATGAGGCTAAGGATGAAGGACCTTGTCTCTCAACGCAATAGGTCATCACTGACACACACACTGGTCCTCCTAGTTTTTCCATTTAACTACACTTCAGATAGGAGACAGCCTACATAAAAAATAAACTTTTTTAAATTATAAAACTTTTATTGAAGTTTATTCGTGTAGTAAAAAATTTTTTATGTGAATGTGTAGTCACATATATAGATCACATGTGTGAATATGTAGTCACATATGTGGACCACATGTGTGAATATGTGGTCACATATGTGGACCACATGTGTCAATATGTGCTCACGTATGTGGACCACATGTGTGAATATGTGGTCTTTCATGTGGACCACATGTGAGAATGTGTGGTCACATATGTGGACCACATGTGTGAATACGTGGTCGCGTATGTGGACCACATGTGGGAAAATGTGGTCACATATGTGGACCACATGTGAGAATTTGTGGTCACATATGTGGACCACATGTGTAAATATATGGTCCCATATGTGGACCACATGTGTGAATATGTGGTCTTTCATGTGGACCACATGTGAGAATTTGTGGACACATATGTGGACCATATGTGTGAATATGTGGTCGCGTATGTGGACCACATGTGGGAAAATGTGGTCACATATGTGGACCACATGTGTGATATGTAGTCACATATGAAGATTACATGGGTGATCATGTGGTCACATATGTGGACCACATGTGTGAATATGTGGTCACGTGTGTGGACCACATGTGTGTATATGTGCTTACATATGTGGACCACATATGTGAACATGTGGTCACATATGTGGACCACATGTGGCATCGTGTGGTCATATATGTGAACCACATGTGTCAATATGTGCTCACGTATGTGGACCACATGTGTGAATATGTGGTCTTTCATGTGGACCACATGTGAGAATGTGTGGTCACATATGTGGACCACATGTGTGAATACGTGGTAGCGTATGTGGACCACATGTGGGAAAATGTGGTCACATATGTGGACCACATGTGAGAATTTGTGGTCACATATGTGGACCACATGTGTAAATATATGGTCCCATATGTGGACCACATGTGTGAATATGTGGTCTTTCATGTGGACCACATGTGAGAATTTGTGGACACATATGTGGACCACATGTGTGAATATGTGGTCGCGTATGTGGATTACATGTGGGAAAATGTGGTCACATATGTGGACCACATGTGTGATATGAAGTCACATATGAAAATTACATGGGTGATCCTGTGGTCACATATGTGGACCACATGTGTGAATATGTGGTCTTTCATGTGGAACACACGTGAGAATTTGTGGTCACATATGTGGACCACATGTGTGAATATGTGGTCGCGAATGTGGACCACATGTGGGAAAATGTGGTCACATATGTGGACCACATGTGTGATATGTAGTCACATATGAAGATTACATGGGTGATCATGTGGTCACATATGTGGACCACATGTGTGAATATGTGGTCACGTGTGTGGACCACATGTGTGTATATGTGCTCACATATGTGGACCACATATGTGAACATGTGGTCACATATGTGGACCACATGTGGCATCGTGTGGTCATATATGTGAACCACATGTGTGAGTAAGTATTCACATGTGCAGATCGCATGTGTGATATGTTGTCACATATGTAGACCACATGTGTGATATGTAGTCACATATGAAGATTACATGTGTGATCATGTGGTCACATATGTGGACCACATGTGTGAATATGTGGGCACGTGTGTGGACTACATGTGTGAATATGTGGTCACGTGTGTGGACCACATGTGTGTTTATGTGCTCACATATGTGGACCACATATGTGATCATGTGGTCTCATATGTGGACCACATGTGGCATCGTGTGGTCATATATGTGTACCACATGTGTGAATAAGTATTCACATGGGCATATCACATGTGTGATATGTAGTCACATATGAAGATTACATGTGTGATCATGTGGTCACATATGTGGACCACATGTGTGAATATGTGGTCACGTGTGTGGACCACATGTGTGAATATGTGGTCACATATGTGGACCACATGTGTGAACATGTTATCACATATGTGAACCTTTTATAAAATATATTTAATTCATTAAATGTAATATGTATATAAATAAATAAACGTAAAGAAACGTTACGTAACATCATACATAATAACAATTAAAACGTAAACTGCAGGCTAATTGATCATCCGGTAGACATTTTAATTAAATTATCAGCTGAAGCAGAATGTCTTTGTATCATCAGAGTTGTAAACCATTTGTTCGATAATTAACTTTAACAGTTATGAACATATACTATTGTTCAAAGACGTCACTATTACATTTCAATCCTATGAAAATTTATAATGGAGAGAAGAAAGAATTTCAAATAAGATAGTGGTGCACTTACTCAATTTTGCACTTTCCAATTTCTTTAGATAGTATAGCGGAACACAAGGCTTCGCTTCGTTTGTTTTTACGGGCAGAAAAATAAATATATTCTTCCACTTAGTGGGAATTTAACCTAATTAAAATATAACTAGTGCTACAACCAGAAATCTCAGTTCTCTCAACTGTACCGTCATAGCGTCAAGTTTTAGTCGACATATTAACTTTAAACATATTAATTTTTTATCGACATATTAACCGACCTAATTTTTATTTTTTTTATATATTTCATGTACAGAATTGACTTTTCTATCCTTTTATTATATATGGAGATTTTGTTTGAAAAAATAACTTTTTTATTTTCGGGTTTTTAATTGAATATGTAATAGGCTTTTATAGAGTAGTTAAACTGTGGTTTCATTTAAAGTGGTCCTAACAAAAAAACTCTGTATAATTGAGCATATTTAATATTTATAGTGATTTTTTGGAAAATTGATACCAATAGTTATTACAACCACTTGCGAAGAAGCATAGTTTAGGCAATTTTTTATTCTATAAGAATTCCTTTTAAAAAACTACCAACGTTCTTATAGTTAATATATTATTTTTCCAAATTAAAAAAATTGTCTATGTCATCATAATGGCGGAAAAATTTCATTCATATTGTAATACCACATTAGTATCGACAATGTAGTGTTGATAGTAATTGAAAATAGTTATACTACAGGAGGACCTTCATATGCACTGTTTTAACCTGTTTTATGTATAATATAGAATAATATATTGTATAGAGGAATCACACATTCTTTTTATTCAGTTTAGTAAATACATTTTTTAGAGGTTACTCTGTACTAAAATGGCATGCAACTCTGTTCCCACATTTACGTTCCTGATATATCGATTTAAATAATAGAAATACAAAATTTAGGAAGGAAACACAAATGCAATTATATTGCATTTTTTCTTTTTTTCATACTTGAAACGTATTAATAAATTACATATTATGTATTACATACAATTAATTTCTTTTGAATATAACACTAAGTTTAATCAGCTTCACGCTATTTTAACAGATAACATAAGATGACATTAAAACGTATTGACATCACCACGTGATCCATCTAAACACAATTCAAATTCAAATTCAAATTCAAATCATTTTATTCAAAATAAGAAGTTACATGCTTCATTTTTTGAACGTCAAATAATTTACCACCAGTTCACTAAAATTAATGCCTCAGACCTGAGAAGAACCGGCGCAAGAAACTCAGCGGGACTTATTTTTTTAAAATCAATGTTAAACAAATACATATTTAATAATCTGTGACAATGATACCTTTGAAACAGACTGGGGCGAGCATTTCATTCCCAAGGTGTGTTATCATTTACAAAATCACTAATTTGGTAATAACCTTTAACACACAAACGTCTTTTCACAATTTTTTTAAATCGTGATATAGAAAATTCCCTGACGTTTTCTGGGATCCTATTGTAAAAGCGTACACATTGTCCCATAAAAGAATTACGGATTCGATGCAACCGAGTTACAGGTGCACCAAGATTATGCCTATTTCTGGTGTTAATATTATGAAAATCACCAATTTTGGTAAAATTATTAATGTTTTTCTTAACATACATAACATTTTCAAAAATATATTGAGATGCAACTGTCAATATATTAATTTCTTTAAACTTTTGCCTTAAGGAGTCTTTAGGACCTAAGTTATAGATTGCACGAATAGCCCGCTTCTGCAGGACAAATATTGGTTGAATGCCGGCTGCATTACCCCAAAGTAAAATCCCATAGGACATAATACTATGGAAGTAACTGAAGTAAACAAGTCGAGCCGTTTCTACGTCAGTTAATAATCTAATTTTTTTGACCGCGAAAGCTGCAGAGCTAAGTCTATTCGCCAATCTATCAATATGGGGTCCCCACTGTAATTTAGAGTCTATGGTGATACCGAGAAATACCGTAGACTCGACTGGATCTACGGGCTCACCATTCAAGAGTACATCGGCTTTAACAACTTTCGTGTTAGGTGTTCTAAAAATAATACATTTAGTTTTTTTACTATTCAATAGTAAGTTATTAACACTAAACCAATGTACTACTTTCGAGAGAGCATTGTTTACATCGTCATATACAATTTGTCGTCTTTTTATTTTGAAAATCAATGAAGTGTCATCAGCAAACAATACTATCTCATGGTTCTTTTCAACTAGGTACGGTAAATCATTTATATATATTAAAAAGAGAAAAGGACCAAGAATAGACCCTTGTGGGACCCCCATGCTGATTACCGAACCAGGAGATTTCTTGCCATTCACATCAATCCTCTGAACTCTGTCAGCTAAATAGGAGGTCAGAAGATTGAATGCACGTCCTCTTATGCCGTAGTAGTGTAGCTTCATGACCAATGTTGAATGCTGTACACAATCAAAAGCCTTGGACAAATCACAAAACATGCCAAGAGCATCCTGCCTCAAATATAGGTATGACTTTACTAAATTTCATTAGGTCAGGAAACACACCATACTCTATACAATTATTAAATATAGTTGCGAGGTGAGGAGCAACAACGTCTATTATATAACTAATCAATTTGACAGAAATACCCCATAGATCTGACGTTTTCTTGATATCAAGTGACTTAAATGTGTTAATGATGTCCCTTGAATTTACTGATTTAAATTTAAAATCTACATTACATTTATGTACGTTCTCCTTGAGTAATGATTCGGCGACGGTTGTGGAGGATATAAGTTTATCGGTTGTTGAAACTGGAATATCAGCAAAGAATTTTTCAAATATACATGCGACTTCTTGATCTGAGCTGGTTAAGCCATTGTCAATTTTCAATTTAAATTCAGAGTTATGATTCTTACCTTTTCCAGTTTCACAATTTATTATGTCCCATGTCATTTTAATTTTATCAAAAGAATTTTTAATTTTATTTTTAATGTGTAAAGATTTTGCCATGGCACATACTTTTTTAAACAATTTAGAATAGACCCTAACATAATGATTAAATGATTCACTATGGTTATATGTTTTCTGACTATAAAGTTCATATAACCTTTGTCTACTCTTATGAATCCCCACAGTCGCCCAATCATTAAATGACAAGAAATTCCTGGAATTGACAGTTTTAGGAGTAAATATAGCATTGAACTCACTTTTAATAACATTGAAAAAGTTCCCATATCGTAAATTGGGTTTATTTTTATATTTTAGGTATTTAAGTTTTGCTACTATATTACTTCTAAATTTTTCTATACGACCAGTTGTCATCTGTATACAAACAATTTTTTTATTTTTATTAATTATATTTTCACCAAAGTGAAAGGAAGCCAACTGTCCGCAATGATCTGAGCTTAACATATTAATTATTGACTTTTTACATGGTATGGAGTTCGTAAAAATATTATCGATACAAGTTGCAGTACAATGAGTGATTCTTGTTGGCTCCAGAAATAGATTATCTAGGTTATATGAATTCAGTAATGACCTGAATCTGATACAAGTGGTGGAATTATCTAGTAAATTAATATTAAAATCACCACATATAACTATTAATTTATAAACTTTTATAAACTATGAACATATAAACTTTTATAAACTATGAACTCACAATCAGAATTTACTTTCCAAATACATATACTTTTTATTCTACACATCGCCATATGAGCTAATTCCGTAAAATATACCTACTTTATTATGTTTGTTAATATCACCAACGTTGACGTTTGAAATAATAATTATGGTAGACTGAACAAATATTGATTATACTTCTTTTTTTAGCTTCACGCTGTATCCCGCACACAGCAGGGTAGGCATAGGACCTCTAGTGTTAACAACAACACTCTGTTCCCTACTTTTCTCGGAATTCTGTAGGCATTGCGTGCTGAGTAGTGAAACTCAACGCCGCACTTTACCTCGACACCAGAGCGATGAAATGGAAATATAAATTTAAATAAATATTTCGTTTCCTTGCGTGGTCATCGAACCCACAACAGTTACACTTTGTGCCCCTGTGCAACGAACGGCCTCAATTTACTTTCTTCTTTTAAAATGTGGTTAAATGAAATAGTCGTAATTTAATTATGTCAGATTACTATTAACTGACTTCTTAAAAGGGGTCATCAATTGGGCTGTATTTTTTAGCCTTGTTACCTTAGAACTTTTGATTGTATGAACCGATTTTAATGATTCTTTTTTTATTTGAAAGCTAATGCCTCCCGTGTAGTCTTATTTTAATTTAGTTTATATCCAACAATGGTATCTATGAGAAAATCATATAAATCTCAAATTTACATTAAGTATATGCGCGACAAATGAACGTACAAGTCAATATCAATTCAACCGATTTTAATGATTCTTTTTTTATTAGAAAGGGTACATATAAGGGGTAGTTTGGTGAAAGTTTAGTTAAGTTCAGAGTGTGATATCCGGTTGAAATTGAAGAAGTCGATTTTTTTTATTAAAAAATATAATTATGTAATTTTTTCTACAAAAAATTCTTTATACTCCATGATAAAAGCTATCCTATAAGTGACATTAGGGTTTGAACTGTTACCATGCCAAAATTAATTTAATTTCATACAGTAGTTATCGGTATTTTAGGTAATTTATATTTTTCAGTTTTTATTTCTTTTAAATTTTATTTATTTTTATTATTTATTTTATTTCAGACACATGTCCATATTTTGTTATTATTACAAGACAACCTTAAAAATCTAATGTTAGTAAATAATAAAAAGTAGACAAAGGGAAAAGAAAAACAAAATCAGTCCTTAGCCAACATGTAGCCGTACCCAGTGGCGCAGAATTTTTGAGTCCCAGCGGTCAGCCAGTGCAGACAGAATGCCGTTCGAGCTAGTTCGTAACCTATGGAGCGTAGATGCACTCCTTTTACGAATAATAGCGTGGAAGTCATCAACACGCCTCTCAGCAAACATTCCGGAAGCACTACAGTAGCGCGGTAACCCGAACAACACTCTGAATGCATTGTTATACTGGACTCTCAGGGCGCCGTACGCACGCTGCGTATACCTAACCCAAAGGCTGCAGGTGTAGAAGGATTGACAATAAGCCTTGAACAATGTTACCTTTACAGAATCAGTACACCGTGCAAACCTTCGGGCCAGCATATTACAGCGCACGGCCAGCGCCCTGCGCTCTCTCTCTAAGTCCACATCATCGCTGAGGCAGTCTGACACCCAGTGACCCAGATACTTAAATCGCTCTACTCTTTTTAAAGCAGTGCCCCCAAGATACACCGGTGGCACATGGGTACAAACTTTCTTACCTGACTTAAACACCAGGAATTCGCTCTTTTTTGCGTTATATCTCAGTCCCTGGGCCTCAGCATACCTCTCACATACACGCAACAACCTACGCAGCGCACCAATAGATGGGCTGAGCAATACCATATCGTCGGCGTAACTAATATTATTTACGCAGACGCCTCCCACATGACAACCGATATTGCTACTTCCAAGCTTACCCAGCAGCCCGTTCATGTATAGGTTAAATAGACGAGGCGAAGTCAGGCCCCCTTGTCTCACCCCGCACTCCAACCCATACATTTCAGAGTGCTTGCCTTCCCATTTTACCACGTTACGTTGATTGTGGTACCAATATTGCAAGACAGATGTAACCTCGCAGGGTATATCCGTCTCTTCCCTTAGTTTCTTCCATAATACATCATAGGATATAGTATCAAAAGCCCTAGATAAATCCAGAAAACAGGCGTATACTGGAGTATTTCTAGATGTATAATACTGTACAGTCTGCTTGAGGCAAAAGATGGCACTCTCTGTAGAAAGACCCGGTCTAAAACCAAATTGAGAATCGTGAAGTGTAATATGCCCCTCCAGCTGCCTATCAAGCAGACTGTCCAATACTTTAGCTATTACAGTTGCTAGTGAGATCGGTCTATAGTTCGCAACTTCGGATACATCTCCTGTTTTATTTTTCAATATTGGTACTACTACAGTGTACATTAGATCCTCCGGTAGGTAGCTATGACTCAAACACATGTTAAAAAACATAGCGAGAACTCTCGCCAAGTCAGCTCCTGCGTACTTCAGATGCTCAACACTCAGCCCATCGTGACCGGGTGACTTACCTCGTACCATTCGACTTACTACTCTGTTTATATCGCTAACGGAGAATCTAACGCCCACTAACTTCTGCTGCTCCGTGTTGAGCATCTGAACACCAGTGCTGCTCGGTGGCTCAACCTTAAAATGTTTTCTAAAGAGGTTTGCTATATCGCGGGGTTCGTGAACACCGGCAACGCTCGCAGGACGGCCATTCGATTTTGGATTTAATTTATTTGTTGTTTTCCAGAATTTACTAAAATTTTTATTAGCGTGATGATGCGCTATTATATCTAGCTTTATTTGGCTTTGATTTTCCTGACATAATTTTAGCTTAGATTTGAAAATTCGTCTACTTTCCTTCATTTCATTATAAAACGATCCCCCCATCGGCTTGCCAATTTGTAACCAATTTTGATAACACAACCGCGCCGTCTTGTGAGCGTCACTAACGTATTTATTCCATCCCGGCACAGGTCTGTGTTTTCGAAAAGTAGGCCCTACATAGGAGTTCACAGCCGCCTCTCGAAGCGTTTTTACAATACTATTATACATTTGGTTTAAAACTTGTTTATGGTTCACTTTACTACAAAAAACATCAGCACATTCGTGAAAATGCGTGGGAAATACTATTTTCCTAAATTCATGCTGACATAGATCCGAGTATTTACTGATCTGCTCTGGGCTTCTCTCACCCCATATGACTTTATTTAGCAATGAGTTCGTACATGTCAACTTTGGTGTTACAAGTTGAAAATTACACTCGACAATTAAAGGTAAGTGGTCAGACCAGTAAACATCGTATAAAATTGTAACACCGCGAACCGAGCGCCGGGCTGCGTCGGTCGTCACACAATGATCGAGCCAGCGCCGACAGCCGTGCGCGTCACTCACAAATGAGTAGCTGTCCGAAGGAAGCATTTCCATGTCCAGACACGACCAATTTTGCTCGACACAGAAGTTTAATAATTCATTTGCAAATAACTCACCTGGGTGCGCATTAAAGTCCCCAAGCACATACACAGCTTCCACATCGTTATTTTCTATTAAAGCATTGATTTCACTAAGGCACTCCGTGTATTCAATAAGATTTTCCGGCTTCGCGGTGGGCATATATACCGATATAACCATACTCACTCGATCACCATGCACTATTTTTACGGCCGCCACTCGGACACTACCACTAGGTATTACTGTTACGCACGGGAACACTGACTTTCTCCATAGCAGAGCCACCCCGCCGTACGGCCTGCCCCTCAGGACTCCCGCAGTCGTATCCACAGCAGAGGTACCGGTAAATGCAAATCCGTCGTCGATAGTACCGAGATAAGACAATTCGTGTGGCAGTAACCAGGTCTCCTGCAACGCAATGATATCCGCCCTAAGGCAGAGCTTTCTTATACAGTCCGTGGATCTCACTACGCTCTTACAATTAAAACTCATTAATCTTATAAGTGTACTGCTGTCCATTATGAATCTTTACTTATTCCTCGCTTGCCATCAGATATTTCTCCGTTACGTCGAAAATTAATAAAACGACGAAATGACACTCCTTCTGGCCAAAAATCATCACACAAAAACATTTCAAGTTTATACTGGGGTACAAAAATTTTAAAAGCACAATATGCTTTATCGTGCCTCATATTCCACTTAATTAATTTTACATCGAGATTAATCTTGGTTTTAATATATTTTAAAATATCTTCTTCTGTTGTCTGTTTTGAAACATTGTAAATATATATAGGAATACTAATATCCGCCGCTCTAAAATTGTTTTCTGGCTGGACAACCGCTTTTCCTTTGTTTCCCATAAATCGATTTTTATTTCTTTTCCTCTGAACCAGCTCCCACTTGCCCGTTTTCTTTTCGAGTTTCCCATTTCCATAATCCTTGACTATAGTTGCAAACGATTTTTCAGACACTGTGGTATTTATTTGTGTATTAGAAACGCCAGCAAGCTCTAAAGCATCGTTGATAACAATATCTTTTACCGTCGGCAACGATGTATCAATGGGTGGACTATGAGCGGGGCGCGGGACGGGTGGCGACCGCAGCTGATTCATAGCAAGTTTAACGTTTTTTACACTCTCAACTGTTTCTTTGTTTCCTAGCGGTGCACAATTTGTGTCCTTACCCTCGTTTGTGCAAAAGACATCGCTTTCGGTTGAAATAGGAAATATTCCTGTAGGTCCACTGTTATATTCAAAGCTATTTAGCAGACATGCCCCACGAGTACTATTAATCATATTTTTAGTGTAACAGTTGATATCGACCGGGTTTACACTGCTAGATTTTAATTTCAGTTCTGAAATTTCTTCTTTGGTTGCGTAATCTTCTGAAATCCTGTCTACATCTTGTCTCAACTTGACAAGATCCTTAAGGATTCGAGTAGCATCCAGGTGATCGAATAATACTGGGGGTAGTTTGTGCAATTCCCGGGCCACAAAAACGGGAACCACCTCTGGATCACTTTCTTTAAGGCAACAAATAATGTCCTCTATGTCTCTTAACACTTTTCCTTTCCGTTTTCTCGTCTTCTTCTTGCTATTTGTGATTGAATCAAAAAGTAAATTCTTCGCCATGGTTATTTCGTTCTCAGAAAACGCTGTTTCACAGATTCGACAAATACTGTCCTCATCCATAACGTCTATTTTATTGCAAACGAATGCAAGCACTTCGTTAATAACTATGTTGCACGAATTGCATTTTAACGTTGTAGTTATTTGTTCAACATTATCTTTTGCCTTATGACTCATCATTCTCAACCGTTCGCACGCAAGCGCATGCGACACACGACTGTGAAAGAAAACTATCATGAAATTCGGAATGAAACCCAAAAAATGTACCTTGAGGCCCTAGGCTAACACCATGCAAAAAATCATCAATTTCTGTCAGGTAGTTTTTGCGTGATTGACGCACAAACAAACCGACAGACAGACAGACAGACAGACAGACAAGAATTCTGCTGAGTGGTTTTTTAGGTTCTATAATCGACATATTAACCGACCTAATTTTTATTTTTTTTATATCTTTCATGTACAGAATTGACTTTTCTATCCTTTTATTATATATGGAGATATATATATATATATATATATATATATATATATATATATATATATATATTTTAAAGTATATATACCTTTTTTCACCATCATACTTTATCCTATACAGCAAGATAGACAAAAATGCCTATTATTTGTTCTCTATTACTTGTACTTCTTCTTTTTATTTTCAAAATTAAATTTGAAACTTTTCTGCGCTAATAGCATCCATTGTTAAACACATTTATTACGATTATACTTTTATTTCAATGCTCCTAAATAACTTAAACATCATAAAAATAAATATTAAACATTACGTTATTTTCTATAATATGTTAAGCTAAAAAATACGAATAACATAATAGAGAAAATATTATTTGATTTTGAACTTTATTTTATTGTTGTTAGAGTGTAAAATAAGCTTAACACTCAATTTCAGTAAAGTTAGGTAAAAATCAGGGCGTGATTTCACCAAAATTATTCCATGGCACGTTATGATTTACAATTTATGATGGCAAGGAAAATTTTTCTTAAAGCAAAGCACAGTTGTGAAAGGGTCAAAATTTATTGAAATTTTGTTAATTGATTAGTGTTATTTCAATTGTAAACATAAACGCTACTGGTTGTGGATTCGATCTCCGCTCGAGGAATATTTACATAAATGCATATTTCCATTATTATATTTTCACACATTTATATTTTCATTTCTTTCGCTTTGGTGTCGAGGTAAAAGCGCGGCGTTGAGTTCCGCCACTCATCACGCAATGTCTCCTGAATTCTGCGGAAAGTGGGAAACGGAGTGTCTTGACAATAGGTTTCCACTGCCTATCCTATGCCTATATGTGTGCGGGATAAAGCGTGAAGCTTTTTGCGTGAAGGTTATTTTTCCACCTAGCGAGGAAATCATAAAGAACCTAGTGTCAAGATACACTGAAATCCCCTTTCGCATCCACTATCGAAACTCAACACTGAGCTTTCTCTTTCCAAAATGGAAAAAATACAACGAAAATAAATATAATCAATTAAGTTTATAAAGAAACTTGAAAGATGGAAGTTATGATAAAAGAAAGTTAAAGTCATTATATAAAATTGCAAAAAGCTAATAAATTAGGATAAGTGTTAAATAAGGAAAATTTTACGCACCACTGGAACGTAATTGGCTTGCTTCCGTAATAAACGTTTATTTTTTCATACCTTTATGAGTTCAAAAGATTATATGAAAATTAAATTTATAGAGTTTTCAATTTTATATATATGTACGTGTAAAGTTATTATTAACGTGATGTATAACTGAAAACGCTTAAGTAGTATATTCGATATACACTTAATTAATAAAGCTAGCGTGGAATGTTTCAAATACATATATAATAAATGATATGGACGGGGAACCTGTTATTGTGTTAGGACACTCCGTTCTCATTAAGACTATCTACTTCTTCTTTCCGTTGAATTCTCGAGACATTGCTAGTTGAGTAGCGAAACTCTCCGCACTCTATCTAGCGAAAAGAATAGCATTGCCTACAAGAGCAAAAAAATTAAAATATTTAATTCCCGTAAGCGGAAATCGTACTCACAACCGTCGCGTTTATAGTCACGAGCTTATGTATCTACGCCTCGGTTTCATATGTATCGTTATTATACATATAAATGTATAATAACGATACAGAAGCTTATAATATCACTAACTAACTATACCATTTTTTTTATTTTCACGCTATATCCCGCATACAGAATGGTATTCAAATGAAACTTTGTGTTAAAACAGTCCCTCTTCACAAACTGTCTCATTTTCGAGAGCTTACGTGCTTACCAGAGCGGAAAAATCAAAATAATTTATTCCACTAATTAAGAATGAAACCCATTACCGTCCAGTTTATAACCAGACTTATAAACACTTGATATTATTTTAACTTAAACTAAATATAAAAAAAGATAAAATAAGAAAGATGAGAATAAACAACATAGTTTATACAAGAATATCTAGAATTTATTTCGTTTATTCAGCTGAAGTAATACCCAAGACATTCTTAAACACGTTTTATTTAGCGTCACAAAGAGAACAATTGCGTTTCAAAATTCAAGCACTCATTATAATCAAGAACGCTTACAAATAAACAACGCTCTACTTAGTGGAACCAGGCCAACGTTAAAAAAATGGTTAAAAAATATATTAAGCACAACCAGTCAATTTTACAGTCATATTTATGCCCCTGCACCACGACTGGCGTAGAAAAAAATGTTAAAACTATTAAAAGTATTTCTATGACTCTAACAAAAGGCGGGGTATATCTGTCGTAGAGCCGACGGCCGTTGGGGCGGACGGGTCTTAGAGTGGAGTGAACTCGGAATTTAAGCCGCCGGCATATGTCCCAAGAACTCCTTCTAACTTTGACCTATCACTACAGCTCCAAATTGCGACAATACGGGCATTGTGACATATGACATCTCTGATGAAGCGGGTCTCACAAACCCAACCCTATAACACCAGGTTAAGATAATGTTATTTCCCCGAGTCGGAACCGAACCCACAGCGCCACGACGACGTTTCTCCAACAAAAAATTGATATGCTATATAAACTAGCTGAATTTAAATCATCTAGAAGTAAAAGAAACACTAGCAACAATTCATTTGAGAAATAATCAACACTCATGAATATTAAAGTAGTTCGTTACATGACAACAAAACGAGTGATCCAGTTAGAGTGCTCGCCTCTAAAGAAATTAAGTAAATGTTATTCTATCTTCATTTACATTCTTATTCACTGTAGTCTGTGACTTTTTACTTTTTGAATAAGAAAAAATATTATAAATTTATTTTAATATTTGAGGCCAGTCGTGGCGCAGTGGTACAAAGTGTGACTGTAAAACCGACTGGTTGTGGGTTCGATCCCCACTCGAGGAGATGAAATATTTATTTAAATTTATATTTTCATTTCTTCGCTCTGGTGTCGAGGCAAAGCGCGGCGTTGAGTTCTGCCACTCAACACGCAATGCCTCCAAAATTCGGCAGAAAGTGGGGAACGGAGTGTCTTAACACTAGGGTGCCTCTGCCTACCCTGCTGTGTGCGGGATATAGCGTAAAGCTAATTTAATTTAATTTAATTTTTAATATTTTTAACTAAAACCCGTCATGACTCAGTAGGAGAGCAATTGAACTGAATATATGTATGGATTCAATCCCTTTTTGGAGAAATTATTTGCTGGAGGAATCTTAAAGTTCAGAACTGAGTGTCTTAACACTCAATTATCACTACCTTCTCTGCTCTATGTGAGATAACACGCAAATAAATAAAATACAATCATCTCGAATCTAAACTAACCATAAGCCTTTCGAATTTCGTTGGTTCGAACGCTAAAGTTCAAAAGTACGAAACGTAAAGGCCTAATTCTCAAAACATAGCACGTATTGTCTACGTGAAGAGTTAACAAAGTAAAGCCACTGTCCGTTATATGAAATAGTGTTGGCAAAATTCATTACAGTTTTGGCAAATATTGCAGATTTGGTTGTAGCTTATAAGGAAAGGAAAATATAACTTTAATATTTTTTTAGCTTTACGCTGCATCCCGTATATAGCAGGGTAGGCAAAAAGGACCTGGTTTTATGGCGCTCCGTTCCTCGCTTTCAGCTCAATTTTGGGGGAGGATGTGTTAAGTATCGGAATTTAATATCTCGTTTTGTCTTGTTTCGACAGTAAGGAATTGAAAAAAATATAATTCCTCGGGAGTAAATCAAATCAGTTGCGTTGCGCGTTCTGTTAGACGATGCACCTTGACGGCCTTCAAACATTTTAACATTCAAACATTTTTAGTTTTAAAAAAAAATATTTTGTTTAACTTCATACAAAATAATATTTTCAAAAAAATAAACGTTTTTTTTTTGTTAACATTTACATATATATAGCAAAAGAAACACATAAAAATTGTAGTTTTGAAATTGTTCAATTTGAATTTTTATTTTTATTTTCCTACTATTTTAAGACAAAGCGGGGTGTTAAGTTCCGCCACTCAACCCATAATTACGATTTTCGGTGGAAAATTAACAATGAAATATATTGAGTTGCTAAGTTTTACCTATCCACTATACTATATTTTACCTGAGAATAAATCGAACCCATAGCCCTCGCAAACACACACACTGTTCTATTGTACGAAGGCCTTTTGTAAATTAAATAATATAAATTTGTTATTAATATTTAAAATTTATAGAAAATTTAAGTTATTGTAGTCGTTTAAAAACAAAACACGTAGCACTAAGCTACGACGCTCGTAGCGGGTCTACAACGCTAATATTGTTTATTACAGTTGTAATATTATTATACTAGCGACCCGCTCGCGGCTTCGCCCGCTTAAACCACAGAACTATTTACTTAACACACTGAATTATGTTCGTGTCTTGATATACTTATAATGTATGTTTGCAATGTAATGAAGATTTTTTATAAGAAAGTTGTTAAAACTTTAGGTCGCATTTTCGTACCTCCCATAAGAATCTTCAATTGAATGTTTGAAATAAAAACACAACTTATCGATACTTACTACTATATGTGCGTTTCTTTACGATAATCTCAGAAACGGCTTAACCGATTTAAATACTTTTTTGTTTGTATTCTGGCAAACTGCCCTTAAATATTAAGCATTAGTTTTATTTTAAGCAGCTTCATGCTAGTCAGAGGGAGGAACCTAGTATTAAGACACTCCGTTCCCCACTTTCTACCGAATTCTGGACGCATTGCGTGTTGAGTGGCAGAACGCAACGCCGTGCTTAACCTCGACCCCAGAGCGAAGAAATGGAAATATAAATTTAAGTAAATATTTCATCTCCTCGTGTGGGGATCGAACTCAGAGAACCAGTCGGTTTTACAGTCACACTTTGTGCCGCTGCGCCACGACTGGCCTTAACTGGACTGGACTTTATTTTAATCGGTTCGCATAAAGTTAAAACCAGATCCACGCTTTATCCCGCCCTTAGGAGGGCAACTTAGTGTAAGATATTGGGTATAATGTTTGGCTGATGTGCGAAATGAAAATATTATTAAATTATAACTCAATCCTGCATGTGTGGATCAGACCCACAACGTCACGTTACAGTTACAATTGGGCATATAGGGTAAAATAGTTTTTAAGATACATCAACAGTGAAGACGTAGGTTTTTTTTCTTATTTCACAATGTTTATTCATATCTATATTTCGTATGACGCGGTTACGCATAGGTACCAATAATGTAAACACATACTACTACAAAAATGTTTAGAACTTTAAACTTTACCGCCAATACCTACGACTCGATTTCGCAATGAGGCGTATGCGGCGGTTTCCCTTTGATAAGTTTATGTGTGCGTGCGTCGTTCTTAACAAATTGTATTTTATTTTACAACGATAATTTTATTATTTATTTTGTTTGAAAAAATAACTTTTTTATTTTCGGGTTTTTAATTTAATATGTAATAGGCTTTTATAGAGTAGTTAAACTGTGGTTTCATTTAAGGTGGTCCTAACAAAAAAACTCTGTATAATTGAGCATATTTAATATTTATAGTGATTTTTTGGAAAATAGATACCAATAGTTATTACAACCACTTGCGAAGAAGCATAGTTTAGGCAATTTTTTATTCTTATACCTTTTGAAAAACTACCAACGTTCTTATAGTTAATATATTATTTTTCCAAATTAAAAAAATTGTCTATGTCATCATAATGGCGGAAAAATTTGAAAATGTATTGTAATACCACATTAGTATCGACAATGTAGTGTTGATAGTAATTGAAAATAGTTATACTACAGGAGGACCTTCATATGCACTGTTTTAACCTGTTTTATGTATAATATAGAATAATATATTGTATAGAGGAATCACACATTCTTTTTATTCAGTAGTAAATACATTTTTTAGAGGTTATTCTGTACTAAAATGGCATGCAACTCTGTTCCCGCATTTACGTTACTGATATATCGATATAAATAATAGAAATACAAAATATAGGAAGGAAACACAAATGCAATTATATTGCATTTTTTCTTTTTTTCATACTTGAAACGTATTAATAAATTACATATTATGTATTACATACAATTAATTTCTTTTGAATATAACACTAAGTTTAATCAGCTTCACGCTATTTTAACAGATAACATAAGATGACATTAAAACGTATTGACATCACCACGTGATCCATCTAAACACAATATAAACTTTTATAAACTATGAACTCACAATCAGAATTTACTTTCCAAATACATATACTTTTTATTCTACACATCGCCATATGAGCTAATTCCGTAAAATATACCTACTTTATTATGTTTGTTAATATCACCAACGTTGACGTTTGAAATAATAATTATGGTAGACTGAACAAATATTGATTATACTTCTTTTTTTAGCTTCACGCTGTATCCCGCACACAGCAGGGTAGGCATAGGACCTCTAGTGTTAACAACAACACTCTGTTCCCTACTTTTCTCGGAATTCTGTAGGCATTGCGTGCTGAGTAGTGAAACTCAACGCCGCACTTTACCTCGACACCAGAGCGATGAAATGGAAATATAAATTTAAATAAATATTTCGTTTCCTTGCGTGGTCATCGAACCCACAACAGTTACACTTTGTGCCCCTGTGCAACGAACGGCCTCAATTTACTTTCTTCTTTTAAAATGTGGTTAAATGAAATAGTCGTAATTTAATTATGTCAGATTACTATTAACCGACTTCTTAAAAGGGGTCATCAATTGGGCTGTATTTTTTAGCCTTGTTACCTTAGAACTTTTGATTGTATGAACCGATTTTAATGATTCTTTTTTTATTTGAAAGCTAATGCCTCCCGTGTAGTCTTATTTTAATTTAGTTTATATCCAACAATGGTATCTATGAGAAAATCATATAAATCTCAAATTTACATTAAGTATATGCGCGACAAATGAACGTATAAGTCAATATCAATTCAACCGATTTTAATGATTCTTTTTTTATTAGAAAGGGTACATATAAGGGGTAGTTTGGTGAAAGTTTAGTTAAGTTCAGAGTGTGATATCCGGTTGAAATTGAAGAAGTCGATTTTTTTTATTAAAAAATATAATTATGTAATTTTTTCTACAAAAAATTCTTTATACTCCATGATAAAAGCTATCCTATAAGTGACATTAGGGTTTGAACTGTTACCATGCCAAAATTAATTTAATTTCATACAGTAGTTATCGGTATTTTAGGTAATTTATATTTTTCAGTTTTTATTTCTTTTAAAGAAAACTATCATGAAATTCGGAATGAAACCCAAAAAATGTACCTTGAGGCCCTAGGCTAACACCATGCAAAAAATCATCAATTTCTGTCAGGTAGTTTTTGCGTGATTGACGCACAAACAAACCGACAGACAGACAGACAGACAGACAGACAGACAGACAAGAATTCTGCTGAGTGGTTTTTTAGGTTCTATAATCGACATATTAACCGACCTAATTTTTATTTTTTTTATATCTTTCATGTACAGAATTGACTTTTCTATCCTTTTATTATATATGGAGATTTACGGAGATATATTTTACAAGAAATACAAAACAAACTAAACTCTTATTCATAAAATGTTCATTTTCTCTAATTTATTCGGGGCAAGTCGTGGCGCAGCTGCACGAAGTGTGACTGTAAAACCTACTGGTTGTGGGTTCGATGCCCACTCAATTTCTAAACAACACAACATTGAAAGCTCAATTTCTGAACAATTACATTAAAAATGATTCATACCCATTCCAATAGGAATCGAAGCCACAACCGAAGTCGCATTCATAAGTTGACACTGCGCTTTAATAGCCTCTTAACTATGTCATGCCTATTATTATTTTTTTTTAAGTTCACGCTGTATCCCGCACGCAGTAGGGTATGCAAAATGCACCTAGTGTTAGGACACTTCGTTCTCCACTTTCTGGAGGCATTGCGTGTTGATTGGCAGAACTCAACGCCGCGCTTTGCCTCGACACCAGAGCGAAGAATTATAAATTTAAATAAATATTTCGTCTCCCTGAGTGGATATCGAACCCACAACCAGTCGGTTTTACAATGTCACTTTGTGCCCCTGCGCCACGACTGGCCTCAAATATTAGTATATATTTCATAAGGGGCAAAGCGCGGTTTTGAGTGCCGCCACTCATACAATGCTTCCACAATTCGGCGGAAAGTGGAGAACGAAAGTGTCCTAATAAGAACGGATAACATCACCATCATCTTAATATTAGGTTCGGCACAGCGTGGAGTTAAAGAATAAATGTTTTGAACGAGATCATTTCAAATTCATGTGCACCTTTTATTATTTTTTACCCCGGACAAGCGCGAGTCAGGTTTTCCCATCGAGGGTCTCGTAAAAAATTGAAAGTATTGAGCTTTTTTTGAAATCCAGGCTTGGCTTAACTAAACCAGAGCCCTCACTTGAAACCTAACTTGAACTAGAGGCTTTAATACCAAATTTTGTCCCCTTTTTCTTTCTTTTAGGATTTAACCACGAATGTTTTGATTACAGATCTTTTCCTGAACTAGTACTATTTGTACATGCTGCTAAATTTCATAATTCTAGGTCGACCGGAATTACCCTATGAATTTTGATTCCCTTCATAGGATCGAAATAAGCATTTTTTGCGGTATAAACGGCCATATCTTTTTTTTTAGCAAATGTACTTTTTATTTCAGGAAATCATGGGGCTGTCAATATGAACATATGCTTTGAATTTCAACTCGAAATCTCCAAGCGTTCCTGAGATAGAAGCGCTTGACAGACAGATACACAGACTGATGGCGAAGTGATCGTATAAGGGTTCCCTTTTTCCTTAAAAGGAACCCTAAAACATAAAAAAACATAACAACATTTCAAAGATAATTTTCATATCACAAAGGGAACCTAATTTGTAATAACATTTATACATCTTAATAAAATATAATATTAAAGGATAAACAATAAAGTTTATCTTTTAGGTCAAATAGGTCAACTGAATCCTAACGGCTTGGCCATATTTCGCTGCCAAGTCATTTTATACAAGCACTATTATATTTCATTTTAAACAATAATTTATACACTGAAATTACTAATATTTAACATTTTAACTTTGTTTTTCATCTTCATGATAAAGTGTCAAAAGTGAGAACTCATTTCTATTGTTTCACGCTATATGTACAGCGTGCGGTATCCGCATACAGCATGCGGGATACACGTACCCTGTGTAGGCAGAGAGAATCCGGGAAAAAAGTGACCTAACTCTACGCCGCTCTTTACCCCATACCCGAGGCGAAGAAATGAAAATATTAAATATTTCATTTCCTCGAATAGGAATCGAATCCACAACATGTCAAGTTTACGTTTAGTCGCGCTTGTGCTCCTGCACCACGACTGGCCCCAATTATATCTATTGTTAATTTGTTATACGTACAATAATATATTGTGTTTTACCTATCTGTGAAATACTATGGCAATATTGTTCTCTAAAAGCCAGGCATGTTTGTAACTAAATTGCATAAATGTTGCTGCTCTTTGAGATAATTTTCTATATTGATCTGGAGCAGTGAAGGCTAGTCTTAGTACATCGTAAAGTGGCCCCTGAATCCTACACCCTTTGTCGCAACTTCCAAGCACTGCTCCGTACTTAACGGTTTAAGTATATTATATATTTGGTAAATATATATGAATAAAATAAAAAAATAATACTATAGCAACAATTCACAGATATTACGTAATGCATGGGGGAACCTAACGTCACACCTTATCACTCACATTTTTTTGCCATTTCACACTTCAAGAGGATAGGCAGCGTAATATAAGGTAACGTAGTGTCAAGATACTCCGTTCCCTACTGTCCATCTAAAACCATTACGTTTATAATCAAAAATTGTTCCACTGCACCACGACGGTGTTAAACATTTTTTTTGTTTTAATTTCAGTATAGTTTATCTTACTTAAAAGAACCTTAAGTAAATTGTACTTAAAGTTCTTCACGAACAAGCTACAACTTTCAAAGCGAAGTACCAATTAAAGAAAAAATAATCTTTGAGAGAATCTCTTAGGAAAATCTCTTGCACAAACGTTTCGAACAATCGCATAGCGCTTTAGACATAAATACGATGCTTAAAAGAACTTAATCGGAATTCTTCTTCTTATTTATGGTTTAAGAACTGAAAATTTATCTTTTTATTGTATAAAAACTTTTCTGCGTTTTTTTTTATTCAGTAGAGCAGAATCAGAAATATCAGGTATAAGAATAAGAAGAAGAAGAAGAAGCACTGTTATTACTGATATAACACAAAAAATTATAACGCCAACGTGTAACTATCGTTGTACTAACATCAAAATGTTCTTTACGCTGTATCCTGCTTATATGTATATGTATATATAGCAGGAGAGATAGAAGGAACCTAGTGTTAAAACACTCCGTGCCCTGTGCAACAATTTTTGAGACTGCGGGTTGAGGTGTGGAACGCCCCCCGTTTTGCTAAGCAAACGAAGAAAATATTTTCCTCCCTATTGGGAATCGAACCTACAACCGTCGTGTGTGTGTCAGGTAGCCTCTCATTATTTATAATTTATATCTGAAATTAGACTGAAATATTTTTTGTGTAGGTAAGTTAGATTTTTATATTTTGTTTACACAAAGTGACAAACAAATAAACATAGTGACTCATCCCTAATTCTCTTCGTCAATTTTTAATCACAATTTTTTATATTTCAAAAGATTAATAGATTTCCAGTACCATTCCATATAAAGACTTCCACTTACACTAAAATATATCGTTTCAATGCTCTTAATAGCGATTGTAGCACTATTGTTCCGTACACAACATTAATAGATGGTCTCTAGTAGAGATTACTTTGACAAACTGTTATTGGTTTAAACCAGTAATTTGTACTGAACTGCACTGTACTATAGGCTTATATAGAGGAAATCCAGTACTATTTTTTTTTGTAAAAAATGTATTTGTTTTTTTTTATTTAAAGCCTGCATTTATATTTACATTTGATATTCTTTATTTTTCATTAAAAGTAAAATGTGTTTATTTTATTCCATGATTTACTCAGTGGGCTAGTGTCTGATACGATGGTTGTGGGTTCGATTCCACTTGGAGAAATCGTTCTGGAAGATAAACCGCAGCGTTGATTATTAAAATTGAACACGCAATGTCTCTAAACTTGAGCAAAAAGTTTGGAGTCAGTGAGAGTCAGAAAAGTATCTTAACACTAGGTACAACTGTAGAACTTATTTTTAGGGTTCCGTATCCAAAGAGCAAAAAATTTATATTGTTACTAAGACTCCACTGTCTGTCCGTCTGCCTGATCGTCTGCCTGTCTATCAGTTCTCAGGCTGTATCTCTTGAACTGCAACAGTTGGACAGTAGAAATTTTCACATATTATTAATTATTTTTCGTTTAATTTATTATTGTTGCTTTTATAATAATAACATACAAAAAAATTCTTGATACTGATTTTGTCGTTTTTTATAGATTAGATTAGATATTAGTACAAAACCATTCATGCACGAGTTCGAATCGTAAAGCCGTTTTTCTTTTTTTTATTTTATATATTTCATTTATTATTTTTTTCGCCAAAGTACATTCTAATGGTCCCTGGAGGACTTGTAAGTCTCCAATTTGATAAAAACTTACTATACCAATAGCGACAAAACTCTTCAGTTGTAGCAAAACAAAATTTAAATAACCCTTGTTTATTTAAACTAATATTTAAAATACATAAATAGATACTTTTTACTTCCATTACTTATTAAAAAAAGTAATTTCTAATGTAAATGTTCGAAATATTATAAAACAAAGGGTTCTACCTATTTTACTCCACGCTGCGTTTCCCATCACGGACTATAATTTTATTGATACTATCCAAAAACAATTTATTATTCATATCTATATTGTTATCGATGTTCGTGACGCAATACGACATGTTGTGTATTTAAATGGAATTCCTATAAAATGTATTTGTTAATATATTAATGTAGGAATTTAAATAAAAATGTCATAACGGTTTGTGGTATTAAAAAATGCTAAGAAAGAGTGGTAAGACTTATTTGTGCACTGTATCCTGTATTGCTTCAACCGCAAAGCGCGACGTTAAGATCCGCCATTCAACTCGCAATGCCTCCACAGTACGATGAACAGTGACGAACGGAAATATGTACCTAATTGCTTAATAAAAACAGAGTGTCTTAATACTAAGTTCCCAGGTTCCCTCTTGTGTGCGTAATAAAAAAAAGTATTGACTGACAGATCTCAAAGCCACATCTTATCTAAATAATAAAAATATTTTTATCTTTTTATTAAAAAAAACATAAATATAGCTAACGACAGTATAAGATATTTTATATACATTTTATATATGATATTTATTTTATTGCTTCCAGCAAACCTCTTATAAAAATTACTCTAGCAGCAAAGCTATTCAAAAAATTTATATAATATAAAGGTAAAACGAAACACACGCACGCCAATATTAACAATATGACCCGTTTGATGAGAAATATTTTCAGTGTTATTTGTGCGTTATTTATTTGATTAAATTCGAAAACAATGCGTTGACTTAATGAAATATTAATAGGTTATTTTTATATTATGTTTTAAAATATATCTGTTATTTTTCGTTAAATAAACACCTTAACGTTACGTAGCTCAACTTGTAATACCTCTAAAATGCGGCGAAAATAAGTAGACGGAGTGTCTTAACACTACGATTTCTTTGTCTCTTTGAACTCTTGTCTATTCATTATGGTAATATTTTTAGTTGATGTATATAAAGAAGTTAGGTTCTCTTATTTTATTATAAACCTTCTTTAATTTTTCACTTTTCACTTTTCACAATATATAGACTTGTTTAGCTTCACGCTTTATCCCGCATACAGCAGGAAAGGAAAAGGATCTGAATCTGTTATAAAAAAATCACTCCGTTCTCTACTACATTGTGGGACAGCATCTCTCTCTCTCTCTCTCTCTTTATGAAAAATGCGTAAATCATACCAAACCCTACATTTTTTTATTTACAAAATAACCTTTTGAAAATCGCGAACATTCAAGAAACAGGTCAAGTTTACAGCGATCCATTAAAAATGGCAAACACTGTGCAGGTAGGTGGTGGTTTTTTCTCATTGTTGCTCCATCAAACTTTAATAAATGCCTTTCAGAGCTTTCCGGCTAAATTGCTTTGGTCGAATGCTGTTTTTAAATACCACCACCTTTTGTGAGTTGATTAAGTTTGCTGCAAATAAAAATTGGATTTTTTTTGCAGATTTTATTATATAATCGGAGATGATAACGGCAAAAAATAAAAGAATAATTTGGTATAATTTAATTAAAATGATTATAGTTTAAATGAAATTATAAAATAATTTAAGTAAATAAATGAATATTACTTTGGATTCTATACGATTTGTACAAAAAAATATTGGGGAAAAATTATAAAATTATTCTATAAAATACTTATATGTATATTACGCGAGTGGGGTCGATTCCCACTCGAGGAAATTACGTATTTATGTAAATTTATATTTTCATATCGGTGTTGAGACATAGCACCACGTTGATTTCTACCAGTCAACCCCACAATACCTCCAGAATTTGGTGGAAAATGTGGAACGAAAAAATATCTTTATATTTGTCGTTTAGCACTTATAGCCGCGCCCAGTATCAGCAGCTAACTGCCAGTATCGCGAACATCTAGAAAGCAAGGCCAAGTTGGCCACAAAGAGACTGGGGGTCATCAGCAGAACGAGACAGTACTTAACTCATATGGAATACTGTTCTCAACTCTGGACTGGTCCACACCAGTAACAGTTTGACGCATTTGATTGCATACAAAGTAGAGCCGTTCGAATCATTGGGGACCCAATGATCTATAAAAGTCTTGACACTTTGGCTTGGCGTGAAGAGTTCTCCTCGCTGTGCTTTCTCTACCGCATTTATCACGGGGAGTGTTCTAGGGTCCTGTTTCACCTGTTACCTGCCGTCAAATTCTGTAACGCCACAAACTTAAATATCATCCACACCATCTGGATACATGGCCATCCACTATTATGCGGATCTGCAGGAACTTCTTCTTCTTTCACGCGCGATTTAACTGTGAAAGTGCTATCTGCGGCAGGGTTTCCAAATCGATACGACTTGTGTACTTTCAAGAAGCGCGTCTATGTCCACCTTAAATGCCGTCATTACACCTGTATCTCCTCTGGTGTAAAACAGGGTCGTAGGCATCGGAGATCACTTACCATCATGTGTACTGTACGCTTGTCTTTGCCTTGTCTTTTTTCAAGTTTGTTTCACTACTTTCCTCTACTTATCCTGCTGTACGAGGGATACAACGTGCTGATTGATGAGCTGATTTTTAATACGGCTATGAAGTCCAAGCGTTTTGTCAACTGCCAGTTTTTTATTTGACATACCATTTCTTTTCATTTCCAATATTAAAAATGTAAATTTCATCTACAAGCATTAGTAAAAACCATATATTACAAAAGTTTTTGAATAGACAATTACATAAAGAGCTTATCGTATCTACGTAGAGAATACATTATCGAACATATTGAACTTCCTGTGACCGGGTTGCTTCCGGTTTACTGGGCGCTACGGCTAGGTTATATGTTCCTTGTTATCTTTTGGTGAGAATTATATATTCATTTGTATTACGAAGTTACATATTATCTTAATTTAAAGAAACTCCGGCAATTTTTTTTTTTTTAAATTAAGCCAAGTACTAGAAAAGGGGAGATAATTTTCAAAAAAAAAAATTTCTTTTAATTTTGCTAACAACCGTCGATTAAAAAAACCTTTCAAGCAAAAAAAATCATAATGGGTTCATCTGTTTTAAGCTACGATGGCGCCATAGATAGAAATATAGACAAAAACATACATATAGACAAACATGACAAACGTCCTTTTTTTTTGTCGGAGATTAAAAGGTTAAGTATTTTTTACACGAATAAATATGCGTCAAAATATTAGAAGAATTATATTATATAATTCCTAAACAAATTATTTTAAAATATCATTGAGAAGAAAAAGTCTACCAGAGAGAATTGAGTGCAAAAACCACAGTCCCTAAAGTCAATAGATTCTAGATTTTTAATAACCAAAACAAAATTTTATACTATAAAAAAAATTGTAAGGATTGCGTGTTATTATTACTAAATTACACTTGCCGTACTAGTACGTGAAATTTGTAGTACTAATTCAGTTCTAATGATAATGAAATTATTTATAAAATATTGATGTTAATCCAAAATGGCCGCTGCACCACAACAAAATGGCTGATTATATTTTTTTCCACAAGTAACATAATATAAATATCAAATAAAAGGGCCTCATTTGTAAACAACAGTGCACATAAAGTACTTGTGGATCCTTTATTTACCAGACTACATATACAATACTACGATAAGATCACAGTATACAAGGACCAAAGTTGTTTTAATAGCAGTTACCTTGAGTTTCATCCATCGTATAAAACGAGACGTGCTCTAATTTGTAAACATAACGCGTACACGACGCTGTCACGCTCGTTATTTTTATCATTTATTTTACGGAAAACCACTGAAATAATTTAACTTTAAATTCATCACATATTTAGATTTACAGTAACGGAAGTATCTGATTTAGTGATGATTGTGGGTTCGTTTCCCAATAAGGGAGTAACATATGTATATATATAGGAACATACTAATAATATAGGTTAGATAAAGTGCGACATTAGAGTTGACCACTAAATACGTGAGCGTTTTTTTTTCTCTTAATATGTAGAAAAAGAAGAGCGATATAGAATCGCTAAAGGATTTTTATAAGTCATTTTATTTACTCCTACTTTTCTATATCTATATATACGACAGTCTACAGTGAGTGAGTAACAGATAGACGATACCACATAGGCAGTACTACTGGGCTTAGAATTTATAGTTATATCAGGATGTGCGGCGTTTAGTTCTGCCACTTAACACGCAATGCCTCCAAAATTCGGCAGGAAGTGGGGAACGGAGTGTCTTAACTTTAGGTTCCCTCTGCCTACCCTGCTGTGTGCGGGATATAGCGTGAAGCTAATTTAATTTTTTTTTAATTTTATTTTATCAGGATGTACATGAAACTGCTTAAAGGAGATTGCTCGAGATTTCTTTCAGAACGAGAAAATCCTCAATTTTACGTTTTCTTCGTCTAAATTTCAATTGCTTAAATTTCACTTAAACAAAGTTGCGGGAGACGACCAGACAGTTAATCATAAAATAAGAGAATGGACATTTTCATTCAAAGTGCTCGCGAGACTTATTTTTAAAAATATTAATAATAACAGAATTTCTCTCCCTTCCTACATGCGAAAAAAACTGTGAGGGTAAAAAACCCCAATAATATAAACAACTGATTACATTACTAATGTATTTAATAATTAAAACGGTAATAAAACTAAATGAAAATGTTATCATATAGAAAAACCGCTGTCGTTTTTAGCAAATTATTGCTGAATGTTTTTGTTTTCTTCTTCTATAATTCTATTTTACTTGCCACTTTGTGTGGTCTTAATAATTATTTTTGTTAGTACAACTGAAGGGGAAAAGTTTCACAAAATCCGGCTCGAAGGACCAGTTTCCAGTTTTATTTTGTTCTAGAGTTTCTTGAATATTACATGCTACAATTATATCGAAAATTTACCTAAATATTTACCATTATTTCTTTTTCAAAAACATTTTTAATGAATTGTACCAAAGGTAACTAACTTCATTTTCTATTACGTCAATTTTTTGGACACTTCTCATATTTAATATTGTAGCTATTCTTTAAAATATCAATACGTGATTACACCATAAAAAAAAAATATTCTTACTTCTATAGGCAATAAACGACCTTATTGCTTGTAACTTGATATTAATTTGATTACATGGATGTAACGCTGCTATAAGTATCACTTAATCCTTGCATTAACTCACTATTTAATATGTACTAGACAGTTTTACGCTTTATCCTCCATATAGCAGGATACCAGATAAGTTAAGGCACTACTTTTGCCGCTTTTGTTCTATTTCTGGATATTTGAATGGCAGAGCTCAATCACGTTTTTCTTCAAAATGTAAGAAGTTCTACTTCTTTGAACTTCTTTGAAGTTCTAACCAGAACAAGAGATGTGTGGAGACGATAAATATAAATAAGTTCCATTACATGAAGAATTGTCAAAATGAATTATTATATTTCTTATTTCTTTTCTTTGTTATTTTTTATAAGTATGTAGAAGTCAACACGACACGCAAGGTAAAAACGGGAAAGAAAATGTTTTCACTCATACAGTATTTAGGTATAAATAAATAATACAAAGGTATATAAAGTGATATATATATATACTTTAACTCAGGTTCTCTCTCCTTACTTCACATTCTCAAAATATGGGAAACAAGTGAAAATAAAGAAAAAACATATATAAAATCCATAGGTACCTTCCCATTTGGCAGGCATACAAAGTTCCGCTTTACAAATTAGCCCAACTTTTCACTGTCAAAGAAACATTCGTAATTCTTCCTCTAATAGTGAAATGTCGACGTGCTACGTCGCTTCTACAGACGGCATTTTAAAACGGGGTGAATTTTTACAAAATCACATAGTAGCCGTCTATTTGTTGCCAAGAAAATGTTTCGACGACTCTAATTTTGTAAATTTCTTTTACAATCAAGACGTATTTTTATTTTGTTACATGATAAAAATTCGCCGTATCATCTTTTATATGTAAAATTCGTAGAATTCTTAATTTAATATTTCTTCGTACAATTGTCTATCATTTTAAAAAAAAAGTAAATAGGTAAAAAAAACTTTTTTTAATCCTTTCTATGCATGAAGGCGAAAAAACAGAACTCTTATAACCCACCTTACTCACTTTCTTGTCCGTCTGTCAAGAGCCATTTATCCCAAAATTGCATGGAGATGTCAAACTGAAATTTATACTAAATAGTTACAGAAAAAATTAAGCTTCTAAGTCCACGTTATCAAAAACAATGCGAGCAATTATGGATTGTTTTTGCTGTATTTTGTGTAATATTCGCCGTCCAATCAAACCTATAGAGTACTTCCCGTGGACCTAAAATTATGAAATTTGGCACGAAGTGAGAATTTGTAACTATGCAAATAAAGAAAAAATCCAAAAGTGAAAATTTACGTATATTTCTTAAAAAAAAAACAAAATTATATTTGTAGTTTATTTCATACAAAATGTAAGCATACGCCTGCAAATTTAACTTTGTCACCTCTCGTTGACCTATAATCATGAAATTGGTACGGAACCCAAGATAAGTGGATCCGACTCGTACTTGTTCATTTTTTTTTCTAAAAGCCGCTGGTGGCGTAACTCATTATTATCATATATTTATACATATGCGGGATACAGCGTGAAGCTGATATACATATATTCACTAAAATATTTTTCTAGAGCATTATTTTAATTTTACATTTTCTCGGAAATTATACGTCCAAATTAAAGAGAAAAAGATAATCTAAAGCCAAAGATTATCCTCATTAAATTTACTTGATGATAAAATAAGTTTCGAAAAATTTTAAATAAGTTTAAATAGCTTTCAATATACATGTTGAATAAAAATCGATGAAATATCACCTTACAATTTTCAATTATTTATTGGCACAAAATGCCTGATTGTCACTTATTTAAAAGAGATTTTTAAGAACTAATAAAATTTAATATTTTTGTTGTACAACGAACTAACATATAATTAAATATTTTTACAGCGCACGCGCATTAAAGCATTTCGATGGCGTTCTATATTATTGTTATTTCGTTATTCAAGGTTTATACAGACTTACATCGTAATGGTATATAGCCTATAGCACACCTGAAAAATTCAGCTTTTTTACAAAATAAAAGCAAAGTAAATTGGACCAGTCGATCAAGAGATCTTAGCGCTTAAACAAACATACTCTTCCGCTTTATTATATCAGTATGTATCTATACATGCACGAATATAAAACATACCCGTAGCAGTTACAAATATCGATATTGTTATCCGACGGTAACAAGCACTTTGCGTGTACAGTACATGTATCTCATATACAAAAATACATTGAATTAATTCTAGTGCTCCGCATCAAATTGTATGGAACATGCAACGGACTAATGAAAACTGGAAATATAATATAAATATATATTTGAAATATGCCACTCACTCCTTAGCCTTACGCTGTATTCCGCACGAAGCAGGGTAGGTAAAGGGAATTTGGGAACCTAGTGTTACTTTTCGCCGTTTTTTTATTTTTTTTCGTATTCATTATATATTTTTGTTGAAGTAAGAATAGAGATGTGAGCCAGAGGAGCCAGTACTATAAAATGTCCGATTAATACCGTAGTTCTCTTCTCTCTTCTTCTTGATTTTCATATTATCGAAGTTGTCGTGACCCAGCGGCAAATTTAAGTTGGCATCGCACTAGAGAAAATGAGTTATTTTCATTTCTTCACTTATTAAGTTCCGCCGCTCAACACTCAATGTCTCGAATATTAGGTGGATAATGGAGAACGGAATGTTTTTAAAATAAGGTTCCCTATACCTACCCTGAAAAAACATCACCCTTTATACAAATTTATTTTCTTAAAAAGTTTATTTTCAATATATTTTATTATTCCTAATTGAACACATTACATAGAAATACTCAATTGACGTGCTAACCACGATGCACGTTATTGTTTGATGAATCACGTCAACGATTCATTGATTTATTGCCGCCGTTTAGGAATCCAATCTATTTATTGGAACACGTGCAATATGAACAATCGATTTCATATTGGTTTGGACTTGAAATTACAACGTCATGGCGCAGTTGCCATAAATCTTCTTGATTGCACATAGTGGTAGTGAGTTTAAGACACACAGTTCTCAATACTTAAGTTTATGTTTCTTCATTTTTGTTTTGTTGGGCAAGACGAATAAAATATCAAAAATTTAACGAAAAGTGAATAAAAAATGTCTAAACACTAAGTTACCTTTTCTATTTTTATTGTATTTATATATTTTTTTTCAAAATTAAGGTTTTTATTTAACAAAATTCGATTATTCACACAATCCAAAGTCTCCAACGTAACTAAAATTATATGTAATATGCGATAAGTGTTTTAATATAGTCCACAGCCTTCATCGATAAGTAGACTAATATCAAATTCATATAAATAATTATAAACAAGGAAAAAAAAAATTAAATGGACAAATTTACTTTTATTTTAATTTTTTGGCCAGTCGTGGCGCAGGAGCACAAAATGTGACAGTAAAATCGACTTCATGTGGGTTCGATCCCCATCTCCGATCTCGAGGAGATAAAATATTTATTTACATTTATATTTTCATTTCTGCGCTCTGATGTCGAGGCTAAGCGCGGCATTGAGTTTTGCCACTCAACACGCCTCCAGAATTCGGAGTGTCTTAACACTAGGTTCCCTCTGCCTACCCTGATAAATAAAAAAGCTGATAAAAAAAACATTTCTAGCCTAAAGAAGTCAAATAGTATAAAAAAATCACACATAAAAATTACAAAATGGAGATGATCACTAACTATACGCTAACTATACTTGCTATAGTAAAAACGTGTAATGAATAAGGGTAAGGCTGTGTTAGTAGAACGCTTTACCCGTAAGGGAGGGTGAAATTTGGGTTTTGATGTCGAGGCCGAGACAAAGGTGGAGTGATGTACCTTTTCCGTATACAAAAAAAACAAGTTGTAAATCATTATTTATTATAAATATTTTTTTTTGTTATAAAAATGTTCTAATAAATTGTTTTTTTACCTATTTCTATAAAAGGAGGTGCTGTATACAGCTTGAAGGTGATTTGATTTGATTTGATTTATAATATTATGATTATTTAATATATGAAATATGCATAAACAACGCTACATAATCATTTATTAGCGTCCATTTCCTGTAAATTACGATGAATGTGGCTGCGTGGTTATTACACTACGGCCCAGTACGACATCAACCACTTCCTTCCTATGTTCTTGTCTGCTAGCATTAAGCTCAATTTCATACATTATTATGTTTAATAAATAATAATTTAGCTAATATATTGTATGGGTAAAGTTTATTATCTGAAATACTTTAGTTTCTTCAGTTTCCTTGAATATTGTTCAAAGAATGAGATGACGTGTCTTAATATAAGTTTATTTTTTACTAACCTACAAAAAAAAATTTTTTTTTTGAGTATCCGCTATAACTCAACGCCACTCTTCGTCTTATTAACAAAACGTGGAAGACAAAATAATTCATTCCCACGTATTGAAATCAAACAAATAACCGTCGCGCTTACAGTAAGATGCTGTGCCATTGCACCACGACGGCCTCTGACTAGCATCTTCTTTGTGTCATTCTATTCCTTATGGCGAGGATATCGATCTCTTGTACTAAAATTATAGAGTTACGCGATTCTAACACAGAATCGCAATATAATATAAATAATTGATATAGCAATTTAAGATTATAGAAGAAGAATCAAGTTAAAAATTTATATATTTATTATATTTATCAGTATATAAGAAAACTTAATACAAAATCGTAAGAAAAGAAGTTCATGATATCAAATATTTTATAATTTATTTAACTACCTACATAACAAATTTATGTAGACTTATATATTATACAACTATTATTTTCATCATAATATTATAATTAGAATATTACTCGTTCATTTCAATGAACAAACAAAATAAATGCACGTAGAAGAGGAAGGAGGTCGAAAGACTGTATATCCTTTTTTCTGAAGGTCTCAGGACGGGATATGAAGATAATCCGACATGTAAGTAGAATATCAATTAAATATTTTATGTAAATATTTTCGACGACGAACGTCTAAATTAGACTACAAAATGCGAGTTAAAAATACTTATTATTTTTTTTTTTCTTAAATAAATAAAAAAAAAACAGTTTACCTTTAATCTCTCTACCATCTGTATCTTTAATTTCTCTTCTTCCACACACTAACATATACTTTACTTAAAGCAATGTGTTCGCGATATTACAATGGTATTAGTGTTCTATTCAACTTGATTCAAATCTTCACAGGATTTTCCTTCATATCGCACAAAGCCTTTTACATTCCTTTCAATTTTGAATACGTATTATATTATTAAAATGAAAACAAAGTTCAAGTTTTTATTATTATTTTTCATGTTTTTACAGTATCAAACATTGCTTAATATATGCTAAGATAAAGAACATAACAATGTTCTTTATTAATTTTAGAAAACAAAAGAAGACAAAAAGAAGACATTCTTCTAAAAATAATAAATAAATAAATCTGCTGTATCCCGCACACTAGCAGGGTAGGCAGAGGGAACCCAGTGTTAAGACACTCCGTTCCCCACTTTATGCCGAATTTGGAGGCATTGCGTGTTGAGTGGCAGAACTCAACGCCGCGCTTAACGTCACCAGAGCGAAGAAATGGAAATATAAATTTAAGTAAATATTTCATCTCGTGCCGCTGCGCCACGACTGAATAAATAATAAATAATATCATTTAAATTTAACAACGTTAGGTTAACTGAGATAGTCTTTATTTTTTTTCACCTCCATTCCACATGTAGCAGGTTCCGTTCTCCGCTTTCCACAAACTATGGCGGCCTAGTGGTTGAATGGCGGAACTTAACTCCAGCAAAGAAATGATAATATTAGGCTAGACTTTGTTGGTGCTTAAATTTAATGCTAAAATAAAATCTAAAATATACCTATATTATTTAAAACACAAACATAACAATATAACAGCATAGCCTTTAAAAAAAATTGAAAATTTTGGCCGAAACAAAATTTCATCCTCCATAGGGATCACAGTAGCAGTTGTAACCGGAAGTACCGCAATAATCGTATATCACGTTTTAATACTCGATGTGTGAAATGCATATGTTTTTTTAAATTATTTTTTTGATTTTTTTTATATAGCTTCACGCTGTATCCCGCACACAGCAGTGTAGGCAAAGGGAACCTAGTGTTGAGACACTCCATTTCTTTTTTGTAAATTTACTGAAACATAGAGTATTTTATATTCTTTTTGTTTATATCAGCAGAGAGAATCTAGTGACAAATTATTTTTTCCATTTCCATATATGTAAAAATGTAATGTTAAAACTGTGTAGGGAATCCATTTATTTTTAGATCCAGCATTCACCTTTCAACCTTTCTATCTTTCTGTATACACTCCATTTTTTGGTACAACGTGTCGTTGTGGCGCAGCGGCAAAGTGTGACTGTAAACTGACTGGTTGTGGGTTCGATCCCCACTCGAGGAGATAAAATATTTACTTAAATTTATATTTCCATTTCTTCGCTCTGGCGTCGAGGCTAAGCGCGGCGTTGAGTTCTGCCACTCAACACGCAATACCTCTAGAATTCGGCAAAAAGTGGGGAACGGAGTGTCTAAAACACTAGGTTCCCTCTGCCTACCCTGCTGTGTGCGGGATACAGCGTGAAAAAAAAGAATTGTAACAAATGAGCGATGTGTTATTCATTTCATACGTCAATTCTAACATAGTCAAACATAGTGTGTAGTCACTTCTTCCTATTATTATAAACATCAGTTAGTCACTTAGCCTAGTAGCGTAAAAAGTCTTATATTACCTTATTTTGATTTAACTTTGACGACGACGACAGAGCGACAGGTTGTGGGTTCGATTTCCTTCCGAGAAAAAATTATATTAAATATTTTCATTTCCGCGCTGTGGTAAAGGCAAAGCGCGGAGTTAGCTTACGCTATTCTACATAATGCTGTGTCTTTACACTAGTTTGCCAGGTGATTTACATTGCAAATTGTTCAATTCAAAACTGATTTTCATAAAAAAAAATAACATACAACCGTAATAAACAAAGGAAACTTGTAATCTGCCTCAAAAAAAGAACCTAACCTAATAGGTGATTTACGATCTACGTTACAACTACGACGAACTTTTAATCTAACTCAAAGTAGGCGGCCATTAAAGACCATTTTGTGTGAAGATAATTCACTGGAATGGCTGGTGACTGGCAATTTTACTATGTTTGAACGTGTTTATAAAAAATATATATTTTCTTTGTACAAAAAGAATGTAAGACGTTGAGTTTGTATTGGTTTTCGATTAAAATAGGTTAATGAGTACTTTGGTGTTCGTGATTATTAAACATTTTAAATTATTCTATTTTAAGCAACTTATCGAGTATACTTTGAAATTTCTAAATAGTTCTAAGTCATCCAACCCAAATTTAGTACATAAATGGTGTACATAAATTTAGTACATTTTTTTTATTTAAAAAAAAATTGTTAGTCATATGCGCCACGACGCGCAGGGGCACAAAGTGTGACTGTAAAATCGACTGGTTGTAGGTACGATCTCCATTCGAGCAAATAAAATATTTATTTACATTTATATTTTCATTTCATCGATCCGACGTCGAGGCAAAGCGCGGCGTTGAGTTCCACCACTCTACACGCAATGCCTCTAGAATTTGGCGGAGAGTGGAGAACGGATTGTCATAATACTAGGTTCCACCGGCCTGCCCTGCTGTCTGCAGGATATAGCGTGAAGCTGATTTAATTTTGTTTTCTGATTTTATTTTAATTTTGACATATTGCGACGTTAAATTCTGCCATTTAACATGCATTGTTTCGAAAATTGGACGGTACATAGGGAACAGTGTCTTCACATTGGGTTCCACTAGACATAATTTTCCTAACACCCATTTATCTTAACAACTTCTTAAGTTGTACTTAAATCTCTTTGTGTAAAGGAATTCGCTGCGTAATAGAGTAGACATGTATATTGTTATAAGTCTAACTTTACTCATTATCATCTTGTCAATGAAGCTCCCAGTTTCCGGAGGAATTTCCTCTATAAATATTCCCGTACACACCTCAAAAAATCGTTATGCCAAATTTTTGGGCTAATTTTATTCGCTGCGTACGTGGTTGTAGGTTGTATGAAATTTTGTATGTTATCCTTGTTTATAGAAATAAAATATTAATTAAATAAATTAATTACAATCTTTCCCGATTTGTTTCATGGTATTTTACAAATCAAGCGCTTTCATTTAATATCCACATTAGGTGGGTTAAAGAAAAAATTGTAATCCGCCATGTTGTTGCGGCGGCCATCTTGGATTAATAACAATATTGATTATGTATAATTTTATTATCATCAGAGTTGAACTCGTCTTAATTTTGGCTAGTAAGTTAAACAAAAGCTTGTATATATTATTCTACAATTACTTGACATATATAGAAAATACCTTCAATACTGTGAAAACGTCACGTTTATTTTTTTTGCTAAAGTTTGATATTACACGAATAAAACAAATGTACAGTAAAACAATAGCTAAAATTTAATATTGAACTGAAGGTCAAATACGGCTTATTAATATTTTATTTTTTGATCGAATTAAGAATTTCAATTAAGATTCTATTTTAAAAAAAATGTGAAACAGAGTGAATTATCCTCCCCTCCGTGCAATACAAACACATAAGAAATACCAATTGTAACATACTACACTCTCCCGGTCTTACACGGAATGCTTATAAATAAAGGAAAATTATGTTTATTTATTGTTGGATAGTTGTTATAGCGGCAATAAAATTGTCTGGTATTGCCAAATTTCAAATAAAATATTAACACCTCTTTCCAATTCACACGATTTATAGCGTAATTTGTTTTAACGATGACAGACTCTGTTTTATATACTTTAGTTACGGTTTCTTCTGTATAACTTATTTTATAGACATCACATGTTGGGTGGCGGAACTCAACGCCGCGCAGGATTGAACCTATATCCTTGCCTACAGTTAACCATGATCCAATTGCATCACTATGGCCACGTTGCCAAAAAGTAAGTAGACCCAAAAATTATTTTTGCTGTTAAAACTTAACATTGTACTCATAGCTTAAATTGAGTGACTTTTCATTTCAGTTTTTGGCACCTCGCCTACATCGTCAACGTATCCATACGCATATATCACAGAGAATTACTTTAAATTGACATGAATCTTTTTACAATATACAATGTACAATGTACAAGGTACAATGTGAATACAATCAGCTGTGTTCATTTTATATTAAGTTGCATAATATTCATTTATCAACCGGCTTTTTCAAAATTTTGCGAAAGGTTGTGTTGTAGATTTGATTCCGTCGAAATTAAGGAAATTAATTATTTCCATTTTTATTATACGTAGTAATTTTTACATGTTTACATGTTGAATGTAAAAGTCCTCATAAAAAAAATATGTTCCGAAATTGAGATGTTACAAATAACAAAAAAACAAAAAAATCAATTTACAAAAAAATGTATCCACAACCTAAGATATTATAAATGTATAACAACAACGTAATGACAATGTATTTATTTTTATTTTTTATTTTTACATATATACTCAAATTCTAAGATATGAAGCTGAAATCGTCGTATTTAATCATAGGTACGTCTATGAGTCCTAAAACTAAAATAAAGGGTAAAAAACCCCTCGTCTGCCCCGAATCACATGATCAATCAACATGTCACCAACACGCTTTATGTAAAAGGGTATCAAATATTGATGGTGGTACGCTTATAAATAATTTATTTCTTCGACAAAAACGTTTCTATTTTGACTGCAAAGCTATTTTTAGTACAGTTGTTGTGATGATAATAGATTTGTATTCTTTTAGACAGAGACCTAGTATTAAGATTCTCCGTTCTCCGTTTTCCGCCTGAATTCGAGATTGTCCGGTGAGTAGCGGAACTTAACGCCAATGGAAAATAATACTATAATAATAATGAAACACGGAGTGACTCATCACTTAGAAAACATGAAAAAAGTCCTAAATAAAATGTTCCAAATATTTTTAATTGCTACTTAAAGATATAATATTATTATTTGAAATAAAGCGATCTAGAAATAAAAACATCTGATTCATATAAATCTCTATACAAAATCATTACATCAAAATAAGTGTTAAACAGTAAGTTATGGTCCTTCGAGCCAGATTTTTCCAATATAACGTGTTTTGTTACACCCAATCGTGAAGCTTTATAAGGCAATCAAATATTGATGGCGGGTGGTTCATTAATAATTTATTTACTTTAGGCACACACGTCCGCTAGCAGGTTAATTTCGTTAATGGAGTCTATAACGACGTGGTTTTCAATAATAATAACAGTGTGATTTTATTATGAAATCTATTTTGGAGTTAGAAATCTATTTTTGTATATATTATATATATATATTTTAATATTTAGTAGTAGATGTAGTTCATAATGTAGGTATGTATGTTGTATGTAGTTCATATATGAAAGATACTTTTGAAAGGGATTTCAACATAATATACATACGACGTGTGCGTGGATTTAATGCACTTTCGAAAAAATATGTTTTTTTAATAGTTTTTGTATAGTATAGTATAGTAAGACTTATATGATAATACTGATTGTATTTAGTTTAAATAAAACTATACTTAATGATATTGTACTATTTTTTTTGAGAATTGTAATTTTTATCGGAATTTATATATTTTTAAAATAGATAAGTTATTTTTAATATTAAAATATTCTTCCAAAATTCCTTTTTGTTTCAAATTCTTAAGAAAAAAAAAATATTTTATGCCGCATAGCACTAATTTGCACACACGGCAAGAATGTAAATAGTTCAGTTTTTCATTTCTTCTGAGCGTGCAAAATTGTATATAAATTAATCCAATAATAAAATATTGTCGCTGTCAAGTGTCACTCAACGCTGTAGGCTGTCAGTGTGTCAACCACAAATAAATTAAAAATAAATTCCAATAAAACTGTTTTTTTAGCTTTACGCTATATGCCGTACATAGCAGGATAGCCAGAGGGAACCTGGTAATCTAGCTAAGATCCACGACTAGCTTCAAATAACTATTTGGTCATTTGTAAAGCAACATTTAGTTAGTAGTGCATTGCAATTACAAACTTGTATTAATATAAATTAATGAGTAAGAGAGCACACAGCTCTTATAAATTATCTCGAGTGAACACAGAACTCGGCACCCCTATGGATCTCCCATTCGATTATCGGTGAAGCCTAGAATGAAGAATTATGTAACTTTTAACTTAGCTCTCGTTACATGTTAAAATATAACGTTAAACACACTAGTTTAATGTAATATTAAACAAGTTTAAACGTCCACTGAAAAGGAAAAAAAAATATAACTCAAAGAATATTTTCTCATCTACTCCATAAAATACTACATTATTTATAAATAAAAATACACAATACAACCAACACCTTCATGACAAAAAGCATGAATAAAATATGTTTTATAATAAAAAAAAGTACAAAACACAATACAGCGCGCTTCATAAAATTCTTAGGTTAGGCGTTAAACATTCCTAGAGGCGAGATGTTAGATCAAATAAAAAGCCGAGATTACTACCTTAGTGAAATGAATATTTAATTATTGCAACACTCCCTTGTAAGAAAACCTAAACAAGAGTTTCTCCATCTTAATTTAAATAGTAAAAATGTGTATTTTTCTCGGATTCAAACGCAGCTTCAGCTCAAATTTGTACGAAAAGCGTAGAACGGAGCCCTTGACAGTAAGTTATATATATATGCACTAAATCGGTTCATTTTTCAATTAATTTTAATGTAAATATCTCGTCTTTTTGTTATCAAAAATAAAATTGAAGAAACGAAAAGCTTAAAGAAACATCAGCATTTAAATGTTACTTAATAGATAAGTAACATTTAACCTTAATTGGAAATAATATAAAATTCAAAGAACTTGTAATGTTACTTCACATTATATGTTAAATATATTATGAGGTTGAAAAGGCGAAATCAAAAAAAAAGCCTCAATCATTTGCTAAGTGACTGTAAGTTTTGAGGTCACGCGAAGTTGTCACGTCAACCTGAAGCCGATAAGAATTTATTATTGTGAAAAATACTAAAACCTAGTGTGGATAATTGGATATTTAGTTTCAATGAATTACCTATCATATTATAGAGGCGTGGCACAAGTTTCACGCTGTTTCCCGCACACCGCAGGTAGGCAAAAGGAACCTAGTGTTTAGACACTCCGCTCCCCACTTCACGCTGGATTTTGGAGGCATTGCGTGTTGAGTTACGAAGTTTTACGCCGTAATTTGCCTTGATACGAAGGAGACTTGAAAATATTAAGTATTGAGATTTTCCTCGAGTGGAAATCGAACTCACAACTGTCGCGTTTGCAGATCATATATATCATTGTGACAATTGCAATTGACGAAAATATATATATATTTTTCATTTAAAAAGACCTATTTACATTAAAAGGTAAACTCTATAGTAGGATTTAAAAGACCTTTTCAGTTCGTGTTCAACTTTGTGAAAATTATTTATAGGACTTGCACCATGTTATTAAACGTATTACGTTTGCTATATGATGTATATAAATTATAATTTTTTTTTTATATTTATTTGTTTTTTTTCTTGAGGCCAGTCTAGGCATAAGGGCAAAAAACAGTGACTGTAAATGCGATAAGTTATGGGTTCAATCCACAATCGAGGAAATAAAATTATACATTCGCATGTCGCATGTCTTCAGAATTTGGCTTAAAATGGGAAACGGAATGTCTTAATACTAGGTACCCTCAGTCTGCCTAAAGATGTTAAGATGTGAGTGGTGCTTAACACAGCGCTATGTCTTACCAATGCGGGGAAGTGAGAATAATTGATTCCCCCGAATGGGGATCGATTCCACAATTAGAATTCAGCGGATTGTGGGGAGTGAAAGTGACAGAATGAATATATTTAAAATATATTTATTTCTATGGCTTAGTGCAACAAATTAGGTAGGTTAGGTTCCCTTACACAACTTAGGTACAATATTTCGAAAATAACAGGAAATTGTTTAATATGATACGTGTAGCTGATAAATATCAAGGTGAGATTTTTCTAATCTAACGTAAAATCTATTTTTTCCTCTTAAAAGTAACACTTTTTAAATTAAATAAACAGCGACTATTTTATGACTATTAGAAGTATTCCGCATATGCAGGATAGGCAGAGGAAACATATCGCTAAGACACTACGTCCCTGAAATTCCGCCCAAATTTCGAGACATTGACAATAATCTTATCACCATTTTCATTTCCTGAAAATAATTCAACCCCTGAAATAGAAATAGACGGCTTCGGGATGGACAAATATTGATATTTGCTATAAATGTGTCACGTTTATATCTATAGATAAAAAAGTGCTCGTGGAGTACAGCACGAACGTCATATTGGTAATCCTACTGTAAAAATCGATGTTTCAAACTATTTGACGCAATCACTAACGATAAATGTTAGCTTTAAGCGTATTCCACTTATTTATAATCAGTAAAACCATTTAAAATCCAGGTTTTAATTTCAATTTCCACTTCAGGGAATCATTAAGTATATATAAGTTGTTGTAAGGGAAACGCGACCTTTGGGATCTGCTACTCAACACGAAATATTGGAAAATTGATCAGAAAAGATGATGAAAAATGGAATAGAAGTAAATTTTGAAAATTCGATTTTTTTTGTTTGCTACTTTGTCTACCCTGCCAGTATCATATTATATAATTTACGGTGTAACTAAATAAAATTATTTATTTAATTATTTGAAGTTTTCGCTAGCGAGTATCGACTTGTTCCTATGTAGTTATAAGAGCTTAGAGCTTTATAGGTCAGGCAATTGAAAATATCCCGCCATGCGAAATCGGGCCGCGAAATTGTTGGGATAACATTTTATTTTTACTATAACATAAAGAACTTTAAAAAAAAAAAAAAAAATGTTTCACGCTATATCCCGCAGACAGCAGGGTAGGCAGAGGGAACCTAGTGTTAAGACACTCTGTTCCCCACTTTCTGCCGAATTTTGGAGGCATTGCGTGTTGAATGGCAGAACTCAACGCCGCGCTTTGCCTCGACACCAGAGCGAAGAAATAATAATATAAATTTAAGCAAATATTTCATCTCCTCGAGTGGGAATCGAACCCACAACCAGTCGGTTTTACAGTCACACTTTGTACCACTGCGCCACGACTGGTCTCACGACTGGTCGGAACTTTTTGAAATGTAAAATATTTTTGTTTGTTTAATTTATATAAATGTGCCTGGATCCTAGATCCTTGCAGCTCAGGGCATAGTCGTGGAGATCGTTGGGACGAAGATTTAAGAAGATGTCACGAGAATGATACTTATATAATTATTTTTGTTCAGTTGTGCTAGCTTCAGGTGCTTTACTTTTTTTTACTAGAGAGGACGGAGGCGAAATAGAGATATAGAAAAAGATAAATAGAGATGTAAAAAATATTTACAAATTTTATTAACGTTTCTTTGGTGTATTTAATATTTATTTAACAACTTTCTAAATATAGCGTTCAATATTGCTGTAATAATACTGTAATATTAAAATGGACGTCTTCATCAATTAACAAGGATATACCATTACTTAATCAACAGTTAACTACGACATAAGTGCCTATCAAATCACAAGATTGATGTTAGAGTACGCCTGAATGGTTGTATTAATTAGCTTCTAATGTATATTTGTTTGTTAATAGGCCTATTTTTTTTTAAATAAAGAGGTTGAGGCCAGTCGTGGTACAGGGGTACAAGCGTGTGACTGTAAACGCGATAGGTCGTGAGTTCGTTTTCCACTTGAGGAAATAAAATGTGTAATGTTTTGATTTCCTCGCTATTGTGTCGAGGCAAAGCGTGGCGTTGATTTCCACCACTCAACACGCAATGCCTCCAGAATTCTGTGGAAAGTAGGGAGTGGAGTGCCTTAACACTAGGCTCTCTCTCTGCCTATCCTGCCATGCGGGATAGAGTGTGAAGCTGAAAAAATAAATAAAAACAAAAACTTTTTACATAGATTTGTTTTCATCGGGTATAATATCCCAGGCGAGGATTTTTCTTACACTATAGACACACGGTCCGTGCTTTTACAAAAGTAAGAGCACAAATCGTGCTATATAGAACTTATATTTTCATTTTTTTTTCTTTAGTTTCAAACATTTCTATAAATATAAGTTAAAACTAGATTCATGTTACTATATAGACATAACTTTAAAATGTATACATATCCATAGTGAGTCATTTCTTTAAGCTGCCCACTTTTTGAGTATACTCAAAAAATATTAGTAATTAAACCCTTGTTCTATAATTTGATCTATTAAGACGAGTACGTTGTGATTTCTAACGCCTTTGTTTATCCAGATTTAAAAAAGGTGTATTTTTAAAATTGATACGTTTTTAATAAGTATAATAGTTACAACAAGACAGGTTTCAATACAAGAGTTATGCGTGTTCTCTCTCTTATTATATTGTTAGCGAATTCCTTTAAAAGAGGGTAGATTTAGGTAAAAATAATTATAAAAGCAGTGAAATTGTGTCAATCGGGGAACAGTTACTTGTGAGGGCCCCTATTAGAAGGAAACTAGTGTCAAGTATTGTTAGTAGGTGATACATATCACTTATTGCAATTACATAGTATCCCGTTCCAAATAGTTTAGAATCATTTAGACGATGTGTGTTTTTAGCGTGTTTTTTTAAAAACGTTACCCACTTCCGATTTCTAACAATATGTATATTTTGACTAAAATTCATTTTTCCACAATTAATCAGTCTAAGTTACTCTCCTAAGGTGCTAAACACAGTCTAAACTTTACTTAACTTTACTGACCACGTACAAGAACACATTCACAACTACTGAAACTGAAACATGTTTCCAAACTGTTTGAAAGGAAAACATCTGGGAAGGTAGCCGCAATTCGAGACAATCTTTGTAGCTAAACAATTTCTATATATATTATTTCAATTATTGTATAAAAAAAAATATTTCATCAGCTTCGGTAATACAAAATACAGCTTGTGTATTAAGTGGCGAAACTCAACGCCGCGATTTCCCTCAACGCCAGAGTAAAGATGCGACAAATGCTGTTTTTCTGCGTAAATCTCGATCTCTGGGAATTCCAGTTCCAGGGAATTTCCAGAACGAAAATTTATCATTCTAGATTAACTGGAAGTACCTTATTAATTTTGATTCCGCTTATATTGTCAAAATATGTGTTTTTAACTATACATTCATATTCATTAGTTTCGTGTCAATAACTATATGCACTTGGAAAAACACGTTTGTTCTGAAATCACAGTTCAATTTTATTTATACAATCTATAAACAAAAGTGAGTGTTGAGGCCAGTCGTGGCGCGTGTGGTACAAAGTGTGACTGTAAAACCGACTGGTTGTGGGTTCGATCCCCACTCGAGGAGATGAAATATTTACTTAAATTTATATTTTAATTTCTTCGCTCTGGTGTCGAGGCTAAGTTCTGCCACTCAACACGCAATGCCACCAGAATTCGGCAGAAAGTGGGGAACGGAGTGTCTTAACACTAGGTTCCCTCTGCCTACCCTGCTGTGTGCGGGATATAGCGTGAAGCTAATTTAATTTTTTTTTTTTTATAAACAAAAGTTATATGCATAATTTTTCAAATGGTTTGCAACGAAATAAAATAATATTGTAACTTATAGTAAAATCTAGAATTCTAGAAAATAATAATATAAATTCTAGTAGACATGTCTAGTGTACGTTGTTTCAGTCCAGCCTCGAGAGTGTCGTAAAGGAGTTTTATCTTTACTCGCCTTAAGGGAAATTTATAATAAAAACTGTCGCGAAACTAACTTTGCTGTTGTAAGGGTGTCTAAATTTAAAAGATAAATTTTAAAATTTGGTATTTAAACATTTTGAGAGGATAAGTGATGGTACGTAATGCAAAAGTGAGTGGGAAGAGAGGTAGAAAGAACTCTCAGTTTATCATTGGGAATATAGTGCAGAATCTACAATGAAGAGATGTACAGAATAGCAGAATAGACGAAAGAATGGTAAAAAAGGTTTATGAAGCAAGAATGAGTCGTAAAAGATGGAGGAATTGAGACTTCGTTGGCGGTCACGCAAAAAAAACGATAATCCACTAAACAGCATGTAGAGACTATTCCCCTACCCTACTTCGCATGATATGAGATGGGTTCAGGCTTTTTCCACTTATCAGTATAAACAGAGAAAACCAAGGCACTTTGTTTTGTATTTCTCATTTAAATTAGAGACATTGCTTATTCAGTGACGGAACTCAACACCGCACGTCGTCTTGCTAGAACAGAGAAATGAAAATAAATCATTACCCCAAGTGAGGATTAAACTCACAAATATTATGTTGCAGTACACTCAAGTGCTGTCCCACTGCGCTACGACAGCGTTGAGTGGGTTAAAATTTTAAAAAAGATATTCTGTAATATATAACCTCACTTCATCCACCATATTGGTTCTATTTTTAAAAAGTGCGTATCGCTACAAATTCTAACCCCCCTAGACTGAACAATGGTTGTTTGGCAATAAAGTTTACAAATGGCTGCTTCATTTAAATTTTTGGCATTACTTTGTACGCGCTTAGTTTTTGTAATATTTTTTGGAAAAGCAATTTAATACTTCTACTTCATATATATTTCTGTAGTTATTACATCCTGAATACGTTTATGCATCGTTGTGGCTGTATTTCTAATTTAAATTCCTCGAGTAATCAAAACGTTAAGGGTACTCCCCGTGAACCTTTAATTATTACATTTGGCAAAAAATGAAAACTAACTGTAAATAAGTACAGATAAAGTAAAAAAACCAAAACAAATTTATAATTGTAGTTCGTTTCATACAAAATGAATGCATGCATACGTTGATATACAATTCGGAAATTTTCCGGAACCCTCGGTATCCGAGTTTTACTCGCGTTCGGCTGGTTTTTTAGGATTTCGTACATAAAAAGGGAAAAACGGAACCCTTTTAGAGTCACTTTGTTTTCCGCCTATCCATCTGTCAAGACTCTTAACAACAACGACTAAATATACCAAAAGTTTGACTAAAATCAATACAGCTTTCATATAATTGATAGAGTATCAGTTACTACGGTAATTAATTCTTCCTTTGAAGAGCTAAGTAGTAAGAACGGCCAATTAATATTGTACTGCAGAAACTATGCGGCATTGCGCAGAGTTTCGCGTTGTTATAATAAATTTATGATATTTTATATGTTTAGATATATAGGAGGCCAGTCGTGGCGCAGTGGCACAAAGTGTGACTGTAAAATCGACTGGTTGTGGGTTCGATCCCCACTCGAGGAGATGAAATATTTACTTAAATTTATATTTCCATTTCTTCGCTCTGGTGTAGGTTAATAAATTTAACCGACTGCGGAAAAAGAAGAGTCATCCTATATTTGACACTCATGTTTAGTTTTTTATTTTACTCATAATTGACGGAGAAATTGAAATAAACAAAATAATTTAAGAATAAACTAGAATGGTGCTCAGCTGGTTTGGGCACGTCGAACGAATGAGAGTTGAAAAAATGGCAGAAAAGATTTATGATGGAAAAATGAGAGGTAAGAGATATAGGGGGAGACCTTTGTATGCACATTATCGAAGATACTGGAGGAAGATCCCGTAAAATGCATGAGTACCCCCCGGAGGGCATGTATAAAGAGGTTGATAACAGTGGACGAAGCAAAAGAGGTATGTAGACACCGTAGCGTTTGGCGCTCCGTTCTCTCTGACTACTATGTTTATTATATTCTCCAAACTAATTTTAAAAATTCTTATTTTTAATATATAAGTAAAAATTACTGTATTTTATTTGTAATTATTTTTACAAGATTTAAAAGTGTAAGTAATTTAAGCATAATTGTTATTATTCGAATATTTGAGTTTAATTTCTACGCCATGGCGCAGGAGAACAAGCATGCGTTTCTAAACGCGACACCTTGTGGGTTCGATTCCCACTTGCAAGAATAAAATAATCAATATTTTCATTTCCTAACTCTGGTAATGCAGGAAATCATGGTGCTCCGCCACTCAACACGCAACGCCTCAAGAACTCGGGGGAAAGTTCAAAACGGTAGTGTCCTAATGTGAAACGGAGTATCTTAACACTAGGTTCCAAAGGTTCCCTCTGTCTACCACGCTGTGTGAATGAGCTCTAGCGTGAAGCTAAAAACAACCTACATAAAAACGAGAACGATCCCTCTATAGTAAAATTATGTCAGAACTTGGATATTGTAAAGTATAATTAGTTAAGTTTCAAATAATTAAAATGTTGAATCATCAAGAAATCTTTCACTTCATAATATCTTTGGTTTTCGCAACTTTAACATATTTTATGATTAATCGCATGTATTTTAGAATCCGTAAATACATTATAGAAAACCCGACGATTCGAAACGCCGCAGGGAATGCAGAGGAAACCTAGTGTTAAGACACTCCGTTCCCCACTTTTTCCTGAATCCTAGAGGTATTGTGTGTTGAGTGGCAGAACTCAACGCCTCGCTTTGCCTCGTCACCAAAGCGAAGAAATGGAAACATACATTTAAGTAAATGTTTGATCTCCTCGAGAGGGCATCGAAGCCACAACCAGTCGGTTTTACAGTCACACTTTGTGCCCCTGCGCCACGACTGGCCTCTAGTCAAGTATATTACAGTACAAGCTATGTTTTATCCGTGACCAGAGACTATCCGGTCAAAATTATTTCTTTTAAAATATAAAAAATATGTAAAATAAACTGAGATTAGACAAAATACATATCTTAATGTTTAACCATCCACACAAAAATACTTTTTATTTAATCCATACTGAGAAAAATGAGCTATTTCCAGCTTTATAATTTAAAAAATTAAATCAGCTTCACGCTATATCCCGCAAACAGCAGGTTAGCAAAAGAATTATATAATAATATAATAACTAGCTCTATACTTATGTTATAAATGTGAATATATGTCAGTTTACACTTTCACGCCACTAACTACTAAACCGACTATCATAAAACGAGTATAGATAGATATAGATAATTCTAGATAAACAGAGTAATTCAATTAATATATCACATAATATTAAAAACATGATACATTATTACAGATTTATATATCTTTAGTGTGCTATATATAGTAAAGAAGGCGTGGTCACTTCACTTGCGGCAGAAACGTTTTCGTTCGATTCAATTTTAATAACATCTCTATAAATATTACGTACCTTTACGCATCGACCTCATGTTGCTGGTTAAATAGGAAGAACTTAGTGACACATCACTCCGTTTTTTACTCCAAGAACAAGAATTTAGTAACAAGTTCAGTTTTTCACTCGACCAATTTTATTATTAGTAGTAAATCAAATCTTGCAATTTCTCTAAGCAAATCAAGATTGAACTCGCTACCGTTACGCACTGAACAAACGACTTTACAACGTCGATGTCTATAATATAATGAATAATTAAATAAAACGATACACTGTATCGAAAGCCGTCGGTAAGAATAGCCTACCCTTTCCAGGTGTAAATATACACAGCTAACCCTCCTAGTACATTAGTTCTAACCTATTTGTTCGCCTTCCCTCTTCTTTCTATATATTCAAAGGAATCATGATTTTTATAATTTTCTTTTAAGCCTTTGCCTTGACGTTGTTGCAATAATATTAAATGATAATGATATTAAATATAATTTTGTTAAATTGTTTCTTCAAAATTAAAATAAAAATAAAAAAAATATATTTTTTTTACGATATAAATGATATGTATTTCCATATTACTAATCTATAATAAAATATAATAATAAAAAAGGTTTAAAGCGATTAGAAAATAGGTACAAACTTTGTTCAGCCTAGGGCGGTTCATTAAAAAAAATCTTAAAACTAAATAATGTAGTACAAAATTCTTCTTAAATTTTTAAATACATACATTTTTAAATATATAGATTGTTGTTCATCTTTTCCTTATTCAAAGACACCTCTCAGTGACCTAATTTAATACGAATTTCTTTTTATTGATTAATGTTATATATATTTATAAGAATTTAATATAAATATAACGTAACCAATATAAATATTCAAGTAGAAACACAAAGCTTTGTATAGAGCTTTTGTTTATACTTCAGTACTTGAATGACCTAATTTTGTATTAGAATGTATCCGATTTTAAAATGATCTAAAATATATACCAACAAATGTGTATGCACCATAGTACTTAATAAACTTAACAAAACATATTAAAAACTGCAATACATCAATCTTAATATTATAGATTTCCTTCAAATTTTGACTTAAAAAATCATTTTTTTCAACAGCTTACCCGGAAAAAATCGCTCCTCGACTATCTTCAGGTATTTCCTTAGTAAATCCACTTTAACTTCTTAAAGTACCGAGTTTTGCCACCAGCGTTGGTGGCTTAGACACGTTGTGGCGGTGGCGCGAGCGCGGGGACAGTGACGCGCGTCAAGCAGGCTAGGGGGACGTACAGTGTTAAAAGTAATTCTATCTATGTAAACAAGGAATATTGACTTTTTGTTCTGTAATAATAAGAATCATTTTAGCGTGAATGTATTTGTTGGTTGGTTTAGGTGTATGTACAGTGTTACAGTCAAGTTTTGATTTTGGATGAATGTTTTTGAGGTATTTGTTTTTAGGTAAGTATTTGAGTGGTTTAGCGTTTTTTTATTAAATAATGAAGATATGAAGAAAGAAAGGAAGGAACTTAAAGTAAAGTATTTATATAAGGTATTTATTAAAGGCGGATGTCGCGGCGCAACGGCACAGACTAATGAAAAATTTTAATTTCTTCACCTTGCTAAGAAGACGAATTACGGCGTGGAGTTCCGCTAATCCATAAAGTAACGGAGTGACTCAACCCTAGATTCACTCTGCCTATCCTTGCTATATGCGGAATATAGCGTAAGGTATGAAGATATCTGTTTCTTGCAAGAAAATGTTAGTAACGAGTAAAGGTACTGACTAGCTAAAAGTATATTTTTTAAATAGAAAAAAATTAAATGGTTATTATTTCGGGGTTTTTCAATTGACCACCTGCCCTGCTATGTATATTATTCCTGAAAACTGAAATTAATAGTTCAAAAATAAAAACACTCAGTCTCAGTCTCAAACAGTCATTTTAACAAAACACCTTAATGAAATGAATGTAATAAACACAAACTGAAAATAAAATTAAATATTTCAATTTAAATACGTTAAATTTTTTGCGTTATCAGTGGCTAGGGATTGGCACCTTTTCGGATAATATTGTTTTTTGCTTTCGGTTCCGGTTCCTTTCAGTTTGTTTTTCAAAGCAAAAAACCTTTTTTTAAATTATATTATTACTTTTAATAATTGGGTAGTAAATAATACTTTTCGAGTTGTGGTGGCGCAGGTCTAAATGAAAAAAAGAGACGGTTGTAGGTTCGTTCAATTAATTATATTTTAATTTTGTTGCTCTAGTAGATAAAACGCGCCGTTGAGTTCCGCAACTCAACAGGCAATATACCCAAAATTGGGCGAAAAGTTTGGAAAAATTGGAGGAACGGAGCTTTTTAACAAAAGTTTTCGTGAACCTATCCCGCTATATGCAGGATACAAAGTGAAAGTAAATAAAAGACTTTATTTTCTCTCATCCAAGATTGACAATGTAAAGGAACGTTAATAAAAATATAGTCAGGAAAAAAGTACAACATATTGGTACAATTCCAAAAATTTCATTTCGTGGTAAAAAAATCAGCATAGGTTGTGCAAAGTTCAAAAAGCTTTGTTAATTTCATAGGATCAGTTAAATCATTAATTATTAATATATCTATAGAATAACAACCATTATTTTAATAGGTTTAAGGTTTTATATTGCTTGTATTAATTAGTACATATTTGTACTGGACGAACAAGGAGCGACTCAAGTTTTGTTTTGTTGTAACAAATGATACTTGTAAGTAGGCGTGAACAAAGAAAATTATTAATAATGATTCAGTACATTTGTAAATTAAAATTATAGTAAAATTTACAAGAAATGTTATGGAAAAAAAATATTTTTTTGAATTTTCGATTATATTGTTATTCTATAAATACAATTATTTATAGAATAATAGTATAATACGTTTCTACCCAATTTTTATTGTATGTTCGACTACTATTTAGAGTTATTAATGATTTTCATTTCCTTGCTCTGCTAAGAAGTCATTAAAAACATTAAAAATATGTACTACATATTATTCTTATTTTCTTTTGTAAAAGAAGTAACAATCAAGCTGCAAACAGCAGCGTAGACAGAGGGAACCTAACACCAAAATTTAATTTCCTCGACTGAGGGTCGAGAGAAGATATATATATTATATATAAGATATAAATGGAGATTTTTTTTCTTTTAGTTTTATGTTTTTTTTAGTTCACTCTTATTGCCGTCTTTTTTCGCCGACTTTTTTTCTTACCATACTGGAGTAATACAGATAATTTTAATATAAATTATTCTTCTGAGAGAGGTCGAATCTATAAGCATCGTGCTTACAATTAAACATGTCTCGTTGCTCCACGACAGGGCGTTACGTCTTTTTTGCAGCTCTGCGAAGTTTTCCCCCAATTCGAGACTCATATCCAATCCAATATATATCGACTTGCAGTATCTATAGGAACCTAAGCTACACCTGACTTAAAATGTTCATAAAATAAAATAAATCAGCTTCACGCTGTATCCTGCACACAGCAGGGTAGGTAGAGAAAACTAGTGTTAAGACACTCTGCTCCCCACTTCCTGTCGAATAACTGGAGGTATTGCATGCATTGCCTCTACATCAGAGCGAAGAAATGGAAATATAAATCTCACCGAGTGGGAATCGAGCCCACAACTACTGAGTTTTACAGTCACGCTTTGTGCCCCTGAGCCACGACTGGCGCATATATTACAACTTAAAAAATTATTTTAATTACAACAAACAATGAATTCATAAATAAATATATTTAGAATTTAAAGGCGAAACAAAATGCACGACTATACGTCGTTGTTTCGCATTGAGAGGAAGACAAGCCGGTTGTAAAGTGACGGCAATTAGATAATGTATCTTTTAACTTGATAAGCAAAGTTCATTTTACTGTAATTAATTCGTTAATCACTTTGGGTTTAGCGTGACCTACTTTTACTCTCAGATGTTCTACCTTTATCATGATGTACGCAGGTAGTATTTAATTTTTTGTTTTACCCTTTTGGGAACCAATTTCGCGAGGTATTATATTTATATAGCGTGCTATGGATATTTAATTCAAGATTGTCGTATTTTAATGGATTCAGAAATGATAAATATATTTACAATTTACATAAAATATTCATTAAGAAATACTTTTTAGAAATAAGCTTTCTCGATTTTTTTTTTCATTTTACTAATCAAGCTCTTTCATTAGTTATCCATATTAGACGGTTTGTGCAAAAAAATATAATTCACTATTTCGTTGTTGCGGCCATTTCGTTTTAACAACAATATTGATTATATTTAATTTCGTTGTCATCAGGACTGAAGTCGTAATACAAACTTCAGCTCAATTGAACATTGGGAAATGGATCCAATGGAGCTTGCAAGATTTCACATAGTGCAACACACTACACACACGGATAGTCAAATAAATGTCTGTAAAATAAAGTTAGGTTTCATTAAGTAGTATTTAAATTATTTTACCCGTATATATTATTTCAAGTTGCTTAATTATGAAAAAAATTTATAGAAAGCAGACAAGCGCGAATCTGGCACGCCCACCAAGGGTTTAATACAAAAATAGTACGTGTCGAGCTTTTTCTAAAATTTAGGCTTAGCTTAGTCTGATACCTCACTTGAGCTAGCGGCTTTAATACCAAATTTTGCCCCCCTTTTAAGGCTATTATTTTTTTAATTTAACCACAAATGTATAGTTTCTCGATTTTGTTCTGAACTAGTACTACCTGTTTGATGCTAGCTGCCAAATTTCATAATTTTTGGTGAACCGGAAGTACCCTATTAGGATATCTCCAAGCGTTCCTGAAATAAAGGTGACTTTATATGGGTTCCTTATTTTCTTAAAAGGTACGGAACCGTAAAAAGAAAAAAATATGTTAAGACTCTATACAAGCTATGATTGAGACTTTTTCAACATATAAAAAGTACGTAATATATTTATTTATTTTATGTATGGTTATGTGATATATGTATATATACGTACGTAATTGGGTCAATCCCACTCATATAGCCTATAATAAGAAAACCATTTCTATTATGAAAGCAATCATTGAATACTATTAGCTCATCTAATCTACAATCTCTAAATATATATACGAGTCGTATTTGAAGCCGTCATGGCGCAGTGGCATTTTACTCAAACGCAAATTTGTCGATTTGATGCCTGCTAGGATCATAAGAGATTATCCTTTTTGTCCGCTTTCCTCGTCAATCCATTTTCCCCGCTCCGTTAGATCTGACGCAAAATTTTGTTAAATAACCGCAAAATGGAAAACAGAGTATATTAACACTAAGTTCCCTTATTAACATTAGGTCTCTACTTCTTATACGTGAAGCTGTTATTTCCCCTCAAATCTATCAAAGGTCAAAATTGTTATTTCCATCTTTAACATGTGTATTATACTCATATTCCTTAGTTCTGTCTAAAAACTTATTAAGGAAGTTTCAGTCATATATTTTCTTATATTCAAGTCTTTGCACAGTAAAGAAAGTTCAATGTATTATAATGAAACCGCCAAAAAATCGATTTTCAAGCGCCTACGGCACGAGTTCTTCTAGGAAACGTAAGAAAGAATAATACAAAACGTGTTCATTTCTTTAATCTTTTGTTTATTTTTTATCGTAAAGTATACATACAATGTATAAAACTTAACTGTACAGTATTCAATTCCCTGTTAATGCTTAATTTAAGATATGAATGTGTTACTATAGACCGATGTTTGATGATAGTCGTGGCGCAGTGGCCCAAGCTAGCGACTGTAAATGCGACTAGTTGTGAGTTCGCCATTTGATGAAATAAAATATTTAACATTTTAATTTTCTTGCTCTGGTTACGTGAAAACCACTTAACACACATGTCTCCAAAATTTTCTTTGAAAAATGGGAAACGGAAGTTTACAACATTTGGTTCCCAGGTTCCATCTGCCTATTGTATTATGTATAGGATTCACCGTAAAGCCAAAGAAAAGTGTTAGATAACGTAAAACAACGCTGCTTCTCTTTATGTTCAGAAAACGCAACGCTGTAATTGTTTACCATAGATATTTGGCAAAGTGGAAATTAGGCCACTACAATCTCATACCGTCAGACTTCCAATTCCGAGTGATGATAAAAAAAATTGTTATTGTACACTTCTCTTCCAGTTTTCTCGAGACACGTGTGATGATTGATGAACTTCAGCACCTTATCATATCAAAGCAGACAATGGTTTTTGACAAGTAAAAATCAAAATCCACAGCCACCACTTTTACAATAAAACATTGTCCAACTGCACAACAATGACCGCTATTCCTAATTTGAAAACTCAAAAGCTCAAATAAAATTATAAAGTCATCTTTTATGTACATATATAAATACTAGAGATGCGCCGAATATTCGTTTGGTATTCGGTATTCGGTGTATTCGGCATCTTTTTTGATATTCGTATTCGGCCGAATTATTCGGTTATGGTGCCGAATATATTCGGTTCGATTATTTTTATTTAATTGGCTGCACGACACAGTAGAAATGAAAGATAATACATCTAATGTAAGATTTAAATTATTATTATAAGTTAAATGAGTTAAGTTAAAAAAATATACCAATTAAACTACATATAAATATTTACTTCAAAACCTCAATTCAGCATATATTTATTCTTAACCCAAAGTTAATACAACCAACATTTCTTAAAATCTTAAATCAGCATTTATTTAAAAAAAAAAATAATAATATTTGTAAACCACAAATAAACATATATAGTCACAATTTATTTTAAGCCTTAATCAACAATTAAATTTATAATGAATATACTTAAGTTGCAGATTGATAATAGTAGAGACTATAACATACATGTACAGAGATAGAGGAACACTACACTAATTTAATATACGAGGAGCATCCAATGGTTCAGTGTCGATATGATTTACTAAGTACAGTCGTAATTAGACTAATTATTTAGTTAATAACACTATATAATAAAAAAAAATAAAAAATAAAAACATATAATCGTTACATCGAAAAGGAAGAATAGATTTATTAATCAAACAATAAATCTATTCTTCCTTTTCGATATAACCATTCTTAACTTGAATACATTTATTGGATCTATGAATTAATTTTTATAAACCGTCGAAATATTTTTTTTTTTCGCCTCAAAATGGGCCAAAATTGCCTCCTTCACCTCATTGTCATAGGAAAATATCCTTCCCCTCAAGTCTTTTTTTAAATTGGGGAACATATGGAAATCACTAGGGGCCAGGTCTGGACTGTAAGGTGGCTGGACTAGTGATTCAAAGCCTGGCGTGCTTTCCAGCCGATTGTGACACCTTGAATTTCTTTGGGGGTGGTGTGCTCTTTTTATGCCCTTGCATGGACTCCTGTTTTGACTCAGCCGCTTGCCGCTTCATCTCCACACAACTTCAAAAATTGCTTTGAAGCATCGACGCGCTGCTGTTTGTCAAGCGGTGTGAGCATTCTTAGTACCCATCTTGCACTGACTTTTGTGAGGTTTGTGAACGTTAGGTCCCGTCGCAACGAGGCGCAGACGTGGCGTGAGATAGGACTGGCTTGGGGAGTGTGACGTGGGACTGAAGAGTGAAAAATCCCTATGTATCGGACGTTTGCAGAAGTAATTGGATAGTCGGGATCCAGAAGGACGCTTCGAGGGCGTCGAAGAAGCTGGTGTGGGTGAGGAGCGTACTTACACGCTTCGACTATTTGAGTGGGTTTGAGTGGGAATCTGCAAGCTCGTAGTAGCCCTTGGCTGGCGCTGGCGCTTGCACAATTCCTTGAACGATCCTAGCTCGAAATTTTTGTGTACGTCAACGTTGCGTACGTACCATGGGCATCCGGATGCCATTCGTAGGAATTTGTTTTGAACCCTCTCAAGGTCTATCTTGGTAAACGCAACGTTTTTTTTTTTTGAATGGACTTAATGCTGTTGACCTGGAATGGTCTTGACAGCGTCACCGGGCTGGGAGGGGTAAGTGTAGCTCGCCCCTGAAGAAAAAAATACGAGCTTTGATGGACGCTCGTGTGAACGCAACTGGGCTGAAACTCTGTTTATATACTAAAGAAGCGTCCCCGGTGTTTTGGGACTAAAATGGAAATTTGCTGATTGCATGTAAAAATAAAAGAGGATATTAACGAAAATTCTTACGCTTCAACTTAGCGTAGTTTAAGGGAAAAAGATACGGGTAAATTGTCAACGTTCCACATAACGCGTGTTTGCGATTGTGGCTTTAAAAACAACAACCACTCACCCTATTCTATACCAGTCCAGGGTTAAAACCTAGTGATTATTATTTGTTCCGAAATTTGAAAATGATGTCCGTGGAAAAGGATTTGGTGAGGAAGAATTGAAAGATTGAAGTCTAATTTAGACTTATAATTTACCCACCAATCAAAAGCGCTCTGGGTTCTAGGTAGAAGATCTTCACCTGCATACTTTTTAATTACACAGTGATTGGGTTTTTAGGATCTTCTGCAATCACAGGATTCGTCGAGGCAAGTTTTTTACAACAGTTATAAAACGCCACATACTATTCATAATACAAAATATTTTGTAGAGGTCGTTCCCTGTTTGTTATTGTTCCAGTTCGCAATTCAGGAGCAAGAAATCTCATTCTAAATCGAGGGTCCAACATTGTTGATAGTTAATTTCTGGTACATATGATAAATTTTTGAAATATCGTGCTTTTGGGTGGTGGTGAGGTAGGGCCCGCTCGTTATCAGACCAGCGACGGCATGTTAAAACCTGTTTACGCGGCAAAATAACGAAGAAATCGTAAACCGAATAATTCGGCCGAATATCCGGTTCGGTAAAGTTTAAACCGAATAATATTCGGTATTCGGCTATTCGGTGTAAACACGATTCGGCGCATCTCTAATAAATACCTAATAAAGCAATTATGGCCGTTGAAAAGTTTATAATTAGAGGATGTCTCAAAGGACTTTTCTGACAACATTTCCAAAAAGCCATAATATGAGGAAAATCGTAAATTTCGATTCGTTACAAAAATATTATTTTTCATCGCCCAGTTTGTGTCATCAATTACGTCCGATCTCACATTTACAAAATTTAATGCCAATTAAATATGATATACTATCACAATATTCGGTAAAGTCACACTAAGTTGAGAAAAAAAAAAAAAAATTATCAATAAAAACAAGACACATGTTAATAAAAATGTTTACGCCCTGTTCTGCTATATAGACGAGTGATGGTTGTAGATTCGATTCCCGCTCGAAGACACTGTTATAAAAGTATTCTATACAAAATTGTATGAATAATTTAACCGTTTGTTGGAATTTATAAAGGGAGGAATGATCATTATTCACGCAAGTTGGACAATCATCGCGTTTGCGGTTTGACTCTGTTTCACTACGCTACGAAGCCCTCATAAAGTAGCCTCATATGAATATAAAATAAATAAAATGAGCTTTAAATAATTCTTTTTTTAACATTTAATTTTTGAGCTAGTAAATTTCTCGAAAAAGATCTAATTTGATCCTCAATACTAATACATTGCTAAGTTAAAAGACTAACAAAAATATTTAAAAAAATCCTCGAGTATAAATAGAACCTACAAATATTATATTTTTTTTTACTGCACTATAATAGTATCAATTATATATTAAGTTATTAAACAAGAAGTACTAAAATGCACAAACATAATATAAATAGCTATATCGAATACAAAATACCGTAGCCGTCTACGACGTAGCTCCGAGCTACGAAAGCTTCGAGTCTACAGACAACTTCTAATTATAAATAAACAATCTGTTAATTAATATGATACTCTTATTTTCGTAGCAAAAGGGGTTATTTATATATAATATAGAATTGATTCTTATAATAATACTAAAAATTATGAAAATTTCCATATAATGTGTGTGTGTAATAATATGTTGAATTTATCATTTTATTTAAATTATAAATTATTAAACAAAATTGACTTCAAACAACAAATTAAAAAGTAAAAAAATATTATACATAAAGTAAATCGTATTTTGCTTTAGTTAAAGAAAAATAAATGAAAAAAGATTTTATAATTTTGAAGTCCGCCTTTCAAATAAAAAAAATCATCAAAATCGGTTCACCCAGTCAAAAGTTTTGAGGTAACGAACTTAAAAAAAGAAAAAAAAACTGTTGAATTGATAATCTCCTTTTCTTTCAGAAGTCGGTTAAGATTAAGTATTTACAAAATGTGTATACTTTTTTTTCAAGCTTCGCGCTGTATCTCGCGCGGAGGGATAATGTAGAGTTCAGACACTCACTTTCCGCCATGTTCTGAAGGCGTTGCGTATTGAGTGGCGGAACTCAACGTCGTTTGTTATAATATTTTAAAAAGGGACTTCCTTTCATATATATAGATAGGAACAATGTGACATTTTGAAATTGATCCGTATAAGGCGGAATTTCATTAAAAACATTTGAATATATTAAGCCTTTGGTCGCGCAGTGCATATTAATGAAGGAACAAAATGAACGTATGTACGTAACGTTGTTATATTGTGATATACTTACATATTTAATTAAAATGATTGAAAAAATAAAAGTATTGTATATTATTAAAACTAAATCAATTTTCGAGATATTGCGGAATTTAACTTCATTATAAAGCAAGATTTTCAATAAAAAAACCTTAATCAAAATTATATCTTTTTTAGTATTTTTCCTTTGTAAAAAGCCGTTTATTGTTCCGCATTGAGATATAACGATCGTGACCCACAATATAAGGGGCACAAGACAAGCACCCAGACGTAGGTGCCCTAGAAACACATTGTAATTAGTAACCGTAATCTTTGTTTGTTTTTTTTTTACTATTTTGTGTGTTTTAAGATTTATAATTAATGAAAATTTTTTTATTGTATTTTTTTTCGTAAGCTAAATAATTTCAGTTATAGGAAACAGTAATAAAACATATAAATAAAACTTAATTAATTACTGTTTTGTTTAATTTTTTGGGAAGTTAGATTTATTCCACTCAGAAATCCAAAGTTATTCAGTCATATTTATTTACAATTAATAAAGCAAATTATACTTTTTAATTCCTTAAATACGGTTGATGATGATTTTGATTAATGCAGAATATTAAGTGCATAATTTACTTCTTTTTTTTTATTAAAATATACAGTATTTTTAATTACATTTCAATATAAAATAAAATTTTGTTACAGAATATACTTCAGTTTTCAAACAGCGCCATCTATTGCAAGTTTGCGAACTGTGTGCGCAAATAATGTAAACCTTCAGGAAAGGAGAAGCTTTAGATACTTCCTTCACATGACCACTGAAAACACTAGATGGCGCTGCCTTTATAAAAAATAAAGACTTAATTGTTTAAATACCAAGATATGTTTCAAGAAATATTTAAATAATTTATACCAAAACTTAATTTTTTATCCCATATACAGCAAAGGAAAATAATGTCAACACACTCTGCTCCCCACTGGCCGCCAAAATTCGAGATATCAAGTAAGTAGGAAGTCATACGAAAAATCACTTCGTCGAGTGAGAACCGAACCCACTACCAAGCGCTTATAATTTTCAAAACAAACATGCCAATACTAATTACTTGCCTTATACATAACTTATGTATATATTTCTCCGGAAATCGAACCCACGAATTTTACATTAGCATTCATATTTAACCAATATACCAAAATCCTTAGCTATAAAACACGTCTGTAAATAAGTAACACAGTACTGAGTTACTGAACGTTGTTTATATGATTACAGCTGAGACCGTTTTGTTCTAGTTCTTTATGACGCCATTCATTTGAACGGCGTATAGGCATTTTTTTATGATTTACTTTTACTTTTTTTTGCCGCTTAGAAATAAAACATAGGATTTTTTAAAATATTTAATATTATTTTCGTTAAAAATATATTTTGCTACTGAGTAACCGACAACAACGCAAAGCCGAAACTATGCGGCATAGAACGCTGAAGACAACCACAATTAAATATATTTCATATAGAAAAGTATTGAGTTCCATCCCTAATCACTCTATTACATTCTTAACACTTAAATATAGATACAGGAAAAATCGACACTATGCTTTCTCTCTATAAAAATTTAGTTTAAGACACTCCGAGTGATGGAACTCCTAATATCTGTACTGTGTGAATGTAAATATAAATATCAAAAACCGGACAAACGCGAGTCGGGTTTGCCCACCGAGGGGTCCGTCCAAGAAAATTGGAGGTCTTGAGCTTTTTCTGAAATTCAGGCCTGGCTTAGCCAGAGCCCTTTCATCTCATATATTTATTTTTAGGATTAAACGGCAAATTTGTAATTTTTTTTTCTGGTACTGAAAAAAACGCTGAAAAAATCATAATTATAGGTTAACTGTTAGTAAGTACCCTATTAATTTTGATGTCCTTTGAAGTGTTGAAATAAGCGGTTTTCGCTATTTAAAGATAATAATATATATATAATATTTAAAGCTAGCTGCCAAATTTCATTAGTCTAGGTTGATTCTCTTTACAGTGCCGAAATACGCGTTTTTATATAACTACACTAATTATAAACAGTCACATGGTTTGAATTTCAACTCGATATCTCCAAGTGTTTCTGAGATAAAGTCTCTTGACAGACAAACAGACAGACAGACGAACAACAAAGTGATCTTATAACGGTTCTTTTTTTCCTTAAAAGGTACGGAACCCTAAAAACTAGCCTGGCTAAGTAACGAAGTCTTCATAATCTCAAACGAAACTATGCATGAAAGCCAGCTATAAAACTTTATCCCGTTTATATGAGAAGCATATATTAGAACACGGATTGTAGCTAACCACTTTTCTACTTTATATTAGATAGACTGTCTGTGAACAATGGTAACATAGACTTAATTATAATTATTAATAAAAGCAACGCGTTGCGAAATCGTCGTGGTGCTCTCTCGTCGTGGGTTCAATTCCTACCCGTATTCCATTCGTATGAAATATTTAATATGCTCATTTCCTGATACAGGTAACCACAACTCAACACATCTAACATTCTTGAGGAATTTCCTCAAGAACTTTGTGGAGAGTGGAGACCAAAAGTTCCATAATGTAGAGCGGAATATCTTAACTATAGATTTCCAGGTTCTCACATAAAATAAAATAAAGAAAATCGATTTATCGCGCTATCGATGAAATTGCTATAAACTTTGATTCTTAAAGTTAGGAAAGTGATAAAAGAAAACTCAGTTTTCTTTATCTGGCTTATAAAGAAGATAAATTTTCTTTTGCCTTTTTATATCAGAATTGGATTAAATTAACTGACTTCTGTAAAAAGAGGACATTATCAATTCGGCTGTATTCTTTTTTAATGTTTGGTACCTAATAAGTATTACCTCGGTAGACTGATTTTGATGATCCTTTTTTCTATTTAAAAACTAGTGCTTCCAGTATGATTTCATTTTAATTTTATTATTTTTTGACAATTTTATCAAGTGATTGTAATATTTAATTTATCATAAAGCATACATACAGAGGCCAGTCGTGGCGCAGTGGTACAAAGTGTGACTGTAAAACCGACTGGTTGTGGGTTCGATTCACACTCAAGGAGATGAAACATTTACTTAAATTTATATTTCCATTTCTTTCTTTCTTTGTCCAAAAATTCGGCAGAAAGTGGGGAACGGAGTGGGGAATCACAAGGTTTCCTCTGCCTACCCTGATGTGCGCGGGATACAGCGTGAAGCTAATTTATTTTATTTTATAAAGCGTAAATTTGCATATGGTATATGCGCGACATATGGACGAATGACTTAATATCACGGAAACCGAATTTGATAGTCCTTAGAAAGAATAAACTTCAAGGGTAGTTTGATGACAGATTGGTTACTTTCTGTTTGGGTTTTTTTTTTGTAAAAAAAATATTTACAACATTGTTTTATTGATTAGTAATAAATTGTTACCACTATCATTTTAGTGATTCCAAGCCGTTAAACTTTTTAATAATTTTCATTCAAAAATAGTACTTCTAACTATAATATGCAGAGAGCAGGACTTCTCTCATAACATTTCTATCTCCATTTTCCGCCCAAATACGAATCTTTTTTTCACTTTAAGTGCCTAAATTCATCGTAAATAAACAAAGTCATACAAATCTCAACTATATTAACAAAGAAATTTATTTTTATTATAGATAGATATAGTCCAAAAATTGCATTACTACATTGAATGTTCCATCTTACCACTTAGGCTGATTTCATTGTCATTAAATATCGAAATAAGAAAACAAAACCCTAAAATATACATATATTACATTTTTTGCAAGACCCTTCCGTTCGTCTCTCTTAAAATACGAGGTTGTAAAAGTCAAAGTCATAATTCTACCATTACTTTGGGAAAAAACACGTTTTTGTTCTAAAAAGAGAAAGTTGGGAGACCAAGTTAAAAGCATTACAATTATTTTGATGGAGCTGTCTTAAAAATTTCATCTAAGAAATGTATTTGACAAGTCATCATGTTTTATGACCAATCTTTTTTTTAGATTTACTAAATCACCCTAAATTCGAAGCGTTAGGTTCCAAAACCTAGCTATGTAGTATCTTTTATATAATAGAAAAATGAAAAAGAACATCTTATCTTTGAGGTCGGTCATGGCGCAGGGGCACAAAGTGTTGCGGGTTCGAACCCCACTCGGGGAAGTGAAATATTTGTTTATATTTATATTTTAATTTCTTCCCTCTGGTGTCGATGCAAAGCGCTGCATTGAGTTCCGCCAGTCAGCACGCAATGCCTCCAGAATTCGGTGGTAATTGGGGAAAGGAGTGTCTTAACACTAGGTTCCCTCTGCCTACCCTGCTGTGTGCGGGATACAGCATGAAGCTGATTTTTATAACTTAACACCACGTACTCTTTAATCTTTACCTATATTTGTATCAAATAAAAAAAATCCACAACAATTCACAGACGGCCATTCGTCTTTTCAAAGTCAATAGCTTTCAGGTTACGTGAGGTCAGACAGAGGTAAATTTGATTGGTGTATTCACTCCTACAAATCTAATCTAGACGGTTTGATAGATGATATATCTATGAGTATATTGGGAGATTCGATTTTCTTAAAGTCAAGCGAGAAATGAGACGTTTGGAACATGGAATTTTACACGATAATTTTTATGTGATCAGTGAAAATTGTAGAGAGGACTTTTGTGTTTATTTCGGAAGGTAGTATTAAAAGATACGTTAGAACTATAACTATCTATGAATAAAGGTAGTTGATTAAAATTTTGTAATAGTTGTATAAAATTTAAAAAATGTACTATAGTGTGGAAAATATAGTGATGTTCTGGGTTCATCAGCTTTATGCTTTTCTTCCACGTAAGGTAGAAGAAACCTATTGTTAAGACACTTCGGTCTCCGCGCGCCGCCCAATAGTTAAGACATTTCGTGTTGAGTAACGGAACTCAACACCACGCTCTATCTATTAGAGCAGGGAAAACATAATTATATATAATCTCATTCTTCTGATTACGATCAGACACTGTTCCACGATCTATTAACATTTGTTTGTCACCAGAGATAATAGTATTAAGACATTCCGTTCTCCATTAATATATTTCTCCTTCTACTTTCGCCGAATTATTGAAAGCATTGCTTGTTGAGTGGCAACTCAAAACGTGCTTTGCACTGTATACAATTTCATTCCCCCGAATAGATATCGAACCCACAACCTGTCGCTTATAGTCATCGCATGCTAGTTCTCTTGCACCACGACAGTCCTCACTCATCATCTATTTCATCTCTATACATTACCATTAATAATACTATTAACAAACAACACAAATTACACACAATATTAAGATTTTGTAGAGAAGAATTAAAAGGGAAACACAGAAACACGACTTAAGTTTAATTACTCCAGTGTAAATCTCACGGATTAACTAACGCGATAATTAGAGGACCTCCACTAACAAAGGGAACGTTGGTACTTTACATGTTTGTACGAAAATTGTAGGAAATTACAGCTCATGTAGGTATGTATGTAAAAACTGAGGTTATATAATAATTGAGATTATATTTTTATTAAGAACAGTTTTAGGTTGTAAAACGGTAGTGGGTTCGATGTTTCGAAGTGGTTCGGTTATTTTTATTTCCTAGCTCTGATAACATGGCAATTGAATTCCGCCACTCAATTCGAGCAATATCTCGAAAATCGGGCGGAAAGAGTGGAACGGACACTCTTTTCTTTTCCTTCCTTCCTTTGATACTAGGTTCCCTCTGCCTACCCTGCTGTGTGCGGGATACAGCGTGAAACTGATTTATTTAATTTATTTTATTTTATTATATGTAGAGGCTAGTAACTATGGACTTGGACTGACCGTCTAAATCGATATAAATATTTTCCCTACGTGGAAATCGAACCTATGACCCTCGACATAACACCAAAGACGGAATCTTATCCAATATATGTAAATAATAAAACATAATAGTATATCAACAAGAGTTCAACGTCTGGTATACGTGAAACTTGGCACACGGTCGGCTTGTGTCATAAAGACAGACGATTTGTTAACGCAAAAAAAGTAGTGAGTAAAATAGTGTAACCTCTTTTTTTGTTAGAAAAATAATGCATTTATAGCATATGTAGCATTTTATTTTTTTTCTATTTAAATAAAATTAAAGTGTCTGTCTGTGATTTCAAAATAATAATTGTGTGTGTGTAGTGTGGCTCTTTGTTCTAGCTAATCTCCTAAATAGCTTAACCGATTATGATGAGACTTTCACTGAGTAATACAGGATTGTGGAACAACATATAGGCTGCTTTTTATTACTATATATACTATTATTTTTATTACTTTTTATTTAATGAAACAGAAATTTTACAGGAGGATTTTACATACTAATTTATATTAATATATATTTTTTTAAATTTATGAATACATTGAAATAAAACAAATACTAAGTATTAAGGGTAGTATGAAAAAAAACAATATTGTAAACTCTGAACTTAAATTGATTATGCCGTTTCAGAGGTCAGCGTGAACAAATGAACAGACAAACAGACAAACGGAACGGGTTCTATTACCTTGTCAAATGCTCTCATGGAGCTACCAATAAAATTTAATCGACTAGAAATCCTACAAAATATACTTTTTTTCAATTCACCACTCTGTATCCCGCACATAGCAGGATAAGCAAAGGCAATTTCCATGAAGACATTTCCGTTTCCCACTTTACACCGAAATCCACCACCAGATTCCACCAGAGCGAAAAAATGAAAAACCAGAAAACAGATACAAACAATTTTTTTCAAAACAAATATCATCTATTCATATTCATTCCACGTCCATTGTATATCGATTTAATACGCAAATGTGTACTCAGTTAACAATACAGAACAAAGCTGTGTACTGCTTTAATAAACATTCAATACTACCTTTCAAACTTCACTGGCAGACCTCTTAAAGTTTTTTACGTTTACAAATTTGTATTTAAAAAGTTTAAAAGTAGTTTAATTTATATTTTCGTTTCTTAATTTAAATTACATTACAAAGAAGGAGAAAAAAAAGACTAACCTGTTTTAGTATTCTCTTGGTTCTCTTGAGCGTCTTTCTCCTCCTTATTGGACTTCGCCTCTGAACTTGTATTGCAACCCATTGTGACACTTAACCCTAACTATTCTTAAAATGTAAATCTTAAAAGAGCTACCGATTTTCTAAGTCACCTCACTGGCCTCGTCACGTCACTATAACATAATTATTATAAAATATCCTAATGTACCTGTAACAAGAAGAAAATGTTATAAAAAAAATGGAAAAATCATATATTTTAATGTATAGGAAAGAAATGTTTCCAACACTCTAATTTTGGCTATAGATAAAATATTTTTTCATTTATAGTATACTAGCGATCCCCTTGCAGCTTTGTCCGCTTCCGTCCGTTATTCTGTTATAAATAAATTAAATTAAATGAAATCAGTTTTACACTGTATCCCGCACGCAGCGGGCTAGACAGAGGGAACCTAGTTACTGTTACGACGTGTTAGTGTTACGTTTACAGTCACACTAGTAGTACACAAAGCTTCATCTAAATTCGTTTAGGCACTTTTGCGTGAACGATGAACAACAACATCAATGCGTTCTCAAAACCTCTACATTTACAATATTATTACGATAAGACAATATGTAGAACATGTTAACAAATTTCAATGTAATGGATAAATATTTTTAAGCTTCCATACTTAAAAGATACAACGTATAATAGGGTCCCTATATTTTACTAAAACTCCACTGTTCGTCTGTCTGCCTGTTGTACTTCCGGAAATGTAAATATCAAATATTCCATTTCCTCGGGTAGGAATCGAACTAACAACCTGACGCGTTTATAGTATACCTACAAAACAACTAACCTCGAAGTTTCCAAATAACATATTAAAGCATATAACTACCCAAAATTAACGATCACAAGAACTAACTGGTCATCCCAGAGCATATTCTATTCAAAATATTCAACGTTGGAAATCGTGTAGGGGGTTACGTTAGGGCAGACAATACGATATTAATCTCTAATTGAGAGCGAAGGGCGTGAAATACAGGCTAGGGTAGGGGTGGTTTTGCTATGGAAATTGGTTAAGCAACTGTGGTTGAAGTATATATATGGATGGGTGCGCGATTTTAATTTCAAATACAGTTTTATTTATTTAACATTCATTTATATGTTGTGTTTATTTTTTAATTATTATTATTTTATTCAGCTCAATAATATTGTATTATAATTAAAATAAAATACTAAACAGTACGCTATGGTTGTGTATTCACATCTATTTTGAAGATATGTTTTTTTTAGCTTCACGCTGTATCACGCACATAGCACAGTAGGCAAAGGCAATCCATTACATGGGTCTCCGGTTCTAAGGTCGCTAAGATACACCATTCCTATTAAGATACTTTTTACGCTTTGCGACAAAGCGCGAAGGAAACAAAAATTTAAGTCCAAAGTTCTAACTAAGCCTATTTATATAATCATAACCGAAATGCAATGAATCTATTAAACAAAATTTCTTTTTTTGTCTCCACAAAGCGCGTTGAGTGGCGGAATTCAATACTATGATTTGCCAGAGCGAAATGAGAAAGGGTAAAAATATTAAATATTTTATTTCCTCGATTCATAATTGAACCCACAAATCCTAATATTTCAAATAGCTACCAGCCAACTGTGCAATATAAATTGAATTGCACAAATAGACAGTAAAAACGCACTTCTTTTTTCTTTGACTGTTAGAGAAATAAAACCAAAAATCTGCTTCACGCTGTATCCCGCACACAGCAGGGTAGGCAGAGGGAACCTAGTGTTAAGACATTCCGTTCCCCACTTTCTGCCGAATTCTGGAGGCATTGCGTGTTGAGTGGCAGAACTCAACGCCGCGCTTAACCTCGACACCAGAGCGAAGAAAATGGAAATATAAATTTAAGTAAATATTTCATCTCCTCGAGTGGGGATCGAACCCACAACCAGTCGGTTTTACAGTCACACTTCGTGCCGCTGAGCCACGACTGGCCTCATCTAAAACCAAAAATCTTTATAAAATTTCTCTAACTCGCACATATACAAGTATATATATTTAGTGACGGTTTGCTTATGGTACCGTGAAACCGTAGCTCTCAGGGGATGTTACAAAATAATTATATTTTTAAATTTTGGAGCTGGCTCTGGTACAATACATTTTAAGAAAATTATTTAATTTGGTAGATTTTAATTTAGAAGACAATAATTATTTTATATAGAGAATATTATAATTCTTATTAAAGTATTATTAATATTTCAGTACGTCCTTAGTTCGCTATCATTTAATAACTTAAAATTTACAATTTTATTCCCATAAAATTTTTTTTTTTTTTGGGAATAGAATTCACAACCATTGCCAGAACAGTCAGAAGTTGTCCACATTACGCCACGATGATCCCGTAATTATTTCATATATTAGCATAGAACGTTATATATACAAAAATCAGTATCACGCTGTATCCCGCACACAGCAAGCAAAGGAAACCTAGTGTTAAGACACTCCGTTTCCCATTTTCCACCGATTTCTTTAGACATTACGTGATAAGCGAAACTTAACGCCGCGCTTTGTCTCGGAACTAGAGCGAAAAATAAAAATATAAAATGCAGTTGTATATAGAATGGATTCATTACGCGAATAGAAAAAGAAACACAAGGGGTGTTTAAATTATCTCCGAACTCAGTATAAATCGGTCTGTCTGACAGTTTTCGCTTGTTATTTTTTACGCCCTCACTTTTGCTTGGAGCGAGCTTTAATTGTCAAAGTTTTGAGCCCTTTCATACGTGACCAGTGGTTTTTTTTTTAATTTTTGCTTATATGCCATAGCATATTCATATAATGATGTTTATAAGCAGATTTAGGTGAATTAAAAAATATAAAACATAATATATAAATCTCTTCCGTTACTGAGTAACAGACAGACAGCGCACAGCTGAAATAACATAGCGTAGAACGTTAAAATGTGGCGTTTAAATTGTTTAACAGTGTGGGGAACCGCTAATATAAAATTCACCAAAATTCTGAAACTGATAGTAAGAAAACCGTAAATTTAATTTAGGGACTTAAAAGCACCATGTGCTTTTAAGGGTAGGCAGAGGGAACCTAGTATTAAGACACACCGTTCCCCACTTTCTGCTGAATTCGGGAGGCATTGCGTATTAAGGAGCGGTAAAAAGCCTCGAGTGAGGATCGAACCCACAACCAACCGATTTTACAGTTACACTCTGTGCTCCTGCCACGACTGGCCTCCAATAAAAGGTAAAATCCAATCCCCAAAGTATTAATGTTTGATCAAAATTAATGTTAGCTAAGATTTTTAATGTAATATAAAAGGCTGATAATAAAAGACTGGAAAGTAAAATTTTTTTTAAATAAAACTAAAATTTGTGCGGGATACAGCGTGAACCTGATTTTTATTTTCATAAAATATATACATTTTTACTTTTATTTTTGTAATTATTATATAGTTGAACTATAATAGAATAATTAAACCTAAGAGAGTTTTAATGTATACGTGATGTAAAATCAAGGTGCCTCTAACAATGCCTAACGTAAGCACTATAGTACTTAAGTTCACGAAAATTATAGCTTCTCTGTTCAAATCAAAATCAAAAACACTTTATTGCACCAAAATAAAACATAAATTCGATAACATTTATAATTTAGTACAGTGCAAAGGCGGCCTTTTCACTATAAGTGATCTCTTACAGGCAACCTTTTATTTATAGAAACTGATATTAAGAGAGCATTGTTGGCGGATAACTTTGCATAAACATATTTTTGTTATTTATTATATCATATATATACATACACTATTCATACATAAATACATACAGACATACATATATAATACACATATATATATATATATATATATATATATATATATAAGTGCATACATACATACATTTATATAGAGATACAATTAGACAAATTTTATATGCACGAAACAGATACAATGACTATAGCGATAGATAAAACTCTTTAAGACGACGTAAATTTATTACGTTCTACGTAATAAATTTACTTTCTAATACTGTATATTTAATTTTTTTTCCCCACGCACTGCACAATTTTCGAGACATTCCTTTTATGTATGGTGAAACTCAACGCCGCGCTTTGACTCGTTAACAAAGCGCGAAAATGAAAATAATAAATAATTCATTTCCCCGAATACAAATCGTACCCACAGCCGTCGAACTCAGTCACTATCTTATGCCACCGGACTACGACGGCCTAAAATTTCTTTAGTAACATTTTTTGAACATTCTATTAATACAATTTCAACAAAATATATTAAATACAACTAACTATATAGGCGAGCTAAAGTTAATATAAAACTTATCTAGTTAGGAACAAAGGGCCAGACGCTGTTTTTATTTCACATGTCTCGCTTGAATCGATCCTACTACAATAGCTTTACATGACTGTGGGTTGTGGAGATAGTTTGTACCATAAAGAGTAAATTTATATATACTTATATAAATATTATATTTATGTATATAAGATAAATTTAGGATTTTTTTATGTAAAAAAATTGAGGTACAGGTTCTAGTTCCCGAATAATGCAAAAATTATAGGATTGGTGTTAAATTAAAAAAATATATATTTTTATGTTGTACTAAGCCACGTATAGTGAGGTAGGTATAGGTTGGTAGGTAAGGTAGGTATAGGTAGAGGCAACCTAGTGTTAAGACACTCCGTTTTGTACTTTCTGACCAACTTTCGAATTATTACAGTGCTAAACAGATTTGTCTTGAAAACAATTAATTCTTTCTGTACTCATGATGGTTTTGTTTTTTGAGATATGTTCCAGTACTTCGATTTTTTGTAACTTATATCGTATATAGTTAGCTCACTAATAATATGCATAATATATATAATTTTGTGGTGACAATAAACGAGGTGGAATATAAAGGTGAAAAAATAAAAAAAATAAACTATTTTTTTTACAATTTATCATGTTCCAAAAAATCTGAAAAAAATATATATAATAATAAGCTAATATATAATCACGTTCAATTTAAATTTTATTAAGATATATTTAACAGATATCGAGAAAATAAAATTTAACCTTAAGGGTTGTTACTCCCATAACTCCCTTACTGTGAGGGTTAGAGACAAAAAAACGGTGGATTACTATTTCAGATAAAAAGCAATACAATCATATAAAAAACAAATCATTAGAAACCAGTGCAGCTTTATATGACATCTAAATTATGCCTTCAAAGTTTCAAACTATAATAAAACGTATAACTTTATATAAAATATAACCAAATGAAAATTATCCACAGTTCAATGACCTAGACAGACAGTCAACACATTTGGCAGGACGTACGAACGGACAAGCCAAAATTATTCGAAAATAGTCTCTTGCACTCCATTCCATTAAGACACTGTATTATAGTGCACGCTAGTGTCCTTCCTGCGGTTTTCGGCTTTAATTGAATAGCCGTTTATTATTATTCTTAATCCCTCGCTCTGGTAACAAGACGAAGCGCGTCGTTGAGTTACGTGACTTTAAACATAATGTTTAAAAAATCGGTAAGAGAGTAGAAAATATAATGTTTGAACACTAGATGACTATTTTATCATTGCTACCTGATCCCTCTGTTTTTTTAGTGAAAACATTAAAATCAGTCACTTTATTAGATCTAAACGTACATCAGAGGAAAGCAACTTAAAATAAATAAATAAATCACCTTCACGCTGTATCCCGCACACAGCAGGGTAGGCAAAGGGAACCTAGTGTTAAGACACTCCGTTCCCCACCCACATTTTCTGCAAAATTCTGGAGGCATTGCGTGTTGAGTGGCAGAACTTAACGCCGCGCTTGACCTCAAAACCAGAGCGATGAATATAAATTAAAGTAAATATTTCATCTCCTCGAGTGGGGATCGAACCCACAACTTTTCGGTTTTACAGCCACACTTTGTGCGAAAGCAACTTTGATTTATATTATTTAAAGATTAACAGTTTTATAGTTCTTTACTTAATCAGACGTCTTGGTACTAATATCGATTAGTACAGCAGAATAATTCTGGAGCTATTTCTAGGTAGACTAGTCACGAAATGTCTTAAACTATGTAATTTAATGTACATAGATATCATTTAAAATCAAACATAATATTTGTTCTTTTTTTAAATAAAAATAACTTCTTTTTTAAAGTTTTTCCCGTGTAGCCTGGTATTCAGTGTTAGTCATCCACTAATTGAAAATTAAACCCGCAGTCGTCGTGTTTGTGGTCAGACCATCAGAAAAAGAAAGAGAGAGAGTAAGAGGTAAGTATTAATCGAGCAAAATAAGAAAAATAACATCCCCAGTGTAATCTGTGTGAAGTCAAGTCGAGAAAGGCTATTGGTTTTATTATATCATAACATAAGGAATCCTTGTATTTGGATATTTGGACTTTACACTCTGTTCAGCGTACGACACTTCGGTGGTCAAGAAAATTAGACGGTAAGTCCCCACTTACCGTGTTCTTGAGAAATTAAAAATTGATCGAGAAATGAAAAATATCAAGTATTCCTTTACCCCGATTGAGAATCGAAACCACAACCGTCGCGTTTACAATCGCTCGCCCATACCCGTGCTCCACGTCTATATATAAAGCAAATCTAAAATCCAGACCTCCGCCTGGCCTGGCAGTACCGCCAGACGGCATTCATTTAACCTTAAGTAATTGCCTCTAAGTAATACAAGTACTTCAGCTTAGCCCCAGTACAATGTTCAGTTCAAAACATAAAATGATAAACTGTAAAACAGTCTCGGGCCGTATCGACCAAACTTACCCGCGTGCGACCTTTTGCTAAATTGCCTAACTAAAAAGTGAAATAAGTGTAGTTTAATTATAATTTACAATGTTTTGTTGGGTTTTTTTTTAATAAAAAATCGGTGCCGCGTGCTTTTGGGAGTATTTGAACGTTCGTGTTTTTTTTTGTCGAACTTCACGCTGTTTCCCGTATAAAGCAGAGTCGGTAGAGGGCTTTATCGTTTTCGAGATATTGTGTATTAGGTAACATCAGCCTGGAAAAGCGATGGTTATGCGTTCAATTCCCATTCGTAATGGAATGATTACATTTCATCTTTCAATCGCAATCGCTTTACATACTTTGCTATATGGAAAAAAGCGTGAAGTTGTCTATTTTATTTTCTTTGAAGTGGTTGGAAAGTGGAAAATGTTATGACTGTCTAAAGCTAAGCCTCATTATTTAATTAACAGAAGGTTACTGATAAAATATTGCTTAACTAAGTTGTATGAAAAATGTGAATCATGAAATCAAGATAAGGTAGTAAAAAAACACAATTATAGCAGAAGTTCTTGTTTTGATATGAGAAACAATGGGACCATCATACTAAAGTCCCGGTCAAGTTCCGGTCCAATCACCTATACATATAATAGAATATCTCATACAAGAACATGAGATGAGACCGAGAACGATCGTGACCGGAATTCTTACAGAAGTGGAAAAGACGTTCTTTTAGATACAAATATAAAATATAAATAAAATAAAATATGCGCGAAATGACTGATGTATAATATACTCATATAATTTATGTACCAAAAATGACCCAAAAATCGGTACGTATGACCACACCCCACATTAAATACACTAGTTCAGCCTAAGCATATTCTCCTGTGCGTCTGTGTGCCTGTGTGGCAAAATTTTGAAAAAGAGGCCTGTGCACTTCTCTTTTCTAAATTGTTGCCTCTTTTCCACCTAAGTTGTAGTTAGCCCAAAGTACATATTCCTTGACAACTTCAAGTCATGTTTTTTAAAGACTCATTTCGCAACTAATCGTCTTGAAGAGTCACCAGACCATTCATTGTTACTTCCAAATAATCGAAAGTTTCCGTCACGATGACTATATCTAATCGCAAATATGATAAATTTTGACAATTGATTTTTACACGTCATCCATTCCAGTCAAAGGTCTTAAAGGCGTTCTTCAAAATTTATCTAATATTTTGTCTACTTAAAAATAAATTTTCCAAATTCAAGTCACCAGTACTTTAAAGCCATCTGACATTACATTTCATACGATATTCCTTTTACTTTAAGAAAACCGTTATACAAAGACGAGACCAGACGAAGGCACAATAGGGTGAAGCAAAGTGCATCCTTTAATGAAAATAACAACACAAATGTTTGTAAGATAAATCAATTCAAATAATTTGAACAAAAATCATATTTTTGTTTTTTTTTTATCAGCTTCTCGCTACACAGCAGGGTAGGCAGAGGGAACCTAGGGTTAAGTCTCCTTTTCCCACTTTCTGCCGAGTTCTGGAGGCATTGCGTTTTGAGTGGCAGAACTTAACGCCGCGCTATGCCTCGACACCAGAGCGAAGAAATGGAAATATAATTTTAAGTAAATATTTCATCTCCTCGAGTGAGGATCGAGTCCACAACCGGTCGGTTTTACAGTCACACTTTGTGCCCCTGCGCCACGACTGGCCTCAAAAGTAGCTTCACGCGTTTAAGGGTATATGTAAACGGAACCTACATTAAAGATATTCCGATCCCAGTTTTCGATTGCATTGATACGTTCGTTCCCACTCGGAGGATGAATTATTTTTATTTTTCTCGCTATGGTTTTGTCTATACGCGGCGTTGGATTTCACCACTCAATACGCAATATTTTCGACAATTGGGCGGTTAAGTAACGGAGTGTCTCAATACTATGTAGTAGGCAGAGAGTGCCTACCTTATAAGAATAATTTGTATAAAATAAAAAAGGAAGAGAGCTAAAAACGTAAAGTACTAACACTAGCTTGTCTCCGACTACCCTGCATATACGCGAGGGTTGAAATATGAGAGAAAAAAATAAAAATATTCAAATTATAACAAAATCTTTATATGAACTAAATTCTATTATAACTCCAGACTTTAGTTTGAGATACGTATATTATTACTGACTGCATCTGCAGACGTGTCGTTAGATCTTAAGTACTTAAGCCAAATTGCTTGGTTGATACTGTGGTCGCAAGAATATGTTAATTAAAATGTAGCGAACTACTTCGAACTCCATATAATAGAACTAGCTTTATCTTACGGCTTCGCCTGTATGATCTAGTGGAATTAACTGAGTATGGTACATGACACATGACACGGCATCTAGGTGCACTAAGGTAATTTTTGACCACAGCTACAATATGTACAGTACGTTTTGGCCAGCCGTGGCGCAGGGATAGTGTGACGATAAACGTGACTGGTTGTGGGTTCGATCCCCACCCAAAGAAATGAAATATTTATTTAATTTATATTTCCATTTCTTCGGCGTCAAGGTAAAGCGCGGCGTTGAGTTTCGCTACTCAGCACGAAGATCCTCCAGAATTCAGCGAAAAGTGGGGAGCGGAGTGTTTTAACTCTGAGCCTATCCTGACTATCCTGCTGTATGCGGGACACATCGTGAAGCTGGCTACAACTTGTAAAACGATAATAACGTGGGCAAAGCAAAATGTATATTACGAAACTCCATTTACGACCTCTTTTCGCTCTATTTTCCAATGTCTGCAATCATGTTAAGAAGTGGATTTCAACGCCGCGCTATATACTAAAGTGAGGAAATAACAGTTATTCATTTTCCCGAATAGGAAGGAACCAAACCTACGACCAACGCGATTCGATGACCTGACTAACACACATATTCGTATATTAGACGTACGCTCTATTATATTTAAAGTTAATACTGCTAAACATCATTTATTAAAAATTAATAAATTAGAAACTCTATATTTTGTCAGTTTCTCTATTTTTTTTTGATATTTTTTTTTTTAAAAGTAACTGGCGCACCTATTTACACATACAATAACAAAAAGCACTAGACATATTAAAAACAAAGTTAAAACGTATGAACTTTGCTCAAAACCACTACAAGCTCTATGATACTTAAAACTGAATACAGTACAACTCTTTGTGAGAGGCCAAATATGGAATTTAATGTGTTGTTTGTACTGTTTTCTAATATTGTCGGAGCAGAAGATCTGTCTGTCTGTAATGCGACGTTTGTGGGTTCGATTTGCACTCGCGGGGGATGAATTATTATTTATTAATATCATTCATTGATACTAAGGCAAAAAGAGGTGTTGAAGCCCACCACGGAACTGAGTGTCTTAACACTAACATCTCTCTACCTACGTTGCTATATGAGGGATACAGCGTGAAGCTGAGAAAATGTTGGTTTTAGTTTTTTTAGCTTAAGCTATATCCCTAGCGAGGGAGCCACAGATTAAATTCACCACTATCACACGCGAGCTTTTTCTAAAAGATTGGGAAAATGAAAATAATAAATTAATCGCTCGTAAAACCTCAAAAATCCGGCGGAAACGCCCACGATGTATCTCGTACATAGCAATAACCTAGTGTTAAGACACTCTGTTCCCATTAAAACACTCCAGTTTCTGACTTTCGGGAGAGGAAAAAAATATTAAATATTTCATTCCGTTGAGTGGAATTCGGACTCATTACCGTCGCGTATTTACGCACGCTTATGCCCCTGTGTCAGGACGGCCTGAAATATAATTATATTTTTTTTAAAAGAGATGACTGCAAAACAAGTAACCTATTACCCCTTTACTTATAGTCACATCTCAATATCTCAACCACTACAGAAGTGAGCTCTTAATTTTATGTAACGAACTGAGAACTTTAAATTGCATTTCCCATAAACTTCCTGATGTTTTATACGCGTACGAATGTTAGCGAACTTTCTTGAAGTTTATATAATATAAAAATGTATAAATCTTTTAACGACTTTTATTCTCTTTTACTTTATTTCCATAGAGTTTATCCAATAGTAACATTGTGAAATGGTTGCTAAATAAATAATACAAAATAATATTTAAAAAGAAAGCGGTAGTGGCACAGGGGCACATACATGCAAATGTAAGCGCGACGCTTGTGGGTTCATTTCCGACTCGGGGGAATAAGATACTTAATAATTTTATTTCCTTGTTCCGCTAACGACGCAGCGTTGGGTTCGACCAATCAACATGCAATGCGTTAATTCGACGGAAAATAGGGAACAGTATCTTAATGGGAACGTCTTGAACAAACGAAGTGTTTTAAACAAAGGAATAAATCATAATATTTGTAATACCTTTATATAAAGTGTTTCTTATTATTATTGTAATAACTTTTAATGATGCCGTAAATCTATCTATCTATCTATAATAAAATGGCGGTTCGACATAAATGTTGAATGGACTAGTGATGTTGTTGTATGCTGTTAGACACCAGCAACATTAGCAACATTTTAAAGAATATTCCAAATTTTACTATCACATTCTTTTTTATGTCTTTTTTTTAAGGTACATTTAAACATACATAGGTATTATGTGTGTTTTAAATTAAAGACAGAGACACAGCAGGGTAGGCAGAGGGAACCTACTGTTAAGACACTCTGTTCCCAACTTTCCGCCGAGTTAGAGAGGAGGAGTGGCACCAGAGCAAAGAAAATGAAAATATAAATGTAAATAAATATTTCACTTCCTCGAGTGGGGGGTCGAACCCACAACCACTCGACTTTACAGTCAGAGTACATGTGTGTTTGTTAACTTAATTATAAATGAGTAGTTGTTTCTCGACATTTTTTCTTGTGTAGAAGATGTTTAATATGAAATTTAATTCCGTTCCCGTAGGAATTTCGAGATTTTTTTCGGTAATAGCAGAATAGACAAGGAGTGAAAAAACACCGTTTTCAGCTTTACGAACTCTTTTTAGACATTTCCAGTGGGCGGAAAGTAATCGTTCCTCGACTGGTATTCGAATCTGCGACCATCGCGTTTCCACTCAGTATTACGCCTAGAAAATAGTTATCATAGAAAAACAAACAATTTATTAAGGATATCAATTAAAGTACGAACAAAGGTATTATCAATAATGATAGCGTGATAAGGGACTATTTGTATACAGCGGAATATAGAATTTATTATATTTAAACAACCGTTCTAAGTTTAGATGTTCTTCAGTCACTTTTACGCGTTTTATTTTTGTACATTGATACATACATCAAGTATTTTTCGCTTTTCTTAATTTTTTTCTAATTTTAATGAGGTTGTGGAGTTACGTGACGTAACTGAACGCCGGATTTATCAAACCTAATTAATAAATTGCCTATTTTGTAAATACGAATTCCTCCAAATGAAATTGGAACATTCTTGATAATCAGTATGACATAGTGCGGCGTTGAGTTGTTGTTGATCACTTAATTAGCTGTCTCAAAATCAAACTAAAAGCAAAGAACCAATTATTTTGACACTCTTTAGATAGGAGAGACCTTATTGTATGCGGGATAAAATGTAAGCACAATCGAATTTAGTAGTTTCTTTTGGTTCGAGTTTTATTTTTGGTAAATTTATTATATTATTTTATTGTTAGAAATCGTAAGTGGGTAACGTTTTTTAAAAAAACACGTTAAAACACACATCGTCTATATGATTCTAAACTATTTGGAACGGGATACTATGTAATTGCAATAGGTGATATGTATCACCTACTAACAATACTTCACACTAGTTTCCTTCCAATAGGGCCGTCACTTACAAGCAACTGTCCCCCGGTTGACACAATTCACTGCTTTTATAGTTATTTTCCACCTAAATCTACCCTCTTTTACACGAATACGCTAACAATATATATAATATTATATAAAATATTTTTTAATATTCCTCAATCAGAAGCAGAACTGACTGCAAAGTGTAGTTATACTAAATACTAAGCTTATGCATTTAGTATGCATACAGCGCTAAATGAGTAATCTCTTGTAAAGCCCCAGTTCGAGACGGCCAGCTTTCATGTGATGAAATATACGTGTATGTAGGTATTATATGTATGTATGTGTATATCGTCTGTCCTGTAAAATCTGCAAAACAATTTAAGATTCGCTGTACAGCGGGTAGCTTAACAAGGCTTAAAATTCTAATAACTAACTGATAACGGCTAACTGATAACGATGTATAATTTACGATATATAAATAAAATTAATTTGTCTGTCTGTGATTTCGACATAAAGTAATTTTAATATCACCAATGAGTACTTACTTTTTTTACACGACACTAACAGCTGGACCGATTTTTATGAAACTTTCACTGAAAGATGGAGAGGGTTACACATGCTAACATATCAACTACTAGACCTAGATAGATATGAATTAATTAAACATTTTTCTGTTTAATATGATATTTTTAGCGAGCAATATCAAATAAAATCTGAAAAGATTTAAATCAGCTTCACGCTGTATCCCGCACACAGAAGGGTAGGCAGAGGGAACCTAGTGTTTTTTTAGACACTCCATTCCACACTCTCTGCCGATTTCTGGAGGCATTGCGTGTTGAGTGGCAGAACTCAACGCCGCTCTTAGCCTCGACACCAGAGCGAAGAAATGGAAATATACATTTAAGTAAATATTTCATCTCCTCGAGTGGGGATCGAACCCACAACCAGTCGGTTTACAGTCACACTTCGTGCCGCTGCGCCACGACTGGCCTCTGAAAAGATTTAATATACGATTTATAAAATACATAACAATATATGTAGCTAAGCATACTAAAATCATGACTAAATTTTCAATAAAACATCAAAGTAAGTAAACATGGCGCTGGTATCTTATCACAGTAAAATTTTAGTTCTAAACTTTCTCTAAGGTCAAGCCATTAACTATTGCTCTCACAGAAAACTCAATTAAATACACGTGTAGCAAAATGGCTCGTTAAGCGTTGACATAAAAACTTTGAAAGACTCGCTTAATTCTTCGTGAAACGTAGCTGTTTATTTATTTATGTATCTTATTTTCCACTAGCTTTTTCCTGTGACTTCGTCTGCGTGGTCGAAAGGAAATAACAACTACCAATATATGACTTTTAATGTGATAATCGCCCTGATCGCAGTTTTCATCGAAATCATTAATAAATGGATTACCTAACATATATATTTTTTAATTCGAATCAGTTCAAAGCAGTTCCTGAGATTGGAGCTTTGAACCAAACTGCTCTTCATATTTATATTATTAGTTTAGGTTTGGCTTAAGAATGGGATGGTTGTGGGGTAAATAAACTTTGTAAGATATATTTTGTCAGTTTACGTTTTATTCCGCATTTAAATGCTGACAACGAGAACTTAGTGTTAGGACACTCTGTTTATATATAAGAAATACTACAAAATAGGTGAAATCGGTTAAATTCTAAATTTAATGCTCGAAATGGATTTATTGAAAAGCAACTAACGCGTATCGCCCGGAAATAGGCGGAAGAGAAACGCGGTACGATATCAACACCGTTCTGTACGGCCTACATCGTAGTTTGTATTTCAGGTTTGATATTAAGAAATTAAAATGCGTTTTTTTATAAAGAATTAATATCCTAGAGGCATTGCGTATTTCGTGGGTAAACTTAACGCTGTTACCAGAGCAAGGAAATGAGGATAATAAATATTTTGTTTCCTCGAGTGAAAATCGAACCCACAACCACACCCCATTTATAGTCACCAAGTCGCAGTCGACAAGTGCGAGTTAGGCTATCCCATTGAGGGTTCTGTACAAAAATTGGAGGTCTCGAGCTTAATTTGAAGCTGAAGCTTTGCTTAGCTAGAGCCCTTTCACTTGATACTCTGTTAGTTTTGATTCCCTTTATAGTATCGAAATAAGCTTTTGAAGATATATAAACAGCCATACCTTTTTTTTAAATATTTTTATTATATATATATATATATATATATATATATATATATATATATATATATATATATATATATATATAGCAATACGTTTTTTTCGGTATTTAAATTAAGGAGCCGTAGATTTATTATCCGCAAATGGTTTGAAATTCAAATCGAATTCCCCAAGCGTTCCTGAGATAAAGGCTCTTGACAGACAGACAGACGAACAACGAAGTGGCCTTATAAGGGTTCCTTTTTTCTTTAAAAGGTACGGAACCCTAAATATGATACGGTTTAGCTTCTTGCATACTTAGCCCTTGCCAAGAAATTACCTACAAAACATATAATATTTATAGCACGAAACGTTATACGACTTATCATTACTTATGTGTTTACCAACTTTCGCTAAATTCGTAGAAATTGGGGCGAACTCCATACAACTTAGTAACCAAGGTTTTCATATAAAGTTACTCTGAATCGGGGAAGTCTTTGATAAATATTTATGTCACGTTTCAAATAGGAAACATAAAAAAGTTAATTTTCGTAAACAGAAATTTGACCGTCGTGGCACGGTGAGTCTAGTTGAGAGGGACTGAATTGTCTTTACGCTAGGTTCCTTTCTCTATCTCTTGTTTTTAGACTACTTTCAAATATAAAAGAAAGCTTATTTGCCCTTCACAACTACAATTTTACAAGTCTACTAGCGGCCTGACGGAAGCTTCGCCCGCTTGAACTTTATAGTCATTAATTTAAAAAACAGAATTGACTGACAACTACACTTTTAAAATGTTTCTTTATTACTTTAATATACATTATCACAGTTTCTATAAGGATTTTTGATTATTTCGAATTAAAAAGCGTTAATACATATAACTAATTATTTATTATCCATATATATTTTTGTAATTATTACCTTATTTTGTATATGTCAGTGAATAATTTAATTTACTGCCTCAGAACAGTCTTAGCTGTTAAATAATTGATTTGGTAAGGATATTCTTTATTTATTAAGATTATAATATTCTTTTTAAAATAACTGTAATGATTGCATATTAACTCCTGTACAGTTTTTAAATAAGTTACATATATTATTAGATAAATAAATAAAATAAATAAATCAGCTTCACGCTGTATCCCGCACACAGCAGGGTAGGCAGAGGGAACCTAGTGTTTTTAGACACTCCGTTCCCCACTTTCTGCCGAATTCTGGAGGCATTGCGTGTTGAGTGGCAAAACTCAACGCCGCGCTTAGCCTCGACACCAGAGCGAAGAAATGGAAATATAAATTTAAGTAAATATTTCATCTCCTCGAGTGGGGATCGAACCCACAACCAGTCGGTTTACAGTCACACTTTGTGCCGCTGCGCCACGACTGGCCTCATTAGATAAATGTACAATTGGTAAATATGTGGTTATTACAAAGTACACGTAGAAAGTATGTTTTAGATATTTTATATTATTTATACAACAATCAACATGTTTGGTTCGAGTCGTACTCATGAACTGAGAGTTTCGTACCAATCGCCTGAATTTAGATGTACGAAAGGTATAACTTTTATATGTCTTCTAAAAAAGTAAAGATAATTTATTTCAAAGGAAAAAACGCCACCATATATTATATTATATTGATATTTCTCTATCTCGGTGTTGACATAATTACAACTCAACTCTTAGGAAGGTAACCTTCATGAACAATTCAATTTTGTCTACTTTGTGTTTACTATGAACAATTAATTGTGCTTTGAAAACATATATTTTTAGCAAAAGTTGCTTAAATTTGTTTTGTACTTTTTACCTGATACGTGACATTAATAGACAAACTAACAAACAGACAAAGAGCAAACAGACAGACAAACAAAAATTCTAAATATGCTGGAAATGGATTATGTTATCCTTTAACACCCTGGTTATTTTTTTTAAATATTTTCAATGTACAGAAACAACTCTTCTACAGATTTATTATAAGTTAAGACTTAAGATTTTCTAATTAGAAAACACTTTTAACTTTTAATAAGATTTCTCTCCCCACTCATGAAATAATTAATGAGCGTCTTCTAACCTATTATAGAATTACCATTAAAGTCTAGACTTGGATAGGCGATTTAAAAAGATAAAATCTTTTAAAGCTACACGTTTTATCTCTACCCACTTCCTTGCAGTCTAATAATTTTTAAAAGCATTGCGTGTTGAGTTGCGGAGCCCAACGCCGCTTTTTTACTACTTGACTAAAAAACATCGGCGTAAAGTGGAGAACGGAAGTGTGTTAATGCGGATTAAGATCATCAACAGAGTGTCTTAACACTAACCTAATGTTAAGACACCCAAGTTTCCTCTGTCTACTCTGCTAAGTGTAAACAGAGATAACCTAGCCACGCCAGCTTCACGCTGTATAAGCGAAACGAAGAAAAACCACCAAGCCAGTACCATCATCACGCACATACATCCAACACGCCTAGGGAATCTCATGCTTTTTACTTGACTTTTTTTCCAGTATCATCGATTATATGTTTTTGAAGGTCACCTAAAGTCTCCCCATGTCTCTTACCATCTCAATCAATGCTGCTTCATAAAATTATTCTGTTATCTTGATAAATATATCGTCATTACCATACTAGCCTTATTAGATTTCTCTAATGCGTTTAACACAATTGATGTCGACATACTTTTAGCTTTCCTTAAATCAATTAATATATCACCAAACGCTATCGAATGGTTTAATTCTTACCTCATCGATCGTGAACAATGCATTCGCGCTAACGATAAACAGTCCTCATATAATCGACTCAGTGCTGGAGTACCTCAGGGTGGTGTACTTTCTCCAGTACTTTTTTCCATATTTATAAACTTCTTAACTCCATTGCTGACATTATCCTTTCATCTTTACGCTGATGACTTGCAGATTTATACGACAACGGCGGTTGATGATATTGCTAATGCCATACGACATGTCAATTTTAACTTAAGCATTATTAGCACCTGGAGCAAATCATGTGGTCTGTCGATAAATCCTAGCAAGTCTCAGTTGTGCATCCTCGGTAACACAAAGCAACTCTCCAAAATTGACTACTCCTTACTTCCTTCCGTAATGCTTGATGATTGCAAGATGGAGTTTAGTACTTGTGTGAGGAATCTGGGTATCAGGATGGATAGTTCTTTGACATGGGTTCCTCAAATAGCGGAGTTAAGTCGAAAAGCTTTTTCTGCTATTGGGAGGGTAAAGAGATGGAAAAATTTATTGCCGCTTAGAACAAAAATATCGTTAGCTCAATCTCTTCTTTTTCCCATTCTGGATTATGCAGATTCCTGTTACCTAGATTTGTCACAGCAATTACTAAACAAGCTCGAACGTCTACAAAATATAATAATTAGGTTCATTTTTGGATTGAGGAAATATGACCATATTACTCAATATCGAGTTCAACTTAAATGGTTGACCATCAAGCATCGACGCAATTATCATGCACTTATCCTTTTATACTCTATCTTGTATCTGCCCTTAACTCCTTCATACCTCAAACATAAATTTACTTTCCTGGGCTCCAACTCTCAGTCTCTCAATCTCCGTTCAAGATATGACAACGTATTGGAGGTACCATTATGTCGCACCAAGTGCTACAGTGAATCATTCACTGTAAAAACGGTGAAATTATGGAACGAGCTACCCCGGTTCATCAGGCAGTCACCATCAGCTAATATCTTTAAGCGTCGTCTTAAAGAGTTTTATCTATCGCTATAGTCATTGTATCTGTTTCGTGCATATAAAGTTTGTCTAATTGTATCTCTTTATAAATGTATGTATGTATGCACTTATATATATATATATATATATATATACATATATATATATATATATATATATATATATATATATATATATATATATATATATATATACTAGCGACCCGCTCGCGGCTTCGCCCGCTTAAACCACAGAACTATTTACTTAACACACTGAATTATGTTCGTGTCTTGATATACTTATAATGTATGTTTGCAATGTAATGAAGATTTTTTATAAGAAAGTTGTTAAAACTTTAGGTCGTACCTCCCATAAGAATCTTCAATTGAATGTTTGAAATAAAAACACAACTTATCGATACTTACTATATGTGCGTTTCTTTACGATAATCTCAGAAACGGCTTAACCGATTTAAATACTTTTTTTGTTTGTATTCTGGCAAACTGCCCTTAAATATTAAGCATTAGTTTTATTTTAAGCAGCTTCATGCTAGTCAGAGGGAGGAACCTAGTATTAAGACACTCCGTTCCCCACTTTCTACCGAATTCTGGACGCATTGCGTGGTGAGTGGCAGAACGCAACGCCGTGCTTAACCTTGACCTCAGAGCGAAGAAATGGAAATATAAATTTAAGTAAATATTTCATCTCCTCGTGTGGGGATCGAACTCAGAGAACCAGTCGGTTTTACAGTCACACTTTGTGCCGCTGCGCCACGACTGGCCTCAACTGGACTGGACTTTATTTTAATCGGTTCACATAAAGTTAAAACCAGATCCACGCTTTATCCCGCCCTTAGTAGGGCAACTTAGTGTAAGATATTGGGTATAATGTTTGACTGATGTGCGAAATGAAAATATTATTAAATTATAACTCAATCCTGCATGTGTGGATCAGACCCACAACGTCGCGTTACAGTTACAATTGGGCATATAGGGTAAAATAGTTTTTAAGATACATCAACAGTGAAGACGTAGGTTTTTTTTCTTATTTCACAATGTTTATTCATATCTATATTTCGTATGACGCGGTTACGCATAGGTACCAATAATGTAAAGACATACTACTACAAAAATAGTACTAAAATGTTTAGAACTTTAAATTTTGCCGCCAATACCTACGACTCGATTTCGCAATGAGGCGTATGCGGCGGTTTCCCTTTGATAAGTTTATGTGTGCGTGCGTCGTTCTTAACAAATTGTATTTTATTTTACAACGATAATTTTATTATTTATTTTGTTTGAAAAAATAACTTTTTTATTTTCGGGTTTTTAATTTAATATGTAATAGGCTTTTATAGAGTAGTTAAACTGTGGTTTCATTTAAAGTGGTCCTAACAAAAAAACTCTGTATAATTGAGCATATTTAATATTTATAGTGATTTTTTGGAAAATTGATACCAATAGTTATTACAACCACTTGCGAAGAAGCATAGTTTAGGCAATTTTTTATTCTTATACCTTTTGAAAAACTACCAACGTTCTTATAGTTAATATATTATTTTTAAATAAAACTATTTTAACCGGATTAATCGCGTATATTTAGTAAACTAAACATACTAAATATACGCGATTAATCCGGTTAAAATAGTTTTATTTAAAATGTATAATAATCGTGAAAATCAAAGAACTTATTAATATATTATTTTTCCAAATTAAAAAAATTGTCTATGTCATCATTTTGGCGGAAAATTTGAAAATGTATTGTAATACCACATTAGTATCGACAATGTAGTGTTGATAGTAATTGAAAATAGTTATACTACAGGAGGACCTTCATATGCACAGTTTTAACCTGTTTTATGTATAATATAGAATAATATATTGTATAGAGGAATCACACATTCTTTTTATTCAGTTTAGTAAATACATTTTTTAGAGGTTACTCTGTACTAAAATGGCATGCAACTCTGTTCCCGCATTTACGTTCCTGATATATCGATATAAATAATAGAAATACAAAATATAGGAAGAAAACACAAATGCAATTATATTGCCTTTTTTCTTTTTTTCATACTTGAAACGTATTAATAAATTACATATTATGTATTACATACAATTCATTTATTTTGAATATAACACTAAGTTTAATCAGATTCACGCTATTTTAACAGATAACATAAGATGACATTAAAACGTATTGACATCACCACGTGATCCATCTAAACACAATATAAACTTTTATAAACTATGAACTCACAATCAGAATTTACTTTCCAAATACATATACTTTTTATTCTACACATCGCCATATGAGCTAATTCCGTAAAATATACCTACTTTATTATGTTTGTTAATATCACCAACGTTGACGTTTGAAATAATAATTATGGTAGACTGAACAAATATTGATTATACTTCTTTTTTTAGCTTCACGCTGTATCCCGCACACAGCAGGGTAGGCATAGGACCTCTAGTGTTAACAACAACACTCTGTTCCCTACTTTTCTCGGAATTCTGTAGGCATTGCGTGCTGAGTAGTGAAACTCAACGCCGCACTTAACCTCGACACCAGAGCGATGAAATGGAAATATAAATTTAAATAAATATTTCGTTTCCTTGCGTGGTCATCGAACCCACAACAGTTACACTTTGTGCCCCTGTGCAACGAACGGCCTCAATTTACTTTCTTCTTTTAAAATGTGGTTAAATGAAATAGTCGTAATTTGATTATGTCAGATTACTATTAACCGACTTCTTAAAAGGGGTCATCAATTGGGCTGTATTTTTTAGCCTTGTTACCTTAGAACTTTTGATTGTATGAACCGATTTTAATGATTCTTTTTTTATTTGAAAGCTAATGCCTCCCGTGTAGTCTTATTTTAATTTAGTTTATATCCAACAATGGTATCTATGAGAAAATCATATAAATCTCAAATTTACATTAAGTATATGCGCGACAAATGAACGTATAAGTCAATATCAATTCAACCGATTTTAATGATTCTTTTTTTATTAGAAAGGGTACATATAAGGGGTAGTTTGGTGAAAGTTTAGTTAAGTTCAGAGTGTGAAATCCGGTTGAATTTGAAGAAGTCGATTTTTTTTATTAAAAAATATAATTATGTAATTTTTTCTACAAAAAATTCTTTATACTCCATAATAAAAACTATCCTATAAGTGACATTAGGCTTTGAACTATTACCATGCCAAAATTAATTTAATTTCATACAGTAGTTATCGGTATTTTAGGTAATTTATATTTTTCAGTTTTTATTTTTTTTAAAGAAAACTATCATGAAATTCGGAATGAAACCCAAAAAAAATGTACCTTGAGGCCCTAGGCTAACACCATGCAAAAATTCATCAATTTCTGTCAGGTAGTTTTTGCGTGATTGACGCACAAACAAACCGACAGACAGACAGACAGACAGACAGACAGACAGACAGACAGACAGACAGACAGACAAGAATTCTGCTGAGTGGTTTTTTAGGTTCTATAATCGACATATTAACCGACCTAATTTTTATTTTTTTTATATCTTTCATGTACAGAATTGACTTTTCTATCCTTTTATTATATATGGAGATATATATATATATATATGTATTATATATGTATGTCTGTTTGTATGTATGTATGTATGTATGTATGTATGTATTTATGTATTTATGTATGAATAGTGTATGTATATATATGATATAATAAATAACAAAAATATGTTTATGCAAAGTTATCCGCCTACAATGCTCTCTTAATATCAGTTTCTATAAATAAAAGGTTGCCTGTAAGAGATCACTTACAGTGATAAGGCCGCCTTTGCACTGTACTAAATTATAAATGTTATCGAATTTATGTTTTATTTTGGTGCAATAAAGTGTTTTTGATTTTGATTTGATTTGATTTGATAATAATTGTGATAATGTCTATTTATTTGGTTATTTTCGTTTAATAAGTCCCGTAGTCTCACTGCAAACGTGACGGTTGTTGGTTCTACTCCTACTTTTAGAAATGAATTTACATTTCCTTCGAAAACAAAGCACGGCGTGGCATTTCATTATTTGACATGTAATGTCCCGAAAAATGGACAATGTGTTCCAGCAGTAGCATACTAGGTTGCCTCTGCCTACTATTAGTATGCTGTACAATATTTTCTTAAATCGCTATATTAATATCAGATCAGGTGAAACTAAAAGATCATCAACTATTAGCTTGTATTATAGCATCATTTTTTACAGGAGAATCATTTCTATAGGACTTATCCCAATTTTTTCTCAGAATTCCAGGTTTAGTAGAGTGTGCTTATTCCTTTAGCACTCTTGACCCTTTTCTAAGCTTGAGGTCAGAGTGAGCAAGCTCCTTTAAATAAACATTTTGCTCTACTTCGTTACCTAATATTAAGATACTCCGTTCCTTATTTTCCATCTAAATTCTAAAATATTTCGTGTTAAATGGCAGAACTCAACGCCGCGCTTTTCCTCGTCACCACATGATAAAATAAAAATATTTAATATTTCATTCGCCCGAGTAGGAATCGAACCCATAATCGTCGCTTTAAAGTCGCACGCTTGTGCCCCTGCACCATGACTACCACAATTTTTCGAATTATTAAATTTTTATTCTATTTCCAGTTTTTTCAGTAGTTAAATCCAATTTTTAGCCAGTCGTCTCAATGTTACTAGTGTTTTTTATTTGAAAAGCATCCCTCAAAGTCAAGTGAAGTCGTTATCCATCCGTTTCTTTTTTTTTAATTTTTAGTACTTCAAATAACAAGCATAAAAACATTACAACTTTCAAATAAAGCTTTTCTCTTAATGAGAGCATTGTTCTTTATCATTTTTTGCTTAAATCAGATTCAAAGAAAAGATCATCAATAATATTAATTCATATATGTAGGTAATTTTTATTGAAATATAGTTAACAAAAGAAATAAAAGTAAGGAAAACCAGAAAAGTAAGGAGAACCACACAGTACTTGTCCCTAATAGAAAGCTGATAAAAAAAATCCTATATCGCACCCGAGATTAAAAAAAATATGAATGGTGATAATAGTAAAAAGGAAAAATCTCATAAAAAATGTCGTAATTAATTGAATGAGCGCTATTAATCACTTTATTAAGGTCAGTGGTTCGTGAAATGGACAATTAATATTAATTCTATTTAAATTATCAATATTTTCTGATTTCTTTTAGCAATTCCGCATATCATTTATTTTAGATTGAGAGAGAAGGTAGTGATACGATATCTCGTTCTTCACTCTGAATGAATGAAAGTGTTCATTATGGCCACGATCTTTTCTAAGAAGGTATATTAGTAGTAATGTAGATGGAGAGAACCGTTGAACTGAGCGTTAACTCTCCGTTCACCATTTTCCACCCTATTAGTAAACTTTGCTTATAATAATTTCTTTTGCTCTTTTATCTCATATATCTAAAATTTCTCGACTACAAGGTTGTTTTTTTGCTTCACATCCCGTACATAGTGGTTTTGGCAGAGAGAACCTGGGAACCTAGTGCTAAGACATTCCGTTCCCTATTAAGATGCTTCCGTCCGCCACTTTTCACCAAATTCTTACTAGAAGAATACTTTTGTTATTTTTCTTCCGTTGTTCACAAAAACTACTGAACTGACTTTGGTGAAATTTACTGATGTAGTATAGTTATATATGTAAATTTTTAGTGATTTATATGCTATAATTTATTCTAAAGTTTCAATATCTCATGTAATACTCGTGTAGCTCATTCTATTCTCTCGTTGTAATACAGGCCTGAATATAACGTCTTAGGAAAAGTTAAGAAGACTATTTTCCGTTGGCATAACCAATCGTAGCATTATTTTCCACCAGCCAACCACCAGAAGAGTGGAGAGCAGGTGATCATATCACTACCCCCTCGCCTTACCTAAAATTTCCTCAAATTACATTATAATTTTACGCATTAAGGTGATACGTGACGCAGGAACACGAACTGTGACTGTAAACCCACAACCTGTTCGATTCGCACTTAAGAAATTTCTGTTATTTCTGTAGAAAATGGGGATCGGAGTATGTGACACTCCGTTCTCCACCACACCAGTCACCCTTTTCCTACCCTGCCTCATGCGGGATACAGCGTGAAGCTGATTCAAATTTCAACTAATAGACATAAACGAAACAGGCCATTTTAACGCTATCCATTTAACCTGTCAAGTGAATGATTGCTCTGGGCTCAGCCGGGCCCATCTGTTGACGCTAACAGATTTTGAATGACATGCTGTGATGAATGATTTATGTGTTTCGTACACGCGTTATCAATTGCCTGGATTTATGTTTTATGTTTATGTTATGTAGTATGTTATGTTCAACATACTAGTTATGTTAAATAATGTAATAAAGGAGGAAAAGTGGAGGGTAGAGTGTTTTTAAATTATGTTTTTGTTTGCTTGTCAAGCCAGTCGTGGTGCCGAGGCACAAGCGTGGGGCTGTTAACGCGACGGTTGTGGCTTTGATTACAACTCTGAGGAATCCCCGAATATATTCAATACTTTCATTTCCTCGCTCCGGTAACCGGGCAAAGCGCTATGTAGAATTCCACCACTTCACGCAATGCCTCGAGAATTCAATGGAAGATCGGTAATGACACTGTCTTAACACTCTGTTTATCCTGCTTTGTGCGGAAGAAAGTGTAAAAATACAACTATTAACAGCTTCAGCTTCACGCTGTATCCCGCTCACAGCAGGGTAGGCAGAGGAAACCTAGTGTTAAGACACTCCGTTCCCCACTTGATAACTATTAACTATATTAAATAATATATGTAATCTCTTTGCATATCCTGATAGTACGGGAGATGTTAAAAGAAATATATAAATACCATTCAGTGGTTACAAGTTCCATTTTACTTCGTAAAACGTTCATATTTAAACATTTTCTGTATATTCGGAATCTCGCAATTTATAAGGCAAATGTTAGCTCGCTCTGGTAGACAAATTGCAGCGTTAAGTAAACAAAACGCGTAGTTATTATTTATCTTAACACTAGGTTACCTCTGTCCTTCTATATGCGGGGATAAATGATACACTAAGGAAAACTAATCGAGTCAAAATTTATGAATTTTCCAGAGTTAAATCTTTGGGACTTTGACTATTACAAAAAGAAACTTAAAATTTGATTTAAAAAAATATATATAATCATAATATATTGTAAACATAAAAAAATATAATTGTTTGTCATAAAAAAAAACAATTCAGCCAATCACATACAATAGACAAACTGAAAAGAACCTCATTATTCCATACAACCAATATTTGCTATTTAATTTACATCTACCAAAATTGAAAAGCTCTGTATACATTTTTAACCGCACTCGTAAAACGACCCAGCCGTAGTCATTTATTATTTAAGTATCGAATTTAGCCGTAAAACGCAGGACAGATGCGTAAAAACACATTATATGAACGTAAGCCATGAAGGGTTGCTATAAATTGTGAATTGGAAATTATTTAAAATCAAATCAGCTTCACGCTGTATCCCGCACACAGCAGGGTAGGCAGAGGGAACCTAGTGTTTAGACACTCCGTTCCCCACTTTCTGCCGAATTCTGGAGGCATTGCGTGTTGAGTGGCAGAACTCAACACCGCAGGAAATGATTTACTAGGCTTAAGTAAATTTCATACTTTAACATCTTATTCAGTGAATGTTGAGTTGAATGTAGAAAATAGAGGCAACAGCAGAGCGTCTGTATGCGATGGTAGTGGATGCGATTCCCGCTAGGAGGAGTGAATAGTTTGCTGGTGAGGAGATAAAACGCATCGTTGTTTTCCGCTATAGGTAACGGAATATTTTAACAATTGACTCACTTTTCCTACCCTATAAAAGTAACTTATTCTCCACTTTCCGGAAACCGTAATTCAGTTGCGCGCTCGTGCACTGATAGGCCGAGGGTCAGTTAGAGATCGTGATATCAATGTAAGCAAAGGTTGTAGATTCGAAGTCCATTCAAGAATAGTTATAGAAGGATTGATCCCTCCAAAATAGTGAGCAAAACCACTTAAAACTTAGTTAAGTGTGAGTCATGATGACTTATATCGATTTATGGCTTTATCGTAACTTATAACGTTGAATGAAGAGGTCATAAGTAATTCTTTTATATTGCTTGCATTGGATTTTAGACATGTCGATCATGCTCACAACAGTGTATTCGTGCTTATCCGCTATCCTAGATACGATACCCCGAAAATGAGTATAACGCAGACCCGATAGCCACGGGTTCGATTCCTACTCGGTTTTATGAATTATTTTCATGCAATGTCTTGACAAATAGGTGTCCTAAAATTTCATAATAAGCTGTTTTAACACAAAGCTCCCTGTGCTTACTCTGCTATTTATATGAAAGTATAGAGCTAAAGGAAAAATATATAAAAAATATTTATGTTTAATTAAAAAAGCAAATTTTAAAAGCACATTTCAACGATACTACACAAATTCTAAAATAAATAATATCCAAACATCAAACTTTAGCTTTTAAAAATTTTAGAGCATATTTTTTTTAATTTAAATTTTAAAATAACAATTTGAAAACTCCAAATCTATTTTCAATAAGCGTGCATTGTACAGAGTCATCCGGTACGAGCTCGCGCTGTATGCAGTGTAGCGCCCGAAAGCTGTGATAGCGAAATCCAGCAATATTTGAAAAACAACCTTTGGAAATCTTCACGTTTTCCATTATAATTTCTACTCTATTGTGTATGTGAAAATAAAATGGAAAATCGTGTTTTTTTTTATCAAGTAAGTAGTAGTAAGTTGTAATTTTGGGATAATTTTTAGCTCTTGCTTCCACTCCTACACGGCCCAAGGAACTCCCCCACGAAACAATTATCAGCGTTCTACGCCGCATAGTGCCTACTATGCGTTATTTGAGTGACTGACACTCAGTAATGAAAGAATGAAGTGTCTTAAAACTAGGTTCTCAAGTTCACTCCGACTACCCTAATATGTGCGGGATACATCCTGAAGCCGAAAAAAAATAGACAAGGCGTAGCCACGAGATGTGTCCCGCACAATGTTTCGAATTCCTTTTGTCTACTCTGTTATATGAGTAAAAACGCCTGTAAATACCACATCATATATGGCATAAAAATTTATAAATTTATTTAGAACTTTACGCTTTATTCCTCATTTAGCAAAACAGGCGGAGAGAACGTAGTGTCAATATACTAAACTTTCCGTTTCAATCAAAACCATTGCATTTTGAGTGATGTAACTCAGCGACACAGTAATGAAAATAATCTATTTACCCAGGAAGATAATAAGCTGTATTCGTTGAAGATTTTGTATATTATTTTCGATCTAATTAAAATCAATCAGCAGGGTAGGCAGAAGAAACCTAGTGTTAAGCCCGTTCCCCACTTTGTTGTGAGAAGCGGAGCTCAGCGCTCGGCTTTTGCATTGGTGCCAGACCGAAAAAATAAAAATTTTAACAAATAATAATTAATTTCCCTGAGTAGAAATCTAACCCACAACCTTCGTGCTATAGTCACGCCCTGCAAAGCTTTACTGTTTGGTATTATTAGAGATAAAATCTACTATTAATACCGTATGATATTATAATACTATATTTTTTTATGAAAAAACACATACCCATATGTATATAACTATCGAGCCATATACATACATAAAAATAACTAAAGTGAGAAACCATTCTTATACTACGCGAGTCTGATCAGACAATTGGACGCCTGTACATTGCAACATCATTTTCTTTTCTTGTGAAACAATATTGAGCTTTCCAATTCAGTACATAAGGACTATAACAGCTTTAAGTTATTTCGCATAAAATCACAACATAATCCCCACAATGGCGGGCCATTGTACGGCCGTTCGATAAAAAAATAAGTTTCACTCAGAACGCTCTCTTTTCTGTAATGTAAGCCTCTTTATAAAAAACTAGCGACGCGACTTCACTCTAGTTTGGTATTTGTTTGAATTTAAATAATATTTTTAGGTTGTTGTAGAAGTATTATTTTTATTTTATAAAAAAGTATATTGACACACTACAGACTTACTAAATTATACAAACTGGTATTATACAAACTCTGTGAAAATGATTTTAAGCGCAATATCTCGCAGAATGAAGAACAGGCAGAGGAACCCTGGTGACTTCGTGCTAATACTCTTTGTTAATCATTGAGACACTTCCGTTACCCATGTTCCACTGAATTCTAGGGCGTTACCTTTTGAGTAGCGGAGCTCAACGCCCCACACACGTTACAATAGAGCGAGGGAATCAATATATTAATTTCCCCGAGTGGGAATCGAACTCACTACTGTCGCGTTTACATTCACATGCTTATGCCGTTGTGACACGACGGTCTCAAAATGCACTAAACATATGCACATATACGTATAATTTTACATGCATAAGCAATCAGCAGTTCCTGAGATAAGTAAGGTCAACCAAATGAACTCTTCGGAATCCTAATATTTGAATAAATTACAGCTACTCGCTCTAACAATAGTCTGAAATCAAACATCAATTTTAGACCCAATCTATTAAAGGATCGAAAGTTGTAGACCAGCCAATATCCAGAAAAAATACTCGAATTGCTTAGTCATGGCTACGTAAGGGAAGAATTGAGAAGCTTTTGATGGTTTTATTTGATTTTTTTTATGTATGTGTATAGTTTTTATATTATTTTATATATAAGGATCATAGTCATGAGCCATCGTAGCCATCGCATCTAACTAAAGCGCCACGATTATGAATTCGATTCCCACTCGGGATTGTGAATTATATACGTTTCTTGAATCTGGTAACAAGACAAAGCGCGGCGTTGAGTTTCACTCTGTCTACCCTATATATGTGGTTTCAATCTCTGCTATGGAAACACATATTATTAGTAGTATTTTATTTAGCTTTCATCTAATAGACTAGACTTTCCTAGAGAGGTTCCGATGTAACGTTAATGTTTAAAGCTCACAATGAAAAAACTGAATCTCGTTTAAGACAGAGTAAGTGAAAAAAAACAATGAAGACACTCCTATCCCTACTCTCCACTCAATACGAGGTATTTCGTATTTACTGGCGGAATTCAACGCCACACCTTCTTAAACCAGAGGGAAGAAATAAAAATAATTTATAACCCAGTGTGAGAATCGAACCCACAACCATATCGTTTATAGAGAAAACAAACTGTTATATAACACATTTATAAGTGTATATACTAACGCTTGTGGTTTTGCTCGCTTGAATTTCACAATTAATTATTTACTTAGTTGAATTATTTACATGCTTCAATAGTAGTATCATTTTATCACTTTTTTATTTATGAACCGATTGAAATACAACAAAAATAATCGATAGAAATACTACGACATCTTCATAAAATTCCCTCGATAAAGATTAAGACTCAGTTTCAATATCTTTGCCAAATAAAAAAATGCAATTTTCAATTATTTTTTGTCACAAAATGCCTTATTGTGTCTTATTTATAAGAATTTGATATAGGATATCCCGGACTTTATTTAAGAACTATTTTTTTTAGCTTCACGCTGTATCCCGCACACGGCCGGGTAGACTGAGGGAACCTAGTAATAAGACACTCCATTCCCCACTTTCCACTTTTCTTTAAGAAATAATGAAACTGATTATTTTTGTTGTACAATATACTCTCTGCAGCGCACGCGGCTAAAGCTATTGCTGATAGCGTTCCATATTATTGTTTTTTCGTTACTTAAGGCTAACTAAGGATTAAATGGTAACGTTATATAGAGAGAATCGAAAGAAAAAAGAATGTAGCTTTCATACAAAACAAAGGAAAAGTAGTCCCAGTGGTCTTAGCGTTTAAACAATCAAATTCTTCCGCTATGTTATATTAGTATAGATAGTACATATATGTATACAATTATTCCCTCTACAACATGGACATTCTCATTAAAATGCGAACGAAATAACCTAATTTCTAAGCATTGTGAGCGACCGGACGGCGCGGCGTGACAGGTGACGCGTGTAGACTACACATGTGATGGCTTTTGTTTCATGAAAAAATATGGAAAAGAATTTAATTTTGAAAATTTATAAGTGAATTCTCTCTTTAGGTATGTGGCGCAGCGTCTGATTGTGAAAGGTCCGGGTTCAGTCCGCATGGGGGAATGACTCGTTTTCATGACAAGACAAAGTGCGGCGTAGAGATCCGCCACTCAATATATAACATCCTCAAACTTGGACGGAAAAGGGTATAGTGTCTAAAACCTAAGTTGCTGCTTACACTGCTATGTGTAGCAGAAACTAAAAACAAATAAAACGCTATCTCCTACAGCATTAAAAAAGATTAGTATAAATAGTATCAAGTCTAAGTAAAACATTATTAACGGCGTTGAGTTTGTAACAGTATGTACCTCGGGTATAAGTTAAAAATAAATAAATAAATAAAATAAAATATGCATGGCAATACACATAAATAACATAGTTAATTATGAATAATACAAACTATATATTTTTGATACCATATTAATCGAGACGAGTTCGTGTATTGTCGTCCCGAATGTCGCACCCGTCGTTCTGTATATATAGGTCACCAGGTGGTGATGCTGGAAGGCAGCGGTCGAGTCGAACTCTAAAGTACTACGGTACTAATAAATATGATGCACATAAAGACTCGTACCAAATGTATAATGAATATAATATGATAATTCGAAGTCTATGATGGCACGATCTTTTAGGATCGAATTCCTTATAAAGGAATTATATGTGTAGGAGCGACACATATTATGGATTAAAGTTATCTTTGACCAATGTTATAATATTGAATGTTGCTTGACGTCGCGGAAGCTGACGTGATGGGCTTATGCGAACTGTTGCAGTGACATTAACTATGTCGTGGCTGATGCCGTCTCGCAGTACGCTCGCGGTACGTAAGCTGTGCTTGTATGGCGTTAGCCATTGATATATTGAATACCACTTCTACGACTTGGTATACGACTAGTAGGTGTGTGGTGCTATTTTATATCCCAGCTCCGGTGTATGTAGTAGTGTCCGCCTGTCTCATACGGGTGTGTGGTGCTATTTTATGTCCTGGAACTCTGGTGTATGTAGTAGTGTCCGCCTACGGTTCGAGACACGACTGTGGGGTGTGTGCCGTGCGTTTATTTAACATATCGGCCGCCTTGCGGCAGTGCGTTCGTTCCAACGACTTATATTGATCTCACAAATCAATCAACATCACGAATCACAATTCTAATATAATAATCTTAATATAAATAAGCGTAACAAGTACCTTCAGACTGATCACACACAAACGTCCCGGAGAGTTCAATAAGACTGTCGCAGCCGCAGTCTGGTAGGAATTCACGGTGTAGGGCGGGGAGGTGCCCGTACTCTTTCTTTCTTTTATTATAACTAGTTCGCTGTTATAGTGGAGAGGAAGATAGGACGCGCTCTTGGCTTTTCTTCGGACGAGCTTCGAGTTATGACAATGTCATATTGTCGAGTTTCCAGTTATGTAAATAACTGACACAAGAACAACTTCTGATGGCAAATATATTATTAAAGCGATACCTTCTAATGGCATAATATCAAATTCTTAATACTGTTACCTCTGAATCTCTAAAAGATATTGGGTTCTTCACGATCACAACTATAGACGGTTCTAACCACTAGACACATCACGAGCCAAGGGATTATTTATTAAATAATATTTTAAAAGGTGTTTGAGATAACAGTTACAAGTTCCGCCAAGATACCAGAACATACCAGACTTATTTAAATACACCTTAATAAACATTGTTATAGTTTAAGCGGACAAAGCCGTTTTTAGTAAATATATCCGATAAGACTAACAAAACTAATAGGTCTAAATTATAGATCAAGAACAAACGTCATTCAAGACGACATCAAACAAAGAGACCGCTTCTTAAAATTGTTTTAATTGACCCCGAAACGTTCTTATTCGCCGACAAAGGAATACAACAATATTTAATTACGTATATTGAAGTAAATAAATTTCATAAACTAAAAAATAAATAAATAAATCAGCTTCACGCTGTATCCCGCGCACAGCAGGGTGGGCAGAGGGAACCTAGTGACAAATACTATGTTCCCCACTTTCTGCCGAATTTTGGAGGCATTGCGTGTTGAGTGGCAGGACTCAACGCCGCGCTTAGCCTCGACACCAGAGCGAAGAAATGGAAATATAAATTTAAATAAATATTTCATCTCCTCGAGTGGGTATCGAACCCACAACCAGTTTTACAGTCACACTTTGTGTTGCTGCGCCACGACTGGCCTCAATTATCTTTTTAAAGTAATTTCTCAAAATATATTTAGATTTACTTTGTCAAGCATAAAAGATTCGAAACCTGTGGTTATAAAGTTTGAAACAAATCCCCATTTAAATGGAGGTCAAAGTCATTTTGTCAATATATATTCTTGAAATGGAATTCAATCTATTTTAACGCTCTATGATAAGCGAAGGATCTAAACGTCGCGCTTTATCTTGTAACCAGAGAAAGTAAATATATTTAATTTACTACCTCAAATGAAAATCGAACCCACAACTGTCGCGCAATCATAATCAAGCGTTACCCAACGACGCACACCTCATTCTTGTAGAACTTTCTTATATAATAGAGAGAAAAAAATATTTTTTCTTTACAAAATAAAGAAACACGACCTACCTAGATCTTCATATTAATTGACTAACTGCTTATTAATGAAGTTAGTAAGTAACTTATGCAGCTTCATAGCGCCCTACAAAGTTGCAGAAGTGAAACAGTGAGTTCAATCGACTAAGTTTCACGCTGAAGTTAAGACACGGCGCGGCGTACCGTATTATATTACTGTTCATAAATATTGAAGCCTTGTTGATAAATTGTGATTATTTAATTATAAATTGTTTATTTTAATTTTATTTACAATTGAGGAGAATCGTGGCGATAGGCGATTGTCGTGACAGAGATGAGCACAACGACAGGCTGTGGCTTCGATTCCTACTCCAAGTAATTATATATTTTATATTTTCATTTCGTCGCGTTATTGTCACTCAACACGCAATGCCTTGAGAATTCGGCTCCCCGTGGCTGCCCTGCTATATGCGTGATACAGCGTGATGCTGAAATAATATTTAAAATATATATAGATTCGAATATAGATAGCATTCGAATGTATTGTATCGCTGCTAACAGCGAAGTAAAGATTTGTATTGTATTCACATTTTTTATATTTTAACATTTTAGAATTGACTACAGTGTTTCAAAATTTTTTGATATGTACTAAGATTATTTATAAGAATGGGCATTTAACAAGAGAAAAAAATATTCGATATACTTTTCTATACATTAAGTCGAATAATATTTTGAAAAAAATATATACATTGCGTACAACATGTACGTAGCTGGGCAGGCAGTCGGAGCCTGGAGTTAAGACAAACCGCTCCCTCCCCACTTTTCGCCGAATTCTGGAGGCATTGCATGAGTGGCGGAACTCAACGCCACACACAAATGAAAATAATAAATATTTCATTTTCTGGAGCGGGAATCGAACCCAAAACGTGTTGCGCTTACGAGCTTGTGCCATGCACCACGTATACATGAATTAGAACACAAAAACAAACAGAAATTTCCATATGTTCTCTAATCATATAAAATAGGTGTCACATATCCCAATTTACCTGACAACTTTATTTTGAACCACTCACAGTCTCTACATTCCAAAGGAAACAGTAACTGTCTGTCTGGTGGTAGCGTGACGACCACGAATAAATCCTGAACTTTTGGCTTAACCTTCGCGCTATATCGATTTGATTGGAAATTTCTGTCTAAGTGACCTGTTTCTTATCAGTTGAAGAAATAGGAATGGAGATAACGAGAAATATACTGATTTCTAAACATTTTTCAGCTCTATAATGTTTATAGAGCAAGAAAATGTTTGGGAATTACTAATTGAAATAGATAAATTTTATTGTGATTTACGAGTACTTTGTAGCGAGGTTATATGCCTATTGTGGAATTATATTTATTTAAATCAAATTAGCTTCGAGCTGTATCCCGCACACAGCAGGGTAGACAGAGGAAACTTATTACTACTTTTATAGCGGAACTTAACACTACGTTTTGCCTCGACACCAGATCGAAGTAATGGAAATATAAATTTTTTTTTTTTCCTCAAGTGGGAATCGAACCCACAACCAGTCTCATTTACAGTCACGCTTTGTGAGTGTGTCACCACTAGTGTCAATAAAAAAATAAATATTTATGTAGTTCTATACAAATATTATGAAGGTGCTGATTTTGAATTTAAATATAATATAACTTGAACAACATAAACGTATTGTGAAAAACAAGTAGAAAAAGCCAAGTTAGACACTTTTTGGATACTTAACAGACATTGAAGAGGTTATTTTGTTTGAAATGAGATCGTAGTTGAAAATAGACAATTTTTAAATTTACCTAACCAGTAGGTTAGGTAGATTTAAATATTGTCTTCTTGTATTTTTCGAAACCGCACATGAAAGCTAGTTCGTTATATACAAAGAGATTGCTATGATCTCAATAGATAAAACAACATAGAGATCGAAACCACGAAATGAAATACCAAATAAGCAATGTATCAAGATAAAAAGGTCATAGCATACAGAAACCCTGCGGTATGCAAGATAGGCAGAAGGAACCTGGTGTTAAGACACTCCTTTCTCCACTTTCGTTGATTGGTGGAGCTCAAAGCCGGGTTCTTTTAGTCCGTGTCAGATCGAAGAAATGAAACTATTAAGAAATAAATTATTCTCTCAAGTGGAGATCGAACCCACAACCTTCGTGTTACACTCACATCCTAGTGCGCCTGCGCTACGACGGCGTCATAGTCATGTACCTACTTATCTATTAAAAATGCAATAGATTTTTACTTTGAGAGACTTAATATGTATATACACTTACTTCTATGAACTGCGCCGTAGCATATATTAAATCGATTTTAATTATTTCTGTCGCAATTACATCACTAATATTAATTAATGAATTTAAGAATAATATATAAGCTATAATAACATGATAAATTCTCTTATACATATATCACAAAAAAATCTTCTTCAATTTTGTGAGTAAAGAAAATATATTGTTGCTAGTCGTGACGTAGGGGCACAAGCGTGCACGTCAGGTTCAACTCCTACTCGAGACAAAGCGCGGCGTTGAGTTCAACAACTCAATACGTAATAGCTCAAGAATTCAGCGGAAAGTGGCGAAACTCAACGCCGCGCTAATAACTAAACTAAACACAAATTTAAAAATTACAAAAAATTGCTTCGATTTTTTTATAATTAGATATACTACATATAGAATCATATATACATAAGGAATTTTGGGACCTTTACGCCTTTCTCTGTACCACATACCTTCACCTTTTTATTAGTTCTAATTAAAATATAACTGAGATTAATATGGGTAAGTAACGGGTAAGGAAGCCCAATGTTCCCTTAAAGCTCGAAGTTTGTAAATTTAAAATCTATCTGTATATAATTTCCTCCATTTACAATAAAATATATTGTAAAGAACGAATTATCATTTACATATATGTAGATTACTATTATACATACAAACTTGACTTTACTCGATGATAAACTTCCTTTTTATTTAGTTTTTTTCTATTAAAACTTTGATTGAGATCGAGATGCGCAGGGGCGTGTCGAGGCAAATAACGAAGTTGAGTTCCGCCACTCAATATGGAATGCATCCAAAATTCGGCGGAAAGTGGGGAACAGAGTGTCTTAAAACTAGGTTCCCTCTGTCTACCCTGCTGTGTGTAGGATCACGCTACTGTAAAACGGGACGGTTTTGACTTCGATTTCCACTCGAGGAATGGAATATTTAATATTTTCATTTCTTCGCTTCAGTAACGAGGCAAAACGCGGCGTTGAGTTCCGCCGCTTAACACGCTCCAAAATAATTCTCTCCACTCAGTACTTAAAAAATTCAGCGAAAAATGAGAAACGGAACTGTTTTAATGGAAACGGAGTGTTATTGAACGAAAATCGAATGGGTATCGAATCTACATCATAATGTAAGCAGTCAAACACTGTCCCACTACGTTATATTGGTTTCAATTAAAAAAGTGCCTATTAAAAGATAAAACATCTATCTAACTAAACAAAGACTAATATATTTTTTATAAAATTATTCAATCATTAATTATAACTTAGTGAAGATTTTTTTCTATTTATCATAGAAATATTGGTATCTATTATTAAATAAATTATTTTTTTTCTTTTCAAATAAAATAATGTTGAACTGTTTCTGTCTATAATTTTTTTTTTTGCTTCGCTCGATGCTTTTACACATATATTTCTAAATAAAACTATCAACAAACATAATGTCATACAAAAATATTGTGTATGGAGACTTATATTTTTCACATACAATAGGTAACTCTCTCTAATTACTTAAAAAAATAACTAAAATTCGCATATTAAATAACAATACAGTAAAAACAATATCATGTAATTTCTCATATAAATTATAAAAAACATCATTATAATATATTGATATGTTATATTATTATAATACTTACAATTTTCTATCAAATAATCCAATTAAGCACAAAACACTTGTTATCGAGGTATAAGATGAAACGCGATACGTCCTCTCTTCCCAGAGGCTTGAAGCCCACTGAAAGCACAGGCTCAGGACCCTATGATGTTGGATCCAAGATTTGATCAAATACGCCAATGTTGGTAACCAAGCTAGGGATATTAATATAGATAGTGTGTCAGTTTGTTCATTTGTCACGCCTAATCTCAATAGGGGTGACTTTGGAATACCACATATTGTAATACTTTGGTAAATGATAAATGTTCTTTGAATGTATGTAATGTATTTTTGGTAGGAGCTGCTGTGGTGTCTTTGATTTTTTTTTCCAATTGAGTTTAATCTACGTGATTATTGCCAAAGATTCTACATTGTGACTACGTAGATGTACCGTCTGACTGTAAACGACGGTTGTGAGTTTAATTTTCAATCATATATGAAAAAAACCTGATTTATAGCATCTTTGTTTTATAAAATACAATAGCAAAAATGTCCCAAGATAGTTTGTTACTCCACATATTTTTAATTTAGTTTTACGCTTTATCTTGCATATAGCAGGATAAACAGATGAAAATAAGTATAAAGCACACCGTGTGCCGCCCATATTCGAGACGTTGTATGTTGTGAGTTTCGCCACTCAGCACACTATCACTGAGGGTCGGTGTTAAACACCTAAATTTTGCTCTAGCGGGGAAATGAAAATAATTAATTTGCTCGCATAAAGATAGAACCCACAACCAAACAGAAGTTTACTCACTACGCTATATTGGAAATTTATTCGTATGCATCAAATCATCTGTCTATCAGCCTCTGATTTCAGAATAATCGTGTTTTTGTAATTCAGCTTCACGCTGTATCCCGCATCCCGCACACAGCAGAGTAGGCCTCAACACCAGAGCGAAGATAAGAAAATATTATTATAAATATTTCATTTCCTCGAGTGGGAATCGAATCCACAACCTGTCGTGTTACAGTCACACGCTCGTGCAATAAGTTCTGTAAAATTTTACTATCTTGCCATATGCATAACAATTTATCACGAGACACTGCACCTATAAAGGCAGTCTGGGCTGTAGGTACTTGTAACGTATACAAATAGTTATGAAGCAACTACTATAGTTGCGTTTTTTTTTCTTTTATTCCATTATTTATTTTTATTTAGCTTTCTTGAATTTAAGTATCAAGTTCATATATCTATCTACTACTATTGCCATAGCTATATAATATTTTCAAGCTTTGCCGATTCAAAAAATATGACTAATTTACGTCATATAGATTTGTAATTAATGATCAATTATTAAAAAAAATTTGACCATTGAAAGGTATAATATAACTGAATAAGTAAACTGAGCTATAGTTAAAAATTTTATAATTTAAACGTTTAAAAATCTGCAAGAGGTACGTAACCTTCAAAATATATTTTTTTTTTGAGAAAGAAAAATTTTGGCGTTGATTTCCGCCACTAAATACCCAATGTCTCGAATAATCGAATACGAATTGTTTTAACCTTACATTCTTTACACTTCTTTTTCAAGTCCACAGTCATATATTTTATTTATTCAAATTGCCACAAAAATAAATGACACACAACACTCACCCTTACAAATACAAATTATACAATTTAAGGGCGGAATCCCAACGAACATTAGACGTAATGGTGGCAATGACAGAAGTATAAATATACATTGTAGGTACATTTACATTATAAATGTTCTTGATAGCTTTTTGTCTCTATTGAATATTTTTTTAAATAAATCAAATCAGCTTCACGCTGAATCATGCACACAGCAAGGTAGGCAAAGGGAACCTAGTGTCAAGACACTCCGTTCCCCACTTTCTGCCGAATTCTGGAGGCATTGCATGTTGAGTGGCGGAACTAATAAATATTTTTTTATGCTAGAACAATTTATAATAGAATAATTTTCTAGAAATACCATTTATCTTTTAATGTAATACTCTATATATGTTAATAAATCTCCTGCGTTACTAACACATCGACAGACAACGTAGAGCCGAAACTACACGGCGTTGAACTCTGCAATGTCAACTCAACATTTGAATCAACAACCAATTAATTTGCTATTTTTTTCTAAATATAAAAAAATTAACTAAGCGGGACTCGTACCCGCTCCTCCCGAAAATGACCCTACCCACCGTTTTACAAGCACGACTCCAAGATGTACCAGTTCATTTACCAATATTTGCATACAAAACGCACCGTAGTGTTAGACGTATTTACTTGTATATTACACTGGCCATACATTTTTACCGTGGGAAAAGATAGAGTCGCGCAGCCTTCCCATAGTTACCTATCGTTTTTGTTCTCACATAAATATAATTATTTGAAAGTCATAATAAGCCTATAATTTAAATTTCCTCGTGATATATATGTATGTATGTATGTATTGTGGCACCGTAATGGTACAGTAGAACAGCGTCCGATCGTTAACGCGATGGTCATGTGCTCGATCCCCACTCAGGGAAATGAATTTATTTAAGCTTCGTTTCTGTTGTAGTCGTAGTGACGCAGCAGCACAAGCGTGCGGCTGTAAACGTGGCGCTTGTGGATATGATTCCCACTCGGGAGAGGGAATATTTTATTTTTTTATTTCCTTGCTCTGGTAAACTGCGGCGTTAAGTTCCACCACTCAACACGCAATGCCTCAAAAGTTTAGTGGAAAGCGGGGACCGGAAGTGTCGTAATGGGAATGGGATGGAAACAAGATATAGTGTGATGCTAAAAAAGAAATAAAAACAAAACTTACATTTTCCCGCTGTGGTGAAAGTAAAACACAGCGTTGAGTTCCGCTCTATGCGTAAAACACTATAACCTTTGAGCCTACTATATATAATACAGCACAATAGATGCGTGATATAAAAAAGTTGAGCTTAAATATGTAATCTAATTTAAAATTTTCAATAAAATGCAAAATACTTTAGCTAAATTATAATAAATAGTTTAATAAGCATCTGGGTTCCAATCTCCGGGTGCCACCTGCTACCGCAGTCATAGCAAAACACGCTATGTAGTTCACATTAATACATTTTCTATAGATATTTTTTTTGGCTTCACGCTGTATCTTGCACATAGCAAGGGAGGCAGAGGGAACCTAATGTTAAGACACCCCTGTCCTCACTCTGAGGAATGAATTTATTTAAACTTCGTTTCTGTTCAGGCCGTCGTGACGTATATGGAGTGGCGAAACTGCATGCTGCCCTTTGCCTCGACACCAGAGCTGACAAATGGAAATATAAACTTTAAATAAATATTTCATTAGCTCGACTGGACTTGTTTAGGAAACGGTTTCCAGGAGGCGGGTTCGAGTCCCGCTACGTTCAAATTTTTATTTGATTTCTAAATTAGTAAAAGAAACACAACTTAAAAATTGTAGACACAAAGAAACATACGAATATTACCTTTGTTTCTCTCACTTTTAGTGGTAAATTAAGCAACCAACGCAGGTTAAGTGGAAGTGACAGATCACTTTGTCCCTTTTTGACCGACTTCATTACTTTAATGAAATTCTGTATGAAGTGGGATGAAAAACCGGCATGGCGCAGCGGTGCCTGAATATAAATGCGTTTGTGAGTTCGATTGCCACCCAGGGAAAGCATTATTTACACATCATAAACAAGACATATAGCGGAGTTAAGTTCCGCTCCGCACTTCACACGCAATGGGTTGTGTATGGAAACGGAGTGTGTTATCACTGGGAAGAGCATAAAAACAAAGTATCAATAACTCTCACTGCCTTGTGACTTTCACACATTTTAAATGTAACATTTTTTTGCTGATTTAGAGGAATGAAGAGGATATCTTTTAGTCTATATAAACATCGAGCTTAAATGGAGCGGAATATTTTTTATATATAAACTTATTTTGAGTTTTATTTCCCCGCACTGTTCTCACCATATCTATAGCATATATTAAAAATATAAATGGTCGTTATTTGTACATAGAAGGTACATGAGAAAAACGATTATTGAAGAAACTTATCGACGCAATCGAACTCATAACAATAATTTTTAATTTTGTTGTCTGTTTGTCGTTTCTGAGGGGTAAAACTTACAAATGACAAAACCGAGTTAAATACAGTTATCACTATTGTATTTAGGTGAACTTCCCTTAACATTTAATTTTTGTCTTATTTAAATTTAAAAAAAAAAAGTTATATCACTATTAAGCGGACGAAGCCGCGAGCGGGTTGCTAGTGTATTATACGTGAAGACAATTATTCTATATATATATAATAGAAAACGGTAAAAGATTAAATACTTCAATGCACCGCCATTATCACCGATTGATTTAGTTTAGAGAAGCTCACTTAACTCGAGTACGAGGTGGGCGTGCATATGGCCTCCGAGCTTCGAGTAAGCACTAAGCAATCGAGTCAGTTATCGATTTTACATGATAGATATATTAGATAATCAGAATTATGTATAATTAGACAATAGACCAGTGTTTGCTTTTATATAGTTTTTTTTTTTTCAATTTCAGTTCAGCTCTTGAGATTGGCGCGGTCAACCAATTAAACCATACCTTTATAGGGCCATAAATATTTTAAAGAGTGAAAATAGTCTTCTTTAGGTTGATAATAAATAATAATCAATGTTTAATGAATATTATAATATTTTTTGAGGTCAGTCGTGGCGCATGGATACAAGCGTGGGACTGTAATCGCAACTGATTGTGGGTTCGATTCTCGCTCGAGGAAACGAAATATTTCATATTTAAAATTTTCATTTCGATAACGAGAGCGCGACGTGGAGTCACGCCACACTTATCAGGAAATGCCTCCAGAATTCCGCAGGAAGTATGGAACCGAAATCTTAATGGGAACGGAGTCCCTCAGCACAAGGTTCCCTCTGCCTACGGGATAGACCGTGGAGCTAAAAAAATATAATCAAAATCTATTGAAATTATTAGGCTACAGTCATAATTTTTATATAAAAAAAAAATAATAGCTTAAAGACTATTTTATACAAAGCTTGACTCACCAGCTTTTCTAATAGCTCTTTGTCATGAAAAATGAATCACAAAAACGATGACGAGGGATAGTTTCCAAAAGATAAGTAAATACTTAATTTGTATTAACAGGTTTTAAGAGGCCAGCCGTGACGCAGTAGGCGATAGGGTGGAGTAGGTAGGCATGTAGGTCTTAACATTAGGTTTCTAGGTTCCCTCTACCTACCCTACTATGTGGGTAAATATAGCGTAAAATTTTAAAAAATAACTTCACGCTATGGCAAAGGCACATTGTCTGACAGTAAACGCCATCCATGGCTATGATTTCGATTCCAATCCTTTAACTTTGCTTTGTCTTGTTGCGATACACAGCGCGACATTGAGTTTTTTTTTTTTATTCTTTATTGCACAAAATTTTATACATAAAAAGAATGTACAATAGACGGGCTTAACGCTAAAAAGCATTTTCTACCAGCCAATCTAAGTCATGTGGGAGAATAAAATGTGTAGGTGCAAAAAAAAATTATATAACAGAATATCAATTTTCAATTAACAAGTACAAGTTCTGCCAACAATCACACAAAGTTTCGAAAATTATTGAAAGTGGTGAACAGAGTAACTTAATACAAGGTTCCTTGTGACTACCTATCTAACACGAGAAGAAGAGAGAGATGGCTGTGAAGCTCAAAAATCTAGAACGTTATATTTCCAAGTATTGACGAATATTTTAATAGAAAATGCAGACAATACATGAATATAAATTTTTAAACGTCACAAAGTGTGTTTTAAAATATACATTGAAAAAGTTAAATGTTAAAATGTTATTTTATAATAAACATAAATAACGTTAATTAAAAGTACAAATGACATGAAATGCCATCGTAAAACATTTTAAAATGCGAAAATAAATTACTAAAGCCGCAATAAGGCTAAGAGGTGCGTTGCAGTCTGATTTAAAAAAGGATATTTTGATAAATGTCCAAATCATTTTTTTATGGCTACGTAAGTAACTGTCTAATATTATAAATTTCAAATTCACTGACACATCATATAATAGTAAACACGATTGTTCTGGGTGAGATCCCCATTCGCTAAACGCTATATCCCACGTTAAGAACCTCCGCCGTACTCTACTCTTCGCCAAAATTCCTACGACATTTATATAAGTGGCGGAACTTAACACCGCACTTTGCATCCTTACCAGAGTGGAGAAATAAAAAAAATTAAATATTTCATTCCCCGTCTTCTGTTTAGTTACACACTTATCCCCTTAGCCATGACCATTTATTATCTCTTTCGGACGGAAAGAGAAAAGAGATCCTTAATTGTCTGATATGCGGTGAAAAGCGTGAAGCTAATTGGAAATAACTAAACGCAATAGTTATAAAAACAATTTACACTCGGTAGAGTGCTTATATTTAACATATTTTTTTTTCATATTTGTAAACATATTCGACACTTAGGAAAGAAAACGACTTATTTAGAAAACGTTTTAACGTAGCGGGACTCGAACCCGCGTGGTCGAACACCTGATTGGTTTCCAGGAGGCGCAGGTTCGAGTCTCGCTACGTTCAAATTTTTATACGTTTTTTTGAATAAGGATTTTTAATTTTTTCATGTTTGGAAAGCTAGTGCCAAAACACTTTTTTTCCATTTTGAAAGGTGGAAACGCTAGCGCTCATTCTACCAGATAGCGAAAATGAAAATATATGTTTTAACTTGTGATGTAGAATATAAATAAAAAAACAAAATGGTACATTCACACTCTAACTGCGACATTCCTACAATACTCATGTCACTACGATCTACTGAAATGAAATTATTATGTCGCTATGTTAATGTCTCCATACTGTGTTATAATTAAAATAATTTTATTTATATTTTTTTATATTTATTATTAGATTTTTACAAATTATTAGAGGTATAATTAAAATTACAGATTCTTCAATTTCCGTCAAAATTTCGACACATTCTATGTTCAATAGCAGAACTCAACGCCGCGCTTTGTCTTGTTAAAAATTAATTTCTCTGTGTGGGATACAAACCCGTAACATACTTTACCCTTCTTCTATATGACTCGGCTAAGAGACTTAGTCACCTTGAGTTTAGTGCTACATCACTCTTATTTTATCGAAAGGTAACCTTTTTAATAAAACGAACACAAAACAGTTCAGTTTTTTTTTAATAAAATAAAAATACACATGACTGAATTTGAATCCGCAATCGTAATAACACTATATATTTTTTTAAACGATCAGCGAAAATGTAGAAAGATATTTTTATATTGAAATGAAATCAGATTTTCCCTTATGTGTTTTTCTTCTACTGATCTCACAATAATCTAAATGTTAAATTGGGGTAGCTGTCGGGAAATTTTGTTTCCCGAAAGACTCCCGTCAAACTGTCTATACTGACTTTTCATATATAACGAAAGTACCAAAAACACAATACAAATCCACCATTAGAATTGCTAATAGCCTCATTTTGATTTTAACATAAAATCAATTTTAATAATCTCGTAAGCTATAATTAATTCACCTAATTAGGTTAATTTTGAACTGTAATTACCGGCTAAATACAAAAATATCGTTTAATATATTACCATCTAAAAGCCAATAGTAAACAGACCTACGTTATTTTATAAAGCCCGAAAACTTCTATGCCCATACACCCAACACTAGTATCTCTATCAGTGAATATGGAGTATGAGTGGACTCTTTGACAGATATTAGGTAACTAAGATGCAAAAAATAAAACCTAATTTTCGTTAAATTATATTTTCTTGGGAATAATATTAAAAATGACGTTTTCCATTGCCAGATGCCACACCCTTTTAAACTCTAATAAATTACAAGCGCCTACGAATCTAATATACTAAAACGACAGATTGTGGGTTCGATTTCCACGGGGGAAATGAAGTATTTATTTATTTTACTTTCTCGTTCTGGTAGCCAGGCAAAAGCACGGCGTTCCTCAACACAAGACGCAATGCCTCGAAAATTCGGTGCAGCGTGAAAAAGAAGAATGTCTTAATGGGAATGAAGATTTAAGTGCGGGATACAGCAAGACACTAAAACAAGTTATGAAACCGTCCTAGCACAGCAGGATAGTATTTGTGTGTGAACGCGATTGTTATGGTTTCAATGCTCATTCGGGGGAAACTACTATTTTCTTTCCTTCGTACTAGTGAGAAGACAAAGCGTGGCGTTGAGTTTCGCCTCTTGACACAAGGTTCACTCTACCTATCCACCTATATTTGGAATACATTGTGAATCTAAAACAATATTATAATGATCCAAAACAGTCACGTAACAAAGAGATCCCTATTTCCAAAGCTTACTCATATAAATAGAAAGAAAAGTAGATTTCTGTACATATTATTTATTATATATTGACATCGACCTTTTCAACTTTTAAAAGGACGAGTTTCTTTATAAACTTGTGTAAAAGTTCAGTCAAACATTTAATGTTAGCATGTTTCGTTTCAAAATAGGTCTATAAAAATAAAATATATATAGGTCTTATATTTTTTAAATATTTTAATATAAAAATTTAAAATAATTATTTAATAGTTTCATTACCTCTCTCTGGTATCGGAGCCAAACGCGGCGTTCAGGTCCGCCACTCCACCCGTAATGCCTGAGGAATTTGGAAAGTTGCAAAAGGATGTGTCTTAATGAAAACGAAGTGTCTTACTAGGTTACCAGGTTCCCTCTGTCTCCCCTACAATGTACTCAATGTTAATTTGATGAATTACCTCAATATTAATATGTAGTAAATTACTAAAACTTTTATAATATAAATAATAGACATGAATTTACAAAAAATATAAGAAAATGTTGAATAACTCCAAGACATTGTAATTTTTTATACACAATAAACGTATCTTATATGAAATTATTACGAATTCCTATCCCACACTTGGGGTTTTAAAGTAATTATAATAAAGCGACGCGTTACGTGTCGCCGTTATTGTAATATGCTTGTATGATAAGAAAAGGCCAGTCGTGGCGCAACGGCACGATGTTCGACTGTAAAACCGACTGGCTGTGGGTTCCATCCCCACTCGAAGAGATGAAATATTTACTTAAATTTCTTTTTCCATTTCTTTGCTCTGGTGTCGAGGCTAAGCGCGGCGTAGAGTTCTGCAACTCAACGCTAACTTAACACTAGTTCCTCCTGCCTACCCTGCTGTGCTGTAAATATTTAAAAAAAAATGTTGTCTAGTCAGGTGCACCTCAATTGAAGTACAATAGCATTTGTATATAAAAACATATAAATATAAACAAAGTAACTAAAAAAACCTTAAAATCGGCTGAATATTTATTTTTACATGAACAATGCAAAAAAAAGTGGAACTAATTTTTCAAATAGATCCCATTGATTTCTCGCTCGGGACCGAGAGCTCGCGCTTTGGCGACGTAGTGTCTATGGAGAATGTAGTGTAATGCGGCACAGAGATATTATGATATTATGTAGAGGCCGTTAGGCGCAGTGGCACAGCGTGTGACTGTAAACATGACGATTCATTGTTGATGGAAGTAATTATTTTAATTTCCTTGTTTTGGTATTTTTTATTGACTTCCGCCACATAACATGCAATATCTTGAAAATTGGATGGAAAATAAGAAACTTAGTTTCTTAAGTTTACTGTTCCTACCTTGCTATATACGGTGTGAAGCTATAAAAATATGCAAAGAGATATCACTCCGTTTTCCACTTACAAATAACTCAATATTTACATTATGGATTGACGGTATCACTTTATCAGTACTACGCAGAATTAACATTATCGATAGTCTGTAATTATTATATTACGTTAATAGTTAATACTGCGAAATTTAATAAATCAGCTTTACGCTGTATCCCTCACACAGCAGGGTTGGCAGAGGGAACCTAGTGTTAAGACAGTCTGTTCCCCACACTCCACCGAGTTCTGGAGGCATTGCATGTTGAGTGGCGTAACTCGACGCCGCGCTTTGCCTCGACACCAGAGCAAAGAAATGGAAATATAAATGTAAATAAATATTTCACTTCCCTGAGTAGGGATTGAACTCAACACCAGCTGATTTTAAAGTCACACTTTGCGCCCCTGCGCTATAACATGCCTCTTATGAAAACAATACTAAAAAAGTATAAAATAAAAAGAAACTCTCAATCTACTCTGTACCGTCGCGTAGCAACGGTATCGTAGCAACGCGCGATCGTTCGAAGCGACCTATGAATTACCATCAACGTGAATTGTACTATTTACACTTGTACGTACGAGTGAATGTCTCAATTTGTATACTGTTATTATATTATATACTTTATTTCGTCTTTAATAAGGTTGAAAATATATTTAATTGTATTGATGATTATTGTATCCCGCACACAGTGGTGTAGGTTTTTTTTTTTTATTTCTTTATGTGTTAATTTGTGTCAATTTAAAACTGTAGATTGTCTCTTTTTTGTTTATTTTTTTTTTCTTGTGAACTGGACCACTCCTCTTGTTGTAAAGTTACGATAGTTCTGATTTATGTATTGTATTATTTACTATTATATATTGTAATATATATATTGGTTATATATACTTATAAGCATTATGGTTGCAGGTTTATAATTCCCTTCATCATCATTCAAAATATAGCCTACAGCTTCCCTCTACATAAATATATATATTTTTTTAATAGGTTCTGAAATAAGCATTTAAATTTAAATATTATGTAATATGCAAAACACCATATAATGTCATTACCAACCACAAAATGTTTGAACAAAAACAAAGAAATTGTCGTCTCTTACAAATTCACCCTTTATTCGGGATAAAAGGACGTCAAAATATTTCAAACGGAAACACCAGTATTTGTAAAGCGGTGTGCTTGTCGTAATTTTTATTTTATTGTCACCTCTACGTCCTACATACATATATATATAAAGTACCTATATATCGGTAATGTATGTTTGTTTACTATAATTTGACCATGTACTACGTACGTAAGTATATTTTAATATTTTGCACTTTCAACGCTTACAAAGCAGGTAATGAAAATTTAGTGTTGAGACACTCTGTTCTGCACTTGCTTTCAGAGGAGTCCAAAGATGTCTTACCAGAATGAGAAAGTTAATATTTAAATTATATGAGAGTATAATCTAATCTCTGTGAGATAGATTCATACCCACACTCATCGCGTATACAACCAAACAATGATACAATTGGCCACTAAGCCATTGCGGCATTTTTGATATAATACCTGAGAATAAATCATTATTGAAATTATTTGTTATATTAATTCATTTGTTTCAACGCATTTGTCATATTTTATAGGACAGACGGAGAAAATCTAACAAAATAGGTACTCTAGCTTCACGCAGTATCCCGCATATAGCAGCTAGTGTTAAGACACCTGAATTTTTGCCTTGTTAAATAATAATTCATTCCTCCGAGTGGAAATCGATCCTACAACCGTCGTCTTTGCTTGTGCCGTGTATATCCTTGCGCCTCGACGGTTTCACAAACTTTTACCCATAGATTCACACTGTAAATAGCAGGAACCTTGAACTAAGATACTCCATTCACATGACACTACCCAAATGTCGATACATTTGCTTGTTAATTGACTCAACGCCACGTTTTGTCTTGCTACCCAGAGCGCAACCAGACAAAATAAAAATAACCAGACCATAGGAAATATAGATAAATAATTCAATCCCCTGAGTGGATCAGACACAGTGTCGACGCGCGACAGATGACCGCATTTTATAATTAAATTCCAATTCAAAATATTCAAATAGATTTCCATAAGCATTTTTGAATCTTCGAATGAACATAAAACTACTCGTACCGCCGGCTCCAAAGGCAGTTCTGTTGGTAAAGTGCGGATTTGAGTTCCGCCACTCAACGCGCAATGCCTCCAGATTTCGGCGGAAACTGGGGAATGGATACTAGGTTCCCTCTGCCTACCCTAAAAAATTGTGTGTAAATTACAGCGTGAAGCTGATTTAATTTAATTTTTAATTGAATATGTTGACGGACAAATTACGACCACTAAAAGAATACCTGTATCTTTAAAAACATATCGCAAAGAATCTCGGGCTTTCAAATTGTAAATAGATCTCACGAATTGTAAATAGATCTCTCCCTTTTTCGAAGAATAAATATTTAATTTATATCTCGACACTGCCATAGTAGCATTCCATAAGATAGAATGCTATGAAAATAACTAAAATAAACAAGTCGAGCAGTATCGACGTCCGTCGTTTGTCTGACTTTCTTAACTACGAAAGCGGCCGAGCTGAGTTTGTCTCCAAGTGTTTCAAGGTGGGAATTCCACTGGAACTTAGAATCTATAGATAAATCTAAAAAATATATTAATTTTGTAACGTTAAGATTTTTATCTTTAATTAAATTTTGTTCTTATACATTAGATAGTGCGTATTCAATACATTTCTTTTTTTAACATAAGGTTATTAACGTCAAACCAACGAAGAACATGTGACAATGCACTATCCACTTCGTCCTAATTTATTTTGTTTCTGTCAATCTTAAATATTAAGAAAGTGTCATCTGCAAGTCAGTAAAATATCACATAAATGATTTAAATTAAAACGTAGGCCGTTAATATAAAGCAGTAATAAAAGGGGACCTAAAATAAATCCTTGTGGAACGCCCATCATGAGAGGAGATCCAGAAGAAATATATATAATATAATATAAATAATAGGTTAATATACACTAACCTTTTGGATTCTTTGATTGTCATAGTAATAAAATATTAATAACAAAGTTTCAAAATCAACACAATCACAGGCTTTGGATAAAGGACACAACACTCTTTATTTTTACTTTTTTTTTTATATCATTAATAATACTTTTTTTATAGGAAAACCGAAATAAATTAATGTAGCCCGCTCATTCACAAATTTCATCCGCATTTGTCTTTTCCTTACGTACAAAGTTAAGGGTTCCCTAATTTCTATCACCAAGTTTTCGGTGTTTTTGTAAAGACTCATCTAATTGCACCCTTTTAATAAACCACCCTCATCTGAATTCCGAACCTGGAAAGAATACGTAATAGGATTTTAATCACGTTAAACTATTACAAGACTATTAATTGGACGCTGTATTTGAATTCGTTACATCGTGTCGACTATTATTAAGTTAAAGTTATCATATTAGACCTAGCTGTTATTAACCAACATTTTGTACATGAATGAGAAGCACTAGGGTCGTAAATTCACATCAGTTCTCAGGAATATTTATAGCTCAAAGAGATAGATGTGTATTGTTATTTTTTTTATTTCTTCGCTCTGGTGTCGAGGCAAAGCGCGGCGTTGAGTTTCGCCACTCAGCACACAATGCCTGAATTCGGCGAAAAGTGGGGAACGGAGTAACAACAAGGTTTCCTATGCCTACCCTGCTGTGTGCGGGATACAGCCTGAAGCTGGTATATTTAAAGAATTTCTAACGCAATTTTTTAATATTTTTACTTACTGGGTTCCTTTAGCATATTAGTTTAAGTATGCCAAATTTCATACTACTTCGTTCATACAATGTACAAAAAAGGGATCCTACATTATTATAGTATATTTGCAAAGATTCATAGAAATAAAATAATATGCAATACAATACAATAAACAATAGCGAGATACCCACGTGGTGGGCATCTCGCATAATCAAACTGTTGTTGTTGTTACTAAATGATTGTAGGTTGATATCCATTTGGGAAAATATTATCTCAATTTCCATTAAACGACCCTTTAACACGTAATTTTTAATCTATACGCAATGCTTGTGGGTTCAATTCCAACTGACGTGAATAATATTTTTCATATTTTCATTTTCTCCTACTTAACCGAGGCAAAGCGAGTTGAGTTCCTTACTCAACACACAATCAAGAATCCGACGCAAAATTGGGAAATAAAGTGTTAATGGAGAATGGAGTTTCTTAAAATTAGGTTTCCAGATTTCTCTGACTACCCTACCGCTGTATATGCGGTAGAGCGTGATCCTGAATATAATATATACATACATATAAATTATGAAAATTTATTTTATGACTATTTACTAAACAATTTCTATACTTAATACAATATGAAATAAAACACTTTTATCAATAAAACGATTATAGAATTAAAAATGACCGTTAATATCCTTCACTTTTCCAGACAGCTGATATCGATCAACATTAAGTGAGCTGCTCTAAGGAAATTAAATTATGTGCTTGATAAGATAACAGCTTGAGCATGAAATTAGTAGCGTAAAGTTTCAGCGCGCATCGACAAAAAATATAAAAAAAAGTGTACCGGAATTCGATTTATCTCGCAAACTTCAATAATTGAAGCCATTTTTAAAATAACTGACTTATACTAGACGCCAGTGTAGTTCAGTAAAAAAAAAATAAAATAAAATTAAATTAAATTAGCTTCACGCTATATCTCGCACACAGCAGGGTAGGCAGAGGGAACCTAGTGTTAAGACACTCCGTTCCCCACTTTCTGCCGAATTTTGGAGGCATTGCGTGTTGAGTGGCAGAACTCAACGCCGCGCTTTGTCCCGACACCAGAGCGAAGAAATGAAAATATAAATTTAAGTAAATATTTCATCTCCTCGAGTGGGGATCGAACCTACAACCAGTCGGTTTTACAGTCACACTTTGTACCACTGCGCCACGACTGGCCTGTAGTTCAGTGGTTAGTTATTTAATAGTTCACGGTTGTGGGTTCGATTCCCACTCGGTTTAATTACTTTTACTTGCTCACACTATTGACAAGACAAACTACTTTGAGTTCCATCACTCATTTTCATGATGCAGTCTTTGTTTCTAAGTTTTTTCAGTCGGCAAATATACGTTATATATTAAAACAGGAACGTAACTCAGTGTATTATGTAATTAATTCATTAGGTTAAGCGAGCGAGCAGCAGCAGGCAGCGGGTAGCTAGTATTATTTTATTAATATAATATTATATACAAATATAAACTAAAGAATATTTGAAGCTGCAATAATCAAAAACCAATCTATCTACCGCTTTCCGTGATTAAGCAACACAAAAACCGATGTAGATGAGGTTAAACTAGTTAGATACTTATATAGTAAGCCCAAAGAAGAAAATTATATATAATTATATAACCTTGTCCAAAATATACCATTAAATTACATCATTAGTTAATGTTTTTTATTTTATTTGTCATTGTGACCCGCACATAGCAGGGCGAGCAGGCAGATTGAAACTGGGCGCCTAGTGCTAAGACACTCCGTTCTCAAAAAGACACTACCGTTCCCCACTTTCCGCAGAATCCTGCAATCAGCGTGTTCAGTGTCAACTCTCGAGAATTCCGCCCGTACCTTGCCTCGTCACCAACTTATCAGAGAGAGAAAAATAATAAATATTTAATATATCAAAATATATATTAAAAATATTGAATATTTAATTCCCTCTCGTGAGATCGAACCTACAGATAACAGATAACCTTTCTTTCTCACCCAAAAATTTCACTTAGTAACTAAAATTTAAAATAAATTCCATACATAAAAATTGATTTTGCACAGTAACAAAATCGATTAAAAAGTTTAAATTTTACATTAAGTACAAATTAATAAATATACTTGTAACACACCTACCTCTTAATTAATTGACTTTGACCATTTTAATTATATTTTTCACACTTGAAAATTTTTCGTTTATATGCAGAAGGAATACGGCCGTGGTGCCGTAGTTGGTACGAAGAATTCAAATAAACCATGAAGTTCCTCGTCGTCTCTTACCTTTTCTTGGCAATTGCCTCTGTTGCGTTTACGGTGAGTAACAAAAACCTAATTATAGTTCTTATATACAAAAAATTATACTCAAGGCTGAGGTCCTCGTGGTAAAGTGGCAAAGCGTGTAACTACTTTAAACGCGACGGTTGTTGGTTCGATCCCCATTCGAAAATTCGACGACAAATGTGGATCGCTTCCCGACGCAGAGTATAGAAAATATTCTAGTGCTTGTCCAAAGCAACTTTTTAAATATTTATCTAGCAAATTACTAGAAAAGCACAACAATTTTCATAACATTTAGGGTTCCGTATAGAAGTTCCGTAAGAATTCCGGTTTTTTTTTAAATCAAAGTCAATTTTCACTTTCACAGCTTCACGCTGTATCTTGCACATAGCAGGCTATGTAGAGGGTACCAGAGAATCTAGTTCTACTTTCCCATTAAGATACTTCCGTTATCCTCTTGCCGCTGAATTCTGGCATTGGAAATTAAAATATCAAATATTTACTTTCCTCGAGTGGAAACCGAACCCACAACCTGTCGCATTTACAGTCGCACGTCCGAGCCACAATTGGCCTCTCGGGATTTATATTTTAAAGCGTTATTCTGAATTCTTTTATTTAAAATTTATTTGATATTTATAAGTGAATTAATAACTCATTTTATTGATATTGTTATAGAAACATCATGTAAGTAAAAAAACCTTGGAGCACTTCATAGTATCTTCAAATTTTACTTTTCGTTACTATTAGCTTTTGCCTTCCCTCAAGCGTTTATATTTATAGGCTCAAACTAAAAAAACTAAATATACATTATTTTTTTATATATGTTTTATTTGTTAATAAATTAATTTTTTATAATTTTTTAGGCTCAGGTAATAGAGTTTTTCCTTTTTTATCTTTTTTCTTTGACTAGTAACATTTTTTTTTCATACGAAGTTTGCGCAATTTCGTTCCAAAATTGTACCAATTCTATTTACAATTCTTGATGTTGGTTAGGTTGACAATTTTTAAATTTTAAAGTGGAGTGATTAAACGGCTTCAAAATCTTTTCATAAGATTGATTTGTATTTGGAGTATGTAGAATCAGTTTAACGTTATATACCGCGCACAGCAAGCGGAGACATGGCGGAGGGTAGCCTATTGTTAAGACACTCCGTTCCCCACTTTCCGCCGAGTTCTAGAGGCATTGCGTGTTGAGTGACGGAACTCAATGCCTCACTTTGCTTCGACACCAGAATAAAGAAATGAAAATATAATATAAATAAACATTTCACTTCCTCGAATGGTGATCGAACCCACAACCAGTCGATTTTGCAGTCACACTTTGTGCCCCTGCGCCACGACTGTGGATATGAGAATCATATTTCCAAATTTCGAAACAAGCTTAGGTATATCCCTTTCCGCAGGAATAACTCACATACTTCATCTTCTCTGTTCTGTACAGTTTGAACCTTCTACTCCTACTTACTAGAAGAAGCAATTCTCGTTTCTTCATGACACTCACTTACCTTACATTTAAGTTGCCTACGTTTATTTGTTTTACTTTATTAGCCTCACGCTGTATCCCGCTCATAGCAGAGTAGGTAAGCAGGGAGGAAACGCTCAAAGACACTCAAAATAAATAAATAATAATATAATAAATCAATATTTTATATCTTCGAGTGGGAATCGAACCCTCAACCTGTCGGGTTAACAGCAGCTCAGAGACGCCCGTGCCCCCGTGCCCTCTATTGAATAATACCTACTATAACTAAGGGTGAACGTGTGTAGTGTGAGTTAAACTTTAGAATTGTAACTCACTAACCAAACTTATATTAAAAAATGTTTAATTTAAAAATATTTCTCTAGTCTCCAGGAAACTATTGGCCCGTAGCGGTCGACTTAGGCGTAAGTGATGAATAAATTAATACTTTAATTTTTTTATTAGATAAATAATTTTTTTTTCATTCCACACTTAGGAAAGAAAAATACTTATTTAGAAAACGTATAATTTTTTTTAACGTAGCGGGACTCGAACCAGCGCCTCCTGGAAACCGCTTCTAAGCGTATAAAAATTTCGACGTAGATTGATAAGAACGTATGGCTTAGTAGTCATAGCGCCTAGTCGGTTTTCAGGAGGCGTGGGTTCTAGTCCCGCTACGTACAAAATTTTTATACGATTTCTAAATTAGTATTTTTATTTTTTATTTTCACAGAGCATTAATTTTAGATACGTAAGTTATACTTATATTATATTTTTTTACAATAACACCAAATTAATTGTTGTTTTGATGACATGATGTTTTGTCCTAAATATATATTTAAGATTCTTTTTTATATTTTTATTTTATATTTCACAGTACGCTCCCTACAACTACTACCAATCGGTAATTTTTCTTTAGTTATTAATAGTTCGTCAATTAAAGCATTACAAACTCTTTAAAAATATATGTTTTTAAATATTGCAGCCGTACAATTACGACAATTACTATGACCCATATTATTATGATGGGTCTTACTATGGAGGTTCACCTTACTATGGTGGCTCATCTTACTACGGTGATAACGGACAATATTACGGAAGCGGTTCACCGTATTACGGAAATAGCGGACAATATTACCGAAGCGATTCACCGTATTACGGAAATATCGGACAATATTACCGAAGCGATTCACCATATTATGGAAGTAACGGACAATATTACGGAAGCCGTTCACCATATTACGAAAGTAGCGGACAATATTACGGAAGCGGTTTACCATATTACGGAAGTAGAGTACAATATTACGAGAGCGGTTCACCATATTACGGAACTAGAGGACAATATTACGAAAGCGGCTCACCATATTACGGAAAATATTACGGAGGCAGTTCACCATACTCCGAAAGCAAAGCTTACTATGGTGGAGAAAATGTAAATATATAATTTTATTATTAGAACGCAGTATCTTATCATTAGGGACCCTGTGCCATACTGCTATGCGCGAAAAAGAGACGAGCCGTTTTTTACAAGTTTAATTTATTTTATTTTTTATGTTTGGCGTTAAGGGAAGATATGTTTACTAGATTTCGTATTTTTAATGCCCTGGTTTCTTAATATATATGCGATGTAGGCAGAGAAACTCTAGTGTTCAGATACTCCGTTTCACAATTGAGTGACAGAACGTCTTTTCAGTGTTTTTTGTAAATCTATTTTTTTTATATATTTTTAGCAGTCAATATAAAATAGGCTTAGAAAGATGAACAGAATGTGTTTTTATTTACGTTACACTCTCTGCTGCTTTCCAATACGACAGAACTGCGTGGATAAAAATATCTTACAAAATCATACTTTCCAATGAATGTCTCTGTTTTCTTGATTTTAGTACCACCGCTCGATAAATATAATATAATTAAAATGAATTAAAATGAATTTTAAAATAGTATTTACATATATATGTATATTACAAGAAAATTCTGAAGTAAAACTCTAATTATCAAAATTAAAATCAAGAAATTTTATTAAGTATTAAGAAATCAATAAAATAATTCTGCCTATATAATAATAATTAGATCCTATGAAATTAAATAATAAATTTTATATTTTTCTTTATTCTTTAGCAGTACGCGCACCGCAATAAGGTAAATTGATAAAAAAGATACAGTTATTTGTTACTTCATTATTTAGATCGATTTGATTATTTAGTTCGATTATAATAAAATATTATAATTTTTACAATTATTTTATTACAGTACGGGGTAAGACTTTTATGAATATATTTTACAATTTTAAAATGCAAAATATTATATTACAAAATTTATATTTACAATTTGTTAAGAATGCACACAGTCATAAATTATATATTTTTTTTTGGTATGAGCTTAAAATATTTTACTCTATATGCTGCTCCAGTAAAAGAAGCGCAGTCGCTTCCACCGTATATTACATTTTGTATTACTTTTGGTTTTCCATAAAGGTTTGAAAAATATATAAGACTCTTTTTAAGAATAAATCGGAATTATTTCTCATTGGCAAAGATGTTACCAATAAAAAATAAATAAATATTTTTCTAGTCTGAGGGATATTCCTATGGATCTGACTCTTACGTATGTACCTATTCTTTAATAATAAGTTTTTCCATAATATTGTAATGGTAATACTATTTTAAGTTTAATAACTATATCTCAATGTAACTTAAATATAATATTCATATATACTTATATGTTAGTATTAAACGAGTCCATTAAATTTACTGTTAAAACATATTTTGTATTAACGTATTAAATTTTACATAGCTTTAATCAGTGTTTCTAGTATATATTATATATTATGCATGTATATGTGTTTATATGTAGTCTATTTTATTGTTTATATAATATCTATACTGATATATGTATTTATTTGTATGTATGTTTATGTAGTAACTATTGTAGTGGTTGTTGTATATATAGTATGTATGTATTGTGTATATTGTATTAGATAGTCCTTTTTTCTTATATTTTTATGATTGCACTGTAATCTTATCCCGCTGTTTGTACTCATCCACTTCCATGGGTTGGCTGGAAGAGATTTCTTTTAGAAATAAGCCCGCCGTTGTAAACTTATCTTTTCAACTGTATTTTACGATTTTTATTTATTTGTGCAATAAAGAATATATAATAAATTTTACATTTTTTAGTACACAAACACCAAAGTAAGTTATTCAGATGTATCTTGCTAATTATTAAAATTAGTAATCCTTAAATATATCTGGAGTTGAAGTATGAATTCCAACTGTTATTATTAATCCAATCCATTCAAACGTAAAATCTTTCTATTTACTTTGGAGTTAAGAATTTATCAACTTCTCAAGAATAAAAATATTTCAATATATATAAATAATGTTTCTTTTTTAATATTAAAATGTAATTTTGGTAATTATTAAGTATATTTTGTTATGTAAAATTATTAATTATATTTTCAGAGAGGCAAACGAGACCGTGATGATGACCAATAGAATTCGAAACCGACGACCTAAACTGACCTTGCTTACGTACACTGGACTAGAGTGCAAAATTTAAATTCAATAATAAATATAATTAATTGTTGGATTCAATAGTTTTGTTTAAGGTATAATAACCTTCCTTCATATTAAAAGTATACCTACTAAATAATGAAATAAAGTAAAAAAAAACAATATAGAAATTATGAACAAAAGTTTTTATGTTATTTTTTTAGCTATAAGAATTAAAAATTCGGTTGCAATTAAAAATTTAAGTCCGGTCGTGGCGCAAAGACCCATAGTGTGACTGTAAAATCGACTGGTTGTGGGTTCGATACCCACTCGAGGAAGTGAAATATTTATTTACATTTTAATTTGCTCGCTCTGATATCGAGGCAAAGCGCAGCGTTGAGTTCTACCACTCAGCACGCAAAACCAGCAGAATTCGGCGAAAAATGGTGAGCGAAGTGTCTTAAAACTAGGTACCATCTGCCTAGCATGCTATGTGCGGGATACAGCATGAAGCTGATTTTAAGAATTAAAAATATTGTTAAAAATCGGGAATGGTTGACTTTTTTAAAAAACAAAGATAAAAACACATATTGTCCATATGTTTCTAAATTACTCGGAAAGAAATTTGCTATAAGTGATATGATATGTATCACCCAATAACAATACTAAACACGAGTTTCCTAACAATAAGGGCCGTTGCCTAAAAGCAACTGCCCCCGATGGATTTTTGTTCGCATTGACTTTATTTTTGTTGACATATGATGATCTTTAAAGCGTCACCGCGTGGGAAAGTGTCAGAGTGGCTCGCCCCTGAAGAAACTATACGAGCTTTGATGGACGTTCGTGAAAGATTGGCGGCAGAAGAATGCCCTGGCTCCCTGATTGACATAATTCCTTTACTTTTAAAGATACTTATATCTACCCTCTCTTACACGAATTTTCTTACACTATTTATATAAAAAAACCGAAAGCACAGTGAAAGTAACACATATACTAAGGTTACTTTTGCTTAACAAAATATTTGCTAATATAAAATATAATATATAAATATATCTTTTACTAATTATACTTTGGTGCTTTTATCCATGCAGCTAGAAGATAGAAGATAAAGGGCCATAGGAACTCGGTAATGAAGTGACACAACTCATGCCGCCTTATTCTGCTGATCAAACTTTTGAATTAATTTTAAAACATTAAATACTACGGGTATACTTTTAGGATTAGATACATTGAGCTATGTGTTGAAGAGAATTTTTTGAGTCATAAAATATGAAAAATTTGGTATGTTTTACTGACGAAATATACGAAAGTGGCTTTACAAATGGCAATTTTTTCTGTATGCATGATAGAAATATAATATTTTTAATGATTTGAAATTTAATAAATTCCAAATTTTGATCATCGTAAAATGCTGCCCCTGATGTATGTCTGTAAACCCGTCTGTAAAGATCTTACAGAAGCCACTATACTTAATGTTTATTAATCGCTGGCAGAGATTACCCAATTAATGAATATCGTAAGTTCTTTTAGGTTTATTGAAATTATGAATATTTACTTTAATCACATTTTCTACCTTTAAATTATTTATCCAAGTATCAAAAGAAAAGAAAATCCAAGGTTTTGCCCTTGTGCCTGAACCAAAGAGGTGCGAAGAAATGAAAATGGAAATTTTATAATTATGAAGTTGGTGCCAAGTAAAACAAACCGGCTTAGTAATTCGATATTGTAGTAAGGTTGTTGTAGCATTAGCTTCACACCGACTTCAAAATTATATTTTTTCTTATTTTTGAAAGTAAAAGTACGCTTTACTTTACGTAAAATTATTTTGTGTAACTAGACATATTTATCTCTAGGTATTTAATTCCTAAGAGACTCCAGGTGAGGCCAGTCGTGGCGCACGACTGGTTGTGGGTTCGATCCCCACTCGAGGAGATCACAATCACACTTTGTTACGGTAAAATTCGACATTTTTCTAACGGTAGTTACCACATGTAAAATTACAATTATAAGTCAAAAACTGCAATGTTAAATCATCTTTTAATACTTTTTAAATTTTCTAGCACAAAACCGCTTAGTAACAAAAATCTCAAATGAATTCAATAGAGAATTTTTTTTTTTTCACAGAAACAAAATCTATTAAAACTTTACATTAATAAGAAATTAATAAATATGCTCCAATCATATTCTATTTCACACTTCTTAATTGACGGCAGCCATGTTGGAAAATTTTTCACACTTGAACTTTTTCTTTTATAAGCAAAGGAATAAGACCGTAGTGCCGTAGTTGGTACGAAAAATTCAAATAAACAATGAAGTTCCTCGTCGTCTCTTCCTTTTTTTTGGCAACTGCCTGCGCCGTATTTGGGGTGAGTAACAAAAACCTAATAATAATTTCTTTATATTTTTATTTCTTTTCCATAATAATATTTTTTAAATTTAGATTTTCATTTCTTCGCTCTTATATTATATTTTCTCGATATTTTATATTTTCTCATCATTTGCCCAATAAATGTAATAATAACTCATTTTGCTTTTGTCCTTACAGAAAAGTAATGTAAGTAAACATGTATCAAATATGTTTATTTCTTTTACGCGTAATTTATATACATTTCACTTAATTTATTTATTTATTTACTTCATACTTTATGTCTAGCGAAACATTTTGTAACTTCAATTTAAAAAAGGCATAGATTTTCCTTGTTAATAAGTTATATTTTTTAGGCTCAGCGGGTAATAAATACATTTTATACTTCTTTTCTTTCATATATAACAAACTTAAGACTTAATTCTGCATGTAACAGCGTGAAGCTGATAAAAAAAAATTAAACAAAATTAGATTTTTTATAGAATTTTTTATTTTATTTTATTTTTTCTTTATTTTAGTATCCAGGAAACTATCGGCCCGAAGTGCACGATTTGGGCGTAAGTTAATAGTTTTTATTTAAAAAATGTATAAATTAATATTTTTTATTTTTTATTAGATAGTGAACTAAACTTTTTCTTATTTTATAGAACATTCAATTGAAATACGTAAGTAAAATCATTTATAATAAATTATCTTTATCAATTCATATATTTTTATGACCATATTTAAATTAATTGTTATTTTGACATTTTGACCTAATCTTAAATATTAGTATAACTATTTTCTTTAATTTATAATGCACTTATCACTGTGTAACTTATAACTATTTAATAAAAATCTTAAAAACTGAATCTGAAGTACTAGTAATAGTGGTATCATCATGAAAATTGACAGTAAATAAAAAGCTTACTTAGGTGTCAATACAATAATGTTCTGATGATGGAACCAGAACCGAAACAGTGGGATTCTTCAGAACTTATATAAATCACTAACAGACTTGATATTAACCTCATATAATTTATAGCCCCGAGAACATTCTATACATCTATCATATACTTATGGCGTTAATTTTTTACTACATAAATGCTATGTTATTTTTTTTTATTTTATAATTTTTTACAGCACGCTCCTTCCTATTACTATGGCTATTACGAACCGGTAATTAATTATTTCTTTGATAATTAGTGCATGTTCACATGAAAAAAACTGTACTCTTTAAAAAACTTTTTTTATTTATTACAGCCGTACTATTATTATAACAATTACTATGATCCATATTATTACGGTGGTTCACCTTACTACGGTGATAACGGACAAAATTACGGCGTAAGCGGACAATATTACGGAAGTAGATCACAATATTATGGAAGTGGTTCACCATATTACGGAAAATATTATGAAAGCAATTCACCATACTACGGAAGCAAAAGTTACTATGGTAGAGAAAAAGTAAATATGTTTTTTTATTGTACTTGTATTGCAAGTTCATTTTCTTTCCTTTACATAATTTAAAATAATAAATGAGGTTTATTTTATTTTCATTTCAACTGATTGACGAAATTTCATACAGTATGAAAGTTTCTCCGAAATAGTAAAGTTTCACCATCAAGTCAAGTAAACTGCCAAGTGTGACGTGTAATGATGAACAGAGAAATTTTTTTATTTACAAGGCACTCTATGCTTTCTTTCACAGTGAGAGAAACGTGTAAATAAAAATAATCGTATAAATACAAGATGCTTTCTTATTAATTTATGTTTTCTTAATTAATTTTAGTACTCCCCGGTAAGTATTTAGATGTTCTTTTTATAGTGTATACTCATAAATGAAATAATTCTTAAAATAGTATTTATATACATATTACAAGAGAGAAAATAATAAATTTAATATTATTGATTATTCTTTAGCAGTACGCGTACGGCAACAAGGTAAATCAATAAAAAAATATATAATAAAAACATAGGAAATAAAAAGCAAAGATACAGTTATTTGGTACTTAATCATTTTCATGAAGAAAATATTAAAATATGCATTTTTTTTTTTCATTGCAGTACGGGGTAAGACTTTTATGAATATATTTTACTTTTCGGAAACGCAATACAATAATTATTCTTATATTTGATATTAAAATAAGTCTTACTTAGTATAAATTGAATAGACCAGTCGTGGCGCAAGGTCACGAGTGTGTGACAGTAAACGTACTGATTCTAGGTTTGATCTTCAATAGATGAAATGAAATATTTATATAAATTAATATTTTCATTTCTTCGCTCTCGTGACGAAGCAAACAGCGGCGTTATGTTCTGCCAATCAAATGCCTAAAGAATTCAGCGGATGGGGAACGGCGTGTCCCTGATGTGTGCGGGATACACATACGTGACACAGATTATTTAAATTAATTTTTGACTTGTTAATATTATTGTTAACATTTAGATCAAAATCCAAAGAAAGAAAAGGTCAGATAACCTTTGAAGGATCTCTCTTTAAGGATAAGTCAGTAGTAGAAAATGTGATTAAAGTAATTGTTAATTATTAGCAATTATAGTTTTGCGTATTTTTTTTCTACAGTCTGAAGGATACTACTATGGATATGACGCTACCGTATGTATACTTTCATAAAGAGTTTTTCCATAATATCGTAACTATAATATTCTTTTTAATTAAACAAGCATCACCAATATTCAAATGTAGTTATTAATGTTTATATTCTTTATTATAATTGTAATGTTATTACTTATATTTTTTTAATAACGTATTAAATTGATTTTATATTTTTGTAGTACCCAAACAACAAAGTAAGTTATTCTGTTGAAAAATATTTTTTGCAAGATAACTCTTGATAATTTTTAAATTAATGCTCCTTAAATATATCGAGATTTTTTTAAGTGTCTTATCTCGCTGTTATTATTAATCCAATCCATTTAAAAGTAAAATCTTTTTATTTACGTTGAAATCGAGTATTTTTCCACTTAACATGGGGAAGAAAAATATGAGAATACTATTTTGTCCCTAAATTAGGACAAATTAGTACTTAAAAAAAATAAAAATAAAACTTTCTCATTTTAATTTTATGTACAATTTTTTTAAGTACTAATTAAAATAAACTTTTATTTTATTTTTTGTGATTATTTAGATATATTTTATTATTTAAAATAATTTATTATATTTACAGAGAGACTGACGAGGCAATGATTTTAATCTTTATTTGAACCCGACAACCAAAACTGATCTGGCTTCTGGACACTGGACTTGAGTGCAAGATAAAAATTAAAAAATAAACATAATTATTGGATCCAATTTTTTAGTTTAATTCATAACTTTCTTCATTTTAAACAAATATTGGAAATAAAGAATTTTTTTTTTAACGAAAGTAAAATTTAAATATTAAAATAAAAATAAATATTAAAATAAAATAAAAATAAGTATTAAAATAAAGTGTTAAATTACTTATAAAGATACTTTAAATAATATTAAAGGTTTTATTACTGACTAATACGAATATATTCTCTACCGTGACTACTTTCTAAGATAACATGTTGTATGGTACTTATTAAATATCAATTTAAAAAATATTAAAATATTAAAATGTTGATAATCAAGTTTTTAAAGCGAAGTATAACTCACGACCTTACGTAAACAATAAAAAGTCCAAAGTAGGGAATTGTCTTTAGCTACTCGATAAAATTTATTAAAATAACATTGTGTATCTTTTATCTAAATTTACTTTATCTGTCCTCCACGTACGTCAAATAACTGAAAATGACAGATTGTCAAATTGAAAACAATTTGCTTATAGTATTTTACTTTGTAAAATTAATAAATTCCCCTATACTGTTAAATTAAAACTTTAAAAATGTCAGCAGCGATAGATCAAAAAGCTTATTTGCAAAAATATCTCGGCGGTCCATCTAATGATAAAAAGAAGAGAAAGAAAAAGGCTGTGAAAGGCAAAGGGTAAATATTATTTAAATATTATCTTAATACATGTATTAAAGCATTTATGAATGGTTATTAATTAAATCATGTATTTTGTGGTAAATGCATCATACTAACTTAACATTTACTTAAAAATTTTCCTATTGCTCTTTAGTATTACTGCAAAACATAACCTGTTGATTTAGTAGAAATTCCCACAAAAACATTTTTTTTCTACAAAAACGATAAATAGAGTGATTTTTTTTTTAGAATAACTTAATATACTATGTTTTCTTATAACAATTATGTAAATCATTTCAGATTTAAAATAATAGATGATGACTTAGATCTCTCTAAACTGAGACCACTAGATGGTGATGAATTAGATATTTTAAATGAAGGTGAAGATGCACCACAAATAGCTGGTATTATTGATGAAAGACCTGATGAATTGAAGAAATTGGATTATGAAACTTCAACTAAGTGGAAAGTTATTAATCAGGTATAATTTTTATTTAATTTTTTTGTTACTAAGGTTTTATAGAAAATTCAAAGACTAAGGAAAAAAAAAATTATATTATAACAGTGTAAAATGTAATCATAAGTTTTTTCCTGCAAAGCAGGTTAGGCAAAAAGAACATAGTGTTAAAGATACTCTATTTCACATCCTAAATACAATGATGCATTTTACTTTCTAGAGTGTAGAAATAAAAAAATGTAAGATATATATATTACAGACAGACAATTTCTGACTGCACAACAATACCAGAGTGAAGAAATGAAAATATAAAATATTTTTTTCTTGAGTGGGCTTCAAAGCTACAACCATTTGTGTTTAAACACACTCACTTGTGCAAACGCAAATAAATGGTTGTGGGTTTGAAGCCCACTATGACTGATCTCACTTTTTGTTAAATCTTTCTATTATACAATTTATTATAAATGTAATCTATAAGTGATTATAATATATCAGTGTGAGGTCGAAAAATCTATGTATGAGGAAGTAATGTCCTAAGTTTAGATATAATACCAAAAAATAAACCATAACCCTTCAAAGTGTTATATTTTTCATGATTTGATTTATATTTTACAATTTTTTATATTTGTGATGTATCCCACATAAATACCCTGCTTGGTACAGAATGGGAATATAATGCTGAAACTTGAAACACTATGTTGCCCACCCACTGCCCAATTGTCGAAATATTGAGTGGGGGAGGATAATACTGCCCTTTGTCTTATTAGCTGATTAAGATCCATAATCATTGTCTACTGTACAGTCAGATACTGTGACACAACAGCCTAAAAATATAAATGAACATAAAATATACACTTTTATATTTTACTTTATAGGATGATGGCTTTAATAGTAAAATATCAATACAAGAAATAAAAAGAGATAAAAAAGAAGCAGAAAAAGATAATGAAATAATATTTGGAAAAATGTATAGCGATACAGAAGACGAGAAAAACAATGATTCAGATTTATCGCCACCAAGAAAAAGTGATCAAAATAAAAAACAATCCACAAAAAAGAAAAACCAAAGAAGCGATAGTGACTTTAGCCCCCCAAGAAAAGAAAAATATAATGATTCAGATGTATCTCCTCCTAGAAGAAGTTCTTTACCTAATGATAAAGACAGACAAAAAAGACATAGAAATACCTCAGATTTATTGTCAAATAAAAAATATGAAAAGAATAATCATGTTAGTAGATCTAAACATAGGGACAGTGATAGTGATGTCAGTCTGCCAAGAAGAAAAGAAAAAGTTAGATCTAGCGATTCCGATTTGTCTCCCCCTAGAAAAAGTTTTTCACGTAATGATAATGATAAACTTAAACAAAAAAGAACTAAAGATTCTAGATCTGATTCAATATCAAATAAAAAAGATAGAAAAAATGGTAGTGCTAGTAGATCTAAACCTAGAGAAAGTGATAGTGATGTTAGTCCACCTAGAAAAAAGGAAAAATCTAAATCAAGAAAGAATAATGATTCAGATTTATCGCCTCCAAGAAAAACTAGACATGAAAACAAGAATAAATCAAGACGAGACAGTGTTAGGGATGTCACCCCCCTAAAAAAGAAAGATGAATCAGATTTAAAGAAAAACAACTATGATTCTGATTTATCGCCTCCTAGAAAGTTTAGATATGAAAAAAGGCATAAATCACGAGACAGTGATAGTGATGTAAGTCCACCAAAAAAGAAAAATAAATCAGATTCCAAGAAAAACAATTATGACTCAGATGTATCACCATCAAGAATTAATAAATCAAAAGAAAAAACAAGAAAACCATCTCGATGGGGAGATTATGATGAAAGCTATATGAATTTACGACAAAAATCTAGTAGTCCTTCTAATAGAGAATCTAGAAGTCCTGGAAGACATAACCATAAAAAATCTAAGTATAATACAAAAATAACTGATGATTTGTCAAAGTATAATAAAGATAAAAGTCACACAAAGAAATATCAAAATAGCGATTCAGATTTGTCACCTCCAAGAAAAAGTCAGAAACATGAAAATAATAAAATGGAAAAAACATTAGATGGTAAAATGGCGGGCTTGCAAGACGCTAGGCAGTTGAAAGAGGAAAATATGGCGTTTAGGCAAAGGGAGGAAGATGCTTTTAAGAATATGACTGATGAAATGTCTGGTAGGAACGCTCAAGCCGTTTCGAGAAAAGGTATTTTTTATTATATTTTTGTATATAGATTGTATGTTGGTTCGATTTGCACTCGAGACAGTGAAATATTAAATAACATTTTAATTTTCCTCGCTCTGGTAACGAGGCAAAGCGCGGCATTGCGTTCCACTGCTCAGCAGGCAATGCCTGCAGAATTCGGCGGAAAGTGAGGAACTGAAGTTACGTTGTGGGAGTCTCTTAACACAAGGTTCCTAGGCCCTCTGCCTACATTGCTGTGTGGGAAAAAAAGAGCCGCTTTACGCCTTTTCGTGATTTGCAGGGTAGGAAAATAGAACCTTGTGTTAACCAATTGAGATATTTCGTCATGACTGGTGTAACTTAACGCTGCGCTTTACATACCTGAGCAGAGAAATAAAAATAACTCATACAGTTTTAATATATCATATATTTTATACAGTTTAAAATTAAAATGTTTCATTATGATTTTTTTATTGTTTATAGGCAAAAGGGAAACATCAGAAGATAGACATAAGCAAAAAGAAAAAGCAGAAAGGCAGAAGGAGTTGGATGAAAAATACAAGAAATGGAGTAAAGGGTGAGTTATTTAATTCCCTTCCCCTCGGATATTTAAGTGTGATGGACGTGTGTTTTGTTAGTAAATTATTTAAAAATTAAATGTTACAAGTAAAAATATATTTAAAATAATAGGAAAGCATAAATCGCGAGGAAGTATCCGTCTTAGTGCAATATAGTGACAGTGGCCTATGCTGGTGTTATAGTCTTTGTCTATGTAAGTGCAAATACGCTAAAAAAACGCACACTATTAAATAATATTATAAACGCATCTAAGCTGCACTTGTTAGAACGAGGCGACATGATTTCATGCACCTTATATTCAAAGGAGACACACTAATTAATAAATTGCATTAGAGAGGTCTACTTATAGTGGACGGAAAACGAAAATATATGAAGTCGTCGATCGCCCGTCCAGTTACTTGACCCCTACGGCAAGTTGTTCGTTGCATTCTACGGTTGTTTTGAGCTCCTTGCATCTTATTGCCGCCTGGTACTTTACATCGTAGTGCAAGATGCCGTTAAACCGCACGCCTCCCGCCTCACCCTCAGTCCCTTTAGCTGATATCGAAGATGAATATAAAAACGATAATTTGCCATCATTGCGTCAACACTCGTCGGAGCCCGACATTCCTTCTCTTGCTGCCGCCCTCAATGTGACGGAGCGAAAAAAACGCAAAAGAGACGGTGACCCTAATATTACCTCAGTTCTTAAGGATATGTTTGTTGCGTTTTCGAAGGAGCAAGAGAAAAATTTTCTACAACTAAAATCAGTTATAGAAAATTTAAAAGAACAAAATACGGAGTTAAAAATGAGTGTAGAAATGATGTCACACAAATATGATGATTTTTTGACTCAAATCAAGGTTTTAGAACAGGGAAGCAAGGAGGATAAGAAATTAATAGCGCAACTTGAGGATAGAATTGAATATATGGAGCGTAAATCTAAGGCTACTGGACTTGAAATGAAAAATATCCCTAAAATGGAAAATGAGACTAAAGAGGACCTTTGTAAAGTCGTATCTAATTTGGGGAAAACTGTGAACCTCGATATTGATACCAGTAATATTAAGGATATATATAGAATAACTACGAAGAATGACTCCAAACCTATTATAGTTGAATTTAATTCGGTTATACTAAGAGACAACATTTTAAAACAACTAAAAAACTTTAATAGAAATAAGAAAAAAGACGCAAAACTTAATACGTCTCATTTAAAGTTTAAACACCCTATATGTCCTGTTTATGTTACAGAAACATTAACATCTAAAACTCAAAAATTATTCTACCAGGCGAGAGCTTTACAGAAATCTCAGGGCTTTGATTATTGCTGGATCTCTCATGGTGTAGTGTACTTGCGGAAAAATGAAAAATCCTCACAAATCCGTGTCACTACAGAAGGCGATTTACATAAACTAAGTGTCACTATATGACTAGTTATAGTTTTCATAGTTTGCTTGCTTAATATATTAGTTAAGTTTCCTTTATATAGATTTATTTGCTCGTTTTCTTTTGCAACTTATATTTCAGTTGTATTACATATCATGTATAATTCTAACACACACACAACACATATACAGCGTTTGTTATGGTACAAGGGTCGTTATAACTATAAAAATTATTTTCTATTTGTTTCTGTGTTATTGCTATGGAACTCGTGTTTTAAATTTGCCTACATTCGATAATTTTATTGAAATTGCTGAGGACATTGATAATGTACCTGTCTCTAATGAATTAATTTGTGATATCGAGAACTGTTGTAAATTGGTTCCTAAAACTAACAACAGCTTAAAAATAATAACTCAAAATATACGTAGTATTAATCGTAATATATCCGAATTTGAAACTCTAATGGAGAGACTTAATGTTGATCTAGATATTATTGTACTAACAGAATGTTGGATTACTGATTCTTCATTTATAATTTAGATGGTTGTATAATTTAAATTTAGATGGTTATACTACTTTTGAAACAAAGTGTCATGCTAAACAGAATGATGGCGTCGTACTTTATATTAAAGCGAACTTATCTTTTACAGTAGAAGAACCATCATTTCAGGAAGGAAATTGCTTGGTTTCGATTAAAGACAATACTCTTGGTATTATATCCATTTATAGATCTCCATCATATCAGAATATTGATACGTTTCTCAGATCACTTGACTTAGTCCTTCAAAAATTAGATTTCTGCCAAACTGTTATTCTAATTGGAGACATTAATATTGATATTAAGGAAACAGATCAATTTAATAATAAATACTTAACACTAACAGCTTTTTATGGACTATTTCCTGCTCATACACTTATTACTCGAGAAGACAGTGGTACATGTTTGGATCATATTTTTATAAAGACAAGTTATTCGTCTACCACTATTGTTCCACAAACTCGTATAACTGATCATAATCCGGTTTTGATATATATTAATATGAAATTGGATCGTCTATATGCAATTACTAAGTACAAAAAACTAAATATGCCAAAAATAAATAATGAATTGTTAAAAATTGACCTTAATCCAGTGTTTGCATCTAGTGATCCAAATTTTTGTATGGAGTATTTAACTAATTCTATTGCAACGATTATAACTGATAATACTACGACTGTAACATTGTCATCCCGAAAAAAAATTATAAAACCATGGATAACACCAGGTCTGTTACGGTGCATAAGAAATAAGGACAAATTGCATAAAAAATTAAAACTTTTTCCAAACAATTTAATTCTTGAAATAACATACAAGCGCTATAGGAATTTTTGCAATAAGCTATTAAAAAAGATAAAGATTACATACGACACAAATCTTATAAATAATGTTAAGCATGATAATAAAAAATTATGGAGTGTAATTAAAAATAAAATAAATAAACCTAATCAAGACAAAAATGGCGCAATTAATTTACTTAAATCATCTTCTTGTAAAATTACAACATTAAATTCTATTAACAGGTATTTTATAGATGTAGGCAAGACATTGGCAGACAAATTTCGTAAGGCATCTTTAACTCCTAAGCCCTCTTCCTCTGACTATATGGACCCTAAATTGAATTCTTTCGTTTTGTTAGAGACTTTAGAACATGAAGTTAAACAATTAATAAATAGTTTGAAAAACAATTGTGCAGTTGGATGGGATCAAATTCCAAATGATATTCTTAAAAAGCATACGAATTTTTTAATCCCTCCGCTGGTTCATACTTTTAATTTATGTATTCGAACAGGAGTGTTTCCAATTTTTCTCAAAAAATCAGAAATACTCCCAATTTATAAAGGCGGTGACAAGAAAATATTTAGTAATTATAGACCAATATCTATTTTACCTTCTTTATCAAAAATATTGGAAAAAATTATTAACATTAGGCTTAAAAAATATTTAGAATTAAACAATATCCTTTCAGATAATCAATTTGGTTTTCGTCAGGGCAAATCTACAAATGATGCCGTATTTACTTTGACTGAACACATAAGTCTTAACTTAGATAAAGGTAAAAAAGTTATTTCAATATTTTTAGACTTGGCTAAAGCCTTTGATACTATTTCGATTCCAATCCTAATACATAAACTCGAAAATCTTGGCATAAGAGGGACTCAACTGAAGCTCTTCGAGAGTTATCTCTCTGAGAGGTCTCAATGCATTCGTATCGGAGATTGTGTCAGTAATAGTCTGCCTATTGATTGTGGGGTACCTCAAGGCAGTATCTTAGGACCTACATTATTCTTAATTTATATAAATAATTTGTCTTCTCTAGTTTTACCACAAGGTAAAATAATATCATATGCAGATGATACTGCCCTCATTTTTACTGCCGATACCTGGTCTGAAGTCTTTGCTGCTGCTCAAAATGGTTTTGATATTGTCAATGATTGGCTACAGAATAATTTATTAACCCTAAACACGGAAAAAACTAAATATATTGCTTACTCGCTTCGTGAAGTTAGCAGACCAAGTGAGAGATATAAATTAATATCTCATTCCTGTCATCAAAAAATTAACTGTTCTTGCAAATCAATTGAACAAGTAAATAGGATTAAATATTTAGGTGTAATTATAGATAGCCACCTTGCCTTTCAACCGCATATAATTGATGTGTCTAAAAAAATACGGAAATTAATACATATATTCAGAAAACTCAGAAACTTTATTGAACCGATTATTTTAAAACGAGTATACTTAGCCCTTTGTCAACCTTTGATCTCTTATTGCATTCTTTCGTGGGGTGGTACCTCGAAGACAATTTTAAAATCTCTTGAGGTTGCTCAACGTGCAGTTCTCAAAACTTGCACCTTCAAGCCATTGTTGTCTCCAACTTTTGAACTATATCAATATTGTCAAGTACTAACTGTACGTCAGATATTTATACTTAGTATTTTGTTAAAGCAGCATACGGAAGTAAAATTTAAACCTACAACACTTCATAAACGAAGAAAGCATGCTGTATGCGTAAGCGCTAAAACTTTTAAAACTATGTTCATACATAAATTCTACTCTTATTTAGGACCAAAAATGTATAATATAGTAAACAAAGACTATGACATTTTTTCTGCCAATTATAAAACATGCAAGACCAAAATTTTTGAGTATTTAGTAACCTTATCATATGATGAAACTGAAAGATTTTTGTGCTTATAGTAACTAAGTATTTACAATTTACATATATCCTCACATGCGCGCGCTCACACGTATACTCACACACAAACACACACACACACACACACACACACACACACACACACACACACACACACACACAATTCCACAAATGTATATTTAGTTTCACTTACTTATACCATTTATCACTGTATTTACTACTAACAACTTTGAATTGTTATTACCAACTATAAATATATAAACCAAAATAACTTTCTGTTGCATGCAGTTTACTTTAACGTTTAATATCTTATTGTTTACCTAGCTAGTACTTGTTTATAAATGTAACCTATTCTGAGGGGCTGGTACTGTATGCCGTAACACAGGTCTCCTAGTACGGCAACAGTGGCATCCACTGAAATTGCTAACTGTGTAGCTAACTTATATTAGGATACTTTTATTTTAAAAAAAAACTGTAAATGGTGAAATAAAGTTATTATTATTATTATTATTTAATATATATTTAAAAAATAATGTCACAAAAAATTATAACTTTTTTAATATAATGAGTGAAAATAAGAATGTATTCAGACAATTTAGTCTTAAATCAATAAAGAAAGAAGAATATTCAGAAAAATAAATATTGAGGCCATCGTGGCGCGTCGTATGAGGTAAATGCAACAGTTGTGGGTTTGATTCCCACTCTAGAAATTGAATTATTTTATTTCCTCGCCGAGTTGAGTTCCGCCACACAGAAACCAACAATACAAATCATCAATACAACATCATTTATGCAAGATTTTATTTGACTTTATTAATATCTTATTGTTTTTTCCAGTTTAAAACAAATTGAAGCTCAAGAGGCTGCTGTACAAGATTTCCTCCACGAATCATCAAAGCCACTCGCTAGATACAAGGATGATAGAGATTTGGAAACTAAATTGAAAGATATTGAAAGAGAAGGGGACCCCATGTTAAAGTATATAAAAGATAAGAAACGGGAAAGAGGAGAATTGGGACCTGGTAAGAATATTTATTGTTCACGATTCACGCTGTATCCCGCATTTATCAAAGAGAACCTAGTGTGTGATATATGCTTCAATAATTTGACTGATTTATACTTTTGTAACGCCTGTTGAAGTTACTGAACGTAATTGTCTGCTAATAATAGAATTGAGTTATTTTTTTTCCCTTGTTCCCTTGAGTTGTGTTCCACAAATGAAAAAAATGCAATAATCAGAACGTTTTAATACTCGAAGTGCATGACGCAGTTGGGGAAAGAGTTACTGTCAATTCCCCGGCGTTGAGTTCCGCCAAACACGTAATAAAAAATCTTGTTTGTTCCAGAAAAACCAACGTACAAAGGTAACTTCCCCCCGAATCGGTTTAATATAAAACCAGGCTACAGATGGGACGGAGTCGACAGATCGAATGGATATGAGAAGAAATTCTTTGAAAACAGAAGTAAAAGAAAAGCCCAAGAAGAAGAAGCTTATAAATGGAGTACTGAAGATCTTTAATTTATTTAAAATAAGAAATGTGTATTATTTTTGTGTATTAAATAATTTTTTATTATTAAAAAAAAACCTTTTTATATGATTTGTCTTTCCAATTTTTTCCAACAGCTTTTGTTATTGAATGTTTTGAAGTGACTTATTTTTCTATATAAATATAATTATGTATTTTAGATAAAAATATTTAACAAACACCAAGTCATTAAACAACTCAATCCATATCAATAATCATCACAATAACAACTAAGTGCATATAACTAAAATTAGATAAACAGGTAATATTATTATAAAAATGGCAACAGTCTTAGAAATATTAATTTTTAAAGATCTAATAAATCAACTTCACGCTGTATTCTGTACACAGCAGAACATACAGAGGAACCTTAGTGTCAAGACACTCCGTTCCCCACTTTCCTACAATTTGTGCCCGTGCTCCGCGACTGGTGTCAACAATAAATTTACAAATAAATAAATTTTATACGTTATTATAATATACAATAATAGTCATACATAATACAATAACAAACAGACATTAGGAGGTTATAAGTCTATCTATGGTACAAAATCTCCGTCTGGCAAACATTCTGAGCAGGTAGATGAGGTAAAACCGGTTTTAGCATAATTTATTTGCGCCCATCGATGACACTCGCGGAACTTCGTCCTCAACCAGCCGTTAAGTTACGGAAAAGTTCAGCTCTTGGATCCGTTATGCAGAAGTCCGGGGGCATTGATTGTGATGTCCAAACCCGGATAAACACTGCCAGGGTCGAAGGGCAGAAGCTCCCTAGTGTGGTCTGCGATCGCATAATATCGCTTTTTTCCGTTACCTGATATTTTTGTCTTTTTCCTACAATTTCTTTCAAGCAATGTCTAATAACATTTTATTTTCATTCATCTTCCTTAATTTGTAAATATTATTTTAATCGTTTAAATAAGTTTTAGTACTGAGAAGGAAAATATATGTATTTAAATATAACTTACTATAAAAAAATCATCAAATTATTCTATAGATTGTTGGTATTAAAATATCTAAATCTATTTATTCCTTTAGTTCCTTTGATTCTACTATATAGTGAACTATAAATTGTGGCCGCGCAGCGTCACAGGGTTTTTGCTGTAATTCCGACAGTAGTGGCTTTAATTCGTTCACTCGGATAAATTAATTAATTTTATTTTGTTCTCCAAGTGTATCTGGTAGAAAGACAGGCAGCGTTAAGTTAATGTCCCGGAAATTTGATAATGCGTAGGGAAGTCTTAACAGTAGGTATCGTGCAATATGCGAGAAGCAGCGTTAAGCAAAAAAATATATATAATGGAAATTAAACGATGAAACCCATAACCTTCTCTATTTCTGTAAAATAAAACAATGTAAATAATTAAAACACGTTTATTCAGTTCCAAAGCAATTTGTTAAGTAAATTTGAATTACTTAATGAAAATCAATCAGTCTTAACTTAAACAGATACAATGTATTGAAATTTCAATTCTAACTACTTCTACGTGTTACTTCTATCGTATGAAAATACTAGAAATACATTCATTTGACCTTAAAATCCCCTCTTTAAGGCTACAGGCTATATAATAGTATATACTATATAAATACAATGTACCAACATTTTATTATATCAACTTTTTTATATTATTTTATTGCTTCAGTACATTTGATAATAAATAAAATAGAAACGTTCTATTAACATTAAATATATTTAATAGTTAAAGTATAAAGATTATATATTTCTGAATAATTATTATGAAACAGAAAATCAAATTATACATATATATGAAACTTATTTTTTTTAAATATTTTATTATTTAGACTAAAACCTTACACAAGTGGAAGATTACAGATTCGTTATTTCTTATTAATATCTATTACAACAGTATTTTAAATAATTGGAAAATTGAAAAGGAAAAAATAAACTTTTTTTACTGTCACAAAAAAAGTTTACTATATTTTTTCATTAAATTTCATTGTCAAAATAAATACACACAACGAATCAAAATTGAAGGAAAGACAGAATCAAAATCAGTTTTTAAGCACACATTTTTTTGTAATATTATTAATGTACATATCTATGTACATGTTACAATTGAATACTAATTTTTATATACATTTTTTAATTTCTTTTTAAATAATATATTAATGTTCTTTTTTACTTTCATTCTCATCAATAATAATGGCCGCTCTAGACATCTTGAAAATCAAGTGTATAATTTAACTAATTAATTTTAGCTTAACAGTTAATAAATGAAATTAAATAAATAAAATAGAGGCCAGTCGTGACGCAGTGGTACAAAGTGTGACTGTAAACCGACTGGTTGTGGGTTCGATCCCCACTCGAGGATATGAAATATTTACTTAAATTTATATTTTCATTTCTTCACTCCGGTGTCGAGGCAAAGCGCGGCGTTGAGTTCTGCCACTCAACACGCAATGCCTCCAAAATTCGGCAGAAAGTGGGGAACGGAGTGTTTTAAAACTAGGTTCCCTCTGCCTACCCTGCTGTGTGCGGGATATAGCGTGAAGCTAATTTAATTTAATTTAAATAAATAATTCAAAAATATTTAATTGTTTTCTCTCTCAAAAATTTGATTTATTATTTATACTAATATAATAAAGCGGAAGAGTTTGTTTGATTTAACGCTGAGTTCTTGAATCTACTGTTCCGATTTACTTTTTTTGTTTTGTAACAACAATAACAAATGATCGCCAAAAAATTCCTTTAGAAGCGTGCGCTGCAAAAATAGCTAAAAAATATGACAGTACGTTGGATGACAAAACTATTCTATTTTATTAATTTAAAAAAAAATCGCGACACACCAAGGCATTTTTATACAAAACAATAATTGAAAATTGCAAGGTAATGTGAACATTTAAATTTACGAGAGAAGCTTATTCAATCATCAAGAAAATTCTATGAAGATAAACTTTGGCTTTAATATTATATTATTTTGGCTTTTTGAGAAAATGTAAAGTTAAAATAATTTGGCGCTCTGTTTACGGCCGCAAGCAACGTACGACCCGCGCGGTGAAGTAGCCACGTAGTGTTTGCATTTTCTTAGAATTATGAAAACAAGTTGTTCATAGCAAGGTAGGCAGAGGGAACCTAGTGTTAAGACACTCCGTTCTCCACTTTCCGCCAAGTTTTGTTTTGGAGGCATTGCGCCTTGAATAACTTGATTTACTAAACATTTTTCTAAAAAAATCGGCAATCTTTACAAGCCAAATCTACACTGTTTTAAATATTACCTATATTTATTTATATACAACAGTACAGATAGCCATACTAAAATAACCAACCATTTTCTTATTACATTTAAATAATGTTTAACAAACAATTATATAGTTCCAATTCACATAAAAAAAAAGAAAATATTTTTTAGAACGGCCAAAATCTTCGTCGAGAACCCAACGCAAATCTATTCATGAAAAACGAATGCTATAATGTCATTACGCTTCTTCTAATTATTCGTGTGTTTGTGTGTATTTCTGTTTGCATTGATGTATATCTGTATGTGTATGATTGGTACAGTGATTGAAATATTGGTGGTCGTGTAAATGTATTTCTGTGTGCATATGTGTTTCTATGTGTATATATGTTTCTATGTGTGGGTCTGTTAGTATTGGTAGATGTGTTTGTGTTAATAGGTGTATTTGAGTTTGTAGATGTATTATTATTTGATTGTATTGGTGTATCTATAGGTATTGTAGTAGTATTTGTAGATGTATTTATAGGTATATTTATGTCTGTAGATAAATTTGTATCTATATTTAAGCCTGAAGACTCAGCAGTATCTATTGATTTATTTGTAAATGTATTATTATTTAAATGTATTGGTGTATTTATAGTAGTAGTACTAGTAGACGTATTTGCATGTGTAGTACATACATTTAAAGTTGTTGTAGTATTTGTTGTTGTGGCTGTATAAGGTTGTGATGATATGTGTGTATGTGTAGGTGTACTTGTATATGCACTATCTTGTGTATGTCTGTCTGCCTGTATAGATGTGTTTGTAGCAAAATAACTTGTATCTATATCGGTCCGTATATCTGTGTCAGTGTTTATGTGTATAAGTGTTTGTCAACGTCTTCCCCGGTAACCCCCACGACCGCCTCTCCGGTCTCTATCGTCGTGTTCGTTTTGATATCTTTGGGACTGATAACCTTGGCCAGTCTGATAACCTTTTTGATAACCGCCACCTGAAAAAAAAATGTAACTAGATAAGGCATTTACCCTACTTTTACATTATATATATGTAGTGTAATTTTAGATCAAAATTTAGGTAAAATGAAAATTTAAATTACATAAAAAATAATAATTTTGTAGTTTTGTTGCAATAATAGGTAAATATTGATATCTTATAATAATATAATGTCCTTATTTCATAAAATTAACCATTTTAAATATCTTAATAGCAAAACATATTAAAAAATATTTTTAAGAAAATCTTCATTTAGCCAATCTCATAGAAATAAAAAAATCTTCATAAAAAAAAAACTTAACATGATTATATGAATAAAACTAACTATAACCCACCAGCAGCATGATAACTCTGGTTACAACTATGTTATAACCCTAGTAGTGGTCTTATTCGAGGTTGTCTAAGTCTTAGTTCTGGTTTCTGTTAAAATATATTCAAAAACAATAAAAAACTAACCTTGATTATTTGAGTACCCCTGATTATAACCACCAGCGCTATCATAGCCCTGATTATAGTTCTGATTATAGCCTTGACTGTTATAACCCTGGTTCTGGTTGTAACCGCGATGATTGTCGTAACCCTGGTTCTGATTTTGGTTGTAATTTTGATTTTGGTTTTGGTTGTAGCCACCCGGCGGCACTTCGTAAGTTTGATAGTTCCGTGAGTTGTTATTCGGTTGACTTGATTGAGGTCTGAAAAAAAATATATATTTACGTTTTTTTTTTATGGAAAAAGGCAAGGCGAACTGACGTACGGTCAGTGTGATGAGAGGACCACCAGTATTTATAATTATTTGAAGCTGTCGTGGCGCAGCTGCACAAAGTCTAGACTGTAAACACAATGTATGTGTGTTCTATTCCCCACAGTCACAGTTAGTCGAAAAAATTCAAATCGATTCGAACTTAAGAGTGGCCACGATTCGTCGAACGTACTGTAAACGACAACACTTTTTTTTAAACTCTTATAATTCAATATTAGACTACACATTTTCTACACATTGGTATTATTGCACTAGAAGTTTCTAGTGCAATACCAAAACACACAAACTATATAAAAACAATGGTCAGTACAAGCAGGCGATAACGCGAGCAGGCTGTTAGTACACAATGTAACATACCTCTGATCACCCGACCCTTGGTTATATCCTCCTTGGACTCTACCACCGCCTCTACCTCTCTGCTGACCACCAGCACTACCACCACGTTGAGGACCACCAGCACCACCACCAGCCCCTCCACCTCCACGACCACCGCCACGGCCACCCTGGAAAGGAAATAATATATTACCTTTTTTTTAAATGTAAAGTAAAAAAAAGGCTTTTTGTAAAAAACTATTATATAACAAGACAAAGTTTTACAATTAATATACTCAATATTACTATTGATTTATTATTATTACTATAGTAACTCAATAAATTACCTACTTAATTTATTTTTTTATAGAAAAAAAATAAGCAGAATGCATAATGTAAAAAACATATACACCATACATATGTACATAATATAACATAAACATTTTCATCTTCTTGTTAACCGTCCAAGCACACTGAACACTACGCCGTAGGTTCTCACAGAGTTACGTCGAAATTCTTATATGCTTGTTACAACTTATTCATGTTAATATCAAATCTGTAGGCGAGATTTAGAACAAAGTATTGTTTCGGAATTCAACGCCGCGCTTTGTCGGATTATTAAATGATCCATTTCCTCGAGTGGGAACTGAAGCCACAATCGTCACGTTTACAATCCACACGCAATGCCGCTGCGACACAATGGCCCCTAAACTGGTAAATAATATTACTTATACCTGTGGTGCTGTTCTCTGTTGCCATGATGGCATCTCTGGTGGCGGTGGTTGTTGTTCGTTTGGACGACCGCCTCTGTCGGGTACCTGGAAACAAATATATATTTTACGTAAATATATATTTTTTTGATGAACAGTCTTTTTAACATGGTTGCACTAAAAAAGTAAAACACTGTTCTGTGTCTTAAAAGAAACATCCGTTCCCTACCTTCCGCAGAGTTCTTGAGGTATTGCGAGTTGATTGGCGGAACTCAACAATGAGGAGATTAAATAGTAAATATCTCATTCCATAAAATCTACTCACCCGTCCAATAATAACTTTATTGACTTCACTCTGAGTATTCTTCCTAACGCTGGCACTAGAGGTTTTCTCTATTTGCAACAATGAAGTTCTTGCTGCTAGGAAATCTGAGAATTTGACGTTGGGTTTCACTTTTAAATTTTCCCTTTTTGGACGGTATGTTGATTGGATATGATCCTTTTTGGCTTTTAATCTGTCTGACCACTGAAATTAAAAAAAATGTGATTTGTCACCAGTTTCAGTTATCCAGAATCAGAAACTTCTTTCAAAATGTGTATGTAATATAAATATACCAATATTACTTTTATAACTATTTTGGTATCAATTACAATATGGCAACAATTTAAAAATAATATTTAAAAAATGTTATCCCACATAGTATAGAAAAATATTTTTAATGAACATATTAAAAAATTCAACATTTTATATTGGGGTATAAAAGGCCACTTTCCACCCCTTTAAGAGATTTGTGTGTTAACAGACAGAATCGGACATCACAATTTCTTACATTACTGTAGGGAATAAATTAATAAATATTCATTAAGAATCCTATCCACAATGTTCAGATACTTTTCAAAATAAAGAATAATCAATAAAATATTTATAAAAATATCTTTATATTACCTCAAAACTCTGTATAGTACATTCCAACCTTGTTATTAGTGTTTCTCGTCTCAATCTGTATTCTTCATACATTTCTGTGAAAGCTGTATCTAATTGCTTCCATTCTTTATCTGATAATGCTTTATTATATAATGGTTTACCAACTAATTCAACTCCTGTAAGAAAAAAATTTTTTTTAGCTTTACACTGTATTTCAGAGCATATAGCTGAGTAATAGAGGAAACCTAGCCTAACCTTTTTTTTTGTACAATGAAACAAATTAAATACAATTGTTATCATTTCCACAAAAAAAACTAATTAAAAATTTTTATTTAGTATTTTTTGTTTTTTTTTTATTAGTGCAGCGTTGACTTCCGCCACTCAACTCGCAATGCCTCCAGAATTCGGAGGAAAGTGGGCAATGGAGTATCTTAACACTAGGTTCTATCTTACCTTATTTTTCACAAAAAAAAAATGTTTTGATCAATCAATCATTAGTCATACATTTATTTTTTAGCATTGCAGGGTAAATGAAAAAATCATTCTTCTGAATACAAATCAAGCCGACGACTACCACATACAGATTATTATTTTTTTTTAATAATAATTTACCTTCTTTCTGTATAGTATCTTTAAGTTTAGCTTCCAATTTGGAAAACAACATTTCTGGTGTAATATTTGGCGGTGGCTTATTAAACTTCAATGTTATTAATATATCTTTTAAATCCTTTGCAGTTGGAGATTCTTGCTAAAAATAAAATGAAGCTCATCAATAACTAACTTTTTTTTACGCTTTTGAAGCATTATGACATATAAGCAAAAGAAAAATATGTTTAGACAATGTTTTGTTGGGTATTGAGGAAGACCGTGGCGTGAGATTCATTTAGGCAGAATTCGTTGGAACGGAAGTGTCTTAACGGGAATGGAGTCTCTACATAGTAGGGTCCCATGTTTGCTCTGCCCTCACTGCTATGTGTGAGATACAGCATGAAGATTTAAAATTTTTTTTATTATTAACACACTGTTTCCCATTCACCACTCCATTTTCGATACATTGTTAAGACTCAAAACTGCACTTTGATTTCCCAAATGGGAATCGAACTTGCACCTGTCGCAAATTACGATCAGATGCTATTCTGCCGACCGTGGAAGGTCTACAAGTTTTTTTCATAACATAAAAATTTATAACACAATTTTTAACTAAAAATCATACCATAACTATTTCCATGCCAGCTTTCTTGTCATTGGGACAGTCCACGCTAACCATTCTGGCGGCCATTAGTTCAGATACTAAATAATCTAATAATAATATTTTATCTTCTTTACTTTGGAGGCGAGATGACATATGACCTGAAAAAAATATTAATTATATATTTTCTTACACTTAATCAAAAGGTATTTTTCTTGCTGTTCTTTTTTCAACTACATGCCGTAAAACTTATATAGCAATGTAACTAGGGGAACCTAATGTAAAGAAACTTCATTCTCGATAATTCTCATGGCATTGTGTGTTGAAAGTAAAAAGAAAAAAAAACATAATAAATACCAAAAAAGGCCACATATGAACTAAGTGGAATAGTACAACGCAATAAGAGAGACATACCAGTAATCAATTTCTTATAAGGACATCCAAGTTCTTTCAAAAAAGAACTCAATTCTAATAAGAATGAGCTAGATTCGTCTGGATCATTCATCATATTGACAGTTTCTTCCAAATTACATAATTGTTTAATTTCCTCAGCTAAAATGTGAACTAGTTTTGTATACTCTAGAGATTTTGGGCCACCATCAAGAGCTTTAGCAAAGGCAACATCATCTGATAGAGGTCCTTCATATCTGAAAAAGGAGAATGTTTGCTATTAATATTTTCTCAATGTATCCCGCGTATAAAAGGGTAGGGAGAGGAAGCCAAGTTTAAAACACGCTGTCCACTAAATACTACCTTATTTTCAAGACATTGAATGTTATGTTGTGGCAGGGTACTAACAAATAATTTATATATTAATTCAATAGTAGAAATTCATGTTTACAATAAGACACACACAGATATCAGATATCTCACTACACTATGTAACAACAAAATTGAAGAATGATAGAATAATTTTTAAAAACAATTTATTTTTAGGTTTGGGTTGATTGTAAATGTAAAAATAACATAATGATACATTAAGTTTTATTACTGTATCTAAATAAGCAAGGAAATTGTATGCCATTTAATATTAAATTATAAATAAGTTGTTTATATCTATACAAGCTTAAAATTTATTGCACTTTAAATAGTTATATAAAAATACATTTTAAATAGTTATATAAAAATATGGTAATATTTTTAGAACTATATTATAATATATAAATGCAAAATGTGAGCATATGTTAGGAAAAATTCAACTTCTGCCATGTCACACCTTTATATGCTGTGGTTAGCATATTGATTTTTTTCCTATGATAATTTAAAATGAAGTAGTAGTAAGAAGTTAGTTTTAGCGTAACAATAGAAAAACGATAAAATTAGTTGAAATTTATGAAAAATTTATTACATTTTTATAAATTTATAATGCAGTAATGTTAAAATGTTATAAAAAAGCAGTTTAAATTATTAAATTTTTATTTAAAAATCAATAATAACATAAAATTGTATGAAAAAAAATTTAACTTAATGTAAATATTATTAATAATGATAACATTATATAGAGCCGGTACATATGTATCGTATATAATTTTTTGATTACATTTTAATTTTTATGCTTAAATATTATACAAAAATAAATTAATTGTGACGTCATTAATTTTTATATACCTTCATAAAGGAATGGAAATACATTTTACTAAATTATAACATTTATATTGATAGTAATTTTACGAAGTATCTAATAACCTAAAAATGAACTTACCCCAAGTCGTTAAGAGAATCCAATATGTCGTTCTCCATATTTTATTATTTAGGTCCTGCCTATCATTAACAAATAATATTAAGAAGTAAATTGGCTAAGTTTTATTATTTCTCTTCACAATCTAGAATGCTCTCTCTAGTCAGGCAAAGACATACGAAATTCGTCAGCGGCTACCAGCCAACCAACAACCAACGCATTAATGTTGCCAGTTGGTAAATGTAACCTCCATATCTACAGTCTATATTATGGCACGTAATACAATTAAGTTAGAAATTATAATTTAAGTAATAATAATTTGTCATATTGATTCTACTGCTAGATATATACCTAATAGTAAAAATGTATTGTGTTCTTACCGTGAAACATGATAAAATAGACATTTTACTGACCAATAACGAAAAATATCTCTTATAAAAGAATTATTGATTATAAAATTAACAAAAATGTGCAAGGAAATTTAACATTCATTTTATCTTTAATAATTTATATTATTTTATTCCAACAATGATAGTGTTATAATTACCTTACAAGAATGGAAAAAATTTAAGCTGGTAATAATTGAAATGGGTAATACCAAAAGCTCTTCCTTCTTTTAAATAAATAAATTATTGAATTGAAATGCAACTTGATTTTTTTACATCAAATAATATCTTGAATTTAATTTTTTATTAATCATTCACAATTTATATTTTCTACATATATTTATAACGAAAACAACAAAATAAATTATAACAAGAATGAAATTAAACAAATTTTGTAAAAATAATAATTATAAACCACCACAACACATATGCCATGTTTATATGATTATATGAAAGATTTATAAACCGTTTATCAAACCTATATAAATCTATTATTTATTACAAAAAAAGTATGGTATAGTATATTATTTCTCGGCAAAAGAGCATATGCAATTTAGTTAATAATAATTTATTAAAAATTAAATAAATATTTGGACTTTAAGTAAAAATTAGCCCATGAGATTACTGGATCGCATGCAGAAGGCAGTTTGACTTTAAACGGCAAGTGTTGTAAGGAGGATTCTTATCTATTAATAACTTAACTTAGGTTCACGATGTATCCTTAACGGGGTAGTCAGAAGAAGCGGAGCCACAAACGCTCCTCTGCATAACTCTTACGTTACGTCCACTATGATCAACCTTTCCAGATTTGCCCTCCAGAGAGTGCTCGTTTTTTTTACGTAAATTTATCTCTTACCTCCCTAATTTATTTATTTTATTTTATTGACAAAATTACTAATAAAAAAAAGTAAAATACACGTATACTACCTAATTACCAACGTCATACAGCATTATCTAAGTATGGACAAACAAATTGAAGACAATACTCAACAGTGGACAAATATATAAATATAAAATTATAATCACTTGTTATAAAGGTACAAGAAAACATTTCCCATATCATTATATGATGTAAAGTTTAGGAATATATTTCGAAATCACAATTTCATATGTATTATGAACGTTCAATTGAAAATTTAGTTCTGTGATCGTACTCACATGCATTTATTTATCAAATGAAAAGTGGAGATGTCATTTTTCTGTACGTGGTCTTTACAGATGTACCAAAGCCGATATACTAGAGATATATTATTAAAAAGAAGAATACTATACTAGTTTCTAAATGCAGCTTCGCCTGCATGGTGAAAATGCACATTGTACGCTCGACGAAACCTTTTCTTGCAACTTTGCTTTTTGTAGACAGCAATAATAAGGCGCTCTGTTTATTTATTTATATTAATATAAACAATATTTTTTATGCACTATTTATACTATTTTTAAATCATGCTGTATCCCGGACACAGCAGTGTAGGCAGAGGGAACCTAGTGTTTAGACTCTGTTCCCCACTTTATGCCGAATTCTGGAGGGATTGCGTTTTGAGTGGCAGAAATCAATGCCGCACTTAGCCTCGACACCAAAGCGAAAAAAAGGAAATATAAATTTATGTTAATATTTCATCTCCTCGAGTGGGATTCGAACCCACAGCCAGTCGGTTGTACAGTCACACTACGTGACGCTGCGCCACGACTGGCCTTTACAATTTTTTCTATGGAATATTTTTTATTAAATACTCATAATACTTTAATAATTATATGCCTTTTTAACTTTGAAATTACAGATGACAATAAATATTTTTAGTCACTTACAATTTCACGCTACAAGTTAGTTTATAAATAAACTAAATAAGCCATGTTACGTAATTAAGATGGTATCAACAAACATGCTACACGTACGTACACATACATATATGTAGATACATATTATAGTTGAGGTATCTCTTTAGTGTGTGTGGATACCTGCGCTCGCGCATTACAGGTGATCATGTGCGTTCTGTAGGTCAGGATATGAAAATTTTATCTTATTTAGATGACATTTTTGAATATTTTTTTCTTGCTATATTTGAAATAAAAGTTTTTTTTATGCATAGCTAGTTATTTGACACATATCAAAGCAAAACGGGAGTTAGTGATCAAAACAAAGTGGGGCAAAGCATACTGATATAAAGCATTTTTAGAAAAGTATTTTTTTTATTTACATTTTGTCAATGGTCTAAAATATAAGCGTTAAGAAAAAAAGTAAAATTAGAAATTTGGCTATTTTTATTACTTTTATTATAGTTCACATGGAAGCCACTATTGAAGGAACTAAATGAAACTTATGAAACATATACAGCAAATTAAATATGTTTGATCACAAAAACCATCTTATCTGACGTCCATAAACGATCTATTTGATAGCGTTATGAGCAAGAAATCACTTAGTTAAGCTTGTGATTATTGAGACAATATACGGCCACGGTCGTTACGGAAAGGCGGAGCCGTAGACAAAACGTGGCCCCGCAAAAGACAAAGAATGCGGAAATACAAAAAAACCTTATTTTAGCTTCAGATGATGTAAAATTTTATTGTAGCTCTTCCTAATTCCTGATAAAAATATTAAAGGTATTAAAATCAGCTACAAATATTAACTTATAGGCCATCGTGGCACAGGGGCACAAGGGTGTGACTGTAACGTGATGGTTGTGAGTTCGATCCCCACTCGAGGGAATGAATTTATTAATATTTTCATTTCTTCGCTCTTATGCCAAGGCAAAAACCCGGCGTTGAGTTCTGCCGCTTAATATGCAATACCTCGAAAAAATCAACGGAAAGTGTGGAGCGCAGTGTTGTAACACTAGGTTTCGCCCATGCCATGCCCAGCTGTATGCAGGATAAAAGTAAAAAATCAGCTTCACACTGGTGAAGCCGATTTTTTTTTAAATATTATGGGGTCAATAATTGCAAAACAACTGGTTACGTAATACTTGAACGGCCCCTTTGCATTTATATGTCAACGTATTATATGGATAAAATAAAAAAAACTACAGTAACTACTAACTATAACCAATTTTAACGCTATATTTTTTTCATGTGAAAAATAAACAAATGTTTAATAAAAAAAAATAATTGAAAATACTAGCATATCCACCGCAACATCCATCACCGTATCCCAAACACGTTTTCCACACACGTCCCACAATCACAGTCTATTCAAAAGTAAACTACGTAACGCCACAGTCGACCGCGCTGGCTGACGCGGCGCACGCCTTTGCCTTCGTTCGTTTAAAAAAATAAATAAAAAAAAAAGTTAGCGCGCCAATCTTGCTTCAACAGTAATGTGAATAATATATGAAATATTAAACACTTGTGCCATAATAGTGATGTTATATTGTGTTAATTGAAAATGGGTGTAATTTTGAAGTTCATCCTAGTGACGGTTGTCTTGCCTTGTGTTTTGGGACAGGCTCAAGATGAATGTTTTGGCGCAGGCAGCGTAGCAGGCGCAGCGATCGGTGCCTTCGTTGCGGCGTTCATTTTGATAGGTGCCGTGTATTATTTCAGAAAATGGTATTGGAAATCTCGTAAAGGTAGGTTGTTGTGTTATTATTTTTGTCTGTTTTTGTTCGAAACGTCTGGCTGGTTGATTCAAGTACCCACAACTTTTTTTTATAAAGTTCAAAAGAAGTATTTTTTTATTTTTACGCAATCCCGTGTATATCGGGGTAGGCAGGAGAAATCTAATGTATGACATTGTGTATTGAGTTCCAGGGCTCAACGTTGCAGTAGGTTTGGGTACCAGAGCGAGTAAATTAAAATATAAAATAATTCATTTGCCCAAGTAGAAATCGAACCCACATCTGTCGCGTTTATAGCCACATACTGTGCCACTGTGCCACGACGACCTTGAAACACATTTCCGTTTAAAGAATTAAACCTTAAATGTTTCAAAATTACCAACTAGCATTTTTAGTTTTTGTTATAATATTTAGTATTTTATTGTATTTATCTATCTATGATCGGGATGTGTAGGTATGTGAGTGACGTGAGCAGCTTGTAAACAAACAACTTTATTTTTAAGATTAACTCCATTTTATAAGAGTCAGCGTTTTCTAAATTACATCAATCATCAATTCAGTTTATTACAAATTTATGAAATGTAGATATACTGAGATGTAAAATACAAATAATACAAACATTAAATTAAATGGATCTACGAAGTAAATACATTTTTTTTATCAATAAATATTAAATATTTATTTACTTAAATTTATATTTCCATTTTCATCGCTCTGGTGTCGAGGCTAAGCGCGGCGTTGAGTTCTGCCACTCAACACGCAATGCTTCCAGAATTCGGCAAAAAGTGGAGAACGGAGTGTCTTAACACTAGGTTCCCTCCGCCTACCCTGCTGTGTGCGGGATACAGCGTGAAGCTGATTTTGATTTTAATTTTAAATATATATTTAATGTAAACAGTATAACAAAAACATATCAATGAACAAACGTTACACCGATTTAAGCCTATTCTAGATTATTATCCATATATTGATAATTTTCCATATATTGTAGATATTAGATGCATTACGTGGTGCCTTCTCGAGATGCCTTCGCATAGTTGGAACGTGTCCAACTTTCCAACCAATACAGCCTCTTAGGTTTCTTGATAAAATCAAACTCAATGGAATTGACTTCGAATTTTTCGATTTTTTTCAAGAAAATTGATTTTATTTTCTAATTAGTAAATTTTACTTAGTATTTATTGTGATTTTGTATTATAATTTATTATATTATGTTGCTATTAATGCGTTAAGAATAATATTATCTTATTAATATTTGCATATTATCTTAAATTTTAAAGTGTTTATCTATACTTGAGGAAGAAAAATACTTTTTAGAAAACATTTAAAAATTTGAACGTAACAGGAGTTTAACCCGCGCCTCTCGGAAACCGTTCAAGCGCTCTGACCTATTAAGCCATACGTTCTCATCGCGTAGGTTCAAAAATTTTTCTAAAGGTTTTCTAAAAAGTAATATTTGTATATTTGCAATTTTTACTTAAAAACTTGAAATATTTACTTAAAAATTGTGTTTCCATTTCTTCGCTTCGCTCATGGCTAAGCGTGGCGTTGGCCACTCAACACGCAATGCCTCTAGAATTCGGCAGAAGATGGGAACGAAGTGTCTTAACACTAGGTTCCCTCTGCCTGCCTTGCTGTATGTGGGATACAGCGTGAAGCTGATTTAATTTAATTTTTAAGTTAATCATTTAAATTTAGTTCACTGTACACGCTGCGGTCAGAGTTACCTCAGGCATTTGGAACACGCGGCGAAGTAAAAGTTTTTTTTAACATTTTAATATATATAATTAACTAATAAGTAGTAGTTTTTACCTTTTACAATTACTCAAAATGTACCTGCCAACGGCGGAACTCGTTTTACTGGTCGCGTTACTCAATCGAGATATAAAAATTTATCATTAGATTTACATATTGAAATTGCTATGGCAACGTGGAATGTTAAATTTGAGAGCTAAAACCGAATTTCTTTACTTAAAATATAGTGATGTGTAATTATTAATTATGATTTTGCAAATATCACATGCGGTGTTTTATAATTTTATTATTTTTGGCATCATCCCGCATATTGCAAGGAAGGTAGAAGAACTATCTATTTAAAAGACTCCGTTCTCCTCGCACCTCCAATTATTGATGGTATTTAAATTTATATTTTTCTTTCATTTCTTCTGGTCGAATTAAAGTCAAGGCAAGCGCGGCGTTGAGTTTTGGCACTTGGTATTTGGCTGAAAATGGGGGAATGTCATAAAACTAGATTCCCTCTGTCTACCCTGCTCTGTGCGGGATATAGCGTGAATCTGATTTCTATTCACATTTATAAAACTAATATTGGCAATGATATACAAGTATAGTAGTACCTCTATTAGCCTACTTCGTTAATGCCTCACATACTCGTGGCCGTAGCATGCTCTATATTGCTGAAGATATTTAGATTTCTGATAAGATAAGGTTTGCCGCATCGCTTGGAGGAGGGTTGTGTGTAGGTTATACTTAAACGTATATGTATGTATTGTAAAGAACGTCAACGTATTAACGATAAACCTATTTAAAATTCTTTCTGGCTTCTAAACAAATAATTGAAAAAAAAATGTTATTTGGCAATTACTTTTTAAAGACTGTGAGATGTTTTAAATAGTACAAATTTTCTCCAATCGCGTTTTCACCTTAAAGAAATGAAATAAAAAAGAAAAAAACCTAATTTAGCTTAAATAAATCTACATATATAACCACGTTATGTATGCATGTACGTCTTTTAAAAGATAACAACAATATTTACATTTTCAAACGGCACTATAAAAAATTACATACACTATTTCCCAATTCCCACCATTACGGAGTCATAAAAATGTTCTCGTGCAAATGTTCAATGTGGGTTTAAAGCCATAAAGCAATTAGAAAGCATAGAAAATACAATATAGATATATAAGTGATATACAACACCAAGTGAGCTTTCTCTAAAAAGTTTTTATATGTGTATAATGCTTTTGTCTAAAAAGGAAGTCATGAAAGCTACCATATATACCTACTTCCTTTCAAGATCTCTAAGAGAATACACATAAATTATGTATTACGCAAACAAAACATGCGATCATACGTGACTAGGAAACGACACGTTTATCATGAGAGGGCGTTATTTGAAATAAAATTAATTTAATTTGACTTGAAAATTGTGTAAATTGTGTAAAAAAATATTTCACGATAAAAAATGACAATAAATTGTTTTTTTTTTAATCTGTCCGTACATAAATTTTAAGAACCCAGCTATAAAAAAAAGCGTAATAAGTAAAGCGAAGTTATAACTCTGTTAAGCGATATATTTTAAAGGATAAATATATATTATGAAATTAAGATAATTGGATATTTTGTTATGCATAATGGATTTTATGCAGGCGAGCTACCGTTGCTTTAAATAAAAAAATATATTTTGTAATTTTATGTTGAAATGAGCAACTGTCGAGTTTCATGATGGCTCTTCTCAGTAGCATTTCAAGTTAACTGCCTTTCAAGTCGGTAGCGATGGTAGTAGTAGATTAGGTAGACTTCTTAAAAAGCAACATGTTTATTTAACGATTCAAAAGTATTAACGCAGTTAACAGTATCTAAAACACGAACCCGACCCGGACTCTACAAAAGTGGAGATGTGCGCACAAATCCAAAGCGGAAAATTACAAAACAAGCTTCAGCTATCTCCACTGGAAACGAGATGTAACTAAATTCTATAAATCGTTAAAAAAAATTCTCCTTCCAGCTTTGGTGAACGCCGGGTCTTATTGCAGGTTCTATTTTTGCTTTCAGTTTTAATCGTGAAATGCTTCTTAAAATTAACCTATACTGCTATTTTATTATTACTATGTTCACAAATATTTTCCTATAATGAAGATATTATCGTCAAATGGCAAAATTGAACGCTACGTTTAAAATAATCTAAACCAAATGTCTACGCAATTAGTTCAACTAGACACAAAATAAAAAACGAAAATAAATGTTAGCTACTTTTATTTCACTTCTAATTTTAGCGAAAGTGCGTTTTTGTTAGTAACGCCATGGTCGACGACGTTACGGCGTAATTGACACGTGAACATAAGTTATATATCGAAATCCCACTTTAATTAGAGCTTATAACCAAGTAAAGTACGATTGTTAGACACATTTTTTGGCGACAATTAAAGAACAAATAGTTTCTCACCATTTATCAGGGTAAAGTGGAGGGGATGCATAAGATAGTCCAGTTAACGTACGATTATAATACATTTTAGTCAAAATGAATAAAAGTCGATTTGAGAACATGCTCCTTTCACAGAAGTCGGTTAAAAAGTCACGTGAAATCACTCAACCATATGACAGTTCTATTAGCGTTGTTGGAAATATTAATTATCACTTCGATACTGAATTGTGACCGAGTATCAACTTTAGTCTTTAATTTTAAAAAATAATGACGAATTATTGATATTTTTAAAAGGAACAACCTAAAATGCTGACTATTGTATAACATAAATAAAACATTCTAATATGAATCAGAAAATAATAAAAATAATATACTATATATTGTGTTATTATACTCGTACTTTGATTCATATCATCCATTTTGAAATACACTTTGTTTCCTTGAATAAAATTAAACATTAATAAAAAAAATCTGTATTATATTCTTTGTATTATTCACCTCATACTCATTTATAAGTGGCTTTACACCTTTTATTATCAGATTTTATGACTAAAAAAGTTTTACAGTTCCAACGTACAATTTAAGCTCATTTCTGGACTCAAGTGTACGAGTGTACAAACGAACCCAAAAGACAGTAAAATTCGTTTAAATTCAATAAATGTAAAAAGAAACTCTATTTAATTTTAATAAAGCTTAAATTTACACGACACAAGAAATAGCGTGTGCTACAAACTTAAGCATAAGATGAGACTAATGAATAATTTAACAGTAACTTCAAACGGATTATAATTTGTTAAGTAGTTGTATTTGACATATTTTTTTTACTCGTCTAATGAGTAACCGGCTTGACGATAAGTATTTTGAGCCAATTTTTTTAATGTTAAAAATATATCTTTAAAAATTAATGTAGTATTATTTATTTTTTATAATTTAAAAAATATACCTAAAAACCCATGTTCCTGTAGATTAGCATACAAGGGCTGTAGTCTATTACGCTACTTCTTTTTATTTTTACCGTCTTTAATAGATACAATATTAATAATATTTATTAATTTACATTTTTGTATACTTAAAAAACTAAAGGTTAATTGTAGAGAAATTATAAAGATTATTTGTTTTATAATAAATTACAAAATACTACAGATATACGCAATCCATTTAATGTCGTTATTATAAGTAAACACTTCAGGTTGAAATCCTGTTGATTATAATTCTTTTTATTTATGTATATAGAAAAAAGATATTTTTTTGTTTTTTTACTTTCCTTAAGCATATAAATAACCGCAAAATTTTAAAGTAAAAAAAGCAAATTGATTTTCCGCTCGCCATTTTATTAGAATTATAAGTAGAATATTTTTTATACAACCGGTTAAATAAGATGTCGCTATTAATAACCAGGTCATGACTTAGCATTAGCTTACTTAAAACAAATTTTATATCTTTTAGTATTTTTTTAATATTTAAATATCGTAAAAAAATCCACATATGTATATTTTAAGTCCATGGCGGTTTTATTCTTCAAATATAGTCACTTGCGTCATAATAGATATTTTATAGCTATCGGTCAACCGAACTGCATCTTCCTTTTACCCGATTCCTTCGTAGGCCAAAAGGAGAGTTATATTTTTAGCGCGTATGTATCTATGTCCTTTTCTTTGTTCCTTTGTAACTGTTAAACTAGTGAACCGATTTTGATAAAATATACATCGTTGGATTTGTCTTGATGGCGTGAGTGTTACTGGATGTAGGGATAAAGTTTATGCAGTTGAGAATTTTTTATAATTAACTTAAATAGGTAAATCTATACAATAATACCATTCTTAGTACAGACATTGCCTTACGAGACCAGAAACGCCCCTTTTTATAAAAAAAAACTCTCAAGTAAGTTTCGAACCCACGACTACCGTTTTAAATAAGAATACCTCAACTGTGCCACTATTGGTTCGTATTTTTTTCTTTATAATATTGAAAATGTATTACGTAGTTGAAACTTGTTTAAAACTGCGCCTTTCACACGATGGCTGTCGATTCAAATGTCACTTGAAATAATGTGAATGAAATATTTTCAATAGAAAATGCAACGATAGGTCAAAATAAGACGAAGACTAGTAATAGATTCTGCTATGTAATATATTTACTTATTTTGAATTTAATGAAATACGTTTTCTATAATCAAAATGTACGTAACAAATTACATAAAAACTCGTTAAATTCAATAGTTAATAGTTAGTACATATATATTTTCCGTTTTTTTAAAAACCACTTTCACGACAGGCGTATAACGTGATCAATAACTTCTAATGCATTCCAATCGATCAATGACAGGAAGCTCTTATCCGTTGCATATCGTCGACAGTATGTTTTCACTTTCCAATATCTTCTTTTGTTATGTAAACTCGTTGCATTCAATGTGTTGGCAGAATAGTGTACGACATTGCGCATTTATGATCTGTGGCACAATGTGACAGTTAAAAGCGCGGAAGAAATAGCTCTTGATTTGTAGTATGGTTCATTTTTTCTTTTAGAAACTGTACAACTATTGGTTTCTGGGTTAGATCTATTTTAATCGCACACAAATAGTTAAATTAAAAATAATAATTTAATCTTCATGTTTATTAGAGCACAATTTTTCTTTTAGTTTTACATTTTTTTTTATGTTTTCTTAATATAATAAAGCTAAAGAATTTATTGTACATGGTCCAAATTAAAATTGTTTCGTGTGGGATAGTCAATTTATCTAGGAAGTCTGTGACATCAGGTAATGATTTCGACGCAACTGCGGTCGGAGTAACATACCACACTTAAATACATATTTAGAAAACGTATAAAAATTTGAACGTAGCGGGACTCGAACCTGCGTCTGCTGGAAACTGACCAGGCGCCCTGACCACAAAGCCATACGATCCTAAGTATGGGATAACATTTAAAAAAAAATGTAAAAAATCCCACATTTACATTGTGTAATACTCTTACATAGCTTTTACTTTTTTCTATTGGACCACTGAGGCGAAGCGGAGTAATATGTTTTCTGTGATATCCAATTATATGAGGATATTTTGTAAAGTAATATATACGTCAGTTGTATAAACACCTCAATATAACAAACAGTAAAACATTGGATTTTTTTATAGTTTTTTAAACGTTCTTGAAACTTGAGCACTATTTTTCTTTTTCTTTATTTTATGATCTCCAAAATATAGATTAGATACCAATGTTTTAAATATCCATATAAGTTTCTCTATTATAAATTAAATAGTTCGATATAATGTAACATAATGGAATGCCGACGAATCGCTAAACCGGTTTAAATGGCGGCCTTGAGGTTAAAAGATCATAATAATCACTTTGACGAAGATTCATTTTAATTTCAAATGATATTTTTGAAGGAAGTTTTTATATATTCTTTGTTATTTAAGATCAATAATAAAACAATAAATGTTTAATTAACTATTAATTATACAGATAAATATTAAATATACATATTTGAAAGGCATTCTATTGAAGTCATTTACCAATTTTATCTGCTTATAAATAATTAATAATATTATATACAAATGTTATGAAATTTACAATTTTGTTCATTCGTATGTATACCTAAAATTATTCTTAATATTTACTCTGGTGTTGAGGCAAAGCGCGGCGTCTAGTTCCGCCATTCAACTCGCAATGCCTTCAGAATTCGGCGGAAAATAGGGAAGGGAGTGTCTTAACACTAGATTTCCTCTGCCTGGAATGCTGCGTGCGGAATACTTATATACATATACGTATTTTGATTTAATTTAAATACACCGTAAAATTAAGATGAGTTCTTTCTTGTCTGTGACATCTTTGTACTGATATTGACATGTACATGTACAGGACATGACATTGTAAAGTGATGATTAATATTTAAATTAAAGTAGTTACAATTTTTTTTATTAGGAATGAATGGCGTTTCGAGGGGAAGACGATGCCATGCTAGCATCATCTTCTTGTTAAGCAAGGGATGATTATTTTGTATTATATATAATATTAAAATTAAAAGATTTACTTATATTTAGGTTGTAACATTTTTATTTTGGTTACCAATAAATATGAAAGACAGACAACGTGTCTGCGACTTGTGCGCATTTGCGTTACTAAGACGCAAAAAAAATGAGAGTCAATGAATTATTTACTGCTATAGATAAAAAAAATTTAAGTGATGGACTAGATTCGATTCATCTAAACTTTCCGGTTTCATATCAGATCAATTTATTGTGATTTTTTTAAAAAATGTAAATGGCAGTCAGCCATTGTTTTTTGATTGTAATAAAATTATACCGCCGAAAAATAAGCGTATATGTTTTGTATTTTTTACTATCTTATATTTATAGATAAAAATTATAATATTAGTAGATCACAATCTTTTCCATTTTCTGTTAATTCGCGTAAGAAATATTACCCTTCAGTATAGCAGTTTATTATTTAGTAATTTACATAAAATGTTGTCCATCTTAATGAATATTTTAATATACATATATTAAAAAGTGACAAACAATCATCTGCAAAGTTTTGCAGTAGAATATTTTATTTTTATTATCTTAATCATATGAATATTTTTCACGCTAGATAAAATCAAAATAAAAAATTTATTAAATCGCTTTACAATTATATTATCAATACTACAGAGAGCTACCACCAAAACCACCTTGAAAGACAGTCTCCCTAAAAACCGGCAACAAATTACATTAGGATATGGTTTTAAATGTGTAAAAACTTAAACATCAATTAATACTTTAAAAAGTATTTTAATATAATTTCTACATTATGCAAGCTTACTAAGAAAAATATATAGATCTTTAAATATGTACACACTTTAATTACTTCAGGAATCAATAACAAATTATGTAAACAAATTGCAGCAATCAATTTTAAATTATTTCTTCAAAAATTTAAATTGTCAGACATATTTTAAAATCAATTTCGAAGATCTTGGAACAGATTTTATGAAGCCTAGGTTTCTGGTTTATTTATGGATGGCTGAACTATTTTTTAAATTGGTGCACCCTACGACTACAATCAATTTCGTTTTTTTTTTTTCAACTTTTTAAAAATTCTATACATAAGAAATAAAAAATCTTTTTTAGTACACATAATACTGTAAAGCAATGGCTTAAAAACATTTATAGGGTTCATAATTATTGTCGTATCTACGTACATGTTTTAGTTGGTAAAATGCCACAGTGGGGTCACGCCTGACAGCACAGAATATTTGTAGGGTTAAATCCCACTCGTGGGATTTTTTTTTAATATGCTTATAATAACAGCCAAATTCTTTTTTTTGCGTAGGCACTCCGTAAAATAAATAATTGAAAATATATGTTTTTTAATTTTTTAGCACTGACACTGTATTCCGGGGGAGCACAGTAGGCCATTGGAATTTTGGTCAAATCACTCTGTTCTCCATTTACCGCCCAATTTTTATGTTGAGTGGTGGAACTCATCGTCGCGTTTTTTTGCACTGCACGTATTGTCTTGTTATCAGAGCGAGAAAAAAAAAACATTAATTTACTCATGAGAGTCGAACCGGCAACCATTGCATTTGCTGTTGTGTATAAACTCATATAGGTACTATAACATTATTCTATAAACATAATTTTAAATTAGAATGTACAGCTGCCAAGTTTTTTTTTGCACTGCACATTTTGTTAAACAATACGAGTACCTACAATAAAAATTACTAGTTCACGCACCTTGATAAAGTAAAAAGCGAAATAATTGTTTCCATTTACGGACGCAAGTCGGGTTTCTTTAAACGTGAATGGTTAATGTTTGTTGAAGTATTTTATTGGTAAACTACAGTTAAACTAGAGTTTTTTTTTTCAAGGAAAAATTGCCTAAATATATTTTTATCTCCATATTTAAGTTTCAATAATGGGTTATTCAGAGAAACTCTATTATCAAGATAAAAAGATACTAAATATTTCATTTCCCCGAATGGAAATCGAATCCGCAATCGACACGGGCCACAACGACCTCTGTTATTAAATATGCAGATTCTACCGTTACTTCTCTGTAACTCTCTCCTACTATACAGCAAAACAAGCAAGTCTGTTCTTATAGTAAAGCCAACACATCATGTGTAACAGTGTTGTTTTAACACCCAAAATTACAATTTTGTTGTTTTTTTTTAAATTGGTTTGGTTGGGTTCTTTGATTCTTTGATATGGCGTTCCGAGCGTGCCAATAGAGCACATATCACTTCGCCAATGTCACGTTGTGTGGAGAAAACACGAAGGAGGTTGTACAAATTAAAAAAGAGATAATGTTACACAATAGGAGAATGCATGTTAAAAAAAGATCCAGTTAAAGTAGCCTTTTTTAAATTGTCTTGAAAATATTATTCGTAGAACAATTTAAACTAAAGTCAATTAAATATATTATATTAAATTTTGTTTATTTTATCTAAGAATAATTATTGACTGACCGTTTATACGTTAGTATTATCAAGACAAAATTATATATAAAAATATACAATACATTACTTATTTAGAAAACGTATGAAAATTTGAACGCAGCGGGACTCGAACCCGCGCCTCCTGTAAACCGACCAGGCGCTCTGACCACTAAGCCATGCGTTCTCGTTCCCGCTGCGTTCAAATTTTTATACGTTTTCTAAATAAGTATTTTTCTTTCCTAAGTGTGGAATAACACTATAAAAAATGTTTAAAAATATACAATACATTGTTTACTAACAATAATAATCGACATTCGATATCGATAAACATATGACGTTTACGATAACATAAAATCGTAAAATCTGAATTCGATAAGTTATCGCTTATAAATCCGATAGAAATGTCTATGCTAATTTTATCAGTCGGTTGTAACGCGAGTGTTTGATTGGTTTAGTTTATTTTGTAATAATTTTGTGTGAATTATGGATCGAAGTGTACCTGTTCCACCACCTAGGAATTTAAAATATAGACGTAGTAAGTATTTGAAATATATTTATTAGGAAAGTAAATCATCATAACTATTAAATGTAATCACATTTTATATTTTATCAAATATATTACGATAGATACGATTATGGTTGCTGATGTAGGGTTAAGATTCTTATTTTTAAAATCAATAAATAAATAAATCAGCTTCACGCTGTATTCCGCACACAGCAGGGTGCCTACCCTAGTGTTAAGAATTCTGGAGGCATTGCGTGTTGTGTGGCAAAACTCAACGCCGCGCTTAGCCTCGACACCAGAGCAAAGAAATGGAAATATAAATTTAAGTAAATATTTCATCTCCTCGAGTGGGAATCGAACCCACAAACAACTGATTTTACAGTCAAACTTCGTGCTGCTGTGCCACGACTGACCTCTTATTTTTATTTTTGAGCTTGTAAAAATTTTGAACTTACTCTTAGCAATATTTTTTCTTTAATTAAATATTTTATTCTGTAAGACACAAAAATCGTAGTGACTATCTATCTTCTACAGATTTCTTCCAAATATGAAGTAAATATGCATATTAATAATAACACTTTCAATAACGTTCCGTTTTTTATTTTTTAAATTTAAATTTTGAATAATGACATAAACTATAAGTTGTATAACATCATATGAATATTAACGTTATGCAATAAAAAGTAATATAAAGTAAATATTTATTGCAAATGCATTTTCTTTAATATGTAATCGTAAAAATTATGTTTATAAATGCGGAAGACAATAATTTGGCACTTTAGTGTTGTGCCACTTAACGTAAATAATGCTCAATTTTTTATTGATAATTGTGTAATTTGCTTTCACCGCTGTCCGGGTTTAACGACATGTTTTTTGTTGTATTATAAATTTATTAATATTTTTTATATTATTATTGATATAATTCGTTAAAAAAAAAGGTTAATAAGCGTTCACGCTTCTCTATCCATAGACAATTTCGGTTTTTTTTGTTAGTAAAAAAAATTACTACAGTGTGTCTCCACTATACAACACATTATAAAATCTAGTTTCACGCTGTATCCCGCACACAGCATGGCTAGTGTTAAGACACTCCGTTTCACACTTTAAAATATTATAAACATAACATATCAGACGCTATCATGACACTGGTTAAATGTGTAATTGATAACTTGTAATTATCTATCATTAAATCCCCATATCCATGTTGAGACGATATACGTTCTAGATATTTTGTGCTAACTTTCGTACTCAAATACCCCAAAATTGAGATAAAGTGGCACAACTTAGTGTTTGTGACACTCTCTTTGAGGGTCTCTTTGAACATCATGCTGTATCCAGCCGTTGGATCAAACTAAAGTGAATATTAAAACAAAACATATCATTATTCCACCACAACCATCCCACATATTCCCAACATTATCTTAATGACTGCAAAAAAGTAAAGTAAAAAAAAAAACCAAGGAATGCAACAACAATGTTGCCCGAACAAAAAACTCGAGGGTACATTTATTTAAAGAACCTTGGGAATTTTGAAGGTTAATGACGTCATACAAGAAGCTTTTAAGTAAGCTTTAGCTTTACGACTTATTGTTTAGTTTTTAGTATTGTTTTAAAATATTGGAAGTGAAAAACGTTTTATATCGAAGAGGCTAAGGTGTTATTAATATATTTAAGGGAATTACCTCATTCGAGTGATAAAGACTTGGCTTGATTATTTTTCTTTTTCAGAATAATTAGAAGCGACTCAATGCTTCAATAATTTTATTATATTTTTTTCTTTCTAATTGCTTTATTCTGCCTAAATTTATTCATTATAATAATAAATATAATGTTACTATATATATACACGACTTTATTTTGTATAAAAATGTATGAAATTATAAAAAGAATCTCATTTATCTTTGTACCAAACAGGTTAAGTAAGTCCAAACTTTTACCTCGCAGAAGTAAACTTTCAAAGAGAACAGGTTGTTGAATAAATTAATATCAGTCGTTAACCGTGTCAAAGGTCACACGGTGCATATGCATTTATTTAATGGAGATTCTTAATACTGTAACGGTATCTTTCTATTAAGGTAATATAACATTTTTAAAAAGTTAAATTTATAATATGTGATATATTATAAATTGCTTTATCTAGTGCTAATTTTTTTTTTAAGAATTAAGAGTTAAATCATGACCTCTTAAAATTCAGTCAAATAGCTTTATCTAAACTATAGGTATTACCTACACCCACTGATGTTAAATCTTACGTAAAATTTTACAATACTTCCTGACTTCCTTTGCTACCCTACTACATACAGGACGTAAAGGTGAATCTTAAAGAAAAAATTAATATTCCCCTAAAACATAACTAGAACAGTACAATGACATACGTACGGACATTTGAAACTTACCAAATTAGTATTTGTTTACATAAATTTGTATGAAAAAAAAGCTACCATAAAGGGTTATAGCTATGTGGGTCAAGCGAGGAATGCCGTTCCACCGGCTGAGCCCCACCTGCGTTTATATTACGTTGATACGACTCCTAGCTTTTTTATTTTGCACGCGAGCGGCATGCCCCGTTTACATTACGACGTAACGACTGCGACTGCGTTTGAGTTTTTAGTTTATATAGCGAGAAGTGAGTTTTAGTAATGTTTTAATGATTAGATTTTTTTTTTGTGTATCTATTGCAAATTCATTTGAATAGATGATTTTAATAAACATACATAAAACTTCATTGAATGACAGATAACATATCGATGAAACAACTAGACTTCAAAATATAGAAAGCCCTGGGATAGAATTTCTCGAAATTTCTTCAAGAACGGGATAAAATGGAAATTTCCGTTTACGTTGTAAAGTACTACTACATAAACAAGTTGCTAGCGAAGACTAGTTAGTTAATGTTAACTATATTTATTTATTTGTATGTGTATATTTAAATGTTCTCAATGTCTTCAAATCTAATATTATATAGATTTAGGAACTGGACCTTTCTTTTTGTTTCAAGGAAATATTTATTTAATTTAATTAAACATAAGAAAATTGTTATTTCTTTTAAATATAATATATTAAACTTTAACAAAGTAACTTACTTAAAAGTTATATAAAGGAATTGTTTCGTGCCCGTTCAAAGGCACTCATTAGGCGTTTATTTTTATTTTTTTATCAAAATAAAAGAACACGCATTTGCATTTCCCGTCGGAGAAATTCCGCGCATGTACCGAATACCTGTAGTCAAGTTGCTTAGTTAAATGTCGTCATTTTTTACTTTTTTTTTAAATGATCATTCAGGCATACGTGGTTACGGCACAGTACTTTTGAACAGGTCAAGGGTGTTATCCTATACTTAGCTTCACGCTGTACCCCGCTTACAGCGGGATATGCAGCGGGAACCTGATATTAAGAGAGTCTGTCCCCCATTTTCCGCCGAATTGTAGAGGCATTGCATTTATGCATTAAGAAAAAAAACCATTCAAGTGTTAGTTGTAGTATTACGCGCAAAAGGTTCCGCACCAATATCTATAAAAACGGCAATATTTATTTTATTTTGTTTTTTTTTATATTTGTTGTTATATCGGCAACGGAAACACATCATCTGTTAATTTTTTTTTACTGTTATAACGGCTCATAAGATACAGCCTGGTGAAAGACAAACCGAAAAACAGACATCGAAAGCTTAATAATAGGTTCCCATAATATCCTTTGGGTATCTTCAAAACTGTTTTTTCTTCACGGGAACTGTTTTGTGTTGCTATAAATGCAACTCAGGGTAAATTGCTTCTAAGTTAATGTCATCAATTTAATAAATCACTCTTCTTAAACTATATAATATATTTATCTATTTACTTCCACTTGTTCTGACCATAAATTAATGTACATAATTGCACCAATTTAAAACCAAGCCCTCACTTTCTAACCGTAAGTAAAATACATGAATATTATTAATACATTTGTAAGTATATAATAAACTTTCATTGACTTTCATTACGAATTCACCATCTGTCTATACTCTAGATAATTTTGTAGTATTTTCTTTAGTTTAAACCATCTGTTTAAAGCAATAGATGAGAAAGTGGGAGAATATACGTATAGTACGTCTACGATCTTAAGAATAATTTCAAATTCAAATAATTTTATTCAAAATAAAAAGTAACATGCTCCATTTTTTGAACGTCAAATAATTTACCACCAGTTCACTAAAGTTAATGCCTCAGACCTGAGAAGAACCGGCGCAAGAAACGAGGCGGGACTTATTTTTTTTTTACAAAATTACTACATAATTATTTAATATAATGCGGCTTTAAAATAACAACAAAAAAGTTGATAATTTCAAAATAACAATTACTCAAACGAACTCTAAAATTTGAATCTTTTTAACTAATGATATTTGGTTTAATAAAGTTTAATTTTACTAACAACATTCGTGATGAGGATGAACCCTCGTCCACCTACACACAATCCTATGACAGATTATATCTACATAACTTTGAAACTTATAATGGTCATCTTGCTTCCACCGTCTCGACCCAGATCTAGATTGATTGGAAAGCACGACACTTCCGTACTGTATCAATCGATACACGCGGATGATTTGTAACGTTGTATAAAGCACGTTTAGTTTTTTATTAAATAAAATAAATATATATGGCTTTATAATACTTAGGTATAACTGTATTTTGATAAATATTTTCTTAATATTATCAAAAGTAAAATCAATTATCGATGATTATAAGAGGCCAGTCGTGGTGCAGAGGGACAAGTTTGCGACTGTAAACGCGAGGGTTGTGGGTTCGAATGCCAATGTTCATTTCCTCGCTCTGGTAACAAGTACCTAATGGGAACAGAGTGCCTTAACATTAGGTCCCTAGGTCTCTCTACCCTACCCTGCTATCTGCGGGATACAGTGTGAATCGTCATGTTATCATAGAAATAATATTATTTTATTTGCACTTAATTTTTTTGAGATATTTATTAAATTCCTTTTCTAAGAATATTTTTAAGCACTATTTTTAGGTTTTATTTCTTCACATTTATATGTAAATTTATTTTATTATGCCAAATAACAAACACTAAATGTATAAACCACACCTGCATTTAAGTCGTTGACCTCATAAAGATTTAAAACTAGCTTCTAATACATTTATATATAGAGCTGTGGCCTGCGACTTCGTCCGCGTTGGTAAATAGAAATAATTAAGGATTTTGTATGACACATGACACATTCTTAATATCCAAGTAAACTCTAACTGTTGATACATTTTATTATATTTTTTGATTAACGTTATGTATAATAATAATACGCCTTTCTCCATAAATGGACTATCCAACATAAAATTAATTCTTCATTTCGGACCAGTAGTTTCTGAAATTAGCGTGTTCTTCCAAACATAACAATATAATATATTACCTATAGATAAGTATCTTACCTCGACTACACGTTAATATTTAAATTATAGGCGTTGAGTTCGGCCACCCGACGAGCATTGTCTCCGGAGTTAGGCGGAAAATGGGGAACGTCTTAATGGGAATGGAGTGTCTTAACACTAAGTTCCCACATTCACTCTGTCTGTGCTATGCGCGAGATTAAAATATATTATATTAAATTTTTAAACCGCCACTCAACACGCAATGTCTCCAGAATTCGGCGGAAAGTGGGAAACGGAGTGTCTTGACACTACATGAAGCTGCATGAAGCTGATAAAAAAAACCATTAAGCTTATATAAATTGAGCTTTCCTAAGCATTTAAGCTTTTTTATTACAGTTTTATTGAAATAGATAAAAAATTTTAGTAGCCTATAAGTAATATAGAAGATTTTATTTATTTTGAATAAATTATAATTTTAGAATACTAGTGACATGGTTAGGATTATAATATCAATAGATAATTAAAATAAAATTTATCTAAATTATTATTTATTATTAATATTATAAAGAGGAAATATTTGTGTTTGTATTATTTTCACACAGAAACTAATGGACCGATTTTGATTGATTTTTTTTATTCATATTATATTTTCAAAAAAATAGGACCCACTAATAAAAATGCAATAATACGGGCTATGAACAAAATAATTTAAAAAATTCTCTCATACTAAATAATTTTAAACGGGAATCGAACCAAGCACTCCATCAATCACAAAACTAAGTCGTATCCATCTATCTATGTAAATAAAATATGACATAGAAATAATATTTCAAAAGAGACAAATAAAATGATTTGCGAGTACTATTGACACTAACACTTAGCTAAAACCAAGTGCTAACAAAATACGAAGGATGGGTTTCGTAAACCTGTCCTTACTGTTATGATGTTATCTTCAAATGTTTCCACTTCATTGAATGTGGCCTACATTGTGAGTTAAAAATGGTGGTGGCGAATTTTAATATAAACAATAAAAATACTCCGTGTATTTTTAACCGATTTCTGTAAAAGGAGATTATCAGTTCGACTGTATTTTTTTAATGAATTTTATCTAAGAAGTTTTGACTGAGTGAACTGCAATAGCGTTAAATCTCCCTTCGTACCTACATATTTTTGTATAAATTGTGTACAATAAAAAATAAATAAATAAATAAATACATATAATTAAGATTGCCGTTAATACAAAATGGCGTTATATTATGATTGGATAATTAAACTTTATGCAATATTAAAGCAATAAGTTACACGCAAATAAATTAATTCATATAGATTTTATGTCAGTTCTACCATACTAAAATCTTTAAGTACAGCTGATAGTCTTATTAATTATTATCAGTAATTCCAATCATGTTGTTTGTGCTTGTTTGTGCCAGTCGTGGTGCAGGGTCACAAAGTGTATGACTATGAACGCAACAGGCTGTGGGTTCAATTCCCACTTGAGGAAATGAAATTTTTATATATTCGCTATGGTATCGAGATTAGAAGAAAGATAAAGATAAAGGGGCCAGTCGTGGCGCAGTGGCACGAAGTGTGACTGTAAAAACCGACTGGTTGTGGGTTCGATCCCCACTCGAAAGAGATGAAATATTTACTTAAATTTATATTTTCATTTCTTCGCTCTGGTGTCGAGGCTAAGCGCGGCGTTGAGTTCTGCCACTCAACACGCAATGCCTCCAGAATTCGGCAGAAAGTGGGGAACGGAGTGTCTTAACACTAGGTTCCCTCTGCCTACCCTGCTGTGTTCGGGATACAGCGTGAAGCTGATTTTTTGATTTTGTATCGAGATTAAAGCGCGGCGTTGAGTTCCATCACTTAACACGCAATGCCTCCAGAATTCGTCGGAAAATTGGGAACGTAGTGTCTTATCGCTATGTCCCCTTAGCATATTCTGCTTTTAGAGGAACACAGCGTGAAGCAAACAAAAAAAATGTAGTTTAATATTAATTCTAATGCCATGAAAATAGTCAATTTAAAAATGATAACGTTCAAGGTTCTAAGTGTGTATGTAAATAAATTGTACGTATTTTGTGCAACACTAACACTGATAACAACGCGCCTGTAATATAACAGAAGGTAAAACGAACAAGAACCGATTATTTCGATTATTCGGGAATCGATTTTTTTCATTCTTTCACTCTGATAAGAGGATAAAACGAGGCGTTTAGCTCTATCACTTAACATACAATGTCTCGAAAATTAGACGGGAAGTGGGGAACAGAGTTTCTTAATACTAGGTAGCTTCTTCTGTCGATTCTACTATGCGGTAAAATGCATAAAGAAATTATTTCCACATGATATCTATGATAAAATGCGAAATTAGGCACTGTTAAGAAACTAACACATTTTTGTTTGCCTATGATGATGCCATGTTTACTGTTCATATCTTACAGATAAAGAGAGACAGCAAATATGTATATACATGCGCTAACTTTCAACATACTGTTATCAAATCGACAAAAATATTTCATATAGATATATCATATAAAACAAAATATTTTGCAATGTCAATTGTTTCCTGTTTGTATAATAGTAGTATTTGACATTTTAATATTGTTATTCCTTACTTAGGAAAGAACAATACTTATATAGAAAACGTGTAAAGTACAAAGAGGAATAGGCGCGGGTTCAAATCCAGCTACGTTAAATTTTTTATACGTTTTCAAAATAAATATGTTTGTATTGTACCTACTAGATATAAGGATTAGAGAAATCTTACCTTGAATAAAGCCTACGTTTAATTTTAAAATTTCGGTTTGTGATTCATGGATGATAAACCTACTACTTGTTCCTGATTGGATTGTTTGTACGTTATAACAATTCTTAACCAAAAAAATACCGATTTCCACGGGATCCCATATTTCTCCGCTCTGGTACACGAATCTCAGCGTTTTTAAAATACCCAGTGAAAAGTGCGAAATTCCCCCCCAGTGAAAATCTTATAATTCTACAAACTCTACAATTTTACAAACAGACAGCCTTACTTTGATATAGGCAAATTAATTTAGCTATGACTTTCCTAATATAAAAAAAGAAGTGAAATGTATGGAGGATAGAAAAAACAAAAGTAACAGCATATATCGTTTTTCTCCATATATTTGATACATCCAAGAAAGAAAACAGATTCATAATATCCAGAGCGTAAATAATATCTCTAGTTAGTAGGTAAACTAGTGTACTTTTATGATAGCATTTTGTTCTTATTCTTGTATTTTTTTAGTTTCACACTATATCCCGCGTATACCAGGAGGGGAACCTAATATTAAGACAATCGATTCCCCACTTTCCGCCGAATTATGCAGGTTCATGTTGAGTGGCTAAATTCAACGCCATGCTTTGCCTTTTTTCTAGAGCGAGCAAATTAAAAGATTAAATTCCCCCTAACAGGAATCAAATTCACAACGGTCGCGTTTACAGTCACACGCTTTTGCCTCTGTGCCTATATATATTCTTCTATGAAAAAATGTACTGTATTTTCTTACAAGAATATATTATGTTAAATATTTTTACTTTTATTTATTTTTCTTAAGAACTACAGCATTTTGATGAAACATTTTATATAATTTGTATTACTTTGTATTTCGTTTCAATTTTAAAATGGTTTTAATATAAAGACTTGAATTAACCTGAGCGTGTCTTTTCACTAAGGTTCTAACAAAAGTAGAATTGTTTGAATTGTAGGTTCGAGTTTAACTTTGCCAAAATTATTTATTAATCTTTGATATAATATTAAATTAACATTTAGCGAGCGAGTAATGATGACAGGTCTCAGATATAGTTAAGATAGATAGAATTAAAAACCACTATTTATATATTTCACATAATTTGCCAGTCAATTAAGAGTAACTTAGCTCAAAAGTCAAAGTGCTTTAAATGATTTTAAATATGTAGGTTCATTGAGCAACCACTGCGCTACGGACGTGACTTGTGATGTGACTTTGTACGTACTTTAAGTGAGATAGAGCAAATATTCCTTTGCAATTTATACCTGATAATTTATTGTATATTTATATTTTATGTATTATATAATATTATAGCAAAAATATTAAAACTATTTAAATTATTTTAAAACTTGCCATACATATACTTTCGGAACTTATATAAATTTTCTGAAAAACTCTATAAATTGAGAATTAAATTTAATCACCAAAAATTATTTTATGAAAATTTTGCGAGATGTGTTCTTTCAATGATTTTAGGTCATTGAATGTATAGGAATGGAAATAAAAGCCGCTTTTATTTGAAACAGGCCAAAAAATTCCTGGAAAGGCACAGAAAACCTGAGAACCCAGTGTGGTGGTGTTTGACATTTCGCACCCATAAATACATTTCCGTTTCCCACTTTCCGCCGAATTCTGGAGACATTACGCGATGAGGGGCGGAGCTCAATGCCGCCCTTTGCCTTATTACCAGAGCGAGGATATGAAAATATTAAATATTTCATTTCGTCAAGTGTAAATCGAAACCACAATCTGTCATATTTAGTCGCACGCTTGCGTCCACAACTGGCTTTAAAATAGCCTTTAATATGATTTTTAGATGAAAAAAATGTAGAACATAATCCTTTTCCTAATAAAATTCGACCTCATTCACAAAAGCCGTGTAGAGTCAAGGTAAGGTGTATCTACATACGAGAACGCGAACGGAATGACAAATATCACGGTTAACTCAAACTTACAACAGCTTAATATATACTATGTTTTAACGAAACAAGGATTTATTCAAGTCACATCGGCTGGTACTTTGTATAGAGTAAAATACTCACACATTTCTATATATGAAATTATAATAATTTGTTTTAACTACAAGAGCATATTTTTTTGGTACTATTAATAAAATTTTATATTACGATTATTTTTTTGCAAACATTAGAGAGAAATTATATATTTTTTTACTTTTTAACCGACTTCTATAAGAAAAGATGGTTATCAATTCGATTATATTTTTTTTTTATGTTTGCTACCTCAAGACTTTTTATTTAAATATCTATAATATTTATAAGGAAAAAACTATTAAAATTGGTGTCAGAAGTGAAATTCCTCATCATTGCATTTCTTTTTGGCCAACCTTCAAATAAAGTAATGTTCCTATTTTCAATCGACGTCAAATACTTAAGTTTGAAATTTTACATAGGACAATCACTAGCTAAAGAAGCTTCCTTTTAAGGTCTACGAATCACTTAAAATCATCGTTGTTCAAGATTAGATTTAAGCTTTAGCTCAAATTTATAGAGCCTAATTAGAAGACATTCTTACCATAAATATACTTATTCATTCCATCCTGTAACAGTACTATCCCAAACTGTATATTAGTTAACTCCGTTCTTTTTGTCTCCCAGAGAAGAGCGACAAACGACAAAATAATATTTATATGTATATATTAATTTTAATTAGTAATTCGAGTAGTTATTTTTCTGTCAAATCATTAATAAACATTTTCATCATTAAAAATCATTGTATTACAAAACAGTCTGCTAACTGTTATTAAGATGGTCGTAAAATGTTCTTTTCTTACATAACGTTGTAATTGACAGTAATGGCACGCATGACGGTAAAAATAATGTAGTGAAAGAAAGTGAATATATACATAACATCAGAGTATGTGGCGTGGCGTGCGACTGTAGACGCGACAAGTTATGGGTTCTATTCCCACTCGAGGATATGAATAAAATGGGCGCAAACGTCTTAATGGGAACAAAATTCCAAAAAAATGGGCGCAAATGTCTTAATGGGCACAAAAAACCATAGCAGGGGCTTACCCTGGAAACCTGGGAACCTGTATAGTAATATGCTAAAAATTTAGAGAGTAGACAACTTCAAAATTGATAATTTCCATTTATGGAATATGGAAACATAACAGCAAAAGGTGACCAAAATATTTATAAGCGTGCGTACAATCCAAACCGCAACACTAATCGGGGTGGTATTTGGCAATCAAGTATACTATGACGTTGACTTCCGTTCATTTATAAATTCCATTTCCATTCCATTTGGTAATAAACTTTGTTAAAGCTGGTTTAGATTCTAAATTAATAAATAATGTCTTTAGAAAACAAGTTTTTTATTTATTTCAACTAAAAATGTATGACTTTGATGTATTTCTAAAACATAGATTTTTAATAATAAATATACGTGTCTTAATGGGAACAAAGTGTTTTAACACTAGGTCCCTAAGTTCCCCTTGTCTGCTATTTGTGGGATACTATTTAGATAAAAAATTAGGTAATCCCTAGTTGCAACAACGAAACTAAGTATTTTTTTTATTTGTCCATAATTATTTAAGTTATTAAAAATGTTATTATAACACAATACAATTTCTATACTTATTCAATTTAACTTCTCATTGTAACACTATAGAAATATAATATTAAAAAGAATAAACAAAAGTCAGAAAGTCCATTGAATCTTGTAACTGAACTAGAGAGTGATCTGTCCTAAGATAACGGTGTTTACAAAACTGTCAATCACTGGCTACAATGGAACAATAACTTTGTTGTAACACGTGTTATCTGGCAAGTTTTATATTTTCTGTCTGTCTGTCTTCTTCAATTTGTTTTAGTTATAAAATATAACAATGCTTTGAGAATTCGGCGAAAAGTGGTTAACGGAGTGCCTTAACACTAGGTTCCTTCAGCCTATCTCAAAAGATTTATTTACCTGGAAACTTGGTGTCAAAGACACTATTTCCATTAAGACCGCCGAATTCTGGAGGCAGCGGCGGAACTCAACGCTGCGATTTGCCTCGTTACCAGAGCGAAAAAATGAAAATATTAAATATTTCACATCCTCTAGTGGGAAAAAAAAACTTATGGTAAATTAATCAAAAATTAAAAATACATGTAAATTTTAGTTTTTAGTATAAGTTTAGTATTTAGTATAAGCAAATCTTTCCTTGATTTGCATCTGGCTACTTCATTTTTGTTTGGCCACCAACTTTTTACTACGCGGTGTGCATTTTCAATTGGTCACGGAGCCGCAAGGTCGTACGATACTTTACGTTTACTGGTTTACTTTAGTGCTCACTTTTAATGTACTTGTTGGCCTGCTATTGTATTATGTTGATACTTTAGATATAGGTATATGTAAGCTGAATTGAAATGTCTGTCTGTGGTTTTATTAAGATCATTTTTAAGTCTTATTAATAATTAAATTATATAAAATTTTAATATTAATATGTTTTAAATCTTCGTCAGTTTCACTATGTATCTTGTATACAGCAGGGTGGGCAGAGGGTATCTAGTTATATTAAAATCTATGGAAATTAAATGTAACATATGTGTTACCCACGTGCAAAAGCCAGGCCTAAACGACTTTTATAAAATAACAGGTTTTCAAACAAGTTTCACAAAGATAACTAAATTAAAAATTCTATTAGCTCACGTACCTACTTTAATAATTCGACGATAAAGGTTCCTGCGTATGTAATTATACAAATACAATAGAATTACAAGAAAATTATTATAGATTTAACCTCATTTTTTTGTGTTCACCACGAACACTGCAATGTACAAAAATTTATTTGAAAAAAAATATTAAAATAAATAAATCGACATGAATAAAATAAATGGGAACTGGACAGATCAGTCCGTCTGCCAGTCTAACTCGCATTTGGCCGGTTTTTCTACAAAATAAATAATTAAATCAGCTTCACGCTGTATCCCCCACACAGCAGGGTAGGCAGAGGGAACCTAGTATTAAGACACTCCGTTCCCCACTTTCTGCCGAATTCTGGGGACATTGCGTGTTGCGTGGAGAACTCAACGCCGCTCTAAGCCTCAACACCAAAGGGAAGAAATGGAAATATAAATTTAAGTAAATATTTCATCTCCTCGAGTGGGGATTGAACCCACAACCAGTCGGCTTTACAGTAACACTTCGTGCCACGACTGGCCTCAACTGATTTTTTTAAAATATTATATAATATTGAATAACTCTATTTTATATAAGTACATACTCCTAATTGTAAGTTGTATATGAAAACATCGTGTCAGTCAGATTTCGTTAACAATTATTTTCCAAGTGTTCTGCGATCAGTCACGAGTAACAGAGATTGTTATAAAAGTAAAAGTTTGTGTGTTTGTTACTTAATCACGCAACAACACACGCCTATTTTAGATAAAATTTCCATAATTATTTTTGGCTATATATATATATATATATATATATATACAGAACATGTCATAAAATTAACTATTACATAATATATAATAAGAAAAATACTATTAAGAAAATAAAATATATATATAAATATACTAATCGATATTTTATTCTATAGATATATGTACCTATGCTAAAGAATACCATTCGATAATTATTTTCTTATATCTATTTATTCATTCCATTATAACATTCCATAAGAGGAACCTATAATTACGTGGCCATTTCTTCAATATTAGCATATTATTAATATTATGATGCGTCATATCTCATAATACAACATTGAAACGTACATGTACACCATAAGAATTGGATGACATCACCGTCCTCCATGGCAGGGGGATTCAAAGTTCAAACTGCAAATGATCTGTGATTGAATACATATTAAATATCTTATCTATCTATATACATTGTATAGGATAGGTAAAGATATATTTTTTATCCATTTTCCAACCATTTGTAGAATGTGTGGATTACATGAGTAAGTATATTTTTTTAGGTTCCCGCTGTATTTTCTTCATGGCAGTGTAGCAGCAGAGAGAGATATCTCAGAGAAGAGAGAGATATTTCATTCTGTAGAGTAGGGATCTACAACCGTCGCATTTACGCCGAGGCTTTGAGGCCAGACGTGGCGCAGTGGCAAAAAGTATGACTATAAAACCGACTGCAACGCAATGCCTTAACATTAAGTTCCCTCTGCCTACCCTGCTGTGTGCGGGATACAGCGTGAAGCTAATTTTAAAGAATCTTTACTAATATTATGAAATTAATAGATATTTTAAATGCCATACTAAAAATTACTATTAAAACTGTCTTTTTGTTTGTGTTCATCAATTTTTGGTGTTCAGCTTTAGGTGTGAAATGTCAAAGCTATATTTCAGTATGAAAGGCCAATAATAAATGCCATGGCCGAAAAAATGGGCTTTCATTTCCAATAAATAACTGAGATGATATAATATAGTAGGTATATTTTGAATATGCCTAATTGTATAGGTACTTTTCATTTCATAATTTATAAATCTATAAATAACTCTAGATTATGGATATATATACCATATAGTCTTAGTTTCCATTGTAGGAAAAACTAAATTAATCGAATTAATTGTTGCAGTGTATTTGCTAGCATAAGCTAACGGATGAAGGTGTCTTCATGGGATATCTTAACACTAGGTTCCCAGATTCCCTTTGTTTGCCCAACTATATAATACTCGGTATACAGTGTGAACCTAAAAAATATATAATGAGGTGGATCATCTATATACCAAATCAACCAACGCGAAATATTCAAGATACGTCTTGACGTAAAAATACAATAAAACCATAAAAATATAGCAATTTACTATAATAAGTAAATAAGTTATTTCATGTTCGACCAGACGTTGGCTTCTAACGGCTATGGCCATTGTTTGAGGATGTGAGAAACGTGACCGCACGGCGAATGGCTCATGCCTCATGCCTCATATGTATGTACGTTGTATAATTAATTCTTGTCATATTTTACATCAGAATAAGATGCTGAGCTGAAGTGAGGTTCGGTTTATTTCAAAGTATAATTAACAGATTGTTTTTTCAGCTTCAAGCAGGGTAGGCAGAGGAAATCTAGTGTTAAAACACTCCGTTTTCCATATATCTACACAATTTTCGGAACATTCAGTAATATTTGAAAAAAATTGCTAGTGCGTGTTATCATATCACTGAGCGAGTTCCCCCTGGCTACTGGTTACAGTATAGTAGATACGTAAAGCTAAAAAGAACTTAAAATAATTTACAGTTTAAAACTTTTACTAGATGGCTTATCACAACTTAGTATAAATTAATGTTTTAAACTATCATATCGCAGTTATCTTGGAATTATATCTATAATCACAGAAAATATTTGAAATATTTATGAATGTGAAACGATAATAGTATTTACCGTACTGTGTTTAGAATTAAAGTGTATTGATTGTGTAACAGCTACCCACACCTGGCCAAACAGGTGACGGATTGGAAAAATATGCGTCTGCGCAACTAATAATAGCTAGATTCATAAAATTCTTTGCTTTACAATATTTAATAATTATTGAAAAGAAATTAAATAAATACATGAGTTATGATATTGATGTTCAAAATAATTCTTCATACAACAAAAACAGTTAGAATTTGATATGTGTATAATAAATACTAAGCCGTTAGAAGCTCATGTTTTGACTGTACGAAATAATGTGGAATCAAATTAGATTTGAAAGATTTTTTTATTAATGGATAGAGAGATATGTTGTGGAAGAAATCTCATATTGAGGATACAAATTATTTACATTTTCTCTCTCTAATAACAAAACAGAGCGCGGCGTTGAGTTCCACTAACACAAAAATTAGGCGGAATATGGGGAACAGAGTGTCTTTAAATTAGATTAATTCTGCCTAATCTGCTATGCGGGAAAAAACTATTTTTTTTATTAAAGACATTATTATTTGCCCGTTTTGTAAAACGTGTTAGACGCTCAAAGATAGAGGAATGAAAATGAAGTTACCAGCACCTACCTCTATTATTTACCATATTAACTGAATTATTCATGTTCTTGACGCTCTAACAGACTCGTGACTGTTGTAATGTTGAATTAACGGGAGCACAACTTGACGTGTTGTCCGTAGCACGAAAATAATTTGCACACCCATCAACTTTTGACTGGAGTTAGCGTTGCTTAACCCAAATAGTCGATCAAAAATGTTGGTACCATTGAACTGTGACCTTATATCCACCACTTTCCTCATGTTGTAATGTTGTAGGGATTCGCCGTAGAAATCTTTTAATGTAACACAAAATATATATATTACTTCGTTCGAAATTCTGGCTTAAGATAATTGAAACAATTTTTTTTTTAAATATTGTTGTTTTTAGAAAACCTATTTGTTTTTGAACTACATACAGCAAGTACCTAATCTAATAAAAATATATTACTATCTGTCATCACGTTAAAAATAGATACGTTTACTAGCTACGTATTTGTTAGAACATAATTGTTACGGATTCAAATCCATCTAAGGGTCCTTTTTAATATAGGTATTCAATAAAAAAAAATATGGCTAATTTCAAAAATGGAAACTGCAGAATAAAGTAACATAGTGATCTAGAGTTTAGTATTTTTTTAGCAAAATGGAGAAAAAAATATATAAGATTTTTAAATACAAAAGAATAGCGCAAAATCGCATCAAGAACAAATTAATTTGCTACTCGTACTACCCACGATTTGTCAATGTCTTGATTGTAATTAAACAATCGTAGAAATAGCTTTGTAACAATTGTTGATTGCATTTTGTAGCAAAAAAAAGTTTTTTACTGGTTTATTTTTTTTAGAGTTCTGTATATCAAAAGACAAAATGGGAACCCTACTGGGAACAATTTGTCGTCTGTTTGTTTGTCTAGCTTTCTGTATTTCCGTCTGCTATGATTTTTTTTCTCAAGAAAGCCTGAAGGTATCAAATTAAAATACATTTTAGAAACTCAGGTCTATAGTCTTTTGTCATAGAAAATAAAAAACATTTGCGTACGGTTCCGATTTTTTTATATAATAATTTTATAATTTGTTTTATTAGAAGAAATACAACAATGTGCTCTATTATTTGACTAATAAGTAATTAAAGTCTATATCAGTTCCTAATGTTTTTTTTTATAATAAAACTTTTTGTACAGTCAGCGACATAAAGCTATTCATTTTTATGACTTTCCTTTTCTTAGTATAGAAAACTTTACAGATATATATCTTTAAAAAAAATAAACAATAGTAAGCCATCGAAGTGTAAATGGCACTATTGAATGAGAAGTAATGAAAATTCATGCATATAGCGTGCTTGGAAATATTAATACAATAATCTTGTATTAAGTTTTCATTGACACTATTCACAGTATAAGGAATGTTTTTTATACATTTATAATACTTTTCATGTCTTTAATGTCTATGATTTGTGATTTGTTATTTTTTAATAAATCTCCTATTTTTAACAAATATTAATTTATTTGACCGTCTTTTTTATATGTTTAAGAATTTTGTGTAGTCAATCAGACAATACTACTGTTTCTTTTTCTTCTACTAATACTAGTAGAAGAAAAAGAAACAGTAGAAAAATAATAATAAGCATAATATTTGATAATATTTATAAAAAAATATTTTATTGACTCAATATCAAATGCCAAGTTTATGAAAAGACAATACTTTTTTAAAATTAATTGATATTATTTCTTAAATGAACTGCCCTCTTTATTGTCACAGACAATTTCTAAAAAATGACAAAAACACATACCTATTATATAAAAAAAAAACAAAATCTTCTCATAATTTTATTAAAAAATAAAAACAGCTGGTACAATTTTAAAACAATGGCTTAGATGATCTGTGCATGTATTAGATTCACTTAGTCTACTTTTTACGATACACTGATACGATATAAATGCGAGAATTCTTTTTCTGTATAATTTTTTTGAATTATTGTTATAGAAGATGAGTACGGTGAGTTTAAATGGTGTAATTATGTGTGAGTATGTAAACTTCAAACGTAGATTATTCTTTGTTTTGTGAAAGAAATATAATATCTTTAGATCTTATTTTTGTTATATTTTGTCTAGTATAAAGTTAAAAAATACTATACAAAACACAAAATTAGTCATGATACCATTGTGGAGCAGTTTATGTTAGTTACTTATATACATACACGCGATAATTCAAGGTTCGAATACCCCTTGGGGTAATGGTATTGGTGTATTGTTATTATTTTAATCTCTTCAACAAAGAAAACACAATGTATTTGGGGGAAAGTGGAGAATGGCAAAGCATTCAAAAGCATTCAACATTATAGGTGCTAATTTCACCTTTGCACATTGAGGCATAGGATTCCCATTTTTCGTTCATCGAGTCATATACAATATCGGTCATTGAAAATCAACACATAAACATTTCTGCCTTGTCGGGGAAACCCCGTATGTCTTATATTTAGTTAAACCTGCGGCTTCGCCTGCGTAGTCTAATGTGATTTACCAAGAGTTTAACAAGAGAACACATGGCACATTAAAAGTGTAAGAGGGATACAGCGTGAAGCTGATTTTATTTTATTTGATTTTTAATAATAAACCTACATACAAATATACATAATGTTAATCAAGTTAATTAATATATTATAAGACTATTTAAAATTATTTCAATAAAAATTTGTTCATACAAACAAAAAATTACTTAAAACATAGATAGATACTAACATAACTAGATAATAACAAATTAACTTGAATAAACTTCATTATATAATTTTTTTTGCGTAAATTATACCTCGCGTTTTAAGTTTCAAAGTTTCACGATAAAAACGGTTTTCTTATACATAATCCATGTAATTAAAAGTCGATTGTTTGATCCGTGGATAGTGTCAAGGTTGTCGACCGTTGCGAACTGTTACAGCTACGGCCAGTTGGACTTCGTCAGCGTAATAGGTATTTGTCTTGTATATAACCTAAATTAATATTGTGGTAGGTTCATGCTATATGTAACCAAATAATGATTCAACGCGACAATTGTCGGTTTGAGTCTCGTTTAGGGTATTTTTTTTTTGTTTGGGAAGAGAAAAATATGGCGTTGTGTAACTATTTACAAATCTATATATAGACATTTTTATATATTTTCCCGATATGTGGTTTTTTATTATATAATTCGTATATTTTGATAGAACGTATATTAATATTTAAAGATACACTTGAAATAATAAGAAGATCTTTACAATTTATAACTTCTATCTTATTCTTTTAATATCTCGCAATCAAAAAGCAGAACCAGAGACAATATGACGTAAAGACAAAAATTAAGTACTTAATTACTATAATTTATGCAATAGGTCTCATATATTAAAATGAAGGAAATGTAACGAATGACCTAAATAGTTAATTTTTAGTACTCGTCAGTGAAAACGTAATCGGCAATTATTTCTTCTAATTACAACATACGTAGTATTCACACTCTTGAATGAATGTGAATTGGACGCACAGGGTATTGGTTAATCGCGACATAAATAGATGCTGACGCCGTCACGGCTCAGTGGTGACGTGTGGTACACGCAACAGTTGTGGGTTTGTTTCCCTTTCGGGAGTATGACACGAGGCGTTGAGCCTCGCCACTCAACATGAAATGGAGTGTCTTAACTCTTAACACTAGATCTTTTTGTCTACTTTGTTATATACAGGATACAGAGTATACTATTAAAAACATATAGTAAAATGTTGTAATGGCTAGATGACGCTTCTCCACGGTATTGTACGTGCTGTTTTAGTAAGTAAATATGCCTCGACAGTGAAAGAATTTTATTGTTTTTTATTATTTTTTATTATTATTAAGAAAAAAATACTATTTGGGTTTTATAAATAATTTGTTAAATCATCCTATTTACCAACAACATGTCTTCAACATAACATGTCTTCGAACGGTTCCCTAAGCGGGGATGGAACCCACAAGCATACAGTCGAACAATGCAAAACCACCTGCGCCACGGTGGCCTCTTTAAAATTCAATTTCATTTAAATTGTTACTTAAAATATATTATTTACAGGTTTTTACAGGTTTCGAGTTTTATGTGTAACTTAATTTATGCCAGATTAAAAAATAAAGACACTTCTTAGCCAGTATCTTAATATAATATATTATTTATTTCTTCTTATTATTTTCTCTTGTCTATAATATTTAAAAAAATGAATAAATTATAACCCTTTTAAATGATAGTGTTGGGACCATTAGCGAGTTCACGATAACTTAAATTATTTGTTTATTCCACTTTCACATCACGAGTGTAGCTAAATAGAAAACGTGACACATTTTGTGTAGTTGACTTTATAACTACAATATAATACATTCTATTGTCATCATTTAGTGCAAAAGAAATATGAATATATATTAGAAAGTAATTAAGACGAATACTTATTTAGAATACGTATAAAAATTTGAACGTAGCGAGGAATCGAACCTGCGCTTCCAGGAGGCGCGGGTTCGAGTCCCGCTACGTCTAATTTTTTTAAATTTTCTATACGTTTTCTTAACGAGTATTTTTCTTGCCTAAGTGTGGATTAATACTTTAAAAATAAGTAATAAGGACGATTGATAAAAAGTATGTTGTGGGTTGAGCGAAATGTGAATAGATACTATAGACAAACATACTTTCAATTATTTTTAATATACAAACTAATTCTGTGCTCTCGAATTCTGTGGAAAGTGGGAAAAGGAAGTGTCTCTAACACAACTCATTCGGGTGAGTGAACGGGTTATGTTATCACTTAGTCCCCAGATTCCCATCTGCCTACCCTTTTATGTGCAGGATAATAGATACAAGATGTTTTTAAAAACTTTACATTATAATTTAAAATATTAATACATTTAAACTACTGGCAAAAAAATGTAGATTACAAATCCCGGTTATTCAATTAGTTCTTGGTCAAACCACTTGTATTTAGATAAGTCATTAAAACTGCTCTTGTATTGTACATAGCACTTAACAACAACAGCTAAGTAACTGTGTAATGCATAGAAAGTCCAGTTAACGATGCTGTAGTGGACCAATGTCCTGCTTGCTCTAGCATATAGAAAAAATATATATAATTTAACATTTTTTTTATACTTTTTCAAAATAAGTATATATATAATTGTTTGAAATTGTTATATAGAACTATAATTTTTGTATTAAGATAAAGTATTTAATATAAATAATAAGAAATATATGAACAGTGTATAAATAATACAGTGTTATAAAGCTAAAAATGTTTTACTTACTTAAAGCAAGCAATTTATAGAATAATAGATAATAATAATATTATTACGCAAAAATATTATTTTTGCATAGGTTAAGTATATAGTAAAATTTTAGAAATAAACACAATATCGATTACAAAAAAGGAAGCCACTGTAAGTATAACTTGGAAGTTGGCATAACACTCCAAACCTTTGCCATTTAACAGCGGGTGAAGGTCAACAGATAATAAATTATTTTCTATACTATTACCTACATTCCTTGTCAAACAAGTAACAAGATGGCGTCGGCCGTGAGATATTATGTATACCGGTTATGATAGGTGAATGAGCACAATCGTTATTAAATTGTGAATAATTTATACCGCCTTAGGTAGGATTTTACGATCAAAAGTATTATTTTTTATATTCACTGAATTGTATTTTTGTTTTGTAAATAGTTGTTTATTTAATTTATTTAAAAAATCTATAGACAGATTGCGAAAAGCGTCCCTGTTAATAAAATTATTGGTCTCGTGACCTTGCGCGTATCTTTCTAGGGCCCTATATACGGTATATCATATATTATATTTCCTAAAGCTATATATATTATCCATATATATCAACTTTCTAGGGCTATATATACTACTTTTTAGATTAGCCTGACCAATGACTAACATTCTTTAGTGATAATGTAGTACAAAGTTTAAACATTACAGTTGTACTAGCAGATTGCATTATTTTTCTTAATTGAATTAACAAGAAAATAAAAAAAATATAATTTCCAAGCAACAACATTACTTCAAAAAGATCATATTTTCTGTAAAGGTTTTTTCATAACTTTAATTTAGGTTATTGTAGATTTGGAATGATGATGTATATGCATATAATATATTAAAAAAAAATAATTAAATCAGCTTCACGGCGTATACAGCAGGGTAGGCACAGTGAACTTAGTGTTAGGACACTCCATTACCCACTTTCCGCCGAAATTTTTGCCTCAACATCAAAGCGAAGGAATGAAAATATAAGTTTAAAGAAATATTTCATGTCCTTGAGTAGGGATCGAACCCCAACCAGCCGATTTTGCAGTCACTAGCCTGTATTATATATCTATTATATGCAATTAAAATATTTTCTTTATTTTCAATAAGTAATCATACAAATACAACAGTAAAATCAGCTAAATAAGTTTCAAGAAAATTTAACGTTATCACGAAATAATTCATTAAGGCTTAAAAGGATGGCGTGAAGGCCATTAAATCCGGGACATAAAAAAATACAATAATATATATTGTTATAAAAATATTTTATATCCGTTAAATACTTTTTTTTACACCTTTTTATAGTCATTGCTGATTTATATTTAATTTATTTTTAAAATTAAAATATAAGGTCAAACAAGAAATTTTGTAATCGTCATTACATAATCGCCATTGCGCGTTCAATGGCGATCATGTTATATTTATTTTTTTATTCTTTATCCATATCGAAAAAGTTTTTTAATTGAATTTTTAATTTCTAAATAAAAGAGAAACAAAAAATCTTCGTTGACCATTTTATATGTTACTAACAACTTAAAATAAACTTATTAAAATTAAATGAATCATCCCACAGACACAAAAATCCTTATATTAGTCTATTTTACCAACAATATAATATATAATACATTACAACAAACAAATGTAAAACAAAAAGAATGATCCAAACAATATAAATAAAGTAATATATATATCCATTAATACGATTGTTAATCCTATTAGTAAAAGTATTAACTGATAATCCAGTTAAATCGCGTTAAACGTTGCTTACTTTGCTAAATATTGTTAACTTCGGTATAAAAGTGGGTATATATTGTATACTTTACTATGTATTATCTACTGTAAAGCTATTTGTATCTGATAGTTCACATACCTATGAATGTGTCACTCTCTCTCTCTCTCTGCGTCTTCCAGGCTGGGAGAGTTTATAATAATGTAGTTCTTTTGACAAAAAGTGGCCTATACTTAATTTGATGTTTTTTTGTGTTGGATATTCCATTTCACCATATAAGCCAGACGTGGCGCAGTGGCACAAAGTGTGACTGTAAAAGCGAATGGTTGTGCGTTCGATCCCCACTCGAGGACATGAAATATTTACCTAAATTTAAATTTCCATTTCTTCGCTTTGGTGTCGAGGCAAAGCGCGGCGTTGAGTTCTGCCACTCAACACGCAATGCCTCCAGAATTCGGCAGAAAGTGGGGAACAGAGTGTCTTACACTAGGTTCCCTCTGCCTACCCTGCTGTGTGCGGGATACAGCGTGACGTTAAAAAAAAATCCATTTATCAAGGAAGAATATTGCACGACATACGGAAAATCTATCTAATATCTAACGTTAATGCCGTAGTGCCGGTTGGACTGGGTGGGCTATGGTACTAAGACAAAACTTGGCGTAGAGCTCAGACACTCAACACACACACTGTCGTCGAATATTAAGAAACGGAGTGAATTAACACTTGCTTTCCCCTTGCTACCCTATTATATGCGGAATACAGCGTGAAGCAATGAAAATCATTCATCTCCTTCAAAAATCATTAAAATTATAGCTGTCATACTGTAATGTTTTTTACTAAATCTTAATTAATATAACATTTGAATGTATTAGACGTCGCATGTGTATAAAAAATATATGTGAAATTACATTTTAGGCTTTAGTATACGCCTACTCGGTCGTTGACTCTGAAAAACAGTTAAGGGCAAGACATTCCATACATTTTTTTGATTAGAAAAAAAATATATGAATGCCGTTAAAATGATAAAGTGTTGACATTTTAATTTGATGAAACTGTATTTAGTATGTTTTATTATGTTTCGGAAATTGAATTTGCTTTTTTTCGGTTTAGTAACAAAAGCAAATGTGATATTTTTAATTAAATTGTAATGTGAGACCAACCGCAGCGCAGGGACACAAAGTTTTGACTGTAAACGCGACTGGTTGAAATTAAATATTTATTTGAACTAATATTTCCGTTGAATTTTGTCCCTCAACATGCAATCCCTCAAAATCTAGCAGAAAGTGGGGGAAAACGTGGTGCTGTGTGCGGGATACGGCGTGAAGCTGATTTAATTTTTAATTTAATAATTCAATCAATATATAGAGGACACTCCTTAACAAAATTCAATACGACTACCTCTACATGAATGGCAACATGGCGGTGTGTTTATTTGCAAATTAGTTCGACATTTAAAGCGTCTAGATTGCAATTTATGTTTAAAATGCATGGAACGACGCCATTTTTTATTCGATTTATATATACAATATTATATGAATCCTTATAAACGTTATTTATTTATATGGAATTAACACTATTATTATTATATTAAAACGATCTTATAAATATCCACATGTTATTGAAATGTTATTAAACGCGTACAGTAAAAGATAAAATAAAAAGATAAACATACTGACATACTAATTTATTTTTCAAGATCACTCTCATTTATTAGCCGCTCACAAGTTTGAGATCGATCTTGAGAAGCGTTTTCATTCGTAAATTATATATTTATCAAAGAAAACGGCATCTCAAGATCGATTAATTAAGACAGTATGTACTCTATAAAAAGTATACTTTTTTGGAGATTTTTTTGCAATAATTTATCAGTATCAAATCACTACCAATCACTATTGGGCCCGGAAAAAAATAATTATTAATCAAAACTTTATAACCTAAATTTTTTTTTAAATAAAAAATATAAAGTACAAATTTATTCAAACATTTCTGTTTTACATTACTCCCATAAAACACATATAAATGATAAAGCTTATACATATATAAAATAAATAAATAAATAAGCTTCACGCTTTTTTCCGCATACAGCAGGGTAGGCAGAGGATACATAGTGTTAAGACACTCCGTTTCACTTTCTGCCGAATTCTGGAAGCATTGCGTGTTGAGTGGAACTCAACGCCACCTCAACTTTGCCTCAACAACAGAGCGAAGAAAATGGAAATATAAATTTAAATAAATATTTCATCTCCTCGGGTGGGATCGAACCCACAACCAGTCAGTTTTACAGTCACACTTTGTGCCCCTGCGCCACGGCAGGCCTTATACATATATAACAAATTTATTTTGATTATTACACCAAACATCAAATTAAATGCAATGACGGCGCATTAATTGTATTTAATTTACTTCAGAATATTTCTGTAAATCATCAGTTATATTCAATCGGATGGATTCAGATTCATATTTTGTTGATAGAGACTCTATTGAACCGGGCTAATGTCCGTTAAATGCTTATTGACATTTTTGAGAGTTTCTATATCTGTGGGAAAATGTTTAAAAGTAATACTAAGCCAAATAAGTACTATACCCCGACGCGGCGCAGTGGCAGAGCGTTGCTTGTAAACGAGACAATAAGTTCTTTTCCTATTGGGGGTAATAAATTATTTTCATCTCCTCTCTCCGGTAACAACACAAATCGCGGCGTTAAGTTCCGTTATGTAACAACGTACAATGTCTAGAAAATTGAGGAGAAGATTGTCTTAACTCTTAATATTACATTTCTCTTTACAATGCAAGATACAACGTGAAGCTAAATAAATGATTGGTAAGCCGAAACTTTTTCATAGATCAAAGATGTAAATAAACTTTTAAACCCAACGAAACAAACGAATAACAAACTATTAATTAGCGAGATAAATAGACGATATAACAGACAATTATATGTTAAGTTTATCCAACAAAGTGTTATAATAACCACAGTTTTCTAAATGCCGTGCTTGTCGCATAAATTCACACGTCGATGTAGTCTAGGAGGCGTTTTAATTAATGAAATAATTAAATTAATTATACAATATATACTTTCCTTTACACAGTTTCATATAAAAATCAATGAAGCTGTTTTTTTTTTCACTTTTAACATAGAGAACTGTATTACAGTACTCTCTATACTTTCGGCCCAATATTTGACATATTGCATCTAATTAAAATCGTTACTCAACCTTGCGCTATGTCTACCAGAGCGGAGAAACGGAAATAAGTTAAATATTTCCCGAAGAAGAAATCGAATCCAAAACCATAGAGTATACAGTCAGACGTTGTGCCACTGTGCCACGACGGCCTCGAAGACCTATTTCACAGTAAATTGGAAATCAACATATTTCACCACTGAATCTATGTGTATTAGCTATCTTAATCACTTTAAGTGGTCACACTTAATGTTATAGTATAATTTTTAGATATTGGGTCCCTTAAGTAAGGCACTTTGTAAACCCAAGTGACATTTATATGATGAATCATCCTTGGAGAAATATTTGCCTGTGAATGTTAGTGCACAAGAGTGTGACTGTGACACGACGGTTGTGGGTTCGAGCCCCACTAGATGAAATTAATTATTATTTATTATTATTTTCATTTCTTCACTCTGGCAAAAGCCCGACGTTGTATTAAGCCACTCAACACGCAATGCCTAAAAAAATTTGGTGGAAAGTGGAGAACGGTATGTCTTAACACTAGGTTCCTTCTGCCTACCCTGCTGAGTGCGGAACACACCAATAAGCTTATAATTATATGAAGCTTGATTTGATTTGTTTTCAGTTTTTAATGTTCCTGGAATCCATAACAAAAAAAATAAATCATGTTTTATATATAATCAAAAGTAAATAATTTAACCATATAAGTATATTAAAACGTCATTCGGTCCCTAGACTACTTTAACTGTTGCTTTCGATAGAGATCGGATACAAGTGGGCCACTTTCACGACAGAGTTTTTCTCTTGTTAACCTTCAACGTTTCTATTCATATTATTTTCCTAACCACTTGTCGGTAAAGTAATTATGTGTATGAAATAACCATTCATTATTTAAACCCATTAAGATTTTGCCAGCTTCTTTGCTTCTTACATCATAAGTTGGGTCATGCATATAACCAAAATTGACAGATTTCTTAACTTTTTTTTATAGATATTAGGAAATTCTCATATGTTTCAATTATTTTAGTAAATCCTATACTTAATTTTGATAAAAAAACGTAATTATAAGAAAATATATAGATAAATTTTATACACTGTTTTCGTTTCGTATCGTTATAACTGTCGTGCTATAGATTCAATTAAGGCTTGAGGCAAAAATAAAGTAATTGAGATTGTAGATATATTTTGTAATCTGATTATACAATATATACTCGTATGAAAAAATAATATTTAAATACTTTTTAGAATATCGTTATTTTATAGATATTAGATGCGGGTCATAGTTGCAAATCTATGTATATCAATTAAATAAATACTGTTTGTTATCTGTAAAAAAAATAATTGTATAAAATTTTACATTGAATAATATTGAAGAAGTAAAACAGCGCCTGTCTGTAGTGTGGGTTCAATCCCCGCTCATGAAAATCATAATAATTTAATTACTTCAATTTTACGCATTGTCAGGACAAGCTGCGGCGTTTAGTTTCTCCACTGAACTGAAAACATCAGCAATTTCTTTATCTATTGTACAAATCTAGTACAAAGTAGAAATAAAGCTCCTCAATCTAAAAAAAGTTTCAAACAATAGACACAAATTACAAAACACACGTATTACATTAATTACACTGACGTTAAATTAACTAGCTTAGTCAATAGCGTTTGATTCGTGTGAATGAGGCCTTATGTTTTCACTCAGTGAAAACTAGGCTTTGGCTGTGTTACTAAAATATCTTTATTTTTGAGGAAATAATGACTTCATTCCTAACTCCAAGATTAACAAACGTAAATAAAAACATTTTTTTTGTAACATTGTATGTGGCGCTGATACGCAAGCCTAAGACTTTTTTGGGTTCGATTCCTACTCGAGGAAAAAATAAATAATTTAATTTCCTCGCTCTGGTAAAAGGCAAAGAAATGACTGACAAAATGCGGCAGAAAAGTGGAGGTGATTTATCTTTAAACTTAATAATACAAAAAAAGGTGTAAAAATATTTTTATTTCTCTTTTGTTCTTATTTAAATTAATATTTCTGTAAGCTTATAAGCTCTGTACATTCCTCTACCATATCAAAAACTTAAAAAACAAACTTTTATTTAATCCCAAGAAATATAAAAGTATATACAGAGCATTTCATTTTGTATTATTTAATTGAGCAAATAATTATAATATTTTTTTTAAATTGATTGGTAAAGTAAAACATACGATCAGACGGCTTTCACTAAATTATTGCAATATAAGATTTTGTTCTACCGAAAGATTTACTGCATAGCGCTATGTCCAGCTCAATTTTATTACATCCTTTCTTTTTGCTGTACCTAAGTTACTATACTAAAATAATATTTTTAAAACGCGTGTTTTATATACAATCGTCTGGGGGAGCGTCTGGGACGTCTTACTGTAAATAGGGTAGTTAGCTCTCTCGAGAAAAATATTATTTGTTATTATCTAGCTCTAGTAAGAAAACAAAGCGGGCATTGAGTTCCGCCACTAGAAATGCAATTGCACCGAAGGGGGGTTAACGGAGTGTCTAAACACAAACTTCTCTTCTTCTATCCCGTCATATAATATTATTTATACCTACTCATATAATATTAATTATTTGTACTCATACTTCAATCGCAATGCCTCCTAAATTCAGCGGAAATTGAAGAACAGAGTGTCCTAACACTAGGTTCCCTCGGCCATCCTGCTATCTTACCTATAAATTAATTCGGTCATAACCAACTGCTATTTATACTAGCACCTATTGGTGAATTTTGTAAGAAAAGATTCATACATTTACAAATCAATTAAACCATTGCTATATATGGAGGTTCAGTGCAAAACTCGCTTTACATCGCAATAAAGGAAGTCACTTTCGATTTCTAACGCAGTTATCCAAATATCTTGCACGGTAGATTAAATATAAATTATTTGAACTTTTTTTATTTTAAATGTTCCGCGGAATATTTATGTAAGGTTTACCGTACAAAACAAAATAGTGGCAAATCACTTTGTTTATGTTTTCTCTTTTTTTTGTAGCTGTGGTTGTTATTGCGGTGCTTTCATTAAAAAAAAACGATAAAAAATTGGTTAGCGTAGCCAATAGTGTAGACGTGATATTAGTCGTTCTGTTTTGGCTTCGATGATCATAACCAGGATCAGCTTCACGTCTCCTGCAGCTTTAACATAAAATAATGTCAAGACATTCCGTTCTTTGCATTGTATATGTGTGCAACTCAACCGCGCTTTAGCTACTACAGCGGGGAAATGAATTATTTATATTTAATTTTATCTAGGAAATATGTATATTAATAAACTATTTAATTATACACGCAATAAAACACATTTTATATTACGAACTGTACCCCATATTTACTATATAAAAACATAAAATTTTTATATGTTATTTACTTTGAAATTCCATTGTCAACAGGCAAGCACCTAGTATTCACAACAGACCCTGAATCAGTAAAGGACGAGTTCGCCTTCGACAATCCTGGCTTCAGGCAGGAGGAGAAGCATTGGCAACATGAAGCTCCTACGTTACCTCTTGGAGGCAAAACTCACGCACTGCACGCGGAGTTCACGAAGCCCGAACAGAGCAAAGACGATTCTCATTTACATGTAAGTATAAAATACTTTGTAGTTATATAAAACTCTTCCTCTGACGAGGAATTAGGCGGCGTAGAACGCTGAAATTTGAGAGGAAGTGTACGGCTAGAGAGTAATAGTAATAAGTAACGATGGTTCGGGCGGTCGCTAGTATAAATATGAAAATATAATTAAACTTCACGCTGTATTCCGTACATAAAAGGGTAGGTAGAAGGAAACTAGTGTTAAGACAATACGTTCCCCACCACCATCATCCCACTTATATAATTGAAATTAGGTTATAATTATTTTTTTCACTTGATTTCCAGACGTTGCGTGTTGAGTGACGGAACTCAATGCCGCTGTTGTTGGCATAGGGTATAGCTCAATACATACATACAGCAATTTATTAATTTATACCGTCTTAAATAAAAGGGCTGATAGGACGCTTTAATAAAATATAAGTGAAATTGTATGAAAATATAATAACGGTACATGTTTTTTTTTATTACACTCAGGGTTGTTAAGCTTAAATCAATTTAAAATTGACTTAAGCATAGAACTACTGACAACAATAAACTTGAAAATAAGTATAACATTTTTCCTGTTTCTCAGTGTTTCTTACTTTAATATTACAATATTAAAGTATTATTGTTACAACAAAAGTTTTTTTTTGTATTTCACATCGCTTACAAACAAAATATAATTGTAGAACCACTTCCATAGTATAAGTTAGCAAAAATTAATAAATTCCATTATTTTACTTGTGCTCTCAACCGTGTCAGTTGGTTTAATTATATATTTTTTTATTACTTACATCAAAAAGAGTCCGAAAATAGCTGATATTGCTGAAACAAAATTAATATAACTCACGTTTGAAAACAAAAAATGTAGTTTTCTTAACCGAGTAACAGTTATTACAGTTTGAAAAAAAAACGACAGTTTATATCTATTTATAAATATTTTGAATGGAATTCGTGACTGATTTTTTATACTGTAATACAAGTTGAAAACTACGTGGTCTTTAGTATTTTAAGGAAGCAAATTAACGGAATACTATGCGTTACAGCGTTAAGCTCCGTTACACAAAGTCCCTGAAAAAAACCAAAAGGACAGAGAGAACGATATTTAACATCACGTTTTTTATAGATAATGTCAATGTACGCTGAATATCTAAGTTTTTCCGCGTACATTGACATATTCATCTGTATAAAAAAATGTAACTACGTCGTTGTTGCACCTAATAGATTCTCATCCAGAATTCCGCAGAAAGTCGGGAACGGAGTGTCTTAACATCTGGTTCCCTCTGCCTACCCTGCTGTGTGCGGGATACAGCGTGAAGCTGATTGATTTATTTAAAAAGACCAGCAAAACTAGATAAATCCTACACAACACTACGACTAATACACAAAACGTGACACAAACTGTTATTAATATAAAACAACGTTATCCCATTTCACACATCAAATATTATAATAATATAACAACAACTACAACAGCAATAATAACAACAACACAAAAAGGCACACGCCACAGATTATAATATTATTTATCCCGTACAAAATATAATGTTGTCAATGGTCGTTAGGCTGGTATGTAAGTAGATCGATTTGCTACGTGTCGGAGGCATGTGGATCGGAACGGAGCCAGTTCTTGTCGAGCTGAGACTTGAGAGGAAATTGTGTTGCAATTACTAGTGAATGTTATGTTAGATGCAGATTCTGTTCGTGTGCCTTGTGGTAGAGCGTCTTGTAGAATAACTTGGGTGTGCCTGTGCAAAACGATATAGCCATATTTATTTGTTAAATTTTTTAAAATTTTGTTAAATTATTTTAACTTTACGTTGTATCCCCCAAATAGCAGCAGGGTAGGTAAAGAGAATTTGGGAACCTAGAGTCATTTCCGTTCCATATTTTCCGCGGTTTTTCGCGCCTTGTCTATTTACCACAGCAAGTATTTAATTTCCTGGAGTGGGAATCGAATCAACAATCTGTCGTGTTTACAGTCACACGCTTGTGCTCCTGCGCCACGACTAACTTTAAAAATGTCTATAGAAGTATTGGTTTCGACATGTCTAGGTAGCTAAGGTTTATTTTAGGAACTTTGTAGCTGCTCCTAAAAAAAATTGTCTAAATTATTGTATAGTACTAAATAACTACATAAGAATAAAATAAAATAGATTAAAAAGAAGGATTACACATACAAATGTAGTACATTAGATTTGAAATTAATTATGAAGTATTCAAAAGTCCACTGACATGATGGTTTAATAAAAAAGTGTGTGAATTATATATACATTTTTTACATTTAACTATATAAATATTCTCTACATATTAAATTTAAATGTTATTTAAATATATTGCAATGTTTCGCACTCTTGGCTAACGGTAATGGAAATAGAGCGCTCAGACGTGTTATCCGCGTGAACGTGGACGGGCTTAAGTGTAGCTATTCGATACTTAGGTATAAACGAAATTCCTAGCTCAGGTGCTTGAATTCTATTTTAATATAAAAAAAATCTTGCTAAAATTAAGACATGTGTAATAATCTGATGTATATTTTTTTAGCTTTATACTGTATCCAAAAGCAGAGTAAAGAGAGAAAACGTGGGAATCTAGTATTAAGACACTCCGTCCCCATTAAGACCTCCGGTCCCCACTTTCTGCCAAATTCTTCAGACATTGCGTGTTGAGTGGTGAAACTCAATGCCGGATTTTTGGACTGGTGTCAGATAGTGCGAAGAAATGAAAAATATTAACAAATAAAAATTCATTACCTCGAGTGGGGATTGAAACCACAACCATCGCGATACAGTCACACCCTTGTGCCTTTGCGCCACGTGGACCTCAAATTATAGAGACTTTAAAAATAAACAAAAATCGAGATAACAGTAAAGACGATTACATAGATAGGCGGGTACAGTTACGTCCTGTCATTAGGTACATTGCTTCAGTAAACAAAGTAATACGATCATAGACCAAGATACTGATCTGTGTGATCTGGCTTATATTTTGTAATTATTTTAATTTTGAGGCCAATCATAAAAGGCACGAGTGTGCGACTGTAATCACGACAGGTTGTGGGTTCGATTTCCAATCGAAGAAACGAAATATTTAATATTTGCATTTCTTCGCACCGGTAACGAGGCAAAACACGGTTTAAGTGGGGAATTGAAGTGTCTTAATGGGAACGTAGTGGCTGACCACTAGATTGCCAGGTTCCCCTGCTTATACTGTTGTGTTCGTTGTACAGCGTAAAGCAAAAATGAATATGTAAAAACTATTCCGTTACTGAGAAACTAAACTAACAGACAACTAACAAAGAAGATGAAATTTAGCTTGCAGGAGAGAGAAGAAGAGGAGCACTAAGACTTATTCCTATAAATTCCTACCGAAGGAAAAACGAAATTTTCCAGTTTTTCCTATAGGGTAACAAAATTTGTGGCAACGACTAGTTTTGAGTAAATATACTGAATTATCAAGTCGACTAATTTTTGTTAACGGGATCAATAATAATAGACGATATATTTATTATTTATTGTAAAAAATACTAATAATTTCACTGGTTTCGCTCTGCCTACCCTACCATGTTCGGGATACATCTACAACTGAAACTGTGAATTTGATTTCATTTTAATTTAATAATAAAATAAAACTAAAAATATATAATTAATTTGTTTTTATATAAAAATCAAAATCACTTTTATTGAGGTTAATTTGATTTAGTTTAGTTTAGTAGAAAATAATTAAGGGCACACAGATTGGTGTTAATTGGGCAATTATTGAAAACATATTAAGGTTTTATTTACCCAAATTCAAAATTAAATGCCGAATAAAAAAATGTAAAATTTATACGAATTTTCACTCGAACGACCTAAAATAAAATAAATAATTGTTTATAATTAAATATACTTAAATTGAAACATATCGTTGAAACATCGTTTTTAGCTTTACACTGTATCCCTGATATAGCAGAGAGAACTTAGTGTTAAGTCACTTCGTTACTCACTTTTTATCACAATTTTTTGATATTGTGTGTTGATAACGAAACTTAACGCCCTTTTATCTTATTACTTTAATTCGTCACCCCATTCTTGAAAAATAATTATTTTTCTCGAGTGGGAATTGTGCCCATAACCGTCGTATTTAAAGCCGCAGGCTTTGCCGCTGCGACACGACGACCTTGATTGTATTTAGCTGTTAAAGTAATATTAATAAAATATATTAAAATTGTAAAAAAAGACAATGCCATAATAAATTTTATAATAAAAACAAACAGCACATTCTCATATTTTAAATATTCAAATTCGTATATTCTCAGAAGGTAAATAAAAACAACATAAACAACTCCTTTGTGATTTTTGCCAAGCGAAGATCAAATGTTTATGATTCGTGGAACATTATATTATAGCTTAGGTGTCCATTTTGCCAAAACTTAAAGTTCTTTTTGTCCAAATAAAAAAATATATTAAAATATATTTATTTAAATGTTTTTGGACAACAGCTCTTAGGTACAAAACTCAATGATTCCAAGAAAAGTTACAGTTAAAGATGCAGCGTGATGCTGATCAGATAACAGATAAACATATAAATAATTTAAAACCTCACGAAAGTAAGGCGAACAAGCGTTGTACTTACTACAAACGCGACGGTTGTTGGTTCAAATTTCAGTTCATGTAATAAATGGGAAACGGAAGTGTCTTATTGGGAACGGAGGGCCTTATCACTGGGTTCCCAGGTTTTCTCTGCCTACCCTGCTATGTGCGGGGGGTACTGAATATTTATTAATTCCGTGATTTCCATTTTACGACAACTACTTAAATAATAGTTGAGAAAACTGTAAATTACTGTGTTAACTAAGATTTTTGCAGTTATAATATTTAATCGAGGACATAAAATATTTATTTAAATTTATATTATCATTTCTTCACTCTGTTGTCAAGGCGAAGCGCGGCGTTGAGTTCCGCCACACGCAATTCCTCTTTCGCGGAAAATGGGAAACGGACACTAGCTTCCCTCTGCCTACCCTGGTGTGTGCGGGATACAGCGTGAAGCCAATTTTTAACTACGTTGCAAAAACAACTTTTAATTTGAACATATTAATAATGATTAAATCAAGTGTTAGATCAAATATCAATTTGCAACAGTATTCCTTAGTAAAACCTTGACCAGACCAAGCTTGCTTTCAAAGCAAATGACCGGTCGGTGGGCGAAGGCATCTAGTAGTTCCAGTACGCATACCAAATTGTTTACTACAATATGTTGTAACTCCGAACTGTTCTGATATAATCGTGAAAAAAGTAGTTTATTAGAATTTTTATAAGACAATTCTAGATACTTCTTTTTTATACATTATGTTAGAGGCCGTCGTGGCGCACAGTAACAAGCGTTTTACTGTAACGCAACGGTTATGAGTTCGATTCCCATTCAACGGAATGAATATATTATCTATCAATATTTTAATTTCTTCGCTTAGGTACCAAGGCAGAAGCGCGGCGATGAAAATTCAGCGGAAAGTGATAAACTTGCTATATTGCATGATACAGTGTGAAGCTGAAAAAAAAAGATTATTTTGATGTACCTTTCTTTTTGATAATGTACCTTGTATTTAACACTTATCGGTTACACATTGCCAAGGGGACGGCAAAATTGATTTTGTCTGGGGATTCCCCAATATTAATAGAATTTACTCAACTGTCTTAGAAATTAAATTGAAGTAGTTTTTAGAATTATGATTAATTAATAAATGTTTTGTAGAAATAATGTTCAACATTTTTATCAATCTTTCAGATGTTCGTTTTGTCTTGGAAAGCAATTTACGTGTCTTTAAGGTGTTTTCATATTATATTTACTGACCGTTTAAAAACCCAAATACATTCTCAAGTTCCCGGCGGGGTAGGCAAAGGGAACCTAATGCTAATAAACTCCGTTACTTATTTTCCGTCGAATTCTAGAGGCATTTATTGTTGAGTGGGGGAACAACGTCGCGTTTTGCCTCGACACCAGAGCGAAAAAATGGAAATATGAAATATTTAATATCCTCAAGTTGTTATCGAACCCACAACCAGTCACGTTTACAGTAACACACTTGTCTTTGCACCACGATCGACCTCATAATTTGATCATATTTTTCATACCATGACTATAATACCCATACTTCCTTAACCCAATAAAAAAAAACCAATCTCAAATATTTACAAAGGATTACAAGGCTTGCTTCACACGGATGTAGTTAAACTGAAGGCATTAAGTATGATGTCATTACCTCAATGGCGTCTTATCTTTAGGTATTTTTAATAACAAACATATGAAATCATTAAACTATATATAATTGTACCTATTAATTTATGTATGTTAGTGGAAAAATTGTATTTAACTGTTGTATGGATACATAGGCGTATCTTGAGATATATTCCGGGGGCAAGGGGGTCTTGTCTCTAGGTCTGAGCTGTTTTTTTTTTGTGCAAAGGTTTTTTTTTTCTAATTTTTTTGTTATAGTTTTGTGTTTTCAAAGATTCTAGGATGGGCACCCATTTTCATAGTCTATTTATAGGTTACTCTTAGGCTTCTGATTTTTATAATACCTATCATGCAGGGTAAATAGAAAGTGCTTGATAGAAAAATTAAAGAGCTCCATATTATTTTTCGTGAAAAATATTTTGGATTATGCTAGATGTTTCATTTCCTCGTTCTGGTAACGAGGCAAAGTGAGGCGTTGAGTTCCGCTGTACTTCGTCTTATCACCCGGAAATAGTGAACTAAACTTTTCATATCTTGAGTGGAACTTACGACCATCGCGTATTCATTCAGTGAGACATTTGGATTGCGCTACATCATTATTTTATTACAATTATTTTTTTAATATTTTAAATTTCATTACTTTGTAGTACTCACAATTCTAGAAATAGTAATCATTAACATCATTAATATAATGTGTTCATGTAAATGAAATATGCAATTTATTGTTGCGATCATCACACAAATAATTGTCCTAGACAAGTATCAAACCTACGACCTTGGTTTAGCATAGTCATTAAGATATGGACTAGAAAACCACTCGGTCTTTAGTCGTGCAAATCACCGTCTAAGATAAAATATAGTCGATAACCACAGAGCAATTACGCGAGTGTTTCCTTGTTTTTTTTTTTCACCTTAAAGGTCAAAACATCATTCAGTTGTCAATTAAAGTCTTAATTACTTCTCAAAGTTAAACGGTTTACAGAATATTTGCAAAAATTATATAATATTTTTTTCAATATATTGTTTTTTTATTGTAAAATAGAGTTTTTTTTTTGTATAAGATCTGACACACAACCCCAAGTGGTTATTTAATCTCTACCTAATATGATCAGTTGGACATGTCCCAAATGCTATGATGTCGTCATATTAACATCTAGGTATAAATAATATGGATGGATGTTAATATACATTTTTTTGCCCGTAATATTGGTAGTAAACTCAATGTAATTTTGCTAACCGCAGTTACGAAACATGAACAATTTTATTGAGTCATTACAATTAAGTATTTTTTTTGTTTCATTATTATTTTGTTTTTATTCACGGAAATAAGTGTAGTGCTTGCTATTCATAATTTCTTTGTTGGATTGTCATGGAAAAATATATACTTCAGCTCCACGCGTATTGCGAGAACCCAGTGTTTGAACACTAGATACTCTATTTTTGAATTTTCTCTGAATTTCGGGAGTTGTCGTGAACGGTGAAATTGATAAAATAATTCTAAACAAATTCCGTAAATTATTCAATGAAATTGGCATTTGGTCTTCTTATCTGAAGCGAGGAAGTGAAAATAATTAACGCCATAAAGGCCACAGATATAATAATATTGCATATTTATTTTTGTTTGTTTATAAAAATTTTTGGAAAAAATTGGAAAAAAAAATATTGCAATAAGGACATGTAGCAAAAATAATCTCATATTATCGAAGAAACGAAAAAAATAAATAAATGTGTGTTTAAATCTCCCACGAGCACTGGAATTGAACTCAAAACCGTTATGTTATTTTCTCTTTTCTATAATATTAATATCAATTTTTTTTCTATTTCCAGCGCGCTCGAGTACGTCGAGTGAAGCTTTGGGCTCGGGACTTCACCGGACTCGGGTTAACCTGTGGGGGAGGTGCAAGAGACGGCGTGTGCGTACACTCTGTGTTGAGGAGTGGGCCCGCTGCCGCAGCAAAGATACAACCTGGTAAGAATAATTGTCCAAGCGCCACGACTGGCCCCATTTTAAAATTAAATCATCTTTACGCTGTACAGAGCGGAACTAAACGCCGTGCTTTTGCTTCTATACCGGAGCGAAAAATTGAAGAAGTACATGCTATATGAAATAAATAAACATTTTCTATATTAATACGATATTTTTTTCTAGTAATATCACAAAAAAAAATTAAAATTAAACATATAACTTATTACGTGTATAACAACAGTATATATAGTATATAGTAGACAACCAAAATGAAACAACCAACCTACCCTTTCTAAATACACTTAAATAACACTAAATAAAAACAGCTCGCAGCAGCGCTGGGCCAACACTTACACTTCACGAAGAAATTTAAAAAAATGGTAACAAATCTACTACTCGAATAAAAATGTAAATTAATAATAAACAGCAAATAACCACATAAGAATTAACAATAGATCGAAAATGTATGTAAAATTACAAAACCGTCGACGTCGTCTGTCCATTCGAGTCGCTCATACCGTGCGGCTCGTAGGCTAGCTCATTTTGAATCGGTGATATCTCCTTAAGTATTTATTAGAATCATGTACAGTAAACTATATTTTTAATCTAGATGAAATGCTTAAGGTGACTATTATATTTATTTTGATAACAAAATATAAAAAATACATTAACAATCACCCGATAAATTTAAAATTATATTAAATATATTAAAATGGTTGCTGTGGCTTAAGTGTTGCTTCTAAGATAATCATATTCTATCGTGAACTTTATTAACAATTTTTTAATAGACAATATTTTTATAAAACATTATTTTTATGTGTCTCATAAGGTTGAGCCAACGCACTTTGAGTCGCCATGTAAGCGTTCAGCGTCTAAACTGTTTTTTTTTTTCAATATTATATATATCGAGAATATTACAAATATGAGAAAAAAAAGTAACCTATGACCATCCCAAGATCCTTAAATATCTCAATATGAAATTTTATCACAATCGGATCAGTGGTTTGGCCCTGGTTGCGTCACTGACAGACAGACCGAGTTACTCTGAAATTTATAATATAGATATAAATAACAAATAACAAAATTATTTTCAGGTGACAAAATAAAAAGCATCAAAATCGAATTCACGGGTACACCACTGGAGGATGCCGTGTCTATCCTGTCTCTAGCATCTCCATATCCTGTTGAATTGGAAATAGTCGAAGGGGGAAGGATAAGTGGGGAGGCGTGGCCAGTATCACATCCTTTGTTCAGACGGGCAGGGTCTACTGGTGACGTTAGTACGGTGAGAAACTTAATTGGTTTTTGCGGAATTTTGTAATGCTTTCTTTTTTATATAGTTCAAGTTAAAAAAAATAGTTAATCATGGAAGTAATTGTCTTAATCATGAATGAGTGAAAATGTCTATTTCTGACTCTTCTTCTTCTCTGTATTTATTAAAAAAAAAGAAAATAAAAAAAAGTATTTAAAAAATATCAATAATACATATCTGTCTATGACACAGAAACCTTGTGACATTCAATCAAAATTAGCATCCGCAGCTCGAAAATTGCAATTTCGAAATATACACCCACAATTAGGATTCGAACCACACCACTCCCATTCTTTACATAATAGAGGCCTGTCACGTCACTTGCAAATGAATAAAACAATACACTACATAAATAACTATAGTGCATAATTCCGAAATGATTTCCCATACATTATGTAGGTATGTCGTTATAGCCAGTGTAGATTGGCCCCTTTATTCTGATTAAAATATAGCAGCTTCACGTTGTAACCCGCACACAGCAGGGTGCGCAGAGGGAACCTAGTGTTAAGACACTCCGTTACCCACTTTTGCCGAATTCTGGAGGGATTGCGTTTTTAGTGGCAGATCTCGCCGCGCTTTGCCTCGACACCAAAGCGAAGAAATGGAAATATAAATTTAAGTACAGTCACACTTTGTGTCCCTGCGCCACAGTTCTTAGAAAAAAAAATTAAGTAATACTACAAAGTAATAACATAATAGAGCAGTACTGCTCTATTTTATTTTCTTGGTTAAAAAAGTCGCTTTTAAGTCTAAGAAGATCTAATTGATTATAATATTTTTGATTTAAGATTTGATTTAAAAAATTAAGTTTTGTAAATTCAAAAAGCAACTATGAAAATGAAGATGTATTGTATGTGTTAGTCTATCCATTTAATGTATATTTTAATAAATAGATAATACATACATAAATAAAAAACATTTTTAGTTTTTGCTGTATTCCGCACACCTATATACATACATATTCCTATTGAAATATTTAAATTTTATTACATTATATCAAGTGTCTAACTTAGCTGGTCATTCTTGACTGTCGTTAAACATATAAATAATGTAACACAATATTTTATCTCTTACATATAACATAATAAGGATGTTTATCGTCTCACATGAATATTTAGTTACGATGTTATTGTACTTGTATATTGTGTACGTTTAGGAATGCGACACCGCCATTGTTACTTGAATGGAAGAAAGTAATATGTGAATAGACAATATCGAATTATTATTCGATGTATTAAGTGACATATTTTGCATTAATATCTTTAAATATGAACGAATAAATTTTGGGCGGTATATAGAGAAAATATTCTACTACTACCTTTTATTTTTTTACCAAATATTGAGCCAGACGTGGCACAGTAGTACAAGCGTATGACTGTGAAGTCGACGTGTGGGTTCGATTTTTTATAATTCGAAATTTAATGGTTCTGGCAAGCGCGGCGTTGAATTCCACCATTCAATCAATGCCTCTAGAACTTGGCGGAAAGGGGGAAACGAATTGTCTTAATGGAGTATCTTAACACTAGGTTTTTTGCCCTAATATGAGCGGGATACACTGTGAAGTCTAAGAAAAGATTAAATTCGCATTTGTGTAACCAGACCTACAAATATCTATATATAAAAAAATATATAATTCTTATTACATAAGTACTATTGGTACAAATTTACGTATTATATGTTAACTAGTTGCGGTTATTTTATAATTTAACGCTTACCTTATGTTAATCCTTGATTAATAAAAAGATATAATTTTTATGGGGAACTTTTTATTTAGTGGGGAACGGAGTGTCTTAACACTAGGTTCCCTCTGCCTACCCTGCTGTGTGCGGGATATAGCGTGAAGCAAATTTTTTTTAAAATTTTTATTATAAAAAATCAAATTTATCTATAATATATTTTTCAACTTATTTTTTTATAATTTCAGCTGGAAAAAGAAGGCAAACTACTCCATCCACCAAGATCGCCAAACACATCACAATCCAACACTTCCACACTCGAAACAAAACAATGCAAGGGCGGCATCAAGAAGATAATAACAGAAAAAATCATTACAACAACCCTAGAAAGAAACAAAAAAGAAAGGAAAGAAGCTCCGACGACATTAGAACGAGAAAACGAGAAGAATTTAAAGCTAGCCAATAAAAATAGGCATTCCGATGTATTGCCGACATTAAACAAACCGGAAAGAAATAAAAATAGAAATTCCACCGGAAGTGATATTCAAATAATTCAACCGGAAAACGGTATTTCGCATTTGGAACACTCAGAAGTGCAGAAACGTGAATATGACCCGAAACGCGGGATGAAATTTGGAATACGAGTATTACCACCGAATGTGCCAGACGATGGTGTTCTTAAACAGAAAAGTGTAGAAAATGGCGCTGTTATTCTAGAGAAAAAAGCAACTGACGAACCTGATAAACCTGTGGCTCAAATAAAACACGAAAATGAAACCGAACAGAAAAAGCCCGTAGTGGCCAAACGTAGGGAGAAAATGGCGCCTCCCATACCAAATGCTAGAGTCAAATCCACAGAATCAGAAATAAATATCAGCCAAGAAACAACGAAATCTGATATCTCTCAATCGTTCACTAGAACAGAATTGAATTCTAGTGGAATCAAAAGAGATGAAAATGGCATACCTCAAGAATTACCTCAACATATGTTCGACGCTGCCAAAGCCGCAAGAAATAATAGAAAAAGCTCAGCAGATATACAAGACAAAGATAAAATAGATAAAAAAGAAGAAGCACCGAAACCAAAAAAATCTAAAGGCAAAGCTCCTTCTCCTCCAGAGCCAGAGAAAAATAAAAGCGATGATAGTATTCTAGAACAAATGAACAATTTACATGATTTCTTGATAAATGAGAAACATCATTCAAGTTTATTACATGATAGCATTAAATCTACGTTTAGTATAAACACATCTACACCAAAAGTTAATAAAACCAAAACACGTCACGAGGAATCGATTACTTTTAGCCAAGATGATATAGATGATATCGTTTCCAAGCCTTTTAGAAGAGAAAGTGATTCTTTAAATAATTATTTCGAAGATTCTAAATCTAATCTATCATCCAACCAAGATGTACATTCAGTTGTCTCATTAAATAATAGTGACAAAAGTGATAAGGGATCTACTACTATCGAATTAAATAATAGTGACATAACAATTCACAGTTCTCCATCAAATGAAACGGCAACAGATACATCAGTTTTGGATGAAAATGAGCGGAAAGCGGCTTCTCTTGGTGATTTGTCAAGATTTGAACTAAGAGCTAACACAAGTAAACCATCTACAGGGACGTTGGAAAGAGCCCAAAGCTTAGACATTTCAGCTGATGATTCTGAAATTCAAGAAACACTTTCTCCTAAAAAACGTAAAGCAATGTCAGTTGTTGAAACAACATTCTTCGACTCGGGCAACGAAGACATAATTCCAGAAGTCATGGATTCTGAAAAAGGAGCTCTGATGAAACAAAAAGAACCAAGACTAAGCTTAAACATAGCGAAAACATCTGCAATGGAAGGATTAAACACGTTCCAAAGGAATCGTTTGAAGAAAGCATCAGAATTTGGCAATTTAGAAGACGCAATTGTAAAAGGATCTCATTCTTCTATAGATTCTGGAAAACATAGTTCACAAGAACTCGTTTTTCGTAAATCTCAGACCAGCCTAGATACGACTCAAGAAAATGAAGAACACGAAACCTCTGATCATTTGGCACGGAGAATTATGGATGAAAACATGAAAGTTCATTTGAAACTCGTTTCTGAATTTGCAAAATCGACTTCCGATGGTAGTAATGAGAGTTCCTTGGAAAGTCAAGAAACATCAGTAGAAACTAAGTCAATACCTGCGAAATACGAGGAGAAGCATGCAGTTAGTTACGATACTAATATACCCGATGATATGAAGGTCTCCCGTAGTTCATACGTCAATAGTTTAGAACGACCTAAATCAGAAATGATGAAGAAATTACTCGCCAAAAATCCAATTTTCAACGTACATATTGATCAAACGCAAAAATATGAAGCTTCCACGAGTAAAGAGAACTTAGCACCCGCTTTAACTGACTCGTTTAAATCTATGCATCAACCTGATATTGTCAACTTTGATTTAAAAACTTCAAAATCAAGAGACTATGACGAATTTGTCAGCAACATTAGAGTCGGATCTAATAATAACAGTTTGAAAATAAACAAAAAACCACAGGAAACTTTCACTAGCGAATGGTCGAATCGTGGATCAGAATCTAAAAGTCAGGAAATACAAAGCGGTAACATTGTTACTATAAATGCTGATAAAAATATTACGAATGATACAAAACGTAACTCGTATACGAAATCTATAGAGATTGGTGATGCAAACTTAAGATTAATACCAGATTTGGTCGAAGGTGTAAAGACACGTGAGGAAAAAGAAACGAGAACTCTATATATGGAGCCAGCAAGTGTTTCACTGACAATGAAACAAGAGCCTGTCCAGAAAACAGTAATGGTCAATGTCCGTGAAGATGAGTACGGGAATAAAGTGATCACGCAAAACGTTGAAAAATTATCCACTCAATATATAACAACTAAAATTGATGCACCGCTGCAAGTGGAACAAGTTACGTTCGGAATTTTAAGAGGATCTGCAGGTATTAATGAATTGGAACTCGAGGAGGGTAATGTTAAAGATATAGATAGCAATGTTTTAGAAGAAATAAAGAAACAAAATCCAAACATACATTTTACATCTACAGAACCTTCATACACGAGAACTGAAACTATAATTCTAAACACAACAGAAATGAATGAAACAGAAGCTAAAGCATTAATGGAAAAATTACAAAACGACCCAAATTTTATGGCTAATAAGTCTTCGGAAGAACTTTCTCGAATGGGAATAAGAATTATACAGGACTTAGACGATAAGACCACATCGAATCAAGACTTAGTCGAAGTCACAAAAACCCGGTACTCCGTAAACCCCTCAATATCTACTGAACAATCTATATGTACGATTGCTTCAAAAGATTCCAAATCACACAAAGATCACATAACTGAAATTCAAGTATCTTCAAAACCTGAAAAAGTTATACAAAAAACCGAAATCAGCAAAGATAAGGTATCAAACAGACAACGAACTCCACCAAATCTACAAAAATTTGAGGAACCAGAGTTGTCATACGAATTGGATGTAGATTTATTGAACGATTTTATATCGAATGAAAGATATCACTCGGCCAAACACCAAATCGATAGCAAAAAACGATCAAGTGAACCAAAGAAACGACATTCCGACTTCGATTTGCCAAGAAACAGTCACATTAAATTCCGTACAGCAACTTACGAATCTCCAAAAGGGACGATCGTTACGAGCACGGACTTAGAGAACAGACGACTTTCACAATTAGATCAATTGCACAAATCGAGTGAACCAACTCAAAAACCGATCATATCCGCGAAACCGAGTAACATACCGGTTAAATCCGTAGATAAAAAACCGTTTTCAGGCTTAGTGTCGTCTAAAATACCGGTTTTCGCCACACAAAAGTCGTTAAGTCAGGAAAATTTGTCGGAGAAAACTTTTTCGTTACCGCGAACCGAGTTTGGTGGTAGTGCTGGAAATATATCGATTACGTCAATAAAAAGTAGCTCGAGAAGTCCGAGTGGAGGTCAATTATAGGCTTAGTTTGTTGTATTTAGAAGGATTCGCTTGTAAGTTATTAGTTATTCTAGGAAGATATTCGATAGGATGATTTTAAACCTTTATAAATGTGTTCTTTATACAAATCCAATATAATTTCTTAAACTATGAGTTTTCTTTACTTCAGTTAAATAGATCAAAGCATTTTCTATATAAATCGATTCTACGTTTCATGTTTATTACAAATATAAAATTTTCCATAATGTTTTTTTCTTACAATATCGGGGTTCTTCCTAAAATAATGAAAGTATATTATAAAACTAGTTATACTTTGAGATTTTTATTAAACGACATAAGTAACCATAAATTATTTGCTTATGTCAATAAAAGTGCCTTATAAAGTTAATATTTAGCAAAAACATGCTTTAGGTTGTGAGAGTGTAATTAAATTTAGAAAACGTCACAATTCGAAATATACAGATATGAAATTAATTTAAAAATATAAAAAAAGAATTATTAGTCGTAGAATATATAAAAGGAAATAAAATTATTGAAAAGTTTCAATTAATAAAATGTAAGATTTATTTTATTAATATTGTGTTAATAAATCAAATATATTGTATACTATATAGAGACTACATCTTCTTTTATTGACTTTTAGCTTCTAAAAGTAAACAAACCATGAAATAAATAGACTTTTTCCGTCCTACAAGTATTACTGTATACTTATTATATTATACGAAAATAACATTCCAATAAGGATAAAATATTTATTAACTATTATCATTTTTTTAATAAGTCTTCCAAGCTTAAAATTATTTTTATACACGTACTTCCATAGCATATGTACTTAAAAATGTGACTTTGACAGTTGTTCTTTTTTTTTTAAAAAGAACATCTTATGTCTATGACATTCTATCTGTAAAGCCTATTTTTTTAAATTCTGAATAAAATATTTTTTATCTGTACTTAATTTGTTTCAAGTAACGAAAGTAAGAGATTACTTATAGCAATTGTTTCTTCTCATTTTGAATAATATCTTTACAAATTAATTTAATTATGAAAGTCGTCTGTTCTTAGTTTATATATTATTACAATATATTGTGTGTAGTGTTTGTGAGTGGTTGTTTGTTGTATGAAATGTTACGTATATCGCATTAACAAGTTATCACAATTATACAAATTGTATTTTATTAATGTATTATATTACAATAAAGACAAATTTTAATGTTGCATAGTTTTTGATTTGCCTATTCTTAGTTATTATTTAAAATAACTTACTGTATTATACAAATGTTGTTATATTTGAAATAAATCCTGCTTCCTGTTAATATTATAAAAAGTAAAAGTTTGTGGGAGTGGATGTGTGTCACTTTCACGCAAAAACGACTAAACAGATTTAGATTAAACTTCACAATAATATAGCTTATATATGTACGTCAGAATAACACAGGCTATAATTTATGTAAACATTTTATTACGAAATGTTTCTATAATATAAGTAACAGTAAGCTTGTATTGAAGCTGCATTTCTCTCGATACCTTAAAGATATTTGGAAATAAAATAAATTAAAAAAATATATTTTTATTATTTAATCATTCGCCATCACTGTATTTAGACGAAACAAATTTAGCTTTACAATTACTTTTGCATTCCCTTTTAAAACTTTTTTTCATTGACCTCTTACATTTGAATGATCCACATACACTTTTGTATGTATTTCTACATGCTTTAATACAGACTTTGGCCGCTTTTCTATCACACGAACTTCTCCATCTTTGTCTTAGTATTTCTTTTTGCTGTTTATTTAAATTGAGGTCACCAATCGATATTTCGTCTTTATTATGCGTGTTTTCGATAAGGTCGTCAATTTGTATAGCCATTTTGGATCTTAAGTAATTGTTCTGTAAAATATAATAATTGCATTATAATTAAGTCTCGGATATAATTTAGGGACATTACTTACAGATTTTTTTTATCTACCCAGGTTAAATAAATATAGGTACACACCTTTAACATAAACTTTTCTACAGTCCAAAGACTGTACAATTGGAAATCTCATAGCAACTGTCCACAGGCAGTGGCATCATCACGGCGTCGCTACTACTATTATATTTGATGTAACATTTTACTCGCTCAAACCTTTTTTTATATATTTTTATTACCGAATCTGATAAATACATAATAAAAGTCACAAGCACAATGTTAATTTAATGCGTGTTACATTTATGTACCTACGTACTTGAAATATTAAATCAACGAACAAACTTACTGGAAACATTCTTGAGAACGCGTCGCTTACTTCAAAATCATTAATTTCGCTCAAAATATCTCTTACTGAATAACTATCAACTGTGGTCAATAACTGAAATAATAATATATTTTTTAGCTTCACTTTGTATTTCACATATAGCAGAGAAGCCAAAGAGATTTAAATATTGAGACATCCCTTTCTTCACGCTCCGCCCTAATTCTAGACCTCAGCGACGCAAATTTTAGCCTGGTGGACAGACGCAAGCTCAAGTTCGACGCTCTTGCTACTGCCGATATCCTCTTGACCAGTGTGGCTGTAAGGCCAATAGGTAGTCCTATTAGACCAATACATATATACAGACCAATCTAAATTTCGAAAAAAAAAGATTAGTTACCAAAGCAGGGTAATGAAAATAAATCTCTGCCCCGAACGGTGATCGAATTCACAAACATCGCGTTTGCACTCAGACACCGCTTCACGGTGCATATCATAAAAAAAATTAACTTACTAGACGAATAAAAAATAAAAAAAATACTCACAATGCAGAAATAAGCAACACACTCTCTTTGTAACAAATACATGTTTAAATGGACGTTGAGAGTAATAGCGCATGAATGTAATTGAATCTAGCAACTTTTATTTTCACTACATTTCATAAAATGTTCAGCTTGTTTTAATTGAATTAACTTTCCGTGAACTTGTATTAAAAAATAATACCTCCAAAGATACCACTAAAATAGTTCTCTTTTTTTATCCAAAAGAAAATCTTTCAAAAATAAATAGAGTTTTTTACCGTAACAGCGCACAATATAAGTAGATTATGTTCAAATAAATTGAATAACAACTTAATTTTTAATTGAGGGGTATAAAAGAAAAGGCTACCTCACAAATACATTTTTTTTACTGATCATACGAAAGTTCCTGCATGTAGCAGGATAGGCAGAGAAAACCAAGCGTTCATTTATTGTTGAATTTTGAAGGCATTGAACTACACACCAAGATGGTAATCGAACCCACTACCAATAAAAATGGTCTGGACTGGGGACTGCCCTCAAAAACAATTAACTATAAATGATTGTACATATTTCACAAGCCTTTATCCAATATTTACTTTTGAATCGTAAAAATGTTTTAGCAATGTTAACTAACCCCAAAAAAAAATAGCTAAAAAATCATGTTTTGAATAGTTACAAGTATCTACTAAATCTTGGCGCCCAGCGTGGGACCACAACCATTACGTTAAGAAAAATAAAAAATATACATTTTTAATTAAATGCTTTTATTTCAATCATACTGGAATCTTCGCTTACAAGATCTATTACATCTATTTTTAAATTCAGTGGATTTCTTCTTGCAGCTGTATTTATCGCACATACCTTTGTATGCCTCCTTGCATGCAAGTCTACATCTTAGTTCGTTCTTATTTCTTTGAGGTTTGCGTGTTGTGGTTGTTGTTGTCCATTTTAAAGTTGTGTTTTCGGGATCAATAATTTCACTTGTTTTTATATGAAATAAATGATCTCTGTCTATAGAATTGTCTGGTTCGGACTCTGAACTATTATTCCATGTCCTTAAAAAAATATTTTTCTTTTTTTTAGTGATTTTTTTAAGTCACGAAGAAGCTCGTTCAAATCGAAATCTTCTTTAAAAGTATTTAAAACGTATACGTTCGGTTTAACTCTGTGTAAAAATTTTTGATGGTTTCGACTTTCAGTAGCACTTTGGTTTAGGTATAAAAATAAAATCTGGAAAGTGAAATAACAAAAAACAAAAGCTTAATCCTTCTTATGAACTCTATTTTGTCTAATAAAGCAAAACAAAGATTTTTAAATTTTTTGTTGATTATTCAGTTTGTCTGTTGTTCAGGCGGATTACTAATAATTTTATTGTTGAGTTGAATTGAATTTTCGTAAAAATAGGAAATGGGAGTGCAATAACACAAGGTCTCACAGCATTACTGTCTTGCTAAAGTGGAAGCGTAAAAGTTATTAAAAATCTACGTAGTTATAGTAAGTTCCACGAGTCGTGGCCGCCCCGAAGCTAGGATTTGTGAACCTTTGCACATTGTAATTTGGGAACAGTGTAATGAAAACAAAGTGATAAAAAAATTCTACAGTTTCCTGTTATTTTTAATAGAAAAAAATTACTCACTGCGAAATTTATGAAATATAAATAAGTTTTATGTATCATTTTCAAATTGTTTCTCATTTACAATATAAGTCAAAATGTACATATTTTATTACTTTTACTTTTGTAATAAAAATGAAAATTAATTAGATTTTTAATTTCTACTATTGTTATTTTCATTGTGCTCAAATAAGCTTGCTTTTACTTCTTTATGTTGTTAGTATCTAAGTTGTAACAAGCGTATAACAAATTCGACGTAGCTTGAACGATAACGTATGCCTTAGTGATCAAAGCGCCTTATTGGTTTCCAGGAGGCGCGAGTTCGAGTCCCACTACGTTCAAATTTTTATCCGTTTTTTAAATAAGTATTTAAGCTTGCTTTCTTAGTTTGGTCATCTCTTCTCTCTAAGACAACATTACGGCATTTTTTTAATTTGTAATTTTGCTTTTAATGAGGTAACCTCATTAAGATATCTACTTCGTGAATAAGTTTATTTCTAAAATATTATATTTTCCGTTCTGACTAGATTGTATCGTTCAAGTTGTAGGAAGGATAGGACAGAATCATTTATTGATTATGTAATTAAAATATATACAATTTATCCAGATGTAAATAAATAAACTTAACTCAAGTACGACTTTAACATAAGGGGCTGAATTTTAAGGAAAAGTAAAAAAAAAATTATTAATTAATTGTAAGAACAAATAAAACTTTTTTAATAATAAAATCTTTTAAAACAAGCTGATCTACAAGCATGTTCCATTTCTTCTTCAAAGTCTTCGGAACAATCCTCAGATCGACATGCTCTCTCCAAAGCGTCGTAACACGACCACACACACCTCAAAAAAGGCCGTCCACAGCTTATAAAGCCTACTTTTGTTATATTTGTCTTCCCTTCATTGTTTTCATCAGACTTTTTGCCAAAGTCATCGCCAGCTTTATAGCCAACTCTGGCTATATTGATGTTATTGTGGTCAGTTTCATATTTACTATCTTTCAGATATCCGATTTCATCCTTGAAATAAAAATTGACAGTCAGTTGAGGCCAGTCATGTTGCAGGCATGGGCGTAGAAAGTTGGAGAGTCGGGTGGACTGTGCCCACCTAATAAATTTTACTTACAACAAAAATTTGCCTCTAAAAAAACTAAGTTTACAGGAATATATGTATTCAATGCTAAAGCCCAGGCCTCCCCCAGAAAACATCTCTAGATACGCTTCAGGTTAAATGATGTATTTTACGCGACAAACAATAGTTGATGTTAAGAAGCGTATTCTCTTTAAGAATCTTAAGCACGATAAAAATAATTAAATACAATATTAACTAATGTAATTTAAGCATATTTGTACTTACATTATTAGAAAGTAACGATATAATTGATGCAATACTCGTAATGATTTCATCATAATCGATATCTTTGTTGCTTCTTAGAATTTTTCCAAAATCGATTTTATTTAATAAGTGAAGTTGATTCAAAGTTTTAACTCTCTGTTCGTTTAAAACCACTAAAGATCGCAATAGGTTTGCGAAATAGCTTCTAACGTTCAAACTGTTGTGTACAGGATTCAAATCCTGGTAATGGCGTGACTTGGCTATGTTTGTGAATACCTGTTAACAAAAATAACATTTTTTATTTATTATCGGGAGTAACCCTATTGGTCAATATGAAACAACTAAACTTTTTATATTAAATTGAATTATTATTATGTTTTATTTATTTTTATACTTCTTACGAGCATAATCAGACAAAAGCCGAAAAGATTTTAATTAGGCTTTATTTAGTGTGAACAATAGAGATAGTTTTATCAATAAAGTAAACCAAAATTTCTCTAAATACACTAAAATGATATTAAATAAATATTCGTTTAATTTAAATTAGTAGATGCCGCTAGTATCACATAAATTATGTGTGCTTAAGCTGAGAGTGCTATAGTACCTAAGGCAAATTTAAATGCAAAAGAAAATAAAAATTTAGAAAAAGGATTTTTGTATTTGAGACCTTCATTTCGCAGATGAATAGATGTCACTGATGTTTTGTTTGTTGGTTGCTGTGAGTTCTATTCCCAATGGGGGGCATTGAACCCGACGACAAATTATTTTTATATATATATTAAATTTCTCACCAATAACAGAAACACACTGTTGATTAAAGTCATTTTGAAATATCACGTAAATCACCTTATATACCCACTTGTATAAAGTCTACAAACAGAATATACTGTTCGATAAATCAATGAGCACTGAGTAAATTGGTAAATTGAGTTCCGTTGTTGTGGCTTTTAAACTTATCAGTAGTATTAAATGGTTGAGGCTGTCGTGGCTCAGCGGCACAGATAACAGTCTAACTGTAAACGCGGTTGTGGGTACGATATCCATTCGCGGTGGCGAATTAGTTTCATTTTCGCCGCGCTCCTTTTGTTACCTGAAGAGTGGGGACAAGATAAAGTGCGTCGTTGACTTGCGCCGCTCAATACGCAATGTCTCGAAAGTTTGTCTATGTTATGGGAACTCTACCTCCCCTGCTATAAGCGAGATGCAACGAGAATCTAAAAAAAAATATTTGTGCTCTTTATTGATAGAATAGTAAAGAATATAATTTGTATAAAGAAATATATATTAAGCATAGCTATTTCTGTTCTGATTAAGAATGATTTCTATTTGTTAATAAACTTACTTTTAGTCAATATTAACAGCCAGACGAATATAAAGTGGTTGATTTTTTTTTAAAACAACTGGTTTTTTTAAAAAAAACTGCCAATTTCTTATTTCTCACATCTTTAACTAAATGTTCTCAAACACTGTATCGGAATGTAGTGTTAAGACACTCCATTCTCCACATAAATAAATAAACATCATTATAAAAAAATATAATTGTATTCACCAGTGAAGATACTAGTGTAGATATTTGGGAAATACGAATTTGGTGCGATGTTAAGATCTGTCAAAAAAAAAAACAAAAAAAAAACGCTTACATAGAATGATAAACAATAAACATAAACAACTTTATGAGAACGAACATGTTTAATAAAACCACAACGTACAGAACCTCTTGCAATACTTCCTCAGTCGTCTTCTAAGACTTCCTTCGCACTCTTCTACATCGCAAGCCTCCCTGTACGCCCCCTTACAGGCTTTGACGCACTGTGACCTTCCATATTCGCAATCGAAAAATCTCAAATTATCTCTATTTTGGTTCTCTTTCTCACTTTTGTTGTTGCTGTCATTTTCTTCATCATCTGAATCGGAATTATGTCTTAAGATCTTTTTTGTAGCTGCATTTTTGTGAGATTTCAATAATATTTGTCGTGGCTATTGAAAATAAATAAAAAAAATATTAAATAATATAAATGGAAATGTGCTTTTTATATATATATATATATATATATATATATATATATATATATATATATACATAAATATATATAAGGCATATATATATATATATATATAAGGCAAAAGAGGCCTATTGGGGCGAAACATTGCGTGTTTAATGGCGGAGCTCAACGCTGCGTTACAACTCAAACTACTTAATAAAAAGTATTGCAATTACCAATTTTAGCAGTTGGATATCGTTGTCCAAATCATCTTCAACATCTTCCGTTCTTAAATAGTATGTATCAAATTTACTATTTGTTGCAAAAACATTGTCCGTTTTAAAGTTTCTCAATGTATTAATAGCATTTAGTAAATTGTTAATTGAATCTCTCATAGCTCCATAATTGATGTTTGTCGAGAAACCACTCTTGAGAAGTGTCTAAAATTTTAATTGTCATAAAAGAAACTTAGCATTTTTTTAAGAAACTGTTGACAGTTTTGTTTTGACTCTGATAGTTTTATAATTGGTAGGTAATCATTATTACAAAAACTAAATTCGCGATTACTTAGATGTCGTATCCCTGAAATGGTCGGAAATAAAAAAAGATATGATGTAGAAGTATGAAGAGATGATGTAGTGACTTAAAAGATTCCCTTTGGACTATCAAAATAGGACAGAAATCAAATGTTAGATACATCTATGTATTAACAATAGCTATCATAAGATAAACGTACTTACACACGTTTTTTACAATAAAAGCTAAAATGTAATAATACATGTAGTACGCTGGCAATGTTATAAGTGACTTACTAGAAGATGAGTAAGACTGTCGTGGCGCAACTGAATGTAAACAATATGATTTTGGGTTCGATTCCCACTTGAAGTAAGCAACTATATAAATTTCCTCGCTTCCGTAAAAAGACAAAGCACGTCCTTGAACTCCGCCACCCATGCACCAAATTGTCCCATGTGTCGAAAATTGGATGGAAAGCGGGGAACCGATTGTCTTGTCGCAATAGGTTCCTTGGAACAAAGAACGAAAAGATTTTTAAAAAAGTACAAAATAAAAAATATAATTTTAATAAGCTTACCAGAAATATTATGGTTTTAATAAAATTACGGATCATTGCAACATTACCTAGTACGTTTAAAAGTCACATGCTTTTCTTATCAATTAATTCATGGTTTAAAATTAAATTTTTTAATTTATTTTCCGATTACTTGAAATAACATCACTCTTACGTTTGGTTTTGTATTATGATTATGGTAGTATCGATGACACTACTGTACCGCAGTTTTGATATGAAGGCTATAGGTTCCAATTCCATATACCTTTAAATTATTATGCTTCAAATATTTTCATTTAGAATCCGTCGTGGCTAAGCGGCCGTTTGACTGTAAACGCGATGGTTGTGTGTTCGATCCCCACTCTATTTCATCTACTACATTTTCATCTCGGTTTGGAAAACAAAGCGCGGCAATGAGTTCCGCCAGTTCACATGCAATATCATGAAATCGAGAAACGGAGTGTCCCCTGATTAACTAGGTTCCCTGATTAACCTGCTATGTTGGAGAAGGGGTGAAGCTATAAGAAAACCCCTTGATGTTGTTACCAAATTTGTCTACAAAATACAGTGTTGAATTTCGTTAATGTAACATGTAACGATAGGCTCTAATTACTTATTTTTGGATTTGTCAAATATATTTTAAAAAGAAATATTTTTGGAAAATTTTACATATGCTTTAAACTTATTATAAGTTTACGAACAATGAAAAAAAATTATGAAAAAGCTGACAAATTTATATCAGTTTTTATTTTATGATTACTATTTAAGGAAAATAAAAGGCAATAAGGTTGTTTAAATTGTTCATTTTAAAAACATTGTATATACAAAAATTAAAGTGAACTACAAAGCTTAAACCTATTTGTACAATGGAAAATATTAATAAACATTATAATACAGTTATAGTTATGTAGAGGCCGTCATGTCACATGGGCATCGGCATCCTCTTTACAGTTGTAAACTGAGGTTTTTTTTCCCCAATCAAAGGAATGAAATATTTTCATTTCCTAGTTTTGGTAACCAGGCAAAATGCGGCATTGTTCCGCGAACACGCAAAAGAAAAAAACAGAAGAAATTGGGAAACAGAGTAATTATCTTAATGGGAACAGTGTGTATTTACTAGCTTTCCAGATTTCCTCCATATGATAGATACAATGTGTAACTAAAAAAATAATAAATGGAAATGGAAAATAGAAGTGGGCATCAAATAGAGTGTTGTGATGGCCTCATGTGTTTATATAGTATAAAATAAAAAAAAATGCAATATATAAATAGTGAATAGTAAGTAATATGAATCCTAATTTATATTCATTACTTATTATGAAACATAATAATTTCTAAACATATTCCATGACATTGTTATAGAGTTATTCTATCATTGTTATATATTGGCTGTTATGGTGCATTGGGACACTTCTTACTACAAATGTGGTAATTGTGGGTTCATTTTCACATTGGAAGAGTTCCATTGCCCAACTGATGAAAGTATCAAAGTATCTTGACACCAGGTTCTTTTTGCCTACCTTATTATATGTGAATTATATAAAAGTTATGATTTATTCTTAAATAAAAACCAGTTTACAATATAAGTTTTAAGTAATATTTTCAAGTATATTGGGCAGTATTTAAAGACAGGTTTCAACAGTTTTAACTGTAAATACAGCTTACACATAGTCTTAAAGTGAAGTCATCTATATACAATTTGTATTAAATATAAACCACTAACTTAAATAAACAGCTTTCATTACATACTTAAGTAGAACTTTGTCTGTAATTAGATGTGTCTAATATTTTTTTCCCACACATGGCACAAATTCCCTTTTTATATGCACAAGCTTGACAATAATGAGATCCCACTTGATGAACTTTGGTGCGGCATATTCTATGAAAATAAACAAAATAAAATATATACTAAGTTAGTAATAAAATAATTTATTTATTTATAACTTAAAGTAAAAATAAATAGAATCATAGTTAATTGCAACATCTCTTTTATAAAGAATGTGAATTGTGTCTCAATTATAAAACAACTATATAAATATGGAATATTTATATAAAATGTTCATTGCTATTTTATTTAACAATAAAAATATTCAATAACCTACTTGCATTCATAGAATTTAGATGTGTATGGATTATATCGGCCCTTTTTAGCTGTGAGTGCTTTATTTTCACCAACTTTTCTCCCGCCTGATTCCACTGTATTTCTTGCACCGGTCTTCCATGGGTCTGGTGTTATAACACGACCCAATTTCTTTTCACATTTATCACACACCATTATAAATTATTTGTTTTGTTTATAATATATATACGTAAAAGTATTTATAAATTATAACCTAAAGCAATGTAATATCGATACGTCACTTTTGTTGTCAAACATAACTCACAGATAATACAAATATATGTATTATGACTAATTAGAGCTGAGTATAAAATTTATTCACATTGTTTATCGATTAGTGAAAAAAATAATGTCCCACGTTGTAATCGACTTTAACAAATCGATTTTTATTTTAACAAATAAAAATTTGAAATACTTGGTTTTTAAGCAGTGAATAGGTGTACTAAATTTTATAACAACACCTTATTTAAATTAAATATTTGCCTTGAAGTTGAAGATTATTTCTCAATCAAAGCATTTAATAACTACTATAACTATAAATATAATGAAACAAATTTAGCTCAATAAAATATCACATAGATAAAACGGATTTAAAATAAAAATTACGTTTATTTCATAATGTTTTATTCATTTTAATGAATAGGTCGATATATGTCTCTTATAGGAACTCTTTTGTTTTTTGTAATGGGAACCTGCAATTGAAAAATGTAAATTTACGCGTTACAATAATAATTACAAAAATTATATAAACATAATAAAATATTATAAAGCTTACAAATCGAAAGTGTAGTTTCTGAAACAATATTAATTTATGAATGAATATTTAATTAACAAACTATGCTATATAACTTTATGGATAATAGAGACTTAATTACCCCTAGGATTCCATCATCAGGTGTCTGTAAAATAATTTGGCAATATAAATAGATATTTATTTAAATTTCAAAAGATGGTACATTTGCTGATACAAAGTATACATTTATTTTATTATTTTTATTACATACCTCAATTGTTTTCACCGGCAACTATGTAAATAATAAAATATTTTAGTATAGGTGAGTCATTAATATAATTTACTTAAACCTGACATAATGAATGTATTTAAAAATAATATTATATTTAATTAATTTAAAAATAAAATTTACAAAAATATTTACCCTCATTGCATATAGCTTTGACTGGAAACAAAATGATATACATCATTTTTAAAAAATAAGTATTAAGTAGGTACAATACGGTTAACAAGTCGTGGTTGCCATGAACGTAGGTTTCTGGTTCACTCGGAAAGATAAGAAGTAATAAAAAGTAAGAAAATATCGAGTCTCCGCAGACATATACAGATAATTTCAGAGCAGCCACGACTTGTCCACCGTTTTGTCTTTAGAAAAATATAAATAAATCATTTTTTTAGATTACTTAATAATAGAAACAAAAATTATTAAAATGTCATTTTTTTTATAATTGTGTCATTAATAAGTAACAATAAAAGGTATATATCTACTAATAAATAATATTAGATTATTTATTTGGAATGTTTATTTAAACAATATACGGTACCTCGTCATTTTTTAAATGTAAATGATTATTGCTAAAGTCAACATCAATGCTCGGATGCCGGTGAGCTTTATTATGATCCTTTACGTGATCCAAATATCTTTTGTCTAAAATTTTTCTTTCGTCTTTTTTTAATCTTTTCATTATCAATTCTGCTATTTCATCTAATAATTGTTTATCGCTTATATTCTCATTGTTCTTTTCTTTGTAAGATTTTCCGACATTGCTTAGTTCTTTTTCATTGATCTCGTCTTCTTCACTTGCGTCGTGACTAACCGCTGGGCTGACCTTACTAGTTGTATCAGATGCCGTTCTATTTGTTATTTTATTAACTTGGAATAACGCCATAGCTGAATTTTTATCCCGCTGTGGGATAGTAAGCGTTTGAAAAAAATCGATTATTTATGTTTTATTATATTGATATAATTTTATATATATATATGACATGACGAGACTGTGGATTCAAACCCAACGATTTCTGAATTTCTGGTCTGATTAAATAATTTGTAGCGTTAGTTTCTTCTAAAGATCGAAATAAATGTTCCAGTCTAAAAATCATTATGTATGAATTAGCAGAATTAGCAGTTATTAACGGAACATAGTTCTTAAGTTTTATATATTTTTAAAATTGTGAATGAGAGACACGAGATCAATACAAAGCAATAAGATAATAATAAACTTACTGAGGGTTTTTTGCTTTCTAATGGTTTAACCTGAAATTTTTTTACGACTTTCATGACACATTGTAAGTAAAAAAAAATAATTTAATAAAAATATATTGGCTTAAGAAATATAAATTTATATTTTTCTGATAAAAACTTACCATCATTTTATCAAAAGTGGACTTTTGCTAAAAGTAATATTTTTAGTTAGTAAGGAATTGAAAAATAAATAAATTATGTAAAATATTATCTTTTAAAATAAAATAACTATGGAGGGCGTTTAAATCATATTTTACAATAGATTTACAGCCTTTCTGATATGTGCTAGTTAATAAGAGTTTTAATTAGTCTGCAATAAAGGAATCAAAAGTTAGACAAAATGTTAAAAACAAAATGTTTAACACTTTGTTCTCTTTCGCTAAGAATTCGATGACGCATAAGAATAAAGAAAGTTTCTTTTAACTATTATTTTGGCAACTCAGATTGTTTTAGTAAAACCATTAGTTTAATATAAATTTAATGATTTAATAAAAGAAATAACTCAGCGGACCGGTGATAATGAGACCAGTCGTGGCGCAGGGGCACAAACGTGCTACTGTAAGCGCAACGTATTTTAAGCTCGATTCCCACTCAAGAAAATTAAATATCAATTATTTATATTTCCTCACTTTCTTTTGTTTTTTTTTGAGTTCCGCCACTGACACCAGAATGCAGCGGAAAGTCAGTTTAAATGGAAACAGTGTTTTAATATTAGGTTCCCTGGTTTCTCCTGCCTACCCAGCTACGTGCGGAAAAACGTGCGGGAAGTGTGAAACTAAAAAAAAGTTTGCAGACACTTAAATGACTTACCGCCATTGTAACATAATTTAGTTCATTTAATACAAGAAAAATTGTCCAAAATAGCAATCCGTAGCAAGTTGTCATTTTGAATGCCACTTTAGTTTTGATAACCAAATTTGTTCGCGGCCGAAACAAAGTTCCAATTAATACTTATTGTTTTATAATAGTGATACTAATCGATTCGTTTTAAAAGTTGTTTCCTAAATAATACAAGTATTGAAAATTAAAAAAATATAATTAGAAATAGTGTATGTATCAATTTTAAATTACCTAGGTATGCGTATTTTGATTTATTATTTGAAATTTGTAGAAATTAGTATTTATGTAATTTTTTTTCATCTACATTCTGTACCTCTTCCGCAAATAGCAAAGTAGGCTGAGTAAACCTAGTGTTGAGACACTCCGTACACTACTTTCCGCATATATATCTATTTTTTTGTTATAAATACATTATAGTTTAGAAAAAGGTCTTTCTGTTACTAAAACTTTTTGTTGGAGGTCTATCAGCATTTTAACATTATTTTAAAGTGTCAATCCAGACTTAGGAAAAAAATACTTCTAAAAGTATGTATATCAGCATATAGGAATAAAAATAAAACACATAAATGTTACTATAAATTCTATAATAAACAGAGATTTTGTTAATTATATTTATTTTTGCTCAACATTTATATATAATTTCATAAGTGAATATTTATTGTTTATAGTTAGTTATATATGAATTTATTGATATTTAAATAAAATTTTGTATTCTTATCGAAATATGTTTTTAAATTGGAAAAATGTCAGCTTGAGTTTACCTGGCAATAACGAACTATTTGTACTTAAACTGATTAATGTTGTTGTTAAAATACTAAATCTGAATTTTAAAATGTTTGTTAAGAGACTGTTTTTCTAAAGTGTAGAAAACAAATATAACCACTTTTACATCCTTATACAATAATATTGTTTTAAAACAATTAACAAAAGTAATTTTAATAAAATATTGCACAAAAAATAAAAACAAGGGGATAAGTTATAAAATAAAAAAAATGTAGCCCCTTTTTTTAAGGAATCAGAAGACAAATTCTTGATACCAATTAATTTCTATTTCAGTTGTAAGTCTACTTTCATGCATCCTATTATTGCGACGAATCCATCCATCCATCCCTCATCGTGTTTTCCCCACTTCTCCATTCAAAGTGACATTCGTGAAGTGTATGTGTGTGAGTGTGCTCAACTGACACACTAGAAATGATATGACAACTTAACTTAAATTTTATTTCGTGGTGGATGTCAGATTAAAAATGATTATTAAATGTATATAGGGCAGAAAGTGGGGAAAGTGCCTACCCTACTGTGTGCAGGATACAGCGTGAAGTTTATTTATTTGATTTCGTTTTATTAAATTTAATATTTCAACGTACATCCCATCTGTCTGATTGTCTATCTTTAAAACACGACTACTAAATCACAACATGACACAGTGTTGACTAAGAGTTTTTGCTAAAATCTAAAAATATTTTGATTATTAATTGGAAAAATATTTAGAATCAAAACAAATTTAAAGAAAACAAAGCAAAAGCAACGAAATTATACTATATGTCCTTACCGAGCTTAATATTCTTCGATTCTTTGTGTGTAATTAATATTTATAAAAAGTGTACAATGGTAATACTTTTCAATTATTATTTTTACTTTAATAAATATATATTATTTGATGAATGCTAAATTACGTTTTCTTTAAAGATGCTAACTTTGACTTACTACTTTTTCGTTAATTGTTTCCGGTTCTACAGTTTGAGGGTACTCTGTAGTGTATTCTTGGTTATATTGAGAATTATCATAAGTTTGTTCTGTATATCCCTCAGGATAATTCTGATCGTACTGATTATATTGAGCGTTAGGATCAGCATATTGTTCATAATTTTCATATTGTTCAGTATATTCCGGTTGTTGAAAATTTGGATCGTAGTTTTGTTCGTAATTTTGGTAATTTTCGTCACTATAATTTGGTTGAACACTTTCAGCCACATACTCTTGCTCTTTAGTTTCCTGATCGTGATACATTTCTGTATTTTCTTTAAGATCTTCCGGATTTGGTATGTTGTAATCACTTTCAACATTAAGAACATTATCGCTTGGTGTATGTTGAGGAGATATCTTTTCTTTAGAAATTTGTTTCTGCAATGATTGTTCTTTGTCCACAGACTCCCGTGAATTTCGTTTCGACATTATTTTAGGTGTTTCGTGCCGCTCTTCGTCCACTAGTTGTTGACTAATTCTTTGTGTTTCATTCAAATTTGTGAGTTCTTGATCGTGCTCTATTTCATAATTTTGTGTTAAATTCTCTATTGTATTGATTTTTTCGTCATCTTTATTGGTATCATTATAATTTTGGGGGTCTATCATCTCTGTATCATATCTTTGCTCTTCATGTGGTTTTTCTGTATCATAATCATAATTGTCATGGTTTTCTTGATCATCTATATTATTTTCATCTATAGCTCCTCTAACTTCTTGGTTTCCAACGTTGTTTGTAGGGAAGTTTCCGTTTTGTCCGAATGCGGAGTCTCTGGAGGACTCAGTTCTGGTATACTCTGGTCCGGAGCTGGTCGGGGTATATGATATTCGGTTTGTTGTGGGTGTGTGCGAGGAAGGTGCTGAAATATATTATCAATTTAAAATTTAAATTATTAGTTTTACTTGTAACATTATTATAACTACTTTCTTCTTTCTAAGTCTTATTAATGAAGTCGAGTTTGCTAACTTGTTAAATAGAGTTTAGTAGAGTTTTTAAAATTTTTGTGGATATTTTGATTTATCGAAATAATATATTTTTTTGTTTACGAGTTTCATTTTATTGTTCATTTTCCCGAAATTTATAATATGTGCATTGACTCCCTTACCACTACAGCCACGAAATATTGAATAAATTGCTCACTTCATAAATACTATTAAGCTATTATTAAATTTCATATTAGTTATGTATAATAAAACACTGCAGCATAAAACATTTTTTATGCTTCACGCCGTATCCCTCACCCAACCCAGTAAGCAGATTGAACCTGATAATCTAGTGTACTCCTATTAAAACACTTTATTCTCCATTTTCACTGAATTCTAGAGCCATCAAGTGCTGAGGCAGAACTCGGCGCCGCCTTGCGTCTCGATGTAAAAGCGAGGAAATTTAACTATTAATTACTTCATTTCCTCAAGGGGAAATGAAACCTTCAGATGTCGCGTTTACAGTTACACGCTTGTGCACATGTGTCACGACTGGCCTAAAATATTTTAAATAAAATCTCTTTATACCTTCATTATTACTAGGTAGGTGCGAATATGTAGACTGAAGAGTTTTCCCGAGGCCCTCTACTTGACGCTGCAGAGTTGCCAGTTCTTGCCTGTTACATACACACGTGATAACACACACACTCTCATGTGCAGGAAAAACATGCAGAAAAATTGACGACTTGAAATATTTCATTTTAGTGGTTTACGAGTATTTATAAAATTCTTGTAAACCCAGGAGACGTTGCCCATCTCGGAATTAATGCTGGGTCAAATTGAATTCATATTAATTTTATAGGGAGAGTATGGGTATGTAAGAAATAAAACACACTTATAGCAGGATTATATGTACATAAGATTGTTTTATATAAGCCTATGTCATAAAATAGGAAGTGAAGAGTTTAAGCTACGTGCAAGTAGAAATCTAAAGTCTGTGTATACAAAACAGAACATGAACAAAATACTGGGCGCCAATTTGTTGAATGCTTTTTCAATTCTTACCTTCACATGATCGTCATCAGTATCAGATATTTTATCTATGGATAGGTCACTTAAATCGTTGCTCAAATTACCAATCTCATCTTGGTCACTAAATTTACTAAGTCCATTGTTTCTTTTAAATCTATTGTTACAAATTTTATAAGGCGTAGATGTCAAGTAAGTGCGATCTAAATCATACGATGAACTACTTGGATATCCACTTAATGGAGTGTAACTTCGATTAGGTGCTATAGTGGTAGTGCAGTATTTCTTATGAGAAGACCATAAATTTCTCAGTTTTCTCATAAGCTCAGAGTTTCTGCAAAGTAACTGTGTTTTTTCCATTCTGAAAGAAAGTGTTTCTTGTGAACGAGCGTTATACTAAGGTGTAGTGAAAAGTAGTCAACTGCCTTCGATCATCAAATTATAATTATTTATAAAAAAAATGTATAAAAAATATGAAAAATCATATTTGTCTTATTAAAACTTTAAATTTAATGGCAGTCGCCTAAATCGAAAAATCAGGAAAAGTGTAGCTTATATTGAGATTAAATTTGTATCATTTAAGTTAAACGTTTATTAAACTTTATTGTTGCTATCATTACCCATTTATACAATAATTGTGTGATAATTTCAATAATAATAATAATAACGCATACGGATTAACCGGCGACCATCTCTGGGCAATTACCTGTGGTTACCAAGAGATGGATCCCGGCTGATGCGTCACAGTAAAACATTTTTATATTCTCTAAGGGGCAAGCCTTCCAAAGGACCGGGTTCTTTTAACACGTGAATTATGAAAGAGAAACATAATAATAATATATTTAGATATACACATTGCACGATCATAATTAAATTTAAATATTGCATAAATTGCACGAAGATTATAAAAGTTATTTTTTATTTATTTTGTTCAGAAAAAGCGACACAGCACGTAAAGCGATCTTAAGCTACTTGCAAAATTACGAAAAAGTAAAAGCATTCATTAATTCTTTTCTTCGTGATCATTTGTCAACGGATTTGGTTCAACTTCTACGGATTCTTTCTCAGTACTACAAGAAGCTTTTAATGCATCAATATTCAAACTATCATTAGGTTCTAAAACCTTAAGTCCAATATTAATTGGTAAGTCATTTATTTCCATTTCTTCTTTTACGTTCGTTACATTGTCACCATTTTCACATTTATTTTCTATATTGTGAATTTCTACAGCATCAATACTATTTTTTCTGTCAAAAACGTTAATGTTTTGACTAGTATCATCGATAACTTCTAGAGACTCGCTTAAAACGCGAATATTGCTATCTGTGACTTCCATACTAATATTATTTTTAACACCCTTATTCCTATCTGGAGATGTACATATAATTTCATCGACATGCACTTCACGTTTCTTTTTTTCCTTTTTTCTTGGCTTAGGGACTAATTTTACACTGATATCAACTTTGATTGGCTCCTTTTTCTCCCGTAAAAAGGGCTGTTGAATCATCAGGGGTAGATTGTATATTTTTTCACCGTTAACATTTATGAGATCCTGATTTGTCGTTAATGGTCCAACAATAATTGGATAGTTATTCGACGAATCGGACTCTTTTACGCGGCGTTTGGATCTGTGGCTCGGTAATGGAGTGTCTTGGGTTCTTGTTCCGTCGCGCTGTGTTCTCATTGGTTCGTTCCGCATTCTGCCTGTCACCAATAAAAACACAGCACGACGTTAGGAAATCAACTATTTTTCATCCAATTTGTGACCAACACGAAAAAAGCATATATGTGTTAAATTTACTTTAACAATTACTAGAATTGTGTATTTTTAAACCTTAAAAATATTTTTGTATGATATCTATTTCTATTTGCTTAGATATTTTATTTTTAATATACTATAGATCTAATTATAAAAGTGGTCTTTATCTGTGGTTTTAATTTCCCGTTGATCACGTTAAGTACTATGAAAATGGGTAATGATTACAATTTTAATCAAAAATTTAATATGTGGCTACGAAAATGTAAAATTATGTCAAGCATGCATTTTTTTATATTTGAAAATAATTCGTACTTGTGCCTACGATTTGCGTCGTCTAGCTTGTTTGTAAGCAAACGACATTCACTGGAGAGTTTCTCCATCAGACTGTTTTGTGATTGTATCATTGACTCCAATTCAGCCACGGTTTTAGCTGTGGAACCAAATTTATCCACTAAATTCTTATTTTTCCTAATATGTTACTAGTAAATCTGTTTTATTAACATAAGGTATTTAATAAAATTAATAATGTTAAAATATGGTAAATATTTTAATGAAGTTTACAATTCACATTCAATTAATAAAAAATAACTAGAAACAATCTAATAAGGTTTAATTTTATCAAACAATCTGATGAATAAACTATTGAAGTTAAGAAAGAAGCCCTTTCAACTAGATAACCATGCAAGCACATAATGAAAGGGTAAAATATAAATGTTTTGAAGTGTAAAGAGATCGATGAAAATTAATTAAAAGTTTCTTTCAAAACATCAATAGTTTACCCATTTGATGATCGATCGATCGATGGATACAACATTTAAAAGACAAAGTATTGTAAATTTAAGTTACTGTCTTTATGCAGGATTGTATTGAAAAATTTGACCTACCATGTTTATTTTCCATGGACTCCAGCATAGTAGATAGCTCTTTCTCCTTTTTATTTTTCTCTGGTGATATCGGAGTCAGGTTTTTCATGTTTATCTGCGGGAAGAAAATCACATTATTGTTTATATTTTGCCAATTGTATTCAATCGAATGTAGTTATGTTAAAAACGTTCAAAACGTTAAACGTATGGATTCGAAGGCTTTTTATGTTTTATTTCAACATAAACTCTATTTGTACTGAAATGAAAGTAAAAAATTATAAAAATGAATAGATTAATTTCATACTTCTTTCTCCAAATTAGAAATTTGCTCTGAAAGGCGCAAATTCTCTCGACGAGAATGAACTAAATCAGCATCAGCTCGATCCAAGCGTTGACGTAAAGACTGAATCTAAAAAAACAAATTTATTTAGCATCCATACATTGAAAATGTAAATGTTCTATGTTTTAACGAATTTACTTACTTCAGAATTTAAACGATTAGTTTCGTGCTTAGATTGTCGTTGTTGTCTTTCCATAGCAAGTCTTGCACTTGCCAGTTCTTCCTCTAAAGATGCTTTTTCAGCATGAGCTTGAGCCAAATCAGCTTGTAGAGATGCTGAAATATATATAGAATTAATAAAATATGAGTAATTATCATAAGAAAATGTTCACAATTTTTAGTTCTTTTTAGCTTCATCTATCAATGTAAAATCTTGCAAAGCAATGTGGGCCTATATTCTGCGGTGTAATTAGTTTTTGCTATCCTTAACAAAATAACCAGATTTGCAATATAATATATATGTATTTGCTTATAAACAACTTTTAGTTTATTTGATTACTATCTAATCTTATATCTTAACATAAATAAAATAAAAAAATGGTAAACAGGAAGGGTAAATACAACTCTTCTTTTGCAGCAATTCTTGATTAACCTTATATATTGATATTCATAAGGTAATATTTTATAAATGTTGTATGTACGTACAAGATTTATTCTTCAGTTCCATTTTAAGTTCCTCGACAGCTGCATTCTTCATAGAGAGCTCTCGTTTCAAATCGTTTTCCTCACGGCGTTGGCGCTCTAACTCCAGCTACGTAAATAATAAGAAACAAGTCAAAAACGACTTTATGTAATATTATACTCTATACGTTTACAAGAAAATATCGAACGTTACTTATTTAGAAAACCCATCAAAAATTAACGTAGCGGGATTCGAACCCGCGCCTCCTTGATACCGACCAGGTCGGTCATACGTTTTCTAAATAAGTATTTTTCTTTCTTAAGTTTGAATAACACTTTAAAAATGTCTAAAAATATTGAACGCTATTTATTTTACTGGCATTTGACTATAAACACAATGGTTATGGTTTCGGGTCCCACTTGAGGGATCGAAATATTCTTTTAACCACGTTTTGGTAACAAGACGAAGCGCGGCGTTGAGTTCTGCAGATCTGAGTTGGGGATCAGAGTTTCTCTCTTAGTACCTATCGAGATTTTTTGAGTAAATACGAGATACAGGTATAGGTGAAGCTAAAGAAAAATGACCTGCAGTTTTGCTACGTTATCATATTGAGCAGCCAAATCATGTTGGAGTTCATCGAAATGTGCGTTATATCTTTGCTCCGCTGCACTGCGCTCCTGTATCGCGCGACGAGCGCCCTCACCTGCCAGCTCACGGACTTTGCCTCTTTCTTTAGTTAGATCATCCTGTCATAGCAATATAAATGAATAATTATCATTTAAATACTAAGTAATAAATGTTTTATAACGGTTTTTGAGTACTACATAGAATATATGATAACTCAATCGTCATTTTATTTCATTAAAACTCAGTAATTATAAATAAAAAAAATAGTAAACATTATTACGCAAGTTATGTTTTGATATAATATGCAGTTACCTTCAAACGAAACCAGTCGTGAAAGAAATGAAATATTTATTTAACTTTCTATTTCATTTCATTTCTTCGCTCTAGTGACAAGACAAAACGCGGCGTTGAGCTCCGCCACTGAGCACGCAATGCTTCCAGAATTCGGCGGAAAGTGGGGCTTGGAATGTCTTAACACAAGGTTCCCTCTGCCTACCCTGCTGTGTTCGTGACACAGCGTAAAGCTGATTTGATTTTATTTACCTTCAAACGACGTATTTCTAGCTCTAAATTATTTCTTTCCTCACGTAACTGTTGCTCTACTGCGTCTGACCCTCGCTTATAGCGATTTTCAATGTCACCATCCTTTTGTTCCAAATTGAGCTTCAATTTAGATATCTGTGATTCCAAAGTCGATTTATCCCTAGAAAATGTTAGTTTTATGTAGAGGACATTAACTAAAGCCACTTCATATGAGATGGTTGTGGGCTGGTAGATGAGTTATTTAAATTTTTCTGCTGTAGGTAAGACAAAAAATAGCGTTCAGTTACGAAATTATACACCCATATCTGCGGGCACGTATACGCTTCCTTTCGGACAGGAAGTAGAAAACTGAATGTCTACACTCTTAGGTCCCTCCTGCCTACCTTGCGTAATACACCGTAAACCTAAAAAAGAATAATACCTTTGCAAATTGTCAATTTGCCGTTTAAATCCATCAAGACACGTAGAGTCGACCAAACCATTGGCTAGTTTACGTTTGTTCTCATTGTTTTCATCCTAAAAGTTAACATATGTATATGATTGAAACGTGAAAATTAATATTTAATGCAAAAAAAAAGGTTTATATAGATAATGTATGTAAAAAAGAACCTGCACTTTCTTCAGGTCTATCTTAGCTTGTGTCAACTGAGCTTCTAGTTCAGCGATACGTGACTCGAAAACGATGTTTGGTCCTTCGAGCCTGGTGGAGCGGGATTTTACTCGACGAGTTTTCGAGGGTGATATCTATAAAAGAACGGACAATATTTAGACTGCCATTACACAAGTATTATTAATATATTAAATAAACAAAGTATTTCTTAATTATTTTCTTTAAAAGCTTATTTTTAGATACATTCTATCTACATCATATCACGCTATTCTGTACTCTCCACTCGTTAAGAAGATAAACTAATTGAAACGTAGAATTATAATCACAAAAAGATATACGTAAAAAAATATAGTTTAATGAAAAAATAGGTACAATATTTTTATAAATATAAAATATAAAAGTTGAATGGTACCTTGTTATCACTATCTATTCCAGTGCTATCTCCGACATCGTCGAGTTCGTCAGTTTCGGAGCCAGCGTTGTACGTATGGAACATTCGAGAAATGAGCTTGTTCTTTTGAGCCTCGTGTAGATGTTCGTTTTCAGATATGACTTCTTTCACTTTGCCAAGTAGGTTGTTGAGTTCATCCTAAAATAATAATAGAGGTAAATATCATTTCTATTATATATATTTTTTATTATTCAATAAAATTATATTTTAAATGGCATTTTTTTGTTTAAAATACTAGAGCAAATAGATTTAAAATAACATTCCAGCCAAGACAATTATTTTGTAAAGTTAAAGTTTAAAATATAAAAAATTACTCTACACTTTATGGTTTTTTCAAATATATTGTCTTAAACAATTTGTTAATATTCTGTTTGAATTGTAATTTCTATTCTCTCTCTGGTAGCAAGATATTAGCACCTTTTAAGGTAATATTTTTTATAAAGCTTACCCTACAGTACTGGCTTTCACGTTCAAGCTGTTCGATATATTCTTCTTGTTTTTGAATGAAATTTACGACATCTGGATTAGTTCCACCACTGAGATCGGCAGCTGCGGCAGGTGGTGCTTATAATATAAACAAATTAATTTTAAAAATCTCCTTATACTAGTTTCGTTTAGTTCATCGGATTCAAACCCTTGTGGAAAATTTGTTGCAAATTCGTTTCTATTTTTTTAAATAATTAATTTTCTAAGTCATGTATCAAACTCACAACCCGTCGTGTTTACAATTTAAAAATGTTATATCATAAATATATATTTTTTTTTAAACTAATATTTTTTTTTAATAATTTCTCAAAAGACTGAGAAATAAATAATATACATACCAGTGTTAACACTAGGATTTACATTAGCAGTAGGTTGCAAAGGAGAGTAATTGTTCAGACTGTCCGCATACAACGTAGCGTATTTAGCAGTGAGTCTCGGCCGGGGCCTGTACTCGGAGAGCGTGTTGTACGTGTTTGAATATTTCTTGTCAATATCTCCGTCAGACTCGTCGAGGTTTTTAATTGACGCTGTTCCGCCATAACTGCGTACCTACATATATGTAAAATATTTTTATTATTCAATTTTGTAGTTTTGTAGAGCAGGGTTGCGGCCAGAGTACGGTGTGTCTGTATTCGTGATGGTTGTAGGGTCGATTCTCACTCGGGGAATAAATGACGGAAAGTGGGGATAATGGGGAAGTATCTTGGTACTAGGTTGCTTCTCTTTCCGGGTAGGAACCCGGCTCATGCGGAATACAGCGCAAATATAAAAAAACAAAGATACAATTAGAATAAGGAATAATTGAGGCCAGTCGTGGCGCAGTGGTACAAAGTGTGACTGTAAAACCGACTGGTTGTGGGTTCGATCCCCACTCGAGGAGATGAAATATTTACATAAATTTATATTTTCATTTCTTCGCTCTGGTGTCGAGGCAAAGCGCGGCGTTGTGTTCTGCCACTCAACACGCAATGCCTCCAAAATTCGGCAGAAAGTCGCGAACGGAGTGTCTTAACACTGGGTTCCCTCTTCCTACCCTGCTGTGTGCGGGATATAGCATGAAGCTAATTTAATTTAATTTATTTTACAATAGAAATATAATGTCAAAATACTCCGTCCCCCACTATACATTCTTCCGAGTAAGAATCGAACCCAGAACCATTGTGCTTAGATTCCGATGCTGTTCCACCGCACCACTGTACCAATCACACCCTATCTAATCAGTTAAGTACAAAGTATTCACATCATATTGAAATACATAAAAAACTTTTTTTATAAAATATATCTAGCTCTTTTTAACAAAATTTCTAGTTTGAACTATATTGGCCTTCAATAATTTGATAGAATTTAAAAGTAATTTTTAGTAACAATATTAAATTACTTACACTGGGCGCGCTATTTCCAGACAAAAAGTATCTCAGCTTCGAAACGGCCTCCTTATACGCCATCTCTGTGTAGTCCGGCACTCTCTTCATCCCATACTCATTCATCTTGACCGGCCTCCTATACAGGTAAAACGGACTATCCATAACTAAAACTTATTTCGTACTTTTATTAAATTAAATAATAATTAAAATATAATTTAATTTCGTAATATTTTATTAAATTCATTGTTAGAACAAGCAACGCCGTAGGCTTGGATTATATTGGTTATTTTTTTTGTATTTTCGTGCTATCCGTTCGCAGCGTTGGAGGCGAGTGCTTTGTCCACTTTGCGGTATATCGATTCTGCGGTTGCCATAGCGACGGTTGTCATGATAAACAAGAGCTTAGATACTGCGCATATATTATATTTAAAAGTTGATAAGGATTGATAATTAAATATCCTTAATCCTTTATTAATATTGAGTTGTAAAAGATAATATATTTTTATTAAATAAAATCTGTCAAGTGCGAGTCGGAGCCGCTCATTCAGAGTAAGTACCATTTAAATTACATGGTAATTAATCGATGTTCTAAAAATTAAGAAACTTAATAAATTTTGTAAGGATATTTTTTGTTTTTTTTTTGTTTTGGGTAGGGTACCCTAAAATTTGTCTAAGTTCAATTAAACACAAAATAAAGAATAATATAAACTTTAAATCTTTCACAAAATATTTTATTTACAAATGATTTTTTGCTTTTAACTTACCCTTAACCTTATTCCTCCTATATACTTTCTGCGTATACATATGTACATTTTTACTACAGTATCACCAAAATTGACATATCCTTAAATACTAATTAAATTTAAAAATTGTAATGTAAAAAATAATATAACATAATATAGACGAAAAAGAAAAAAAGTTAAGGAAAGTCGCGATGCAGGGGCACAAACGTGTTACTGTAAACGCGAAAGGTTTGATCCCACTCGAAGAAATGAATTATTTAATATTTTCATTTCTTCGCTGTGGTGTATATGCATAGCGCGGCGTTGAGTCCCGCTACCATACACCATAATAATGCCTCAAGAATTCAGTGGAAAGTGGAGTGGAGGCTCCATCTACCTACCCTATTACCTACTACTTTTTCTCAGCATAAAGCTAAAAAAAAAGTCTACAACAAAAATATGCCATAAAATCGATACCTTATTTTCGACTTCTTCAATTTCCCGTTCATTTCCTTGTCCGATCCCGCGCTAGAGCCGCTCTTTCTGAAACCTGGCTTCTTGTTTAAGAAACTAGTCGAGCCCATGCCTTGCAGTGCGACAGCAACTCACACCACCGTCCAGAGAGTTTACCAATCAAATACTTCCTTATTTTTGGGAAAACGAACATGAATATACCTTGAAATAATAATATATGTCTTTCTGTAAATATTAAAAGCTTGCTATTTAGTTAAAAACACGAGAAAACCTAATAAAGGTAGGTACAAATATGGGCTGTCGGTAGCCATTTGTATTTATGCTAGACAACATTAAGATAAAGTGATATAATATATGTACAACTTAATACATATAAAAATAAATAAATTCTACATATCGCTCATTTGGTGCAACAGTGACGTATTTGCATCTTTTTCATAGATATATTGTAGCATACAGGAGACTCAATAAAAAGTAGTGAATAGTATCTCCGCATACATAAATATTTAACGTTTTTTTTGTACTAAATATTAAAAAATAAACACACAACAAGTCTTTAAAGGAGTGTCAAGAAAAAAAATCTTCAATGATTAAAACAGTAAATAAAATAAAGATACCTTTAGTTTAGTTATGATTAGTGTATGTTGGAAAACATTTCAATTCCAGTCTATATTTGGAAACCCGAATGACGTCCGCGATTTGTAAAATTCAAATAAGTTTTGTACGTTTCGTTTCGTCAGCCAAATAACGAAACGGTTGTAAGATTTCCTGTGTCTGTCCCTGTCTCGCTGACGGGAAATTGTATTGGTTTTGCTTTAAACTTAGTTTCCCCGGGAAGAATAGACTAGGAGCCAGTAGGTTATTTGACGGTCCTACCATTTTTATTGTAATGCAGAATACTATTGGTTTTAGTTAATTGGATTTTTATATTTCGCTATATATTCACTACAATCATTTTAGTGATATGTATATATAAGTGTTTTATATAATCACAAAATTGCAAGTGCGTATGTTTTTTTATGTAAAATGAAACCTCGTATCTGTATTTACGAAGTAAATTTAGTGTATTTTAACAATGGCGATACGTTCATATTACAAAATAATTTACTTTTAATATATTTATTATATGAATTTCTTGATCAAGAATTCAACTCATGTGAACATCATGAGATCATTAACTGAAATCAGAGTCCAGTCAAGATAAGTCTTTAATATTATTGTACCAGTCTTTAAATTGATATTTTTAATTCTATAAAATAAATCAGTTTTATTTTATCCCCCTTATATAAAAATATATTTTTTTATTTATTATTATTACCTATAAACTTTGCGCTTTACCTCCTATACTACGTGACAGGCGGTGTCTAGCGTGCATCGCGAAGACATTATGGGTTTCGAGGGAAAATACGTTCTCGATCACGCGACGTCTTTCACTGAACAATGTTGAATACTTATTACTATGAAAATGGAAAAATATAATCAACCCAGTTATTTCTTTCTACAGTATATATAAATGGAAATTAAATTTGAAAAATTTGTTTTGATGTCAATCAATTTTAGATATACATTTTTGTGAGGCCAGTCATAGCGCAGCGGCACGAAGTGTGACTGTAAAACTGACTGGTTGTGGGTTCGATCGCCACTCGAGGAGATGAAATATTTACTTAAATTTATATTTTCATTTCTTCGCTCTGGTGTCGAGGCAAAAGTGCAGCGTTGAGTTCTGCCACTCAACACGCAATGCCTCCAAAATTCGGAAGAAAGTGGGGAATGGAGTGTCTTAACTTTAGGTTCCCTCTGCTTACCCTGCTGTGTGCGGGATATAGCGTGAAGCTAAAAAAATAAATAAAAATATATATATATATATATTTTTAATGAAGTAAGTTGATATCATATCTTTCTTTGCATAGATCGAAATACGAGTTACTAATAAGCTTCACGCTGTATCCCGCACACAACAAGGTAACCAATATTAAGTTCGTTACACCCCGTACCGCATTTTGCCAAAATCAAAAGGCGTTACGTGTCGACACCAGAGCAAAGAAAACTCAAATATAAATTTAAATAAATATTTCACTTCCTCGAGTGGGAATCGAATACACAACCAGTCGTGTGTACCCTATATGTTAACGGAAACTTCCCAAAATCCAATAATGAAAACCGCATTTAAATCGGTTAAGCCAATTCTGAGATTATGGATAACAAACGCACAGACAAACAGACAAATATTTTAAAAATCATTGTTTTGGGTACAACAACATTAATTAAAAGTCCCCAATAACATTTTTTCTTATGTACAGACATCGATGCGTTACAAATCTATTATAAGTATAGATTGCAGTCCTATTTCGTGTGTGAGTTTTTCTCCTTCTTATGTGTAAAAAAAATCCAATTGGATATTTTCGTTGTTTTATTAGCATTAATTAAAAGGCATGGGATAAATAATTTTTCAAAAGATTTTTTTAGAAAAATATAACCCGAAAGAGTTGTCTAATAACAAGTAACATCTGAAATTTGTTCGTATGACACACTACATATTTTAAATAGTCGAATCTGATAACACAAGTTTGTTTTCATACTTAAATTTTATTTAATTTATCTATTTGCATATTACAATTAAATACCACCATACTTTTACATTGGTTTCTTTGTATATTTTTATTATTAAGTTGGTGTAATAAAGTATTAAATACATAAATCAATATATAGTACAGCTGTAAAGTATTTTCAATGCAACAAAATTTCAGGGCAGACATTCCACGCGGTGCTGAGCCGCGCCTGGCACTCGCGTGTTTACAACTACTCTGTGATACCTATATTTTTGCTTTAATACCTATACTAGCCGTATATTTCTGTTTTACTCATATTTCGCTGTCATTTGGTTGATAGAATAATGGGTAATTGGATTCCTTGATATGTGGGATTTTGTGATTTGAATAGGTTTCGATTGTTTTGCTTTATGTTAGGTATCTGTTAGCTCAAACGTTTTAACGTTTGGTGAGATGGTTACGGTTTGGGGGTAATACAAACAATACAAATGGGGGTAATTTATGTTTATGTTTACTTGGCTTAATTATATAATTTAGAGTTAAATGAGTATTATGTAAATTTTAAAATTTATTATTAAAAAAATAAATTAGCACAAACTTAATCAGTAAAGTTATATGGTTTTATTACGATTTTATTGCATAAAATTCACATAGCACATAAATCTCTTGATTTTTTTTTTATTTTATTATGTATAAAGGTTGTCATGGCAATAGGCAGAGGGAACCTAGTGCTAAGATACTCAGTTTTCCCATTTTCGCATGGAGGCATTGCGTGTTGAGTGGCGGAACTCAATGCCGCGCTTTGCCTCTACCACCACCACAACACCAGAGCGAAGAAATGAAAATATAAATTTGAATAAATATTTTATCACCTCCTAGTGATCGATTGATCGGGGATCGAATCCACAACCAGTCGATTTTACAATCTCACTTTATGCCTCTGCGCCACGACTGGCCTGAAGTGCAGTGAGTTGAAGACACTCGGTTCTCTACTTTTTCTTCGAATTCGAGACATTGCGTATTGAGTGGCCGAACTCTTAAGTCTTATCAGAGTATTGAGCAGAGAAGTGTAAACCATATACTATCCGAGTGGTAATCGAACCTACAATCATCATCAAGTTGGATTGTTCATAATTACATTAAATTTCAAGTCTCTAATGAATGCCGTAAAAGCAATACTGTAAAGACAATAGGTATACAATATCATCTTCTGATCTATAAAAAAAGCGAGGAAAATAAAAGGATTATTATGAAAAATCATTTTATTATTATCAAAGACTACCTCGATATGGGCAATATGCATTAGTAATACTTATAGTAAACAATACCACTACTCTAAATAATGCGTTCTCGTTCACAACTTTAATTGTACGATGTTCATTAATTTATTATAGGCATTTACGAATAAATTATAGCTGTCAATGTCAAATTGATCTGCACTTTTTTTTTTAAAATTGATAATATAGTTTGAGAACAGGTTTTATAAAGTTTTATTCGTAAATTCATATTATAACAATATATTTTTGAACTTTAAGGCGTGAGTACATACAAAATATATTGTGTGTGCTTATCTACATATTGTTTATAAAAAAATACAAAGCGTGATTAGTAGTGAAGTTTCTAGACCATTATTGAACCGGAATATCTTTAGTGCTAATTGTTGAAAAATTATAACTCTTCCCGTAATGTTAAGAATGGAGTTAAATATTTTACAATGAATATAAATAATATGTAGATAAGTAACTAATAAGGCCCGTTTTTAAAACGTCTAAAATTTATTATAAAAATTACAAAATATTGAGATTATTGATAAAGGTTTGTATAGTGTATATTATAAAGGTTATTTTAATAAAATTGCTTACAATCACGTGATTAAGTAGAGTACAATATTTTGAGATTTCATTTTATCATAATGTTAGTATGTAAATTTATTTAAGGAGAAATTAATGCTTAAACTAACAGTCTCAACAAGTTAAGTATACGTGTCTTCAATGTGGCAAATTTAAAAAAATAACACAGTACTACCAACATTACAACTTTTTCTTTAAAAATATTTCAGCGTCAAATAAAAGTGTCAAAAACTAAACGATATTAAGGCAGCGAATTTTATAATATATACTTAATATTCAAAATGTTATACAAAGCTATTATTTAATAGTGTAATCATATGAATATTATATTATTTTATTTTTACAGTTTTTTTATTCTCTATTGCTACTTTATTAAAGGTCAAAACATTTATGTTATACGATTGACATATAATAAACAGATTTTTTTCACTTCGTAACCATAGCTGGCAGTGATCGACATCGGAATGTAAAATAAATAAGAAAAAAAAGATTACAAAATCTGTTATTTTTCGTTTCACAAAACAAAACATAACCTAAAAAATAACATTTCTACTTTTTGGTGTTAGTAGCTATGAAAAACTTAAATAAAAATAATAAATACTTTTTTTCATTTCATTTCATTGCACAAAAAATATAATTTTTGTATATATAGAATTTAATGCTATTCACGATGGCACTTTCTGATAAATGTATAGCAAAATAAGCATAATAACAAATCTTTATTTACATTAGTGCTACTATAGACGTAGTTTTTTTTTTTTTGGAAAAGAATATTATATTAAATTAATTTGTGTGTGAATTTTAAATGAAATATTTTATTATTTTCTACGCCTATGAGTGCGAGTTTATATTTTGTGCACAGTGATGTATAACATACCGCCAAAATATTTATCTTGTCTATGGCACAAGACATCAAAGCCTAAGAAGGTTTGACAGGAAAACAAATATTTACAATAATAATTAATTATTAACAATATTAAAAACTACAATATTGTCTGTGGATCCCAAAAAGCGGAGTAGAAAATCAGACGGATATTAAATGCAAAGGTAAGCTCACTGGAATTTATTGACAACCTGTTTCACCCAACTTCCTTTGGGATCATCGCTTTCGATATTTTCTTCAGTATTACTTTTGTTTACAGATAAATTCGCTTTCGTAGTAATTGGAGAATTTTTAAGTTCTTTATTTTCACTAACGCTTCTTTCAAATGACGCAACTTTTGATGTAATCGACTTAGGTTTAGCAACTGACATATTTTTTTTATTTTGTACCGATTTAATTTGTCCTTTTGTCATTTGTTCTATCTCCAATCGCCTTTCAAGCACTGATTTTGATGTTGTGGGTTGTTCTAATGAAGTACGTTTACTTTCGATACTTGGTTTTATTTTACGAGTCGCTGAATCAAGGCTAGCTCTCTCAAAACTTAACCTCTTTAACTGTATTCCTTGCTTTGATAAATCTTCTTCAGTTGGTTTATTTGTTACCGTCACCTCTTTATCAGGTTTTAATGCAACATTTTTAACTTTATCTTTCGGCGCTGGTGTCGATTCTGATCTTGCGTACATCGGTTTATAATTTGTATTTCGCTTAATCGTTTTAGTACTAACAGATTCAGACGATGAAGATTGCTCTTGGCTTTTAGCGAGATTAGTCTTTGTTATTATACTATTTTGAACTGATGCAATCGACGACACGCTTGTTAGTTTCGGTTTAATTGGTACAGGTGGTGCAATTTTTGGTTTGACAACAACTTTATCGCTATTAGATTTTATTCCTTTGTCATTGGTTTCTGTAAACTGTGTTTTATTTGTTACAGTTACTTTTGTTTGGACTGACTTTTTCTCAATGACGCTTGTTGTTACCGTTCTTTTAGCTCTAAAGGATGATTCCCGTTTAATACTTTCCACTCTAGTCATCGGTTTACTGATAACTTTGTTAACAGTTTCAACATCGTCAATTTCGTCTTGATCAGAATAAACAGCTGAATCTCGGAACATATCTTCATCAGTTAATTGTTCTATTCTCTCAAAGGATTTTTCGTAGAAACTTTCATCAGAGTTGACTTTAGTCGTAGAAGTTACGTTATCAATTAAAGATTTACTGACTTTACTTTGACTTTCTTGATATGTACTTTCACTCGAAGATGTTACAAAAGATGAATTAGAAAATAAACTGTCTGGTCTCAAAGCATTTTTATTTATAAGTACATTGACATTTTTCAACGCATTTCTTTCACTTAAAAGTGTCATCGGATCTACGTAGTCAGATTGAGCTATCCTAGCTCCTAAATGTTTGCTACCTTGCATATATACAGGTAGTTTATTCAAACTTTGATGTGAGCTATTATTTGATTTTGAAGGTGAAGGTGTGCTTGCTAGTGAACTAGTAACGCTAGTAACCATACTAACACTCTTTTCATAACTTGGTCGAAATCCTGGTTTGTTTATATTCTCACAGCTCTGCGATAAAACCTCTAAATTATTGATCTCCTTTTGACTCTCACTCATTGTTGTGTGTTCACAAACACTTTTACTCAACGCATCCGTATTAATAGAATACGATATACTTGACGTAGTTGGGCTATTGTCGGTTGATGTTATAATAACTTTAATTTCGCTTTTTGAATTATTTTGATCATCTGTTTTGATTTTCAATTCTGATTTATTTTGGTTATCATCTGGTTGTTCATCACCTATAATACTTCTAAACCGTTGCAATAAATTTTTAGAATAACTTCTAGGGTTTAAAGCTGATCTCTTTTCACTAGTAGGACTCTTTAAATCTGATTTTAAGTTTTCAGAACTCTGTTCATTAGCGTTAATCTCGACTTCCTCATTGCTTTTAGGTGGTGTACGATTTTTAAATCGACTTAGAACATTTTTCAACGAGAGGACATTACTTGTAGGTTTATATATTTTATGTTCTGGATGTATTACATCAGCTTGTTTACTTTTTTCTTCGTTTTGCTCAACAGTCAGAGCCTCGCAAGAAGATGTTGTAGACACATTTATATTAGCTGGGGACGTACTTAACGGTTCATTTTTATTTGCGTCTAAATCGACTTTTTCGAAATTGTTTTTGTAACATCTATCGATTTCTTCCTCCAATTCCAAAGTAGATTGACTAATATTTTGAGAATAATCGTCTTCCTTCGTTTTAGAATTTTTATTAAATTTCAAAATGTCGCCTTCCCCCATATAGCTTTCTACGTCATCATAACTTATTTCACTTTGATCTGAAGCTATAGTGAATGGTCTATCAACGCTCAAAACTTTACCATCTCGGTTTAAGTATGTCTTACTATTGCTGTTTGGTTTATATTTGAAGGTACTTAAATTGTTCTCGTCTTGACTATTAGTTACTACTTGAAAACTTCTAGGCAAAGAACCAGATTTTCTATCTCTAGAAACATTAAAATGCTCCTTTTGACGACTTAACCAAATTTCAGGTGTATTTGGACTTTGCTGATCAGGGCTCATAGGCAAATAGTCACTTGGTAACGTATTAGGTACGTCCTTTTTCCTTCGACAAACGTCAATTAAGTTATCGTAAATGTTTTCTTCATTATTTAAAGATCTTTGATTTTCCATAGTTACGTAGTAATCTTTGTTTATCGGTTTTATATCCTGCTTCACTACTTTCTCTGGAGTTTTAACAGGAACATCATATATTCCATCGTCTAAATTTTCACGCCTTTTCGCTTCATCAAAAGAAAGATAAACATAGTCGGACTCAGGACCTACTTTTGTTATGTCTGTAAGTATTTGTGTTGAATTTTGTGGAGAAGATAGTCGTTTCGGCCGGGAAATATGTGAATTATGTTGTATTAGTTTGCTTTTGTTGTTTAAGTTATGTAAGCTGTTATCGGATTTATTTTCTATTCTTAAAGTTTCATATATATGATCATCATCAGAAACATCATCTATTTCACTCTGAACATGCTCTGGTTCTAAATCATCTTGTTCATGAATATTTAGCTCAATGTTTTCCGACATTTGACGAATATATTTTGGCTTTAACTTCGTTAATTCGCTTTTCGCTAATATTACTTGATCGGGATTAGAATGTGATTTTAATAGTCTTTGATGTCTTCTTTGAGCAGTATTCCGTTGTTGCTGTTTCTTAAGTAACTTCTGGAATTCTCGATTTTGCATTAGAAGTTGTGATATAATTTGTTCTATCGGCTGCTCAGGATCGTTAGAATTTTCCGAAGTGTTTTGTACTTCATTTACATCTTGTGATTTATCTTCTACCTCAGTTCCTTCTGTTATAACTTTCTGTTTGTTTAAGTATTTAACTTTTTCTAACTCATTCTTTTTAAATGAATCTGTTTTTTCTATTAATTTTTTATATGTTTCTTCGTCTATGTCTTCATCTTTACTTATAGTATCTGGAATTGGTATAGGTATGTTCTTTGGCTTATCAACGTTTAAACTGTCATTTGATTCTGATATATGTAAAATATTTTCAGTAGATACATCTGTTGAAAAATCGGTATAGAAACGTGTTGTTGTGTCCGATCCCAAACGTATACCTTTTGCTCGGTTTTTTTTTATCTTCGAGATTTTCTTTGGTATATTTTTAGTATTGTACATTTTTATCTCTAAATTCGGCTTCGTTACTGTGTTTAAAGTAATTTTCTTTTTAATATCACTTTCAGCGTCGGACATAGCTTCCTTTGTTTTGGGTTTTTTAGTAATTTTATTCGAACCACAATTCCGACATTCAAATTCAATTTTTTCGCTTCCCTTACTATCTGCTCTTTCACTATCGCTGTCTTGAGACTTTTTGGTAATTATTATTGTGTTTTGTAGTCCGGGTTCAGATTTTCTTCTCCATGTGCCTATTTTAGACAGCTTTGATCTTTGAGGATCATCTTTAGACTTTGATCTCAATGTATCTGCCTTATGTTTCTCAGTATCGTTACATCTAGATTTTCTAGTATGTAGGGTACTCATAGAATCAGTTACTGGTATATTTTCCTTTATTTTAGCGCATTTTAGACACGTTTTGGTAATATTTTTTACGTTTGATGAACCATTTGCGTCAGATAAATCTTCTTTGCTTTTGCTATCTGTGTAAGTGATAATACTATCAGATGAATGATAACATCGTGTTTTGTTCAAAGAACCGTTAAATTCTTTAGTGAAGCTCTCTTGAGATGACTTGAAGTCAGAACATTTACAAGATTTATTTTTTTCAATACGTTCTGTGCTACCACTGTCTATGAAATGTAATGCTTTATCGCATTCTGGGCAATCTTTGTTGTCATCATTAGTTTTACACGCACATTTCTCATCTTTCACTTTATCTTTATTTAATTCTGATTCACAATCGGAACAAAGGTCGATGTAACAATTATCACAAGTATAGTCGACTCCTTTATCAGCTGAATATTGTAAACAATCGCATTCTTGATTTTCTTCCCTTGAGTTGTTAATGGTGTATTTTCTATTAGTTTTCTTCAATCTGTTCCTGATGCCGTTTTCGAAAGATTTTCTCCTTTCACGTTCTAATTTGCGTTTTTCGAGATATTCAGGTGCCGATAATTGTTTACGCATTGACGCTTGAGTTATAAGGTTGTGAGATTTTTCCGCTAAAATATCATCTGGAATTAAATAAAAATATAATTACAACATATAAAATATAAAGCTAAATAGTTATTTTTGTGTGAAAGCAATTTCCTAACATACCATCAGTTTTGTTTTGTCCGAGCTCCATCACCAGCTGTCTGGCGTGGGAAGGGATCACTGCGTTATAGTTTTCAAGGATAACCTGAAATATGTAACAAGACTGAGCTAGTGGTACACCTTCAAGTGAGTAAGCTAAATCATAATATAAATATTAATTTTATTTTTTCATGTACCTATCGTTTTTTTACAATATTTTTTATATTGTATATAAAATGAATGCGAAAGTTGAATGAGAGATCGAAAAGTCTTTACTTAGTTCTCCCTGCTACAATGTTTTTAAATGTATTTCCTAGTAAATAACCACCGAGCGAATATGAGCTCACCCGCTTCAGCAACAAGGTCCACTCTCGCTTGTGGCGCGCGGACCGCGCCTGCAGCGTGAGCTGCGCGCGCGGCGCGTCCCACGGGATCACGTGGAAGGACAGCGGCGCGCCCGCTATGGACTCCACCAGCATCATGTTGTTACACTGGAAACAATTACATAAAGTGAGAGCAAGCCTCGCACATTTCTTGAGTTCCGCAAGTAAACACGCAGTGCTTTGCACCAGAATTTGCTAGAAAATTAGGAACAGAGTATTTTAACAGTAGGTTCCCTTTGCCCGTCCTGTTGTTTGCGGGATACGTAATTGATAGGTAAGAGCATTTATGTCTACACTGCAGTGCCGGTCACGGTTCGCTCTCGGTCCGACCTCAGTCTGTTTGTTGGAAATGTTCATATATTAAGTAGTTCTAGTGGGGAACGAAAGTGTCTTAATGGAAACGCAGTGTCTTAACACTAGGTTCCCACATTTCGTCTGCCTATGTTGCTGTGTGACCAATACAGCTTCACGATATAAATATAGCTTCACGTAAATTTAACTATATGAAGAATTAATAAGAGAAGAAAATAAACAAATATAAATTACCATGATATGAGACTTGTACGCCAGAATCCCGTCTTCCCTGTTCTTGGTCACAAGTAGCATTTTGTCGAAGAGGAAGGCATGACGCATCGCCTTCGCGCCGAACACTCTAGAAACGAGAAAAAAACAAATTAATTCATTAGTTGCCATACCAAAATTAAATTGATATTTTTATTAAAATTACTAATATTAAATTCAATACAGTAAAGTATTGAATTTAATGTTAGTAATTTTAAATATTAGTAATATAATTTTACGTACCTAAAGGTCCCTTCGGCGCACAACTCTCCGTAAGTAGTCAAGTCCGGTCCGTTCCATCCGTACAATAATGACTGAATTTCCTGAAAATACAAACAGAAATATGTTATTTTTGACATTATAACAAATAAAGTATTTTAAATCAATGATTGAAAAAAAAATACATATAAAGATATCATTTATCTGTTCTTTATATAAGCCGTTATAGGTGCACTTCAATAAATGAATAGATATAAAAATGATATCATAAACTCATCTCACCTGCCAATGAGGCACAAAGTGTGACTGTAAAACCGACTGGTTGTGGGTTCGATCCCCACTCGAGGAGATGAAATATTTACTTAAATTTATATTTCCATTTCTTCGCTCTGGTGTCGGGGCTAAGCGCGGCGTTGAGTTCTGCCACTCAACACGCAATGCCTCCAGAATTAGGCAGAAAATGATGAACGGAGTGTCTTAAATCACTACTTAACAGCCTACCCTGCTGTGTGCGGGATACAGCGGTCGGCGTGAAGCTGATAAAAAAAATCTCACCTGCACTCTCACAGCATGTTCGTGTTTCCGCTTCATGTCATCAATATGGTGCGCTATTCCGGTCATCTTCAGCAACGCGTACTCTGTCTCTCTGGACGCACATTGCTTCACTACGTTCTGAAATTAATCACGACATATATCTAATTGAATTCTAAACACTTGATTCTTTAAATTAAGAAATTATTAACTCATATAGACAAAGCACGGCGTTGAGCTCCATCACACTATTTTCACTGCTACATGCGAGATGAAAATAAGTTATAAGCAGTAAAAAATGTAGTTTATAGTAATAAACTACTTTTTTAACTCTCTTAATAAAGCAATCGATTTTTTCCATAAAACGAATTATTCTTGTTTCTATATTGAAGTATCTCCTGCATGACAGGATAGTTAGATAAAGCCTATTGTTAAAAGAGGGTCTTATTTATTTTCTACGTACACTTAAAGATATTGTGTAAAATGGTGACACCAAACGCCGCGTATTATCTCAGAAGACCGAAGAAATGACATTAGTTATAAAATTTTAATATTTTCCGATTTGGATATCGAACCCACACCCAATCACTCCCTCGCTGCGCCACAATGGCTTTACCAAATTAAAAACAAATGAAGCTTAAAAATACTAACCTGAAGTAACAAATGATATTTTAATATCCGTTGCACAGGTTTCAGTAAGTAAGAGGCGAGCGGCAACGGATGCATCAGTTCAAGTTGTCGTTCCCGAAATTCTCTAGCACTTTGCGGTCGTGAGGCTAAAGCGGCTAGTCTCTCCATGGTACGAGGGTATCTGTAAATTAAAAAGAAATTGTTACTATTATTCTTTTTTTTATTGTAAATAAGATACGGAGTAAAAAAAACTCCTTACATTACATTTTTTATTACAATATGATACAGTAAGAATTTATTCAGGAGAAATTTAACAATCTGTATTTTAAAAAAGTATGCTTTTTCCCATATAGCAGAGTAAACACAAAGAACTTGGTGTTAAAATACTATACCTATGACCCTTTTCCGCACAATTCTTAAGACATTACATGTTGAATGACGGAACTCAACGCCGCATTTTGTCTACCAGAGCAAGAAAATGAAAATAATTTAAATAGAATCAGTCCTTCGAGTAACTATCGAAGTCACTACCATCATGTATAGTTGTTTACAGTAAAGCGGTAAAATAACATTAATAGATTTTTAAGCATATTCATATAAGAGAAGAAGCATATTAATATTTCACTTGATTTCGATCCGTTCTGGTCTCAATTCCAATCACTATAGTTTAAAATTTATAATTTTATTGAAGTTAACTCACCCAGTACAGTAAGAGGTGTAAACGGCAAACCCGGTAGTGTTGTTGACAAAGCACCTCGCAATGCAAGTAGCGTCGAGGTGACATGTGTTCAGTTCGCTGCACAGTGATCTGGAATGACCAAATGTTAGTTTAGTTTTATTATTGTATTATTTTGAGAAAATTCTGTCTGTTCGTAACGCAATTTTGTTTTTAGTTTCCATCACAATATATTGCCAAAATTCAAATTATTTTTTTCCAAACACAAAAAATGGACTCTCTTATAAGATATGCTGAATAGCAATCCACCAATGACCTGCCACTAAAACTGAACTGAAGAAAAACTTGAGCACATTGCTCGAGAATTTCCAGCAATAAACCCAACTTCAAAATTATTCTATTTGTAATATCATCGGCTTAGAGTTTAAACCTGCTAAATCTGTTTTTTTTTGTTTATTTTCGTAATGTATATTTCTATACCATGAAAGTGTAAAAGAATACAAAATTGAACTTTATTTTATTTCATATACAAGAGAGTCAATTTTCGAAATTGTAAAAATCTTATCTAAGCCTATATAACTATATATTTTTACTCTCAGCCTACTCTCCTATATGCGGGATATAGCGCGAAAATAAAATAAACAAAACAAAACTGTTTCTTTGATTATAGATTTTCGTATTTCCGTTCAAAATTCAGGACGTCAAGTTAAGCACATATTGTTCTTGGAACTTTACGATACACCACAAACACGCGAATTGCGTGACTTTGAGAGAAATCTCGCCTACCCTTTGTTCTTACAGCTCTCAGACTTTAAAAGTAATAAATCTTGAAATTCTTAAAGTATTTTGCCACTTTGCCTATTGTTCGTTTGTCGACGCCGTTAAAACATTGTTGAGGCATTGAGGCATTGATTAAATGGTTATGGGTTGCATTCTTGATGGATTTCTCCTATTTTGTATTCTTTTAGCTCCATGGTGTATCCGGAATCATCGGGAAAGTATCCCGAATCAGAAGGAATCTAGTAAATAATTTCCAATCTTGAAGGAATTACGCTAAAACTTTGATCTTTGACAATTTATTAATTATTATTTAAGTTTAATACACTAAATAATACATATAACTTAAAATTTACAATTAAATATTAAGTAAAAAAACACACAAAATAAATTTTAGTGGCATCTATCAACAAGTAAGTGGTCTAAGACCAGATTTTCAAGAAAATAATAAAATAAGATACACAACTGTAAATATCAAATAACGTTGCAAATATACATAGATCCTGGTGAAAGTTTTCTAAAGAATAGTATTGTTTATAGAAACAAAACACTGCAGTGTCAAGTTAAACAGGCCATGAAATGGAATACATGCGGTCAGTTCAGGATCACGTTCGTAATGTGGCTTTGTAAAAATAGGAAAGTTATCGCAAATGGATACGTGACGCGATGTCCATTTTGATTTTTTATTAATTAACGCTTATCCCGTATATAGATAGCGTGATGGGCATGAGTCTACCCGTGACCACGGACTACTGCAAAGTGTTCGAAACGTCGGATTTCCAAAAAAGTATGATACTAAATATACGCGATTAATCCGGTTAAATAGTTTCATTTATAATGTGTAATAATCGTGAAAATCAAAGATCTTACTAGGCTGAGAGAGCCATACCAAGAAGTAAGACCATTATAGTAGGGGTAGGGCTCTGCGTTATCCGTATTTCCATACTACGTATTTAGTCGCGGAACTCAACGCTGTGCGATATCCACACGCAGACATTTGCGTTAAAGTACAAAATGAAACAATATTATATTAGGTTATGAAACAATATAGACATTGTTATAAAGAAATGAAAAGCCTAAATCGTATTAATACTTCCAAAGACATCTAATGCTAAAAGTTTGCCTGAAAATCTGTTAACAAAATTTCTATACGCGGATTACAGTACAGTCACAAGCAAATGTCTTTAATAAAAACTGTACCCTCTGGTTTTGACGTCCCACCCTATTATACGCACCCTCGGTCAAGGGCCGTACTTAGATTATATGTAAATATTTATATTTCACAGTACTTCTAATCTTTCGAGTCTTTGTATTTAGGACGTGCTGGAATAAACATTCAAAAGTTCAAATTCTAGAGTCTCGCTTTATCTTTTTTAATTTCACGACGTGTTCTGGGACTCAGTCATAGGCAGAATGAGTTCCAAAACACTTTATTTTCCGCATTTGGACCGAGACATTGCGTGTTAATTGCCAGAACGTAGCGCTGCATCGCTGATCGCTGATCGTGATGAAATGATAATAATTCCGAACTTCGAGTGCAAATTGAACCCATTACCATCACAATTACTGTCAGACACCGCCCCACTGCTACTATTTAATATTAATAATAAATTGACTCATTTCCAAATACCCTTGCTTTTGCCACTAAAATTTTGCATTCAAAAAACCAAATGCGTACTGTCCATTTTGCAAACAAATAAACAATCAAAATTGACCAAATACGCCCCCGTTCAAAATACCACTCGCTAAAAGCTTGAAGAATAGTGGCCCCACGATATGCGGAAAAGCAGAATTGTCGGCTTTTTGGGGCATTTGTTGGAGGGAGTATTATTACGAACCTGTTGTACTACGATGGACAGCCGCTGACATATGAAACTAGATACGTATACCCTGTTATTATAATAATACGTTTGATATTTTTGAATAAAGCAATCCTCTTTTTCTCTAGTAGGTATAGAGCGTTTTTAAATTATTCGCAAAACCAGTTTTGGGTCTAAAATTATAATTAAGTTATTATTAAAACAAATTTCGTTAGGATATCTATTTCTTCTTCTGCTTCATTCGTTTTGATGTTTATTTATTTTGTATGAGTAAGCCAACTTTACAATCCAAGAGTATTTTGGATTTTACTATTGATTCATTGATACATTGATACACATCCGTTATACCGGTAAATTTTACATGTAATAAAAAATTGCTCACATTATAAAAGCTTACAAAGTTAACTCTATATAAACGTCACTATAGAAAGACGTTATATAACATATAACCAATCATAAGAAAAATGCATCTTTTAATGCTAATTTTAAATAAAAAATTAACATGGACCGTTAATTTTTTATTTAAATATATGAACATGTAGGAGATATGTTCATTAGATGGCAGTCGAAAAAGTAAAATTAGAAGTAAAGATTTTTGTATCATAAAAATCTGTTATATGTTTTGAGAATTGAGCGTAATGTGAAATATGAATACTCACTTATTAAAAGCGTAAATATCTTCGATGTTGTTGAAAAGTTCACATAATTCTTCTTCGGAGAACGTCATCTCTCTTTTCCACACGTGTAAGTAACCCTGAAATTAAAAAATAAAAATATTTAATTATTATTAGGTACTTCGATTCCCATTCGATTATTTATTTACATTTTTTTGCTACAAACACAAATGCTATTCTTGTTTGGTGAAAGTTAAGAATGATTCAAAATGTAATACAAAAGGGAAGAAGATTAGCTAATGATGTCAAAATCGAATAAAATATTATAATACACACCGGTTATAGTTGTGAGATTAGTAATTTACTATAAATTTTCGATAGCAAGTCACTTAAACGCTGAACCCGAACAGTTTTATGCCGCCATAAAGATAACGCTCGCGTAAAATCGTGAACACAGCCAATAATTCATGTAAAAAGCCGTTAGTAGAGACTTAATACTCTTGTAATAGTGTAAATATATGTTAAAATCTAAATAATTAAATCCAAATAGAAAACTAACGGACAGTAAAATTTTAAAATTACTAGTTATTATTAGATATTAGAGGCCAGTCGTGGCGCAGTGGCACAAAGTGTGACTATAATACCGACTGGTTGTGGGTTCGATCCCCACTCGAGGAGATGCAATATTTATTTAAATTCATATTTCCATTTCTTCGCTCTGGTATCGAGGCAAAGCGCGGCGTTAAGTTCTGCCACTCAACACGCAATGCCTCCAAAATTCGGCAGAAAGTGGGGAACGGAGTGTCTTACACTAGGTTCCCTCTGCCTACCCTGCTGTGTGCGGGATATAGCGTGAAGCTAATTTAATTTAATTTAAAGTTATTATTAACAATTTAATTCTATCATCTAGACAAATATTTCATAGTAAAAGTTGAATAATAAATGAGATGTTCATAGAGACATTTTATTTTAAGCAGGAATGAAGTCGTTAAATGTTTACTCGTAGCAATAAGTAAATATATGTATAATATATAATAGTCTATAAACATATTTACTTATATCTTTTAGTATTTTTAATAGGTTATCCATCCTTCCTGGATACATCGAATCCTAAAAAAAATGATTCAAAGCAAGTAGTACCTAAGATAACTTTTTTCAATCAAACAAACTTATTAAGCTCAATTTTTATACATTTTATTAAACTTGTACTTATATATTTTATCCACTTTACGTTGTATCCCGCGTGTAAAATAGGCAGAGAGAGCCCAGTATTAAGACACTCCGTTTTTCGCTGAATTCAGGAGGCATTCCGTATCCTCACTTTTATAAAAGATGACACTAAGCACTAAAAGATAATTTTTCGAAATTTTCAAAGGGACGGGAAAAATATAGTTTTTCATTATACTTACACGACTAGATCTATAAATCAAACTAGAGTTTTTATTTTAGAGATTCTATTTGGAGTATAATAGAAAGCATTTTTTTTATATAATGGAAAAAATATTTTAGCTTAAAAAAAATATGTTCAATATATGTAATAAAACTACTAAAAGCTACTTTTAAAAGTAAACATGCAAAATAACCACAAAGCCATACCATAAACCATATATTTGCAATTTTGAACTAATATTTGCACTAACTTCTTGTTAGTACGTTATGTCCTCGTTAGAAGTCGTTTATAAAAACGGTAGACTTATATTTTCTCTATACTATATAAAAATGGGAATGGTCTAATGAGCTGAGAATGTTGTGTTTAGAGGAAGTCGAAGGTTCAATACCCAGTCACAACAAATATAAATAATATGTATGTGTGATCAGCGTAATATGCCTATGTAATAATTAATATATGTAATAATACGTTTTTTTAAATCTTAATCTACATTATATACGAGTATGTGTGACTTATGTTTTGAGTGTGGTTTGGAATCAAATGATCTCTGAACAAAAAACACACCATGATTATTAAACAGCCCGGAAAAGAGACTGTAAATTTGAAATAAGTTAACTTTCTAAATTATAACGAATAGGTACTTCTCTACATTATAAACTTTCAACTTTTAACTTAACTTTATTATTATATAATGTGATATATATTATCGGTACATGCTGTACCTATGGGTTGCATCACTCATCATGCAATTTTTTTTTAGCTTCACGCTGTATTTCACATATAGCATGGTAGGCAGATGGAACCTAGTGTTAAGACTCCCCGTTACCCACTTCCCACCGAATTTTCGAGGCATTGCCTGTCAGGCAGCCGAATTCAACGCCACGATTTGCCTAGTTACTAGAGCAAGGAAATTAAAATATTAAATATTACATTCCCCGAGTGGGAGTAGAATACACAACCGCCGCGATTACAGTTACAAGCTTGTTCCACTTCGGCACAACGGCCTCAATGCAATAATTTAAAATAAAAATAAAAGTGAGATAATAGTAAAAATACATATTATTATATCTGTGGTATATTGTGTAACAAAAACATAAAAATTTAAATGATAATTTAAAATATAAATAATAAATATCATATAACAGTGAAACCAAGAAAGTTTTATAGATAAAAAAATATATAATAATATCATATTAAGATATATCATATATGAAAGAAATGACGTCGTAACTAAGTTGCATTCAAGATACAACAATGACATTACAATCTGGATAGTCGAGATTATCAAATTAAGTCGCTCGTGCTGCGTTTAAACGGTCAATTTAAAAGCGAATGACAATTTGCTGGGTAAGTGCACATTATAAGCGTCCATAATTTTTATCTTTTTGGTTTCCAGGGAAAAACTAAGAAAATAGCAAAATTGTAATATTATAAGTAATAAATTACAACCATTTCTAAAATATGAAAAAAAAGTACGTTATCTATAAATTAGTCTTTTATACGACTAAAATAAGTAATAGGGCAACCTGTAATACAGAGGTGATAAGACATCTTGAATTATAGATAATAAACAAAGAATAATGCTATTCCTGGAACGTCCCTCAATATAGCATTTTTACTAAAACCTATCATTATATTGTGCTATAATCATTGATCGCATATGAGATACCTAGTGGCGCCAATATAAGGCTTATTATATGTAAAATATATGTTCATGAATCACTTTCTGAATCATACTTAAACTTTTTAGTGACAATGAAAATTGTTAGCTCATGAATGTTAATGACAGGGCCTCTTTAAAATTATTTAATAATCATATTGAAAAAAATAAAGTCACGATAGACATTACCAAGACGTCAATATATTTTTTTTATTTAAAAATTTATTAACACAGCCCAACTTACAAGTGTGACACAAGGTTTTTTTTTTAAATTCGCGTATAATTTTTATTCAGTTTTAAACTTCTGAATAACAATAAAATATTATATTTTTATGATCATAAAAATAAATTAAATAAATATTTATGAAAATCAAAAACCCAATAAAATGGTACATTAAACACTAATCACTAATATCACATATATTTATTTATGTTGTATTTCAACAATTCCAGTCACGTCGCAACGCGGCACAGCTCAACGTAAACAATGCGAGACAGGTTTGCCCACTGTCATTGTCACTGTCACGCTCAGCACAACCTCGAGTCGCATCTACTTGATGAGTAACACTATATTTTAAACGAAGCCTTCGTTTTTTTTTAAATAAAATAAATTAATGCAATTTTCGTTTTATTTTAAATGTACCTTCTTCAATTTAATAGAAAATTATAGCTATTAACTGGCCATTTGCCATAAAGTTACGTTACTACGACAGAAGGATTTAATTAAAAGACGAGTTACGAGTTTTGCTCTACTCTTGATTGTATTTAATACTCGTTATTATATTTCAAAAGAAAAAAATAATGTGGGTATATAGTGTATCAAATATAATAATACAATTTTCTTGAATGGGGAATGAATTCTTTTCTTTCTTTCTGGGTTAACCCACGATCTTTAGCCATTAGCCTATTAACTGAACCATTTTTATACAGTTCAGCAGATGTAAAAAAAATACATAAAAATATTGGCTTAAATTAAATTTAGCAGAAAATACAAAAAAAAATTTCAAAAGTATGAGTCATTAACAGGGAGCCAAATAATAAAATTAAATATGCAGCTTTTTCAGTCAAAATTTGAAGTGTTGAACTGCAAATATATATCAATAAGCGTATATTTAATATTTATGTTATATAGTACCTACATACAATGTACTACCGACTAAAAATAAAAAAAAATGAAATCCTCTCAAAATTCATTGTAAACTAGATCCGATATCTTTAAAAGACCACTTACATAATATCATAATATAACGGTCACCCATCCAAAGAGCGATCGTGACGCATTGCTTAACGTGATCGATCGATTCACCATTCATGTATTATACCGGTAACGCCTACATACTATGTTTTATTACGGAAGTGCAGTTAAGAGAGAGTTTGGTTTGGATTTTTTATTACTTTTGGTATTATTTTTTGAATAAATAATAACATTTTTTAAATATTTTTGGAAAGCCGTTCAAAAAATTGTTTATTCATGCACTTATTGTGATTCATCAGTACAGTACGGTCGCCGAGTCGTGGCCGCCTTAAAGTAAGCGGTAGATGGCTACACGTTTTTAATTTTAGAATTTTTTCTTAGTTTTGATATTTTTTTTCTCGAGTGTACAAAGCCTTAAGGCCTAACATACATGTACTCGTATATCTTAAGTATACCTTGTTTAATATGTTGGACAGCACTTTTTAGTCATTTATCTAAAATAATAACCTAAAAATAATCTGTAAATAAATAGTGAAAGACATAAAATCGTCTATATTATATTTAAACGTACAATACATATATCAAAAAATAATATTAATTAATATAACAATAATATAAAATATCTCATTGAGTAACATGTACATGTTTAACGTTGAAAACCAAGTATTTTCATATTGAAACAAGTCTATTTGTGATGCGCCCACGCATAGAGATATTATTAGAATTATTTACAACAGTACAATGTGTAGTAAATTGTTGAATGAAATCGGGACTAGCGCATCTTCAACAAGTAAGGTAGGTAGGGTAAGGTAAGGTAAGGTAAGTATGTTTATTCAGTTACTTATTATTACTTATACTTATTTCGATTGGTTTATAAATGAAAAGTTGTCATTATATAGACTTGCATTTATTGGGTTGATTGAAAATTTTGCTATTAATATATGGAAATTGTCTTTAAAATGACAATGTTATTAGATCACAAAAATAATGCAGATGAGAAAATAAATAATTGTTAAACCACAAATTAAAGTATATCTTAGAATGTTGTAAAAAATGTATTAAATGAAAAAAAAAACTAGAGGAGCGGATTTAAAAAGCCAATCACTACTGATTTAAACATATATACGTAAGTGAACCACTACATCTATTACATACAAAAAGTGGCTCTATCCTACTATCATCCCTTTTTAGGCACCAATTCCCGTTAGGAGACGGCACACAACCTACAAATCCTAATTTCATGAAATAGTCTTTATTTCAACATACTAAAACTCAAAATTTCACAGCTAGTCTATCTTACCATAATTTGTCCATCCTAAGTCTTATACGTTAACTCTTTCCTTATAGTGGTAAAAAGATTTTTTTATTATAGTATATTTGTGTTATATCTAGAGTAGTCTTAAGAACATGATATTGTATTACTAAAAGATACAAAATTATTATTATGATAAAAATTTTAAACCAAAAACAAAGTTATGTAAAGTATTGGTAAATCTAGAAATACTAGGATTTTGCCAAAAAAATGATCTCGCTGGGCTGCCATTAAAGTTTACATTATTTGAGTGGTTTTACCAGTGACTGTTCTTTATACAGTTTATAACACAACCTGTTTAGGTAAAATTAAAAATTTACCTCATATAATTTAGAGGTGAAATGTCAAAATTATATCAATGAATATTTTTCTATTATGGTTCATCAAGAAAATGATGCTATTTACACTTATTTACATTTAACATTATAGTATTTAACTATAATATACATTTTTTAAAGATTTATCCCACACTAAGGATAGAAAAATATTTTGGCAAAATATATAAATTTTTAAACGTATCAGGACTCGAAGCTTTTTGGAATACGTCTTTTGGATACGGTCCAAGTGATGAGACCACCATGCTACACAATCTCATCTAGCTGCACCCAAATTTATATGCACTTATAAAAAAATATTTATAATCGCTGTAGAGAAGTTAATAGATATATTTATCTATATAAAAGTGTAGTAAGTAGAAGTAATTGGCCAGTTACTCCACTTTAGTAAGTAGAAGTAATTGACCTAGGTGGTCAATTCAGTAATCCCAAAAGTCATCATAATATGACGACAATATAGCGTTAAAGGAAAATACATCTTCGGAGTAGGGTACACCCTACTATTATTAAGATTCTAAAAGGTAGAATTTAATTTAATTTTATAGATAGATAATATTTAAGTAAGAAACTAATAAATGTATCAGAAACATACGGAATTATTACGAAAGTATTGGGCACGTACACGTACTTACTAGGCGTCTTAAGAAACTTTGTTATCCTGGGAACCTTATTCCGTTTCCATATGAATTTGGGAATCCTCTCTTAATGCTCCCCTACACTGTCTAACCCGTCTTATTTCAATTTTTTAAATACAGTAGTTTCGTCTGTGCTTTGTCTGTCAGTCACTCAGTAACGAAAGAGGTTCATACTTTTACCCACATAATATATAGACATAAATATCTGATACAAGAAGGTGGTCGCTGTAACAAATGCAAATAAATCAACAAATGATTTATACAGTCATTAAACGACAAAACACAACAAAGTATACTTTAATTAACGGTGAAAACTTTTCAGTGAAAGCCGATATGTAAGTACGTTTCGCCGTTCCTTACCGGCGAAAGCCTATAATTTGGCTATAAATTTTGTTTCGCGCAAGTTAATTGACCATAATCATCAAAGTTAGGGCAAAACTCACGAGATCTATGTGAGAGATCTTGGTAATTTGAATCCCTCTAAAATAGTGAAATTGTGTTTAAATGTTTAGATTGCTTGACTAATTAAGGCAAAGATGGTTGAGCAGATTTGGATGAAATATGTTCTTTTAGCTGCTCATGCTGTATACTGCATATGGCAAGGTAGGAGGGAACCTAGTGTTGAAACTATTTTTTTCAAGTCATTGTAGTGTATTGAGTGGCGGAACACAATGGCGCAAATCGCTTTGTTACCGGAGCGATGAAATTGAAATATTAAATAATTCATTACCCTGCGTAGGAAACAAATTCTGTAGTGATTTTTTAAGACTTAGCAAAGATTAAGCACATTTACATATTTCTTAGCTTCATGCTGTATCCTGCATATGGCAGGGCACGCAGCGAGTCTAGTAGTAGTGGTAGGCTAGTGTCAAGACACTCCTTCTTCCTCTTACCATCTGAAATCGATACTTGCAGACTCTCAAAGTACCTTGATATGCGGAAAAAAATACGTGAAGCAAAAAGAATATTTCCACCAGTTTTCTCAATATACGTTAGTATAAAACTATAAGTTATTCCTTCCAATCAACATGCCGTTTCAGTATCTCAGTTTATACTTATCTTTATTTAAAGTTGCGATTCCGCAATTTATGCGAAGATACAAAGCTTAATATGCACACGATACAGTGGCCCGTTTTACGACACTTTTATCGAGATTACATATATTTATTGATTTTACGCGTTGCTATTACAGTATTGATTTAGACTCTAACTTAGTGCACTAAGATTAGCGACTATCTGGCAATGAATTCGATTTCGTGAGTGTCATTTTCACTCAAACGAAGGTTTATCAAAAAAAATCAGCTTCACGCTGTATCCCGCCGACTGCAGGGTAGGCAGAGGGAACCTATTGTTAAGATACTCCGTTCCCCACTTTCTGCCGAATTTTGGTGGCATTGCGTGTTGAGTGGCAGAACTAAACGCCGCGCTTAGCCTCGACACCAGAGAGAAGAAATGAAAATATAAATTTAAGTAAATATTTCATCTCCTCGAAGGGGATTCGAACCCGCAATCAGTCGGTTTTGCAGTCACACTTCGTGCCGCTGCGCCACTACTGGCCTCTACTGGAAGGTTTATATTTTGAAGAATTTTGATAATGTGTTTTCTTCGACTCTCGAGTAGCGGTCAAGCAGCAGACGACGCTTAGTTCGCAGGTAAGTTTTTGTTAGACTGATGATCTGATCAAGGTTGCTGGTAGAGAATCTTGGGGGAGGTTTATGTTCATATAATTATGATGATGACGATGGTAATAAAAGTGATGCTTTTTTGTAAAACAAAGCGTTAGTTTTCGTCTCTTAATAGGGAATGGGAAAAGTTGAAAACGTAGTGATTCATAGCTAAGCTTGTCTTCGTTTTCCATCAAAATTAGTGAAGATAAAATGTAAAATGGCGTAAAACAAACACATTATTCTTTTATTTACCAAACCGACTGAAGTTTTAAAAGAAGTGACAAATATTAATAGTCACCTGTCGTATAGACTAATAAGGTGGTGGGGATGTGAATTGTGACAGATTGAACCTATTTCCGGTGTTTATTTCAAAGAAAAAAAATCTTTATAACCGATACAGCTATCTTCTGTCGTATTGCTACCACGCCGTCACTAACTTAACAGGATAAGGAAAATCTAACGGTCTATCAGAAGAAGTTCACAACTATACTGAGAAAAACTGATCCAAATAAAGAAACTTTATCAGACTGCACCACAGTGGTCTGTTGAAAATAAGTGCCTACAACAAAATTCAACTTAAAGTGAACAAAAGACCTAAAAGTTAATTTACTATATAATATAAAATAGCCACATCCCTAACACCTAAACAGCTGTGGAATTTCGAAAATACTTCAAACATTTATAACTGCACCGCCGTAAGCGACAAGCGAAGCGATTTCTAATTAGTGGCGACAGCTCCGTGACAGCCGGGTTCCCCATACTGTACCCTACTTTAGTTTTACATTTTGATATTATAAACTGCTATTACAAATTATATTAATAACGAAATTGGACTGGGACTTTAATTATTTTTTAGTCCACCCGCAACACTGATTTTGTGGACTTTACAACGGAAAATGAAAAGTTCATATTTCGATATTTATGCTCAAAATTAACTACTTTGTGCTCTGACATCGGTTAGTAATAAATAATGTAAATAAAAAGGTAACTACATTTTTAAGAATTTAGTTTTAGTCCTTTTAGTTGTTTGTTTTGTGCACTATTCTGCTTAAAATTACAACGTGTTCTAAAATCATTTAAGATCCCGCTTTTTCGTACATATAAATATTTAAAAAAAAAACATTTTTTATGTAAACGTTACAAATAGAAATTAATAACAATGTTAATTATTCTTCATATTAAGTTCTACGAGCTACAGCTTTATGGTAACCCTAGTGACAGACAGCAGGTGACTTTTGGCAGAATGCCACACAGTTTTTTTTATTTCCGTTCTCCCTAAGGTGAAATTGAACTTTGAGTCCTTAAATAAAACTGGATGTTGCTTCATATAAAATAAGTTATTCAAAATAAGAGGATGTAAAGTGGGGAGCGGATTGTCTCAAGATTAGGTTCCCTCTGCCTACCCTGCTGCTAATATCTCTTTAGGAGTAGAGACCGAGCATGTCACTAGTATTAACTCTCATCAGGTTAGGCAGAGGGAACCTGGTGTTAAGCCACTTCGTTCCTCACTTTCCGCAGTGCTCTGATGGCATTGCGTGTTGAGTAGCGGAACTCAACGCCGCGCTTTGCCTCGACACCAGAGCGAAGAAATGAAACTATAAATGTAAATAAATATTTATTTTCCTCGAGTGGGGATCAAACCCACAACCAGTCGATTTTACAGTCACATTTTGTGCCCTTGCACCACGACTGGCCTCTGGCCTCAATAAATTGTAAGTTTAAATTAAATCTTAACATGATCTAATACTTTATTTGAAAGGCTCAAATGTATAATTTATATGTATTAAAATATTTGTATATTAAAAGTCGATTAGTGAACGATATTTGATGTAAAAGCTTCTATTAAAGCTCTTTCTTCACGTATCTATTTAGAAGTTATTTTATAATTAGAACATTTAAATTAAAATAAATATAATATTAGGGGCTGCTGTGGTTCAGTGGCATAGCATGTAAACGCGACGGTTGTGGGTTCGATTTCCACTTGAGGTAGTGTAGTATTTAATATTTTTGTACTCGTACTCGCAACACTAGGTTCCCTATGCCTACTCTCCTGCTATGTGGAATATTGAGTTAAGCTGCATTGCCTTAAGGAAGAATATACATAAAATACATATCATATTCCTTCTGAAAGCAACAACATAAGCAGTGTTTAGTTTAAATAGACAAAAAATCTAGATATTTACAACTTCAAAATATTTTTTACACAATCTATAAAAATATCAACAAAGTAGTTTACAAATACGGCCTTAATAAAAAGTGACATAATAAGAAATGGAGTCGCCAAACCTGTCAGTGGATTATATTTTATAACTCAATTTAGCATTCACCGGGTCAGTGGGACAGCTGGTTGCTTGGTTACTAAAAGAAACACATGGACTTGTAACAAATAGGTTTCTGCTTTGAACGTATGAAAGTAGATTTTAGCTCTTTTGTATTTTAAATTCGAATGTGAATCTTATTTATCTATTTATTGTGATCTGAAATACTTTTTGAGGCCAGTCGTGGCGCAGGGGCACAAAGTGTGACTGCGAAACCGACTGGTTGTTGTGGTTTGATCTCCACTCGAGGAGATGAAATATTTATTTAAATTTATATTTCCATTTCTTCTCTCTGGTGTCGAGGCAAAACGCGGCTTTGAGTTCTGCAACTCAACCCGCAATGCCTCCAGAATTCGGCAAAAAGCGGGGAACGGAGTGTCTTGACACTAGGTTCCCTCTGCCTACCCTGCTGTGTGCAGGATACAGCGTGAAGCTGATTTATTTATTTATTTAAAATACTTTTTATATGTATGTGGTACGACTGATATTAGCATATGGTGCTAATTTTCTCCACTCCCGAGTATAGTTGGATATTAAACCAAAACCTGAACATAGTCAATAAATATTAGACACATAACGTGCAGAAATCATTTTTTTCTGAACTATTGATGCAACGGTAGCGGAAAAGTAACCAAAATGCACAAACGTCATGATTTTATACAGTTCTCCATATCTTTTTATATGATTATTATTATTTTAACTAATCACTAGAGACGCCGTGATCCGTATGAAAGATACTTTTAACTTTCTCTGATTTATTAATTTTATAATATGTATGTATGTATATTTATGTTTATCTCCTAAATAGGTAAATCCTAGTTAGATATTAGAATAATAAACCAGCTGTAAGAACAGCATAAGTATTTCCGGAAAGAAATTTGAACACAACTGTCGCCTTCAGCCAAATACATTTCAATCAATCATGCTGTAAAATTATGTAACATAATTTATGTATATATTATGTAAATACATAATAATAATATATTTGAGTATTTTATAATTACTGGTTGTGGGTTCGATCCCCACTCGAGGAAATGAATTACTTATTTACATTTATAATTTCATTTTTTTCGCTCTGGTGTCTCCAGAACTCGGCGGAAAGTGGGGAACTGAGTGTCTTAACAGTAAGTTCAATTATATCAAAGATTCATGGGGGCTGAGAAAGTATACATAGGTCTACAAAGAAGGCCGGTTGCTGATCACTCCCCACTCGTGCAATGCACCAAGTGCCTGGGCTTTGGACACACCAAGAAAATTTGCCGAGAAAAGAACGACCTCTGTAGTCACTGCGGAGAAGCGCATTCATGGGAACAATGCAATAAAAGAATAGAAGGTAAGCCACCTCGGTGTATAAATTGTGCTGAAGCAAAGACAAAGGGCACAGACCAAAATCACAATGCATTTAGCATGGAATGCAGCGACCGTGCCAGGTGGGATGCTATTGCAAGATCAAAAATAGCATATTGCTAAAGGCACCGCAGAGGTATCTAATAAATATGGAGTCTGCCATTTGCGGAACCACCAATTACGTTTTATTCAAGTGAATCTGCATCGAGCCAAAATAGCAACATTGGAACTGCTGCAAGTTGCAAAGAACAAGGGTATTGAGATAGCCATGGTACAGGAGCCATACGTGGGCAATAGTGGCATTCTGAAGGAGTTTCCCGGAACCCGTGTGATACAATGCACAACCAATAGGCAACTACCAGTTAAGGCCGCGATCATAGTTTTCGGGGATCAGTTGAAGATTATCCACGATTCACAGCTGGTAACTGAGACAGAGGTGGCGGTAACGATAGTAGCCGGAAAGTTCATCTTTGGAGCAGTGTCTATATATCTAGAGGGAGACAAAGACATTTATCCATATCTATGCAGAATTAAAAACTCGTGTGGAAGACTCAGTACAAAAAATATAATAGTGGGCGGGGATGTTAATGCCTGGAGTATGTGGTGGGGAAGTACAAAAGAGGATGAAAGAGGAAGAGAGTACAGTGCGTTCCTCAATGAAATGGGACTCCACCTCCTGAATATTGGAGATACACCGACATTTGAAACGTTCAGAAACGGCAGGATATATTCAAGCATCATAGATGTTACAGCGTGCAGCTCGTCGTTGTTAGGCAAAATAGATGATTGGAAAGTAAACAGAAGTCTAATAACATCCGACCACAACGCATTAACTTTTAATTTGCAACTAGGAGGGCCCCTGGAATATGTGAAACCAAATACCACGCGTAGGTACAATACTAAGAAGGCAAAATGGTCGGAATTCACGAAAATTTTTAAGTCTCAGCTGATGGAAAGGGATATAAACGTTGACTCCATTACTAAATTGGCAACACCAGCTCAGCTTGATGCCATTATATCCTCATACACGGAAGCTATTCATAATGCATGTGAGGAAACCATACCCAGTATTAAAGCAGGGAATGGTGTTACAATGCCACCATGGTGGTCATCTGAGCTGGAGGAGCTTAAGAACGATTCGTTGAGGAAAAAAGGCGTATTAGGAATGCGGCTGCTTCAAGGAGGGGATTTGTAATAGATGAATATCTCATAGCCAAACAAATGTACACAAATGAAGTAGACAAAAGGAGTACACAAGGTTGGAAAGATTTTTGCACGACTCAGGACAAAGAAAGTATGTGGGACAAAATTTATAGAGTAATAAGGAATACCAGTAAGAGAAAGGAAGATCTTTTACTAAAGGATGTAGGAGGTAACACTTTATCACCACAAGAGTCAGCAGAATTCATTGCTGGAACTTTTTATCCAGACGACAATGTATTGCTCGACAAGCCAGACCATGCACAAATTCGAGAATGCACAAATAACGACGTAACACAAGTCCTCGCTGAAGATGATCCACCGTTCACTACAACTGAGCTGGATAAAGTACTTTACAGCCAGAACCCGAAAAAAGCTCCTGGCTCTGACGGACTGACGGCGGATATATGTGTCTCAGCAATATTATGTAAAAAAGAAGTATTTTTAGAGATGGCAAACAAATGCCTGGCGTTGACATATTTCCCAATGGACTGGAAGGTCGCTCACGTTATCATCTTAAGGAAGCCGGGGAAAGAAGATTATAGTCACCCTAAGTCACTTAGACCCATTGGTCTACTTTCTGTGCTTGGAAAAATTGTCGAGAAACTCCTTATCATACGTGTACAATGGCACATACTCCCAACTTTGAATGCAAATCAGTATGGTTTCATGCCCCAACGCAGTACAGAAGACGCTCTGTATGATATAGTGGGACATATTCGCCAACAAGTAGATAATAAAAAAATCGTAGTGTTAGTCTCGCTGGACATAGAAGGCGCTTTTGATAATGCATGGTGGCCAGCCCTAAAGGCAGCTCTCATAGAAAAGGGATGTCCTCGTAACTTGTACTCCACAGTCTCCTCGTACCTTGCTAATAGAAAAGTCGTGGTTAATTATGCCGGAGAAACTTATGAAAAGAGAACAACGAAAGGATGTGTTCAAGGTTCAATCGGTGGACCAACCTTTTGGAATGTTATCCTGGATTCTTTATTACAAAAGCTAGATAGCGACGGAGTATACTGCCAGGCTTTTGCTGATGATGTGGCATTAGTATTCGCGGATCACTCTACACAAGTACTGGAGCAGACAGTTAACACCACTCTAGCGACAATTGTTGAATGGGGGGATCGTAATAAGTTAAACTTCGCAGCGCATAAGACTAATGCAATGCTGCTAACGAAGAAGACTAAATACGATCCTCCTAACTTGTTTATGTCGGGGGCCACTATAAACTTGGTCGAAGAGATCAAACTCCTTGGTCTAGTGATCGATCGCAAACTTACCTTCAAATCGCACGTGATTGCACAATGTAAGAAGGCAACAAATATTTATAAACAACTAGCACGTGCAGCGAGGGTAACGTGGGGTCTAAATCCTGAGGTCACTAGAACCATCTACGTTGCAGTCGTGGAACCCATAGTGGCATATGCAGCAGGCGCCTGGTCTCATTCAACTGACATGCAGATGATCCGAGACCGTCTAAATGCGCTCCAGCGAGGCTTCGCTCAAAAAATTTGCAAAGCATACAGGACGGTATCCTTAACCTCTGCACTAGCACTCTCTGGATTACTACCGCTTGACTTAAGAATAAAAGAGCACGCGAATCTCTACATGATGAAAAAAGGTTACTCTAAGAGCTACCTCCCACCTGGAAAAGACATTGAAATAAATAGTAATTACCTTAGCCAACCGCATCCATCGATTCAGATAACTATCGATTTTGAGTTACTAGAAGACTTAAACCCCGAAACTATTATCCTACATAACATCAAGGGCCCCCAGATCTTCACCGACGGCAGTAAGATCGAAGAAAAAGTCGGAGCAGCGCTATCCAAATGGGACGGAGGAAAAGAGACCAGTAACGTAAAATATTACCTGCATCCAAACTGTACGGTCTTCCAATCGGAACTTTACGCTTTATATAGAGCGTCTCAAATTGTGGCAGATAGCGAGGACGAAATAGTCAATATCCTAAGTGACTCCAGATCATCACTTGAACTCCTAAGGAACCCAAGCTCAGGCCACCCCCTAGCTATAGCAATTATTGAAAATGCAAGAAAGATCAGAGCACAAGGGAGGGAAATAAGACTTTTTTGGCTAAGGGCGCATGCGGGTACCGCAGGCAATGAACGCGCCGATGAGTTGGCAAAAGACGCAGCACTTTCAAACACTTCCCAAAGCTATGACTACGATAGAATTCCCCTGTCATATATTAAAAGATCAATAAGAGGAGAATCTGTCAACATATGGCAAGGCAGATATGAAACATCTCAGACGGGAACAGTCACCAAAAAATTTCTCCCAGACGTAGAAAAAGCTTATAAAATAGTCAGGACAACGCGATTTACCCCGTTACATGTTCAAATGTTGACAGGTCACGGAGGTATAGCAGAATATCTGCACAGGTTTAAGTTAAAGGACTCTTCCGCATGCGAATGCGACGATAACATAACTGAATCTGTATGGCACATACTACTGGAGTGCCCAAGGTTTGCTGCTGCCCGATTCGAACTCGAAGTGGAGATTGAGAGAAGTCTGACCGAAGATTATCTGCCAAATATTATGGCAGACACGAACTCTCGGAAAGCGCTACTCGACTACGCAGACAGGGTCTTTCGCATAGCATGTATTAGAAACAGCACTGGGAACATAGACCCGCGTGCACTTTACCCTCAGACAGTGCAACCATCGCATTCCAACACACATATGCCTACGCCTAATATAAAAGCTGCTACGTGCACATATAAACATTACCAAGATGCAAGTAGTCATACCATGGTCCAGTTCTTACAACACGCGGTTTTGGGCGAGCCGGGATTAACAACTAAAGGTGTGGCTCTGTTCATGGATGGCAGCTTCGAAAGGTTGGGTATAAGTTTCTGCACGGCAAGAAACAATAAATTTATTGCAGTTTCTCCCGGTATAGCCAGTCTATTGAATGGGAGCACGAAAAGAACAGCGGTGCGCCGTAAACTATATGAAGCGCTACCCACTAGGACTATAGGAGATATCACCTGCCGAATAGTAAGATCAAAGAACAAAATGATCTTACTACTCGATGGGGCTAGACGGTCGCCCTTCGAGCAGGTTCGAACTATGCTTACAACAATAAGCGAAATGGTTGGACAAGGTGCGCGTGTAATTAGTATTGATGCTATGGTAGTTAACTATAACAGAGCCGAGGTGGTAGATCGACTAGGATGCTTAAAAGCTTCAGAAAAACACGAAGTTTTAGTATATGAAGACAGAGGCGAAGACCTTAGCTACTTAAAACCTAAGAATTCTGGTATTCACACGGAAAAAGCACTCACTACTCTCACTACCACTGAAAGTGGGTCAGATCGCTTTCAAAGGAAGACGGCTGAAGCACAAGCTAAGACACAGCAAAAACGCTCATCTGCAAGAACTGTATGTAGCGCCTTAATATCGGTCGTGGGAAGTCTTTTAGAAAGGAGCAAAACACGTGATAAACAGGCGGCAGCGGTAGAGGAGTTCACGAGGAATCCTGCAAAAGATCTCCTTATTAAAGCCAGGCCCAAGTTAACAAGAGCGGCATTGAATCAAGTGAATTTTCCTGTCTTGGTCCCAATATCGGGCCCCAAAGATCATTATAGAAACGCATTTCTCGAATTCCTAGCAGTCCTAAAAGCTACCAAACAAGTGAAGCTCAGGACTTGCGAGGACATATTGCTAGCTTTTCAGCGCGGATACTCAATCCTGGATGTTAGACTTAAGGAAGCCGAAGCCGCCATTTATAACAACACTACCGCACAGACTCTCAGAGGTGACATAAAAGATAGTTATATGGCGGCGTACAATGCTACAGTCGGATTTGTAAAATTAAATAAAGAGGAAACCAGACGAACAGGCAACCTCAAATTCAACGCACCAAGCAGTGACCCTATAGTGGTCATCGCCAAGTGCACACGAGTGATGCTGGAAGATGGAATGCTGGAGAAATTGGAGAGCCTTGACCACACTTTAAGATCAACATCATCTAGGGAATGGGAGATACCTAGAATACAGTGGGTTAACGGGGTTCCCGGATGCGGTAAAACAACCTGGATCATTGAGCACTTTAACACGGATAGGGACTTTATTACTACCAACACAATAGAATCAGCCAATGAACTTCGGGAGAAGCTCTCGGTACGTATAGGAAATTTGGTAAATAATAAAATTCGTACTATGGCATCAATGCTGGTTAATGGGTTAGATACTTCAGAAACGTGTAAACGCCTAATTGTAGATGAAGCCCTGATGAATCACTTTGGAGCCATAGTGGGGGCTGCTAGAATCTCTGGAGCAGAAGAAATTCTACTGGTTGGAGATATAAACCAACTTCCCTATATTGACCGAGAAAATCTCTTCGATATGTTCTACCGTAGTCCATCACAAATTGTCGAAATCAACCAGGACCTATTGTGTACCCATAGAAGCCCCATGGACGTTGCCTATGCACTTCAAGAGATATACTTTGGTATATACTCTTCCAAAAAAGTGATACACTCCCTGCGAATAGAAAATTTAAGAACTACACCAGCGCCACGAGACCTCAGGGAAGCCCTCTACCTTACATTTACTCAAGAGGAGAAAAAATCTTTAATCCAGCAGGGATATGGAGTAAATATAGGTTCAAAAGTGTTGACTATTCATGAAGCCCAAGGCCTGTCAAATGCAACGGTTATAATAGTGAACACAAAGTCGACGAAATTGCAACTACATGACAGCGTTTCACACGCAATTGTAGCAATAACGCGTCACACAGACAGATGTTCCTACTACACCAGCGGTGACGACGACGCAATAAAAAGGCTTATTTGGAAGGCAACAGAAGCAACGACAAAAGGCATTGTGGAGTATAACTTAAAGATGGCCATAAAAGATAGAAACGAAGCGGTCATGTCCTCCATCTTGGCGGTAATGCCATCCACGTCCCACTTTCCCTAATCGTAACAATATTTGTAAGATTGTATAAAATTAATCTTTTAATTCATAATGAACATTTTATTTATTGTAATCAATTAAGTTAAATTTATTTATAATGTTTATTTTTATGCATGTAGATTTAGATTATAGTGTTAGATTATGTTAGTAAGTGGCAACTAAAATGAATAACTGGACTGTCTTAAGCAGATATTGTATAAATATAGAAATATATGTATGATAACAACATAAGTCTAGTTCTAGGTAATATCTATAGAAAAAAGTTTTAAAAGAAATGTAAAAATAACAAAAGGTACGGACCATAAGTCTGTAGTGTAAGAATTAAAATTAAAAAAAAAAAAAAAAAAAAAAAAAACAGTAAGTTCCCACTGCCTGCTGTGTGCGGGATACAGCGTGAAGCTGATTAAATTAGATTTTTAATATTTGTAACTTCTAGGTACGGTGAATCTAGGATAATAAATCTTTATAATAAATACAATTTGAAGAAATAATATAGATTTGATACCGTCGTAGTACAACGGCACAGCATCTGAATGTAATCACAGCGGTTGTGGGTTCGATTGTCACAAGGGTGAGTAAACAATTTTCATTTCCTCGCTCTAATAACAAGACAAAACGCGGTATTGGGATGCAGTGTTTTAACACACGACTCCCTCGGCGTCTCCTATATATGCGGGATATAGCGTGAAACTAAAAAAAGTTTAAAAATTAACCACAGTTATACATTGTACGAGGTGTGAAGATATATTTAAAATGTACAAAGCAGCGTAAATTGGAACGCAGCTAGAGTTTCAAAGCGTTGCAAGAGGAAATGAACGCCAAATAAACAATATAGACCGAAACGAATGCCATTTAAAGACGGAACATCTAAGTTTTATGTTGATTGATGAAAAACGTTTTTAATTATTTCGTAATAGTTAAAATTAATTGTGTTGTCCATTAATTTTCGAGCTTATTTTAGAAAAGTCGGTGTGACCTGGCACTGTAGAAAGTCCCAAGTTTGTTATAAAATACGTCATATTTTATTTTTTCTTCTTTCTTTCTTTTCGAATTATAAAGTAGTTAAGCTTTTACGAAAGAAAAATACTTATTTAGAAACTCGAACCCGAGCCATACGTACGGCTTGGTGCTCAGAGCGCCGTGTCCGTTTCCAAGAGTCTCGGGTTCGAGTCCTGCTACGTTCAACTTTTTATACGTTTTTTAAATAAGTATTTTAGTTATGCTTTTGTTGTTGAACGCAATGGTCTCGAATATTCAAATGTGATAGTGGCCTTGATTTATTATCTGTAACTTATTTGAACAATATTGTTTAAAAATATTGATGTACTATCGATCAATAGTAGACTACCTGTGACTTTCGAGTGCTGTAAACTGTTACTACTGTATCAAAACGTATTATTAATATAAGTATCACATACATCACTTTTAATAAATCATAATTTTTATAATCAAGAAAACGTTTCTACTATAATATTTTAGTTAGCCAAGAAATAAAAAAATCTTAAAATGCAATTAAGTCAAGGCATTTTAAATGAAATATAATAACAAGCCAGCAGAAGCAAATAACTACTTACGTCAACCTTAATGGTCTTTTAAACATAAACTAAGGATGTTAACTTTGTGGCACTCCTAAAATTACACATTATATTCGTTAAACTCCATCGAATAGTAAATTAATTTTATCGCTACATCAGAGATGAAACTGTGTAATAGGTTCGATTTCGCCATTTTTGCCATTTTTTATCATATTACAGAATATAGAATCTTGTCAACATTTTGTTTCTATTTTAAATTCCCATCGATGTTATGAGTTTGAGATGCCATTTTATGAGTCTATCTATAACTAGAAACATCTTACTACTTTGTAGTGTATTTTATAATATGAGATGAGTATGAAAAGAAAAATAAAAACTACTTTGCTCAAAATTAAATGAATGCCTTTGATTGTAGAGCGTTTTTAAAGAAATAATTGAATTGGATGGCATTAAGTGTTAAAACAATAATGTGATATCCTCACCTCGACAACCTGTCGCAGATCCTCGACGTACACGTTTTCAGTTTGGACTATTTCCGCGCAGACCCGCTCCAACTGTGACAGCCCGGACATTTCATCGAACGTATGTTGTCCTGGAAAAGCATTTAAATTCAAATAATATGTACTTTTCTTGCTTTCACGCTGAATCCACATACTGCATTGTAAACTAAGGAACTTAGTGTTTAAACACTCCGTTCGTAACTTTCTGCCCAATTTTCGAGATACCGTCGAGTAGCGGAAATTCACGCCGCGCTTTGCTTTGCTACCAGAATGAAAATAATTCATTATGCTGCATGAGAATCGAACCTGCAAGCGTCGCGTTTATAGTTAGACGCTGTGCCTTGTTATTGTACTGTGAAGATCAAAAGTAAGCAAAGTATTACGTTTATTCCCTTTAATTTTTTTTTATTAATTTTAAATTAATAATTTTAGGTATGTATGAGCTTTATATTATTTTATGTCTATTAGGTATATAATATATATCAATATAATTGATAAATCTTAGTGTTATTGTAGGCCATACTTTCGCGGTCTGATAACGATGTTATCTATATAGAGTTAAAAAAGCCTTTGGTTCCGTGTATCAACTAGAAGAAAACTGTTAAAGCAAAAAAACTTACTTGATATATCCGTTCGACTTTCTTCTGACACACTAGTCTTTATCCCGGCGTTGTTCACAAATATGTTGCTACCGTTGGCTGACGTTACATCCACATCACTATGGTCGTCTAAGCTCTCGATTGATGCTAAATATGCAGAATTTACACCTCCTTTATTTTGAACACCGCTACTTGAGGTTGAGCTTGATGACGCGATCGAACTCATCGATAACGGCCTCGTCACTTCAATGGGAGGGTTTAATCTAATAACTTCCTTTTCCTGAATCATTTTCAAATTTCCTGTAGACGCTACCGCCTCAGGATACGGTCGAGTTTTCAATAGCTTATTCGGAGATCCATCAGTTTTCACGACGAAATCCTTTCTATGTAAACTGTTTGTACCGTTGTTGACACTTTTGGGCAATTTAACAGGTGAAACTTCAGGTGTAGAGTGTTTAATTTCAGGTTTTAAAGGCGATTTTGGCGAAATTTTCGGATCGAACTCCCTATCGTTAGAGGATATAGAGAGTTCGATGGATTGGTCGATGAAAGGTAAAGAGAGGGATTCAAAAGCTGTTTTATTTGGATTGGGCACGTCATAAATAGCTGGCATGTTATTTGTTGGTACATCGTAGGTCGTTTGTTCGTCATCGATTTTAAATTCTGGTTTAAGAGGGATTGTCTTTGCGGAATCATTATTAACTTTGAGCCCCGTTGGTTGATCATATATTTCCACAGATGGCAAAATGTCAAGGCCTGATTGAGATATTTTTGAAGTAGCTCCTACTAAAGGTATGTTACATCGCCGGGTCGAAGACCTACCTACGGTAACGCTTTTCTTTTGAAACTTTAACGTAGTGGTCTCCGCCGCACTAGAAATCATACGTTTGACGTTTGGCGACAAATTATCGAAAGCAGTTTCTTTTTCTTTAAACGTCCTTTGCACTTTAACTTCACTGGATAATTCACATTTTTCATTAGCACCATTATTATCACTTTTAGTTCGTAAATTGTAAAGAGAAGTTTTATTAATCGTCGCTATAGGTAGCTTTACGCTACCAGCTATTCTCGAAGGGTCCTTCGGTGGGCTTGCAAGTACTGATTCGTTTTCCTTTGTCATATTGTTTTGTATATCTTTTTGTACTGGTGGATCGTTTCTGGCATCTTTGGCAGTTTCAAGGCGGTTTGCTTCAGGTCTCAAGCTCTTTGGTGGTTCCAAAAGAGAATCATATATTCCGATCAATGTAGGTGTTAAGTCTGTCGTACTACCTGGAAGAAATGAAACAAAAATATTTATATTAATATTTTCTATGTAACACAACAATAAAATATATGAATAAAATATATTAAAATATCACAAAATTGAGCATAGCCTCAATGCAAAAGTGGAAATATATTAAATTACTAAATATTAACAATTTTTTGTTAGATAGATCCTGAGCTCTATTACCATTTTCTGCATGTTTCAGTAAATTATATACGTTCGATCTCTTTGTTTAACTGACTGACTGTTAGATTGTAGGAATTCTTAATTGGGTATATCCATACAATTTTATCAGACAAGTAAAATTCCCATGGATAAAAAAACCACATAAATCAGCTTCACGCTGTATCCTTCACACAGCAGAGTAGACAGAGGTACCTAGTATTAAGACACTCCGTTCCCCACTTTCCGCCGAACTCTAGAGGCATTGCGTGTTGTTTGGCGGAATTCAAAGCCACGCTTAGCCACGATATCAGAGCGACAATATAAATTTAAATAATATTTCGTTTCCTCGAGTAGGGATCGAACCCACAACCAGTTGAGTTTACGCTTTGTATCAGTCAGACTTTGTACCCCTACGCCACGACTTGCTTCTTGACGACGAAGACGATGACTACAGATCTTTAATATTAAAACAATACAAGTAGAATTAGTACCAACTAATTTATAATTATAAGTCTACATTAAAATCCTTTAAAAGCTGTAACCTAAACTAAAGAATGCTATAAATAAATGCCTTAATGTAAACAAAACACAAAAAACATTTTATTTTTATCGCCATAACGTCAGGATTATGTCATTCTTTAACAAAAAGGCTTTTAGTTAGTGGATGGAATTCTGATGAAATGGTAGCGATGACTAGACGATGTTTGTCGTAAAATACTAACTTTTTTATTTGAAACCAAAATATTGAGTTTTAACCAGCTTAAGTAAAAGATGACAATCTGTACGTAATTCCTTAAAGTACAATATAATTAAAGAGTTATTTGTCGCTTGTAATAATAGTAGTATATAAATACTAGTAGACTGAGATCCCCGGGCCTACAGACCTATGTCATTTTGGCAAAGCTGAAATTTAAATATTTTGAGGAGGAAATAAAAGTACATCACATACTTATAGATTTTAGGGTTTCGAATCTTTGAGGAAATAACTAACCCTTATAAGATCGCTATTATTTCCCTCTGGCTGTCTGTCAAGAGCGTTTATCTCAGGAACGCTTGGAGATATCGAGTTGAAAAACATTTACACTTCTATATTTACGACACTTTAAAAGAAATCAAAATTAATAGAATACTTTCAGTTGACTAGAATTATTAAATTTGGCAGCTAGCATCTACAGACAGTACTAGTTGTGGAAAACATCTGTAAAATTATATATTTGTGGTTAAATCCTAAAAAGATCCTTAAAAGAGGGCCCAAATTTGGTATTAAAGCCACTTGATCAAGTGAAGTATCAAATTAAAGGGCTCTGGTTAAGCTTGAATTTCAGAAAAAGATTTAAAAAAGGCGAGCCCGACTCGCACTTTTTCGATTTTTTTATTATTATAATATTTACTAACAAATTAACAGTACTATTAAAACTAAAATTAACAGTTAAAAAGAACCACCATACCAAAACTGGTAAAGTCCCATTTGAAATCAATTTTCTACTTATCTAAACTATAATTTAACTTCTAATCGAATTTGTTTAGGTTAGTGCTATGCTCATAAAAACTTTATTGCAATTTAAGTGCTCCTACCCGTATAGAGTATTGAGTTATCTCTTATTTTAATTCCATTATGTATAGATCTTTCCTTATTGGATGTCCTTTTTAAGGCAACGCAACAAACGTAGCGGGATTGATTCTCGTGAAGAAACGAAGGTATTCCCATTAACTTGATAACGGTTTAAGTGGGATAAAGGGATTAATATAAAATTAAACATGAAAGTGATCCTGGGAACCTAGTTGAGGCACTCCATTCCCCGTTAAAACACTTCCGCTCTCCACTTTCTGCTGAACTTTGGAGACATTGTGCATTGAGTGGCGGAACTCAACGCGCTTTCCGCATTATCTGGTAACGAGGAAGCGGAAAATAGAAATGTAAAATATTTCACTTCCCCGTGTAGAAATCGAACCCACAACCATCGCGTTTACAATCACACTCCTGTACCACTGCGCCACGGCCTCAATCGTAACAACAACACAACACAACACAGCTTCACGCTTTATCCCTAGCGGGGTAGTCAGAGAGAACAGGGCGCTAAACTCTACGGTAATATAATTAATATTGATAATTAAAAAAAGTTAATAATAATAAGACAGAAAAAAAAAATTAATTTGAACTGACATAGTGCTGTGTTAAGTTTGGTTATTTACAATATATTTTGGCAATAAAATGGAGAGAAAGAGAAAATGATCAAAAGAGTGAGGTTAATTTTTTCTATCCAACAAATACAGCCTAGTAGGTCGTGACGGCACCAGTATAACCCATGTGTTCAAAGAGTTTGTTTTCGTGACCTAGAAAATTATTAATTCTATTTAGTTCGCAAGATCTATTACGACATTATTTAGGATCTTAAGCAGCTGACTGCTGCGGAAGCGACTCATTGTTAAGGGCAGAGATCATAGATAGACTAAGTAGCGTCAGCAAGTAAAATATAATAATATTAGCTTCACGCTGAATCCCGCACACAACAGGATAAGCAAAGGGAATCTTGCCTCGACTCCAGAGCGAATATTTCATTTAACTTATATATTTATTACATCTAAATAAATATTTCATTTCCTTGAATGGGCATCGAATCCACAACCAGTCGCGTCACACTTTGAGCCCCTGCGCCACGACTGGCATCACTAAGAAAATATAACAATATAACAATAACATCTAAATAATGTTAATAATTTAATAGGTCCCAAATTTTTATGTAACCTTTGAACTAATTGAAACTTGTCTAATTAAATGCAATAAGTCCCAAATGCCGCCCTTTTCTGTTTTTTCTATAAAAAAATATTCATTCCTCCGAGAAGGAATGGAATGCACAACCGTCGCTTTTACAGATAGACACTGCGCGAGGAACAATAATTTATTGAGTACATATCTTTTAAAATAAAAATAAAAATGTTTAAAGATCTTAAGCATCAAATTTTTTGTGGTAACCGTACCCAATTTCATAGAGCTTCATTAATGAATTATTACATGTAGTGTACTTGTTCTTATAACCTACATATTTCAAGTGCACTTTGAACAAATTGATTATTATTATTAAATTCTATTATAACAATATATATTTTTTTTACGACTAAAAATATATTTCGAATAAAAACCAGTGACTTCTTACATACAAAGTAATTTGTTATTTAATTTTCAAAAAATATCAGCTTCACGCTGTATCCCACACACAGCAGGGTAGGCTGTTAAGTAGTGTTTTAAGACACTCCGTTCATCATTTTCTGCCTAATTCTGGAGGCATTGCGTGTTGGATGGCAAAACTCAACGCCGCGCTTAGCCCCGACACCGGAGCGAAGAAATGGAAATATAAATTTAAGTAAATATTTCATCTCCTCGAGTGGGGATCGAACCCGCAACCAGCCGGTTTTACACTCACACTTTGTGCCGCTGCGCTACGACTGGCCTCGCTCAGGGTCTCTATTTATTTTTACACTATATAATTCTCTTAATTTATATATTTCAATTAAAGTAACTATATGTATTACGCAAAATCGTGGGCGTTAACTAGTGTTATAAAAGGCGACACGACGACGACTGCCTGAAATTACAACTTCCAATCTAAAATACTCTTTAATAATGTTAATACATTATTACGGAAAGAGTATTTCTTATATAACTACTACTAATAGTAACAATATTTATTTTATATATTTTTTAAATAAAATATTGAAAAATATACAACACGCAATGCTTCTTGAACCCGGGAAATGGAAACCTGCTATGTGCAGGATACAACGTGAAGTAAACAAAAAACATTCTATATGTCTTCTTTCGGGTGTTCTAGCGCTAGGTTCCCAGTACCCTGAATCCAACAGCGTGAAGCTAACAGAACGTGTATATGTTTTATTTATACTATTCCAAAAATAAACAAGGAAGATGTTTAAAATAATTCATTTTTTTTTTAATTAAGCACATCAACACATCACTTTATATCTATTCTGTCTGTTAGTTAAAAAAAAAATCAAATTTAAAAATATTTAAAAATCACAACTGCCATTGACTTTGTCAATAAAATAACGTAGACAGTGAGCAAAGACAGGCGCAGGCACTAGTCTGTTTAATTTACAACTATCTAGGACAAATGGAAAACGGATGTACTGCATCATATGATTTACTCGAGCAGACCTTAATTTTGTAATGCGAAATAGACATAACTGATTTGTCACGTTCTATAATGATAGCAACAGTCGACTAATGTATTATTAGGCAACTACTTAGTTAATCCAGAGAGGTCAGTCGTGGTGCAGGGGCACAACGTGTGACTGTAAAACCGACTGGTTGTGAGTTCGATCCCCACTCGAGGAGATGAAATATTTACTAAATTTATATTTCCATTTACTTCGCTCTGGTGTCGAGATAAAGCGCGACGTTGAGTTGTGCCACTCAAGACACAATGCCTCCAGAATTCAGCAGAAAGTGGAGAACGGAGTGTCTTAACACTAGGTTCCCTCTGCCTACCCTGCTGTGTGCGGGCTATAGCGTGAAGTTGATTTTACTTAATTAATGTTGAAATATAAGAAAAATTATATTCTCTATATGGATATTGTATTGTATCTATGAATGCTTTATACTTATTGTAAAGTTGAAGTGTTTATTTGGTTTAATGCAGTACTCTCAGAGTCTTTCATGGTTCGATTTTTTTGTAATGTTACCTAAAAAAAAGTTTATTTCTAGTTTACATTTGCACTTCCCATGCGATTGAACTTCCGGATACTAGACAACACAAAAAAGCGATCAAAGGATTCCAATTCCCGTCCGGCTTTCAATCAATACCATATTTAATGTACCTAAATCAACGTCTTTTTCCCATGGCGCTGATACATTGATTCTATTTTTAGGTCTTTTTGTTTTCCACTTTCCTTGTGTATCGAGGTAAAAGCAGCTACTACAGCATGTTCCTCTATATCAATACTATATATAATAATAACGTAAAGCTGATGAGTTTCCTTTATTGAAAGCTTTAATCCAAACAACTACTGGCTCAAATTGATTAATTCTTTGTGTTGACTATACATCAAGGAAGGCTTTATTTTATATTACATGATCGTATCGATGTAGGCACTAACGGTCAGTGTTAGCTCCTTAACACTTATAATTTGTCATACCAGAACGAGAAGAAAATTTCCATTTGACCACAAGGCCGAAGCCAAAAGTGAAATAAAATCAAATTAAATTAAATCACCATCACGCTGTATCCCGCACACATCAGGGTTGGCAGAAGGAACCATTTTCCGCCGAGTTCTGGAAGCATTCCGTGTTGAATTGCGGAACTTAACGCCGCGCTTAGAAAAACCTTCCTCTTTAAATATTTAGAAAATACGTCCTGTAGTTCTAAACTATGCATAACGTGCCATTCCAACGCCAGCATATTCTAGTAGTTGAAAAGACAATCGTCACTCAAAAGGCATTTAATCGCTCAATATCTATAACCAAGGCTACCTGACAGCACTCAACAATAGATTTCCCTTGAACTACTAACCTATGCCGTCGAAATCGAATAGCGACAATAAGTTATCGCGAATGCTAAACGTTCTTCATTTAGAACTATTTTCAATAAGATAGCAAATATAAGTTGGACGTGGGAGTTTCCAGCAATCTTTGATAATGTATATTTTTTTTATCCATGAAATGAATAGAGAACGGTTTTCAATTTTATTAGCAAATTAATTAACTTAATATAATATAACCAATAATTCTAACCAATAATATCACCACCGTGGCGCAGCAACAAACGTCCAACTGAAAGCGCGGTGGGTTCAATTCTCACTCCGGGAGAATGAGTTGGACTTTCTTTTCCTTGCTCTAAACAAAACAACATACGTCGTTGAATTTTGCCGCTCAACCTGCAATTTCTTAAAAACTTGTTGGCGCATGGAAAATGGAGTTAGCCTTAAACAGGGTTCCCTGTGTCTTTAAAAATAGATTCAATATGCGGGATACATCGTGAAACAAAACAAAAACATGTAACAAACAGTCACTTATACTGTGATTTACACACTTGTACTTGTATTTTAATAAAAATCTATGAGCATATCAACGGTTGTCAATCTCAATCAAGAAGGAATGCATCGTACGCGATTTGTTCAGGTAACTCCCAGTTTGATTTTGTGAGTCAGAATCGTGAGATAGAGAAGTTTGGAACAGAAATAACTGTATAGTCACTATACAAAGTAACAACATAAAATCGTTATTATCATCCAAAATATGAAGTACAAATGAAATAAACTGGAAAATATAAATATGTTTGTTTTTTATTTTTAAATGTTTTACATAGTAAGGACGAAGAATAATCCTTGGGGATCCGAAATTTGTAAAAAAATCCCTATAGGAGATACTTTACCTCTAATTTTGAGGCTCTAAATTGTAAGCACATAAGAATTTCAACGCAGTTTGACAACAACAAATTATGGCTTAGCGGGTTCGAGTCCCGTTACGTCCAAATTATGTACGTTTCTAAAATATGGAACATTTCCACTAAATTCTTTCTTCTTTAGTGATAAAGTGATGAATTTAGTGATAATAAAACATAATGAAATTCTTCCTCGCAACCCAACGTGGGCCGCACAGACAAATCTGCCATGTTAAGCTTCATTGTAAGAAGGGTTTCGCGAAACTGGGAAAAATAATAATGATTTCCACTTATATATTTAATTGATTAAATAATAATTGAACGTCCAACTTTAAACGCGACGGTTATGAATACCATTCCCACTAGGATAATTTAATTACATTCATAAAAATAAAATGCAGCGTTAAGTACCACAACTCCGCTATAACAAAAAATGAGCAAAGCGTGAGGCACGGAGTGTACGCTCTTAAAATCCTACTATATGAGGACAGAATGTGCACAGAATACAAAACTTAAAAAAAAATACCACAAAATTAAGTATATCCTTTTGGTTCACAGGTAACCAAATTTAGTACGTGAGTCAGACAGACACGTGTGGAATGAGCAGAGCTATAGCTTTGTTTTGCTTTGAATCGCTTAAAATGGTGCTGCGGGTGGCGCGAGTTATGTGATTGCACGCGGTCGGACACGCATTGTTGTGTTCAATGATAACTACTGTAATTGTATACACGCTTCACGCTGTATCCCGCTTATTCGTGGGCGTAGAAATGGTCCGTGCCTAGAACTAATAAAAATTAAGCCTCAAATTATAAAAAAAAAACTTTTACACATAAATAATGATTATCAAATTATTTTATTAATGATAAAAGCAATTTTTTTTTATTAAATCAGCTTCATGCTGGATCCCGTAAATACGGCAGGGAGAACTTGGTGTTATGATACTCTTTCTTTCTACTCATAAGCCTATTGAAACAGAACTTGTACACTAATAGTAAAGAAGATAAATATTTTTGACATTTTTTAAGTCTTATTCCACACTTGGAAAGGAAAAGATAGACAGAAAGCAAAACCAATGAAACTAATTGGCTGTCTTAGAATTACAATAAAAAATTAAAAGAAAGCTTCAATTATAGGTTCAAAATAGCAATCCGCGTGTTTAAAAGGCAGATGCATCTCCTAATCAAAAGGAAAATGGTATGCAAAAGTGTAGGGTTAAGTGAAAGTGCAATTGCTAGGGACAATACTTGATAGACGGGCGTGCTGTATGGCATTAATGTGACAGGTTTGAACAGTGGGAAAGTCACATGTTCGATATAAAGATGTTTATAATTTGTGGCAACTTATTATGATAACAAATTTTATATGAATGTTTTAGTAATGGCTACATGACACGTAGTCTTAAGTTTATGTGGTAAATGAAGGAGGGAATGATGCTCTACTAAGTTGCTCACTTTGACAATCTGTGGCGCTGGGTTCCGCTAGTGAGAGTCTTGACACTAGGCTCTGTTTCTGTTGCGGACAAAGCGTGAAACGCAAAAGGTTATTTTTATTATCGTACATTAAATTTATACATTAATTAAGATAAACTGGTTTTATTATGGAATTGGTACTGTACATATTTTAAATTTCAAGATATCTTTAGAAATAGCTACGTTTTTTCTCTTCAACTAAAAAAAATAACTAAACTTCTAAATTTCACATTTATATGAAATTCATTTATAAAGACAATTAAAATTCTGGCTGAATAATAAAGTCATTGCCGGCCATGTTTTAAAAATTGACAAGACATGAGTTTAATCTGTAGCATCGTTTTCCCGCGTCGAAATGGCGCCTACATCACCGGCGCCGGCGCCGATATTATGTACTTTCGAACTAGTGAAAACGATAATTTATTTCTTCACATGTTTAAAAAAGTTGTATGTGTAGGGTTACAACATAAAGTTACATAGTAAACTTATAGACACTCCCTTAAGAGACTATTGTGGATATGATATTACTTTTTGTAGGCAAAATGCTAATAAACTCTGTTCCCCATTCTCCGGCTAAGTTTCGAGATATTCTATGTTGAATGACGGAAAACAACGCTGGCGTTTGTCTTATAACCGGAACGAGGAAGTGCCTATATTCGTATCCCCGAGTGATAATCAAAACTAAAACCGACACGTTTTACAGGTAGACTAAATAAGTTAATAGTTTAAATATAAATATTACTTACTAATTTAACGGAAAGTGGAAAACGAAAGTATCCTAAGGGGAACGGACTTAACACTAGGTTTGCAGATTACGGCTTCCTACAGTGCTATGTTCGGGATACTGCGTGAGGCTAAACAAAAATATTCCTTCTTGTACATTTTGTAAATACTCACAATGTAACTGTTATCTCAAACACCTTTTAAAATATTATTTAATAAATAATGCCTTGGCTCGTGATGTGTCTAGTGATTAGAACCGTCTATAGTTGTGATCGTGAAGAACCCAAAATCTTTTAGAGATTCAGAGGTAACAGTATTAAGAATTTTATATTATGCAATTAGAAGGTATCGCTTTAATAATATATTTGCCATCTGAAGTTGTTCTTGTGTCAGTTATTTACATAACTGGAAACTCGACAATATGACACTGTCATAACTCGAAGCTCGTCCGAAGAAAAGCCAAGAGCGCGTCCTATCTTCCTCTCCACTATAACAGCGAACTAGTTATAATAAAAGGAAGAAAGAGTACGGGCACCTCCCCGCCCCTACACCGTGAATTCCTACCTGACTGCGGCTGCAACAGTCTTATTGAACTCTCCGGGACGTTTGTGTGTGATCAGTCTGAAGGTACTTGTTACGCTTGTTTATATTAAGATTATTATATTAGAATTGTGATTCGTGATGTTGATTGATTTGTGAGATCAATATAAGTCGTTGGAACGAACGCACTGCCGTAAGGCGGCCGATATGTTAAATAAACGCACGGCACACACCCCACAGTCGTGTCTCGAACCGTAGGCGGACACTACTACATACACCAGAGTTCCAGGACATAAAATAGCACCACACACCCGCATGAGACGGGCGGACACTACTACATACACCGGAGCTGGGACATAAAATAGCACCACACACCTACTAGTCGTATACCAAGTCGTAGAAATGGTATATGATATATCAATGGCTAACGCCATACAAACACAGCTTACGTACCGCGAGCGTACTGCGAGACGGCATCAGCCAAGACATAGTTAATGTCACTGCAACAGTTCGCATAAGCCCATCACGTCAGCTTCCGCGACGTCAAGCAACATTCAATATTATAACATTGGTCAAAGATAACTTTAATACATAATATGTGTCGCTCCTACACATATAACTCCTTTATAAGGAATTCGATCCTAAAAGATCGTGCCATCATAAACTTCGAATTATCGTATTATATTCATTATACATTTGGTACGAGTCTTTATGTGCATCATATTTATTAGTACCGTAGTACTTTAGAGTTCGACTCGACCGCTGCCTTCCAGCATCACCACCACCTATATATACAGAACGACGGTCGCGACATTCGGGACGACAATACACGAACTCGTCTCGACTATTATGGTATCAAAAATATATAGATTGTATTATTCATAATTAACTATGTCATTTAAGTGTATTGCCATGCATATTTTATTTTATTTATTTATTTATTTTTAACTTATATCCGTGGTACATACTGTTACATTCAACCCCCTAAATTCTATGGAGTTCATCGGAATAGAATTTACATTTACTTATTTATATATTTATTTATTTATTTATTTATTTATTTATTTATTTATTTATTTATTTATTACCAACCCCCAGACTAGGCAACCCCCCAACCTCACTATGCTTTGTTTTGAAAATCCCCAAACATAAATATTCCTTATACTGTAAACCTCGTCTATCTCATTCCATTTCACGGACAACAAATTGTAGGCGTATGCCTATTTGTATATATATGTATTTTATTACATAAGCCGGTTGACCATCCTGGTCACGGCACCAAATTGTAACTGTTATCTCAAACACCTTTTAAAATATTATTTAATAAATAATGCCTTGGCTCGTGATGTGTCTAGTGATTAGAACCGTCTATAGTTGTGATCGTGAAGAACCCAAAATCTTTTAGAGATTCAGAGGTAACAGTATTAAGAATTTTATATTATGCAATTAGAAGGTATCGCTTTAATAATATATTTGCCATCTGAAGTTGTTCTTGTGTCAGTTATTTACATAACTGGAAACTCGACAATATGACACTGTCATAACTCGAAGCTCGTCCGAAGAAAAGCCAAGAGCGCGTCCTATCTTCCTCTCCACTATAACAGCGAACTAGTTATAATAAAAGGAAGAAAGAGTACGGGCACCTCCCCGCCCCTACACCGTGAATTCCTACCTGACTGCGGCTGCAACAGTCTTATTGAACTCTCCGGGACGTTTGTGTGTGATCAGTCTGAAGGTACTTGTTACGCTTGTTTATATTAAGATTATTATATTAGAATTGTGATTCGTGATGTTGATTGATTTGTGAGATCAATATAAGTCGTTGGAACGAACGCACTGCCGTAAGGCGGCCGATATGTTAAATAAACGCACGGCACACACCCCACAGTCGTGTCTCGAACCGTAGGCGGACACTACTACATACACCAGAGTTCCAGGACATAAAATAGCACCACACACCCGCATGAGACGGGCGGACACTACTACATACACCGGAGCTGGGACATAAAATAGCACCACACACCTACTAGTCGTATACCAAGTCGTAGAAATGGTATATGATATATCAATGGCTAACGCCATACAAACACAGCTTACGTACCGCGAGCGTACTGCGAGACGGTATCAGCCAAGACATAGTTAATGTCACTGCAACAGTTCGCATAAGCCCATCACGTCAGCTTCCGCGACGTCAAGCAACATTCAATATTATAACATTGGTCAAAGATAACTTTAATACATAATATGTGTCGCTCCTACACATATAACTCCTTTATAAGGAATTCGATCCTAAAAGATCGTGCCATCATAAACTTCGAATTATCGTATTATATTCATTATACATTTGGTACGAGTCTTTATGTGCATCATATTTATTAGTACCGTAGTACTTTAGAGTTCGACTCGACCGCTGCCTTCCAGCATCACCACCACCTATATATACAGAACGACGGTCGCGACATTCGGGACGACAATACACGAACTCGTTTCGACTATTATGGTATCAAAAATATATAGATTGTATTATTCATAATTAACTATGTCATTTAAGTGTATTGCCATGCATATTTTATTTTATTTATTTATTTATTTTTAACTTATATCCGTGGTACATACTGTTACAACAATATCACATAACATATAATAACGTACAATCAGGCCTCCAAAGTCATGTCACAAAGATATAATTTTGTTTTCCAGAGCATTAAGTAACAGTTATGTTTTTTAAAGTCACTTTTAATTACACTTAAAGATTTATATAATCCTATAAATATTCAAAATGTGGTCATAATATCGATGCGTTCAAGATTCTACTAGTTTTCATTCGAGTTATTTCCAACAAGTTGCCAGTCTGTGAATAAGTAATAATAATTGATGGCATTATTAACTTAACAACTGGTACTGGCCGGAGCTGTACTAGAGATCTTTTCATTTTTTATTAAATATTAAAATTTAAGTCAATGTTAAAATGGCCTAACTGAGATAACGGAACATTACAAAACTTAAGTATAATAAATTAATGTTAGACACTCTGTTTTTATTCCGTTCCTCATTTTCCGCCAAATTCTCGAGACTGTGTGCGCGTGGTATGTTAAGAGAAAATATTAAATATTTCTCCACGCTTTATCCTGCACAAGGCAGAACACAAAGGCAAAGAGAACGTTAAAACATTTCGCTTTTTTTAAGAAAGTTTTCTCTGCATAGGAATAAAAATGTATATTAATTGATTAAAATAAAATAAATTTTAAATGTATAAGAATTATTTTAGGTTTCGATTTTAAAATTAAATAGTGGTGACAAATGTAGAAAGAAAAATAAAAAATCGATTCGTAGCCTAATTAGATACTTCTTTCGTAAACGATGAGTTATTGTCATCTGACCAATAAAATACAACATTACTCTGATCTTTATGGAGTTAAATATTACTGTATAATTAACTTCATGTCATAAATAAAGAAAGATAAAATTCGACACAGTACCTATATTTTAATCGATTGAAATTTAAAAATCGATTTGTACATATCGAATGATCACACATAAAACGATAAGTTACACCAATCAACATAACTTACAGTTGCCAATAAAAGACATTACATTTTATTGTAAGAAACTATTGATTTATATTCATAGAATGAAATTTATATTCATACAGAGTGTTCTTCTATAAATTGTACGTAATATTTAAAATAATATACAGATAATATAATATAATGAAATTATAAATACAAATAACAAAAAAAAAAAATTAAATAAATAAAAATAATACATCATTAAGGATTAATATCGTACCTTTAATACCAAGTGACAAATAAATAAGAAATATTATTTTTAAACTTGTGTAAAATATCATTTCCTGGTTCCTTTTAAATGTGGACTATATAGGTTCTTATCTTAAGTGATATTACAAATCATTGTCAACAGTAGACTCATTTCATTTTGAGGCCGTCGTGGCGCAGGAGCACGAGACTGTGACTGTAACGCGATGGTTTTGGGCTGGATCCCACTCCGACTCGAGAAAATGAATTATTATTTATTAATATTTACTTCTCCTCGCTCTGAGACTACAGTAAACTACAAAAAGCCCGGCTTAGTTTAGCCGGTTTAGTTCCGCCACTCAATACGTAATGTCTTGAAAAAAATCGGGGAAAGCGGGAAGCGGAGTATCTTAACACTAGGTTCTCTCCGCCTACCCTGTTATGTGCGGGATACAGTGAGAAACTGATTTATTTTTATCAACAGTAGGTAAGTCCAGTTAGTGTCTAAGGTAAGATGCTCACATGCCTGTATTATCTGTAGAGATAACTAATGAATATTCATGAGCGTTAACGGTTATATTTAAGCCTATTACTAACAACTTTGCAATGTATGAAAATATTATTGGAAAATACTATTTTCATAATATTCTTATATTGTAATGGTGGTAGTATTAGTGCTTACGTGACATTTGACAGTAGGCACAATTAGTGGTATACAAGAAGTATTCTCCGTTCTACGTGACATTGGCGAAATATACTGTGTTCTACTGGCACGCCTAAAAGCCATAAAATAAGAAACAACATTCCTTATTGTAAAATAACTGTATGAGGACTACATATTCTTAATAGTTCTTAATTATCAGGGTTTTATACTCTTCATTAAAAATATCTAATAGACAAATGATAGAAAACACCAGACATTGGAAAATAAAACTCGATTTCTCATCTCATCTCGATCTCATAAAAATAATATTAAAAAAAAGCGCAAACGCAACAACTTTTTTAACCTAAAGTAAAAAGGTATTCGTGCATTGCGTGCGTAATTATAAAATATCCACTTCTTCATTAACTCCCCGCGCGGTTACGTCACTATAAAGAAGGGTTATTAATTAGCACGATATAATGAAATATGGCACTGCGTGTTTTATTCTGTTATTGATTTTTTATTTAGTTTTTGTACAATGTACTTACCTCTTTTTAGCTTCACACTGTTCCCGATAGGATATTCCGTTTCCTATAAGGCACTACCATTCCCAACTTTCCACCGAATTCTTGAGGCATTGCTTGTTGAGTGGCGGAACTCAACGCCACGCTTTGGCTCATTACCATAGCGAGGAAGTTATATATGTACCAATCAATGTCTATAATTTTTATTATATTTTAAAGTATTATTCAATTTATGATTATAATAATCTTAAAGACCGTAGCGAGACACGTGTCTAAGACGTTCGTGGTTCAGGATGTGTATTCCTGCAAGTGCGGCGTTGAGTTAGCTGGCATTGTCAAACTTGGGCGGGAAGAAGAACACAGAGTGTCTTAGCACTATTTTCTATCTGACTTGTCGACCGTACTGTATATAAATTTAATACATATATTCGCAAAAGTCAAAAAACTTATTAAGTTGTAAATAAAACACTGTTTTTTAAAGCACAATACACCGAATTATAAATGAAGCGCGTGCGCATCGCCACACGTGTTCACGAGTCTCCCACGGTGACAGATGATTCGAAAATCGAATACCTACTGCATTCCGAATTATTGACGGCTGGCTGGCTGTTGTTTTAAATAAATATATAAACAAGCTTTTACCTTATATTGAGCACTGACTGATAATACTATAATATAATTTAAATAATTTCAGTATTCTTAATATTATTTTATCATTTAGCTTTCAAATATAGTACACCAACAATATCATTTATATAACAAGTAGGTTAATAAAAGTAGGTGATTACATTAAAAAAAAACAATTATTATCATTTACAACATTTTTGAGAACACATTCGAAAAAAAAATTAAAGCAATATTTCAAAAAGCAAATAAAATAAATCATATCAGTCCGTTCCCGCCATTTTATCTGTCATAATGACAGCACAGATAATAAATAATGACCCAATGACTAATATCCGATATTTTATACTGGCACCACCCACCGGGTACAGTTATAATTGCATATTGATCGAAATTAGCGCAATAAAACTATAATGATTAGTGATTACTGAAATTTTAATAGCCTCAGCTATTATGGTTAATTTGGAAATGTGGGTGTTTTATAGGTTGTTTTTATTTAGTAAACAAACATGTTGTTATTTATAGATATGGTTATCTAACATGGCGCACACGAGATGTAGTAAAATTTGGGGTAATTAATGCAACCGTCAGCGGTCGGTCAGATACCGGTATAATGTGTTAAAGATAGTAACAAAATAATATTATTTTTAGCTAGCACAGTACCTACAAATTAAGAATGAACAACAATATCTATTAAAAAATCTTATATATTTCTTTTATTTCGGAGTAAAATAGTCTACCTATGCTAATATAAAAAAATTAAAGAGTTTGTTTGGTTGAACGCGCCTGAAGCCGGTCGTGGCACAGGGGCACAAAGTGTGACTGTAAAACCGACTGGATGTGGGTTCGATCCCCACTCGAGGAGATGAAATATTTACTTAAATTTATATTTCCATTTCTTCTCTCTGGTATCGAGGCAAAGCGCGGCTTGAGTTCTGCCACTCAACACGCAATGCCCACCGAATTCGTGGGTGACGGAGTGTTCCCTCTGTCTACCCTGCTGTGTGCGGAATACAGCGTGAAGCTGATTTTTTATTTTCATTATTCTAATTAAAGTATACCACAAAAAAAACGACTATACACAAAAACACCTATCCATCAAAAATATCAAAGGCAAAGCTTCTTAATCAGTAATACTTAGTGGAATATGTTAATTTCGACCAACTAAGAGTGGCGCCGTTTGAACACTACTAAGACATCTTGAATAATGTGAGTGACACCATTTGCATTCCTCACATAGCTGGCATGGTGAAAAGGCTTAAGCAGTTTTAAAACTGTAATGCGTTTCACATAGATTACATCTAAGATTTGAGATTTTGATTTTATTAACGTTTTTTATTACAAAAAATAAACATTATCTGATGGTTCCGTCAATAAAATTTAGAATGGAATTTAAATATTTTAAGCAATTTTACTAAAAAAAATCATAGTAGGTATAGGTAGGCAAAAATAACCTAGATTCAAGCCACTCTACCTTCGGACCGAATACCAGACATTACGTGTTGAGTGGTGAAACTCAACGCCGCCTTTTGACTAATTAAATAATATGGAAATAGGTACATATATATATGTCATACTGTCTTTACTCTAATAATTTAGAGACATGAACCCACAACATGTCAGTTTAAAAGTATATGATCTAGAAAATTTATATGAAATTTATACTTAGTTACACTTTCTACATAGAAAACCGCTGATTTCACCTATTGTGGTCACTTCCTTGTATCTCATATAAATATAGATAATTTTATTAATGTACACATGTACTTTTGAATTTTATAAATAAAAATATTTGTAATTTTTTGTCGTGTTGGCAAAAATGTTCGTTCTTCCAAAACTTTCCATTTATTTTAAATAAAATTATTTTAAGACTAAATTATTATTTATTTTATTGTCTTAATTTTCAAGCACTAGTGTTTTTTCAAACTTAAATACATAGTATTTTACCATCACGCAAATTAACTGTAGTTTTTCAAGTAGGTCGATCGACTATAGTAGGGTATAGTAGGGTAGACAAAGACAACCTAAAGTTAAAACCTCGTATAGTAGGGTAGACAAAGACAACCTAAAGTTTAGACAGCAATTGCTACTTCATTCATTCACCATTCCAAATCATTGTCATTGGAAATTAAAATAAATAATTAATTCCCCAATGCGGATCGAACCCAAAATCATCACATTTAAAATCTGACATTGTCTCATAGCGTCAAAAAGGTAAAAAGCGAAAACAAATATACAAGAACGTTTCCATAATAATAATTAACAGGAAAATCATAATTTTAACTTATTCCTCTTGTCTCGCAACGTCAATTCAAGTTCCGTGGGAAATACGACCACAGAGGATACTCCGTACACCTACTGATAAAGCACTGGCCGAGTCATTGCTCAAAACTGAGTTGCAAATGCCCACTCTCGCTTTCCAATACCTGTTATCCAAAAGGAAATCCTATTTATCTCGGCTTAAATATTGCTAGAGCCAATCTTATCTGATGTACTAGTGGTACGATAATATCGATAGTGTTGTTTCGTAACACGTAATTATAAAGGTTATGCGAAATTGTGTGTCGATTATCGTTATCGATGTTGTTTGATGGCTTATAGCTTAATTTACTGTGTCAGAGGTTGTACGTTTTTTATTATTAAAATTATTTCTATTTGACTTGATTTAGATAAATGGTAGAGTTATAAACCGTTAAAGGATTAATGTAAAAAAAAAAGAAATCGCAACAAAAAAATATAGGAAATTCTCTTGGCGCAGTTCGACATATCTCTCTGACCTATTGTTCAACTATTTATATTATTTTGACATGCAAAGCCCAAAATTTTCACTTATCAGTAGTACATCCTACCCATTTATTATATTTTTTTATTCTTTAAAATATAGTGACTAATCACTTCGTTTCATTTTAAATTTTGCAAACAACATAAAAAATACGTTGCATTTATATATTTAAGGTTATTTTTTTACAATGATATCTTGTTTAATTAAATTTTATGCATCTCCAACTTATCTGTAATTACATACGTATATCGAAATATAAAATTTTAGTGACTAATTTATATTAAGATAGTTCTCTAATTAAGAAAATCTTAATTAGACACAGTTTCTATCGGAAGGAATGTTGGTTTTACTGTTATCGTTTTATTATAGATCATCAAATAATGATGTCGAGGCTAAATTGAACCGTAATATGCACGTAGTGGCGTTGCAGCGTCGAACTATAAACGCGATGGTAGCGAGTTCGATTCCCAATTAGGAAAATCAATGTTTCAAATACTATTTTAATGACTACACTTATATAAATAAATATGTTGAAAGGAAATTAATAAGTATTAAATTATTATTATTCCATTATTATTTCTTATACACACAGTCTGACCACTGCGCATTCCTACATAGATTACGTAAACAATAAACTTGCTAGGACCATCATGGCACGTTAAAACAGTCACATACTACACACATGATGGTAGTGGGTTCGAACCTCAACGATTATATTTAAATTATTTTCAATTCCCTATTTTGTTTTTAAAATGTAATGTGTTAAAATTGGGCGGAATGTAGTAAACGGTTTGTTATACTACCCTTTGCCTATCAGCACAATAGGTATATGCTAAGTGACAGAAGTTTGCACTTTGCATATCTAATAAAGGGTGTTCCCAGATAACGCAGTAGAATAGCTAGTGGTAGATCGAATCCACAACCAACGCATTTACATTCAAACACTATTCGACTGCGCTCCGACGGCCTCATATATTTATATCTACTTATTACTAAACTTTGTTTAGATTAGATCTCGATTTAAATGTACTATAAAACATTCAATTTACTGTTATTGTCACAATTTCGCGTAACAATTAACAAGTAGTAGAATTATTAAATATTACTTACTTTATTAAGGACCGTAAAATATTACTATTTTGAAATTGCTGGTTAATTATTATCTGTGCCGTTCATACATTTTGAACTTTATGTATATCAACTTTAAAATATAATTTAGTTTGTTCTAGAATAATGAGAGATGTCACTGAACGATAGCGTCTAACAACTTAATAAACATTTTATTTAATATCCTCTAGCCTTTATTGCACTTGTTACATATACATATTTATAAATGTAAACAATAGAGGCCAGTCGTGGCGCAGTGGTACAAAGTGTGACTGTAAAACCGACTGGTTGTGGGTTTGATCCCCACTCGAGGAGATGAAATATTTACTTAAATTTATATTTTCATTTCTTCGCTCTGGTGTCGAGGCTAAGCGCGGCGTTGAGTTCTGCCACTTAACACGCAATGCCTCCAAAATTCGGCAGTAAGTGGGGAACGAAGTGTCTTAACACTAGGTTCCCTCTGCCTACCCTGCTGTGTGCGGGATATTATTATGAAAGATAGATGTAAGAGTGAGATGTATAAGACGAGCGCATCTTATTTTTAATCTTTATGAAACTAGTCGAAGACCAAACTATAGGGATTATTATTCAAAGTCATATCTTGATAATTTGTTGCCAAATCTTATATTATAAAAAAAGAAACATATTGATTGATGTTATTTGTATCATTATATGAAATTCAAGTATCCTAAACAAAAAAATAACAAAATTCTTTAAATTTTGCACCTAAAGTCCTCAATAAACAGTAACTTTTGAACTAACTCCGAAATCAAAACATATAATTTTCACAATCGGAAACTTAGTGCTATAACTGAGTTAATATCTAGATATAGTACTTGTAATAAAATAACTGTTTCGTAAATCTTGTTTATGCTTGCGTCTCATACCTGAATCTTTCTCTATGCCTCGGGCTGCCAAATAATATTACCGATACAGCACGGAGTGGTGTTGTTTAGCGCTATGATTACATCATGGTGCTAGAGTACACACGCTTTGTAATATATTTAAATAAGATTTACATTTTTATATTCGGTAGTAACTTCCGCCTGCTAATGATGTACGAGATGGTTGTGAATTCGACTTCATCGGTGGGAATATAAGTATATTCGTAGTTTTTAGCTTAACGCTGTATTCCGCACAAAGCAGGGTAGGCAAAGAGATTTGGGAACCTAGTATAAATAAGGTACTTCCGTCCCCCACTTTCCGCCGAATTCTGGTGGCACTGTTGAGTGACGAAACTGAACGCCAGTTTCCAGAGCGAGAAAAAATCCGCAACTAGGAATCAAACCCGCAATTTGTCATTTAGTAAGTATTTACGACTGGCATCAAAATATATAAAAAAAAAATAGCTTCACACTATATCCCCATATTATTATATGTTTTTATTCAACTCATAAATTGTGAAAAATATTATTTTAAATAAGAATATATATTTTGATTACATATACATTTCTATAAATATTTTCAATTACACTTCCAATAATCAGTTATGTTCAGTTGGACTGATAACACTGTAGTAATAATGCATATTTCACAGTAATTTAATCATAATAAATAATAAAGAGATAGTGTCATTCACAGCAGACTTATTGGCGCTGCAATAAATTATATACCTACTTATAATACATAGTACAATTGTCACATATTTTATATACAACAATATATGTAGAGTTGTATTTTTATGTGAATTTTAATATTTTGAATTTCAAAAAAAATATTTCAAACATTATAAATTAAAAAGTCAATATTTCAAAATTAAGCGCCATACAGGATCTATTAAAAAAAAATTTTCTTGTTTACTATTGATTTTTATTTGATTCTCGTATTATTTAACAAAATATTTGAGGAGTATAATTTAGATGTTTTTAACTTTACATTTCTTAAATTGTATTATGTTCTTACCCGCTGATTGCCACTCATCCACTTCTACTAATATACCGATAGGGACCTTTTATAGGTTATAAGTCCACCTTTGTACACGAAATAATTTTTATAATATTATTATACCAGAATGCCATGTCCATATATTTATAGCCGTAACTAAAAGCTTAAGCATCATTACTTTCAAATCATTTAGAAATTGCCTAAAGATAATAACCAATATATCATAACGATTTATAAATAAGTTGCGCTACCACCACTTAAGTGCTGCTCTAATTACTACTAAGCACTTCTTATCATTTCCATAGATAATATATGTAAGTAGACGATTCAGAAAAGTTGTATAAAATACCAGAAATCTGTTTATGGTAATGACGTCATATGGAAAACTGTTATGGTAAACAATCAAAACAAGTCGTATTTCCTGCTCTTGAAATATGTACATTTGAATATTTTATTACATTTTAAGAAAACTACACGATGATGATGTCGTGGCGCAGGGGCATTAAGTGTGACTGTAAACGCGACTGGTTTTGGGTTCGATCTCCACTTGAAGAAATTAAATATATATTTAAATTGATGGCAGAAGTAAGGCGCTGTTATGAGTTCCACCACTGAACACGCAATGCCTTCAGTATTCGGCGAGGAACGAAGTGTCTTAACACTAGGTTCACTCTGCCTACCCTGCTGTGTGCAGGACAGGACAGCGTAAAGCTGTTTTAATTTAATTTATTTAAAGTAAAAACAAATAATTTCTTTAGAAGAACGTATATATATGTCATTAATTATTTATTATTCACATGGCTACTAAAACTACGCATCATATCATGATATGTGTATACCATAATACTGTTACAAAATATTTATTAATTTAATTTATAATCTACCAAAAAAGAATTAAAAAAAACACCTCAAATATCGAACTCACCTGTCACTTGCGCGTGACATCCAAACACTTCAATATTTATATTGATTTATTTATTAAACCAACACTATTATTAAATTACACAAATGTGAAAAACAATTATTTATATATATAAATACTTATATCACACAAAAATTTCGGGCACTATATTCCGTTATCGACGACACGTTAAAATAAAGTTGTAAACAAAAACAAGATGGACTCCCGCCGTCGGTCCCCACACACGGTTAACTGACGATGAATCACGAATAAGGCAAATAGCAATTATATCACTACAATAGGATATTTTAAGATGTTTTTATAATTTGCACGCGATTTTGGACTTTATAATTATGTTATAGAGCTTATTTATTTTATTTATATTTTTTAATTGATAAGTGACGTAGCGATGACTCAGAAATGATCATTTTCCTAGTATTGTAAAGATTTCATTCACATTCACTTTGTGAGTTTACACAGGTTTTTAGGAGTTCAACGTGTTTTGTATACAATAGGTTCCTGGGAAGTAAATAGTTGGTCCGAAAAGTCCGAAAGTAAGTAGTGTTTAGTTTTCTGTGGATATATTTTTAATTTACTAATTTATATTTCTTATTATCTTTGACAAAAGAATAATTCTACAAAAGATCTTAAATTACTTTTCCATTAGCAGTATTTAAATACCACTACGATTTGTGCTTGCAACATAACCTTCAAATATAATAGTTGTATACAAACAAAATAGACAGGTAGATTAGTAGATAGTAGATATATAGAAAAAGATTGAATCAATTAAATCAAAAAAAAATTAAAAGTATATTAATATTCAAATAAATAATAATAATCTATGAAAATTGTTGGATAGAGTCGTAATAGCTTGCTTGATTTTGATGAGAATTTATGTTTTAGTTGTGTATGACCTTAAATCTTCTTTAGCTAACTTTTCCAAAGTTCACACTATATATCTATAATTATTTGAGTATTTCAAATATTTCAAAATATACTAATCAAAGTCTGTTGACATAAACAAGGCAAATATTTAGCGAGTACAGATTTGTATAAAGCGACTAGTAATTACGAAACTCAATAATTTGTAATCAATTGTTCGAACGATGAGGTCATGCTGAAGGTCAGGTGCCTTCCCACGTTGTAACCTTTGAGACGAGCATACCTGCATCATTAATTATATCTGAGCTATGACCTAAAATATATATTATATTTTAGTGTAAATATTATTCTAAAATACTATAACATTATATTTAGGGGAATCAAAGAAAAAAAATAGGAACTTTAAATTGAATTAAGTAATTAAATATTATTTTTGAATTAAATTAATCGTTATACATGATTTCAAAAAAAAAGTTATTATTATTGTTTTTTTTTTATTTTCAAAGTTTCTGTAAATGATAATTTTATCTAGGAACAGAGAAAGAAATAGTAGAATTCAAACTCACAACCCTCGCATTCAGTGTGGCATATCTTAATTACGTAAAGGCAACGGGAACTTGCATGACTTTTAGATTATAGCATAATGAAATGCTGTCAGCACTGAAAACTGAAACTGACTTATTTAACATTTACAACTGTCTAAAATATAAATTCTAATTAAAATATTAAAATAACACTTGTACTGTACAGTACATACGACGACTGCACAGCGGCGGTACGGCGAGTTTTGTTGATTCCATCTCTACTCGATTTATCCCCAGCGGGAAAGTCAGAGAGAAGGGTGCGCCAAAACCTACAATCTCTGCACACTTCTTTTACCCCTGCCACTGTCATCAACCGCTTTACACATGCCCTCTAGGAGGAATTCTCCAGTATCTTTACTCCAGTATCGTGGAAACTGTGTTTTCGGTGGTCCTCCTGCAGAACCCACCCGGATATACATTAATATTTCGTTTATTTTTCCTGTTAAGTGCAAAGTGGCCACTGTGTATGTTGTCCCTAATAAGGAGAACGAAGTATCATGACACTAGGTTTTCTTTCCTTACGAGTAGTTCATACTACCTATATGACTACTCGTAAGGGTAAGACCCTACTGAAATCTATACTATAAATGTTTACTTACCAGTATCATATTCGAACCTTGACCAACAAAAAAAAAACGTTGTAGCTTACGAAACACATATTGTAGTACTTTTCGTAAGTCATCATCAACTTACATATTTATTTAAAGGAAGAGGCGAAACCTAACACCGCGCTTTGCCGCAACACTAGAGCGAGGAAATGAAAATATAAAAATGACTATTTCATTTCCACGAGTGTGGATTGAACCCAAAACCAGTCGCGTTTACAGTCACACTTTGTGCCCCTGCGCTACGACTGACCTCCTAGATACATATTATATTCTGTAATTACTTACTATGCCTATCAATTTCTACGTAAAATCTTTCTAGCCATTTAAAATTATTTTTTATCTACAACGAGTGCATTCATTAGGAGCGTGTGCGTGCGGTGAATGACCGACGCATATCGCACGGAGTGTTGCGCTATGTCGATAATTGTTTATCGATAAATTGCACGACAATGGTTTGGTTATAGACCAAATAATATCTATAATAAATAATAAAATATACAAAAAAAAATTAAAACACACCATATATATAAACATAATTAGGAGTAAATAAAGATTTAGAACAAAATTATAAAATAAATACATTTCTTTTGTCCGTTATTTTAGTACTCATTTTGTACTTAAATTGTCTATAAAATATTAATAAATAATATTTAAGTGAGCAACCAAAGTAATACAGACAATTAACTGCTAAATAGTGCTTGTTAGAAATAAAAAAGGTATTTTCTAAATAAATTGAGTAATTAATTAACTACCCAAATAATTAACACTATCTCTTACTTAGTAGAGATATAAATGAGCTATGGCCTTTTCGTACGCGGTATATTTCCAAAACTATACAAAAACTAACACTATCGCAATAACTTTTAAAACAAACAATATATAAACTATTTCATTTTATTTTCGTAATTAAAGACACACATTCAACAATTTAACAATAGATATTAAAAAAAATATTTCTTTTAAAGTTAGAAACAGTAAGATTTTTCATGAAGGATGCAATTGCCAGCAACCTTTCTCTTTATACAATTTTCTTAGAAGAATATTGTTGATATTTTATACAATTTGAAATATAGGTAAGTGGAATATCAATAAATCTTCTCACCTAATCAGTGGTTTACACGATTGTAAAGTTGTAAACTGGTCCCTTATGTCCAATTAGCCAGTAAGTGACAGCGCGAGATAAAAGAGATTACAACATAAAAAATAATTATTTACCTTGCATAACCATCGGTTTAAATTATTATTTAAACGTAGTAAAATGTTAATGTAACTCTAAATAAATATTTAGAAACGTTATAATGTGAACTCGCGAGAGCTCAAGGCCGATCATAATTTTATATTTTTTAAAACCGTTGTGGTGCAGGGCCACAAGGGATGAATTATTATTTTTCAATATTTTTAATTTCTTCACCCTGGCATAATAAGACAAAAGCCTCTCTATTCAACACGCAATGCCTTGAAAAATTCGGCGGAAAATGGAGAACCAAGTGTGCGCATAAAGTTAATTTTCTTACTCTGATGTGACGTTGAGTTCCGCCACCAAACACGCAAGAATTCAGTAGAAAGTGAGCAAGGGAAATGTCTTGATGGGAACGGAGTGTCTTGACACTGCTGCAGGTTCCATCTGCCTACACTGCTACGTGCAAGAAACAGGTTTTAAGTTAAATATATTTCTTTCTTCTAAAAGTAGGTATACCTTCTACATATCCACCAATTTAAAAAGTTTACTTTACGTTTAGTATCACTGTACTCCGTCTTTCACTTTCTACCTATTTCATACACATTGCTGACGGATCCTTATCAACCGATAAGGATCACTATTATAAAATTATTTTAATGCTATAATTTTCACATGTTGTATATTTTTTGCGATAATTTGAACACAGGTCTTACTAAAACTAAATAAAAAAAAAACTAAATATGTAACTTCCGTGAGAAGATACATTCCATTGTTATATCTTCTTATGTAAAATTGAAATTATTATATAATGCCGGTCAAATCAATTACACGTCAATTTCTATGCATTCATATCTATTTATAAAAGAAAAACTAAAAGATCTCATTGACTAGATGCTCTACTAAATTAATTAATAAAATCAAATCAATGTAATACTATCTTAAAGTAAACATAAGCGAACATTTTTCATTGCAAATTGTTTATATTCACGCATTTATTTTTATTATATTTTGTGTAATTATTAAATAGTTAACTACAAGACTTTAATTTTTTTAGATAACTAACCTTGCAATATATACCGATGCTACGACTAATTTTTAATTTTTTTTTATTTTCCCTGCTCTTAAGGATTAGCAGAAACATTTCGATCGATAAAAAAAACCACATCACTAAATGCTCAGTAGAAATAAAAGCAGTCATAATATCCGTGCACGTGTGTGATAAGTTGGTTAACTCAAAACCTATAACGTCTGTATTTAGCCTCGAGTGCTCCATTCAACTTGGGTGAATGGAAAGCTATCCACTTTTGACCTGTTATTATAAAAATATTATCTTAAACCTATATAAGTGATATATAAATATCAAATTTTTATTCCGTCAGATTTTATTATAGATATAAATCTAGGAAATGCCTTTCAATCCACAGACTACAATATCAAATAGAAATATTATATATTAAAATTTAAAATCTCTAGTGTATTTTCGCCCATTTAGGCACATTATATACAAAAAAAAAGTATCTCGACACCGCACCTCTCTATCATAAAAAGAAGAATCTCCTGTGTAAACATTGCCAAAAACTCAAGGAGAGTGGGATTTGAACCACAAACAGAGTATGTGTTATTCATTATATTGGAAATAATAAACAGTGTGATAACGTTTATTGTTTAAAATGGTTAATACAAATTTAAGATCACTTAAGCGCCATCGTTGCGCAGTGGCACACGCTAGAGACTGTAAAAGTGTAAAAATAACGGTTGTGGTTCGAGGTTCCGATAGAGACAATGATTTATTTATTATTTTTAATCCCTCGCTCTGGTAACAAGGCAAAACTCGGCGTTAAATTCGGCGTTAAACTCAACAAAAAATATCTCGTAAATTCAGTGGTAAGAAGGGACCGGTACATCTTAGCACTAGGTTCCCTTTGCCTACCTGGCTATATATTGCAAACAAATATATTATAAAAATACTAACAAATACCTGCTACATAATTTAAGTAATGCAAAAAACAGGCTAATTATGTAAATCAAACCCAGTACCACCCACCTTCTTCGCACTCCTTCATTAGCAAGTAATTAATCACAGTGACCTCTTGCGCTACTTTTACTAAGGAAAGAAACAGTAACATTTATTAAGCTTTATTGAGAAATTATGACTACTTTTCTTGTATATATGTATGTTTAAGCTATATAGATTTTTTTTAAATATTAATAAGCAAATAGAAAGAGTAACTTTCAGTCTATTATACATTATTGTATATTTTTCAATTATTTAAAAAAATAACAAAAATGAAACCTAATACGTTTTAAGATTTGATTTTTCGTCATATTTGTAAAATAAAAATAACAAACACTGTTTAATAATGTTTTGTATTAAATACAAATTTATCAGGACTTGTTGTTTCTCTTCGGCATAATAATTTCTCTCTCTCTTTTCTTTGTCTTTTTGGCAAGGCAACTTATTTTCATTAGCTTTATTATATTTTATTTATGTTAAAAATGGCGCTGTCGTTATATATTTCTTGTTATATAATAATTAGCACTAGCCACTTGAACTCAGCTATACTTAACATAATAACACGTTAAGAAAGCAAATCATGAAGTATTATTGGGAACCAATTATTCCACAAACCTATTTCTAATCTAAGCCACAATCAGCACTAAACAATCGTAACAACGTGTACGCTGGTTAAGCGAACGTTCAATCTAATCTGAATAGTTATATCTAGATGACCTAATTTGAAATACTAGGACTAACCGCGGTTAATAGATTATGAACTTTATTACTTTGAACATACTTTTATTTTGTTTGTGTTTACTAATAACTTACATTCTTTAGTTTATTAGAGATTTTTTTTTATTAATGTTACATTTAGTAAGGTTAAAAACGAACCTAATGGTAAAACATTGTATGTTTCACTCTCCGCCTATTTTGATTTTCGTATAGTTTCTATTATAAAACCTAATTTTACAGTAACACATACATTTTTCTATACATTTTTAGTAGCAGTAATTTCTGTGTTTGCTTTCTACCTAAGTATATGTAGAAATATATCTTGTCAAACTATCGATAATAATTGCCATCTCCATCAAATATTATACGTACTGGTTAGGTTTTCTCTTTCATTAAAAAAATCCACTCAGTATTTATTTGATAAAAACAAACAAAAATCATACGAAATACGTAAGTTTCCAAGATCAATCAACATTTTTTCATTAAACATTTGTTTTCGCTTTCATTCTCATATTATAAGCTAAAAAACGCGAGACGAACTGTAATTTGTTTATAAGGCGGCATATAAAAAAGTAACAAAACGCCGGGACATCCGTTGCACGTGGCGTCTAATACAATATTCATATATTTACAAGACATTCAATGAAGACGGTTATTGTATTGTTATTAACATCACCATGGGTTTTTATATGGCGAATTAATATTGCCCACGTTCACTGTGAATAACAATAAAATTATTTATATTACAAGCTGAAAAAGCTTTTAGCAAGAATTTTCTTTTGTATATTTTGTAGTACAGTCCAGCCTTTTGTCATATTTTTAAATATATGGAATTTAAGTGGCTAGAGTGCTCGCACGATATCAAAGAAATACGAGCTATTTATTCAAGGTAAACTTAAATATAAAAAGGCAAGTAAATAAAACACGTGTAGTAAAAATTACAATAACTTCTCAGTAGTGACACATCGCGACACGTCGTGACACAAAGTATCATTAGCATATTGCATTCAAAAGGTCAGCGGTATCGATTGGATGCAATCAGAGCTATAACATAAATAAAATGCCTTCGGCTTGCTTCACCTAGAGGTTCACTTTGGTTTCGCCCTTATGATCGCGATACGATCAGTCCATAGAAAATTTAAATGTAAGGAAGATATGAGACTTACGAGAAAATGAAGTGAAAATCAAGCTCTAACTATCGCGTGTCCTTGTCAACAAGACCAGCTGGCCGGGTTAAGTTCAAAAATTATAATTCTAACTAAGATAAAAACAATAAGACAGAATTCCGTCATCACAATCGAAGTTTTGTAGTAAGTGGTATAGTAACTGTCAAATACAGCGAAGCGTTGGGGATAACATAGAAATAAACAAATATTATCATCATATCATAATATAAATGTATATAGATTTAGATTTATATTATATACAAAAGAACATGTTTTGAGTAAATACAGCTATTTTTTCTGCAATTTTTAAGCTTATTATTATGTAAAACTTATGCCAGTCAAAATTAAAACTTATTTTTTTTTAGCATCACGCTGTATACCGCCCGGCTTGGACGTTAAGACACTCCGTTTCCCATTTTCCACTCAACGACGTGACATCAGAGCTAAGAAAATGAAAATATTAAATATTTTATTTCTTCGAGTGGGAATGTAACCCACAACCTGTCGGGTTAACAGTCAGTCACACTTTGTGCCCCTTCGCTAGGACTGGCTTCATTACCTAATTAGATTAAATATTTGGATTAAAAGGAGATTTATTGTATATTAGAAGAGGGAAAGAGGTGATCCCTCTATTTTTAGTATTAATAATATTATACTTTGCAGGAAATAAAATATACTAAAGCTAAAATTAAAGACATCGATAGTACGCGTAACGGTAATTGAGCATCACTATGTCAGTAAAAGCGGCCGGTTAACCAAACAAAGATATCGTATTAACTTTCTTAGGCATGTGTTTTACGAGAACACGATGTGTACCATGTGTAATCTGTTCATTTGCTTTATTTTCAGATGAGGGAGATAAGGAGGCGGAATAATTAATTTTCATAGAGTACAACTTAAATTGATTGATGGTAGCCATTATATTTGTAAACAAAACAATTTTAATGTTTAATCGTTTCTCGAATATTTTATTCATCTGGGTTAAAGATATTTTATTTCCATTAAAGACATAGGCCACTTACATGGAAACATTGGTTAACAAATTAAAAATTAAAAATAGTTGTTTTTTTTTAAATATATTCATACATTTATTTTCATCGAGTTATACACAATATGTATTATATTAACCATATTATACATACTTGTAAAATAATATATAGGAGTGCTGTAGTTAAGCTTTTGTTTAAAATAATTTCAATTAAAAAAAGAAAACTGTCAAACTACGCGCCCTTTTATTATCAACATAAACATAGCTAACATAACTTAAGACAGAGACAACTATATACTTTCTTATAAAAAAAATATCTCTATCTCATTCTAAATTTATTTTAATACACATATAGCGTCTGAATTCCAAGGAAGGATAAAGTTAGAGAATGGCGGGTGGTTTGTCCGAAATATCAAGCGCGTTGGTCGCGAGACGAAAATATTTCTTTAATTACAAAGAATTATACTGTCGAGACGATTTTGTTGTTTTTATTCATTTGTAAGCCCTAAATTTATTCCGGTATGTACACTTTTACTTTTGCTTCTTTAAATTTAATTAGGTTTAAATTATATATTTTTTAAATTAAGAATCGTCATTAAAATTATCCTTTGTAATAATCAAGCATATAGTAATAAATCTATGTAAAAAGCTTTCGATGCTAAAATAAAATTTTGTTCTAGTTTCTAAACAAAAATAATAACACATTTAAATGTACATATACAAAATTATAACATATCATAGGCAAACATTTTACAAGAAACATTCTTATAGTAGTTAAGTGAAATATTCGTGATTCTTGAAACAACAACGAGCGAAAAAATCGAATTTGAAAATACAACGAAAAAGACTATATATTATACATAATATGTAAATATAATGTTTTGGAACGGTTTAAAAGAAATATTAATCATTTTGGGCTTCGTCAAGTCCAAAGTTAAATTTTCAAAACATTAATTACCTAATTTTAAAATTGTGACATCTTACCTTAAATTCATAAATAATTCAAACGCCATAAGGTATACAGCAAAAAAGATGATTTCGATCATATATAGCCTATTACACCATAAAATAAATTATATCTAACCAGTAGTAAGGCAGTAAAAGTAATAAAAGTAATCCCAAACCCTTAAATATCGGATGTCTTGTAAATTGATAGTGAGTTTAGAATTTTATTTCGAGCCACCCGCCGCGCTTTCACACTGCAGCAAATTACCTGGGAACAAAAAATAATGGATTAGTTAAAAAATGTCGTAAGTTCAATTCACTTTGAAATAGAACACATATTATTATAAAATTGAGCGCTTAGCGCTCCGTTTCCGTTCTTTACTAGGAATAAATTTACACAAGCGTGGGATCGTAAACGCAATATCTTGTGGGTTCGATTCCCACTCGAGGTAATTAAATATTTTATATTTCCATTTCCTCTCAATCGCCAATCGCCAAAAATATAAGTCTAAATTTATGATATCTGCACTGTTTACGGTTTAATCTCAGTATCTAAAGGTTCATATAGAAAAAAAATTGTATAGCACATATATCGATGAAGCTTATAGCATCGCGTTAATCATTTGGTTATAACCCCAAACTACCGGCTACCTCGGGTACTTAGAACGTGTCATTCACCATTTAAAATAGTAGTACATATTTATAATAAATATTTATCTAATTATTTTAACTAGCCAAAGCGTCATCAATTTATTATATTACAATATAGTCGAATACGGAGCTATTTTTAACTATTCCAATCACACATGTTTTACACGAAATCCATAAAAATTTAAGGTCAACAATAAAAAACGTATGCGTACATGACAACGCATAAAGATGTAACTTTAAAAGTTTAATAGGTACCTTTATTTTTTTTATCTGTTTTCTTTCGTTTACAGTTTACGATACATTGTGGTGGAAAATGTAAAGGTGAGAATTTTCTCCATTCAAATTAGCTTTCGACTAATGTATGCTTAGATATTTAAAATATTAAGCAACGGCACGGGGTCGATTGCGTTTTTTGTTTCCCCAGTTATAAAAATTATATGTTAAAAAATGGAAACAGTGTAGAAGTATTTATACTCTTGAAGCTCAGTTCAAACTTGCCCGGTAGAGTCACGTCAGTATACAACTTGACTTCATTCTATCACGCCCGGTCTCCAACGCGAGTGGAGCGGGCCCATTAAGGACTACGTTAAACTCGCAAAAGTAAACTTCGTGCTACTTGTATTTCCATCCATAAACAGTATTAAGCGGAAAAAACCGAGCGAGCGGAGAGTTGAAATGAACTCGCTCAGATCTTGGGATCCGAGAAAAATAATTATAAAATATAAATTCTTTGTCGGTGAAAATAGAAACGTATTTTATTAAAAAGGAGTCCGTTCCGCCTAAACATTATCGGCTCATTTTTCTTCAGCGGTGAAAAATTAGCTTTATTGTATAAACGATAGTATCTGGTCAATGTATGTATGTATGCCTGGGTAGTGCTATTCAATATTAATATTAAACTATTCATAAAATTAGATATTATCTTTTTTTTTAGAGATTTTATCTTTTTTTTTATGTCGTTTAGAAGATTTTAATTGATTATTGCGCGTAAAAGTAAATAATTATTAAATTTCTATCTGAAATCAAATGAACGCTAAGAGAAAAGATTTTTTTTAAATCTTATATTTCTCGATAATTTTTGAAATAATATTTTTATCATTTTAGACGTCATACATTTGTTTTCGTATAGTTGTAAATATTGTTATTGAAACATTTGAAGGACGACGTAGTTAGTTAAATTAGCATTACTAATGCTTGTATTGTAAGGTAGCGAGAGCAATTGCAAGCTATACAAAATTTCTATGATAATATGAAATTTTAGATGAAAATCTAAATACATTTACAATTCAAAACAAAGAATAAAAAATTAAAAACAAATTCATAGAGCTCATAATACTACACCGCAAAACAATACGTAAATAAAAATAAGCGCAGCGCATCCTTTGTCACGTTGACACAAAAATGCAAATATGGCGGCAAAACCGAAAGTGTTGTCGGTCGTAAAAAAGCAAAAATAATGTTGCCAGCATTGTATTATGGGAGGTAAGAGAATAATTTTGTGATTTTATCGCTGAAAATGCCCTTTGCATACTTATATAAGGCTTATGTAACACGTGCATGACCTTCTATTATGTTTACAGTTTGTGTATAATGTAAGAATGCTTTTTAAGTGGGGCGATTACTGATTAGAGTAGCTTAGTTGATTCATTGTTCCTAGTGGATTGGTATTCTTGTCTGTTATAAATGGTTTATACTGAGGAGCCTAATGCAAAAAACGCTGTTATGTTAATTTAAATTGAAGTAAAATAAGCAAAACAGGTATAGAAATATTACAATAATCGTATTTCTCAATTCCGTGGATAAGAAAGTAAAAGAGTGATACTTCTATAGGGGCCCTTCCGTGTTATTAGCCAACACAGTAGTTGCAACATTTGCGGGATTCAAACACGCGACCTATTGCGAAATATCCTGTACCTGTCATACATTAGCCACAATACTGCCCATTTACTTGAAATATTCTTATTAATCCGGTCCAAGCAGTCCATTGCAAGAACGTAAACTCTATGACTGCAATCATAATAATAGAACCTTAAAAGGGAATTGCAATGGATACTACTTTTACTTATATACCACGCCAATTAATATTTGATAACGGAAATCGAATATGTGACAATTAGCTATTGCAACACATTAACTGACTTCTGAATCTGACTTAACATATATGATACATGGGTTCGTATCCAAAAAGGGGAAATGTTTTATAATATAAAATGAAAATTTTTCCCTTGATAGATAAGAGACGAAATAAATTTAATAAAGTAATATTTTAAAAACGAAATAAATATTCATTAAATTGATACAAAAGTTTTAAGTTTATTATTATATTACAGATACATATATTATATGAGGCCAGTCGTAGCGCAGAGGCAAGGTGTGACTATATGTAAATATATACTATGTGTAAATGCGACTGGTTGTGGGTTCGCTCTCCACTTGAATGTATATTTCCATTTATTCGCTCAGCTGTCGAAGTAAAGCGCGTGAGTTCCGCCGCTCAACACGCAATGCCTCCAAAATTCGGAGGAAAGTGGAAAACGAAGGGGCTTACACGGTGTTACCTCTGCCTACCCTGCTGTGTGCGGGATACAGCGTGCAGCTGTTTTATTTTCATTTATTTCACGCTGTATCCCGCACACAGCAGGGTAGGCAGAGGGAACCTAGTGTTTTAGACACTCCGTTCCCCACTTTTAATATATCTTAATTTAAATTAAAAAATCTTTGTATCTACAAATAATTACTAGCACAAAAACACCTTAAGTGCACCGTCGACCGTATCACATACATCTCGCGTGCAGAATTACATTTGTTATCAGTCTCGACGAGATAACGATAAGGAATAAGGACATTGCAATACAGACATATTTCAAGTAAAGCTTGGCTTAAACTACCTTTAAATCAAAACTTGTTGAAGTGTTCGAGTTAAACATAATTGTAATTTATGTAGAAATATCTCGTATTCTGTACTTAACATCTGAACGGAGACTACGACTACGGGAAATCATAACAAAGAAAATATATTGTACTTTATAAATTATAAAATTAAACCTTCATGGTTCTCGCTCCGTCACTCAGGGAAATTATTTTAGATTATTTCTTTTTATTTCCCCCCTCTGGCAAACAGAACGCGGCATTGATTTAACTAGTAGTCCCAACTCCCACATTATGCTTAAAGTGAACACTGCTTAAAGTGAGAAACTGGAATATTATTGAAACATAAACAAGAATCAAAACGAATATACCCACAACGATCGTGGTTGCCACATATTTATTAAACTCATTATGATATTATATACATAATATGTTAAAAATTAATATTAGCGCTATATTAGTTATGTCAATATTTTTGATATCACTTGTATAATTTCATCATCGTACAAAAATATATGCGTCTAGTAAATAAATTCTTCAATAAATAAATACTTCCGCTAAATAATATTTTGCAAAGTCAATGCTGAATAGGTGCGGAAATATCAAATTCTAAAACTTTTGCAAATGCATTTATAAACTTGGTGTATAGTTTAAAATAAAATATTAGTTTTTTTAAAGATTTCAACTATTTTGTTTCCCTTCGATCTGGTAACCTAAAACTATGAATATATTGGATGATCGTTTTTTATTATTCAATTAGTACAGAACAAAATAATGCTATACGAGTTTTTTTTTTAAATATTTATAAAAAAACAAACATAAAAAAATAATACCTACATATGCCTAATTACAAACAGTAAACAACAATTACAATTAGGCAACGACCGGTTCCTCGTCGTGTCACAGTGAAAGTAATCGGATGACAGCTGTCAACGTCACTTCCATATCGCTTTAATGAAAGTTGCACCAAAATGGATGCATCGCATACTTATAGGGTGTTACTGTACAAATTACAAGTTGATAGTGTATTATACTCATACTACGTTACAAATTTATAAAAATATTTATTAATTATATATAAATATATTTTAACTAATATATAAAATATGAAAGATATAAAAATGAAAAAATGTCTCTTTGTGTATTAATTTTTAACATAAGCAAAGAGTATAGATTTTATTATATTACATTTCAGGTAATGGTAATAAAAGTGTTTACATTTTTGTTTTAATATTTTAAAGTAATTTTTAATTATTCAATCGTTATAATAGTCGCCCGTTGTTTCGTTTCACTTCTTCAACAATTTTTAAATAGTTTGTTTGTACAACACAAACAGTATCGTATAAATACTATGTGCACTTGAAAAAACAGGTTTATTTTGAAATCACATGTAGACACTTCATTTTTATACGCAAATTTTATAGAAATATAAAGTAAAAAAATAGCTAAATGTAAATATTTTTAATTTAGAGCTTAAAGTTACGTATCGCTACGCTTACTTCGGAGAACTGGTCTGAACATAAAATCATAAGCAGTCATCAATATAATTTGAGCGGATTACATCACTTCTGTCATTGAACTTGATTTCAAAACCATAGATATACGGATAAAAGCTTTCAAAAACGGAGTTCTTTTAAAATGGTCACCACGAAGAAATTTAAATAATGGCGTAGATTGAATTATAGGGACCTTCATTGTATTTTTTTGCCTGTAAAAAGATACTTTTAAAAATATTAATATTAATGCAGAAAAAAGCATCTAACTTATTAAATCTCCGTCGTGTACTGGTACCTTTATATGTATCTACTGCTAAAAAGATCAGCTTAATTGAAAGAACCGGAGAAGGAAAAGAGATTTGTGTGAATTATTTACACTATTATGAATTTAATTTAGATATCGTATACAGATCTCATGAAAAACACTTTTATGTTACCGATATAATGATTCATTTTTTAGCCTCACGATGCATCCCGCACATAACAGGTTACCCAAGAGGGACTCTGGGAACCTAGTGTTAAGATACTTCCGTTATCCACTTTCCGCCGAATTCTGGATGCATTGCGTGTTGAGCGACGGAAATCAACACTGTGTCGTTTAATGTAATCATTCTTACTCACAAAAAACCGTAAGCTCTCGAATGTTAAACGCTTGTTGAATAATAAGCCTAAATTGTACACAAAGATCTCGTACGAGACGTATCAATTCACTTCAATTTGATATTGCTTTCTCAATTTTAGACGTGATGCAATACGCTATTCTGTGATTGTTCAGATTTTGTTGATGTTGGTTGCATTACATAGTTTTTATGATACTGTGTCGTTACTAAGTTTTCTTAAATAAATTCTATGTTCGTACAAGCTTTCATTTTATTTTTTACTTTTACCCTGTGCCTCGCATATAGCAGGGTAAATAGAGGGAACCTATTGGTGAGACAATGCGTTCCTCCGTAATTTCTACTAACGTCAATTGAGGCATTGTGTATTATTAGACAAAATTTAACGCTAAGCTTTCTTTTCTGAGTCTGAAATTATTAGCACAACCGCCTTTACAGTCAGTATGCTGCTGTGTCACAACTATATTTTATAGCAATATCGCATTTTTAAATAAAAGAACAAAAAATACAGTGATAAGATTTTTGAATCTATGTTATTTAATATAATATATTTTTATAGGACATGTAGGAGTTGCTAGGTTTCTATTGTTTCACTTTTTTTATTGTTCGTACTGTTTCAAATTGTTCCCCAAATTATGCTTATATCACAGAGCATCACAAGCCACAGATATAAAAAAATATATACAGATAAAAATATATATTAACGGTACTGCCACAGATAAAATACAAAATCAAAATAGAGAAAGTCCCAGCCATATTGAAGTGAATTGATACATCACACGAGCTTTTGTAACGAGATTAGACATTGTTATCTAACAGCCGTGAAACACGATGCGTCCACTTTAAACTACTCCACTATTTTTAACAAGCTGTCGTATAAAAGGGGATTTGATCAAATTGATTTTTTATTAAGTTCAGACACTTAAAAGTTTCGAAAGTTAAGAATTGATAGACTTTTGTTGGAGATGCTGTGGTGTCATAACAATATTACAAAAATGTTACTTATACCTTCTATTTAAGTATGGATTATGGGAAAAGCTTACTTTTATATCACAATCATAAATCTCCAAATACATCTAAGAAATTATGAAAGATAATTTCGTTTATTTTTATTTAATCTTTATAGTATGGTGTAGGTATATTAAATACGTAATAACACAAAATTTTGCTAATACGTGTTTAAAATGGAGTTAGTATTTTTTCATTGCGGCATAGACATAGAGCAACTAGTGACAAGCACTCTGTTATTGACATTTTACGGATTTCTTTTACAAATCATGTTGGATAATGGCAACTATCGCTAAGCTTAATCTGATCATACTGAACATAAAAAGGAAAATTTATTATTAATATAAATAAAGAAATAATCGTTTTTCAACAAACATTTTTCAACAATATGAAGTAGACAAATTGTACGGGAAATTAACTTGCAACCTTTATGAATATGTATTTTATGTACGGATCTGATGAAAAATGCACGCGTCTACTGTATTAAAAATTAAACTGTCCGACTGCAGACTGAGTAAATACGGCGCGTTCGTTACTGACTTTTAAAACGATATTAAAAAGTTTCCTATGAAACTCTAGAGCTGAATGTAAATTAAAATATAGTGGTTAACCGGTCTTATTTTGCAGTGAAATATTGCTTTGCCATTTCGTCGTTTATTAGTAAGCTATTGAGAATAAAATGTTTTTAATTATATATAAAACACGTCTTTAATATATAAATATGGTAGCAACCTCTTTATACCTACTTACTTAATTACTACTGTTTTTGTTTTGATTTCTGCCAGTATTATACGAACAAAAAGGCTTTTTTTATGTTTAAGATTACATTTTTTTCTATTTTCTGGATATGCAGAGATAAAGACAAAAACAATGCCTAATAATTAAAACAAACTGTTCTTTAACGGTGGAAAATCACGCTTCGAATAATGCTACACTTCGTACCTACACAGCGTTGAAAAAATAAATATAAAATGTATTTTAAAAAAATATATTTCACTCGGTACCACCGCATTAAGTCCTCGTCCTCGACTCGTTCTAACTACACCAAAATAGATTCACTACTCCAAACTAAACACCACATGATTTAAATCAGCTTCACGCTGCATCCCATACACAGCAGAGTAGGCGATATGAACCTAGTGTTCAGATGCTCCGTACTGAGTGGAAGAACTCAACGCATCGCTTTACCTGGACACCAGAGAAAGAAATGAAAATATTAAATTTTCATTTCCTCGAGTGGGGAACCCACAACCAATCACGTTTACAGTCACTTGTGCCCCTGCACTACGACGGGCTTCAATCATATTATAAAAAATCTTACATATCCAAAACCTACACCTAATATCCTAATGCATTCAGTTTATTTATCAAACTGATTTTCATTTGCAAATTGCATTCCTTCTGTTCTACTACCACTGACCTTTAATATAGAAACTTCTGGAAGTAATTAGCGGATAAGATACTAATATTATTCTAACTTCCGTCCGTCCGTTGCGTAAGTAGTCAATTAGTTTGATGCGTATTCGACACGAGGCACGAACTGACAGTAGCAATTTAACAAGCCCTAATCACACCTCAGTACGATCGAGATGAAAAGGCCTTACCAGCCGGTGTCTTATCGGATCGCCAAGTATTGGTTGTTTAAACGTACCTACACTTATTGATTGGAATACAATCGATATGATGTTTCCTGAATAAAATGATAATAATATTGAAGTTTTGAAATAAAAATGACAATGCTCAGAAATTTATTGTATTTTTTTATGGAATCTTAAATAAGAATTTTTATTTTATGTAATTGTACCTTTTCGGATAAAAATGTTAAATATGATAAATATATGTAGTTAGTTAGTATGTTAACATTAGGTTCCCTCTGCATACACTGCTATGTGTGGGATACAGCGTGAAGCTGACTATAAAAAACCTTTGATCGTCGACATTTAAAAAATCTAAAATTATAAATACGTCATTATTGCAGCAAGTGAGCGCAAAATGCCGCCATTATTAGATATAGATGTTTTTTTTGCTTGAATCCGTCAAAATATTTCCTAATAAAATTTGTGGATTTTTCAAAGTATTAGTGTGAGAGGTGAACGTACTTAAGTATCAAAGTTTTTTGAAAACCCGTTATGTGAATAGGTACAAAATACAAATATACAAAAAGTTTTAAGCAAACGAAGTCATATAAAAAATAAATAATAACATCTTCATATGGCTTCGATTAAGATTATATTTTATGAAAATGCTTATATATATGATGTAACAATCAATATCTTAAATTTTTGTACATTTTTATTTATATAAAAAATAAAAAAAGAAGTGGTCGTCAGTTTGGAAGTCAACGTCGACAAATTCCTATTCTACTAATAAAAATATTTAATGATTCATACAAAGTTAATTTGCTAGTGAATAAACAATCAAGGTACAACTTAAACATTTATAAACCTACCTCTGAGAAAAGCTGTGGCTTGACCTCTTCCAGAAAACGGCGATAGGTATAGAATTATATTATAAAATCCAATTAAACGAGCAAAAATGTAATTCCTGATCGACAACTTGAATTGAGAAAGTAACTTTATGTAAAAACGGTAATTATTTCACTTGTAAGTGAAGGAAATTTACATTACCATTAAAGTTAGAAAACATATAATTATTATCAACATTAATACATATATTTATGCATATAATAGTCATTACATCAGCGATGTGAAGTGCCAAAATACATTAAACGGCTTTCTACTTTATGACCGAATGCAAAAATATTTTGAAGTTTTTTTTTTCTTTAAATAAATCACTGTGAAAGTTAAAAATATAAAATGTCATAAAATGTATTTGATATTTTTTTACTAATATTAAATAAGTAAATATACTCCTACCAAATATATTTTTTTTTAATAAATCTAATCGCGTAACTTTGTAATAATAATCATCTTAACAAAACTTTCACATAGCCATTTAGAATTTTCCTAACTATTAAATAGAGAAAAATATCAAAACGGTACGCATACAAGTTCAAATTTGAATGGGTATATATATTAAAACAATATTCAATTGGTATATTTCTGTTATAATATTAAAAGGGCGACCGCATATTTTTATAAGCAAAAAAGAAGATCAAAAACAGCATTCTTGTATATTGCTTTTAAATTTTAATCTGGTATCAAATAATATGGTATGTAAGATTATAATAATTATAACGCAACACAAAACTGGTATAATGAATAAAGACGCACTTGGCTGTATCCAGCATATTCACTTCAGTCATCTTCGCTGTAGGCGGACTAGTTGTATTTTAAGGCAAAGGTACAGCATGATATAATAAATTCATGAATATGTTATGAATTTATAAGTTTCCGTTAAAAGTTGAAATCATGTTTAATAACTAGCGGCCCCCGCGCGGCTTCGCCTGCCTGAACGATGTCATTATTTATAGTTCCAGTCTATATCCCTCACATAGCAGGGTAGGCAAAAGATCGCTGCGAACCTAGTGTTAAGACACTCCGTTCGTCGTTCCTTTAAAGAAACTTCATTAAGTGGCGGAACTCACTGCCGCGCTTTACCTTTTCATGGAAATGAAAATATCATATATTTAATTTCCTCGAGTGGGAATCGAACCCATAACCTATCGTATTTAAAGACGCACGCTTCTGCCCCTGCGCCACGACTGGATTAATTAATACTTTTTATTTGAGCAATTTAAATAATATTTTTTTTCTATAACATTAAATTCAACTAAATGTACATGCAGCTGGTACATACACACTTACGGCCGTTTCATTCAAGTCGGCCGTGGGCGGACCTGCACGGTGCGCGCGCGCGGTCGAAACTTAACACCGTTTGTAAGAGCACAATCATATTGAAATTTTAAAAGCTGCGTTTTAAATTGTCAATATTTTTAATAGTCACGATATAACTGTTTCTATGCTTATTAATTTTTATGAATAGAAATTTGTGGAAAACTTATACAAAATAGATAGTTTTATGTGTCTTTATTTAAATTAAGGCCTTTTGTTATATTATGTATTAATGTTTTTCATATCATTAGATAAAAATAGTTTGTAGGTTGCATAATTTTGGGCTATAAATTGTAATAAAAAGGAAAGAAAAAATCTTTAAAATTGAATATAATTTAAAAGTTGTTTTGTAGTAAATTAGATAATGTACCTACATTATCTAATTTACTACGAAACACGGTGTGAATGTGCCGTAGTAGTACTAATATCGTACTTCTAACTATTAAATAATTAATTTAAATATTTCAATTTTTGTTTACAACGGGAATCAAATTTTAATCTACACTTCTACGTCATGACTAATTAGTTATTTAAAATCGTAATCGTAAATTAACCACAAAGTAGGTCAAATTGTACATTTTAACATATATTTTTTAAAGTGAATTCCACACTTAGGTCCTGGTCGGTTTCCAGAAGGTGCGGGTTCGAGTCCCGCTACGTTTAAATACGTACGTTTTCTAAATATGTAAAATTGTACATATTAAACTTAATACATTTACACATAAGTGGTACCACTTAACCGAACCGACCATTTATGTGCGAATCGTAAACGACAATTACAACAAATGCTGGAACTGAACATCTTACCGTTAATCTCAAATAGCTTTAACCTTTTCCTACATCCTTGAACACTTTAAAAAGTAAAAAAAAATAAACAAATTTAAGTGTTTTTTTTTAAATATAGCAAGAATAATTTTCATCGATTCGTATAAAATACACATTTTTGATACATATTAAGCAAAAAGCACAACTTTCGCTCGAGCGGTAAACATCACGCCCACACACGAGTACGAGTAGGTCTATAATATACCTAAATAAATGCAGTGCCATTCATAACTTGGAAAATTGTGAAATCATCACGAGTTCTTGCCTCATACTAGCATTCCTGACTCTAACACGTAAAATATTAAATCTAATACATATTTTATATCTACACCGTTTTCTTAAAGTTCAAATTAAACTCATATACATATATATAAATTTTTGTGATGGAATAACTTACATCCACGTAGTACGTCTTTCTTTTTCAAAAAAAAATTCTGGCCATATTTTAAACAGCACTTAATTTCAAGGATCTAGTAGGTATTTTTTGGCTTCACGCTGATACCCACACAAAGCACAGTGACCAGAGAGAACCTTCGAGTCTAGTGTTTAAACACAACGTTTTTCACTTCCACTGAATTCTTAAAGCATTGCTTGTTGAGTGATGGAACCGAACACATCGCTTTGCCTAGTTACCAGTGCTAGGAAATGAAAATCTTATATTTTAATTCCCCAGCTGGAAATCTAACCCACAACCGTCGAGTACACGCTTTGTAACTCGTTCAGCGAAGATTCAAGAAATTCAAGCTCACTTAAAGGAGCGGCTTTAATAAAAAAATTTGCACCCTTTTTAAGGTTTTTTTTAAGGCTTAAGGCTTTATTACTTTTTAGAATTGACCACAGATGTATAATTTCCAACCGAAAGTATCCTATTAATTTTGATTTCTTTTATAGTATCGAAATATGCGTTTTTTTGTCCTCTCTGTCTTTTTGTAAGTGTAGAAATTCAATTATTTCATGAACTCGAGGGACCATACGCCGGAGTATATAGTTTGAATTTTAACTCGATATCTACAAGCGTTCCTGCTATAAAGAATCTTGACAAACACACAGACATACGAACGGATGGACAACAAAGTGATCTTTTAAGAGTTTTTTTTTTCATTAAGAGGTACGGAACCCTAAAAAACGTGAAAACATCTTGAAAGAATAATATATAATTACAATAGACTTCCTCTACGTGATAACTAGCATAAGGCCGTTTGTTACGCTTATACTAGGTGTAACAGATAAATGTAATATCTGATTACATAGTGTTATTGAACGGTAGCTAACGTTTGTTTCTTATAGTATAAATCGTTGTAGGTCATTTATCATACACAAGCATGATGTAACTGTATACATAATGCTTTTTAATGGGGATATAAATATTTAAAGTTCGGCGTTAGGTTCCGCCTCCCAAATATATATTTTTTTTTATATAAAGAGAAAATTCAATGCATTGTAGTTTATTCACAATAGAGTTTCTTTATCGTGACACGACAGAACATAGCCTTTAGGTTTTTATTTTATTCTTTTTAAAGTTTAATAGTCAAGTTTTTAAGTATCTTGTAGTACAGAAAAAAAAATATCTTTGGAACGAAGTCTCTTTTGGCGGAGTATTCGAGTAAGTCGGCACTACTACTTTATCAAAATGCGGAAAAAAGTGTCGTATGTACAATAACGTGACATTAAGGAGATAATTATATTTTATAATACTACTTCTTGTCTTACCTTTGTATGTTTAATAAGAAGTGGTAAATCAAAATAAAACTTAGGATTCCTCCTCAGGTTTAAAACATCACGCAGTATTGAAATCATTATCCACATTGTTCTAATAAAAAATATGTTATACATAAATCACGAATGCAAGTGCTATAATCAAGTGGTGATGCAAAAAGTAATAAACGGTCTCAGTGGGCGGTATTGTTACCGACGCCATTGTTTGCCTTTTTATCGCGCATCTTAATTGTACATGTATTTCGCCGTTAAAAGGTTATGATAGAGACACTTTATCATTTGTTATTTGTCAATATTGACAGGAGACATGTATTTTTTTTTAATTTGTATGACACAGAATCTACTTTAGGCTTTTTCCTTACCAGAGTTGCTTAGCCTAAAGTTAAAATATTATTTTCTTCACTTTTGTTCAAATTGAAGACATTTCGTATTGAGTAACATAATTAAAAGGTGTTTTTACCAATAATAATAAAATGTAGATTAATATAGTATATATGTTTTGTAACAAAGTGATCCATATTCTATATATTTTATGATTCCCACGTTTTTATTTCTAAACATTATGTCGCCTTAAACAACTATTTATTTACACTATAAGTAACATTTTACGATGTAAGTATTTACATTCACGCCACATCAAAGATCAAAGTAAAATAATGCAAATCGCTTGGCATTATCAAACGTCTTCCACGATAATGTTGTGATTTCTACGCAAATAGCAAATACAACTTTTGGCAAAATATTTAGTAAAATTACTTCTAGGAGCCAGAAGTAACCTGAATATCAATCACATATTTTTATGTTTATACGTTATTAGAAATCTTAACACCATTTTGATTAACACTTAACTTAACTGAACATTTTTCAGTCAAAAAATTCATGACTTGGCCTTGGTACAGGTAAAAAATTAGTACTCCATAAAAAAAATAATTTGTATATTTTATCAGCTTTAGGATTGCAAAATCAGTCAACTGTGTTATAGTAAATTTAATACACTGCTACAATTTATTGTTGGCTTTTTTCTATTGTTATGTATTTTTGGCGTCTTGGGTAGCAATTATAGATAGATGAAAGTCAGAAAAAGTGTCAAGATCTTCACCGTCCACCCGTTGTATGAGGCACTGTGTCGGATGATAGAACTTTAGTTGACCTTTAGGTAGTAGGTTCTGAGTTAAACGCGTTTGCCGTTTATTCAAACACATTACAACTAATTACAATATGTAATTTAATTAATAAAGTAGATTAAATGCAGTAGATTAAGATTCTAATGTCAATTGGTACATGTAAGTATATTATGACTAAAACATAATGTCAATGTAAATCACATTTATTATGATGAGACTTACCATTCAAGTAAATCTCCATAATGTATAATTAATATTTGTCCATATAAGGTAGTATAATCATTAATTTATTTATTTCAATTGCATTTATACCTTTTTAAAACTCATCTCACATTTTACTAGCGCCATTGAATTACAATTTCTAATGCGATCAGCCAAGGCTGTTCCCAGCAATAACTTAGCACAGATAGTAATGTTTTAATAAATAAATCTTAAACGGTTTAACAAGGCATTATTGCATTTTTATGACAAAAAAGATATTTTTATTTACAATTTACTTTATAAGTCTTCTAGAAAACCCAAATTTGACGATTTTAACAAATATGCTTCTTTTATTTGAATATTTTTAGGTTTATTTACACACTAAGAAAAGCAAAATATTTTGAAAAGTATTATATTTTTTAATTTTAATATATCTTAATTCGAACCTTCTGTAATCAAGATCACTAAATTATTTTAATATGAGTGTCTCTTTAATTTATCAACGACTTCCATCACTTCGTCCTCTATAACGTGTTATGTGAGTATTAGGTGTCGGATGATTAATCTCAACTTCACAGATCATCTAGCCAGAGGTAGGATATATCTATCATATAAATATAACCATTTCCATGAAAGCCCAGTCGTGGCGCAAGGGCACAAAATCTACTGGTTGTAGGTTCGATCCCCACTCGAGGAAGTGAAATGTTTATTTTCATATACAGGCATTTATTTCTTCGCTCTGGCATCGAAGCAAAGCGCGGCGTTGAATTACGCCACTCAACACGCAATGCCTCTTTCATGAAGCTGAGAAAGATTTAAGTTTCAAGGCCGTCATGGCGCACTAGCTTGAAAGTCTAAATCCGGCGATTGTGTGTTCAATTCCCACTCGGGGGAATAAAATGCTTAATATTTTAATATAAGTAAAATTCCACCCAGCTATATGTGGGACATAGCCAGAAGCTCTACAAACATATTTAAACTCAATCAATATATACATACGATGCTATCTAAAAAAAAGAACATTTTTTTGCTATTCATTACTATTCATCAATCAAAATATAAACCGTGAAATAGAACACACATTAACAACATTACAAACCTTTAAGAAAACCTAGCGTAACTCCTACTTCCAAGAAGAGTGATTATTTATAATCACACACGGTGCTATATTACGCGGTTAAGTAAAAAGTGAAGTAAGTAGCCTGTTTAACTTAACGGCCCCTGACATAGAAGCAAAGAAGATCTTTTTAGTATTAAACAGTTATGTCAACGTTGCCCAAGAGAGCCGTTAGTTTGCGCAATGAAATTACAAATATACACTATAGTTATTTATATCACGTTACTTGATAATAGGAATGCTTAAAAGGGTTAAACGTTTTATTTTTAAAAGCATTTACATATATTTTTATATGGAAAACAAATTAAATTATGGAATTTTAGTTATTTGGTTTAGATACAGTATTGAATCGGAACACACGCTAGTAATTCGCAAGGTCAGAAGCATTTTAATTATAAAGTTCTAAATGTATAACTAATAATATTTGTTAGCTATAAAAAAATATAATACAAATTAAATTAAATTAAAATTAAATTAGCTTTACGCTTTATCCTGCACACAGCAGGGTAGGCAGAGGGAACCTAGTGCTAAGACATTGCGTGTTGACTGGCAGAACTCAACGCCGCGCTTTACCTCGACACCAGAGCGAAGAAATGGAAATATAAATTTAATTAAATATTTCATCTCCTCGAGTGGGGATCGAATCCATAACCAGTCGCTTTTACAGTCACACTTTGTACCACTGCGCCACGACTGGCCTCAATATTACAAATGGTTGTACTTATATATGTGCTAACACTGCACTCGGAGCTTTCTGGCCAATTTGAGATACTCCGAGGTGGTTTAAGTGATGGAACTGAACGTCGGAATTTTTACTGGCATATCAGAGAATTTTAAGTTTGTTTTTTATTATTAAATTACTGTATCACCACTGTGTATCGATAAGGTTGTTTTTTATTTATTGGTATTCTTTTCTTAAGTTTAAGCTTTAATCCACTATGATTCTAAATTCAGTTACGTTATAGCTACGAGTAAATATTTTTTTTATTGAAAAGAGTGCAACCAGTGATGAAATTCTTATAGTTTTTAAGAATAAAAAAAATATATAACGAGTACGTATTAAGTTTTTGAGATCCAAAGTTTAGTTATTTTTATTTCACCAGTTTTACCCGCAGGTTCACCTGTTTATTAAAACGGATGGTGACAAATTCGTGGTTAATCCAATTGGAAGCTTTCCCGTTTTTGCACTATTTTTCATTTTTAATTATACTAATAAATCCACTATTCTACACAAAAATATTTCTTCGCGTAACTAAACAAACTCTTCAACTTCATAATATTAGTAAGGTGAAGGTCACAGGTACGAATTTCTTATACTCCAGATCCAAGTAAAGATTATAATTAAGTGGTCAGAGTCTGAATTTTACAGTATATTCTGTATATTTTTGTATAATTATTTTTAATCACGTAAAGTGTCCTACAAAAATGTAATGACATTTTTTTAAATTCTTTTTTAAGGTTATAATACTAAGCTTTGATGAAATAAAAGTAGTATTTATGAATTCCGGGACAACAAAATCAAATTAATAAGCATTGGGAAACACGCTTAATTCCAGGACATTCTAGAATTTCCCTATCATCTGGTAACCCTGGACGTATCACAGCTTACTACACAGTAGTAAGCGTGATACTTACTTGCATAGACACAGTCTAATCTATATTTTAAATAGCCTTATATGAACCGTAGCCGTTTAACAAAATTCCTTTCAACCATTTTCAAATAATTATATTTTTAAAATTGGTTAAACATTTTCTTGATATGTAATTTGCATACTAAGACAGAGCTATACATCTGAACGCGCGAAAGGGCAGTGTGCCATCACTGACGCTTGTTGAAAGGTCACAAACTCGATTTTTGAAGAGGAAAACAGCGTGAATATGTAACTGTCGGTGATTACATGTAAAAGGATGTAAAAATCCTTAATCGAACGCATTCATTACTGCATAAAGTTAATTTTTATCCACTACATAAGTGCTTGCAAGATTTGTTAAGTAAAATTTTACTAAATGTATTTTTTTATTTATCTTTTTATTGTGAAAGCTGAAAGTATATTTATGTAATTAATTAGCGCCATTAAAAGATACAAAATTTACAAATATTTTAATACTTTTCCTTTTTTTCAGCTTCATTCCGCAGATGGGCTCAACTAAATGTTTTATTTAATACAATTTATTTGAATACGACGAATTCCAATAGGCGTCTCCATGATGAAAGCCAAACGACAGAAATCAATTTGCTAATACAACATCGGTCGCGTGTCTATATTTTTATTGATTCGTGTATTGACCTAACCTAACCCCCAAATGGCCGACTAACCTCTTACAAATAAATTTACCTGTACATAATGTCTTATGTAACTTTTAAAAGTACTTATTGGGTATTGAATACTGATTAAGTTTAATTTAGTTTTCTCACACTGAACCTGACACTTACTTACTTACGTGATAGATTAACTACTTGAATAATAGTTAATCTGTCAAATGATAAATTGTAAAATATGTCATATTTAAAAATGTACATCCCCATAGTTTTATATATATATTTTTAACCTATATGTACAGACATACAAACTAAACTACCGACCATTCTTTGCATATTCCAAGCATTTCCTGTAATACAAAATATTATGCATATATTTATATACGGGGATGAATAATACAGGTGCTATCTCTGTATTCCAAGGAACATCTGAAGTAGGACATCCATTAATCATCGAAGTTAGTCATAATATTTAGGATTTTAAAGCCACGTGTTGCAAATGTACCGTCACCAGTTAGTTACCAACCAGCACGTGTGTTCCATTGACACCATATTGAGATCAGTTTATATGTCTAGCACGTTTATTATCTAAATATGAAATAATGATAACTAGTTTCTATTATAGGACTTGCCTTGATTTTCACCACTTCCTACTGAAATAAGAGAAAACACTGACAAATAATTAATTTAAATCTATACTTATATATTAAATATATACCCATATATGAATATGACATCAGCTTCACGCTGTATCTCGCATACAGCAGGCTAGGTAAAGGAAACCTACTGTTTAGGCATTCCGTGTCGATTAGCAGAACTCAAAGCCACACTTTGCCTCAACACCAGAGCAAAGTAAAAATATCATGAAACAGAAGAACGAAGTAACGGTCAATTGTAGTTCACAAGATTGAGCAGGTGTAAGGCAGAATATATATGTATAGTATAATGAGAAATTTATACATAAATATATATAAAGTTACTAAATATCACTAGTAAAAATTTCAAAATATGTAAATTTTCTTTTATTAAGACTATATGCCAAAGTGGGCCTCTTGTAATAGAAATAATGCAATACACTATTAGTTCAAACAAAAAGCATGTTCTAAATCCTGAGATAAGTGTAAAGATAGGTACAATTTGCGGTTAAATAACGTTCGTTCAATCACAAAAACATACTTTCATGTTTACACCAGGAAGTCGAGATCGTGGAATAACAAATGTATTGCATAATGTGTGTACTATGTATCCATCTGTAATGGAAAGTCGATTTTAGTTTTATTGTTCCTTCATTTTGTAATAGCTATTGACCTTGCCTTCGCATAGGTAGTGAGATAACTTATTACAAGTTAGTTAAATAGATACAAATACTGATTTAATTTATTTTAACATATAAAAAAAAGTACACGAATTAGATTAGATACTTAAATTAATTTATTTTTCTTCTCGTGCCTTCACAAGAAGTAAAATAAATTTTAGCGCAAGGGCAGTAGTGTGTAAACGCGACAGATTCGATTCCTACTCGAGAAAACGAAATATTTAATATTTTCCCTTCCTCGCTCTAATAAAGAGGCAAAAGCGCGAACTTCCGCCACTTGACACGCAATATCTCAAGAAATCGGCGAAAAGTAAAGGCGCTACTAGAAATAATTGTATTATTTTTTTTCCAGATTATTTATTAAATATACGTATATCTAATATTAAACAAAAATTTAATACGTTCACAAGGTTTTCATATATAAACTAATAAAATAATAATATTTAATATTAAATTTCGTGCATACAGGTAATCTATAAATAACGGTCAATCAGTGGTATACTAATTAACAATTCCCATTCAATTGTACACAATCTAAAGCTTTAGGTCTTATCTTATTGTTGCTAATTTATATCTTTGATATAGCAAGCTGATTAATTGCTTTAAAATTTATATCTCAGAAATTAAAACTATGCAAATGGTAGAGGTCCTTGTCTGATTGTTTATATATAGGGACATAATATATGACATAAATTAAAGCATGTCATTTTATAATTACACCAATCATGCATTACGTAAATATGTCAATACTGTGTAAGTACTGTTATAAAACGATGTAGTAGTTTATAATTAATTTTAAAATAAAATAAAATAAATCAGCTTCACGCTTTATTCCGCACACAGCAGGGTAGGCAGAGGGAACCTAGTGTTAAGACACTCCGTTCCCCACTTTCTGCCAAATTCTGGAGGCATTGCGCGTTGAGTGGCAGAACTCAACGCCGCGCTTAACCTTGACACCAGAGCGAAGAAATGGAAATATTAATTTAAGTTAATATTTCATCTCCTTGAGTAGGGATCGAATCCACAACCAATTGATTTATAGTCACACTTCGTGCAACTTTTAAAATAAATTAAATAGTACCAATGTTCAGTATCCACTCTTTAATTTTCTAAGTATTTAATCGTTAAGATATAAGTAATTAATGTTCATATTGGAAACAATAAAGATTACAGGCATCAAATGTACGTATTACATTTAAAAGTGTACACAAATATAACAAATATGTCTGCTTTATTTAAAGATGGATAGCCATAACAACAATACTATTATTATATGAGCTTACCAAACAAAAACAAAAAGGTAAAGGTGTAAATAGCTTCCAGAATTAATCGCAAGAGAGGGCGCGGCAATCAATATGTCATTGAACTTGAAACATATTTGCCGCGCCTCGCCACAGATTAGCTATAGTCTATATGATCTATTTGGCCACAGATATTAATAGATTGGAATGTAGTTACAATTTATTATTTATAAACATAGAATACAATTAAAATCGTTTTATCTTTACGTCTTTAGGGTTAACCCTAGTGTTGAAACTCTATGTTTTTCACTTTCGTTTCGTTTTAGATAAGTAACTGCTGCTAATTGGTAAAGCGGGGCGGTTTTATTTCATAATTAAATAACGTTTGCTATAAAAAATATAAGTAAAAAAGAAACATAATATGTAATCAACAAGATACCATAACATTTCATAACGTAGTAAATAAGAACATACGTTTAAAGCTCTACAACAAAAGCTCTCGCACTTGACACACACAGTCCCTACAACAAGCGAGCTGTGTTTTTGTTACAGTACGAGTGTGTAGTGTTAGCGTAATTACAAATGCAAGAGACGTGACTTCACACTGCACTGTCACGATTTTTGGCGGAAGCCTTTGAAAATTTTGATTTGCCTTTTAGTTTGTCGTGACTTTGATTAGAAGATATTTCCTTTTGTTTTCTTTACATACACATCTACTGTATTTTTTTCCTATAAACAGAGACACCAATAAATAGAAAGGGTTTCGTAGTGCAGTTTGGCACAGTCTGACTGTAACTTTTCCACTCTGGGGACTGATTAAATTTAAATTATTTTCATTTCTTTCAGTCTGGTAGATTGATATATCGCCTTTTCTACTATGCCGAAAATCAAAAAATAAAAAATACTCTCTCCAATCTTTTACATATATCAACAAATAGAAGAGTATCATTCCGGATTGTAAATGGAGATTCATATTAGTAACTAATACCATCGTACCATCACATTGTGTTAATTTGAGGACTAGTTCACATATGTTTGCTAATTAATATTTATAGTGCCCTACAAACTGAAACTGAGTTCTGCTTGGATAAATCTGCAATATTGTAGCATGTGTATTATAGCACAGTTGTTTCAATACTACTTATACAGTAGTTATTTAAGTATATTTGAGAAAAAAAAATACTAAAGACGTTTTTAATTTCATATACATATTTTTTATTAAAATAAATAATCAACAACACCTTAAATATTTATGTTTATTTAGCTCAAAGGTAAGAAATTTCAAAAATTCAAGTATAAAATAAACAACTACATTGTTTACACGAACGACAAAGTTAGAGACTGCCATTTTGGCAACGAACAGCTTTATACAGAGTTTATTGCACTGAAGCTCAGATCGACAAAGCTAAATTTAAAATTGCAAGACGATTTCTAAATCATTTAATCAAAAATTTCAAATATAACCTTAATACAATTTACGAAATAAATGATTTTAATGCAAATAAATATCTCAAATAAGCACAAATCTATGTATAAGTTATACAAATAACGCAAAATTCAATAATGGTAAAACCGCACAAAATATGTACTAAACTTTGTAACTATGGGTGGTTGTTTACTCATAATTTAAACATGGGGTAAATTACAAATAAACCTAATAGAAACAGTTAGTATTAGTGCAATACATAAATCATATTACAGTCACAAAGCCCCCTTCGTAATGGCCTTTAATTTCGAAAACCATAAAAATATGTTGAACTAAAACATTCAACATAAAGTACGTGGGGTTGATGCATTTCTCACGCATAAATCGACAAAATTGTATGAAAACTACAAAAACTTTAACTTCATTGTTGTAAGGTTGAAAATATTGGTTTGTGAAGAGAAAAAACATATTGGTTTTCAAAAAGCATTAAAGGAACAATACTCTATTAAGGGACCACTCGTACAAATAAAACCTATTTTATTGGCATTTTTGCGATAAGTTCTTTAAGGTTCTAGACTTGAAATATATGTACATTATAATGAATTATTACATACGTATGTATTTGGATAAAATAAAGATTTTGATTAACATCAAATCAGCTTCACGCTTTATCCCGCACAACACTTTATCCCGAAGGGTAGGCAAAGGGAACCTCGCGTTAAGAAACACCGTTCCCGACATTCCTAGTAGACTAAAATTATTGAAAGAATCATGCAAAAAGTATAAATAATTTGTTACTAGCAATACAATATCAAAGAAATAGCAAATAACACCGCGTCTCCCGTAACAAGAACTATTTAGTTTGTGTGGGGTCGAGAGTAGGATCACCATCTTTTTTAGAAGCAAAAACAGAATGAAGGTACGCTTTTATATATTTTTGTAAAAAAAAAAACATTTACTGATTTTATCTTAGTCTTCGTGGTCTAGGGGCATAAGCGTGCAATTGTATAGTAACACTTTGTGGGTTCGATTTCGAGTTCATAAAATTAAATGTTTAATATTTTCATTTCTTGACTTATTTTCTGGTTTCGAAGCAAAACGCGGCGTCGAGTTCCGCCACAAAACACATAATGCCCTCTAGAGTACTGCGGAAAGTAGGGAATAGAAGTGTTAATTTGAAAGAAATGTCTTAACACTAGGTTCCCATAATCCGTTTACCTACAAAACTGTCTTTGTAAAGCTAAAAAAATACAAAAACATGGTTCACCTAACAAACAGGGGTGGTTAGATATAAATCAGTCTATGGCGTTAAACTAATCCATTCCGCGTACTTCATTTTGTACGAACGTTTTCATCCACTATGGGAAGTAATTGCAATTTGTATGGCGTTTCAGCTCTAAAAGTGATAAGGAAAGGTAAACTTGATACATATTATTATAGGTTTAAAAGGGGTTGATTTAAAAACTGTTATTAAGCAAATCACTCAATTGCCGCTTTTACTACTAGCAAGTATTACAGTTTTTATGTCAATAAGGAATAGAATTTAAAATATAGTATTAATCTTATCTTATCTTATGAGAACAGTCGTGGCGGAGGGGCACAAAGTGTCCGACCAGTCAAAATCGACTGGTTGTGGGTTCGATCCTCACTTGAAGAGATAAAATATTTATTTACATTTATATTTTCGTTTCTTCACTCTGGTGTAGAGGCTAAGCGCGGCGTTGAGTTCTGCCACTCAACACGCAATGCCTTTACAATTCGGTAGAAAGTGAGGAACGGAGTGTCTTAACACTAGGTTCCCTCTGCCTACCCTGCTGTTTGGGGATACAGCGTAAAGCTGATTTAATTTATTTACTAGATTTTCAGAAATAGAAAAATACAGAATAGTTACATTTAACTTCTAATTCAACGACAAATCAAATGTTTATACATTATAACACTTGGTTACAACCAATCTAGCACTGTCACACATGAATCTTATTGCGTTTACAACGGTTTTATCAGCTGGGGGCCTTATCGACCCGACCTTCCGCAAACTGTATTAGGGTTGGACTTGATAAATGAGAGATACAGCTTCTATCTTTTTCTTTCTATAAAGGTAGTGAAGAATGAAAATGTATGGACCTAAATTTTGATATTAAAGGTCTATCAGTTGGATCTAATATTTGATATTGTTATTATATTTTCAATATTATAATTTTATATTTTTTGCCTTATCTTAAAACCGAATCATGTTAGTCACGCTATATTGTTCCGCTGTCTAACACACCCGCATTATTTTTACAATAAGAGACAAATAACAAAAAACAGAGAGCTTCTAGTTATCTTAATAAATTGTGTCTATATACTTGGAAAATGTGCGAAATTAACAAGCATACACACCTAACTACACAACTAATTGACTGACAAAAACTGGCAATACGCCCGAACTTAATCAAATTAAATTCATTGTTGAAAATTACTAGAGCTACGTTTAGTTTGCTCTTGAAACCTAGCATGTACCCTAACTTAACTGACTAAAGGGTGGAACGTACAATAAAAGTACTTGGCAAAATGCCTAGATTGAACGAAATTGAAAGAATGTATGCTGGTCCCATAGCAGCGGTTAGACTCGGTGAAGCCGTGCATGGAATACACATTGTTGCATCAACACCCTCTCACTCGCAGATAAAGACAGTAGATTTTTAATCAACCCCACGGGGCTGTCTGCCCTTTTTAATTATTTGCAGGCAATTTTGTATAAACGTAGAATATTAATTGACGAACTGATAGTTATTAATAATACTACCAATATAGGATATATTGGTAAATGTAAGTTTGCGTAGATTATGTTTGAGTACTTTTTATGAAACTTTTTAAACTGGATTGATTAATCGCGTATATTTTACGATTAATTATGACATAACTATTTATGACACGTTTGACAACTAAGAAGAAGAATGTAAGTAAAATTACACTTTTAGAAGATTGTTTTATAGTTATTAATATTATTTGAATAGAGGCGCAGTGGCACAAGTGTCTGACTGTAAACGCGACGGTTGTGACTTCAATTTGCATTTGGGAGGATAAAATATTATTTACTAATAATTAATTCTACCGTTCATTCATTCATACTTATTTTTTTCTTTACTCTGGGCAATACCTCAAAAATTAGGCGGCGCGTGTCGAAAGGGGTGCCTTATTAAACAGGTAACACAAAATTCCGTTTGCCTACACAGATACATGTATGAAGGAGATGACATCTAACGACGTTATCTAGCTTCCATTGTAGAATAGTGACATATTGTTTATGTTGTAAGAATGGTGACGTGACAAACTGGAGCTCGTTAAATGCTAACAGAACGGTTATAGCGATATAAAACGGCAAAAAATAAAGCGAATAGCGTACGAAACGCAATGCTCGATAATAATTAAAATATTGAAATACCGTGATGCTGTATAGAAATTCTCTTACATATTTAAATTTGTCAGCTTTTATAAGCTGTGTTTTGATTACAAACCTAAAGTGGGTACGGAATTCTTGGTGTGTGAGTCCGCCACTCACTTGACTGGCCTTATTTATTTAATCCATAAAGTAGTATAGAAGCTTCACGCTGTATCTCGCACACAGCAGGGTAGGCAGAGGGAACCTAGTGTTAAGAAACTCCGTTCCCCACTTTCTGACGAATTCTGGAGGCATTGCGTTTTGAGTGGCAGAACTCAACGCCGCGCTTAGCCTCGAAACCATAGCGAAGAAATGGAAATATAAATTTAAATAAATATTTCAACTCCTCGAGTGGGGATCGAACCCACAACCAGTCGGTTTTACAGTCACACTTCGTGCCGCTGCGCCACGACTGGCCTATTATGCTGGCTGGTTTATTTATTTTATAGTATAGAAGCTTATACATGTAGATGTTGTTAAACAAATGCCATCAATTATATTATCTAATGATAAATAATAATCGCACGAAAGTTGTCAACTTGTGTTTACGCTTTAAAATATAATTAATCAATCTGTCTGGTTCACAATTTAAATTTAAAAGGCACCGAGATGATGACTTAGGTGATATAAGAAATAAGAATAAAATGGACACTGTGCGTGACAGAATGCATTTCTGAGAATACCATTCGACCGCCAAAGGGTAAATTGTTTTATTGCAAATTTGAGGCGAGACCGGGTCTTTGGGAGAAAAACATAATGGAGACACAAATATTATAACTAAAGCTACTAACCTATAAAGTAGGTATTAGATTGTATCATTTTGAGATAGTTAAAAAATGCGCTACGTTATTACTTGAAAAAAAATTGAATTATTTGCTTATAAAAATAATAACTACTACTGAATGAACTAGGCTAGACAAGGATTTTCTTTTATTTTTTTATATTAGAGAGAGAATCTAGTGTTAGGCAATCACTGAAAGGAACTGAGGAAAAAAAAAATTAAATATAATCATATTTTTATTGTTAATTAAGAAAAGTAGACGAAATATGTTATTCAACTTCATAGAATACTCAAATAAATTCAACCCTTCTTAAATTAGATCAGTAGTATAGAACCAATTTAAACTTTGAAATGTAACAGAGATCACTGCATCGCCATTGTAATGCTGCCATAGTGTGCAAATTGTTTTTATTGCGTTTTTTATTGTACACCGCAAAGGGCCCTGCATTTTTATACTTTGAGTCATTGACGAACAAATTCTTTGATTATAAACTTCAAAAAACAGGATATATGTATATTTTCTAAGCCATTGTTTTCTTAACAATTCAATAATCTTTATTTAGGCATTTAATGTATGCTTCTGACTTTTGTATAAATTAATAAAGTAGTCAATAACGGAAATTGGATAATGATTTTCGGTGACAAATATACTTGAACTATTGTAAAAAAATATTTCACAATGTACAATATGAAGCTATAATAAAACTAAAAATATTTTAAAATTAAAACGGGGCTAATAATTTACATACAATTTGGTCGGTTGAATCACGGGACAAGGAACGCATAAAATCAAATTACATTTCCAATTAAAACGGCCATCGTAAAATGACACCGATAAGGAATAACAGCACACTCTTTTTTTTAACATTTTTGTAATCATTTTGAAATAACATTTCTTTAATTTTTTGTTATTGCTTGTTAAGAATTCGAAAATTTATCTGTATCTAACATGTCGTTTGACATTTTAAAAAATTGTATAAATTAATTAATAGCAGTAAAATTTTAAAATAATTCTTATTTGTAGAAGAGATTTAAAAATGAAAACTCAATCATAAAATATTAAAACGTGAGTGAAATGCACATTAAAAACCAGATCACTCTAAAGCGTTTTTGCTTGCAATAGCAAATTATAATGTAAAAATATTTTCGCTCATGATATAACGGTGTTAGTTATCTGTATTTTTTAATGTGAACATTATTTAAGAGCTGTTTCACTTTGCTGTCTGCTAATTTTAACGTTATAACTTCAAGCTGTCTACTTACAACCCTGTTGTTTATCACTCCGCACCCTTGATGATAAAAGAACCCCCGTGAGTGTTATCGTCGCCGCATCGTTACAAATGTTCAACATATATAACATATAACATGAAAGAAACTTTTCTTTTTTATTTTTTTTTATCTGTCTCTTTACAATTTAAAACTATATAATAAACTAATAGTATAGTTAAAGCAAATTGTTTTGTTTTTGAAATGTATCTAAAGTAGCTCTGGAAATCACTCTTGAGGCCGTCGTGGCACAGGGGCACAAAGGTATCAAGTAACGTGACAGTTGTGGGTTCGATATCCACTTGAAGAAATAAATTATTTTTTAATATTATTATTCATTTATTCGCTCTGGCACCAAGACGAAAGTTCGGTTGAGTTTCACCAAAAAAAAACGGAAAGTGTAGTATTATCACTAAGTTCCCACTGGTGTGTGCGGGATAAACACGCAGTTTAAAAAATAAATCAAAATTTGGATAATTAATTTTACAATCAGATGTGAATATCAGTGTCTTATCCCGAAAAGATAGTATAAAAAACAAATGTTTTATCTGTTTTACATTTTGAGGTAACTCATGCCACAACTTAGTCAAAATGTGTTTATTTCGCAATATTGAAACGATTAATTTTAATAACATAAAACAATAATAAAAAATGCTAAGTAAATCAATTTAACAATAAAACAACATTAAATTGCACGCTTTCTGTTATACATATGGCACAACAAAACTTAGAAATGTCAAACAAATGTCAATTAGCAACTCGAGTGACGGGCACTCAACTCAACAGTGTAAATGTAAAAAACTGGGTCGTTATGTTTTATACGTAAACCTCTTATTGATTTTTTCTTTGTTCCTTTATATTTTGTAGATATTTTTAAAAATGGGTAAACAATAAATATTGTAAATGTCAGTAAACTAACTATCAGTCTACACAGAATTTAAATTAAACAGAATTTAATGAACGCTCCTTCAGCCAAACTTGTTAGCCGATTAAATTACAGAAATAAACTTCTTATAAACATATTTTTAAATTTGAAAAACCACGTGGCTAGCGCACTAAGTCGATTCTACACGGTTCTATAGCAGCAATCAACATAGAACACTCAAAATGATGATTGAAATTAAAATGTTATTTTACTCAAATTAATGTGATTCTTTAAAATCGATATTTAATATTCATATTGTTTGAATATATTTCTCCGTAGTGGGTCCAATGTGTTGCAGTAGTAAAACAGACCCCGTCTAGACGTCTGCAGCGCGGCGCATGCGTACAATCTGAGCGTTTCCTTTGCCAAAAATCGACAAGTTATTTTTAGAATACTCAATGAACTTATTGTAAAAGTTAACAACGACCTCGTGTTTGTCTCGCCGCTTTTTAACTTGATTGAAACTTTTTATATGAATTTAAGTTTTATTGCTTTTTTATACATTTATATTATTTATTTTTCACTCGTCCTAAAATTTTGTTATTATAAGTTCAGTTGAAATAGGTTTTCTAAATGGGAAACGGAAATGTCCTAATGGGAACGTAGTGTTTTAACATTAGGTGCCCTCTGCCTAGCCTGCTAAGAGTCTAGGGCGTATACAGCGTGAATCTAAAAAAAAATATATACTTAAAATTTGTGCCTAAATCTTATAAAATGTACGATATTTTTTCAATTGTGGTAAATTGAAAAAAATCGTACATTTTATAAGATTTAGACACAAATCAAAAATGTGAACGTTTTTCTTGATGAAAACTGTTTAATACCGACTTAAAGTTATATCTTTTTTTTATATTCACACTTTCCCTATATAACAAACTAGACAAAGAGAACTTAGAGTTAAGACACTCCGTTTTCTTCATTCCTCTCAAAGTTGAGTGACGGACCCAACGCACCATATTGTATTGTATATATGTAAATTAAAAATAAATTATTGCCGCGAGTGAAAATCGAAACCACAACGCGTTTAAAATCAGATGCTATCCCATTATACCTACCTCACAACTTCATCATCAATCGTTCCAGATTTAATAATCATTAAAAAAATATATTATAAATAATTTATATAATTGTAATTGTAAAGTTTTCCTTTATAAATAAGTGATATATAATTTTTCTAAGTAACAACCATTAAAATTTATAATACAACAATTACCACCATACACCAACGTATAAAACAAACTGTATAAAATTTTATTGAAACAGATTATTTTCATAAGCTGTTTCTTTAAATCTTTTTTTTTCATCTCATGTAGAATATCCTTGAGCTAAAATTCTAACTGTAACTGGAATCATGTTTATTTTTAAGCTCAACGAGATCATTCATCACCATTCACCAACAAAACAACAAACAACGAAACAAACATTGCGCTTGTTAAGTATAATTAATCGAACATTATGACGTCAGTGCGTGCGAACTGTCCGCATATGTAGAAACGTAAGACTGTTAAAACTTATAGCAATCTAAACGCACCTCCCGTGTTGCCTAATTTGGCTGAAAAAATATTTTTTTTATAATATAAAATATTTTTGAGTAGACACAAAAGTTACTATCGCGTAGTTTTAGAGTTTTTTTTATGGATGACTTAATTTTATTTGCGACTTCGACCATGTGGTCAAATCTGAGTTGCTGAGTGAGCGTATGACACTGCTAAGGGTACCTGTGACCGTTATTACACTGGGTTCAAGGACGTAATTAATAAAGCCGATAAACGTAATTAATATAGCGTATAGCCTTTTTCAATAGATGGGACTAAGCACACACCAATATTTTTTCTAATCGAACTACTAGTCCCCGACTCCCTGACACATTACCACGTTCAACTTTAGCTTTATTAAGCAAACACTTTAGCTTCATTATATTAATATAGATGTACGCCTAGATTACTTAACATGTAGGTATATCGACATTATAAACATTTCGAAATAAAATACTATATTTAGTATATATTACCTTTTCATTAAATATAATTACTATTTGTCATACGCTAATTAGCCTCAACATACATTTTTGAGGGCAAACACACACAGAACACACACAATTGCTAATATTTGTAAGCCCGCCATTTAATTCCTACACTGAGCTTCACAGATAATTCACCAGAGCATATAAAACCTGGATTACACACTCGGCCGAACGTGTAAACTAGCAAGGCATAGATAATATCTAGCAAGTGTTCCCCATGTTTTACACTTTATAAGGCAAAAGAATTATTATAGACTGCCTTAAGTAATATAATACGGTCGCTCTTACGGATTTACGGCACAGAAAACGAGTTACAATTGCAATTTAAAAAACATATTTAAAATTATTTATTTATCAATATAATCATTAATTTCAATAACTAAATTCTCTCTGATCTCCTTTTGCACCTATTTAAATATACTTTGTTCCAACATATTTCCACAAACACTTCCATAATTAAAATAACTTACACATTTAACCGAAAAGAGATATTTCAACTGCGCCACGATAACGTCAAGTTATCCACAAAAAAAAAACAAGCACAATACGCATTTTAAGCATTATTGAAACGCATAAACACTAATTATATATTGCGTGATGCGGAAAATCTACTCACTTTCAAAGGAATGTATTTATATTTTTTATTAATTACTATATGAGTAAAACGGTGCGATTGACATTATACAAGTACTTACTTAATAGTAAGGGATTGCAAGACAGATACTTGTAATTAAGACGTCAAACATAGTTTTCCTTTAAGGATAAAATAATTGACTAGTCTAAAAAAGGCAGAAATAATTGCATCAAGTTTTATTTCATTTTATTTCATCCAGTATGAAAGAGCTGACGGAAAAGAAAGCTTAATAAATGGGGTTGCTATGAAAACCAGATAACCAGAAAAAATGCAATTTTTTTAGACGTAGGTAACGTAGCAACAACAAATAATTAAAGTTTAACTATAGTGTATTCGTGAATGTATAAGAAGAGTAATCAACTGATATGAAGGCAATTTAATTTTTTTAAACCTTGATGAAGAACATAAAATTTTAAATCTTTTAAAATTAAGTTTTTTCTTCGCAATATGACTTTAGCATTGACATAATTTTAGCATACCTAGTGATTATAAAAACATTAAGATTTTACACGTTAAAATAGCTGTGCCACATTGCCACATACAACGGAAAGGGCCCGAAAAATTTTTTGTTTAATCTTCTAATGTAATAAGCAAGCTAATAAATCGTACTTTTTGACTGGAGCTTGTATAGCCGAGCCTTTACTTTTCATTTGCATAATGTAAAAGCACACGATCGATAGCACAAAATGAAGTTCTTAATGCACAGAGAATACAGCACATTATCACTCATATCACAAAACAAATTTAGGGGAAAGTGGTCGTTGTTGCAAAGAATTGAAGTCTATTTTTCATAATTTACAGAAATTTCTACTTGCAGAAAAACCATTATTTTAAAATGCTGTTTATTTTAGAACAATAAGGTTGATTTTACTTTGAATTAAAATTTTAGCGGAATAGCGCATTCAACCTTGAATTTTGTTTACAAGGCAGAGTAAACCAAAGTGATCTTTATTACGAAAATAGAAGGGTCATAATCGCTTTAAATATTTTATGAATTATTCCTAGCTCTGTTTGAGTTGTTCTATAGTAAGAGTAAACTTAGATCATAAGCCATCCTAATATTTACATTTCGTTACTGAACATATAGTTAAAAGTTTGAAATTTACCGAGGCTGGAGCGTTCAAATTAATATTAAACTAAATTTTACAACAAAAATAATGGACATTTTACTTATTACTTAATTATATTATAATCATCTTCCCTAGCGGAGTAATCAGAGAGAGCGCTAAACGCTACGGTCGCTACGTGATACCTTTATTTATGATAATATTATATTTTTTAAAGTGTATCTAAAATAAAAAAATATTCAGCCTGCCATACTATAAAACAATGACTTTGCCAATCGTTGCTTTATTGTGTATAATAAATGTGAAAGCCTGTTTATTTATTATATTGCTTTCACATCTCAACGCCTCAGCTGATTGCCGTTAAATTTAACACACAGCCATCTCTGATACCGCATCAATACAAAAGATTAAAAAGATCAATAAAATTGTCATAAAAATATAACTATCAACTAAAATATACATTTATATATTTTTTTGTAGACTTTATTTTTTTTATTTAAGAAAACAGTTACGTTTTTCACTTTTTAGCATGGAAGATAGGGAGAAACCATCTTGCCAGAGCGGAGAAATGGAATGGCCTACCTGCAGCAGTGTATTCAGGTCGATATGACCTGGATACCTTAAAAGCCGGCAACGCACTTGTTTTTGCCTCTTGTGTTACACGGCATCATAAGCAGTGGAGATCACTTACGATCAGGTGACCCGTACGCGTGTTTGCCTTGTCTTTTTTCATAAATAAAAACTTCAAACATAGTATTAGATGTTATTAGGTTACTCTTGCGGTTAATTTCTCTTCACTTAACCTAGGCCATGGTCAGAACATAGATTAATACGATCATCTCGTGGCTAAAAAACCTTAACCTGATTAGCAATGCTTTATAATAGAGCAACTAGGTAATAACACCTACCTTGGGGAGATTTGGGAAAAAAAGGAAAAGATACGTACCTTCATCCTCAACTAGTAATATCAATTAAACATTCAACTGCCACAATGTTGCAAATCGGATATTTTGCATTGCGTGTCGTGTTTTGAGTTGGAATCGAACCCACAAGCTACTCTGTTTACAGTCTATTGTGTCATACTTGTGCCTCTGCGCCACGAGTGGACTCATTGTTATTTCTAACTTGCGAAATTTAACATTTCGGTTTTCCAATTGGTAAATCTGTATAGGGCCGGACGTTTAAAATTATCCCCTTAATGGTTTTACATAAAATTTACCCTCGACTCGACGTCGACTGTGTGTTCTAATATTAATACAAAAAAAATGTGATAAAATTATCATGTAAAATCAATAATCCTCGATAATTCACACATGTGATTTGTGTTATAATGGGGGAACGTGTAATACTCGTATATCAGATCTTTATATTCCCTCAGTCTGTTGTAAAGGAGAATCGATAACACAAATGACAAATTAAAATCACATATTCTTTTTAAAAATATTTTTGTATTACTACAATTATGTATTTAGATGGAAAATAAAATATTTACAGCTACAATAATATTTTAGGTTGCTTCATCCATTCCAAACTAGGTTATAAACAAAACACAATTTAGAAATATGATGCACAATCCTTCATTTTACAAATGCAACTCGAGACGGCGACTCGTGCGCATTTGATCGCAATTGCGACATGCGGTAGGCGGTATTGGACTAGGGCTGCGATTGGAATTATTATTGAAATATTTCCTTATTTGTTAATATACACAATTTCATTCTCTTATTTTTAACTAGGATCTATATATTTCCACTTTGCACGGGTAGATAGAGGGATCCTGATATTAGCATACTTGGATACGTTCGAGGCCAGTCGTGGCGCAGCGGCACGAAGTGTGACTGTAAAACCGACTGGTTGTGGGTTCGATCCCCACTCGAGGAGATGAAATATTTACTTAAATTTATATTTCCATTTCTTCGCTCTGGTGTCGAGGCTAAGCGCGGCGTTGAGTTCTGTCACTCAACACGCAATGCCTCCAGAATTCGGCAGGAAGTGGGAAACGGAGTGTCTTAACACTAGGTTCCCTCTGCCTGCCCTGCTGTGTGCGAGATACAGCATGAAGCTGATTTAATTTTTTTTTAAAATACGTTAAGATACTTCTGTGGAGTAGTACTTTCCAGACATTGCGCAAATTGAGCAAAGAAATGAAAATAGCGACACATGCATTGCGTTTCAACAAGGGCATGTTTCACTGCGCCAATATGGTCCATCCACCTGACACACTATAGGATAGTATGAAGTATAAGTAAATACTATATTAAATAAACTAATATTTTCATTTCTCTTGAAACCTATTTAAAACTGTGCATTTACTTCATTGTTGCAATAAATAGGCGATATATTAATACCAATTATTGTCTTATGATATTTGAGTTAGGCATGCCTTTTTTTGTCTCACACACACAAACAAAAACACACAGATCACTTCAAAAACCTGTATGTAGTTAGTTATCTACGAATATCACATTAATTTGCATATATATCTGTTTTGAAAAACAATTTAAAATAAGATCTATAAATTAAATTGCTTTCTAATTCAAAGCTGTTTGACAATTATATTTTTTATGACATCTTAAGAAACTGATATCTTTTGACAATGACCTCTTTTTAGTTTGATAAAAAAATATATATTTTCACTAAATTATCAATTTAACCTTAAAAACATTACAAGTATAATCTAATTTACAATAATAAAGTATTTATTTTCTTAATATGCTATTTGTATTTGAATAGAATTCTGAATGCTACAGCTTTGAGATGAACAATTGTTGGTAGTGGGCGATTTTTTTTTGAAAAACTTATGAGACTTAATCTCCAAAAACATGGGTACATATTGCGAAATATCGTAATAAATTGCAAAACTTACTATTTCAGCTTAAAGGACAAGGTGAATTACTTTAAATATGTACATATAAGATTTAACGCTCCTACCTGGTGTATTTCGTATCCTGAAATGAATTCTACAAACTAAATTAGTATCAAGTACTCGTATATATATTATGTATATAGGTTTTAAAAAAAAAAGCCTATCCGTGAAAGTGTTTCAGATTTTTTTTCCTTACATTATACCCAGACTAAAGCAGGATAGACAGGGAACATTTAGTGTTAAGACTCTCTGTTCTCCACTTCCGTGCAACAAAAGAGAAGAAAATATAAAACCGTATTTATATCTTTAAAACAGAATTGCAAAGTGCGCAAAATTATTATTTGTTTTTCGCAAAACTTTATATCACAATATCAAGTTGTAATACAGCACTATGGATTACTGTTGTTGTTAAAATGTTGTATTGCAATACGAGATTGGCAGAAAACCGCCGGCGCCAGCAATCTTTACCTTATAAGTAAGCAATTCTATTCTAGACTCAGGAAAAATGTAAGTAAGATGTACATATAGCATATTTTACGTGAATTCCAATTTTTTTTAAATATTTTAAATAATATAAAAAGACAATAAATATACAAATATTTAAAAAGTAAGTAAATATAATATTGTAAAAGTTAAATAAATGCAAAAACAAAATCTGGGTTATTCGCACTAACAAAATACATGTTCTGTAAAAATGACAATCCCACCTTGAACTAAAAAACGATATTCAAGCGAGATCGTATCGCAATAGTAATCGCCTTATTACTTTATGGTTCTTTTTATTTAATATAAAACGATTCATAAATGTCATTTGATGCCTAAAACGGGAGTATATTGGCATAAATAACCAACAACGCGACATTTATATGTGTATGTTATTACTAATAACTTATTGGCATTACACGTTAAAAATTATAATTTCAAAGTAATTAAGTTTAAATAATGTAAAAATATAATAAAAGGTGTAAATAATTACAATACAAAAATAAAAATTTGCGAAAGAAAGTTCATTGATTATCAAAAACAAGTGAAATTCTCGAATTTGTATTAACTACATTTCAATATTTATCCAGCTTCGAATATTTCTGTTATTTAACATTATTTTGATCTATAATTACTTCGTTTTAGGTATAGCTTTTAATATCTTCAGACGAGTAGTATATATGTAAGAAGACCTCAAGCATTGTACGTGACCATCCCTAACAGTCAACGGCAGTGTTTTTAAATTGAGCCAAGATCGCCGCCTTGTGCGCACATCACTCACTCTTATATACCTAAAATATCCTTTTTAATTTCACATAATTATTCAAATGTTAATTAAAACTATTCATGCGGATGTAAAAGCTAAAAATCTCTAATATAAGTCCACAGTTTCAATGAAAGAAAGCCAAAACTTCTTTTTGTTGCAAATAACGATAGACCGTTCATTAAGCTTTATTCATCCGCCATTTCTTGGACAAAGGAAAGAATATATTTTTATGTTCTGTAAAACACAATTAACACGGAAAGGCTCCGCACGAACTATCAATTAAGCGTCTTAAGGATAAGAAGAGAGCGGTGAAAGTGTATGAATTAGTATGCGACGTTGTTAAGACATAGTTTGATCTAGGTTGTAAAATACATCGTTTGCAAACTTGTGCACTAAAAATGATCACATAATATAATACTATTGTCGCGCCAATGACACTTTGACAAGATATTTTCTTGTTAAATTGAAATTAATTTATAATCTATTAGTCTTGTGATTCTGAATTGTTTTAACATTATTGACATATACAATGTTAGGTACATTGTTTAACTAAATAGGTAAAAGTAGTTTCTTGTAGGTTTTGCTTATTTCTAAGCTTTGGATATATCTATCAAATATTATCACTAATCAATGTCTCATATATCCGTTAAATATCTACTCATGTTGTAAAATGAAGATAAAAAATATATTTAATTTGTATTCTCCAAGGACTTTCCTTAAATCACGACCTTACAAACCCTCACTCTACATTCTGTAATGTCATTGGATATCCTCGTTGCTTAAATTACCTTTTATGTTGAGGGGTACTTTAGAACGATCCACAGAACCATAAAATTAATTTCGTTTACAATCTGTGATTTTAAATGATGTGATTAAATTATAAAATTATTTGAATACGCAAACTAACACAATTATAAAGGTTTTCATTCAATTGCGACGAAGAAATATTATTACAAACTGATCTAAATTGTCGTGTCTTGTAATTTCCACTTTTACATACTATACATATATTATTTTTACGATAGTAATTAAGGATCTCGCTTTATTTTTATTTTTCCACTGTGGCCGTGGGGTACGGGGTGGTCTTGGGTTTGCTTATTTTTGACGTTTTCAATTAAATATTTCTTAGAGAATTGCTTATTTTTGATGACATAGGGGAGGGGGGGAGGGGGGTGGGGGGTCAATAATTGCAAAGAAAACTGCTTACGTAATACTTGAACGGCCCCATTGCCTGTACAGCTACTTCTTGCTTGTTCATATAAAGCGCAGACGTAACCACCGCGTAATCCATTAGGGATAGGTGAAAAATTTTGGTAATGAATGTCGCTAGATGGTTATCTTACATCTTCGTGTAAATAGACACCATAAAATCGCGGATTCCAAAGAAAATACATAAAAATGCATATCAATTTTAAGGATAAGAAGACTATTTTTATTACTAAAGCTCGATGAGCTACCACTTTTTTATACACTGATGAGCTATAAAAAAGACGCACGCGCTTAATTTAATTAGTTCAACATTTTATAATGCATTAATTTTATTATATTGTATTAGTTTATTGGACAAATATATTTTTTCAATTTAATGCTTTGGAACACGGTCGTAAACAGCGCTATTACGCTTTCAAAGGCGCCAGCCGAATTTAAAATTAATCGTACATCCGTTGGCTGCAGCTGATACTGGCGCGAGTATGCTCTGATACTAAGCGATAAATCGTTTGTTACTTTAAGTTGTCGATCTTATCAATATTTTTTTACAAAGTTTTATTGACTTGACGTAAAATTTACATACTAACTACATAACATTAAAAACAAAATCTTATTTAGTAATTAAGGTAGGTACCAATATGTAGGTAAATCATTTATTTTTTACTATAAATTTGTATATAATTTAATTTTCTTCAAGCAAAACATTAATTTCTCACAACCTTTCCAGTAAAGCAATAGAGTCGTTAATTTTATACGTGTCAAGATAAGAAAAGGCTCTATCTAATTCGATACGTCGTCCACTCGATCAATCTAACATATCGCATGATATAAACGAGTCTACTGGTAGAGGAGCCGAAGCGGGGACTTTGGGTTTAACTAAAGCGCGGCAGACTAATATACTAAGGGATTCCTGGTAGGTACTCAGTTAAGTACTTCCACCAAATATGAGCTCCATATAAATTTCCGCCCGTCTGAGAATTTCGAATTCTTGAGCGTGGCAATTTTTTATTTATTTTGAACGCAAATATAAATATTTTTTAATTCAATTCAAGGATACCAACAGCCGAAGTAATAAAAATTGATCGATAAAGTTTAATGCAGTTACGAGTTGCCTATATACCTCTATCCGTGTTCCTATTTTTCTTTTCTCACTCTTTCGACAGAAAGTGGTGAACGGGAAACTAGGTTCCCTCTACCTACGTACCTGTGTGCGAAATACAACGTGAAGCTGCTTTAACATTTTTGAAAATCTATAGCCGCTCACTCTACCGATCAAAAAATATGTATTATATGAGATTTTTGTCTTGTTATCGTCTAAGTTTCTCATCAGGTCTCTAAGATGCCCGTGTAAATCCCGATATAGCACCGTCGACTCTCGTACTATACGGAAGCGCACTTCATTAATTCCGTTCCCGTACACTATACGACAACCAAACTAAAATATGTATACGATTATATGCTTTATTTATAATGAATTAAGAACCATTGGAAAATAACTAGGTATAATTTGTCTATACAGTAGCGAAACTGATGATTCCAACATTATACAATACAATGATTAAGCTTTAGTCATTAATAATTAAAATGTCCATGTGTACTCGTATAATGGACGTCGTCTATGACATACATATCTAGAATAATTTAATAATAAATAGGCTTTTGTTTTATTTCTTCAGCACGACAAGGAACGTTTTTACATAATATTCTGTTAATTAGAAAGTACTAATATTTACCTTTATTATACTTTATAGAATTAAACTATACCTAATACTTTCAAAAATTATTGTGCATCTTACACTAAAATATAATTTTTATAATGAATTATAATTCATATTTAGAATATATTATTATTATTTTTTTATTTTATTAATTAATAATTCAAATAAAATATTTTTCTTATTTATTTTATTTTTTAGAACTATAATTTCTATTTCATCAAATTCATGATTAGGATGTTGAATTGGATTAGAAATTTATTTATTAAGATTTATCCCCCTAATCTCCTCCCCCAATAACACTTCGAGGCCAGTCGTGGCGCAGTGGCACGAAGTGTGACTGTAAAACCGACTGGTTGTGGGTTCGATCCCCACTCGAGGAGAGGAAATATTTACTTAAATTTATATTTCCATTTCTTCGCTCTGGTGTCGAGGCTAAGCGCGGCGTTGAGTTCTGCCACTCAACACGCAATGCCTCCAGAATTCGGCAGAAAGTGGGGAATAGAGTGTCTTAAGACACTACGTTCCCTCTGCCTACCCTGATGTGTGCGGGATACAGCGTGAAGCTGATTTTTTTTTTTTTTTTTTAGAAAGTACTTTGTAAATATTCTAGTACAGTTTTAATTTACTTAATACTCAAATTTCTCTACATATCCGTCGTCGTGACGGAGTGAGACAGCGATTGTGGGTGATTGTGGGTTCGTTTTTCATTTTCTCTCTCTAGTAGACGAAGTTCGTCGTTGAGTACCACAAATCAACACGCAATTTCCAATATTAGGGCAAGAAGCGGAGGACGGAGTGTTTTTACGCTAAATTCTCTCTGCCTACCCTGCTATGTCCGACATACAGCGTGAAGACGAAATATTCGCATATCCTCTACCGACATTAGGCGGAGGACCAATTATTGAAAACGGGAAATAATAAATCACTTCGTTCTTATTTTCATAATGAATGATTGCAGGTCTAGTTCATTATAGAAACAGGAAATATTTAAAACTATTCATACATATGTACATATATTTACAATTTAAAGAGAGAACCGACTTACGGAGTAAGTGATATTTTAACAACATCATTATCATATGCATTCTTAAGATAAAAATTTTAAACCGAATATCTTAAGACTGATACTTAGTTGTTTAGGCCATAAAAGAGATTTACTACATGAAAATTAGTCAATAAGTATATTATTTTAGTCATTTAATCATACATCCAAATATATTTATATAAGTTAAATTAAATTATCGGTAAACTATTTTATATATTTTGTTAATATGATTTAGTTTAACGTGTATTTCGAAATAAATAAAAATTCATTATTAAAATCAAGATTGTTGCAAGTTCTGCTAATATCTTATTTATTTTTATATCATAATACTAATTATAACTAAAATTATTTTTTTATATACTTTTGAATGTATAAAAATATCGTAAATTACAAAAAGTTAATTTTTAATATCGAAGTAAATAAGCTTTAATAATATAGTCAACTTTTTATAAATAGAAACGATCACACAATTTCCCTGCAGGTAATCAAACCGAAAGCTTTATTTCTACTTTATATATGAGAAAAAACGTATACACTTGTAAAATCGTATATTTGTATATACATAATAAAAGTATCAACATAAATTATGTTTATTTGACGCAATAATGGGACTACACGAACCTTTCGAGTTGATAACTCACGTTTAGAAAGAAACGTAGGTGGTGATTTGAAGTTGGTACTTCAGGCAACGGCCCTATTGAGTGCAATGTACCATAAGGGGTAATGTAGCGTAAACCTGTCTCTTCCCGTCTTAACCTTAGAAAAAATAAGTAAAGCAAGAGAAAAAAGTAAGTATGCCTTTAAAGTACATACTGTACCGCAATACGTCTATCTCTACTAAGAAATAATAGCAATTAATTAAAGTACAATCTAACATTTTATGTATTAGATAAATAAGTAACATTTAATAAAATCTAATTAGAAAATGAACAAACCGAAAAAGTCTTCCCAGGTCATAGAATGATCCGAATCAGCGTTTGCACCGTCCATCTTCAAAACACTATACTGTTAACTATACATTTTATAATCCAACAAAAGAAAAACAGAGATTTCACACTATTTCAACACTGCACTTCATTTTTATTTGTTGACAAACAAAAGAACATCGCGGCCGTAAATATGCAAGCGAAATACGCGACCGCACGGTCGACGGACGACTATTGAATGAAAAAGTTTCGGGCTTCGACTTGCAGGCTGTACTCTCTGTTACTCCGTAGCCTGTACTCGTTCCTCGCACCGTCCCTCCTTTGCACACTGAATGCACGAAATACTATACAAATATTTACGTTACTTAACGCTACATAACAACAATCTTTAAGTTCAAATTACTAACGCTGGTTATACAGGAAACAATGTAAAGGAAATATTATAAATACATGAAATCTTAGCATTTTTCTTTTATAAATGATTAAACACCTCATAGAACGAAAAAAAATAACCTTCTATGACCTAGAATTAATATTTTTATAAGATTTTTGTTTTCTATCTAGATTAAAATTTAAGTTGTTAATAAATAGAAAAGAATTTTGATTTCAACTTAAATTTTGGCGCAATTTTTTTTTTATAGTCTACACATTGCTGTCAACACTTTCTTGCACTGTTATAACAGCTATAACAGTTCAAGAAAGTGTTATGGTATTTGATTTTTTTTAATTAAGCCAAAGCCAAGCAAAGGATTTGCCAAATTACACTACTCATGCTGTATTAATTTTAGAAAAGTAATTTAATATGTATAATGTGGTTAAAATTAATAAAATGTATTAATATCAATAATTTTAAGATTTACTTTACTTTTCATATTGGTAACATCTGTAAAATTTATCTCTTCCTATGTTTTATCTTATTTTATGTTTTTTAATTATTCCTTATTTATTATTATTTTATGTAAACTACAATTATTTTTCTGTTAAATTTTTTTTGGTATCTGGCAACAAAAACTAAAATGAAATTGATCGGTTGATTTCTAACAACATGGCGAACTCTCATTGATATCATCAGAAGTTGTTATGGAACCTCAAATTTATAGAAATTGGAGATAAAAAGTGTATTAAATAAGCGCATAACATCACAATAAAGTAAAGTAATAAAGATTTACGAACTTAACGTAATTTATTAAAATAATACAGAAGTTTCTTTTTCGTCAAAACTTGTTTGGTAACATTTTTCATTCCATTTTCAATACATTTTAATACTATGTAATTGTAAATATGAGTTAACATTTGGAAAAGTATCATGTCTTTGCCTATTTCATGTGTTTATTTGTTTTCAGAGTGCTGTATACATAATTACCGACACAACTTACACTAAGATCAATGAACTTGTAAGCTGAGTTTATATTATTTATCATGCCACGGCGCGGACAAGAGGTAGATGTTCGATTTCCACCTAAGAAACTCAAGATTGCAGAAGAACCTCCTAGTTTAGACGTTAGTTTCTGTGACGATGAAGCCCTGCCACCAGGGATAATATTCACTGATGTTTTACAAAAGAAATGGCGAATTGGCAAGCCTATTGGTACATTTTATGTTTATATTTAATAATAATAAATTTTGAGGATAAACTTGGAATTTTATGTTTTGTCAGTCAAAACTTCTATTATTTTTTTAACGTTATAACCATAAACAGTCCATTTCGTATTAATAAAGAAATCCTATAAAAACATGTGCTGCCAACTCGTTCTTATATATATCTATTAGTTGGATCTGCTACCTTTTGCTGTATATTTATTATTTGTTTCACTATTAGAATATTGAGATCCAAGTTGATATTCTTGTTACTAACATTGGTAACAAGTATGTCAAATTGTAAATACAATGAAGTTTAGATTTTTAGCTTCATGCTATTGTTCAGATGAAACAATAAATTTAAAACAATCATAAATTGTTTTAGGTAGAGGCAGTTTTGGCAGAATATACTTAGCCTCTGATGAAACTGATAAGGAAGTGACAAAATTAAATGCCCGTTATGTTGTCAAAATAGAACCACACTCAAATGGACCACTATTTGTTGAAGTTCATTGTCTCATAAGAACAGCACAAGTTTCTAAAGGTTTGTATTGATTCAGGTTTTTTAACTTTTCCTTTTTTGAAGTTTGTATTCATTTAGATTTTTTTTAGTGTGATAGCATAAAATCACATGATTTTGTATTAGTATTTTGTTGTATTAGGTAAAGTGTGGTTTTACCTTAAAAAAAATATTTCTAAATTATGTGCCAACCAAGGAATTAGGTTTCTACCTAATTTCAAAATATTTTGGGTGCAAAAGAGCAATGTGGAACAGATTGTAAAGCTTGTTCTTTTGAAATAAAATATTTTATTTGTAACCAGTTATAGAAATTATACAATTTTTTTTTCAGTTAAAGAATGGCGCCAACAAAACATGCAAAAACGTTTAGGAATGCCTCTATACATAGCCAGTGGATCATTTACAGATAAAAATTCAGGTGTAAAATACAGATTTCTGGTTCTTCCCAGATATGATGTTGACCTCCAGAAAATAATATCTAAAACAAAAGTATTAGAACCAAAAAATGCTCTTATAATAGCCATTCAAATCTTAGATGTGTTAGAGTTCATACATAATCAAGGCTACACACATTCTGATATAAAAAGTTCTAATTTAATGCTTGGTTTTGATGGTAATAAATTAAATAAAACTGTGAAACTTGCGCCTTTCTATCAAAAAGATAATAAGCAACTTGTGTTGCTAACAAATAAACATAGAAAAACTAAAACGAGTAAAGCCCGCACGTCAAACTATTATGACGATGAAGATTTTGTTGTAAGAGACAGATCCTCAGTTGAGTCTCCAGAAGAGAGCAATAAAAGATTAGCAAGTGTTAAAAAAAAATTAAGAAAAATTCTATCAGATAAAGATGGCCGTACCCTACACAGACACCATGCATTCAATTTACGACAGCTATCAAATTACGTTAATTACGAAGATTTGAACAGTTCAGTGTGCTCAGATCAGTCTTATCAAAAACTTTTGGATGATTATGGAAATAAAAAAATTTTATATTCACCCAGAAAATTGTGTATAACAGATACAAAAAGTACAATTGAAGGTGATTTGGATGAAATTCATAAAGAAGCTGTTATTTCCCAATCAAATGGCCATATTTATTTATTAGACTATGGATTGGCTTCAAAATTCCTTGATTCCAATGGTGACCATAAAGATTTCGGAATGGATGCTAGAAAAGCCCATGATGGTACTTTAGAATATAGCTCTCGTGATTCACATATAGGAGCACATTCTAGAAGGTCTGACTTAGAAACTCTAGGTTATAACCTTCTAGATTGGATCACAGGTACATTGCCATGGAAAACAACAGAAGTATTAGCCGAACCCGATTTAGTTCATGCTTTAAAGAAAAACTTTATGGGTGATATTAAACTATTATTAAAAACTTGTTTTAAAACAGAATTTTATCCACAGTTCTTAGAAAAGTATCTACAATATGTGACAAGCTTGGATTTTACCGAAAGACCTGATTATGACTACTGCAGAAGTTTGTTTAGGAGTGAACTCTTAAAAAATGGTTGTGTGTCAGATAAAGAACTATCATTGAATTTTAATGAACCCCCAATGTCGCCGATTAACCGAAAAGTGTGCTATTCAAAAAGATTCGGCAGAAAAAATACTCCACAAGACTTCTTAGCCCGAAATGGCATTAAAAAAGCCTACGAAAGAGAAAATGTATGCTCCCTAGAAAACGATTTAAAATTAGAACTGCTCAAACAAACTTTAAACACATCCAGTGATGGTATTCGAAAACCTTGTACCTCTAGAAATTTCTTTATATCAGACGCGGACTTAGTAGCGCGATTAAAAAAGTCACTCATGCCCCACGATATTTTTGGTAAAAAACTGTCACCGAAAAACTTAAGATCCAAAAAGAAGAATATAATAAAACGCAAAGGTGTCAAAAGGCATAGAAATAGTATAGGTAAATTTGGTAAATTCATGGGATCGGCACGACAATTCACGTGGGCCGAGATACTAGCTGGCAACCCTGAACATATAATACGGAAAGAAAGAAATGTGACCGAAAATGATGCAGATGACGACTCAAATTGTAAATACAAAATTCGAAAACTGTCCAATGCATCAGAAAATTCGGAAAACACTCAGTCGCCATTATTACAAAAAGATTACTTACAAAGCTTAAATCCAACTTATGCTATGAAAGAAGTGATTGCAAATTTAAAGAAGAGAATTAATAATAGTAAGGTTACTAAAGACACAGAAGAAACTTTGTCTAAACTAGAAGGTTATACACCAGCTATGGTGAAAGTTTATAAAATGAAAGAAAAAAGGGAAGCTAAAGAAAGACTGGAGGTGATAAAAAAGGTAAACATTGAGAAAGAAGTAATAGTAAGATGTACACGATCAAGAAACAAGACAAAGTTAAACCAAAAAGAAGAAAAACCTTTACAAAACATGGAAACTAGGTCAAAATCAACAAAACTGAAATCCACCGAAGAGGGTAAAAATGTAGCAGAACAAAAAACAAATAAGAAAAACACAAAACAAACAAGAAGAAGAAATGAAAATGATTCCAAAAAAGAACCTGAAACTATAGCTACTCCTAAAACTAAACCTAAAGCTACAAAAAGTAAGTATATATTTGAATATTACATCTACTACTATTATATAAAAGAGGCTGTTGTGGCGCAATGAAAAACTTTCACTATAAATGCGACAATTGTGGGTTCGTTTACCACTTAACAGATGAATTAATTTATTCTCTCACTAGTAGCAGCCAAAATTAAGTTTTGCTAGTCAACAAGCAATGTCTCGAATGGACGGTGCATGGAAAACAGAATGTCTTAATACAAGGTTCCCAGTTTCCCTCTGTCTTACCTGCTATATGCAGGATATAGAATGATGCTAAAAAAATGTATATAAGAAGTTTCATGTGCATATTTTTTTCTTATAGGAGTGTGAAATTGAAGCATTGTAGAAAATGTATTTATACAAATATAATTGAAATTACTATCCTTAAAAAAAAATTGTGTTACATTATTTTCACATATTCATGTACCCACACACAACAGGGCAGAGGGAGGAATCTACTAGATTCAATGTAGTGTTACGAAACTCCGTTCCACATTTTCTGTTAAATACTGGATGAATTGCATGTTGAGTAGCAAATGGAAATTGAACCAACAACCATTGTGTTTACAGTCGCACTTTATGCCCCTGTGCCATGGCTGGCCTCAATTGCTAAATATTAATTAATACAACCTACCCATGAATGAATAACTTTTAATATGTATATTTTTAGATATTATTGTATGGATAGATAAATGATACATCAATTTTGAAAGTTGCTTTTTAGAAAAAATCGGATAAAATTTATTATTATTACTTATCCAGAAAAAGAAAGAATCCAGAGAAAGAATTCTTAACATTGTAAATTTCTTTTTGTTTTATAGAAACACCCACAAGAACTGAAGTAACAGTATTTAGAAGGAGATTACGGAGCAGCAGACGCAAAAAGTAATAGATATAAGTTACAAATCAGTTTCGTTTTAAGTATCTCAAAAACTGTAACTTGGTAAATTCGAGTTCTAAATAAGTAGAATAAGCTTTAAGCCTGCATTTTTTTTAATTATAAAAAGGATCTGTATAAATCGTATTTTTATATTGGCAACAAAATTATCTATATTTTTTGATGTATAAATTAAAACTTTACAATTTGAGACTGTTTTTTTTTCAATAGTTCGTCAGTTTTAGTGTCTTTGTAGTTGCCAATTCCTGTTAGGTTTATTTTTGTGAATTCCTGTATAGTATAAGTTTTGAAAAATAATAAATGATAAGTTTCTATTTATTGCATTATTATTTTATGACATGTTTCAATGAAAATGTATAATATATTTTTTATGGTCTATTATAATAAATATTCTTATTATGTTGGTAATTTCATATTGCAAATTGCTAGGTTTTACAAAATTTTTAAGCAATGTGATTTCTATAAAATATGTACGTGATCCTACTACAAATTTAAAAAATAGTATAATAAAAATATATGTACGATAAATAAATCTGTAAGAAAACACCTTTTAAATGTCACTTAAGTTTAGACCTAAATAAATATAGTACTTAGAATTTCAAAATTTTCTCAAATATAAAAATATATAGAGAAAAAGAGTATGGCAATAATGTTTAATTTTTTTACCGGCTAACATAGATAATACTTATAGTATTATCTATAAGTATTCTGTGGTCTAGGTATAAGTTATAACTAGACCACAGAACATATATACCCAAAGGGCTAGCTACTACCTTGTCGCGATGTGACGTTTGACATCTATTACGTTACTGTCAGTGTGATTACGATATGTTTCGTAAAATTTAAATAATTTATTTTATACATAACTTGTCCACTACAGTGTTAGTGACAAGTTACTTTAGTGTTATATACTAGTGCTAAAATAGTTATTACAAAATTCAAATTTATATGATGTTATTATAATAAACATAACCTACATAATTAAAATTTACTTGTTGAATAAATTAAATTAATTTTATAATGGAAAATCAAAGTAAGGATGTAATTCGAGTTGGCTCAAGGCAAAGTGAGGTAAGAGTTCACCTAAAACCAACTAGCAGTAGTCATTCACATGTTTACTTATTTTAATTGGCTTAATTTCTAAATATTTTAATTTATTCTTGTTTTCAGCTAGCACTCATCCAGACAAATTTTGTAATAGACAACTTAAAGAAAATGTATCCCGAGAAAGAATTTACGATAGGTATATTCATCTAATTATATTTAATAGCAAACTTTGAAGAATTAAATTGAATTTTGAATAATTTTTAAAACAAATTGCAAAAAATTTGTCATCGTAATATTTTTCCTTGTTAATATGATTGTTTATTTTAAGCTTCATACTGTAGCTTATACACTGTTATACACAGAGAAAACTAATATTAAGAGATTACATTCCCCTGGAACTCAACACTGCCCTTTTTTACGAGAGTAGTGTAATTAAATTAATTTAAACATAACTATTTGTTTGAGAGAGGCTCAAATCCATTACCATTGTGTTTACAACAGTCAGATGAGGACATAATGTATTTCATTTAAAATAATATTCTTAATTGATAAGGCCATATTGAGGCAGTTGTGGAGCCGAGGCACAAGGGCATGTCTATAACATGACAGTTGTGGGCTTAAGCCCCACTGGCAAGAATGAATTATTATTTATTAACATATTAATTTTTTTGCTCTGGCACTAAATGCCTGGTGTTGAGTTCCACCACATAAACTGCAATGCCTTGATAAAGTGGAGATTGGAGTGGGACATTAAATTATCTAGTAAAAATTACTGACCAAAAAAATTACATTATTTCAGTTAAAATGACAACATTGGGCGATCGTATTTTGAACATATCGCTGCCCAAAATTGGTGAAAAATCACTGTTTACAAAAGACTTAGAAGATGCTTTAAGAAATGATTCAGTAGATTTTGTAGTACATTCCCTTAAAGATTTACCAACTTCATTGCCTGAAGGGCTTGCTATTGGAGCTGTATTTGAAAGGTATTTTCATATATATATTTTTTGCTTAACAAATTAACTATATACAAGATTTAGTAGGGTAGGTAGAGAGAATCTAATGTCATGACTATGAGTATCCTTTCTCTATTTTCTGTCTAAAGTCAAGATATTTTACATGTTGACCTGTGATGCCATACTCTACACACACAAAATAAAAATAATTTGCTGCTCTTCTGTTAACACAATGATCTTTAGCAGTAGTGAATAGGCTAAAGTTAATTGAATCTACAGTATGATGAGAAACATAGACACAAAAATATAGTGATTGACATACACAAAGTGCAGTGTTAAGTTCTACGACTTCACCTGTAGTGTCTTGAGTTTGGGTGAAGTGGAGAACAGATTGTCTCTATTGTGTGAAGCTGAAAATATTCACATAACAGGTTGGACGCATGCATAAAAAAATATTTATTGTTTAATGAAAATAATGTTGTTCTTTAATATATTTGTATAGAGAAGACCCTCGAGACGCTTTAGTGTTGCGAGAAGATGTCAAAGATCACACTCTATCGACATTACCTGCTGGGTCAGTTATTGGTAAGTTTATAAAATTAATTTGATACATTAATGTTTAAATAGAAAAATCGCCTTCAGGCTGTATCTCGTACATAGCAGACCGGTAGCAGTAGATCCAACCTAGTGTTAAGACACTCCATTCCTTACTTTGAGGCCGTTAAAAATATTTCATTGAACACGTCAAAAATAAGCAAACCCAAGACCCAAGAAATTACAATAAAATATAACAAAGTGCTATCGTGGCGTGGCTAATATAAATACAGAAATCCTCTGCTAACAATATATAAATCACGGTGTTGAGTTTCGCAATCAGTGAGATAAGCCCTCCTTGCCTATCCTGCTGTGCGGGTAAAAGCGTGAGTGTTAAGACACTACTTTCCACTTGCACTGTCCAGTTCTTTCGCCATTGCATGTTGAGTGGAAAAACTTAATACAGCAGTCAATCTTCTTACTAGATCGATGAAATTTAATTCAAGAGGGAATCGAAACCACAGTCGCTGCTAGAGATGTTACAAAATATGCAAAATATTTTTCTTATAGGTACATCTTCCTTGCGTCGTACGGCGCAGTTACGGGGTTCATATCCACATTTAACAATAATTGATGTTAGAGGGAACCTTAACACAAGATTAAGAAAGTTAGATGCGGAAAGTAGAGATTATTCAGCTTTGCTACTAGCTAATGCTGGATTACAAAGAATGGGTTGGGGAAATAGAATTTCTAAGGTAATTTATATATTTTTGTTTTTCTATATAATCTTTGTATACTAATAGTTATACTATTATTGTGGTTTCGTACCTCAAAAGAATAAAGCGGAAACCGAAAACCTTATATGATAACTTTGTCATCCGTTTGACATGACCATTTATATCGAGATATCGTGAAGGGGTCAAACTGAAATTAATATTAAATATTCAGGTCTTCGGAGCACAAACAAAAGATACGAGCATTTATACATCATTTTTGGATCGTATCTTTTGATTGGACCTACCCATGGACTTACAGTTATGAGATTTGGTCCGAAGCGAGAATTTACAATGAAAATAAAGGAAACAATCATAAATGTCAAAATGTTTATTCATTTCATTCAAAAAATGTAACAAATTTATATTGGTAGTATTTTTTACGTTCAAATTATTTCGTTTTTAAATTAGATGACGCATAAATAACGCTTATATTCCAAATGTTTGTTTTTCAGTATTTTTTAAATAAAAAAATATTTAGAAACCAACATTTGGAATAGCTTTATATGAATAATATATAATTAAATACCATTTTTTTTTCAATTTCTTTATTTTACCTAAAACTAGACTTGATTTTCATTTCCTGTCTTGAATATTGAAAAGTGCAAGTGGCCTTCAAATAAACAATATTTTTATTTCTTTTATATTTTAGGTCTTGCCATGTTCAGAAATGATGTACGCGGTGGGTCAAGGGGCTTTAGCCGTGGAATGTCGATCGGATAATGAGGAAATACTCAAAATGTTAGCGCCATTCAATCATCCCGAAACGTATTGTAGAGTTTTGGCTGAAAGAAGCTTTTTGAAGACTCTTGGTAAGATTTATTTGCAATATTTCGCTAATAATGTTCATACGAAATTAATGTTCAAACAAAAAAAAGTGTTACGGTTACAAACATGTACTAAAAAGATTTGGATAAAAGTCTGAAACGAAGTGTCTCAACCCTAATTTCCCAGGTTCCCTCAGTCTGCTATGAAGCTGAAAAAAAAATCTTTAATAAAATAATAATTTTATATGAAATAGGCACAAAATTCTTTTTTTTTTCAGGTGGTGGTTGTAGCGCACCTGTAGGTGTTTCAACGAAACTAAAACCTTTAGACACAACATTTAAACTAACGATATCTGGCGCTGTGTGGAGTATGGACGGACTAACAAAAATACAAGATACTATGGACCATAGTTTCGCACAAATAAAAAAAACAACAAAACACAAATTGAGTCCAACAGAAGAAAATACAATTAAAAAAATCAAAATCGATGAAACTAAAGTTAACGACAAAAACTATAATCCACTACAGTACCTCGATGATAAAATTGAAAATGGCGCCGCTAATTGTATTGATTTGACACAAGAAGCAACGGAAAAACGATTATTTTGCGGTCTAACGGAAAATATTCTTGTACCAACGGATGTTGTAATTAAATGTGATAATTTAGGCCGAGATTTGGCGAATAATTTAATAGAAAAAGGTGCTTTAGATGTAATGAAAGTTACACAAGATATTATTAGGAGTTCCGTTGTCAAATCTTGATTGTTATTTTCTTTATATTTGTATATAAATTACAATTATATTATTTATGTTATTCTTAGAAAAGTTCCCGCGACTGAGGTTTTTTCATGATAATCATATGAAAGTTATTATAATGTTATAAATTTATTATTTATATTTTTTTTGTTTTAACTTATTATTTATATACATTGGCCGAGTACAGATAAAATTTGTGTTATATAATATTATTATATTTTTTTATTCCTAGCCCATTTTATGTAACTTTAGTTAGCACAACCCTATTATATATACACTTACGCTATATTGTAAATAGTACTGTTTCTTTACAAAGTGAGTTGAATCTATTGTATAGTATGGCCGATGAAGCGTATCCGCCTGAAGTTAGCCTTGGATGCATTTGACTAGGATTTTTTCTTACTTTTAATTATTTTCTTTCCGAGTGTACAATGAACAAATGTTTTAAAGACTTCAGGTCGGCCACGACTCGTCGACCGTACTGTACTGTATTTTACCACAATGTAATAATTTTTACTTTAATATTAAGGCATTAAAAAATATTTTATCATGTTTTTTATTTTTACTAAACACAAAAGTTAATTTCATCACCAAATTTTTTGAGGCTGCTAATTTATAAAGAATATTTTGTCTTAAATTAAATATTAATTTCTTCGAAATACAGATCTTTTCTAAGAATAATTTATTTAGTTTTTTGTCGTTGTAAGTACTTATCAGGGGTATATAATCATAGTTGGTACTTATTTCGTTTTATTTATGGAAAATGGGTTGTTTTACTGTTATATTATGTCTTAATTTAATTAAATGGTGTATGACGTTATGGTTGTCTTATTTCTTATAATTTTCTTATTTTTGTAAATAAATTTTTGTATAATTTTTAATGCGTTCTGAAATCGATACTAATGTTATAAAACTGTAGTTTATTTGGTCGAACGCGTTAATCTCAAGAACTAATAGTTCGGACTGTAAAATTATTTTTGTGTTGGATAGTCCATTTATCGAGTTGTTTCTATTAAGTACTTACAATACATAACATTACGTTTAGCGCGATGACACGATTAGATTATTTTCAATCGACATGGGAGCGAAACTACAAGTATCGTATAGTATATCAACAGTATAGTCAATTACACAGTAAATTTAGGTTTTCTGAACTCATGCTGATTGACAATTTCATATCGATATTTGTATTCTTTAGCCTTTTATGCACTGAGGGCAAATATAAGTTTTTTTTTATTTATCACATGGATGTAGTACCCAATTCAAATATAAACCAAGTCATTTAGAATAATTCTCAATTATTTTTAAAGAGTTCGAATCAAGTGTAAATCTAATGCTTTGTTTTATATAATTGATTTCATTTTTTTGAATTGTAGCTAAATAATAAATAGTTTAAGAATTATTTAATTTATAAATAATTTAACTCAATTTATATGATTTTATTAAAGGTAAAGCTAAGCCAAGGTTTAATTTTATAATAACAACGAAATATTTGTACAATACTTTTATTCCACAATAAAAAAAAACAATCAAAACGCAAACACTCAACAGTGAAACAAAATCTTTAACAAACATAAAACGAGGGCCTTTAAAATTTTTCTCACAGCCTTTAATATGTTGAGAAAAACATTATATTTTAACTAACAGAATATTAGTTATAGATTATAATTGAAAGATAGCAATTAACTATATTTTAGGAAATTAATTAAAATTGCTTTCATTTTTAAATAATCATAATTTTTACTGTTACTAAAATTCTCTAAATTACTTTTTTATGTTCTACATTTAATTAAAAAGGTATTGAACAGAAATTAAATTATAAATAATGAAAGATGAAATGGACTAATCATGTGTTTTTATTTCACTAACATTATGCCGAGCAGTCTACATACTAATTTCTTGGTACAGACTAAATACCTATTACAAGTCAATTTTTTTTTATTAAAAAATAATTAAAATTGCTTTACTTAATAATAATTATGTAAATGAAACAATATTATTTATCTGATAATACATAATAATAATAATCAACAATATGTAATTTTTATTCAAGTAAAACAATTTTTAATATTTTATTATCATATCTTATATAAGGTTTTAGTCAAATACCATAATAAAATTAAGTTTCAAATTATAGTTATTCAACATCCTCCTCTTGTAGTGTACTGTTTGCCCTCATCGAGGCTCTGAGACGTTCAGACACTTCTGGCAATTTCTTTAGTAAGAGATGGAAGATTGGTGCCGGCATTGTTTGTTGAAGCACCTAGAAATAAAAAGAAACAATATTTATGTGTTCTATATTTTAACGTGTTTTTTTTAGAAAACATAAAATAGCTAGTGGAGAAATGAACATAATCAATTTAACTGCAGTGATCAACTGTCATATTTTGGCTAAAATTCTACTTCTCTCTTACTTCTACAATCCACAATGGTCACATTAACAGTCACTCTAAAACACTTTATGAAATCATAATAAACTCTTACGCTAAGCAACTGCTGCGTCTGTCCGCACACTGCCACAGCCTGGCCTAAATGCTCCACACCAGCCTCTAGATCTCCAGCAGCTAATAACTCTTCACCCAGTTGAATCTTTAAAAGAAAAGAAAAGAAAAGAAAACATATATATATATATATATGTATCAAGTTTGAACTTATAAAAAGATTCCAAGCATTGTATTTAAGCATGTTAACAGTTATGCACATAAAACATAGAAATTAATAAATATTAAATATATATATAATATTTTTCTGGATCTCAATAAAAAGTTGTATAAATTAATTACAAAATTTTTGTTGTCAGGTTATTAAATGGTAATAATAATAATTATATTACAATATAACAACTTAATTATGGCATTCATAGGATATTACTGCCTGCTTGGTTATGAGATCACTCAATACACAATGTTTGCTCATAGAAAAATAAAATAAATAATTATGATATACTTAATTTTAAAATCCAGTTTTCTAGTGAGAGAATTATATTAAGGTTTAAATGTAATGTTGAACACATTTGTATTATATAAAAATGAAAATGTACCTGTTGCAAGAAGAACCTCTGCATAGCTTCATGATCACTCATATCAGGTATAGGCCCACCAAGAGTGTGAGATCTTGATGAACTTTGCTGAGCTTTCTGACGGCCTGTAAGAAAATTACGAACATTTCCTCTTTTTTAATGAATAGATACATAAATTGATTTAATAGCGCTTTATTAATTACTCATACGTAAATTTCTAATTGACTTTCGCCTTCATGAAATGGAAAGTTTAATTTTGCTGCAAGCAAATAGAGTTATTCATAAATTTCAATAGCAATTTTGCGTGTTAGTCAATGAAAACAATGTTGTCACAATACAGTAAATTTTACATATGCGCAACGAACAAAGAATAATTTGTCGCCGACATGATAATATTTTATAGGTTGTGAAATTATACAACAGATATTAAGATGAAATGTTTTCATTAATAGGCTTGAATATTATTAAAAATATATGTTTTATTTATAAATCTAAAATATATCGGACGTTTATATACTTACGGTCTCTCAACTTCTTCTTAAAAAGAGGATCCTTACGGCGTTGCTGGTCAAAATAAACACAATATCCTAGGAAAAGTGTCCCAGCCAGGCCAACGGCTAAACCGAGAGTCGTGCGACTAATCTCCATGTTAATTTAATTTTTCTAAATGTTCATAAAAATAACAGGATTATTCTATTTTATTTTAAAAAAATCACGGTCCGCCATATATTACTAGTGTAAAAGATCGAATCTCGAAAGTTGGCAATACTCGTAATCTAAATTCTTATTATGCAAGCATGGCATGCGATATAACTGAAATAAGTCACGTTCAATAAAATTTATATTTTTGCAGATTTTAACGCTCAAATATTATATAATAATAAATTTGTTAATATTAAGACAAAAGAAAACGATCTATTACTTATTACATTTGAATGACTTATTTATTATAACAATATTGTGTCCTTTAAATTGAACGTGTGCCTTAAATATTTTAAAATTGTTGCCATAACCTAAAAAAATTCCAACACAGGATAGAAATTTGAGATACGGTTTTTCGTTTATAAAAACATCTAATTTTTATATATGCCCGTCGACCCCTGCAAGAAATTCGCTTGTCAGATCCAGAAATGTCTAACTGGTAAGTTTTAAGATCCTATTTTATTTACGATCGTTGCCGCCGACATCGGACATAATTCGTAGTCGCCATCTTTGCTTCAATCTTTCAGTCGCCTCCGGATTTGCGGGCGTTTCGTCGCCGTTTTTCAATGTTTTGCTCAATTCAATCACTATTTATCCTTGTAAAATCAACATAAAAAGGTTTGTGTCGTTTGCGTAACACTTAAATGTTAAAATGAGCTTTTTCGGGTTCGGACAGACTGCCGATATAGAAATTGTGTTCGACGATGCTGACAAACGAAAGGTTGCCGAAGTTAAAACGGACGATGGAAAGAAAGAAAAATTATTACTTTATTATGATGGTGAAACAGTGTCTGGGAGAGTCAATGTAACGTTGCGGAAACCTGGATCCAAATTGGAACATCAAGGGATCAAGGTTGAACTTATCGGTCAAATAGAATTATTTTACGATAGGGGTAATCATCATGAGTTTATATCATTAGTGAAAGAATTGGCACGTCCTGGAGATTTATTACAACACACATCCTACCCATTTGAGTTTGCGAATGTGGAGAAACCGTACGAAGTTTACACAGGATCTAACGTCAGACTAAGGTACTTTTTACGTGCTACCATAGTACGTCGCCTCACAGATATTGTAAAGGAGGTTGATATAGCTGTCCATACATTATGCAGCTATCCAGATGTATTGAATTCTATAAAAATGGAAGTTGGAATCGAAGATTGCCTTCACATAGAATTTGAATATAATAAATCAAAATATCATTTGAAAGATGTAATAGTTGGTAAAATTTATTTCCTACTTGTTCGAATTAAAATAAAACACATGGAAATATCAATTATTAAAAGAGAAACCACTGGTTCAGGTCCTAATATATTCACTGAAAATGAAACAGTTGCTAAATATGAAATAATGGATGGAGCCCCAGTAAGGGGAGAGAGTATACCTATTAGGGTATTCCTTGCCGGATATGATTTAACACCAACAATGAGGGACATAAATAATAAATTCTCAGTTAGATACTATCTAAACCTTGTTTTAATGGACACAGAGGACCGGCGTTACTTTAAACAGCAAGAAGTCACTTTATGGAGGAAAAGTGATAAGTCAAGGTTGCCATTACATAATCCTCATCATCCACAGACATTGTCTCATCCATCAATGACCCCACAAAGACAACTCAGTGCATCCAGTGAAGAGAACTCCACCAGAGGCCTAACACCTTCTCTTCCAGACAGCTCACATCAAAGGTCGGTGTCACCCATGCCTACAGATAAACACAATGGCCCGGCACAAATGGAACAAGAAGAACCTGATGTATTAACAAACAAATTATCAAATACTCACATTGAAAACAATGAAATCATACAAGAAGCAGATGAAAAATGTGTGGAGGAACCCAAAGTCTCGGAAAAGCCATTAGATAAACCTCCACTAGAGGAACCATTGTTGCAAACTGAACCACCTATTGCTGAAAAACCCCAAGTGGCCGAAAAACCGCAGGTTTCCAACAAACCAGTAGAAAAACCAGTTGCTGAGAAAATTGCTGTTGCTGATAAACCACTTTTAGCCGAGAAACCTCAACTTGCAGAGAAACCTGTGATTTCAGAGAAACCAGTTTTGCCACGGCCTGAAAGTGTTGAAGCCACTCCGAGTCAATAGCCCCTACGCACATGTGGAGATGTTTCCATCTCCTTGGTAATGAACTTTGCGTTTTCATAAAATAAAACTGTTTTGAATCTGTTATCTAAACAATTAAAAACAATTATTTAGATAACAAATTCAAAACATTTTTGAAGTGTTATTTTACACTGCATTAAAAACATTTTTAGAAAATATATATAAATTTGAATGTAGTGAGACTTAAACTTGCCCCCTCTTGGACACCATTCAAGTATGAGATAGTGTCTTGCTATGTTAAAAATTTTATATATTTTCTAAACATAAGTTCAAAACAGTTTGCTTATATTATTTTTTGAATGCAAATTGCATCAAATCATCTTGTATTGATAAGTGTATAGTGTTGCAATAAAGGAAGTACATAGCAATGTAAAAATTAGTTTTTATAAAGTATATATATTTAAGCAAGTTTTAATATATTTTGCCACATTTTTTTCATTGTTAATTATTGAATGTCAGCCAATCCATATTTAATATGTTGACCTAAGTTAAAGTATGTTATAAAAAAAAATGTATGAAATAATTCAATCTATTTTAGTAATTATTTTAGTGAAACAATTTTGTTTTTTGTATGCATGGTGATTAACTGCATGTTTTTTTTAATCTCTTTCATATATTGAGACTTTAAATATACTTTGACTTGCAATACAAATGAAATAAATACTTAATGTTACAAGAATGTTTTTCAATGGTAAAACATTTTAAATATATAATGTATATGTATAAATATTTTATAATTTCAAGAAACATTTCATTAGAAAGTTAATGAGTATTTGAAAAAAGAATTATATCAATTAGACAATGATTCAAACATATTTATCATTATTTTATAATGCAGCTATTATTTATTATTATAAAAAAAAAAGAGTTAGTGCCATTTGCAATTAAAATATCAATATTTTACTGTAATTAATAATCATAACTTGTCTTATTAGCCTTGTTTCATTGAAATTTGTATTAAATGTGCTGATCATTTGCATATATGTCATCTGTGGTACATTATATTTGATGATAATGAACATATTATTTACATAAACACATTATTTCTAATCTTAAATTGTAGAATAATGTAAATTAAATATTAAAAAGCCTATAGAAATCACATTTAAAATTTTATTTTATAACTCAATTGATATCAAATTAAAAATGTGATAAGAATATTTTGTATATGAGTCAAAGTAATCACATTACTTTATCATTTGGGCGTGTCTTGTAACATAGTATTACCAACGAAAATTTTAGTGAAATTATTAAACATAAATTATATATATGAAATGTGAATGTCTATAAAATATATATTTCATGGGGACTGACAAAGTCGGAAGCATAAAGCTTAATATGTCTATTGACATGGGAGTGAACAATATATTGTTGCTACATCAATTTATTTCAATTGAAATTGTTCACTATCAATTGAAATGACTTATCAGGAAATCCAGTGTAATGTTAACCAATGAAATTTTGTCTAAATGCAGACATGTTGTTTATAAATATTGTTAACTTTATTTTATAAATTCATTGAAAATTATCAATTTCGTAATTTAAAAAATGTATAAACTATCTACCTATTTCCATGAAAAATGTGATTCTAAATTTTAATTGTAATAATAAATTTAAGTAAATGCTTCTGAATTTAGGAAATTATTATATTTAGGACTAATATATCAGTCAATTTTATTTTGGGCAATTACTTCAGCACTTTTTTGTTTATATTAAAAAAGCAAAATACATTTTTGTATAAATAATTTTAACTGCATCACGATAAACATTGCTGGCCGGATACTGATAAAAATGCCTTGATAAATAACCGTTTTAAAAAAATGGTTAATTCACATTATTCTTAAAAATTTGTTTTTTAAACTTATCAAATTAATTTAATATTAATATATAAACTGAAGCTGTAGAACAAATGTGAGTGGTTTCATTTATTAATTAGTATAATAAACCTGTTTTTGTTATAATATTTATTTTATTTAACTATAGAAACAACAAGTGCGACACATATATAGTTACACATATATAGTTTTATTATTAATATATATTTTTTATTTAACCAAAATGTGGCATCTGTTTTTTTATGAAATGAATCTTAAAGACAATTTGTCTGTAAAAAGTATACTAAAATCTGTAACTAAATAATTATTATAGCTAATTAGGTTTGTAATTGTTAACTGTGGATGTATAGTTGGTAAATGTAAGTAATCATATATATATATTTAATGAAAAAAAATTGTAATAACATTTGATGGCGATCTAAAAAGAAATTTAATCTATAATAAAAATAATTATTTAAAAAATGAAATATAGACTATATAAAAAATCACTAGTATGACAAATATAGTTTTATTTACTTATTATTTTTAAATTTTATATAATTTAGTTGATTGAACTTAACAATTGATTTCAGAGATTAAATTTAATGAATTGAATACTTGAATCGCCATCTTTAACGTAACAATAACAATTTCCTTTGTGTTATAGTAATAGTTAATCATTATTTTATATAAATTTAGAAAATAAAAGAGTCCATGTTATTAAATTTTGTTAATGTTCACATTATGATTTTGTAGTATCATATTGTATAAAATCTTTTTCTAAGAGATTAAGCGCATGTCGATTATATCATATTGTTAATAAAATATATGTATAAACTGCTGATTTTGTTTATGTTATTTAATTAAATGGCCTCGCGACTGTTATATAACGCAACGTCGAAAAACCTTTAGTTTTCTTTTATTAGATGTATAATTTTTTTACTACTAATATATTTTTAATGTTTTAAATACATATAAACAAAACGCCAAATCAATAAAATTATTTGATCAGAAAATATTTAAGTCGTTTTATGCTAATTAATTATCCTTACAAATATATGATGATTAGTCTGTATCCTTATTCCTCATAAATATAAAATGCTTGTCTATTAAGTTAAAACATTAATAAGAGAAAATAAAAGAGATCTCAAGCGCTTAGGACTAAACGAAGTCGTACGCTAGTGACATAACCGGTGCCAAAAGTAATATTTTTAGTACGTTAGTTTGGTGTGACTATTACGGAAACGTTTATATAATAACTTATAAATATTTTGTTATCTTTATTTTTATGTTGTCATCTCATTGGGCAATATATTTTGTATATATTCTTATATAAAAAATATTTTTTCATTATCCAATACAAATTATGTATTACACAGGCACGTAGTACGTTTTATATGACCTTCGTAAGTGCCATCCCAAAGTGTCGGTAAGCCGTAACTCGCGATATTGATACTTGCTTCAACGAAAATTGCTGGAAGAAAAAAAATAAGATTTTTAGTTTTACTATTTTGAATAGGCACAATAGACAGCTATCCTTTATAAAAAAAAACTTCAATTTTTCTATTAAATTATATATCTTATTTCTTTCAGTGCAAAACATTTGATTCATATCCACAAATCAATTTAAAAAAAACCCAGCTTTGTATTTTCCTTCTAATTATTAAATCGTATATAGCGTTTCCATAGCATTTACGTCGTTGTTGACTCCTGCCCTATGTAATGCGATACACGTGATTATGTCGTAGCGCCGGCTGTCCTAGCAAGGAAGTGTAATAGAAAACTATGAAATACTTATGTCGGTTAGTCCTATCCTTTTAAAATATTTATTTAAAATTAATTGAGACCAGTCGTAGCGCGGCGTTATCGGCGTGCGGCAAGTTGTGGATTCGATTCCCATTCGAGGCAATGAAATTTTAAATATTTTCATCTTTTCGCTCTGGTAATGAGGCAAAGTGCGGTGTTGAGTTCCGTCACTTAATGCCTCCGGAATTCGACGAAAAACTGGCAAGTGAAATTGACGTAGGTTATGTAATGTGTTGAAATAGTAATGTTAGTTATTATACTAAATTACAAGTACTTTTTCACTTAAAAAAAAAAATTATTTTAGCTTCACGCTATATCCCGCACACAGCAGGGTAGGCAGAGGGAACCTAGTGTTAGCACACTCCGTTCCCCACTTTCTGCCGAATTTTGGAGGCACTGCGTGTTGAGTTGATTTTTTCACTTAACAATGTTTTTTTAAATATTAGTAATGTATTTGATTTATGGACTAAATATAAAAGTAATTTACAATTATTATCTGTGGTGACTCGATTTCTGTATATTTTTTAATTGCCTATAGAAAAATAAATACTATAATGAAATAATTAATATTGGCTATCAAAATTTAACGAAACCGAAAGAGGTTAAATAACGCTTTTAGTTATTAATTGTAATTTGTAGCGCACGTGCATGGAACATACAATTGTTAGAAATCGGAAACGTTTTTAAAAAAAAACAAGATAATAAATATTGCCGTTTTTTTCGAAAGGGCTTATTGCTTTTGACCTGGGATGGTCTTTACAAAGTCACCGGACGAGGAGGGCAAGAGTACCTCGCCCCTTAAAGACACAATTACATTGCTTTTATAGTCTTTTTCACCTATGTCTACCGTCTTTTAAACGAGTTTGCCAATAGAATATATATTTTACACATATAAGGAAATATTAAAATGTAAATAAATATATAAATATTACTTTATATTCCTATTATTAGGTACTTGTTTGCACAATTTTTTTAAAAATATGTATCTATAGAAAACGCCCAATATCGAAAATTGGACGGCAAGTGTGCAACGGAGTGTTTTAACATTAGGTGAATCTGCCGAGCCTGCTAAATGCGGGGTTCACCGTGAAGCTAACTCTAGTTTCACGGCTAGTTCACCGTAAGGCTCGTCTCAAATACTGTATTAACTAGTGACTGTAGTTTTTATATTATATATTACTCTTTAGTCATTCTTTAGTATATAACACCGAACATATGACGTCATATTTAATAATTTCCTATGGCGTAATTTCAAAGAGAATATTTTATAATTAAGTAGGAATTGGTAGTAATAAAAATATATTGAATATTTTGGCCTATATAGGGCACTAATATGTGGCTTTAAACGTTGACGATTAGAATCTACGGCTTCGGCATACTTTTGGGTATTAGGTAATTTGTCTATTAAATGTTGTATACGGTTTGTAGCTTTACTAAAGAAAGAATCGTCGTTCCTTGTTGGTATTTGTGTCGAACTGAGAATGAAAATGTTCATTTATTATAAATCGTTGTTGTATCATGAAAACTAGGCGAAATGAGAGCTATTCGAAATAAAAAATATAATATGAAACAAAATCTTTCTGTCAGTTATTAGTTTATGGAATAATATTTACTCTTAAACGTCAATTATTTATTATTTTATATAGATGCTATAAACTGGCACGCTCGAAACGTCATAAATAAAGAACCATACCATAGACAGTATATTATATTTCGTAAAACTAATTGAGGATACTATTTTTTTTTGCTTGAAAGCTGGCAATGCGCTGAAAAGTTTTGACCAATTCCACCATTAAATAAAATATAATATCCAAAATTTTATTTTAAAAACAAGCTTTCAAGATTTGTTTTTATTTTATTTAATTAACAAACTTTATTGATAACATATTATTCCTGAAGTAGCAATTCAAATTTCATCTCAATCGGATTCATGAAGTATATAGAAAATCTCTTTGATTTTCACGATTATAACACATTTTAAATGAAACTATTTTAACCGGATTAATCGCGTATATTTTGTATTTTTATATCTACATTTTTGTATACCCGACGTTTCGAACACTCCGTGGCCACGGACTACTGCAAAGTGTTTGTTTGTTTTTGAAATAACAAAAAGCCATGTGTATGTTGATTGACGAATTCTAACTGCCCGAGGTCACTCTGACCACAGGTATCGTGGATTACGTTAAACGATTCATATGATGTAATATAACCTACAGCCTTCCTCTATAAACTAATTGTTAAATTTGGACAGATAATTCCTTATATTAGTGCGTTTCAAACGAACATTTTAGTTTTATAATATTAGTATAGAAATAGGTAGTATTAATAGATTATCCCGCATACCCACCCCAGATCCATCGCCTGTATAATCATTCACTACAGTACATACTAGGGTAGACTAGGGAAACATGGAAATCTAGTGATAAGAAACTCTCCCAACTTTCCGCCGAAATCGGCGTTATTTGCCGCGAAAAATAACATTAAATCAAATCAAATCAGCTTCACGCTGTATCCCGCACACAGCAGGGTAGGCAGAGGGAACCTAGTGTTAAGACACTCCGTTCCCCACTTTCTGCCGAATTTTGGAGGCATTGCGTGTTGAGTGCAATAACATTAATGTAATATATTTCTTATAAATTTAGAAAATAACTTTCAAGAGATTCGATGTGAGCGAGTCTTCGAAGCGATGCGCCAGTGCTGCCTAAAGCATAAGTCAGTGTCTTTGGTTTGTGAGGGATACCGGCTGGAGCCTCGAGTGTTCGCGCCGGCCACTGATAGGCCGATCAAGGGGTCTAAGTATGTATATATTTAACAATTTGGTTATCCATGGCAGATTTTATATTTTTTAACATTTTGATCCGGTATTGTAAACATTTATTTAAAAACTTTATTCAAATTGATTTGCATTTTAATATTTTTTAAATATTTTTTATATATATATATATTTTAAAAATAGCTGGATATGTATGTGAAGGTTCACTAATATAATCCATTTTCGATTAAAAAAATACGAACATAATTTATAAATAGAAATTCAGAGCGAAAACTCTTGATGCGAATTAATCATGTGCTAGGTAGTAGTCACAATTGCGCTTATTATTTAAAGTGAGTTGATTAATTATATAGAAGGAACCTATATTAAAGTGACTAGGAAAAAAAATCGCCAATCAATTAAAACGTATTTCAAACTAATTTAATAAATTTTGCTTTAAAAATATGTTAACTTTGACGTACCTATGTATGTATACTACAACTATTATGTAATGATAATGAAAAAAAGTTTGATGTCACGTATAGTCAAATAAAATCAGTTAAGTCTATGGGTTCTAGGTAGTTCTTTTTTAAAAGAAAAAATAAATTGTAAAGCAAATATGATGAAATCGAACACCTAGAAAAGTACCTAGTGGATGCTCTTCGTTTCCATTTGAGACAATACAATGATTTGCCTCCACCGAGTGGCAATTTCATAGATAATATAATTTCATAAATATCCAAATAAATAAACTAACTATAAAAATAAATTCCTTTTTACTATACAAAATAGATACTAATATTTAATAGACATGTACCTTTGTTGACAATTTTACACATATTAATATTTAATTGATGTGATCTTTAAGTTATAATACCTACAATAGAACCTATTTACCATTAGGTATGCGTTAAAATAATTACCTAAGCATTTAGTCATTAATTTTATAGCATAGTCTTTTAATATATAAATGGTGCGTTTATATTTATTACCTGTGTGATAAATAATTAAAGAATGTATGACAAATATTACATTCGATCTCGGTCAAAATTGTAGGTAATGTACATATTATAATATTTATAAAGTAAATTATTTTCACTTCTCCGCTCTGAGTAGTAGATAGACTAAGCGCGTTCTCAATGTCTCGAATTAGGTCGGAAAACGGAGAGTCTCGACACACTAAGTTCTCTCTGCCTACTCTGCTAAACGTTGTATAAATCATGATACTAAGAACAATACGTATATAAATAAAAATAAATGCGGTTTGATTCAAAATCACTTGTTATGCCAATTTGCGTATTCGTTCAATCAGTTTGCATTAGTTAATATGCATTATTGACTACTTACGTGATACGTCACGCAACGCACAATAACATTTCAATTTGATTGCATTCATTTATAAAATTTACTGTAATAAATAGATTAGGAGAAGTATGAAAGAAAGATGAATGGTGTGGAGATGCGATCTCTTCGTAGGGTATGAAGAGTCAGCTTAGCCGATCGAATCTGCAATGAAGAGATTCACAGAACGACAGGTACTAGTGAGGATGTCGCGGTGAGAATGAAGAAGAACGTGCTCAGCTGGTTTTGAGGACGTCGAATGAATGAGTGATGAAAGAATGGCACAAGAAATATATAAAAATTTTTTTTTGATAAGTAGGTACTGTACGTTTTTTTAACCTTTATCATTTTAACCATTACTTTTGTTATTTATTATTACTTTTAATAAAGTATATTTTTCTAAAATTTTATTAATATATTACTTAAAATTCTATAAATATTTGACCTTTAAAACGTTTCGATCGTAATGTGTGTTGATAGTAATCTGATGTTTGCGTGTGATTACCACGAACACGTCGCACAACACCACAGTTAATCTTGAAATAGCCTTGACGTAAATATATACATCTAATTATTAGATAATATATGATAGAAAATTATATTTATTTTTAATATATAGTATAGAAAAAAAAACAGAAAGTCTTTAATATTAGACTAACTAGCATGTGTTCCTTTTATGGTTATTGTCTCAGTTAAACACTTGAATCTAACGTTAAATGTGGTGTATATAATTTAATTTTTTTTGAAAGTTATGGTATAGATACATATACTTTCACTGCTCTGGGTAGGATCAAACCAGTTGCTAAATTTCGCAATGCAACACACTGTCATTATGCTCCAAGAGAAATAAAATAAAAAATAATCCATCCTCCATTGCAAATTCTTGAGACTTCTTAAAGCATTTTAGAATTCAATTGATTTAAAATATTCGATAGATTACGAGAAACCTAATTAAGAATAATTAAAACTCTGTTTTTTAATATGCAAATTAATTTACTACCTACTGTCCTTATTATAGTAATAGTGATTAAACTTTTTCATTACAGTTAATTATGGAACATCGTCAACGTAAAATACTTAAGCAAAGAAGTTGGATATTTCGATACCCGAGAACATTTCAAGTGACATTCACCGTTTTGGGCCTTGGAATATTTTTCTCGAAGCCCATCTACGACATTTGTATCCGAGAACGCGAAGAGCCGGACCTATCGGAACCGCCGACCACCTTTTTGTACGTAGAACCCAAGGAAGCTACCTAGATTATGGAATCCGTGAAACGCGCTAAAGAGAGATTTGCCAAATACCCGCTTATATACGCAAAGTGCACTAAACAAGGATCGCTATACGCCCGATGCGTTTTACTACGAGAGGACTCAGTGAAAAAGGACGAATGTGCTAAAGAATTTCAGGAATTCAAATCTTGCTTAGTATCTGCTGCCAAAGAATTAAAAACAAGAATTTAAAATGTGGGCGTTTATAAGAAAATTTGTTGATCAGGACTTCAGGAGGCATTTAAACATCGGCCTCGCTATCCGAATTGTACTTATATTGTATAGCAGTTATCACGATGTTCATTTTGAAGTCCCATACACTGATATAGATTATAAAGTGTTTACAGACGCGGCGAAACATGTCTATGACGGGGAATCCCCGTACAAAAGACATACATACCGCTACAGCCCCATAATGGCTTTCCTTTTACTACCAAACATTATGCTAGGAAATCACGCTGGAAAAATATTATTTGCATTTTTCGATATTTTTATTGCAATAGCGATAAAAAAAATTGTTGAATGTCAATTGGGAATTAAAAAAACTACAGATATGGTTTCCACATATTGTGCTCTCTTCTGGTTATATAACCCAATGAGCATTGCCATTTCGACTAGGGGGAACGCAGATTCGATTCCATGCTTTTTTGTCATTTTGTCAATATATTTCTTGCAAACAGACGTGGTTAAAAGTTTGTATAAGTATGTATTAGCGGGTTCCTTTTTGGCGGTCGCCATTCACTTACGGTTGTATCCTCTAGCGTTCAGCTATCCTATGTATTATTCTTTGGGAGTATATAAAATACATCGTAACACAAGGATAGCTGACGGTATCATTTCCTTAATGCCGAATAGAAGGCAGATAATTTTAACTGCAAGTTGCATTTTAACTTTAACCTTTCTAACTTCCTTAATGTATTCGCTCTACGGCTACGAGTTTCTTTTCGAAACTTATATATATCATTTATTCAGAAAAGACACTAAACACAACTTCTCCATATTATTTTATTATTCCTATTTAACTATGAATCATTTGGCGATGGATGTTGTCAAAACGATTTTGTTATTTTTCAAAATTATTTTAATTTTTCTAGTAAGTTTAACGTTTGGAACTAAGTTTGACACTTTGCCTTTCGCGTTATTCTGCCAGCCCTTCATTTTGGTAACTTACAACAGTGTAATGACGTCACAATACTTTATCTGGTTTCTTTCTCTATTACCTTTAGTAGTTCACAGTTTTAAAATGAAGGCCGCGAAAGCTCTACATTTGTTTACACTGTGGCTTTCCGCTCAAGGGGGATGGTTGTTTTTCGCATACTTACTAGAATTCAAAAGTAAAGAGGTTTTCCTTTTAATTTGGTTGAATAGTGTGTTATTTTTCTGCACTAATATATATATTTTGGTACAACTTATAAAAGCTTATAGACCCGGATATGGCTTTGGCAAAGCTGAAGAAATAAGAGAAGAAAGTTCAGTTTGTTTCTAAGCTTATATTATAAAGGTGGATGAAATAGTTTGAATAACAATTTGCATTTTTTTAAATATTGCAAGAGACAGTCAGTTTGTTAAGTTTTTTCTCATAAATTAAAGAATTTAAAATAAATAGAAAATCTATTGATTATAATCCAATATGAGGTCCATAATTATAACACTTTTTTAGCAAATTAAGAATAAAAGAATTAATCTAACTTTCATTAAATGTAATGTAATATTCAAATTTAATATCTTGGACATATTTTGTAAAACAAATGTATTCAAAATATTGGTTGTTAATAATTTAAATGACTTATTATATTTTGTTATAGAATATAGAGTAGAATATAATGTAGATAGAAAACGAATGTAGAATAGAATTTAATAAAAATAAATAAACATTTTCATATATTTTATTACTACAACCTATTATACAACAAAAACACTACATTACAAACAAAAAATGCACTTTTGTAACATTTCTTATAAAGAAAATACTTTACAGATTTGCTTGGTTTCTTTGAACAACATACTTATTTCAAGGAACTTGTATATAACTTAATATATACTTTGTATATTCGCCATTATTTTATGAAATCTGATTGAAATTAGTCCCAGTAAATTAAAAAAATAATTAACATTTTAGTTACTTTTTTTAAATTGAAAAATATTTTCTTGTGTTATGGCAGTATCTCTAATAAAATGGTCCAAAAAAAGTTATACTATTTCTTTTCTTGTAGATTTATTTTGGTTAAGTCCTCAGATTCACCTTGTGACATATTAGAAAGCTTTTTGCCAATGCGCTCATGAACATCAAGATATTTGGCTACACATCTATCTAAACACACTGATTCACCTTTTCCTGTAAATAAAAAGAAAATATGAAAAAAGTTTTATTATTTTCATTTATTCAGTACAATATGAAAATTGTGCTAAATATAGAGTAAGCTGCAGCCTTGTTGTCTTGCTAGTCCAAGTTAATGAATTCAATTAATTACTCTTGTTGAGAATTGAACTCACAACTACTCCTGTGTTTACAGTAAATAATGTAAAATATAATTATACAAAATTTTCGACACCCTTACCCAATTCTGCCTCATGATATTTAACTGGGATACATTTACGATGACATGCACCAACCAATCTATTATACATGTCTGACATCATTTCTATCTCTAACTCCTGCACCATTTGCAATTTAGCGGGGTCAAGCTGTGGCATGGCCATTTTGTTTGATTTTTAGGTTAATAAATAATTAATCTATTTATAATAACACCTGAAACAAGTAGACATTTTCAGAATATTAGTAAATTGTTGTTGTCTAAAAGATATTATCTTTTAAGGAAAAATGTAGGTGTTGAGAACTTGGAAATTCCTATATGAATTATCCCTAAACAATTATTGATGTGAGAAATGTTATAAGCATATGAATTTGTCAAAGGTAAACCTAAACTGATAAAATGGTGAAGGCTGGTGGTACATTCAATTCTCGCTTGATACATTAATTTCTTCAAAAGCAACATTGAAAGTATGTTAAAGTGATTTAATATTAATCCTGCTATATGCTTAACACTGTTGACAGTATACATCATGAAGAAATAATGTATTGTTACACAATCAATAAAAAAAAGATAATAATCTTTTAGCATACTAAGAGTCTGGGTAATAAAGATGTTATTTATAAATAAATTGTGGTTTTGGTGCTAAAATGAGCTATTTGACACAGTAACCATCAAAATTCTACAAAAAAAATCGAGAACTTGCCTATAGCTTCAAAATGATTTTAATATTTTTTGTTAGATTTTATTGTCTTTTTGTATAACTTCTTTGCTAGTCATTTTGAAAACTGTAATGACTAGAATAATGATTTCGATGAATAATGTCACCACCCATCCCAGCCATAAACTATGATAAATTATCAGAGATTATGAGTAAGTTTATTGCATACTTATTTTACTTACACTCACAACTTTCTATATGAGTCAGGGTATTCTCCTTCGTTAGATCGACGCATGCGTTCACGCGCTCTCATATTCTCAAGACGACGACCATTGATATGATTCTTTGCTACCACAAAAAGAGATAAACTTGTTACAGTTACAGCTAACCTGAAACAATTCACGAATTTTAGTAATTATATAAAAGTCTTTAAGAAATTTGACATATCTCATAAAGAAATAGAACTACTTAATTTTAAAAGAAAAAATCATGTACATATTTATAAATGGCCAGTTATGATATAATTTTATATAAATTGCAATGTAACCTAATAAGCACAAGAGAATTACGAAATAAAACACTGTAAAGCTCACCAACAGAGAATGCAATTGTTTGTAAATAATGAAATAGGTAAATATTGTGTAATTAATTACCAAGAAAGGGTAATCTTTCCAAATTTACCAAGCGGCATACTATATTCTCCTAAAATTCGGATTGACCACAATTGACTATTGACATTTTCTATTTTGAGGTTATTTAATTTTTTATGTTATCTGGGACTTAAAGATGATTAAATATTGTGACACAGTACTTTTTTGGTTTAATTTCTAATCAATAGTATATGATAATATAGATATTTTTAAATTATTTTAGTACTAATATAAAAAAATATTTGTATGATTCTTGAGATTTTGAAATATACCGTAACTATAAATTGCTTAGTGTTAGCATTGTCTATACTCAGAAAACGCTATACTCACGCATTCGTTGAATGATCAAATCATTTGACAAGTAACTGTCATTAGTACAAAACATAACGTGGGGTTCGTTTTACGTGTATATTAATACAAAAAACATTATTAACATAATAGATACTGTTAATATATTGAGAATAACATAATCTATAAATAATTTAAGGTTTATTCGCAAAAAGTTTTCAAGTACTAAAGAAATATGCCGAAAGCAACCAAACTTCATAACAAGGGTAAGACAAACACTATTCAGAAGTCTTGCAAACCAGATAAAGATATTACGGACAGTGCAAATCCTGAAGAATCGATCAGAGAATTCCAGTTGCAGTTGTGTTGGTGTATACAGCAATTGGAAAAAACTTTAGCAGACAAGAAAGGCAATGAAAAACAATGTGAGTGAACCAGATACTTCTTTCTAATTATTATGAAATTAATTTTAATTTTATTTTTATTTATTATATAAGTAAAAAACTGAACAATTGTATAGTTTCAATAAGAATTACATCAGGATACACATATTATTATTTTTAGAAATATTCCCAATTTGACATCTCACATTTATATGTATTATGTTTTGATTTTGCAGTACAAGAAGCATGGAAAGTTCTCACGGTATTGAAAAATAATAACCAACCTATGATACGCAAAAGACAACTAATGCGAACACACTTTGGTGATTATAGAGCAAAAATGGCCGCAGAAGAAAAGAAACTTGCCAAAAGTAGGTGTTTAGTAATACCTAGCTAACTAATAATGCTTAAATTAGTTATAAGGTAGGTTGATTTCATTGTTGATTTTGTAATTACAAAATTAGATAATATTTTTTGATATTTAGATTAAATAATATTTTTATATTGTACATGTGTATCAGGGATGTTATGGAGCTGTTATGAACTGAAACCGAAAGTATTGAATACCTGTATTTAAAAAATATTAAATCTGACATATAAATTTTGTATAATTTAAGATAAAGCCAGAACCTAAATAAGACCTATTATGGGAATTTATAGCACTATTTCCAAAGAATTTTTATTCCAAAGAATATTTACTAGAAAATGATTATACAACAAATATCACAAACAGAAACACAGTTGACATAGTTAACAAAAATCTCAAAAACAACTATCAGTCACAGATCCTTTTAAATATTATTCACTCAAAAATGTATACAACTAATAAATACATATATCAGCGTTGCTGGATGTCACGATTTTGGTGGGAAGTTCCTATTTTTTTACCCAAAAATTAAATGTTTTGATCGGAATAGGTAGGGTCCTACTTTTCCTTTGCCTTTTCACTGTGAGAAATATTTCTTTATTACTTTAAAATTTTATTTACCTTCTAAGACTACTAAGAGTTTCATAGAAATACAAATAAGTGTATTTGTGAGTTACATATCATTATTCTGAAGACTTAACTCCCTTACATATATATGGTAAACCAAAACATTATTGTATAAGTATAGTGACATTTTACCATTAAATAATGTTTTATATTGATATTTATAACCATTTAAAGCTTCATTTAAAACTAAAATAAATGGAAAAATAATAAATTAAATCTTCATTAAAAGAAAGAATCTCGCTTTTCTACTTAAATTTGGCAACGCTGAAATATATGTATAGTAATATGTAAATATATAATATGTTATTTTTGCAAGACTTGCTTAGTGTTTTTCTTTCCACAATCAGTTATTTGTTACTTAAATAAATTGCTGTTAAATAACTTTTTTCCAATTATTACATATTGTTTTTAAAATGACATTGTTACTAGTACACAAACACACAATTCAGATTAGTTAATAATTGTGTACTTTAAGTTAGCTATGAAGAAAAGCTGTGAGTACATTCAAAATCCAACATCCCTGATATGTAAAACTCCTTTTATTTGCAAATAATGTTTGATTTTATCTATTAAAGATAAATAAAATATGTTTTCAGTGGCGAGCAAAATTAAAATCTCTGATAGCCCCGCTCAGCCAAAGGCTACATTTTTGAGAAAATCTGCCTTTTTGACAACTGGAGATAGTTCATTTAAATTTAATTTTATTGTACCACAAGAACATAATGATTCTACAAAAGTATGTGATGTAATTGCTAAAGAATCAACAAGTCAAGGAAATTTAGATGAAAGTAAAAGTAATTCAGAAACTCCAAAAGATAAACCGATTAAATTTTCAAATTCTACGTCTGAATTTAAATTTAACTTTAACATAGATAAATAATTTAATGTAATGTTATTATGATATGTGTAATGTAATTTTATAAGGAAATAAATTTAATAATAAAACATTAACTATAATTTTATTTCACCATTGGTTTTAACTTATCGCAAAGTGATTGATAAAAGCCCAGGGCAACCTTTTTTTCTGTATGATCTCTTATTCTCTTAGCGCAGTTGAAATCATCACGAAAAGTATCAGTGTTTGTCATAGCAACTCCGACTGGTAGCTCAAATTCGTGGTAAAACGATCCCCATGTCGCCACACCCATTAGTGTGTTAGTTTTAACATTAACTACAGCCCCGCCGTCGACGCCGTGATATTTGAGACAAGAGATGTCTTTTCGATCGAACTCGTCCAGTGAACAGGAATGGTAACAGAGAACGTTAAAAGCCGCTGTGCCTTTTGCAAATGGCAATATATTTGAACATAGTCGCATGTCCATAATAACATGTAAATCGGTCAATTCATAATTGCTCTGCCAAACTGGGTATGCGGATAGTTTCTGAAAGTGATTTTTTTTACAATTAAATTAAAATTAAATTAAAAAATTAAATTAAATTAGCTTCACGCTATATCCCGCACACAGCAGGGTAGGCAGAGGGAACCTAGTGTTAAGACACTTCGTTCCCCACTTTCTGCCGAATTTTGGAGGCATTGCGTGTTGAGTGGCAGAACTCAACGCCGCGCTTTGCCTCGACACCAGAGCGAAGAAATGAAAATATAAATTTAAGTAAATATTTTATCTCCTCGAGTGGGGATCGAACCCACAACCAGTCGGTTTTACAGTCACACTTTGTACCACTGCGCCACGACTGGCCTCAATAAATTATTTAATATAAAATTGTTGATATCTTATTCAACAGAATTCCGCAGTAAGTGGGGAACGGAAGTGTCTCATCTGTTCGCAGGTTCCCTCTGCCTACCCTGCTATATGCTGGATACAGCATGAATCTACAAAAAAATCTATTACACACGTACTTAGTTTATTGATTTTAATTACCATGAAATTAGGTATATTTCACGCATTGGCTGTGTAAGATAAAAAGAAAGCTCGACTTCGGGAAAGGAGAAATAAAAAAGAAGCGGCGAAGATACAGAAGAAATGTATTGAAGTGGTGAAGTTAATTTTCTTATTGTTAATTTCTTCAGGACGGTGAATTTAAATTTTACTGGAAATTATGATATATTTTTTCTGTCCGTGAAATACACGTTTTAAGGAGCATAAAACAACTTTAAGTCCTTCAAAATTGAAACTTTACGCTGTATTCCACTCCCGCATATAGCAGGGTAGGCAGTGTGAAGACAATTTGATCCTACATTCCGCCAAATTTTCGAGGTGATGGCGACACGTTTGCAGTCAGTGAAAATGCCACACGCATTCAGCGCTATCACATATATATATATATAAAACTACCTTATCCCTTGCATATCCCACAACAACATAGTCAACCTTATCCAACTCCTTGCTCTCAAACCACAAGTATGCATCATCAGGCCGCCTCTCTTCGTAAACCTTCATAATAGCCCATTCAAAGTTAACAGGCTCGTCGTCGACTATAATAAAGGCAATGTCATCGTAAAGTTGCTGGGATTCTTTAGAAGGTCTCACTAACGCCTTCACCTTTAGTCTTTGGTTTTGATGTATCAGAGACGTGAATTTTATTTTAAGACTGAAAATTGTTATATTTCTTTATAATAAAAAAGCTTAATATGCTACTACAAGTACGAATTACAAAACTATTCTGAGGAAATGCTGGTTCCAACTGGAAATCTCTTTGTATTGGACTGGAACGGGCTGTTCCATTTTGAGCTATACACAACCCAAGAATCATTGGCTGGGGGCACTTAGAAAATGTCAAACCGTAAGTAAACACTAGGTCCCCTATAAAATAAGCTAGGCTAAAACAAGTAGAGCCTGTCCTGTTTTCTATTTAATCAGACTTGCTAACTTCTACGTTTGTTTGCAAAAACCGCCTCGAGAATGCTCTTCTTATATCCTTGATGGTTTAGTATTTTATTTACGATATACTGAAATATTTTTGTAATTAGACATAAAAATTTGCAATCGGAATGCGTTCAACTGTCATCACAATAGTATTGGGTTCAATCATCACTCAGGCCTCACTCACTTGCGGGACACAACGTAAAACCAAAAATAAAATAAAAACCACATACAGATAAACACATCTTGCCGATGTTATAAATATAAATTTGTCCACACACGACGCGGTACACAAGTAAGGCACTGTGTTTTTACGCGAATGGACCACTTTGGCGATCCAAGGATAGGTATTAGCGTCTTTTACTAAATTTGCGTCTACATGATATCCTTCGAGACGGTGGAAATCTAAAAAAAATAGTTAAAAAAATAGCATTGTAATTATAATAGCTTTTTTAATTTTTGGCGCAGTTAACATCAGTTTTAAGTTAGTTTAAGCATTTATTACTATGAGATACTTCCGGTATTACACAGGTAATAAGTACATAAGATGGGTACATAAGAAATCTTACATATAAAACTTTTTGATTCGAGAAAATAGTTTATTTTCATTCTCTCTTCCAAAATTAAGCACTATTCTATAATTTCTAGAAGCGTAAATCCGAACAAATTAGTAGTAAAGCTCACATGTTAAATTCAAGTCCAATTCATCTTTCCGTCTAAACCACGGCGAATATAAATCAACACTTTGCAACAGATCGTCACTCGATAAGCCTTGAAACGACACAAACATTACAAAATACAACAGAACCATACTAAAATAAAACATCATTTCATTTTACAACTATATTTTATGGAATACTTAAAGTTAGTGCACATTTAAATTTACACTTTGAAATATATAGTATGTATATACCTGAATCAATAAATACAAGTGATAAAAATAATCTTTTGCAATTATAGCAAAGTTATACTAAAAAATAAGAAACATTTTAAATGAATCCATCGTAAAAAAGTTAAACAATTTCATATTTATCAGCATGGAAGCTGATGTCCTGCGAGAAGTCGACACTCGCGCCGGTGTCGGCTTGTGTCACCTTGGTGGCGGCGAGCATGGCCAGCGAGGTGTCCGACACCCACGACACCGATAGCGGGAAGAAGTCGTTTGGAATCGCTGGGGTCACGCTGCAATAAACGCAAATGTTAAAAATTTGGAAACCTGTTTTCAAAAACAACGATTATTAATAATAAGTTTTGTAAAAAAAAACCTAAACCAACTATTACTAATAGATGGTTTTTAGCTGAAAATTTTTTCGGATTTTTTTAGCAATTTGCATTTAAAATACTGTCAAATGAATGCTTTTATAATTTTAAGTAATAGACTGAATACTCAATCATTTCTAAATAGCTTCTTAAAAAATAATTTTCTATCAAAGATGAGCAATGAAATTATATTCAATAATAAGAAGTATTGTGCGTTTTATACGCAAACTTTAAATATTTACTTTATTCGACCCAGGTATTGGGCTGCTTCTGCCCACCCTGCTTTAAAGCTGAAAATCGAAAAATAGATAAATAACTCACGTAAACTCCAATGTGCCTGTCTTCTGTTGTTTATTTATCAATGGAATGTTCCAGATTATTGAGCGTCCTTTTTGTGTGTAACTACCCTCCCATTGGTGCACTACGAGAGACGGGTTGCCTGAACTGAAAATCAGATAACAATTTATATCTTAAATCGTTTTTTTTTTTAATGCTGAAAGACTGAAATACCGTTAAGCTGCTAAATTAAATTAAAGTACTCACGGTATGGGTATAGTAATGTTAACATCTGACAAAGTCAAGTGATCTTGTTCTAATTCGTATTCAATGTTGACGTCGCATCCACCACTTGCACCTTCTGATGGCCAGCAGTTTACTGAGAAAATATGGTTTTTATTATTAATATTCAACATATAATAAAGATGTAACTGATCGCTGTCTTTACATAATGGATATATATAAAAAAAGATTTTTAGGGGCGTTTTGTGAAAAATAATTGGAACTATAGAGTTTTTTTTTAATTTTTTCTACTTGTCGCGCACACGAAGTCGCAGGTATAGCTAGTACAATACATAAATAATAACGAACAGCATCGCAAACAAACCGATTAAAAAAATATAAATAATTCATATTACTATGTCTTTTGGAGCTTTGCGAAAATTAATTAAAATTATGACTTTTTATTATTATTTTTTTCTTACGGAACATCCCTAATTCGGTGACCAAATAAAGCCGCTAGAGGGTGGACGTGGATAGTACACGAGTGCACCAGAATGACCTCGAGCAGAAAAGATAGTTACCAGACAAAGGTGCAGATTTATCATCACCGCTGGTGAGACGCCATTTTAAAACGCCCACGTCACTGTTCAACGGGAACGGCCTTTGCGCTTGCTTCAGACGAATGATGCCCTCGTTTCTGAACGCTTCTTTGTCTACATTTGGATGTGTCTGTAGAAATTTTTATATATAATATATATATATATATATATATTTATTAGAGGCCTTCGTGACGCAAGGGCACAGGTGCGACTGTGAATGCAACGATTGTGGGTTCGATTCCCACAGTGGGAAATAAAATACTTAATATTTAGGTAAAGTGGCAAAGCAAGGTGTTGAGTTCTGCAGTTGAACGCGCAGTGCTTCATGCTCCCTTTGCCTACCCGGCTATGATATGATATAGGAATACAGCGTGATTGTGGTATGGTATTATGGCTTTATTGTGCAAAAGATTTCAAACTCTTTCATGAGGTCTTAAAATTTGGTACAGAAATCTCAAGCTTTAATATAAAATATTTTTTTTTAAATGACATTAGTATCATTTATCAATGAATAGTGACTTACCTGCAGTTGCAATGGCCGCGTATCCTTATTGTCGACGTGCACGTGAATCTTTCCAAACTGTTCATTACTTATGCGCAGTGTCAATAACCCTGCACAACAAAATAATTTAGTAATTTTGATAAGTAAAAACGATATTTTTAAAGGTGACCCAATAACTTAAATCATTTTGTCAGTTAACAAAATATCCTAAGATTAATAGATCATTATCCATAATTATATTATAAATTCGAATGTAACTCTGTCTGTCTGTCTGTGACGCAATCAGGACCATACCGCTGATACAATTTTGATAAAATTTGTACCGTGAATAGACTTTATTCAATTGATAAACATGGAAAGTATATTTAAACATATATACGTAAATGATAAATATTTTGGTTTAGGTAAGACAAAAAAAATTAACAAATATACTAACCAGAAAGCTCAAAGTTTTGTATATCTCCGTCTCGACCCGCTGTCAAGTTCAATCTCTCTTCAAAACGTAAGTGTACGCTGAAAACATATTAAATATAAATGAATTATTATTATTTGAGCGATATAAATTAATTATTGTCATTTGACATAAATGAATTATTGTTATTAGAGTAATAAAGCAAGGCCAGTCCTGGCGCAGGGGCACGAAGTGTGACTGTACAACCGACTAGTTGTGTGTTTGATCCTCACTCGAGGGGATGAAATATTTATTTAAATTTATATTTCCATTTCTTCGCTCTAGTGTCGAGGCAAAGCGCGGTGTTGAATTCTGCCGCTCGACACGCAATTTCTCCAGAATTCGGCTGAAAATGGGGTACGGAGTGTCTTAACACTAGGTTCCCTCTGCTTACCCTGCTGTGTGTTGATTATTGTTATTATTGAAGCTGTCGTGGCTCAGTGATACAGCGTATGACTGTAAACGCGGTGGTCGTAGGTTAGATTCCTAGGGTTTACATAAACAAAAATAAAAAAAGACACTCACTCTTTATTACTACTAATAACTGGAGCTTTCTCGACTGTGGAAGTAGGCGCGATGGCGGCCACATCGCCTTCACTGCGAAGTCTTGATACGAACGTATCAGCGTCTGCTCCTCGAGACCCTAGCTTCATGGCCGACCTTGTTGTTGATGTGCGACTGGAAAAGGAAAATAAAAATTAGGTATAATAATTTCAAATACATATATTATTACTTTTATCTTTTATACAATTCTATTAAAATCCATCGCGGTACAGTGTGAATGTGACAGGATCTGATTGTAAACGCGCTGGATTTAGATTCGATAACCACTTGTAGGAATGTTTTTTTTTTCCATTTTGTTAATTCCTGTTGACAAATTATTAAGAAGTGGTTATTCCAATTTAATACTATTTATTAATTATATCATTTAAATATTTTACATATCTCTATAAGATATATTTTGTAAAACAGGATAATAGAATATGAAAGAGACACTCCGTTCCCTACTTTCCGTCTTATTTTCGAGATGTTGCATGTCGAGCCGGGAACTTATCACTGTGCACTTTCTTTAATAAAGCGCGAACATATTATTAAACAACCTAAATCGGAATAAAATGTCTGTTCGCTTGGCAACGAGGGTCCAAAAACCACACATTAGAACTCAAAATAATTAAAAAAAAATGCTATTTAGCAAATAAGTATTTATAGAAAAAACTCACGTCTCACGAACTGGCGTAGTTGGTATTTTCTCAGTGATTGGTTCTGACGGTGCAGATACAATAGAGGAGCTTCCGAAACCACTTCCTATTATTAAATACAATATTTATTTGTGAACTATGTATAATATTTGTATGTTAACTATGTATAAGAGGCCAGTCGTGGCGCAGTGGTACAAAGTGTGACTGTAAAACCGACTGGTTGTGGGTTCGATCCCCACTCGAGGAGATGAAATATTTACTTAAATGTATATTTTCATTTCTTCGCTCTGGTGTAGAGGCAAAGCGCGGCGTTGAGTTCTGCCACTCAACACGCAATGCCTCCAAAATTCGGCAGAACGTGGGGAATGGAGTGACTTAACACAAGGTTCCCTCTGCCTACCCTGCTGTGTGCGGGATATAGCGTGAAGCTAATTTAATTTAATTTTTATTTTAACTATGTATAATTTACCCTATTTAATATAAGAAAAACGGGACACACTCGAGATTTATTTAAATTTTACGTATTTAATTGGTGATTTAATTTAATTTGATTGATTAGGGAAATGATATCTTTTGTTACTCCTAATAAATTATAGTTTTTATTTTTTTAAATGTTTATGGAATCTGACACATGATGGTCGTGAGCTGGATTTTCACTTGGTGGGATGAAATATTTTCAAAAAAAAAATGATTATAAATATATCTTAATGATACCATTATCATAAGTAATAAATAGCCTTTAATATAAAAAAAAATCAAACATTTATTTATATTCGCAAAAACATACCGAAACCAGTTTGCGAGCGCGGCGTCTGTCCGCGTTTGGCCGCTTCCAGTCTCTCGCGCTGAAGTTCCTTCGCGCGCTCCCTCATACGGTTGTTAGCTTCGCGCTCTTGAGTCTGGCCGTTCAGTTATTAGTTATCAATAAACCAAGGAAACAAAAAAAATATATTGATTTGGTTTGGTTTTGGTTTTACATTGAATATTTAAGGCAAATATATATTTTTATAATGCTATTCCAGACTAAAGAAAATAAAAAAACTTATTTAGAAAATCTGTAAAAATTTGGGCGTAGGGGGATTTGAGCCCGCGCCTTGAATAACATCCAAGCACTCTGACATCTGAGGGCACACTTAAACACTTTCCAAGAGGTGCAAGCTCTTTTTTTTATTTTCTGAAAAAGTATGTAAAGTCTTCTTTCCAAAATAAATTACAAAACATGCTTACCTGTCTGACAGCTTGATATATCTTTTCTTCGTGGGAGTCCATTTCAACAAATGAGCGTACCTTAAGATGTTAAGAAGAAAACATTAAATTTTATATTATTTACTTTATAGTGAGCCAGAAAAAACTAAGTATCAAGTATTGTTTTACGCCTTTATTTATAAACCACTCATCTCAGAGATTGATCTTGATCTAATAAGTTCTTTGATTTTCACGATTATTATACATTTTAAATAAAACTATTTTAACCGGATTAATCGCGTATATTTAGTTTTTACATTTTTGGAAACCCGACGTTTCGAACACTTTGCAGTAGTCCGTGGTCACGGGTAGACCCGTCTACCCGACTCCACCTACTACCGTGCCGTGTCTACCCGTGACCACGGACTACTGCAAAGTGTTCGAAACGTCGGGTTTCCAAAAATGTAAAAACTAAATATACGCGATTAATCCGGTTAAAATAGTTTTATTTAAAATGATCTTGATCTCTTCTTATTACATTTTTTTTTCAATTCAGTTTTTTTGTAGACACTTGAAATTATATCACTTACCTGGGCAAGATTTACACTCTCCCTATATCCAAGAGCAACAATTTCATCGAAAGCAAACAATAAATTGAATGCTTGATTGAATACTTCAGCTTCAGTTAGCTGAGTGCAATATTCTGGCACCTAAAAGACAAAAATACAGTTTCAAACTTATACATTATAGGTACATTTATTAAAAAAAAATGGTACCATAAATATTACATATTTGATAAACACTCCAAAGTTCAAGTCAGCTCAAATGATAATATTACCTTAGTTTCACTGCATTAACTATTTTAAAATGTTTTACTTGTACAATGAAATTGCACCTTCTCTTTCCTTATTAAACTTTGGTCTCCAAATAAAACAAGAAGTATTTTTACAATATAATAGAAGTACTATTATCTGTTATCAGATGACAATGAATAAATAAAACATATTAAGATATATAGGTGCTTACCACTCTGCTGAAGAGGCGCAGTGTTTCTAAATCTTCCAAAATGTTACTAGCCTTAGTTGTTATTAGTAACATATACAGCTTGTCCAGCGGCTGATACACATATCTTAAAATAATCATAGTATTTCATTGTAAGTAAAAAAGGCTGTTGTGGTGCAGTGAACCAGCATGACATTGTAGAGGCTATGGATATGGTTTTGTTTCCCACTAGGGAAAAAAATATTATTTTCATTTCCTTGATCTGGTGAAAGGATTGAATTGATTTTCATAATTAAACATGCAATATTTAGAAAATTTTAAATTGAATTTTGTCTCTTAATAAAAGTTCCCTCTGCCTACTTACACTACTCTATGTGGGATATAGGACAAAAAACAGCAAGAAGTCTAGTTTGATACGAATTATTTAAAAAGGCAGAAGTATGAACATTTAAATGGCTTCTAATTTTAAATAAATGAGTTTTTAAGATGCCTTACCTGACAGATTCAGTTTCAACAAAAGTATGTTGTCTCCCACCAGTCATCAATTTAGGAAAGGCAGCTAAGAGTCCCTCAATTCGCGCTTTTGTCATTTCGACAAATTGACGTGATACAAGGGCTAAAATATGGAAAAATTAAGCAAATCAAGTATCAAACATTGTAACTAATATTGTGTTAAAAATTCAATAATACTAAAATTGTATATACCTTTCCCAGATTTCGTACACACCGTTGCCGCTATAAGCACCTAAAAATATAGAGAACATTAAGAATTTGTCGATTTATGCCGGACACTACACAATTTTTATGAACAAAATAAGAATAAACTAAAGGTCAAACTACTAATTCATGTAACTTTAATTTAATAAAAATCTATCTAAATAAAAACTATGATTACCATCTTTGTATTTTTATTATTTAACTAGATATTTTGGAAAAAAACACAATCCCACTAAACAAGGTGACGTGTAGAAAGTAGACACATTTGTAATCTGTCACTATGACAGTGACATATCCTAAAATAAAATATTTTAATTGTCCACTTTAGGCGTGAAATAAATTGGCTTATTATTAGTATTATGTAAAAAAATAAGTATAAAAAAAATTATAAAACAGTAAAAACATATTTTGAATTTCACATCATAGAAAAAATAATTTTCAATTTTTATGTTATATTTGTTATCTACCATAAAAGGTTGACGACAGCTGCTGCATTATAAAATAAAAAAAAATGTCAGTATTGTCAGTAAAGAAGTAAGCACATTGTGTTCATTTACAAATTACGATTTCGTTGTACTTCTTTAAATGTATATTAGGTAAATCATTGTTGTATTTGTTATTGCGGATAAAATTATGGAGATGTATAACTAAAGGAGTCGAAGTTCTATGGAAAAATATTTGACTACGCATAGTACTACGTATTTCTGTAAGTAACATAACATTTATTATATCGGTTTACCTTTAATCTTAGCACATTGGTTCACATGCTCGTTGCGTTGTTATTGATATAGCGACATTATTTCGGCTAATGGTCAGTTATTTCATTTGCATACAAATGATTTTCCTTCATGCCTGATAATAGATTATAGAATTCTTTAATAATCATAATATAACAAAAAATACATGTAGATTTTCTTTATTATTAATTTTTGAGTAGTGTTGGTAATATATCTAGTATCTTCTTATATAATTTCGTAGTTACTTTACCTATGTTATAAGTTTGGTACACTTATGGAAGAAGCATCTCTAAATGACAATAATGATAAGGTAATCAATTAAACCCTGTCTAAAATAACAATAATGACAAATTTTGCTTATATATTATTATACAAATTATAACGAATTATGAAACTACTAGTGTCAGAGGTCAACAAACTCTAATGTGCTGGATGTTGATATCTTACATAAATTTTATATATCTTTTTGTAATTGGCATATATCTTATAATTAATGTGGATGTGGACACAACAAAATGTTTAGGTAAATTAATAGTAAATACCAAATAAAACGATTTTTTAATTATTAAAAAAAAACTAAATACACTTTAGTTAAAATAGAGAAATATATATAAACATTTTGCTTATTAAGCTGGTGGACATATTCACAGTCCGCAGTTGAGAAGTATGTATAGAAATGAAGAAATGTGATGCCTGCCGTAATCGTTCAGACCGGGGGCCTCAGGACCGGCCTGGCGATGATCGGGACCCTCTATTAAACTCCCCCACTATCTTACAGGAGGAGCCCCACGATATTTCAAACTTAGTAAGACTTACATTTTAATGTAGCTAGCACATTTTTGTTTATGTGCACAACATATTTTATTTTATCTTTTTTTTAGTTGATACATTCTAGTGTTTTATGTAGAATAGTGCACCAAAGTCTAATTCCTATAAATAAATTGTCATTGACATTGTATAATACCAATCCAATTTGTATACCTCAATATTATCCAGGGATGATATGGTAGCTTTGTAGCCATAACCAAAACTATTGGACTATTGGTAACCATAAGAATCCAATATAAAATTATAAAATTATTTTAGATATAGGTAGAGTCTAAATGAGAATTGTTATGAGAGATTTTTAATCTTACCTGGTCTAACCAACACATTATCGGTTAATATGAAATAGTGACAAGAAAAAAATTTAGTACAATTAAAAAAAATTACAACAGCGGACATGTAGAATATATCTTTAAATAATTAAATAATATTTTCAATAGTTTATACAATAACTTGGCCTATGAACCAAAAGATGCATCCAAATCCTTAATATTACATCCATCCTTCATCCTTGCCTTGTGTACATACATTAGAATTCCTCATAATCATATCCATGTAAGCAATAAAGATATAATCTATTCATAGCGGAGAATAAACAATGTATGACTGGACAGGTTATTAATGTGTGTGATAAAGTGCCTTTTTCCAGATTAAAATAGATTATAAATCCTGATAATATGATTCCTAATGATGGACACCACCATAAATATGTAGAACTGTGTATCTTATCAGGTATTTCACTAAAGTGAATGGACTCGGTCAGTTTTGTTTAAATGCTTCCTGATTTTGTAAAAAATTTGAATGTTTTGATGTTAAAAATGTTTTCTTTTATTTAAACAATTGTGTCTTGTAAAGGAGTGTTAAGTGTTTTGGAAAATGAAGAAGAAAGTTTATATAACCAGGCTGCCTAAAAAGGTATTTTTTTAGCTTGATGCTGTATCCTACACATTGCTAGGGTAGGCAGAGGGAACCAAGTTTTAAGATGTTTCGTTCCGTTGAGACACTTCAGTTGTCTATTTTGCGCCAATTTCTCGAAACATGGCGTGCTGAGTGGCAGCACTCCATGCCGCGCTTTGCCTTATTTTCAAAAATAGGAAATTAAAATGTCCATCATCTCATTTCCCAGAGTCATAAGGATGATAAATTAATGTTGTTATGAAGTATTAAAAATTTTATTTTTATTATAGAAAATGTTTTCTACATTAATTTCTTTAATGCAGTGGTAGGTTTTTTGTCATACATTTATTATTCACATTTTGTCATCTCGGAAAGTTCTTACAATTTGCCTTGTTGTCTATTTAATAAAAACATATTTAAATTCTAAAATTCTGTATCATAACTTTTCATAAATTTATATTATTATGTGCATATTTTGATCTATTTTTTGTCAAATATTTTACCTAGAATTTAAATATAACATTTAATATATGCGACAAATAGCTAAGTTCAAAAAACGTTGAAACGGAATTACATAGGCAAAACATTCTATTTTATGTGTGTGTGTGTGTGTGTGTGTTTTTTTTTCGTGCAAATATAATAGCACTAAAGGCAAATGACCATCAGCTTTTTTATTCACAAACGTGTTCATAAATATTTAAATTTCAAACGAAAAGTACCTAAAATATATTCAATATCGTATAAAACTTAAGGCACCTAGCGGGATTTGAAGCCGTACCTCTGAAACAATACACACACTTTTAAAACACACACACACACACACACACACACTTTTAAAACAAAACAAACAAAATGGTATAAATAATCGATATTCATTAATTATTAGACGTAGATTATCGGAATTCTCTTACTGTCTATAAAGTCAGGCGGGTCAAGGCTAACGAAACGTATGTCAATTCATACATTTTTTTCTAGTGTGAAACGATATATTTTTTAAATTTATCACTTACTTCTGTTATTTTATTTAATTGGTGTTTAATTATAATTTTTAAACTATAAGTAATAATTTTAAAAATTAATATTAAATTTTTATTTGATAAATAGAAGCGTGCGACTGAAAAAACCACAGGTTGTGGATTCGATTTACACTCATGGTAATAAATTATTTTCTTTTTCTAGCTCTGGTAACAAGACGAAGCGCGGCGTTGATTTCCGCCACTCAACATGACTTGTCTCGAAAATTGAGCGGTTAGTTTTAGCACTAGTTACGGTACAGAATTAAGCTAGAAAAAAAAATTCTAGTGTGTAATCAAAACAATCATTGAACATTACCCTGTCACATCGTTGCTATGGAGTGTGTAAGTGCACGTCAAGGTTAAATTGGGATTCCATTCAAATAAAAACATTTGTAATTTTACTTATTTAAAAAAACGCAAAAAAAAATGAACAGAGCGGGACTTGAACCCGCGCCTACTGGAAACCGACCAGGTGTTTTTCTGTCCTAAGTGTGGAATAACACTTTAAAAATGTTAAAAAATATCTGTAGTTTTACTTGACATGGTTAAGTAATGTAACCCAACACTCCGTCAATGACATAGAAGGTACTGCACGGTTAACGAATCGTGCCCGTCCTAAAGTTAGCTCTCAATGTTCAGAAAGTCTAATTTCAGGGCGGCCACGGCTCGTTGACCGTATTATATCAGCATATGGCTAAATTTTTCTGCCTGACCCAACATTGATACAGAAAAGCGTGAAGATTAAAAAATATTAACTTAAACTTTTTTAGTATTATCAATTGAACTACATATTTTTGTGATAATTAACTTTAATTTTACGTCCCACTGTGTCCCAATGTGACCAAATAAATCAATAAACAAGTACAAATTGTAACGAGGTCGTTGGTAATATGGTCACTATATTATGCATAGCCTTATAGATTAAAAATCTTTTGTTCTCTTTTATTACACTGCTAGTTCTTTGGCCATCGCGATTTGTACAAATGTCAAGCTGGTTTCGCAGACGGAACTTAATGTTGAGACACTCTGTTTTCCACTTTCCGCCCGAAATTAAAACGTTCCATGTTGAATAGTGGAGGCTAACGCCGCATTTCGTTTTACTGGACCGGAAAAATTAATATCGTTAGTTTTCCTCAAGGGGAACGAACCCGCAACCATCGCGTTCCTAGTAAGACGTTGGTATGCCCAGGTGACTAGACTTTAAACCGCAGTTTTTGCCAGACTGACGAAATAGAAATCATTTAAATTTTTATTTAATCTTCCTACCTCTGCTATATGCGGGATACAACGTGAAACTAAAAAAAGTGAACATTCCTCCGAGTTAAGATAACAACGACTAACAAACGACCGAAAAAAATCACTTATAACTACACTGTTAGGTATAACCATATCACAGCGTCTTCTGTTTATGGAAACCATTACTCTAAACAATTTTACATCGTATTTTACTCTACGGCACAGGAGGGGCACAAGGGTGTGTCTGTAAACGCAACTGGTTCGATCCCCACTCGGGGGAATGAAGTATTTATTTCAATTTATATTTTAATTTCTTCGCTCTGATGTCGGGGCAAAGCGCGGTGTTGAGTTCCGCCACTCAACACGCAATTCTTCCAGATTTCGTCGGAAAGTGGACAACGAAGTGTCTTAACATTAGGTTCCGTCTGCCTATCCTGCTGTTTGTGGAATGCAGCGTGATGCTGATTTATGTTTTTTTTTTATAAATTAATTCACGTTACTTTCATTCAATATTGTTGAACGTTACTTAAAAATAAACAAAAATCTTTCACTTGATTTCAATTTACAATATAAATGTCAATTTCGGTGGTACATAATAAATTCAACAGAGCCAATAACGTTTTATATAGCCGGGTCCGTTACAAAGGGGGTGAATGGGCCAGTCCTATAACTGGCACAAGGGATATGGCATCATATAGCCCAAGGTCGGGTGTGTGGGAGACCGTGCCGCCAGAAATATTTACGTATAAAGTAGAAAAGTCGTTTGTGTGGAAAACTTATTTTGGGTACTAACCGTACCGTCAGTTGACAGCTTGTTAATATTTTTTTTTACATTAATAAAAAAAAACATTTTTTTAAGGTTGAGGCTTGCTAGAGTTCACGTGATTAATATATGTAGATTCAGAGTTGCCGTCGTGCCGCAGTGGTATAAGCGTGGAATTGTAAACGTGACGGTTATGAATTCGATTCCCACTCGGCAGAATAAATCATTTTAGATTTTTTTTTCTCACTCTCGTAGGATATAGAGTACCTCCGCCTACCCTGCTATCTACGTGGTACAATGTGAAGCTAAGAACAATATAGTTTGAAATCTCTCCCGAGGAATAGTTTTATCACAATAAAAAGAGCAACTGTTGAGTTAATTTCTGAGTCTTCTCAGTAGAAATGCTTTATGAGCCGGCTTTTTGTTTACTCGACGACTTAAAAGTGCTTGTAAAAGTCTATTTATTAAAGTATTTGAATTGGAAATAAATATTTTGAATTTGAAAAATGATTTCTAAGTTTCATCAAAATTAACATTCAATCAAAATCATCTTCCCATAACTCATATCTGTTAATATCATATATGTATATAGGTTATTATAGGCAGAACTGCCCTCCGAGTCTGTGTTAGTTTTTATCTGCATGTTCATTCGACGATACAAAAAGTGCTGACAATAGAGTATAAAAAATGTTTGAATTTTAAAAATACATGATATACAGATTATAAAAAAAAACCTTAATAGTTTTAGACAATTTAGCATAAAGGTGTTCATCATCTGGATGACTGAACAAGGAAATTTACTATGGAAATACCAAAGTTTAGAATTGTTGTACATACGAAATTAGTTATGTCTAATAAAAAAATATTGATTATTATTTTTATACACAGCAGGGTAGCCAGAAGGAACCTAGTGTTAAGACACACCGTTCCCCACTTTCCGCCAAGTTCTGGAGGCATTGCGTGTTGAGTGGCGGAACTCAACGCCGCGTTTTGCTTTTTTCAATCCTTAAAGTAATTAGAAATGAAGAAATACATTTTCCAAATTATTTTATCATGTTCTCTCATACTGATATGAACATTCTCCTTTGTGCAAAAACAAATAGCTATTATATTCGAGAGCCCTCATGGCGAATGTCAGGCATGCAGCCAGAGGCCGAAATCGAAATTGTACTATTTTTTTCAACACGTTTTTGTCGTTGACCTATATATACTGGAAAAATCTGTGATTTACTGTTTGTGTTAAATTTATTACTCCGATTGCTGTAAATTATTTTTTATTGCTTACAGTAGTATCAATTACTATCAACAGACAATGTCTCGAAGATTGGGCGGAAAGTAGAGGACAGGGTGGACTGAGGGAACCTGGTGTTAAGACTAAGTTTCTTTGTCTACTCTGTTTTCTACCCTGTTCACCTTGCCCTGTTGTATGCGACACTGTATGTAAAACTGAAAACAAAACTACTATCTTAATAAAAAAATCTTTCACATAATGTAGGATAGAAAAAGGACGTAATGGTCGCTCCTTTATTCAAGCTCCATGCACTCAGGGAATTGCTAGATAAATTGCGAAACCCTATTGTAGTTTTTTTTTGTTCCTAATAAAGTTAGGTTATAAGATAACCGTGACCATATTGATATCTAATATTTTTCAATTAATGTATTAGAATAGGAGGATAGATAGATTCAATTAATATATGAGGCCAGTCGGGGCGCCGCGGCACGAAGTGTGACTGTAAAATCGACTGGTTGTGGGTTCGATCCCCACTCGAGGAGATGAAATATTTACTTAAATTTATATTTCCATTTTCTTCGCTCTGGTGTCGAGGCTAAGCGCGTCGTTAAGTTCTGCCACTCAACACGCAATGCTTCCAGAATTCGGCAGAAAGTGGGGAACCGAGTGTCCTAACACTAGGCTCCCTCTGCCTACCCTGCTGTGTGCGGGATACAGCGTGAATGATTTATTTAATAAAATTTGAAAATATATTTCACATTTTTTTAAATCCTGAGTATTCTGTAAAGCATACCTATAAAAGTGAGGAGTTTCTGACCTCAGTTTTTACGACTGCCAATTTCATATATTTGAGAGTGTAATGATATTTGCTTTTAACCATTACGTTTATTGCCGTTTTTGTGTTAACGAGATTACTTTTATAGAAACGTAACTAACGCTGTGCCTATGCTTTTTTATTACCATTTCGTTGTAATAAAAATTTTATAGCCACTTCGTATAGAAATGTATGTATGTTTATATAAATCCCAAAATCTACGTAAATCCAAGAATCAAAAGAAAAATGTTTTGTCTTAAGTTTTTGAATCGTTTAAGAATATAATTACGAGGTAGGTACCTGTAAACTAATAATTCTTCGATCAACGATTAAACATTTGAATGTTCTTCTGAAAATATATATGAGCTGACAGTAAAACCTTATTTTTGTTAGTGTTACTACGTACTTTGCCATTATAAACTTGTAATTTTAGACAAAAAAAATATTAAAAAAAATATATGTTGAAGTTACCTATTTCAATTAATATTTTTTTATTATATGTTTAGAGTCCGAATCAGAATGTCTCTTAAAAAAAATAGTGAAAACGACCGCAAATTTTCTGTACAATTTTATGTTTATACCTCTCTCACATCACATATAGCTAAGTAGGCAGATAGAACCTAATGTTTAAACTTCAATGCGTTCTTAAAATTTTTAAAAGAACCTTGTGGTTCTTTATAAGAAATGTACCCATACAAGTGATAAGTGCGAGTAACTTTTAACTTGAACGGTTACTTACCGAGTAAAATGTTTACGTTATGACTCACACACAGTTATTAAGTCTAATTTAGTCTTTTGACAATTTAACAAAACTTAGGAAAATTTGTAGAACACGGACGGATGTACCGTGGCACAAACTTTTCAGGGCTGTGGTTTGGGAACTTTTTAACTGACTTCTGTAAGAAAAGGACGTTATTAATTTGACTGTATTTTTTAAACGACTTCTGTTTTATGTTTGTTAACTCAGAACTTATGACTGGACTGGGTGTTCCATTCTGACAATCAGAAAATCACATAATTGGCATCAAGTAAGTGCGTGACCAATGCACCTAATAACTCAATATCCCGCCAAGCGATTACGATGTTTTTTTATTGGAATGAACGTTATAGATAGTTTGATGAAAGTTTGGTTAGGTTCCTATTATGGGATCCAATATTAACATATAGATAGATTTATAAAAGAAAATGATACAATAATAATAAAATACTCACAAATCACGATCCCCGAGCAACTTAGCCTGTGCCAAGAATTAGGTACTGTTTTATACATCTAAATATTAAAATAGATCTAACGTAGATTTACACTGGGTATACCTACATAGAGTACGGTCGATGAATCGTCTCCCTGGTAGGCTTTCTGGACTTTTGAGCATTGGTACCTCGATGAGAAAATTTTCATCAGTAATAATATCCTGATATCAAATCTGTGCAACCATAACTTCACGACCATGGTTATTTCGGTATTTATCGTTTTGGCGGGTAATCCCAAAAAATGTCTTACGACATGGAATGCCATGCCATTTTTGGGATTAGTAATGTAATGACATTACATTTTTTTCTAATTTATTACCTTTTCTCTAGGAAGTATAACATTTACATATGTATATGTTTGTCGTCTTTAATCATCTTGCTATTAACGAAAACCGCATTAGTATCGGTAGGAAGGGAGGTGACGTTGTTTTATACTATATAAACATTATTTATTAAAATATTTTTTATGATTTATATGACTTGTACTTTATCTACAGTACAAGCAACGATATAATAGTAAAGCAGTCGGTATATCTTTATCTCTTCCTGTACATCACGTAATGTGTCGTATGTAGTAGCAGTCTTTGTATGGGGAAATGGTCTTTTAGAAAATAGTGTAACAATAGTTAAAACTATTTGATTAACAACAACAGAACTGGAAATAAAATGATTTGTAACGAACGTATAATTTAATAAATATTAATGAGAGTACAAAAATATACTTAATTATTCACATTTATAAGCAGTACCTATATGTACCTATTGCTTTTTAGCTTCACGCTGTTGTATCCCACACAGAAGGTAGAGGGAACCTGGATACCTAGTGTTAACATACCCCGTTCCCATTAAGTTCCTCAGTATCCGCCGAATTCTGGACGTGGTTTTGCCACGATAACAGAGCTAGGAAACACAAATATTATTATTACATTCCTTAAGTGGAAATGAAGACCACAACCTGTCGCGGTTACAGACGTACTCTTGTGCTGAAGTAACAACTCCCACAACTATTATTCGAGTAAAATTAGAATTTCCATTTTCTTTTTGATTTATGATTTTTAAGAATTTTTGTTAGAAAACATTCAAAAGTTTCTGGATGAAAGTAAACGCGAGGTTTTTTCTCAACAGGCCCACAACAAGTTATCTTTTAAAGAAACTTTTGTCTTATTTCAATCTTCAACCCACGGAAATTTTTAAACAGAGCCGTATAAAATAAAATATTAAAAGGCAGTATCAAGAAGTTAAGCTACTTTTATAAATAACTTCATAGAATATATTTATTGTAATTAGTAATTATGATTTTAAATAATTTATTTTACTTATCCGTTTTAATTATCGATATATTTCTCTTCTCTTCTTCTCTATATATTTTTAAGTTATTATGGATTATATTTTTGTTGTTTCTAAAACGGACACTTAAAAAATATTGAGTAACAATGAATATTTTGATTTAGCTTTTTATCACGCTTTTATAAACTTTGGTGATATGTGTGTATGTATGTTAGTTTATAACGGACATTTTAAACTGATTTTATTGAAATTTCGCGTACTTATCGACAACAAGGATCGACAATGCATTAATATAAAAACCAACCGGCCAAGTGCGATCCGGTCTCGCCCCCCAACAGTATAAAATATAATTAATAATAGTTAAAAATTTAAAAAAATCATACCCTTATGAAATATAAAAATGGATTGATGTTTGAATTTAGAATAATGTAAAAAAGTGTAGGGTGCACAGGTGTCAATAGATCTATTAAAAAGCACCCCTCGCTTTTTTACATAACTCAATACAAATACTTTTTTTTTTGTTTTTTTTTTAAACTATTATGTTTTTAAATACTTAGGCTATATATACTATATAAATACAAACAATTTTGATTAAAAAAAATGTATCCATTTTTTTATCAAAATGTGGCTCTTAGAAAGTTTAAATAACTTCTTTGTTTATTAATGATCTGGCCAATATAGATGAATTCTAATACCTAGAATAGGTAACAAATTATACATTTAAATTTTTAATAAATGCAAAATGCGTGACTTTCACTAATGTTTAAATCACTTTATTATAACCAGCAAAATGATCATATTAAACAAAAGAAACAATCGCGGGTACATGTAAATGAGGGAGTTCATTTTACTTGTAAATTAGGTATTAATGTTAAATAGCCAGCTGTATCAAATTGCCTTATAATTCACACCTTGTGCCTTCGCAATAGAGTTCAAAATGCTTCGCAATTTCGCCGGGAAAACTTGCCCTTGTTGGATACTTTTTCTTTATGATTTAATATTTTCTTTTTTCTTTTCGCATTGAAGGGCGAAAGTTGTAGATAAGTTTAATTTTACGAGGTGTCTTTGTTATTTTTTTTTTGTTTGATCATTACCGTACTGCGGTCCTGTTTAAATGCTCGATGTAAAAATGACTAGATAACCAAAAAAAAAATAACCAAAACAAGGAGAAATTCGAAGTTTCCCACCGATTAGATGTAATTCGTATCTTAATTTAAGCCATATTACAGCTTTTATGCTTTTGTCTTTCCCCCGCCCTGGTGTCTGTCTAATATGAGCATATACAATTAGTCCTATTTGAAAACACTCACAAAATAAAAAATATAATCAAATTCAAGATTGCCGCCACCACAACATGGCGTTGTGGTGAGACACGTATTTTTATTTTTTGAAAAATAAAAATACGTGAATGAAAAAACACTTTTTTATGTTTTTCACGTTATTAACGTTATTAATAGTTAATAGTATTAATTTGTATACTTTACAAATGTGTTTCCTTCTTACAGTCGTGCGGCATTTGCACGATGTTCCCGTCGTGCATGTCGCTGCTGCCGCGGCGGAACGAGCCACGGCCCCCAAGACCTGGTCAGGCGCCGGTAGTGTTGAACGTTTACGACATGTACTGGACGAACTGGTAAGCCCTCTCCTACTAAACCAGCTTCACACTGTATCCCGCACACATCCGGGTAAATAGAATAGAAAATAAATATTGTACGCCTAAAAATTTAAGTTGATCATCTCTTACAAGTTGAAAATGGAAACTCATGATTAAAATAATGGATTCCCCTTATAAAACCTTTTTACTTTTGTGTAATTTAAACATAATAATATAATAAATACTGTATCAGAGAAGTCCTTCTAAGCGTTTATCCTCTTCACTAAAGTAGGACTTGTATGTCATAATTAACTTGTACATTTATTATCTAATAGCAACACGATAACTCTTAACTTATACGAGTTGTAAGTAATGTTTCAATGAAAGTATTTACTAGAATATGACGTAATTGTACATATAGTAGTCGATAAACGAACGACAGACCAACAAAGGGTACTTATAAAATTATAGTTATTATTATATTTAAATAAATAAAATATCTAATTCACATTGCATCTTGAAGAGATAGGTATATTATATTATATATAGGTATATACCCCAAGATACAATGGCTATGTATGGTGTAGGAACTTTTAAAAATATATATTTATTAAAAAAGAAAATTTGTCAAAAATTATATCGCACAAAAGAAGAAACGAAGAAATTAAAATATCTCTATTATGACAAAATAAAATTTCATTACTGTAATTACCTTAAGTGGAAAATTAGCAATGTTTCGTTTAAACAAATTATGTTTTATTTGATCTAGTATAAGTAATCAGATAGTAAAGTAACAGAAAAAAGTATAGAGAAATCAATTATATACGGTCTAAGAATGCATTTGATACGTATGGAACATATCGCGCCATTAGTGCTTTCTAAACCGCAACGTGATTTTGTGTACTTTGCTAGAGGGAAATAATGAAAATAACATTAAATATGATCATTTATTGAGACTTAGGAGACGTTTCAACGCATCACAATGGCCTTTTATTTATTTAAATATTTATATTTATTTGTATACGTTTGTATCGTTGAAATTTGACGCAAATCACGACCTTTTGTCGTTGGTCCTTGATTAATATATATGTATTTATATGATATACAACTACTATATATTATGATTACTATAAATTAAAAATTAAATCAGCTTCACCGTACACAGCAGGGCAGTGGACAGTTTACAGTCACACCCTTGTGCCACTGTGCAACGATTGGCATCATGCTTATTATAGATCAACTTATATAAAATTGTAATATATAAAAAAGATTACAGAAAAACTGGAACTGATTTTACAAGATATTCAAATTTACTACGATAGCCGCTTTGCATCTACATATCTCCATATATAATAAAAGGATAGAAAAGTCAATTCTGTACATGAAAGATATAAAAAAAATAAAAATTAGGTCGGTTAATATGTCGATTATAGAACCTAAAAAACCACTCAGCAGAATTCTTGTCTGTCTGTCTGTCTGTCTGTCTGTCTGTCTGTCTGTCTGTCTGTCTGTCTGTCTGTCTGTCTGTCTGTCTGTCTGTCTGTCTGTCTGTCTGTCTGTCTGTCTGTCTGTCTGTCTGTCTGTCTGTCTGTCTGTCTGTCTGTCGGTTTGTTTGTGCGTCAATCACGCAAAAAGTACCTGACAGAAATTGATGAATTTTTGCATGGTGTTAGCCTAGGGCCTCAAGGTACATTTTTTTTCGGTTTCATTCCGAATTTCATGATAGTTTTCTTTAAAAAAAAACAAAAACTGAAAAATATAAATCACCTAAAATACCGATAACTACTGTATGAAATTAAATTAATTTTGGCATGGTAATAGTTCAAACCCTAATGTCACTTATAGGATAGTTTTTATCATGGAGTATAAAGAATTTTTTGTAGAAAAAATTACATAATTATATTTTTTAATAAAAAAAATCGACTTCTTCAATTTCAACTGGATTTCACACTCTGAACTTAACTAAACTTCCACCAAACTACCCTTTATATGTACCCTTTCTAATAAAAAAAGAATCATTAAAATCGGTTGAATTGATATTGACTTATACGTTCATTTGTCGCGCATATACTTAATGCAAATTTGAGATTTATATGATTTTCTCATAGATACCATTGTTGAATATAAACTAAATTAAAATAAGACTACACGGGACGCATAACCTTTCAAATAAAAAAAGAATAATTAAAATCGGTTCATACAATCAAAAATTCTAAGGTAACAAGGATAAAAATACAGTCCAATTGATGACCTCTTTTAAGAAGTCGGTTAATAGTAATCCGACATAATTAAATTACGACTATTTAACCACATTTTAAAAGAAGAAAGTAAATTGAGGCCGTTCGTTGCACAGGAGCACAAAGTGTAACTGTTGTGGGTTCGATGACCACGCAAGGAAACGAAATATTTATTTAAATTTATATTTCCATTTCATCGCTCTGGTGTCGAGGTAAAGTGCGGCGTTGAGTTTCATTACTCAGCACGCAATGCCTACAGAATTCCGAGGAAAGTAGGGAACAGAGTGTCTTAACACTAGGTGTCCTATGCCTACCCTGCTTTGTGCGGGATACAACGTGAAGCTAAAAAAAGAAGTATAATCAATATTTGTTCAGTCTACCATAACTATTATTTTAAACGTCAACGTTGGTGATATTAACAAAAATAATAAAGTAAGTATATTTTTTGGGATTAGCTCATATGGCGATATGTAGAATAAAAAGTATTTGGAAAGTAAATTCTGTTTGTGAGTTCATTGTTTATAAACATTTATATTGTGTTTAGATGGATCACGTGGTGATGTCAATACGTTTTAATGTCATCTTATGTTATCTGTTAAAATAGCGTGAAGCTGATTAAACTTAGTGTTATATTCAAAAGAAATTAATTGTATGTAATACATAATATGTAATTTATTAATACGTTTCAAGTATGAAAAAAAGAAAAAATGCTATATAATTGCATTTGTGTTTCCTTCCTATATTTTGTATTTCTATTATTTAAATCGATATATCAGGAACGTAAATGCGGGAACAGAGTTGCATGCCTTTTTAGTACAGAGTAACCTCTAAAAAATGTATTTACTAAACTGAATAAAAAGAATGTGTGATTCCTCTATAGAATATATTATTCTACATTATACATAAAACAGGTTAAAACAGTGCATATGAAGATATCCTCCTGTAGTATATCTATTTTTAATTACTATCAACACTACATTGTCGATACTAATGTGGTATTACAATACATTTTGAATATTTTTCCGCCATTAGGATGACATAGACAATTTTTTTAATTTGAAAAAATAATATATTAACTTAAGAACGTTGGTAGTTTTTCAAAAGGTATAAGAATAAAAAATTGCCTAAACTATGCTTCTTCGCAAGTGGTTGTAATAACTATTGGTATCTTTTCACCAAAAAATCACTATAAATATTAAATATGCTCAATTATACAGAGTTTTTTTGTTAGGACCACTTTAAATGAAACCACAGTTTAACTACTCTATAAAAGCCTATTACATATTAAATTAAAAACCCGAAAATAAAAAAGTTATTTTTTCAAACAAAATAAATAATAAAATTATCGTTGTAAAATAAAATACAATTTGTCAAGAACGACGCACGCACACATAAACCTATCAAAGGGAAACCGCCGCATACGCCTCATTGCGAAATCGAGTCGTAGGTATTGGCGGCAAAGTTTAAAGTTCTAAACATTTTAGTACTATTTTTGTAGTAGTATGTGTTTACATTATTGGTACCTAAAGTATGCGTAACCGCGTCATACAAAATATAGATATGAATAAACATTGTGAAATAAGAAAAAAACCTACGTCTTCACTGTTGATGTATCTTGCTTAAATTCTTTAGGTACGGGTTTAAACTATTTTACCCTATATGCCCAATTGTAACTGTAACGCGACGTTGTGGGTCCGATCCACACATGCAGGATTGAATTATAATTTAATAATATTTTCATTTCGCACATCAGTCACACATTATACCCAATATCTTACACTAAGTTGCCCTACTAAGGGCGGGATAAAGCGTGGATCTGGTTTTAACTTTATGTGAACCGATTAAAATAAAGTCCAATCCAGTTGAGGCCAGTCGTGGCGCAGCGGCACAAAGTGTGACTGTAAAACCGACTGGTTCTCTGAGTTCGATCCCCACACGAGGAGATGAAATATTTACTTAAATTTATATTTCCATTTCTTCGCTCTGGGGTCGAGGTTAAGCACGGCGTTGCGTTCTGCCACTCAACACGCAATGCGTCCCGAATTCGGTAGAAAGTGGGGAACGGAGTGTCTTAATACTAGGTTCCTCCCTCTGACTAGCATGAAGCTGCTTAAAATAAAACTAATACTTAATATTTAAGGGCAGTTTGCCAGAATACAAACAAAAAAAGTATTTAAATCGGTTAAGCCGTTTCTGAGATTATCGCACATATAGTAAGTATCGATAAGTTGTGTTTTTATTTCAAACATTCAATTGAAGATTCTTATGGGAGGTACGAAAATGCGACCTAAAGTTTTAACAACTTTCTCATAAAAAACTTCATTACATTGCAAACATACATTATAAGTATATCAAAACACGAACATAATTCAGTGTGTTAAATAAATAATTCTATGGTTTAAGCGGGCGAAGCCGCGAGCGGGTCGCTAGTATATAATATAATGTAGTTTTGCTGTAACCAACACGTTTTATATCAATAGACTCCACTTTTGACTCCACAATATCGTTTAGATTTAGATTGTTATTAACAAAAATCTATTGGTTTTACTTAATATGTTAGGAAAGTGTATAAGTACAGGATAAAGTCTAAACTCTATCGAGTCATACTAAATTAAATAGTCTAAACTATCTTAACATCGCCGCGCGGCGTTAAGTCCCTTAGCCCGATATACACAAAATGTCTGAAAATGAAGGTAACTAAATCCAATTTCACCTCTTGCTGCCAAATAGTACGTGAGGCTGCTAAAAATAAGTATTTTAAGTATTACAAGAATTTTAAGTTTAAATATTACAAAAAAAATAGTATTTATGATTTTTTTCTAAACAAAATGTCCACTGATAACAGGTGACATCATGTTGTAACACAATTGTCTTTTATCAGTGTAACCGTCGATAGCCGTTCTGTCGAGACGGTCGTGCTACTCGCTAATGGGACCAGCCTCATTGCCTTAATTACTTGTCTCATGTAAATAAATTGTTTAAAGTGGGTACTTATATTTTATATATGTTGCTTTTAATGTTTTCCTTTTTGGTTTGGTTACCCGTACAAAAAAAATTATTTGAATAACCAGAATCTGTTGAGCTTTACTTCACCTTTTCTGAGCGTACATAGTCTGTGTTCTGTGGTAGCTTAAAGTAATAGATTACTTTTTTTTTATTATTATGCCAATTCTGATTGAATTGGCAGTTAATTTACATAATAATAATCAAACAAAAACCTTTTATTGCCATAAGTAAATAAAAGAAAGTTTTAATACATATCTATGTGTAGGAATTACAAAATAGTGCAAAGACGAAGACAACATTTTCATTTACTTATATTAAATGATTGATGATATTGTCATTCCTACGGACAAATTTCTTGGGCTCCTTAAAGAACAGTTGGCTTTTTAGCCAACTCAAGAGTTGGTCTTTTTTAGGCTGTTGAAACTTCTTTCAGAAGTGATATGATGATGATTTGATACCTATACTATTATCATTTTATATTAAAAACTATATTAATTATATGTAATTTCATCCAAATTTTAGCTCAACTTTAGTACACTGGAAAGTGGGTCAAATTGATCTTGCAAGATTTCTCATACACTAAAGCATATACTAATACGGCAAGTCATATAAAAGCTTTCAAAAATGGCTTCTGGTCAAGTATATTTAAATTAACGTTAGATAAAGTTTCTTGTTTCAATATTGTTTTGTGTCATGTATGTGAAGCGATTATTATATTTTCTTTTATTATATTTTGTCAAGGACGTGGGGAAATCGGTAAAAATATATTTAAAACGTGTTTTATTTCTAGTTTCTGATTTGTTGCAGGTACACAGCGGGCGCGGGCGTGGGCGTGTTCCACAGCGGCGTGCAGGTGCACGGCTCGGAGTGGGCGTACGGCGGACACCCCTACGCCTTCACCGGCGTCTTCGAGATCACGCCGCGCGACGAGAGGGAACTTGGGGAGCAGTTTCGATTCAGGTTTGTGGGGCTTTTGAGCTTTTACTATGGATTTTGTTTTTTTTGTTTGTGATAGTAGTTTTTGGTTTAGAGAAATTAATGACATGAGATGGATTTTCGTTGTAAGGGCCGTTCAAGTATTACGTAAGCAGTTTTTAATTTAAAAATACCCTCATATATTTATTTGTTCTATACAGACAAAGCGTGCAAATAGGATACACGGACTTCAGCGAGGAGGAGGTGAGACGACTTGTCACAGAATTAGGCAAACAGTTTCGCGGTGACAGGTCAGTTTATATTTAAAAATCTTTTTATTTGTGTCGAGATATTATTTGGTAAAATTAGCCTATATATTGCTCTTACCATTCTATTGGTTTTCTAATTGTCAATCATCAGTTTTTTAAAAATCGGATTAAAAGTTTAAGACTCTTCTCCAAAATGAGGTAGCGATGTTTTGGATCGAGGGGTTTGTGCTTTAAGTATATTGTTAATAACTATATGTACTTGAAAAGATAAGATTATGTTGAAATACACAAACCTTATACCTAATTCAATTTTATTTATTCATATGTAATAGATTTAAAATTTATTTTAATTTCAGATACCATCTTATGAACAATAATTGTAATCATTTCACGTCAGCGTTTTGTTTGGTAAGTAAAGTAAGCTATATATATTTGCTAAATGAATATTATGATTTATAAATAGAGTCGTTGCGCAGGGGCACAAGCGTGTGGCTGTAAACGCTCGTGGGTTCTATTCTCACGCGAGGAGATTAAATTTTAGTGTTTATTTCCTCGCAGGCGCTGTGCGAGCGCGACATCCCGGCGTGGGTCAACCGCCTCGCGTACGTGAGCTCGTGCGTGCCCTTCCTGCAGCGCTGCCTGCCCAAGTGAGTGCCGCTTGTTTTAGCTTGTGTTAGTATTCACTTTCTTGTTTTTTTTTTGTTCAGTTGGGATATACCTATTGTCTTTTGTTTGTTTACCTGTTCTATATTTTTTTATTAGATTATTATTTATCGTTTTTTTTCCATTACAATATAAGGTGAAAGCGTCAGCGTTTCTTTTACGGCACAAGCATATAGTGTTAAATATTTTAACCCATACCTAAAAAAAATAATCAAGACACCTCAACAGGATTGTTTTCCGTTTGTCGATGTTTATCACGCCCGTGCCTGTCCGCAGAGAGTGGCTGACGCCGGCGGCGCTGCAGCAGTCGCTGGCGGCGCACTCGCGCTCGTCGTCGCCCGCCGCGCCGCCCGCCGCGCCGCACGCGCCCTAGCGGCGTGAGTAAACAAACATTAACCATTTATAGTACCGTAGTGCCTAAACATGCTCTTATAAAACTATCAACTAACTTACTATCTCTTTTGGCTTTGGAGATATTCCTATATACTTTAGTGGACTGTGTGTGTAAAAGTGTCTACTGTGTTTTATAGTAATTATCTTTTGTAAAAAATATATAAACTTCATTAAAATTTTAAGATATACTTATATTGGGTAAGTACTTTAATGAATACTAACATTTTTTTTTGTTCCTCCAGACGAGTACCTGCGAAAGTGCAGACGCCAGAAATAACGTGTTGTGCGTAACATATAGTGCTAGACATAGTTGACTCCTTTTGGCGCATTGTCGATACTTTGTGTGGGGTTGCCAGGGGCAAATATTGTCAACTACAACGAAATATAACATGTTTTAAAATAAAATATTTAAACATTTAGTCGCGTTGTAACATTATTGTTAATGTACAATTATAATATACTAAGTAGATAATAATTTAGTCTGGCTGAATATATTATATTCTATGCCTTCTAGTTTGTTCTATATTCGAAACTAAATGTATCGTATATAACTAAAATTTTTAAATAATTCTTGTAGAATTGATACGTATTAAAAATTAAATTTAAAAATATTTCTACATCCTGGCAACACTACAGATTAGTCTCGTTTGTTTGACGAGTGTTGCAAATTTTGAAAACTAGATTGTTAAATAAAAAACTATTATAAATATTCTAAAATTTTGCGACGTGTGATCGAAAAGTGTAATGGAATTAATATTTGTAAAAACAATTTTATATGGCAACATTTTTTTAATGATTTAATCAAACATGCGAGCTTTGCAATGATATGTAATAATTAAAAATAAATAATTTGATTTAGGAATTTTGCAAAACTATTTATTAATATTTAAATTAGGCTTTATAAATAACGTCGTACCATCCATTTTGTACCACTCGAACCTTGAACTTCAATAAAAATTACTTTAATAGCTAAAAACGACTGCTCAAAAATAAGTGATTATCCAAGTTCCTAAAATTAAATAGAATTTGCATTTTTGCTAACGCCACAAACATAACACTTAACATATACCGTTTGAGGACTTCACATTCATTTCATTATTTAACATAATTTAATAATCTCGTGAAGTGGGCAGAGAGGAACTATTGCCAGTTCATTTTTGCCTACATTATGCCTACATTAATATTCCATGCCGCCTATTTTAGGAGTATTGCAAGTTAAATAACTCAAGTAACGCTATGATTAACCAAACCGAGGAGAAATACTTTTAAGATATAAAAACCCCATACATGCAACATACAATATAGCATTGTTCACTATAATAATAGTAAAAAATTTTTTTTTTTTTTTAATTACGAGCAGCACTAAATAATTGTTAGTTCTTGTCATTTAGCATTCAACATTTTTTTGTAGCTTTATTAATTTTCATTTAAAATTTTATAAAATATTCAATATTTATTAGCAATAATTTTTAACGCTATTTAGCGTTACAAACGATTCCTCTCACACTTTCCTTCTTTCTTATAATACTATAAAGACGTTTCAAAATTAAATTCCATTAATTTAGGGTAAATTAATACGTAGTTTTAGGGTTCCGTCCGTGATTTATCCAATAGATAAATGTCATGGTGTGTTGTAATGTCAAATTTATTCAAGATTTTCTTCTTTCTTTTTGTATGTATGCTATTTCTATTTTTCTGTTTATTTCTTCGCTCAACTATACAATAGATAACAAATTGTATACAAATACGGCTCATAATTATGGCAAGAGTTAATTTAAGCACAAATTTAAAATATTATTACACACAGACTTATGATATAAGATCATTTTATTAAAATACAAATTTATAACAGTACGTTTTAGGCTTAGTTTCGTATAGCGCGTAATGGATAAAAACATTTTACCCAGAAATATTTTAAATAATATCCAGACAGAGACGGACAAAACCTATAAGAATTAAAACAATTATTAGTTAAAATAAGGACAATCACTCCATGCTTGTGCATGTTTTAGTCCAGACCAACCAATATTTGTAGGTAGTCGCAAATATTGGCCAAACGATGAAACATTGGTATTTAATTGTTTATTGCCGAGTGTATAAAGGACATGAGGCGTGTTACCACATCTTAAATTGGATCATACCAAAATCGAATAAGAACAAAACGCTTTTTGTGCTCTTATTTCTCGAGCCGTTTTTTAGCCGTGTAATCCTTAATCTAGTGTATAGTTGATCGAAGGTATATTTTTTTTTTTTTTTTTTATTTATATTGTATTCATTTAAAAATATTGATAAATTTTATGAAATGGTCAATTGCACAATATGGCCGCGATATATAGATAATTTTGTAAAGTTATGCATATTTTATTGAAATTATTATTAAAGTAAAGTAAAGTAATTCTTAGGTTCAAATATTTTAAACTTTGATATTTATTTAATTTTTCATTTATATATTATTAAATTACGTCTTACCAAACGCAGTCCTTATAAGAATTTCTTGATAAACTAAAGTGCCATGACAGTAGCGGTTCAATTGTAATTAAAATGTATACCTTAATCGTTTAAGATTAGACATTTATTAGGTAAGATACATTGTATCCAATATGTGTCTTCTCTATGTAAAAACGTTTATTAAATAATTCTCAATTACTATATATTTTTTTTATAAAATAAAAAAGATTTTTATATTACCTTGCCTACGGGCAAAGATCGACGAGGATACAAGCTTAAAACTTTTTTTTTTTTAAAAATCATGTCTTTTATGTAGCTATGGTTTTTTTTATACAAATAAATATAAATTATTATTTCATTCTATCACGTCTGTTCCAATAATAAATGAAATATTTAGGTATAACATAAGTATTACTAGTTCTATGCAATTCAATTCTTCCTAATAGCCAATCATCCAGAAACAATACTTTACCTACATTTAAGATTTCATTCACTAATTATAAATAAATAAATTTTAGAATACGTTTTAAATAGTTAACTTTTATTGTTATTAATTTGACAATGCGCCAAACATTTTCTTAATTGGACGTTTTTCAAATAGAAACATTACATTAAAAGAAATACTATAATAAATACAAATACTAAAATGATAACCTTTTTTTGTTGTATTAAGTTTAAAAAATAAAACGGGCCTCAATTTTTCATGTTGTCTAAATGAAAAACGTCAAGTCTCAAGTATCGGATACATTTATATAAAAAATAATCATAGTTTGTAAAGACGCAAATATCCTTTTTTTCATATTTTGATCGAAAATAATAGTTATTAATTTTATAATATATTGTTAGAGACATGTATATATAACATTTTTCATTTAAAATTCTTAAATAATGTGCCAGGTTTCGCCACTGTTCTAATATAATAGCGTTTTATATTTAACTAGTTTGTTATAATTTTTTAAGTAGTTAATTATTAGGTGTAGTTATGAAACACTGTGTGGGACGCCTTATTATCCGATTTTCAAAAAGAAAGGAGGTTCTCAATTCGTCGGAACCTTTTTATTTTTAATCTGTATTTCTTTTGTATTTCCATTAATTTCGTAAAAGTAATTTCTTTTCACATATGTGAGAATATTGAGATTCCTTCACATTTTAACCATTGAAATTATATTTTAGTAAAATTATTATTTTTTTTTACACTGGCCTTTACTTACACTTTTCTCTGTTTTATATTTTTATAATTAAACGCAACTGACCGACAACTGTTATCTTACGATAGAGACATGGCTCTATCGTAAGATAACATATATTTTAAATATATATAAATAATAATGAAAGAGATTGAATTATCCGAACGATTTTTTTATGTATATCACAAAAGATGTACAAAAAGTCTAAAATGAAATGATGCAACAAATAATAGCCAATTTAATTCTAATATATATTAATAAATAAAACACCAAGTATAATGGGCCGCCATTTTGCTTACTCTTAGATTATAACGTCCTAGCAACGTGCATAACTTTTAATTGAAGACCATTAACGAGATATCAGATAACATTGAAATTAGGTCAGTTGTAAACCAAAGATTCGTATTTAACTTTATTTTTACAGCGTCTTATGATTGTTTAATGAAATTGTTTTATAATCGATGTAAAACACGTTTACCGCCTAAATGGCCTTCAAACGGTCAAAGACCTGTGTATATAAGTTATATTTTTGATTTGACTGGACGTATGAATGTACTTAACGTTGAAAAGTAACATCTCTATAATTTAGAACTTTTAAAATTATGAGTTTTTAATAGGATAATAAAAATAACTTCTGTACTATAACAATTGTCGGTAAATGTATATTTATATTGTGTCATCGATAATTTTCATAATTAAAACTTAAAAACGTCACACTTAATTTTAATTTCTTTTATAAAATACTAACTAAGAATATTGTTACATTTCGTTAGATCCAATAAATGTGACAAAAATATTTAATTTCCTTTGTAAATAAATATTTTTGCCATTAATTTGTTTATGAAAGGATAATTTTAGAATATGATTTTGATGTCTGCATTTATTTACTTTTTATTAAGGATTTATCTTTGTGTTAGTTATAGTTCTTATGAAATATTTTTGGAAACTTCTTTACTTTACGATTCAAATGTGAATTTAATATAAAGTCCTCGATTCGATATAAATTATCGTTAGTTAACATCGGCAATAGTTAACGGACCAGTTTATATTATATTACATGTTTTTGCGCTATTGTGTTTAAAACTTTGAATAAACGAGTTACTTGTAAAACAATTTTAAATTGTGTTTTTTTTTAATATCTACTAAAAGATTAATATGTAAAAGCTTAAAATTTCACTCTAAAATATGTTGTAAAACGTTGTTTTTTTTCAATTTTGATGTTACTTGGTGTGGAGTAAAAATCTCTATTTTTAATAATATATGTACTATTGGAGGATGTTGTAACGAACTAATATTTAGATTAGGTTAAAACTGTTACATACTATTATTATTCTACTCGATCTGAGGATGGCTTGCCTAACAATGTATGGAGGTCGTCCTTACATCGAATTGTAATATTTAAAGGGTTTTTCACAATATTGTCAAATAAAAATATATATTGACAATAGAATTTTTGAACAAATAAAAAACTTGCAAATGATAATGTGGTTTGATTTCTTTAATGTACTATATATTTTCTATATACCAGACAGTTTAAAAAGACCTGAAAAAAAATTTTGTTCAATTTATTTAAAATGTTATTGAATTTAATTAAAAACATTTAAATAAAATGAATGTTTTCAACTACCAGCGTTGTCAGACGTCCCGTTTTTTAGCAGAAAATGTGAGACTTTTTTTAAATTGTTTATTAACATTATAGATATAATAGATTAGATTAGATATAATAGAACATTATAGAAGAGTATAAATACATTAGTATATTCCTAACTTATATATGTTCGTATGGTATTACATCTTAACTGGCTTAACTGCCTAAACTACCTATACATAACAAGTCTTGGGTTCTCATTAATTATAAAAATAAAATCAAATATTCATCATTTTATTATATAAAATAATTCTTATAAAGTATAGTGACGTTTATTGAGTAGTCTTTGGATCCTATTAGGTATAGCGATGATTTTTCATTAAAAAAACATTTTATATGGCTAAATAATATAAACATCATAATCATATTTTTATGTTCTGTTTTTCAAAAAGGAAAAACGTATTGCTAACTTTTGTGTTTCTACAAAATATTATTTTTCTTTTAAATAGATTTACCCATGTTCATTATTATTTGTGCTGTCAACACGCTTTTTACATATTACTATACAATCTTAATAACAAAAATATGATACACACGGAAATAATCTTTTATTGAAAAGCAGTAAAAGGCAATAAAATAAAACACGCCACATACTCCTTAATGCTATTTAATCATCAAAAAATTAATTCATTTAAAACATTCAATGCAATGAAAATAAACTGTTTGTACACACTCCTCACTCGCACACGTTACATACGTAACTCACTTACATTACTACTAAAATACGGTCAAAATGCAACAACTAATTCACCAAAATCGTAGTTTTGCTTTCTCTAGTGTTATTTACAATTTAACAAACACATTCAGAAACCAAAATTTTTGTTGGAAAATTGTAACTTCACGCTTTACCGATACATAAAAAGCAGTTTTTGCTTTATATTGGTTTCGATGAGCTAAGTTAATGATAAAACAACACAATCGTGCCGTGTGCTTAGATGCAATACAAAAATATTTCCCCCTATATGAATGATTAAATCGTTTTGACGTAAACGTGGAAAAACTAACTAACTTAAAATTAATATTCCTTACCCAAAATTATATATTATATTAGTAAAAAAAAATACGCGGTAACGGCGACGGTTACAGTACATAAAGACTTGCGCGTTTCAAAGTCACTCCGGTCGCTACAGTAAAAAGAAACAAAACAAAAAAAAATTGAGACAATTGTATTTATTAATAGTGTACAATCCTTCTTTATAGAATAAAACTAAATATCCATTACTTATTTACTATAACGGGTTCAACTCTAACTTCAAACAGATAGTGAAAAAACGAAAAGAAAAAGGCAATTCTTAATCATTCCTCCACATGATTATATAAAAACTATTTGCTATATAATATCTGATTTAGAACATTTTAGAATAAACCTCGTTGTTACATATATAATTCTAATATCTTAAACTATTAATTACTATAAAAAAAATTAGTGAACAAAACACTAAATACATAATATTTATCCAATATTTATGGAAACTAGGTTGTAACTATTGTTAAAGGCAATTATTTATTGACAGTCCGCGAGTTACCTTACTTAAAATATACAAGAAAATGTTAAAAACTTATATAAAGGACAGAATTCTCTATGATATATATATATAATATGATAAGAAACTAATTATATTTTAATAGTTGTTATAAAGACAAGTTAGGACTATCTGTGTAACACAATACAACGACAATTATCCGAACGGCTCCTTAGGTTAAAAATGCCTTTATATTATCGATAAGAATGGAATAATAACAGAATTTGGCTGTATCCCGCATACAGCACGCCTAGAGGGAACCTAGTGTCTAATAAATATCAACAATGTGACATTTAATAACCCCAAGTTGGAATTGCATCAACAACGATTTATCGTTAAAGATGTAATAATGTACATATGTGTTAGGATAATTGACGCTCTACTGTATTGCAAAATACTACAAGCAAGTTTAAACCAAACTTGTAGTATCTTATCAAGTCAAAGTAAGTTAGGTAAGCAAGGGAAAGGTAACTCGAGAGCTGTCAGTCAGTGACCGTCGCCGCCGTCGGTGTGTCAGTGTGTGTCAGTCATCACTTCTTGTCGATGGCGGAGCTGTTTGAGTTAGAGTTGTTAGCGTTGGCGCCGCCGTAGTTCTGGAAAATTATTATTTTATTATTTATTAATTATCATTAGTAAAATATTATTTCCATTAAGTGAAAAATTATTACTGAACAAATAAATTTTACATCAATTCTTTTAATAGATTTTATAAATTATTCCCATAGCAGTCACTCTTGTTCTTCCACTTTGAGCGAATAATTATTTTATGTACTTTTTTCCTTCCCTAATTTTAATTTCCTTTTTTGCAAAATATAAAAGTTTGTATAATATATTTTTTTCGATTCGGTTGTGAGTTTAATTTCCACTCGGGGAAATAATTATGTAAATTAATTTACATTATTTTCATTTATCTTCGTTTGATAGACAAAAGGGTGGCGTAGAGTTACAACGATCCACACGCAATGTCTCTCAATTGGATGTCGTGTGGGAAATGACAAACACACTCCGTCTTAACACTACGTTCACTCTGCCTATCCTGCTATACGGGATACAGCGTGAAACTGCTTTTCATATTTATTTTTACAATAACATGATGTTACCTGGTAATATTGAGCCCAGGCTTGGGCGGCATCAGCTGCATTGGTGCCTCCTTGCTGCTGGTTACCGCCGCCTCCTTGACCTTGCTGGTTATACTGCACACGAAGAAATATTATATTAACACATTTATTATAATTATAGGAAGTGGAAATAGATGTGTCGGGTTTACAATAAGGACCGTTGTGGCGCAGTGGCAAACTGCGCACGAGGGCGTGGCTTAGGGGGAATGAAATATTTTATATTTTCATTTCCCCGTTATGGCAACGAATGAAAGCGCGGCATTGCGTGTTGGGTTCTCCCACTCAACAAGCAATGATTTGAGAATTCGGCGGAAGTGTATTTATCGTGTATGACCACACAGGAGGCAAACAAATATTATGTTATAATAATAATTAATAATTAACACATGCCATTACAAACATATGACACATGTCAATAAGAAGAAGACATAAAAAAAATCTCTTATGTTGTCTTCTGTTCTGGTTTAAGAAACAAAATCTTGGTAATAAAGTTTTAAATAACCTAACAAACAAATGAAATCCAATTTAAAGAAATTGTTGAAAAACAGTCTTAAAGGTAACTTAAAGAGATTTTTTTTTATATTAAATAGCAAAAATATTTAGCTACAGGCTCTGGATATCGAGATGTCAATATTATGTCGAAAGCGTCGAGAATTTATCGCACTCACCCCTTGCCAGCCCTGCTGCTGCTGCTGCCACTGCTGCCACTGGTACCACTGCTGCGCCGAGTAGTTGGGCCACTGCTGCTTGCCGCCGCCGCCGCCCTGGTTGCCGCCTCCGCCGCCTTGGTTGCCACCGCTGCCGCCGCCCTGGTTGCCCCAACCCCAGTTGTTCCAGTTATTCCAGCCTGGTGGAAGAAGAATCAATGTTATTTTTGCAAAATTATGATAATGATTTTTTTAGCTTCACACTGTATACAGCAAACGTCGTCTGTTAACGTATATACAAGTATATAAATACATAGTCTGGCCACAAATACTGTTACTATAGAAAAAATAATAAACTGTTGAATTTGGAATCCGTAATTTTTATACAATTGTTGATTATATATTTTTTTTATATTCATAAAGCTAAAAATAATATGTCGGGAGATGAAGATAGCACCTATAACCATGTCATGTAAGAGGTGTAGTGGTAATTGATAATTTAAAATAGAATAGGTAGGATCAGAACGATATTAGCGGTAATCAAAGGGATGTCACAGGAAAAAAAATATGCATAAGATTTTTTTTACAATTGAGCTATTTTTTTTTTAACAAACAAAATGACTGATGAAAAGTATAAATAAAATTATAAATATTTTAACGTAGCCAAACTAGAACCAGCGTCAATTGCAAATTGTCTCTCTCGTTTTAAAATATTTGGTCTAAATTTTTCTACGTAAACTTTATAGAAATAACATTGTGGAACAGTCATTTTGCAGCATGGTAGCTTGAAGTCAATTTCTCAAAATACTAATGTGCTAAATCTAAAAAAAAATATCAGACAAATTAGCAATTGGCATTGGTCTGACTCAAAATCTTTCAGCTATTTCCCTGAACAAAATGACATAAAAGAACTAATATTCATTGAAAAAATATTTTTATTTTATATTATGTTTCAGTTAGTCTATAATTATACTAAATATTAAAAAGTTTCGGTTTCGGTTCCAGCCGAACGTGAGAGCAAAGCCGAAGGTTCGGTTTCGGCTTAAAACCTTGTTTCGGGCGGAAACTACATAATTACAAATGGGCATTATCAGTATATCAGCATATTCAGTGATGGTGTGTTTGTATCTATGAAAAAGTGACAGCCATATTTTTGTGAAAAACGACGACGTTCAATAACCAAGTATGGTCCTTTCAGCAAGACTAGGAGCCAATTTACCTATAGCTATTATAGCCAATTAACTTAGGAGTCGATAAAACAATCCATAAAATTTGCAGTGCAGAATTTTCCCATAGAAAGAAATCGTATTTCTGTGTGACAATATTGGAATGGAAACCTAGTGTTTCCATTAAGATCCATCTGGTCCTTTCTATCCAACGAACTCTGAAGGTCTCGCGTGTTGAGTGGCGAAAATCATCGCCACGCTTTGTCGTGTTACCTGAGCTAGGCAACTCAATGTACCTCATAATTCAACATTGTCTTATTTATACATTATTTTAGCATTAGTATGTGGGGCCGACTCCAACTCGGGGGAGTCCTCGCTCCCGCTTAGGTAGAGAAGCACGGTGTAAATGTTTACCCATTCAACATAATTTCTTAAAAAATAAATGGTGCACGTGGAGCAAACCAATGTCAACTTAACAATTTAAATATGTTCCCTCCACCTTAGAGGTAAAAAACCATAAGCATACCTTGATTCTGATTATTCCAGTTGCCCCATCCTCCCCAACCACCGGCCCACTGGTTCCAGCTCTGATTCGAGTTTTGATTTTGGTTTTGATTCTGATTTTGGTTCTGATTTTGGTTTTGGTTTTGATTTTGGTTGGAGTTCTGACTTGAGTTTAGGTTAGAACCGTCCTGTGTCAAACAATAATTGTAATTATTATTGGAGGCATAAAAAATAAATACTCTCATTATATATGATATATGTATTCAGAAATTAAAAAAGACTAACCACATTTATTGAAAAATCTTAAATTCCAGTGTATAAATAATAAAATATTTTCCAAACATTGAACGATAAAAAGTCTTTAAAGAATTATTTAAGAGTATATTTTGAACAATTCCAAAGTACAGAAAAAAATGGATAAAATGAACTCATGTGAAATGGATAAATTAAAACATACCTGTCTAGCAACTTGCTGGTTGGGTCTGGGCCCGCGCGGCTGCTGCGCGCCGGAGCCGCGCTGCCACGTGCCCGCGGCGGCGGACTGGTTGCCTACGCCTGTGTTATTAAAACATTGTATTTTATTTGATAGGTTTGTATCACTAGTGTTGAGACACTCCATTCCCCACGTTCCCCACTTTTGGAGGTATTACGTGTTGAATGGTGGAACTCTGCGCCGCGCTCTGCCTTGACACCAGAACAATGAAATGAAATTATAAATTTAATAAATATTTCGTGTTCTCGGGCGAGGATCGAACCCACCACCAGTTAGTTATACTACTGTCGGGGAAGAGTTATCGTAAAATCTAAAATTCCTACTAACCCGGCAGCGCCGGCCGTTTGTCTCCCTGCTGTGGGGGTCTGTTCGGCCTGTTGTCCCTCTGGAAACGGTCGTTGGGACCCCTGGGCCCCATGGCGCCGGGTCCCCCAGGCCCGCCGGGACCTCCGGGACCTGCACCCACGGGTCCTCCTGTCCTGTCCTGCCGGCCTCCGCGGCCGCCGCGGAAGTTGTCGCGGTCCCGAGAGAAGTCATTTCTGTGTATTAAATAGTAAATAATCATTTATACATACATAAATTGTTTCGTAAAAGTTTTATATTAATGCGGTTATTATAGTACATATCTCTAAATATTATAAGGTAATAAATAAAATAACATACGCAAAAATATCACTGATGACGAAAAAGTAAAGTTTTTTAAGCAAGCTGTATCTTGTATATAGGAAGATCTATCTGTCCGAAGGGAACAGTGGACAGTGAGCAAATATTTCGGACCTATAGTTTGTTAAAAAATAATTATTCATTTCCTAATTATTCATATAGCTCACCTGCCGGGCGGGCCCCCCCAGCCGCGCTCGAAGCCCCCGCGGGCCCCCATGCCGCCGCGCTCGCGGCCCCAGCGCCCGCGCCCGCCGCCGCCCTGGCCCCCGCCGCCGCCGCTCGGGCCCCAGCGCGTGCCCCACCGGTCCTCTGTGGTCAAATCCTAATTGTACACACTTTTGATACTTAAACTTTAGTGAACCAGTAGTAAAAAAATGAAGCATATAACTTTGTAATTTGAATAAAACTATTTGACTTTGACTTTACAGTACATCGATGAATGTATCACGAGTCGCACAGATAGGCACACACACACCTCTATCGCGTTGATGATCACGTCGCCTATAATCTCGCCTATCCTTATCCTGCGACCTCTGCCTCTTGCTGGGAGGTGCGTCCCTAGAGGCTGACCTCGACCTCTTGTCCTTCTCCCTAACAGCACCAGCCGCAGCCGCCTCCTGATGATAGCCCTCCACCACCTTCTTGGCCTCTTCTTCCGGTAGCTCTGCATATATGACCTCGTCTAACCAAGGCCCGACCTCAGGCAGAGTGAAGTTAGCTGCAAAGACAATTTACTATTAGTTTAACACTTCTAATTTTGGTATGAGAGACCCTATTACATTATAGGTTTACTGTCTAGAACATTCTAGAACCAATGGACGGAGTTCGAGTACTTTCCCATTACGTTACGGAAACGGGACTACGATGTAATAACATATATACACAAAAAAAAAAAATATTACTATTTGAGTTATTTAGGATTTGTATGATCCCATTTCCGTACACACAGGGTAGTTTTGGGGACCATGAACCAGACCTTTCATATCAGTGACCGCCGGATCTGGTATTTCCTTGCCGTCGGCCGCCTCCCGCGTCAGGGCGCGCTCGCGCTGCACCTCTTCCGCTACCACCACACAAACGGCGATTCTCTTATATCCTTCGAACTCCCTTAGCTTCCTCCTTTGCGCCGACGGATACACGTTCGTCTATACCCCGATTATCGAAAACAATGTTTTGGCCAATGAAAATATACAGGGAATGGCGGGCAAACACCTAGAACAAGCTCAATAGAGATCCCCTTACGCGCGCGTTTGGCAAAGCTACGGACTTAATACTATTATACTTACTGTCACTTAATAAATAATACATAATTACTTACCAAAATGGAGCGCCCGAGCCGTTACTTACCTTTTGTGCTAAGTGAAAAAAATATTAATACACACACACAAAATATAATATTACAAATAAATAAATATTGAAATAAAACATTATAAATGGTCGTACAATTTACAGACAGACAAAAATGTAACACTTCGCCAAACACCATCTATCTGTCTCGCTCTCGCTGTCAATTCATATTTGTAAACATTATTATACACATTATAGACAATAAATCGTTATAGGTATCTCGATTGTTCCTGATATAAGTGCTGCCCCAATTCACATAAGTTGTTTTGTTCGGTAATAAATAAGAAATGAATCTCACCTGGTCCAGTATATAATTCCTCCGCCTCCCTTTGGCCATTTCCAACAATTTAAGCACACACTTGGCGCATTTCGAGACCATGCCGTCCCACTTGCCCTCGTAGCTCGAACGGAACGGTTTACAGTCCACCTGAGACGTACACACCATACAAAACACCGTACAAACTACCAAGCCCGCCGTTTGCTTAAACCTAGCTTAACTAACTTAACCTAACTGCTGTTTGTTTTTTTATATATATGTATGTATTGATATGTGATCGATACCAGAAACTCCGTGGTCCGTGAAACCTCGAATTCGTAGTCCTCCTCGTCGACATATTATTCAAATGAAATCATCAATAATGGACCATAGAGGGTCAATAATATAATTTGATAATAAGTTGCTCATTATGCACCCTGTTGAAAATACACACTAACATTAGTATTCAATGTAATTGCGATGCGGTCATTTCTTACTTCTCATATATATGCAGTTTTTTTTTTGTTTGTTGTCAAACCTTATTCGCTGAAATAGAACTTCTCATTATGTGTATTTTTGTTCATAGGCATGTCCTTTGTGTTTGTGTGCTTGCTTTACTGTATATTTTAATGTCAAAAAAATATATACATTTGAAATATTTTATAAAAACAGATAAATTAATGAAAGGCAATTACACAAATCAATTTAAACAATTTTTTAAAAGTCATTAAAATATTTCAAAAGCATATTTTGTGATATAAAATTTGTGATTGTAAAACAGTAACGTTTATGTCACTATATTAAATCTGTGTGTGTGTGTTTGGAAATATGTACGAGTACGTGGGTGGGTGTACTTGTATGTAGTTATGTACATGTGTGCATGTATTTGTGTGTGTACGTGCGCGTGTGTGCGCTTACCTTCATCTTGTCAAAGATGGCGCCGGTGGAGAGTATGTTGTATCTCCTGTCGGGGTTCTCGGCGCAGTGCTTCCTGGCCCAGAAGGTCTTGCCCGAGCCGGGCATGCCCACCATGAGGATCACCTGGAGTTCAGTAAGTCATTAAAGGTGGCATGGTGCATAGCGGGGCGAGCCGCGGCGGTGCGAGGTGCACGCGGGCAGGCGTACCTGGCAGTCGGCGCGCGCGGCGGGGCGCCGCGGGCCGCGCGCGAGCGGCGCGTGCGCGGCCAGCACGTAGCCGGGCAGCAGGCACGCCTCCGCGCCGTCCAGCTCCTCCTCCGCCACGTGCCTGCCACACATTTCAATTAAACAACTTTGCCATATTTGAAGCGATAAAAGGAACCCTTATAAAATCACTTTATTGTCCGTCTTTCTGTCTGTCTGTCTGTCGAGGACCTTTATCTCAGGAATGTTTAGAGATATCGACTTAAAATTCAAAGCATATACTCAGATCTACGGTCCCACGATTTCCTAAAAAAATTGTACTTCTGCATTTATTAAAAAATAAGATATGGCCGTTTAAGTAACTATAACTGCTGTTTGCTCTTTTAAAATAACTATTACTGCCGTTTAAATCACAAAAAAAAAACATGTATTTCGACGCTACAAAGGGAATCAAAATTAATAGGGTAAAAAAAATTGATACTTAAAAACTAGTGGTTAAATCCTGTGGGCCAAATTTGGTATTGAAACCACTAGTCAAGTCAAGTTTCAGATGCCCGGCTCTAGCAAAACTAACATTAAATTTCAGGAAAAGCTCGAAACTACCAATTCAGGAATAGATCCCTCGGTGGGCGAGACCGATTCGCGCTTGTACGGTTTTTTATACTAATTAAACAATATTATTATAACTAATCACATCTGTGTACTTTACAAAAAAATAACAAACCTTATAACAAACTTAATACGTTTATCCAAAACATGGCCAGAAAAGACATCTTCTTCAGTCACTTCTTGTACACTGTCGGCTATAACAAAAAAATATATATATTTTATTTAATCTATTGAGGACAAGCATGAGAACCCCCGGAGGGCATGTATGAAGAGGTTGGTGACAGTGGACGAGGCGAAAGAGGTATCTCTATATCTCTCTCTCTCTACCCCCCTACTTATCTCTATAAGTTTTTATCTATTACTTCACTTTGCAGAGCTGGAAAACTTATTTTCTAAGAGAAAAATAATATTAACTTAAACATATCATCTTCTTAAGTACATTAAATGCTGTCCTACTGTATCAGAATGGCCCGATTTAGGTGTTCTATATTAATGGCCTTATTAGCTGCGTCTGGTATGACACACGAGATTAAGTGCTACGTTCAGATTCGACATTCAACAATAAATGCCTCAGATTTAAGAGGCATACATTGAGTGTCTTGACATTAGGTTCCCTTTGCCTACCCTGCTATATATATGCGGGATACAGCATGAGACTTAGTTATACTTACATGGCTCTTCTTTAACTTCGGCGTCATCCTTCTCAGGCACTTTATCATCAGAGTCCATAGGCTCAGTTTTCACTTCTGGTACTTGTTCTTCAGGTTTTTCCCCATTTTCCTGAAACATTATGCATAATAAGTAAACCACACTACTGGTGTTTGTAAAAAAATAATAATGAAATGAAATAGAAGAATTCATACTTAGAATTAATAAAGTATTAAAATAATGAAATGGCAAAAAAATTATAAAATTTATAAAAAAAATATTTTAACATACGAAAGGACAGGATATCATTTATAATCAAAAGTTTAGTCTAATTCTGAAAATAATAAAACATTTTTTTAAGCAACGAGATTCAGAGTACTTGGTTCCCTCTGCTTATTCTACTATATTCGGGACACAGCGTGAAGCTAAAAAACAACTTACTTTAGGTTCATCATTCTTTTCCTCCGGCACATTCTCTACAACAGTGTTCTGTTCCTCCTGTGCATTATTTTCCGGTTCATTTCCCTCATTTTCTTTTTCCGCTTCGACTTCCATTTCCTCACCTCTCTCCAACCTCTCTTGGGCTTCTCGGGCTTTCCTTGCACGCTCTCTTTCCTATAGAGATGTATTAACATGTTATATAAATATTTTAAGTATATAAAAACAAAACACTGGTTATGTTCTAAGGATATAATAACACTATGCATGTGTTTTGATATCTCATTTATAGTTAAAGGTTATTTGTGCTTGTAGAAATATATAGGAAATATTACGATTTATTCGTAACAATTCCTATATATTTGTTGTATTGTTAATTTTTGCAAATATTTATAAAAATTGAGATTGTTTCATTTGCGTCTATATGATTTATTTAATATATAAATATATTGATATTTTATTTAATACATTTTATGAATTAACAATAATAACAATAAACATACTATATTTATTTTCGTACATTTTTATACCATTCAAAAGCATAGAAAAAAAAAACAAAATTGGGGTGATAAAGCAAACCAAATCGTTGTTATTGCAATACATAAAGTAGATACTTAAATTTATAAAGATAATCTTCATAAAATTGAAGTAAATGAATTGAATATTATTTATTATAGGGAAGTATTTATTATCTAACACTATATCTAACATTTAATATTATTTAAAATTGACATTTGTAATTCTGGTTGCGATCTCATACACTATGTATAATGTACAAGAGTAATACAGAATGTTACTCTGCCTACAAAACATTGCCTTAATCAGAAAATAATCAAGAATAAAATGTTTTAAAGGGTTTGTGTCAAGTGTATAATTTTTTTTTACATATATGTATTTTCTAAAAATCATGAATTTACCAATATTAAGTATTCATCTTGTGATATTTTAAATTTATATTCATTGCTGTACATAAGTTATCATTATTTATATTCCCTCTCATAGTATAATTTTTAATGTTAATTAAATCCGTTCAGTAATTTAGTGATCAAAGATTTGATAGTATAATAATGACAATAAATTGATAAAACACTTGAACTATTAACAAATAGTTTTATAAATAACCTTCCTAACAAATAATAACCAAGTTATAACATTATAAAGTACCTCTCTCTTCTTTCTCTGTCTTTCCTCTCTTTCCTTCTTCTCTTTATCTTTTCGTTCCTTCTGTTTTCGTGCAGCCTCTTCTTTTTCCTTTCTAATCTCTTCTTCCCGCTTCCGTTTCTCTTCTAAAACTTGCTCGACCGGTATTTCTATACGTTTTCGTACTATCTTGGTTTTTGTCAACATGTTGTATCTATTTAAAAAATATATATCTGTGTTTTATTTATTATTTTTAACCAGCCTTAAAAGTTTTCAGTTTGAAATGTATGAATGATGTAATTAGATAATATTTGAGTATGGTGATCTATTAAGGCTTATGTTTAAATGAGAATTTCACAAAACTAAAATTAATATTTAGATAATCCTTTTCATTTAAATTAGATATATTCCAAATTAGAAAACTGTCCAAAATTTAGCAAAACATGTTTGAAGCAAGTTTAATCTTTAAATGGGCTTTTTTATGTTTAAATTGGTCTACAAGATAAAAATGAAGACTAGCCATCGTTTATCTATATATTCAATACTATATGAAAGCGTGCATATTTTGTATAAATGAATGTAATTTCGCTTGCGATCTCATACAAAACATATCAGTACAAGAGTAAATACGAAATTGTAATATTCCTGCGCGGATACATTGTCACTGATAACAACAGTAACAAGTTATAAATACCTTGCAGGAAAATAAATAAAAAAAATATACAAAAAAACAATAACTCACGCGGCGGCTGTCGTGTCACAGCGGAACAGTGTCTAACTGTACAGATTCCCACTTAATAGTAATAAACTATTCTCATTACCTCCCTCTGGTACGAACGAAACATTGACTTCTGCCACTAAGCACGCAATGTCTCGAAAATTCGGTGGAAATATGGAACGGAATGTCTTGACTATAATTTCTCTGTGGGTACCCTGCTATGCATGAAAAAGCGTAAAACTGCATTTTTTAAAATCTTTACCTGTCATATCCCAAGTTGACACTGTAACAAGTGTTCTTGGTGAGCACGTGCGGAAACAAGGCTTTGCCTTGTAAGATGGACTTGTCAAATTCGTAGGCTGTACCCAGTTCAATGCCGTTCAGGGTGTAGGAGATGACACAAGGGTTCGATTCCAGATCCTGGATAAAGATAAAATTTTATTAACGTGTAAGAGAGAAACTCGAGTTAATATTCTTTAGAGGATATTCGATATTATTTAAATTAGTTACGTATATAATATATTTATATTTCAAATAACGTTTGTTATTCCGGTTGCGATCTTATACACTATATTTAATGTACAAGAGTAATATACAGAATGTTACTCTGCCTGCAAAACATCCTCTCAATTTTTAGATTACTAAGAATATAATGTATTGCAGGGAATATATTATATATATATATATATATATATATATATATATATATATATATATATTAAAAAATGCTTTATAATCCAATGTACAGTACGATCTATTTGCCGTGGCCGCCCTGAAGTTACTATTTTTCGCTTTCGAAGAAAATAATCAAAGGTTTTTTGCGCCGCCACGACACGTCGTCTGTACCGTAAATACTTAATGCTACTAATTTAAAAATAGAGAATAAATATTTACAAACAATTTTCCTACTTAATATAAATTTCTCAATACTAACCAAATAAACGCCAATCACATCTTTTTCAGCAAATTGTTTTCCATATTCTTTGAATTCGCCATTGTTTACTGCTCGGGCGGTACTCTCGTAGCCCCAGCTGAATTCACCTTCACCTATATAAATTTGTCAATTAGAATGTATATAAATATGTCAATTAGAAAGACTGAAATTTTAGATTCAATTCTTACCCCCAGGAGCGAAAATTTTGTATTTTATCTGTGGCAACAAGGTAAAGCACGGCAATAAGTTCCTCCACACAACATGCCATGTCTCAATAATTGAATGGTGCATGGGGAACTCAATGTCTAGACACTAGGCTTACTCTGCCTATCGTTAAGTAAGGTTTCAATTAAGAAAAAAATATCCTATGATTTATTTTTTAATTATTTTTTTATATTTTAAAAGCTCCTTTTTAAAATCTTTTATTATAGGAATAGATAAATCACAGTAAATTTAAAACATACCAAGATGTAACGTAGAGTCTTCAGTGGACCATCCAACCCTGAGTCCGTTTGCTATTGATTCCTTCTCTGCACTCTCTGTGGTCGTCACTACTGAACCTACACGGACCTGTTAAAAAAAATATTGTATTTATAATAAAAAAAAATAGGAAGAAAGTGTTTTGTATTTAATTAAACAATGTATAGATAGTATAATACTCCATTTTGTAGGAGCGCTAGGCCTCACAGGTACTATTTATAGGAAATTCATGCAGAAATGCAGCTTTTATTGTCGATTATGCAGCATTTTAATAATTGTATGTAATTATTATCTTTTTGAATTTAATTTCGAAGTTTTTTTCTTGTTATGTACAATGTATTAAATACCTCGTAGCAAACTCGTCCTTGTTGCAGGCCGTGCGTGGCGCGCGCCCCCGCCCACGCGTGCGCGAACGCGCCCTCGCTAAGCGCCACCACCGACCGCAACTCCGGCAACTCCAGGTACTGGTTCAAATCACTGTCATCTGTCAACAGGGATTATTAAACATTAATACACGCCGCAGTTGGGAGCTCGATGACTATGAGAGGAATGAGTTATTTTTATTTCGACATTGGTAACAAGACATAGGCACGGAGTTGAGGTCCGTCTCTCAATACACAATGTCTAGAAATCGTAATCAAATAGAAAGATAGAGCGCGGAGCTACTTATGAAATGTTACTAAAATTCTATAAAAAACTTAAAATAATATTTTACTATACTTATAAATATGACAGTTATATACAAATCATTCATGAAAGGTAATTATCATTTTACAAATAAACTAGAAACTTAAAACTAATAATATAAAAATATATACCATATGCATTAAAAGATGTTATAATTTATACAATACCTATATTAAATTATATAAGAATAATACTTACACCAAGATAACGTTATTCTATCATCATCAAGCTCTGGTTCTGGAACTTTTACTTCTACAGCCTCTTTTTTATTTTTGCCAACATCCTATAAAAAAATAATATTTTCCTTTACAATTATAAATAGCACATATTCAAGAAATTGTTTAAATGACATGTTTATTCTGTAAGATAAATTATTAAAAATAACCATCTTTCCCGTTACACTGAGAGCGGATTCTTTCCCATGAGTTTTCATTGAAATTATTGGTAGTCTATTTATTTCAAAACTTTGACCATTATGAAATAAAACGCGAAGTGTTAAAATTATATAACAATAACTTAACTTATGTACTTTCCATTTTAAAAACGATGTCAAAGCCATAATCGCGGCTTTTACAGTATTGCTTTTAATTGATTAAAATAAAATTATTGAAGTAAAATGACTGTTGTGAGTCCTGAACAAGAAAATATGAGACCGCAAAGGAATTCAATAATTAGGAAATTAGTAATATCCACTTACTTGGAAAATAAAAAACAAAATTATGATGGACTTCTTTTATAAGCCGACATGAGCTTTAAGAAATAATAAAGAAGATTTCCAAAAACAATAACTTTAAATTATAAAAAAAAAAAACAAAAACCCTTAAGAAACGTCAAGTTCATATTCTACTATTTACCATAATTTAATTATAATAATTAAAAACAATGAAAAAAAAATATAAAACAATAAGTAGTTTCTCTATATCTTACTTCAACAGGCGGAGTGAGTGCCTCGTTGGTGACCTCTATGGACTTGTAGAAGTTGCTCCAACGCGCCTTCTTCTCTTGTTTACGTTTCAAACGTTGGTATTTGATGGGGTCCTGAGATAGACGAATAACTTATATCATATTTTTAATATTTCCAAAGTATAACACTTCCATACTTAGGAAAGAAAAATACTTATTTAGAAAACGTATAAAAATTTCAAAGCGGGACTCTAATCCGGAAAACGAGGCGAGGCGAAGGAGGTATAAATTAAAAAAATTAAAAAATTAAATTAGCTTCACGCTATATCCCGCACACAGCAGGGTAGGCAGAGGGAACCTAGTGTTAAGACACTCCGTTCCCCACTTTCTGCCGAATTTTGGAGGCATTGCGTGTTGAGTGGCAGAACTCAACGCCGCGCTTTGCCTTGACACCAGAGCGAAGAAATGAAAATATAAATTTAAGTAAATATTTTCATCTCTTCGAGTGGGGATCGAACCCACAACCAGTCGGTTTTACAGTCACACTTTGTACCACTGCGCCACGACTGGCCTCGCGAAGGAGGTATAATATTACTATATGATTTCGTGTACTTAGTTAATTACTTTGTATCATTTAAACATTAAACGTATATTCAGCTTGTTCAAAAAAACGTTATCAAATCTTTATAGAATTTATAATGTTATGTTGTTACGTTTTGAAAGATTTAAGAATAAAAATATTTCTAAATGGTAATAACTTGCGCTTTCACTTTTTCAGCAACGGGGATGTTGTGTTGATTAACGGAACACAACGCTGTGATTTTTTCATTACATCCCAGAACAAAAATATAGACACAAAATTTCTCTCCAGAGAAGAGGATTAAACCCACAAGATAACAGAAAGTTACTGTTAAAATAATATTAAAATTGTATTTCTGCAAAGGCCGGGTTGAGGCCGTCGTGTCGCAGCGGCGCACCATTTGACTATAAACGCGACGGTTTGTACGTTCTATTCCCAATAGGGACATATAATATCATCATTTCGTCACTTCGCTAACGTCCTCTTGAACGTTCCGTGAGGAGGGGGAGGAGCTTGTCACAGTTGTAGCAGGATACAGCGTGCAACCAAAATAAGCATCAAGAATAATACTAACCTTGCTAGACTCTTCCAAGCGTTTGGCATCATCTTCAGCCTGTTTCTTCTCCCTTTCAATTCTCTCCTTCTCTTTCTGTATGAGTCTTTCGTTGAGCTGTCGCCATTCTTCTTCTTCGGTTAATTCACGTTGTTTCTGTTACAGAATATTTGATAATAACTAAATAATTGAAAAAGGAGGTTTGGTTGAGACATTTTGAGAGGCCTATGTGGCGAAACAGACATCATCTGCCAGTAAACACGATGGTAGCTGCTAGATATCCACCAGGGGATTTAAAATTATTTAAATTTTCTTGCTCTAGTAAAGCAAAGTGCGGCGTTGAGTTTCGCAAAATTTTGAACTCGGACAGAAAGTCGACAAGAGTGTTTGGAATAATATGAGGCTGAAAAAATTGAATATTATTTATTATATTAAGCTCATATAAAATAAATAAAATAGATTAATATATCTCACTTCTTTTTCCTCTTCGTCCTGTTCCATTTTCTTATCTGAGCCATCTTCATCATTGTCTTTATCTGCTTGTTCATCTGGTTGCTCTTTAGGTTCCCCTAGAGCAGGATACAGAGGGTATTGTAAATAATATACTTAAACATCAATATAAATATTTTCCACAAAATTCATGATTAAAATCATTACACAATATACTTTTTATAAAACATACACACAATATAAAAAAAAACAAAACTACGAAGACTTATTTATATATATTCAAACAATTAGAATATGCTTGTTTAACAGAACTTTATATACTATATAAAAAAATATATAAATTAAATAATACAAACCTTTATTTGCCTCTGGTTCATCCGAGTCCATTTTTTCTGGGATTGGAGACTGACTCCTAAGCAAAATAAAGAAGTGTTAACTAAAAAAAAATGATTTGTTAAGGGGTACAATTTAAGCTATCATCAAAAATTTTTTTAAGATCCAAAGCACCAAATATAATAAATAACTCCAAACCAATTAGGTTGACCATAGGTAAAGATTCCTAAAGTATATCATATTACAACTCAAAATAAATAAACAAACATTATAATAATGTCACACACTACAAATATTTAGTTATTATTTTTTTTTGTTTCCCAAAAAAGTTATCTTTTTTGGGAGACATTATTGTCTGTCACCAAATAATGTCTTACACAAAAATCAATATTACTATCAAACACTTTACTCTCAATTAGTTTGAATCTCTATATATAATAAGACAGTAAAAATATTTTGTCTGTATGTTAATTTTGACTGAAATGGATAGAGAGACACTTAAAAAGAATAATAGAAGCAAAAAGTTTTTTTTTTATTTCTTGTCTGTCTGTCTGTCGATATGTATGTCCACATTTTTCTCTAAAAGTACTGAACCGATTTACTTGAAAATTTCACCAATTGCTTTGTTTTTACTCAACTTAACTACTAAAGTTTGGTTCATCAAAATCTGTTCATTATAGTTATTTTACAAATGAATCATTACCCAAATCAATAATTTAACATTAAAGACTGTTTCTAAAGCACTAAATTAAATTATTAACTGACATCAGCACATTTAACAGAGTTTTAAAAAACATAACATAGGTAAAAAGATCGTAATGTTACAAAAATATACGTATTATACTATACGTATAATATATAATTAGCTTTATGTATATTTTATAAATCAAATATCAACATTGGTCGTATTTTTTAGTCCGATAAACAAAAAATCTTATAGAAATTACGATAATGTCGTAAAAAAATCATATTAGAAGAAGAATTTCAGTTGTCAATCAATACTGCTTATTAAATAAATTATCATGTAATTTAAGCGGAAGAAGCCGCTGGTGAGGCGCTAGTCCATAATAAATAAATTGAAATTAGATTACTTTAATGTTCGATTAATTGCTTCGGTTTATTCCTTACAACACAAACCTAAACCTACAAAACTACTGACTACTACCGGCGACTGATGGTTAAACGGTAGGTGTAACTGTCCTACATTCTTAAAACAGTATACCTGTAAACATCTATTGAGTTTAGCAATCAGGATGAAGTGCGTGCGCTCATTTTAATATTAAAATTGACACATTGATATTATTTATTATGAAATTTTATTGGACATATAACAATAAACAAGTGTGAATGGATATATGTTTGGGTACTCTAATACATTATTTGGTGTTTTAAAAATTTCCTGGCAATCGTTAGCGTTTTTAGCCCAGCAAAAATAACCAAATTAAAACTCATGACATAAAATATAACATCTATTGGTAACATCTTCTTAGTGACAATACTTAATATTTAGTATAAAGTAAATTTTAAAGTCATCCATAAAGTCAATAATGAGAAATATTGGGTTCATTTATTAATAAATATATTAGGAAATGTAATTTGGTGACCATTTATCCATTTTGGTAAATTCTATTTGGTTTTGAATTCTATTGTTATTAAAAAAGGTAAATTTTTAGCTTGTGCACCTGTGCCAATTGGCCTCATCTCTATATATAATAAGACAGTATAAATATTTTGCCTGTATATTTAGTAATTTTGACTGAAATGGATAGAGGGACACTTAAAAAAGTAAAAATATTTTTTTTTAATTTCTTGTCTGTCTGTCTGTCTGTAGATAGTTTTTTGTCCGCATTTTTCTCTAAAAGTACTGAACTGATTTACTTGAAAATTCACCAATTGCTTTGTTTTAACTCAAGTTAGGTCCTAAAGTTTAGTTCATCAAAATCGGTTCATTAAAAAAAAAGTTATCGTCATTTGAATGAACTTAAGGCATTAGTTTGCCTGCGAATATTATATAGCAATCGCGCTGGTAAGATTCTTGGCTAAAGAATGACATTCGAATCGTCTGGGTTATATGACTGTTGATAAAAATATATATTTTTAATCGTTCAGAGTACAAACAATAAAGTAAAGTATACAAAATTGAATTGTTAGAGAAGGTTACGTTCATAAATCATAACAGTTAAGTTTTAGTCGTAATTAATTCAACAGATAGATAAAGACCGATTTGATCTTTAAAGAAATATTAAGTAATTACATAGTCGTTTGTTTGTTTGAAATAAATCTATATAAAAATGTCTAAAAACATTATTTTTACGTATACTCTGTAATAACTACATAGTTACCAATTGTACATTTAGCTAATAATATATGTAACTAATTTAAAAACTGTATAGCAACAAATAATGTACAATCATTACAGTTATTTTACAAAGAATATTATGAATCCTTCAAATGAATAATTTAACATGTGAGGCTTTTTCTAAAAAGGTGAATTAAAAAATTCTGTGACATCAGCAAATTTAACAGAGTTTTAAAAGTATGATGACACTTACATTACATAGGTAAAACGAACGTAATATTACAAAAAAATATACGTATAAGAAATAATTAGTTTTTATATATATTTTTATTTCATAATAATCAAATGTCCTAATAGAAATTACATAATGTAGTAAAAAAATCATATTATTATTAGAAGTTAATATAATTGTCAGTCAATTCTGTTTATTAGATCAATAATCATGCACTTTAAGCGGGCGAAGCCGTGGGCGGGCCGCTAGTATATAGATAATGTATAACCCTTATATATAAATATGTAATAATATATATATTTTCAATAAGTTGATTATTTCATTTCTTTCCACTCATGGTTTGATAAACATAAATTATTCTAATAAGATCATAAAATCTCTTATAAATTATCTCATAATAAAAATAAAAAACTCAATTATTTTTAAAATGTAAATAGACTGTCACTACGATTCTGGCGAGTTTAATGACACCTTATCAAGAAACATCCACTATAGGCTGTAGGGTTTTCTAAAGAAATGAACTTACAAGTACTTGTATATACACTTATTTTTATACGCTTAAAAACATTTATTTCCTCCTTCTAACAAAATCCAATAAAATGTTAAACAGGCTCTACTAAAATAGCTCAAAATGACAAAAAAAACATCAAAACATGTAAGAAAAAAGCTACATACTGTTCATCATCAATGTCATACAAGTCTTCTTTTGGTGTGCCTACTGCTTGAGGCGCTTCTTCATTTTGTTGTTCAGACTCCCCAATAGGTGCTGGTTTTTTGACAGGTTCTGGTACAGGGCTGGGTGGTAGGGGGTTTGAGTCTTCATCGGTTTCTTTTGACTCGTCTATTGCTTTGGGAGCATCATCGCGTGATATCTAGCAGTTAATGTTAATTTTTGGAGATATAAACTGTTTATATAAAAAAATCTTTTTTTTATTAAGTGGAAAATTAGGATTTAATTACTAATTAGGACTATTCTTGTGACTATTTTTAAGTACTTTATGAGTCAATCCAAAGTATCCATGTTTTAACTCAATGTGTAACTAAAACCAACTGTTACAGAGTTGTATATAAATTATGCACTAATAAAACAATATTTTTAAAAATAAAAATAATTAAAATTATTATTTCATGAACTATAGAAGATATTTTTTTATGTAAAAGATCATCAAATTATTTGCTTGGGGTATATTCATACATAAAAATTCATTAAGAAATATAAACATAGTAAATTATCGTCATTTATTCAAATATTTTTTTTTTATTCTCAACATCACTAGGTTATCTTACTAGGGGATTTCCAATTGTCATTGAGATTAAAGTTAACAACAGGTTTGTAATCAAGTTCATTATTATGAAAAAGATTTTTGAAATCCATCAAATATAAAGTAATGACAATGTCTGGAAATTTTAAAAAAAGGAACAGAATGTCTAGTAGAATAAAAACCTAAAGTATTTATAACAACAACGACATACCAATTTAACATTTTAACAAAAAAAAAATAAAAAATAGAAAAGAGGATATCATATTTTTTCCGAGACTTTGTGTTGATACATCTGACTGTACATACAACAGTTGGTGGATTCCATTCTCAATTGGGACAATTAAGTTGCCTTGTTCTGGCAACAACAACAAGGCATCTGATACAATGTCTAATTGGTCAGTGTAAAATAATCTAAAATAAGATATATAAATGCATTCTATAGAAGATATTTTATGTACCTTAGCAGGTGTGGCACCCAATCTTGATGATGAAGATCGACGGGTGGTCCTCACAGCTGCAGCTCTCCGAGGTGTTGCAGGCACAGGTGTAGATGGATCATCACCTTCTTCCGTTGAGGTATCTAGTATAGATGTGTCACTAAAGACTGTAATAGAACATAAATAATATATGACTACATATAACTTTGGTATATAAATATAGCTAAGTTAAATAAGAATACTATGAACATCAACAAAAAACATTTTTAAATTATTATGTCCAATACATAAAGTAAAAATTAATAGAAGTAAATTATGTTCAATAGTTTTTTCGAAATATGTTAAGATCATTCAAAAATATTCAAAGTAAGAAAAATTCTAAAATCAAATCTACGCAGACGTCTACAGCTAACTTCAGAGCGGCCACGACTTGTTAACCGTATTGTACCATACTTAGGATTCCTTCTTACACGAGTGTACATGGTTCTCTGCTTTTAATATTATTCTTGTTTAAGTCATATTACAAGTAATAAAAACTATTTCAATTGATGAGTACTTTAGTTTTCCGCCAATGTAGTAACGACACATTCAATTCTAGCATTATTATTACTGGTAACAATACAGATTGTGTTTTAATAGTGTTCTCTATATTACTTCAGGGTACCTATGCTTGTAAATAAATCGTATTTTGTGCTTTTTTCCTATATTTCATTCCGCTTCATCTAGCAATAACGGTAAAAAAATATAAAATTCTCCAGTAACGAGATATTACAGCAATATGTCACGCGTAAATAAGAAATCCAAATAAAACATGGAGGGAGCGACGCATTACACGTGCTAGTGTCAAAATTTACAAATGCATATATTTAGCAACATAGTTTATAATCAAACAATTAGATATAATGTGAAACACTTACTTTTCCCGGTTTTAGCTTCTAAAGCTTTCTTTAACCTTTCCACTAACGCCGGTTTGTTACCCTTCGTGTCCAAGCCCAGAGCGCCAAGCTCAGTTCTCAGATCTACGACTTTCATTTTAGCTGGATCCATGTTTAATCTAAAAAGTTATTCACTTCACTACAGTCTGATAACTATAAATCACAATTGTCATATAAATTCTTTGAACACAGTCATTACTCGCAAAAATTCACTATCGCGAGGTGAGCGCCAAGCAAACCAATATGGCGGCTTCGCAATTACCACAGATTATGTTGCACTCCGCTTAGCTTTTATGCACAGCTTACTTAAACATGGCTTAAGAATAAAATTATTCAGCCAAAATTTAATATTTACATGACATAATGTATCTTAGAGTCTATAAGCAATTTCATTGCTAGGTAACAGTTTCTAAGTTAGGGTACATGTAGCTCTGGTATTTTCTCATAAATTTATAGTTTTATATTATTTTTGAATCTCTTTATCAATAATTATGGCTCGAAAAGAAGAACCAAAAAGTAAAAATAAATGATTTTCGTATTAAAATATATATTTTGTATATAATTTTCGTATAATATTGTAATGTTTATTTCAGTTCTGCCAAATAATGATTTAGAAAAGCGGATAATTGAGGCTTTTGAAGTTTTTGACCATTCAGGCAAACAAGTTGTTGATGTGAGAGAAATCGGGACAATTTTACGTTCCTTAGGTAGTAATAAACATTTATAAATGAGCTGAGATGAAGATATATAAAAATTCAGAAATAATATTATATCTTGTTAATTTTATATTGTTTTTTAAGGTATTTTATTATGAGGCCAGTTGTGGCGCAGTGGCACAAAGTGTGACTGTAAAATCGACTGGTTGTGGGTTCGATCCCCAGTCGAGGAGATGAAATATTTACTTAAATTTATATTTCCGTTTCTTCGCTCTGGTGTCGAGGCAAAGAGCGGCGTTGAGTTCTGCCACTCAACACGCAATACCTCCAAAAATTCGGCAGAAAGTGGGGAACGGAGTGTCTTGACACTCCATTCCCTCTGCCTACCCTGCTGTGTGCGGGATACAGCGTGAAGCTAATTTAATTTAATTTTTTTATTTTAAGGTTGTTGTCCCACTGAAGCAGAGATACAAGAAGTAATACTAGCTACAGAAAATAAAGAAGCCACAGGGAATGTACCACTACTTAACTTTTTGCCGTATATGTGCAAAGCTATGATTGAGCACAGGTATTTTTCATTCCTGTCATTGTCGGAGAACATAGAATTCATTATCTAATTTCAATTATTTTAGATATAAGAGTAGGCACAAAAAACTAGTTTCAAAACACTTCACATTCCAAGCAGACAGTGTTCCACTCGAATTCGAGTGCATTTTAAATAACAGAACTCAAGGGCGCACTTTATCTTACCAGTACGAAAAAAGTAAAAGCAATGGATCGAACCCACAAATTGCGTTTTCATTCAAAATCTGCCTTACCTTGCGTTAATATTATAATAAGATCCCATTTCCTTGAGTAATATCTTTTTAGGTCTTAGAGTGCCCTAATTTTCTTAAATTTTCTTTTATTTACTTACCACTTTACTTTGTACCACTCTAGCTTTTATCCGGCTAGTGCAGACGTACTTCTAGCTGCATTTCGCTATTTTGATAAAGATGGTCGTGGATTTCTAACTAAAGAAAAATTTGCGCAACTCATGTTGGAAGAAGGAGAACCTTTTACTCAGGTGGGTATTGTAAATATGTTTATAAAAAAATAACTTCACACAAATAGACCCGGGGAACCTAATGTTAAGATATTCCGTTCCTCGCTTTCCGCATATTTTTTTATAGTTTGCGTGTTTAGTGGTGATACTGCTTATTATTTTATATTTTAGTAAGAGTTTCATATTAATTGTAATAAGATTATTATTTTGCTTGTATTAAAGATGTAGTTTCAAATATAGAACTAAATATACTTTAGGCCTCTAATTGAGGCCATCGTGGCGAAGTAGCACAAGCGACGCATAAGCGCGACGGATGTGGATTTGATTCCAACTAGGACAAATAAATTAATATTTATTAATATTTTCATTTTTTTTGCTCTGGTAACAAGGCAAAACCGCAGCGTTGAGTTCCGCCACTAAACACGTAATGCCTCGAAAATTAAAATTCCTTCTGCCTAACTCGTTATCGCTATATGCGGGATACACTTTAAAGATTAAGAAGAGGAACAGTGCATTTAAAGTTGTTTAAATTTTAATACTTCCCAAGTTATAGTTATGTTCAAAACGGTCGAGGAGTCATTGCCGCCATGAAGTTAGCTGTAGATGACTGAGCAGAGATTATTTTAGGATTATTCCTACTTCTTTTGATTATTTTCCTACCATGTCGCGAATTGTAACGAATAGGATACTGTAGAGTCTTTACGAATATATATAATATCAAATGATATATCATTATGACGTTATATGATTATGACTACCCTCGTAGTAGAAAGTTTCTTATAGTAGCAGGAAAAGGCCGACACAAAGGCTTTTCTGTTCAAACGTACGTATGCCCTCATTTTACATGTAGTCCCGGCGTGGTTCGCACTGACCAGTACAACACCCTGCAAGTCGTGAAAAATATTGCCCTCAGTCTTATTACCCGGACTCCACGCTTCGTGAGCAATGCCACCATACATTGAGACCTCTGAATGGAGAACCTGGAGGAGCAAATTGGTCGCCTAGCTGTCAATACGTTCAGCCGTGCCGACGCGACGGCCCACCCGCATCTAAAGAACATCGCGCCATGGCAAACACATGGACAAAAGAAGACTGACGAGAGACCTGTTACCCAAACCCGATTCCTAAGAAGTCGCCTTGGTCGCTGGTCGAGTAGCAGAGGTTATTTTTTTAGGCGACATACCGACCCTGCTACAAAGTTCAGTTAGGCTCAGGTGGCCACGAGTCACGATTCCTTGACCGTAGTATGTTTGTATATATATAAACAAATAAAATATATATTTATCAAATAGGTACACTATTTAATAAAAATATATTTTTGCCTTCTTAATATCTTTGTTATATTCTTTTTGTATACAGGAAGAATTTGATGAAATGATGCAAACAGCGTTGGATCCAGTTACAGATACAATAACGTATGAATATTATATTAATCAACTAATGGTAAGTTGTTATAAATATTTTTTCTCATTTTTTTTAAATTTATTAGTTATTTTTATTGCCACTTGATAATAGAACTGGAAAACTATGTCTTTACACTAATATTATAAATAATAAAATGAAATAAATTAACTGAACTCAATTATCTCAGGAACTATTTTTTCGAATTAAAAAAAATAATTTTGCATAATAGTTTATTTATCAAGGGAGGCTGCAGTACGTTAAGCGTTTCCTGTGTCATAAACAACTCTTTGTTATAACTATTTAACATCGCGGGTGAAGCCGCAGGGAAAATCAAGTTTTAATTAAAAAATAAACTATATTTTCTTTCAAGACAAATAAAACCTTCAGTTTTTTCCAGATTTTTATATAAAAAGTAATTTTAAGCAATAAATTTCAGTGGGAAACCTTAAATATAATAAGTCAGCTTCACGCTGTATCCCGCACACAGCAGGGTAGGCAGAGGGAACCTAGTGTTATAACATTCCATTCCCCACTTTCTGTCGAATTCTGGAGACATTGCGTGTTGAGTAGCAGAACTCAACGCCGCGCTTAGCCTTGACACCAGAGCGAAGAAATGGAAATATAAATTTAAGTAAATATTTCATCTCCTTGAGTGGGGATCAAACCCACAACCAGTCAGTTTGACAGTCACACTTCGTGCCACTGCGCCACGACTGGCGCAGTATAATAAGTGAATATATAAATAAAAACAGTTTTTAATAAGTTTTCTTTATTGTGACGTAAACAACAAAGTGTGTCTCTTACAACACAACATAAACAAAATCCATTGATTGGTTAAAGTAAATTAATTATTTGTAAAAAAAACTTAAATAATGACATTATTGCGTAATTACATCAATCAATCAGTCATCAAGTCATTAAAGTGGGTCTTCTTAAGGAAGAAAATGTCAATAAGAAAAACAAAACAAAACTTAAATAATGCTTAAGTACGGAAAACTTAATTTTCCTTTTAATTTCTCTAATCATTTTTCATTGATCAGAGAATTTTAATTATTTATTTTTGTACTAATATTAAAGTAATTTAAAATTCTTAATGTATGAAGTATCAAATTACTAATCAATCAATATGAAGGAAATGGTATAAGTGCAGTTTTGTTATTTTTTAGCATTCATTCCCCCAAGTGGAAATCGAACCTGCTACCAATGCGTTTGCTTTTGCAGACGCTATGTTGGCCGTCTTTAAATTAATTGCTTTTTTCTATTGTAATTACTGCAATCGACTCGTTCTTCGTGTCCTAATAGTACTCGGCGTAGAATGAGCTAAACGAGAGGAAGACCTCGTAGGTGTTGCAGCACGTCCTGTTTCTTTAACACCAGCCTTAGCTTTATCTTCGATTTTTTTAGAATTTCCTTGATTTTCACTATTTTCGTTAATAGATTCCAATTCTTTATCAGTTTCCATATTTTCAGTTTCAATATTTTGGCCATTGGACTCAATTTTTTCATTACATGTATCATTATTTTCACCTGACTTTGTTTCTTCCTTACCATTTGTAGATACTTTGAGTTCTTTGTTATCGTTTTTTTCATTTGTGTCAGTTTCCTTAATTTCATTGTTTTTATCTTTAGTATTATTGATTTCTTCATTACTTGTATTAGAATGTTCACTATTTTTAGTTTGTTTTTCATCATCATCATCATCATCAATAATTTCCACGGTTTCTTGTGGTGTAGTTTCTTTCTGTTTATCATTATTTGTTTTATCATCATTAACATTTTCTTCACTTTTTCTTATTGAAGTAAGTAAATCAGTTATTTGTGAATCAAGATCGGGGCATAATATTGAACTGTCTTCTAAAGACACATTTAAAGATTTACTAATATTTGGAGATGCGGCGGCCTTATTTTGATTTGGTGTAGATTTAACTGCACTCACTTGTTCACTCGCTTTTATTATTATCGTTGATTCACCTAAAAGGTGAAAGTTTATATTACTATAATTAAAAAACTAAAAATAAATCCTAATTAGACTTTTTTTGTTATTTGCATTTTAAATATTAATATGTAAGTATAATTAAAGGCCTGACAAATACCATAATTATTTATTTAGAATCATAGATTATACGTAATATTGTGCATTACCTATAATCTAGTAAAAAACGGCAAAAAATCATATTTAATTTTTTTAAAGCATACGCGTAAGGAGCAAATTAGTGTAAAGAGGACTCCATTCCCTAAATTGCGTCATGTTTTTAAAGATTTTACGCTTTGAGTGACTGAACTTGCGCTGTCTACTAGAGCGCCAAAATGAATAAAAATAATACCTCGATTGAGGATCGAAACCATAACCAACACGCTTAAAGTCAAACACTGCACGACTGCACCATAACAGTTTATCTAATATATAAATAATACTTACCAACAACCGATTCGCTTGCTTCAAGGATCTTAGTAAAGTTATCTTTGTCGTTAAAACCTATCACAAGTAGATTACTTATAGATTTGTGTTTTTTTATTGATTGGGGATTGAATTTGTTTAGAAAATTGTATATTACTGCACGCGCTGGTAGGGTGGGGCGGCCGATGAGCTAAAAACATAAAAAAGAGGAATATAATAATAAAATCTTGTATCTTGACAGTTTTTGTTATATATGATCTATGGTTTAATGAATATTTCAGATTTTCTTGCTTATGCATATAGAAGGATAGGAAGAGAGACAATAATATCAGGACATTCAGCTCTTTTCTTTCCGCCCGAATTCAATTATAGAATTTTAAATAGCAGAAATCAACTCAGCATTTTGTCTAGCAGAGCATAGAAACAAAAATAATTTAATATTCAAAATTCATCAAAATCCCAATCAATTCACGTTTATTAATATATTATGGTTACAACCTTCATCAGGTTACAACTTTGCCGACCCATTCGCGGGTTTGCCTATCTACTTATTCTATTACATCCAAATTATACAAAATCACCACTTAAGTGTTACATATATGCTATATATATTTATTACGGCAAAGTTCTGTCTAAGCTCATTCAGAAGTTTTTGTATGGAAGTGGAACAAAGATCCATTCTCACAAACTCACATTTATAATATAAGTAGGAATAATAATAATACCTTCACATAATGTATATCTTTGGATAGTGGTGTTTTAGGTGTCGGTGGAATTTGTACTTGAGGTTTGTTAGATTCATCTGATGTTGAAATTACTTCACTGACAGGTCCCTTCTCCGGTTTTTCAATTTTTAAAGATTGTACTGGTTTTTCATTTTCACTATTAGAATCAATTTCTTCTACTTTATCAGTAATAACTTCATTATTGAGTTCAATTGTTTCATTTGAAACATTAATTTCAGATGTTTTAGATTCAACTTCAGCATCATTTGTAATAGATTCATTGTTTGAATCACTTTTTTCTAAAGACAATTTTGCAGTTTCAGATTCATTACTTTTATTAACTTTCTTACTGCAAACTAAATAGGAGTCATCTTTTTCTATGGTCTTGATAATTTTTTTCTTCAGCTGAGCAGTTATCAGGGCTTTGGTGCCTATGAATTCTTTGTCGCAAAAAACTATTGACAGTAGAAGCTTAAATAAAAATGTTTAAAAGAATTGTAATTAATCAAAAATATTTGCGTGTTTTAACTTTTAATGTCACATGGGAAATGTGCAAAACACGACGACATGGTTTGCCTTTTTACCATTAGGGTATCTAGAGATATTTTCTATGGGGGCCTGGCCTTTTTAATTTAATTAGCCCCAAAAAAATATTTTTATTTTTTGAGGATATCTGATGATAGTCTTAATACAGACTGATAGCAGATAAATTATTTAAAAAAATAAATCAGGCAAATTTTCTTGTAAGTAAAATTCCTGGAGTGAGCATGGTCCACCCTTTCTACGCCCATACTTTATACCTTATCAGAGCAAAGAAATTCCGATTAATTGTAATCTTTAAGTGGGCGTTGAACCCAAACGGTTTGTTCAAGTTAATTCACTGATTATCAAATCAAAAATCATCAGCTTCACGCTGTATCCCGCACACAGCAGGGTAGGCAGAGGGAACCCAGTGTTTTTTAGACACTCCGTTCCCCACTTTCTGCCGAATTCTGGAGGCATTGCGTGTTGAGTGGCAGAACTCAACGCCGCGCTTAGCCTCGACACCAGAGCGAAGAAATGGAAATATAAATTTAAGTAAATATTTCATCTCCTCGAGTGGGGATCGAACCCACAACCAGTCGGTTTGCAGTCACAATTCGTGCCGCTGCGCCACGACTGGCCTCTTATTGGATTATAATCTAACAAATATGGTGTTTAATGAAATTTATAAAAACTCACATTTTTAAACTTGGGCAGGACTTTAGGTAGTTGATCCTCGATAAACACTTCCATGAATTTAGTATAATGGTTAGTTTTGGCCATTTTCTCTTTTATTATGGAAAAACTCAAGTCTTCTCCACACATCTCTTCAATGGTTAATGGTTTGGGTGGTTCTGTCAGTTCGGTCTTCTTTTCTTGATTTTTATTTGGCTCAGGCAGTTTATCAATGTAGTCATCTAGATTAGTTGCCTCTTTTCTACATAGTTTTTCAAGCTAATAAAATATTTAATGGTGGTTTAGTATTTAACTGGACTATATTAAGATTTTAAATTTGTGAAAAAAATGTTTTATAAGACTAAAAATAAAAAAATAATATAAAATGTAAAAATATAAGAGGGGTCATTAGATTAAATAAATATAAAAATACTAACTTTTAAAAACATATCTTCCAATTTGGTATTCAATATATTTGTCATGTTTTGCTTGAAAAATTCTTCAGGATCATCTATAAAATATTTTTTTTGAGGATTAATTATGGTTAAGATAATGTTTTCTACACAATAATGAATAATTTTACGACATTTTGAAGTTTTACATGTGGTATTGATAATAATAAAAACATAATACAATGAGTTGATGTCACCAGAGCTTAGTAAATATGGAAAACATTTACTAATTTAGCAAAATAATAAGGCATATCAATAAATATGGTACAAAGATTTTGAACACAGAATGCCTCATGAAATAAGTGAGCTAAACTGAAGAACATATAAAATACAAGATAGATCACAATAAACTAAGTTTATGTGATGAATGTTCCACTGAGTGGACATAAGAACTAAAGAGGCATTGATTTACCAGGAAAAGTTTAAAAAGATAATTTTAAACTTTGATAACCCTTGAAACAACCAAATGTGTTTATACCTGCATCAACCAACTGCAGGGTGTGGGCGTTTTTGGCCAGGCTGAGCAGTTCCCGGTCGGTATCGTTGGGGTAGACTCGGCGGTAGGCCGTCACTATGTCGTCGGCGGCGCCCACGTACTTGTTGAGCATGAGGGCGCGGATGCGAGCGCGAATGGTGTGTTTCAGCAGCCGTTGCAAGAAGAGCTCCAATTCCGCCACCTCAGGCTCCAGAGTCTTCATCTTCTTGAGGATGATACCCAGAGCCAGCTCCAGCCGTCCCTTCATCTTGGCACTTGGCGGCCGGTCGGCCCGCAATATCTCATGGGGCGACGGCTTTTTGTCGATCGCTTTCATAGCGTTGTTAACTAATTGCTTAGTTTGTTCGGTGGGATATGAGGCAAGCTTGTTGGGCGCTTGGATTGGCTGCATCTTGGGTTTGGTGACTTTGGTCGGATTGAAATTTTTGCGTACGGGAGGAAGCTGGAATTTCTTTTGCGGGCGCAATGGAGCGTTATGCGGCTTGAGGCTCATGAGTGGAGCGGGCGCCGAAAATTGAATCGACTGAGGTTGGTAGGGCTGGAAATGTCTCTCTTGAGGGAAATCTTTGGAGGAGCCTGCCTGCCAGGGATTTATCTGAGGGGTGTTTACACGTTTGGCATTCCAGGAATAGTTCTGACTTTCAGCTTGCCGTTTGTTACCCTGGGGTCTGTAATTACTAGAATTACCAGACCCCTCATATTGCTGAGAGAAGCCATATGGCTCCTGATGATCATAAGGATTAGTGGGATTGTAATCATACTGCCTCTGAAATTGAATCAAAATTTATTTATTCAAATGATGTGCTTACTTTGCAACCATTAATAACTTTAGCTGAGATATTAGATATTTTTGTGATTAGAAACTTTACATGAAAATGTAAGAAACATCACAAAATATTATCATATAAGGAAGAATTGTGATTTTGTTAATCTGTAAAATAACATTGCAATTGAAATATTACTTTATGTAAAAGGCATAGTATAAATTTAATTTAGATTTTGAATAAATGACCAATATTCCTAATGGAATATTGTAAAACATGCTGCAAAGAACATTAATTTTATTATCAAATTTTATTGAATATAAAGTCAATATATGTTTAATATATTGATAGAAATCAATCAAATAAAATATCACAATAATTTCAAATTCTGAGGGACTGGTAATAACCAGATGTAAAAAAAAATGTATAATTAAATACATGAGTTGGTGTAAAATAATTATGTACCATACATATTATTGATTTATAACAAGCTTATAAGCTTTATTACTAGATGTAAAATAGAGTCTTATATGTATGTGCATATAAGCTTAGATTTTTTCACTATTCATTTTACAACAGACAAATATGACATAACAAGAGCAATATGAAACTGCACTCCATAGTAAATACTTTTATTCAAAGACAAAAATATTTTTAATGGATAATACATATAATATTGGCCTATATAAATTTAGAAAAGAACTATTTGTATGTAGAAATATTTGTAAGAAATAAATGTATCACAATGAAGAATGATGCCTGAGATATTACAAAAATAAAACTGGGATATGGTGTCTAATCATAATCCTAAAATAAAAAAGAAAAAACCTAATATTTTGTAAACAACCATATGATTAATTCAATTTAAAAAGAATGAATAAATAAAAGATAGAAGAAATAAAAACCTTTGTAGAATATCTTTCTCTATTTAGAATATCTTGCTTCTGTTCAATAATCTCCCTTTTGCGTTTCAATAGCTCCAGTTCAATATCTAAATCCTAAAATTAAGAAATTGAAGTCAATGTATTAACCAAATATAAGTAATAAAATAATAGGGAAAAAACTAAAAGACACAACTTGTAATGTAGTACGTAACAAATACAAGTGACTGAATTAATAGAAAAATAAAACATGAATTATAACTTAAATGTCAAGTCTATTTAGAGAATGGTAATGACTGATGATTTAAATATAAAACAGAAGCTAGCCTTAATAAATGATCATGCCGGGTCATCATAGCACGTCGGCCACTTCAACATATATCATATAAATTAATATAAACTTACACGGAGATGGTTAGTCAGCAGAGGTCCACTTGAAGACATCTGATGCTGATTACCTTGGTGGTTCCTGCGTCTCATGGCTATATTTCAACGTTTTCTTTTAAATAAACCACAAAATGGCTTCCACGCAAAAAGTAAAAATTGTAAAAAGGACCTAAATATAAGTTATTTACAACTTTATTTGGTCACGATAACCAAGGTAACTGATAGATGGAACCTATATTATTCATAAAGTTGAACACGAAAACTAAGCGCCATTAAATGCCGTTATCGATGCCGAAATTTTAAGTAACGCAAACAGCGATCGACAATTTGACAACGACTTTTTGTAAAGAGTACAGACCATAGAATACATATACACAAAGGGTACAGACTATTAATTAATATTTCAATGTGTAAATGGCTACGATCAAGAGGAGTATGCGCAACTGCTATTATATATTATATATGTATGATATGTTTAATTTAAAGAATGGCCTCAATATTGAACTAATAAAGTTCTCTTTATTAGTTCAATATTGAAGCCGTCGTGGCGCATGTGCAAAAGCGCGTTTTATTCAAATTTATAGATATTGAAATGTATCAATATGTCAATAAATAATTTAACAAACCTATATTTTATGAGCAAATTTTTGTATATACAGTGTTTTTGTCGGCACTTAAAATTCACCACAACTACTTTATAAAAGCCTTAATACGTTCTTTTTTACCAAAAATTAAATTGTGAATTTACAAACAAAATAAATAATAAAATTATCGTTGTAAAATAAATCGCTATTCGTGAAGAACGACGGACAATCATAGGAAAACCGCCGCATACGTCTCATTGCGAAATCGAGGTATAGGTTTAATATTATTGGCAAAGATCAAGATTGTTTAACCTTTAGTAGTATTTTTGTAGTAAATGTGTTTACTTTATTGGTATTTTGCGTAACTGCGTCACACAAAATTCAGGTATTGATAAACATCGTGAAATGAAACAAAAATCCTATCCTAAACTGTTGAGGTATGTTGATTAATTTGTTTAGGTATGGGTTCAAAATATTTTATTATATATGTTCTTCTCATAAAAGGAGCGCTGAAGCTTCCAACCTGTATATAGACGAATAGAAGCGAATGTACTCTTTATACAAAAAAAAAATCAAAATTCCTCAACAGTTTAGACGTTGGACTATTATTTTCATATCATAATTTTTATCCATACTGGATTATACGTGTAATGCAGTTACGAATAGATATATACCAATGACGTAAACATCTAATACTCCAAAAATACTACTAAACGTCAGCGATCAGCCACTTTCATTCTCAAACAAGATACCAGAACGTGAAAGGAATATTTCCCGTTCTATTTTACACAATTACTGATTTTTTTTATAATAAACCTAAACAACGATAGACGTCACCGCTAATACTCACGACTCGACTCAAATGAGGCGTGTGTGATGTAATGATGTTGTCGCTTTGATAGGAAAGTGCACAGAACACATATAAGCAATAAAGCTCCCTGTGTATATGTGTGTGTGTGTGTGTGTGTGGGTGCGCCGTTCTTTATAAATTGCGTTTTATTTTACAATGATGATTTATTAATTATGTGGTTTGAAAAAAGTGTATTAGTGCATAATTTAGAATATGAAAAATCTTCCCTAATTACGATTTGATCCTTACATACAAAGCATTCCCAAATTGAAAGGAAAAGTGTGTGAGTGAGATGTCGCTATACCTATTACCTGTACGAGAGTGTAACCTAATAACGGGAATGAATACAAATAGAGCGATTGTTCAAAAAGATAATATAAAATAATGCTTAGTTGCATAAAAAATTTACATATCAAATGTAAATTTTAAAGCTTGGTTCTCTTAATCAGCTATATATATAATAGAACGAGTACCTCTTATCTCTAGACCTCTAGAGGCCGGTCGTGGCGCAGAGGCACAAAGTGTGACTGTAGAATTGACTGGTTGTAGGTTCGATCCCTACTCGAGGAAGTGAAATATTTATTTACATTTATATTTTCATATCTTCACTCTATACAGATTTCGGCGAAAAGTGGGGAACGGAGTGTCTTAACACTAGGTTCCCTCTGCCAACCCTGCTGTGTGCTGGGATACAGCGTGAAGCTGATTTAATTTAATTTTTTAACACCTCTACATTTTCCAAGTACATTGTTATTTGAATGTGTACTCATTCACACTGGCTTTAAGATGGTAGCCATAGACAAAATTATTTTATTTATTAAATCATAAATAAAAAGTAAGCAAATTTTTTACACTTATCAAGTTATCACTTTCTTTTATTAGTAGAATTTTATATAAATATTGTTGCTTTCTAGAATAATATACATTTTTTTCTTTATCGCTAACATTAAGATGACTTATTATTATTATTAGGTACACATATTTAAAATTATATTTTCTAATGTTTTTCAAATTTCTACAATACAAATTGAGTCGTTGATTTGCAGTGGTAAAGTAGTACCGAATGGCCGAATGGTGACTATGGCTAACATATACTTCCTAAAAATCCTTCCTATTCCTTCGATCACAGACAGCTATAAATTTTAACAAAAGAAGCGACAAGTGTTCAAATTGAAAATATTATTATTTAGGTGGCTCCTTTGGATGTGTATAAAATAGCTGATGATATAGAATCAGAAAGAAAACGATTAGAAGCCGCAGCCCCTAAAAAGAGAAGAGCTTCCTCTTTACTGCGAGCTGCATATACATAGACTGTGTAATTTGTAAATGTAACTTTTTTGTATTAGATTAGCCTAATAATAGTACATATTTAAATATCTATCGTATAGTAGATATTACGTGTAAATTTCAGTAAAGTAATTGCATAGATTTTGTGTATTTAATATATGTACATAATTATATTAGTGCATATTTTATAATTTATAAACTTTTCTTTTTCCAGGTAGAAGAAGAAGTAACAGGCACAGATGAAATAACTAAATAATTTTTTTAAAACTTTTATAAAATACTCTTAATTGTATATTTGTTGATTTAATAAATTAAAATAAATCATCAATCACATTTTTTTTAGATTCACGCTGTATAGAATAACATTTTATTCCTATTAAGACACTACCCATTGTTGAGTGGCGGAACGGTTTGCCTAGTTACCAGAGTGAGGAAATGAATATATTAAACATTTCATTTCCTCGAATTAGATTTGAACCCACAACCTGTCGCCTTTACAGTCTTGGTGCCTATGCGTCATAACTGGCCATTATTTCATATATATTTTATTTCTCACACTGAAATAAAAAGATGATATTGATGATAGATTTTTTGGCTTTTTTTTGTGATTTGTATTTTTATCATTGAAATGGGGGGAAATGAAGAAAAGAAAAAAATTAAGAGTAAAACAACTGCCGACGTACAGCTTTATTACTTTCCTACATGGTCTAATATATCTTAAAAAATATTATGATAAAACATCAACATGTATACATACAACCAAAATCAATTTACATATACTCAGACTACAATATACATATAAGTAACATACAAAGAAACAAATAAACTATTCTCCATCAGAACCTATACACTCATCAACAACTACTCCTTCTGATATTAAAGCCAATATTTCTTCATCATCCATTTCATCACCAGCATTGAATTCTTGAATTTCGTCCTCCATTACTTCTTCATTTAAAAATGCTTTCTCTTTTGTTACTTTCTTTATTAGAGTCACTTTTGGCTTTTCATGTTTGGAAACATTTTTATTTACGTTATCTGTTTCTTTTTTAGAATCTATAGCATTATTTTTATTTTTTGGTGCAGCTTGTTTAACGCTTTCACCTTCAGGTTTATTGTCTGATTCAATCTTCTTTGTTTCTTTATTATCGATTTCTTTTTCTTTTTGAATGGTAATTGGAGGTCCAACTTTAGCAGCCGTGTCTTGATTCAACGCTTCATTATCTTCATTTTTGACTGACTTAATTTTAAGTTTTTCTGCAAATTTTTCATCTTTACTTTTGTTTTCAAGACCTTTGGTTTTAATATTGGTTTCTTCATTTTTGGAATCAATAGTTTCTGACTTATCAGCATCTTTAGCCTCACCATCTTTATATTCTTTATTTTCCATTTTACTTTCTTCTTCATCATTATAATTAAATATAGTAATTAATTTTTCCGGGCATTTTGAAAACTTATAGATTGGTGTCGCAATTACTTTTGCATTACCTGAAGTTTTAGAACATAAATAAAAATCCAAGTTTACAATATTATATTAAAATATTTTTTAATTCGAACTCATGCCGAATGGCTAACTGAACATGGAATGGTTGTGAGTTCGATTTCCACTTAGGAGAATAAATCATTTTTCAAAATTTGTGTAGTACATGGGGATTGAAGTGTCATTGAAGTCCTGATACTATGTTCCCACTGACTAGGCTACTAAATGTGGAACACAGCATTAAGCTAAATAAAGATATATTTTTTAATTACCACATCGTAATTCCTTATTTCTACACAATTTATCAAAATCTGTTATTGAAGTAAGTCGCGCGACGAATATGTTGACATCTTTATTAAAACGTCTATAAGTTTTCACGTTGTATTTCTTCAGAAATTGTAAAAATCCTCCATTTTTGGGACGACAAGAAAATTTTAACTGTAAAAAAAATTTTTTTTTCATCATTATCACACTTTTTTTTGTCTTGATTAATTGCTCTTGTGTTGGAAAATAAAGAATCTAAATAAATAAATGAATATTAGAATTAACACATACCTTCACAATCAATGGATTGTAGATATTAAGTAGTCGTTTTGTCACGTTAAGTCCTAGAACCTGTGAAAATTAAATGAAAGTAACTTTGAAACAAACAAAATAAAAACATAGTTTTAAAATGTTATATGTTATCTTTAATTGAATTCATACTAATATTTATTTTGAAGCTGAAGAGTTTGTGTGATTAAAGGTGCTAATCTCAGGCGCTTTTTTCACTGGGATACAGCACACAGCATGGTAGGCAGAGGGAATCTAATGTCAAGACACTCCGGTCCCTACTTTTCGCCTTATTCTGAAGGCATAGCGTGTAGAGTGGCGTAACTCCACGCCGCGCTTTACCTCCAAACCAGAGGGAAGAAATGAAAATATATATTTTTAATAAATATTTCATTTCCTCGAGTGGGGACTATACAGTCACACTTTTGCCCATGCGCCAAGACTAGCCTACAATACTACATCACGTTAATTATTATCATGTACCCTACTGTACCTGCGGCCAGTTACCTCAGACTCTTAAAGAGTGTATCTTGTGTCATACACAACTTTCAGTTATTACTATTTGACCACGGGGACTCTACTTTGAGCTGTAGGTAAAAGGTAATAAGAAAATAATAATAGAAAAAATGCTTACATTTCTTAGATCATCGCTAGCTTCATATCTTAGCTTATCAGCTACTAATTTTTCAGCCTCAGTGGGCGGGTCATCTGGTAAAGCTTGCCAGACCTAAAATAACGTACTATGCCTGTAATTGTATGAACTAGTAGAAATTATGCAAAGCAAAGCACCTGTGAAGCAGGCACCTTCTAAGAGATTTTATTCTTAACTGTATCCCGCATATAGCAAGGAAAGCAAAGGGAAACTTTACCCACATGTGGAAAGGCTAAAATACTCCGTTCCCCACGCACCCCTAAAACTTCGACACATTACGTATTGCGTGGTGAAATAAACACCGCTGCGGTTTTTGTTGTTACTAAAGCGGGGAAATGAAAATATACAACAAATCATTCCTCCGAGTGGAAATCAAACCTACGATCGTCGCGCTTACAGTCACATACCTATGCCACTTCGCTACAACGGCCTCAATTTATAATTAATTAGATTATTATTATTTACTATTAAAGTGTTTAATTTCCATTACCTCAATCATTATGGTCTTCAGTTCCTCTTCCAATATTCTAGTCATGAGATCATTTAATTGAAATTGTCCCTCGACTCCTTCGGTAAGAGTTTTCTTTTCTTGAGTCTTTTCAATTTCTGTTTAGGTAAAGTATAATCTTAATTTCGTCAAGCTCTACATATAATTTATATTTTTAGTTATTTTCTGTAGGTACGTCAAAATAAAAGACGGAACCCTTAAAAGATTATTTTGTTGTTCGTCTTTCAAGATCAATTATTCCAACGAGGTACGAAAACGAAGGTTTTCGCTCACCGAAGGGTGGGCGAGACCGACTCGCGCTTGACTGGGTTTTTTATGTATTTAATTGTTAGTTATATGCAAAAAAAATACTGCTACATTTAATTCCCGACTGCTAAGGAAGGGTTATGTTTTTCGCGCGTATCATGTATGTATATAATATTCTTTATTACCTCATATCTCCAGAATCGTTGAACGGATTTACATATTTAAGGTATCGTTAGATTCATATTAGCAGCCCAAGTGTTCGTAGATAGGTGACGTTAAAAAAAACAATCATGGCGGATGTGGGGACCTATAAGTAGTACATGTCGGAACCTATAAGTAATTCTTCAATCAATAAAATCTTTACCAGGAACCCTGCATAATTTAAAGAGGTCCCCACTGTTAATCCTAATAAACTATTGGGCTTGTTTATTTTCTTTTTAGTTTTCTGCAGTCGGGTTTTTTTTTCATAAATATTTTTTTACAATTATTTCTTTCTGTACTAATATTTGTTTCCTTAAATTCCTTTTTTGCACAAATATTAAATTTAATAATCACCCAAGTATAACTGAAAGAAACAACTACTGTTATATAACAATTTTCCTACCTTTATCTTCTACGTTTTTTTTACTTTTATTTTCTGTAGACGTTGTTCCTGCCACACGATGTTTCTGCTCCTCACTGGTAGCAAGTTTCTTCATAGCTTCGCGACGATCAGCTGTTCGTTCTAGAACAATCATGGTATCGACTATTAAGTCACTATATTATCTATACATTTCCTATTACATTTACCTATTGCCTATTACATTTTAATTAATTTATCATTATCTTAATTATAATAGAAATAGAATGAGCCTTGTACATGTTGATGTTGCTTCGTAGAAAGAAAATGGTTATCTTACTTCTTATTAGCTTCAAAAGCTATACGACAGAATGCTGAAATTTGAGAACAAAAGTAACCTTTTTTGCACTAACGTTGTAATTTCCTATTAGCCTTCAGTAACAAGTATCTACGGAAAATCCTACAATAAAAAAAGTTGACAAAAAATCTATTTTAATAAAAAGATTCTAAAACGTTGACGAAAAAGAAATATTTTTCGATGTATATTCTTTTCCTCATTTTTCTGATGCCATAGTCGTAGAGGACGAAAGAATGAAAGAACTGATTTTTTAATGTAATAAAAGTATGAAAAAAGTTATCTAAGAATATATTCTATTTTCAATATTTTAAAATTTTCGAAAATGTTGAAAATTAAATAATGCTCTAAAAGTTTCGTTCCGACATCGCTGATTTAACACGAAATTCTAAGTATACACATATACAAAAAAATTAGGTATAAAGTATAAACTTTATACCTATTTTTATTAATGTAATTTTTAGAAAATAAAACCGTTGCCTGAGACTAAGGAGGAATTTTAAAAATAACATTGCATCATTGCACTGCCAAATAATGTGAAATGGACGTGTCGTCCGATAAGAAGACTTAGGTACATAATAATTTGAAACGTAAAACCAACTTTCCTAAAAAATAAACAGTTTGTGGTTTTCAATTACCTATCTCGTAATTCTGTAAAAGTCCAGAATAATTTGATATATCGATGAACCAAAACAATAGATTAAGCACTGTGAAAGTTAATAAACAAATTGAAATCATCCATTTAAGAAATATTCGGCCCAAAATATACTTACTACATTTAAAGAACTAACTTTGACAAGAAACCAAGAGCAATAAAATCAAGCAGACTCGTAGTGTTGATACTTCCTGGAAATAAGAGCGAATAAACAACGTCAAAACATGTTTTACCTATTCACTAGGTCCAAGTCTTCAAACTTCTCAATGTTCACTGTACATTGCTTTTCTGAAACTCTTTTGGACTTCAAGTAAATTGTCGTTGAGAACTGAAACATTTAATGAATTGGTAATATTTCAATACGAACTAAGAAAATAAATATTGCAATGGTACTTACCTTTAAAAATAGAATGTTTAGATATTTTTGTTCTTTATTTAAAATTTTAGCGTTTCTTTCAGGTCCATGTTTTGATTTGAAATTACTGCACGTAAATTTTTCTGGTATCTATAAAGGTCTAAAATATTCGTTTTTGTAAAAGCGACGAATTAAAAAAAAGATTATAATATAAGTGTACCCTTTATTAAACAAACTTATTTCGTTTGGTTTACAAAACAAAAAAGAACTTAAAAATACTCTTAGTAAAATTGAAATAATAATTTTTCTGAAAACTTTGCTAATCTAGACAAATAACTTCATCATCCGAACTCGTAGCTAACTCCATATTAGACACATCGTACGAATCCTTCATTTCTTCTTTATGTTTAGCGATAATTTCCTGCAACTTTGCCAACGAATATCCTGATGCGACCGTAAGACTGCCGTAATTTGTACCATTGCTCACGTAGTCTAAATTAAAGTTCAAATTCGACAAAGTTTCAACGGACTCTAAATCCATATCTAGCTCTAAAACAGATTTCATTCGCTTTGTATCATTTACAAGCACTAGATTTTTCCACATGCTAAAGTTTAAGCCCTTCACTCCCTGATTGCTCTGGCGGATGCGCTCGAAGGCCGACGAAGCCGACGTGGCGTTTAAATTCAGATTTCTAGGCATCGTGATGTGCATTTTGAAATATTTAGTTTTCATCCCGTCAGCACCCATTATGATAACCTGTTGGTGTTGTATTCTCCCCATGTCGAGGGAACACAGCCACTTCTTGGATTCCTCGTTTTCGGGTATTATACCGAAGAATCCGCCTTGACAAAAACCATATTTTATGAAATCTGTTCTACTTCGCCCTCGCCCTAGTTCGTGATATTTAAACAATTTATACAAGATTATGTCTCTTAATTTCTTTGCCATAGGTAGAGTGAACGGTTTGTTTCCCTTAAGTGCCATTTTCACCAAGTCGGGATGGTGACCAAGGGACGGCATTAACGCGGTCGTGCCGGGAGGGACGTTAGTTAAAGACTTTTCATTCAAGCCAGCGTCAAAGGCGTCTTTATCGACCGCAACAGCTTTTAAGAACACATTGACCTTCTGCAATTCGTAACTTAGCAACATTTTATACAGCTCTAAGGCACGTGCGGAAGATGGAGGCATGTCCACGTACAACCGAGTACCTTTCTGCGTTAAAATCAATTTCACGGTTTTCCACTTACCTATGTTCACACCTTCGAGATGTTTGTTCTGTAACATAAGTTTCTTTAGCGGATCAAAATTTTTCGACTGCCTCGAATGGCCAGGCAACCAAATAGCCGCTCTCTCGTACCACAATTCCTCAGTATTATAGACGAGGACATTAAAATGCTGGAATTCACTGAAATCTATACTCAAAATCCAATCTTTAGAACGTTCGTCTCGAGCTATGACCTCGTGACGGCAATCACTATTTTGTTTATTTAAAGTAAACTCCGGAGCCCAACCATGTAAGGTTTCGGTCACTTTAATAAGTTTTTTTATTAAGAAATCCTTTATTAGCTCCGTTTCATATTCCAGTATAGGCTGAAAGTCATCTTTACAAATATATAAGACGCAATCCTTTTTGTTTTCTCCTGTGAGCTGAGGCTCTTCCTTATAAATGTTAGGCATCGAATACTGTTGATAATTTATAGGTAAAGTCGCGATGAACGGAGCATTTACCATTGATATATCACTGAGAGTCAAATTAGCTTGCATTAAGCCAACATTCCAATCTGGAACTGACAAAAGACGTTGAATCCGGCTCTTATAGCCATACACATTGAAAACAATATATTACAACTGCTCTTATTAATAGAAAATATACTTACTTTGCTTATCCATATATTGCGATTGTAAATCTGTGGAATAAAGAAACCGACACAGTAAAATTATTGACCTAAGCAATAAAACGAAAATATTTTGCCGTTAAATAATAAAATTATTTATTTATACACAGGATAGTTACCTTTATTAGAGCTTGGCTCAGAAGAACGCCTAGAGCTCTTTGCAGGAGCGTCACAATCATCTGAAAATTATTTATGTATATTATGAAGTTGCTATATAAATACTATATTTGGAACATTCTAAATTGTTCGCACAAACATCGACACTTCCAGTATATTTTATCTTGAGACAGTTATTCAATTTTCTGTCTATATGATTGTAATTTAGTTAATATTCGTTGTCATATGCTATATATAATAAACAATACGAGCAGGACGCTATAGTATGGGAAATATTAAACCGGATATTAGTATAAATCTTACCTTGTGTCTGCCGTTTCATGTTTCTATAATGTTTAGGTAAACTAAACATCACGTCCTTGAAAATATTTTCTTGATCTCTAGACGTGTATTTCGCGTTGAACTTCGAATACATTTCTATAAAGGAGAGGTCTTTGTTTTTGAACAACTCGTTCACTTTATAAAGCAAAGTCATATTTAATTCATCTATTGCACGCCTTTTTGTTTCTCCAGACAGAAACTTGCCTTGCTTGCTCATAATCGACTGTGAAATAGCTTCAACTAGTGCTTTTTGAACTTTTTTGACATGGCCAATGTCACGAGATTTCGGTGTATCATCGAAATTATGTCGTGTTTTCTCAGTATCTTTATCAACGTTTTTTCTGTCGTCGTCTCTGCTGTACTTGTAGTCCCTACGAAAGTTTTCAGGATCCTGCTCGTCTTCATATGGATGTTTCTTGAAACGTTGCATTTCTTTCGGATTGACACGGTCTTCACTGTGACGATGGTCATCATTATAGTTGCCTTCTCTTTTGCTTTCTCCTTTTCTATACATTTCAGCTTTTTTTGTAAAGTCCACAGCCCTTTTATAAACTTCATCAATTTCCTTTTGTAACTGCTCTTGTTTTAATAGAATTTCTTTCTTTTTTTCTTCTATGTGACCCGAAAATTCATATCTTTTATGTGACATTTCATCATTTGTGTTAAAATTAGATGTGCAGCGCATGTCACTACGTTCCTGACGATACTCTTTTTCGAGACGATCAGAATGTACTTGCAATTTGCGATTTTGATCGTCACGTATAAGCTCCCGGCGATTTTCGAATTCCTTTCTTGTAAGTGTAGGCTCTTCAAATCTCGAAGATGAACTTGGCTGAGGGTTTGATCCAGGAATTGGTTTCCATTTTCCAACTTCAAGGGCCCTTTGTTCTGGGAAGTTGAGGCGGTCGACACTGCTTAGAAAACTATCACGTATCTTCTCTCTTGTTTCCCATACCGGGCTATTTTTTTCCATTTCTTTTTCAAGAAATTTAGGTCTCACTTCTAATGAATATTCTTCTTTCTCTTGCGGCCACACCGGAGGCGGCGGCGGTTCACGAATTTCAGGACTTCTACGTTTTTCTAAAGCCCAGGAACGCCTTGGGGATCGAGGAGAAGGAGAATGGCGCTTGAAGCGGTCGCGTATCGGAGATCGATCACGCTTCGGCGACCGAGAACGATTCACATCATGCTCAGTAGACATAGGTCTTTCTGATGCCCTAGAAACCTCAAATTGCTGAATTCTTGGACCGTCTCTTCTATCTTCGATCAAACTTTTGGAGGAAAAATTTTCTCTTTCCTTCCAGTGTTCCGACCGCGATTGATATTTGATTGTTTCATCACGTATGTTGGGACGATAACCACCTGAGTACATAGCTTCATTTGGCGCCTGCAAATTGAAATTTAGTATGCAACACGAAATTAGATTCGAATATTGTAAATGTACGAGCTTACAATGCGACTCTTTATATTATGCCAATTATTATATAAAAAAAGTAAACAAAACTTATTTTTCCAAATTTTCTCGCCTAATAAATCACAAAAATACATATAATCTGCATATTAAATAATTTATCAAATCTTCACTCATTTGCATTGTTATATAGTCAACACATGTTCACAGTCTAATACATATGTATATCTACAATTTTTTCTTTGTTACATTTTACTACAGTTTCCAATTTGTTATCAGAACTGGTGAAAAACATTTAGTCCGGTCTATCGGTATAATTTTTCCCGTTTACCGTATATTATTTGAATATTTTTCATGTACATTGAATTCTATCTGTCTCTAAATATGAAAAGCACAATTCGTTTGTTTATTATTATATCTAATAAAAATATGTCCATTTGTCCAATATTTCTGATAAAAATATATAAAATAAATATTTTCTCTTTCGTTGCCTTAGTATTGGCAAAATAAGAAGACTGAGCCGGAAGATGACGCTGTAGACACCTACATGAAATGATTTATTGTTAATTTTCTCGACAAAGAGCCAAATTACCTCATTTGTATTGGTGTTAATATTGAAAACGTTTACTGTTCAAATAAATGAAAAAAAAAATTATAAATAATTGCTTATCGGTTGTACGAATCAAAGTTTCCATATCAATTCAAATTCATGCAGCTTATTAATCTACCTATGTACTCAAATACATGGTTTGAAAGTTATTCAAAAATGCAAAATATACGTATAATTCCGCCTGCATAAACTTTTCTGTTAAACATTGTTCAGGTTTTTCGCAAACGATTGTTTTATTCTTAAGAGATGAAGACATCAGTTCATTCCATTCCATTCCACCAGTTTACCACTGGTTTCCTGGTCATTTATTATGACCAAGCTTTGTGAGATCAAAATAAAATAAAGATTTGTTTATTTATAAGTAAACTTATTATTAATTAATTTTAGAAACTGCCATAACTACCAATTTTCTTGTGCCATCCTATATTCTCATTTGTTATTTTTTATTGTTTGTTTCTTCCAGTACTTTTTGTTTATGAAACATTACTTAAAATATATTTAGCCTAGTAGTACAAATATAGCCGTCATATCTGATAATAATTAGTAAATAATATAATGTTATTAACATATCAATTTCAAAACAAAGTACAGCCACCCACCACACATAAATATACTGATACTTGTCCTAGACAATCAACATTTCCTGGTTTTACTTTGATGTAAATTAAACGTCAATATAGAGAGATGTATGTTAATAGTGATGTCATTCTTCATTCCAATTTACATCACCAAAATGCCTAAAATTTGTGCTCCCAAAATTTCGGGTACATTAACTAATTTAATCAGCTGTTTCTTTAATGTGAACCTTTCTCATGGCTGATTTTCTGTACGATTGATTAAATTTCTGTGTCGTTGAAAATTCAGAATAAATTATCACCTCCAACAGATTAATACAGACATAATTACTGCCACAATAATGCCTTTCAAATTTTTTAATTGTTCCATTAATTTGAAATTTTTGTTTGAAGTAACCATTCTATATTCTGTATGTGCCTTATCATATTCAAACATTTTATTCATATTTGATGTCTTCCAAATTCTTTAGAAAAGCCAACAATACTATTGTTATTGTATTTATAGATACATTTTATCGCGAAGATAGCAATAAAATCATCAATGTACTCCAAATTTAACTTGTTTTACATCTTGAGATCCCCATAGTATATTTCTTCCTCTGCTGTTATGTTCTGATAAAAAAAAGTTCCTATTTATCATCTTAGTTAGTTTTTTCCTTTAATTCTTGAGGCTGCAGTTTAAAATAATTTAATTCTAAATATTGGATTTTCTTCAACGACTCTTACTGAGAGTGACAGAGAGAGAGAGAGAGAGAGAGAGAGAGAGAGAGAGAGAGAGAGAGATTTTACTCCATTCTCTGTTAAAAAAATAGGCAAATTTTCTGCTAATTTGATATAATTTTTTAGATAAAATTTTCAGCATCTGCCTCACGCAAAATTTTCTTCGTATTTACTTTTCATATATGTGTATTATGGTATCTGTACTGTTTCTTTTCGAATTATATAAAAAAGTTTTGTTCACGGAATTTGTCCTCAGTCTTTTTCTCATTTTGAAAGGTATCTGTGTCACAAGTTACAACCATATCACTTTTCCTTCATATTCATCTTCGGCACTTCAGCTACTCTTCAGCTATATTCTAATAGTTTCACCATTTTTATGGGTTTACTAATCTTTGCACACGTATGCGACTTGTTTTGGCCACTTTTGGCGTCTGTTTGTTTTCCTTAGATAAAATGCAAGTAATTTTTGTGAAGTTAAAGTATTATTATCTTCTGGTTAGTGTAAGAATAATTCCTCGTATATTTTTTACATAAATTTTTCTAGGAAAAATTTTGCGTTGACAAATATTCCACCGGGGATAAGATTAACTTAATTTAGTTTTATTTTTAATTTTCTATCTAATAATATCTTGAGTTATCAAAATTCAATATTTCCTTTTATTTTCCAAATGTAGGGTTTTTTTAGAACCTTATTCCTTGCGTTAAGTGTTTTTTCTTTGTGAATCATATAAAATATGTAGTTATTCAAAATCTTCAAAATGTGAAGTATTCTTCTTATACATTATATTTTTTACTGCATTATTTAATTAGGTTTTAACATTTAAACATAATTTACCCTAAAATACATCTATCATAACAAGACTTAAATATCCATCCAACAATTATTTCGCCAAGCTTAAACAACTAACGAAATTCATTTTACATAAAATATTTGTATATTATTTATTTATTAATGTATAGTTTTACTTTAATAATCTATGAATAATAAATAATTTACCTGTACATGTGGTTCGTAGGCAGGTCTTATGTTCTTCATGCCAGCGTGATGATCATCTTGATATGGCGCTTGTTTTTGATCAGTACGATGTGGCGAAATAAATCTGTTTAAAATGCTTATTTAGAGACTTTATATAAAATGCTAAATATCTATTAAACTTAAAATTTAACCGTACATACGTAATTTCAGTACATATACAGGGTGTATATGTACTAAAATAATGTATGTTGTTAGTAAGTTTTCAGATACTTTAGAGGTTGTTCGGCCTTCTTGGTCAATCGATGCTCGAATAGAATTCAAATAGAAATCTGAGAGAAATTATGAGAATGTATAACTGTAAACAGAGAGAGGACTACTAATAAGGTACTGAGGAATATTAGGAGGTATGAAATAATGCTTTAAAGTTTGTTACAGTAAAGTTCTTATGTATACAAATGCACTAGTTTTTGTTTAATTAAAAACAACGAAGTAGTTATAATTTTACATTCACTTGAAATTTGCAAAAATTGCAAATGCCGCTCGCAGTGGTACGTGGCCGGCGTGTGACGTCAGTTTCCAACGCTCCCTCTGGCTGAGAGCGCTACTCACTAGTCGCCAGCGGTTAGTTAGGAGATTCGAAAAAATGGAACCGACAACCTACCCATAATGTCATAATGGATTTTATGGTTGCCGATTATTTACTGAATAATAGTAATTTCGTCGCCGTAATAATTCGAAGAGGGGCCGTTCAAGTATTACGTAAGCACTGTAGGGGGGCGGGGAGGTCTTGAGTTTGCTTATTTTTGATGAAATGTTTCTTAGAGGATTGCTTATTTTTGATGTCATAGGGAAGGGGGGGAGGGGGGAGGGGGGTCAATAATTGCAAAAAAATTGCTTACGTAATACTTGAACGGCCCCAGAGTAAAAATGCAAAGGTTTGTCTATCTAGTAATAATATGTCTGTTTCGAGTATACATATATAATAACTATCCTATTTTATTTTATATAAAAATATTTATTTAAAATTGTAATGTAACCTAACTAGTTTCATATTGTAGGTAAAGTTATTTCCGTTAAAAGTATCAAATCTTTTATTCAAGTTCTAAGTAGTAAGATTGTTACATATAATATGTATACTTCTTGTTAGTGAATATTATATAATAATATTATAACTGTATTCTGTTGGCATTGCGTGTTGAGTGGCGGAACTAAGCCCCGCGCTTTGCCTTGACACCAGAGCGAAGAATGAGAAATACAAATTTAAATAAATATTTTATTTCCTTGCATGGAGACCGAACCCACAACAGTCGCGTTTACAGTCATACACTGCACTCTGGTGTCGGGGCAAAACGCGGCGTTAAATTCCGCCACTCAATACGCAATTTATTAAAAAAAAACAGTTATTACATTACCTTGGCTGTCGTCTTGGTGACTCATGACGGACGTGGGAAGGTATATCTCTGGCGTCTCCGTCCGATGATTGATGTAATGGACGTCGGTCAACTAAGAAAAGTACCAATTTATATATTGTTAGAAGTTATGATTTATTAATATTAAGTCTTTCATTTATCTTAAGGATATTTTAAATAATAGTTTCGCTTATACTGTACACATAATATTTTATACTGAACCTAAGCACACATTATCTTCCTTTTTCCCTCTCTCTATTTATCTCATACATACATATATATGTATCTATTTACTCTCTACTCACGCTGTACCATAAGCGGATTTCAGAGATTCGGAAGTTCTAGAGAACAGAGCGCTAAACGCTACGGTCTCTACATACCTCTTTCGCTTCGTCCAATGTCATCAGCCTCTCCATGCATTTTCTCCGGGGGGGTCCTTATGCTTTACGTGACCTAACTGGATTATCTTTAATACTGGGTTTTCGAATGTCAACCGAGGTCTCCCCCTGCCTCCCTTACCGATCACTTTTCTATCCAATTTTTATTTTACCATACTTTCGTCACTCACTCTTTCAACATGCAAACCAGCCAGCTGAGCAGATTCTCCTTTATTCTCACCGCAACATCCTCACAAGTACCTGTCATTCTGTGAATCTCTTCATTGCGGTTCGATCAGCTAAGCTGACTCCGCATAATATAGAGATCACATCTCCACAGCATTCATCTTTTTTTAATTTTTCTTCTGCACTACCACGTTTCACTACCATATAACAGAGTTGGTACCAACTGTATTGTGTAAGGACGATCCCATCTGTCAATCTCCTTGAATGGGAATCGAACCCACGTCACGACTGACCTCTGAACTACTTCCCAAATAACTGAACATACTTCTCAAATATACGACATGTTTGGGACGTAAGCGTAAATAGTTTAGTATTAATTCCTTTTCACATGATACAAAATAAAAATAACAATTACTCGGTGAATGTGATGGAGGTGACATTCTCCTTCCTCTAACATATTCCTCTTTTCTTAATTGCGGAGAGTCTCTTCTTGAAGGAGAATTCTTCCTTTCAATTAGCATTTCTCTGTTAGAAGACATCTGTCTAGATGGAGACCCACGCCGGCCAGTCGGGGAAACGTGTCGACCCGACGGTGCTACGTGTCTTCCGGGCGGCGACACGTATCTGCCACCAGATGGTACGGGAACTGTATGACGGCCTGGTGGTGATGGATGTCGGCCAGATTGTGAAACATGCCGACTTGGTGGTGAAGAATGTCGACCTGCCGTTAGAACATGTCCGCCAGATGGTGAAATATGTCGACCAGGTGAAAAATTTCTGCCAGAAGGGACATTCCTATTAGACGGTGACATTCTTCTTTCCGGCGTTCTTCTGTCAGTATATTGATTTCCTTTAAAGGTCCGACCTCTTTCATCTCCATCTCTAAAATCTTTTCTTTGTGGTGAATAGTCTCTACCGATTTTATCATATTTGTATGAATCATCCAACTTAGATGGATCCTGTATATGTTTTGTTTGAGATGGATATTTTCTGTCATCATAAGGTTTTTTATCAAATGTCGGTAAGGGCTTCTCAAACGATTTTTGTTGTGGTTGCTGTAAAATGCGAACTGCATCTATTAATTGTTAAAAAAAGAATGGAGAAAAATTGGCAAAAATTGTTGTCACATTTTAAGTAGTTTAAATTCAATTTAACTATACCATTTTTTAATTTTACATATTTTTATTTTAATGAAAGAAACATTTACGATAAGTGTGTCATAAAACATAAATATATAATAAATTATATATTTGTGTTTGGATTATGTATATATAAATTTCATAAATTTCTACAAATTTGAATTTTGTCACATATTACTTTCTTCTATTTTTGTCTTTGATTGGTATTTATAGTATGGTCAAGAAGTCGTGGCCACCCTAGAGTGAGCTATGCTACGCAGATTTGGTTTTAGTATTTTTTATGAGTGAAAAATGTGTAAAAGTTCAGAAAACCTAACTGGGGTGGCCGGCCGACTCTTCACTGTAATGCAATTCTCAACATGCATATTATTACAATTTATATAAATAAACAATACCTGATCAGCCCACGGAGATATTTGACCTTGAGATTGATAAACTTGGTTATGACTGGATGCTAAGTTGTATTGGTTGGGGCCTTGAAAATTTTCTTTCATTATTGTTATCTGTTTAAATTTTTAATATTGTTAGTTTTTTTACTTGTAGTAATTATGATTATTTAAAATACTATATTTCTTAAAATAGAACTATTTTTTTGGAAATTTTATCTGTATCATGTTTAGTTTTGCTGTTTTACTTTTTATTATAAAGTATGTTTAGTTTTATATTTTTGGTAGTGCAATGTTTTAATAGGCATATAATATTTTTATATGAATTTTATTTGAATTAAATATACATGTTGTCTCTTAGTACAGTTAATAGTGACAATTAAAAGTTAACACTACATTATTGTTTCCCATATAATGTACTTTTATCTTGTATGGCATCCTCACTCCGTTCCCTACGCACCACCCAATTTTCATAACATTGCATGTTGAATGGCATTACTCTTAATATTTTGTTACCTGAGCAAGGAAATGCAAATAATTTATTCCCCCGAATGGGAACCGAACCCACAACTGTCGCGTTTACAGTCAGATTGTGCCGATAAACCACGAAAAGGCCTCAATTTTTTTCTTTATTTTCTATAAAACCAAATCCAAGATTTTGCGTAATAATCAATATAAGTTATACATAATAAGTAGACATACTGGTTTCTCAGAAGGCATATCGTAACTTTGATTTGGATATCTTCCAGACGACGTTCGAGATGGTGCTTGAGAAATTTCATGTAATGTAGACAGCATTTGGGCATTGTTTTGTGGCTGTAAGAAAAATTGGAAAAGATTTTTGTAAGATCAATATGCACTTGGTGGAAATACAGTATTTTCATTTCCCGGCCCAGTATGACATCGCGCGGTGTTGATCTTCGCCAATCGAAACCGAAAGAAGAGAAGATTTTTATGAAAATATGACTGTTAGATAGATTACTAAAATCAAAATGCATCAATTCCGTATAACATTTATTTTTATTTTTTTTCAGCTTGACACTGTATTCTGAACAAAGCAGGGTAGGCAGAGAAAACCTAGTCTTATAACACTCTGTTCCCCAATTTTCACCAAACTCTTGAGGCATTGCATGTTATGTGGCAGAACTCAACGCCGCGCTGCCTACTTATCAGGGCGAAGAGATAAAAAAAAAAATTCTTTTCCTCGAATGCAAATCGAACCCACAACCTGTCACGTTTACAGTTGCATACTTGTACGATGGCCTCAAAATATAACTTATAGTTTTGAAAAAAATGTTGGCACACAGATAAACATACATAGATTTATTAAGTTTAGTTCATATGCTTGATATGCTTGAAAGCTTAATCAGATTTTTTTATGCTTCACGCTATATCTCCATTGCCCACTTTTCCGACGAATTTTTGAGACATTGTTTAATAAAGGAATGCATCATCACCCTTAATAGATTACCATACTCAAATATTAAATAGTCCCCACAATATTTCATACTTACATGTTAAACTGTTAAATTCTTTTTTAAAATCATTTAAACATTGTATTTAAAAATAAAAAATAGCTTACCCCTAAGCTGATCAAGTTACTTTTAGGATTGTAACTATAATTATGACTCTGTTGAGGGCCTCGGCTTGATTGTACCATATCTCTTGGCTCAAAATGTGGTTTAAACACAGTATTTGTCTGTAAAAAATAATAATTATACAACACAATTACCATTGTTATTATGTTACTTTCAGTTACATAGAAAATATATACATTTTAAGTTAAGGTTAACTAAAGTTACATACTAATGAATTTACTATGAACAATAGCAAACACTCTTAGTCTTTAATAGACAATAAGATTATAAAAAGAACACAGAAGCAAAAAAGGCATGGTCAAAGTTTGTTATGTAACTACTCAGAAACCATAATATTTTAGATCTCAGATGAAGAATTAGATGTAATTAGATGTAATTCTTCATCTGAGATCTAAAATATTAAGGTTTTCTTATTTTAAATAACCTATTATAAATTTATTCAACAATGCAATAATTTCTTTAACAAATTGATAACCTCAGATGGATTGATTCATTGGGTAAATTGATTGCATTGATGGTTTGGTCCAATTGATTGGGGAGATTGACTGGATAGTATAAAGATGAATGGATGGTAAATTAATGGATATTTTAAGATTTTTAAAACATTTACAATATTTTCTTTCAATCTTCTCATAAATCATCATTAACATTATATCGCAACAAATTTGATAACAGTCTTAATACAGACTGATAGCAGATAAATTATAAACAAAAAATAAAAAAACTTCTCATAAAAAATTGATACTCACTGGCTGTGCATATGGTGTAGCTACTGGTTGTTGATACCCATAATTACTTTGTACAGGAACAGGTTGCAGTTGATTTGATGCCCATTGATTATGAGCCCAATTAGTTGGCTTTGCTGCATCGAGAGTCCTATTTCTCTCATTAATATTTTGGTTAGAATAGCCAGTTTGTTGATAAGAGCCTCTTGCTTCAAAGGTATTTGACTGTTGTGTTATTGACTAAAAAAAATATCAAATAAAAAAAATGTATATGGAAAACCATATAATAATCCAATATTTAATAGTAGAAATAGTTTGCATAATAAGTGATATGGAAATTAAGTCTATAAAAAAAATATTAATAATTTTAATAGATTTCATTTTCACAAAATAAGACTTATATATGTTAAGTTAATATGTGATTGTATAGAAGATATAGAAGAATGTTACCTAATAGAACCCATATATATAGGCTAAATTCGGCAGAAAGTGGGGAACGGAGTGTCTTAACACTAGGTTCCCTCTGCCTACCCTGCTGTGAGCGGGATACAGTGTGAAGTTGATTTATTTTTTTTATTTATATAGGCTAAAGCAACTAGATATTGGTCATTGTTTAAATGTTTTCTACCACCAACTTGGAGTCTAGTAGAGTCTATAAATTTTGGCAAGTGGGCAATATTATAAATTAGTTAATAAAATTTATACTTTTTTCTAAGGCACCTACCACATTCAGTGAGGAAATAAAAATATGAAATATTATACATCATTTCCGTAAATGGAAATGAAACCCACACTAACTTTTACAGTCATAGTCTTTTGCTTACGACGGCCGAGAGAGCTTATTTGTATATAACATCTGCATGCAAAAATTATCATTAGATATAACTAAGAACATTCACACCATTTCCAGTAACAAATCATTTATCATACTTACAGATGCTTTGCCAACCGGAACTACTCTTAAGATATTTCCTTGCAAGCGAAATCCATTTAGGCATTTAATGAAGTGACTACCTTCACTATCATCAGCTAGACCCACTCTAACTTTTTTTGTATCATTCTCACTCACTAAACTATCAAGTATAAAGTCAGAAATGTTACATTGCTGCTTTATCAGTATTTTTACATCATGATATTTTGCCTGAAATAACAAACATACAATTGAGTATTTACACCCTAGAAAGTATATATATCTTGTCAATTTTCTATTAGTGTTACAAATTACATACCGAAATAGGCAATCCATGAATAGTTATCATCATCGTGTCGGCTTAAAATATTTGTTGTTCTATAACAAAATATATGTTCAATTTATTATCATATTAATTACTTTCTGTAATTTTTTTTTAAAACAAGATGCAAATAGCAAATTTGTTCTAAATTTTCTAATAAACGACAGCTATCAAATAGCAGTTGGCATTTGGCATTAGCCACGCTCTTCAATCTTAGTACAATACAACGAGACCACAGAATACATATACCCAAAGTGAATGAGACTGGAAACTTTTGACGTGTATTATTTAATTTAGAAGTATATGGTGTATGAAAAGCTTAGACCACCCTATGGTCTATCAATGGTCAAAATAACAGAACACATATACCATTGTAGATATTTTTTTTATTTATATTGTATTTTTTTATATTAGAATACATAATGTAGCAAAAACAATAATCATATTTTTTAGATTGCGTTGACTTTTAATTTTCCGAGGTCCCATATCATCATAAATCTAGTTATTTGATACTGATTACAGCTTAACATATCCACACGAGTTATGTACGTAACTCGTAATGAAAATAATGATAAAGCTCATAAATTTAATTTTGACTTTATGTTCATTACAAATCTAAAAGTAGTTGTTTAAATATTTATGAATTTTCTACTGTTTTTTAAGTTCCATTTGGTGTTTTTTGCTTTCCTGACGTTGGCAACTTTGTATGTAATGTAATATATGGCATATTAGAATTTATATACATATACTCCTTGGGTATATGTGTTCTGTGGTTCTGTGCATGCATGTATTGTACAATTGCACATTTTATGACTTATCTGTACCCTTTGGGTATATGTGTTCTGTGATCTGTACGCTAGTTGTGGTTTCATGTTTGGTTCGAATTGATAACCAATTTACTGTAAATGTGTTAAAAAAACTTTGTAAAGGACAAATTGCAATTATTATTTAATTACTAATTCGAGTAACGGTAGTTGTTAATGGTTTTGAAATATGCTTTTCATTATCCAAAATCTACCGCTTAGTGTGAGTCGGCGTTAAACATTATGTCAAACTATATTTTTCTTGTAGTATTATTTAGATTATAGAACAATGCCTAATGTCATTATCTCGTTTCTAAATTTCTATTTCAGGCAAACATAACCCGTATAAAACAGTTAATTAAGGATAAGTGCAATATATCGGAAGTGATCGTGGATAATTTAATTAAATTGCAAAATGAAGGCCAAAGTACTAAACAAGTAACTGTAGGTTTAGCTGATAGTAGCGATGCTGCTCTCTTTGTGAAGAACATCAACGGCTTGCTTATAGATGGACATCAACTCTATGTTGAAGATGTTCGACAAAAAAAAGTAAAAAAATATTTTTTATTAAGCTTAAAATCATTTTTAAGCCTATTAAATATTTTTTTCATTATAAATAAAATTGCCTGTAATAAAATTTTGTCTTTTTTTAGCAATCCGAATATTTATATTGCCCAAGTCCGCCACATGTTTCAAACAATTCTGTTCCTCAACCTCAACATTCATTAAATATGGGAAGATCGATGCAAGTATCACCAGTGCCTATACCACCTATGCAAATGCCTGTACAATTACCAATGGCTTATAGCAATATGCCATTTTACATGACCCCTGTACAGCAAAATTCTGCTCAGGTAATTAACTTTTTATTACTTAATAAGGTTTAAAAAAAATAAAACACTAATTATAAAAAAGTATCTTATTTTCTTATATTTTAAAAATAATCATCTAGAACTTATGGAATTACATATGTTGTTTTATTTATTAATAAAATAACATGACTTATTTGAAAAATTATAATTTTAAGGATTATAATGAAAAAAATATTATTATACTTTATAATGTGATATGGTGGATGATTATAAAGTATTTATTATCACCATATGATCAATTCTACACAAATATTTATTTGGTAGATTCAAATAAATATTTATATTAAGTAGAGAGGTGGGTTTCAACTTCAATAAAAATATTAGTCTTGGTTAGTTAGGTTAGATGAGAACAATATCTCTTCTTATACTTTAATGATGCAGATTGGTACATAAATTGCCAAATACAAATAAATTTATTGTGTATTGAGTGTATACATCAGAAAGTGATGGTAAGAAGATTTATAAAAAAATTATGCAATTATGATGAACTGTGATGGAATTTTCTATTTCTTTGTTTATTGTTTTACACCTGCATTCATATTATGAAAGTATGGTAAAAAATAAATAAAAAAGCAATAAAAACACAATTGTGTTTTTATTCATCATGTGATAATAATACATTGCTATAAATGCATATTACTTTAGGCCTTTGTGATGGTGGGTGGCAGAGAATTGGACTATAAATGTGATGTTTTGGGTTCAATTCCCATTCAGGTAATGATACATATACATTCTTCGTATGGTTTTTAATTCCTTGCTCTGCTAACAAGAAGTTAACACTTGTTGTTACCTTAGCAAGACAACATGCAGCATTATGCTCCATGATACTCAACATACAATGTCTACAAAATATGGCAGTGTTCAGGAAACAATAGGAATACAGAAGAGTGTGTGTTATCACTTGGCTGCCTCTGCCAACACTGTTATATGCTGGATACAGCATATACTACTTCCATTATAATTTGCCACTACCATTGTAAAAATAATATTTAGCGTGAGCTAAATATATGCACTAGACTTAAAAAATAAGTTTCATGGCAATGCATATGTAAATATTTTGTCAAATATCATTTGACAAAGTTTTATTGAATTGAATCAATAGAAAATATTTTCTTTTATATAATATTATAATCTACAAATTGCTTGAATATCATCTTTAGCACATGTTGCACAAATTGCTACAACATGTGCTAGAGATGATATTCAACAAGAAATTTCAAGATTTCTTGACTTTCTCATAAATGAGACTGTTAGTTATATTATTATTTATGCCATACCTCCTATAAGAACAACAACTATCTATGTTTTGTTTCAAATTAATAAACAAATGTTTGTATATGGATATAGTAGTATCACTGGTACAAAACACCATGTTCAAGAATCTAGGCATGATACACCAATTGTGTGCATCACTAGAATATATTTTTACATTAAAAATTAAGTACAGTAATTCTTTCCATTCACAGAGGAATTATGTAGGCAACAATACTACAGCTCCATTAGTTAGTATGTCTGCACAAGTACCATTTTATCAACAAGACTCAAGATTCATACCAAAAAAACAAAACCAAAATCAATGGAGAGCTCAAGCTATTTCATATCCAATCCCGGGTGTTAATCAAAAAATGCAAGAACCCATGCTAGAACAAATTGATGTGAAACATAATTCACTAAGAAAACAGGAAAGTAATTGGCGCAATAGAAATGAGGATCCTTACCAAAGTGAATCTGTGACGAATTTATGGAATTCACCACAAAATTTTGATATTACTCTGAATAATAAATCGACTCGGAATGAGCGGGATATAGGGCAACATTCTCCAAGAGATCGCTTTCATAGAGATCGCTCTCCTAGAGATCGTCCTTCGGGAGACCACTGTAGGGATCGCCCTCTCAGAGAGCACTCTCCTAGAGACCGTGCTCTCAGACGTCGGTCTCCTATAGAACACTCCCGAGATCGTGACTACCGACGAGAAAACGATTCACAAAGTCGAAATCGATTCTCTAGAGCGGACCGGTCACCGCCGCGCTCACGACGCGATGATCGTGATATGCGAGGCCGTGATGGTAGGCTTGACAACCATCAGGACCAGAGGTCACAGAGACCTGAGAGACCTCAAAGACCCGACAGAACGCAAAGACCAGAAAGACTTCAAAGATCCGAGAGACCGCAAAGACCTCAAATACCTCAGAGATCTGAACGCAGTGAAAACGATAATCATAATCGTGGTTATGATCATACTAAAACACCCTGTGATGTTGATCAACGTATTACCCAAAATGTAGAAAATCAAAAACGAGATTTACAACCAAATCTTTCATGTTCTGACCATTTCCAACAAAACCGTACTGTGTATAGTGAACACAATGTAAACGATAACCAAAATCATGATTTTGATTATCGTCAACCGCCCTGTGACATTGATCAACGTATTAACCAAAATATAATATACCAACAAAAAAATCCCGCTGTGTTCAGCAGCAACCCTAATAATTCAACATTTATGCAGTCCAATGCTAATATTTTCAAAACTCAGAAATCAGTTTTCCAGTTAAGCAAAATAGCAAGTATGTACGATCCAGAGCCTCGCGAGCCGCCCTCTAAAAAGATGCGAGTGACTGGAGTCGAGCGTCCCCTTTTCAATAAACAACTCAATAAATCTATTCCTGTAGCTAAGCTTTTCTCGAACGCTCAACCTAAATTCCGCGATCATCCACAACAAGAACCAGAGGGATCTCTATCTGTCAAACTCATGAAGCAAACCAAATGGATTACAAAAGCGGCTAGAATATTATCGAAACACATAATAGGAAACGCCAACGGGGGTGTTGTCCCGGATAACCCTGAATGTTTGGCGAATTTGAGAAAATGTATAACATCACGCATTGACGTGGTTCTAGGGGACCGTATTACGAATACCCTACGAGATATATTGGACGCTTACCGCGCAAAGTTCAGCGAAGACGACGATCCGGGCTTTTTTAAGGCTGTAATGGACAAGATTGAACGCGAGTCGAAGGAATCTCTGGAGTCAGGTAACTTTTTTAGTCCTTTATTACTGTATATTTACTTGTATATAAAAACCGACTCACCGTGAATCGATGTTTCACAATATTAACTCAATTAGAGCATATTTGTGAAGAATCATGGTGATTCTTCGAGAATATCTTCGAAAATGTTTCGTAATACTCGAATCGCTTTTCTATATTTTGTTTTGCCACGTATTATTTTTTAAAGAAGACGTGTGCAAACGCTTGTAACAGACTAGCATAATTTAATTTAATTTATAGAGCAAAATGTTTTGATTAATAATTTCTTAAATAAAAAGCCTGAAAAGATAAAGCTTAGGTATTTCGTAACAGGAAAAAGTCAAAGTAAACGAGCGTACGGGTTACCTGATGTAAGTGATCACCGCCGCCCATGACCCTTAAGGTGGAGACCGGCCTTTAAGGTGGAGATAGACACGAATGTTTCAGATTTGCTAGGCGCGTAAAAGGGAGTTCCTACGAAACCGCACAGTAGTGGAGTGCCACGTATGGGTGGACGGATGATACTTGAATTTGTGATGTACTATTCAGTTAGAACTGGAAACTGTAGTGTCATGGCGGAATTTGCGGTCATTAATCAATGACTGATTCTCCTGATAAACCAAGAGCTTGCTTTTTATTATGCTCTCCATCAGTTTTGAGAGCAGAGAGGTGACAGCAAATAGGCCTGTAATTAGATGGATTGGAACCATCGCCTTATAGGCTCGGTACTTTCGGATCTAACTATAACTATTGCTTCGGCCCAGATTTGATATGCCTCGCGTTTGCTAAAGACAGCAAGTTAGCATGACATAGTAAACCATGGCTGTGACTTAACACTACAGTTCTAGAAATACAAAGTTTGATGCTCTGTCGAGTCACGTTGGTAAGAATTGCTGGTTGTCTGCAACTATCGTGTTTAATTCGCACAAAACTCCGTACCAGGCAGTGATCTGAAGACCCTTAAGAGGCATTGACGACGACCTGGTACTGTTCCCGATGTGAAGTCAGCAGAAGGTCCAATAAGGAGACATTGTGGTTGTCCACATCCGGAAATGTGCCGTGCAAATCCGCCAGTGGTGTGGGACCCGCCAAGATCGCCGAGTATTACGTCCTCAGCGGAGGAAATCTAAGGGCATAGATGTTGCCATGTGGCCCATGAGCCGATCCGTTTCTATATTACCACAGTGGTAATGTGTGTGTGTGTGTGTGTGGCCTGTACTGGTATGCGTACTCGGACACGGTCTTTCGTGTCAAAACGGATCTAGATACTTGACAGGTTTTCCCTTACAAACAGCGATTCCGGCATGAGCTATAAAATTAATAACTAAAATTATGTTCTATTTTGTAGCCGGAGTATTGAAAAAGATAGACTGTGTCGACCGGTCGGGCAATCTGAGTCTCCGTCAGAAATGACTGTAGACTCCTGATGTTACAAAAATCCACGTTAAGCACGTGGTAGGGCTTGCCGTGGCGCGTACGCCTCGTATGCCTTGACTGTAGTGTGGTACTGTGCCCTCCTCAGAATTCAAAGGGCGCCCTGAGTTTGAGGACAGAAAAAGATTCTCCAATCTAAAACTCCTCTTGTAGAGTATCTCTTAGCGCCGCTATCATATGCCAGGTAGGAGTGGAGGTTGGACGCTGGATCCCAGCATTACCTAATATGTAACGCAGTGTCATAAAGCCACTATTTGAAATTTGTTGAGTGTCGGGGGTGGTAATAATCCGATCGAGCCTGCACACGCATTTTACCATTGCTGGCGACCTTTCTTTTTTGCTAAAAAAAAAATATATTTTACGATTTTATGTGTTGAGTAGAAAAAGATGCTTTTCGAACGAGTACGTAGTGGTGGTTCTATGTAAAAGTTCAATCTTAATGTATAGAGATATTTTTTAGGGGGGCGGGATTTTCTATACATAGGGTGGGGAGATTCTGCACATTATCTTTGACCATTCATTACATTTCGTGTAAATGCTCTTTTTTTATTAAGAAAAGTACATCGATTTGTAAATTATATTTTTTTAATTTTCAGTCGACAAGGACGACGACGAAAACTTGACACCAGACATTCAACCAGGTCCATCTAATGCCAACACTGTAATGCCGAATCCTGTGGTAGGAAAATTCAAATTGAGGGCGGCGAAACGAAACGCTAACTTTAACATAACCGCTGCATATAAGAGCTATGCTAATAATGGTACGTGACTAGTGTTAAAATTATCGTTGTAAAATAAAACGCCATTTTGTTAAGAATGACGCACACAGACACTTACCTATCAAAGCGACAACATCGCACACGCCGCATTCACGAAATCGGTGACGGTGGAATTGAACGTTGTATAGGATTATTAAAATAAGTACTTAATTGCGCAAAATAGAACGAAAAATATCTCTTTCTCGTTCTGGTATGTTTTTTGTGAATAAAAAGTGGCAGATCGGCAAAGTTTGGTAGTATTTTTGTAGTAGTAGGTCACACGTAATACAGTATGGATGAAAATCATGAAATTAAAATAATGATTCTACGTTTAAACTTTTGAAGAATCTTGATTATTTTTTTTAGATGTGGGTTTGATTTGACCCTATACGATGCTCTCGTAAGAGGAGCGCACTTGCTTTCACCCTGTGTATAAACATATTATTACTACCACAATTTCGAATAACATAATTAGTTGTAAGCCTGCATATGAGATTTTTGATGTATCTTGACATCATATGGCTTAGTGGTCAGAACGTTTGGATTGTTTCCAAGAACCCGCCCTGGGTTCAAATCCTGATACGTAAAAATTGTTATACATTTTCAAAGAAAAAAAAATTGTTTTCCTGAGTGGAATAATTCTGTAAATATCTTATCATTTTATACCTTCAAAATCTTAGGGGACAATGACGAAGAAGAAGGATATCATTTGCAAAACCCTCGTCTGAACATAAGTAAGCCGTCAGATCTTTCAAAGAGATTGCCGAGCTTCCCTCAAGGCGGTGAGTAATTAATATTCTGTTATCCGTAACTAAAAAGAAAAACGGAATAATTATAGCATCACACAATTTTCAGTCTTTATGTTTGTCGGTCCGTTGGTCTGCACTATTTAAATCGAGATCAAGATCGCGTGGAGGTACCGAGCTAATTTAATATCATCTAGATAATATCTAGATCTACGGTCCCTTGGGGACTAAGTTAAAATCATAAAATAAGGGCATTTATGTGTCTCTGGTCGTACTCGACCATATTTTTTTTTCAGCTTCACGTTGTATCCCGCACACAGCAGAGTAGGCAGAGGAATCCTAGTGTTAAGACAATCCGTTCCCCACTCGACCACGTTTTATATAAATATTTTTTTATTAGTACAATAATAAAAAATGTATAAGAGGCTGCCGTGGCGCATGGGTATAATTGTGCGACTGTAAACGATATGGCTGTTTTCATTTTCTCGCTTTTAGTAACGAGGTAAAACGCAGCGCAGTTGTTGAGTTCCCCCTTAAACACACAATGCCTCAAGAGTTTCGTGGATTATGAGAAACAAGAGTGTTTTAATGAGAAAGGGAGTGTCATGTGACATTAGATTCCTAAGTTCCCTGCGCCTATCCCGCCATGTGCGGGATACAACGTAAAGATAAAAAAATATATATTTTTCTCTGATCTCTCTGTTCGTCTGATTTAATTTCAGTTATGTAAATAAAATAAAATTGTATAGTTTATGTAGCATTAAAATATAATTAAATTAACATATACTAATCAGTTTGTTTCTTTTTTAGATAAACAAATATACAAAGGTAAGCAATATGTTTTTTTTATATTTGGTATATTCTTTTTAAATTTATCATTGAATAGCATATTAAATCTTGTGAGATTCTGATCTGATTGATACTACTTAGACTTATGTCTTTAATGACATATTGTCTGTTTAATATGATTGTTATACAGGATCTTAATAGTTCACATTATTACTAGTTTTCACCTATGGGTCTTTTGTTTGTTTTTTTTTAAATAACATTATTTACATTAATAGATCAAAAGAAACTGCAGAAATTGGAGTTACACGAGGATATATATACTTTAGAACCGACATTGAAGAAAGCACTCGATGATGAAATGGTACTTTTGTGTAAAGAGGTATGTGTAGATTGAAAAATTGATTTGTGTTTAATGGAGTATGATTAATAGTATAAAATATAGAAAGAACAACGAACATAATAAAAAAATACTTTGATTTTGGAATATGTACTAAATTTGAATATATAAATATTAAACACTAATTATAAAAATATTAAAACTGGGACAACCATATTCTTAGAAAACATACCGTGTCCTTAAGAAATCGTCCTTTTTAATTTTTATAACTATTTTCTTTCCTTAATTGGAAAACTACTTAAAAAAAAATAATAATCTTATATATTCTTATATATTTTTAGTATACATCCGCATGTGAAGAACCCGCAGATGACAAAGAACTATATAGCTTCCATGAAAAAATTAAAAACCAAACAGTCCCTGAATTCACGAAGGTAAACTAGACTATCATAACTAGATACATTACGTATTGAATGGCGAAAATTGACTATGCGCTTTGTTTTTCTTTATCCGAGCCAGGAAATAATTAATTTCCTCGAGTGGAATTGAACCCGTAACTTAACGTTGTGCCGTTGCGCCACGACGCTCTGGTGACATGACAAAGCGGAAAGTGAATGACAAAGTGCTGTAACACTTGAATCCTCCGACCGGTTATAAAAAATGGATCTTGTACTTGTAGCCAACAATATTTATTCCTTACTTATTTATATTTTTTTATCATCACGCTGTATCCCGCATATAGCAGGGGGAACCTGATAACCTAGAGTTAAGACTTCGTTCCTGTTGACACACCTCCGTTCCCCTTTTAGCGCTTTAACGCTGCGCTTTGACTCTACCAGAGCGTGAAAATAATAAACTTTATACTACTTGGACATTAACTATTTACTAATTTCTTCCAGATCGTTCAACTGCATATGACAAAACGTCTACTTAATATACCCAATAATCTAGTAATAAGAATATTTGCCCATCCGAAACCACCGAAACGTGTCGTCATAGATGAGTTTCTTAAAAATTACGACGTGGCGAGTCTCAAGAAAACCGAAAAGAAATATCAAACTTTCTTCCTCGTTACATGTGCGAGTTATGAATCATATGACGAAATATTAAAGTTGGGTAAATATAAGGTTTCTGGTGAGTGCTGATTTATTTTTTTCATATCTCCCTCTATCTCGCATTAAGTAGTTTAGGCTGAAGGAATCTAGTGTTAAAACACCCTGTTTCCCACTCACTGTATAATTGTAGGCATTTTGTGTCGAGTTGCGGAAAATAATTCGTACCTCCGAATAAGAATCGAATCCAAGATCGAATCGAAGCAAGGAGCACGAGTGAGACGTTTATAATATACATTGTGATATGATATTTATTGAGTGATTGTTGAGTTACTACTCCACAACCCGTCAATACCTGGAGAAATAACTCAATTCCCTCTGCCTATATGCGACATGGTAAAATAATGCTTATTGAAATCAGCTTCACGCTGTATCCTGCACACAGCATGGTAAGCAGAGGGAACCTAGTGTTAAGTGAGGCACTCCGTTTCTCACTTTCTGGCGAATTCTGGAGGCATTGCGTATTGAAATATAAATCTAAATAAAAAATTCACTTCCTCGAGTGGGGATCGAACCCACAACCAGTCGGTTTTACAGTCACATTTTATGCCCCCGCGCCACGACTGCCCTCATGCTTATTAATTATTTAAAACAAATATATTCCGTATGAAAAAAAAACTGGTATATAAGAATGCAATGAATATTATATTTATTTATTACAATTGTGATTTTTTTTACTTCAAAGAAATTAAATAATAAACAAAATGTGTATGAAATGTATATTTAATTGCTCTTTTCGCTGGTTAAAATAGAAGATTGTTTTTTTTGCAAATAAAATCTTGAAATTTATCAAGAAGAATCCAATTTAAAGAAAAAATAATCAATACATTTTTATATTTATTTTGTGTGATTATTAACAATTTTTTTTTATATATGCATAATCAATATTTAAATTACATACATTTTAACTTTTAACTATTTTATCTAAAGTATCGAAATTACTTTTAGATACATGTACCCTACAATTCCGACCAATGCATTTAATTGGACCTAAAAATAGTGGAAATGCTGCAAAATTAAAGAGAGGCAAGTCAAATATTCCTCCTGAAAATATTATTTCTCTGGACGAAGTTGAAGAATTACTAGAAGAAAGTAACATGGACATAGAAAATATAGAAAATGATGAAATCGAACCAAATATTGATGAAGATGGTGATGATAATCAAATAAATGATGAAAACCAAGTAAATATTGATCAAGATAGAAATGGAGAGATGGAGAATAAAAATATACTTAACAGGAATTCTGATATAGGTAACGAGTTTACAAACGATGATATAACATATAATGAATTCGCAAATTGGAATGACAAGCCGCGTCTTGACGATTCAGATGTAGTTTTACTAGAAAGGGAACATGATATAGTAGTTATAGATGATAATGATAAAACTTTAACTGAAATTCTAGATGATGAAAAAAATGACAATGGCAATGAAGCTTCAAATAATGATGCTAAGGAAAAATTTAATGGAACTGCTGAAAATGATGATGGTTTGGGCCAAAGTACAAATATTGTTGACGAAGGTACTATAGAAGGTGTAGATGTAACTGAAGATGATTTGGAAGACTTCTAGTATTACAAATGTTTGTTATTAACTAAAACTAAACAAGAATTAGTTATAGGTGTTTAGTTTTATATAATTTTTAGACTTCATTTAATTTTAAACATATATAAAACAAATATTTTTTTGCTTTCCGTTTCCCACTTTCTGACGAAGTCTTGACGCATTGTGGGTCCAATGAACTTAACGCCGCAGCATTTTAAGTTAATATTTGTATTAAATTAAGAATTCTTTTCTTTTAAAAACTGTTACTTTTGTTATTATGTCTGTAGGACTAAGCGATTATATTAAACAGTTGTTTTTATAGTAATTTTAACGTAGAGAGATGTATTAAACATTCTTTATGTTTAATACTTTATTTTATTTTATTATTTACTACCTATATTATATAGTTCATGAAATGTTTCACATTTTTCATTTAAACTTTTACAAAAAGTTTAATAATTCAATAAAAAAGTTTAAAGATGTTTAACCAGACACACATTGTTCACCAATTGGAAAATTTGAACATCCGGAGAGTGGAATGTATGACAGGATTTTAGTAAATATTGTAACATATAACATTTAGAAGTACTTCCATATGCTCAGTTTAAAAAATATATTTTTGGATTGAGGCCCTTTTGCTTTTTGTAACCTTCAATTATACGTGTATGTAATATCTACATATTACATACCTACATATGTCATAAAAAATTACACTACTATGATTTTTATTACAATATTATCAAATACACGAAGGCTCCAAAGAAACCTACAAACATTTATACAAAAAAATAACATGTAAATATGTCTATAATATTATAGGGAGCCATGAGATAAAACAAACCAGATAAAGGTTACAGGTCACAATTGATGAAGTTAATATATCTTAGAAAAATAACTATGGAGAAATAATATACTGATATCAGTGTAAATAATATTGTGGCTTCGTATATCTATAAATGATGTGTTTTGTTTGGTTACATTTTGGCTCAAGCCCAAATTAATAGATCAGTTTATGGAATACGACGATGACAAACACACATACAGAAGAATTTAATATGTATATATTATAAGATATATTAGGTTCGGAGGGAGTATATTAAATAATTCATAATATTTACTAAGATGTTAACATTCAATTAGTATGGAACACTACTGTGTTCCTTACTTTTCACAATTTGTCTTTCAAACATATATCACGCGTCTCATATATCCAGTTATCGGTTCCGTACAATTGAAGGCCGGATAATTAAATCTCCACAATGTTTGTAAACAAATCAATTCATAAAATAACAATGTATTGGTATTATAAATAAAACTATCCTTATAACAATAGGCAGAAAAGAAGGGTTTACTTTGTATTTACATTTTTTATTATTTAGAAAAATAGATTTCCCTACATTCAGTATTATATATTTATTATAACATATAATGTTCCCTGCAGAGCTAACCTGGTGTCAATAATAAGTTTTGAGTGACAAACATTAGTTCTCCACCCTTAACATCTCTTTAAGGGAAATTAAAGATATATATTTTAATTTCACTGCTCAAAGTATCAAACCCACAACCCTTTCAATAAAATTGCAAAAACACAATGAAATTTTTATTTATTATGATGAAAGATTGTTATATACTGTGTTGCGGTAACTCTGAATGTGATTTATTTCTCAATAATTATAACCGTTATTTATCAAACCAGCATTAACCTATTACATACATTAAGGTATCCTCAGATACCCTACCAACCAGCCCAACCAATATACTGTACAGTGTTAGGTATGTAAAGGTTCGAAAGATTCAGAAATACACAATTAAAAGTTACCTGAATACACTTATACTATTATGTTATATTATTACTATTACAATGACTATTTACTGATTATTTAATTCTGCTATTTTAAGTTCTCCTCCACCATTTTCTTTCTCTTTTGAATTATCATCTTTTAGTACTTCCTCTGATTGGACGGCATCTACTTCGATCGTCTCCTGGTTTTCTTTTTCATTACATTCTTTATTTATTTCATTATTTCCATCTAATACATCTTCAGCAGTGAGATTCTGTAAGTTAATATTACTTATTTTATGTAAATATTATTTATTTTTGTTTTTTTAGCTTCACGTTATATACCGCAAAAAGCAGGGTAAGCAGAGAGCGAGGGAGAGAGACATAGAAAAAGAGAGAGACACCTAGTGTTTACGCACTTGCTGTGGAGTTGTAGACTGGATCTACATTAACATTTTCAATGAAAGTTATGTCACTCAACAGACCATGTAACATTACAGAATGGTTAATGATTCTGTTTTTTGAAGCAGCAATTGCACCATATTATTCTAGTGAATAACGTAAATAGTAGGGTAAATGCAGGCCCTACTGATATATGAGTGGAACGTTTTGAACATTCCAATGTAGATCTTTACAAAGTAGAATAAATAACACCCTATGAGATAACAAAATAAGTGCTTAAAAAGGGATTACGAAATTAACTTACTTTAAAATAAATAATATCTTATTTAATTTGATGACATTTTGAAACAGTTTTTATGCTATTAATTGTGCATTTATTACATCGCCAATAGAACATGATCGTATCCAGAAAAAAAGATGGATAAAAAATATGAAAAGTTTACCTGATTAGAATCTTCTTCGATCCAATCATCAAAATCATTATCCATATCGACCAGATCAGCGTCTTCTGGGTCAGTTATCGTAGTTTCCTTCACATTTTGATCGTCGGTACTAATTTTACTTTTATTTATTACTCCAGATGTTAAGTCAATAAAATTTTCTTTTTGTGTCTCATGTTCCTTATTTTGTAAATCTATAAGTTCAATTTAGTGATAGATTGAGCATAACAATGGTATTTATTTTATTTTAAGTAATAAAATCTCTGACATTCATTTTAAAATCCATAAAACTAATGATAATACTATAACAAATACATAGAATTATAAAAGGCAGCACATAAGAACACATCAGTCATATTTTTCTTTAATGTTTACAATAAACATGGCCATTCCAACTAGGTATACAAGTTTCATTGCGAATCAGCCACAGAATAATAAATTTATCAGACAAATTGCCATAATAACCATTAAAATAAATAAAGTTATTAGGTAATTTATACCAATCTGATAGATTCACAGGATAAAAATATCAAAATTTACCTGAACCTGCATCACTTTGCTGACCTTCAACGGGCTTCGGCCAACAACTTTGATTGATTGTGACAATCAATGCTTGGAGCAATTCATCGTCAGTGTCCATTGGATATAGTTTCCTATACTCACGAACAACATCCGGACCAACCATGGACTTTTTGCCTTGAAGGACGACAACCAACCGCTTTTTGATTGTGGATCTTAACAGCGGTAGCAATATGGCCCTGTTACTGGGCTTTAAATATTTGTTTATGATGGCCCTCATTTCGGCAAATATAGCCTTGCAAGGCCCGTGGAAGTGAGGCAGCTTTTTGCAGCTCAGTTTCCTTTGCAGGACAGGCTTATCTATGACTTCAGTAATGAGCTCGGCGATCTCGGCCGGGTTATTACGATCTTTGATCTCTGTGAACTTTTTAAGATTCTCTACATCGTTCACCCCGATATTCTGTGAAGTAAAAACATGTCTTTCTAGTTTTTTTTTTTTTAATTTTAAATAATTTTACTGCAAAGTCAATCTTAATTTCGAAGTAATTTTTGAGACTAAATAATATTTTAAAAAAGATGTTAATTAACTACATCTTTTTTATTAAACTATTTAAACTAAAACATGAATTGTATATACATACATACCTTATTATAAAAACACAAACTAATCTAGTTTTTGTTTTCTTTAGTATGTATAAAGTGATGATCCAAAGTAAGGGAATATTAAAAAAATATAAAGAGAGCAATTAAGAATATAACAAAAGTTATATGTAAACCAATAGTTACTTAATGCATTTTTTGAGATAAATTATTATTTTTTGCATAAATAATTTCACTTTAAAGCATTACTTGGTTATTATAATTTGTAAAATTTGGTTGGTTGTAAAGTATGTTTAGGAACGATAATTTTATGTGATAACGTCCTAAGGAAACTTTTTGAAATTGAATTATTATACAAAGAATTTTGTATAATCAATAAAGGAGTTAATCGAAAATTACAATTTTTTCAATAAATTTACATTAACTTGTTAATAAATTTTTTTTATTAATAAAATTAATAAATTATAAATATTCACAACGCATCACAATTCGAACGCTCAGGCCGAGTGTGCCACTCTATCGTTAGTTTCGCGCCACCGCTTGCCTCAGCTTGCGCGGCTCAGGTGAAACGTGATAATGAGCCATGTTCTTTTGTACGTGCAGCTGGCGTTCATCGATTAATAAAACGTTATCACTCAAAAAATATATTATTAAACAAATAAAATAAATTTAAAAAAGACGAAGAAAAAGACGTTTCGTAATATTACAGTGTATCAATATTTGCATGAACAATGCACATGCAACGGCTGGACCTTTTTATTAACTTCACGCTTTATCCCTAGTGGGATAGCGAAGCCCGGACAAAGCGCTCGCACGCTCTCAGCGCATCGCTTCACCTCAATTTTCTGCATATCTCTTTCGCCAAGTCCACTGTAGCAAACCTTTCAATTTTCATACATACGGTTTGGGAGCTTTCCTCACGCTTTCTCTAGTATCTTCGATACTGTGTTCTCGTAGTTCAACCGAGATCTCCCACAGCCTGTCTTACTGTCGGTTGTCGCTCACTCTTGTTTCATAAATACTTTCTGTGATTCTTTCGTCATTCACACATGTACAAACCAGCTGAGCATGTTCTTCATTTTCACGGTGACATCCTCGATAGACCCTATGTTCTCTTCATTGCGAAGTCGAACAGCTAAACTTATTCCGCGTATCATACAAAGGGACCACATCTCCAAACACTCATTCTTCTTTTGTAACAGCCACGTGCAATGTAACAGCGTTAGTACCATGGCTGCATTGTGTATGCTCTAAGATGCAATGCAGCTAAGGCACAATTAACTCTGTAGTTCTCCGGCAGCATTACACCTTTTTACATCGCAAGACGGAAGCTAAGCATTTCGTATCTTCTACTTGTTTACTAAACATACTTCCCAGATGTATCACTTCATTCAAATCAGCTTCACGCTGTATCCCGCACAGAGCAGGGTAGGCAAAGGGAACCCTATATTAAGATCTGTTCCTCACTCTTCGCCGAGTTCTGGTGGTACTACGTGTTGAGTGGCGGAAGACAGCGCCGCGCTTTGCCTTGCAATTAAACCAAGAAATGAAAATATACATGTAAATAAATATTTCACTTCCTCGAGTGGGGATCAAACCCACAACCTGTCAATTTTACAGTCACACTTTGTGCTCCTGCACCACAACTGGCCTCAAATCATCACTTCATTCATTTTGATATCCTTCTATTGTTCTAATATGAACACTGAATGTTAGAACATGATTTTCACACCCTTCTTTCAGACTTTTCACTTTCCACAACTCAAATTCTGATGATACAATGCGCACTGTGCCTACCATCTTTGTACATTACAAACTAATTTCCCTTCAGGTCATCTATGCTTACTTGCATTTCACTTTGTTTTTTGAAGGATCATAAACTTATATTACAATTAAGTACACAAAAAAATTATACCAGGTGTAATTTTCCATTGTAAATCATTGTAACTACCATCTGGTAAAAGAAAGTTATATACTAAGTATGTTGCTTTAACTAATAGCCATTTAAATTAAATATGTTTTTGGTTACAGTGCTGAAATGAAGATTATCTATAAATATTTCATTACCTTTAATATTTGTAGTTTCTTTTTCTCCAATAGTAGTCTACTCTCCTCTTCAATCAAAAGTCTTTCTTTTCTAACCAGTTCAATTTTTTGCTGAAAATTATTGAACATCTCATTTAATATATTAAGGCCAATTTTAGTGCAGCATGATTATTAAGAGGAATGGTGCTTGATGAACACTCTGATCCTATATTAATATTTAAGATAAGAATTAAGTGCAGGTTATATTAAGTTACAAGCTAAATTTACATTTTTTTTATTATAAGGTCAAACTTTAAAACTCTAAATTGAATTATCCAACATCAACTGCATTTATTTATAAGTTGGTGGTGACATTGATATATACATACTAATTTTACTGAAGTGGTTTTTTTTGTTATTAAAAAGTGCTTAATTCAATCTTACATCTATCGTTTCAAGTTCATCAGTAAGGTTTGCTGATGGTTGGGAATATTCCAGACCTTCGTCGTCACTATCTCTACGTCTTGTCATAATTTCAGTAACTTCATGAACTTCTTGCCAGCATTGCAATGGATATTCTCTGCCTGCGTATTTATAAACAAAACCATCAACTGCCCTACGCATACGACGTGCATCACCAGTTCTCACATTTATAAAGATTTTCTTCGCAAAGTCGTTAGTATATTTTGTTCTTATTAAGTTTGTATTTATTGTTACATCTCCGACAAGGCCTTGTAAAAAGGATATAAATTTCAACAGCTTTTGCTAGAATTAAAAATATTAGCATTTATTTTTAATGTATACATGTTTATACATAAATATTCAACCTATATTTGAAATATAATTACGTTTTTGGGTATTCCGGCAATAACAACAACAGCCATGGTGAATATTGTTATTACTAAACAATCTTAACTGCTTTAATTAGTACACAAAAGATACAATACAATATACTCTATTGCACATAAAATTTACACAAATTATATACAGATATCCTTTAAATCAACTTTTGAATTACAGTAAATAGAAGTACATATATTGATATAAGTAGAATGAACAATCAATCTCAAATCATATTTATTGATTTGCAACTAGGGATGCCCGATGATCATCGATTTTCGATAAACATCGATGCTGGCAGGTAAAATATCGATGTTTTAACATTGATGTTGCATTAACTAAAATATCGTATCTTCGATGTCAGTAGGGATACATAATAGATATTTAATCGCGTACACGTGGTTTCAAAATTGTTACTTTTACAGTTGATTAATAAAAAATATAGGGACATGCAATGTGTTTTTACCCCCTAATGCTTTGAATGTTTAATAAGTTTTAGATTTTTGTTTAAATTAAAAAGTCATGTTATATTATAGCTGTTAGGATTCCGTACCTTTTAAGGAAAAAAAGAACCTATATAAAAACACTGTGCCCCTGCTAGTGAAAATCTAACAACAACTACAACTGACAGTTTTGCAACACGAGACAACATCGGCAGTGGAAACTTTCAGAATAATAAGAAGGAATTTCAAAGCCGTGTGGATAGCGGAGTTTTTATCCATGATGAGACAACAGGAGCCTCGGCCAGCTGATACAGCGCCTTACTTCAGAAATAGATGAATCTCCACATCAATAACTCTGATTTGCTGTTCGACGACCTGAAGCATAACTCGCACAATTATAATTTCGGAAGTAGAGCGAATTCAGTGTCTGCTTCTCATTCAAACGTTTGGTCAGAAAATTCTAGCTCAGGGGCTAGAAACGGATAGATGATCGATACATTTGACTTCCTAGTGAAAACGCTTGAGAGAACGATACGCGCTTGAGACGTGCGCTTCTTAATGAATGTGCATTTTGTTAGAACAACGGTGAGAACAAACGAACACCATCAACACTACATTGGCCTGTCTGTCTATCAAGAGCCTTTATCTAAAGACCGCTTGGAAATATCGAATTGAAATTCAAACTCAGATCTACGGCCCCATGATTTTCTAAAAAGTCATATTTCTACATTTACTTCAAAAATATAACATGACTCGCAAAAACGCGTATTTCGTCAGTATATAGTAAATCAAAATTAATAAGATACTTTCGGTGTACCTAGAATTATGAAACTTGGCAGCTAGCATCTACGGGTAGTACTAGCTTAGGAAAAAATCCAAAAACTCTCATCTATGTATCGATGTTTTTCTTTCGATATTTATCGAACATCGATAATTTAGCTTCGATATTGACATCGATGTTTTTCTAATATCGGGCATTGCTACTTCCAACTAATTTTTAAACGTACAATAGCTCTTTAGCCAAGGTTAAATGACATTTGACATTAAGCGTTTGGAAATTTGAAATACCATAGTATATAAGTATCATCGGCAACAGATAATATATAATTATATTATAAATATACTTACAATATCCGGCAATTAAAAGATAAATTCACTTACGGTATATATATTATTTAACTGTAATAATTTTAAATAAATATTCTTTATGTTTATATTACAAAGTTTTAATTAACTAATTCTCACAAATACGATGATAATATTAATGGTTTTTTTTTTCAAGTTTAAGATACGGTAATTATATTTTATATTTAATATATACAAATAATATATACAAATTGACTAACAAAGGGAAAAAAATATTCATATATAATACTTTTCACTACACACCGTACACAAAATAGTCAAATTTTACGGTACCTACTTCAGTACTTTTTTTCGTGAACAAAAGACAACAAAACACAACAAACAACAACAAGTACAAAACTTCACCTGTTTTTTTTTATTTGACAATTTGAATTTGACTTTCTGTCACTGGCAGCACTGATTGTGATCAATCATAGTTGAAACTTGAATGTGGAAATCTCAGCTTTTTTTGAGTTAAATTAGCATTTATAATAATTAATAATTAAACATAATTTAAATAAAAATAAAGTAGAGCTGTAAGATTACATATTATCACCTTACCCAACTTTTACGTGTTTATTTGTAAACATGTCTATCATAGCTGTCGGTGGAATACCACCAAAAGTAAGTTTTGATTAAAATGTTCATATAAATTAATTTTTAAAAACCTAAAGTAATATAAAATATTTGTGAATTAAAATAATAATTGACTAATTATTTGTGTTTCCAGACAAATTTAAAGGATGTGGTGAAAGCCGTTGCGCGCCCAATATATGGTGTATTTGAAGCACTAAATTTTGGAGTGGTTAAAGGAGACAAAGTTTGCTACATACGTTTAGCCGAAAAACTAAACCCAAGGCATGCAGTTGAAAGAATTAATAACTCGCAAACTGTTAGAAAGGGTTCTAAATTATATGCTTTTATTCCTAAACAAATCCCAAATGTAAGTATGGCTCAAATTTTGAGGCAAACCGCGGCGTTGAGTTCCTGCTGCCTTTAAAATTCGGCGGAAAATGAGGAACGGAGTAACGTAACACGATGATTCCCTGTAGCTACTTAGCTGTTTGCGGGAAACAGTGTGTAACTGTTTTTATTTTTTGATTAAATAAAACAGACAGACAATAAGGTTTTATTTCAATGCTAGTGTCGCGGCTTCACTTTCATAAGCTTATTATCATATTATAGCCAAATTATACAAAATATTTATTTAAATTGTAGACTATGTGCTATTATGAGGTGTAAGATATATTACTGTAACAATGTTCTGAAAATTGGATGATAAGTGGGGAAAAAAGTGTCTTAAACACTAGGTTCTCTCTGCCTATCCAGGCCTACCTGTGAAAAACTATGACAAACTAATATGTTCTTTGATTTTCACAATTAGTACACATTTTAAATGAAACTCTTAACCAGATTAATTGTGTATATTTTGTATTATAAATTTTTGGAAACCTGACATTTCGAACACTTTGCAGTAGCCTGTGGTTATGGGTAGACTGAGGTGGCATTCGTCTGTCAATTATAGCTTCATTTGTAGCGTCAGCTTATACGTCGGCATATAGATTTAACTGACTATTGGTCGAAGAGGTACATCTTTTTTGTGTATTTTTGGTAACCCATACAACTTTGGAGGTTTGGGTCACACAACATCATTAGATGTCATTGATTCTTACCATTTTGTTAGCGGGAAATACAAAAACATCCTAATTTCACTAGAGAGGATGGCTGGAAGCTTTCTAACACCTGGGACCCACTCATAAAATCTTTGAAGTCTCAAACCCACTACACTACACACTCACCCACAGCGGACAAGATAGAGCTTCGAGCTGTATCCCGCACACAGCAGGGTAGGCAGAGGGAACCTAGTGTTTTTAGACACTCCGTTCCCCACTTTCTGCGCCACGACAGGCCTCAAAACATTGGATTTCCAAAAAATGTGTAATACAAAATATATGTGATTAATCCGGTTAAAAGAGTTTCATTTAAAATATGACAAACTACATAAAAAAACTTATAGTTTTTGATATGGTTCTAGCTTCCGCTTTCAATTAAACCAAAGAAACTTCCAGAAAGATTAAGGAGAACATTAAGGATAGCACCAAATGTTACAAGACAGCAGGTAATTAAATTGTCGTCATTTCTCAAATTATTCATTTCTGCTAGCATTTAATGGTTTTCAGAAGTATTGAGGCTGATATTAAGCAGTGTGATAGTTTAAAGTGGTATTCCACACTTAGGAAAGAAAAATACTCATTTAGAAAACTTATAAAAATTTGAATGTAGCGGAAATCGAACTTGTGCTTCTTGAAAACTGACCAGACGCTTTTTTATATACTTATAACAACTTACATGCTACACTAACAACATAAATAAGTTGTAACAAGTGTATAAAATTGTCACGTAGAGAATGTACAGCTTAAAAGTCAGAGCGCCTGGTTGGTTTCCAGGAGGCGCGGGTTCGAGTCCCGCTACGTTCAAATTTTTATACGTTGTCTAAATAAGTTATATCGATGTCAAAGGACTTCCGTGACATATGCCTAAGCCTGTGTGTGTAACGTACTCACACTGCAATCAACTTTAGCAAGTCTTCGTCGCGTAATTGACGAGTAATGTAATGGTGCTTAAGAGTAGAATATCTCTATAAAACTTGAGTTCCCCCATTTAACCACACCCTAAAAATTAAATTAAGCTTTAACTAATGGGATCTTTCATTTTTGTGATATATACACATTTTAAATAAAACTATTTAACCGGATTTATCGCGTAACTAAATTCTACTACACGATTAATACGGTTTAAGAATTTCATTTGAAAAATTCCTTCTAATAACCCTTTTATTTGCAAAAAAGACAACTTAAATCCAAAAAAAAAAAATTTTACACCAAAATCTTTAATTCCGGCTACGTAATTTTTTTATGTGTTTCTTTATACAATAAATTCTTTATTACAGCTTATTAATATTTCCCACGAGCATATAATGAAGGAGATGCAAACAAAGTACACTGGACTGTATAGTTTAAGTGCGAGGAATAAACATAATTTGTTAAAAAATATTGGTCAGGTTAGTTATCTTTTTTTTTTAAATAAAATAAATCTAATCTATGAAATAAGCTTTATAAAATAAATCTAATCTATGAAATAAGCTTCACACTGTATCACATGTGGAGCAGGGTAGGCAAAGGGAATTTAGTGTTAAGACACTCCATTCCCCACTTTCTGCCGAATTCTGGATTGCGTGTTGAGTGACGGAACTTAACGTCGCGCTTAGCCTCGACCACCAGAGCGAAGAAATGAAAAAATAAAGTTACATAAATATTTCATCTCGTCGAGTGGGGATTGAACCCACAAGGTTTTACAGTCACACTTTGTGCCATTGCGCCACGACTGGTGTCACGCCTTTTTTTAATTGACATTATTGCCCCGTTTGACGCCTTCGTGGCGTAGTGTAAACGCGACGCTTAAATAATAAAATTTTTAATATTTTCATTTCCTTGCTGGACCTCCTTGCCACTCAGTATGAAATGCCTGGCGGTGTGTGGAAAATGGGAAATTCTTAATAGTGGTTTCCGTCTGCCTAACATGTTATACGTGGAACACAGCCTAAATATATTTTATTTTATACATATACAGTAGAAACTCGATTATCCGGTTTTTAGCTAAGCAGATTCTCGATTATCCAGACTACCATCTTTATTAAATATGCACGTTAATTAGTGTATACGTCGTATAATTAATAGTGTATCTTTTAACACTTCTAAAATTACACTGATTTTTATATATATGTTTTGGTTGTTTTCAACAAACTCATAATATTATGTTACGATTATCCGGATCCTCAATTGTCCTAATCTCGAACATCAACAATAAATCCGGATAATCCAGATAGTACAGTATTATGTTTCAATTCCAGGAGGTGTACGATCGTATAATAGCAATATTAAACGCAAATACAAACATGGAAACGTGTTTTTTGCTGACTAAACAATATCGTAAAACACATCCGCACTTTGGCGACTTCCAGTTCATTTTGTCGATGTTACACCAAATACAGGACAGCCAAGGGAAGCCAAGAACGCAAATGCAAGAAAGCGACTTGATTAAACTCGATGCAAAGGAAGGACATTTTAGTGAGTGGAAAAATGGTTTTCTTTTATTAATTAATCATTGAAATCAAAAATCCGCAATTAATTATCATATATGGAAATATATTTTATTAATTATTCTATTACTTGTAAATAAAAAATGTATTTAAAATGATGAATTGAATTCATAATTAAAAGCCAGGAGGTCTGTTTTTTTTTCACTGGGAAATGTATTTACACAGACCACTCTAACGGAAGGCCTTAGCGGTACTGTGGAAACCTTCTCCACCAAAATGAGACGCCGCAGGACCGCTCGCGCATACTACGGCGACGCCTCGGTGGACGGCCAGGAGTGACTGTAAATGCGATTGATTGTGGGTTCGATCCCCGCTCGAGGAAATTCAATATTTTTTTAAATTTCTATTTCTTCGCTCTGGTGTCGAAGCAAATCGCGGCGTTGAGTTTCGCTACTCACCACGTAATGCCTCCTCCTACGTCGGAAAGTGATTAACAGAGTGTATTAACATTCTCTCTGCCTACCATGCTGTGTGGGGGATACAATGTGTAGGTTGATTTTTTTTTGATAATTAAAAATCCCTGACACAAAAAGCATTATAAAGCTCAAAAATTTTGTAGACATTGTCGAGTTTGTTGCATAATTAAAACTACATATTAAGTTATCATAATTCGTCATTTAAGAAAATGTTTTTTTGCCATTCGAGGAGACCTGTACATATTGCCTGCTGTCGTTCTCCACTCACAAGAATGAAGTATTTTCATTTCCTAGCTGTGGTAAAAAGACAACGCGGCGTTGAGTTCCGTCACTCAATAAGCAATGTCACAAAAGTGGGGGAGTGCAAAATGTGCAGCACAAAGCCAAAGAAGTATTAATATTTTTTTTTGTATTGTACATTTTGAATAATACATTACATATGCCCGTCGTGACGCAGCGGCACAAGTGTGTGACTGTAAACACGAATGGTCTTGGGTTCAATTCCCGTTCAGAAAAATAATTATATGATACAAAATAACAATAATGTAAAAATATAAATTATGTCTTTTTACAGCAATCCATGATGTGCCAATTGATAAGTTAGATTCTATAATAAATAAGTATACAGATAAAATCAATAACAAGGTAAGTTGTTATTAATGAACTTATAAATATTATATCTTAAATCACCAAACTGCCTATGAGGTCATTAAGGTAGCGGTTGCGGTGGATAGTGTCTGTTTATGCAATGGTTGTGGGTTCGATTCCCACTCATGGATAATTAATTAATTTTAAAAATATGTCTTGTGAACATGGAAAAGTCTTATTGAATACAATATATAGTAAGTATACTTTCTAACGTTATTGAAAATATTACAAAATTATAATTAGTATGTCGAAAAATATTAAGTAACTATAAATTGCTAAGGAGAATAAATAATTTTCTTTACCCAGCTCCAGTCAAACAAAGCGCGCGTTCAGTCCGTTAGTTACCCACGTCACTTCTCTACTTTAGAGCAGGATAGACGGAGTGAACCTGGACAACTAATTTTAAGACAATTTTCCATTAAGACTCCTTCGTTTTCTAGAAGATATATACTTTTAGATTGCAGCTCACATAGAAAAATTGAAAGAGAACAATCAACCAGAAAATGATTCTATAGAAGAAGCGGCGAGGATCAAAGTTCGAGAGCAATTAATTAAGATGGGCGCCTATTTACCTATTGTAAGTTATTTATTTACAGTAGTGTCAACCAGTAGTGGCTGCTCTGGAGTTAACTGGAGATTGCTGGAGATATCATTTTATATCTTTTTGTACTTTGATTATTTTCTTCTCAAGTGCAAAATGTGCAATAGTTCCGAAAACCTAAATTCAGGGCGGTCAAGACTGGGCGGCCGTACTGTACATTACCATTAATAGAAAATATAGTGTCAAACTCGATATAATATAATTGAGGGGACTGCACATTTTAATGTTATAGATATTGGTGATGAAACGAATAAAATAATAAAGAAAGATCAGCTTTACGCTGTATATGCACACAGCAGGTTACGGTTACGGTTTTGTCTCGACACCAGAGCGAAGAAATGAAAATATAAATTTGAATAAATATTTAATTTGTTCGAGCGGGGATCGAACTCACAACCAGTCTCATTTACAGTCACACTATGCGCCACGACGCCTTAAAAAAAATACCTATTATCATTATTGTAAATTTCAAATCATTACATTTTTTTTACATCTATGCTGTATTTAGCTACGTAGGTAAGCAGAGTGAACGTAATGTTATTACACTCCGTTCCCTACTTTCCGCAGAATTTTCGAGTCATTGTGTGTTGAATGGCGGAATTCAACGACGCGCTTTGCCTAGTTACCAGAGCAAGATAATGAAAATATTAAATATTTAATTAATTTATTAGGAATCAAACCCACAACGGCCGGATTATAATCAAACTCTTTTGCTACTGTTCCACAACAACCTCTATATATAATAAAGAAAGTGAGGAACAGAGTGTCCTAGCATAAGGTGCACAGGTTCCTTCTGACTATCCCATGTGTGGGACGAGTACAAAAGCGTTTGCTATTTTTTTTTAAATATTGACATCTTGTATTTTTACGTTTGCAGATAACAAGAGAAGTTATTAGAAAGAATTTCACACCAAAGCAATCGACATTTAAAGTAGTAAGGGTAAGTGATGTCAAATTACCTATACTTATTACTTCTGGTAGAGAAGTAGAACGCGAAAAATAACTTATAACTAAAATGTATTATTAAAGATCAACAAAAGAAATCAAACATAAAAAAAAATATATCGATTCTTCTACGTTGCACATTTTTATTTTAGGAATGAATCGTTTTGTTATATATTGAAAAACATCACTGGGTTTAAGTTCAAAAGAATATGGCTAACTCGGCATTTACTTAAAAACACTTTTATTAGGATTCATTGTTTGTATCTCGCCGCAAAACAATTATATCTACACGAAATAATCAAACAGCCCATAGCTATTTCCCGACACTATTATTTTGATCAATTTATTCGATACTAAACGGGCGAAAAATATAAAATAACAACTGTTATCAATATTTTTAAATCTGTTATCATATGACCAGACAATACATGCTTCGTACTTCTAAACGTGAATCTAAATTTGTTTCTGTTTTACCTATAATAATCGCCCTGAATGCATGGACCACTATTTATATTTTAGCTCTCCGCAAGGACTTTTTAAAATAAAAGAAATCTCTCCCCTCTGACCGTCAGATCTACGGCGAGCCGTACCTGCCCAACAAGGAGGGCATGGCGCCGCTCGTGGCGCGCCACCGCGGCGCCGGCGTCGTGCGCAGCGAGCACATGTACAACCTGCTCAGCGCGCGCGTGCCGGCCGAGCACTGCGCCGCGCTGCTCGCCGCCGACGGCACCACGCTCGGTGCGTGCTGTAATATAGCACTAAGTCGAAGCGGGTGTACCTGCGTGTGGGTCGCAATTAATAAACAATGCATATTTTCAGGTGGTGCAAAGCTTGTGATTCGACCTCAAAACGTGATGACGTACAAACAACACCCCTCCGCCTTTGAAACGAAAACTGATACTCACATGCAGCCAGGTAGTATGGGGCAAGGTGGTAATATGGAAGAGGAGTGGGCAAATCAATGGTGAAAATACATATATTGTGTACTGGGTTCACAAAAATTGAACCCAGTACACAATATATGTATTGTGTACTGGGTTCAATTTTTGTGTCATATGTTGATAATATTTGGAATATTTTTGTTGTTTAATTTTTTAATATTATAGAGTTTGTGAAATGTCATTAAATGATTTTAAGAGTTTTTTTGGAATTTTGTAAAAATATGTTTTATACATTTGTATTCATGTAGATGTTTAAATTTTAAAGCCTGTGAAATAATTGCAGCTTAGTACCCAAAAAACTTATAATAAATAGTATTTTATAAAATGCCCTTTAATTTAAGATTTAATTTGCCAATAAATTATATTATAAAAATATTTACTGTTTTATTTTTTTATATATTATTGAATATATTGAATAAAATGTTCATATGCATAAATAAAAAATAAACAAATGGGCTATGGGCGACATTTTTGCGCTCAGAACATTGATGGACGCATACAGGGAGAGCTAGGGAGAGCTGGGTGGCCTTTTTAGGCCTTTGACAGTGCGCCTCGTCAGTGTATCTAGTGGGCATTGCGATCCAACGGGCCTGAGGTCTATATTGACATTATCAGAGACGTGTACCACGATTCCGCTTTAGTACGGTACTTTTATACGTCTTCGAATGCTGGCCAGCACTATCTTGGCGAACTCAGGAGCTTCACGTCACAGAAATAAGATGCCGAGATGGTTGTGCTGCGTAACGCGGTCTGGCTCCATACAAAGCACATTTATTCAAAGTGGTTTTGGAGACCGTGACGTAGAGCTAAGGTCCAAGAGCGTCGGCTGAGATGGCCGCGTTACGTTTCTACTAAACCTACGTCGGATGCAAGTGCCTTGCTATATCTGTCCCTGGAGTGAGACCTCTCGGACGCCCAAAGAAGCGCTGGGTGCATGGCGTGTTGCAGTACATGAGAGTCAATGGTCTAACTACCGAGGACGTTAAAGACCGTGCAAAAGTTGACTCGGAAAATAAACTCTGGCAAACGCCGGGATAAGGAGAAGTATATATAAAAAAATTATAACTTATAGTTAATTTCCAAGTGAACTATTATTTTTTTAAATCTAACTACATTCCTCAGGAGGCATTACGGTAAAAAAAATTGTTAGCCTTAAAAACAAGGTAACAATATCTAGGAACGTCATCGTATTACTTTAACCATTATGCAGAAATAGTTACTTGTATGTAGGTACGTTGTACTGTAAAAACATCTAGTTTCATTAACTCTAATATAAAGTAAAGTAATTTCATATGATCCAAAACTTAAGATTACGCACTACAAATATGTCTAACCATATGTAATAATCCTATAGGTTTCCTTGTAATTTCCATTTCTGCTTCTTACATTCGGACACTTTTTTTCGAGTTGTTATCCTAAAAAAAAAGATTATGTAAAATAAGTTCTTGGAGACGTATAAATAAAACATAAAAATAAATAGAACATTTATATTCAGATCTCGTGTAATACAAATAGTAATAAAATTGTCATATCATATACATAAACAAGTAGATTGCGAAAAAAAATGCAAAAAAATTTGCTCAATTATATTTAAATATTATTAAATATTCATCTGCATCTTCATACTTAAATCGCACAGTTCAAACTAAACATGACTAAAATCAACTAAAACCAGTTAAAATCGATCGTTATTAGTGGAATGAAACATCGGTGGATATAAAATATTCTATGGAAATCTGTTAAGGCGTTACAATTTAAACGAAAAATTAAATGTATAATATACCCGTATAGTAAAAATGAGATTTGTGACATTACTTTTAATATATTTAATATTTATATAATATTTTTGTGATTATTAGGTAAATGGTGATGATAATTTATGTGTATTTTATATGTTACTGTAAAAGCTTGTATTCTTGATAAGGCGATTATTAAAGATTTTATTTTTTAAATCAGTTAAGCAACTGTGTTTTAAAGTCCGTCAATAATAAATTACAATTATAATATTTTGTTTTAGTTACTTTCTAAATTTTGCTTAATATATATGAAGGTTTCACGGTAACATATAAAATAAATAATTAAGGCATTTTGAGGCTTTTATGAGTAAACTGTGCGATTCAGCCATTCGTCGAGTGAAAACGTGGCGTATTCCCCGCCCGACGACCTCCCTTGGAACGTATCTGGAAATGTAATGACAAATATTAGAAAAATATTTTAAAATGGCGCGATTATATTTATTAGTAAAGCGTTAGAAACCATTTGTATGATATTTTTTACCTCTGTATGTTTATTTTTATTTTTATGTAAATGTATGAAAATTAGATTTTTATATTTTTATCTACAAATAGCTTCGATTTGTGATTTTTTTAACTATTTGCTTGCAGATTTGTAATAAACATATCATAAAAACAATAAAATTATATACTTTTACAAAATTTTAAACACTGGATTTTTGGATTCCGAAGCAAAAAGTTATTTATAACGTATTGAGAGTATCACGATAGTATGTTCAATTTTAATATCTAATAAGAATTAATGAAAATAATAATAAAAACCATTTTTTTAAATTAAAAAGTGGACTCTCAAACGTTATTTATGTGTGTGCAATAAGCACAAAGACACAGTGTAAGTAAATATTATTATATATACATATATATAATGCAAATAAACATTCACTTTTGTTAAAACAATAAAATATAGCATAAGTACAGGTTCAAATACTGTTATTTAAAAAAAATCAAGAACTAATTTTGTAACTTATGTTTTCTTGCATTACATAAATATATATAAATAACATTAAATCTGTATGTATGTTTGTATACTTATTTCCAGACGACGTTCCGCTCAGGGATTCATTTCAAGTTGCTCGGGTGTTTCGTTGTTTGCTGTTTTATTTACAATATATTTAGAACTATAAGTACTACAAATATTAGAGCTATGTATATTATGTAAATATTTACTTATGACAGTATACCCGTATAGGTTATTATGATAGGCTAAAAATTCTGAAGAAAATATTTTTTTATCGAGCTTCTATATATGAAATAATGTCAGTTCTATTCATTCAATCAATCTAACTGGTGGACAAACTAAACTAGCTGGTCTATATTATGTAAATATAATTGCAGATAGTTTTAAAAAGAAGAAGTTATTCTAACTATTTAAAATTCATAGTAATTTGTATTTTATTTTATTTCTCTACTAGTCTAAAAAAAATTTAAAACAAAACAAAACAAAAAATATAGTAAAAATAGGTATTAACTCACCAATCATAGTTTTAAGTCTGGCGGCGCACATTATGAAGTCGTCGAAGTAAATATAACCGTCGCTTGAACCATATCTTAAAAAAAATATTTATATTTTAATGATAAAAATGATTCGAAAATATCTGTATAGCTTGATTTGTTTGAAAAGTAATATAAAAAATGTCTTAAGCACTTATGTGTAATGTTTTGAGCGTTATTAATCATAAGAAAAGATAAAAACATATAAGGATAAAATTTTTATGGGATTCCAAACGTTGGAAAAAGTTTATTAATACAAAATATTAAAGGAAGAATAAATTTAGAAATATAGATGACAAATAGGGGTCAATGTACCTGTGTGCCAGCACGTTGAGCACGTGCGCGTTGACGGTGTAACCGGCGGAGGTTAACGCCGCGCGCAGCTGGTGCGGGGGGATGGCGCCGCGCCCCTCCGTGTCGTAGAGGCGGAACACGGCCTGGACAAACATTAAAAATGCATTGGATTGCACCGAATAAATAAAAACATGTTTAAATTTACAATAAGTACATTTCTCTGAGAGCATAAGGTTTTCACATGATTCATTTAACAAAACAGAGGTTTTGTCGAATTAATTATACAAAAAATAAAAAATCAAAAAAAATTTGCAAGTGGACAAAGCCACGAGCAGGTCGCTACTATACTAATATAAACAACTCACCCTCCATTGACGTAGATCAATCCAAACAGATTTGAACTCTTCAAAGCCGAGTCCACCGGAGTTATCTTTATCTAACATGGCGATCAAACTCCTACAGACATCCTTTGAGAAACCTTGGCCTTTAAGTTCTGGAAGTTGCAATATATGTGTTAATATCATTCTAATATACATAAAATACCTGGTAAAAACTGATTTAAGTTAACTTACTATTGCATAATAAGGTACGTAGATTGGGCATAATTTTTAATGTTAGTCGGTAATGGGTCATAAACAAAATTTATCCCAACGTACTCTATATAAGTAAATAAGTTAACTTACATCACAAAAGAAAATGTAAAATATTTTTTTTTATGGAAATGGAGGTGACTTATAATAAAAATCTATATGAAAGAATGAAAAAATAAACAAAAAATATAAATTATAAAATGCCCATTTTTGGTATAATGCCACAAAGCCATGTGAGTAAAAGCGATAAATAAGAAATTTAAATATTTCCAAAATATGTTGGTAATATTTACATTTCAATGTTAGTTAGTAGCAATTAAAGCTAAAAATTAAATTAAAATCGATTAAAACTCAATACCTTACATATTAGTTAAAAATCGATTTTCAAGAATATTATAAAATAATGCTTAAACAAAACTTAATATACACACATATTATATAAGCATTATTTTACTAATTTCAAATAAAATAACGCAAAACGTATATCTATCTGTAAATAAAAAATATATTTATATAACAAAAACAGACATTTTAAACGACTGCCTCCATTTCAATAAAAGTATTTAATATAAGATTCATGCATCGCCGTCTGGTCACCTGGAACATCTTAGAACATATTAATAAACATATAATAGATAAAAAAAATAAAAATAACTATAATTTCACACAATTTATACAAAAAAAAATATTAAAGTTCACTCGAAAATACATTTGACTTGACTTGTTGATTCAAAATTTATTGAAAATGAGCATGATAGGATTGCATCTGACGCGGTCATGAGGTCGACCATCTTATGGTAATAATTATATATTTTAGTTCGCACTCTAATAAAAGAAAACGATAAGTCAATTATCCACGCTATGTTTTGACTAAAAATATGCAAAATGGATTCCGCCTAGATTCACTTTACCTATCCTGCCATATAAAAAAAATCATAAAGCTATAAAACCAGAAATCCACAAAAATGTACAAAACCCATACCTTGATTCGGTTGTGGTTGATTCAAATGCACCTGTTCCTGCTGTTGCTGCTGAGTAACCTGCTGCAAGTCTATGCCGAGTTCCTTACAAATCGGCGAGCAGAGGGCGCAGAGCAGTTGCTCCAGGCAGCTCTGTTCCTGAGGCGAGCCCCCGCCCCCCCCGCTGTCGTACACCGCGGGCCCGTGACGCATCGCCATCTCTGTACCCCAATGTTATAGCTATATTACCTAAACTATTCATTATCTATTATTGCTATTATGACTTTTTTTATTTTTAAAGCATTAAACTTAGCTAGGACCAAACGATAAAGCCGTAGGATTTGAGTCTCAAAAGTTATGATATGTAATATCTAGATTTTTGTTACATATAACAAAAGTTACAAAACTCTAGATCAACAAAATGCAAGCAAGTTTTTTCTTAGGGCATAAGAGCATAAGAATAACCAAGGTTCACTTGAAGGATGCTGAATTTAAAATTAAGAAATTTCTAGATTTTTATAGCCTTTTGTAATCGATTTGATTGAATAAAATTATAGTAAAATCGCTTTACAATTTATAATTTAAAAAAATACCCCAGTATTTAGCAAGAAATATATGAGTAAATATTAAATGACTAAATACATATGTATATGGAAACTTTACAAATATAAGCTTATAGCATCTATTGTACAATATTTATTTATAAAAAGCCAATTGAAAGAAGAAAACATCTACAGAAGTACATATTATATATTTATAATATAATAAATACTTATAATAATAAACTATTTATATTTAGCATTTATGTATTTCAAAATTTGCAAGGGATTTGACCAGTACATATTGATAAATAAGAATATCATAACTTAAATAATATTATAAATTATAAACAAATACACATTTTTAATACCAAAACATATTTAGCAAAATTATATCATAAAATAATTATTATAGTATATATGTAAAGATTACCAATAAACATACCGAAATAAAGTATTATATGTCCAACCATTTACTTGCAATGCGATACAAATAATTAAAAAAAAACAATAAAACAAACATAAATAGATATAGTAAGATCGTAAAATAAAAATAAATCTACAATTATGAAAATAACAACTACATTTTTGATTATAACATTACTCTAGCTGAAAAGAAAAATTATAACTAATAAAAATACAGATAAAAAAAAACATGTACAAGCTACATTTACTTACATATTAATTATCTTCGGACGGTTTGCGAAACGAAATTAAAAAGCATTAAAAGACACAAGCATTACCACATTGAAAGCTCAAAATGGGCATTTTTATAAATGTTGTATTAAAAAAAAATATTTAATCCTTATTAAAAGTACACAAAAAATATATAATTTAAATAGATTTTGCTTTATATTAAATCTGTTACTGTTTTTAGTCAATTTTGTTGTGTATTTTGTATAACTTGAATGCAAATTATAGAATTATGTTAATTGAAAATAAATAAAATAATAAGAAAAAAAAATATTATTATCACATATTTATTATAAATGTAAAAAAACAACATACGACGTAACATTTCATTATAAAGCAAAATAATGAAATTATGGACACATCCAGTCTATTATGGACTTTGTAAGTGTGGGTAGTTTGTAGTATATTAGTTACAAAAAACTCATGAATTATAACTTCATACCACTTCGATATTATAATTTATTTTATTCAAAAGTCGCCTTATGTTGTAAAAGAAAAGAAAAAAATATAAAAATGCAAAATAAATATGTAAAAAATTTACAACAAAAAGCAGATAAATAAAATATTTTTCTCGCTATCCTAAAACAATATCACTAATATCCTCATTATATGTTTATATATTATAAATTAACTTTACAATTTTTCTTTAAAAAATATTTATTAGTACAAAACTAGTCAGTTCTGTAATTAATAAATAATTCATCGTGTTTAATTAAGGAGCAATCTGTAAATTACATAACACAATTCATGATTTTTTGTTTGCCTCTATCCTGTTATTGACACAGTGCGGTCGACGAGTCGTGGCCGCTGTACTAGTATTTTTCCTTACTTTTGATACATTTTTATCTAAGCGCAAGTGACCAATGCCTAAAAGTGCGAACACTATAATTTCAAGAGTGGCCACGTCTCGTCGACCGTTCTGTAATATGAAACCCATATGAATAATTGAAAAATAAATAGCACACACATACCCTCTCTCATAGCGTAATCCAATATTTCCTTCAATTCCTCCCACCCAACTTCTCCATCTGATCCGGCGAGTCGAGTGAAGAACTCACGCACCGGGTCTGCCGGTTCTGGGTTCGGGGCTATTTCTTTTACCTATAATTTAAGTAAAACATGCAATTTATATTATAGTAGTAAATAACATTAGTAAATAATTTATTTTTATGTAGAAGATAAACATTTTTTCGACTTCACGCTGTATCCCATATATACCAGGAAAATGAGGCGTCTTAACATCTAGTGTTGAGACACCGCATTTCCCACGCAACGCATTTTCACGCAATGTATTTTTTTATCACTGTGTGTTGAGTGGCGGAATTTAACGCCGCACTTTACCTTGTTACCAGAGCGATTTAATTAAAATATTAAAATTACTTATCCCAGTAGCATACAACTGTCGTCGTTACTATGACACGCTTTGCTACAGCGCCACGACGGCCTTAGCATAAACACAAAAGTAGAACGCACAATGCATTAATAATATTTAAAATTTTAATATAACTCACCCTATCATCTACATCACCCATTCCCATTTCTTCATCATTTTCACTGTAAACAAAGAAGAAAGGCTTTCTTTAAGTTATATTGTATTAACTATAACTCATAAGTTTCATACTCCTCCATCCACAAAATCTTGGTAAAAAGGAGTTTTGCTTCACATATAAATCTATAGATATTTAAAACTAAAATTAAAACAGCTTCACGCTGAATCTCGCACACAGCAGGTTAGGTAGAGGGAACCCAGTGTTAAGTCACTCCGTTCCCCACTTTCCGCGGAGTTCTGGAGACATTGCGGGTTGAGTGGTGGAACTCAACGCCGCGCTTTGCCTCGACACCAGAGCGAAGAAATGAAAATATAAATGTAAATAAATATTTCATTTCCTCGAGTGGCGATCGAACTCACAATCAGCCGTTTTTATAGTCACAACTTGTGCCTCTGCGCCACGACTGGCCTCTAAATATTAATTATATCCGGCGCCCGGACGATACGAAGTGGCAATTTCCTCGAGTGCAAAGGTAACAAAACTACTTACGCCATATTATTGCTCTTCTCGGAGAAGACACGCAGTAAGAATTCACCTTCCTCGTCGGGCTCGAAAGTTGAAGGCACTATTACATAAGAACCAGGTTCGAATTTGAATCTAAAAAAAAATATTTATCGTAAAGAATATTATTTTTTACGTTTTAAATACTAATTTATTCATATATTTCAAAGCACTGATACTTTTTAAATCCTTATACATTGAAAACAAAATAAAATTGTTGAGATTGAATTATTGAAACCATTAAGTTACGTTAGGTTGTCAGTGAGCTATGGCGAATAAATTTGTAAACACAATGATTGTGGGTTCAATATCCAATCAGAGGATTTAATTATTTTTATTTCAACGTGAATATATTGTAACTCACCTAGCACTAACTTCTCTCAAGTTAATAAAAGCTTGAGAACGTCCAACAGATGCATTGTATTTGAAGTAGTTGACATCCAAAGGTTTTGGTACGTGCCCGTAGTCGGGTAGACGGTATACCTAAAATAATGGATTATAAATTAAAAATTAGGGTATTTGAAATAATTATAACTATATATACATGAAGATTCACTTCGTTATAATATAATGTTTAAAAGTAACATGGTGAAACTCAACGCCGCGCTTTATTTTATAAGCGGAAGAAATGAAAACAAATCATTTCCTCAATTTGGTATTGAACCCAGTACTACTTTCCACAGTCATACCAATATCACCTTTATAATCTGCGACACGATAGCCTCAATAATATAACAATAATAAATGCTATAAATTAAATTATAATTTAAGTTAAAGATTAATATTTTTAAATATTATAATAGAAATAGAATCAATAATCATCCAAAACAATCCATTTTTTTAGTTTTCTATTACTAAGATAAAATCACCATGAAAGGAATCTTTATGATTTCTGATTAGGCCGTCGTGGTGCAGGAGTACAAGCATGCAACTGTAGATACGGCGGTTGTGATTTCGTTATAACATATAAAGCGCATTGCTGAGTAAGCCACTCATAATTCTTCAAACTTTTTAAGCTTTTAGGTATTTGGCGAACAAAGTAGATTAATACTAGGTTACCTCTGCCTATCTGTTTGCGGGATACAGTTGCGTCAACCTAAAATACAAATAAAAATTATTACCGCAAATCCAATGGTCAAACACTCCAAGCCTTGATGACGTTGAGAACGACGGTTCTTCTGCATAAGTGCCACGATAATCTGACGAAAATGAAAAAAAAAATGGAATAAACACATCAAATTGTACAATTCACAAAGTCTAAGACTTACAATAGGCACAGATCGGAGTACCTTATTAGGAAATGCGGTGTCTTAACGCTAGGTTCCCTTTATCCTCCCTATGTGCGGCGTACGTAGTGAAATAAAAAATAAAAACGAAAAGAGTAATACATACAGTACACTTGTTCTCAGCGTCATCTTCATCAGGGTCTTTAAGAGTCACAGTGTACTGAGGATTCTTCCAGAACGTCTCTAAGTAGTTTCTGCAACCACCCGCTGTTACACCTGACAATTTAATTTTTTATTAATAAATAAGTTAATTTTTTATTAATTAATAGCTAAATGTTAAGAGAAAAAAAATCTTTAAAAGTCATTGTCACACAAGTGAAGATAAATAAATATACTAATAATAGAAAAAGAAAGTATATCCGATACTATAATTGTGTATAAAATTTACCTCTCACCCACTCCCCTTCAAACACAGACATCTCCCACTTCTTAGTGCAACCTTCGGGACATTCTTCGGGGTCCAATGAGTCGGGGTTCAAGTTACAAATTTCAACTCTGAAAAAAGACGTACTCTTATATAATTTCATTATGTGCGAAAATTTTGTTTTATTTTTGTGAACTTGCTATTATTACATAATAGTCACTTATGCTAAAGTATTAACCATTTATTTATATTTTTATTTTTTTATCTTTACGCTGTACCCCGCATAAAAAGCAGTCCGTTCCTCACACGCATACAAAACGCAATTTTCAAGACATTGCGTGTTGAGTGGCAAAAGTCAAAGTCGTACTTCATCTTCTTACCATAGATAGGCCATGAAAATAATTAATTTATCCGAATGGAAATCGAACCCATAATCGCTTTTACAGCCAAACATACCGCTAATTCTAACAAATTTCTAATGTCTTATAAACGTAATATATACCTATCAAAATGACTTGTAAAATCTTTGAATGACATCCAAAACTCTCCATCGTCGTCGAATGTTAGGCCTAATTCTTCTTTCTCCGATTCAGGGATAAAGCGCCATTCTGGTGACCTAGAAAAAAAATCATAAGCATTACATAAAACTATTTTATGCAAAAGTGTTAATTTTATACAAAAAACACAAACGTGGATTGTATTGTATCTTGTATATTTAACGATTATGGATAATTATAATATTATTTTTTAGTTAATTCAGTTAGTTTCATTTAAAATGTGTAATAATCACAAAAAATATATATTTGTTAGTAAACTTTATATTGATGTTACCTATAAGTATGAAGCCATTTGTATTAGACACTATTTACATACGATTTATTTATTTATTTTTTACCTTCACAGGCAAGATAAAGTGGAAGACTTGACAAGCAAATTGTTTACTTGTTTTTAAGTATTCATAATATGCACATATTTAGTTATATCTATTTTTTTATGTGTGTACAGTGTGGTCGACAAGTTTCTGGAGTTTTTCGGATTGTGCACTCGGAACAAAATAATATGAGGTCACGACTCATCGTCCGCACTGTACGTAATGTAATACATACTTATCGCTCCAGGCCCCGTTCCACTCCGCCTCGTTTCCCCAGGGGTTTCTTAAACGCAGTAGCGGTATTTTCCCGGCGCGTCCCGGGGTTTCTATATCTACGTATTTTACTCGAGTCACAGAATATGCATGTCCCCGGATAAGACCCGCCGGTGTTTCAGCTTCTAGAATATTGGGGTCGGGCTGTAAGTAAAACATATGTATTATAGAAGAGTTCCGTACCTCAAATTAAAAACATTTTATTGTGATTTGTCAGTTAATTTAATTTAATATCGCGTTGGTAGGTATAAGCTAAAACGGATATGAAATACCCAGATATTCTCCATTAGAGTACAGAAAAAATAAACAAAATATTTATGCTTGGTTTTTAGGGTTTCGTACATCAAAAGAAAAAAATGACATGAGCTATATTGACATCAAATATCACCAAGTATCCTTGGACTACAGGAAAAAGTAAATATATATAATTAAAATTGAATTATCTGTGGTTTAAAAATACCTGTTTAATTTTAGGTGCGTATAGTTATTGACACGATACTAAAACACAGATGCCTGTCCGTTTTTCCGGGTTTATCTCCGGAACAACTCTATCGATTTTTTTGAGACTTTCACTAGAAGTTAGAGGATGTTATAGAGCAACATATAGCTTTAATTTTTATCCCAAAACTGACACAGGACAGGGATTTAAAAGGGAAAGAAAATCTGCGAAACAAGGGTCAAGCCACGTGAGCCGGTAGCATTGTATAAAAAAAAATACAAACTAACCTCAATACTGCAGCCCATAAGGGAGTTTCTCTCATACGCCTTGAGTAGTATAGTATAGAAGTTGGGTGGTAGTTCATTAACTTCATACATTTCTGTTACACCGCCGGTGAAGTCCTCCATCGCTTCACATGTTGAACCGCCTTTTAAGGCTTCGTATGAACCATGTAATCTGAAATTAAAAGGTAAAAAGTTTCACACTGTAGCCCGCATATATAAGGTAGGTATAAGGAACCGTTACCGTAAGGAACCGGTACCGAAAAAGTTCCGAGACGGAGAAATGAAAATAATTTTCCCGAGTGCCACGAAAACCACGAAGCCACGACTACCTTTTATTATAATAAATTCATTTATTCAATAGACAAAGTATAAATACAAGAAATTACAATAATTTCTTAACATAATTGATAAACAAAACGACGATTTATATTAATAGATCTCACTCGATACTTTCTGTTAATAGTCAACCAAATAAAGCATAGACGTCTAATAACTATCCAATATTAATATAGACAAAACTCAAGAATATAGATTTTACTATTTACACACTTTTAAACAAAATGAATAGTTAAACTAATACCAAAAGTAAACTTACTTAGCATAAGCTTTTTCAAGTAAAGCACTCCAAAATTCACTTCTTTCAGAAGAATGAAGGAAGACCAATTTCCCTCTATATGTGGGCAAACGGTCATCGATGACGACGTCCACCCAGCGGCCATATTGCCAGAAACTGTAACGAACATTTCAATTTTGTTAATAATTATTAAAGTAGTGCCTATGTCAGTTCAAAAGTTTCTTGATAAAAGTATAATTCATACATTTATTTAGTTTTCACATATACCAGTATCTCGCATGTAGCATAGCAGGGAGGCAGAGGAAATGTAGTTTTGTGATACTCTATGCCAATTACTAGCATCAAGTAGTTGTAGTCTATGCCATACTTTGTCGTACCAGAATAGAGAAAAGAAAATAATTCACGCCCCTGAACTGGAAATGAACCTACAACCATCACATTTGCAGTGCTGCTGTCCTACTGCACCACATGGGCTTCTTTATTATTTTATAGTATCTAACAATATGATTACCGGAAATGGAAGACACCAGCATATTCTTCATCAAAGCTTTGATCGTCAGGCACCACTTGGAAAAACAGTCTGAAATTGGAAAAATATAATAACTTAATAAGTCATATATTTTTTTATTATAAGGTTAGTTTTCAATTTTAACAATAGGATAATGTAAACAATTTAAAAAATTGAGACTAAATTACAATTACTATATATAATGAATTATTTCTTAATTATTTAAATCCCCCTGAAACGTTATTTCCTTTTTTTTGTTTTTTACAATTAAATCTACTGTTTAAAAATAGCCGAGATAGTTTAGGCTTTCTCTTTATTATATATTTATTGTATATTCCTGTTTTTAGTTTATTATGTACATAAATTAAACGCAGATTTACGCATTGTCCAAATCCATTTTTAAACAAAATAAAAACATTTCGTAACCTAACTCCGAAGTCTATTTTATTTATTCGCGGAAAATGAAAATATTTTAATTATAATTAATTATTTTAATAAGTTATTTATCAAGTTCACATAATAGGGAAATAAACAATCAATTCTATTCTCGGACGGATTACAGTAACGTGTTATCAGTCAACGTAATGACGTTATCAATATAATGTTATAATTGTATATTTTGAAGTGATAAGCTTCAAAACAACGCTATGTATGACCTAGAAATGTTGGCCTTGTTTAAAATAATAAATAATTAGAAATATAGAGATTCAGTAAAAGTATTTTTAAATTGTTTTAAGTGTTAAGAGTGATTTAATACTAGGTTCCTTTTGCCTACTGTGTTATATAAGCGTGAAGCTAAATAAAATAAATTTTAAAAAAATAATTTCACATGTCCTGCACATAGTAAGAGAACCTGGAAACCTAGTACCTAAAACATTCCGTCTATATAAAGACATTTCCGCTTTTCCCTTTACCGTCGAATTCCCGAGGTTTGGCGTGTTGGGTTGCAGAATTCGACGCCGCGCTTTGCCTTGTTACCAGAACTCCGGTGGGAATGGATCCCACAACTGTAGCACGCTTGTGCCCCTGCGCCACAAAGGCCCCAAAACATACTTAATTGGTAACAATTTTTCCTAATTATTACCCAAAATGAATAAAACAGCTTCACGCTGAACCCACAACCGTCACGCGACAATCACACCTATGTGCCCCTGCGAAGCAACTGCCTCTTCTTGTTTTCGTTTAATAATTTAAAATATGTTTATAACAATAAAATCCCGAACATAACAGTAAATCCTGAAGTAATTTTCCGAAAATTGTGAGATAAAAATTCCCAACACAATATTTACTTATCAATTCTGATTACACAAGTAGCAGTAAACAACACTTCTTAACAAGAAGAGCCCTTAAAAATATAAAAAAAACCCCAAGGATTTAAAAAAACGCTATTGATAAAAAATTACCTATACCGAGAAAGTGAGGTAAAAATACACATAAACTTCGTTTATATTTTTTTAATATTATTTAGAGAAATTTGTACCTACTATATTAAAATATCTTTCGTCGAATACTTCACAGATAAAAAAATACAATTACTAATCATTATAAAAAATATATTTTTATTCAGATTTTTTAGCTCATGCTGTATTTCACATTAAGTAGGGTAGGTATACATAATTTAGTGGTAAGACACTCCTCGTTTCTCATTTCGGTACATTGTAAGTTGTGTAGCGGAACTCAATTGCGCGCGTTTGCCGTGTTACTAGAGCTAGGAAATGAAAACCAGTCATCCTGCCTAATAGAGTCAAATTATTAATGAAATGAATCTACAACGCACCACAAGTACTTGATGTAAACACACTCCTAAATAATTAACGTTTATTTTATTAACGTTTATTCCAATAACATTATTCTATAGATGTATAAACTAGAAAAGACTATAAAAAAATACAAAAAGATATAGAATGGAGTATTTTTTTTCAGTTTCACGCTGAAACCCACACACAGTTTGGTAGACAAAAGGAACCTAGTGTTAAGACAGTTCATCCCTGTATCGATACTTCATTAAATATATTATTATTAGTTTATTTCAAGTCATGGAAATCATACCTTACTACTGCGTGAGACATTGTGTTGAGTGGCGGAACTCAACGGTAGTGGCGGACAAAACGGTGAGAAATTAAAAAAAAGTAAAAGTCTTAAGAGAAAAAGAAGAAAGAAACTTACTTTCTATGTAAAGTGAGATTGGCAACAGCGGCCAAAAGCCAGCAGTCGCCGAGCTCCCCTTGCTGCACGTCGAACCGACTGTACCCTTCCACGAACAGTTGAGGGTTCTCGCATATTTCCTATTAAGATTAAAATTATTTTAGAATATACAATTCGAGATTTACAGTACGGTCAACGAGTCGTGGCCGTAAGTGAGCTATAAATGGCTGCAGAGTTCATTTTAGGTATTCATACATTTGATTATTTTGTTTCCAAGTGAATAATGGGCAAATGTTATAAATTATTTAAATAAAAATAATTTCGACCACAATTCGTCGATTTCACTGTCTGTATGTATATATAAGAAAAATATAAATAGTAAAAACAATATAACTCAAATTGTTTGAAATTAAAACAAAATCAACAAGTAACAACATAAGCTATAACAAAATAAAGCGCAGAACATATCAGAATAATTAATTTAGCTTCTGTTCCCCACTCTAGCGAATTCTGGAAACGGAGTGGCGGAACTCAACGCCGCGCATTGATTTGTTTACATTAATTTCCTCGATCGGGTATCGAACCCGCAATCTGTCTCGTTTGCTGATCATAGTGATTAGTCGAGATAATGTGAGTCTAGTCTGACTAAATAAAAAAAATCCATTTAAAACACATGTAATTTTTACCCCGGGTCGTAGCCATGTCAGAGGTCTATCTAATCGCTCCTTGTAGTACAAGCTGCGATCAATGGCTGGGAACTCAGGATCTTCAAACAGTCGCCCCTCGGCTAAGCACCTTGACCGAATATCTTTGAAATCTTGATAAGTTGCTGGACCGAAGGAGCTTGGGCGGGTCTCACCTAACTGCAAAAACAGAATATTTTTTTAAATGTAGGTACTAGGCATACATAAACATATGTAAATATGCAATCTTTATAAAGTATTGGTTATTGTGTTTGTTACCACTGTGGTGGTTACCAAAAATCTATTTGTATGTAATGTAATAAGAAAGGTGTATTCGAGTAGCTCGGATATCTTATGCGATGTAATACTCGGATATATTAGGCGAATGTTGCCAATGCTAAGACTAATGCTGCGTTTGTGTTTGCGTTTATTTAATTGTGGAACTCAACGTTGGACTTTAATGATTTAATTTTGATTTTAAACTTTCACATTAACTCTTAATAAATATCGATATTGATTTAATACTTCTACAAGCTCACTAATACTTAGTATCAATTGTCGGATATAGAAAAAAATATACTATCTTTGAAACAGAAATTTCCTATCACATCACATCTGACATAAGTAACTAAGGGATCAATACAAAAAACTTTATCATAATACCTCACGGTATAGATATGTCTATACCTTGACTTACTATGATACAGTTTTTTTTGGGTAAGTCAAAGATTATACGAGATTAAGGTAATGTTGGTCATAAAATGAATCATTCTGAAAAGTATGGGCGTAGGCTTTTTTTGTTGTATGTTTTTAAAATATTTTTATGCTGTTCTTCATATATACATGCTACTAATATTATTATTGTAAAAGTTTGTCAAGATGGATGTTTCTTCCACTTTCACTATTACTGAACGGATTTTGATGAAATTTTACAGAAATGTAGCTTATAGATAAGAATAACGTATATTCGTGTAATTTGGCTTTAATATACAAGGATCATTCAAAACCACGTTTGGTCGCTAATATAATATATTGATAACGTTAAAAAGAATCATTATGTTCTATTTATTATGTTTCTAAATTTGTATAATTTTATAACATTGTTTGTCTTTTTTATATTATGTTCATTTTATTTATTCTATTTGTGGACACTATTATAAAATGTCAATTCCTTTGAAAATAAAATTCTAACAGATTAAAAATCAGTGTTTTTTTTTTTGTACCAAATGTCTAAGTAGGTTAACAACTACTACGACTAATCTACGAGTTCACAATGTAGAAATTATATACAATATATGTGGCTTATTTTATCTTTGTTATTTAAATACCGTTCCTAAAAAAATACTTTATGGAATTTCAATAAACTCGTTATGAATATGCAATGTATTTCATCAATTATAACCTTAATGCCATTTTTTAAATATTTTATACTGTAACAATTTAGTTTTTTGATATTAACACTGCCACGGCCCCGCCAAAATGAGTTTAACTATTTTCTTAATAAGTTATGCCTAAAAATAATAAAAAGTTTATTTTTTAACTCAGTAAATTTCTAACCCGTACTCTTTGGAATCCATCGAAGCGCTCTATGTCAAATCTTTATATATTTTTTAAATCCTAAAGTATATTAAGAACATTTAAAGATAAAATACTTAATGGCTAATAACTTTGAGACAAAAAAGTAAAAAAAAAACACACCCAAAAAAGTCGCTCGCCTTTAGGCATGTACATCTGACTACCATTGTAAAAATCGGGCAGTTTTAACTTATTTACTTTGTTTTGCACCACTATAGAAAACTTCCTGGATGGCGATTTCTCTTTATCCTCCTTTATATCATCTAAAACATCTCTATTATACAAACTTTTGTTAATCACAAATCCCTTAGCAATTTCAGCTTTTTCGACGGGATCAACAATTTTTTTAGTCACTTCACTCTCTAAGTCTGGAGCGTCTGATGGTTTGATTTTAGCTTTTTTAAAATCTGTTATTAATTTTGAAAAAAATCCTTGACCATTCTTTATTTGACCAGAATTGATTTCATTTTGGTGTTTTCTTTTAGAAATCGGAGAGACGTTCGTCACGGATTTTCTTTTCCATGTTTCGGCAGCAAGTTCAGCTGCTGGACTCGCGTAAGTTGTTGTAAACAACTTGACATCTTCTATTCTCAATTTAACAATGTCCTCCTTTATTTCTAACATTTTGTGCACTAGTGTCGGATTTTACAAACGATACGACTGATATATTCTTTGTTTAATTATTCACTAATTAGGTTCGTAGTTGTGGCTCAAGGGCTACGTACTATTAGTTTTAAACGTGCGATAAGTAATAAATAAGATGGGCCGTTAGTGACCATTACGTGGAACAGAATGCCCTTATTTTCTACGTCCTTGTTACAATATATTGATTTTCGACGACATCACATCTGTTTCGATATATTCAAAAAAAGGTACAGATAATCGATTACTTTAATATAACCTATGAAAAGAATTAATTATTTCGAGTGAATATATTTTTGAATACTAACTAGTACATCGGACACAAAAATATGAACATGTGCTTGAAATGACCTATCGTAATAAACTGAAACAAATGACTGTGTGGATAACGGTTGATAAAGCACTATATAAATGAAAACAAAGCTATACTATATGTACGTATATATATAACGAGTATTATAATGGCGCGGAAAGCCCGTAGAGAGCTTTGCTTGTAAAGCTTGTGTTACATGGTAAGCTACTTTACGGAATATCGCCCAGCTATTCCTGTATATAGAATGTAGGTACATAGCCCTATGATGAGTTTCTTTCGTTTCTTCTTTTTTTATCATTTTAGATGCAAATAGTGGAAAATCTATGTATAAATATAGAGGCCAGTCGTGGCGCAGTGGTACAAAGTGTGACTGTAAAACCGACTGGTTGTGGGTTCGATCCCCACTCGAGGAGATGAAATATTTACTTAAATTTATATTTTCATTTCTTCGCTCTGGTGTCTAGGCAAAGCGCGGCGTTGAGTTCTGCCACTCAACACGCAATGCCTCCAAAATTCGGCAGAAAGTGGGGAACGGAGTGTCTTAACACTAGGTTCCCTCTGCCTACCCTGCTGTGTGCGGGATATAGCGTGAAGCTATTTTTTTTTTTTTAATTTCTATATATAATCTTAAAAGATTACGTTACCTAGATCAAAAATGTAAAAGTTCTAAATTAAAAATGTATTAAACATAGTGTTTTTTAGATTAATTAAATTCAAAAAGCCAACACTCAAAAAATTATAAGAAAACATAAATTTTCAATACATTCCAATATTATATATGTACTTAGGGTATGGTCATGCAATCCCCAACGTCCCATCTGAAAGTCCCTTTGGTTCAAGGTGTGGTAAAAAAAAATTAATTAACCAACACTTCGATGACATAAACAATTACTATCGAAGAGCTTTTAAGGTAATTTAGTTACTCCCTTACGTAGTACCATTAATTTGGCTCGACAGTGAAAGAACCACTTACTAGTGTTTAACGTAGAGATGTGGTTGTGTAAAGTGAAAATTAGTTTTATATTGAAGGGTATGTACTTTTTCGATCTTTAAATCATAAATAAAATATAACAAACAATAAATATTTATAAATTATTTACTTTTTTTTAATTTTGCTATTTAGGTACATTAATTTCGCTAATATACTTTTAATATTTATGAAAATTTCCATCGGACTTGTTTTTATTGTTTTCTATTATTTTTTTTCCATTTTGAAAAGTAAAATATTAAATACTATTTATTGTTGGCAATATATTTGTATGTAACAAAACATATAGATGACAAGCGTTGCGCCTACAATGTAATTCAGGTCGTGTTGTTTAGAAACATTTTCAATTAAACAAAGTGATTGTCAATTAAGATTAAATGGCAGTACCTATCTAGAATTATCCAACAAGTCTAAATGTTATCATTCTTACGTATACACATTAGATAAATCACAATTTTAATAAAGTTTTAAATAAAAAAAAATAATTAACGTTAAATTTGTAGAATTGGGGAAGTTTAATATATTTAAAGGAACATATTAAACTTCCCCAATTCTACAAAATGTATGTAAAATAAATTACATGGAACTGCCAATAAAAATAAAACCCATATAAACAAAAGCATTACACACTCGAAGTCAATTTAATTGGTTATCAGTACCAATGTCACTGATAACATAGTTTTTCTGTATGATGCATAACGTTATCAGATATGACACAATTACGGTATTATAAAACTGTATGCAGAGTGATTCGTATCGGCATTCAGGTACGTCTATCTAAAGTGTTGCGCTCTTCAATATTTAAGACTTTTATAGTATATATTTTTATATGTTAATATGTTCCGGGAATGGTGATACATGTATTAAATTTTAAATTGAGCCTACGTAGTGATTTTGTCGCCATTTAAGGTACGTTTATATGATCAAAGCAAAAGTTGGTTTCATTCACTCTTTCTTCCGCATAGCAGTGTGACGGAGGGAACTTAATGTTATGAGACTACACCTTCCGCCAAATTTCGCGCGAACTTAACGCCGCGTTTTGTCTTTTTAAAGTGAGTGAAAAAATAAAGAAAATCGCCCGGATGGAAATAGCACCTAAAACCGTTAAGTTTACGGCCTTACGTTCATGTATTATATATTGTATATGGCGCGTAACTGGGATCAATTTATTTAAGCATTAGATATATAATTATCTACATATCTTACTTCATTCTAAATTATAATAGAGCCAATGTTTTCTTTGAGCTTAATCAGCATAGCCTTCCTTTAAAAGGTAATCATTTAAAAAAAACTATAATGACAGCATACGAGTAAAAACAAGTTAAACTCACAACAAAGACTTGCATTGGTCGTTAGCTGTCTAGACACCAGACCCCTCACGACGTTACCCAAGACCTCGTTTAGACGAGTAAGTACTGTTGTTTGTTTATGAGAAATTAAAGAGACAAATTAGAAACCCTACCTATATAATATTTAGATGTTTCAACAGGAGTACAGCTCTGCAGCACCTTACGTTACGTACCTTCACGTTTTTCCCGCAATCTGTAGGGTAGACATGTCTAATGTTAAAACACTTTGTTGTCTATTTTCCCAAGAAATTCAAGACATTATGTGTTGTGGCGGAAACTAACGCCACTCTTTGTCTCCAGAGCGGGAAGTGTGAATAACGTCAATATAAACATTTCTCCGAGTAGAGATAGCACCTACAACAGCGAATATCTAACCGTCAAACCGCCAAACAAACAGAGTTTTGTTTTTGTTTTGGTTTTTAATAAAAATGTGACAAGTTAGTGTTTATTACAGCATCGAGTATTAAAAAATACCACGAGCGGTTTACGAACATCTAATTTAATTAGATCTTACGCTATTATTATAATAATGTATAGAAAAAAATTGTCAACTTAAAAGATAAAACGAAAACCATGAGGACATGACGCATAGAAAGCTATAAATCCAAGTAGAAGCACCTACTCCAACACTATAACACGAATTTGAGTCAGGGTAACCAGCAGTTTATTCATTTCGACATCTGGTTGGCCTAATCTCAAAGATAGGTCTGTTCGCAGTCCGCATCCGTAATTACTAGTGATATATTTAGCAATGATTAAGTAAACATCGTGAACAAACTCACTGATTGTAATCCTCTTAATTTCAAAGAAAATTGGTGATCAAATTGTTGTATTCACTTTTAAATGCGTAAATGTCCTTATGTCAACTTCTCTATCTTTTGTATAAAAAAAGTAGCCTAGGCAGAGAGATACTCGTATTGAGAAGAAACTCCGTTCTCTCGCCTATACTTCTCGCATTCCCAAAGGGTATTCGAATCTTATATAGCGTTTACTGCCAGACGTTATCCCACAGCGCTACGATGGCCTCACATTTCTGTGTTGACACTTATTTATCATTAAATTTAATTCACTACAGTTCTTTAATATTATTTTTATATAAATATAAGCTGAATTAATTCGTTTTAAATATTTTTTCTTAAGCATTCCAAAAGTAAAAAAGTTTATCTTGTTGTTGTCGCACAAAATTTGTGTGGGCGGATATTGAACCTTCATGAAACGCGGGTCAACAACATTTGGATATTTTAACGATTCTATAACACATGACGTATTTTAAAATAATTGAAACTGAAGATTGAGACTGAACTTTTCTCAAAATTATCCTTCTTATTTCAAGAACAAAGATCAGTATTGGTATTTTTTTCATTCATTTTCTACGTTTTGCTTTACCTCCATAAAGAAGACTATTGTTCAACTTCAAAAATAGTGATAATTTTAGTGTCCATAACTTTAAAGTAGTTAAAATATAATTTTCTACTTATTTTTTCTTAAATTCGCATAGTTTTGAATGAAAAGAATTTGTTTGTTTTTTTTAATTGTTTTATTTAAGCATTTAGAGACGCTCCAAATTCCGTTTTGTGTTTAATAGGGAGTCGTTATTATATTATCTGTTTAGATGTGTATTCTACGTCGATACAAAATATTTTACTATGTTTAAGTTAAATCTAGTAAAATATTTTGTTAAATTTAACTTCTACACAAATAAAACATCAGCTAAATACGTACAGTATTTTATTGCAAAATCTGGCAGTTTGTCAAACATATAGTAGGTGAAATACCCACTGCTTCAAAGTGGGTTTTTGAAACCGATATGTTCTTGTAATGAATTTACAAAATAATGCTTTCTTTTTATTTTAAACAAAACGAATAAATGTATATAATAATAATTAAAAAAATATATAAACTTATTTTGTTTATATCGAGTACAATGCACACTATATATATTTAAAAATTAACATACTAATAAAAGCAACAAAATTTTGAGTGTATCTATATTCACCGCAACAACGCGAAGGTCATAGGAAACGAGAAATGTAACATTTAGGTTGCTGAATCACAAAATCGTACTATATAAGATAGTGCACCATTGCTATATTTATTTACATTTATTTAATGTTCTTTATGCTTCTCTAAATAGAAACAAGGTTTTTTTAGCCTCAGTCTCTATTCCGCAATACAGGGTAGGCCGTAGGATCCTGGGAACTTAGTGTTAAGTTACTCCGTCTCTATTAAGACGCTTACGTCCCCCATCTTCGCCGAATTCTGTAGGCATTGCGTGTTGAGTGGCGAAACTCAACGCGGCGCTTCGACTGCGGAGCTAAGAAAATTAAAATATTATACTAAACATGTTTTTTAAAAGTAAAAATTATACAAACAAAAGCAAATATGTATACTAAACAGTTTGTTCGTTACTTCAAGTAAAAATGAACAAAGGAAATTAATTTATCTCATGCTGAGATTTACCATGAAATGTCGGCGCAGCCCATAATACTTATATGACGTTAAGGAAGGAAGTAATAAAAACTATTGTTGTGCTGTGATGAAACGTATAAATATACGTAGTGGTTATAGGTTCCATTTCAACTCGGGGAATTGATTATACATAATATGTATATTAGGGTTATGGTTAAAAAGTATTGAAGGAAAAAACCCTTATAAGATGACTTTGTTGTCGGTCTGTCTGTCAAGAGCCTTTATTTCAGGAATGCTTGGATATCGAGGTGAAATTTAAACCATTATTTCGACGCAATAAAGGTAATCGAAGTTAATAGGGTACTTCCGGTTGACCTAGAATTATGCGTGAAGCTGATTTAACTATAATATCTTTTTGTTTCTCGTTTCTCTCTGTCAAGATAAAGTGCGGTGAATAAAACGTAGTGTCGTCACACAATCCGGCGTACCGTACTAAGTCAATAAATATAATAAATACAAATATGTAATTTATCCCCACGACTCCTATGTCACTTGAGGCGCGGTCAGTTTTCATAGCAACCAATTGACCAATTATGTGCTGAGCAGTTCAGACAAGGTCATTTCGAGGATTATCTGTTTATCTTAATAACTTCTATTAGCGAAATTGCAGCCGATGTCACTTTATATGTATTTGACAAGGCGCATTGAATAAGTGCATTCAGTTTTGTTTTCTTTAAATTTAATACTATATAAAAAAAAAAAAAATCAGCTTCACGCTGTATCCCGCACACAGCAGGGTAGGCAGAGGGAACCTAGTGTTTTTAGACACTCCGTTCCCCACTTTCTGCCGAATTTTGGAGGCATTGCGTGTTGAGTGGCAGATCTCAACGCCGCGCTTAGCCTCGACACCAGAGCGAAGAAATGGAAATATAAATTTAAGTAAATATTTCATCTCCTCGAGTGGGGATCGAACCCACAACCAGTCGGTTTACAGTCACACGTTGTGCCGCTGCGCCACGACTGGCCTCTAATACTATATACTGGTACTGTAAATATTTTTTTCATATTATAAAGATGAAGAGTCTGATTGGTTAAACGCGATAATAACAGAAACTACGTGGTCGAATATAAGTATAGCCTTATAGAATGTAGTGTAACTGCGGTGGGGGGTCATGTGTCATACACCCGATCAACCCAGTAGTAAAAGATAGTAATATATATATTATTTCCATAATATCTTAAAAAGTATTTATAAATGTGCCGAAAAAACGTTGTAATTAAAAAAAAGTTGTTAATCAAAATCACGATATAGTTCACACATTTCATAACTTTGCTCTTTATTACAACTCTCAATGCAGGAAACATATCAATAGCTGCTTGTTAAATTTTCCTTTGATCTACATCGGTGTATTTCCTCAGTGTAAACGGAAGGCCAAAAGTGAGTCACAGATCCATGGTGCGACTTAACCACTTTGACCTTGAAAACAGCTTAAAAGAACCTTATGAAAATGTTTCAGCATATCAGGAAATAATATATAGTCAATAAATGGTGAATTTATATATTTTTTAGATTTTTTTAAAGTATGCGTCAGTCGATATAGTAATATGTTCTTAATGCTACACTATTTGCATATAATTGCGTACGACGTCATCGTAATAATTATGAAACCAGTGATGACTTTGATTTCTCATTATTTTAATGCTAGGTTTGAACCATTATTAATGTAATACACCTATAATAAATATTAATCAAAAATAAATACCTTAATAAAAAAAATACGAAATCTTTATTTTTTATGAGAATTATACATACCTAAAAGTACTAGGTAACAAAGGTAAATGACTATTTTAGTTGAAAACTGGGTTGTAAATTATTTTTTTCAAATATTTATGAAACTTTCTTGAAAATGGCTATTCAGAAGAATGTTATACATATTTTTTCTTTGTCATATTTAATTAGACAGACAATAATATGCATATATGTAAATAAGCTGAGTGGGTGTTTATTTTAAAGTTTGCTCATCAAATACTGTTTAATTTAAGGCCACGCAAAGGTAATTGTGTAATGGGCGAAAACAGTGACTCATATATCGAATTAAGATTGATTGAAGATTTTAGACAAAAAAAGGCAAAATTATGAGATATTTTTCAGGGGGCACCGTGACTTTTGTTGTCAACTTATTTTCGTGTGCAGTAGGTAAAGGTTTATTTATCTGATATTTTCAGACTTCATTTTTTTATTGGTAAAAATTCTGGTGTGGGTACCAGAATATTTTTAAACGTCTGTGGACATGAATATAATAATAGAAAGAAATTTTTAATTTTAATTAATTAATAACTACTCACCACTTTATAATTTTTAATGCTTGGCAGAACTCGCTTCTGCTCAACTTCTTTCTTTTGAAACACTTCGTTGATAATATTTCCGATAGCTTGAGCGCCATAATTAAGCAAAGCTTGGCCCCCTTGATTTAACAATTGCCGGCCTGCACCTTGCAAAAGCGAGCCAAAATCGGCGCCGCCATTTTGCCCCATTACGTCACTATTATTCTACACTTTTAACACTTTGCTAGGACATTTTACTGAATTTACTGTAGGAAAAAAAATAAAATTATGAAATGAATTAAGATACAATAGAGTCCTTCTAGAACTCTACTGTGCTGTGTTATTTTAATAAAATATCATAATGTGGATAATTTTATTTTATAAAATGGTATAATAATATTATTTTCATCAAAATGGCCAAAACTTGTAAATAGAAAGTTTTCTTTTGAAATATAAGATAAAATGTTTTGTTTTGATCTACCAAGAATTAAAAAGCAACAAAAATATCTATAACTATAAAACACATACAAATCTAGATTTTTTTATTTACTAGATTGATTGTAATCACTTATAAGTCATGTTATTATTTATAATGATAATTAAAATTGAACAAAACAGGAAAATAAATAAACATATGTTACATTATTTATAACATGTTAACTTCCTTCTTTAAGCTGCTAAATTATTACTTAATTTCAATTTTAAATATATGTCACAATATAATTTTAAAACAGAATATTACATTTTTTGTTATGTATACAAATACGGCCAATTATTTAAGTTAAAAACAATTTAAAACTATGCAATATAGTTAGTTTTACACATGTAATTATAACATTGTAATAACAGTTTTCACAACCTTGACAATTACAAAGAGCAGATTTAAACACAAAAATCAGTACAAAATTCATTTAAACACAAATATAAGTTGTATGAAACACAGTCACCCATCACAATGTTACATAGAGACTGTGGGAAGGATAGATAACTATAGTATAATGACATCATGCGGAGGTACTAATTGACTGACATTTTTTAAATATTTCTTAGATATGTATAAAAACTTGTCTTGGAATATAAGTGGCTTTAAAGTAATTTAAATTAGAATGTTGCATGACAAAAAAGACATTAAATATAAAGCGGCAAATTTTGTACATAAAAGAAGTATCTATAGTCCCCATTTTGCTGTGTGCGGGATACAGAAGCGGAATTTTGTTTAAGAAGTATGTAAATAAGTAAATTTCAATTACTACAAACTATACAAAGATTTACTTTTATTTGAAGGGCGTGTATAATATTTATTAATATTATTATAAATTGCATTGCTCCCAATGAGCATTTTTTTTCTTTATTTATAAATATTATTAATAAAAATATGTTTTTATAAAATAGCAAATTTTGAATACTGTTAAACAAAGCATGCATAGGAGAGGTGAAAATTAGAAATTAAGTAGTACAAATAAAGTAGGTCAGTTTTATAGAACATGCGAAAGTACGTTTTGTTAACTACAGAAAGATTACAACATGATCCCAATGGTGGTATCTTACACTATAAATATTTTATCGTGGTAGATCAAAACAAGTGAGGTCATTTATCGAGAATATGCCGCAGAATTGATCTAAAATATTTGAATTAATTAGTTAAAGGTCACTTTTTAATAAAACTTTTAATTCCACAGCACCTTAGACTAATTATTAACTATTTTAGCACATTTTTACAATTTTATACTTAATTCTTCTAAAGAAATATAAAAATTTGTTCACAACACAACCGTACCCAAAAATCTCACACGAAAATTGACAGCTTATAAGCCGGCCAAATAGACAACACGGTGCTCCCAACGAGTTCTATCAAATTACGGCGACCTACTAAACTTAGCGGTATTATAAACTGAGATTCTTGCCAACACAGGCAATGACGTAAGATAGTAGTTCATTGATTTATTTTGTTAAGGCCCGACATTACTTGTGCACGATAACTGAAGTTAAAATCAATTCGGGTTCATTTAAACCAATAAATGAAGTTAATCTGCATTTTGGTTTTATATATTATAATAATGATACAATGGCAACACAATTGAACGTTAAAAGCCCATCTTCAATTGAGCGTGGTACTGGTAGTGGTACGTATCTATTGCTTGTTTAAAGCTTGTTAAATATGCCATAATAAGATCTGTTTCTTGGAAATCCAATGAATGATTAAAGTACATTAAAATTATTTATTAATTCTTGTAAGACGTGTGTAGAATATTAAAAACTAACTTAGTAAAGAAAAACCATATAAATTTGAAGTTAATTTTAGAATTTACTACAGTCTACAATATAAGTAATTTTATTAATTTTATTACTTATAGGCATTAATTAGTGATGTCATCTCGAGTCATACATTTCGAATAACTTAGCTGGTACATTAGGTTCCTACATAATATTTAGACGACCAATGAGTAACAAGTAAATAGGACTTATCCGATTATATACTTAAATTATGGGTCATGGTGTCTTTTACTTTAATTTAATTTGCATTATATTTCAGTGCATAGTGAATGCGATAACTAAATTTTAATTGAATTTTAGAGTTTCGTACTTCAAACGGAAGAAACGGAAACTTTCCGTGCATTTATAGCTATAAAAATTGGCACGAAGTGATTATTGACAGTACAAATAAAGGGAAAAAATTCAAAACGTGAAAATTTATGCGTGTTTAATCAAATAAAAATCTTAAAACTTATTACAATTATACATACTTATTCATGCCATACAAAATGAGTGCATAAAGTTAAAATAATTAATATGGCAATTTTGTTAATCAGATTTTTGCGATTTGTCATTTTATCGCCAATAAAATGACCAATCTCCAAATTAGACATACTTATGTTAAATGTATTCAATTATACGGAATCTAAAATTATAATATCTATTTTTTATTAAGTTTTGGCTCAGTATTACTAATTTAACTAGAAAGTACAGGTAAAAAATATTTTACATCACATTTAGCACCTACATATATTAAAAAAAAGTTTGGAGTGAAAAGTATGTAAAGTAGAGCCATATATGGTGCGTCTTACGATACAAACATTTTAGTTCGTGATGAAACGAGTTTAAAGTCAATGAAACAAGGTAGGCGAGAGTACAATTCTTACATTAAAGGAAATACAATGTGGCACACCTTATATAGCTATAGCATATTTGCGGTAGAGGTTTTATATTTTTTAATATAAATTCATATGTTTTATCTTTTTATTCCTTTTTTTTGTGTTCCTTAACAATAGTCGTGAACATTAATGTATTATCAGTATTTTTAACACAGATAGCTCTATGTACACATATAATTATGTATTATTTATTTAATGTCGTAAAATGGAAGATCAAGTTTTAGAAGTAGCACTTTTGTTGGATATTTAGAGTAAGGTCAACAACAACATTAGTATGAATTTCGATAAAATTATTATTGTATAATGTTGTTCATATAGCTGTGCACGAATATTCGCTAAAGGTTGAGAACCAAAAGATATCGATGCTATTTAAAAATACTGTTTTTTTTATGCGACTACGCCCGCCCGTGGTCTGATGGACATAACTAAGAGTCGTATATTACACAGGTACAGAGATTGAAGTCAAGTCTCTTCTCGTGAAGAGACGTGCGTGATCTATGTATGCCTCTTAAGGGCCAAGTAAACATTTACTTAAAGTATAAACATTGAGAAAAGTCAGAGCAAAGAAATGAAAATATGAATGTAAATAAATATTTTATTTCCTCGAGTGTAATCGAACTCACAACCAGTCAATTTTACAGTCACACTTTGTGCCCCTGCGCAACGACTGGCCTCATTTTGATTTGATTTTTTTTATTAGTTTTTTTATAAACATTCACAAGTTTTATTAATTTGAACCCGCAATTTTTGATTGAATAATATTGCTCCCACAACTTGACATGTGACCAAATTCGTTGTTATTCAACCATGTACATATTTATATTTTGGCATAAAATAATTCTTTTAAGACCTAATCGTTTACAGGGTAAAGGAAAGTGATAAATACTACGTAAAAACCAAAAGGGCGACGGTGCTAAAGGCGAAGTAAACGTCACGGGCTAAAACTGTTCACGGGTAAGGAGTAACGGACCAAAAGTGCTATTTATAAACTTCAACATATTTTACTGGCAGGCAATTACTTCGGCGTTAAAAATTTAAAACTTTTAGATGCAGTAGTTGTTTTTGTTTATATTAAAATTGGTCGTGGCGCAGCAGCACAGTGTCTGACTGTAGATGTGACAGTTACAGCAGTTCAAATCCTACTCGGAGGAATTAATTATTTTCATTTAACAATACAAGGCGCAGTGTTGAGCGCACATCTTAAAAAATTGACTTCTTCGCTCTGTCAGCAAGGCAAAAGCTCGGCGTTGAGTTCCGCCACTCAACGAACACGATTCGGTGGAAAGCGAGGGACGAAGTATCTTAATACTAAGTTCCCTCTGCCTACATGCTATATGCGAGATACAGCGTTAAGCTGTTTTTCTCTCACTCTTTTTTTTGAGAGTATTAAAATTTTAATTTAGTTCTTTCTAAGGGACTAAAAATATCAGTTTATTTACATGGACAATTTAAGTAAGTCCTGTAATCATTACTCATTCTCGACAAAAATTAACAACATAATTTTATTAGATTAGTATGCGGTCACAATACTGTCATCGAATTTCTTTTTGAAATTCATATATTCTTCTATATTTTTACATATAAACACATAAATTAATATAAATCACAATACATGCTATGATAGTCATCTACTATTTGCTCCAACCAATATTGTAGTTCAGAAATAGAGTTCACGTGAGTAATATTTACAAGTTTCTCTATGGATCTGTTTAAATAAAATCAAATAATAATAATTAATTAATATAAAAAAAATATATATAATAGCTTCACGCTGTATCCTGCACACAGCAGGGTAGGCAGAGGGAACCTAGTGTTAAGACACTCCGTTCCCCACTTTCTACCGAATTCTGGAGGCATTGCGTGTTGAGTGGTAAAACTCAACGCCGCGCTTAGCCTCAGCACCAGAGCGAAGAAATGAAAATATAAATTTAAGTAAATATTTCATCTCCTCGAGTGGGGAATCGAACCCACAACCAGTCGGTTTTACAGTCACACTTCGTGCCACTGCTATATAACATAAAATTTCATAATAGAACAGCCAAATGGTTAGTAGAATTTAAATTTATATGACATTATAAGGATAATAGTTCTTTGTATTCCTATTCCTACTGCAATATAGATATAGTAGGTATCAACTCCGATATCGATGTTTCCTCATTACACCTAATTGATTGGAATTATACATGACTCTAGTCTGATGGTCAATTTTAAAAAGACCTTTACTTTTAGCATGTTTTACACTTTAAATGAAATAATTCAAAATGGACTGACTTCAGAGAACCTGGGAATCCAGTGGTAAGACACTTTCGTTCTCCATTCTCCGCCGAATTACCGAGGCATTGTGTGTTGAGTGGCGAAACTCAACGCCGAGCTTTTGCGACATTTTGCCTTTTTATCAGATGAGGAAGTAAAAATAATTTATCATATTTCATTAACTGGAGTGAAAGCAGACCTTCCAGCCTGTCGCAATTACAGTATAATAATAGTTATATTATAATTTCATTTAAAATTAATCAATCTTATTTATAGGTTGCTAATTAAATTTTCAACCAAAATTAATATTATTAGGCATTATATTATCTAGATAAATTTAAATATTTGTTCTCTTCTGGCTGTTAAATTTTATGTATTTTAACCTGATCATACATTACAGTTAAGACAACACTGTTAGTGTTACTGTTAATGTTACATTTTCAGACACCTCGTATGTCTAATACGAGGTGTCTAAAAATGTTACAAAAAAAAGTCATATCATTTGCCGCATCATAAAAATAAGAATGTCACTAAACATGATTCAGTATCAGAATAATAAGGAAATACGTATTCGGTCAAAAGCCCTGTTAGTTAGTCATCACGATATTGTGATTTCATTAGCTGAACGGTAACGGTGGCAACTTGGACGAAGAAAGGAAAAGTTCAATAGTTTAAAATTAAGTAAAGATATCAAGTCATTATTCGTAACACGTTTTGTGTTGAGTAAAGAAATTAATCTTTATTTCTGTACAAATATATTATAGAATTGAATAGTTTGAAAGTTTTTTAGTGTTCCTTTCCTTCTGAAGTTTTCTAGTGAAGATTTACTGCACCTGCAGCCAGTATTAGCTCGGGCACTTACACTGTGACTTAAGGCCAGTCGTGGCGCAGGGGCACAAAGTGTAACTGTAAACACATGTGTGTTGGGGGAACATGTGTTGGGGGATCGACTTCCACTCAAGGAAATGAAATGTTTATTATTTTCACGCAATACTTCCAGAATTCGACGGAAAATGAGGCACGGAGTGTCTTAACACTGGGTTCCTTCTTAGACCTTAGGCTTACCCTGCTGTGTGCGGTGACACTATAAAAAATCTTAGATCTCATGTCATATGTACATTGGCATAATATCTGAATTAATGTGAATTAGTCTCCTTTTAACACGCGCATAAAAACTTATTTAAAGGCTAGTGTATACAAATGATGGCGTAATTAGGTTGAATTGTAGTCATTTATCAATTTGGTCAGTCATAACTATGGGCTTGGAATAGTCTGGTGCCCATCCCAAAAGAAAAAATACTTTCAACAAGATTTGCCCCAAAAAATTAAATATTAGCAAAATAAAGTAAATTAGGCTTCGTATGATTGGGTAAAATTCCTAGCATTGTACGTCGTGTAATCTCGAAAAGCTCGTGAAAACTCACGGCCCTTTAAATTTACTATGTCATGTTTTATGTTTAATAAATAAAGCCTTCCTCATTAGTAAATGCATCTTGTTTCTCAAGCACAATATACTTTGCTAATGTGAAACAGAAAAACAAAAGAATTTCTTATATTTATCAATATTAAAACTTTTTATTTAACAATTCACATATATTTTTTCTCTTTAATTCACATTTAAAATATTTTTTTGGTGATTTTACGTATTTGCTAAATTATGTGCAATAAATATTATGAATCCAAAGATAATTCTTACTTTCCACAATTAATAAGAAACCAGAGTAATAAAAATAATTGAACTGACTCACCTCTAAATTAACATTGACAGATGCGCAAGCTTCCTCGACGACTTCTTCTACAGCACCTCCTTCATACTCCTCCACAGGTAAGCAAGGATATAACTTAACTCCAGAAAACGAAGAATCATCTTCCGTCGGCAGCTTCGGGTATAAACTTCCATTGCCAATCAATGGCTCAGTACTCCCTTCCCCGCCCCTTTCCCTGTTCAAAAACCCTCTTACAGACGACAGGGCATTGGCAGACCGATGCCAACCCCATCCGTTCGCACGGAAGTTCTTCGGATAGTAGAAAGACATTATCACTCACTCAATTCTAATTGAAAATAAGCAACGAGATAATGTGTGTTTGTTTATATCTGAAACAAAAGATGAAATCTCCGTGAGTCATCAACGTGACGTAGAGTTTCGTTTGCTTATATTTAACGTAGGAAGGTACATTGTTCAGTTAATTTGAAAGTTATTTTTATATTGTGTGTTAACTGCGGTTGGATGAGTTGCTTTAAATTGAATTGGTTTGAGTTTATTGGTAAGGTACGTCTCAGCTGGCTTCGTAGCCTGGCGGTAAATAATACCGTTATCTTGTGTAAGCATAAAATTTGAGGCATTAAAAATTTATAATCGTATATTCTGTCACAATAGAAAATTCTCTTTAACACTTACACCTATTTCTCACTAAAATGAATTATTTATACATATTAAAAAATAACTATTTATTACACAGTTTTCATGATTTGGTCGAATACTCGATGTATGTTCGCTAATTTATTTTTATTGTAAAATCAAAAATTTCTAAAATAAATAAGATATATTAGACTTCCGTTAACTTTCGTATTAACTGCCTTAAACTTTACTGCACAGTTTTATCATAATTGTATCCGGTTGTCTTAATCCTAACGATTTTGTCATTCATACAGATATCTATGTAAGATTAGACTGAAAGGATGAGGTAAATTGTTTAGACATTTTTTTTATTTAGCTTTACGCTGTGTATCCCGCACACAGCGGGATAGGCAGGGGGATTTTGGTGGTAAGACACTCCGTTCTCCATTTACCGCCGAATTTTGGAGGCATGGCGTGCTGAGTGGCGGAACCCAACGCCGCTCTTTGCCTCGACTCAAGAACAAAGGAATAGAATAATAAATTTAAATAAATATTTTGTTTCCTCGAGTGGGGATCGAACCCACATAGTACTTGCTCAAATTTATGAAAATAAGTTTTCGTGACTAAATGTATAAATTTTATATTATGTATAATCTATCTGTTGGCAAATCGTATGCGGTAGATGCCGCGAATGGGCCGCTAGTGTTTATATATTTGTAATTTTCTTTATAAATGTATGAAGGTATTAAGCGTTAACCGGGACGTATAAGTGAACAAAATATTATAAATAAAAAAATATAAACCTGCCATAAAAAAAAGCTATCCGCTAGTAAGTATCCTAGCAGTTTAGATACTGCTGGCAATTAAGTATCTTTTTGTTTAGTATATTAGATGTTTGCTATAATTACTAAGTATAATGTTTAATGATTCAACGTGAACAAACGCAAAATGAATATGTTAGGCATACATTTGGCCTTCAATTCGTCACGACCATTATCACAATGTAAATATAATGAAAAGGTGCACTTTACTGCTATCAGTTAGTGAAAGTAATACCGTCTTTATAGCTCATGTAGTTTAAAATTTTTCAAGTAAATATATTACAATGAATGATATTAGGAAAAAAAATCGTAACGTTCTGTCTACCGAAATCTGGAGGCAATGCGTGTGGAGTGGCGGAAGTCAACGCCGCGCTTTTTGCCTTGACCTCAGTGCGAAGAAATAAAATAGCAGAGGATAAGTTCTTGGATTTTCACGATTATTACACATTTTAAATTAAACTATTTTAACGGACGGATTAATCGCGTATATTCTAGATTATACATTTTGGAAACCCGACGTTTCAAACACTTAGCAGAGTAGTCCGTGGTCACGGGCAGTGTACCCGTAAAAAGAATAGAAAATATTTCATTTCTTTGAGTGGGGATCAAACACTCAACCAGTCGCGTTCACAGTTACACTTTGTGCTGACCACCACTGACCTCTACTAGATACTAACTACTACAAAATTAAAAGAGATGAGGAAATCAAATATTTAATATTTTAATTTTACTTACAGACCTTAATTCAGAAAATTGGGGAACGTAAGTGTCTTATTGGAAGTGACTGTCATAACACTAGCTTCTCAGGTTCCCTCAGCCTTCCCTGCTATGAGCGGGAGAGCGTGAAACTAAAAAAGAGAGCTTTACAGTGAGACTCCGCTTCTACTTTTTAACCATTTGTCTTGTCCTTGTGTTGTGTTGTGAGGAAGCATATGTGAAACTAAGAGACTAAAAATTCAATTTCTTCAATAGTATATTAAATATAGTATTTATTCACAACAAAACAATATCTGAAAATGATTGCACAACTGTCTTAACGATTCAATTTGATACCACTTACATTGCATTAACAGAAATGTTACTTTAAAATAATATTTAATATCACTTATTGTACAATTCCTTACATATCCCATTTCGCTCATTGTCTAGCTGTTCCGGGTAAAAGATGTTTGCTAGTAGACATAACCTTATTTTAAAGTGGGGATCGAACCCACTACCATCGATTTTACGGACAATTGTTAAATACGACGACACAACTTCAAATAGTAGGTGAAAAGTAATAAAGCCCCAAAACAAGGTAGGACACTATTTAATCTAAATGAATAATGGACTATTAAGACCACTCCTCTGTGCTATTAGCAACGACCTTTGTACAGATAGCACTGAAAACTTTCACTTTTTGGAAGTTTTTATCAAAAAAAAGGTACAGTTTCAGCAATTGTGGATATAGCATAACATTATGAGAACTAATTTTTTTTTTAAATAATATAAACTTATAAAAAAAAACTTTTGTTTAAGATTTGAACTCTCAAATAGTTGTTATGGCACAATGGGCAGTCTAACTGTAAACACAATAGTTACAGGTACGAATTCCACTCAGAGCAATGATCTATATTTTATTTAAAACAAAGCGCGGTTTTTTTAGCAAATAGAAAGTTGAGGCTCTCGACACTAGATTGTTTGCCTATCCTGCCAAAAGGAAAAAACATGAAGGTATAAAAAGCATTTGAAGATAAAATATTCAAAATGGTAATAGCTTGCTGCCCACATAATTTTTATTTACCCACATCCACACCTTGCGTTGTTTAGTCAATTTCAAACTTTACTTGGTATTTGTATCTACTAATGTAATATTTTGAACACGAACAATGTTATGGTTATGTTGTTGTACCTATTCAGTTTATTATGAGAAATATATTATTTATTTTACTGATACATTTACTTATTCATTTTTTAGGCTAATATGTTAATAGTTATCGATATAAAAAAATAGGTTCATGCTGTATTCGGTATATAGCAGGGTAGGCAGAGGGAACCTATTATTAAGACATTTCGTATATTTCGTCCTAAATGCCGCATTTTGTCTTGTTATAAGAGCAAAAATATTAAATATTTCATTCTCCCGAATGGGAATGAAATCGACAACCGTCGTATTTGTAGTAACACGCTTGTGCTGCGTAACGACGGCCACAACTGACATTATTTACTAATTATTCAAAATACTAAAATTGCACGAGACTTATAGTTTATTAGGTTTGTATACTTATTAAATTTATGATTGTTTAAATAAATGATTTGTAAAATTCTTACAGAACACAAGGTTGAAGCATTCCAAGAGACACTTGAACCTTTTTAAGTACTAGGGGAGAGGTGCCATTAAAGGAACACGTATTAAAAAACATTTTGAAATTCAGCTATAGTAAAAAACAACATCGGATAATTTTTGTTGTATAGCAACCCTACGCACATAAAATTGCGCCAACTTCACTCTGCTATTACTTTAGAGATGGCAAGGGCGTGCGAATGCTTCAAATGCCGTGGAAAAGTATTAATTTTTGCGAATCGTTTAGTTAAATAACATGAATTCATATTTACTTTTTGTTTTTTTTTCCGCTAGACAAGTATATGTATAAATACTATAATAAAACGTCTGTATATTTTTTTAAATTCATATTTAAGAAAAATATAATCCCATTTAGCTCCACCCTGTTCAAAATATTATCTCACCCATTCAGTAGAGCCTCCACGACTAAAGTGTCACTTTCATGCCACTTTCCCCCTACTTACTTAATTTAATTATTGTTTGCATTTAGAGTTATTCTTAATAATCTAAGCATCAATCCACCATCACGCTGTATTCCGCATTTTTCAGACTAGGTACATTGAATCTAGTGTTAACCATCTGTTTCCCACTTTTCAATGAATTTTTGAGGTATTGCATGTTCAGTGGCGGAACTGAACACCGCGCTTTTATGGTACCAGAGGAAACGAAAATATTAATAAAGAATAATTAATTTACCCGAGTGGGAATCCAAACCACAATCCTCGCATTACAAGCCCACGCATGTGCCACTGCGGCACTATGACCATAGTATTTTTAAATATCTTGAAATAAGGAAAATTAGAAAAATATACTTGGGAAATTTTATTATTTAATATGGACACCACTGCCAAGCAATTTCGGAAAACACCTGTGAAAATTATGTCACGTGACTCATTAGTAGTTTCCTCTTAGAATATTATACAAAGAGACGACGTTCTTTTAATAGATTTGGCAGAAACGTTCAAAAACCAGTGTTCTTATGATGGTTTCTCAAATATCATCAACGACTTGTATTACAGAGTATAATTGACGCTATCGAGGCGTAGGTGAGAGTTATCAACTTGTTGTAGTTAAGGATTTGATTTTGATTAAAAGGAATGTTATATAAATTATATATGTAAAAAAATCCTTTCGTTGATAACGATCAACAAAGCTCAGTTTAAAATTTTTTTGTTTTAATTTATTGTGTGGGATAAAAGGAAAAATACCAAAAATTACAAAACATTAATTAATTGCAAGATAAAGGTTAACTAACATTTCTCATTTCAGATGAAGGGGTACATAGTTTCCAATACTTACTGCTGTGTGGAATTACGCTGAAGTTAAAAAAAAAATTCAAAACCTTTATTATCATGTAAGCTACTGTCCACAATGATGAACGACTATATATTTTTCTTTTTCCTCTGTTACAATAAAAGAAAAAAAAGGCAATTTACACACAATTAAAAAAACTTTATTACGCCATACAACACACGTAGTAAATTTAATGGAGAACCAATATTTAAAAGCTTGACGTAATTCCAATCGATCTTGCTCGTTTTCAAGAGCAGTTTGAAAATGTGAATGTGAACGCCCGAAATACTATACGTTCATGGACGTAGGAATAGGGGAAGCCGGGTGAGTTGTGCCGAACTCAGAAATTTTATTGTAGAAAAATTTTACCCAGAGAATTTTAAAAAGTCTAAGAATTTGGTAAACGTTAATAGTCAGGCCTCTCTGGAAAATATCTCTAGATACGCCAAATCTACAGTACCCCTCTTAACATACATATATTAAAGTTTATATTTCGAACATTTTATAACAGTACTTTCGTACATTTGTAACTATATGAACTTTTAGTAATAAGTGAAAATTAGATATTATTGAGTTCTACCTATCAAGCTATGTGCACCTTTAACACAGTGCTGCTTATTGCTAAGAGACATTTTTGTCCACTTTTCGGCTAATTTGCGGGTTGAACGCAACGCTATTTTTTGTCTTATTAGAGTATAAAAGTAAGTGCTAGTCGGACTCACGCACAAAGGGTTCTGTACTATTATCTATCACGTTTGTTGTAGTATTTATTATTACAGCGGTAACAGAAATACATCGTATGTGAAAATGTCGCTGTTAACAAGATACAATCTGGTGACTGACGGACACACAAAAAGCGGAAAAAATTACTACTGGCTGCCCCACTATGCCACGATTGTCTAAACATTATATGTAATAAACAAATACTTTTAAGTTTTAGTAGGTCAAAAACAGAATTTCCCATGCATCAAGTGTAGAATTGGCATCGTACCAATCACTAGACATATAACTCAACCAGATTCAATGGGAAAATATATTTAAAATAATGTTATGTCGAGTAGAAACGTGATATTAGTTTATATATAAAGTTGCTGTGAATTCGATTATCACTCGAGGAAATGAAATATTTAATACTTTCATTTTCGTCGCTGTGAAAACGAGGCTAAACGTGGCGTTTAGTTCCCAGATTCCTTCTGGCTGTCCTACTATTTGCGTGATACAGCGTAAATAAAAATTACCGATACAGCTTCGATTTTCTTAGTTACGATTTTTTAATTTTTATCATGGAAATTTTTATCATGTTGTATAAAATTTTATATATTTACTGAAATTTAGGGCATTAAATTTTATTGGTTTCTGGATTGTATATATTGGCAAAAGATAGAGTACTAAGTGGCGCCAAGTTGGCGAGGCTGTCATAATAAATGTTAGACTGAACGCAATGGCTTAAATATTATTGGTGTTGACCTCCATTCATATTTTAAATAGGCGAAAAGTAAAATGCATTAACATAACATAGGCATAATGAACTCTTTAAAAAATACTATAATTATGTACTTAATAAATGAAACATAAATTAAATTAATATATAAAAATAAAATTACAAAATACGGCACGTCGCCCTGATACGTTAAACGCCAGTCAAAATGATTTACATCACACCTTGGTAAACAAATGAATTTACATTTGTATATATATTTTTTTTATTTTTTTCTTTTCATTTGTATTTTATACAATGGTATTGACAGATTGCTCAGATTTGACGTCACTAGGGACGCCATGACACTTTGACGCGTTTTGGTACGATTTTTAAACTATTAAACTAAAATTTGTTTTTTTAATACAAAATTCTTATTTTCTGCAGAAATATCATATCCGTTTATGATATTTCTGCAGAAAATAAGAATTTTGTAATAGTACATGTATTTCTCAATATTATAGAACAGTTTTTTTTTCATCATAAGAAATCTGTCATAATGTTTATTATTTGTCCATGCAAAATCCAGAAAATATACTGATAAATCTTGTGTTTATTATTTAAAAGGTAAACACAAGAAGGTGCAATAAGAAAATTGTTTCTTAATATTTTTCTTAATAAATTTTACGCAAATTAAATTGTCCTTAAAAAATAAAACGAAAAACCAAGCAATTTATAAATAATATATGGGAATGTAGTACATCTAGTAACCCACTGAAACAGGCTCTAGTACACCCGACGTGACGGTAGTAGGTTTGACAAGCACAAGTAGTATCCGACAAATTATTACATTATTATTGGTTTGTTAACAAAGAACACCTAACCAGACCACCCAAGAGTTTCTACTATTAGTTTTTTTTTCTATTCTACACACAATGCCCTGAAAATAGAGAAAAGAATCTCACCTAGATTTTATTTACCTATATGTATACGAGAAAACCATGAAAATAAAAAAAAACTGAAGATACATTTCCTCATACTTGTTAATGTAATAAATTAGAGTTGTTAATATTGCAAATGAACTTATACTGCTTCGCTCTTTTCAATGTTTACAAGAGCGGAAGACATAAAAATAAACATTTCTCTATACTTAATGTATCCCTAGTTACTTTTAAAGAATAAAGAAAATTATTGTTTACAAAAAGTTTTAGGAACACTGTTGATAACGTTGGTTGGTTGGTCATAAATACTTATTACAAAAAATATAATAAAACTAAATTTATGATACTGGGAAAAGCAAACTTTTTTGTTGTCATCACGTGATAAGTTGTTGTGTTTTTCAGGGCCATGAAATAAAACACTTGTAAAAACAGTTTGCAAGTTAAAATTTAAGTCATAAAATTAGTAGTAATAATTATTGTCATAGTAGTTTTTTTCATAAGCATTTGAATCTTGCAAATAGTAGTAAATAAAAAGTTTTATATAAAGTTCGCAAGTTAATTCAAAACAACTTACCACCAAACGTCACCAAGTCCAACACGGAGTTGAATGACTTAAGATGAACATTGAATGATTTGCGGAGACTTATACTCGCTCTACTCCTCTGCGTTTCACAGATTAAAAATACACAATATCGTTTACAATTTTCGATTAATTTAATTACTTATGTTCATAAGCGTTGTAACAGAAAAAAAAATAGATGAGCTAAGGATTCATCAAATATAATTTTATTTGTTATAAAAACATAACATCTGCATAATCAAGTTATTATTGCTGTTTTTTTGATATTGTCTATGCGTGACAGACTCAACCTTTTTTACTTTGACTTTGTCAAATTTGACGTTTCTAATATTTTGACAAGTAATTACTAGCACGTGTGGTTGCACTGGCGGTTTTATAGTTTTTCGATATAGTGAAGGAATAGTATATAAAATAAATCAAAATGAAGGTTTTATCGGAACCTAGGACACGAATGTTATTTGAAAAATTAACGAAATAGTAAGTTTACGAAATAGCACTACAGCTATTAAATTTAATACACTCCCCTGCTATGTACATTTTATTCAAGCTTAAATATTTATTAAAAAGTGCAAAACTTTTGACACAATTAAGTTATATAGCTTATTCTGTAGATAAGGAAAATACAACATTTCTTGGGAAGATACACAATTAAATATTTCTTTATCTTTCAATTTCAGCATTGGCGTGAATGTGAAGCTCCTCATAGACCGACCTGATGGGACTTACTGTTTCAGAGAAAAAAAAGACAGAGTATATTATATATCAGAACGTTTATTACAATTAGCTCACACAGTTAAACCAGACCATTTGATATCTGCCGGGACATGCTTTGGAAAGTTTACAAAGACTAATAAGTTTAGATTACATATTACTGCCTTGACATACATAGCACCATATGCACAATATAAAATATGGGTTAAACCTTCATCAGAACAACAGTTCCTATATGGGCATCATGTTATTAAGAGTGGTAAGTATGATAGCTTTATTTATTATTTTACTGTAGTGTAATATATGTAGTAAGCTGGCTAACTAAAGTTTTTAGTTTTTATACTAACCAAAAAAGATATGAAATCTTATTTTACCTTTAAGCTTTATTCTACATAAAGCAGGTCTCCAGAGAATTTAGTGTTAATTAACTCTTATTTCTGTTTAATATCAAGCATATGCCTAGTGAAGCAATACAATATAGCATTTTCTAGTAATACAAGTGGGAAACAAAATCATTCCCAGAATGAAGATCAAACCCAAAACCATAATTTTGTAGTCAGGCACTGTATTGTTGCACTCTCACTGGATATGACTTTATTTTCTAAAATTAACTAAAGATTAATGTGAAAAAGCTTAAATATGGTTTTATCACATGCTTGTGCCCCAGCACCACAAGTGTCTCATATAAACTATTCTATATTATAAATGAATTTTAACCCATTATTATTTCAGGCTTAGGCAGAATAACAGAAAACACACCAAAACACCAAGGAGTAGTAATAAATACAATGTCAGACATTCCAATTGGTTTTGGAGTGGTGGCAAGATCCACAGCAGATTGTAGACATGCTGACCCACTCGCAACTATTGCGTTCCATCAAGCTGATGTAGGAGAGTATATACGATCAGAGGATACTTTAGTGTGAAATAGATATCTATTTAATTTTCTTTGTTTGTTTTATTTGCTGAGAAATCCTGAACCCGAATCTGCGTGATAAAGAATGAAGTTAAAAAAACAATGCCAGTAAAATAATAATTTATCATTGAGTATGAATTCAGATTATATGAGAGTCATTAAATTAATAATGTAAGAAATAGATTATGATTTACATATAATTAATGGATAATAAGGTACCAAATAAAAGGCTGTAAAAGTATATAATAAGCTAAGCTTCCATCAAGCTGATGTAAAAGGGAGAGTATATAAGATTGGAGTTTTCTTTATTATTACTATCAGAGATGTAAGGAGGATAGTTTTTATAATATTTTTGTTTGTATTATGTATTACTCGAGATACTCAAAATATAAACATGACTATTCCCTTAAAGTTATGTTTTTATTTTCGGCAAAGAATATATATTTTTTAAATAAAATACATCCCATGTCCTTTTTCAATACCTGTCAAATGAGTGAGAGAGATTGAGTTTCATCATAATCAGTGGCGTAGTTTTGATGTGAAATAATATTGGTATAATTATACCAAGCTCCTAGATTTTGTCTGAATTTATTAAATGACAAAAACTAAAAGATTAATAGGTTGGTTACCGGTTGCAAGAAAATATTATTTTATCATTTAATATGAATTGCTCACTATTTTTTGGACAAACCAGATTTTAAGATAGTGGTTAAATTAAAAGCCAAAAATATACTTAACGAAAAACTATATTTTAAAGTTTTAATTACAGGAGACTTCACCTATAGTATAGACTATACTATCCCATTAGGAAATGAACTATCGTAATAGAAAACAAGTTTCCAAGGAGATGTTGTTGTGACATTGATTTCTGAGTAGACGAATGATTCACAGTAGCAGGGTAGGCAGAGGGAGCGTAGTGTTAAGACATTTCACTCCCCACTCTCAGACGAATTCTGGGGATATTGTATTTTGAGTGGCGGAACTACGCGCTTTAACTCGACACCAGGGCGAAGAAATGAAAATATTAAATAACTCACTTTTTCGAGCGGGGATCGAACTCACAACTTGTCGCGTTTACAATCATACGTTGTGCCCCTGCGCCACGACTGGCCTCAACATTAATACATTATATATGTTACATTTAAAACAGTGACAAATACTTATTTATATTTAATTTATATAATAATCTTTAAAATATACTGCTTACTATATTTCAGAAAGAAAGCATAATTATGTTTTAAATAATGAGTGGATCGCCCTCTATTAAGACTTATAGAAATTACTTCAGTACCGCGCAACGTAACACTTAGCACGATACTACTATGTACCTCTTTGTTTTCAAGTATAATCTAAAGATGTCACGACTGATATCATTGTACAGAAATATTAAGATAGACGGACACTCGGACAATAAAGTAATCTTATAAAGGTTTCGCGGTTACCATTTTAGGTATGGAACCCAAAAAAATACATGTATTACATTAAAAAAGTTGCAGAGCAAAGAGTCAATAGTGCAAAAAAAAAAATATAATAAAAAAGAAAAACACCATACGAAGTTTTCACTTCAAAAATATACAAAACTCTTCCTTACTGACTCACAGACAACGCAAAACCTAAACTTAAATTATTCATATAGCGACTAATCTATGAGTAGTCAAAATAATAGTTTTTCTCAGTCTCTTAGTACATGTAGTATATTCCTTTCTATTCTTCTTAGTAATTCTCTACAAGGAAAAATGTCAAATTTCAGCGTATAACGGCGCGTAGTATCGCCTCTGCGTTGTATGTAACTTTGGCAATGGAAGAATTTCCTATATACTTTTTTTAAGGGTGGATGAATTTGAGTTTTTACGGCTAAAATGTACGAATTTGATGTTCAAAGCGGCAAATTTGACATGTTAAAAGAAGTATCTGACGTGTAAAGTTGCGAATTTAATGCGTAAACGAACAAATTTAATTTGAAATACCTATATATATATATATATATATATATATATATATATATATATAGGTATTTTCATATTACCTTATATACTTATACATATATATGTATAAGTATATAAGGTAATATGAAAACTCACCATAGTAAAGTACCAAATACTAATCCTCATTAAGTATTCGTATCTCCACCACGTTTTACAAACAGCGTATCTTTGCGTATCAGTGACACGGCGGCCTCCTGCTCCTGCTGTAGCTGTTTCCTTATGGCTCTATTAAAACTGGACGCAGCCTGCTTGATTCATTAGCGCGTGGTACAAAAGATTTTTTGTGTAACAAGCACAATTAATGGAATTTATATCGAAATGCAATCAAAATGTGATTTTGTCAAAAAGTGGTGGTTAAATTGTAACCATCTTCAAAAAGTCAGGAGTGTTAGATAACGCCAAAATTACCATTATAGATAACTAACAAATAGACGAAACACAGCTTTATAATATTAATTTTCTATATTAATTGGCACTTAAATTGACACCGGCTCAAATTATCGATCGATAATATATATATCATTTTATGAGACCAGTCGTGAGAAGGGGCACAAATGTCTTCATTTGTGGATTCGATCAGCTATGCTGACTCCGCTGACTACGAAGGGATCGCATTTCCACGGCATACATCTTTCTTTCATTCTTCGTATGTAATGGGTATTACGTTTCACTGTTATATACCAGCGTCAGTACCAACACTGCATTGTGTACGGCCAAACGCGCATCTGTGCTGACGTTTCGCCGACTCATCAATGCAGCCAAGGCACGTTAACCCTTTTACCGACAGCAAATGCCTTTGCGCATCCATTTCTTATCTTCCATCTCTACTGAACACACTTCCCAAATATTTCTCACTTCTTTCCTTTTACATTTTAAAATGATAAAAAGTGACAAGACTCTCTCTCTTAAATCACACCACCAGTCACTAAAGCCTGCAACGAACGGGCGTAGATAATGGCTCCCTTTGTTCGGACTCTAAATATCCACAAATTGTATATTGTCCAGCTCGATACAAACTTACAAGTACAACAGGCTGGTACTTAAAATGTTAAGATGGAGCATCTGTTTTGTAATACAATATTTGAAATAATAAAACTATTTTGTTAAAACTATATTTAAATTAGGCAGAGGGAACCTAGTGTTTTTCTGCCGAATTTTGGAGGCATTGCGTGTTGAGATTTTTTTATTATTATTATTATTATTTTTTTTTTAATATTTAAATTAGGTATATTTATATTCTCGTCTCATCGAGTCGTGGCGCAGGAGCACAAGAGTGCAATGTCTCAAGCACGCACTCACGCTCGGCACAACGTCTCAAGATTTGGGTGGGACGGTAGTGTCTAATAGAAAACGGAAGGTAACATTAGGATTGTCCGGGTCCCCTCTGCCTACCCCGCTATGTGCGGATAAAGGTGTCAAAAAATTGCTAGTGGAAAATCAATTAAAACTATAGTTTTGGGATATTAAGGTTTGTCACTTTATTCTTTATTTGTGTTATCTATACTTATAATAAATCTGTAGAGAGGTCAATTCTGTACATGAAATATATTTTCAAAATAACTACCAGGGGGTGATAAGTGATCGATTCTGATGCCAAAAATGCAATCAGTAAAATTTTTGTCTGTCTGTCTGTCTATCTGGCTGTATATTCTTTATAGAAACAAAAACTACTTGACGGATTTTAATGAAACATGGTAGAGTTATTCTTCATACGCCTGAACAGGTCATAATATACTTTTGATCACGCTACAATCAGTAGGAGCAGAGCAGTGAAAGGAAATGTTGGGAAAACGGGAGAAGGTACTTGATTTTTTAAGCTTCTGTCGCGTGTGCAGCCTTAATGGTTAAAACAAAACCATGTGTAACGGAAATATTCTAGGTAAAATAAAAAAAAAATCCCAAGACAGCATATGTCTATCCTTTATGGTTGACTCCCAATAACACGTGTAACGTAGATTTCTGATTATATTTGTATACTCTTACGTGTATAATACCAATAATACTCTCACTCATCCCTATTTTCAATTTCAAGAAATGGCGACAAAGCTAAGGTATTGCGTGAGTGTAATTTAATCGTATGGGATGAATGTACGATGGCCCATCGAAAAGGAGTAGAAGCGGTAGACATAACTCTAAGGGATATAAGACAAGATGATCGATCAATGGGCGGTATCACGGTTTAATATTAGCAATATATTAACTTAATAACAAACAAGGAGTTACACGGACGGAGTCGCGGGTACAGCTATTAACAATAATATTCTGCGGCCCCTTATATTTTTCAACAGTATTGTGAATTGACATATTATATTGTCCTACTAAAATATGAAAATTAATTAATCTGCCAGTTAAATCAAAACCGTGAGAACGGACTTTATGCAATTTTTTTTACGACAAACGATGGAAGCGCGGACGAAGTCGCGGGCAAAAGCTAGTCTAAACTATTTTAAGCAATTGGTTGTTTTTGGTGGTAACGAAATTGTTATCAAACGCATGGTCAGAAAGAAATAACATTCTAAGTAAAGATATAAAGGATTTTCGAATGGAATTTGTACTGCAACCGTCGTGTATAATTCAACTTAATTTCTAATTTACAAAATTGTACATATAAAAAATAAATAAATTACAACTTTTATATAAATTTGATTATACTAATGAACAAAACGGGTAAATATTAGATTTTTTGTTCATAAATTATATTGCGAACAAAATAATGTTTCATTAAAAAGTGCCCTTGAGAAATAAAATCGACTGTAGATAATTAAAAGGCTAATTAACTTTTCATACAAAAGTTGTTCAGTGAAATTAATAAATTAAATCTTTTTTGTTTTCTGAAATGAAAGAATATACTTCTTATTTTACTACAAAAGGTACAAGGGTTTTTCTTATTTTTTAAGGCTTTACACGTGCCTGATTATTTTTAAGCCAAGCAGAGAATATAGAAAGATAATCACTTGGTGAATTGTGTAAGATTTCCGCCATTGCTGACACATTGTATAGCGCTTCCCGATGGGGGAAATGAAAGATTAAATATTTCCAATCTTCAATTATTTTATTTCCTCGCTCTGGTATCAAAGCGCGGGGTTGAGTTCCGCTACTCACTACGAAATGCCTCGAGAATTCGGTGTAAAGAGGGGAAGGGAATTGTCTTATAGGGTAGTGTGATGTGTGTATGTGAATGAAATATTTATTTAAAATATAAATTTTAATTTTTTCGCTTTGGTGACGAAGCAAAGGCGTTGAATCTCTCTGCCATTTAACTTGCGATGTCCTCAGAATTCGACGGAAAATGGGGAACACAGTGTCTTAACACTATGTTTTCTCTGCTTACCATTTGAGGGATACAGTGTGAAGCTGACTTAAGTGTTTTAACTCTAGATTCCCAGGTTCCCTCCACATGCTCTAGTTAGCGCGCGATATACACCACCGCCCACGACCCCGTGTAACTCCAGAAGAGCTACAGGTGCGATGTCGGCCTTTGAGATGGAGATAGACTTTTTTGAAGGTAGCCATGTAGTATCGACCTAGAAACATAAGTCATATTTTACATCCGTTAAACCTAGTCCTAATTTTCTTACTTCGAGTGCGGGTCACGATGAGATTAAGTTAACAAAGCCTTGCGTAATTACGGCTACAGTATGTTAACATTGCGCTCTAAAGGTGTGCCAGGCTCGGGGCCCCGGGATTATATAATAATAGTTAAGAAAACGTCAATCAACTTTAACGTCAATTAACTTTTTTTTGTTTTATTATGTTTAAAGTAAAATATGCATATTATTCTTAGATATATATATCACTTATAGAGAGAGACGAAGTTCATTTTAAATTTGAATTTGAATAATTGAAATGTTTTTTACATGCTTTTATTTTACTTGCCGTTGCTATGAATGAGCTAAAACTTGTATTACGACTGATGACATACACCCAACCATTACATGTAGTCAAAAATGGAGGATTATTAATTTTTGATCAACGTACCCAATACGGGTTTCAGATGAAAGTGCTTAATTTGTAAAATGTAATTCTTCTTTATTTTTCTCTTTTATTCTATACAGATTCATTACTATACAAGATGCACCCATAACATATTATATAGAATTGAAATGCTAATGTAGTTTCTGTTTAATCTGAAAATAATAAAAAATGCAGAAGTAAGAGGTAAAGTAGAGGAGACCCGGATAATGGGAACCTGCTAAGGGAATATGATGATGAGGTATTTTTACCGTCGATGATATTATTGTAAATTTATTTAATTTTTTTTAATTTAATATGTTTTATTCTCACTAAAATTAAAAACAATCTAACCTTTTAGCAACAATAAAATAAAAACAAGCTCCTCTCCGCTCCTCCATACAGTAAGTTTTGAGTCTTATTTTTCCATCTTTTCAAAACTATAGTCTAACATTAAAAAAAAAACTAAATGTTATAGTAGTAAGTGGTCCACGTACGACTTATGTAGGCCATTATTCGCTCGAAACAAAATACCTTAACAACAGTTTAAAATTAAACATGTATTTAATATACGATGCAACTAGGTACTTGAGACCGAAGTGGGCATATTTGCCTTAAAATGACCCATTCTCAAGTTAAATTGGTCGGTCTCCAACTTTGAGGATAGTACAAAACTTGATCTTGTAACTTAGAAGTATGCTGCTTAACTTACTTTTGTTCAACCATTACACTTTAAGGGTTTTATGTACGTCCAAAAATGTTTTTAGTTGTTACTTTTATGTTTTTTATGTATATCCTTTTATTTTATATAACCTGCTATAACAATGAGTTTATATGACGAGAGGCCGTTGTTCTTCAGATCTTTGATCTTGATCTAGTCAGATCTTTACAGTCTGACTGAAAGATGACGCTTGTGGGTCAAACGTACCTGCAGTTCATTTGGTGTAACACCAGATGATCATTTACCATCAGGTGATCCGTACGCTCGTTTGCCTTGTCTTTTCCATAGAAAAAAAACGGCGAAAGTAAATGGTCAAAGTGTTATGACCGTTTCGAGACCTGCTACGCTTACATTTTATATGTTTTCAAAGTGAGAACTAAGCAAAGTGTTCCATTAGTATAGCACGAAATGAAAAACCTTTTATTTAAGTGACAAAACGTTGCTAGAGTTAAAAATCCTTAAATCCTCCCAATGTGGGTACAATGTAAAATAAATACACTTGTTTTTCATTTGTTTTGTTTTATTTTATATGTGAAATAAAAACAAATATTTTGGAATGAGCGAAATGTGTTAGGTACTTTGTGAAAGGGTGAATTCCATTTTTATCAAGCCATTTTTAAGCTGGGTGCTGTTGAATTGAATCCATTAAGGAAAGCAAAAAATATATTTTTTGTAAGTTTTGTCTCTCTGTCCGTGTCTGTTGTTCGCATTTAATAAATAATTCTTTTCCCCGTTCCACAATCCCGAATCCACAATCGTCGCTCTTATAGTCAGATGTTGAGCTGCTGTGTTACGGAAGCTTCAATTATTTGAATGATATTACTATAGAAAAATGGAGATAAAATGAATTTGCCTTAAACCAAATCTTCAATTCTTATTTCGTTTTAAAATGACAAGGGAATTTTCCCATTAATTTATCATGTTTATTCTTGTATAGGTTTATTAAAAAAGAGATGATAGACGCGTAGAAGAGTAACAAATCCAATGCTGATGATTTTCGTAAATGAAAGACGCAACCTTCAATATTTAAATTATTATTATACATAAGTTAATGTAAACATAATTTGTGTTTAATCATGACTGTAACAAGTTCCTACAACACGGATAAGACATGAAAATTTTATTAAAATTACGCACGCTGTATTCCACACCCAGCAGGGTAAGCAGAGGGAACCTCGACACTTTACCTTGACAGTAGAGCGAAGAAATGAAAATATAAATGTAAATAAATATTTCATTTCCTAGAATAGACACAACCAGTCGATTTAACAGTCACACTTTGTGCCCCTGCGCCACGACTGGCCTCTATATGGATATGGATAAAAGTCATGAAATGACAGTAGTGATCTGGTATCTAAACCTCTGACCAAACCCGATTGATTGTGTACAGCCATGACATATTATCCTCCTCTAAAGGATACCAATAAGAATTGACGTTTTTGGCGCCTTGTAATGATCTTCTGTCACTCTTTGAAAAATTGTCAATTGTGACTCCGATGTTATATTTGTTAATGTTTTTGGCGTGGTAACATTGTGATTATTTAGTTAGTATTGTTCATATAATAAGTTCTTTGATTTTCACGAAAAAATAGTTTTATTTAAAATAGTATTGTTCATACTAACTAATTGATAATAACTGCAGTTCGTGTAATATTTTTATAATATAGCTACTAGCGTCCTAATCGCGGCTCCACCCGCGAAATCATGACAGTATTCGTGTGTATACACATTATCTGCAGTGTACTTATAAAGCACCTCGGATGACATTACTGTAACTTCCATAAGATTGTTTTGGAAATAAAAAAATATTACTTAAGACATTCCATAGTATGGAACAATTAGTTTAGATAATGTTATATTTATATTATACAATCTTAGAAGGCGAATTTTGCAAAATGGCGTCTTAATTAGCACCTACGAATTAAAACGCCAAATATTGCCTATGCAAAATTTTTAATTCCTAGCATGTAGTAATGAAATTTAATACAAACTATTAACCCCGAAAACCTCCCCTTATGGGTTGAATATTGCATTTTCCAATCTCAGTGAGCACCTACAACCTACAAATAATGCTCTTGCAAAATATAAGACTCCTAGGTCTTGTAGTAACGAAGTTTTATACAAACTATCAACCCCCAAAAACAACTCCTTAGGGGTGAAATATTACAAACATCCGTCTTAGTGACCTCCTACGACTTATAAAGAACGCTTATGTAAAATTTGAAACTCCTAGGACTTGTGGTTTCTGAGATTTCGTGATGAGTGAGTGATTTTTCGATTTTATGTATATAGATTTTATACAATTTAGTTATAAATATAGCTTCCTGTCAAAGAACAGTCGTAGCCTACTTGCTATGGCATATTACAGATTAATATTATCATCTGTAAATATAGCAAGTTAACAAATATATACTTTTATTATCTAAAAGAAATCAATTTTAAATTATAAATTTATTTAAAAATACATTTTACTATTTACATATTTCCTTCCGGTGGGAGAAGGAATGGTAGATATAGATTATTAACACGTATGTTATAATCGCTTATTAACTCTATCAAATGACATAAGTTTTAATGAAACGCGGTGTTGTCCCGACTGCGTGGCCGTGGCAGCATGAACTTTGACGCAGTCTAGAAGTCTGGAAATTGGACCAGAACTTCATGAATTATATTGTGGTAACTACTGTACTGTACATGTATCTATACTATCGTAGAATATTTATGGGACAAAATTGAGGGGAAATAAGATCATTCCAAGGTCATGCAAGGTGCCTAATATTGTATTATTGTATTAAAACAATAAAATTATAACCTCAATATTAAAAAGAACATCTCAGTTTCTTGCCGGCTTTCCCAGCAGAACTGACTTCCGAGCTGATGGTAGCATTATGTTCATTCGACAGTATATTTGAATAAAATGCTAAGTTCTTGCTGCAGCTTGAATAGTTTTTAGTTATCGTGTCGGTGTAAAACCCATTAGTAAAAACACATTTTAGACTTTTTTTTATGTTAAATGTTAGGTTACATCAGCAAACACCGACGCAATGCTTTGATATGGAAAATGTATGCAACTTATCTTTATACCTTTCAATAAATATGAGAAAAAATAAAAATATATTTTAAGCTTGTATCTCTTGGTTGCGTTGACTTCGAAGTTAATTTTTTTCTTTATTAAAATGTATATCTGTGTGTTCTCTTTTTTGTCACGGTTTTCATTTTTTTCCTGAGTTAAAGTTACCTAGTTCAGCTTAGTATCTCGCGATCTTAAGATAAGCGGTCTTGACAAATTGACAGACAGACAGACAGACACAGATGACAGATACCTAATAAGGAACAATATCAACATGAGAGTAGTAGTTTCTCTTTTTTAATAGAAAACTTAAAAAAACCAAATAATAAATATTACGATTTATTCACACAATTGACACAGTTTCTACTGTATACATAGATTATATCCACGACGTAGGAAATTATAATTTTCAACTATACTTGATATTCTAGCACGGTTTTCAATTTTTTCCGAGTAAAAGTTACCTAGTTCGTTAAATTAGATACGAGCGAAGAATTATGAAGTGTCCACGTTAAGAATCTTTGACCTAAAAATTTCGTATTAAAATGTAGCGTCCCTGAATAGCAAGCGTGTACTGATTGATTGATCGAAGGTATAAAATTCTGGTAAAGATTTTGTTTTTGTAACTTTCGCGACAAATAACAGTTTTATAAGTAATATTTAACATGTAAATATTTCAATTTAAAAGATGACGGCAACGCAAAGGTTTAAATAATTACAAAATCAGTTATAATCGACTAAATTTAACCGGAGAATATCGTCGTCGCGGCTCACCGGTACAGTCTAGTTGTAAACGCCACCATTAGGGATGCGATTCCAACTTAGAGGAATTATTTATTTTATTTTTGTTTCATTTCGATCTGGTAACAAGACCAAGCGCGTCGTCGAGTTCTACTTCTCAATATGCAGTAACTAAAACGCCTAATTTCTAGCAAGTGTAGAGTGTTACAAATTAGGCGAAAAGGGAACGGAGGGTCTTCACTACTCTTCCCTCTGCCTACTTATTTTATATATGTGGGACACACACAGCGTCAAACTATTTATTATGTAGTTAGTGACATTTTAAAAAATATCTCATACTTGAATACTCCTTATACATTGGTATTCGTTTTTAAATCGCATCAATAAAACACGCGACGTCAAGAATAGAAAGATAGACAACACATTGAACCTGCAAGGATTCCGTTTTTACCTTTTGAGGTAGAAAACTTGAAAAAAAAAACACAAATTATATGAATTTGTAATACCATGCCATATATCATTAAAATATTATATATTTTAATTATTTCTATCTTCGTAGATAAATAATAAAGAGTATCGAGTGGGTACTTAACCTTTTTTCGTTCTGTCATTCTGGTATACCTACCATGAGCGCATAATTGGTACTGGATCTTTATAGTATGCAATATAGAATCATAGATCTGGGCCATCGAGGCGCAAGTGCATAGCGTATGTTTGTAATAACAATGGTTGTGGGTTTGATTACCTGTCAGGATAATTAATTATTTCATTTAATCGCTATTCTAACAAAGCCAAAGCAAGGCCTTTTCGCCACTCAACACGCAATCCAATGGTACTGTAAAGTAACTTAATAAAAATGGAGTATCTTGATACTACGTTTCTAGGTTCCCCTACTTACCGCTGCTATGAGCGGGACACAGCATGAAGCTGCGTGTTGAGTGGCGGAACTTTTACAGTCGCACGCTTGTGCCCATGTGCCAGGACAGACCTCGATTCTTCTAAATGTCCTATTTATATATGAGAATTACAAACATAATAACAAATTACTCATTTTTGTAATTTTCATCAACTTTTGAGTGTCTGTGGGCCTGGATGTTAAACTCTCGCCACTCTATCTGCGACCAGAACGGATAAGATAATAAAAATATTTCTCTCTCTTATAAAATATCATATTTTTTTGAATAACATTTCAGATATATTGAAGTATTTTCTTTGTAAAACGCTACTGTACGCTAGAGCAGTTTTTAATAAAAAAATGCTTGCGTAACTATATCCGCTGTAAAACGGGCAATAAAAGATCACAATGAATTTATATTTCCAAACATTGTTCTTTTTTATAAGAATAGTAAAATAGTAAAAATATTTTAAGAGTTCATCTAATTTTGTTTTAATCACGCTGTATCCCGCATTTCAGCAGCATTTCGCAGGCAATTTCCGTCAAATTTTGAAGGCATGCGTGCCGCGCTTTGCTTTGTCAAGAAATAAAATAATAAAAATTTTGATGGTCTTACTTTAAGCTTTTAATTAGTTAATTATAATTTTATAGAAATATAAATAAGGATATTACCAAGGTATAACCAATCTAAAGACTTAACTTACAGAGTAAACCAAAATATTTTTCGTTTAAATCGCACTTTTCCATTAAAAATATTTTATGTTACTTCCTACCATTGAAGTTTTAGTCTAAGCTGTAATATGCCGAGTGAATCCCGTTTTATAACTAAAACCTTTGAAAAATCTGGTTTTGATTAATAAGTGATTTTTTGCACCAAATAAAGCAAAAATAATGTCTTGACACAAAAACCTCGAACATTTGTTTGCTAGGAAAAGTAAATTGTATATTTGCACAAACATTAGATCCTTCTATTTTCTCTTAAGCCATATTATATTACTGGGGCACGAAACAGGCAAATTTCAAAGTTAAAAATAGAATGAATATAACGAGATTCTTATACAGAGCAATAGCAGGAAGAGGGAGGCTGGTAACAAGAGAGTTTCCCATTTTCTGCCAAGTACTGAAACCATTGCGTGTTGAGGGGCGGAACTAAACGCTGCGTTTTGTCTCGACACCAGATCGAAGAAATGAAAATATAATATGAATTTTAATAAATATTTCATTTTCTTGAGTGGGGATCGAAGCCACAAACAGTCGCGTTTACAGTCACACATTTGTCCTCTGCGCCACGACTGGCCTCTATAATATTTGTATACAATATTTACTTTTTTATAACTTTAAGCTAAATCTTATAAACTCAGATATTACGAAACAAGACCTTCAATTTCTCATCAAAAAAATCGACTACAGATATATTATTGCCAGCGATACATTTTAATAATAAGGAAGAATATATATAAAATAATGAACATTGTAATTTATATGTACATCCTTAATTTATAATAACAGAAGAACTTTTCAATCAAAATACCAAGATCCAAGAAAAATAAATGAAAAATAAAGAATGTATTCCTCGTAGTGCCCGCCTGAAGCGATTTGTCGAAACCTTTCAAAGCTTTATATGTTGCAAATGTTTTCGAATTACTAAAGATTTATAATATGTAGGTAGTATGGGGCCGTCGTGCGATGCACAGTGGGGCAAAAGACCCTCATTTGTCATCCTTCTAAAATGGATCGAATGTTATCAAAGACGTGTCGCCTTTTAAAAGTTAAACTCGTTTCTGTGATAGACATTATATTAAATTTTCCAAAGCACATGACATTATTATTTATATACAAATCATCTAAAAAAAGGAACGTTATATAATGGGAAATTATTGAAGATATATTGAAGTATCATCATTGTTGATGATAAGCATCATCGTCATCATAAACATGGTCAATTGATTTATTAACATATAAGATGAAGCTTTCATCATGAACGGAGGATTGAAGGATATTTTAAATTGATTTTTGACTGGTTTTTGTTTACTTGTGATAACAAGACTAGCACTTAGCAAAAACAAGTCAAGAATATTTATATATCACTTAAAAAATAGTTATATAGCCATTAAAGTCCTTTTCTTTCATTGTTATTTTCACCTTCTTAACTCTTTTGTAAATTGTGTTGTGCACGAGCAACGAAGCAAGCGGGCCTACGGGTCACCTAATGCCAATTGATCACAGTCGCACACAACCCCATATAACACCAGAAGAGTTACGGGTGCGTTGCCAGCTTTTGAGGTGGAGACAGACGCGCTCTTTGAAGGTACCCAGGTCATATAGACCTGGAAACACTCCCGCATGTAGGCCATCCCACAGTTGAGTGGCGCATGAAAGGAAGTTGGAGTGCCACGTATCCAGATGGTGTCGACGATACTTGAGTTTGTGACATGTTCTTCAGGTAGGTATAAAGATACGCAATATGTATCAGTATTAAGAATATTTTGTAATATTGTACGTCTTGGCGTACTACCTGCGGCGATAAGTTTCTTGAATAGTAACTTAGTGACTATTAACACGTGCAGTAAGTCTTTTGGACTGCAGTTAAATCCAATTGAGATTCAAGCAATAATCGTTGGTAGTCCAATCCTATACTTTTGAGTGGACAAATAATACCGTACAGTAGGACTGTTAAAAATCTTGGCTTTGTACCAAAATATGTCATGGAAACCACAGATTAGTGAGGTGAGTAGGAAGACAAACGATATTAAGTATGAGGATGATCATTTTACGACTCACTCAATCAGCACCAACAGCGTCAGAGCTGATAGGCACTGATTCACGAAATCTTGTTGATCTAACTTGCAGTATAAATTAATAAAAAAGCGCTTTTTTGGAAAAAAAAGATTTTTTTATCAACCATCAAACCACCCCCGCCAACCCCTCTCCCTCTATTACATACATTACATACATTTATATAAATATATTAAATTCATATTGAAAACGTCTAAAACAAGTAAGTCAGAAGATTGATAAATCAAATGCTTATATACATATATATATATGTTACTGGCAATATGTATAACTTCGGTATTTTATCCAATACCCTGGCTATGTAGGAGTATAAATATTTAAATAATGGTAATAAATACCTGGGACGTTCAGGCAATTACATACTCTGCCTGATGATGATGAATGATGCTGTTCAACCAGCAATGTGTAAAATTTGTTGTGGGTTTTTAAAAGAGGATTAGGTTAGATTAAGTTAGAAACTTTTAAATAAAAAAAAACTAACCTAACTTAAAATCAGCTAAATTAAAAATAAAGTAGTACATATTTAAATATCAAAAGAAATCTGAAATGCAAGCAAGGAAACAAGTCGCCACACGTTTATTGCTTGCCTATCGCACGTCCCCCCTCCTTGCCTGTCTTATACATACCTTACCGGCTGGGCATTCGGCATTCTATAAAATATATAGTGCACCTAGCCAAAGTACAAAAACATGATATTTCATACACGCTTTTGGTATTTTATAAATTGCCCAGGTATAGTATAGAATACCGAATTATACAGATTGCCGGTAACATATTCTCATATATAATTTGTAAAGGACCTTCCTTTTGCTCATGTTTCATTGCCCATCTATAAAGACAAATAGAAATTGATTGTACCCCGTGGCTAAAATGCCAGATAACATTAAATTAAAAATATTAACTTGTGCTTTTTGTTATTTTGAAATATTATAATAATATAACTTTCTTTTATTTTCTTTGAGGTTTAACAGTTTCTGACAGTAAATGCGACGGTTGTAAGTTCGATTCTCACTCGAGGATAATTGTATTGCTTTTCCGCTCTGCTTAAGAAGACAAAACGCGGCGTTGATTTTCGCAACTCGAGACGATATGTCTTGAATAAAAATAATTCTTTCTCTACACGATATTAACAATTTTGTACATAATTTAAAATCCCACAACAAAAGTAATAAAGGAAAGTATTATTTATACTTACAGTTTATTTACCATTTGTCATAAGCAGATTTTTATTCATCCACCATCACCATGAACACAATAGACACTGATTATTTTACAATACAATTACAAGACAGTATTACAATTGTTAATTATTGGAAGCACTAACGAACTCAATAAATACGTAGGACTCTACGTTCGCTCGCTTTGTAAGTAATTAAATTATTAACCTGGCTATTGCATTTTTATTTCTTACTGCCTTTCTCTCAGCATTATTATTAAATATTTCTTTTAGCTTTTCGCTATTTCCCCGATAGGTTGACTCATTCTTTTCTATTTTCCATCTGAATTCAAGAAATTGTGTGTTGATTGTCTACATTGAAAAATAATTAAAATTCCCCGGTTTCTATAGTCAGACGGCTTTGGATTCCGTCACCCCGAGAAATTTATATGAAACAAGTGAAGGACGCTAAATATCACCACTAGCTTCTACTAGCTCATCCTCGTGAAGTTTACAAAAAGAAGCTTTTACAACGCATGTTGTTTATTTTTAATAATAACAATTACGCTTTTTACTGTTTTTAAACATTTAAAAATGATATTATGTTTCCGGATTAATCGTATATATTGGAATAACAAAATATATGCGAGAAGTACAGAAAATTGTCCTATTACTTTTGACGTGTTGCCTAAACTTTTGAAGTAGAAGGATGCCACACAATCCAACAAACATATCTACATGTTGTGTTCGCGTATGCGTTAAAAGCTCAAAGGTGAGTTTTAAAAGCATTATACTTTGAAATCTCAATCGAATATTTTAGCTGATTTCATCAAAAAAATCCTCACATAGAAGCATTCATATACTGCACATAGAGCTCAGTATTGTCTATATCAAATATCCATATGATATTTGCTTTAAATATAGTGTGTTGGATGACGGAACCTAACACCGCGCTTTATAAAGCAAGCGTTGTATTGTAGCATTATTGTAAGCGCTGAAATGAAAAAAAGAATAGTATAAGTTTTGAGGTAGTCGTGGCGTAGTGATTTTGGTTCTTACATGGGGGATATGAATAATATAATATTTATATTTTCTTACTTTTGGTAACAAGACAAAGGACGGCGTTGTTTCGAAAATTCGGTGTAAAGTGGGGAACGGAGTGGCCTTGCCATTTGTGGGATGTACTGTAAAGCTGAAAGTTTTCCCACTAGTGGGAGTTCGAGCACACAATCGTACTTAAGACACTGGTGATTGTGGAGAACAAAAAGTGTTTAATCACTAAATTTTCTTAGTATATTCACAAAAAATATTTCTTTAAGTCATAATATCAACTTCCGTTATTTATTTGTGTTTGAGATTTATTCGTCTAGGTTAGTTAAATTGCTTCTATAAATTATTATGACTACAGCTTGTTTATTCCATTGTTTTGCTTGAAAGTAATAAAACTTTTGTATATAAAAATGAATCTATTAACATGACTTCTTTTGTTTACAATAATACTTACTGGATACTGTTTTTATGGGAAATACTGACGCCGGTGTATATCATTCAGAATAAGTTAGACTAGTTGTGGTAGTGGGTTCGAAAACATTGGCAGAAATAAAATTGTGGCAGTGACACAAACTTTGATTGCAAGCGCAACTCTTGTGAGTTCGATTGCCACTGGTGGAAATATTTTCATTTTCAAGCTCCGCTAACAAAACAAAGCGCGGCGTTAAGTTCCGCTGCTCAACACGCATTAGTTCGATTATTAGGCGGTAATTGGAAGCGAGTGTCCTTTGAGTACCCCGCTATATGCGTGAAAGTAAAAATATTTTTTTAAATAACGAGAACTTTTTTTCTACGATTATTACATTTTAAATGTAATTATTCAAACTGAATTAATCGCGTCAACCGTTCTCCTGTATCCCGCACACAGCACGGTAGGCAGAGGGAACCGTGTTAAGACACTCCGTTCCCCACTTTCTGCCGAACTCTGGAGGCATTGTGTGTTGAGTGGCAGAACTTAACGCCGCGCTATAAAGTGTAACGTTTTAAATATTTTTTAAAGTTAATATTTATTTGCGTATTGCTGGAAGTCGTCTATATTTATGGACATATATTAAAAGAATAGCTTACAAGAGTATGGTTCTATGTATAAAAAGCATATATTTTTATACAAGATCTTATAAAGAAAAATTGAAATGTCAAGGTATTTAAGTGTAATATAGTAAAGGAAAAGAAAAATATAAATCAAGTGCGAGTCAGCCTTGCCCATCGATGGTTCCGTACCATTTACATGATTTTAGGATAACAGTAAAAAAGTTCGTAAACTTAAATTTGCGGGCCGTATGCACTCATTTTGTATGAACAAAAAAATAAACAACAAATATAAGGTTGTTATGGTTTTTTTTATGATATCCCTACCGATATTCGGATTGTCTGTTTGTCTGTGTGTTTGTTCATGTTAATCTAAGAAACGACTTAAAATTTTTAATGTAGTTTTCATTATTGTATTTTCTTTTATTCCAATCGGTTCATAAATAAATAAATTATACAAATATAAAGTATTATATATTTGTTCCACTAAATTACTGTAAAATAGAAGACGGAACTCCGTACCCAAAGGGTAAAGCGGATTCAATTACTAGGTCCCCAGTGTCCGTCTGTCTGTAAAATTAATACAGATGGTGTATCTCTATTGCCGCGTTAATAATAAACATAAAAAAAGACAATAAAATAAATGTTTAACCTATCTCACATATAACAAACGTATTTTTTTGGCGTTTGAATATACAGAATGTTTTTATCTTCACCACTTTAAATAAAATCACAGTTTTTACTACTCTATAAAAGCCTATAAAAGAATAAGCAAGAGATTTTGCCAAAAAATTAAAAGTGATTTTTTAAACTTGTTGTAAAATAAAAGGCCATCTGTTAAAATTAAAGCGACAACATAGCACACGCCTCATTTACGTTGAACGTTATTTATTATAGAAAAACCCCAAAAACGAATTTATGCTCTTTTTAAAGTAAATATATCCATGAAAGATATTATAATACTAAGTAACCAATAGAAATCATTTATTCTTATCTAAAAAAATAAAATAAAAACACAGAATAGTGCCATTTACGAGAGAAAATACGTGCCTTAGAAATTATAAATGTAGGTAATTTATTATTGTATTTTACTTTCCGTGCCCAATAGTCTACTATGGTGTATGTATTTAAGAACTATTCCTGGGTTATCCTTTACATAAAATAAAAAAAAAACATCTTCATGCTGCCCGCAAACAGCAGAATAGGCAGAGGGAACCTAGTGCTTAACACTAGGTTCACACTCCTTTCCTGACTTTCCGCCGAGTTTCTGGGGGTATTGAATGTTGAGTAACGGAACTCAGCACCGCACTTTTACCTCGACACCAGGGCGAAGAAATGAAAATATAAATGTATTTCAGGATGATCCATTCTTCTTGGGTTACCCTTCACATACAATAATTTAACCTAAAAATCAAACTTGTGGCTTCCGTAAATTCCACTATGCCATAACGTAAGACGCAACCATCTATTATAATAAGAAAAAGAACATAATAATGAAATGTAGTAAAAAGCGAAGGATCTTATATCTTTTCTTTTATCCTGTATTTTCTTGTAGCGATTGCAATCTGACCTTTTCAACCTTTCAAAGATAACTCAAATTAAGACAAACAACTCATTAATTAGAGCGATTATTTGGTATTACGAATTTGAGAGGCACAGTATCTGTCTGTTGTGAATTGGATTTCAGCGAGGTGAAATGAATTATTTGCATTTTCTCGCTCTGGTAACAAGGCAAAATGGGGTGTTATTTTTTAAGCACATTTTTTTTATTGATAGTGTTTTTTTTAGTTGAATAGTCAGAAAAAAGTTTTCAAGCTCTACTTTTATAATCACTTACAAAAATACTTAGCTTAAACTTCGCGGTCTTTACTCATTACGTTTTATAAAAAAATATTGGTTCAATTTATATTTGTTTTCAGATTGATCATGTAGACAACGAAGAATGAAATACTGTAATTCGATTTGTACCGTCTGTTGGAGCTCGGTGTCCTTTAGATATGAAAATTTCTAGATGTTACGTTTAACTTATAACATATTTGGTCAAAAAGAGCGTAATTGAACGCTTGTTTAGTGTTTTTTACTCCACAAATAAATTATAAATATATATATATAAAAAAAATTACGTAGCGTCGAGTAGGTAACCTCATACTCGCGAAAATCACAGAAAACCTTAAATAATTTGGGTAATATTATATACTGCCGCGCTTTTGTATGAGCAATTTTGTCTATAACTTTTTTGTTTATGAATCAATTCTAATAAAACAAAGACTAAATGTTAATGGAAACTGGCCAGAATCTAATAGTAAAAACTGTATTTAAATTGGTTAAACAGTTTTAAAAAGTTAACAAATCAATAAATATATATATATATATATATATATATATATATATCAAAAGGCCGATTTTTTTGACCGAACCTATATTTGATCCTATGCGAAGTTAACTTAGCTAATCGAATCCGCAGTGAAGAGATACACAGAATGGCAGGTACTAGCGAGGATGTCACGGTGAGAGTGAAGAAGAACGCTCAGCTAGTTTGGGCATATTGAAACGAAACAAGATTTATGATGCAAAAGTAAGCGTTAAGCGTAAAACGGTATCTTTGATACCGTGTTTTACCTCTTTAAATAGGTAAAACGTGACTAGAGGAAGGTGACGTAAAAAGTATGAGGACCCTCTGAGATTATGTATAAAGAGATTGATGACAGTGGACGAGGCGAAAGGGGTATGTAGAGACCGTAGCGTTTGGCGCTCCGTTCTCTCTGACTACCCCACTAGGGATACAGCGTGAAGGTGAGCTAAGTTAAGTTAAGTTAAGTTAATAATTTTATTATGATATATCTTCCATGTACAGACAAAGGTCTGATACGATTTTATTATAGGTATAGATTTAAAATGTAGGTTCTGAAATTTAACGAGTCTATTAATAAACGAACAAATTCGATCATAATCTAGTGTGTGTAGTAAACAGCTTCTTAGATCAAACAACTATCCGATGATTAATCTTATACTGTAAATTCGTTCACGCAAATGTAAGCTCTATTATACTGAAATAAGAGTGAAAATAGAGACAATTTTCCCTGAAACTTTTCCAGTAAGAAGTCGAAGGCACGGGGGAGGGGTCTTTTAGGGTACAGTATAGTCAGTTACTCAGTAGATTTTCAGCATTCGCGACGAACGGACGTATTGCTTCTCTTAAATACGTATAATATCGAATACGAATATAACATTTATCATATCTTTTTAGTGAAAATACAATGGTTATTTTGTTTTAGAGTGCCTGGACGTGATTTTTGTTGATTATATATTTTTATTTTTAATTTTGGTGTGTGTTTTTTACGTTTTTTGTAAGGTTGGATCTTTCATATTTGATCTTTTGACACAGCATAAGGTAAGTGGGATGGTATCTAATTGTAGAATAAAGAATTTCTGCTATTTTTTTAAAAACTGGTCTTATATTCCTTTATTTTTAAAAAATAATTTTGTAATTTGTTTATTAATTGACATGTTACTCTACTTTTGCTTTAATTTCCTTGTCCTTTTAAAAATATATATATTACAGTTTTTGCCCTTATTTGTTTTTGTAAAATTATTTATTTCTATAGTAGTCAAGAATTATGATAAATAACATTATATTTTTTTGTGTGATCAAGTTTGAAACGAATTATTTTATGTAATATAACGAAAAATTTACTTCGAGTGATTAAATTAAATACTCTGTATTGTGGTTATTCTTTTATATGATAAAATTATATGGATTTCATAGAAATATAGGCTTTGATGAATATATTCTAATAATTTTCACTATAAATATCAAGAATGTACAAAAAATATCTTGATTGTTTATGTTTACACTCAATTTTCCAGTTGCCGCCTTTTTTACATGCTAAAAACGGAATTTAACGCCGCTTTTTATATGAGTAGATACTATCTAGATGTATTAAATAGCCTTTTTGGGTTCTGTAAACATTTTTTCAAAAGAAAATCGATCTCCATAAGTAACGTATGCTTATATAGATATATACAAGCTAAAAAATATATACAAACGGTTACATTTTTCTTTAAAATAATATGTTATGATAACATAAATATTAGTCAAATGTCAGTCTAATGACTTATATGTCATTGTGTCAAGTATTTACTAAACATTAATTTTGTATATCCGTACTATCACTAGCGTATGAAAACAGATGAACTGATTTTGATGGAATTTATTATACCAATAGTATCTCTGGACTAACATATCATATACCAAAAATTTTAAAATATTTTAACTCCTTTATTACTACAAGTCAACGCATACAAACTCACGTTAAAATATTTGTAAGTATAAAAAAGCAGCGTCACGTTTCGCCACATAACAGAGAGAGTCTAGTGTGGATATGGCAAATGGGGAACGGAGTGTCCGTTCCCTACTTTCCACATTTTTCAACACATTACATGCTGAGTCGCGGAAATTAACTCCGCGTTTGGTTTACCGGTATAAGGAAAAAAATTAAAATAAATTAAATCTCCCAAGTGTGGATTCCACTCACAACCTTCACTTTAACAGTCTCTTAAAAAAAACTGTATTTCATATTAACATCGAATCTTGTCATAGAATCTTCAGAAGCGGAAGTTCACATAAATAAATGCTATCCTCAGCGTTCCGCTTCGGGAAGCGGAAAGACGCGCGCGGATATACACGCACTTGCTCCAATAAAATATTTTTACTAATATACTATTGTATGTGAGGCTGTGGTTGCTTGGCGTCAGACTCTAAATTGTGGGTTCGATTCCCAATTGGGTAAATGAAACACTTTAATTGTCTCGCTCTAGTAACGAGGCAAAGCTCGGATTAATTCCGCCACTACTTGTATGAAAACTGAAACTTTTTATGGATATTTTCCCCGACTGACCGACCGACGACGGTACTTTCCCTTTCATTCGTCAAAACTCAGGCAGTGCTTGTGGCTGTACACGTTAGCTGTAAGCAATAACAACAATAATAACTAATTTAATTTGAAAAACTTACTTATTTTCCAATACACATTTGGCAGGTAGCGTCACTACTACACATACATATTTAAATATGACATTAATTTGTTCACGAACAGTTTTCAGGATAAATATATTAAGAAGGCGTATAATCATTTAAAGGCAGGACTCGTATAGTAATAGTAAGAAATATAACTTACTCCAAGTAAGTAAATTATGGAATATATTATATAAAACTAAGTTATTGCGAGACTTATATTGATCTCCATAATATATGAAGGTAATTTAATTTCGGAGAACCCTTAAAGTTTTGAATATTTAAACAACACTCATCAATATGTATATTTGTAATTTCTACCAATAAAGTTTAGCCACCAGTGGAAAATTACAGATTTATATACATTAAATTAAATTCAATCAGCTTCACGCTGTATCCCGCACATAACAGGGTAGGCAGAGGGAACCTAGTGTTAAGACACTCCCTTCCCCACATTCCGCCGAGTTCTGAAGGCATTGCGTCTTGGATAACCAGAGCGAAGAAATGAAAATATAAATGTAAATAAATATTTAATTTCCTCGAGTGGGGATCGAACCCACAATCAGTCGATTTTACGGTCACACTTTGTGCCCCTGCGCCACGACCGGCCTCTATATGCATACAAATATTTACCTATCTACTCATGTGAAGATTTATTTTCAACCACTCAACCACGAAATTTTGTGTGCGTTCTCTTTTAGACGTAAAATGAATTATTCAGTTTTTTCTCATTCTCCTAAGAATTTCGAAAAATCCTTTGTTTTTTTCCTTACTATGGTATAATGTAAATTAACGTATTAAATGTTAACAATACTAGAATATGATGTAGGTCGTCGTGATACAGGAGGACAAAGGTGCGCCTATAAACCGAAACTTATGGGATCGATTCCCAGTCGACGAAATTAAATATTAAATATTTATTTTTTTTCCCTATTGTAAAGAGTTAAAGCGTTCGTTCGTTGCGTGCGGCGTTGAGTTCCACCACTCAACACGCAATACCTCCAGAATTCAGTGGAAAATGAGGAACGGATGTATCCTTATGGGCACGCAGTGTCTTAATACTAGGTTTTCAGGTTTCCTCTGCCTACTGTGCTAAGAACACTATATGAAGCTAAAATAATAAAGTCAATATGCATCATTTTAAAATATGTTAAAAGATTACTTAATAAATAATTTGTAATATTTTGAAAACCTTTTGTTTTTTAATTATATCTGTTGAGGTGGTTGTTCAGGTGGTGGTCCCCTACACTCTGGGACATATCCACATGCCAAATATCAAATTCCATGAGCGTTGTGTCTGAGTCGCACAGTAAAGATAGAGTTTTATACCTTTGTATATAGATTTTTAGATCAATTTATTCTGATACCCATTCTCGATATCTTAATTATGGACTCGATTCTCTATCTATTTCTAAAATAGATACTTATAAATATTTAAAATTCTAAAGTGCGTACAAGCGCGAAGAAAATACAATAAATATAATAAGAGATGTAGTTAGTTAAGTATTATATATTTTAGTATGAGAGAGACTGTTTGAGCGTCGCACTTACAATTTTATGCATAGTGATTTAGTCTAGATGGGTTACCGCATAAAATACATTGTAACATACAAGGAAGAAACTTTACATAACGACGCGACGTTTGATAAAAATAAATCGATGAAATTGTGACGACTTTCATCGGTAATATAACATTTACCCAGTTTTCAAGAAGATTCTTCAAAAAGAAAATATGAAGCAATACGTTTAAGTACTTCAAAAAGTAAGCACATCTGTACTAACTGTTAAATAGCCAATATAGTTAGTAATGATGGCAATTTTACAAGCTTTTATTTAACTTGTTGTGTCATTATATGAGTTAGTTTATGTGAAATTTCGCAAACTCAGTACAGGGACACTCGAACTCAAAACTCAACCACGCACACTTCCCAGTGTTCAGTTTTTTTAACTAAAATTTGGATTAGGATTTCAGTTCTGATGATAATGTCATGTCATATAATCAATATTGTTGTTCATCCAAAATGTCCGCCGAAAGAAAATGGCGGACTACATTTTTTTGCACCACTTACCCAATATGGGTACCAAATGAAATGACTTGATTTGAAAAATAATAGTGTAATTGTCATGAAAACTTATAAAAAGCTTGTTTTTATAGAGATTATTTTAAATGATATTTTATTTATTAATTCTTTGAAAGTAACTTTCGATCATAATATTTTTACTCCCTTGAGACTAAAAATAAATTTTATTGAATACATATACTTAATTAAAATAGAATTATGCATAGAAACAATTATAAAACTAATTGATAAATTAGCAATTTTAATTAAATATGAAAAAAAAAATCCAACACGTTACACGTCTAAGAGACTGTGGTAATTTACATATTGTGATAGGATAGGATCATTACAGTTCACGAAGAATTTATAAAAAAGTAAAATAATTGGTTTCTAATCTTTATAAATAAAACTCATTCGTTACTAATAGCGCACAGGAGTTATGCGCCGGAACTGTACAGCGTAGAACGCTGAAATTTAAGAAGTCCTTGGGTAGTGTAGGGGAAGACAATTTTTGGTATGGATCCTCACTTGGAGCATTAAATGAGTTATTTTTAATTCCGCGCTCGAGTAACTGATTGGATAAAACGCGGAGTTGAGTTCCGCCAATGGAAAAATGGAAATTTAAAAATACAAAATTCACCATTTCACATGTATTCGGGACATTGTGTTTTTGCATCAGCAATATTTCGATTTTAATTTAGTATTATTATTGTTTCTAACTCAAACGCAAATAGTTACTTTTATTGTGTAACAGTATCGGCGAACTTAAGTTTTCCTCGAAGAATTTTCATTTAGTACACACTTTGAGTAAAATACAAATAAGCCTATTATTGAAATTCTATAGAATAAAGAAAATGAATAGAAAAAGAAAATGAAGAGGCCGTCGCGGCCCAGGGGCACAAGCGACGGTTGTGGGTTCAATCCCCACGCAGGAGAATGAATTATTATTTACCAATATTCTAATTTTTTCGTAGGAGTATTAAGGCAAAAACGCGGCGTTGAGTTTCGCCACTCAACGCGCAATGCCTGGTGTTCCAGGCATTGCGCGTTGAGTAAATGAGGGACGGAGTGTTTGAACACCAGGTTCCCTGTGCCTACTCTGCTAAATGCTGGATACAGAGTAAAACTTAAGGAAAAAAAATCATAGCTATGTGAGGGATACAGCGTAGAGCTAAAAAAAAAGAAAGTAAACAAGTACTTTTTTGATATAGATGAAAGAGCTTATGAAACTGACGTTTAATATTTTTTCATAACGAGGCTTAATTAAGATCAGACAGGCATTGTTATTTCGAGGAGACATATATATATATATATATATATATATATATATATATATATATATGTATACATATATATATATATTATATTATATATAATTTTTATTATTTTCATACTGTGTGTGTGGGAGGATATAGCTGGATAAGTAGAGGGAACCTAGTGTTATAATACTCGGATCCCCACTTTCCGCCCAAATTTCTGCAATTTCTTTGTTGAATGGCGGAACTCGACGCCGCGCTTTCTCTTGTTACTAGAGCAAAGATGACAGATAGATGGCCTAATACTCCTCATAGTTGTGCTCCACTATCTTAGTTCTAACGAACTTGAGCTTGAGTGTAAATGAGATTCTTATATGAAAAGGACGCAGTGTCAATAGTTCTTCATTTCCGCTCAAAATCTAATTTAAGGATATTTTTTTAATTTTTAGGGTAATTATTTTTTTATACAACTTCTTGTATGCAATATGTCAATTTTATAGGGTTCCTTACGAGGAAGGGAAAAAAACGGAACCCTCATAGAATCACTTTGTTCTCTGTCTATATGCGTTCCTAATATAAATATAAGATTGTTGTCGCCATATCAATCTGATATTTATATCAAATATTCAGGTCTACTTTCCCATAAAGTTGTGAAAAAATGATACTAGATTCATAGAATAAAAATAACTACAAACTTATAACTATAGTTCATTTCATATAAAATGAGTGTATACTCTGTATGCGAATCGAAGTAGCATTTGACCGGTTTTTTTAGTTTATAAACTAAAATAATTTAAAACTGGACCTCGTTTTTAGTTCAAAAACAGCAGTAACAGTTTGGCTCTAATGAAGTTTTAAACACGATCGTAAAGTTCAGTAACGCAGTTACGTTAGTTCATTTTGAAATTTTATATGAAAAATGTAATATAGAGTTGGGTAATAACAAAGTTGTGATAACGTGCTAAACCTAAGCTTTGCGCTTTCCCCATATTATTAAAATATTAATTTTAAAATACTAAAACGTTCCGTGCCCAAAGACTAAAGAGACTCTTTTTACTTTGGATCTGCCTATCTGATCTCTAGGTTGTATCTCTATGTTAGACCGTAAACTAACCGTCGCGTTTGTAGCCAGACTTGAAATCGTTTTTTGTAAAAGTGGGGAATGGAATCATAAAAAAATGTTATTCTAAAATTAATTTATAAATTAAAATTAAATTAGCTTCACGCTATATCCCGCACACAGCAGGGTAGGCAGAGGGAACCTAGTGTAAGACACTCCGTTCCCCACTTTCTGCCGAATTTTGGAGGCATTGCGTGTTGAGTGGCAGAACTCAACGCCGCGCTTTGCCTCTACACCAGAGCGAAGAAATGGAAATATAAATTTAAGTAAATATTTCACCTCCTCGAGTGGGGATCGAACCCACAACCAGTCGGTTTTATCGTCACACTTTGTGCCACTGCGCCACGACTGGCCTCATAATTTATAATTTGTTTCTAATAGCTTTAATATTTATTTCTTCATTATTTTGTAGATTAATTTTTTTGTCAGTGACGTCTAATGTCCGGTAATCATCTCATTTTCGACAACCTCCTAGCCTGTGTAATTAATTTTGTAATTCCTAACAATATCTAATTTAATAGGAATATTCATTAACAACGAGACCGAGGCTTGTCAAAAACACAAATGTTTCAAAACGTTTAATAGACATTCTACTTTGTTACCTAATACAATGCTATAATAGAAGCGATTTTAATTAAGAGCTACAATCATTTTTTCCTTTTTTTTTCCTGTTTTATATTAATTATTAATATTTCGAAGCAACTTTGATTACATTTAATATGTTGCTAATGTTTCATATTTTAGAACATTTTTTTCACGATGGGTAGAACCCATCTACTCTATGGGTAGGTATATAAATTACGCATTTTTCTATATAAAATAAAGTAAGAAGAAAGAGCAAGGTAAGACGCTCCGTTCGTTACGGAGTCGTAAAATCAAAGCCGTGTTTTGACATGCCATTGTGTAAATATTTTTGGTTGTAACAACTTTCTAAATACGAGTATGAGTCTAGATAATATTGCTTAAATTTAAATTTAATCAATTTTAATTTTTTATTCTAAATTAAGACAACCAAATTATAAAAGAGTTTTTTTAATAAAGACTAAAGAGTACTTACAAGCAGTAGTTACAGGACTCCATCGCAGGAGAAAACTAAGTCTTCAACGTGACTTTCCAATAATAAATTACGATAAAAGCTAAATAAACCCACGTTTAGTTTACAATTTTGTTTCAATTGGCTCATTTTCTTTTTAAAATCTTAATGACCTCGTCGAGTAGACAGAAATGACTCGACAAGAGTCCTCTTAAACAAACAACCCTTGTTTGTACATTTATGGGAAAGTGTATTAATTGTTTCGATCTTCAAGAGAGGAAGATTTTTTGTACTACTCCAAGCTGTACCTTCCAATGTCAAGATGTGTATATAACACAATTTGTATCGAGTAATGTGCTCTACGCTGTATTCCGCACACAGCACGGTAGGCAGAGAGAACCTAGTGTTAAGATACTCCGTTCCAGACTTTCTGCCGAATTCTGGAGGCGTTTTGCAAAAAGAAACTTAAGTATAGAGAAAGAGAAAATCAAATAAGATAAATAAATTAAATCATGAGGTTGTATACGACATACGATAAATTTTATTCTGCATATGGCAGAATAGTAGAGAGAACGTAGTTTCAAAACACTCTATCCTTCAAACTGTCAGGGTGTCTCAATTAATAGGCATGAATGGAAATAAAGAGGTGAGTGTGAAAGAGAGATATTAGGTCAGCGTATTTTGTAGTTATGTCACCTTAGTTGATGTTCGATAACTTATTATGTATAATTTATGTGCATAAAACCCTTCCGTGACCAAGTGACTAATAGACAACGCACAGCCGAAACAACTTGGGATATACCGCTGACATCTGACCCATAGGGTCCTTAGAGGGTACAGAGATGGACTAAGAAAGGTTTTGTTAGGGAAAAAACATGGGACTTTACGTTCCATAGTTCCCGAAAACGAAGTTTTGAGCGGTCTCTAGTGTGTAATGTGGGGAAAACATCACCAGATAGATGGTACTATCTCAAAATGTGTATACATTGATGATAGTAGTTGGAACGAAATATTTTTTTAGGTGTTGTACGAGTGTACGTATTAGTTCTCTTTACTTACATTAGTTATTCTACAGCTTACGACGGTGTAAAGCATTTAAAAACCATAAATCGACTGAAAAGATATATATTGCACATTATGTATACGCTACATTATCCGAAGAAACAAATTTCTTTAAAAACAATAATTCATAAAAAATGGCCAATAATAATCTATAATTTAAAGACCCTTGGTTCCGTTCTTTCCAGAGAACCCTAAATAAAATGTCACTTCAAACCTTCTATCAAATTAAATCGATTCAACTTGTTAAGAAAGTACTTCAAACAAGAATATTTTACTCTTTGAAACTTGCCCTTGTCCGTCTCTGAAGAAATAATGACATCAATTTTTCACTTCGGCCCAGTTTGATAGGTTCCCAGCGTGAAAAGTTGAATAGAAGTGATACAAGCGTGTTAACAATTTAATAATGAAAGTTGTTAACACGATTTATAGGACTTATTTTGTTTTGTTCAAATTACACGGACAAACTGAGGTCGTGGCGCAGTGGCACGAAGTGTGACTGTAAAACCGACTGGTTGTGGGTTCGATCCCCACTCGAGGAGATGAAATATTTACTTAAATATATATTTCCATTTTTTCGCTCTGGTGTCGAGGTTAAGCGCGGCGTTGAGTTCTGCCACTCAATACGCAATGCCTCGAGAATTCGAAATATATTGCTTGTTAAAACAGAACAGTTTGTTTGTTTGAACGTGCTAATTTCAGGAACTAGAGATTTGAACTGTCTTTTTTGTGTCTTATAGTCCATACCCCGAGGAAAGCTATATTAAATTATGTTAATCGTTCCGGTGTCAATGCTCTAAATGCGGTCAGAAGAACCTTGGTCTCTTCGTGACTTGGTCTTCATCTGGTGTCATACACAATTCCAAGGTATATATCGGGTGAAGATGAGGAAAAAGGATAAGATAATATGATTTAAACTTTCAGGGCACATTAGTTATATATGTATATAACTAATGTTCCCTAAAAATTTAAATCATAGAATAGAAATAAATTTGCATTTATAGAAAAATCATGGTAAATAGTCACCGATGGTAAAATAAAATCTAAATAATTTGTATAATTAGTTTTCATTTCCGGCGTTGCCTTTAGTTTGAGGAACGATCCATACATTAGGGACCTCTTAGACAAATCACAGTGTTGGATTCCGCCATTTAAAGCGAAACGTGAATTATTCGCAGTGTCTTAAATCTTAACACTAAATACTGTCTCAATATTGACTAAAGAAAACTTAATTTAGACGTTCTTAAGCATACTGTAAGTTGCCCTTCTATTATAACAGTACCGGTTGGAGACTGAAAAATGGGTCGCAGATACTGTGGTTTATAGATCTGTAGGGTTTCAGATTTATGTCGACCAATCATGTTTCAGCTTGAATGTAAGGTTAAGTTGGAAATACAACCGAAAATCGAGTCGTTTTCATTATTATTTCGATTTCCACTCAGTTGTCTGCTGCTGACTTATTGACAGGTGTCCTCTTACATTTCTTATTGTGCTTAAGAAAAATGGAATATAATTTATATTGAACAAACATTTTCAGATATAACGTAAAACAATGAATCAATATGGCGTTATTAAAGCGCTGTGGGAATAAATACGATTGTGGAATCTCTCCAAAGGAATAATTTATAGTTATAGTACTTGCTGTATATTTTCAATTCATCAAAAAATTCCCAGTGGCCATTTGTGATGTGGTGGTATATATATGTATATATATATATATAGAAAAAAGATTTGCAATTATCCCTTCCTTAAATTAAAACACAAAAGTGGTAGCTCTGGAGTATCCGTAAGAGATTAACGTATTATGCTTAAAATTACGCTGTATTTCTTTAGTTAATCTTATATAGCCAAATAACAATAATAATGAACGCTATTGAACCGCGAGCGCTCTAGAAATAATAAAATATATACAAGTTTATCGTACTACAAAAATATTCAATGTCATTTCTTCTTATAAAAGCCCGTGAAACCAAATATATGTATATCTATCTATCTCTTATAAAAAAGTCACAAAAAAGTCACAATAAGGCATTTTGTGACAAAAAATAATTGATAATTGCAAGTTTCTGAGTTGTAACCAATGTAAGAAACATAAGTCGTAACTTAAAACGTAAATAGAGACTAATCGTGGTGCAGGGCACAAAGTTTGATTGTAAAATGGACTGGTTGGGGGTTCGATCCCTATTCGGTGGAAATAAATATTTATTTACATTTATATTTTCATTTCATCCCTCTGGTGTTGGGGCTAAGCGCGCCGCTGAGGTCCGCCGATCAACACGAAATGCCTCCAGAACTCGGCGGAAAGTGGGCCACGGAGTATCTTAACACTATGTCCCCTTCCCTGCTGTGTGCGGGTGTTATACTGATTTAATTTAATTTGAACTTAAATAAGTAGTAACAAACATATAAGAATTTCGACGTAGCGCGATGAGAATGTATGGCTTGGGCAGTGCGCTTGAACGGTTTCCAAAAAGGCGCTGGTTCGAATCCTGCTACGTTTAAATTTTTATACGTTTTCTTAATAAGTGTTTTTCTTTTCTGCGTGTGGAATAACACTTTAAACAAGTTTTTTTTTATAATTTTTGTCTTTGTCTGTCTGTCTTTTTATTTCCTTTAGCTAAAGTCTTGAATTAAGCCCATTTTTAGAGGACTTTTAGCCATAGAAATTTTTTTAGGGATAGGCAATTACCGGGGAAATGTTTTTACATGTTTTCCATGCGCGCGTACACTATATGATATTACTAAACATTTTTCAATACCAAATTATAGAAAATACATTAGCAATAACCCGATAAATTTAAATTAAATATATTAAATGGTTACTGTGGCTCAACCTTCAGAGATAAACATATGCCATCGTAAACTTTTTAATAGATTTTTTAAAGGATAATATTTTTGTAGAACTTTGTTTTTATGTGTCGCATAAGGCTGAATCAGCGTATGCCATGGAAGCGTTCAGGAAGTTCATTATGAGCAAATTTTTCTTAAAACAACAAATTTTAAGAAAAAGTTGCCCATAATCAAATTTCTTATTACTTAGCGACGGCTGAAATTAACATGGCAAAATAAATTGCATGAAAATTTAAAAGGTAGGTAAAAAAAAAAACCTGTGTCCATCCTAAGACCCTCAAGTATCTATGTATGAAATTTTATCACAATCTGATCAGCGGTTTGGCCGAATTTATAGTATAGGTATGGATGTACGTACGTATATATGAACTAAATAAATATAACCCTAACTACTGTTTTCCAAGAACGCCAGGAACGCTAGCAAGAACTCGCTATGAATTCTGCAGTGAATCGCGTTGTCAAATGTTTGCGAGAAAAATAGCTCGTGAATTGCTTTCAATTTTTCATTTTATAGCTATTTTTTGATTTAAAATTGTTGTTATGGTACCATTTTATATGTCGTTACCCGACATTTTGTTTGCATGGACTTTGAGATGTAACATTTTATGTCGTTATTTCCAAGTCCCTTAGGAATTTCGAGAAATTCGTCCTTAGTTGTCTCCCATACTTTACAAAAAAAAACACCATGACGAATTTTAGCGTTCTACGCTGCGTAATTCCGACTGTGCCTTGTATCTCGTATATTAGTTTGATACCGAAAGAATTTTATAAATGTAGATTAATTTTGTGAATTGAGTAGGCTTCTGTTTACCTCATATTTAAAGTTTTTATGTTATTAAGTTATTTATTTGTTAAGCGATGGGTAATATACCTTTTCATTTTATTTATAAAGCATGAGAAAAAGATATTTAAAAATGAAATTTTAGCTTCTCGCTCTATCCTGCATATCGCTATTTGCTTAAAATAACCGAGCTTTCCCACTTACCATAAAAGATTTAAAGTCTTAAAAGGACACCAAAATAAAATTCACTTTTCAAGTGATAAACGATAAAAAAATCATAAAAATTGAAAAATCTAAATTCAAAATTATTTTGAAATGTAATGAGCGGGGAAAAGGTGTCCAAATAAAATAAACATTTTGTTCGCGCCGGATAAACAGATGGTCGTTTGATTTGCATGACGTATTTGCTTTGGAGGATAGCGAGCGTTTCCGGTAACGTTTTCGTTCTATTTTTTAATTTGCATATTAATTTCGCTGTTAATAATGACACGTTTTTTTTTAATTTGCGTCCTTAATAGCGATCAATTATTTGTAAAAAACTAAAAATATTTGCTTTATTTGCTTCACGCTGAATCCCGCATGTAGCAGCTTAAACAGAGGGTGCCTATTTTCTCGAGTGGGAATCGTATCCACAACCTGTCGCGTTCACAGCCACACGCTTGTGATTCTGCGCTACGACCGGCCTCAAGGTTTATTTAATTAGCATAGTTTAAAGCTGTTCGTAAAAAAATAACGTTTCGTAAAAAGTACATTTTTTAATGAAAAACATATTTTTCTCACTCATTATCTCAATCAAAAGATAATATAGACATAGTCACTAACCACAAAAGTAAACTATCTCTTTAATAGATGGTGTAAGAAAATGAAGATTCCAATTACGCATGCTTCGAACATTTCTGGTTTAAATACCAACAGAGCTAGGGTAATACCATAACAATAATCATTTTCAATAGCGCTATTTCATATTTTCATTGCATTTCAATTGTCAACTTTCACTATATAGACATAGAGTTGAAATTGATTTGTTTTGTCAAAACTATTTAATGGAAGTAGGAATGGATGTCTGTGTATGTTATACATTAAGCTCTTTGTAAATAATGAAAAACGGTAATATAATCGTTAAAAATATGATCTTTTATCTATTTTGAAGTCAGTAGCGGCGTAGGGGCATAATCTGCGGTGTAGTTGAACCGGTTTTTATGGGACTTTCACTGTCCAATAGAGAATGGGTTATGCAGCATCACAAATTTCTATCCCGAAATTCTCGCGGGATTAACATGGGCCGGCTTCGTTAGATGTGAAATAACTAAACAATTTTTGTTTAATAAGACAATTTTTGTTAGCAAAATTCAAAAAGATATATGGAAAATATAGTTCCATTTTTTTAAATACAGCTAAATAATGTTGAAATTATAAAAATCAGGTGAAGTTAAAAAAAAAGACGTAACCTTTAATTTTACGAATATTATTTTAAAAAGGAAAACAATCCGTATTCTTCTTCCATTAAAACTTAGGAAAACAACAATTAAGCTATTTACACGTAATACAATTTAAACAATTGAATTGAAATTAAATTTCGAAGTTGTTCATATCAAAACTTTTTGATGGATCCATTCCGTTGAATACATTAAACAGGATACGTTCAACGGGATACATCCAACGAGATGGATCGCGTAAATTGTCGAAATGGAAACAAATTCTGAGCAAAGTTAACAATGAATAATTTAAAAGTAAGAATTACAATAATTATTTTGATATCGTTGTTTTGTGTTGAAATAATAGAATATTTGGCGGTGAGTGACAATTTGATTGTTTTATAAAAGTATATAATTCGTATTTTGAAATGATTTCATTAAAATTTAATGTATATTTTACGCTATGATGGCTTCCTACTTTGTTTGTATATTAAATGTATTTATTTTAAGAAAAACTTTGTAATTAAATGTATTTATTTTCAAAACTTTGTAATTAAATGTATTTATTTTCAAAATTTATTACAAAGTTTTTCTTAAAATAAATACATTTGTATATTAAATGTATTTATTTTAAGAAAAACTTTGTAATAAATTTTGAATATGAGCTGCGATTTTTTTTCAAATCTTTTCTCATCTAGCGGGAATAGAACTCGTAATAACTGACACCAATGGCACCAATATGTCACAAGGGTCATTGTTTTATCATTGTAATTTTATTTATATAATAAATTTAAACATTAAAAGGCAGTTATTATTTTATAGCTAGTAGTATTCGGGTGCAAGCACTTAAATTTAACTTTAATAACTCTCTTATCTTAATTGCCTTAGTCATTTAGGTCTTTTAGACAACCTACGTAAGAATTGTACGGCAATAAACATTTTTTATTAAATAAATAGAATAAAATAAAATACACAAATAATAATACAATGTTTTTCAAAATTTTGTTTTTTAAATTATATAATTATTAATTATATTTAGGCCAATGCAAATTGCCGGTATTAATATTGGGTAAAAAGAAAAGTCAAATATTTATTCACAATAATTTTATTTTATAGAACACAATATTCATAATATTGAGGCTATCGTGGCGCATTCGACTCCCACTCGAGGACATTCATTGGAATATTTTTATGTACCTGCTCTGGCTAGACAAACTACAGCGTTGAGTTCCGCCATCTAACGCGCAATATATCAAATCCAAGTGAAAAGCGGAGAACGGAGTGTGTATTTATTTTTATGAATTTTCCAATTTGTCCAATCATTTCAACAGAACTTATCTTGAATAACAATAGAAAATCTTAAATTATATATAAAAATCTAGTTCTTTTTGGGGCGAGTAGAACAAATTATTTTGCTCTGTGTATCTTGACATAGGTTTTTTGGCACGATTACAGTGCGAAGGCCATAAAAAACTCCGATAAGCTCGAATGACCGAACTGAACTAAATTAGGACTAAATTATTATCAATAATGAAAAAAAATATGAAACGCCTATTTGTTTTTATCTTTATTTTTCCGTTTACGGGCCACTGTTTTGTTACGACAATTTTCTCACAATATATTTTCAAGTTTTTTAATTAGGATAGTGAAGCCTTCAAAAATCAAAGTGGGAACCGGAGTGATTAAGCCCCACGTTCTCTCCATGCTACAGGATAGATATATATTATGGTTATTTATTTTGAAAAAAAAAATATATTAAAGACAATTAGGTCGTAACTATTTTAACGCACTTATTAAATAAAGAAACTTTTAATTGATTACTGAAAAAACAAAAAGAAATCCATTTTGAATCGATTAAAATCAATTATATTTTAAATGACAGATGTGACAGCTAATTGACATTGACATCTGGTCTAATGATTTTAATTTTTGCTTCACTCGTTTCGAGACAACGACTGCTGCTGTTTTTACAGTAATCACCAATTTAATAGAAGTTGATTGTGTGAACTTAACCTCACTTTTTTCAAATCTTTTTCAAATTCTATTTTTTCAAATTTGATTTTGAATTTTCAGGGAGATAATGATGTACCTGAATCAATTAAAATATTTTTCTGGACCCAAGAGTATATGGAATTATTTCAGTTCCCTTTGAACCTATAGTACCGCTTAAAAATATAAAGCCTACTTTATTTCACTGAACGAGTTTCTTCCAAATGAATTCACATTTCAACAAAGTTTCAATCAATTGGTTATTACGTTAAAACCGGCAGCTCCCTTTTGGGCAGACCATTAATCGTGTACCTACAAACAATGACATTTATCAAGTACTAATTGACAGAGGGAAGTAGGTCGAATGGTGATTGTGTACTAGAATGTATATATATATTGTAGTGCTTAATGTGAGTCTGGCTGTTTGGTTTTAGGGTTTTATTTTGTTTTTCTGTATATTTGCCTAGAAATTAAGACGGTGAAGTGTTAAGTAAGAAATAAAACACATATGTTTATTAAACATGGACGTTATGGCTGTTGCGCAGCGGCAAAGGGTATGTTTGTAAACATGACGGTTGTGTGTTCGATTCCTAATCGAGGTAAGGACTTTTTTTAATTTCCTTGCTCTGGTAACAAGACTAACTCCGCGCTGAGTTCTGCCACTAGACGCAACGTCTCGCAAGTCGCGCGGAAAGTGGATAAAGGTGAAAAAATGTACGTTAAAAGATAGAAATATTGATTTCAAGGCAAGAAGAATTTAGTAGTGACTTACTCCCTTTTCTGGAAATAGGCATTTTTAGAACGTGTTGAGTAGTAAGAAATGTTATCTAACGAGACCATGAAATAAAAGGTTTAATCTACATTAATATTAAGTACCCATTCAGAGAGAAACTTAGTTTTTATTTAATAATTCACATATTTACGTGAATAAAACATAAAATATTTAAAAAAAAACACTTGTTGAGCTTTCGCGCCTCCTCTCAACAGAAATAATTGCCGACCGCAATTTTATTTGCGTGGAGTTTGAGACGTGAAATGAAATTATCCGTCTTGGAATAAAAAATAATAATATCTACTCTTTTTTAACCGACTTATGTAAGAAAAGGAAGTTATCAATTCGACTGTTTTTTTGGCTTTATGGTTTATTCCGCACATAGCAGGGTAGGCAGAGAATTCTGGAGCCGTCGTGTGGTGAGTGGCGCAACTAACACCGCGCTATATTAATACTCTATAACAAATAAATTAAATTAAATTAGCTTCACGCTGTATCCCGCACACAGCAGGGTAGGCAGAGGGAACCTAGTGTTTTTTAGAAACTTCGTTCCCCACTTTCTGCCGAATTCTGGAGGCATTGCGTGTTAAGTGGCAGAACTCAACGCCGCGCTTGGCCTCGACACCAGAGCGAAGAAATGGAAATATAAATTTAAGTAAATATTTCATCTCCTCGAGTGGGGATCGAACCCACAACCAGTCGGTTTACAGTCACACTTTGTGCCGCTGCGCCACGACTGGCCTCGATTCGACTCTATAACAAAATATTTTAATTTGAATATATTAGACAGAGAAAAAGCGCGAAGGTGGATTGATATCAAGGAAAGGAAGAAATTAATAATATTAGTATGTTTGTAGCCTTTCTAAATTGAATGAAGCAGCTTAATATGATTTACTTGAAATAATAATATTTGAAATATTAACTTCTCTGGTGTCGTTAGACGATAAGTGCCGCTAGTCCATAATAATGATTCGGTTTTGGTATTTATTTTTCTATATTTTTTTAATATACTTAAATAAATACTTCCGTTGCTGGATGACAGTAAAAACACAGATTATGTCCTATAGTATATTTTTAACTAGGCTTGACTGTCGTGGCGCAGTAGAACAGCATTCACCACAGTGTCTCCCTGTAAACATTATGCAATTCCACTGGGGAATGAACTATTTTCTGTCCCATTTTCTGGGATAAAAACTTAACTTTGCAGCCTTAAGTTTCGCCACTCAGTAAAAATTGAGTCGAAATAGAGCCAAAAATGGGAAACGGATTTTTTTTACTCTAGTTTCCCTCTGCAAATACAGCATGAAGCTATAAAAAAATAAATAAAAAGTTACTTACCGTACTTACAGAAACTAACTAATGAGGTCAAAATGTACTCTTATAAATGATAAAAAATAAAAAGCATTCATTTTATATAACACCCTTTGAGTATGTAAGCTTCGTGTTTGAATGTTGTTAAATACGGTTTATTCACTACTGCCGTACTATAAAGAGGCACAGTTAATACTCCTTAAACACGAAGTAATAAATATTATTTAATATAAATCTTATTTATATTAATTAAAGAAGTTCACAGAAGGCCAAAGTATTGGAATAACGGAAAATGAATTTAGAACAAGATAAGTTTTTTCTAATGGCATTTAATTATTTTCTGGGAAAGTAGTGCAAGCAAGGCATTCAGGTCTCATCACACCGATAAATAGGAAATATGCATGTTAAATACGAGATGTGCATGTTGAGAGGCAGAATCTAACGCCGCACTCTCTTATTAGAGCGAAGGATGAAAATTATAATTCATTTTCTTATGTGAGAATTGAATCCACAACCGTCGCGTTTACAATAAAGCGACGACGGCTTATACTAAAAAATGCAAATAAAAAACATAAATAAAATAAAAGATATGAGCTTGTAAAATTCACAACAACGTCCGGAGGGCAAAAAAAAACTAGGTACATTCTAACTGTCCTATAACTGCGATAATCTATGTGAAATAAATTTATTATTTGTACTTTTATAATGGATTTTAGGTTTTCCTCAAAATGCTAAAAGTCGAATATGTAAGCTATTCACATCAATCGTTACTTAAAGGTAATCCTTCGAAAATAAAGCTAGAGGGACCCCAATTTGTCCAATTTCCTTATACCTGATGAACCAGAAATATTTTGGACATTGTGGTATATATTATTATAAACTTATGTCGTGTAGCTTATTTATATATATATAAATACTAACCAATAGAACACGTTAAGCTCCGTCAAATTAATAAATGTTTTGAAATTTTCCTTTTATATTATGTGGGAGACACTTGACTGAAAAATATATAATACTCATAAATATTGTGACATCAGTCTTAAATTTGCATTAGGTATATGCGCGACAAGTGGACGAATAATTCGATTAGATACGTTTAGTTTATTGTTTGAAGTCGGTTTTTTTTTGTTAAACAAAAATTTTGTATGCATAAATTAAATAAAAAATATATAAGTAAAATGGGATATAACGTGAGGCTGACACGTTTTACTCCGTACGCAGCATGGTAAGCAGAGGGAACCTAGTGTTAAGATACTCCGCTACCGACTTTCCGTTGAATTCTGGAGTGGCGGAATTCAACGCCGCGCTTTGCCTTGACACCAGAGCGAAGTAATGGAAAAAAATATATTTCATTTTATTAAATGGAAATGAAAATTCCTCATTTTTATAAAACCATTCCGTCACTGAATGAGTGACTGACTGACAATGCACAGGCGAAACTACTGGAAGTAAAAAGCTGACATTTGTAATAAGGGTAATTTAGAGAGTGTGGGGGCAATAAACGAGGATTTTTCAAAATTTCCACGGAAATGAAAACAAGTTTGATTTTACGCCAATTGTGCGGTTTTATAGGAATTTCCTTTCATGCGCTACGCAACTGTAGCTCCTGTGATGCTACACGGGGTCGTGGGCGGGGGTGATCACGTATCATCAGGTGACTCCACTTCCACTTTTATAAAAAAAAAACAATAAATCATATTTTCAGGCGAAGTATGATAAAAATTTTGATATAACAATATTTTTCTAGCTTCACCCCGTATATCCCGTATATCCCGTGTGCCCCGTACATAGCAGGCTAGGCAGAGAGAGGAAGTGGTTAACCTACTATTAGGACGCTTTGTTCCCATTATGATACTTCCGTTCTCCAGTTTCCACCGTATTCTAGAGGCATTGTGTGTTGAGTAGCAGAACTCAACGCCGCACTCCTCGATGAAAGTATGAATTATCTGAATTGCAAATGAAATTATTAAGTATTTTAATTCTTCTAGTGAGAATGAAGTGGGAAATCAAGTGGGAAATCTATTAATACTTTTCTACCTTAATTATTGTATAAAACGATAATATTTTCTTAATATTATACGGGTACTATAATATTAAGAAGATATTAACGTTTCTATTATATTTTTTAATATATAATATATAAAGGTCAAAAGTGTTGCATATTATGAGTCTATTCTGAACGGGCGGAAGACCTTATACGTTCCTAAATGAAAGTTCCGGGATATTACAGTTTAGGTTTCTTTTTAATTATAAACAAACCGATGGGCTATTTCTGGATACGATATACGGGGCTGTTTGAAATGAAATAAGTTTTTTACTTATAAAAAACATCTAGCTTAGAGTTTATATGTTTTTGAGTCAATTTTTTTTCTTGACTCTTAAATTATGAGGTCATAGTGACAGTGTTTTAAGCCGGCAATTAGTTATTGGTTCCTCTGGTGCTGCCAATCTGTATAAATAGCGGTAATTATTTAATATCAGATGACCCACCAGCTCGCTATCTTTATAGATAAGAAAAAAAAATGTGCGAAAATCTCTGACTCTAAGCTCTATATTTGAGGGTTCAATTCCCACTCGAGGGAATGGGATATTATTATTTCATATCTCTGCTGCTATAATCGGGATACATCGTGAAGACCAACGTATCTCATTTAGAGCTAATCCATAATCTGAGACCTGGGATTATTCTACGTATGCAATCTAGCTATCATCAGATCAAGAAATCGTTCCAAAAATACCGTCCATACAACGCGGCCTTAAACGTTGTTTGGTTAAATAAACTCGTGGCGTAGCAGATGTATGAAACATACAAATATTTGTGCCATTTGATTTGTGTTGTGATGTTAAACATATCTGTAATTATTTCGGTAAATGAGTGAAGTTGTCGAGGCCAGTCGTGGCGCAGTGGCACGAAGTGTGACTGTAAAACCGACTGGTTGTGGGTTCGATCCCCACTCGAGGAGAGGAAATATTTACTTAAATTTATATTTCCATTTCTTCGCTCTGGTGTCGAGGCTAAGCGCGGCGTTGAGTTCTGCCACTCAACACGCAATGCCTCCAGAATTCGGCAGAAAGTGGGGAACGGAGTGTCTAAAAACACTAGGTTCCCTCTGCCTACCCGGCTGTGTGCGGGATACAGCGTGAAGCGGATTTTATAGTAAAAAATATATTTTTAGTATATTGGATTGAATGCTTGTTGTTTTGGCCTTGTGGGTGGTAGCAAATCGTGAAAGCTAACCACTTTACGAATTAAATTTCTATTTTAATTTTATAGTAGTGTATGGGTTTAAAATGTACCAAGCCTTGTGACTTTAATTCGGGGAAGTTTGGGGAGATGAAACATATTCATTCCCTTGTTCTGATAACAAGACAAAGCGCGGCGATGAATTTCATCACTCAGTGTCTCGATTGGGTGAAAAGTGGAAAACGGAGAAATGCATGGTGACGTGCCAAGTTGCTTTTTTATAATCAATATGAAAAGTTTGATGAAATATTAAAACTACTCAGTCGGTAGAGCCGCAGAGATTTAAAACAGCAAAATCTATGTTACGGCTTTAAAATTTCACAAAAAATGTAAATTTTATAAAAGTTTTTTAGTGATTATTATTTTGCGTGTTGAGTCGCGGAACTCAATGCCGTGCTTTGTCATAATGTAAATAACACATTCCTCTAGTGCACTGGTCCAACCAGTGGTCCGCGAACGATTTTAATTGATTATCACAAGTATTTTTATTATACCTACATGCATAGTGGTCCTTGATCAAGAAAAGTTTGGGAACAACTGCTCTAGTTCGAATCGAACCCACAACCGTCGCGTTCACAGTACCGTCGCGCCACTACCGGTTCATCCTTTTATTCCCTCAAATATTTTTCCCCAACAATATAAAAAGTTAACTTGGGCTTCATTAATTACGTTATGTTTTAACTTCACAAAAGCTACTTACTTGAGCGAAAGCAAACAAGTAAGTAAATTAAACCGGAAAGTTGAATTTGAATCGTTTTGAAACGTAAATTATTATAATTCGTTTATTTCGCGCTCTACAAATGTATTGTTTTAGCGCGTGTTTTTATAAAAACAAATTGTGGTATACAATATGTTTTTGAGTTCTTTTATTTTCACGCTTTATCCCGCATATCACGCTAGGCTTAGTGGACGGAGTGTTGAATGCGAATTTCGAATGATTTCGTTTCGAAGTTGGAAATAGTGATGGAATAAATGTAAAAGCATTTTTTTATGTAATATACTCGTAGTGTGCCTTTCTTGTCGTGCTTAAAATTTTGAATTCTTTATGAAAAAATGCTTATATTTTAAAGTTTAAAATAAACGCTACTCGTCGTTCAGTACCGCAAACTCAACACAATGACTTAAAAATTTGGCAAAAAATGGGGAAACGGAAACGTCTTAACGGAAAACGTGTCTAAATCACGCTGTTTCCCGGTTCCCTCTGTATGCGGGATACAGTGTGATATTGTCTTGAAAATGATAATGTTATTAGATCACGAAAGTAATTCAGCTGAGAAAATAAGTCATTACCTGTGGGTGAAATTGCGAGCTAGTCGAGAAATAAAATTATTTTATTAATAACTATGATACATTTTTGTTTAAAAATACATAGTGTGTAAATAAACTAAAAAAAATATTTAGGCCATTTAATATTTGAGGCCAGTCGTGGCGCAGGATCATAAAGTGTGACTGTAAAACCGACTGGTTGTGGGTTCAATCCCCACTCGAGGAGATGAAATATTTAATTTATATTTTCATTTTCTTCGCTCTGGTGTCGAGGCAAAGCGCGGCGTTGAGTTCTGCCACTCAACACGCAATGCCTCCAAAATTCGGCAGAAAGTGGGGAACAAAGTGTCTTAACACTAGGTTCACTCTGTCTACCCTGCTGTGTGCGGGATATAGCGTGAAGCTAATTTATTTTTTTTTTGACTATTGTAAAAAAAAGAAGTTATCAATTCGATTGTATTTTTTCATTATACCTTAGAACTTTTGACTGGGTTGAACTGATTGTCACACTTTGTACCACTGCGCCACGACTGGCCTCTCTACAATAGTCGATTAAAAATAATTCATTTATCCAAGTGAGAATCGAATTTACGTGCTTAGGTGAGACGTGTATACTTTTTCCTTAGGTCTATAATGCCACTTTTGATAGCATCAAAAAAAAACAACTTGTAACAGATAAGGCGTTAACCTATATTCATTTAATGGGGTCGACGGGTCTCATGATTCTTTACAATAAAGTTTTTACACACAATACCTTAACCTATTGGAAGTTGAACCTACGTAAGATTTTTCAAGAGGGAGGCAGTCCTGGGCACAGGCCCCTTGTGTCTCCAGAAGCGGAACTGGGTATAAGCTATGCGAGAAAAATGAAAATATTCAATATTTCGTTTAGAAATCTAACTTTCGTTACTGACAGACAACGTACCGCCGATATTATTGTGTTGTGCATTAAAATCAATCAATACTAGGAATATACTATAGGTAAGGTTTCGTAGAATTTGTAAGGCAGAGGGAACCTAGTGTCAAGACACTCAGTTCTCCACGCACAGCCCAATTTCAACGAGCGGCGTCGAGTTAACGCGTCGCGTTTTGTCTTCCTGCCAGAGAAGGAAATTAAAGTAATTAATTCATCAAGTAGGAATCAAACACACGTTCCGGTATCACTACCTCTAAAATTCGATAATAAAAATGATACTATTATTTTGTAATAGGCGGGGTGAGGTATCAACAAACCCTATTTCCCCTTCACAAATTGAGGAAAAACCTCAAAAATAATGAAAATGAACATTTTATTTACCGTCCGTGATATAAAACAGTTCTTTATAACTGAAGAATGTTACGATCGTTTTTGTGTGCACCGCTTCTATTTTTACTTGAACATCAAAATAACGTTGTGTTTAATTTATATGCATAAATCATGTTTATGTTTCGACGTGCTTTTCACAAAAATAGTTTTTTTATTTTGGGAAATGATTGAAGAATTTATCAAAATACACTTTTTGTATAGTTAGTAGTATAAAAAGAGACCGATTTACTTATTACAATTTTTTCTATGAAATTGTAAGTAGCACATGTGCAAAAGTAAAAACATTTTTTTCCCTATTATATCTCAATGTGTTTTTGATTTCTGTATTCTAGAGCTATTATGCAAAAATAAAAGCCATCACACTAGGCGCGATAGGTTGTAGGTCCGATTATCATTACATGAAATGAAATGGCAATTTAATATAATATTTTTATTTGCTCGCTCTGTTGACAAGGCAAATCGCGGTGTAGGAAACGTCTTAATGGGGAACAGAGTCTTTTAACCTTGGGTTCCCAGGTTCCATTTGTCTACCCCTTTAACAGCGAAGTTATAAGTGAAGCTTAAAATCAAGTCAAACTCAATCAACTTAGCGACAGATTGCTATGTTATTACAGTGAAAAAATGTAAATATTGAACATTTCATTTTCTCGAGTACCACTAACTTAGAACCTGTCCCGTTAACAGTCTCACACTTGTCGTTATCTTTGGTCTTACGGCACATCTGATCTTTAATTAACCATGTAAAGCTTACAAAAACAACTTTTTAAATAACCTTTTAGAATTCCGTAAATAAAGGAACCTAAAGGCCGACACTATTAATACTGCTATTACTATAAATAAGGCTACGTCGTCTACAACACTTAAGAAATCTTTAAATAGAAAATCATCAATGTACGGAACTGTACGTGCAGGTCAGAGTCGCACGTGACCAGTTTTGTTAACTCAGTGTGGGAAAAGGTATGCTATTAATAGAAAACTTTTAAAATTCGCCAAAGTGAAATTATAATTTGTATCGAAAAGACGATTTTAATGTAAACGTTCGTTTAATAAAATAGTATAAAATATTTGAGATTTAATTCCTCTTTCTTTTTGGTTGATCAGTCGTTATAAATTTAGTGTAAAAACAACATACGTATATATGAGAATATACACTGTAGCGCAAAGGCTTGCAAGCACGAAGATGGTGGATTCGATATCCACTCGGAGAAATTAATATATTTTAAAAATATTAATATTATCTCCTCACTGGTAGACAACCCGCGGCATTCAGTGCCACTCTACACGTAGCGTGTCTCTAAAAGTGTGCAGAAAGTGAAGAGAGGTGAGAAGTTGTCGTTCGTCAATTATCGCTTTTCTGTATTAAGGCCCGCTTCATACTGATTTTAATAACATAAATATTTTTCTATTTATTTAAATTTCAGAAGGGCCATTCATGTTGGATCAAAAAACATATTTATTATATGAATCAAATTAGTTAAGGAAAATATTTATATTGTCTCGATTCTATACGTTTGATCCGTGACTGAGCAAACAATCGTAACTCGATCACCCTGTATACATAGAACAGGAGTACATATTGTATTGACACAAAATACAAAGCTTTGGCTTAAAATCGTTGCGAGGAATTGTATCTAATAAATATAAAACATCTCTTATTTATGTTTAGCTTCATGCTGTATACCGCATTTAGCAAAGTAAGTAAAATATACAAAATAATTCCCTGGAGTGGGAATGAGTGTATAGAGTGCTCCCCTCAATAGAGAGTCCATTGAGGAGAGAAACTCAACATCGTCTCAAATTCTGGAGGAACTTCGGGTTCTTTCTTAGAAAGAAATTGAATAGAAGGAAGGAAAAGAAATTGAATGAGAAATGTGTGGTTTTGCTTTAACTAGACATACTGAGGGCATCGGCAGTGGCGTAAGTGTGGGTGAAGTGGATCCTCTGAGGATTTTCTAACTACTGATACATTATTACTAGAGGAATTCAGTAATGCAAAAATACATCTTTTTTAAAATTTCTAAACGCTTTTTAATATCCTCTTACTACGCATTTATATTTCTTATCACCAGACGTAGGTTTGTGGTGGCAAAGCATGTTTAATGAGATAGGTTATGAGTTCAATTTTTACTTATAATTTAGAATTGAAAAATAATTAATATTAGCTCTGGTAACCAGGCAATACGCGGCGGTGAGTTTTGCTACTCAACACGCAACGTTATGATAACTTTGCGATGTGTGGGGATCGGAGCACTTGATTACATCAGATGCGATAAAAAGCCTGAAATAGATTTTTTGTATATCATTTCTTAAATTGGTGTTGAACCCACAATCACCGCTTTTACATTGAAACGTAGCCCCACTGCGCTATAACTGCTTCTTATAAATTGGCCGCATTTATTTGTCTCAAAGGCTCCGTCACGGCGGTCGGAGTTGGTGAAATTAACCAGCAGTCTGTCAAACACAAGTTGTAATCAAGAACTTTGGATTCCAGTTAGAGCGTGCGTTCGAAACTGAAATTTTAATATCTTTTCTTTATCGTTCTTTACGGATTAGTATTTAAGACAATTTCTTCTGGGAATATTTTTTTGGGTTTTGGTGACTATATTTACCTAATATAAAAAAAAAAAGATTTTTATTTTGTGGCATATTGGAGACATAATTTTGTAGATATGATTAGATAAATACCTACTTGTGTAATGGCATTAAACAGTTTACTGTAAACATATTGGTTGTAGGTTTGAATCCCATTCTAGATATTGGTTATATTAAATTTCTTTTAATTTCCAGTTCTTTTAATATATAGCTGGGCGTCGAGTCTCACCGTCTCGTAGTCGGACAGAAAATAAAGAACGTAGTGTCTGGAGAAAGTATCGTAGGTGAAAAAGTTAAGGAAATTCATAATTGAATATTTTAAACGATGATTGAACCCGCGCTTTTTGGATACCGTTTTTCGCTCTGCTCAGATCGCTTGGGCGGAGTTCGTGTTGTGAAAATAACAAATTTACCAGTACAACCCTATTATATTTTGATATCATTACCGTTTCAACTCCTTCGCACAAGCAGATTATATACTTCAACGAAGGACACCCAATTGTTCATTTATGTTTAATCTATTAAAGACAATGGAAAATGGACTCTAAACCCTGGTTTTAGAGATTATATTAATTTATTTACACATCATCCGGTTCCTGTCAAAGTACTAAGATAGGGATGTCAGAATTAATTAATTAATTTTCGTTTTTATTGTGTATTCAATAAGGTTTTGTTATTTGTATGAAAGTATACTAGTGGCCCGCTCGCGGCTCCGCCCGTTTAATTCCGCTGAGTGGGGATCGAACCCTCGATCATTTCATTTACAGTGAGATGAACTCAAACTGCGCCACGATGGCGTCTATAAGCCATGTATTTGTATAATTCTTCTAAGGAGAAATAGGTCTTAACAATACATGCTTAATTGGATATTTAAGATTTTAACGAAATAAAATATTTTTTATTGTCCCCAGTTTCGCTCGCTCAGCTCGTTAATTTGTAGTAAGTTTTATTTGCTTTTTCTTTTAACGAGACTAATTATCTTGTGTTCATCTATTTCGATCGATGTGTTTTTCTCATTCTTTTCTATATATAAGTATGTAAGGATTAGCTTTCTCCTCATAGCGTTGCTCTACACTCCCTAAGGAACCTAACTGCTAAATTACAGCGGCTTGCAAGTGCGAACAATGGCAATGTTGTCTGTCTGTAACTTAGCAAAATAAGAGTTTTTATTACCTTTTTATGGAAATAAAATATAAAGGTGTGTTTGTGATTTCAAAATAGGCGAGTTTTTCCAAGTGCATATAGTTATTTAAATGATACTAAAACGTAAAAAACATTTTTTTTATCTGTTTGTTTGCCTTTGTCTAAAACCACTGAACAGATTTTTATATGACTGATACTGAAAGATAGATAGGGTTGGTGAGCGGAGTATGTACAGCTTACCTAGATAGATATATGTAAATGTAATGATACATTTTTCTAATATGACATTTTTTGCGGACAAAGTCAAATAAAATCCCAAAACATTTATTTAATGTATAAGGTTACATTTGAAAAAACATTTCAATAGATCATGCAGGCAAAGACGCGTCGGGTTGATAGGTATATACTTCTAGTTGATATCTACATATATATAAAAATGATATAATGACAGAACAGATGGAATAGTATTAAAAAGCTCTGTATTTGTTTCTCTTTGTAATGATTAAAAAAAAATATAATCAATGCTCTATAATGGATCAACCCCATGTATGTACTAAAGACATTTTACTAAAAGACCCTTTTCCAGAAAAGGACGTAACCTATTTCCCACGATGCTGCCGTTTTAAATCTTTATCACGTACATATTTTAGTGAATAATATATTATTTTGATCTAACTAGGTTCTTCTATCTTGGAATAATTAATTTTGAAATGTTCTGCATAGGTATATTAGTTGTATAGTTTATCAATATGGATCTTTAAATAAATAATGTAGCTTCTTCTTCAATGCTGATACTATACGATCGACAACCGCAAGCCTAGGTTCGAATCCCGTAGAGTACACCCTTCTTGCTGACGACATCCCCTCAAGTAGCCACGTAGTAGTCATTTTCTTAATTCAATCCAACTCTCCCTCCCCTCCCCTACCTAACAGGTGTTACCACAGTTTTAAATAATATTAATATAGATTTCACATTCTTCTATAATACTTCAATAGTAAGTGAAACAATCTTTTGTTTCTAAAACAATGTGTTGATTCTCGAGGAAGATCACGTACAAATCAGGGCTCCCCGGAGGTTATGTTATATGAAAAGGTTGAAGTCGGTGGCTAAAGGCAAAGAATATGTCGTGACCGATTCAGTTAGGGATATAGCTATATATTATATTTATTTTAGCTTCACGTTTCACATAAAAGGATAGACAGCGGGAACCCCATAAGATACTCCATCCTCATTAAGACGTTTTTATTTTTCATTTTTTGTGGAACTAACCGCCTCGCTTTGCCTCGTTACTAGAGGAGGCGGAACTCAACGCCACGTCTTATCTTATTACCAGAGCGAGGAAATGAAGACATCTTACAATTTTCGCAAATTTACATAAAATTATTTATAATAATAATATTACAAATTTATTATGACTTTAAGCTCTTGTGTGTTTCTGAGTTAAAATTATATAGTATTTACAACTTGGTGTAGTGAGCGTTTTTATTTCTTCGCTCCGGCAACGAGGTAACACGCAGCCTTGAGTTCCACCCCTCAATACGCAATACCTCAAAAAATTGGCGGAAAGTGGGGAAAGAAAGTATATTGATGGAGAACGGAGTGTCTTAAATGTAGGTTCACAGGTTACATCTACCTACCCCGCTAAGTGCAGGAACCGCTTAAACCTAAAAAAATAAAAAAAAAGCTAGACAAATTCAAGATAAAACGCTAGCTACCAATAATCATACTACACAGTGGATTTACAGTGTTTTGAACATAAAATTATAGAAATAACTAAAAACTACAAAGCGTTTTAAAATTAACGACACTACGGCTGAATCGAGTTTTGTTTTTATAACAAAAGGCGAATAAATCATATAAACACAGTGGGACGGTTTTAATACTAGTTGGTGCCCGCAACTCCGCTTGGTTGTCTATGACTTGCATTTAACATATGTATAATCTCTAAGAGTTTATATGATGTTCCAGATTTTCGATTTTCAGTAATAAATGCTTACCAATGATATATAAAAAAAATAATAAGGAGCTATTTATTGATCTCTTAAAATAGATTATTTTCACGTTGTATCCCGCATATAGCAGGGTAGGCAAAGGGAACCTAGTGTTAACACAATCTATTCTTTAATCTCGCCCAATTCTAGAAACATTGCGTGCTGGTCTATTTTGGTTCCTCAACAGGTGCTCCAATATTTGACTTACGTAACGTAGCGGGTCTTGGGTTCAAGTCCCGCTACGTTCAACCTATTGGAAACTGACCTCCAGCCTCTTGGAAAGTGACCAGGTCGGGACTTGGTTCCTAAATAAGTATATATCTTATAATGTTGATGTTTCTGGATATACGTTTAGCATAATCGTTTAGCTATTTTTTTTTACTATTGTTTTGCAAAAAGGAATTTTTGATTTGATTTAAAAGCGTCAGCATATCATAATATTTCAACGCCATCCATTCAGTTGATTGATCTAGAGGTAGGTATCATTTCCCCATATATTTGTAGGAACATAGAAAATGAAACGCTACACAAGAGGTGGAAATAAATAAATATCATATCAATTTGCAAAAATATTTGTTATTTGACGCAGAAAATTGACGCCATTGATATGGAGTTGGGTAGTGACCTAAAGGGTAGTATATTTCTATCCATCGTCAGTTTAAGTTGACCTCAAATTGAAAATAGATTTATTAAAGTTACATTTTTCATCTCTATTGCGTAATAAGAACATATAGCAGTGTAGGCAGAGAAAACAGTGTTAAGACACTCGATTCCTCGTTTATTATCCAAGTTTCGAGTTTGCTATTGAATGGCAGAGCTCAACGCCGTAATTTTCCTGGTTGATTTGTTATTGATTGATGATTAAAAACTAAACTACAGCGTGGAAATAAAAATAGTAAATTTCCCCAAGTAGGACTCGTACTTACAACGGCCGCGTTACTTGGGCCGATGAGTACCACATACATTCAATTCATTTGGTCCAATTGGTTTGTAGCAAGTTAGACGTGATAGACGAACCAGCCACGCGATTAATTCTAAACACATTAGACTTTTCTTCTAGCATAATAGGATAAGAAGAGAATTTCATATGATTGCATGATAAATGGCGGAACACGTTGCGCTATCTATGACTTCAGTCCTACCAATGGGAATTGAGTCCATGGTCATCGCATTTTCAGTCAACCACTGTGCCACGAACGCCTATAGAACGTTCTATTTCCAGATTTTTCGTAGACTTTAAAAAATAAAATTTTTATTTGACTTCAAACGTTTTAATATGCTAGTAGATTGCCCGTATTCAGCCTTGCATATTGTTTAACTTGACTTTGACTTTTTAATATACTGTCATTCGTTTATTGATATTGCCTTCTTCTTCTTCTTCTTCTTCTTCCTGGCATTAATCCCGGCTATTTGCCAGGGTCTGCCTTCCCACTCAACCTACTCCACTTTGCACGGTCTTTAGCGTCCTCGGTGGTTAGACCATTGGCTCTCATGTCCTGCTTCACGACATCCAACCAGCGCTTCTTTGGGCGTCCGAGAGGTCTCACTCCAGGGACTGACATAGCAAGGCACTTGCATCCGACATAGTTCTTAGGCCGGCGCGTAACGTGACCAAACCATCTCAGGCGACGCTCTTGGAGCTTATCCGCTACGTCACGGACTCCAAGACTACCCCGAATGAATGTGTTGCGTATGCGGTCAGACCGCGTTACGCCGCACATCCACCGCAGCATCTTCATTTCCGTGACGTGAAGCTCCTGAGTGTGCCGAGATAGTGCTGGCCAACATTCGCTGCCGTATAAAAGAACCGGTCGGATGATGCTCTTGTATATCAGACCCTTGAGTTTGGGCGGTATCCTGCGATCGCAGACCACACCAGTGACCTCCCGCCATTTGGCCCAAGCAGCGCTTATCCGGCTATAGACATCGTGATCGATGCCTCCAGACTCGTGCATAACGGATCCAAGGTACCTGAACTTTTCCGACTTAACGGCTGGTTCAGGACCTATAAGGATAGTGCTCGAGTCCGGGCTCCCACAGGCCATGTACTCGGTCTTCGACACATTTAGTTTAAGACCGCCGTTCTCAAGCGTACCCTTCCACAGGTTCACTTTACGCTCCAGCATCAGTCGGTTCTCATCAATGAGTGCTATATCATCGGCATACATCATCAGCCATGGAGGCTGGTCTTGGATGTGAGCCGAGACAGTATCGAGCACCACATTGAATAAGAACGGACTAAGAGCCGAGCCTTGGTGAACCCCTACTGTAATCTGGAAGGGTTTAGTGTCGCCAACAGCAGTCCTAACCATAGAAGCGGAATCGCGATACATGTCTCTGATAATCTCAATATAGGCCTCAGGGATCCCTTTGGATCGCAATGCCCACCAGATACACTCACGAGGCACACAGTCAAAGGCCTTCTGCAGATCTAAAAAGGCCACATGCAGAGCTCTCCTTTTTTCCCTGTATGCCTCCATCAATGTTCTGAGGGCGAAAACGGCGTCCATAGTGCCCGATCCTGGCTGAAATCCATATTGAGACTCAGAGACAGTACACTCGCGGCGGAGCCTGAGGTCGATCATGCGCTCGAAGAGCTTCATGGTATGACTCATAAGCTTAATGCCCCTATAACTACCACAATCTTGAACACTGCCCCTTCCCTTGTAAATAGGGGTAATGAAGCTAAGCCGCCACTGGTGTGGCATCTTTCCAGTGTTCAAGATATGATTAAAAAGGACAGTAAGTATGAGCACACCAAGAGAACCCAACGATTTCCACGCTTCGATCGGAATGTCGTCAGGTCCCACCGCTTTTCCATTCTTCATGCGTCGAAGGCAATTACGAGTTTCGTCAAGGGTTATTGGGGCAATAAGTCCGAGGTTAGGTAGTCGTTTATTGATATTGCCATTGTGATAAAAATATCATATTAGGTTCAATCGCTACTCGGACAAATTAATCGTTTTCAGTGCGTGGAGAACGGAGTGACTTGACACTAGATAGAGGAACTTAGTGTCATGACGACGAGTTAAAAGTAAAACTAAAAACATTACCATAAATAATAAATATTGTTTATTTGCTTTGATTATGTACGATGCTTATCACATAAATTTAAGAATAGTTTCAAATTTTTCTTACGTATACGTATGGTTTAGTTGGTCAGAGCGCTTGACGGTCTCCAAGAACCGCGGGTACAAATTTTCAAATTTCATTCAACTGGTTTCTGAGTTTTGTCTCACAATCACGTCTCAAATTGATGTTTAACATTTCCTAAAATATTTGTAATAATTATTATTGTAAACAAAATTGGAATATAGATAATAATAAAAAAAAACTTTAAAAGTATTTAAATTATTTATATATATTTGAATCCTTTTCTAACAGTTTCAGTCATTTATATTTTTCCATCAAAGTAGCTTCATGGTTTTTGATAATGTGTAAATATTTCACAAGTAAACCTACTAGATAAGAGAACAAGGGAAAAATCTAATGAGTTCCATCGGAATTTTACAAGAATCACACTGATGAACTGGGTTAATATACCAAGCAGCTCTGATAAGATAAGACGATTCTCAGTGATAAATGATGCATCTGCACAGCATCTTATTGTATTATATGTATTACTGTAAACGCGATGATTTTGGGTTCAATCCTCATTCAGAGAAGTGGTTTTATTTAAATTGTTTACATTTATCTGCTCGGGTAGATAAAGAGCGACGTTTGGTTCCGCCACTCAACACGCAATGTCTGGAAAATTAGATAGAATGTTACTTGACTCCATATAAATAAAATTAAAGTGTCTGTCTGTTATTACGGTATAATCGTGTTTTTTTAAATTGCATATTTTTATTTAAATAATTGACAATACTGAAACACAAAGAAATAATTTTGAAAGTTTTGTCTGTCTGCCTGTCCTTCTATTTGTTCGGGGTAATGTCCGGAACGAATTTTATGGTTTACTGAGATAGAGAAAGTTGTAAACCACTATTTATTCCGGAATTTCCGCGGAATCGGGAAATCCGAGTTTGTATACGCGTACCTACTGAATCTGCGCAACCTAACGCCTACCTTGATATATAGAGATGAAATAAGCCGGTCCGGTCCTAATCTATAAATAAATACTAAAATATAAAATATATACTTATGTAATAATCAAGGCCAGTCATGGCGCAGCGGCACGAAGTGTGACTGTAAAATCGATTGGATGTGGGTTCGATCCACTCTCGAAGAGATGAAATATTTACTTAAATTTATATTTCCATTTCTTCGCTCTGGTGTCGAGGCAAAGCGCGGCGTTGAGTTCAGCCACTCAACACGCAATGCCTCCAGAATTCGGCGAAAGTTGGGAACAGAGTGTCTTAGTACTAGGTTCCCTCTGCCTACCCTGCTGCGTGCAGCTATATATACAGCGTGAAGCTGATTTTATTTATTTTTTACTTATATAATAATATATTTTTCACATACGGTTTCGGTTTTACTCACGACAATGATTTTCCCTCGAAACGCCCATTACAGTACAAAGCAGAAATGAGGTAAACAAATTTTTCATAATAATAATACGGCTTTTCGTTTCGAACGCGGTATTTTAATTAACTTTATTAAAGAGAAAACGGCCGTGTATATCAAACACAGTCAAGCGGAATGATTAACTCAGAACCTTTTTAGTACGTAACGAATGTACTAACAAGTATGGAAATTGTTGTAAAAAATAAAAAAATGCATTTTTTAATTTTATTATGTAATAGCCGCTGGCCGCAACTTCATTATCGTGATGCTTTAGGAAGTAAAATGAAAAATCAGGTTTATCCTGTTAACCTGGAATTAGGAGGAACTTCCTTTCCCATTGAAGCACTTCCGTCCCCACTTTCGCCGAATTCTTAAGACATTTCGTATTTAGTGACGGTACTCAATTCAATTATATAGCTGGACCTCTATTTTATTTGTGTGCCTTTGCACAGTAACAACATTAAACGTCTCTGGATAAAAATGGAAAGAGTAGTGCAACTATGCGATTTTATCTACTTTTACTCAAATTATAAAGAATTAAACAATAGAGACCTTTGTGGCGCATCGGCACAGTGCCTGCATTTAAACGTGACGGTATTGAGTTCGATTTCCACACGGGGACTAAAATATTTTTATTAATTAGTGTGGCATTGAGTTTCGTCACTCCATACGCAATGTCGAAAATTGCGCGGAAAGTATGTTAACATAAAAAAGAAAACAACATAAATATTGACATTTCAATTTGTCATCACTGCAAAGATAACTTTTCACTGCACTACAAGTGTCTTATGAAATTTAAAATTTAATAGTTCTAACGTAACAAACACTAGGCTCAATCTTATCTGTTGCGTAAAACAAATTTCATCTCGAAAATTATTTGATTTTCCGAATCAAACAGAACGGTATCGTGAATTTCACTTGAGTGATTGTTCTACTGTCAATATTGAGAACAATATCGTGCAAGTATTTGAAAATCTTAAACATGGCGTAGTGCAGTATTTATTAAAGACTACATATTTGACTTCTCCAAGTCAATTTTTCTTATATTTCCAATTCAATACATAATGCCGTCGCGGCACAGCTGAAGAGCGTCGGTAAAACGGTTGTGGGTTCGATTTCCGCATGACGGATAAATATATTAAAATTGTTTTCATCGTCCCGTTCTGGTAGAGAAGCAGTGCAGCATTGGGTTGGGCAGCCGGCGTTTGGGTGAAATTGGGGGAACAGAAGCCCGAAGTTACAAGAAGGAGAATACAATCATCGTCGTGGCGTAGTTGACTTGTATTCGATTGTATAATACATAAATATGTTGTTCGGTAACGTCGATCACCACCAGTGGGTTGTTTCAATGATTTTCATTTTACAGCGCTGGTACGATAAAACTTGGCGTTGGGTTCCGTCATTCAATTTCATACGCAATATCTCTAAATCTTTAATGCGGGTTTAACTTTTCTATGATCTGAGGGACTGTAGACTTTAAATTTGTTATCAATTCCATCTTCATGCGATCACGCGATCTCAAAATGTTATTAACAGACGGACCGATGCAGGATAAGAATGAGATCCTATAAGGGTTCTATTTTTTTCTTTTGAGGTACACAACACTAAAAAGCAATAAAATTGCTTTTCTTGTTAGCCGATATTGCTTAAAATAATACTATGATTTTTTTTTGTATATGAATTAATATTACAAACATTGGTTATGCTAACAATAAATGGTGACCGTTAAGCACTCATTTATCATGGCATTTACCTTGACCCACTTACTTGTTATCGTAATAAAGTCACTATAATTTGAATATGACTATTTTGTTGTGTGTTAAAATATTAAAGGAACCAAGCTTAGCTTGCGATAGTTTTAAAAGTAGAACAAAACAGGATAGCATTTTATTTTAAGATATACTGTAGTCCAAAGAAATCGGACAAACTGGCCAAAATATTCTTAGAATGAAAAGAGAAGATGTATACAAGACTTTTATAATCTGTATAAAGTATAAAAATTTATCGCTTATCACGCAGTGTCTTGAATTTAAATGAAAGTCAAATTATAAATTTATACCAGCCTCTAGCGAGCTATAGAGAGTGGAAAGACCAAGAAGCAGACTTCTTCGATGGAATATTGAATGTTGAGATGTGAAAGAAGAAAGTGACGTGAAGCGTTTTGTCTTCATTGGTCGGCAAAGTAGAGCGCAAGACCTGTTTACTGGAAGGGCAGAAAGTGGTTTATCTAAGTAATAACGAGGAAATCAGCTCACGAGATCAACAACGGTGTACACCTTTCGACGCTCTCAGCTGATAACGCTGACGTTGTGCTGAGGCACTGCGCCGTTTTGTAGCTCGCCTTTTAGTGGGAGGGAGGCACCGTATATCAACTATTTAATTTGACACTATTGATAAGCGAACCTCTGTTAGTCGCGTTCAATAGCCTAATCAGTCTTCTACTATCTTCTACTATCAGTCCATTTATTTTTGTAGCTTCACATTGTTTAGTGACAATGTGTGCAATTACTTGTTTGTAATTACTCAGAGGTCGATTCTGGCTAAGGCATAGTAAAAGATTTATATTCTCTAAGAGGCCTCTACTTATGGAACCTGAATGTCTTTAAAACACCAGGTTATTTGGAACCTAACAGTTTTAAGAAAAGAGAACTTCAATTATTATTATATTCTTTATTGCATGTGTACATTATAAAAAAGTAAAAAAAAGGCAAAAAATAAATGTACAAGTCGCGATCTTATTGCTAAAACTCAGACAACCTTGAGGCATTCTATAAGTATATAATATTATTTTTATTCGGTTTCGCCATAAAACAGAAGTCCATGTTTTTAATATGGAATCACTATGATTTCGTCTCCAAGATTTTTACCAAATAGTTTTGGTTCTTTCCTTTCTTTTTTCATTCTGTATCCCGCACACAGCAGGGTAGGCAGAGGGAACCTAATGTTAAGACACTCCGTTCCCCCCTTTCTGCCGAATTCTGGAAGGATTGCGTGTTGAGTGGCAGAACTCAACGCCGCGCTTGGCCTCGACACCAGAGGAAAGAAAATGGAAATATAAATTTAAGTAAATATTTCATCTCCTCGAGTGGAGATCAAATCCGCAATCAGTCGGTTTTACAGTAACACTTCGTGCCGCTGCCGCCACGACTGGCCTCAATGAAAATGAAAATATTGATAAGTAATAGTTAATTCCCCCGAGTTTGTTGCACTGTGTTTGTTGTAGTTGTACTATAGGCTATACCTGTAGGTGTACAAACTTCCAACACCCTATATAAACTTGCCCCGTATAATTTTCTCCGAGAGCCCAACTTAGAGTCAGTGACGCGTGAGACCGACGGAAAACGTTTAACCCCGTATCGTCATAATATCCGGTATGTGAAAAATTTATTTTGGGATAAAAATTTGTATTTTTAGTGACCCTTTTGGAGATTGAAGATCGTGGTTACGATTTGTGATTCGGTTTTTTTTATTAGATTTTTTTTACAATTTACGTGTTTTAAAAATATCGGACAATCCACAACTGGAGTGTGACCTGATTATCGATATATATAGATATCGCAAGAATGTCATTTTTGTTAATTATTTAAATTAGAATTTTAAAATTATATGAAAATGACGGAGTTCTTCTATTTACATATATGTAGAGAGTTTTAAAATCTTTATAAATATTGTATTAAACTTTAAAAACCTTTTAGAACAATATAATATAATCTTTAGAATAATAGAAGATCTTTTCATATATTCAAGTTTAGGCTTAAATAAATTTATTTTTATAGCACTTGTAGCATTTAGTGTAGAAATTTGTGCTTCTGAGAGTGCGTGCTTATTATAAATCTGATTAAGGTCAATTATGGTTCTTTTTATTTTTATAAGTGCTCAAATTATTGAGGCCAGTCTTCGGCGCAGGGGCACAAAGTTTGAAAATCGACTGGTTGTGGGTTCGTTCCCCATTGGAAGAAATGAAATATTTATTTTCTTTGCTCTGGTGCTAAGGTAAAAAGCGCGGCGTTGAGTTCCGCCACTTAACACTTTATGCCTACAGAATTCGGCGGAAAGTGGACTAAAGGCGGCGGAGAACGGAATGTCTTAACACTAGGCTTTCTGCCTATCCTGCTGTGTGCGGGATACAGTGTGATGCTGAGTTAATTTAAATTCTCCTCAAATTATGGGTTTAGGTCCGACTCTGTAGAATAAAATATTTATGTAATATATTTCTTACAATTCATATTTTTAAATAAAAGGTATTTAGGTAAAAAGTCCAAAATATAATAAAGTTTAGCTCGCATAAAAATTTACAAAATAGTTACAAGAAAACATGAGATATGAAAAAGTTTTAATGTAGTAAATGTTAATGTCATGTGAATGTTGAGTTATTCAAGAATTACAATACAATTTATATAATAGGATATGTACATGAAATGCTTAAGGCCGTTTTGTTGGAAGGGTAAGTAGGATTACATGAGGTTTAGTGCAAAACACAAATGGCTGCTATTATAATATAGGTTATGTCATCACTGAGTAGATTAGTAGTACGTCATGGGAACCTTTAAAAAGCGCTTCTATCTCCATCTAAAAAACCGCCAACGCACCTGTAGCTTATCTGGCGTTACAAGGAGTCGTCAGCAGCTTTGATTACTTCCCATCAGGTGACCTTCTTTGCCTTGCTTATCCTATGAAAAATTGTTCAACCTAATGGTTTTAAGTTCTATCGTATAGTCCTATACTTTTCGAAATAATCTATAACTAAATATTAACTATATTCAATAATTTGGACTGTGTGTTGACAGTCATGTAGTTAGTAACAGAAGACTAAAGTTTATATGAAGAAGATAATCTTAGTTTTGATTGAATTAGTCAGTTTAGTCAGTTATTCCAATTGCAATGTTTTCGTTTGGTTTCGTTTGCAAATATAAACTTTTTGGTCTACTCAAAAATGCGTAAAAGTTTTTTTTGACTGTAGGCAGAGGGGACCGCAGGTTAAGAAATCACGCCTTGCCTCGCCAACAGAGCGAAGAATGAAGTGATAAAATATTTCGTTCCCTCGAATGGGAATCGAGTCCACTTCGCGTATTCAGACACACGATGTGCCCTTGATTTAATCAAACTTATTAATGTTATACTCCCATAGACCAGTCGTGGCGCAAAGGCACAAAGTGTGACTGAAAAATCTACTGGTTGTGTGTTCGATCCCCACTCGAGGACATAAAATATTTATTTAAATTTATATTTTCATTTCTTCGCTCTGGTGTCGAGTTGTTCCGTCAAATTTCAGCGGAAAGTAGAGAATGGAGTGTCTACTCCGATAGACAAAGTGCGGCATTAAGTTCCATTTCTCTGCGGGACCAATACTGAAGCTAAATAAGTTTCATAGTCCGTATGTCAAAAGATTTTACCTTCTACTGTGGAAATAATAATAACATAATCGGATTACATTTCGAGAAAGGGTTTACTCGGAAAAATGTTTTACGAAAGCCATGTAGATGCTACCTTTGTGTAGCAGTCTAACTCTTGTTATTTCTATACGTTACATTTTTCTGTTATTATAAAAACATGGTTTGTCGTAGCGTGGTTCCGTACCCTAAAAGGAAAAACGGAGCCCTTATCACTGACACTGACTGACAAACGGATCATTTTGTTGTCAGTCTGTCAAGATGTGTGGATGTGAAATTAGTATCATATATATCTAAAGTATATGGTCTCTTATAATACAGAAAAAGCCAAGCTTTTAAGTCAACGCAGTCAAAAGATACGAGCGCTTATGCATCAATTTTGATGCATTTTGTATGAAATTCGCCGCATAATCAAACCTCTAGGGTTCTTCTCGTGGACCGACAATTATGAACTTGCAAGAAAAATAGAGGAAAAAAATTAAATAGTAAAAATCCACAGTTTATTTCATAAAAAAAAACAATATATTCTTATATTTGTATTTCATACAAAATCAGTAAAATCGTCCGAAATCTTGAGTTTGTCAACCTTTGTGAATTGTCCTCCTTTTTTTTATTGATACGGAACGCGAGTTTGACTCGTAATTGAATGTTTTTTTTTGGATTATAGCATACAAAGTTGACGGGGCGTGCTTTTAAAGTAAATTCACGCCCAAACATCGTTTCAGCGGCAATTTCATTGATTTTGGAACATATTAAATTTGTTTGAGCTATAAACGTGTGTTTGTTTAATATTTTTACTTAAAATATTATACTTTCATCGCGGCCCGCTGCTACACATTATATTTTTCCGCTACAAATTTCAAGTAATCCTCTTTGAGTATCCTCCTTTACACTCCTCAAGGAACCTATTTCGCCTGAGTCTCGCTTGGCAGTCACTCAGAAATAGAGAGACTAACTAAGAATTTTATGTGACTACGTACATTGAAGACGCTATGAGTAACAAAATTTAAAAATATTTGCTAAGGCTGGATTACTGCCACTTCAAAGGCCAATTCTAGGAACGCATAACATATGTTATTACATATACATAGTTTATAGCAAATAATTTCGTTACTTTATGATACTTGCCATAATATATCAGTTTTTTTCTTTTTTAAAAATAGCTTCACGCTAACTGCACACTGCTTACCCTGCTGTGTGCGGGTATACCCCGCGAGGGAGAGGGAACCTAGAGTCAAGATACTCCGTTCCTCACTTTCTGCCGAATTTTGGAGGCATTGCGTGTTGAGTGGCAGAACTCAGCGCCGCGCTTAGCCTCGACACCAGAGCGAAGAAATGGAAATATAAATTTAAGTAAATATTTCATCTCCTCGAGTGGGGATCGAACCCACAATCAGTCGGTTTTACAGTCACACTTTGTGCCACTGCGCCACGACTGGCCTCGATTTTTTTTTCTCTTTTCTCATCAAAAATGAATATTTACGAATAAACGTGAAATTTTGCGTAATGTTGACATTATGTGAGTTTTCTAATAGTGGCTGGTATATAGATTTTTTTTTATCAAATTCGAGATATTGTTTAAAAAAATGTATATACATATAAATAAAATTGAAAGATCGGTCTGTGATTACAAAATAATCGTGTTTTTCCAATGATTATTATTTACACTATGCTAAAACATAAGCTAGCAATTTCAAAATGTGTGTCTGTCAAATTATAAGACATTTTTGTATACACGTCACACTAAAACTACACCAATCATATCAATATAGAAACTGGGTTATATAATCACAATAGGTTATTTATTGAAACATTTTGTCATATTTAGACATGTAATGTTTCAAAACGAAGCCGGAAATAGTGACCGATGCGATATACACACACAGATATATATATACAGATCACGTCAGGTCAATGTGTGGGTGTTTATCGTGATGTGTTACTTTTGGGAATGAATTTATCGAAAATTGATACACTATATTTTAATGTATGATAATAATTTAATGGATAATGCACATTTTAGCTCGGTTCAAAATTTTATCTTTGTTGAGGTGTATTATGTCAATTTTACTATGAAAATTTGTAATCGGTACAGGACATCACTAGTTTAAAAATAAAGATATAGAAAAAATAAAGATATAGAAATAAAAAATGTGAAAATCGAACTAAATTAATCAAGTATGACACCTCCAGTTGAAACCAGTAGTAGCGCAGGATCACAAAGTCTGACTGTAAACGACTCGTTTTGGGTTCGATCCCCATCCCATTCGAGGAAATGAAATATACGTTTAAATTAATATTTTCATTTCTTGCGCCCCTCAATACGCAATTCCTCCAGAATTAGGCGGAAGTGGGGAACGAAGTCTCTTAACATTAGATTCCCCCAAAAAAAAATAGTATTATACTATTACACAACATATAGTCTTGGCGCAGAGCTATAAGCGTGTGACTGGCGTCATGTTGTGGATTCAATTCCCGTTCGAGGAAATTAAACATTTAATATTTTCATATTCTCGTTCTGGTAACGAGGCAAAGTACGACGTTGAGTCCCACTTCACGCAATGCCTCCAGAATCCGTTGGATAACGGGGAACAGAATGAATGTATTAATGTAGTCTTAACATTATGGTCCCAGGTTCCCTTTGCCTATCCCGCTATGTGCGGGATACAGCGTGACGTAACCAAAAAATAAAAATACATATGAAATATGCTTTTATAAAATATACCTACATATATGCCAATGTTCATATACCGAACAAAAAGCCAAGTATACCTGCCATCGAAAATCCAAATCAAAGACCACTTAAACAATACAAGTGGTTTGCAAGAAAAATAGATCTTTCACTTTTCAATCCGTGAGCGGGTCGTGCTATTATCGGATAAAGCTTCAATAATAAAGAAGTTTAGGGCGTTTATTAGGGTTGTCACTTGAATATTATTTTATAATACATTATGCCACTTCATCATTCATCTAATATCATCATTATCATGTCATTTCATCAAATAGATATGTGTAACAATTCCCACGTCTTATCCCCAACTAAGCGGAGAAGGCGCCGGTGCTGGATTCCTTTCTAGCGGTCAGCCACTGTTCGTCGTTCTACATTTACTGTAAGTAAATGTAGTAATATTTGATGGAAATGATAAGATAAGACCATATTTTATTATCTGATAAGCTTCATTAAGATTTAGTGTATCCTTTGTCTTCTCGATATTCTCGTAGATGAAAATAGTGAAGAGAGTTACATGCAATTGTCAAATAAATTCAAAAACCCTTACATATTAAATTTCAACTTTCTACAGTCCAGTGCTCCAGTAGTAACGGAATATTTTTTGGTTTAATATGGTTGGCTTGGGCGTGGGCTCGACTAATTTCTCACGTTTTATAACTTGAAATATTTTTGTGTAGCCTGAATTTCCTCGAGTACTTTGTCATTGAAAATTAGCGAGAACGGATTAAGTCACCTTATTTTAACATCTACCTATTATATATATATAGATGGGTGTTTTTAAAACTAAAATGTCAATATACTATGTGATGTTTCATTACTACCATTTCTAATATTTACAGTAATTTTTAAGAGAGCAGACTGCATAGTATCTCAAAACAAAATATCAGTTGGAAAAATTTCAGCGTATTTTTCTGTATTGTGTAGCTATTTTCTGAATGAGAACAGAAAACGTATACTAAAGTATGGACGTGTATAAAGAGAGAGGTCGTCATTTATTACAAGCTTCGATAAAGTGCAGTAGAAAATATACACTCAATTTATAGAATAGAAGTTTATAAGTTAAAGTTAGAAAAACTTTATTGGTAGCGCATATCAAAAGAATTGCCTCGACTGTTTCAAAATGTTTCACGAAATAATCGGCTTCACACTTTATCCCGTGTCAAGACACTCCGTCCTCACCTTCCGCCGAGTTTTCCGAGGCATTGCGTGTTGAGTAGCGTAGCTCAACGCCGGGCTTTTTGCCACTACAAGCACGTAATGACTATATAATCGTAGATAACATACTATTTAACATTCCATGGATTCATCGTGTATGAATGGGCACTCAGCCCTTAACGTTACAGATGAGGTGCTCAGAATAGTGTTAAGACACTCCTCTCTGTACTTTCCGGCAAATTCTGGTGGCATTGAGCGTAGGGTGGCGGAACTCAAACACGCGGCTTTGCCTCGACACCAGAGCGAAGAAATTAAAATATTATAAATAAGTATTTCATTTCCTCGAGTGGAAAACGAACCGACTACCTGTCGCGTTTATAGTCATAAGCTAGTCTTACTTTGACACGGCTCACCTAATTTTGTTCCTTGTTATTATCTTTTTTCAGATATAAGTTGTCAAAAGTGGATTGGATTGAGTGGAAAGCGATTTAAACACTAACGTACTGTATACATAATGTTGTCGATATATGTAAATTAAACACAACCAACAACCAATAAACAACCATGTAAAAGCGTTTATTTACGCGACCACGATACATTTTTTGTAAATATTTGATAACTTTTCACATTCATTGTTTAACTGAACTTTTATGCGAAATATTCAAACTTTTATAAAATTCAGAACAATTTGCGTCCTGTAGTATTAACAGTTTCATATTATTTACTCTTTATTGACACTTGTCATGTGTTATTGCTGCCTTTTATATGTGTGTAACTTTATAATATACTTTTTAAAAGAATATTTGGTGAGGTCGCATAGATCTCATCATCGATTGTAAAGAAGGTCAATCTTGTCCCTAAAAGACCTCAACCATACTGGATGAAGGTTCACTGAAAACGACTTCTAGATATTGAAATAGAGATTGAAAGATATGTGCTGTATTGATTATGATTTCCAGTATTTTAATCCCACAAAAAACATGAAATAAAAGTAAAATAAATTGTTAAGTAATTTCACGGAGAAAATCTTTATTTCTTGCCAACCCTGTTAAAACAAAGTTTCATATCATATGAATCGATAAAATATTTTGCTTACTTATTAAAATTTTCGCCAAACCGCCCGCGTCTTGATCCCAAATTTTCCTTAGTGAAACGATTAATTACATTATTTCACGGATTTTGTCTTATTTTTATCGTAAAAGGTTATTGAAAGTCCGCCTTGTTTGTTTTTGGGGTTCCCTGTCTTTTAAGGAAAAAGGAGGGATTTTATAAGGGATATATGATCACTTTGTTGTCCATCCGTCGGTCTGTCTGTCTTCTATCAAGAGCTTTTATCTCAGGAATGCTTGGAGATAATGAATTGAAATTTATTTCAACACCATAAAAGAAATCAAAATTAATAGAGTTCTGTGAATAAGCTTTATGGCATAGTGTCTGCCTTTGAACGCGATGGTTGTGAGTTCGATGATCATTATGGGGATTGTATATTTATACTTGTTACCCACTCCCCTGACTCGAAAACTTTTAAAAATTGGATGGAATGTGAAGAATAAAGTATTTCACTCCCTCTACTTATATAAAAGAAAAAAAATATTAAGTGTCGACAGCCTAAGCAGGAAATATATATATTATTATCTAGTATCCTTTTGGAACATAAAACAAGTGATCCAGAAAAAAGGCGACGCCATTTATATCGAGTCGACCTCCAAAAAAATGGTGCTTATCTCGTTTTGCTGTCAGATATCGTCTGAAGCAAAAAGGACTATGTTTTAGAGAAAATCTTTATACACCGTATTTCTAATATAATTTTAGAAATCTAAAATATAATATGAAGATTCGAGAGGTTTGTGGATTCAATACCCACTTCGAGGAAATATTGCGTGAAACGCATTTAAATATGATCATTCCGTCTAGTGGGAATCGAATCCATAAACTCTTTTTAATAGCTTTTCCCTGTATCCCTAACATAGCAGAGTATGCTGGGGTAACCTGGGAACCTAGAGACACTCCGTTCCCATAAATACACTATTAGATTTACAGTTAGATATTGCGCCACTTTGCTACGTACTGTTTCACTTTACATTTATCGACGTAATCACACAAGAATTTAAGAACAAAATCTTATATATCTATGTATTTTACTTTCTGTGATCATCTGTAGTAGCAGCATATGACTTTACGTTTTTTATTCTATGACTTTTTCAAAGATTAAAAAAAAATCTTTGAAAGATATATGTATCCAACATTTTTCTAAAAGTTTTATTTTATCTAATAAATAATATGTAAAAATTATCAAATTAACCACTTCTATTCTCCTTTACAAATCTTATCCATGAGCGGAAATTAAAGAGCTAAATGTGATAAATAATCTCATTTTAACACATTTATATCTCGAATATTAAAAGTAACGCTAAATTGATATGCAACTCGCACGCTACAGCGTCAGTAAAAGGTAAAACAGGCTAAGCAGTACAGAAATAACAAAGAGCTTAGTGTCAATCCATTTCAGTTTATCTGCACTAGTTGGGACCAAATCCAAGCAGATTTTATTGCAAAATATAAAAATTCACAAACAAAATATCCAGCCATTGACAAATCCATGTAGGACTTAGGGGTTTTACGATATATTTTTAGTCATATTTTTTCTTACTTAAATTTTTTCTTATAGGCATAATGAATTTATTGGAAATTCCATTTCTAGCGTGGTGTTGATATCCGTCATTAAATACTGTTTTTTCATGGGCGTACGGGTCACTGATAATAAGTGATGACGCCTACGATTCCGCGTAGCACTAAAGGGGCTACAGATGCGTTGTCGGCCTTTAAACTGGAAATAGACGCGCTTTTCGACGGTACCTATATACCGATCCGACGATTCCGACGGTACCGGAAAATTAATCATCTTAATAAATTAATACTTTGTGTTACTTTTAGCATTAGCCAACTGTCTAACATCAAACGTTAGCTGATGATAACTTCGTTTGTAAATATTCTTTTTAGCATTTTGGGCAGTCAGATAAGGTATCTGCAGATAGCCTTCGACAAGGTAAATCCCCTTATAAAAGGTTGATACGTTAACAGATAAAATATTATTAGTACTTTGTCGACAAACTGTCTACTTATCCTGTATAGATATAACGCTAATAAAATAAATATATATATTTTATTTCTTTCCTTTGTATTTATCTTTTTTTTCACTTACTGCCATTGCTTGTTGACGCATTGTTTATTGAGTGTTGGAACTCAACGCCGCGCTTTTTCCTTCGTACCGTTACCGTTACACGTTTCCTCTTAGTTACACTCGTCACGACGGCAATATGTTTATTGTTTGAATGTATTTTAAATGATTACTTAAAGTAGTGTTCAGCAGGACGTCGTGGCGTATCGGCGAAGCGCTTGATTGTAAACGTGGCTGTGGATTCGATTCCCATTTAAAAGGACAAATTATTCTCACATGCTTGCTCTGGTCAGGAGGCAAACGGTGGCGTTAAGCTCCGTCTCGTCAATGTCTCGAACATCGAAAAGCGGGAAAAACGGAATATCTAAAAAAATTAGTGTTCAGCTCGCGGCTTCTCCTTAGTTTAGACAAGTTAGTTACACTATTATTAGCTCTATATACTTTAAATGTCACATATTAATTTAGTTTAATTAGTGATAATCTCATTCCGTTGCAAAGTTCAAAAAATTAAATTGTATTATTATTTTAAACTATGTCAAAGTTAGGAAAATATCAGATTTAAAATGTAACAATATTTGAATCCCAGTTTTTTGACGTATTTGCGCGTTTTAGACAAAAAATCATACATTCATAACATTTTTACACGGGTGTTATATATATATTTTAAATATCCTCATTTCTAGAGGATAGATGTAAATCTTCTCTACTCTTATGGATTATGTGAGAGAGAATTTGTAATTTTGTTCAATATAGACTGTATACTGCATACATATATGTGGTCCAAGTTCGTGATATTTCTTTTTACACTTACTTCTTCATTTTTTTCCATATCTTTGAAAAAAAATCTTTATATACCTATTTTATAATTATTTTGATCTTTGTTCATGTTCACGGTTACTAAAATGAAACGTACAATTAATAATTAAAATTTCTTACATTAAACTATAAATTTACTAAATAATTTTATTCTACGCACATGAACAAAATATTTATTTAATTCATGTAATGCAGAGATCTGAATGTATGTCTTTAATGCTTTTACTGGGAAATGGCTAAACCTATTGTGATGGCAATAGGCACGGACATATTTAAAGACTTACTGTGAAGCGAAAACTGTTCTCGAAAAAAAAATTATCTTGCGGAAGTGAGATATTTTTTTTATTATTTACCTTCACACTGTCCCGCAGATAGCAGAGTAGGCAGGGAACCTGGGAACCTAGTTTTAAAACACTCCGTTCTCATAACCATTAACTTCCCCTTTTTTAACTAAATATGACCAAACTTCATTCTACTTTTGATATAGGACAGACATTTAGAAACAAATATTTAGATAAGTGCGTATTCCCTTTGGAAATGCGAAATAAGATAAAAGTTCTTACGTTAGAAATGAAATTAGATTCCCCTATACCTAACCGTGTGAATACGTCGCGATTTCAACGACATACTTTCGTTTTTATTGTTGTATTGTTTAATATAAAATATATCATATATTAAGTTATTGTATATCTTGATATCGTTAAGGTTGTGGATTCGATATTTACTTGAAGCTATGATTATATTATCATTCCCTCGTTTCGTTAAGATAAAATGCAGCTTTCTATTTAGCAATTGTACTGTCAGTCTTGGTGTTGGGCAGGAAACTTGGAACGGTGTGTTTTGACACTTTATCTCGACGCAGGTATAGTTACATAATTATATTTTTGAAGCTTACTCCTATAAGGCAGAGAGAATCTCATAATATTTTTTTTTCTCCACCAATTTCGCCTACCGTCTTTATTAAGTACTGCTCAGCCCGTTGGACAATAACAAGCCTAGTTTGGTTCCCGCAAAAGAATTACCTTACCGCAGACGACCCTTCACAAACAGCCAAGTAGACCTTGCAATTTTTTATGGGCAAAGTACTCTACCCACTCAGTGTCACTGTAAAAGCCAGACGCGCTAAATAAAATGACACAAACCTTAATTTTGAAAAAAAAATTATATACTTCATTATTTTGTGGAAATGAAGACTTCCAAGTAGGAACCAAAGTCACGACTTAACATACAAACTTTCCTTAGCTTATCTTAACTGCAGTACATAGTACAATTTTGATAAATAAAATTACCGTGGCGTCTGATTGTAAACGCGACGGTCTTGGGTTCGATTTCTACTTGTTGGAATTAATTATTATCTTCATGTTATCGTTCTGTTAAGAATACAAATCGCGACGTTGAGTTTCACCTTTCAACATGAATTATTTCGAAAATATTGTATAAAGTGGAAAACGGAGAAAATGTTTCCTTTGCCTACTCTGCTATAAGCGAAAAACAGCGTAAAGCTAAATAATACCGCGATGTATGTACTAGTAATCAATATTTTCCATAATCACGCGTCCAAATAATTAGACGTATCATCTTTATAAAAGTAAAGAAAAGGCGAATTAAATGTTTCTTTAATATCGAAGCGAAGCAAATGAGCATTCATCATAATTTCAACATAAACCAATTAATGTTTGGTAATTAATTTCGTTAAGGCTCCCTAATGAGCGCGAGTCGTTGATAATTTAGCGTGAAATAAAGTATTTTCTATAATCCTACTAGCGCTTTGGAAAGATTTATTTCGTGATAGAGTATTTCATTTAATGACGTTGCTCTACATTTAGTAGGTTCGATACCCATTTGTTCGATACCGATTAATTATAGAGTATGAGGGGATTATTTAATAAAGGCCAGACGGGGTGCAGAAGCCCAAGTTTGCGACTTTTTACAGGACAGGTTGTGGGTTTGATACCTTCGAAGAAAACGAGGAAATTGGCAACAAGGAAACCTGCAGCGTTAAATTCCGCCACTCAATATTGATATTGAATAAAAATTGTGAGCACTATCTCCAATTTAACTTTCATCAGTAGACGTTGATCTTAGTTCTTAACCCGATTGTTTCTTTAAAAGGAATTGCTGCAGTGAATTCTTTACAAGTGCATTTTGTTTTAAAGTGTTTTAAAGAACTAAAGAAAATCCATTGTAGTTAATGTTGTTGTTATTTATCAGCTAATTGACAGAGAGCTAGGAAATTGTATATTGATGTAGAGTTGTTTTTACTACTTGTATACTTACAGAAAAAAAATATAAATGTATAAAGCAATATTACGATATTTTTGGATTGGTTTATTTTGTTAATTAAGAATTTGCTGATATGTTCTGCATCTTGGATTATATCAGGGTGGATCTTATTGAAGTAACAACAATATCTCTGTGTAATGGGAATAAATAAAAATAAAGAAAAAGAATAAACAGAAAATGGGGAATGGAGTTTCTTGACACTGGGTTCATACAGGATATAGTGCGGAGCTATATTTTTATAAGAATTACTTGGACGATTTAACTGATCATAGCACAGCTGGCATTCGTCTGGCTAAACATCACATAATTTCAACACACAAAGCACAGTTTCATATACAAAAATACATATAATTACTGTGTTTATGCCCAATTTGAAATATTTCTTATAAAATCGAAAATACTAGAAAGAATCTTAACTACTTAGTGATCCGTTATATTTTCAAAATCTTTTGATCAAAATATCTTTCTACCGAAACTTTTGTCTCATCCATGTTATTTGTCACATCTCTTAGAAATAAAGTTTTGGATCTTCCTAGCAAGTCGAAAACGTTTCATGCATAACTTTTTTTTCTCAATACGGCTTGAAATGTTCGTAGAAGTAGCCTATAACTAAAATCCATAACTAAAACCGAGCGGCTATAACCGCTAGGATGTACATGGCTCTGCTGTATATAATATATGGATTTTTTATTGAACTTTTTCGTTTAATGTACAGATAATTACTAACTATTACTCGATACTACCTCACAAACACAAATGTTTTCTAGCATTGAAGCTAGAATGTAGAAGCTACATAGTAAAAGATAAAAAAAAATCATAAAGAAAATATGATGTCATCTGCTGTCTCCCGTTTATAGATCGTTGTCCGTCATCTGTCGTCAGTCGTCCGTCGTCCATCTTCCGTTATAGATTAATTGTTATCTGTCAGTCAAGATCCGTTTGTCATCATTGATTGCGAAATTTGTAGGCGAATTCTTTCAAATTCAGTCTTTTTAGTCCTTTTTGTTTTAGTGTTTGAACCACCCACCACCACCACCACCACCCATTACCATATCTATAATTCATAATATCTCTCAAAATTTACTGCTTCATATCGTGTTTTTTTCTACTATACGTGATGACACTTGTAGATTGATTTTTGCGCCTGTCATCGCAAAATCAGGCTATTATATAAAAAAAATCTTCAGTCAAAGACTTTTTTTATATAACATAAGTAGTCGTCACCACGTTTGACTTATGCTTATTAAATAGGTGTATATTTAATTCTATTAATAGGTAGTATTTACGTACATATTTCTGCATGCATTGCATTTATCAACCGACAGAAATATCAGATGTACTGACGTAAACCAAATTCTAGACTGAGTTGATAGTTTATGCAGTTGTAAATTATATGTTTTATTTACACAAGTACCCACTAAATATTTGTATTCAATATCGTGTAATATAAAAATAAGTATATGAGTTTTGTATTATGTTGATTTATTTTTTGTGATTTTTTGTTAATATTCAGTTTGGCGCTTTTTTATACGTTAGTTACTCAGATAGAGCCTAGAGATGGCAAGCCAAACAGACTGGAGCCGTAACGACGCGTTACGTAACGAAACGTTTTACTCTTCCATAAGAAGTTATCACATCCAAAATATATGTATGTCACACTGTATTTCACACATAGTAGGGTAGGTAGAGGGAACCTGGGAACCTAATGCTAGCAGTGTACGGTATACCCCGTGAGGATATAAAAAAACATAGATACATACATTTTTCTTACAATTCTCGTCAAGCATACATTGAGACCATTGCATCAATTCAATCTATTTTCTAAGAAAGGCTGTCATGTACTTACCTACATATGTCGCACAGTTCTTAAGAAGAGTGCAATTAAATTAGAGACTTGATTCAAGTCTATACATTTGGAACTAATTAAAAGCGTTTCTATGGACTCTTGATTTTTATTTAATACAAACGCTATTTCTAAGACGGATGGGTCTTTGAAGTTTTAGTTAAACATTGGTGTAATACAAAAAATTAAACACAATAAAAATTTTACCAAGCGGGACTTAAATCTGCGTCTCGTCGAAAGCGTTCAAGTATATTATTGTATTTTAATGTGGAAGTTATAACTTAACTTTAGGTTCCATAGCGTCACTTCCTTCAGTTTTGGTCCTTTTAAGGTAGAGTATAATAGCAATTACCTCTGCAGATGTAAATAAACAAAATATTATTCCGATTTGGATTAGAACCAACGTTATTTTGTTTAGTCAGCCATGTTCATGTTTGTGTCACAATGGCAACAGATGTGTGAAAAAATTATGGACGTCTTTAAATTATCACTTCATAGCCGTGACGTCAGTTTGTGTAAGTAATTTGATAATTTTATAGACAAAAGTTTCTAATTCGATAGAATTTGCAGCTATTGCTGCAATACATTTTTTTCTTAAAGGCATATATTTTTTCATAAATTGTATGCATCTAAATATATTTTCTTAATTCAATAACATTATTTTCGTTGTTTCGAAAATGCAAAGTATATGTTTTTATTAGATTCGCACTGTACCTCACACAGCAGTAGGCAGAGGAAACCGAATGTTAGACACTCCGTTCCCATTAAGACGCTTTGGACTTTCCTCTGAATTCCAGAATTGTGCCTCCAGAGGCAATGCGTGTTGAGTCGCGGAACTTAACACCGCGTTTTGCCTCGTTATCAGAGTGAGAAAATGAAATATGAATTATTTATTTTCCCTTGAATGAGGATTGAAGTCACAACCTGTCGCGTTCAGTAGCGCTCTTATGTCCCTGCGCCACGATTATCCTCAAAGGACATATGATACATTTTATTCAAAAAATATATATTATCCTTTGATTATAATATAAAATAAGTTTAAGCAAGCGAATCCTCGAGTGGTAATTGAACCCACAACCGTCTTGTTTACAGTTGGATATGAGAAATGAACGAATGGAACGAATAGGAGGTCCTAAAATTAAGGCGATGATGACGTGATTGTGGGTTCGATTCACATTCGAGGGTATGAACTATTTCACGTTGTATTCTGTAACTCAACATGTAAATTCTCGAAAAATGAAATGAGCGCTGTGTGGAACGGAGTGGATTAACACTAGGTTCCCTTTGTCTACCGTGTTTTTGTCTCAAATATTTGTAATAAATTGATTTAAACTTTTTTTTCTATATTTTGTAATAACTTCAGTTACCAACAGCTAAAGAGGTCACTAACAGATTACTCATAGGTACATACAAAATGATTTTTTATTTCAAAATCCATGAAACAAAATCGTGACCAACTCGCCCTCATTATGGGACATCGTGACTCTAGCGGCCTCTCTGAATATATTATGCTACTTATGATACTTGTTAATACAATTTTAAGGATAAGGAAAAAATCTAATGCTATATATAACTTTTTACTTTATTTCATTTAAGTTGGATACAGAATGGTATGTAATTTACGGGTATTCTTGTGTCCATTTTTTGTCCATTTTTTATGAGTTATGACATGAGAATAAAAATATGTTGTTAGATGATTATTAATTTATTATTATTCACATTGATTACACAAAGCCGCAGGAAAATGTTAGTTAAATCTATATCAAATATTAATTAAGGCCATCGTGGTGCAGTGGAACAGCGTCTGATCGCAAACATTATAGTTGCGGGTGCGATTCAAACTCGCAGGAATGAATTCTTTTTATTTTCCCTTGAAAGCCCTCTTTTCTCTAGTTCTTAGTCTACTATTAGGTTCAAAAAACTTTGCCTTTATTGCCCTCGTGTTGCTATAATTTATTATTGACATTTTTCTTTTACAGGTCTCTATCTACGTATTTTGTAACTTCAGCAATCTAATTGAAAGGTAAGTTTAATCAAATATTTTTATGTACTGTTAAAGTCGTTTTATTTATAATAATATTTTTTTCTATATAATATAAATTGCTAAGACGCTGTCTGTCTGTCTGTCACCAGGCTGTATTTCATGAATTGTGATATATAGACAGTTGAAAGTTGCACAGATGATGTATGTATAAATGAAAATCCGTCAGTTAGTGTAATTAGTAATAATCATTTCTATTGAGGTCAGTATTGGCGCAGGAGCACAAAGTGTGACTGTAAAACCGACTGGTTGTGGGTTCGATCCCCACTCGAAGAGATGAAATATACTTAAATTTATATTTCCATTTCTTCGCTTTGCTGTCGAGGCAAAGCGCGGCGTTGTTCTGCCTCACAACACGCAATGCCTCCAGAATTCGGCAGAAAGTGGGGAATGGAGTGTCTTAACACTAGGTTCCCTCTACCTACCCCGCTGTGTGTGGATCGAAAAAAATATATAAAATATAAATAAATGTCAATATTTATAATTTTAAATGAAATACTCATTAGTTATTCATACGAGTGCTTCACAGAATCATTAATGACATTTTAATATTGGACAGTTGGAAGTGCAATTAAAAAGATTTTATGTGGTAGTTAATAACATACTTGTTGTTAATATTAAAATGTAAATATATGATTTCTTCGTTCTGGTTTCGTGTTGAATTCCGCCACTCAACACTAATGTTCAGTTGAATCCGGTGGAAAGTGGCGAGCGGAGTGTCTTAACACTAGGCATCCCTCTGCCTAGCTTGCTACACACACAGCGTGAAAATGAAAAAAAAACATAGTGTTTTAACCATAATTTTATAATAGTAGTGAACATGCTAATATCTAAATGAAAGATATTAAAGAAAAAAAAATCGAATGTTAAGACACTCCATTCTTTGCTTACTATCCGAATTTGTGACATTAATAATAAAAATAATAATGTATTGGAAATTAATAGAGTGATACATAGTTACAGTTCGATAATGACTACTTAAGTTAGAAACTGTGTTGTAATTATTAACACCTCTCTCCAGAAATAGTACAAAGCAAGTTCCAAAAAACAATAATAACATCAAATATTATATTTATAGGTATATTAAAAATAAATTTTTGTGTGTTGCAACATTGCGAGATGCAAGGTCGAACTCGAAGCCGCGCTTCGTCTATCACAGGGGTTCCCAATCTTTTCTTGATCAAGGATCATTTTTATATCATTCTCGGTAGCAGGGACCACTATGGATGTAGGTATAATAGAAATTAACTGTAATAATTAAACTGAAATTTCGCCTCACCCACATTCCCAGTTATAAAATTAGAATCGTTCGCGGACCACATTTAGACCACTGGTGGTTCGCGGACCACTGGTTGGGAACGACTGGTCTATCAGAACAAAAGGATAAAAGTAAATATTTTCTTCTGGTAGTGGTCGCACAGACGCTGTCTCGCTGCGACACAATGGTCACGTGGTATATACTCTTTACAAGTCACGAAAGTAGGTGCCGTTCTCCAATGTCCAGCATGTAACAACTGATAGAGAGGAAAACAAAGTGACATGCCACTTAGAAATATATTTTTTCTAAATGTGACGTATTGATATTGATAACATCTCTGTAGGCAATTGCAATAATTGTAATAAAAATATCACTTTATTCGTTACTTCTGATAATAAGATTTATCTTTTGTGTATGAGCAACGGAAAAAAAGGAAAAATGGTAAGAACTGACAATGTACGGTTTTATTTTTATTTCATTGCTAAGTTAGTAACATTGATCGAAATAAAAAAGACCACTTTGTTCAATCAGATTTCCTCTGCCTAACCTGCTATGTGCAGGATATAGCGTGAAGCTACAAAAAGCCAAACGTTCCACCAGATAACGAGGGAGTTTTTTTTTAGTTTCATAACATAAACGCACTTTGGTATTAAGATACATATGTACGACCTTCTTCACGTATCGCAACATTTTCAAGACATTGTGTGTCCAGTGGCGAAATTAAATGCCGCACGTTCCTACTATCAAAATGATAAAATGTATGAGCTTTTCGAGGAATAATCTGTACAACAAACAAAACAAAAGTACGATCATTTAGCGAGAGAATAGTTTCATTACTTTGTAACACCAACATTTTATTGATGGTAACCAGATTCGGAACATTCTATTTCACCAAAACTCATACGTACAAACCCTTATTTAGAACACCAATATCAATCAATACCAAAACTATAAATTATGTTCATTCCAAGTATATTTTACTTACATATCTACAAATAACATGTTCAAAGTAATATTACAAAATTTACGCCTCCAATACAGTCCAGATATCATAAATATGGATTATTATAGAACAATATTTATAGTAACAATCACAGCTACCTATCACAGTACAATGTACCAGACTAAACCTGGCTTTCGACAGCTCCCTATGTGCTCCATATAATTTTATATACATCTAGCTTGGACATGCGGCTTCGTCTGCATACTTAAATAGGAATTAGTTAAAAAATCGTACGGGACATTCTATAGACATTCTACGACAGTAGAATACACAAGTGTGTAAAGTAACTTTGACCGTAGGCAGAGTGGGTTACATCGCAACGCTGGGTAATCGCTGAACACCAGCAACAAGTCAGTAGATTGGGATGGAATCCATATGTTTTACGCATTTTATCCCTGTGGGGCCGGTTTGCTCCTCCTCGGATGATCCTAGAACCTATGACAAAGTTCTGTTTCTTTTAAGTGACAAATTTCCCGATCAAGGTATGAGTATCTATAATAATCTATAAATAGTCACTATAATCTATGAGAAACTTAAGAGCTACCTTCCGGAACTCCTGAATTTTAGGCCCTCTCGAAGACTGGACTTCAGTTCTGAAATTACGCACAGTGAATGATATCTTGTTCCATCGGCGAAAGAGAAAGCCGATCTCCTGGGCGCTCTCTTTGACTAGAACTTGACTGATGGATAATAGAGGCCCAAGGAGGTGCCAGAGCTCAGTGCCTGATATTAAGTTCAGCCAAAAAGTTGTTAGATGCCCGATAAAATCTCTCCTTAAGCGCTCCCTGCATGTACTCTTGAGATATTATTAGACATAAAAAATCACGAAAGTAGCAAGTTAAACCAAACAAACTTGTCAGTTGTATAACATGATACAGATATCTATTGATGTTTAGCGAAAATGGTGGTTTTCAATATTATTTACGGTTGGCTATAAATATAGAGTATACGAAGTTAGTAATTGATATTTTGTATATATAATCATTCAATGTATTTGTTAAAGGCCTTTTGGTATTGTCATTCAAAACGTAATGTCTATTTACTGAGCGAAAATTGAAGAGAGGACGACGTATTAATTCGCTCTACTTATTGCAACATTTCATGTTTTGAGGAATATATTTAATCTCATTATCTCATTTTATATTAGAATTTAAAATAAAAATCAGCTTCAAACAGCAGGGTAGGCAGAGGGAAGGCAGTATACGAACGTATACTGGGCTTAGTGGTCAGGGCGCCTGGTCGGTTTCAAGGAGGCGCGGGTTCGAGTCCTGCTACGTTAATTTTTTCATACGTTTTCTAAATAAGTACAACATGTATTGATTAAACAGTTTAGATATTTTTTTTATATATTGAAATTTGTATATTAAATATAATATCTTTATTATCGTGACCTATCTTAAACAAACCAAACCCTATAATGAAGATAAACTGGAGCGCGATTGCTATTTTTGGTGTAAAACGGATTTACAGAGTAAACTGTGATATTTGCTAAGTGGTTTCTTAAATATAAAATATATTTTATATTCATATAAATTAAAAAAATGTTATTGTCAAACTTATTTAAGAAAAGGCGAAGAATTTTTATGTTCTATTCTATATTTTAAGAAAAAAAAAATATAGCAAACGTTAACCAATTATGAGTTTAATATCAACTCAGGTGATAGTTTCTTTCCAGCTTCATCCCACACATAGGCAAACCTGGGAAGTAGTGGTAGTACACCCCGTTCCCTTTGAGACACTGAGACACTGCCGTTCTCTACTTTCTGCCGAGACTTTTTGCTTCCTTCGTTACTCGAGCAAAGAAATGAAATTGGAATCGAACCTGCAACTGCCGATTTTACAGTTGCGCACTTGTGGACGCATAAAATGATACGTTAAAAAAAACGTAATTTAAAAATGTCGGATCCTGATTAAATATAACGCAATTAAATCCCTCGTAATAGCAGCTTTCGCGATCAAAATTAACGAAGGGATGAAAGGTGTCGAAAATATTTTTGATTACAAAATTTTAACGAGGATGTCGGTTGTGTGTTAGTTATATTATTATTATTATCACAAATTTTATTTGACACCATCTTGCCACAAATGTTTGACTAAAATGCTTTAGCTATGGATACTCTACATTTTACAAAATATTTTATTTTCTTATTTTACGAAGTCTTATACGGTGATATGCGGTGTTGGGGAAGTAAAATTTGGAATGTGTAATTATTTTGTAAGAACATTTGTAAAACACACTCACACACACAGCATGTATGTCAGAGCATACTTTTCACTTTTATCTTAGTTTAAATCCATGTATATACTAGCTTAAGTTGCGCAGCGTTGAGTTCTGTCATTTAATTCGTAGCGCCTCAAGAATTTAGCAAAAAGTGGTGAAGGTGGAAGTGTCTTGATCGAAACGGAGTGTTTTAAATACTAGACTCGCAGATTTTCTCTGTTCACATGGTTGTGTGAATCTGAAAAAAAAATATATATAAAAAAAATAAGCAAATTCGAAACGAATTCGAAGGTGATGGGGTGTGCAATTAAGTGAAGCATGTAAGAGTATGTATGTATGTATGTATTTATCGATTTAGGTCCACACGGTAATTGGTCCAACCACAGAGTAGCTGTACTTCCACTAGATGGATTTCTGAGATTGGACCGCAATTGCTTCTTGTAAATACTCGTATACTAACGAGTCTTTGTAAGCTATACTATGTTTAGATATTTTGAGAACATGTTTAAATTAATTTTGCAAATGCAATTAAACAAATTAATATGAAATTGGACGTGCAGGTATATAAACTATAACTTGCTTCAAGAAGAAGAAGAAGAACTTTAAATTCAGCTTCACGCTGTATCCCGCACACAGCAGAGTAGGCTGAAGGAACCTAGTGTTAAGACAGTCCGTTCCCCACTTTCTGCCGAATTCTGTAGGCATTGCGTGTTGAGTGGCAGAACTCAACGCCGCGCTTGTCCTCGACACCAGAGCGAAGGAATAGAAATATAAATTTAAGTAAATATTTAATCTCCTCGAGTGGGGAAGTTTTACAGTCACACTTCGTGCCGTTGCGTCATGACTGGTCTCATATAATTTCAACAATTTCATTTTGCAACGAGTAGGTAAGACAAAAAAACACCGTTTACCTTTTATCTCTGAGACTTACTCTACAAACAACCAGACAAAGTTACGGCCAAAAGAAGTCCAATATTTGACACGCGTGTACAAAGTTGTATAGGATTCCTTCTCACGTTTACCATCGAATATCAAACCATCCCTCGGGAAATTTCACCACAATGGCCACTAAAATGAAGCTTCTAGCGACAGCCAATATCTCGGACGTATATAAATGTATCTACATTTGAGTATACACATACTCAAATATCGCTTCGTCGTGTCAAAGAAGGGAGATATGAAAATATTTTTTTGTATTTCGATAGGCTTAAAGTAAAATATCATCGTTTTTTTTGACGATATCGATGACTTAGGCACGTCAAGCCTAAAGATTGTGGGAGAAAAGTAGCGAAAGGAATTGTTGTAACACTAGGTTCTCTCTGCTCACCCGGTTCCATGCGGGATACAGCGTGAAACGAAATAAAACATGCTTTTAATAATTTAAATGCTGTGTAAAAAAAAAAGTTATAATAATCGCATATTATAACTAGACATCGAAATGTGGATGTTTTAAACATAAAAAATTAAAAATATTAAGTATAAATATTGAGAGAAAAAACAGTTGATAATTAACCTGCTGTAAAGCGAAGGACTTATTTTTGATTGCCGTTAGTAACATTAAATATAGTTTATATTAACATTTTTATTCCAACACTTCCAAGAAATTATAATAATTACGGATATTAATTATAATATTATCTTCACGCATAAAGCAGGGTAGGGAGAGGAAACCTAGGAACATAGTGTTAAGACACTCCGTTTCCATTAAGACATTTCTGCCGAATTCTAGAGGCATTTCATATTGAATAACGGAAATCAAACCGCGCTTTGCCTCATTACCAGAGCGAGCAAATTAAATATTATATATATATATATAAGATATAAACTCGAGAAAATTAAATATATTACTTATTTAGAAATACTTATTCCGAAAACGTATAAAAATTTGAACGTAGCGGGACTCGAACCCGCGCCTCCTCCAAAATTAAATATATTATTAAAATATATTTAATTTCCTCGAGTGTAAATCGAACTCACAACCAGTCGAGCTTACAGACGCACTCTTGTAATCTTGCACTATGATTGGTGTGACCGTGGTTTTAGATATAAGTAATAACTACTAACTACATCTCGAAGTATGTAATAAAATATTAAAATAATATAGAGGTATATCCACTTAATTATATTGGCACGGATTACATTATAATTCCTTGGCAAAGATATCTGTACGTCGAAGTTTAATTGATAATTCAATTTGCTAATTAGGTTTGAGTATTTTGTCACATCTGGTGACCCTATTCTGGCTTTGATTTTAATTGAGATCATTTGCATTGAGAATTATTAATTCAATGCGGCGTTGAGTTCCGGCAGACATGCATGCTAAGAATAAGGTTGAAAAAAACTTTGATTCACGCTGAATCTCGGATGTAGCAGGGTAGGCAGACGGAGCCTATATTAATATATTTATTGATGCCGTCGTGGCCCAGGGGCACAAAGATGTGTCTGTACGCGACGGTTGTAGGTTCGATCCCCACTCGAGAAAATAAAATATTTTTTCAAATTTATAGTACCATTTCTTCGCTCTGGTATCTAGGCAAAGAGCGACGTTGAGTGCCGCCATTCAACACCTCCAAAATTCACCGGAAATTGAAAACGGAGTGTCTTAATTCTAGGTTCCCTTTGCATACCCTGTTGTGTCCGGAATACAGCGTGAAGTTCATTTATTTTTTTTTCATATATATGAAAATTATTTCAGTAATTCAATTGCAAATACTGACGCCAACTTAACGTAATTACAAAGTGTTTCGCCGTACACGGTAATTTTACCTTAACCAGGAAATACTTTTATATCTAATTTATATTTTATAAAATAAAAAAATCTTCATTTCTGTTGCGGTGACATTTGAAACATTGCGGTGTTTAATTCCACGACCGTTAAGGCTGTATACTGAATAGTAGAGTCGGTTAAAATAGCCTTGTGTCAATACACTACACATTTTCCAATTTTCGTTGCATGAGGAGTGGTGGAATCCAACACTGCGTTTTATCTTGTACCAGACGGATCTGATGAAAGTGATTCACTTCCCCAAGATACTGTGCCGCTGAAGTAACACAATTATAAAATTATATATATATATATATTAACAAAAAATATCTGTACGTCTATATACTTATATATAACTTTCTTCAGTATATAGACGAAGTTAGTACAAATAACCAATTTGGTTACAAGGGAGTCAAATGGTAGCAATTCCATGCAAAATCCGTACCGCCTATAATATCTAAATTAAATACATTTATATTCTGGTCAGCTGGGGTCGGACCCGTAATGAATGTCAAGTGGGTTGAGTGCTTATACAGAATTGATTTTTGCTGTATTTGCTTTTAGGGGTTTTAGAAAAAAAAATTAAAGGAAACGACTAGGTTGTATTTTTTGAATTTATTGTGTAATTTCTATAATAATAAGCGTGTGTAGGTTTTTGTTATATGCGTATGAAAATATTTATTTTTTATAAATTATTTTATTGAGATCGTTGTGGTGCACTGGCGTAAGGGTAATGGAACGGATCTTAACCCAAGGTTTTCAGGTTCCCTACGTCTACTCTGCTATGTGCAGGATACACAATGAAGCCATACCAAAATGAGTGCTTGAAAAAATAAGATTCTCGATTATTGTTTGTTATGACGTCACTTATTTCTGTTAATTTATAATCATAAAATTAGGTATTGCTTTCCATTAATTTTAGTCAGTAGAGTGTATAAAGGAAAACACAGTGTTTAACATACCTTGTTTATAGAAATAGAACTAAGCAATGTATTTATAAATATTTAAAAATTAATATACAAAAATAATTAATTTAATATACAAAATTTACTTACTTAAGAAAAAAAATTAATATTCCTTCATGTTTTTTCCTTTCATTAAAGCCGATGTTTGTTGCCAAGGTTCCGACGACGTGAAGTTACTCCAGTAAGCATAAGAAAAAATATAAGGCATCTCACACCTATTTGTAAGAAAAAGATAATGGACGGACAACATCTTAAGCAATCGTTTAGATGTTGAGTGTAGATAGCTGAAGTACTGTACTGCACGAAGTGCCATTAAGAGCAGGCCACGGACGGACAACGTCAATTATTTTTGTAATATATATGAAAAAAAAACTTTATTTTGTCGCTGTCTTATTGAACTTAATATAATATGTTTTAAAAATGTTATATGAGTTCTGTCCCTCAATATTGCCTCGCAATCATTCTTTTTTTTCAATGTTCAGAAAGCGGAGAGCAAAATATCTTAACAATAAAGCCACTAATATACATTTTCACCAGTAAAGTGTTATAACTCGCTCTTTGCCTCGAGCTAGGCAAATTCATTTTAACTGTTTCTGCTCGCTCGGTCTCTTTCGCCCGACTATTTATTGGTAGAAATATAAGTATGTAGCTTACTCTCTGAACTAACCTAGTCCTTAACGGATCCTTGCCAGTGAAGCTCGTCTCCACTGGCTTAACGTCTGTGCCATGTATGGAAATGGGTTCAAATCTTGCTTGTTTTACATGTCTTATTTAGCTTTACGCGTTATCGTGCAATGAATTACTATATAGAAAATTGTTGTTGAGGCCAGTCGTGGTACAGGGGCACAAAGTGTGACTGTCAAACAGACTGGTTGTTGGTTCGATCCCTACTCGAGGAGATGAAAATTGATTTAAATTTATATTTCCATTTCTTCGCTCTGGTGTCGAGGCAAAGCGCGGCGTTGAGTTCTGCCACTCAATATGCAATACCTCCAGAATTCGGCTGAAAGTGTTGAACGGAGTGTCTTAACACTAGGTTCCCTCTGCCTACCCTGCTATGTGCGGGATACAGTGTGAAGCTGATTTGATTTGATTTGATAGAAAATTGTTATTGATTAATTCTAGACTTTATTTTATGCTACGATCTTTAATCCTTATTTTCTCCTTTCAATTCTTACAAGGTAAAATAGTACAAAATTGTATTTTCTATTTTATCCTCCTCCAATATCCTAATTTAGGTTTATACGTTATTAATGACAACGTCAACGTTAAGTACTCGTGTTAATAATAAATGCCCGTCCTTCATCTGTCGGTCCGTCGGAGATGTTGAACAATATTTGCGATATTTATTTATAAATAAAAAATAAATAAATTAGCGTCACGCTGTATCACGCACACAGCAGGGTAGGCAGAGGAAACCTAGTGTTAAGACACTCCGTTCCCCACTTTCTGCCGTCTTTTGGCGGCATTGCGTGTTGAGTGGCAGAACTCAACGCCGCGCTTTGCCTCGACACCAGAGCGAAGAAATGGAAATATAAATTTAAGTAAATATTTCATCTCCTCGAGTGGGGATCGAATCCACAACCAGTCGATTTTACAGTCACACTTTGTGCCGCTGTGCCACGATATTTATTTATAAATAAGCATATTTTCTATATAATTTTGTTTTGAGCTTACCTTTACTAATATCTATTTTGTAAAAAGAGAGAAAATATGATTTGTTTCTATTTCCATCCATCGCATAAAAATGTAAAAAAAATTCCTTCGAATGGAATATTAACCCATAGTTATATCTATAATATAAAAGACACCGGCAACACAAAGGTACGTGAGACAGAAGGCACCCTTTGAAGTATATTTTTACTTATTGAATTGTAAAATCCTTTATAAACTACACTCCAGGCCTTATCGCAAAGAAGAGACAAGCTCTGATTGACAGGGTACTCTAATCGTTAACTTTGCATAACTCTTTGGGAGGAAATTACCATTTTGATACTCGAATAACTCAGGCCATTTATAGTCACAGTAACTTCCCAGGTTTTCACGGGCCATTGAAACCTGAACACCAGTTTCATTTCGCAGAAGTGACAAGAGCGAACCTAAAGTGATTTATTGCTTACTAAAATTTGTAAATTCCTAATGAGTTTTTGTGTTTTGTGCTGGGATGGGTTTTAAGGATTGCTTTTTGTTATTTTCTTTTTAGGTTTTATTTTTGTCTAATGTTTGTTTTGTTTTATTTCTTAAAATATACGAAGAGTTAAATATGTTTGGGTTATTATAACTTGTTTTTTATATTAATTTAGTTTATTATTTATAGGATACTTATCAATTTTCATGTATTCCTCGCGGTTACGGTTTACGGTTTATTCAGTAAAAATTAACCAAAATAAATATATCAGGGGTCCAACATTCCTTTCATTATTGAAAAATAGCATGTTTTACGGAACTTAACGCTGTGTTTTTGTATCACATAGAGTAAACGCAAATATATTTTACAAAGGGCACAAACAGTATATTTAAATAATTCAATTACAAAATATAAAAATTTAAAACATACAAAAACCAAACTGCATATGCAGTTGCAATACATTTACATCAGGTTCTCTTCTATACTATTTCTCTATGTTTCACTACAGCTACATGAAGTGAAAATTCAATAAAAACTAGATTAACAACTTTCTCAACGTAACGTAAAAGTTGATACATACGGTACGTGTATGTAAAGCTTTCAAGGCATTCAGTGAATTTTTTCGTTTATAAATTTTTTTAGCTTCACGCTATATCCCGCACATAGCAGGGTAGAAACAGGGAACCTGGTGTTAGGTTACACACCGTTCTCTACGTTCTGCCGAATTTCTGAGGCATTGTATATTGAGTGGCGGAACTCAATGCCGCGCTTTGCCTGTTTACCAGAGCACACAAATGAATATATTCATATATATAATTTCTTCAAGTGAAAATCGAAACCACAACGGTCAAACTTATAGTCGCACGTTTGTATTATGTATGTTTGTAGTTTGTATAATTAAGGCCATTGCGTATAGAGTACAGAGTAAAAAAAGTCGAGTACAGTAATTTTGGGCTACTTTTAACATTTGCGAAACATATAATACCTATGTATATATATATATATATATATATATATATATATATATATATATATATATATATATATATATATATATATATATATATATATATATATATATATATATATATATATATATATATATATATATATATATATTTAAATAAATGAAAAAATATATACTTATTTTTTAATTAAGTTTATAAGCTTTTATATTTATTTAGGAGTTCTGATACTCAACACACAATTCTGAAATTTAAAGACGGAGTTTTTAGAACTAGTTTATTTGTTATTAAGTTCATAATCGTTGCCGTTGTATCGTATATTATATCTATATATCTATATATATATCGTAGATAATATCTTCACCATCGCTCTTGTGATAAGACAAGCCGCGACGTTAAGTTCCGCAACTCTTAGGGAACGGAGTGTTTAGTCGTCTATATGCAGGATATACTGTAAAGCAAGAAAATTAATAATCACATTTTTTCAACAACAATTTAAAATAAGAATTGTGCTATATATAGGACTTGGGTTTATTCAAAACAGTATTGTAAGGGATATTTAAAACATTTGGTTCACTACTATAATATAATAAAACTAAATTAACAATTCCCAACTACCAATCCCTATTAAGATGTAACTTGAAACGGTTGAAGGTTCTTTACAGATGTTCCTTTTGTTGCCAAAAGCACAAAGTAACTTAGTAATGCCACCCTTTCATCAAGCCTTATTGAGGATTTTCATATTTTAAGTTAATATAGGTGTGTAGTTGGTAAAATCAAGAACTATTTTCTGTTATAGTATAAAATGGTTAGAATCAATTTTTGCTATTATAATATATGAAAGAAATATCGCATATTTTGATTGTTTTAAGAGTCTTTGTATTAGAGGCCCAAAACCGACTAGTTGTGGGTTCGACTCCCACTTGAGGAGATGAAACATTTATTTAAATTTATATTTCCATTTCTTCGCTCTGGTATCGAGGCAAAGCGCGGCGCTGTGTTCTGCCGCTCATTACAAGGCAACGGCAACGACAACAACAAATGTATTGCAACGGCAACGGAGTGTCCACTAAGACACTAGGTAGCCAGGTTCCCGCTGAATGTAGTGTGAGGTTATAACTCAAGTAATTAATGTATTTTTCTCAAACACCCATAATAAATAATCGTATAGCCGCACGGATGCCCCTGTTTTCTTTATAAATTGTATACACCCACATCTCGTAAAGTGCAAAATATTTTTTTCTTAATTATACATACCGACCTACTTACTACAAACAAAAAAAAGAAAAAAAAACATAAATAACTCAAAGTTTAACAAAAATAAGCTATAATTTCAATCCACCCTTTATTCGGTCAATATTGTTTGAATCAGATCTTACTTTGAGAAGTCGTTTATCTCTCTATCACCATTCATTCCATCAGTAACAGACCTTTGTGCGCGTCAGTGGCTGTCTGGCCGTGACTATCTTGACTTCTATATAATGTTAGACAGTAAGGTCTTATATTATTTTGGAAAAACAAGGCTAATAATATAACCGAAATGGACGTCGGACTTTGATTAATGTAAGTAATAAATGGAGAATATGTCTATTAAAGAATATTAGTGAAATATAAAAATGTTCTTTAGTAAAATGGTAGTTGAGGCCAGTCGTAGCGCAGTGGCACGAAGTGTGACTGTAAAACCGACTGGTTGTGGGTTCGATCCCCACTAGAGGAGATGAAATATTTACTTAAATTTATATTTTCATTTCTTCGCTCTGGTGTCGAGGCAAAAAGTGCGGAGTTGAGTTCTGCCACTCAACACGCAATGCCTCCAAAATTCGGCAGAAAGTGGGGAACGGAGTGTCTTAACATTAGGTTCCCTCTGCCTACCCTGCTGTGTGCGGGATATAGCGTGAAGCTAATTTAATTTAATTTTTAAAATGGTAAAGCGTTTTCGTTTTTTTTCTTTAGTTTCACGTTTTATCCAGCAAAGTGTAAAATTCATTCAAAGCTTTTTGTTTGTTATTATTATTTTGCGTCTTTTTTCTTCATGTTTTTCAGATTCATACTTCTTTCTGCATCGCGGAACACACAGAACGAACATATACGTATTAATAATATAATAAATCGGTTTCCACGCACCTTGAGATCTTGTGTGTTTAGTGGTGGAACTCAACGCCGCGTACTAGAATTTTACCAAGAAACGAAAACAATTAATTTACTCAGGAAATGGGAATTTAACTAATCATCGCGTTCTCCGTAAAAAACTATGCCACTGCGCTACTAAAGATCCGATTTTTGTATATTTAGTTTAGTTTGGAGCTCCAGCACGTAACTTATTTTGCATGGACTATAAAACGTAATGTCCCAATTTTTCCAGTTTCTGTTGTAAATTCATGAAATTCTGTGCTTTATTGCTCCTCTATACTTCCCAGCTATCTAAGTTTTATATATATATATTGTTGAGACCAGTTGATGCGCAGCGGCACCAAGTGTGACTGTAAAACCAACTGGTTGTGGGTTCGACCCCCACTCGAGGAGATTAAATATTTCTTCCTACGTTCTGGTGTCGAGGTTAAGTAATACCTCCAGAATTCGGCCGAAAGTGAGGAACGGGATGTCTTTACACTAGGATCCCTCTGCCTATTCTGCTGTGTGCGGGATACAGCGTAAAGCTGATTTATTTTTTTATTTATTTATATTGTCGCTTTGGTAGGGAACAGCTATCTAAGTTTTATATATGTATATTGTTGAGACCAGTCGTGGCGCAGCGGCGCGAAGTGTGACTGTAAACCGACTGGTTGTGGGTTCGATTCCCACTCGAGGAGATGAAATATTTTACTTAAATTTATATTTCCATTTCTTCGCTCTGGTGTCGAGGCTAAGAGCGGCGTTGAGTTCTGCCACTCAACACGCAATGCCTCCAGAAATCGGCAGAAAGTGGGGAATGGAGTGTCTAAAAACACTAGGTTCCCTCTGCCTACCCTGCTGTGTGCGGGATACAGCGTGAAGCTGGTAGGGAACAGAATCAAGCCAAAGTTTCATGTTTATGCTAAAGTAACTCACCTTCCCAACCCACCTTCCCAAAAATTATGACTCGGCTCCTTTGACCCCAAAAAAGATTTAATATACTACTTATTTAAAAACTATTGCTTTGACATATATATATATAAAAAAAAATATTTATTTTTACAAAATATAATTTATTTAATAAAATATATAAGAATGCCATCCAGCCTAGAAGCTAACTAGATTATAAATAAGCGACTTTTTACGATAAGAATACATAAAATTTACGATCTCCTGCGGCCCGTAAAAGTATATTAAAACCGTCCTCTCACATAAATAATGTTTAGAACTATAAGTAATAAAGTTTGACGCGTTTCCTACTCACTTGAGCTTTTATTAAACCAAGAACTACATATTAACAACTCAGAGATTTATATAGATTTTTTTCTGTGTACTGCTTATTTAAATAACTTTTATACATTTAGATAGACCATACCTTGTATGGTGATAGGTGCTGGGTTCAATATCCGTACTGAAATCGATTTATTTAAAGTTTTTTTTTTAGCTTCACACTTTATCCCGCATATCTCATCGTATACAGAAAGAGAAAATTTTGAGATAAGAAACTCTATTTCCTGTTTCCCGTACAATCCTCCAGAAAATGCTGCGTAACAACCTGGGAAAGCGTGAAGATATTTTTTTCTTTTAAAAGGCGAAACCCAATACCATAATTTTAATTAGCTTATCTAATGTGAAATATAAACGTGAGCGGGACTTTCGAGTGAGTTGGTATATAACTATATTAACTTAAGAAGACGAGATAACTCAAGAGACCTTTGACGATATCAGCAAAATAGTCAAGATTAGCAATTATAATTCGTATCATACGACTGAGATGAAGAATTGTATCAAAAGATGGAAATTCCTTACAGACTCGGAAAACGCACGTAAAATTGCAGATGAGGGAACAAGTGGCTGAATGTAGGTCTATTTGCAAGTAAAATGTGTAACCAACCTTCACTTTATAGAGTTCTGGAACGTGTTCAATGGGCATACGAGATTTATCTTATTCTTTGGTATTTCAAAGATTTTCTGGTGTGGAAGTTTTTTTAAGACGATGAACTTATGGAAGACTCTGTATTATGTATCTCTTCTGTATTATTATATAAGTGAAGGAATTTGTTGTTTTTAAACACTAAATTCTGTTGTTGGAACGTTAATTCATGAAGGCCGTCATGGCGCAGTGGTGACTATTAGTGAGATGGTTGTGGGCTCAATTCCTACTGAGAGGTAGGAAGTATTTAATATTTACATTTCTTTTTTATGGCAACAAGGCAAAATGTTGCCTTGAGCCCCGCTACTCAACACGCAATGCCTCGATCAAGGCAACGAGGGGAACGGAGTGCCTTAATACTAGGTTCCATTTGCCTACTCTGCTATATACAAGATACAGCGTGATCAAAAAAAAAACATTATTAAATTCTTAAGAAAGGATCAGTTTGATCACCGATCATTTGTCTCAGCTCTTGACTTGATTTATTTTTTACGTTAATTGACTTTAATTGATCACGCGGGCGAAGTCCCAAGTAACGGCTAGTATTATTCTATGTATCATATAAACAAATATATTAATCATTAAAATTGAATCGAGAATTACCGATTAAATTAAAGTCACTCACCATGAAACATTAATTAAATTTAAAATTGTAACCCGAAACTAAAAAGCTGGCGATATTACGGACGTGCTTCAGAGAACAAGGAAAGTTGTTCTTCCCTCGGTTAGTTTATGTGTCGTTTTGTAGAATGTCGTTACTTTCCTTGTAACTGCTTATGTTCTTCGTACTCAGAAAAATAAATTATCATTTGATTGCCATTAACTTGTATAAACATAAATATTTCAAATTATATTTTTAAATAACAAAAACAGCTCCGCCAGCTCTCCGTATCTGTCACTTATATTAGAGTAGGCAAAGGGAACTCAATTTTTTTTTTATGGAAAAGGACAAGACAAACGAGCGTTCGGGTCACCTGATAGTAAGTGATTGCCGCCGCCCACGGCCCCGTGCAACACCAGAGGAGCTACAGGTGCGTTGCCGGCCTTTAAGGTGGAGATAGACGCGCTTTTTGAAAGTACCCATGTCATATCGACCTGAAAATACTGCCGCGGGTAGGCCATTCCACAGCTCCGTGGCGCGTGGAAGGAAGTTCCTACAAAACCGCACATTAGTGGATTGCCACGTATCCAGGTGGTGTGGATGATATTTATATATATTTCTATTGTAAAGACATTCTGTTTTCTATGTTCCGATCAATTTTCAAGACATTACGTATTGAGTGGCGGATTTGACTGCCGCGTTTTGGCGTGTTACCACATAGAGAGGGGCTCTCTCTCTCTCTCTCTGGTAACAAGTCGAACGTCAAACTCATTCCCCCTAGCTTGAATAGAACTGAAACACTTTATACATTCTATGTTTAGATACAAAATTCATAAAACCGTAATTGACAGATCTATAGATAGTTAAAACGACAATATTTATTGATACTTTCAGCAAACATTTAAATAAATAAGAGAGATCCGAATTTAATGATATTAATTATGCTATTTAATTTGTTCGAGGTGACAACGTACGTGCTTACAGTAAAACACAGAGTTTCAGCTGTTCAAATATATTTCACTGTACTGCTATATACTTTAAACTGCTCTAATTTGGGCTTGAAAGTTTTATTTCGTTTTATACCATTATTTAATATTATTTTATATGACTTTAGTTTTTGTGTTAAAACTGTATTTGAAGCAAACATAAAAACATTTTTGAATTCTTAAAAGACACTCCGTTTTCCATTTTCCACCGTATTCTAGAGGCATTGCGTGTGAAGTGGCGGAACTCAACTCCGCACTCTGCCTCGACCCCAGAGCGACGCAATAAAAATATTAATAGGGTGTGAATCAAACCCACAGCCGTCGCTTTTGTAGTCAGATGCTGTGCCGCTACGCAACGACAGCCTCAGTTATACTTAGAAAACGTATAAAAATTTTGAACGTAGCGGGACTCGAACCCGCATCTGGAAACCGACCTAAGTGTGGAATAACACTTTGAAAATGTTTAAAAAAAAGCCTCAATTATATCATATCACATAATATCATCACATATTATACGTAATTTAATAAATTACATGACGCTGCCATCTGGCTATAAGAGCATCGTTCGATCCTGTAAAAGCTTGGTTGAAAAGCTCACTTTATGCTTTGAAATTAGAATTTTAAGAAGATAATAAAAATTTAACACAACGTCATAATGAAACGTTATATAAGAAATTTACTTTTGTCCATTACTCATTTCGTTTAAGTCCGTTGTGGTGATAGTTTGACTATAAACGGGGGTTGTGGGTTTGAGTTGTCTCTTGGGGCACCTTTATACTAGGTTCCCTCTCGGGCTATACTGTTATGGGGGATAAATTATAAAGCTGTTTTTCTATATTCTATATACTACTCGTGTACTAATCTATTATAACACTTTCAGTAATCGTCCGTTTGTCCATTTGTGACATTATCTTGAGCTTATTAGTCATAATTACATAAGATAGCGTTCTAAACTTTTATTAATTATATTTTTTGATTTCCCAGAGTTAAGACACTCCGTTCCCGTTAAGACGCTTCCGTTCTCTACTTTCCGTCGACTTCTAGAGTGATCCTCCTCGTTAACAGAGTGGGGAAATTAAAATATTAAACATTACATCTCTCCAAGTGGAAATCGGGTCCACAACCGTCGCGTTTACAGTCACACGTTTTTGGCCCTGCGCCACGACGGCCTACATTATATTTTATTTTATATATTTTTCATTACGCAGTTCATTAGTGACACGATGGGACTGATGTAGTAATTAACAATATGACCACTCTTTACTTAAAGCTATTGTGACGGAGTGGAACAGCATCTGGCTGTTACCTGTGGTCGTGGGTTCCATAAACAAATATAATTCCAAGAATAGTAAAATTTTTATGATCTCGTGCTATAAAAAAAATAAAAAGTGAAGTTCCGTCTGTCAACATGTGATGCCACGAAATAAACAGGAAGACCGGAGTTCTTAGCCTTAAGTTTTTTTATTATACTTCTATTAAGGGCGCAGAGGAAACCTTATAAATTAAGATATTCCGTTCCCCACTTTCTGCCGAATTCTGGAGGCATTGCGTGTTGTGGCAGTGGCAGAACTCAACCGCGCTTTGCCTCGACACCAGAGCGAAGAAATAAAAATATAAAATTAAGTAAATATTTCATCTCCTCGAGTGAGCATCGAGTCCTCAACCAGTCGGTTATAGAGTCACACTTAGTGCCGTGGCGCCACGACTGCCTGGGTTCCGTATCGATTTTGGGAATTTCATCCAAAATACAGCAAAAATGTTTAACGCTTGTTTTGCCATGATTTTGGAGATTGATTTTTTTATGCTTCAAGGTCCTAGATTTAGAATTATATTTGATGTAAATTTCAGCTTTATACCTTCAGGTGATCTGGAGAAAAAAGAGTCTTGTCAGAGGAACAGGGAGACAAAACGATGTACAACAACACGTAATCGTAAAAAGGCCCCTTTTTTTTAAATACGGAACCCTAAAGCAAAATTAAGTTGATTAAGTACAAATATTTAATTAAAACTTATTTAACATTTAAAACACTGTCAAAAGAAGTGAATTTTCATGTCGACACGAGGCCGATGTATGTAAACGTCGCGTCAATAAAGAGATATTTTGATCAATCGTAGAATATTTAATTAAGCTTTGTATTGAAATGTTGAATAATATTGTCAATGTAACACGATTTAAATTGACACCTTTTTAATAGGGTTTAAGTGGTCCATCGGGGATATATAGGGAAACAAGAAAAAATATTTTGCTTTTTTGGTTTTTTCGAGTTTATATAAGTTTATGAGAAATTAAATTTATTTATTATATTTTTATAATGTGTATTAAAAGTTAATGTTAAATGTAACAATTTGTTCATATAATTCATCTAATATATGTCAAACATATCGATGTTAGTCACAGTGCTATACTAACTCGATACAATGGGCACGTTTACGGTCAGAAATCATTTGATCAAATCTCTAAGGCGTCGTCTTGATTAATACTGGGATGCTTTTGTTTTGCTTCACTACCATTAGGGATGGATGTTTTAGATACTTAGTATATAAAGATACTGTTTCTCATACATTAAAAAATGGTAAATGTCGGTTTATAAAAGCGATGGATGTGGATTCGATTCTCATATTGCAAAGGTATTTATTTATCCATGAGCGGGGCAGGTAGTAGCGCAGGGGCACGAGCGTGCGATTGTAAGCGCGACCGGTTGTGATTTCGATTTCTACTTGAGGAATTGAAATATTTATTATTGAAATATTTCGTATACTACCAAAGCAAAGTAATGAAAATATTAAATATTTTTATTGTTGTTTTAGAAATGAGCTTTGAGGCCAGTCGTGGCGCAGTGGCACGAAGTGCGACTGTAAAACCGACTGGTTGTGGGTTCGATCCCCACTCGAGGAGATGAAATATTTACTTAAATTTATATTTCCATTTCTTCGCTCTGGTGTCGAGGCTAAGCGCGGCGTTGAGTTCTGCCACTCAACACGCAATGCCTCCAGAATTCGGCGGAAAGTGGGGAATGGAGTGTCTTAACACTAAGTTCCCTCTGCCTACCCTGCTGTGTGCGAGATACAGCGTGAAGCTGATTTATTTATTTTATTTTTAGAAATGAGGGAAGACACGGCGTTGAGTTTTGCTAATAATCTAAGACTCGAGTTCGCAACGCCTTAAGAATTAGGCGGAAAATGGGAAACGGAAACATCTTAATGGTCATAGAGTGTCTTAACATTAGGTTTCCAGATCCTTTCTGTTTTGCATGCTATGAGCGGGATACAGTGTGAAATTTAAAAAAACACAAAAAGGCGGCATAAAAATCGGTTACGTTATTTAAAAGATTTAAGCGACAGACGAGCGATATATAATATTTTCTATGTACAGTTTTTAAAATAAAACCTGAATATCTAAAACTATTCCATTTTAATTGAAGCCATAAAAACTCAACTTCAAGTGACGATTCTTAGTAAAAATAAAAAAAAATGCTGAAAAAAAAACGAAGTTTGAATAGAAACGAAAGTTGCAGTTCAATTTTAAAAGGTTCTCATCAGTTTCAAAGTAGAGCATTAAAAGTGTAGCTCTCGTATTTGATTTATTTATACCAATTAGCGCTTGTAATCTGGAGACCTTTCTGTCCTTTCTAATACCAATTAAAATGGCGGAGGTAAAGTGAAATAAGATAATTGTTACTTAGTAATCTAAAAAGTATCTTATTTAATTGTTTAATGTTTTGAGATGTTATTTGTTATTGTAGAATTACAACAGAAATATCATATGACAAAACTTTTCCGTCACTAAGTGACAGGCAGTGAAAATACTGATGGAACTGGAACTGGAAGCTCGGCGTTGAACGTTGAAATTATCCATGCTCTTAGTGAAATGTTGGAAAGTACTTATTTAGAAAACGTATAAAAATTTGAACGCAGCGGGACTCGAACCCGCGCCTCCTGGAAACCGACCAGGCGCTCTGACCACTAAGCCATGCGTTCTCGCCAAGCTACGTCGAAATTTTTATACGCTTGTTACAACTTATTTATGTTGTTAGCTTCTCTGTAGGGAGATTTTTACAAATTTCCGCTACCCAAAGATAATTACTAGAATTATCGTTTGGCAAGAGAGAAACTATTTTTAAATATTTTTAAACATTTTTTTTTTTTTTAAAGTGTTATTCCACACTTAGGAAAGAAAAATACTTATTTAGAAAACGTATAAAAATTTGAACGCAGCGGGACTCGAACCCGCGCCTCCTGGAAACCGACCAGGCGCTCTGACCACTAAGCCATGCGTTCTCGCCAAGCTACGTCGAAATTTTTATACGCTTGTTACAACTTATTTATGTTGTTAGCTTCTCTGTAGGGAGATTTTTACAAATTTCCGCTACCCAAAGATAATTACTAGAATTATCGTTTGGCAAGAGAGAAACTATTTTTAAATATTTTTAAACATTTTTTTTTTTTTTTTTTAAAGTGTTATTCCACACTTAGGAAAGAAAAATACTTATTTAGAAAACGTATAAAAATTTGAACGCAGCGGGACTCGAACCCGCGCCTCCTGGAAACCGACCAGGCGCTCTGACCACTAAGCCATGCGTTCTCGCCAAGCTACGTCGAAATTTTTATACGCTTGTTACAACTTATTTATGTTGGAAAGTATTTCAGGGAAGTGCTAAGAAAAGATTTTCGTAGAACGGAAAAAATATATATTTTACAAAGCCGCGCCCCAAGATGTATATATTTAAGATGTATATCCAGTGATAGGATCAATGTCGTGTGTTGTCTTATCGAAACCGGGTAAATGAAAACAACTTAAATAAGTATACTCGTTCCCTAAGAACGGGGATCGATCCCAGAACCTGTTCTTAGAAATTGCCAAAATGGTCTTTTGTAAAATTTTTTTTTATCTATCTCACATATACCAGCGTAGCGTAGACAGCAAAAGACTTGAAATCCTAGTGCTAAAATATTCCCCTGTCTGTCTCTGTCTGCCAAATTCTCAAGGTGCAAATTGGATTGTTACCAAATCAATTGAACCCATAACTGTCGCTTTTACAGTCACGCCCTCGTGCCACCGGCCCACGACGCCCTTAATATAATGTAAATAACAGGATAAATACAAAAAAACACTGTAAAATTACGTTAATTAATCGAAAGCCTTTGGACGTGACAACGAAACAAACTGAATACTAATTTAAATTTTCTTTACGCAACTGAATACTATTATACCTATATGTGTATGTATTTTTTAAGGAAAACGTACTAAAATCTATAGTCTTTTTTAAGCTTCACCTTTCATCCATATATTGCAATGTTGTTTTGACCCACTTCTTGGTGGTCCCTCGGACGTCTTGATCGGCAATTGGTTTGGCTCGAATACACATGTACACCCATTGGTTATTAAATACAGCAATATATCGAACACGTGGCGCAATGGAATAGTGTCTAATTGTTGCGACTTCGATTCCCTTTCGGGGGATATTTCCCATATTTAAAATTCTTTTCATTTCTCTACCCTGGCAACCAAGGCATGGCATTGAATTCTGCTATTTTATACGCAATGTCTAGAAAAATTGGCGGAAAGTGAGATAAGATGTATTTTAAAAAAATCTCTCTATCTTCATGTTGTTTTATTTTTTTACAATTTCTGAAAACTTCTGGAAAACGGGAAAATATGAGATTTTTCACTCTCTTCACTTTAACTGACCCTTTTTTTTAAGAGAATCGTCTTGTTTTTAAGCCGAAATGTTTTATAATTTTATCTCTTTCAAAAGAGACTAATTCAACATTCATGAAGTTTAAAGAGAATAATTGAAACCATTAAAAATTTTGCCAAAATAACGCGTGATTGGATTTTGTTTGAGGCTTTTGAAAAATGGCGGACTGTTGATTCGCCCTTTGACAGGTTTGTTACGGAGACTGACTCTGAATTTTATAGTCGCCGCTATTGAACATTTATTACTGAAAAGTCATATTTTTTAACACCCGATGAAAACAGAGGTGTTATCAATTTGACGTGTCTATATATGTAGGTATGTCCGTATGTTTGTTTGCGGCATCGTAGGGTCTAAACGTATCGTAAATTGTTTAATAAGGAGTCTCACTCTTCTATTGGCCTCGCTTTTTATCTGATACGAAATATTTGTCTCTATTCACCTTCATTCTATTCCCATATAGCAGGTAAGGCAAAAATATCCTAGTGTTAAAACACTACGTTCACTACGCACCATTTTTTGAAACGTTGCGTGTGAAATAGCGGAAATCAATGCCGTATATTATCTCCTTCCTAGAGCGTAGAAATTAAAGTAATAAATACCTCTGCTGGATTCGATCCTACAACACCAGTGTTGCCTACTACAACTGCTACAACTTTAAACCCAGTCTCTATTTAAAAATAAAAAAAGAGAAATCAAAAGAAAATAACTAAAATCTAAAGAAGAAGAAAGATTGTAAATTAAACCAAATAAGGTATTCAAAAAATCCAATTTAACAATCAATATCAGAAAAAAAATTTAGTAATGCATACAGAATAATTTATAATTCAAGCAAAATTATTTAACTAATTAGAATATCCAATCACTTGTGGGTTTCTTCGCGGAGTTGCCGGAGTACTAACGTCGCGCGTAGTCTAGGCTTACGGTTAAGCTCAATGAATTAATTAAAACGTGAATCACGATCGATATATACATATAAAACGCTTTCGATAATGTATTTAAGTTATTAGATTCTAAATGAGATGGTTGTCAGTTCAAAACCCATTTGTGGAGCATTTACGTTTATTAAACCCACAAGGAAGAAATGCAATAACTGATTAACCCGAGTGGAAATCAACCCATAATTGTCGTATTGCTTTGACACTGTGCCGTGACGGCCTCTATAGATATATTATACTGTAGATAGATGAGCATATAGTTGAAATTAAAAAAGTTTTATTATGAATTTTCAATGAAAAATGTCAGCTGTCGTTATATGCAGGCCACAAAGAAATCTAATATAGCGATGACAGTGAATTTTGATTCGTGAAATTGCTAGCTCGGATCGATTTTATCATTTCTGCATGTTCGTGTATTTCGAATGAGTTATCTAACGAGTTTAATTTGATCGTGCTGGAGAGTACGGTGGTTGGGGATTCATATTTAATTTAAAATAGCTACGCAACGACACAGCCTCGGCCTGAGAAAGCGACAGGTGTAAGTTCAATTTGAGAAAATTTTGTACGTCGTCGGTTAGGATAGGCAACCAAATCTGGTTACCAATCGTTGAAATTTGAAATTAATCACTTTTACTCCTCGTCCTAGTAACAAGACAAACTTGTCTTTGTATCTAAGCGATGAAATAAAAATGTTATTCAAGTCATTTCCCTGAATGGGAGTCGAACCCATGACATCAGACGTGGTGCCACAGTGCCACAACTGTCTTAAAGGAATAATAATGTTTAATTTATTTTCTATGCAAGACAAAGCGCGACACTGAGTTACGCTATTCAACGCACATTGTAGTCGATATATATTAGAAAACTGGGGAACGGAGTGAACTTAAGGATGAACTCACAACTCTCCCAGCGGTAATTGTTACATACAGTAGCATTGTGCCACTATTTAACTAATCTTATCCTACTATCTTGCACCTTATAGATGAAACTTTACACAAATATAATTTATAGGTTAAAATATCACAACAATGACTGCAAAACCGACTAGTTGTGGGTTCTATCCACTCGAGAAGATGAAATATTTACTTAAATTTATATTTCCAAATATATTAAAATTACATTTATAGTCAAAGCGCGATGTTGAGTTCTGCCATTCAACACGCAATGCCTTCAGAATTCGACAGAAAGTTGGGAAGTCTCGGAATGTCTCAATACTAGGTTCTCTCTGCCTACTCTGCTATGTGCGGGATACGGCGTGAAGCTGATTTGATTTGATTTATCACAACAATACAGACACACTTTGTGCCCCTGCGCCACGAGTGACCGATATTTTTGATTAAAAAACTGATTAAGATAATCAGACAAGCGCGAGTCGTGCTCGTCCACCGAGGGTTCCGTACATAAAGTGGAGGTCCCGAGCTTTTTCGGAAATTCAGACTTAGCTTAGCCAGAGCCCTTTCATCTGATACCTCACTTGAACTGGCGGCTTTAATACTAAATATTACCTCCCTTTTAAGATTATTAACTACAAATGTATAGTTTTTGAGATTTTTTCCTAATGCCACCTGTATATGTTAGGTGCCAAATTTAATATTTCAAGGTTAACCGGAAATACATTATTTATTCTGATTCCCTTTATGGCGTCTAAATACGCGTTTTACAATTTTAGGCTATTATTTTTGTATTTAACAATTAATATATATTTTTCAGGTTTTTTCCTAAACTAGTACTACCTGTAGATGATAGCTGCCAAATTAATGTCTAATTAACCAGAAGTACCCTATCAATATTGATTCATTGTATAGTGTCGAAATACTATCATGGAGCCGTGGATTTAGGTATTTGGTTGGAATTCCACCTCGATATCGCTAAGCGTTCCTGAGATAAAATCTCTTGACAGATAGACAGTCAGACAGATAAATAGACAGACGGACAACGTAGTGATCTCATAAGGGTTTATTTTTTCCTTAAAAGGTAAGAAAACCTCAAAAGAAATATATGTTTGTAGCATCCAACCCATTTAAAAAGTTAGATCGACCGGGGATTATTTAAGTTGAAGACTCGAGTTAGTGATGTTACTTATCGGTACGAAGTTTCTTCGTCAGTTCCATTCAAAGTTTTGCTGTTGCTATTATGTTTGATATTACATTACACGTTTATAGTTAACGAGCGTGGAGTTTACTATAGTTCTATTTTAAGGCGATTATGAAAGGTGAAGATATTTTTTTTATTGTGCTTTATCTCTCTATCTCTCTATTCTACTTAAAATAAAAAAATAATAATTCTAAATCGAAGAATAGTATCATTTCTTCGTTCTGGTAACGAGGCAAAGCGCTGCATTGAGTTCTGCTACTACACGCGCAAAAGTGCAGTAAAAGTGGAGAATGAAACGAAGTGTCTTATAACTAGGTTCTCCGATCTCTCTGCCTACCCTGCTATGTGCGGGTTACAAAATAAAAAAATATTGACTTTGAAAACTTGTCCATTACCTTAGGTATTGTATTTGTACTTACTTTTCTGGAGAACAACCACATATCTTATCATCACGTTTACAGTAACATACAGTCCCACAAAGCCACAACACGACGGCCTCCATTAGAAAAGCAAAAATCTTATAAATAAATTAAATTTCATCTAATAGAAATATAAAGAGAAAGGGTTACGTCAAGTAAACATATCACACTTCTTTTCACATTAATTGAGTCATTTGAACATTTTGTATGATAATTGTTATGACAAAAGATAAATTAAATTGCTTGTACGTTGTTATTTTGACGATGGTGGTTATTTTATTTATTAAATAATTTGTAATGGAGCCCGTCGTGTCTTTAGGGCATAAGCGTGCAACTGCTATAGGTTCTAGGTTTGATTCCCACTCGGAGAATGAAATATTTAACATTTTTTTTGTTCGCTCTGGAAACGAGACATAGCTCAGCATTAAGTACCGCTACTCAATACGCAATGCATCAAAAATTCTACTGTGAGTAGGAAACAAAACTGAGTGGAGTGTCTTAACACTTTGTTGCTGCTGCCTGCTTACCTTGCTATGTGTGGAATACAAATTGAAGTCATAAAAATATTTTTTTTTATGAAATAGTAGATGTAGTGAGTATATTTTACCTCCATTCTAGTCTATATTAATATAATGAATGAAGAGTTTGTTTGGGTAAACACTTTAATCTCAAAAACCACTGGTGCTAATATTAAAATAAAAAAAATATTTTTGCCCAAAAATCATTGCGCCTACCATCACACTTGCCCACTGCGCAACAATGGCCTATATAATACATTTACAATACAAAATGTCAAAATGTATCGCGAGTAAAAATATCTATATCCCACTTTTACATTTCACTAAATCCTCTTCGATACTAAAAGTGGAATTCCAGTGCGCCGCAAATAAGCCAGCGCCCGAGGCGACACTGACATAAGAATGTGTAGCGTTTAAACGATTGGCTTTGAAACCAATCGAGTGAAGGCTGGATCTGATTTAGCAGGTCATATAAAATTCGATTTTAAAGGGAATGAAAGAAATAAGTTTTGTCTTTCAAGAACGAGGTCACGTCTTCTATTGTATTTCTGGTTATAATGAAATTATATAGCTCTTTTTAGCGTAATGCTGTATCCCGTATATTGCAGAGGGAACCTATAGTAAAGACCGGGGAGCCTTTAGTTCTTTAATTTTCCTTTCGTCCAATTTTCAAAGTATTGCATTCTGCGAATCGGATCTCGATGGTCGCTCCGGCTTGGTCTTGTTACCAGAGCTAGGAAATGAAAATAATTCATTCCTCCGAATAGAAATCGAATCCCCAAAATTTTGTGTTTATAATCATACGCCATAATGGTTTTAATTATGTTACCATAATAAGTAATTCATTAGTCATTACGATTCAATTGCATAATTCAAGGTTGTAGTAGGTTCAATCCTAAGGCGGGGTAATTTTATTTTCCTGTTTTGAATAATACAAAGCGTAGCGTAGAGTTCCGCCATTATATGTCTGGAATTTAGGCGGAAAGGAGATTCAAAATTATGGGGGGTTTATGTCGTAAAAAAAACGTTTTTCGACATAATAAAAATAATCAAAATTAATAGGGTACTTCCGGTTGACCTAGAATTATGAAATTTGGCAGTTTGCATCTACAGGTAGTACTAATTTAGAAAACTACATTTATACTTAAACCCTAAAAAATAATAGCCTCAAAAGAGGGCAAATTTTGATATTAAAGCCACTATTTGATTTGATTAGTACATTAATTACATCTCAATTTTATTACTATACCAACCAATCCAATAAAATGTTTCAAATATAAAGCGGTTTTAGTTAAATGTGTCTACACCAGCGTTGAAGTCAACATTCGAAATAGTTTTTAAAATAAAATATAACATCATAACATGTATGTTGAGCACTATATTCCGCAACCTACTAACATTTTTATTAATTAACTTTCCAAATGGTCTCTTTAAAATATTGTGTATTTAAATTAATTTGGCAATTTTGCTTACGTAAAATGTATTATTCAATTTCTTATTTTACCTCAAATTCTGCGTGTTGAGTGACGGAACTCAACGCTGTGCTATGCCTCGATACTGGAGCGAGGAATTAAAAATATTAAATATTTTATTCCTCCAAGTGAGAGATGAACGCACGCTTGTGCCTCCAGAAATAATCTTCCCTAAATTGGTATCTCAAATCATTTACTTGGTGACATTTCCTTTTAACTTATTAATTATATCTTCTAAAGAGGTACTTAAGGAAAATTACTTTTTTTCTTGTTCCCTTGAATTCCACGTGTAATTTGCACATGAAATCTTAATGTTAAATTTTATTCAGTTCTTGGGCGATAGATACTATATGAGGGGTGCAGCTTTCCCGCAGATTAGGTATAGTTCAACGCTTTGTTTTGTTACAAAGGCAAGGAAATGACGATATTTCATTCCCCCCGAATGGGAATCGTGTTCTAAGCCGACAGTCCGTTCTTTCTTAAGTTCGTTCGTTCCGTTCGTCCGTTCCGTCATCCTAACAGACAAGCCTTAAAATTTATGTATTTATATATATATATATATATATATATATATATATATATATATATATATATATATATATATATATATATACGAAAGTATGAAAACATAAAAAATTAAATCTGATCTCATTTGGTCAATCAATCTGATCAAATTCTGAAGGCTTTTCATGTTGACTTACGAAACTCAATTTGTTACCAGAGCGAAGAAATGAAAATATAAAATATTCCATTCCCCCGAGTGGGAACCGAATTCACAACCGTCACGTTTACATTCAAATGCTTGTATCCCTAGGCCACAACCATAGATTTAACCTAGAATAGGCATTATATTGAACCGTTTTTATACGTTTATTTATATTGCGATGTTATTTTGAGCTTTCCTTATATCCATACAGTACACTTACTTACGTCAGTGAGGCGTATACTGGACCGCACCTAGCTAATTAATAACAGGTGTTTGTTGTTTACGAGCAACACGTGTTGTAGGGCATCTTTAATTTATGGAACTTCTAATGAGTGGATTCCATAGGATTAATTAAATACTGATTGGAAAAGCTTCGAAGCCTAATTGCTATTGTATTTTTTTATGGAATCAATTATTTTTATTTTGTCTTTCTGGTAACATGCGACATAGCGCAGCGTTGTGCGACTCAACACGCAATGTCTTCGAGACATTTGGTAGAAGGTGCGAAACGGAGTGTCTTAATACTAGGTTTGCTCTGCTTAACCTGCTATACGTGGGATACGCCGTGAAACTAAAATATATATATATATTTTACCTACAAAAATATACAAATAGATAAAAAATATATATAATAAGCTATTTTACGTTATTAAAAGAAACGTTTAAAATTTACTCTCAACTGCTGGCAAATGTCGCAAAATAAGTTATTTTTTGTTGATATAGTTAGAAAACTCACAACATCACTTAAAACATAATTGATGTGCACAAACTTATATATGAAATGTTCTAAATAAGCGCACGTCCGTATATCATAATCATACGTTCCGTGAATGCGGAGGTGTCTTCATGCTATTACTTTGAATACCAGATTTATCTCTTGAACTCTATTCTATGGTAAAAACGTAATTTAATGTAGTTTTGATAAATAGATTTTTCAACTGATTTCTGTAAAAAGAGGAGGTTATCAATTCGAGTGCATTTTTTTATCTTTTTTTGAAAGCTGGTGCTTCCCGTGTAATTTTACTTTATTCTGGTCCATTTTTGACAATGTTATCTATGAGGAAATCATCGTATATCTATAATTTGCATTTTATATAAGCGGTAAATGGACGAATAGCTCAACTAGCTCAACATCACGCCAACTGATGTCGAGGATTCTATATTTGTTGGAAAGGATACACTTTAGACGAGTTTGATGAGAGATTGGTTTTAGGCTCTGATTGTGGGATCCGGATGAAGTCCGTTCTTTTTTGTTATTAAATATAATATTATATTAACATAAGTTCAGAATATTAGTTGAGGCCAGTCGTGGCACAGACTGTAGACTGTAAACGTGACAGGTTGTGAGTTCAATTCCTACTCGAAGAAATAAAATATTTTATATATTCATGGTTTCGCTCTGCTATCGAGGCAAAGCGCAGCGTTGAGTTCCGCCACACAATGCCTATAGAATTCTGTAGAACGTATGGAGCGGAGTGTCTTATTACAAGGCTGTCTCTACCTTCTCTGCTACATGCAGGAAGCTGAGAAACCCTAGTTCAGAAAGAGAAAATCTTTCCAAATTTGTGTTTTACACTTTCATTTTTATAATTTTAATTCGTTTTCAGCTTCGCGCATATATATATCCCGCACACAGCAGGGTAGGCAGAGGAAACCTAGTGTTAGATACTCCTTTTCCCACTTTCCGCCGAGTTCTGGAAGCATTGCGTGTTGAGTGGCGGAACTCAACGCCGCGCTTTATCTCTACACCAGAGCGAAGAAATTAAAATATAAATGTAAATTAATATTGAATTTCCTCGAGCGGGGATCGAACCCACAACCAATCGCGTTTACAGCCTTATTTAGTGCCGCTCCACCACGCTTATATATAGGTAAATGTAATGAAAATATTACCAACAAAATTATGTGACAGTATGGTCCTAAATTAAGTTACTACATCTTACTTTATCAGCAGGAAATCCTTCGTACTAAATAAATTCTATTTATCTCGGCATATGTCGGTTTTTTGGGCAAATCTTGAATACATTCAAGATATTATTTGTATATATGTAGGTATAGGTCCAATGAGAAAATTGAAACGAAAGTTAGAAGAAGGAAGAATTGAATTGCAAAAAGCTATGACATTTCCATGGTTTAACCACGCAGAGTTTTAAATGTTTGGAGCTTTGAGCACCTACTAATTAACTTATATGGTAAAAAATATCTTTATATGAACTCATATGGTGCGAGATATGGATGGAGAAGAAAGCAATTTTTCTTTTTCCTCACATAGCAGTGTAGCCAAAAAGAACCAACTTTGTTAAGACTCCATTCTCAGCGAGAAATAGCCGAAGCGGTGAAATAACGTACGTAACGTAATCGTACCATCGCATTTACAGTCAGACGTTAATTTCAGTTCACGCTATATCAGTAGGGTAGGTTAAGAAAACCTGGGAACTTATTGTTAAGACACTCCGTTCCCATTTAGATCGGTTTCTCACTTTTTAGTGAATCCAACCCAACACATACAAACAGGATTGTTGGGCAGTACAGCAGTGCTGCGTTATAAATCCTGGCATCTTTTCCTCTACTTTATAATGAACTCAGAGTAACTTCAAAGGAAACTTTTTCAAAAGTTTTTTTTCCTTTTTTAGCACCAGGTCACCTTCAGAAAGTTTGTCCTTTCCATTTATCGTGTACGACAAAGCTTGCGTGAAATTGACTGTAAATTTTCCGGTCGCTTTGCTTCGAGTAGCTCAATAGATTTCAACATCACTTTTTCCATCGAGTGAAACCTAAATTAAAAGTCAGTTCACACTATGTGCCGCATAAAACAGAGTAGGCAGTGGGAACCTAGTGTTAAGATACTCTGTTTCTCACTTACCGCGGAACTTTTCAAGGCGTTGCGTGTTTAGTGGCGAGACTTTTGTCACGTTTGTAGCGTCGAGTTTTTTGCCTTGGTGCCAGAACCAAGATATGAAAATATTAAGAAATAATAGTTCATTCCCTTGATTGGAGATCGAACCCACGAACGTTGCGCCATGACGGTCTGGAATGAATGAATGAAATCTAAAAATATACCCAAAAAAGATTAATATAATAAATTACAATATGACCTTTCTTGTTTCTAAAAATTATATTTTAAATCACAATAAAGAACTGACAATGGAAAAATATTGCTGAACCGTTAACTTTCATAAATTTCAATTTACCGTTTTCTCTTTTTAGATTGAATTGTTCTATATTTTTTCAGGATTACTTAATTAGGATCTGACTAGTTAGTCTTGTTTAATACAACTAACTACAAATGATAGTTAACATTTTCAACATATCGTTCTTTAAGTGGTGAAGTGATTTATTTCTCAAGTGGGAATTGAACCTACACACAACACACACAGCCGGACGGCCTCTTCAAGGATAGAAAAAAATGGCATATATATACATACAAATTAAATACATTCCTACATCCATATTAAAACTTAAAGAATAATATTAATAGTTCATTTAATCAAGAACTATTTACATCGCACTTCTATAATACTTCTACACTTCTATAAATTAATAACGTTATTATAATTGATCGTTTAACTTGGCATATCAAATAAAGGACCTATTAACGTCGTTAGCGTTCAGTTTGTTTTAGCCTCCAACTTTGTATGCCCTGAGTTTATATGCCGGATTTATAGCAGTTGTGGATTCTTGTTTGTGTTATGTTACGTTGTACTAGACGATATGTTACTTTTGGTTGTAATATTATATGTGTAGTAAAGAAATATGATATAGGTTAGTCCAGGTGCAGGGGCACAGGTTCGATTTTATTTTTGGGGAAGTGAAATATTATATTTTCATTTTATTGTTCTGGTAAAGGCGTAAAACGCGACGTTGACTTCCACCATTCAATACGCAATGCTGGAAGCATTTGGAATTCAAAAGAAAGTGGAAAATAAAATCTGCGAGAAAGTGGTGTGTGGTACCACTTATAGCTTTGTGTTCGTTCGTCTAAGGTATAAATATCAGAGATATTTTTGTACAAAGAAATAAAAACAATAATTTCAAACAATAAGACGCTTTTTTTATATTACATTAATATACACTGAATACGTTTTAACATCTTAAAGAACACATGTATTACATTAAGTCGTATTTGTTAATTGATAAATAAACATATATTAGTTTTTTTAGTTTCATACTGTATTAACCACACAACAAGTATGTTAGACAGAGGGAACCTGTAACAGTATGTACCACGGATATAAGTTGAAAATAAATAAATAAATAAAATAAAATATGCATGGCAATACACATAAATAACATAGTTAATGATGTATAATACAAACTATATATTTTTGATACCATATTAATCGAGACGAGTTCGTGTATTGTCGTCCCGAATGTCGCGACCGTCGTTCCGTATATATAGGTGTTGGTGATGCTGGAAGGCAGCGGTCGAGTCGAACTCTTAAGTACTACGGTACTAATAAATATGATGCACATAAAGACTCGTGCCAAATGTATAATGAATATAATATGATAATTCGAAGTCTATGATGACACGATCTTTTAGGATCGAATTCCTTATAAAGGAAATATATGTGCAGGAGCGACACATATTATGGATTAAAGTTATCTTTGACCAATGTTATAATATTGAATGTTGCTTGACGTCGCGGAAGCTGACGTGATGGGCTTATGCGAACTGTTGCAGTGACATTGACTATGTCTTGGCTGATGCCGTCTCGCAGTACGCTCGCGGTACGTAAGCTATGCTTGTATGGCGTTAGCCATTGATATATTGAATACCACTTCTACGACTTGGTATACGACTAGTAGGTGTGTGGTGCTATTTTATGTCCCAGCTCCGGTGTATGTAGTAGTGTCCGCCCATATCATACGGGTGTGTGGTGCTATTTTATGTCCTGGAACTCTGGTGTATGTAGTAGTGTCCGCCTACGGTTCGAGACACGACTGTGGGGTGTGTGCCGTGCGTTTATTCAACATATCGGCCGCCTTGCGGCAGTGCGTTCGTTCCAACGACTTATATTGATCTCACAAATCAATCAACATCACGAATCACAATTCTAATACAATCTTAATATAAACAAGCGTAACAAGTACCTTCAGACTGATCACACACAAACGTCCCGGAGAGTTCAATAAGACTGTTGCAGCCGCAGTCTGGTAGGAATTCACGGTGTAGGGCGGGGAGGTGCCCGTACTCTTTCTTCCTTTTATTATAACTAGTTCGCAGTTATAGTGGAGAGGAAGATAGGAAGCGCTCTTGGCTTATCTTCGGACGAGCTTCGAGTTATGACAATATCATATTGTCGAGTTTCCAGTTATGTAAATAACTGACACAAGAACAACTTCTGATGGCACATATATTATTAAAGCGATACCTTCTAATGGCATAATATAAAGTTCTTAATACTGTTACCTCTGAATCTCTAAAAGATTTTGGGTTCTTCACAATCACAACTATAGACGGGTCTAACCACTAGACACATCACGAGCCAAGGCATTATTTATTAAATAATATTTTAAAAGGTGCTTGAGATAACAGTTACAAACCTAATGTACTCCCTTTAAGACATTTTACTTCCTCACCATCCGACGAATTCTGGAAACATTGCGTGTTAAGTGGGTAAAAACCAACGCCGCGCTTTGCCTAGTAACCAGAGCGAGAAAATGAAAATATTAGATATTTCATTCTCTTGAATGGGAATCGAACACACTACCGTCCTGTTTATAGAATAGATAAATCTCTCTGTTATAATTCTACATTATTTATATAAGTAGACTATGATTAGTATACTAAAAGGCAAAACGTAAACGTTATATCGTATAGATCCTACGGGACTAAGCGTGAAATTGCTATAGTACGCTTGAGATTTGGCGTTTGAAACCTCCTTGAAGCTTTTTTAAATCTACCAATATATTGTTTTGGATCTAATTTCTTTTATACTTTTTCAAATATATTTTTTTTAGTTTTCGGATGTTCAATTTTTGGTTAGTGAGAGTAGATTAGTGGGTAAGCAAAATAAATAAAAAATATTCAATGCGTACATTGGTGTATAGTGGGACAGTTTCTGCTTCAAGCATGATGGTTGTGGGTTCGATCACCTAATTTTCGTTTTTTCGCGTTAGTAAGAGAAAGGCAGCGGTAAGTTACGCCGCTCACCGAGCAATGTTTAGGCCACTATATGTTATAAAGAAAAAAAACATAATGGATAGGCATTAAATTTTGATTTATTATTAATTGATAATATAATCTCCCCGAGTTAATTTTAAAATAAAAATAAAATAAATAAATTAGCTTCACGCTATATCCCGCGCACAGCAGGGTAGGCAGAGGAACTCTAGTGTTAACACACTCCGTTCCCCACTTTCTGCCGAATTTTGGAGGGATTGCGTGTTGAGTGGCAGAACTCAACGCCGCGCTTAGCCTCGACACCAGAGCGAAGACAAGTAAATATTTCATCTTCACGAGTGGGGATCGAATCCACAACCAGTCGATTTTACAGTCACACTTCGTGCCGCTGCGCCACGACTGGCCTCAATTTACTGGTCGAGTTAATTTTATTTTGCCGACTTACAATTAAAAAAAGTTTAAATTCATCTAATTTCATTAACACAACACACTTTCACTTTAATATAGGGTGTTGCCTGGCAACAAAGTGTTTTGTCTTTATCATATGATCTCCATACTTTTAGGATCGGAAATATTTTATTTTGTTATATTTCAATCTGCTACCCTTAGGTTTATAAGTATATACTACTTTTTACCTTATAGAGATATTTTACATTTATTAAAATAATTTTTTTTTTTTCAAGAAACTGTCTTCTGTACTATATGCAAGACAAAACAGCACAAATAAAAAACGATTGTCAAATAAAAGTATTCCACTTAAATCTCTAATCTTATATACATTTATAAAAAAACGTTATAAATTCTCATGTTTGTTTACTTTACATAATATTTCCTACGAACTAAGTATCGACGTAACCTCATGACCGAGTTATACGAGTGTTCGTGAGGAGCGAGCTTTGCACGACTTAATAGTTCTTTTAATTAAAACTTTTCTTGTGTTTATTAATTGGGAAATATTTTATATTACTATGTTTATTTCATTCTTTTTCTTAGTTTGATACGAGTTCGTGGAAAATTTTATATTAACTTTTGTCATGAGTGAGTGCTTCTCTGTATTTTGTGGTTTCAGTTTCACGGGTTCATATGCCGCATTATCTATAAATACACACCTATATGTTAGTATTTAAAAATCCTCCGTTTCTGAGTGACTGACAGACAACGCACGGAAGAAACTACTCGACTTAGAAAGCTAAAATTTAAAAGGTATGGGATCTACTTTTCAAAGGAAGAAGATTTTGAGGAGTGTTGGAGAGAACTTAGAGACGATTTTCTTAATAATGTAGAAATGAAAACGGGGAAAAACAGGACTATTTGTTTTACAGCCAAATTGCATGGTAACAAAAGTGTCATGAAGTTCACGCAGATTAAATAGAAGGCAGCAAGTAATTTATAAATACAATAAAAATTCACTCTGTTTTAATTATTTTGAATACTTAGATACTTTGTGTGGTCGCACTTCGCCTTAGACAACATTAAAGTTATAATTATTAACGATTATAGTTTATATCCTTCTGTTAGATACGTCTCAAGGGTACGATAAATCTTATGATTATATAAGATTTGACTTGAAGATTGACTTGACTGAACTCACTTAGTTTCAGTCAGAACTTAACGCCACCCGTTATCGAACCTAGCAGCAAATTTTTTTATGACTTATTTAAGTCCTCCCTTGGGTTTAATTTCTATATATAAACATCGTGCGTCAAAGTAAGTCAACTATATCCTATGACTCTACTTTTTGTCTTTTGTGTCTTGCAGGGTAGATAGTTTAGACACTCCGTGCTCCATTAAGACACGTAATTTTTTTCATTTTCCGCCAAATAGATAAATGGACTATCCAACAAAAACGTTTTTATTCAATTCAATCACTAGTCCCTGAGATTAGCGCGTTCAACTAATTAAATGTTTTAGTTAATAATATTCAAATACTTTTAATTACGTTTTGAACAAAGTTTTTTTTGTCATTCTAAATACAAAACCAATTATAGATATTTGCTTCAAGTATATTACATACATGGGAATCCAACCCTCTACCTACTCCATAACAGACAAAGTTACAGACTAAAATCCTACGTTATTATAACGATAAAATGTCCCTATTCGTTTATTTGAATAATATCAATTTCCAATACCATCTGATATTTCTTTTCAAACAAAGGAAATCCTTCGAAAATATTCAGATTTTTTCAGGGTGGAATGTTGAATTGAGTTTTATACGTGTCATTGAAATAATAATCTAAGTAAAGTTTCATATTGGTTTAAAGATGTTTTTTTTATAAAATTTGTTAAAATTATTTTAAAAAATAAACATAAAGGCAATAAAAAGCAAATATACATTTTTTTTAAAATAGGCAGAATCACTTCGTTCTCATCACTTCCATTTTTTACTTTCCGCCAGACACTAGGCATGGCGTGGTGAGTGGCCGAACTCAAGAGAATACTTTGAAATGAATCATACTTTCAAGTTAGAAACGAACACACTTCGTACAATTTTCGAGACATTGTTCGAGTCCAATGTTGGAACTCAATGCCACGCTTTGTTTTGCTATTAGAGTGATGAAATAAAAATAATTTGTATTTCCTGGACAATGTGACTTGAGTACCTTCGATAGTCGTTCGAAAACGTCTATCTCCAACTTAAAGGCCGGCAACATCCCAACGACTTCTCTGTTAATACACTGGGTCGTGGTAATTCAGATATCCTGTACGCTCGTTTGTCTTGTCTTTTCCTTTAAAATAATAATTTCAAAATTTTAGTAGGTACAACTTATAAAAATTGACAAACTTAAATTTGTAATTAAATTTTTATCAGAAAAAAAAAAACATTACAAACTTACATAAGTCTCGTATCAATCTTCAATTTTAATAATTTTAGCAGACAGACAGACATGAAAGTAATCCTATGTAATAATGGCTCCAGTTTTACCTTTTGGGTATGGAACCCTAAAAAGAGGATATCGAACCCATAAACAAGCCAAAAAAAAAAAAATACTGTGCCTTTATTAATTAAAACATTACTGTTGTATATGATCCACTTACTCTTGAGCTTTATACATTTAATTTAACGAAGTTCTAATTATTCCTTCTAACAAGCGTATGTATACAACTCACAATCCTATAATATTAGCTGAAATCTCCACAAAATTCATTTAAAAGTATTGAAGAAGTTTCACAATATGGCTGTGTACCTGACAGCCTTTACCTTTTTGAATGAAAGCAATTAAAAGTTTAAATAAATTTCTCAAAATTAGTTAAAACAAAATTGTCTTATATTTATCGCTATTTATTTTATTGTATAAATTTAATCGGTCGTCGATTCTATTATGTTATTTTGTAACTATAACTAAAACTACTAGAATTTAATTTGGATTGGCGAAGTATTGAATATAACTAAAAATATATTGAATATCGCAAAATTAAGGCCATTATGGCGTAGTGGAACAAAGTCTGTAAATGCGATATTTGCGGATTGGATGCTTCTATAAGCCAAAAAAGTATTTTTATTAGGCCAAATTTTGGCGAGACAAAACGCGGCGTTGAGTGCGACTTCCACCGTTCAACCCGGGATGTTTCGTATTCACCCTCTAAAACGAAAACTTTTACCGTCACGCCTCTAATTTAAGTCACACTTTGTTTGCAGCACGAGGCAATGGAAATAAAATAAATATAATCTAAATATATTTATACAAATCTTCTTCGTTACTGACAGACAACGCACAGACGAAACTAGGTGAAATTGACATATTAGTAGACATAATAGTAGAACTTTAGGGAGGGACCGGAAGCAATGTAAGAGGATTTCTCGAAATTCCTACGAAAACGGGAGAAACCGGGATCTACTATTATAGTAAAACGAAATTAAGTATTTTTATTTATGTACATATTTCTATATACAAGGTTATATCTGTAACAATTATTTAGCTAGACAATATCGCGGTATTGTGACTCCAAGTTCTATTCACTGTTAGCATAGGACGGGTGCGGTTAAGAGAATTAGTTATATGTAAATAATGTGGGGTGTCCGTCAATACAACTCCGAGGAAGTAGTCTTATGATATATTAAACAGTTGTGGGTTTATATACGAATGAATATTTGTACTGATTAAAGTTATGAAGGTTAGTTACACGCTGTATGCCGCGGAGAAAGCTTATGCATAAGACACTCCGTTTTCCGCACATCGTCCAACTTTTGAGATATTGTGTGTTAAGTGGCGGAACTCAACACAGCGCTCTGTCTTGTAACCAGAGCGAGGAAATGAAAATAAATTAATTTCCCTGAGCGTATGAAACGAATTATGTTTAATCTTGCTCTTTTTTTTACATTCACCGAATTTATTGGAAGTATTTTATAACTGAGGCCAGCGGCATAACGTGTGACTGTAAACCGACTGGTTGTGGGTTCGATCCCCACTCGAGGAGATGAAATATTTACTTAAATTTATATTTCCATTTCTTCGCTCTGGTGTCGAGGCTAAGCGCGGCGTTGAGTTCTGCCACTCAACACGCAATGCCTCCAAAATTCGGCAGAAAGTGGGGAACGGAGTGTCTAAAAACACTAGGTTCCCTCTGCCTACCCTGCTGTGTGCGGGATACAGCGTGAAGCTGATTTATTTTTTTTATTTTATTTTATAACTCATTCTTTTTCTTTTATAAATTTATTAAATTCAATATTATCACACGGTCTTGTTATTTTTAGCAACTGAAAAAAAACATCTATTTTTTAACATAATTTATTGTTATTATGTAAAACACATAAAAATTATCCTACCGAATCCTGCCATATAAAAATTCTGGGTAAACTCTTTATAAAGCATACAAAAAATAAAACTTCAACCTAAAATGAAGGTCTAAGTTATAAGAAAAAGATTATATTTATTGAAATAAAAAATATAACAATAGTAAAGTAATAATAATACTACTTGTAATAACAATATCGGGCAATCGTAACGCAGCGTCACAACGTTCGACGTTTAATGACGACGGTTGTAAGTTCAATTCCCACTCAGTTCATTTGGTAAAAAAGACAAAGCTCTTTGTAGAGTTCCATTACTGATCCATTACTGATGAAATATTGGAGCGGAGTCTCTTAACACTAGGTTTCTTCTGTCTACCCTGCTGTATGCGGGATACAGCGTGAAGCTATTTATGCAAATCCTTCCAACCAAAACTCAGGAACCGTCATGAAAATTAAATGAAATCCAAAAAAATTGTAAGTATAAAAAAAAAACACAGAAAATAGTGAAAAAAATATTATAATTCAATTCAATCTTTTGTCATTAGACCATACATTCTTAGCACTCTACGATCGTCTCACATCTGCGACAAGATAGCCGGAGGGTGATTCAGCTTCGAGTTGGGAAGGGTCTTGGATATTGTCAGACCCTGAAGTATATTTGGATTAAAATACGAGCATTCGAATCCACCATTCTAACAAAAGATTTTTAAATCTTATTCTTTTAAAATATTATGTCCTCTCTTAGTGTTTCCCCTACACTTTCTAATTTACCTACTACAGTATTTCAGCGTTCTATGTTCAGTAGAGTCTCTGTACGTTGTCGGTTAGTCACTCGGTAATGGAAGAATTTTGTGTATACAGCTGTAGCTCGAAGCAGAAGGACATCTTATCTAACCTTAGTTCCTATTGTTTTCCAATACTATGTATGTTCAGCGATTATCACTGGCTCTGCAAATATTTGGAAATCTGTGATTGTTTTGGAAAAATTAAATTCCTGAAGAAAATTAAAAATACAGCCCGTCTATTGGATTTGTGATCGTGATTCTTCTGTACTACACCTTAATAATAGGCCTCTCGTGTTAATCTATAAATCTTGGAAATAATATCCACACAAAAATATTTTTGGTAAAGTTAAATATTAACAATAACTTCAGGGGCTGTAGCAATAAAAAAGTACTGGTGGTTGTTTTCCACAATAAGGTTTGACTGGTATATGCGTAGAATATTCTCAGAAACAGGTCGTCGTGGTGTACGACTGTAAACGCGACGGTTGTGGCTTCGATTCCCAGTCGGGGGAATCAAATGTTTAATATTTTCTTTTAGGTAATAAGGCATACAACACGACGGATTCCGCCACTTAACACGCAGTATTTAAAGAGTATAGAGGAATGGGAAACGGAAGTATAATAGGAACGGAGTCTCTTAACACTAGCATCCCTGGTTCCCTCTAGCTACCGTGCTACATGCGGGATAATATGAAAGTGGAAAAAAAATGTCAGTCAGTTTCATAAGGTTTCATATTTGATTCAACAAGACTATCAACTTCTTAGAAAGTCGTGGCGCAGCGGCACAAAGTGTGACTGTAAACCGACTGGTTGTGGGTTCGATCCCTATTCGAGGAGATGAAATATTTACTTAAATTCATATTTCCATTTCTTCGCTCTGGTGTGGAGGCAAAGCGCGGCGTTGAGTTCTGCCACTCAACACGTAATACCTCCAGAATTCGGCAGAAAGTGGAGAACGGAGTGTTTAAAAAACACTAGTTTCCCTCTGCCTACCCTGCTGTGTGCGGGATACAGCGTGAAGCTGATTCATTTTATTTATTTTAAGAAAAATATACTTAGTCATGAAACAATAAATAGTGAAGCTGTATTGAACACTACTACAGTACCACAGTACAAGCATCTGGCTTGACTTCATAATTTCATTGGCGATGGAGATTTTCAATTTGGCGCAGTCACCGCTTACGAAGCCCTGTTAAATTTTTTAATCACGCTTGTAACTTTTCCGTTACCGCCTTTAAAGGTCTACTTTAACCGCGACGACTACGACACGATCGTAGTGTATGGCGATGTAGTATATTTTTATTTTAACATTTTATAATTGATCCTAGTGATGCTTCTCTCTGGTTTCTATTTTATTTATGTCCAAATTTAGTTGATAATGTGTAAAGATTTTCTTTTTTTCTTTTTTTTCTTTTTTTTTATCTAGCGAATAATGTGTTCACATATCAATGTATAAAGAAACTGGTGTTCTGAGGATTGTAAGTTATAATTGATACTCTATATAGGTAAATATTTTTATTAAATAGAAGTGTGTGTAAACTTCTTTAAAATGAGCCTAAACTCAGAATTTAGCTTGAATATTATTAACTGAGAAGAAAACATCAACTGTGCTTGTTGTCAAGTCAAATAGAGATTTTTTTTATTTAAACATTTTTATAAAAAAAAATAATTTACTTAATTTGATGGACATCAACTAAAATATTCTTTTATTTAAAATTATTAAAAAAAAATCATGTCGTATGCTGTATTACATTAGATTCTTGTAAATGTCCTTAGAAAATTGTATTAAAGACGACAGCTCGAGACTTCGTCAGAGACTACTTAATAGAATTTTTCTTCCATTACGCGACGCCTCGATTTCATATTGCGATGATACTTTAATGTTTTTTAAAGTACAAAATATATTGTTTTAGCCAAAATTTTGCAAATTGATAACGTTATATGAATTATTTAAAGATTTTTTTATTTATGTATAACTTCATGATGTTTCCTGTATATAACAGAGGAAGTAGAGAGACCCAGTGTCAGGACGCTCTCGGCCTCATGCACCGCCCTCTTTTATAGACATTCCGTGTTGAGTGGCAGATCTAAAAAGTTTTTCTTGTTATAAAAGCGAAAAAATTATAAATAATTCATTCTTTCGAATGGGGATCCAATTCCTCTTCCACTTCTATTTTAAATAAGTTAAATATATCAATGTACGCGAAAAGTCATTATTCATGTCATTATTGCACCAAATTAATTATATGTGTTATAATGTTTTACTTGATTTTTTTTTCATTCCGAAAAAGTTTTTTTTTATCTTTACATTATTTATTTGTTTTGTACATTTATAGTTAATATGATGGAGAATTCCGTGCGTTTGGTGTGATTTCTAATATTGATATTGTATACTTAAGAAATATGATCTGGAATTACAATGTAAACACCGTAAGTACCTTGTGGCCTTATTTTGTATGATAACGTTCTCTTGGCACCGGCCCAGATCGTTAGCGGCTTCGTGCAAAGCATTGGCTTTTAAATACAAATTGAGGGTAGTTTTAATGTTATTCTTATGTAAGTTAATTTGAGGGTAGTTCTGGCATAGGAGCACACGCGTCTGACTGTAAACGTGACAGGTCTGGAAACGAGGAAATGCGCGGCGTTGAGGGGAATGGAAGTGTGTCATGAAAACGGATTGTCTTAACACTAGGTTCCTAGGTTCCCTTTGCCTGCTATGTGCATGATATAGCGTGAAGCTAAAAGAAATTAATTTGAATATACAATAAAAATCGATAAGTAATATTTGGGTTACTTAACATACTCGTATTATATAGGAAATAACAATTGAATTTCTTTCACGAGATTCCTTTGCACAACAGTGTATACTTCTTATTCTTTGAGCGCTATCAACATATACATATATTATAATGCGCTAATATAAATTCTAGTACGCTGCTATCTCTTGAGAAGTATAGAATTTAAATTGCTTTATTTCTCCATTTCGAAACGATCCTTAGTTCCTAATACTTATTATAAGTAATACAAGTACAAAAAGCAATGTCATGCGATATAATAAAAAAAACGTAAATTTTAATAGTATCATTTCAACAATTTAGAAGTAGATTCGTTCGTTGAGCTAACCGTTGAGAAATTGAAAAAATTCTATATTATTGTTTGACTTTGTATGCAGATTTGGCATGATTGATGGTTTGGAAGTGACAGTTCAGAGCGCATTTTACTATGACTTTCTTTTTCAATAAAATATTCTTATATATAATAATATATGAATGTCTTATTCTTTATATTTTTAATTTAAACAATAAGGAAGCCTTCCGTAAGCGCGATGATTATGGTTTCGGTTGCTATTTTTTGGATCTATTATTATATAGATTTATATGCTTACTGCAGCTTATCAATTTAAAAACATGGTTTTGTTTTTATTTCGCGTTGTATGCGCGCTTCACAATTTCGAGATACCGCGTGTCTAATGGCGGAAACCTACACCGCGATTTGTTTTATTACCAGAACGAAACCAAGAGTGCCAATGACAATAGTATATTCATCCATTTGGAAATCGAACTAACTACCGTCGCGTTCACAGTGACACGTCACTGCGCCACAGTGGTCTCGACTAAGCACACTAGGCTAAAAGGTAAAAAAAAAAAACTTACTTATATATATTTTTATTTGTTTCAGGTTAGTATCAACAACTTTTTGGTGATACAGTAGGTATGTAGTACGATGTACGTATATATTTTGAACTTGCAGTGCAGAATGTAAAATCAGTAATGTGAAATAAAAGGAGAAAAATAAGTGGTTTATATATATTTTCAAATTTGTATAAAATTTTAACTTGGCGGAATTTGAGCAGGTGCTTGGATACTACAAAAGCGAAGCCAATTTAGGAATTTCGAAATAGTTTAAGAGGCCTGGATTGGTGGAGTTCTGCTGCTTTCAAAGTTCTATAAGGTTAAGTTGAGGAAGAAATACCACTTTACAAAATAATGGTAAAATGGAATTTGCCTGGTGTTAAGGCACTCTGTTCACCATTTTCCGATTTTTTTAGAATATTTTAAGCATTATTTGATAATCGCGAAACTCAACGTCGTGTTTCGCCAAAATGAACAAATGGTCTCAAAATTATTATTTTAATACATTAGAAACAGGTGCTCAGCAGGTACATTTTTATAAGCCATACAAAATACGAATAGAAATAATATTCAAAGTACATATAAAGGTACATAAATCTAAAGGAATTTGTATGGCGTGTCAACATTATAGTCAAGCCTTACAAAGTTACATTATGTAAGTTTTCTTTAGTTTTATTAAAACTATGAAAGCTCTTAGCACCTCTTATAATTACTATGTAACAAGATATGCAACAAATGGCCGTAAAAGCAGTAGTAATGCTTAATTTAATTAAACATGAAAAGTATTCATTGAAAAGACAAATCGTTAATTTCATTCAGCGTTGAGTTTGTCACTCAACACGCAATGCCTTCAAAATTCGGCAGAAAGTGGAGAACGGAGAGTCTTAACACTAGTTTCCCTCTGCCTACCCTGCTGTGTGCGCGATACATCCATCCATTAAAATGTGTGTATTCAATACAATAAATGGCAAGTGATGATGTCTATTAAATGCAGATCAGCTGATTTTTTTGTGTGTGTGTTGGATTGAGTATGGGCTCTTCTCCTCTCCACGCAGTGGTTTCTCCAGAATGCTTGAAATGCACACGTCTTCATTGCATGATCACCATTTATAGGCGCAACACTTATTTGCTCTCATCAATATTCAATCGGGATCGAATCGGGACTGTTCTATGGCCAGTAACACTCGAATGTAAGCGTCATTTAGCTAGTTCGATAGAGTAATCTGAATATTTATATAAAAAAATATATATGTATATCAGAGATTTGTTTTTTTAAATTTAAATATAGCAAATGTAATTTACAAACTGCACGTCACGATATATTTCAAAAAGTGCAAATACGATATGACAATTCAAAAACTGAATAGCTTTTTATTTAAAAAAAATGTTTTTTCATCATAGAAAACATTTTTTTGTTTCGAAGTAAAATATGGCAAATGTAAAGACAATTTACAAATTTCGTGTGCATGTCACGATATATTTCGAAAAGTGCAAATACGCTATGGTAACAGCACTTTGAAATATTACAAGATTTAATTTAACCTGCAAAAGGAAATATTGAAGTAACACGGGCAGCATTTCACGCGTCATGTCGTGACAAGGGGGACGGTTTAATTGGGGATGCTTTTTGCTACCTGTTCCATCACGCGGCTGACAGCTTTATTGTATTTATCTTAAGCATAACGTATTTTGCTTGCAGTCAGCAGGTTCAATTATGGGACAGACGTGGCGCAGGCGCACAAGTGTGTGATTGTAAACGCAACTGGTTGTAGGTTCGATCCCCACTCGAGGAAATTAAATATTTGTTTAAATTTATAGTGGCAAAGTGCGGCAAAGAATTACGTTACGCAACACGCAATGCCTCCAGATTTTGACGGAAAGTGAGGAACGGAGTGTCTTAGCACTATTTGCTCTGCCTACCCTGTTCTATGCTGGATACAGCCGGATTCTGACTTTAGGTTTAATTATGAGAAAAGTCATATCGGTCAGTTGGTGCAACAAAAATGTATGTACTTCCACTGTTTTACATACATACAAACGAGTTTTTCCGCGTACATTTACATATTTATTACGTTATATAGATTATATTTTATAGTGAATATTAAATAAAGTTATATAGTATCTTCACTGTCATTATTAGCGGTTTTTCCAGAGCCTCTTTAACCTCTTTAACTAAAACCACTGCCAAATATTCTTCTTTTTTAACTTACTAGAGCTTCCATCAAATATATCTAAATATTTATTTATTTACTGTTAGGTACATTTTACTTATGTAGGTATATTTTATCTTCTTACTACAAACTTTTGCTTAACTTGCCGCGTTAGTGTATGTAAAAGTTCCAAGCTCACTTGATCCACTGGGAGATTCTGATTGAGCTGAAATATGGACTACAAGTTCTGATGATAACATACACAACAAAACGACATATTTTTTTTTTTTACACAACCCACCCAATATGGGTGTCAAATGAAAAGGCTTGATATAACGTAAAACTTAATACACCATTCAAAAAAAACATATAGAAAATCTATTTTAAAAAAGATTAACGTGAAATCGCAACGGTGGATAATAATTTAAAACGCCATACATCTTTCACAAATTGCTTTAAATTTTATTTATCTTCGAATTAACTCTACATAAATATCCAATATCCGTGGGCTGAGTACGAATTGTGTTTATTTAGTCAAAACAAAATGAAAATTCATGTTTACGTACAAAATTAAAAGTAAACGGTCGAATTTCAATGAACCACTATAGTATAATGTAGGCTGTAATCGTTAACCTCGAATTATTGTTGAACAATAAACTTTGGAACTTTTTCATATTATTTTCAAACATCGTAACCGTAAAAACAAAAATAAAAGCTGTGTATTTGTGTATCAGCCACATATTTAAATTAAATAATAAGTTGTTTATTTTGTCACACAGAATTTTACACAATATAATATTTAATATAGTCCAACATAGAGATACGATCTCTATTCGAGGAAATGAGTGTATTTATTATATGAAATTAAAACTGGTTTAATTTTTCCTGTTTAAGTCTGACGAGACAAAGCGCAGCGTTGAGTTTCGCCACACAATGTCGAAATTGGGTGGCGTATGGACACGGAGTGTTCAACTCTACACTTGTTGTACACATAAATTCTAGTTTATTTTTCATTTCCTTTTAGCTTTCCGTATCCGGTACGTAGCAGGGTAGGTGAAAGGAACCTAGAAACCCAGTATTAAGAAATTCTATTCTCATTAAGAAACTTCCTTTCCCTATTTTTCGTCGATTTCTGGCGACATTGCGTGTTGAGCGGCGGAACTAAACCTAGCACTTTGCTATGTTACAAGAGCAAGGAAATAAAAATATTAAATTAATAATTAAATTCCTCGAGTGCACGAACTCAAGAGCTGTCGCGTTCACGGCTGCACGTACGTGCCCTTGCGCCACGACTGGCCTCCAAACAGTTTAATTACATTTTTAAACATTTTTCAAAGTGTTATTCCACACTTGAAAAGAAAAATACTTATTTAGAAAACGTATTAAAATTTGAACGCACCGGGACTCGAACCCGCGCCTCCTGTAAACCGACCGAAATTTTTATACGTTTTCTAAATAAAGATTTTTCTTTTCAAGTGTGGAATAACACTTTGAAAAATGTTTTAAAATGTAATTAAACTGTTTGGAGGCCAGTCGTGGAGTTACAATTTTTTAAATCTTAACTACTGGTAGTGATTTAATATAACCATAGTTATCAATAAAATTGAAGTTTTTATCTGTAAATTTTAATGTAAATGTGTTTTTTAATTTCGTATAGCTATTTACATGATACTAAAACACTAACAAATGATTTTAAGATGTTTGTCAGTCTGTCTTTCTGTGTGTCCGAAGGAGTTTTCGGAACTGATGAACCGATTTTTGTAGGACATTCACTGAAAGATAGAGGAAGTTATGGAGAGAGCATATAAATCCTGGGAAAAACAGCATTCACCACTGATACCAGATATGATAGATGTAATTAAACATTTTTTCTCTTGTTTATTACGAGCAAAAAAGAATAAAACTCGAAACAGCTTAAATACACGATTTATTTGTTCCCCAATTTAAAAAAAGACTTAAGGGGAAGGAAATTTTCCGACGACAATGAAGTGAAGGAGTCAATTTTGGCCCATTTTGAGGCGAGAGAAAAAAAAATTATTTCGATGGTTTAGAAAAATTAATTCCTAATCCAATTAATGTATTTAGCTTAAGGGTGATTATATTGAAAAGGAAAAATAGATTTATTGTTTCATTTCATTGAGAACTCTTTCATTTCACGAACTTTTGGATCTCCCCTCGTAACAATGTGTTTAGTGCATAAAAAGCTTTATGGAATTAGTCAACCAATTTTCCGTAATAAGCGTACTTACAATTAATCAATCAATTAAGTCAGGCAACACGAAGCCGCTGCGATGGCGGGCCGATATAATATATAATCTAATTTAAAACTGATTCACCATTAAAAATAAAGATACATTCCAAAATAAAAAATATACAACAAATAAATCCACACAGGATTAAATCGAAATATAATAAAAAAATAACATAAAAATACTACTAGAGGCCAGTCGTGGCGCAGTGGCACGAAGTGTGACTGTAAAACCGACTGGTTGTGGGTTCGATCCCCACTCGAGGAGAGGAAATATTTACTTAAATTTATATTTCCATTTCTTCGCTCTGGTGTCGAGGCTAAGCGCGGCGTTGAGTTCTGCCACTCAACACGCAATGCCTCCAGAATTCGGCAGAAAGTGGGGAACGGAGTGTCTAAAACACTAGGTTCCCTCTGCCTACCCTGCTGTGTGCGGGATACAGCGTGAAGCTGATTTAAAAATACTAAAATCGTATTCAGAGTTCCAAGAAACAGTAGACGAAACCTTCGTTGAATATAAAGTAAGTTTAGAGGACCTATATGTATGTATGTATGTGTGTCTGTGTATATCGAGAACTCAAACAAATTCCCGTCTGTATCACGTACTGAATCCGAGTGACAGGTGGGATGAAGTGAAAAACGTTTCTATTTTAGTGGACAGGTAGAACATTGGTCTTTGACCTTGCTTTCAACCCTTTTCACCCTAATGCTGTAACTATTGATGCCACTTTAGATAAAAAGGTTTATTTATTTTTCGCTCAGGTTAGGCAGAGAAAATCTAGTTTTAAGACACTGTTTTAAGACATTGCATTGCGGAACTTAACTCCACGCGTATAATATAGGCTAGGAATTGAAATATAATCATTCTCCCGAATAGAGGTCGAATGATCGACTATCATGAGTCTAGTAAGACATTGTTTCACTGCATGATGGCTAATATCTTTCTATCTGAAATTGCGTGTTGACTGACGAAAAATATTAAATATTTCATTTCCTCCAATGAGAATCGAACCCACGCCCTATCGTATTTGCAGTTATACGCTTGTGTCCCTGCGCGACGAATGCCCTCAAATTTCCTATATTTGCTCTTTCAAATATAACTATTTAAAAAAAATCGATATTCAAGTTAGTGCTAAGTTAAAAGATATCCAATATATTACCAGACCAGACAGTTAGTTATCTAAGAAGAAGAGTATTTTTAAAATTTCAAGCTTTTCACGTCAAAGATATAAACTTTGAAAAATGAATGATTCTGTTTGTGAACGAGCAAGTGGGTCCCTCCTACACTTACGATGTTTCATCTTTAAATTTATGCCTTTGTAATAGAGTTCCAAATGCTGTAATTCACTATTTTCGTTAAAAAGTTAAACTGTTTTTCTTTTTTTAAATATACTTTAGGTATGTAAAAATGCGAAAAAGAGTGAAAATATATTTTTTACTTTAATAAAGCCAGTCGTGGCGCAGCGGCACAAAGTGTGACAGTAAACCAACTGGTTGTGGGTTCAATCCCCACTCGAGGAGATGAAATATTTACTTAAATTTATATTTCCATTTCTTCGCTCTGGTGTCGAGGCTAAGCGCGGCGTTGAGTTCTGCCACTCAACACGCAATGCCTCCAGAATTCGGCAGAAAGTGGGGAACGGAGTGTCTAAAGAAAAACACTAGGTTCCCTCTGCCTACCCTGCTGTGTGCGGGATACAGCGTGAAGCTGATTTGTTTTTTACTTTAATAAAACTTTAAACGACAGATATTTGTGGGTTGTTTTACGCCACATTTATGACGATACGATTATCCATGCCTGTAGTGGTCCTGTATTTTTCTTAATTAAGTTGTTCAAGCGTGCGACTTGAAAGGACAGGTTATGAGTTCGATTCTCACTCAGGAAGTTTTAGTATCGAGGTAAAGCACGGATTTGAGTTCCGCCACTAGGTACGTAATTCTAAAAATCGGCAAAAAGTGGGGCACGGCAGTGTTTTAATGCAAACGAAGTCTCTTAACATCCCTTCTATGTGCGGTATTATAAGCAATTATTGAGCAAAAAATGTTTGTTTGTTTACGGAGTGAAGTTCAATCAGTTGCTTAGTAAAATTTAATTATAGACTAGGAGTGTCCTTATCAATGACAGATGGAGGTACGATATTTGATTGACTAGATGAGCCCTTTCAAATCATTTGCTTTGTATGATGACACTACTACCTACTACGTTGGTTGTGGTCCAGTTACTATGGGTTTCGTAACATTCCTATTGCCTCCTCATATCCACAGGAAATAGCAATTTTGATGCCGTTTTTCATTATATCTATCCCGGATTTCATTTGCCCGGCAAACGAACTCGTCGATAGCATGTTCCCCAGTGTGTAATCTGCTGTTGTGTAGAGCCATACGATTTAAATATTTTTAGTATTTGATTTTAATATTTTTAATATTTGACCTTTATAAAAGTTTTCTAAGCAGTGTCGTAGGTACTTGACTAAGTATTAATTTTACTGTTCTAGCAACAGATAGCCCGACGTTAAGTTCCTATACTTAAACGGAAAGCAGCAATATAGACACTTTCCGCTGTATCCGCCAAAAAAGGCATTGCGCTGTTGAGTGGCAGAACTCAACGCCGTGCCTTGCCTCATTACCAGAGTGATGAAATGACAATATTAAGTATTTTATTTCCTTGAGTGGGAATCGAGCCCACCACCTGTTGCGCTTACAATCGCATGTTTGAGTCCCTGCGCCAAGACTGGCGTTGACTGGTCTCTACAAAAATGCTCAATTAACTTAATAATATAAGGCTAATAATTTATTTTAAGAGGAATAGATTATACGCTTAGTTTTTAAAATAATCTTTCAGCAGCTTTATATTTTTCAGTATATTTTTATAATGATTCAGTTTTAAATCACTTGTATACAGTATTTCATTGTGTGGATAACTTTTTACTCAGAGATTACGGGATTATATGGGACAAAGGGAGAATTAAAAAATGAAATAATCCTTGATATCTTAGCGAAACAGAAATCCCAGAAATCCCGCGGATAACGGAAGATAAAAAATTAGCTTTTGTTATGAAAAACTTTTGAAAGAAGCCATAATGGCGCAGTGGAATAGGGAGTGAACGCTATATAAACGCTATGTTTGTAGGTTCCAAATTCGTTTGGATAATTAATTATTTTCATTTCACCGCCATCGAAAGACAAAGCGCGGTGCTATGTTCTACATTCTGCTCTGTGTTTTGAATTCGGACGGAGAACGGAGTGTCTTGACATAAGGTTTTCTCTAACTTTATAGTGTTAAAAAAGAGGGCCGTACCCTCGGCAAGAGCTATCTCTTATGTCACGTGTGATAATCAACTTATAGTTATTTTCATTTGGCGTTAGTGAAAGCGTATTGTTTAATTTTTTTTTACCAGTTCGATTGGGGATTGAACCTACAACCAGCGGTTTTACAGTCACGCTTTGTGCCCATACGCCACGACTATTTGTAAATATTCGTAGTAATACCTACTTGATGTTATCTTACGTGTATTTTTTAATTTATCCAAAAAAGTCAAAAATCCTTATTTAATAACTTAGAAGTACGGAAACAGTTACATAGTAAAAGCAATCATTTTAAAAAAATTGTTCCTTCTATTGAGATATTGAAACTCACAGTGTATAGAGTTAAAGTTTGCTTGGAAAAAAATAGTACCTTTTATTCCAGGAAAAAGATAGTAGAAGAAACAAATGATTTAACGGATTTTATAATACTATAGGCCATATATATTGAGGCCAGTCGTGGCACAGCGGCATGAGGTGTGGCTGTAAAACCGACTGGTTGTGGGTTCGATCCCCACTCGAGGAGATGAAATATTTACTTTATATTTCCATTTCTTCGCTCTGGTGTCGAGGTTAAGGGCGGCGTTAAGTTCTGCCACTCAACACGCAATGCCTCCAGAATTCGGCAGAAAGTGGGGAACGGAGTGTCTTAACACTAGGTTCCCTCTGCCTACCCTGCTGTGTGCGGGATACAGCGTAAAGCTGATTTATTATACTACTATAGCGAGAGTATTGAGAATTACATAGAAAATAATATTACTCCCGAGTGGATATTGAACCCACAACAATTGCGGTTATAGCCTGACGTTGTCACGCAACGACACGAGGGTCTAAAAAATATTTGTTGACGAATATAAGTTTACCAAGATATTCCACATTTTAGATATAATATTAGTATCAAATTTACGCGTACGTCTTGTGAAATGTATTAAATTGAATTTGTGAAAGTTACCAGCAACCGCTCCAGTACAGATGATCAGCCTTATTATCGATAAATAGGGTTGTGTGCTGTAGGCTTGTATTGTTACTGTGATACAAAATAAAATAAGTATAACATATTTATATCTTTATGCTGTATCCCGCATACAGCAGAGTAGGCAGAGGAAATTCTAGAGGCAATGCGTAATGCGTAGTGACAGAACACAGCGCCGCGCTTTGCCTCGACACCAGAGCGAAGAAATTGAAACATAAATTTAAATAAATATTTAATTTCCTCGAGTGGGGATCGAACCGACACCCAGTCGATTTTACAGATACACTTTGTGCCCGTGTGCCACGACAGACCTCTAAATATTTATATATTAAACATGTTAATGTAATTAAATAGATAAAAATCTATATTTATCTATAATGAGTACAATATTAGTATTACTTTTTTACGGTTACAACTATGGAATGGCGAATAGCGGAATATTTTATGTGACTAGACCAGGAAATGAATTCATAATTACCTCCTACCTAAATTAAACCTTGCCACCTGTACTATGGGGGCGTTCAAACTGATTGTGTTATTCAAATAACATATTTTATGAATAATTACATATGAAAAAAATATATTCTTCTTTGAATGCCTAATTTCCTATATATGCATATTTTTCAGTTACATATTGTATCAGACGTAGGACAGGGTAGGTTGAAGGATTTTTTTGTTTAGACTCTCTATAAGTGTTGCGTGTTGAAAGGCGGAACTAAACTCCGTGCCTTTGTCATCATAGCGAGTATATGAAATAATTCATTTCCCGAGTGGGAATCTATTCATATTTAAAGTCAAACGCTGTACCGCTGCGCCACAAAGGCCTCGTAATTTGTGTTAAGTCCATTTAATTTATTTTACCAGTAACACATTCTAATAAATTGAAACATATAAAAAAAACACTTTTTTGTACAATATTGAAAACCCTGAAACGTAGCTTCGTCGAACTAAGTGTATGGTATAAAAATATTTCGACGAGAGAGGTGTCGTATCGTGTACAAAGAAAATTCATTTTCACCTCCCTTTTATTATTTTGTCTCGATTCATATATTTTTACATATTATACTTTTTGTCCTTATGTATAAGTTTTAGGCAAGTAAATAGAATTAATTTGCTTCATTTTAATGTTCTTTTGTTTCAGGTATTTTTTCTATTACGTGCCATATCCACATGTTTTTTTGTGTACTGCACTTTTACTAACTATATTTTTTGGTGGTAACTGTTTAGATTGACAGTCGCGCTCATGTAATTTTGTGTACAAAAAATGGGTAAATTGACCCAGTTTTTTTTTGGAATTATTGAAAGTATTTACTAAAATATGTTACTATTATAATTTATTTATAAATAACCTACCCATTTTATCCAACATAGAAAAGAAAGCTCTTCGCTCTCCGCTTAAAGGATGACATTAATTGTTGAGTGACCACATATTCAAATCATTTTTATTTTCCTGCTCTGATAAGCAAAAAGAACTTTAGTGCAGGATTTTGTGATTTTTAGAATTAAGAGATGATATTTCAAATATCACCCCAAATGGGTTTCGAATGAACAACCACCCAACTGCGTCATAAAATTTATTCATATAAGTCGTGATATTTTTTGCAAAGTTTAAAAATTCAAATACAAAAAATCCTTTTTTTTAGGAAACTTTGAAACGAAAGTTAGTACGTAGTAGTTTGTACATTTTCTAATAAAATGTTTTTCTTTCCTAAGCGTAATATAACATTTTAAATAATTTTAAAAATACTTTTAGAAAGTTGTTATGATTTCAGTTTCGAGCCTCAAGTATTTTATTTCCAATAAGTTCATCAAAATAACCTCGTTAGATTTAAAAGCAACTTCTACCGTACCGTGAGCTTTGGAGAATTTTTATAAAAGAGAAATAAGTTCACGCTTTTTCTCACATAGCATAGTAAGGAGAGGGAACTTTGTACTTAGGAATTGTGAAAAGTGAAAAATGTGATATAGGATATCCTTAGTTTAGTTTGACAAATCAGGACGTTGGGTCTCACGCACTTTTCGTGTAGCAGAGAGGTCTTATCGTTAATAGCAAGACAGTTCGTATAAATTTGAGATAATTGGTACTGATTGGCGGAACTCAACACCGCGTTTAAGAATACCACAGTGAGGTAGTGAAAATAAATATGAAAATAATCATTTACTTAATTGGGCATCAAACTCATAACTCTCGCGTTCACAGTCAGAAGCAATCTCACTGCTCCACGGTGGCTCATTCTTTAATATCACTGAATATTTATATCAATTAACAATTAAAATTGTAGGCTTTTCTCCTTTCAATTGATTTCTAAACGGATACCAAACCTCGACGTTAAACAAATTTGGAGCTTTTACTATTCAGCACAAGTATCCTTCAATCCACAAACTTTTCAACTCAAATTACATTACAAATTGCTTTAGCTTATTGTCGAATCTATTTAAAAGCCCCTGTTTCTTCACAGGGTCCATGATTTACTTAATATGGGGTGAAATTATACTTTATTACAATGTTAATGTTTTTATATCAGCAGTTAAAAGGAAATCGTCGTAAGTAACTGAAATGTAATTCAAGAGAGCCTTAAAAGTTTTAAACAATAGTAAAAAAAACCTTTTGTTACATTTTTTTTAAAGAAAAATGAGACCATCATAAATACAACACGATGATTTTTTACTCTCTCCCTCTCTCACACAGAACTTGGGAATCTAATGTAAAGAACGTTCCCGTTCCCAATGCAATATTTAATATTTCATTTATCCGAGTGGGAATCGAACCCACAACCTATCGCGAGTTTATAAATTTTAATAAAAAATAATGACCTTATTTTTGATTATAATTCTTCTTCTTCATCAATCTTGGCACAGGAGCATTCGGCAGGAAATCTGGAACGCAGTGTCTTAACACTAGGTTCACTCTGCCTACCCTGCAGTATGCGGAATACTAATATACTAGTACTATAATTTAAATTTTAATTTAATTTGTTGAAAATATTTTTGTTATTACGAGCTACACGAATCCCCCTTGCTTATTGTTCCTTAAGGAATTTCTCGTATTGAATCGATTTTAATTAGAAGTTATGAAATGAATAGTTCTCTTAGTGAGAACATTTATAAAAATATCTTAGATAACTACCAAATGAAGGAAAAGGAAGTCTCTTATTTAAAAAAATATGCTTAACGCTTCACTTAAATGATAAATTAATTTATTGACTTAAAATTGGCAAATATTGACAAAAATACATATTTCTCTACTTTTTACTATTTGACACCACACAGCTAATTTTTACAAAATTAAAAATTATACAAAACATTAAGAACAGAACGGAAGAATTAATGCATCAGAACATACTTTCTACAGAAACTGCATAATAAAAGGTACTTGCTTCATGCTGCGGATACCTAGTGAAGTAGTCAGACAGAACGGAGCGCCGAACGCTACGGTATTGGTATATAACATACCTCTTTTACCTCGACCACTGTCATCAATCTCTTCATATATGGTCCCCGAGGGGTCTGCTTTTTACTTTTTATGCTGTTTACGTGATTTTCTTCTAGTATTTTTGATACTGTGTGTTCGAAGGACAACCGATGTTTTGTCCTCCCTCTCTTGCCAGCCAGCCCTTACGACGGTTGTAACGTGTATTTCGAGAGAGCGCACTCGCACTGATAGGGCGTCCCCCCAGGGCTCCAAGGTGACGCGCACCAGTGCGTCCGCGTTGGTGTGTCTGGTGTGTCTATAATATAATCTTTCATTTACATTACTACTAATATTGACAAAACTCAACATAATATGAAATGATAAATGAAATTATATCAATTTAGTATTGTTTGATACGTTACTCACAAACTAATGAATTTCATGAGTAAAAGACGGCAACGCAGTCGTGTATTCTTAATTTTCCTCCAAATTCCAGATATGGTCTGTTGTTTAACGGAACTCAACGCCGCGTTTTACCCAGCAATATTGACAAAACGCAATATTCACCAACATTTTACCGCTTGACACGCTTTCCACAGACAAATGGACATCACGAGTGAGGAACGACGACACAGCTATTCACTACTACTGTACTTTCATAAACAATGGATTCTGTCTGACCGTAACTGAAAATTATTTTGACCCAGATTTGCTAGTTTCATTTGTGTTTTTTTATTCTATTGTCGTTTGTTCGTTTTACTTTTGTTTTGTATAATAGTATTTTACAAAAACAAAATCGTTTTTGTTTTTGATGATAAATCTGTTGGTTAATTGGTTAAGTATAACTAAGCGTGATAAATTGTAAATTGTAAATTAATTTTCTTTTGTCAAGGTGATATTTTTGTAATGTAGAAATATTTCTGTATTCGTGTAATTGTAAATCGTAATTCATATAAATCGTGTATAAAAGAAAAAAAAGAAAGAAAGCACGGAGTGTCTTGACACTAAGCTCTCTCTGCCTACTCTGTAGATCATGAAGATTTAATTAACACATTAAAATATCTGCCTTAGTTTCTTTACAAAGTGTGTAAAATATGGAAAAAATCGGAACTGTACAATAAATTTAAAATTTATAAGTGCTGCAAAATAATGTAGTAATATTTTGTCGCAGGTGTCGACCGTCGAACGTATGAAAATAAACATTGTCGTATATGGAAAGTAGACTCAGTAAAGCTTTAAAAATGTGTATTTTTGCATAATTTTATTCACTATATTATATTTGTTTATGTGGAAAAGTTTCTGTTTTTTAGTGTAATAAGGCAAAGTGTGATGTGGACCTAAACACGTGCAATATCTCGAAAATTTAAACCTAGTGTCAAAACACTCCTTTTCCATCGAATTTTCGCGACATTGTATACTGAGTGGCGGAACTCAACGAGTTAAAAATAATTTGAATATTGTCATTCCCTTAAGTGATCATCGAGCTTACTGTCAACGCGGTTAAAGTACTACTCTGTTCCACTTTACCACGACAGCCATAAAATTACACGACAACTTTACAGAATTTCAAACTATTTTAAATCTAAGAACTGAAAATTGAAATAAAAGTATCCAATTTACCGTAGTATTTCATTATACAACGTTAACGGGAAATATCAATATCGACTTTATTTACTTTAACGTCAGCCGCAGAAACGGAATTCTTATACGTAGTTATTTTATTTATTTGAAGTTTATAAATTGGTTGTTACAAGTACCTAGTTGTGGACCCATACTTCATTTAATGGCTAAGTAAAATATAAATAGTTAAACATACAAGCGATAGAAATTTTCTTTGTTATAATAGGGTTGTGGGTTCAATTCCCTCTCGAGGAAACGAATTATTTTTCTTTCCCGCGCTCTGGTAACTAGAAAAAGCACAATATTGAGCTCCGTCACTCAACATATAATGTCTCGTAAATTGGGCGGAAAGTGAGGAACTGAGTGTCTAAGCACTAGCTTCCTATCCTGCTATTTGTGGAATACAGCCTTAATATATAATTAAGCTTAAAGTTATCACTCTGTCCAAGAATCATGATAGCAGTGACTAATTTAATAATTAATTTTACACCGAAAAGCGGATACTTTATTTAATTTGTTTTTTAAAAAAAAACTTCTACATGTCATTGTTGCACTTTAGGAAAGAAAATTGGAATCAGAAGTATATTAAAGTATTCGTCCACTTCCTTTGTTCCATATGTCAATTCCATAGATGTGATAATATAAAAAAAATTAAATCAGTTTCACACTGTCTCCCGCTCACAGGCAACAATAGGCAAAGGGGACCTAGTGGTAAGACACTCCGCTTCCCACTTTCCGCCGAATTCTCGAGGCATTGCGTGCTGAGTGGCTGGCGGAACTCAACGCCGCGCTGTTCCTTGATACAAAAGCAGTCGCAATTACAGTCACCTCTGCACTACGACTACTCTATAATATGGTATATCAATTTCAAATTCCACGTACTAATATTTGGTTTCGGTAACCAATAAATTGCTCTAATTTAACTCATCTGTACAATTCAAGCTACGAATCAAAGTCAAACGATTTCAAATCTAATTCTAAAGGAACAAGGATCAAATTAGCTCATTATTAATGTTTCGTTGTTAAACACGTGTGCGAAATGAAAACTTGTGCTCCGTTCATTTTACTTGACCAAGCACAAATACAATACTGTAATAGAGGAGTGTCGTAAGTCATAAGCTTTAGAAACCTTAAGAAATCATAGGCAATAGCCTATGATTTCTTAAGGTTTCTAAAAAAATATATATAATAAAATTATTTGGTGCTTTTTTCCTTGTCTTCGAGGCCGTCGTGGCGCAAGGGTGTGACTTTAACGTGACGGTTGTGGGTTCGTCCCCCACTCGAGGGAAGGAATTATTATTTATTAATATTATCATTTCTTCGCTGTGATAACAAGGTAGAAGCCAGGAGTTGAGTTTCGCTACTCACATACTCTGCTTTGTGTGGGATACAGAGTGAAGCTGATTTATTTATTTATTTTACTTCCTTGTTAAGTAATCGAGAGTACGTTCATAGCTTCTCTTATATGAAAATAAATGCCACAATGAATATAACATAATAGAAAGTTACGTTGTACCGAGGGGTCATCTAACATCTGTCCCTTCTCATCTCCGTTGCTCGTCTCGTTTCCTGCTTTTGTTGTAACACCGCTGACAGCTCCCGGCAATGACAAAAAAAGTTTTGAAGAACAAGTACAAAGACGTAGTTTTTTTTAACTCATTCCCCTAGAGACGGAATCAAGTTCATGACTATCACGTTTACGTTCACAGCCAGACGTGTGCCACAGTGTAATGAAAATAAAATAATAAATCTTTTTTTTATAGTAAAAATTAACTGGTTACATTGTAGTGCAGCGTTGAGTCCCGCCAAATTGCTATTATTATCTCTAAGTCAGTATGACTGATCACTAGATCATCTTAACCTACCGTGGAGCAAAATAATATTAAAATATGAATAAAATATTTTTTTGTCATCCGCCGGTTCTTACAATTTGTGAACGTCACATGTCCTTACTCTTACCTTGGAAAGGCAAATGTAAGCTTTCAATTTATTTACGAGTATCGCACGTTACCTGTAGAAAATATGTGAACTTAAAAGTAATAAAATTATTGATTTAGATGCAGATTTAGAATATTTTGCTAACTATAAACTATTTGAGGCCAGTCGTGGCGCAGTGGTACAAAGTGTGACTGTAAAACCGACTAGTTGTGGGTTCGATCCCCACTCGAGGAGATGAAATATTTACTTAAATGTATATTTTCATTTCTTCGCTCTGGTGTCGAGGCAAAGCGCGGCGTTGAGTTCTGCCACTCAACACGCAATGCCTCCAAAATTCGGCAGAAAGTGGGGAACGGAGTGTCTTAACACTAGGTTCCCTCTGCCTACCCTGCTGTGTGCGGGATATAGCGTAAAGCTAATTTAATTTAATTTTTAATTTTCGTTGTAACTATTTCTGGAAATCTAATTCTAAAGGAACAAGGATCAAATTAGCTCATTATTAATGTTTCGTTGTTAAACACGTGTGCGAAATGAAAACTTGTGCTCCGTTCATTTTACTTGACCAAGCACAAATACAATACTGTAATAGAGGAGTGTCGTAAGTCATAAGCTTTAGAAACCTTAAGAAATCATAGGCAATAGCCTATGATTTCTTAAGGTTTCTAAAAAAATATATATAATAAAATTATTTGGTGCTTTTTTCCTTGTCTTCGAGGCCGTCGTGGCGCAAGGGTGTGACTTTAACGTGACGGTTGTGGGTTCGTCCCCCACTCGAGGGAAGGAATTATTATTTATTAATATTATCATTTCTTCGCTGTGATAACAAGGTAGAAGCCAGGAGTTGAGTTTCGCTACTCACATACTCTGCTTTGTGTGGGATACAGAGTGAAGCTGATTTATTTATTTATTTTACTTCCTTGTTAAGTAATCGAGAGTACGTTCATAGCTTCTCTTATATGAAAATAAATGCCACAATGAATATAACATAATAGAAAGTTACGTTGTACCGAGGGGTCATCTAACATCTGTCCCTTCTCATCTCCGTTGCTCGTCTCGTTTCCTGCTTTTGTTGTAACACCGCTGACAGCTCCCGGCAATGACAAAAAAAGTTTTGAAGAACAAGTACAAAGACGTAGTTTTTTTTAACTCATTCCCCTAGAGACGGAATCAAGTTCATGACTATCACGTTTACGTTCACAGCCAGACGTGTGCCACAGTGTAATGAAAATAAAATAATAAATCTTTTTTTTATAGTAAAAATTAACTGGTTACATTGTAGTGCAGCGTTGAGTCCCGCCAAATTGCTATTATTATCTCTAAGTCAGTATGACTGATCACTAGATCATCTTAACCTACCGTGGAGCAAAATAATATTAAAATATGAATAAAATATTTTTTTGTCATCCGCCGGTTCTTACAATTTGTGAACGTCACATGTCCTTACTCTTACCTTGGAAAGGCAAATGTAAGCTTTCAATTTATTTACGAGTATCGCACGTTACCTGTAGAAAATATGTGAACTTAAAAGTAATAAAATTATTGATTTAGATGCAGATTTAGAATATTTTGCTAACTATAAACTATTTGAGGCCAGTCGTGGCGCAGTGGTACAAAGTGTGACTGTAAAACCGACTAGTTGTGGGTTCGATCCCCACTCGAGGAGATGAAATATTTACTTAAATGTATATTTTCATTTCTTCGCTCTGGTGTCGAGGCAAAGCGCGGCGTTGAGTTCTGCCACTCAACACGCAATGCCTCCAAAATTCGGCAGAAAGTGGGGAACGGAGTGTCTTAACACTAGGTTCCCTCTGCCTACCCTGCTGTGTGCGGGATATAGCGTAAAGCTAATTTAATTTAATTTTTAATTTTCGTTGTAACTATTTCTGGAAATCGTCATACGTACTAAATTTCACCTCTCTAATTCGCGTAGTTTAAGCTGTGCATTGTCTGTTACTCAGTAAAGAGTTATATATAAATTTATACATAATAAATATATGTTAAAGATTTCTTCACAAGATATCATAAAAAATATTCAAAGCATACACATTGTTCGCGAATACTTTGTTCAATTGGGTCGTATCTTTCCTCATCCATAGAATTTTATTGTGAAAAGAACAATTGTTAGTGAAATATAATGGAAACTGATCTTTATTAAAAGAAACCAAAATAAATTTGGAGGAAATAAAAGAGTTTTTTAGCATCGTTGTTTTTTTTAAATAAATATTTCACTTTAATGTTTTATCTTTCTTAGCAGAGTTGTCCGGGATAACTTAGTACCACACTCCTTTGTTCATTTTCCTCTCAAATTGTGGTCATTGCGTGTGGAGTGACAGAGAGAGTAGAGAGTCTTTGGAAGTATAAATATTTCAAATATGTATATCCACACTCTGCTGCCGTCGTGGCGTAGGGCAGTAGTGCATCACGCAATACCTCCATAATTTGGCGATTTGAGGGAAATGGAAGTGTATTCATAGGAACAGAGTGTCGTAATACTAGATTCTCTCTGCCTTCCCAGCTACGTGCGGGATAGAGCGTGAAACTACAAAAACAAAACATATTTATAATGCCTCTTTAATAATCATATATGTATATGTAATATGAGCATATAGACCATATGTATATATACACCATATGTACATATAACGAAACACATAATAATTTACGCGAATTTTGGCCTCCGAAATATCTGAAGCGAAAACGGTTAATTGGTAAAGTTAGAATGTATTATAACATTACATTGTGTACTTTATTGCAATAACTTAAGATTCAAATTAGTTTGTCTCGAATGTACCCCGCTCTTCTAAATATGGTTACAGCAGACCAAAATAGGCATATACTAAGCTCGTTTGTTGAACAACTGTCTTAATGTCATTTATAATGTTAAGATGAGATGTAATATTAAATTTGAAGTATTCTTGTCGTAACAATACTAACAGCTTCGATACACGCTCAAGGAAATATATTAACGCGAAGAGACGACGAATGGTGTCTACCATATGGAAATAAACGAAAGGGAAACTAGGAATGTCTGCATTCCCACTGGTATCAATAAATTTTTTTTTTACATTTTTCAAGCTTTTCACTGAACCCGGCTTCCAAAGAAGTATTTTATTTTAATTTTCCCGCTCGTTTAAGACAAAGGAAGGCATTGAGAGCCGCCATTCGCAAAGTTGAGATCGAAGTGTCTTGACACTAGATTCTCTCTGAATGCTTTGAATGTGAAAAAAAGATTTTCTCTAATATGTAAGAGCAACGCAACGCTATGTGCCGCATGTGTTCTAAATGAAAATCGCAAAATTTTTGTTCATAATATAGTTCATAATATAGTATAAAAGAACACTCTTACGTAAAAATAAATTGCAAAAAATTGCATAGGCACTTACGAGGATTACGAGATTGGAGCAAATTTTTTATAATCTGTTTTTGGTGGAGAAAGAAAGAGAAACTGTTCAATGTGCGTAAATTTTACGCTCTAAGAGGCATTTGTGTTTTTGGATGAAATAACTTGAATATACCTTAAAAAGAAATTATTTTCAATCCATAGCATTAAAAGTGCTGCAGTGTTTGGGACTTATTTTCTCCAGTGAAAATCAAACCCACACCCACCTGTCACGTTCAGATTCGCACTCTTGTGCCACGACTGGCCCTCGTACCTTTATTTTATTTTACCCATTAATATTCATAATTACCTAAAAATCTAAAAAAAAAAACCATGAACATGAAGTCTCAATAAATACACCCCCACAAACACCATTTAAATTTTATTTACTGAACACCTCGTGCTTTTGAAGTCAATGCTTTTATTGAACTTTGAACTTTTCCTCGCTTTCCATTTAACATCTTAAATTGTTTAGAATATGAACCGTGAAAAATGAGATCTTTCTTCAGTTATATTTATGAGTGGTGGCACAGAAAAAAATATTTGAGGCCATCGTGGCCCGGTGGCACAGAAAAAAAAATATTTGAGGCCATCGTGGCCCGGTGGCACAGGGTGAAACATTTAATATTTTCATTCTCTCACTCTGACAAAGCGGCGGCAAAACGCGGCGTTGAGTTTCATCACTGACCTCTTCCCTCTACCTACCAAAAACACGTTAAAAGTTTCTTAAACACACCACAAACACCAAACCGCATACAAAAACATTTAAATTACCCTCAAAACTGTTTTTAACGAAATAAAATAAAATGTTACACATGCCTGATATGAAATCGTATACAAACGTGTTAACAAATATTCTCGGTACATTTTATTGCTCGCGTAAAAAAGTTTCCAAGCCGTTTCGTTTATTTGTAGAGCGATTAAGCCGTTTATTGCATTCTAATGATGGATTTATCATCACCCTGTATAAAGATGGAGTCATGTATATGTTTAATAAGTATCTTGTTAACTCGTTTTGTAGGTACTGTTGCTATCTGGTATGGGTTATGTTTGGTAATCGTGATTTGGGGATATGACTATATAGCAGGGTAGTCAGAGGGAACCCGGTGCTAAGACTCTGTTCCCCAAGCGTCGTTCACTTTTCAAAACATTGCGTGTTGAGTAGCGAACCCAACGTCGCGTTTTGTTTACTAGAATAGGGAAGTGAAAATATTTTTTTAAATAAAAATTTCCTCGTGTCATCGAACCTACAATAATCACCAACAAAAACATATATTATACTACTTAAAGTGGAAAAAGTAAAGAGTAGATGATAAGAGAAACGAGGCAAAGTGGTAGCTAGATTTTTTTTTAAATTTCGATACTTAGGGAAATTAAATTATTTTCATTTCCGCGCTCTCACTAAATATAAATATCCAAAATATCTCGAAAATTGGACCAGAGGTGAATAGTGTGTCATAATACTCTAGGTTCCATCTGCATACACGTCTATATATGTAAAATACAGCGTAAATATAAAAAAGTTATTATATACAGATTCGGTACCTAAATAATATATTATGAAATAAATAATTTTGCCTCTGGCTCTTCAACAACAGGAGAGAATAAATAATTAAATAAAGCGAATTTAAAGAAAACACAAAACCTGACTGCATCAGCTAACTTAATGAATCCAATAACACTCGCCCAATTAAGACAAATCCAACAACCATCAAATTAAAAAGAAAAGTTAAAGTCCTTTTACTGATAGGTGTTACTGATAGGATAGGATAACAGTTGCTAGGGGAACCAGTTAACGGACACACATACGCGCTAAAAGCATAATCCTCCTATTAGGCTACGCTGTACCAGGGAAAAATATATAATAGGATATATTTCAATTGAATTCATATTTATTATTATAACAATAACTAAAGATATTGAATGCTAAAAGCTTTAGACAGAATTCTCGTATATGTCTTGTAAGAAAGAAAAATACACGAATGCCGTAGGCTCATTTATTTTTCGAGATATTTTATCCTTTTAGTACACATTTAATAGAACTATCCCTGGCTTTGCTTTTTAAACTCATTAAAATAAATCAGCTTCACACTGTATCCCACACACAGCAGGGTAGGCAGAGGGAACCTAGTGTTAAGACACAACGTTCCACGTTTTTGCCGAGTTCTGTAGACTTTCCGTGTTGAGTGGCAGAACTCAACGCCGCGCTTTGCCTCGACACCAGAGCGGAGAAATGGGGATAGACACCTCTAGTGGGGATCGAACCCACAACCAGTCGATTTTGCAGGCACATTCAGTGTCCCTGCGCCACGACTGGCCTCTAATTTAAACTAATTAATATTTATAAAAGAGACTATAAGCACTATGGCTATGGATTTGATTACCACTCAGGGTAATGAATTGTTTAAATTTTCTCCACTATGGTATATTTTACTTTTACAAATGCTTAAGAACAATAAGATATGTTTTTGCTGTATATTTTTTTCCTTCGCGTTGTATTCCGCAAACAGCAGGATATGCAAAAGATAAATTTCCTCTCCCTCTTACACTCCGTTACACATTTCCCACCCAATTTTCGAGACTGTGCGTTTGATAGCGAAGTTCAACGCTGCTTTGTTACCAGAGCGAAGAAAGTGTAAACAGTTACCCTGAGTGGTAATAGACCACACAACCGTCGCGCGTCGTGTTGACACAACAACAAGACACTCCCACAAACCATTAAATTTTCAACACATTGTATGATGCTTGGTGTAACTTAACAATGAGTTTTATCTTACTAGCGCTAAGCTAAGAAATTAAAGAAATTCAAATAAAAACATTCCCTCGAGTAGAAATTAAATCTATTAACCACTCCTAATACGGCGGACTCCATTCGTTTGCTCATTTTTATTTTGTAGTAAATAGGATTATTTTAATATATTATTAAATCTTGCAAATTGCAAGACTTTCAAAAATATGTAAGACTCATTTGAGTGTTCCCCTCCACGGAAATCTTTAGTAAAAGGCGAAAGATTTATACGTTTTGAAGGGAAACCAGAGATAAATAGATTTTGAATGTGAGCTGTATTTACGTTTTTAACAATAAGAAGTCGATAGCGCGATTCAGAATTGCGATATAAATGGACAGCGCCATCTATTGTCAAATGTGGATATTACTATTCTGACACTAAATTGGGTTGACAGAGAGAATGTTAAGTTAAGACACTCCATTTTTCTGCGTGTCAAAGAGTGGAAATTAACATCGCAATTTGTCTTGTTACTGGAACAAGAAAATTAAAATTATAAAACGGGATCTTTTGTGTAAGTTTCCTCTCCTGCTTACAATCCGTTCCTCATTTTCCGCCGAATTGGAGGCATAGCGTGTTAAGTGGCGGAACACAACGCTGCAACTTTAATACACCGACGATCTGGATCAATGTCGTCTTTGTCTAATGGAATAATTTAAATATACATACATACATATACATCCTAACAGCACGTTCAAATTGCTTTACATTTTAGGTACAATCAAACAAGAGATAGTGAAACCTATTCATAATAAATGAGGTTACGACAACTCCACCTGATGAGTGATGTGAAGCAATATATTACGCGAACTTAGCACGTTACGAGATGAATGCTAACGTTTCAAACATAATTGCTTTAGTTGGAAATGGTAGACGTATAGTAGAGATGCTGTATAGAATTGAGGCCAGTCGTGGCGTAGGGGTAAATGCGACAGGTTGTGGGTTCAATTCCACCTCGAGGAAATGAAAAATATATATTTTTTTCTGTTAACGTGGCTTCCCGCGGCGTTCAGCTCAGCACGCAATGCCTCCGGAACTCGGTGGAAATTGGGGAATGGAAGTTTTATAATGGCAACGGACTTTCTTAACATTAGGTTCCCATTTTTCCTCTGCGTTTCCTGCTATATACGGGGTACAAAGTATAAAGTAAAGGTACCTTGACAAAATTTTAAGATGATAAAAATTTGTAAGGATTTTCTGAACTTAGATTTTGTTGTGCCCTACCAAATAAAGTCGTGTGCCCATCTTATAATTTGTATTGACAAAAATTGATAACAATTTATTAAAAAAGTTTAAAAAATATTCAAAAAGATCAAAGCTAAAATCAAAAAAAAGTTTGGAATAAAAAAAAATTGTTATTAAAAATTTAATAATTTCAATAGTACGTTCTTGTTTTAAACATAAAAAATATTGAACCATCAAATAAAAACACGGAATAGACTACAAACAACCCAAAAGAGAATATCCAAATAGTCGCGGATGGTTGCAGCATGTAGGTTCTATTGTCAACGAAATAAAAATATTGCTATGGTCTTTTTTCAAACTGACATCTTTTCTCGCATATAGTGTTAAGACACTACGTTTTCCGCATACCGCCACCAGAGCGAGTTTAATTAATTCCCTCTTATGAGAATCAAACCCACAACCGACGTGGTTATAACGAAACCTTGTCAGTTTTATCTATGTATAGAATTAGGTGTGAGAGTGTCATAAAAATATTACTGGTTCAATAAAAAATGATCTTTGCGGAATAGAATTCCTCGAAGCAAACTAACACGCATTATATATCACGTCACTCAAATTTTCAGTTGGCTGACAGTGTGTGGAAAAAAAAATCATATTTTATCTACGTGTAATAAATGACAATATTTTTATTGTAATTATTGTAGCTGCATAGCGTATGGCTGTAACACTGTGATCATGTGTTCGAGTCCCAGTCAGGGTAAAAAAAATATTATTTTTATTAACTCGGTCTGATGACAAAACAAAGCGCAGAGTGGTGTTCTGTAAAACTATAACAAAAATTGTATAAATTTCATACAAATCAGCGCAAAATTCATATTTTATTGTTGTACATTTTCCCTAACATCGATAGAGTGATTTACGATCCAAAGGAAACGTGGAATGAGGCAGCTTTACGCCGAAAAAATTTTACTATCAGAATAGATTTATAAGGATTACAAGCCCCTCTGTGCGCCACGACTGGCCTAATGTCTGTTAATATCAGTTTTCTCCGCCTACACTGCTATGCGGGAAAAAATATAAACATGTTTTTGTTTATTGTGTTGTGTTATGTGTTATCCATGTGGAAACAGCCACGAACAGGAAACCAGCCTCTTTAATATATTATATAAATAAATATAAACAAAACGAGCTTCTTAGAGAAAATCGAGTAATTTAGGATTGTTTTTCTATATCTCTTTGGTAACTTATTAGAGGCCAGTGGTGGCGCAGCGGCACGAAGTGTGACTGACTGTAAAACCGACAGGTTGTGGGTTCTATTCCCACTCGACAAGACGAAACATTTACTTAAATTTTTATTTCCATTTCTTCACTCTGGTGTCGAGGCAAAGCGCGGCGTTGAGTTCTGCCACTCAGCACACAATACCTCCAATATTCAGCAGAAAGTGGGGAACTGAGTGTCTTAACACTAGGTTCCCTCTGCCTACCCTGTTGTATGCGGGATACAGCGTGAAGCTATTTTTTTTCTTTGGTAACTTATAGATATGATATAAAAAATATAACTAACATAGGTCCAATATGAAAATCGATCGATACACATCCATTTCATTTCATTCATTAGTCTTCATACATTGGATCGCCATAATTAGACACTTGTAATTTAGATCGTAGCTTCTAATTTTACGATATAGAACGTTTTATGGTACAAACAGTTTGATTACTTAAAATTAATATAGTATTTTTGTATATACAGAAATCGTATTTAGTCAAGCAGAGGGAACATTGTTGAGTGGCGGAACTCAACGCCGCTTATGACTTTTAGCCAAAGCGAGGAAATTAAAATAATTCATAGCCCCAAGTGATAATTGAATCCATAATCATCGCGTATACAGTCAGACAACGAGCCGCTGTTCCACTACGGTCTAAAATAGAGTTTTATTACCATTTTGTAACATAACTTTATTGTAACCCCTCTTTTCCAAATAGCAGGATATGTAGAAAAACTCCTGGTGTCACAACACTCCGTTCTCCACTAACAATCCGATCAAGATTACGAGTGTAGAGTGACGAAACTCAGGTCCTTAGTGCTACCAAATTGAAAGTAATGAAATAAATATATTGCCATGAATGGAAATTGAACCTACAACACTACAACCCTTACTATCAAACGTTAACAGACGCTGTCCCACTGAACCGTAGTTCTCAATTTTAACTCCCAATAAAATATAAAAAAATATGCAAGGTTGATTACTAACAAAATTTCTAAGAAACTGCCGTTATATTCAGCCATTTTGCCTTTTTATTAAGCTTCTTTATTACAAGAACACAAGAGAGGTCACTGTGGTAGTATATCGTTAATATCAATTTATTCTATGGCTTTACCGTTTATTTTTATTGCCGCCTAATTTGTCGCGGGGGCGTATAAGGTTTCTATAGTAGATTAAATAATATGGAGAAATTTGCTAAGGTTTTCTTTTTTTTAACTAACTGGTTACTAAAGCCACCAAGTAACCAGCTGTGGCGCAGGGAGTCCAGTCAGGGAGGATATTTGAGATTAATTTCCGTTTCTCACTTTTCGCCGAAATATGGAGGCATTGCGTGTGAACTGGCAGAACTCAGCGGCGCTGCGCTTTGTTTAAACACTTACTTCCTCAAGTGGGAATCGAACTCACAGTCAGTCACATATACAGTTGTACGTTTGTGCCCCTGAAACACAATTGGCGATAACGCTAGTATAATAAATAAAATTATAATAATAAATCTACCCTTGGCTAATTCTGGATGGATTATTTTGTTTCCATCCATATGTATCAACGTTTCGATCTCGACTTCTGTTACAAAATCATAAAACTGGAAACGTTTATCTGGATGGACATAAATTCAGGCTGTGTAAATGTTTTTTAAAAAGTAACCTCGCTGTTTGTGAATAAATAATATTATTAATTTTTGTAGCAGCATTACGCTGTATCCCTCATATAGCAGGGTACGGGAACCTAGTGTTGAGACACTAGGTTCCGCCCTATTTCAAGGAATGTTGAGCGGCGGAACTTAACGCTGCGCTTTGTCAAGAAAGATGAAATGTAAATAATTAATTCTCCCTAGTTGGGATCGAACCCATAACTGTCGAACATAACATAAGTCAAACATTGTATGATTGTAATCGACCGAACGACAGTTGTAAGTTCGATTTCTACTCTAAAGAATCAATTATTCAACACATGCTGCAATATCTCAAAATTTCGGCTTTTAATCTTCATGAGAACTGGTAGTAAATAGAAATGATCATAAAAATTATTAAGGCCGTTTTGGCGTAGTGCCACATCCGTATGACTGTAAGCGCAACAGTGTCGATTTCTACACAGGTTAATAAAATATATAATATTTTCATTTCCTCGTTCAGTCAAAGCGCAGCGCGGCGTTGAGTTCCGCCAAACAATATACTTATAGAATTCGTGAAAAATGCCAAACGGAAGTGTCTAAACGGGAACAGAGTGACTTAACATAAAAAAAAATTATTTTTATGAAAAAAAATTGCAATTGGCTATTAATATACAATAAGGACAGCAGATTATAGAAAAGGAGGAAATGTGATGGTATTAAGAGAAAATGCTAAAGTATTCAGAATTTCATGTTTTTTTTCAAAAGAAAATATTATTTGAAAATTTTAAGAAGTAACGATGTTAAATATCGATCACATTACACGTATTAGGAAGTCTTTTTTTGCTAAAATATCGAAATTAAAGAAAGTCAGTAGTGGCGCAGGCAGTACAGTACAGGTACAGTTTCTTGATTACAGCCGTGCCACACTAATCGTGACAGCTTGTAGATTACATTCCCACTTGGGGAAATGAAATATTCAATATTTTAACGGAGAACGGAGTGTCTAAATACAAGGTTCCCTCTGCCCACTCTACTAAATGTGAAGCTAAAAATCTAAGAATAAAAAGGAACGTGTAAAAAAATAAATAAACATGTAAATAAAATCATACGAATTTTTGAAAATGTAATTCTTTAAGAAAGTTTTTTATTTTTAATTATCATTTAGTAGTAGTGTTAATTATAAAATGTTAATTTGCCTTTGTGTTTTGTACAAAGAAAATCTACCAGGACTGCAAAGAGATTAAAAAAGATTACAAAAGAATTTTAGAATTTTTGAACTTAATTCAAATTCACTTCCGTACCATTTTTCAAAAAGTATTTTCGAAGTTTCTGGAATACCTTATTGCTAACCGGAAATTCTGTATAGCATCTTAAATATGACAAATTTGAGACCGCCAGGGCGAAGCGGTACAGACCGATTGTAAACGCGATGGTTGTATGATCGATTCTGATTCGGAGGAAAGATTTTTTTTTTCTTCTCTCAAAAGATGGAGTGTCTCTCTCAACACTATGTTTCATCTGCCCACTATTCTATGTGTGAGATACACAGTTTTCTTTGTGTGAACCTGATAATATCTTATTTGTAAAAACATTTTGATGGAGATGAAATATTTACTTAAATTTATATTTCCATTTCTTCGCTCTGGTGTCGAGGGTAAGCGCGGCGTTGAGTTCTGCCACTCACACGCAATGCCTCCAGAATTCGGCAGAAAGTGGGGAACGGAGTGTCTTAACACTAAGTTCCCTCTGCCTACCCTGCTGTGTGCGGGATACAGCGTGAAGCTGATTTATTTATTTATTTTATTTTATTTTTATCATTTAACTTACTTTAGAGAAGATAAAATATTTCTACGAAAAATTCTTGTACATAAGAAACTAAGGAAATAAATCGTACTCGAACAAATATGAATTCTTTTTAGAAAATAAATTCTACTGCAAACGTGACACGTCTGGCAAAGTGTTGATTTAAAACATAAAAGTAGTCGTACTTTGGGAATACACCGGAAGAACGGGAAGGAAAAACATATTTTATGTATGTTATTTAAAAACGAATGTATTACAATTTCCTTATTTTTTATGTATATTTAAGTAAGGAAGTAATGTTTTTTTTCTTGTGGATAATATAATTTCCTTGATATAATTTAAGAAAAAAAAAACTTAGCATTTCATGGATTTACAGGGCCCATTTCGTTGCTGGGTGAGGAACAGCAGCAACTTACAGCAGTACTTGGAACTCAAGACACAAAAGTAGATTTAAGCGGCCCCTTTAATCACGTCACTTCCACTGTCCAAGTTACACTGAACCAAATTAATCAATCACTACATGAAGATATATACTTAGAAACGTGAAGTTAGAACTTGCAGTAGAAATAAAGTAAAAAATCCAAAACGTGAAAATTTCATTACATTCATTATAAATTTCTAATTGTAGTTAATTTCATAGAAAGTGAGTGCATTTGCCTGCAAACTTAAGTTTGTCAATTTTTATAAGTTGTATTTGATCTACAATTCTGAGATTAGTGCGGAGGCCTCGGTAAGCGAGTCCGACTCGTACTTAACCGATTTTATTTTTATTTAGTTTGGATTCACCTAACGAGATTTTTTGCCTTTTCTTAATCTTGTTGATCTTTTTCTACATTTTTTACTTTTCTAATGATTTCCTTAATATTAACGATTATATCCTTAATATTAACGATTTTATATCCAATGTTATATTTTTTGTTTAGCTTCACGTTGTATCGTGAACCTAACCTAATGTTAAGACACTCTTTTACTAAATATCCTTGAATAGTATAACAAGCGTTACTAGTCGGTATTCTATGAAAGTGAAAAAAAAACCATTTCGAATTGGAATCTATACGCCCATCGCGATTACAAGCAGATGCGGTTCCACTGTACCGTGACGGCCTCCATAATAATTACACAAATGAAAATGAAATGTAGATATCACAAAAACTTTATTAAGCCCCGAGGGTCGGATCTAAAGTCAATAGCTATTCCTCGAGTTGGGAACATTTTGCCGTGTCCACCAAATGTTTTAATTACAGTCAGTCCGTCGAACTTTGTTCTTTCAACTACTTAAATATTAATTAAAGGCGACCGCCGTGAAGCCGTCACGGCGAAGTACCTATAAACTTGACGGTTGCGGGTTCGATCCCCACTGGAGGAAATGGTTATGTTTAATTTACCTTAGTTTTCCCGCTGTGGTAGATGAATCAGCGTTGAGATACGCCACTTAACGCGCAATGTATCTAAGATTCGGTGGAAAGTGAGTGTTTAAATGTTTTTTGTTGTAACGCTAGGTTTTCTCTGCCTATCCTACAGGCAGGGAATAACTTATAGCTATAAGAAAAAATTTATTATCTAAAAAATAATTGAAAAGCAAAATACGATGAAATCTTTTGTCACAATATCTTTGGAAGTTACTGCATTATGAAAACTTTGATTCATAAAGTACAACACAAAGTTTGATATCTCAATTGTGATTTCAATCGTAGCTTTGTTTTTACAAGAGATTTTGTAAATTGAACCAACATTTTATACCATCGTGGCACAGCGGCACAGTGTCTAATAGATATAACGACAATTATTGGTTCAATTCCCACTTGAGAGAATGAATTATATTTATTTTCGCTCTAGTGACAAGACAAAATGTAGCGTTTAGATTCACCACTAAACACGAAATGTCTCGAAAATTGATCGGAAGATGGGAAACTTCCCTGCTATTTATCAAATAAAGGATGAACATCATGCCATGAAAGAATGAACATCATGACAATTTCTTTACCACACTTATTTAGAAAACGTATAAAAATTAGAACGTAGCGGGATTCGAGCCCGCGTCCCCTGTAGACCGACCTGGCGCTCTGACTACTAAGCCATACGTTCTAATCCAGCTACGTTCAAATTTTTGTACGTTTTCTAAATAAATATTTTTCTTTTCTAAGTGTGGAATAACACTTTAAAAATATTTAAAAATATTCTTTACCATTGCTTAAATTAGTATGTTGTAAGTAAGTAAATAAGCTCCGTATTAAAAAAAACATGGTTGAAATAATGTATTTCAGTCAATTTAATGGTTTTCCTATATAATAGTGAATCTTTTAATGAGTTCACTTTTACGACTTTACAAGTGATCGTTTAAGTTGAACTTAATACATTAACTGTAAGCTTTCAAGGCAGCTTGCGAAGACTTTTTCCTGTTTCGTAATTTATTACTTTAGTTTTTTTTTTACGTCGTGGTGCAGTAGTACATTGTCTGACAGTAAGCGTGACAGTTGTAGGTTCGATTGCCGTTTCTTGAGGCAATTGATTATTGCAATTTCTTTGTAATAAAAAAAGAGCGCCGTTAAATTTCACAGTTCCACGCATAATAACTCCAAATTGGAGTTTGGAACGGAGTGTCCAAACACTATGTACACTCTGCATGCCTTTCTTTATGCGTGACATAGCGTGAAGCTAAAAATTGGAAAGTTTTCACTGACAATACTATATACGATAAATTTAATTATTTTAAAACATCATTTTGCTGTATACAGAGGCATTGAGATTGAGTATTTGAGTAGTAAGATGAAATTGAAGGTAAACAGAGTTAAGGAAAAGAGTATTACGGAAGCACTAAGATATTATGTATGTTTGTATTAAAGTCATTACTTTAAATGAGGTAAATTTAGTCAAACATAGTATCTTCTTTAAAAAAATAAAATATGAATTTCTTATTCTTATTTCAGTTATTAAATTAACTTACTTATTTGTGAGGACAGACCCCTCGTTGAGCGTTTCTGACTCGAGCTTCACACGATTTTTTTATTTTTCTCGTTTGTTCTCCATTATCGACTATTCATAGGCTCACGCTTTTTCCCATTTAACAGTTTAAGCAGATCCCTCTGCTCCCGCTCCATTTAATTTTCACTTGCTGCACAATTTTGAAGATGCGCTACGTCCATTTCTGGAGCTAAACTCCGTTGCTTAACTTGTAATATATAGTGTAGCTCAAATTGAAAACCAAACCTAACAGATTGAGAAAATACTTTTTTCTCAAGGAAATAATGATAATGCCTAGATAAAGATATTTCCTTGTAATATAAATAATAACGAACTTAATTTATTTCAGGTACGTGTTATTCAGCAATTGTATACAACCGACTTCTCAGGAGGCAAGTAAAAAAATCGTAAAAATGAATCATTTTCCTTAAGAAAATGTATGTAATATTGGATACATAATAATGTGACAGTAAATAATAATAGGGAAGTTTATAATGAAGACAATGGCTTTTCTTATTTAACTAAATAGGACGCTACTCGATCTTGTAGCGTTTTGTTAAGTATCTAGAGTGTAGGTTAATATTCAGTTTCCATCTCATCTATATCCCACACTCCAGGGTAAGTAGAGGGAACCTCGAAACCAAGTCTTAAGATTCTCCGTACCCATTAGGACATTTCTGTTTCCGTTTTTCTGCCGAATTTTTGAAGCATTACGTGTTGAGTGGCGAAACTCAACGCCGCGCTTTGTCGTGTGTTAATGGGAACAGAATGTGGACACTAGATTCCCAGTTTCCCTCTGCCTACCTAACCTAAAATAAAGCTAAAAAAAGTAAATTATAATAGAACTTGATTTTCGCTCGAAACGAATAGAAAAAAGAAACTTTATTCCACTTTTATTGGGACGAAAAGAGTTAGTCTCCGAAAGCTTGATCAGAGCCGTGTGTAAAAGTTTGATGGGCGACGGACGAGTTGCTTGTTCGAACAATATCATATCTATAAAATGGAATTGTAAATGCAAACCTAAAGTTGTAAAATTGTGGACTTTGAATTAAAAGTTTCATTGGATTTGTCTGGTGCTTGTTTTAAGGTATACTATCAATGGCCATTGTGCCTCGGTTGGTAAGCGCCCGACGGTGAACACGATGGTTGCGGGTTCGATTCCCAGTGAGGGAAATATATATATTTTTTTCTTTGAAATTAGATAGGAAGTGGGAAACGGGTTATCTTAACGATAGATTTACTTTCAAAAATAGTGAGACTATGTGATCAATTAACCGTTTTCATATTTATTTTTGTATAAATCATGATATAATAAGGATAAATATAGTATAAAAGTATACACCTACAATCAATACGTGTGCTCTGTGCACCCCCATAGTAATCTTCTATGGATTTGACCTCTATGACATCTTATTATTTATCATGGTACTATATAGAAATACCGTGTTTTATTATGTCCACGCTGCAGCTGTATTTTATACGTAGCAGCATAGGCAAAAGTAACCTGGGAACCTAAGCGGACCACCGAATTCTCGAAGCACTGAGTTTTGAGTGGTGTAAGTCAAGGCAGCGTTTTACCTAAAAATGTAAATAAAAATATAAAAAAATTCATTAACTTGAGTGAATATCGAACCCACAGACCTCGCTTTAATAGTCACACGCCGGTACCCCTGCGCCACGGCTTTAACTTTGCATGCTATTAGACGAGACGTAAATCAAAATTAATTCCGTAATTTATATAATAACTTAATTTCATGAATATAATTATGGTTACGTGTTTTCATAGATTTTTTGAGAAGATAAGCATATACGAGTATATACTGCGCGATTTACTACAAATTGTAACTTTTTTGTTACATTATATTTTATTATACTAATAATATCACTTTTTTTCTTCAGCTGTTCTAAATTTATGCATTATATAGAAAAAAACCATATATGCAGCCAGCAATTGACGCAACTCTACGCCACGACTGGCGTCAATTACGGAACACATGCATCTGTGAACGTGATAGGTTACGGATTTGATTCCCACTCAAAAAAATTGAGTATTTAACATTTAAATTTTTCGCTCTGGTGCCTAGGCAAAACACAGCATTGTTTTTCCCAACTCAACTCGTACTAAAGTAGAGAACAGAATGTCTTGAGGTTCCCTCTGCCTACCTTGCTGTATATGAGATATTGACGCAAAAAAAATGTAAAAATTGCGTATGCCGAGTTTTTCTCATGAGTGATTAGTTTCTCGCATAAAAAATCTTATGACCTCCATATTATAGAGGCAGAGAAATTCTATTATAGAGTCATTTCGTTCTACGCCCGAATACAAGTCATTACCTGTTGAGTGACTGAGGTCAATGTACGGCGTAAGGGCCTATGGCTTAGTGGTCAGAGCGCTTGGACGGTTTCCTAGAGCTAGAGCGCGAGTTTAAATCCAGTTACGCTAATTTTTTTATACGTTTTCTAAAATAAATATATTTAATAGTTTCATTTTCTTGCTCTCTTAAAAAGGCAAAGTGCGGCGTTTAGTTTTCGCCACTTAACACACATTGCCTGCAGAATTTAGCGGAAAGTGGGGAACGGAAGTGTGTTAACACTAGGTTCCCACGTTCAGTTTACCTACCAGTAGGCAGAGGGGACCTAGTGTTAAGACATTTAATTCCTCACTTTTTGCGAAATTCTGAAGGCATTGCGTGTTGAGTGGCAGAACTCAACGCCGCGCTTAGCCTCAACACTAGAGCGAAGAAATGGAAATATAAATTTAAGTAAATATTTAATCTCTTCGAGTGGGGATCGAACCCACAACGTGCCGCTGCGCCACGACTGGCGTCAAATAAATGTAATAATGAAAACATAAATGTAAGTAGATATTTAATTTCCTCAAGTGGGGATCACACATAACCGTTTATTATACACACTTTTACCACTGTGCCATGACGTAGATTATATTGTAATATTAATATCACCTATCAAATTCTTATGATAAAAGGAAAGAAATAGGCTTTTAACATGTAAAAAAAAGATTAATGATGGAGCTTTTATGCGTACTAATGCCCTTTTTCGCTGCCGTACGTTTTTCGGATAAATTAGAAGCAAACTACACAGTGCGACAATGAGTATAACCGTGATGACTGTGGGTACCACACCCGTTTAAGGGAAACAACATTAGAGCTATTTTCATCTAGAGAACCTAGTGTTCCCGAAATGAAAGTTAAAATATAAGGCATTCTCTACTGTTCTCCTGAATTCAAAATATTACTTTATATTTATTCTGGGTGGTGGAACTCAACGCCACCGTACTTTTTTTCATCGGAATGAAAATAAAAATAATTCAGACCATCGAAGGAATCAAACCCGCAATCATCGCGCTTACAATCATCATCATATAAGAGGACGCGACGCTACTAATATATTGAATTTTTTTTCTGTATGAAATAACACGATACTACATATTTTTATTAATTAAATGAAAATAAATAAATAAGAAACAGGTTTTCCTCAAACAGCAAATTGTTTAGATCAAAAACGTAAGTAAGTTGCTTAATTGGTTTTCTCATATAGTTACAACTGTTTTTTTTTTCACCTTCATTAAATCATTTCCGTTCCTCGCTTTAAATTAAATTCTTGAGTCATTGCGTGTTGAAAAACGAACTTAACATCATGAGTTTCAGTTTTAAGAAATGATGATGATGAAATATTTAATATTTTATTCACCCAAGTGGGAATCGAACCCACAACCGTCGCGTTTACCCGCTTGTCTCTATGTGCCTAACTATTTAAATATTTAAATTATTATTTGATTTTTATATATATTTATGAGCTTATGCATAACAGCGTGGCCCGGAGAACCTAATATCAACGCATGCAACCTTATATTACGTGTTGAGTGGCGCAACTTAACGCCGCACTGTGTATTATCTAAGCGTTGCTACCATCGGTGTCAAATGACAATAGATTACATTCTAAACACGTTCCTATTTTCAGAAAAGTATTCTAATCGGCCCTTAGCAATCAAATTATTGAGTTGAGTTGAAAAGTTGCAAAAAAAAAACCGGTTCACCTCTAAAAATGTATAGTTATATAGCTCTTAAAATATCGAAGTTAGTAAAGTTGCTACAGTCCCCCACTTAAACTAAAAGTTTGCTGAACATTTTACAAATTTTATATCCATGAAAAGTTTCAAATCCAACGTTGAGGTTTTTAACTGAAAGCTTCAGATAACCCACATAATCGCTACACATTTTAAATTGGTTGAAATGTAAGTTAAATTCATAGTAAATATCCAAAATAAATGTCGCTTTAATTATGTCACTTTATATAAGTTCAAAAATAGTTTAGATAGATATTTAAATTATATATATATATATATAGAATTTTCTATATGCATTATGTATGTCGTTCGTAACTGTGCGTCTGACAGACAGCCTACCCGAAAATGCTTACTTTCCTTCGGGAACGTTTACGTCGTATAAAACGAGAAAATAATAAATACAACATAAAAAAGAAGTATAAATCCAACACGCTTATATACAGAATGGAACAGCATGCAGTGTAAATATTTCAAACCGATACCTAAAAAAAAATTATCAAATTCCACAACAGTTTAGTTGTAGGATTTTTTCATTTCATGTTTCTTATCCATACTGTATTACGTATAACACAGTTACGAATAACGTCTGAGTGCGTCATTCTTAACAAATGGTGTTTTTTTTACAACGATAATATCATAATTTGTTTTGTTTAAAGTCATAACTTTAAACAAAAACACATTAACTAAAAACAAAGTGGTGACAGTACCAGTGGTAGAATAAGTGACGAAATCCACTACGTTACTTGAAATTTCCCTTAATTTGAGACACAAAATCAACATCACAATCTCTTTCTATCTGACTATATCTTGCTTTGTGATGTCTAAAAAAATATGTAATTCAATTATAGTTGCACATATTCCATGAAGAGTTTTGAGATTCACCTACAATATACTTTAAGCAAAAAAAAAATCAGCTTCACGGTGTGCCCCGCATACAGCATACAATTTTGAAGACATTGCATGCTGAGTGGCGGAATTTAACGCCGCGATTTGCCTCGACACCAAAGCGATGAAATATAAATTAAATAAATATTTCATTTCCTCGAGTGGAGATCGATCCCACAACCGTCGCGTTACAGTCACACCCTTGTCCACCCCTAGACCACGACGGTCTCAAACAATATATATTGTGACTGAGACTTCAATCATCCAAATTCTTTTCAATTGCCCCAAAACAAAACTTAGTTAACCCTTTACCCTTTTGATTAAAACTAACATTTTAAACATTAGAATTTTGATTTTTCAAGTAACTTCCCTAATATCTTACTGATGAACAAACTTCTATATAGTTTCAATAAGGCGAAAACTTCTACGGGCATCTTTGCAAGATTGATTAAGATCTGGGGCGTCCGATAGTTTCGAAAGTTCGCGAATATTTTATGAACACATCTAAATTGCAAAGTTATAGGAAATCAATTAAACAAATAATCTTGTCCTTCACTGTTATAATGTAGTTAAGTGGTTGGGTTCTAATCCGAGTAATAATTTAAAATTATAACTTAATATAACTTTTTCTCCAATGACATACATATATATAATTTTGTTCTTTTTTTAAGAAAGCAAAACCAAAACTGATTCACAGATAATACATTTTTTTTCCGTACCCACGACCTCTTGTGCCTCTGCGCCACAACTGACTTCATAATACTTAATTACAATTAGGTTTAAAAATGCTATATACTCAATAGATGAATTACATCTATATACATATAAATTAAATTGAAATGTCTATGATTTTATAATTTTTATAATAACCGTATTTTTAACTGCATAAACTTAACTTATAAGTACGATGCTCAAAAACAAACATTTTTTTTATTTAGTCTTTCTCTCTGTCTGTCTGTGTGTCTGTCTTTCTATTTGTTCGATCTAATCACTGGAACAGCTGAACCTGTTTTTTATGAGACTTTTATTGAAAGATAAGTAGATGTGAAATAACTTTAAATCATTTTTTCTATTAAGGACTATAAGTTTTCCGAGCAATATTAAATAATATCACAAAGGACTCAAGTGTGTTTGTGACATTATAGTATAGTACTACAAATAATATTCCATAAATACACTTAATTATTATTAAGGGCAGAGAAAACCTGGGAACCTAGTATTAAAACATACTGTTCCCATGAAAACACTTCTGTTTCCCACTTTTAGCCAAATTCTTGAGGCGTTGCGTGTTGGATTGCAGAACTCAACGCCGTGCCGCATTGCCCGAGCGAGAAAATAAAAATATTAAATATTTCATTCCCCCGAGTGGGGATTGAACCCACAACCTACACATTTACAGTAGCAAGCTATTATATGCCCCCACGCCACAACGGCCTCAAATATTTAATAATTAGATAAAGACTTTTCTTTGTACTTCATAATAAAATCTTTCCACCATCCATTATTGTAATTTTATAAAAGATAATTTAACGCTTTTTATCATTTTTAGTAATTTCTTATGAAAAAAAAAACAACGAAAAGGAATGTCAATAACGAAGACAAACGACTTAACAGCTTCGTTAGGGGGATTGTGCCTACTTGAACTGAAAAAATTATAAATTATAGAGAAAGAGGCCCATTCGAGTGTTAACAAGTTCCATTATATTTTCAGCTCCACGCTGTATCCCGCGTATAACAGAGTAGGGGGGAGCAGAGAGAGCCGGGTGTTAAGAAGCTCTTCACATATCACCCAATTTTAAGACATCGCGTTGAGTGGCGAAACTCAACGCCGCGCTTTGTCTTGTCACCAAAGCTAGGAACGAAAAATAGATCATTCCTCCAAATGGGAATCGAACTTACAACCATCGTGTTAACATTCAGACGCTGTGTCCCTTTATAAATTATATTTAAAGCATTTTTGTATTAAGAAATCTGTAACTTATACTTCACGTTATCGAACATTTCGCGTTATTGCTGGCCAAAATATTTGCTACAATAAATTACATTTATTTACCCAACCTTTGATGGGTTCAGATTTGACTCGATATGAGAAAGATTATCTTATTTTCCCTTCATATTATCCCTTGTTATATCTTAATACATAATTCAACACGTCTTACGTGGACGGTGGTAATGCAGTAAAGAAATTCTCACTTAAACGTTAGATCATCATAATCTTCTCGAAATAGTCATTGAAACCGTCGTGACGTAGTGGAATATCGTATATAAATAATAATATAAATCGTATGTAAGCACGTCGGTTGTAGGTTTGATCCTTACTCGTGGCTCGCGCTTGAAAATGATTAAGGCAAAGTGCGCCATTCGGTTGGACCATTTAACCTATTGGTTAAATATATATGTATTGTTAAATCTATTTATTAAATTGGTCTCAACTTATAGATCTAGGGAGGATAAATCATTAAAATAAAAAAAAAACCATTTGATCATCTACTAATATTATTCGATTTGGTAAATGCGAAAATAATTGATCTTTTATTTTTCCATCTATTAGAGACACCCGTAGACTAACATTTTCAACGTTTTAGTTTTATCAGCGAAAATATTTGATTCTTATAGATTTGTTCAAGGACCATCGTCAAGGATGTCAAATAGAGGATATAAAAATAAATGAGAAGGTTACTTCGGACTGTTCGTTCAATACTAAACTTTTGCTTCAACTTAACGTGTTTTCCCGTATATAGAGCAGGGCAAGACGAAACTAGTATTAAGAGGTAAAATACTAGGTACCCTAACTTGCGCATTCAATAAATTTTCAATATCCAATGGTGGAACACATTACCGTGAATTAAAAATAGTTGAAATATAATCATTCCCCTTAATGTAAATCGAACCCATTGAGGGTGTTGTAGGTACAATTTACAATACAGATGCTGTGCTAATGCAACTTGACTACTTTGTGGTGTTAAATTTTTAAACGTTACAAATTGACATTGCAATATTGATTTATTTTATTATAATTTCAATAAAAAACCAAATAAAAAATAAAAAAATCAAAATCTTACGTATGGTTCCATATTTCATTGTTCTTTGATATTTTCCTACTTTTTTCATGTATCAGGGAAGTCTATGGCTGTAACACCCCACTTCCCACTTTTTGTTATTTTGTTAAGGCACCGAGTGTAAAAATTACTATTTAACTTCCTTGATCGGGAATCAAACCCATAACCTGGCATGTTTACAATCATACGCTTGTGTCTCTGCACACAACCCTCAATATTTTCCTAATCGGATACATTGCTACAATCATAGAAATGATGAGAGAATGTCATATTTATAAAAAAATAGATAATAAGGCCAGTCGTAGTGCAGGAACTTGTGCCCCGGATGACTGTTAACCGATTGATTGTGGGTTCAATCCCCACTAGAGGAGATGAAATATTAACTAAAATTTATATTTCCATTTCTTCGCTGTGGTGTCGAGGCCAATGCCTCCAGAATTTGGCAGAAAGTGGGGAACGGAGTGTCTTAGCACTAGGTTGATTTATTTTTATTTATTAAATTATGATACTTGCTTCCAACATCGTTTTTTTATACCACCCATACCTAAATTCTGTATAATTTAGTAATTTACATGAACTTTGCATAAACATAGAAAAGTACTTTTGATAAACTTTTTACGATTTAACTAGAGTCAGACTTTATCTCAGGTCCTTAAATTTTTGCTCCCAAGGGCGTTATTTTGTTTTACAACTCTACAAATCAAATGCTTTTATGGAGTCTGGTTTCAAACATTGTTAAATATTTCAATATTGAAAATATATATTGTCGGCGTCAGTGCAGGATTTGTAAATGCAAAAATATGTTTTTTCCAAAAGGTTGTAAAAACAATCTTAAAAACGTCAGTAATACTTTGAAAAGGTATTAAAATTCTCTGTTTGGTTTACTTGGACTGTCTGCAAGCTAATTTTTCATTGCTGATGACTAATAGAGTTCCTAAGATATAGGGATGCTTCAAGTAACAATTTTCGTATAAACTTTTTTTTCTAAAGTTGCAGTTAGAATGTCCTACACTGACGCTGACGAGATATCGTAAGGATTATATGGAATCAATAAGTAGATTCATCTACACGTCATGATGGTGTATTCGTAAGGACGTTAAATAAGTTTTTTGTGTCCTATAACAAACTTCCAGTTCAAGTTTCAGTAAATATAACATAAATATTTATTTCAAAAGAACAGGCTCTACAGTTGTGAGCAAAATTTACTATTTATACATACATATATAAGAATTTGAATCTGCAATGCCCTGTTCAGATAACTTGGAGATAAAGTTTTGGTTTTGATTTGTGACACATTACAATGTATATTTTTATTTCCCATATTTTTCGAGATACAAATATTATACAAGAATTACAAAAACATATTTATAAATCACATAGACATATTATTTTTCCATTTATCCGAATTCAATTTAATGTCCACCATATTGCGGAACGGGGGTAGTCGTAAATTACAAGAATAAACACAAGTTATCCGACAACTGTCCAAATATTAAAAAACGCTTTTTACTTTATCCCCATCACGAGGATGTCGAGCGTCGCGCCATTTGTAACCGTCGCATTGACAGCTCGTCCAGTGCCCCCAAAATTTTCCTTTTACAATATTGCTTCCGGAATAAATTATAGGCGGTCTTTGTGGAGCAAATCTTATTATAATTCTGAAATTATTCGAACATCTTAAGGTTTCAAATGGAAGTTTATAACAAAGTTTTCGTACTTGTTAGGTAGTTCTTTGAATACTATTTAGATAACTGGTCATTGGAGACCTAACATTTCATTTAGTCAAATTGACTTCTCTGGATGTAGATTAAGACGTAAATTTGGATACTAATATCAGAACCATCGATTATGAGAATAAAAGTCAGTTTAAATTTTCTGGAGGAAGCTTCCAAATCTAAATTTTGATACCATCGTCAAGAGATTGCGTCAGTGGTAAATTTTGTAATATTAAATTACATCAATTCATTATCGGATCATTCCCGATTATTATCATCTGGTCATCAGAATCATACTAGATATTCGCTCTTTGTATTTTGATTCATTTGACTCCTTATCATCGTCAGAGGAAAATTATCATTGGTAACCATTGGTCATAACCATAGTCAATGCCCACCAATTCTAAATATTTCCTCAAAGAGAGATTGTTGTCTGCATTGACTGAAAGTAGTTGGTGGCGAAATGAAATGTCACATTTTGTCTTCAAAGAGCGAAAATAAATCTGTTTGAGATAAAATTATTTTTTGCTAGGAATGCATACACTAAACGTATTTAGTTAAACTCGTATCTGCTGCGCCATACTCTATATATGTACTATGCTACTATGTCCATTCAAAAAGTCGTTACAACTCAATAGAAACTAGCTAACTAGTTTCTATAAAATGTGTAATAAAACGAAACTTTAGCTATTAAAAATAATAGTGTTGTCCTGTAACATATTAACAAAAATGTGGATTTTTTATGATTTTATTATTTTCATACATTTTCCTCATATTTTTTGTTAGTTAAAGTATAACAGTCTGCATATAGCAAAAATATAATCATATTTAAATAATTAAAGAATAATTAATAAAATTATTGAATTTATTATATACATAATTACTATTTAAAATCCATATTTTTTGTAGTTAGTGACAATCAGGACATTTTGCCTATACTTTTGCCTTTTGCTGACTAATCAATTAATAATAAATGGCATAGAACGCGTCCTGAACTGTTCAAACTCTGTTTGAAATCAGTCACAATCTTACCAGGGGCATTATCGTGTATATGCTTATAGAGTCATTAATATTAATAATTTCATGTTTTTCCATAATTAATTTTGATATTCAAAATCATTATAGCTGAATGTAACGCTAAAATAGTGTATATTGTATAGAAGATGGATAGCATCCATTAAATCACGTTTCACTTGCTATCGAGCCATTTTCCCTGAGAGCCAATATTAGTTACGGCGATAGATCAAGCATTCTCTTCACCTGATACTGGACACTAAAGATAGCTACTCACACGGTATGTAATAAATTTACTTGACTATATCAGTTTTATATAGTAGGTACTTTAGGCACGAGATAGCATGTTTAGATTACCTTTCTGAAGGTAATTGGGTGTCAGATTTTAGGTCGAAATATTGTATATAATTCTTGTTATGGCTAAAATGAATTCAAAAGAAATATCGGTCAAGTAGGAGTCGGACTTGCTCACTAAGGTTCCGTGTCAATTTCGTGATTTTAGGTGGTGACCTAACATTGCAAATCGAACAATGTAACGAACATTCCCGTTGGGGAACTTAAATAAACGTTAGATAATGTATGCATTATTTTTTTATGAAATGAGCTATAGTTTTGATATGGTTATTTTTTCTATATTTGAATTTTACCTTTATTTGAAACGTTAGTTCACTTCTTACTCCGTTTAATAATTCTAGGTTCAGAGGGAGTATCTTAAGATTTTGATTGCGTAGCGAGATTACATACAAATTTCAAAAACGATAAAGCGCGTATCTTTTGACTTATCTTATATATCTTTTCTGTCTCATTCAAACGATTCAAGTCATTAAGTAACATAGTAAAAATACTTGAACATTATAAGAAATGCCTAATATCTTATCTGGAAAGTGTGAAGCGACAGTAACAGATTGGTGTTAGTAATCAATGTCGGCGATTTCGTCCATTCTTTTCCTTACCTATCTATCTGGACCAGTGTAATAAGGCGGCTCGTCCATCTTGTAATCTTTATATGGCAGGACCTAAGGAGAATTGATAGCTTTGTATTATATCTTTATCTTGCCTTATCGTTCACATTTTTGCGTGGGAGATACAGTGACGAGACACTTAATTCTTCATTTCCAAGGCACTAAATATATAACTACGGAAGGTTTTAAGTCAGTTGTTACATTACCATAGCGTCGCTTTATATGTAAACAAATAGTTATGATATCCCAACGGGATGCACATTTACCAAGTTTGGAATTGCGCATCACTCTTGCCCTTTTACCCTCTATGGGGTTGTTTTTAATATATGAATATTTTATTATTATTGATTATATGAAACTTGCAGGTTCATCTCTTGAGATTATTTTAATATTTATAATGGTATCTATTGTGGCGCTGTAGGATAACTTCTGATTGTAACCGTTACGGTTATAGACTTGATTCTCAGTTGGGGTAATAAATCATTTTCTTTTACTCTCTTTGGCTATTTCTTTTACGGAGCACTACATTAGGTTCTGTATTTAACAGATACCGTCGTGACATAGTGGCACAAGTATGTGACTGTCAACACGACGGTTGTAGGTCCGATTCTCACTCAGGGAAATTAATTATTATTATTATTTATAAATATTTTCATTTTCACGCTTTTTCTAACAAGACAAACCGCGGCGTTGAGTTCTACCACTCAGCACGCAATACTTTGAAAATTCGGAGGACAAGTTTCCTCTGTCAACCCTGTTATAAGCGGGATTCATTTTGAAGCCTGTTTGTCTCGAATATGGAACAAAATGGAGAACGGAGTGACTTGGTAGGAAATTTCTTACACTTATTTTGCTATACGGAAGTGTTACTTAAAAATAAATATCTTTATATATACTATCAAATGTAAATAAATAGAAATCTATATTTTATATAGATAAAAAAATCTTTAATTTACAATTGAATAAAATATGCTTACTTGTCCGTCTAGACGAGGAGACAGCGACGCAAATCGAACAATGTAACGTTCGTCTAATTAATAATGGATCATAAACATTTATAGTTTATAGTCTACTTCTTTGCGTTAAGCTATTTGTCTAGACGCTTTTATATTGAATTAAATGGATTTCTTCATATAAAAGAATTTTATTTTTCATCTGTTCGCGTAAATAATAATAAAATTACCTTTAAAATTTAGGTGAGATCAATATATATCTATACGTTTAGATACTAATATTATAAAGCTGAATAATTTGCTTAGAATAAATCAGATGCCCTTAAAATAAATCAGCTTTACGCTGTATACTCCACACGCTTATAAATCAGCTTCACGCTGTATATTCCACAGTAAGGTAGGCGGAGGGAACCTAAAGTTAAGACACTCCATTCCTCATTTTCCGCCAAATTCATTGCGTGTCATTGCGTATTGAGTGGCGAAATTCAACGCCGCACTTTGCGTTGACGAGAGTGAAGCAATGAAAATATAAATATAATAAATATTGAATTTCCCATAATTAGTCGGTTTACAGCCACGACTGGCCTCAATCAAATAACTAACTTTGATTAAGTCTTTAGGCTTTTAGGCTTTATTACACCAATACATAACATTAATCTTTTCAAGGTTACAATGTACATGCGGTTAGAGTCACCAAATTTAATAACATAAAAAAAATATTTACAAATTTACAGCCAAAACATTTGCGTGACGAGATTAAAACTGGAAATATTTTTGTTTATAATATAGATTAAAGAAAAAAAATATAAAGCAATATAAGCCAACAGTAGTGATATTAAAGACATATTACAAGAGTCCAAAAGCATATTTTAATGAAAATATTCAGCATCTATTTACAGTTTAATAGCGATGTTCAAGAGACAAGACTAAGTAAAACAGAAAGCTGATGTTTACTTATTTATAGTCCTGAAGGTGGTAATTTTTAATGGTTTTATATTATAAATAATATTTTGTTCTTATTTCGATAAAAAATATTAAAGAGTAGCATATACGTAGGTAAGATTCACAGTTCACGTATTTTCTCCCACGACAGGTTAGGAAGAGACAATGTAGTGATAGGACTGTCTGTTCACCGCTTTCTAGGCTCGCCAAATTCAAGACTTTGTAAGTAGAGTTTAGCGGAACTTGAAGGTAACAATGTATAATGTTACGATTGTGGGAAATTATGACGATTCGTAATAAAACAATTATACATAATACAGGTTATCGTAGCATTAAGGCGCTTCGGTTTTTCTTAATATCACCACCCTCAAAATATTAAATGATGCTAAATAACTTTTTTTAACTACACGATGTATCTCATACTTAGCAAGGTAGACAGAGGGAACCTGGAAAGTGATAAGACCGTTCCCGTTAAGACGTTTCCGTTCCCCACTTTACGCTGAATTCTTGAGACTTAGATTGTTGAATGGCGGAATTCAACGTTGTATAATAAATCCTTTGATTTTCACGATTATTGCACATTTTAAATGAAACTATTTTCACCAGATTAATCGTGTATATTTCGTAATATATTAATTATGTTGAAAATATAAAAATACTTTGTTATATAATCAGAATGGCGTTTTTAATTTCAAACTAAAAAAAAAGTGTAATGTTTAAAAAAGTGACGAAAATATATCATTTAGTACAGCCTCCTGGACTATAAAGGATAAGAATTCCAAGCTATATCATACTGTTTAATGGAACCCACAAAATCTGTTATAGACATAAAAGGGTTAATAAAACCTTCCAGATGATAGTAAATTGCGATATGAACCTGTTCCCCACATATTAAGCGGATGCTTTGCTTATTTTAAGGAAACATTGTTATATTTTATAGGATAAATATTAGAGCTCAGTTGGCTTTAAAATATTCAAAATAAGTTATAAGCTCATTAGAGATAGCATCTACTATATTCGACCTACATGAATATTCTTAACAGTAATAACTAAACTTTATTTTTGAACAACCACATGAAACTTACTTAAAATCAATAAGAAAGTAAAGTATCAGTCTGGCGCTAGCAGTAGGTTCGATTTCCACTAAGAGGTATTAATTATTTTAATGATTTCCTCGCTTCAGTAAGAAAAGAAAAAGATAAAGTGTAACATTAAGTTCTGCCACTCAAAGTGTAATTAATGTCTTGAAAATTGGACAGAAAGAGGGTAACGGAGCGTCTTAACACTATCTCTCCTCTCATCCTACTCTGCTATTTAAAGCTAAGGAAGAGTGAAGCAGGAGTCTCCGGGAAGCTAAAAAAAAGTGAATTGTTATTAAACATATCCTTTTCAGACTGACCAAGCACCATTCTTCTTTTTAACATATTACAAAGTAAAACTTCTCACATCCATCAGCCACTAGCACTAAAACTGAGTTAGAAAGTTTTATCTGAGATAAATGTATGTAGCGACGGTTGGTCTACCCGCATCAAAGTCATCATTAAGTAGCGCCACCACTATTCCATAGCATTTTTGTCAACTTGAGATTTCTTTTTTATTATATAAATCCTTAACTCTGCAGGAAAATCGCTTTTGAATGGCAGAAAACAGTATATAGTACATGTGTGTTAAGGAAAAACCAAAACTTTTGCTGAATTTCACCTTTGGTAAAGACTCGAGAAACAAGACAAGATTTTGGGTTCCACCAGCTGACTTTAGAAATTCCCATTAAATTCAAATTAAAATGTAATTCATCAGATTGAGAAATAATTTAATTAAAAATATTTCGTCACACAGCGTACACAGACACTTCAGAACGCCTTTATAAGGATCTAGGTTCAAATTAATTTAAATATATGCATGTACAAATTCGTATAGTTAAATGAAAAATGCATATTACATTTAATATTAAAATACACTGAATAATAACCTTTCTCTGTATACATTTAAAGGCTATATTTGTTCGCTGTTTATATTTCCACGCTCTGTTTAAGAGTTCACACCATTGTCTTTCACAATTTTCATTTTAATGAGAGATAAAGTTTTTAAAATTGCACGGTTTTTTTTATTTATTTGTTTTTACAGTTTGTAGTATTTTTATTTTGTTACTAATTTAAATTAAGATGAACACATGGCATGTTCCGAGTGCTCGAGGTGGAGCATCGACACGATTAACATGATGTAGGCTATAGTATCTTATAAGAGGCTTCCCCAAAAATAGAATAATTAGATGAATAGGAAAAGTTGAATTCCAACATAGAAAGATTTTTCCAATTCGGACAAGTGATTATTGAGACTAGCACTGCCAACCGCGCTTTTTTATTTTTTACCCTCACACTATCCCGCAGGGCAAAGGGAACCTGAGAACCTGGTGTTAAGACACTCCGTTTCTCATAAGATACTTCCATTTCCAACTTTCCGCCTAAAACTTTAGGCATTGTGTATTGAGTTACAAACTCCACGCCGCGCGGATACTCTCATGCTTTATAGTATTTTGTTTAGATTTCTAAAATCTGATAAGAATATAAGATTTATAATTTTAATTAAATAAATATACACATATTTACGAAGAAAATACATAAAAAGAAGATATGCTGTAAAAGCTGAAAGCAATTAAAATAATATTGTAATTTAAAGACATCAAGGCTAGAGTCAATCAAACTTTCGCGGGTAAATTTTAAAAACTAATTAATGCTTCACAAACCTCGTCTACCTTTACTTCCCGTTGGTAATATTTATATTCTTTTTTATAACTTTCTAACTCTTGATAAGTTGAATAAAAAGATTTTGTTTTATTATTTTACTTATATAATACTAGACGTCCCCGCGCGGCTTCGCCCGCTTGATTTATTCAAATATTTATGTAATACTAGCTGCCCCTGCACAGCCTTATCTATTGGAAGTACTAGAATATTTATTTAATATTATATATGTGTATTTAATGAAAATTGGTTGAATGATTTAGTGAGGTTATACTCTTATTGTATAAAATGTTATTTTTAAAAATTTATTTTTACATTGCTATAGGTTTTATTTATTTTAAACCTCGTTTTGCTTGATGAACCTTAGCATTGACTTCCCTCTTTTCTCAACGATTTCTGGAAGCCGCTTAAAGGCTGCGCCTTGTTACCAGAGCAAGAAAATAAAAATTAAATATTTCAATTCCTTGAGTGAAAATCGAACCCACAACCTGTTGTTTTGCATTTACAAAAAGTATACTTAAAATTGTAGTGTTGTATTGCAAATAGTTTTCACAACAGTCACACAAAAACTTTTGTTGCTGAAAAGAGTAACACAATTTATTAATGGTTAGTCTTAACTACTATTTAAAAGAAAGTAAGAAGCCAAATTTTAAGGAATGGTACAAAATTTACAGTATTTTGATATAATTCCAAATTAAATATTATCTATTACAATATTTTTTTATATGGTAGCATCGGCGAGAACATCGCAGTAACCGGTAACAGGCAGGTTACTTCGGAATTGGATGCGTTGCGTGTTGAGTGGCGGAACTTAGCTCCGAACTTTGGCTTGTTACCAGAGCGAGAAAATAAAAATAGTTCATTTCCCGGAATCCCTGGGGAACCCAACTTAATTAACCGAATGTACAGTCAAACGATGTGACGCTACGCTACGACGGCCTCGTTCAGTTACGAGATTTAATTTTATTTTTGCTCTTAGAATAAAGGATTTCTTTTTTCTTTCTTCATATAAATGATTTTCCCAAAATTATTCGGTCAAAAGTCTATATTCACGAGAATTACGATAGTTAGTTTTTAATGAAATAATAATGTGGTCATCGTGGCGCAGTCAGACACCTGACTGCAACCATGGGGACTGTGAGTTCGATCTAAATTCTAAGGAATCATTATAATTATATTTTTTATTACATTTCTCTGGTTAGACGAAGCGCGGCGTTAAGTTTCTCCACTAAACAACGTGTTTAATTTAGGCGGAAAACGCACAACAGGATGTCGGAACACTCAAATCTCTATTTTTAACGCACTTTACTCGATGTTAGAAAAAAAAGAAAGCTTAGAGTTTTTTTTTCTTTAAGAGCCTATTGTGTATTAACGTGAAAAACTTAGTAGATAATTTGTGACAGAACATAAAAATTCCATACAAAATTTTATATATTTACCATTTTCTTAACTTTTAATACTAACGACCTTCTTTAGAAACAACCAGGTTAGTACATTACGGGTACTTATAAATACATATATAATAAGATTTTTCTTTTACTTTTAGTTTTAAATAAGATTAAACTAATATATAAAAAATAAAATAACTATTTCTTCTTTTCTAAGTAACGTTAAAATAACGTAGCTAAGATGTCTAAATAAATATACGAAGTAAAGGACATTTAAATTTTTATAGGAGGGGATAGATAGGCACCATTTTTAAGCTTAAAGTGTTGTATTCCCTAGCTGGTGTTAATTATCGAGACATAAAAATTGATTAGCGGAACTCAACGCAGCGCTGTATCTATCAAAGCAAAGAAATAAAAAGTATTGAAGTATAATCATTACCTCAAATAGGAATCGAACTCAGAACCGTCACGCTTACAGTCAGCTGCTGTTCCGCTGTGCTACGATGGCCTATATATAAAATATTCAAAATGTAAAGTGCCGGATATCGTTCTGTTAAATTTCATAAAATTAATATAATTAAGCACGCTTAACCTGTTTAACTTTAAAATGAATTTGTTGAAAATGATATTTATTTATTACCTTAATTTAACAAATAGGTATTATATGAGTCTGGTCAAATTATCATTACTCGTGATATGGCTTAAGGCTTTCATGGCGCAACAGCACAGTGTCTTACTGTAAACGCGACAGTTGTAGGTTCGATCCCACTCGAGGAGGTGAATTATTTTCAGCATTGAGTTCTGCCACTCAACACGCAAATGTCTCAAATATTGGGCAAAAAGTGGCGAACGTAGTGTTGTGTCATTAGCTTTCCTCTGCCGACCTTGTTATTGAATGCACTAGCTCAATTTTTTGTCCTATTATTTAATAGAGAGGATATAATGTGAAAACACTCCATTTTCCGCTTTCCGCGCGGTTTTAGGAAAATGTCTGTTGAATGAAGACTAATTCAAATTCAAAATATTCTTCATTCAAACAGACTATTATGAACACTTTTAAATCGTCGAATGAACATATAAACAAAAAAGCTAACACCGGTTCGGAAGGCAGTTCTGCTGAGAAGAGAATAAAAATGCAATATCTCAACAAAATGGACAAAAGAAACACCCTTTAATCGTGGAGTTTATTTGGGCAAAGTAGTTCTACAAAATGATAAGACAAATAATATAAACTAATTTTAAATATATATAATTTTATATAAATAATAAAATTTACTGAGGTCTAACATGATTAAAATCAGATAAAAAATGCAAAATTTCTGGACGTACAATTACTTCAGTTCATTCATAAACAATTTACTTCAAATTTTCAAAAAATATCTGACTAAGGTTTTTTTCGCATATTATTATATTGTTTGAAATTGTTATCTAGCGCGATCTAATAGTGATAACAGGAAAAATGAATAACATTTATCAAAATAAACTACTAGAAATACAGTTTAAAAAAGAAACTCGGTATATTATATTTTTATGAGGATTTATTATTTTATTACGACAGTACATCAGGAACAGGACTGTGTATGTTGTTCACGACACAAATATAATATTCGGTTTCGTTGAATAGAAATATTTTTACTAACTTTACTGTTTACATTTATTTAAATTTATACATATAAATAAAATAAAATTGTCAATCTGTAATTCCAAAAGGACCGTGTGTTATGAAATGTATTTACATGATACTCAGGACACTAACAATTTTTTTTTGTTCGTTCATTTCACCGTGTCGTACACACGTATTTACCGCTTATCTATATAAATAATAAAGAAACATTGTTCTTATACGTTATTTTTTGCCACCAATTAAAAAAACTTTAAAGATATAAATTACGATTTATTAAGTACTTTTCAATAGATAGTATAGATAAAAATGCTTAAACCAAATTAATTATTTTTTCTTAAATAATACTTATAATAAATAGATATTTGTACATTCAAAACGGGTGACGCCACGCAGGGGCCGCTATTATGTATATTATAAAACTATTCAACTCGAAAATCCATAAGTCTTTAATAAGCGATGAGAAAGTAATATGAAAGTAAAATATTAAAAAGAAGATATTATGAATTTATGAACTATTTTTTGCTGTTCAATTTGGCTAAAATTCGATATCCGAACATGTGTTCGGATCTCCTTCTATCTTAGAGAAAATATCCAAACATTTTTTAGCCTCACACTTAATTTGGCTCGTCCATTGTCATATACCTCTTCATACCACCCTCCAGGGCATCTCATTTTTTTACGTGACCTCCCTCCACTATTATCGATATTATGTTTTCGAAGGTCAACCAAGGTCTTCTCCTGCCTCTTTGAGCACTACTACTCTTGCTTCATAAATCTTTTTTGCCATCCTTTCGTTGCCAATTATCTCGACTGTGACATCCTCGCTAGTACCGGCCATTCTGTGCATCTCATCATTTAATTTTTTCAACTAGGAATTTGTAAGCAGTAGGTAGGCTTCATAATATTGTGCATTTAAACCATCAATTTTTTTTTATTATGGTTATCTACTGTGGTGCACTTATAAATTAAAAAAGATAAATAGAGATATGTTCTTATGTAAAAAAAACTTAGGCGTAATACTTTTATACTCTATTTTTTCTGTTGAGAACAGAGGTTGTTTGAATGCACAAACAACCTCTGTTCTCTTCCGCTTGGAAATATTAAATTGCTTTATTAGAAGTTAATTTTCTCTGTATTATAGGTAGTTTCTGAGGTAAGGTCGTATTAACTATTTATATGGTCTATAGTTGTCATGAACATTGCTTTGCTTACTGAGCTCCAAAGAGGGTTTCATTAAAATATTAACCATCGTTGGCTGAATCAGTATTATGTATAAAATATTTTAAAAATATTACTGTATTTTTACATATTTATCTTTTAGAATTTTCACTATACAACGCGTAAAGTTACTTGTCATACATTACAGGGTAAGTAGTGGGACCCTAGTATTAGGCCACCCAATTATCAACCCATTGCCGGTTAATTGCCTTTATTATCTGATTTTTAGCTTCAGGAATGAGTGGGCAATACTGAAATCAAAATACAGGAACTCAACGCTATAACCGCCTCATCCGTAACTAGACAGGGTAGGCGAAAACACGAATATATGATGTATTTTCATATTATTCAATTCACAAACATACGTGTGTACATCGCCACTAATTGTAAGACAGCGTCTCTTTGGAATTTTCCTTTAAGCATTTTGAATTTGCGTGACCTTTTTCCCGAATTAGTATGAGGACAAAAGGAAATCTTCGCGATGTACTGTAAAAGGCCCAAATTATCAAAATTATCCAAACGCTAATTCGACAGACGAAAGACATTCTGATGTTCCAATGGATTTTTTTAACATCTTTTTTAGAAAAATTCGCTTAGGATCGAGATTTTCTCATTTTGTTCCAATTATACATAATTGTAACAAGTACTTAGGATTATAAATTGGATATTTGTGATATATCTATAGATTTATGTATATCAATGTACATAATTTTATTTTGTTCATTAGACGGTTGTTGGTTCGATGCCCACACGGCGGGATGAAATATATATATTTCCTCGTTCTGGCAACAAGACAGAGCGCGGCGTTGAGTTCCACCACTCAACACGCAATGAGATTTACGTGACAAGTGTGGAAAGTGAATATCTTAATTGGGACGGAGTTTTTTTAACTCGAAGTTCCCAGAATGCAGTTCTGCCACTCAACACACAATTCCTTGAAAATTGGGTGGTGCGTGGGGAACGGAAGGTCGTGACACTAGGTTCCCTCTGTCTACCGTACTGAATGCGGAATAATATTAAAGAATGAAAAACAATTAACTAAATTAGAAGTTTTTTTTCCAAATATCCTTCAAGAATTAATTGAATACATCCAAATTTACATTTTATTATTTGTATAGTATATGTCATCTGTTGCTTAACACTCTGTTACTTATTTAACAAGAATGTAAAATCTTTTGGCAATAACACTTGGATGAGCGCCAAATCGTATGAAACTAAGAAGCTTGTTTTAAAAACAATAAATATATTTTACATTTATAAGGAAATGCATTATAACGTTGTTTTTAAAAACAAGAATGATCGAGCTATTTATCAGAAAGTATTTAGATAATATTTTACTAGTCGTTGCCCGTAACTTGTTTTCGATGAGTTTAAGACGTAAAGTGGAAAAACCTATATTTTTCCCGTTCCCATTGGATTTTTGTTAAATCCTGATTTGCGCTTTCCTACACTGTCCAAGAAAAAACGGGAAACATCTATATTTTTCTCGTTCCCATTGGAATTTTGGGAAATCCTGACTTGCGCTTTCCTTGGAGAGTGTTCTCCAAGAACTATATAATAAATTTCAAATTTCTAAGTCCAATGGCTGTGCATTCGAGGTGAGATATTTCAACAATAGAGAACCTATAGTCAAAATGTCCAATTTTCGGTTTTATTTTCTGATTTTCAAACGACGTAACTTTGCACCGCGCTTTGGCTCTCCTAAGCGGAAAATTTAAAACAATTTAAATATACCTATAGATCATTCTCTGAATTGCACATCACACCCACTGATGCCCACCCATGATGGGTTCCACAATAATTTTTTTAATGATATTTAATCAATGTGCCATATTGAAAATGGTCATAAATCCTAAAGGGTATTATCACCACAACTTAGTATCTAAACCTAATGTGGCAAAGACATTCATTAATCAGGGAGAATTTGACGTGAATACAAAACACTTTTTGCTACCAACTATAGTACCGTATTAAAACTGCTGTTTTAGAAACGCTCATCTATCATGTCGACTATAAAATTATAAATGGACTTCAAGTCTTGTATACAATAGTGGGGAATTAAAAACCTATTATGTTAAGAACTTGTGGTTTAGAGGTAAGAAGTACAGTTACGTAAAGTTTTTTTTTTAAATTGTATTCTGGTTGTTGATATGTCTATTACCTGTCTTCTGAGACAAAATTGAAATTGATTGATAAATCCTTTAAAATTTTAAAATAACAAAATGTATTAATGATAAATAGTGAGTAACGGATATTTTACGTTGGACGAACTTTGACAGTTAAAGCTACATCTGCCGAATCGAGTTGTAATTTATTTAGTCTGTTTTGCTAAATTGTTATTATATGTAAAAAATAAATTTTTACTGCTTTCTTTACTTAAATTACTTCAACTTAAAAAAATCGATGTATAAAATAGACGAAAGATACTATAAAAGATACTGAGTCTCCACATACAATCAATTTCTGTGGAGACAAGATAAATCTTATGAGTTTTGTTTATCGGCTTGAAAAGCTATCGAGAAAGTTCATTTTGCTAAAGGCTTTTAACCGATTCCAAAAAAAGGTAGTTTGACATGTATGTAATGCCATATATTTTTGTAAAAGGAGGAGGTTATCAATTTGACTGTTTTTTTTATGTACGTTCAAACATTTTATTTATTACATCATTCAAAGTTCGCAATAGATCTTAATACATTTTTACTAATGGTCATATTATTAATGTACATTAGATTAAGGGAGAGAATTTCAAAGATTTGTAGTATGATATCATTAAAAAATCTATAAAATGCGAGCCGTACTCGAATACCGATGGTTCTGTGCCGACTTTTGGATTATATATCAACGAGAAGTACAATTAGTTTACTCTTTTATAAAAAGTTGACTGTATTTCATACAAAATACACCAAAAATGATGCATGGACACTCGTATATTTATATCTAATACTTGTCAAAATTGGAATTATCAAAAAATGTCATAAACGTATACACCAAGGAGTATCAAAACTAATAAATATATTCAATTCTAGAAAGTACTTAAAAGGCGGCACTAGTAGAAGTCATTTTTTAGTTAGATAGGGAAATAAGCTTATAATGTGTGAGTGGAGGTGAGCCATTGTGTACCTTACCAACATACACTTGGAGCGCATGTCCCAGGCTATCGGCAACCAGCTCGTCACCCTTCAGGGGGACCTGATAGAGTACGCGGTTAATCCACGGAATGCTAAGTAGTTGCTTCTCTTATTCTTCGTAGAACTATCAAAATTGAGGTCAGGTAAAAAAAGATATAAAAAATTCTTTGTGTACTTTTACTTAATAAATTAAATAAATGTATTTTTATGTATAAATCTATATGTATACTTATAATAAAATCGTTACGGATCGTTGTCTGTACTTAGAAGATATTTAAGATTTTTTTTATTATTAATGTATTATATATAGTAGAACCTAAAACAATGATTTTTAAAAGTTTTGTCTGAGCGTTTGTTATCGCTAATCTCAGAGACTTAACTAAATTAAATGCACTATAAGAATTTGCTAATTGCTATAACTATTATATATCAATTTACACAACTGTTTTACTAAATTGGTAAAATTTTTAGCTTTAAATTTTTATGATGATAGAAAAAATTCCAGATTGGATGATGAAAAAACACCGAGATTTCAAGATTTAGGATAGCCTAAATCGTGACGATGATAACGGGATCAGAGTTTATGCGGGAAAAACTATGCTTGCCGTGTGCGTGTACTTACGGTCTACTCAAATATCGTATAATTAAATAGAAATCAGCTTCACGCTGTATCCCGCACACAGCAAGAGAGGCAGAGGGAATCTAGTTATAAGACACACCGTTCCCCATTTCTGCCGAATTCTGGAGGCATTGCGCGTTGAGTGGCAGAACTCAACTAATTAAATATTTTGCTTTAAATACAACATGTTGTTTAAATTATGATTTTAATAATTAGGATTTTATTGTATAAATAGCCAAACTAAAAAAAATCATTTTTAGGATACCTCAAAAGGAAAAAAACGGAACCCTCGTAGGATCACTTTGTTGTCCGTCTGTAATCTACACTCGGTGAGCGAGTCCGACTCGCGCTTGGCTGTTTTTTTTAAATATACGTAATGAACATTCGAATATTTCAAGCGGGCGTAGCCGCGTGGGGGCCGCTAGTGTATTATAAATATATTTAAATAAACTTTCTTTATCTCCGATTCGCTACCTATCTTTGGGATAACTTTAATAAATTAAAACTAAGTGAACTCTGTTCACCAGAGAGAGGGACGTTTAACGTAGTTATTCCGTCACTAACTTTGAGCGGGTTATTGTATTATCTAGGATAAAACGTAGTTAGAATCCTTTACAGTTGATAATATAGCTTTTTGATAAAATTTTCCTTTCAGATTGGAATATTGAGGCAAGTTATGGCGCAGGGTCACTAGGCTGCAACTGTAAGCACGAAAGGTTATAGGTTCGGTTCTCATTCGAGGAAATAAAATATTAAACATTTAGATTTTTTCGCTTTGATAACGAGAAAAAACGCGGCGTTGAGTTCCGCCACTCACTAAGCCTTGCCTTTAGAATTTGGCGGAAAGTGGAGAACAGAAGTCTTTTCATAGGAACGAAGTGTATTAAACCTAGGATTCCATGTTTTCTCAGCCTACCCGAATAGGTAAAGCATACCTATTCGGAATACAGCGTGAATCTTAAAACAATTTAAATGTTGAAAATAATAAAACCATACATAGTTTTATAATATTTTTTCATTTAATTCAATAATTAAACGTTTGTTGCAACTTAATATAGATTATTAATATTATTATTTTCAAAAGTTGCGTCGTGTGATTGACGCTTGATGTGCTTGAAACGCTTATGGCTTGTTGGTCAGAGCGTCTTGACGGTTTCCTTTCCTAGTTTACTAAGTACAAAACGAACCAGTTTTAAATAATTAATCATACACATATTATCATAGATAGATATATATACTTCCTTATTGCTTGAATGCAATCACCACGTAATTAGGTGGCGGAACCTAACATCGCATTATCTCCTAACTAGACAATGTTTAAAAAAAAATTTTGGTCTTAGTACAAATATTCAGTACGAGTGTAAATGCCTTTTTAAATACGCCTCAATGACGCAGTAAATGGAAATAAAACCTACAAAAGGAACGTACGCATCAAATTTACGTTACATTAAACCGAAAAGGATTTGATTTGTATTTATTGTTGAAAAAGATACGATTTTTGATATCAAAGCTGTTATAAAAATGTTTTATATTATTTGATCATTGTGTTGGCAGAATTGCCACATTTCCTATATATGTGTGTACCTCCATTCTTTATTTATAAAGAACTACTAGCAGCCCCCAATTTGGTTGAATGAAAAATTCGTAAGGAATTTCTAGAAGCTCTTATTTGCATGCCAAATTCCAGCGTTATACGCCGCATAGCTCTCAAGGGAGGCCTCCTTAAAATGTAGAAGAATGAGATTTAAAGAAGAATGAATGAGATTTAGTAAATTGCTCAGATACATGTGCTACCTTTATTACATCTTCTTTAACTTTACGTTGTATCCTGCACATAGCAGGGTAGGCTAAGGGAACCCAGGAACCTAGTGATAAAAAGAAACTGTGTTCTCATTAAAATATTACCCTTCCAAACTTTTCGCTGAAATCTAGAGGTATTGCGTGTTACTAGAGCGGGAATTGAAAATATTAAATATTTCATTTTCTCGAGTGGGAATAGAACCCACAACCTGTCACACTTCCTTTCGCACGCTACTAAGTACGCGGGATAATTGAAGTTAACAATAAAACATATAATACAACAAAAATCGTATTTGTAACTAAATATACAATGCTTGGGTACCGGAATTACCTCAATGGGGACTGAATGTCTTTACACTAAGTAACTAGGTTCTTTCTGCCTATCCTATATGCATATGCATTCTGCATACAGCGTGAAGCAAAATAAACCTATTTATATATAACATTTTTGGTAAAAACTTGTTGTTTTACCACATTTCCATTTTCTAGTAGTAACAACAGTACAAATCGAATTAGCTTCACGCTATATCCCTCACACAGTAGGCAGTAGGAACCTAGTATTAAGACACTCCGTTCTCTACTTTCCGCCGAGTTCTGCAGGCATTGCGTGTTGAGTGACGGAACTCAACGCCACGCTTTGCCTCGACACCAGAGCGAAGAAATGATAACAAAAAAGATTTATACTCGAGTGGGAAACCACAACCAATCTTATTAACAGTCACGACTGGCCTCAACAATAGAACGATACAATAATTTATAGTTCGAAACAATAGTACGATTATTTGAAAGCCAACAACAGGTTTACAAGATTTTATTAACAACCGCCATCATATTAGCATCAAGACCCAGATTATAGGATTACTCCAATTAAGTATTTTGTGCCATTTCAAACTACCAGTTGTATCAGCGTTTATTGTATAAAATTTGTTATAATATTGTATACTGTACAGAGTACAGACTAACATGTCTAAACATCGTCATATTAATATTATATTTTTAAAGGTCAATGTAACTTTGTTTATTGTTTTCACGCAAAAACTCCTCAACCGATTATCATAAAACTTTATACATGTTCTTAAAGGTAATAGAATATATACAGGGTAGGATTTTTTTCGTCATTTCACGATGTTTATCCATACCTGTATTTCGTATTGTGAGTTACGCATAGATAGATAATCGGTGATCGGACGAGAACCGGTGTGTTCAACGTGGTATGGACGCTGGCGACTCTCTTTCTCAATACAAACAACATAAGAACGCATTCAGTATGTACTACAAATATATTACTGCATGAAATATGTATAATTTTTATACTTTTTATTAGATTTCAAATAAATATTTAAAAATAATTCAATCGGAAAATAAAAAAAATATATAAGAATTAAAACTAAAAAATATGTTCTCTCCGGCGGGGAATCGAACCCCGGTCTCCCGCGTGACAGGCGGGGATACTTACCACTATACTACCGAAGATTGTGATGACGAAGGTAAAATAATCTAAATAAATATTCATTTAAAAGCTGATGTAATACTTATAGTTCATAATTATCTACGTTCTGCGATATATGAAAACATGATAATCTCAATAGTTGAAGACAACAAAGACCGCTGTGGCACTGCGATACAGTATCTGACTGTAAACGCGACGGTCGTGGGTTCATATTTAACCTAGTATTAAGACACTCCTCTTTCCACTTAACTAACCAATAACGTTAACACATACTACTACAAAAATACTACTAAAGGAAACTCTCGAAAACGAGAGAAGAACGAGAAAGGGATATCTCTCCTTCTATTTCACACAATTCGACATCGCCACCATTACCTACGACTCCATTTCGTGAACGAGGAGTGTGCGGCGTTATCGCTTTGATAGGCATGTGCGTCATTTTTGATAAATGGCGCTTTATTTTACAACTAAAATTTTATTAATTATTTTGATGGAAAAAAACACTTTTTAATTTAACTCTACACGAAAGTTTTTAATTAAAAATTCAAACTTTAATAACTATTGATCCTCCTTTTATAGTATACTTCCTCTCGAATATGTAAGTTTCAACGATAATGTCAATAGGAAGGCGATATCGCTCTAGCACCTCTTTTCACTGCCTCGTTAGGTATAACAATGAAATTGAATTGGTATATCGATTGAGGACCCAATTTGTTCAGCTGTTAATCGAAAAATCCTGGATTCTATTATTTTATTAAGTTTAAAAAGGCAGCTTGACGCTGTACCCCGCATATAGCAAGATAGACAGAGGTAACCTAGTGTCAATACACTTACCATAGAGTTATCAAGACGTCGTGTATCTACTGGCGGAGCAAACTGTCACATTTGTCTTGTTGCGGGGGCGAGGAAATCAAAATAATTTATTAACCCACAACCACCGTATTAACAGTCACACGCTATCCATCTGCACCACGACGTCCTCAATACAACATTCTATAAGTTATTCAGTAATGATTAAAGTGCAATATACAATTTAAGGCTAAACGTGATGGTTGCGGGTGCGATCCCCACTTGGGGGAATGAATTATTATTTATTAAAATCAGAAAAATTACTAAGTTTTTTTATTTGATTTAATTTACTCGTTCTGGCGCTAATGCTTTTGCATTAGCGCCAGCCCGGCGTTGAGTTCGACACTCAGCACGCAATCCCTCAAAAAGTTAATCAGTACAAACAGACAGGCGAACATTTTAAGTATGATAAATTAGTCTATTAAATATTTTAAACCTTGCAATGGTTTTTTCGCTAATATATTAAATATACAAACATATGTATATACATGTTTTGATTGTTTTATTAAAGTATTATGGCCATTGCGGTATGGAATGGATTTGTTCAAACGATAGCAGTGAAACAACTGTACGAATGATATTAAACTTTATACATTATATTTGAAGTTAATAACAACAACACTGTTTACAAAGTTGCTTTAAAATGTTATGAGAAAAGCGTCATGTGAATAGGCAAACACCTTTACTGTCGTAAGAACGTCCTATATTTTATACAAAATATAAGTGGACGGAGTGTCCGTTCCATTAAAACTGCACTGCTCCCCATTTTCATTCCCTCAACATTAGGTCCCCATTGAATAATTTATAAAAAAAGATAAGTTAGAGTAAAATTTTTTTCTAAGTGTGTAATAACACTTTAAAAAATGTTTAAAAAATAGAATTTATCGTTTAAAAATAAAGATTTGAAAAGAATATTAATAAATAGTGACTATTATCTTCGTTCGCTCCTTCTATTTCATTTAAAGCAATGCTTACTATTTACTTATATGCAATTTTTTTAGCTCCACGTTGTATTCCGCATATAGAAGGGCGGGAAGGGGGAACCTATTGGTAAGACACACTATTACTTACTTTCCCCCAATTTTTGAGACATGGCTTTGTTGAGTGGTAGAACACATCGTAGCGCTTCGTCTTACAGGGGCGACAAAATAAACACAAATTTTCTGAGTTGTAATCGAACCCCCAACTATCTCTGTTAAAGTCCGAAAAATGCAACGGAAATGGAAAACAACAGAAGTTTCGGACAACTTTTTCATTATATTAGTATTGTTAACAAAAATCTTTTATGTAAAACAAAAAATAAAACAAATGTCAATTAAAATATCATAGTTCAGAAAGGTTCAATAGCCTCGCCCAAAGAAATACAAAACTCGAATCTGTCAGATCAAAGCGATTCTTGTATGGAAACGATATTTCAAAATATAAATCCCCTTTGAAGCTTTAATTGGATGAAAAAGAAAAATAATAACTTTTGTAACAATTTTCAACCAAACAATGATATAAGTCGTTATGGAAAATGTCTAATATTATCATGACACAGCTATGGGATCAGGTTCATTCTTTTATTTTTTTTAAGCTGGCCTTGTGAATGTAAAATAGAAAAACTTTTATAACAAACTTTTACTGCGTCTCCTGTAATATTTCAAATAGTGTAAAAACGTCATTGTAATGTAAATAAGTGAAATTATCAAAGTATAATGAAAAGTCCTGATATTCAACACGGTTCATAATATGAAAAATTTAAATGTCGTTCAGCAGATGCTAGTAGAAGAATGCTTAACATAGAAGAATATTTTTAATTTAGTTCTTCTATTACAAGTAATTATTGAATTTTACTTCTTTATACAGTTTTATGAGCTTCACGGCATATCCCGCGCATAGCAAGTCAGACGAAATTTGGGGCAAGTGTCAAGACACTCCGCTCTCATGAAAATATATTTCCGTTGTATAGTTAAATCTATAAATATTATAAAATAGAAACGCTTTTTTTCTCTGTCTGGCCTTTCTAAGCGATCTTCCTCTAAACCACCCAACGGATTTTGATGCGGTTTTCACCATGAGGTAGAGTATTTCTCAGAGAAGGTTTGTGTATGATTTATTATATATATATTTTAATGTAATTTGACATAAATATGATAAATGTGCATAAAGTCCTACCCGTTGAGATACTTTCACGCATGCGCTGCTTTAATGATAAGTCCTACATGAAAACAATGTACTAGAGTATTATTCCTCTTAATAAGATCTACAAAAAAGTCAGCGACAGCATATTTGTATCTTCTAAGGATAACATACAGTGAGCATATTTCTGTCTAAAAATAATAATTTGAATATATTTTTTATTGTGAGGGATGTTTGTCCATAATGTTATCAATCCTTATCCTTTTAAATACTTTATTAATTTTCTACGTTAAACGAAGATAAAATTTGCTTTTTACACTACTTGGAAATTACGAATAGTTTTAGAGAAAAACGCATTTAATTGTTGACACATCACGCCCGCTATAAACCGCAGATTTGGCTCATGTTTCGTTTATCCCTTACTCATAAAGCATATAAATAAGTATATTAGTTACGTTGGCCATTTAATGGAGATGAAAACTGTCTTTTACTGTTTTTCATTTTAATAAGTACTTTAGAAGTTGTTACAATATCAAAATATCCTTGCTGCGAAACGGCTCACCACACGCCATGCGTCCGCGCCACGCGACGCGTCCGCCGCGCCCGTCTCCCCGCCTGTCTCTGTATCGAAGTAGATTTAGATGCGATTGTACGTATTGGATAATTAGAGTTTAATGTATTATTTCAGCGCGATATATTTAGTTTCATCTTTTTTGATTAATAGAATAGTAGGTAGTCTTTCGTGTAAGTTTTTTAGGAAGAGAATAGTAGGTAGTCTTTTGTTTATCATTTCTTTCGTTTAAGTATCCTGTTGTTTAAATTGTTTACTCTCCTTCTTTTTTTTTTACCTTTTTAAACATTTCCTTTTTTAATTTAATTGCCACGAAAAAGTCGTTCATAGGTCGTAGAACAAGAAATGCAAATAACAATCGTTTAAATCTTACTAATGAAAGCGTAGAGGAGACGAAAATTAGACGGCAATTTAAATATATTTTCTTATTGTAAGGGATGTGTGTCCATAATGATATTAATCCTTATCCTTTTAAATAAGTTATTAATTTTCTACGTTAATCAAAGATAAACTTTGCTCTTTACAATATTTCGAAATTACACATAGTTTTAGAGAAAAGCTATATCATCCCTTACTCTCAGTATATAAATAAGTATATTAGTTACGAGGCCAGTCGTGGCGCAGTGGCACAAAGTGTGACTGTAAAACCGACTGGTTGTGGGTTCGATCCCCACTCGAGGAGATGAAATATTTACTTAAATTTATGTTTTCATTTCTTCGCCCTGGTGTCGAGGCAAAGCGCGGCGTTGAATTGTGCCACTCAACACGCAATGCCTCCAAAAATTCGGCAGAAAGTGGGGAGTGTCTTGACACTGGGTTCCCTCTGCCTACCCTGCTGTGTGCGGGATACAGCGTGAAGCTAATTTATTTATTTAGTTACCTTTTGGCCATTTAATATAGATCAAAATGTTGTTTACTGTTTTCATTTCATTTCAATAAGTACTTTAGAAGATTAGTACCACAGATTTAAAATTATAATATATAATATGTTTATTTATAATAATAATTACAATTACGGTACTAAAAAAATCTTGCTGTGTAACGGCTCGCCGTCCACCACCCGTCCCCCCGCGCCCCGCAACCTTTTGCTTATAACAATGGATCCGCCGCACCCGCCTGTCTTCTTTCCCCCGGGCATGCAAGGAAGGCCTGCTCATCATATTGCCCAAGGCTGGGAAGACCCCGCAGCCTGAAGGATACCGATCTATAACCCTCCTTAGCGCGGTCGCCAAGCTGTTCGAGAAGATATTCCTCTCACTTCCCCACGAAGCGAGCAGCTTGGCAAGCGGGTATACCACTCTGGTTATACTACACCGCAACAGTGATCAACCGAAAGGAGAGTGCAATAGTAGTCTTCTTCGACGTAGCACGCATTCGACCGCGTCTGGCACCCGGGCCTACTTCATTAAGTGCTCAGAGCCGGAACCCCCCACCACGTCGCACATGTCTTTGCCTCCCTGCCTGCCTGCCTGAATGTCAGACGTAAGACTATTTCCTAGGGACTTTCTATCCTCCTCCAAATCCGACTCATGAGCCTTGCATTGAACCTTGGTCGTTTAAGATGGGCCTCCCTCAGGAAACCGAGGGTCTCTCCTGACTGAGTTTACCGCCTAGATGGCATTTGATAATCCTTCCAATTACATACTGTGTCAACGCCCAGATGTCGTTCGGAGCTACTACGGAGATGGACGAGAGAATGCTTCATTTCTGCGCCTGGCTCTATAGCAAAGTTAATTTAGAAGCGATTGCACGCATTTTGGAGCTATCCAATAATTATAATGTATTTCAACGCGACATAGTTGGTTACATCTTTCGTTTAAGTATTTTTGGGTAAGAGAATAGTATCTAAGTGTGCTGTTGTTTATAATTTCTTTCGTTAAAGTTTTCTGTTGTTTGTGTCATTTGTTTAAGTGTGTTTTTTTAAACATTTGGAACACCCGTATTGGAACTACGAAAATGCGGGTCGCATTAAGGTTTAAATAATTTTCACATTGGTAATCTTAAGTGTTTTGCAAACATAGGTACATTACATGAATAATTCAGTAACTAAAGCGGGCGAAGCCGCGAGCGGGTCGCTAGTATAAATATATAATAGATACTACCTGTAGATGCTAACTGCTACCTAGCTAGCTGTTAACTAGAAGAACCCTATTAATTTTGATTCTCTTTATAGTGTCGAGATACTTGTTTTTTTTTAAGTAAACGTAGAAATACGTTTTTTAAGGTAATAATGGGGCCGTAGATCTGAGTATATGATTTGTATTTCTACTTGATATCTCCAAACGATCATGGGATAAAGGCTCTTGACATACATATACAGACAGACGGATTATAAAGTGATCCTATAAGGGTTTTTTTTGCTGGAGAACGCTTCAGTAGATAAAACGCGGCGTTGAGTTCCACTACCTTAACATGCAGCTTTAAATTAGGCTAGACTATTAATTTCATTCACTTTAAGGACAGTATTAGTCGTCATTACTGTCTTAACCCATATAACTTGCGTTCCATTGTGTTGCCTTGATTAATTTGCCTCGTTATGTGTAAGGTATCACCAAGACAATAGCCTTCTACAATTTGTCAGTTATACACTATAACTAAATCAAATTTAATTATTTATTACCTTTCGTATGAGATCTACACTTAGAGACGTTAATTATTGCTTAACTTAAATTATTTTTTTATAGTACATAGAGGCCAGTCGTGGCGCAGTGGCACAAAGTGTGACTGTAAAACCGACTGGTTGTGGGTTCGATCCCCACTCGAGGAGATGAACTATTTCCTTAATTTTATAGTTCCATTTCTTCGCTCTGGTGTCGAAGCAAAGCGCGGCGTTGAGTTCTGCCACTCAACACGCAATGCCTCCAAAATTCGGCAGAAAGTGGGGAACGGAGTGTCTTAACACTAGGTTCCCTCTGCCTACCCTGCTGTGTGCGGGATATAGCGTGAAGCTAATTTAATTTTTTTTTTTTTAGTACATAGGAGGAGAACCTGAGTACCTAGTGTTAACACCTCCTCCGTACTCCGTTAAGACGTCTTTGCGCGTTAGGTGATGGAAGTCAACACCGTGCTTTGCCTCTATACCAGAGCAAGGAAAATGAAAATATTATATATTTTATCCCCTAGAGTGGGAATTTAACCCACAACCGTTGCAGTCGCACGCACAAGGCCTCAAATAATAAAAAAATCACATTAATATATTTCTAAATGTATCTAAATATATTAAAATAATTATTTATACCACGCGAAACCCGTTCAGATTTACATAAATTATAAATCAAATTATTTAAATTAATTGTTTTCCGAGACAAGAGCCTTAGAATCAACGTAAGCGTTAAATTTCTTAGCTTTTGCCAACAACGCTTTATCAATATTCAGCTATCTTCAGCCGAACTGACAAAGTAAACTCGATCACAGAAATGTTCCAGAGAAATCGGTTGATGAACAAACAAACTTCGCCACTTAATAATAATTTAGTTGTGACCTTGGTAAGTCGAAACGTCTGAAATGGTTTAATTTGACTAAAATGTACCCGGAAGTTATATAACATATAATAATCCTATTTTTTTATTTTAGAACCTCATTGATCACTTTGTTTACTGTAATAATAAAAAAAAAATAATTTGTAAAATATACAATCCATAATAAGATAAACGGAGAACAAAGTGATCCTATAGGGGAAACCTAAAACTGCAAAAAAATCGCTTTTGTTGTCGCTTTCAAATATTTGTCGTATTGTCTATGGAAATACATCAATGGAAATTTCAAGAGATACAGTCACTTGACAAACTATATGTTGTTAACCGTGGGCAGACGGACAGCGAAGTCTTAGTAATAAGTTCCCGTTTTACCCTTTTGTATATAAATAATAAATATATATGAGTAATATTATATGTATTGATATAACAATACGCAAAGTGCATTTAAATTATTCCTGGAATTTCCATTCCTAGAGTTAAAGAAATAAATATTGTACTGATATATTTAATATTTACACCTTTCTATAGCTAAATACATCCAAGTGCAGTACAATGGCTTACATTATTAAATTTTTCATAATGCCTTCTTCACATTCTCATCTAACATTTTTAATACGGAACTTGATCGTAATTAATAAATAGCGATACATCAGAATGCGGACATACTCGAGATCTTTGACATATAAGACGGTTTATAAGGTGGTATATTTTATTATATATTTGTATTATTAAAATAGCTAAAACTCTTAAAGTGGATTACTAATAATTGGTGTATAGGGAACGGAGAGTTTTAACACTAAGTTCTCTCTGCCCGAGCGATTGGATTGTCATCCGCATAACAGATGACACTCACTCCAGGAGGAACTCGACACGCAGTATTCAGGAGCCAATCAAAGCTGAGATTCCAAAATATCGGGCCCAAAACTGACCTCTCTGGAACTCGCAACCGGAACCACTTCTTCGTTAACTCTACTGTAAGCGATATAACGTTAAGTTATAAAACTATTTAACGATTTGCATTTTTGTAGCTTTACACTTCATTTTTCTCCTCGTCCACTGTTATCAACCCCCGTATACATGTCATATAGCGCTTCCTTAGTTTTCGTGACCTTCCTCTAGTATCCTTGACTCTGTGTATTCGAAGGTCAACTGAGGTCTCTCCTTGCCTCTCTTACCAATTACCAGAAAAAAATGATGTAGTGGTAACAGTGCTATATTATTCAGCTAGAGTCCCACCACGGATATCCATATTACAAAAATATGCACATTTGATTTCCAACTTAATCTCACCATCTGGATACATGACTCTACTACTATGCGGCTTCGTAGGAATCCTTCCACGTGCCACACAACTTTGGTCAATAAGACATGGGTTCCATCAATAAGCACGTCTATCTCCACCTTAAAAGTCGACAACGCACCTGAGGTGATCACTTACCATCGGTGACTCTTACGCTCGTTTGCCTTGTCTTTCCGTAAAAAAAAATCAATCCATCAAACTTTCGAAACATTGCGTGTTGAATTGCAGAAATTGAAAAAGCCAGAGTGAGGAAATTAAAATAATTTAATCTCCAGAATTTGAATCGATCCCATAACCGGCGCGCTTACAAGCAGACGATGTATCACTACGCCACGACGAGAAAAAACTAATCCCCTAGTAAAATATTCCTTTCAGGCTCTTTCGCAACGCGACAAACTTTCACGTGAAAAGATATAATACATATGAACCTCCATGTAATCCCCACGAGACGTGTTTAGATGAGATATGAAAGTCTTAGCAAGTGTAACCGAACGTGTTCGCGAACATTTTGTATCTATATATACTAATATTATAAACTGTAGATTTTGTTTGATTGAACGCTTTTATATCAGGAACTACTGGTTCCAATTGAAAAGTAATTCTTTTGTTGATGACCAAATATAGGCATATTTGATCACGTCAAACGTTTCAATGTATTCCACTGCACTGGCAGTTAGAGTTACTGGGCACATGTCATACATAACGTTTTGTTTATTTACCTGACTGCGGCAGCAAGTTAAAATGTAGTTATCTATAGAAGTAAATATTAATATTGATCTCTTTTTAGCTTCTGCGTAATGCTGGGTAGGCACAGCTAGTCAATTCAGTCTATTTAATATATATATTTTTTTTATATTGGGAAACAAACAGCGCTTACAATACTTAAAGCTAATACATATACATATCAAACATAGTGAATACAAAAAAAAAAAACTTCATACATACATAAAAAAATATATATATTCCAGAAATATATATATATATATATATATATATACATTATATTATATAAAGGACATAAACAAGTTGCTTTTAATAATTAAGTTTAATTTACTAACTGTTTCGGCTAGTTGAGAGAGTGACAAAATGGAAATTTAAAATAATTCCCCTGAGTCCAAAAAGAAACAATTAATACAAAAATAAACAATTAATGGTTCTATCTAGATATTATAATGCAGGACCACCAATGTATTTAGTATCTTGAGTTCAAAGGCGATCTTCAAAGTCTTTACCCAGGATTATCTCTTCCCAGGAGTTTAACTCAAAACGCTCTAACCACGTAACGTATGAGTTTGAAACAACTTGGAAATACATAACTTTGGAAAGTTACAATAAAGCAAATGCAAACCGCACAGTGAAATATTTAAGAACAACCATTACTAAATTTTATCTGAAACGTGAGTTACTTTGTATAATAGATAGGATTTTTTTTGCCTTAACTCATTATTACACCATGCAGTTAAGCGATAGCATAGTGTTAAGATACTTTGTTGACTGCTTCGTTTATAGACGGAATTTAACACCGCGCTGTGTAGGAGAAAATGAATGATAAATATTAATTAAAATATTAAACGTATTTAAAAAATATTATAAATATGTTTAAAATATTTTTATGGAGAAGATATATAAATTAATTTATACCCAGTTTGATAGCGTAACACTAGCGTTTAAAATTTTTTGTGGCAACTATTGCTGCTACTATTGTTATTTAGATCTTTTTGTATGAACACGACGTATAGGCACATGCGTGCAACTGAACGTGACAGGTTATATCAACTCTTTCATACTTTCAAAAACTATTCATGTGTTCACTGCCCCCAACACCTCGTTCAGAATTTTAGAACAAATAGAAAATTGAAAATCAAATTGAAAATTGAAAATGACAATTTTTTATGTCAAATAATTAAAATAGGGGTTTTTGTTATTATTTACGTAAAATGTCACTTTCACTATATTGTTATTTGTTGGTTATGTAAGTAATGGTACAATGAAAGAAGGGAGTTTATATTACAAAAAAAATATTTATTACAAAAAATATTTGAAATATTTTATTGATCTTGTGCATTATTCATTTATAAATGTGTAGAGTAGCTTGAGGCTTTTACGGCTTAGTAGCGTAGACACTAGGAAACGAGTGTTAGGATACTCTGCTCTTCCTTTTTTTAGATATTAAGTATTGTATGAAGAAACTCGGTGTTGTCTAACACAATGAAAAAATGAAACTTATTTAAATATATTACATCGTTTAAATATAACAGTCAGTTGTGGAGCACGACCACGGTGTAATTGTAAACGCAACAACGGTTCGATGACTATTCGGAGCAAAGCGCGGCGTTGGGCCCCGCCAACGCCTCCAGAGTTCAACGAAAAGTGGGAAACAGAGTTAGTATAATGGAGACCGAGTGTCTTAACATTTAGGTCCCAAATAGCCTCTGCCCACCCTGCTCTGTATAGCAGGATGGACATTTGTGAAGCTAAAAAACTAAAATAAAATTAATATAGCTGTTTCTCCGAGTTGCGATCGAACCTATGATCATTGCCTTTATATTCAAATGGTATATCACTGCGCCACGACAGCCTCTATGTATTCAAATATCCAAATGTAATCATATAACAATATTTTCTTTTCTGTCCACAGATAAAGCTATGGAAGAATGACGTGAAGCCTTATCCGCACAAAACACAGATTTAAAAACCAGCCATGTCATTGTCGAGCGTCAGATAACAGATTAAACAAACAAAATGGCGACGCCGGACGACTGGACAGAGTTTTTTAGCGTACAAAACAATATAACCAGAAAAGAAGATAAATTTCCGGAACAAATACCGAAACTTAATTATAGTTATAATGAGAATCAATCGGATATTTTTGAATTTACTAATTTCACATCGGATGACTTTTGTTCATCGAATTACTCGCGCGCGTATTTGAATGTAACCTGCGAGTTTCCTATTAACTATGCTGAACCTATGTATGGGTAAGTACTAAACAATATAGTTTTTAAATATTAAACATATATAAAAAATATTTTGAACATATTATAAATAGGTTTAAATATTTTAAACATACTTATCAAAAAAAAAATATCAAACATGTATTATAATATGTTTAAAATATTATTTATTATATTTCATATAGGTACTTAAACCTAGATTTTGTTTTCAAAAATCATTTCATATATTATCAGCCTTGCACTATTTTGCTTAAGAACAGCGGGACAGCTGACTGTAAACGCGATAGTTGTGGGATTGACGCTCATTTAGGGGAATGAATAATTTTCATGTTAACAAAACAAGCCGAGACAATGAATTCTCCATATAATACGAGAATTAGGTGGATGGGGAACGGAGTGTATGTAACACTAGGTTCCCTCTGCCGAAACATAAAGCTGCCTGGTGGTTTTATAACAATATTAGTAATTTTTTTCTCACAATCAAATCCAATAACCGTACTGACGTATAAAATTGAGATAAAACAAATGTGCCCTCTCAAATGGAAAAGTGTCAATTTCTATATTTTATGATGTAATATAAATGTAGATTATAAGACACTAAAGTTTCGCTCAACCCTTCTGTATTATATACATAAGTAGGTATATATACATGTATATATATATATACGTATAAAAACTGTTTTACGCTTATTTTGTATAAATCATGATGAACAAGTTTAATATAGAAAAAAAAAACAGTACAGCTTTTTTTTCTATTTGGCCACCAAAAGTTTAATTGTTTTCTTTGGTCTTCATTTTTAAACTAAATGTTTAAAAAAAAATTATGTTCCAAGCCATGCTAACTTCGATTTAAAGACATAACCACTATGCAACACAACACAATTTTCACCCAGTCTCTTTCTATCTTGTAGTCTTGTTTCCTCTCATATAAATAATGCTATTCTCTAAGTTAAACTGCGCATTATACATTGCTCGACATACTGACTTGGTAAGAACCAAGGGTTTGATCCACCACTTAATATGCCGTTTGAACCTAATGTGGAGGAATGAAGAATTGTATTTAAAATTCTAATACATTATAAACATATACTCATTCACTCATAGAATTTGGTAAACGTGCTTAGAAGTCTAAATAAATCATCATGGCCACTGCCCAATTTATACAAGACAAATAATGGCGTTAAATATCGCCACACAACACGCAATATCATGATAATTCTGGTGCACAGCGGAGAGCGGAGTGTTTTGACACTAGTTTCTCTATGCATACTGCTATATGCAGAACAAAGCCAAAAAAAACTCTCCGGAAACTTATCATAAGAGATGAAAAAAAATTACATGAAAAAATTGTTTAATAACGCATAGAATACACTAGCTATAATTCACCACACATTATTGGTACTTGAAAAACTAATATAGGCAAGGAACGGTCTGTGATGTAAAATTCAATAGAGCGCTTGATGCAATAGCTTGATATTGAAAACCATATAGTAAGAAAATAAAACAGCCAATTTAGCCACTTGGGTTCACTATGAAAGTTATAAAAAAATATCCATGTGACACATTCATTTTTATAAATTTAGGTCTTCTTTCCTTTTAGATTAAAAGTAAGGACGTTAAAAGAAATTGTATATATAGATACCTTTATTTCTTGTTGGGGTTTTAAAAAAATATTTAGACTTTTTTCTTGGGTTAAAATATATTTTGATATTATAGTTACATATGCTATTTGTATCTCCATTCTCCGCCTTTCATGATATAGCAAAAAAGATTTATGACGGAAAAGGCTCACTTTTCTTTCCGTCATAAATCTTTTTAATTAATAAGTAAGAGACGTAGCTGGAGACCTCGATTGATCTTCAAAAACACAGTATCAAAGATACTGGAGTGGCATATATAAAGAGGTTGATGACAGTGGACGAGGCGAAAGAGGTATGTAGAGACCGTAGCGTTTGGCGCTCCTTTCTCTGTGACTCGTACAAAATATCTTTGTCCTCTTTCCGCCAATAGCATCGATACTGTGTTGTCGAACCACTGATTTCCTTCCTTACTACCATACCTTTAAATTTCCTCAATTAAAACAAAAGAATTTCTTCATTATTTCTCACATTTGTTTCAGATACATCGCGCCATTCCTGCTAGCAACCACGACTGTAGCGAACACCTTGATAGTAGTGGTATTATCACGTCGTCATATGAGAACTCCAACCAACGTGGTCCTCATGGCGATGGCCCTCTGTGATATGTTCACCATGCTCTTCCCAGCACCATGGCTGTTCTATATGTATACCTTTGGAAACCATTATAAGCCTCTGAGTCCTGTGCGTGCGTGTCAAGCTTGGCATTACATGAATGAGGTAAGTTTTAGTTAATAATATATTATGATTTTCAGCATTTTCAGCCAACGAATTTTCAGATATAATTTGTCATTGAATGTTTCTTGTATTATACCAATATTGTTTTTTAAGCTTCACGCTGTATCCTGCACATAGCAGGGTAGGTAGAGGAAACTTGGGAACCTAGTGTTAAAACACTCCGTTTCCATTAAAACACATTGTTACTATTTACCATCTATTTCAATTAAGAAACAAAATTCTTTCCCGAAATTAACATTAAGTTTTCATTCAAATATTGGAATTTATTATCAAAAGGCTTGTTATCTACTTTGAACATTCCATTCTTTATAGAAATGCCTCTGGGTTTTTAGATAACATTTTAAGTCGATGAAACGATGGCTACTTTTACTAGCTACAAATTTGCAATATAGATAATTATTTTGACTAAGTAATTATCTATATTTTTGCTTTTCTTCATATACCCTTATTAAATTAAATTTTGAACTGTACATATCTTAACAAAAAACTTGAGGCCGTCATGATGCAGAAGCACAAAGGCGTGAATGAAACGAGACAATTTGATCCCCACTCGGTGGTATGAATTATTATTTTCATTTCTTCGCTCTGGCATCAACAACAAAGCCTGGCGTTGAGTCCCGCCAATCAACACGAAGTGTCTCGAAAAATATCTCTTAAAGGGAACGGAGTGTCTTAACGATTTCCTCTGCATACCCTGGCTATGTACTATTAGTAAGTACGGTTAAGTGAACTATAAAGATAGTGGTGAAATACGAAAAAACTACACAGAACTGAAATTTGGTAGAAAATTTGTATTTTGGTAAAAAAAATATAAAAATAAAATATTAAAAATGCGTTGTGTGTCAAAACACTTATTCTTCGCCTTGCTACACCATACCTCAAAAATGGTAATTTAATTGGGAAAAAAATATACAAGCAATTTTTGTAGATAATTTTAAGATATACTTCTTCGTGTTATCAACTTATTGTCCACAAAAACGTATAAAAATGTAAAATTTGACCTTCCATTTTTTTTTATAAAAAACTTATACTTTACACATTAAAAATAAAAAAAATTATAAAATGATATATCTAACCTTATACAATTGTTTTTTATTCCTAATAAAAACAGGGGACATAGAAAATAAAATTGGAGATATAACGTTTTACGTCATACAAACGCCTGTAACTAATATTTATTAGTATCGGATCGTATCTGACGGTGTTCGAGTGTAACAGTTCAATGTCGCGGTTTATTGCTCCGTCGCCAATTTAGATCGACTTTCATTAATAAAGGTTAGCGTTTTCTATATTCTTGTGTTATACGAAAAAGAAATAAATTATTTAACTACCCATAGAATGTCACATATATCAGAGTAGGCTATGGGAACCTAGTTAACCAAACCACTCCATATCCCATTTTCCATCTAATTTTCGGGACATTATGTTCTAAAGGACGGAAGACAACGCAACTAGAACAAAGGGGACTTTGTTCTTTTACCAGAGCGACTTACCTTAATGGAAATCGAACCCACGATAGTTGGACAAACACAAACATAATGCCGCTTTGCCACCACGGCCTCAATTATTATTTTACTTTGCTTATTTGATATTCAACAACAAGTAATCGAAAAGTTTATGGAATTTTTTTAAGGAAAAAACACAATTTTTATCTTTATTTAGTCATGAATACAAGAAAGTCAGCCCGAAATGAAGATATTGACTGGCATACGATTTACAGATCAAATGAAATCGGTTGAAATATTCGAGCCAGGCTGTTAAATCATCAATCAATGGATTCGCCATTGGATTTTAAACTCTACTCTACAAAAATAAGATTCACAAAGTAACTAGCATATTTCGCCTTTGAAATTCAATAAAACATCTCGCCAAGTTCCCAGTATTCCTTTGTCGTGAATACAACTTTGCTTTCCATTTTTCAATCTTGAGGTTTGTGTTTGACATTTTTGAATACCAAAGCCCGTTTACATTTGTGGAATGTTTTTTATTTTAAACAAAATAAGTAAAATCTATTATTTTCTATTAATATAAAAATACTAGAGACTCAAACGCGGCTTTGCTCGCTTAAATTTATTTTTCCATAGCCAAAGGATATTTTATTAAGGGTTTTTAATAAAAAATATCCTATGTCCTTTCTAAGAATATACATAGTTTCATGATAATCGGCTAAGTAGTTCAACCGATTAGAAGTCTCTATTTATAATAAATATATGCCGTTTTGATCGATGACTTGTTGCCATCTTATGGGTAGTGCCACGATTCCATTCCTGTAGAAATTTGAAGATTTTTGATAAAAAAAAATTAGACAGGTAGTGTTTACAGTGTCTTTTTGCGGTTAGCTTTATGATTCCTAAAGAATTCTGCAATGACCAAAACATGTAGAAATCTGATGGAGAAAAGTCAGGGCTATACGGAGGATGCATCGACACATCGCAGCAAACCTCTCTCAATTTTTTCTGCGTGGCTATAGAAGAAGAGTGCGGTACGACGTTGTCATGGCGCAACACCACGTCCTTTCTATTCACCAGCTCCAGGTTTATCTTAATAGCTTTTTTTAACCTCGTCGACGTCAGAATCGATAGTTTTAGCCGGTGGCAAAAGGTCATAGTGTATGGTCACTTTTCAATCACACTAGACACTCGTTCACGGTTTGCCACGATTTGTCTGTGGGGCTTGTCCATGCTTCGACCATGATCTTTATGGCACATTCTTATCACCCATTTTTCATCACCAGTAATCAACTGTTTAAGTAATAGTTCGGAATCGTTACGTTTCAACAATGAATTGCAAATGGAAACACGTTGCATTAGATTTCTCTCAGTGAGATCATGTGATAGTTTCGTAAATGACGTAAAATTGTATTATGATCAACATCCAGTTCTTCAGCAATGTCTTGGCTACTAATATGTCGATCTAGCTCCACTTTCTCAAAGATGGAACTGATTTTATCTGTGACAGGGCGTCCAGTGCGAACCTCATCTTTCACACAAAAATTTTTAGACTTGAAACGCTTGAATGACATTTGTGCTACTCTTATTGTTACCGCATTAGGTCGGTAAATTGCACAAATTTTATTAGCGGAGTTCGTCGCAATTTTACCTTTTTTAAAAGCGATAAGAATAAAACGTTGAGTTCCACCACTTACCATGGAATATCTTGAATTTCAGCAGAGAATAGAGTATACAGAATATTTCGCCCTTTGTCGTATTTAACTTAATTATGTAGCAGATTAGATTCCATTATTAATGATAATTGTAAAAATCGCGACGCGTCCATTTTTTGGAATTATAATTTACTTACTGCGGGTCTGACACACGGCTTTGCTTTAGGAAAATCTTATTATTAAAAAAAAATATCTATTTTTGAATTTAACAAACAAAATAATTAAAGGAATCAAAGAAAAATATTAATAAAAAAAACTTAATAAAACCACCTAGATTATCAATATTATCATCATAAAATAAATGTTAAAAATATTAAAATTAAAAGTAACACGAAATATAATCGAAGATATATAGTGTCACCGAGTCTAATTTAGATTTTTTAAAGGATAATATAATATGTTCGTTACAATAAATAATTTTTACGTTACTTTAAACATTTACACAGCGTATGACATTAACATGACAGTAATACAAATAAATTGCATGTCAAATGGAAAGGTACTTTTATATGTTAGTTTTTATCGACAATATTACAAGTACGAAAAAAAAGTAAGGCATGTCCATCCCATAGACCCTCAAGTGTATCTATATGAAATTTTATCACAAAAATATCCTTATTATATTACATAAAGAACTCAGATAATTAGATTAATATTTAAGATTTATTTTGCGTTTTGTTTTCTGTACAGATTTATTCTGTACATTTTTACTATTTTTATTAAAAAGTTTTGTCTTTTTATGTTATGTGGCGGCCATAATATTAAGAATACTATAAATACAAATTAGCATTACTATATAAGTTAATAAGTCGTAACAAAAATATAATATTAAGCAATAACAAGCATATATCAGAACGTATAGTTCAATTGGTCAGAGCGCTTGGATGTTTTCCAAGAGACGCGGAATCAAATCCCACTACGTTCAAAGTTTTATGTTTCCTTAAAAGTTAATATAATAATAACATCATTATCAATAGATGATGGTTGTCAACTTCTTGTTATATCTTAATATTGTACAAACACATGCATTTACATTATTAACACTGAAACACAACGATATTGAATCTAAATGTTATCAAGTGTAGGGTAAAGGGTAGAGTTGTTACTCAATCAATCAATCAGTACATTTTGCCAGTTGTAGATCAACAATTTCGTTGGTATATGCTGTATGTAAGTTCACATTGGCCATCATAATAACTTTTTCTCTTGTGTAGAAAGAGTTGATGGCTTTCGCGCAAATATCCCAAACCATAGTGAGATGAAAATGTTTATTATTTCTAACACTCGAAAAACCAGTGTCAATCGCTATATAGCACCTATCTTCTGGTGTGTGGTAGTATATATCTTCGACTGTTCCAAAAAGTTGGTACGTGAATGACTCCATCTCGACCTTCGTACTGGCCCACGTAGCAGTGCGTTTGAGATAATTGACAGAATAATAATACGAGCTAGATTTTTCCTTTATCTCCACAACAACGCTTTGTCCCCTCATATGGGCTTGTTCTAGAATCTTACACAATCTATAGTTTGGTACTTTAGATGGACTGCTTTCTTCGTTTATTTTGAATGTACAGCTATTTTGGAACCAGTCAATTCGACTTATATTGCCCGCGATGTATCTTGTATCATCGGTTGTGGACCCGATGGCTATTAACTTACTTAATGATAATAGTAGCATCAACTTTTTCATCTTTTCTGTGGAAAAAAGTTTCTTTTGTAATAAAATAATAAACAAAGCAAACTTTGCCTAATAAAGTGGACAATTATATAATGATGATTGAATCTTTATAATTATCACCGCTTTGGCTAGAACAGTGGTTCCCAACCAGTGGTCCGCGGACCACCAGTGGTCCGCAGAAGCCTCAAAGTGGTCCGCGAACGATTTTAATTTTATGACTGGGGATGGTGAGGCGAGGTTCTGTTTAATTGTCACAGTTAATTTTTAATATACCTACATGCATAGTGGTCCCTGCTACCAAGAATGACGGTACGTAAAAATGGTCCTTGATCAAGAAAAGGTTGGGAACCCCTGGGCTAGAGGATGAAGAACACTAGTCAAATGAGTTTTAAAAGTAAATTTGAGTTACTATAATTTAATTCGTGGTCTAAAAAAAATATTTATAAAAATGTAATGTGACGAAAGTAAATATATATATTATGTGGATACTAACCTTAGTATGTTATGACCTCATAAGTAAGTAATATAAAGTTTTGTGCTAAATGAAACAATTCTACTGGTCCCGTACACAACCTTCCCCTTCCCCCTTCCCCAAAGGTTAAAATTATCCAATATAATCTATAATAATTACTTTTTTAATCTATTCTGTCGATCCAATAACAAATTTAACACTTTTTTAACTTTAAAAATCACCACTGAAATAAGAAACTGTCACTGATATGTGTTTGAACCTAATTACAGTGCAAATTAATGAGTTTTATTATCTTGTTTACAAAAAATATAAGCTTTACACTTATAAGACTCCCTTTCTAACCCTCTTAAGGGTTATGAAGGTAAATAAAAAATATTTCACTGATATAAACAACAAAGCGTTTGTAAGGCGTGAAATCTAAAATAGCAAAATTGTATAAAATAACATTATCACATTAGCACGTAACATGAGGTTATCATTAATAACCTTTTATCAAAGAGCTGTTATGTACAAAGTTAATTATTAAGACCATATGCATATTATATAGAAGTATTTCAAAAGACAACAAGTCTATGAGGAAAATGTAATAATAACTTTGGAATTAAATTCTGTTGTCAGCTACTTCATTTGGGTTGATTCTATAGCCTATAATCACTTTATTTCAATTTAATAAGTAAAAAAAAAAAAAATTAAAATTAGCTTCACGCTATATCCCGCACACAGCAGGGTAGGCAGAGGGAACCTTGTGTTAAGACACTCCGTTCCCCACTTTCTGCAGAATTTTGGAGGCATTGCGTGTTGAGTGGCAGAACTCAACGCCGCGCTTTTGCCTCGACACCAGAGCGAAGAAATGAAATTTAAGCGAAATTTAAGTAAATATTTCATCTCCTCGAGTGGGGATCGAGCCCACAACCAGTCGGTTTTACAGTCACACTTCGTGCCGCTGCGCTACGACTGGCCTCAATTTAATAAGTGGTTTATTACTCATTAAAATTTTAGCCCAAAATGTTCCCGATTTTCCTGGTTGAGGACTTATTTATAATTTCATTTACCTAGTCTCTCTACTAACTAGCGATGCGTTGTTGAAGAAGCAGCCTTAACAATGAATCTTTTGGCTGGAATCTTGAAAATTTAACTATTGGTACAGCTTAATTTCCATTTACTAGCAACGAGTTATTGAAATTAGAAAAGTCATAATATTCATCGTTTTATTTAGATATTTATCAAGAAATTAAATAAATCAAAATAACAAAAAAAAAGGTACAGTTACATTGGAAAACAATATGAGTTATTCTTTAGCGTAGATGAACGAATCCGGTACTACCCACTAAAACCCAGTGAAACCTAAGTGAAAACGCTGCAGGATCGCTCGCACATGCCACTACGACACGAGTAAGGCTCATCCGACGCGTCATAGTGGAATGCCAATTGCGGGAAATACAACCATAAAACCCGCAGCCTCCATCGATAGCCCCACTAGGGTAAGGATAATTGGAAATCTGCATACTGCCTTCTGTTACCGCGTGGCTTACGGAGATGTGGGTCTGCATTAGCGCAGAACTGTGCACCTGCTCCGCAGCCTGCTTCAATGCCATAATAGAATCGCAGAAGAAGAACATGGCAGATCAGTACTACTCAGTATCTAGCATGAACCACAACCTACTCTACAGCAAGAAGCCCCAATCCACTAACGCCCTAAAAACGTGACGCTGTGGGACCTAAGCGGGGCAATCGGGGCAATAAAATACTACGATCTTAAATCTATCAGATGTATGGTAAATATTATTCCTAATTATCAACACATTTTGCCAATTGTAGATCAACAATGTCGTTTGTATATGCTGTATGTAAGTTCACAGTGGCCATCATAATAACTTTTTCTCTTGAGTAGAAAGCGTTAATGGCTTTTGCGCATACATCCCAAACCATAGTGAGATGATAATGCTTATTATTTCTAACACTCGCAAAACCAGTGTCAATCGCTATATAGCACTTGTCATCCGGTGAATGGTAGTATATGTCTTCGACATTTCCAAAAAGTTGATACGTGAATGACTCATTCTCGATCTTTGTGCTAGGCCAGGCAGAAGTGTGGTCTAGAAAATTTACAGAATAATAATACGAGCTAGATTTTTCTTTTATCTCCATAACAATGCCTTGGTTCCTCGTATAGGCTTGTTCTAGAATCTTACACAATCTATAGTTTGGCACTCTAGATGGACTGCTTTCTTCGTTTATTTTAAATGTACAGCTATTATTGAACCAATCGATTCGACTTATGTAACCCATGATGTATTTTGTAGTATCGGCCATGGACTTAGTGACTAGCAGCTTACTTAACAATAATAAAAAAATAAATAAATCAATCAATAAATCAGCTTCACGCTGTATCCCGCACACAGCAGGGTAGGCAGAGGGAACCTGGTATTAAGTCACTCCGTTCCCCACTTTCTGCCGAATTCTGGAGGCATTGCGTGTTGAGGGGCAGAACTCAACGCCGCGCTTAGCCTTGACCAGAGCGAAGAAATAGAAATATAAATTTAAGTAAATATTTCATCTCCTCGAGTGGGGATCGAACCCACAACCAGTCAGTTTTACAGTCACACCTCGTGACGCTGCGCCACGACTGGCCTCAACTGGCAACAATAATATCAGTATCAACATTTTCATCTTTTCTGTGGAAAAGAGTTATTTTGTAATAAAATAATTAGCAAAGCAATCTTTGCCTGATGGTGTAGGAAATTTCATAATGTTATATATTAAGGTGGGATTTGCAGAGTCTCTCCACCATCGGGAGAGTTGGGCAGAGAATAAGTAGTAACTAAATGAATTTTAAAAGTAAATTATTCGCATAATGCCAAATATTCGCATTAAAATGAAACTGTGCTTCTAAAAATGTTACGAAATTAAATATAATATGTGGAAAATAAGGTCAAAAGTAAGTAATATAAAGTTTTGTGATAAATTAAACAATCCTGCTGGTCCCGTACACTATTTAAAATTACCTAATATAATCAATAATAATTAAATCACCTTGTTAATATAGACTGTCAGTCCAATAACAAATTTTATACTTCTTTCACTTTCAAAAATCACCACTAAAATAAAAACTCTCACTTATACGTATTTGAATTAACTTATGGTGCAAATCAATGTGTTTTATTATCTTGATCACAAAAAATATAAATATTATACTTATAATACAAATTTAATTTAGGTGCTGTCACCCAATTAATGTCTAATAAATTAAATTAATAAAAAATAAATAATAGTACTTTGATGTAAGAAAGCGTTTGTAGCGCATCAAATCTAAAAAAATGCCAAATAAAAAAAAACTTTTAAATTATACAAAAAAATATTTTATCACATTATCACGTCAAATGAGGTTATCGTTAAAATAACCTTTTATCAAAAAGTTATGGACCAAGTTAATTATTAAGACATTATACGTAATGTCGAAGCATTTTAAAAGACAACAAGTCTAAGAGGGAAATTTCTTAATAACTATGAATCAAATTCTCTTGCAGCCACTTTATTTTGATTTAACTTTATTTTTACTCTATGGCATATAATCACTTTATTACAATTGACCACATACTAAAATTTTGGCCGAAAACAGTCCCGGTTTTCCCGGTGGAAGTACTCTCCTCATCCTTTGTAATTACACATATATATCGCAGCCCACCATCCTTATTAGTCGCTCAATTAATCGCCTTATCTCTTCACTAACCAGACGACCAGACATATCAACTATTAAATTTGAAATGACCTAGACAAATGACTAGGGGCATAATATGTAACGTTTTATTTAGATATTTACTAAGAAATTTAACAAATCAAAATTACAAAAAAATGTACAGTTAGATTGGAATACAGTATAAGTGATTCTTTAGCGTAGCGTAAGAAATTTTAGCACTAACAATTAAAAAAGAAGTAAATTCTTAATGTTAAAAAATACCGCCGCATTTACAGTTAACGAAAATAAGAATGGATTGTAAGCTATTATTTTTCTGTTTAAATTATGTGATTTTTTTTCTTTTTATGTGCATTTAGAAAATACTTTAAACTTTTAATACTTGATATTAATTACTACAATTCGGGATTCTAGTAAGCCTAGTTTTAATTAAAACAAATTTTACAAATAAATGTTTAGGTCTTCCTGTTGAACTTGGCTTAAAAGGCTGCTGCGTTCCTAGAAAAAAATATCTTCTAAAAAAAGAATAAAAAATATTTCTGTTGCAATCTCTATATTATAATTATAAAAACATCTATAATTATACTATAGATATATCTGATTCTAATTCTAATATATTATTGATGTTTTATCAATCAGTTTTTGTTCAATAAATACGTATATATAGTAAATATGTATATACAGTGTTTTTGAAACGCAATGGTATTTATTGTTTCTTATGCTGGAAAAAAGTGTTAAGCTTCATAAAATTTTAAAAGCGAAAGAGACCATTGTGGCTCAGTGAGACTGCTTGTAAACGCGTAGGTTGTAGATTCTCAGGGAAATGTATCACTTTGCTCACCCCACTCTGCGTGAAGTGTGTTGATTTCCGTCATGCAATGTTACAATTGGAAGGAAACATTAGTTAGAATAATAGAGAGACCTAGTGATTATCGATAGGGTCTCACTGCCTAATATCAATTTGCGGGATATAGCGTGAAGTTAAAAAAGGAATTCGACAACGTAGAATCTGATAACGTAACTTATAATCGTACTACATACATAAAAATAAAAATTTGAAAAGTAGAACAAAGCTCTTCTTGTATATTAGTATCGTTAAACTTTTTACTCAGTTCCATCTCTTAAAGTAATGAAAACTTTATCTTTTTTGACGAACAGCCCATCACTACCTTTGATTACTTTTATCTACGTTTATACATGAAGAGTTTTTATTGAAACTAGTGCCTGTTCTATTATTAATAGTACTTTGAATTAGCTTGTAAAGTATATAATAAACTAAGAAAATTATTTGTGATTTAAAAACGACCGAGAAAAGAGGCCAGTCGTGGCGCAGGGGCACAAAGTGTGACTGCAAATCGACTGGTTGTGAGTTCGATCAGAAAAAAGAAAGACCAGATTATAAACAACCACCAATGCGCCTTTTCATCACCAATACAACGTCCGATGGTTGTGGGTTCGATTATATTAAAATTATTTTTTTTCCTCACTCTGGTAAACAAAGGATGGTGTTGGTTCTGACGTTTAACACGCACGTTTGAAAGTTGGACAGAAATATAGCTGGGTTGCTATGTTGGAAAATGCGACTATATTTAATTTTTTTAATTATTTTTTTTTCTTTAATAAAGCTTTTTTTAAACTTTAGCTACTTAAATTCCATTATTTTCAATATTAAAAGCAAACATTACAATTCTGACATTTTAAATAATTATGAGAGTGGACGCTATTTACCCTTTTAATATTTAAAACTGTCATTTTGCTAAGGTGGCTCTACTAGAACTAGATCTACTGTTAAACTTTAACTAACTTGAATTCTGCAATTTGGACATTTGTTTGCGTGATCTATAAAACATAAAATCCTCTCTACGTTCCGAATGTCAGCGTTTTACGCGGCGTAGTTTCGGCTGTGCATTGTTTGTCAGTCACTCGGTAACAGAAGAATTTTATAATATATAAATTATATTTCTATAAATATAACTCAAGGGCTTAAAGTAACCTCCATAGTATATAAGGAAAACCAAAACAAACAAGTCAGTTCGTTACTACCTAAGTTTCAGTAACAAAGTCTTTTGTTTGTTCACAATAGAAGCTACAGTACAGATAGCTTGTTACACGCTGTACTAAACAGATACCAGCCTGGAACTCAAGCCATTGTATACGAAATATGGTTTATACTATATATCGGTTTATTCGAATAATCAATATATTTATATTTTTTTTGTCTTTAGTAGGACAGGCAGAAGGATCCTAGAGTTAAGACTCTTCGTTCTTCGTTTTTTTACGTTCGTTTCGTAAAATTCGTTTTACGTTTCTTTATTTTTCGTAAAATTCTAAAGTCATCGCGTATTGAGTGGCGGAAGTCAACGCCGCGCTTTGGCTCTGAGTAGGAATCGAACCCATAACCTGCCACGTTTACAGCCACACGCTTATGCATCTGCTCCACGAATCGATAGTCCAAATAACATCTGTAATAACAAATGACAATTCACTGATTTGAACGTATTGCCCTTATTTTAATATCAAAAAACTATAACAACCTAGCTTTTGGAATTTTCTATAAATCTCTTTAAAAATTTCATTTAAGCCGTTATTGTCTAAGTGAACTCTTTTAAAAATCAAAAAGTCATTTAAACAAGCACAATGGCTTGAAGCAAGTTCGTTTTTTTACAAATTTCTTAACCCCGGATTTTATAACGCTAAATGAACTTTGGATAAGGTTCTTGTTATTTCTGTATTCTCTCCATGTTTAAAGATAAAGGATAAGAATAGGAAAGGATTTCTTAAAATTATTACATTTTTATTTCTATATTTCTGTGCCGTCTGTTATGAGATCACTTCCTAGTCGGGGGAAAAAAGTATTTTCATTTCCCCGCTATGGTTCAGTAGCGGAACTCAACGCGCATTCTTTCAAAAGTACACAAGGTTACCGTACCTAAGTACTAAAGTTAAAAAAAAAATATATGTATCAATTTTTTTTGTTATTTCTTACAAGATTATCTTCAACTGGGAATCAGGAATAATTCAATAGAAATGTACTTGTTACTTAACAAGGCAATTTTCATTTTGTTTGATACTATCGCATTTAATACCAGTTTCCTGATATTGGATATTAAAATAGATAAGAAAGATTTTTTTGGCTTTTTTTGCCATCACCATCACGTTTATGCGCTGAATGCGTCGATTTTTATAAGAAAAACACTACAGTGTTGAAACTGAGGCAAGATTTCCAACATGACAACTTTAAAAAGTACTAATTATTTGAATTAGGCTGATAAGTCATAAAGATAAAGTATTTCTGTACATCTACATATAAGATAATAATAGACAAATTTAATCGTAATTAGCGCTAAATATAAAAATGTTGCAATTATTTTTTTGCTTTCAAGATCGATCTTGAGAGATCACCGTAAGGTTCGCTCGGATCGCTCAGAGTATCGTAATATTAGGTTCCCCCTTCCTCCCTTGCTATACGTAAAAAACCGGGAATCTAAACGACCCATAATAAATATGTGAGATAAAAAACAATGAAAACTCGTATTTGCTATCTTTATAATAAGCCACATTTTATGCCTCCACAGACGCTGTCTCGTAAAGAATATTAGGCTCAAGGCTTTTTGAAACGCCTTTTGGTTTAGACAAAGCGGTATAATGAGCTGGAACAAAAGAACTGAAATGACTGAAAAATAATTTAAGTACGACTATAAATTGTATTCAACGAGGCCATGTTTTTTTTTAAATACAAATTTTCACGTTGTTTTATAATACTTTTTCCCGCATATAGAAGGGTAGGTTATATAAGGGTAAGCGAGAAGAATTATTGGCTAAGTAAAGATACCCCGTTTTACGCCTCTCTCAAGACATTGTTGGTTGAGTAGTGTGAATTAGCTCCACGCTTAATGTAGGTCAAGACGAATATTTTTTTTAGTTTTACCTTGTATCCCGCTCATAGCAGGGTAGAAATGGAGAACCTGGAAACCTAATGTTAATATACTTCCCTTTAAGACGTTTTCGTTTCCTGCTTTCCGTTGAAATTTAGCGACATTGCATGTGGAATAATCAAAATATTTTTTTCCATCGAATGTAAATCAAATCCACAACCATCGCGTTTATAGTCAGATGGTTTCCTTCTCTGCACCATGGTAATTGGTTTAGGGTTTATATATAGATAATATAGATAGATATTAAAGTTATGATGCCAGTCGTGGGGCTGTGGCACAAAGTGTGACTGTAAAACCGACTAGTTGTGGGTTCGATCTCCACTCGAGAAAATGAAATATTTACTTAAATTTATATTTCCATTTCTTCGCTCTGGTGTCGAGGTAAAGTGCGGCGTTGAGTTCTGCCACTCAACACGCAATGCCTCCAGAATTCGGCAGAAAGTGGAGAATGGAGTGTCTTAACACGAGGTTGCCTCTGCCTATCCTGCTGCGTGCGGGATACAGCATTAACCTGATTGTTTTTTTTTTATTAAAATTTTTCGATACTTTCAAACCATTCTTATTAATATTAAAAAAAACAAGTACAAAAACAGTTAACATCGTCTAGACTGTAGACTGTAGTCTTTAGACGAACTTAACTGAGTGAATGGATTACTTCACTTGTCTCGTTGAAAGCGGTGGCGTTGTGTGTTTTATAGTATGAATAAAAAGTAAATGCGACGGCTATGGATTCGCCATTCCTACGTAACAAGACATAACGCGGTGTTGAGTTCCAACTCAACATGCTATGTCTCGATAATTGTCCGGGTATTAATAAAATGAGTGTCTGTCTGATACAGTGTGAAGCGAAATTAAAATATAGATTATAAAACAATATATCGTATAGTATATACTAGTCTTTAGTCTTTAATATAATGAAAAGATTATAGCACTTATCTCGTAAGAAAATCGTGCCGTTGTGTATTTTAGAGGAAAGAGTAAAAAATACATGTGGCGGTTGTCGGTTTGATTTCGACGTTATGTTCCGAAAGTTAAGTTGAAAATGGGCTACAATGTGTCTTAACATGCATTGCCTTCTATATAAATGCAGGTAATTAAAAAAATACAGCTAATATCGTATATACTGTAGACTTAGGCAAATTTAACTAAGGAAAAGAATTACTGATCTCGTTTAAAGTGGTGCTCTTGTGTGTTTTATCGTACTCTTGTGTGTATTTAAAACATGGCGCAAAGAAAAGAGGACTCTTTTTAACTTCACGCTGAACGTGGGGGACATGGAAGCTAGGCAGAAGGGGCCAAACCTAGAGTAAAGACACTCCGTTCTCTATTATGACACTTCCGTTCCCCACTTTTAGACAAACAGCGTTGAGTTCCGCTACTCAACACGCATAAAAGAACTAACACTTATAACAAAATTTAATATAGGTTAAATTTATATGCTTTAACATTCAGAAACCTTTCCCAGTCTTAGCAAATATTTCTTTTATGTATCTTTCTTTGTTCATAACAAATATTTGTCTTTTCAAGACGCGCGTACTTTGATTCCTTTGTGAAATATATCAAGAAACTTATACTCGTACGTACAAAGCTTTGCTTTCACTTCACTTTATTTTTGCCGGAGAAATATAAATTTCGGAACAATTTTTTACAAGTTAGCCTTTATGCGTGTTGTATTAGTACTGATTTAATCGTTTGCGATTCGGTAGAGAAATACCGAGCACAGATCTCCTCAGACCTAGCTATGGAGCTTACTTCTTTTTGGTATTTTTTCGCCTGCATATAGCTGAGTAAAGAGCGATAAACCTGGGAACATAGTGTTAAGACACTCCGCTGCCATTACGAAACATTCGCTACTTATTTTCCACCGAGTTCTTAAAGCATTTTGTGTTGAGGAATTGAAAATATATTTTTTATTCCCATTTGTGATATACTTATATATACGTATACTTTGTGAATTTAAGCAGCTCACCTTACTTGGTTAAGTTAAATTAAATTATTATTGCTATTAAGTCAGATTTTAATATACATTTTAAAAATGTTTCTTAAAGTGTAGCAGCATATAATATTTAAAATGCTAGAACGCATTTTATACGTTATTATTATAACCGGGCAATTTTCTCCGCTTACTTGCTTTCTATGCGGGAAAATCATCTATTTAGAATGGCTTAAATTTTAAAAGACTTCCTTTTTATGCACTACCAACTCGTCCGTTAATGAGATTTATTAATTAAAGCTGTCGTGGCGCTGGAGCTCATGCTTGTGACTGTAAACGCGAGGGCTGTAGAAATCGAACATTCCGTTTTGGAGGAATTAATTATTCCAGTTCCGCTACTCAATACGCGATGCATTAAGAATACGGTGGGAAGTGAGAAACAGTTAGCATCTTTTAAGTGCAGCTTATATATACATCATCAAATTAACATTATTATACAATCCTAGTATACAAGTTCATAACAAAAATATTTTTCAGTAACTGAAAAAAAAATCGTATTTATTGCATATAAATAAATTAAATCGATTTTTTTTCCAAGAGTCGTAAATGTTGCTTCTAGCAGCTGCGTGGCATTACTCCTTTATTTTTTTAATTAAAAAAGTTATTTTATCTAATCTAATCCAGCACGCTGTATCCCTAGCAGGGTATCAGAGAGAAAGAAGCGCCAAACGCTACGGTCTCTGCATACCTCCTTCAACTCATCCACTGTCATCAACCAGTATATTTATAATGTTTGAATGACAAAAACAAACAAATCAAATGTCGTTTTCATTCAACTGATTTTAAGGCTATATTGAAAGGTACAAGTCTTGACTATTATTACATAACGCACTAGTTATACGTCGTTGCTTCCGTTACGTTTTAATTAATTTTGAGAAAAAACCTCTTAGTACTCATCCACGTGCCATTTTTAAATATCTATACGCAATAGTTTTAGGTGTGCGTTGTTCACGTTCACTCTGCACGCGCAAGAAATCGAAAATTGAGTGAACACTTTTCAGTGAGAACGGAGTGTCTTAATACAATGTTGTTTTTTATGTTTTTCCTGCAATAACAATAAAAAATATTATAAGTAAATCATTTTTATTATGTTGAAAAATAATTTCAATGGACTATAATTGGTTTATAGTCCATTTTTTTTAGGTTTTGAATCCAAATGATAATAATTCTAACAAAATTACGTAGAGCTCGTAGCTCGCGCTACGGCGTAGCAATGTTTTATGTAGCATAAAATAAATATGGCGCTTACTACCGTTCTGCTGCATATTAGTTATACATATAAAATATTTCATAGAAATTTATTGAAGAAATTTCTTATTAACGAATATTTATACAAAAAGCGGCATTGTTATAGTTCTAATAAAAAATATACTATTGTAGAATTTTTAATGCCATGATTGTGTGTTTCAATCACTATTCAAACAATAACATTTTCTCGCTCTGGCAAGACAAAAGCGCAGGGTTAATCTACCACTTACTTACCACAAACAATTCCTCAAATTTGAGCCGAAAGTGATGGGAGGGCGGAGTGTCTTGACGCTACCTCTCTGCTTTCTCTGTTGTCAAAAAGCGTCAATATGAAAATAAATATGTAAATAAGTGTAATTTACTGCAGCGTTGAGTTCTGCCACTTGATACGGAGGGAAAGTTAGGACTTAGCATTAGGTTCCGCCGTCTACTTAATTTGCTATGGGGAAAAAAGCGTGAAAATTAAAAAAACTGTAAGTAAATATCAGAATTTGTACAGTAATTTGCAAGTTTACCTTTCCTTCCCTTAACTGAATTATTATGCTTTGTGGAAAATGCCACCTTATTCCGGGTTTTCGTTTGATCAGGATGACAAAATATTTAAACATTCTTCAGCGCAGCAACCCTTGTTATTTTACAATTATTTCAGGGCTACTATAAATATTGACTGCATTTTAATAATTATTGTTGTATATAATAAATAATTAATTAGTAAAAATATCTCTTTTATTTATATATTTTTTCCACTGATAATAATTGTTTCTTACCTTCACGCTGTCTCACACGGATAAGAGGATATGCAGAGGGGACCTAGGAATCTACTGTTAAGACAATTCGTTCCCATTACGACATTTCCATTCCCCACTGTCTGCGGAGTTTTGGAGGTATTTCGTAGTGAGTCGCGGCGCTCAACCCCGCTTTGCCTCGTAAGCAGGGCGAAGAAATGAAAATATTAAATATAACATATCCTCTAGTGGAAATCGAACCCACAACCTATTGCGCTTAGAGCCGCACGCTTGTGCTCCTGAGCCACGACATGTTTGGCCTTACAATATTCAATGTGAACTGATAATCAAGAACTACTTAGTTTGTAAATTTACTAGATCAAATAGAAATAACTAAAAGTGTTGTATGACACCTGGCACTTTCAAAGTATCCGACTAACGGTCCTGAGGTTAGTGCGTTCAAACAAACAAACTCTTTACACTTATAATATTAGTATAGATGTATAGCAATTTCCGCTCTTTCAATAAATATCCACCTTAAAATAGTAACCATTCAACAAGTTTGACGTAAATCCATTGATTATCTTTCCATTTAATTTCCGGTTCCGGTTTCCATTGTTAGTTTAAAATGCTACTTATCTAGATACTGAATAGAGAAGAAGTATTGGAATATATTATGCTCGCGATAATGTTCGCATAGTAATTGTTATATTCTTAATTAGTTTGTTTGAATTTCTCAATAGTTATAGAGAAGATTCATTTAACTTTGTAAAATTTCTAGACTGTTATTTATGTATCAATAAAAACAAAATAAATAGTTCAGCCTCACGCTGTATCCCGCACACAGTAGGGTAGGCAGAGGGAACCTAGTGTTAATACACTCCGTTCCCCACTTTCAGCCTAATTTTAGGCATTGCGTGTTGAGTGGCAGAACTTAACGCCGCGCTTTGCCTCGGGACCAGAGCGAAGAAATGAAAATATTACTTTAAGTAAATTTTTCCTCTCCTCGAGTAGTGATCGCACCTACTACCAGCCGGTTTTACAGCCACACTTTGTGCCCCTGCGCCACAACTGACCTTAATTTGGCTTGGATTTCTGTATTAATCCAATAAGAAATTAAATTAATTTTCCATAATTATGCATATTTAGAGAATATATAAGGAATAATAGTTAATTATAAGAAATATAAAAATTATAAATTTGAGGCCAGTCAGAGCGCAGGGGCACGAAGTGTGACTGTAAAACTGACTGGTTGTGGGTTCGATCCCCACTCGAGGAGATGAAATATTTACTTAAATTTATATTTTCATTTCTTCGCTCTGGTGTCGAGGCAAAAGTGCGGCGTTGAGTTCTGCCACTCAACACGCAATGCCTCCAAAATTCGGCAGAAAGTGGGGAACGGAGTGTCTTAACTTTAGGTTCCCTCTGCCTACCCTGCTGTGTGCGGGATATAGCGTGAAGCTAATTTATTTATTTTTTTTTTTTTTTATAAATTAGAGGCCTGTCGAAGCGCTTAAAGAAGCCTGAATGCGACAGGTTAGGAGTTCGATTTCTACTTCAGAAAAGGAAATATTTCATATTTTTGTTTTCCCTCTCTGGTATTGAGAAACGGAGTGTTTTAACACTAGGCTCCCGCTGCGTTCGCTGCTACTTGCGAGATACAACGTTAAGCAAAAAATATATAAATTACTAGCTCTTATCCGCGGCTTCGCCTCGTGGTCAAATGAAAGTAACTATAATTTTCGTTTTGACACAATGACACATTTTGAGTGCCCTAACTCTGAACCCTGGACTAGTGAGCTAAGTTAAAACGATTAGTGCTTAAACAAACAGCTGTCTAATATTAGTATAGACATAAAAACTAACATAAATATTATTCCAGCCAAAGGAGTCCGGGTCAATAGTTACTATGAAATAATGATAATTTGCAGAACAAATGTTTATAAAGCCTCGAGATATTTTCTAAACAGTAACACCACTTTGATTTGTATAATAAGAACGATCTCGACAAATTAAATCTGTCTTAATAAGATTTAATTAATGTTTATAACTATAAGACCTTGAGGTGCTGTAGATCTTGATTAGGAAAGGCAGTTAACGCAAATTGAAATGAGTTGAAATTAACAAGGTTAGCAAAAATTAATATTTATGTCACATCTTCACAGTTGGGAATGGCGAAAGAAATATTATACAATGTTAATCATATTTTTCTGTTTTCAGTTAATTGCTACGTATTTTTAGTTACCAGTTGAGGCCAGTCGTGGCGCAGTGGCACAAAGTGTGACTGTAAAACCGACTGGTAGTGGGTTCGATCCCTACCCGAGTAGATTAATTCTATATTTATATATTAAATTAAATATTTACTTAAACTTATATTTTCATTTTCTTCGCTCCGGTGTCGAGGCACAGCGCGGCGTTGAGTTCTGCCACTCAACACGCAATGCCTCCAAAATTCAGCAGTAAGTGGGGAACGGAGTATCTTAACGCTAGGCTTAGGGATACAGCGTGAAGCTATTTTTTTTTTATTTTTATTTTTAGTTAGTAGATATTTTGTTTAGGAAAAACCAAAATACAATCTCCTATACTATACGATTGTTACAAGTGCCATAAAATGTGATCTGAAAAGTCCAGCTATTCATGTTTGGGTTCCATCATCAGATGTCTACCAACTACCAAGTGTGTCGTTTCGGTTTCTTAGATTTTATTACAGTCTCAAGTAGATCAACCCGAGCATTCGATCACAAAGAACTACGTCATTCCGTCCTCCTTACATGATTATAATTTAGTGTAGTGTAGTGACAAATACAATTCACATTCGGCTATCGTGGTGCAGTGGAACAGCGTCATTTCCTTGTTCTTGTAAGAAGACAAAGTTTGGTGTTGAGTTCTGCTACTCACAACGCGAGATCATGAAAGTTGGGCGGTCCGTGCAACTGAAATTGATAAACTTAACGCTACGTTCCCTTTGCCTATCCTGTTGTATGGAGATATAGAACACGAAGCTACAATATTTTTTTTTATTTGTATTATATTACTATAGTAATTTCTATCAAAAGCTCAATTGAATACTGTCACATTGTTGAACAGGTTATACCCGCGATGTTCCACACGGCCAGCATCTGGCTGACGCTCGCTCTGGCGGTGCAGCGATACATCTACGTATGCCACGCACCCGTCGCCAGGACTTGGTGAGTAAACTATCATTGTATTTTCATTTTTTTTTTGAGAAAAAAAAAAATTAAATATATATGTATCTGTTTACGTCATACGAACCTAGACTAGGTACATATATCTATTTAAATAACTCATAGAATAATTTACGTGTAAGTGTGTGTTAATGATAAATTAAATTCAATCTCGCACTTTATTTAAGCTGACCGGAGAAATTAGTATATTTTCAATTAAAAAAAAACCATACAAATCGATTGATTGATCATCGTGGTGCAGTGGAACAGCGTTGGACAGCGTTGGACTGATAATTATGGATTCGATTCTCAAATTTTTTAATCCTCGCTTTTTAATATTTTTTTAAGGGAGGATGCACACTATAGTGCCTCATGCAATCACGCATATGAGAATATTTCCCATGCAAGAATATAAGATCCAAGCGAGTCAGAGAGAGTCAGGGAGTCAGAAAATTAATTTCGAGATATTGCGAGAATCTTCACTCAAAGATCAAGCCCATTACGATAGCGTTTAGATTTTTCCACAACGCAATTTTTTTTATTGCCACTATTAAATACATTCAATATATATTAACCTATCACAATATGATATTACAACTATATTTATTACTAGCAAACCGCTCGCGGCTTCGATTCGGCTACACAACTTTTTACCCTTTCATTAATTCAAAAGTTATTTAAAAGCTATAAAAACAAATTTTTGAACAAAAAATACATAAAAACAAAGATCAAGTTATATTTATTTTACTTGCCGTTTCATTTGTAAACATGGCCCATCGTGTAATTCAGTTTTTATGACCGCGCCGATCTAATCTGCGTCGTCATTAGATTTTCCCGTCAAATTTGTTTTTAATACTTTTTCTGATCCTATATAATACTAGTCGTCGCCCGTAATTCTGTTTGTATTGACTTAAATACACAGACAGACACTCCGTTCCCCACTTTCTGCCGATGCTGATGTTTTCGAGACGTATTGAGCGACGGAACTTAACGCTGGGGTTTTGCCTTGGTGCCAGAGCTAAAAAATGAAAATATTAATAACTAATAATTAATTCATTCGGATCGAACCCACAACCGTCGCGTTACACTTAAACACTTAAAATAGTAAATTTATCGTCTTTCACGTTTCTGTAAAAAAATTTTGACACTAAAATAAAATCAAAATAATATCAACATCCTGTTTCCACTCATATCTACATAAATCTACGTATGTATGTACGACACAGGTAATCCACAAATCGTAAAGTTACAAACAGACCGGATATATTGGCTACTTTTATTGCAATCGTAAACGGTTCCCACTCGGCCGGACCGCATTACTGTTCGGTCCAACACCAATATTTGGACCGAACTTGTGTAATTGAGAAGTTGTAAGTTTTGCCACTCTTAAAGTACGATTCCAAAGCTTTATGAACTTTTTAAAACCCGAAAAGCCTTTTGATGACAACGAACTTAATCGGTTTAAGAAGGTATTCGGCACAGTGCTTAGACTAGCATTGTGTGGTGAGTGGCGGAACTCAACGCCGTGCTTTGACTCGACACCAGAGCGAATAAAAATAAATATTGAATAATTAATTTCACACGCTTGTGTTCCTGCGCCACGAATGGCCTCAAAATTGTTTTCTTGCGTAATAATGATCGCCTAAGACTTATATTATAATTAAAATCTTGACTTGATAAAAACGTCAATTTAGAAAAAAGCTTAATTGGCCAGCCTTGTACGGTTTTGTAGAGGCACACATGGGTTGGAGTCTCGCTACGTTGAAAAATTTTATACCTTTCTAAATATTTTTCGTTTTTTAATAAAAAGAACACTTTGAAACATTTAATTAAAGTGTTAAATGTTATGGATTTCTCTATACAAAGAAAAATTAATCTAAAATATCATATTACAACGTGTTCTAATATTTCAGTCAATTCAATAAAACTCCGCCGGTTGAAATAAATCGAACACTAAATGTTAAGGGAAAGTTTACAAAATACAATAATGAAAACTGCATTTAAGTATGTGGAACCGTTTCTGAGATTAGCGTACACGAATGCATAGACAAACAGAAAAAACCCACTAACAGACAAAAAAAATAAAAAATGTCTAGGTATTACATTGTTAAATATTCTTCCAACAATTTTTTTTCTCATATATCTTTATTGTACAGACGATAATTTACAATTTTATTTTTGTAGCAATCTATATAAGTCTTATAAAAGATCTTATACTTGTTTTTAAGAATAACCTTTAGATTACGGAAATATTCGAACTGCGTATAGTTTATTACTTATAAAAGTGGAATTTTAATACATAAAATTTAATTATGCTATCAAAATCATAAAATTGACCGCGGAGTTGAGAATGTTTTACACCCAGTCATATCTTTAAGATTCACTTCAAAGGAAGCTTAAATAAGTAAATATATATAAATAGACGATCTGAAATATAATTTCCAAATGTATTTAGTAACCTCCATCTGACATCAGCTTACATAAGCAATTTTTCTATATTGAGGTCATCGGGGCGCAACTTAACGTTTGGACTATAAAGGGGTTGTAGGTTCGATCTCCATTCATAAAAGTTATTTTTTTTTTACTTTAATTTTTGCTAAAACATAGTATGGTGTTGAACTCTATCATTTATCGTCGATAAATCTGGGTGGAAAGTGAAGAACAATACTAGGTTAATTCTGCCTTGTCTGCTATATGCGGGATATGACAATATCTCTTCTAAGATAAAATATCAAATAATCTAAAGATCTAAGATCAAAAAGTCAAATCAAATCCCGCACACAGCAGGGTATGCAGAGGGAACCTAGTGTAAAGACACTCCTAGAGAGGTAAAGCGCGGCGTTAAGTTCCGCCACTAAACTCACGATGCCTCCAGAATTCGATGGAAGGTTGAGATCGGAGTGTCCTAATACTAGGATACCTCTGCCTACACAGCTGTGTGCGGGATACAACGTGAAACTGATGTAAGGAATTGTATTTAAAAACTGCAACAGCCATATTATTAAGACAACTTTACACCATTAGATCAGTGACTCTATTCAAAAGTACGTGGAATTTAAAATATAAAAAAATTCCATAATCACTTTTTACGAAGGCAATTAATTATACCTAAGAGACCAGGCACATTCCACCGCGTCACATTTTGTCATCATAATGTAACTAAGTACACTTCGGTTATTAATGGCTTTTTAATTACAATTTTTCCAGGAACCAATACTGTTGTGGCGTAAATATATATTTATGGGGAGGCAGAGGAAACCTGAAACCATTGCATAATGTTCTATCCAAATACATTTAGGGAACTTAGTGTTAAAACACTCCTTTCTCTACTTACCGCTGAATTTAGGTATAACGAGTTGGGTGGCGGAACTCAACGTAGCGCTTTGCCTTTTGGCAGACTGAAGGAATGAAAATATTAATAAATAATGATTCTTTACTCTGAGTGGTGATCAAACCCACAATCGTCGCGTTTACAGTTACATGCTTGTGCTACTGCGCCACGATGGCCTCACTTACATCTCTTAACAAGCTTTATATAAAAAAAAATCTTATACACCTTCACTCCACAATTTTCATTTAGATTTAATTTATTTAACCACTGAACGAAATTCGTTTAAACGAAAGCGTAGGTTTTACTAAAATAAAATGCATCTCAAAATAGTGAAGATAAAGTGGTTCTCAGTTGGACAGGTTTTAGAAGGAGAGCACTTTGAACGTGTTCTTTTTTAAAAAGAGTAAAAAGTTTAAAATAACGTAGAACTCTAGGAAAACACGTACACGTAGAACATTTTTAAGATATCTTTAGTTGTTGAGACCACTCGTGGCCCAGCGGCACACGTAAACGTCTGTCGTTTACAGACGCACACGTGGTTGTGGGTTTGATCTCATTTGAGGAAATGTATTTCATTTCCTTTATATTTCATTTCCTTAAATATTCATATCTCACTAGTAACTAGACAAAAGCACAACGTTTTGGTCCGCCATTCGACAAGAAATGAAAGTGTAGAAATGAAGTTACTTAATAGAAACGGAGTGTTTTAACACTAGGTTTCCAGGTTTTCTCTGTGTGTCTTGCTATCAATGCTATACAGCAGGAAGCAAGAAAAAGCTTTGGTTTTATGTCTATTTAAAAGTCTTTATTTGTATGTCGTTGGTAATTAGACTTACATCGAAAAGATTGTCATGATATGATATGCCTGTATATTCTTCGACATATCATTGTATATTCGTCTATACCAGTTGTTCCTGAGATTACAGCGGTCAGGTCAACCAAAACAAATTCTTCTTCATTTATAATATTAGTTTAGGTAGATACTGTAGCGTATCTTTAAAAACACTAAATCGACCTTACTATGAAGTGAGCTAAAATTCCATGGAATCGTATGTTGCCTTTATTGCAGCGTTATTACATAATCCCGTCGCAAAATCAAATTTTCACTGTTACTAAATGAAATCTATTGTATGTATTTTGTATTGAAATAGTTCAAATTGAATAGTTCGCTATGTAGCATTCAAAAAACCTTTGATTGAAGAAAAAAAAACTTTATTTATATGAAAATTAGAAATATTTTGCTTAGTACACTATTAAGTAAATTTACACTATTAAGTAAATTCTATTAAATACAATTTCACTGTTTATTTGTAGTAAATGGCGATTACACACAATATTGTGTCTAGATACAAATATGTTACTGGATTACTGGATTTGATCGTATATAAAACTAGGAGGAGCGAACAGACAGAGGGAGTGATATTTTTACCGTTCTACTTTGAGTTTAAAACCGTAAGGTTTGTGGATTTTAAATTATTTCATATACACAGCACTCATTTGATATACTAATGACGTATTTTCATAAATTGTAGAGGATTCGATCTAAATTTGTAAATAATCCTTTCATATACATTGATATATTATTTTATTTTTACAAAAAATGTGATTAAATTATTGACAGACTAAATGAACAATAGATGTTTCGTCAATTTAATAAAATAAAGTACAAAATGAATAGACAGAGAGATTTAGTGTCAAAACACTACCATCTACTTGTCTATACTAATATAATCAAGCTAAAGAATTTATTTGGCTTAACTCACCAATCTCAGGAACTGCTCAGTTGGTTTATGTTGGTTTATAGAGGGACTTTTTCTGGTACCAGCGGATGCCGCACTTTGATTAAGACATGTATACACATACAACTCTTAGCCATAATATATAACCATTTAAACTATGGGTTGAACTATGGGTAGGCGATAAGGGAGACAATACATACTTACATACTATGTTTATATATAGTCGCAGTACGTGTATGACATTTGACATAAATGAAAACAATTTGGTCCAGGGCGTTGGACAGGACTTTATTAAATGCGTCGTCAGCCATCCGCGATTTAATATTGCTATTAATAGGTGAAAAAGAAATATTTTTATAGTATACGAGTTTTGGGGTGGCATAGCAAATTTAATATAAAAAAATAAACCTAGTGCCTCTATAGGGAACGTAGTGTTAAGACACTTTAATGACAACTTCCTACTGTCTGTCCAATTTTCGAGATATAGTTTGGTGATCAGCGAATGAAATTAATTAAATCTCCAAATGGGGAACGAACTCACAGCCGTCGCGATTACAGACTGAATCTGGACCGCTGCGCCACGACGGCCTCTATATAAAATATAATTTATCATGGAAACGTAAAATTTTTGAGACATTGGTCTGTATTAAATAATTTTCAATAAGAATTTAAATTTCATTTAAATTATACGTCCCTTTGATCAGCTAAGTGTTAAATTAAATTTTATGTGGGCTCTTAAATTGAGACACAATTACTGCGTACTCATTTAACGGAGATCATAAAATATACCTTAAAATGCAATAATAAAGAATGATATTAAAATTATGATTTTATCACAGATGTTACTGTAATAGATCTTTTATTATTTAAAATTAATCTTTATTAATATAATAAAACCGATCGGTTTGTTATGTTTTACGCCAATCTCGGGAACTACTTTTTTCAATATTAAAAAGCTCTTTGTATTGGATGGATGGTTTGTTGGGGCAGTATGATGTCGTCACTGGTCACAGGTTAATGCAAACAAATAAATTTTAATTAAATATTTGTACCTAAAAAAATATTTTCAATTGTTATTCTCTATTATAAACGACGGTACATACTCGAGAATAAATTCCTAACAGAAAAGATATGTATATTTTATGGCATGTTTAATCTCAGAGAGGACGATCCCTCAACAAATTGACACCACCGTGCTTGACCCACTTTTGTACATTTTTGCCAACGCTTTACTTATATTTAAAATGTTACCGGATATGAAAAGTGAAAATTTATAGGTATTTAACAGAAAAAAATCATTACAAACTTATATTTCTAGGTAATTTCATTTCAAAAACACTAAATGAGTGCAAATATGCCCGCAAACTTATCTTTGTAATTTTTTTTAAGTTGTACTTCTCGACTTTTAATCCTGAAATTCGGTAGCTAGGCTAAACAATTTTTTTTTAAATTATTAAATAAATCAGCTTTACGCTGTATCCTGCTCACAACGGGGTAGGCAGAGGGAACCTAGTGTTCTTTTGCCACTTTCCGCCGAGTTCTGGAGGCATTGCGTGTTGAGTAGCAGAGCTCAACGCCGCGCTTTGCTTCAACACCAGAGCGAAGAAATGAAAATATAAATATAAATAAATATTTCGTTCCCTCGAACCCACAACCAGTCGATTGTACAGTCACATTTTGTGACAGGCCTCAATTTTTTTTTATTATTTCTAGTACTTGGAATATCGATCAAATCGAAAATACATTCCGAACATTATGAATCTGTTTGTGTAGGATCTATCATAGTTGGTTCAACCATTTAACTTTTATTAATTAACGAGTTTGCCATTTACATAGACTTTAATACGTCAAATGGAAACTGTTGTTTCTTTTCTTAGTTCTCAAGACATAATGATGTCTCTACATGAAAAAATTCAAGCAGTTTCGTCTGAGCCACTCTGTAACGGATTCTTATAAATTAACTAATAAATTCTAAATTTAATAAGCAATTCACTTAAAAAATATCCTTTTACAGGTGTACAATGCCACGAGTTAAAAAATGTTTAATATACATCGGTGTAGCTGCGTTCCTGCATCAGCTGCCGCGGTTCTTCGATCACCAGTACGTGCCACACGTGACGGTATGGCGTGGCCACTTTGAAGAAGTATGTAGGGTAAGTAAAATATTATATTATATTATAATTATTATGTAGTAATTAGTATGTAATATTTAATAATAAATTTAATAATTTAATGTAATCATAAAAATATAAAATGTATTATATAATAAAATATTTTAGAAATAATTCTTTAGAAAACGTATAAGAATTTGAACGTACCATGTTTTGAACCCGCGCCTTTTGTAAACGGCTGTAGTGCTTTAATTTCTAAACGAATTATTTTCATTTACAAATTTTTATTTACAAGTTAAATTCCGCCATTGAACACCCAATGTGTATAAATTGAGCAGAAAATAAGCAACGGAGTGTCTTAACACTAGCTTACCCTGATGAGGATGATTAAAATCATGAACCTGCTCTATATTTTATTAAAAAAAAATGATAAAAATATAAAAAAAAGTTAAAACTGACATTTTTCGTGCTATATTCATAAGTAATTCGATTGCCAATTTTGCACTCTACTTATTCCAAATAAAATTACGCCGAAACATAAATTAAAAGGTGCCTACAGCCACAATTAAAACTTATTTTGGTTGAACTACACTCCGTACTTCAAAATGTAAATAAAATTAAAGGAAAATTCAATTCGGCATCGCTAAAATCCAGTTGAGTGAGTGTCAAGTAGTTTAAAAATAGTTTGTGGTATGTAGTTTGTATTTGGACTCGCGGTTATTGGGTGTATTGTTCAAGTTTATTGTAATACATTTATATTCTATGACACTTGAAACTATTATTATTTGTGAAATTTAAAACTTTTGTAATCTATTTAAATGTAATTAGAATAGGAATGTGTGTTGATGTAGTATCATGAGCATTTATTACCATTCAACACGAATTGAAAAACGAAGTATCTTGATATTACATTCTTTATCCCTACTCTACTTTTTTAAGTTCTCGTTTCTTGCAAACACTGAGGCATCGTATCGTAACCTGAGAAGCTTATGTTAAGACACTCCACTACCATTAAGACGCTTTCCTTCCGCAGTTTCTGCTGAATTCTGGAAGAATTGCGTGTTGACTGGCGGAACCCATCGCTGCCCTTTTGCTTTGCTACCGAAACGATATTTTTTTAATTTCTTTCTATCCATTTACGATCAGTCCAGCAACTATAATTTAATTTTATGAACATATTAATAAAAGCGAGAAAATGAAAATATTAAATATTTCATTTCTTCAAGTGAGAATCGAAACCATAACCTATTGCGCCCCTTATGCCACGCCTGAGCCTCTACATATAGGTTAAATATACAAATATAGTTTAAATATAGTTTAAATATTAATTTAAGTAATAAGTAACCTATTTTTCCTCATTTTCAGTTACAAATGGCGCCGTGGGTCCACACGTTGTCCTTAGACGCCTACTTCATAACCTACTTCGCCTTTCGAGTTCTATTCGTCCACCTAATCCCTTGCACGTCTCTCGTCGTCCTCAACGTGTTGCTGTTCCGGGCTATGCGTACAGCCCAAATAAATCGGCAGAAGCTGTTCAAAGAAAACCGGAAATCCGAATGCAAACGTCTAAGGGATTCGAACTGCACTACCCTGATGCTGATTGTTGTTGTAACGGTTTTTCTAATGGTCGAAATACCTGTCGCCGTCGTCACCATACTGCACATAATTTCCAGCACGCTCGTTGAAATCTTGGACTACCATATTGCTAATATATTAATTTTAATAACTAATTTTTTTATAATCGTCTCGTATCCCATTAATTTTGCTATTTACTGTGGTATGTCGAGGCAGTTTAGGGAGACTTTTAAGGAATTGTTTATTAGAGGAGCCGTGACAAGTAGAAATGGTGGTTCGAGCAGATATTCTCTTGTCAACGGTCCCAGAACGTGTACTAACGAAACTGTGCTTTAAATTGTATATAACAACTGTATAATTTTGTTACTCATGTATTTGTATGTATGTAGTGACATATCAATGATTTTGACAGATAAAATGGCGCGAACTTCCTTTTGTATAGTCTGTGGTCTTGTTTTTTATTGTTATTTAAAATTTAAATCTTTTATAATTAAATGATATACTAAATACCTATACATTTATTTTAAAAGTAATATTCTACCAAAAGATACTTTTTAGCGGCTTTATAGTCACTTTATCGTAAATTCGTTGTCTATGTATTCTAGTGATTAAAAAAATGATAAACTGTCTTTAAAGTCTATAAATGGCGAGCCCCCATTTATGAAAAGTATCTTTGTAAATAATCTATTTATACAAACAAAATAAAATAGTGCTTACTCATGAAAATATTAAATTTTACGTGCTTTCATGTAAAAATGAATTTTAAAAACAATTTGTAAATAAATTTGTACTTTTATTAGTCGTAATATAGATAATATATTGCTATTATATAATAAAAATAATTATTATAAATAAAATGTTTATTTTCTGTTGTAGATGTGACAGCTTTTTGTGTTACAAACACGCTATTAAATAAGTAGTGTTATATTATAACGAAACTAAAATTTTATATGTTGTTTAAACGAACTATGGCGAATTGGAATGTGGTTAGGACACATTATAACTACAATAAAAACTGTGGAAAATTACTGAGTTTTCTTGCATAAACGACCATATATATAGATTTATTATCGTATCGTGGCGCAGTGAGAACGCGTCTAATTGTATATGCAATGTTTATGGGTTCGAGCCCCAGATACAAAACATAATTTTTATTTTTTTCCCCCCGCTGTGCTCGGCCAAGTGCGGCTGACCTCCGCCATTTAACTAGCAATGTCTCATGCGAAAAGCTCCTCTAATACTTTACTGATGGTACAAAAATAAGTCACAAGTAGACATACCTGTACTTTCCTTCCTTATTACCTGTACTTCGTTAAGACACTCTGTTTCAATTAAGACATTTTTTTTTCATTATTAAAAATATTTACATTTCCTGTTTAATATATTATTCTACGTATTCTATAATGGAAATTAAAAAAATATAATATTGTCGAGTAAACCGTAAACCACTAGTCTAGACAAACAGTAACCACAACAATAGGGAATCTATTAGTGTAAATTAAAAATTACAAATTCAATGTTGACACAGTAAAAAAATATCGACTTAGATAATCTGTACCGACAACATTTCCTAGTTACTACATTTAATAATATACTGACTAGTACCGTAAAGTAAAGACAAACAAACTCTTACAATACATAAAAAAAATAATACATACGTCTAAAAACTATATTTATGATTCAAAATTTTAAATCAAATGTAATCACACGTATTCAAAATTATACTAAATTGTACGTTTTAAATTATATTGTTAAAACAATGAACGAACTCTTCTTGTCCACCAAGTGATACAAATTATGTAGAGCTTTAAAATATGTGGACCTAAAGCCTCTTTACACTGTATTCCGCACATAGCACGGTAGGTAGAGATAACCTGGGAACCTAGTGCTAAGACACTCCGTTTCTAAATAATTATTAAAAATTGAATAAAACAATTGATAAAAATATTTACCTTTCTCGTTTTATATGTTAATCTAATGTAAATTAGGATCTATGAAGAATTTCACTATTCAGTGATTCCATCAGCAGACCAGCATAATGATATTATATGGTTACCCAAACTATAACTGCCTAGTCTCATGTTGATATAATTATTACAAATTAATCAAAATCTGTTATTTATTTTATTATAGAGTTACTAAGAACGTTAGGTACGATACAAGTTAACTTGAAGTTAAAATGGATTAAAAAGTTTCTTACCAACATTTATTTTAAAACCAAGTACAAAAATGCGATGATTTATTGCGAACGAATGCAATATCTTTGAAATATTAAAAAAAAAACATTAACATGAAAAAAATACTATGAAAATGCTGTATTTTTTTTTGGCAAAAAACAAATTCACACTTTATCCTGTACGCAATAAGGAGGCAGTGGTAACGGTAAAGTACGTACGCTCAAATTGGTACTTTACCAAGCGTACTTTACGCTCAGTGACGGAACTCAACGCCGCGCCGCGCTTGGTCTACTGAAGCAGACAACCAATAATAATTAAAATATAAATATCAGATATATACACGACTAAACAGGTTGTTAAGCAACATCACAACGAGATCTTATTTGGAATGTTCTGATTGCCTCCAATAATTAAATCCGTAATAAGCATTCCGCGGGAGTTGGTATTCACGGCGACCTGGTTAGCATTCCACGGGGTCCCTGAAGTATGTAACTGAAACTATCTAATATAATATTGAACGCTTGTCTAAGTATATATGATTTTGTATTGTATATAGCGGGGTAGGTTGAGAAGACCCAATGTTGAATTTACGATATGCTGGTCCTTTTAGGTTAAAATTAAATTAAATTAAATTAGCTTCACGCTATATACCACACACAGCAGGGTAGGCAGAGGGAACCTAGTGTTAAGACACTCCATTCCCCACTTTCTGCCGAATTTTGGAGGCATTGCGTGTTGAGTGGCAGAACTCAACGCCGCGCTTAGCCTCGACACCAGAGCGACGAAATGGAAATATAAATTTAAGTAAATATTTCATCTCCTCGAGTGGGGATCAAACCCACAGCCAGTCGATTTTACATTTTGTGCCACTGCGTCACGACTGGCCTGTACTTTTAGGTTACATTTTTAAATATATTTTTGATTCAATCGTTGCGCAGGGGGACTGTAATGTGACGGTTGTGGGTTCGATCCCTATTCGGAGGAATGAATTATCACTTATTAATATTTCTTTGATCTGGCACCAAGTCAAAAAACCCGGCGTTGAGTTTTACCATTTAACACGTAGCGTCTTAACACTAGGTCCGTCTAAGTACTTGATTGAATTGGATTAATTTAATTTTGACAAGTTAGTAATAGTATTTGATAGTTAGTTTAGATAGTTTTCAATGTTGTCGACATAGGCCAAAGAACTAGCAGGCTGAAGTAGCAGTGGCCTGGTCACATTTGTTACAAAACTATCACGATGACCAATAGGCTAAACGGCTGGATGCGAAGAGCTGAAGATCAAGCTGAAAGCTGTTATTGGAGAGGCCTCTGCCCAGCAGTGGACGGGGACAGGCTAATCATGATGACGATGATAAACTTATTAATGTCGTCGTGATGTGTCGTCATCATCGTGAGTTGGGCACAAGAGTGCGACTGTAAACGTCAAGATTGTGAATTCGATTCGCACTCACGGAAATAAAATATTTAATATACTCTTTTCTCTTTATTCTAGTAGTAAGGCAAAGAACAGTGCGCCATTAACTCCCACCTCTCAACACGCAATACTTCCAGAATTCGGTGGAAAGTGGGGAACGGAAATGTATTTAGTGGGAAACTAAGTGTCTTGACATTAGGTTCCCAAGTTGCCTCTGTCTACTCTGTTATGCGCGTGAGACGGCGTGTAGCTACAGAATAAATGTGTTACTGATAGAGACATTTAAAACTGTTTACAACGTATGTTGTATTTTTTTATTAAGTCAAAAACAATAATAAAATGAAAAATAACTTAAATTGCTATATATTATTAGTAATGCTAAAATAGTTGTAGCGTTTAGACCACACCTTGTGCACTACGACTGAACAATTCCGCGTTCAGCCTAAAGTGAATAGGAATCAGGCAGCTCGTTTTGAATATTCAAATACGAAATTCGGTGGGCATATCCTTTTATTTGCATTTGGTGCAATAATACGTTTTACTAATACTATAATTTTAGTAACACATTAAAAACGAAAATTTGTACGGTCTCTACATAAAACGCATAACTTGATTCTATTAATTTATAATACTATGCCTAAACATTAAAACAAACAAAACAAAACAAAAATAACACTTAGTATTTTCATATATAATATGTCCAATTTTTTATATTATCATTTTCTCGTTTTGGTAACGAGGCGAAAGTTGGCATTTAGTTCCGCCAGTCACCACGCAGCTCGGTGAAAAGTGGGAAACAGGAGTGTATCAATGGGAACGGTGCTTCTTAACCTTAGTTTCCCAGGTTGTCTCTGCTTACACTGCTATGTGCGGGTAATTTGTAATCAGTTCTAAGGGCTTATAATAATTTATTAATAATCGGCTTTTGCTCGATGGTTGTATAATTAATACGGAACCAACTTTTGATCAAAGGTCTAAATATCATCTCTATCTAATATATTGGGCCCAACATTTCATATTTTGTGAGTTTCTTAATTAAAGTTTGTTAACGGCTATGGACCAAATAATATTTTATGTTGCTAATAAATAAAAATATTAATCTATATCATTTCAATACACTACTAAGAACAACTTACAACCGACGGAGTGACTTTGCACAGTGTTTAGCACATCTTGTGTTTAACCGTTAGCAATTAAGGAAAATGTGAAAAAAAAATTCACTTTCCGTTATTGTTTCATACTACTTGACCGGCAGCAGCAGCAGCAGCAGCCGCAGCAGCAGCAACAATGCAGTAAATAATATTTTTTGTTTTAGAGACTTAATCTATTAAGGGTAGCCATATAATTAAGATATACTTTTACATCCATTTTGCTCAGTCAGAGTTAATTCGGGCTTTCAAATGTGTCATACACAGCACAAAGCTATAATGGAGCCGCCGGTTAAAAAAAATATCTCTAATAACTCTATAAGCCATAATGTGGGAAAAAATAATGTTTCTATAAACAATATTTGTTTTACAACTTTTTTATTGTTACTTTTATAGGCTCTACGGCCTTTAGAAATTGTGATCAGCTGCGTTTACTCGCAAAGCTCTTATTGTTGTTACTGTCATATATTTATTACTGAATGTGTCGGTCGTATGAGAAAATTTCTTCCTCACATTATAAGCTATTAAAATTACAATAATTTTCTTGATAGATTTTTTTCTTAATGAAATAAAATTGTCATATTTCAGCTTCAACTTCACGCTCTATCCTGGACGCAGCAGGTAGGCAGAAGAAACCTAGTGTTAAGACACTCCGTTCCCCTACTGCCATATTTAATCTCATGCTGTGGCTTTTTGAAGAAATACATCGATTGTGGGTTCAATTCTATCAATCAACATCTCCATCATCATCATATAGGTAATATCTCTAAATTGGAGGGCAAATGGGCAACAGTTCATTATAGTACATACAGGTCCTATATTTCTGATGGTTGGTACTACATGTTCTTAAATAAGCCCCTATACACTGTCACATCCATTTCCAATATAAATTAGGCCCTATTTTATTATTAGAGTAATAAAACTAAATCTAATAAAAAAACCTAACAAAACTAGCTTTACGCTTTATCCCTAGCGGGGAGTCAGAGAGAACGGAGCGCCAAACGCTACGGTCTCTACATACCTTTCTTTCGCCTCGTCCACTGTTATCAACCCCTTCATGAATGGGCCCCCCTCCAAGGTTCCTTATGCTTTTTACGTGATCTTCCTCCAGTATCTTTGATACTGTGTTTTCGAAGGTCAACTAAGGTCTCCCCTTACCTCTCTTATCGCTCACTTTTTCACTAAATCTAATTAGTTATTAAAATATGCCATACATTATTATATTATAATAATATTTATGCAAATCTGTACATCTGTTTATACAACCGGCCGCGCCGCTGTAAACAAGTTTGTATGTAAATTGGATTTAAAACAAAGGACGACATGGATTTTGCGAGTGAAAATGTTAGAGCACCTACAATGCAATTATGATGACTTCTACTTCTTTAGTAAAATATGATCGTAAATTCGATATTTCTCGTTGAACGAAACTTAACTTTTTTTTATGAAAAAGGACAAGGCAAACGAGCGTTCGGGTCACCTGATGGTAAGTGATTACCGCAGCTCACGGCCCCGTGCAACACCAGAGAAGCTACAGGTGCGTTGCCGGCCATTAAGGTGGAGATAGACGTGCTTTTTGAAGATACCCATATCATATCGACCTGGAACCACTGCCGCGGGTTCCACAGTTCTGTGGCGCGTGGAAGAAAGTTCCTACGAAACCGCACAGTAGTGGATTGCCACGTATCCAGGTGGTGTGGGTGATATTTTAGCCTATGACGTACTATGCGGTTAGAAAATTCGGCGGCAGGTAAAAGGTCAAACAATTCTTTAGAACACTCCCCATGATAAATGCGATAGAGAACGCACAGCGAGGAAACGTCTTTACGCAAAGCCAAAGTATCAAGCCTTTCACAGATCATTGGGTCCCCAATAATTCGAATGGCTCTACGTTGTATGCGATCAAATGGTTCAAGCTGATACTAAACGCCACTTTCGTCTTAGTAATTGGAGAAATTTAAATTATTGTTCATCCCGGAAGTCGAATTCATGTCGAATCTATTTTTAGTCGTTAGAACACGTTAATTTCCTGTTTGGTTTCTTCAGTCTAGCAATTTTAAAGCTTTTGACGCGAAAAAGCGTTTTCGCAAGGAAAACGAAAAGAAAGAAAGATTCTTCATTTCGATGAAATAAGATTCTAAATATAATAAATGTATTAAAATTTATTCTTGAAGGCATTACCAACAGACAAGCGGGTCAACTACGGAGTATAGATGACTATTACAGTACCTATTAACCTGTACAAGTAAAACTTACGTGTAAGTTTACAAACGACTAAAGCTTTTGTAGACATCTCAATGATTAATTAATTAATAATAATCATTGGGTCACTTATAATATTATAAATATCTAGCATGTTTAATATTCTCAATTATCATTTGTTTTAACGAAGTAAAATGCGGCGTTTACTACCGCCACTCAACACAATGCCTCCGGAGTATTCGGCGGAAAGTGAGGAACGGAGTGTCTTAAAATTTTCAGATTGAGGACCCCCCACCTTCATGCTATATATGGGTAACAGCAAGAAGCAAAAAATTATAATTAAAATCTTATTTGCTTTTTTGTAAACAGTAATTTGCACCAGCAAGCCAATGGTGACTAGTTCGATCGTATTCATGGAAAATATTTGAGTGACCATTTTTAACTGATTAATTTTCTGTGAAAAGACAAGATATAAAATGCTTACACATATACATATATAATAAATAGATCTCAGCTTAAATATTTTAAAAAGATGATACAAGATAAATGGGCAATTAGAACAAATTGGGATCATCGTTAAAAAATCCATGCAATAAATTTGGGTACAGCTAAATGAGAGGATATCGACTTTACCCAAATATTTTAAATGGAATTTTTAATGCTAATCACAATTTCGTCTAATAGCCTCTCTTACATAGTAACTTCCGTTTCCTGAATTTATAATATGTACAGAATATATTATTTTTTTATATATTTTTAAATTTTTTAGAGTTCCTTACGTGAAAAGACTCTTCATTTCATACAAAATGTGGGTGTACTCCCGTAAACTTAGATTTATTTATCTATTTGATTTTGAAAAAAAATTCTTGATAGACAGACAGATTCAGAAACCGACAAACAGACAGGAGTAATACGTCCTCATAAGACGTTGGGTTTTTTAATTATTTTAAGTTATAAAACTGGTTACAACACCTAAATTTAATTTTCTAAACAAAACTGAAATAATTCGCTTCGATCTTCGCTTCGTTCATTGCCCTCTTGTGATGGTGGCGAGACAGAGTACGCGAAACATTTATGGCAAATACGTGTTGCAAACTCTAATTATAAATAAACTTCCATAGTTTACTCCGCTAAGTAACCGCTTAAGTCGTGGCATCTGTTTTGCGCTGTATGTCTTAAGTTTATGCTATTATATGCTCAAATGGTTAGGAATTTGCGGTTCTTTGACTCAAATATAGTATTTTTTTTATATTAGGGAAAACAATTTCCACAGTCTCACAGGTCCCATGCCTTTTGTTACCTTTTTTTTAAATGGCGTTTATGGTGTATTTATACTTGGTCATAAATAATTTTTAAGATTTCTTAACTAGGGTGAGTCCTTCACTGTTATTTTGTTATAATACAGTACCTTATCCTTCCTGGCATTAATCCCTGCTTTTGCAAGGGTCTGCCTTCCTACTCAACCTACTCTACTTTGCACGGTCTTTAGCGTCCTCGGTGGTTAGACCATTGGCTCTCATATCCTGTATGTTGTTATAATAAAGTACCATTCCTTTGTTAACTAGCTTCACGCTGTTGTACAGCAGAGTAGGCAGAGGGAACCCAGTATTAAGACACTCTAGTCCCCACATTTTACGTGTTGAATATCGGAAATAAACGACGCGCTTTGCCTCGACACCAGAGCGAAGAAATGAAAATGTTAAATGAAATATTTGCTCGAGTGGAGATCGAACCACATCGTGCCGCGTTTACACGCTTGAGTCACTGCGTCACGACTGGCCTCACTGGCACATATATATTAAACTACGTCGTATATCCTATCGTATATTAGATGTGGACACTATTCAGCAAAATTTCCAATTTTCATTAAAACAGACAGTAAAAACTGGATCAAAACATAATTTCATGATTTTTTTTACATTAATAAGATAGATAAAAAATTGATAGAGATACATTAGACTTGTCTTTTTATCAATCTATCATTATTAAAATAACAAGCAAAATGATGAATCACTTCTTTTGCCACACAGCAATGGAACCTACTCTTAAGTAAGGTATTACCGAAATATTAGATTATCATTATTACAATTTAAACCAGATCCAACCACGCCTTCCAATTTACAATCTCCATTTACCCTCGTTTTAACATAATACAATAATTTAACAAGATTAAGAAGGCTTTCGGGGATTTTCGTTGAGAAAATAAAACATAATGCTTCGAGACGAAATGCTTTGGGAGTATTACGAGCAATTTGCATTTTACTGTATATTGTAGGTACTTAAAAATAAAATCAAATAAAATAAATCAGCTTCACGCTGTATCCCACACACAGCAGGGTAGGCAGAGGGAACCTAATGTTTTTAGACACTCCGTTCCCCACTTTCTGCCGAATTTTGGAGGCGTTGCGTGTTGAGTGGCAGAACTCAACGCCGCGCTTAGCCTCGACACCAGAGCGAAGAAATGGAAATATAAATTTAAGTAAATATTTCATCTCCTCGAGTGGGGATCGAACCCACAACACAGTCACACGTTGTGCCGCTGCGCCACGACTGGCCTCTTAGATCTGTAGGTACTTAGTGAAATTATTATTTCATAACGTACAACGGTAGCGGTAAAGTGAAATTGTTTTATAGGACAGCTTTTTACTATGGTATAATTTTTTGAGGCCATTGTGGTGATTTGAAGCAGGGCATGACTGAGAACGTGATGGTTGTAGGTTCGATCCACATTCGGGGGAATGAATTATTTTTTATCTCCCGCTGTCGTAAGTGTCGTATATCGCGAAGTTAAGTTTCACCACTATCCGTCACCACTAAGAGACGATATTTGAAGGGAAGAGCTTAGAACGAAGGGATTTGACACTAAAAAAATACACATAAAATTATTCAACGACAAGAGAAACATTTCGTTTGTCCTTTGAAAGTACAATGTTGGTAATAACCTATAATAACGTATTACAGCGAGTGCACTTCACATATGAACAAGTTAATGACTTGGTTTTACATTTCCATCTGCCTTCTTGCCTCTGAAAATGTTAGAGCATATTAAAGAAACATTAGGTTTGCCTTTATTATTTGTTCCTTGTGGTAGAAATTAAATACTTGGATTGATGTAGTCTTTTAAAGTAAAATAAATAAAGCCAGAACAATAAAAGCATCTTTTAATTTTGTTGCCTTTATAATTTCTCTCTAAAAAATAATAATAAAGATCTCTAAGATCCAAAGTACTTCCGAGTACTTTATTATTTTTATTTTAAAAAGACCAGATCTCTCAGTCTTTCCACAAGGTTCCCTTTGCCTACCTCCTATGGGCAATTTATGGGAAAAAGATAATACGATATAAGTATCTTACAATATACCTACTTAAGCTGTTGATAGACAAAAATGTATAAATACAATACAGTCCTATATCAATCAATATAATGTTGTTTTCCCCCGATATCCAGATCGAAGCAATAAATAAATATTACGCCTGTCTTAACAGCTCCACCCGATGTTCAACAAGTTGGTCAAATCTATTTCTATATATATATGACAGCACATTTGGTATAAGAATAAATGTGAAAATATTATACAAGTCACATCTCAAATTCGGGTGAAAGCCGGAGAAGAATAAGCTATATATATATATATATATATATATATTGGAGTATAAGTGTGTTATATATGTATGTTGAGTTCTGCTACTCAACACGCTTTGACTCCAAAATCCCACAGAAACTGGGGAACGGAGTGTCTTAACGCTAGGTTCCCTTGCTGTGTGCTAGATTAGAGAGAGAGAAATTTATTTAACAACTTTAAGCATTGCCTCGAAAATTCGGCGGCAATTAGAGAACCCTGCAGTATACGAGATACAGCATCAATCTAAAAAAAAATTATGTTATAGTTTTTTTGTGGACAATTAAAAAATGTCGTTTTTATGTAAAATTCTCTTAATATATCATTAAATTAATTGAAAACGACATCCTAATAAATACAGATTATGCAGTTAAAATATCATCCATTTCAGTCAAAAACATTAAATTTACACACAAAAAATTTCTACTGTTTTATTATAGGAGTATGTATGTACCGGAAAAGGTCGTAAGGGTTGCATCTAAGTAAGTTAAAATTAACACCTAATTCCCATTACATATGAAAGTAAAATACTCATAATTGTCAACCCTAAAGTTCAATCAAAAGGCATGAAAAGGCATATAGCAATTTCACCATTGGCATTGACCTGTGCCAATAGGCAATATCTAACCTTCAATAAATTGCTCTCGAAACCACATTAAGATGCTTTTATCTTGGAACGAGGGTAACATAACACCCAATTAACGTCTCCAGAACATCGTCAAATCATTAATAGGCAGTTAGTGGTGAAGGAAAACCATTCACAGTGTGAAAATGGCTAAAACTTAACAAAGGATATCATGTGGACGATAGGTTGGAGAATATTGGTATTTCAATATTATGATTGATTTTAATCTGATCTTAATGTTGTGGCTTGCTTTCGTATTTTAAGTTTATTATAGTACTGTATAGTACATAGAGCAGGGTAGACGAAGGGAACCTGAGAACTTGGTGTTAAGCCACTTACTTTTTTCCAAATCTCAAAAATATTACATATACGTAATTGTTTTTCCAAGCACAGTCAGCTATTTAAATTCCCATACCAGACAATTAACATTCATTCATTCATTCTGTGACATTTGTATTATATTTTTAGAGATCTGTACTTAAAAAAATCGAATCTTTATAGAATCAATTTGCTGTCCATCAGTCTTTATATACGTACTCGTATGTCCGTCGAGAGCACTTATCTTAAGATCGTGTGGAGTTACCTCTCCGAAATCTGGTATAATAAAATTTATTGGTATATCTTAGAGAATCCATATCGTGGAAAAGACCTTTCGAACTTATATTTGTTTCAGTTTATAGTAAACTAGTGCATATGCCTACAAAGTAAAGTTTGTCAAATTTTGTAAATCTGCAATATATTGGTACAGCCTGTCCTCCTCGTACAGGATTGACTTACACTGACCTGGTTTTTTTTTAAATTATTAAAAACAATATAATACAATATATATATATTTTAAATCAATAAAAAAAAACTATATTGTAAGACATTAACTAAGAGCTACTTATAATATTACAATAAATCAAGTCCCGTGGATATCATACTTTGCCATATCGTAGATTTTACTATTTTCCACCTATTCTGGATGGTTTTGTAGAAAAAATTCTATAAACAGACATAAAACATACAGCTAACCCATACAAAAAAAAAACATTCAAACTCATAACTTCTCATACATACGTACGTCAATCAATTTATGGCTTCGTCTCAAGACAATAACGGTATTCAATTACTGGAACAATCATGCCACGCCTATTTCATTACACCCTAAAGCCAAGGGTGGGCTTTATTACCATCGTCTATTATTAAAGATCCATAAAAATCATAGCTCTTTTGTAGTTGTTTCCTAATTTGTGTGTGTGTGTGTTTTTTTTTCTATAAAAAAATATTGTTTTGCTACGAAAAAAATAGCACCGAGTTTAAACTGTACTGCAAATATCACAAATATAAAATCCAAATTAATATAGAAAATTAAATTTTAATTACATGAAAATAAATAAAATTAAAAGTATAATAATTAAAATTTATATACTTATTTACTATGTAATATTCGTTATTTTTGGCATTGGTTAAAATGGAGCCAATGGAAAAGTGCACCCTTTCAAACGAAAAAAGATTTTTAAAAATCGGTCCACAAGTCGACGAACACACATATAGTTAACGAATTGTTTTCGAAAAAAGAATTCAGTAAAAAAATTTCACTTTTTCGATACTGAGTAACTAACTAACAGACTAAAAACGCCAGACAACGCCGAGCTAAAATTTTTGGGCGTACAAAGGTAAAATTTGTGACGTAGGTGAATGAAGGACATTCCTGCGAAAAATGATTAAAGAAAAGAAAAGTTCTAAGCTACAAGTAATAGGTTTGAAAAGGAAAAGAACGAAAAGACATGTGTCTTTTTCAGTAATTACGCTACGATTATAGCAGCGGCAGCGGAAGTGTCTTGATACTAGATTCCCAGGTTCCCTCATACAGCCTGAAACTAAAAAATACATTGATTAAATGCAATCCAAAGCGGTAATCCAAAATGTAGAAGAGAGAGATTTCCTTTTTTGACTTTTTAAGCTGGACTTCTTGGTATTTAGTCTTCATTAGTGTTTGATATTCTATATTGTAAATTATGTGCCGTTTTTTCGGTTTTTCGGCTGCTTTGCTTACTTTTGTTTAAAACAGATTTATAAGTAGTTTACATTTTATTATATCTTAGCGATATATATTTTTTTCCTATTTTTGACTACCATACAAAAAACGTTAGTTTGTTAGCTTTCAGTACTTTCATCGCATTTTTATAGGCACACGGCAAGTTTGATAATTTTTTTCATTGAAAAAACTTTTATTTACATTCAAAGCTAAATTTGAAGCCTCATGTTTTTTCCCACATAGCAGGTTTGATAGAACAGACCTGAAAATCGCTTTCTATCAAATTATCTAGATATTCCATGTTGAGTTGTGTGTTGAATGGTGGAACTTAACGCTGTGTTTTGTAGTACTAGGAAAATGGAAAATGCGGATAAATAAAAAAATGTTTCCTCAAGTAAAAATAGAATCTAATCGTGTTCACATTCCAATTAAATAAGATTAAACTACACCATCTAAAAACGGCGTTAAGTTACTAATCTATATAATTTAATGAAGAATGAGCTAAATAGTTTAATTTAATATATTAATAACACATAGCAAAATAACATTTAAAAGTATCTTATTAATCTCTAAGTGCTTATATCTATCTATAAAGTGACACTTAAAGTTAATAACTGACACCGAGGTTGCTTTGAAAGCGACGTAATCCGTTAACTTAAGTATACTAGAACCCATTTATAATTTTCCTTTGAAAACATTTCTTGAAATATTATTACTAAATGTGTGTTTTAGGAGCCCATGGTTTGAATTTAGTCTCGGTTACATTATAAAATTATTATTATTATTTTCATTAGTTAAAAAAAAACAATCATTACTCGTAGCGGCGCCGTAGAGTTATGATTGTAATCATGACGATTGTGGGTTCCATTTCCAATCAGGGGAGTTAAATATTTAATATTTTGCATTTCTTCGCTCTAGTAACAAGGCGAAACGCGGCGTTGAGTTTTACCACAATGTGCCAATGTGGACAACGAAGTATGTTAAAACTAGACAGGAGACAGCGTAAAGCGAATTTGAATATGAAATTTCATTTTGTTTTATTTTAGCTAAAATTATGGCTTTTTTTCATATGGAATAAAAAAACCCTATTAAATACACCTAAGATTCGCCGCCTCCTGTACTACACTGGCTTTGAAAGTAAACAAATGTTTCGCATCTGGCTATTCCGCTGAAAAGACGGGACAATTAAATGTTAAAAATGGTATGAATGTCAACATTTATAGAAATTTATTCAAGTTAGAATTCTTTATAATGGCTTTCCCTTTTTTTTCCTTTTGTCAGTTATCAAGCTTCTTTAAAAGATAATGGTAGAGTACTGTATGTTATTGTTATAAATGTTTCTTGCTAATATGAATATAGATATTGTTTTTAGTGGTTGTGTGTTCAAATCTCGCTAGAAAATGTTATAAAAAAATCCTTTCCCGGTGTCGGTTAACCAAGTGCATTTTTGAGTACCACTCATAGAACTCAATTATTTCTGTTTGAGCGGAAAGTAGATAATTCACAAAAAAATATTTTGCACTATAAAGAACTTTTCTAACTCTGTGCGACTCCCCGCTTAATGGAGTAAACTAGTGTAGGGACACTCCATCCACATTCCGCTCATATTTCGAAACATTCCGTGTTGATTGGATTTAAAAAATTGGCAGAAAGTAGGGAACGCAGTGTCTTAACACTAGACTGCGTCAGGTAATCATTAAAAAACTTTTTTAAAAGTCAGCTTTCTAGATGTTTTTTCTTTACGTTAAATTATATTTTACAAATCTATTTATTTCAAAATTAAAAAATTAAAATTAAATTAGCTTCACGCTATATCCCGCACACAGTAGGGTAGGGAGAGGGAACCTAGTGTAAGACACTCCGTTCCCCACTTTCTGCCGAATTTTGGAGGCATTGCGTGTTGAGTGGCAGAACTCAACGCCGCGCTTAGCCTCTACACCAGAGCGAAGAAATGGAAATATAAATTTAAGTAAATATTTCATCTCCTCGAGTGGGGATCGAACCCACAACCAGTCGGTTTTACAGTCACACTTTGTGCCACTGCGCCACGACTGGCCTATTAAATTCTTTTTTTTCATTTGATACTTATATCAGGTGAATTATGCAAAAATTTGTAACCCGACATTTTGTAGCGGCGGTCATTTTAGTAGTCATCCAAACTAAAGTCGTATAAATTTAAGCTCAGTCGGACATTAGGAAATGTGTCAAATTGAGCTTGTAAGATTTCACATACACTAACAAACATACAAATACGCCAACTTTAACAAACGCCTGTAAAAAATTAAATAGCATTGTGTTATATAATATGCTGAGGTCTGATCTGATGAGATAAATATTTAGAAAAATATAGAGTTTGGTCACCAGAAAATTACAAATCACTCATCCGCAAGAATAAAGGGAAACGACGAAAGGGCAAAGGGTCTATTTAGCTGTTATGAATAATTCTATGTACGCAATTTATTGGTATTTGATCATCAAACAATCACCAATAAATTCATAGAAACATTTCACGCATCCAATTACTTTGGACCTCTAAATTTATAACTATTATATAGTAAGTACATATTTATATATATATATATATATATATTTATATATATATATATATATATATATATATATATATATATATATATATATATATATATCTCTTTAGCTGTTCTGGGTATTTTTGTAATATAAATTGGTGATTTTACTATGTATTCCAGTCATTGAGGCCAGTCGTGGCGCAGTGGCACAAAGTGTGACTGTAAAACCGACTGGTTGTGGGTTCGATCCCCACTCGAAGAGATGGAATATTTACTTAAATTAATATTTCCATTTCTTCGCTCTGGTGCCGAGGCAAAGCGCGGCGTTGAGCTCTGCCACTCAACACGCAATGCCTCCAAAATTGGGCAGAAAGTGGGGAACGGAGTGTCTTACACTAGGTTCCCTCTGCCTACCCTGCTGTGTGCGGGATATAGCTTGAAGCTAATTTTTTTTTTTTAATTTTTTACTATGTATTCCGCAACGTCCTGCGGCTTCGCCAGCATAGTCAAATAAGTTATGGAAGTAATTAAGAATGACTCTTGACAAATTCTATGTAACTTTGATCACAGGTGTAGAGAGGATTACATCGTATTAACTTGTCCTATTACCTTTTATACACGTATACTATATATAAGATGATATTTTTTTAACTTCACGTTGTATCCCACATATCAGCAGCAGTAGCAGGGTAGGCACAGAGCACTCGTTATTAGAGCGAAGAAATGAAAATATTGAATATATCATTTCCTCTAGTGGGAATTTCCAGAATCTGTATCCCTTGAAACCTGACTGTAAATGTGAGAATCGAAGAAAAACCTACATCGAGTGAGTATCGAACCTACAACTATACTAGACATTCATATTTTTCCCATGATAGCAAATTTTAATAATCTATATAATATTTTTACTTAAAGAAAGCAAGGGCGTTCATGACCCTCGACTTTGTTTCGGCTTTTTGGACGATAATTCAAACAGATTTGTTCTGTACATGTCATTTTTGATAAAGGTTTGGGTTTTAGTAAATTTTGTAAGTAAATAATCCCATAATACGCTAGTGGTTGCTAAGTGATGAATTTCGGGTGTGGCTGTATTTTATATTTATGGCTTTGTATTTACGACCCTCCCACGTTATAACCAAATAATACATTCATTTATTAATAGATTTCCTGTTATAATATAAGCAGAGGCCAGCCGTTGCGCAGGTAAAAAACCGTGCAACTGTAAACGCGACAGGTTATGAGTTCGATTTCCACTCGAGGAAATGAATTAATTAACTTCCTCGCACACGTACAGTGCAGTATATAGTCTGCAATGTATCAAATTTGGGCTGAAAGTAAGTAACAGAGTGTTTAAACACCAAGTATCTTTTTTTCATTCTTGAGCCACGCTTTGCCTCGTTATCCAAGAGAGGAAATTAGTATGTTATATAAATGTCTTACATTCCCTCGAATAGGAATCGAACCCACAACCGTCGCATTTACAGCCACAAGCATGTGACGTCCTCTGTAGATTAATAGAAATGTAATAAAATGGAATATTCACATACAAAGACACATTAACTAATATATATATTTATATATGAAACAATTCTCTAATATATTGGCTACAGCCATTGTGAGAACTGATTTCAATGTAACCGCAACACAATCGAGAGACAAGCTCCAAGCAAACCTCCGTAATTGATTGAAGATCTTGTGAAATAGTAAATAGTGATACTATTAACTAGGACACGCATAGGAATATATGTATGTATATTGGGGATGTTTTTTTAAAAGATGGTCGTAGGTTCTTCTCGCTTTGCCTTCTCGGGTTTCCAATACCAGTAGTTTCATGCTGTATCCCGCATATTATGGCATAGTAAGCAGAGGGAAGCTAATGTAAAAACACTCCGTTCCTCTTGCACCGCCCAATTTTCGGCATATTGCGTGTTGAGTGGCTTAATTCGATGCCAAGTTTGGCTCGTTGCCAGAAAGAAATAATAAAATAAAATGAGCTTCACGCTGTATCCCCCCCGCAGACAGCAGCGTAAGCGTTAAGGAACTGCGTTCCCCATCCTCCATTTTCGACAAATTCTGGAAGCGTTGCGTGTTGAGTGGCGGAACTCAACGCCGCGCTTAGCATCGACACCAGAGCGAAGAATAGAAAATATAAGATTTTAATTAAGAAGTAATAAACATAATAAATTACCTCTAGTAGCGTTTACAGGCAAACTCAAATAGTTAAACTAAAATATACTCTACTGAACCCGTATTTTAACCTGATTAATCGTGACACTGCTTAGTCTCAATTAAAACTTATATAGACTTATCTCACTATTTGATATTTTTACACTAAATCTCTATTTCTCATTCTCAAAATACTATATAAAACTACAAAAATCAACGTCTCATTATTCCAATAGCTGAATATTGGCTCTGTAATAACGTATCCAAACTATATTAATTTTGCACTATTTCAGTATTGACGGATACCGATTACGACAAAGCGGCGTAATTGACATGCCGACGGTCTAGCTTGCGGCCAGTGTCCACGTACATATAGTTAACGAAACTAAGATCTATTTCACGCCGTACTGGTACAGTGGCGTTGAGTTTTATACTACATTTAGCAGGGTGTGGGGTTCTAATGTCGAGACTCGACGTCGAGATATGAATTTGTTAGTAAATATTTAAAGTATTTTACATATCAATTTTTATTTTGTCTACTTGATTTTTTGCTTGGATATGTACATCAAATTCTGAAGTATAAAAATGCGAATTTGAAACGTAAAAGTATGAAATTCAAAATTTTATATTTAAATTTAAATATGATCTAATTCTAAGAAACTAAACTTAACCTTAAATCAACTCTAATAGTCTATCACAATGTTAATTGAAATGGTTCCACGCATTGTAGTTCAGTCGTGTCACTCCCTGTGAGTGCTAGTCGCTCTATTTGACGAAGACTGTAGGCTATTTTATAGTATGCGGTTTTTTATCTTCACGCTGTATCTCGCACACAGAAGATTAGGCAAATGGAACCTGGGAACCTAGTGTTAAAGACTCTCATTAAGACCGTTCACTACTTAACTGAACACAATTCCGCGCTTTGCTTTGTTACCAGAGCAAGGAGTTTCCTCAAGTGGGAATCGAATCCACAACTTGTTTTGTTTACAGTCAAACGACTGTACCTACCTCTGCACTACGACTAGTTCTCAGTTCAATTGATTGTAACATAAAATATATATGAGTTGTAATATTCACATAATAAGTGAGTACAGTAGAGTACAATATAACAATTGGAACGTGACGCTGCTCCTCTTATTACATCCATATTCAAACCACTACTGTAACTAATTGTACATAAAATATTTCATATCAAACAACAATCTCTCTTAGTTTCTTTCATTTGACGAAATTAAATAATTTGTGTAAAAGCTAGTTAAATATAATTAAAAATTAAAATTAAATTAAATTAGCTTCACGCTATATCCCGCACACAGCAGGGTAGGCAGAGGGAACCTAGTGTTAAGACACTCCGTTCCCCACTTTCTGCCGAATTTGGGAGGCATTGCGTATTGAGTGGCAGAACTCAACGCCGCGCTTAGCCTCGACACCAGAGCGAAGTAAATTTTGAGTAAATATTTCATCTCCTCGAGTGGGGATCGAACCCACAACCAGTCGGTTTTACAGTCACACTTTGTACCACTGCGCCACGACTGGCCTCAAATATAATTCGTAGAGACGATTTAAATCGTATTGTGTAAAGCGCACTTTCTCGTAACGGTTTAATTTCCTCCACAGGCGTCAGCGCCACTCAGTGTACAGCAGACAGATTAAAAATACGAGTACGACATACAATTATTTAGCTATAATGGACTTTTTGAATTAGTTTTTAATTTACACTCATGTATTAAAATGTTATATATATGTATGTATTAGATTTTTTTTTTCACCTACACGCTGTATCTCGCATATAGCAAGTGTAGGTAGAAGGAATGTAATGTTAAGACAATCCGTTCCCCACTTATCGCCGAATTTTCGAGGCATCGCTTGCTGCGTTGGAGAACTCAACGCCGCTCTAATGTCTTGGTACCAAAATGAAAACTGAAAATATTAATAAGTAATAATTCATTTTTTAAAGTAGGAATTAAAACGACAACCCTCGCTTATAGTTAGTCAAACGCTTGTGCGCCACAGCCGCCTCCAATTAGGGCAGTTACGTTGCCATAATTTTTGTGTTAAATTATAAATATACAAATTTATATGAAAGTAAGATGCTTTAATTGACATATTATTATTTTTTAATTTTGATTTATCTTCTCACGCATAAAACGACGGGGAAAAAGAATAAATGAAACACTAATATGAAACACTCCACTATCCGTCTGAACGCGAAACATTGCGTACCTATTGAGCAGCGGGACTTAACGCCACGTTTTTGTTTTTTTTAAATTAAATATGCATCGAGCCCACTAACATACCTTGGAACTGTCTGTTCCAAACTTTGCTATAATACCATCATACATATAATATGTTCATTTTAAATTATATTACATATTCTCGTCCGTCAAAGCGCTCTTTTGAAAGGCTTCCAACGCATCAGTTATCCTGTAATAGCGTGCTAGCTCTACTGTGTAGGAGCGGGCTATTTTGAAGTTAAATTACTAAATGTTATATACATTTAGTATTATTTTTATTCTAATTATATTTATGTAAATAAATAAATCAGCTTCACGCTGTATCCCGCACAAAGCAGGGTAGGCAGAGGGAACCTTGTGTTAAGACACTCCGTTCCCCACTTTCTACCGAATTCTGGAGGTATTGCGTGTTGATTGGCAGATTTCAACGCCGCGCTCTGCCTGGTCACCAGAGCGAAGAAAATAGAAAATAAAAATATAAGTAAATATTTCATCTCGACTCGAGTGGGGATCGAACTCACAAGCAGTCGGTTTTACAGTCACACTTTGTGCCCCTGCGCCACGACTGACCTCTGGATCTCTGGAATGATGTCCATAATAATTAGAAAAAAACGATTTATATTAACCGACCGTAATTCTATTTATTACTTATATACTACTTATTATAAGATTAACTAAATTATATTTTTGAGTACATGCTGAGTGTATTTTTGTTTTATTTTTTTTCCTTTATTTTACAGCTTCACGCTGTATCCCGCGCATAGCAGGATATGCACGCAAGTCAAGCACGAAACTTATTTTTAATGAAATGAAATGTGAGAGTTACGTGTGAACAAACAAAAAAGTTAAACTTCTATTAAAAGCTTCCTTAATTTAATTGAATCATAAAGCATATGTGGGCGTCACTTTATTTTATATTTGAATCTAGTGTCAGTTTAAATAAATACCTTTAACATACTTAACAATACTAATATTGTTTGTCACTTTTAGAATTTCGAATTAAAAGGTGAAATTAAATTTTTGGTGCTCACAAAAAAGTTATCTTAAAATTAACTTTATGAGAAAATATTAATATTAAATGAGGCCGTGTCGAGCTGTGGCGGAGGGTCATAAGCGTGTGTAGACGCGAATGGTTGTGGGTTCGATTCGTACTCTAGGGTATGACATTTTTGAATGAAATTATTATTTTTTTTTTACTATAATGAAGTATCAAGGGAAAGCGTGGTGTTAAGCTCCACCACTCATCATGTAATGCCTTCAAAATTAAGCGAAAAATGAGGAACGGAGTGTTTTAACACGATGTTCCCTCTGCGTACCCTGCTGTGTGTGGGACACAGCGAGTAAAAAGAAAGAAAACTAAAACATATTAAATACAAAGTCCACGAGTACCGTCGTGGCTCAGCACGACAGCATCTCTCTGTAAGCGCGATGGTTGTGGGTTTGATCGCACTTAGGAATGATTACATTTATTTTCATGTAGCTCTGACTCGATCCGAAGTAACAGAAGAAAAAAGAAATTATGGCAACACACAACTTTTACGCTAAAATTAGTTTTTAATCGACACCTAAACTGCAATTTCAACCCTCTACAAATTTCGAATCCCGGCCATTTGTGGTTTGGGTAGGGTCTTGATGAGTCAGTTATTCGGAACCTTCTCTATACATATATGTACTTTTATCTATGTTGTATATAATTTGAGAACAATGAGAATTTTACTATCACAAGTAATAGATACTATAAACGTAATTTTGCAAATTGCGACCAGTGTAAGACTGCTTATGAGTGCCACGGTCATAGATTCGATTTTCGTCAGTCTTTCCGTCACGCAATATACAATTTATCGCATTCAAATGGAAAGCTGTACTTCACTATTTCGCTACTTACTTGGGGTGTTAAGACACTCCGAGCTTGTTTTCTCTTACTATCCTGTTATTTACGGGATAACGTGAAAACGTGAAGCTAATACATATGATTTTAGTACGTAAATATCAAGATATATTATTCTATGCACTCTACAATACGTAATATGCAATACGTTTATTGAAATACGATCTAAGTGATTCAAAAAACAGGCGAAAGCTAAGCTTTTTTTAACTTTTTCAGGTCGTCTGTGATTTCGTTCGTATGTAAAATATACCTTGGAAACTGAAACTCTTTAAAATACAGCTTATTTGTCCTCGTGCTATGAAAAAACACACAATATATAGTGTTTTTTTAATTCTATATTTAAATTTATACATTTTCAGCTAGAGATCTACTAGTGTTAAGACACTCTGCTCTTATTATATATATATACGGAATACGGAATATTCACTTTGAGACGTCCATATCATATCACCATAACGATTAATGCTTTCACAGATTTGCAATGTAAATCCTCCTCACGGCACTTTGTGCTTACCTCGACGCCTTAAGATCAGAAAGTGCCAAAGAGGAGAGCGGGGCTACTTGAGTAATATGTTTTGATTGAAATAGCTTAACGTGTTTTAGTTTAAGCTTTCGTAGCAGATTACGATAATCATGTTGTGGGTTTTCGAGGGAATGAGTTATTGTTTATTAATAATTTCATTTCTTCGCTCTGGCACCAATGCGTAATCCCGGCGTTGAAATCCGCCACGCAACATGCAATGACTTGAAAGATTCCGAAAATCGGAAACGGAGTGTCTTAACTCCAGGTTCCCTCTGAGACTGAGATTACAAATTTGACGAAGTAATGGATAATATTTTTGTTTCATTCAATTATTATTTGGCTACCTAGAACATTTTAATTGTTAATTAACCTTTTCACCTTTTGATTTTTTTCCATTGATATTATAATGTAATATTATCTGTCAGGGTAGTCAGGGACTAGCTTATGTTAAAACTAATTATTATATCTATCTATAAATATCATTAATATTTACTAATGATATTTCATGGATATTGTTATTTTTATTTAATAATTTTAATATTTTCTGTGTAAAATAGAACATTTATCCCCGTTTTCCTCTACTTTAAATTTGAATAACCATGTTTGATAGCAAAACATATATGACGATAGAATAATAATTATTAGTCAGTTTAATCCAATCCAATCCAATTTCTATTAAAAGACATTTTATATATATCATATACATATACATATGTATGTAAAATTAACTGATCATTAAATGCTGGAACTGCATTCCACCGCAGTGACTATCGGAAATCTATTATGCTAATAGAGCGTCAACCAATACAGTAAAAAAAAATTTTACTTGTATTTAAGATAATTTACCATGTAAACGTAAATAAACTTTTGTGTTTGTTTTGTTTAGTTTTCTTCTAAGCAGAGAGAATTTAGTAAAAAAAATACGAGTTTCTTACTGTAAGTTTAAACGCAGAAATACGTCCAAAGTATCTAAATTCAATGAATGCCACACTTACATATATGACATGCACTTTTGGTACACCAATTTGGGCGGAAAGCGCAAAACTAAGTATTTTCACAGAAAAGAGAGAATAGCATGCAGTTAAAATCTTAATTAACCAGGACGAGGGAACTAACGGTGTTACTGTTTGAACGACTAGACTTTTACGTGAAAATTTAATTTCTCAATTGTGATAATTTTTTTATTAAAATGTATGAAATAAACATGTATGGAATGCTTGCTATTTATTACGATAATAATCACACACTACGGCAAACGTAATTGAGGTAAAGAATGATAAGGGATTTGTTCTTTACGACGAACAGTCGCTATTTATCAAAAAAGAATTAAGTTAATTTATCAAAGGAAAGGAAAAAAATATCGCTTTGTCTTCAGAAAATTATATACGATAGGAATGGAACTATAAATTACATACGTACATACAAAGTCATCACGCGATCGTTTTTTTCTATGTATGTACGTGATAGTTATGGATTCAATTTCCATTTTTGTAATAATTAAAGCATGTATAAAGATAGATAGCACGTATATAGATAGATATATACCGGAGAAGCCAGTGATGATATATAAACAAAAAAAAACAATCTCGCACGGTGCGGATGACAACTGAATATAAAAAATATAAATTACATGCAACATGTGAGTAGCGAAACTAAACTCGACTCGACACCAGAGCGAACACAGCAATATATGAAATATCCCATTTCCTCGAATGGGAATCGAACACACAACCTGTCGCGTTTACAGCTCCACACTTGTGCACCTGCGCCACGACTAACTTCTAATCCAAATCTTAATTAAATAAAAAAATATTAAATTCTATTTAATACAAAATACCACACATTCTGAATCCCCGATATAACTATGTACGTTCAAAACGTACATTCATACACATATCGGTATAATCAACATTACCATAATGTGTTTCCGATATCCACAGAGTTTAGTACATTGCCGCTGCAATTAATGGATATCTTTCGTATATCCTGTTTATACATTGAATAATTGAATGTATATACTATTTACAAAGTTCTAAGATTCTAGTACTTAGTTTTGTTTCAGATTCCCTTTTCGAATAAAGGAGAGTAAGCAGAGATAATCTAGTAGCAAGTACAAGGTAGCAAGACACTCCAATCTCCAATTTACACTCAATATTGGGCGTTGACTGGCGGAACTCAACTCTGAACTCACTTCTACCAGAGAAGCGAAATGAAAATAATTCATCTCTTTGAATGGGGATCAAACTGACAACCACCACGACCTACCTATCCTATGTGGCTATGTGGGAAGCGTACAACTGCATTTTTAAATACCATAGAATACTATTATAAAGTTAATGAATATTATCACCATTTCAATATATTTTAATGCTTCAATTTTAATTAACTTTACGAACGCTACAGCTTATTTACATACAAATATGTAAATAGTGTTGTGGTTGAACATATCACTATCGCCAACCAATTAATCAATGAAGCGATATTGTATTTCATTTTAAAATGTTTAACATAAAGAATAATAATGTATTATTTGTATGTTTCCATACACGTGATACACAACTGTGGCCTCGACCGCTGGCGGTCGAGGAGAAACATCATGAAATTTTGTGGGTATTTTTATTATCTACTTTTGCCAGTCTGTACACCATACACCACCTAATCCAAACTCACTGGATCGGTCGACAGTATCAGTAAAAGAAAAGATTTGAAAGGTGGAATTACGTCAAGACTTTGGCCAGATTCGGTGATATTCAAGCTGTTACAACTGAACCCTGCTTTCCAATTCCTTTACTTGAGCAGTTCTCCTTTACTTGAGAATTTGACTAAGCGGTTATGTGTTCAAAACTCACCGTTATAATTTCTACGATCATTTATTCTTTTTATACTCTATACAATAATATTTATTAAATATCCTTGAGTGAGAATAGAATTCACAACCTGTCACGCTTACAGTCACAAGCGTATGCCCCTGCACCATGACTGACCTCAGTATGTACTATGCACGTACGAGTACATTGTACATCGCGACATAAATCTTTTCAGCTTCCCGCTGTATCTCGCATACAGAAGGAAAAGAAAGGTAGGCAGAAGGAACCTATAGTTAAGACTCTCCGTTCTCCACTTTCGCCGAATTCTGGAGGTATTGCATATTTAACGGCGAAACTCTAAGCCGCGATTAGTCTCGACACCAGAACGAAAAAATTAAAATATAAAATATTTTATTTCCTCGAGTGGGAATCCAATCCACGACCTGTCTCGTTCACAATCATTTATTGTATTAGGAAAAAAAGCGAGGACCGAAAACGAAGAAGGACTAATTTACCTATACATAAAATGTACATACAAATATACTTATAAGAACATTTTATATACAACCCTCATATTGCTATTGTAACAGCAGTAAAACGCACGGGATACGTAATAAAACTTATTTATTACAAACAAAAGAGGTTGTTATGCCAAAAGATTGCTTAATAACATATTTTCATAAAAATATTAAATAATGATATAGAGATCAACGTGGTACTTACTGTAGGACTATAAACGTGGCGGTTGTGGATACGGTTCCCACTCGAGACCCGTTCTGACAAGATTTCTCAAAACGCGGCGTTTAGTTTCACACAATGTTTCGAATTCAGCGGAAAGTGTAGAAAAGAGTTCCCTAACACTAGATTCTCTCTGCCTATCCTGTCTAATGTAATGGTATACAGAAACATATACATAAAATATTACAACCCACATCTAACAAATTTAACTGGACACTTATCTACGACACCAAGATAAAAATAAATAAATCAGCTTCACGTTGTATCCTACACACAGCAGGGTAGGCAGAGGGAACCTAGTGTTAATACACTCCGTTCCCCACTTTCTGCCGAATTCTGGAGGCATTGCGTGTTCAGTGGCAGAACTCAACGCCGCGCTTAGCCTCGACACCAGAGCGAAGAAACAGAAATATAAATTTAAGTAAATATTTCATCTCCTCGAGTGGGGATCGAACCCACAACCAGTCAGTTTTACAGTCACACTTCATGCCGCTGCGCTACGACTGGCCTCGACTGGACTGGACACCAAGATTGCGAGCCGAATAATACAATTCTAGTAAAACTACAATACATATGTAGTTTCTTGTATGATGACAAGTAAGCTAACGATGCAAGTAATTTATGTGAACAACCGAAAGCGCAAAGTTACGACGTTGTATCGGAACTAACTGGATTTATACTCATATGTTGCAGTTTGCATCGAATTTATGTTTCAATCCCGAAGGCAAATAGTACTGAAAACTATTGGAATATCCTTTGCCATTGTTGCGATTTTTAAAGTTGTCGATATTATTACATAGATATTTTACATATTCTATCTTTATCAGCTTCACGCTGTATCCCGCATGCGAGTATAGCAGGATAGACAGAGGAAACCTAGTTACTTTTTGGAGGAATTAAGTATTGAGTGGCGGAATTTAACACCGGGATTTTGCTTTTGTGCAAGAGCTAAGAAATGAATATATTAATAAATAATAATATGTTTAAAAATTATAATTGATTCCTCCGATTGGAGATCGAACCTACAAACGCCACGTTACAGAATCACCCTTGTGACCCTGTGTCACGAATCACGATGGCCTCAATTTACATACATTTAACGATTAATAATGCGTTGTGATATAGTCAGTAGCCATCCTCCATAAATGGACTATCTAATACGATTATTGTTTTTCAATTACAATAGCTCCTGAGATAAACTGGTTTATCTCAAACAACTTAGCTTTATATTAATAGTTTTAAATCACCGCCGCGATCACAGTCACCCCGCTGCCGGCCTCATGTTATGTATTCTATACATAATATACTCATATATATGTATTTTATTCTATTATATATAAAAAATATGTAAATGGTTTTTATAATTTATATAAGTACCTAGGTGTAAACACAAAAATATGGAATCATAAATATGGTTGCATGACTTCCCACAATAATTCTAATCATTAAAATAATACAAGAAACATCACTTTTATTTTAAATATTTTTTTTGTTTTGTTATATACAGTCTCCTATAAAATATATAGAAGAAAATAAATAATTCTTTGAGAAGCCGGTCGTGGCGTAGAGGCATAAAGGGACTGTAAAATCGACTGGTTGTGGGTTCAATCCCACTCGACGAAGTAAAATACTTTTTACATTTATATTTTCATTTATTCGCTCTGGTGTCGAGGCAAAGCGGAGTGTTGCGTTCCGCCACTTAGCACGCAATGCTTCCAGAATTCGGCGGGAAGTGGGGAACGGAGTGTCTTAACACAAGATTCCCTCTGCCTACAATGCTATGTGCGGGATACAGCGTGAAGCAGAAAAAAAATCCTTTACTTCATTACTCCACAAAGGACTCTATCTGCAATATATTATGCATGTACGAGTACACGGTACATAGTACATGTTGACATAAATCTCTTCTTTGTTTCTGTGAATTTATAAACAGAAATGACTTTGATCCAAATATATTTCAATAAAAATGCTTTTCTCTCATATATTTTCGCCCATTTAGCACACATTTGCTTGGAGGTATTTGATATTGAAATGTATAATATTACGCATTTTTACATGTTTTTAAATTCACTCTAAGAAAATAATAATATATGAGAGGATGTTTTAAGAATTTGAAGTTATTGTGTGTAGGGGTACACGCTTGTGATTATAAGCGTTTGTGGGTTCGATTTTAAAAAATAAATAATTCGCTTCGCGCTGTATCCCGCACGTAGCAGAATAGGCAAAAGGAACCTAGTGTCAAGACAATCCGTTCACCACTTTAGCCGAATTTTAGACACATTGCGTGTTGAGTGGCGGAACTCAACGCCATGGTTTGCCTGGTCATTAGAGCGATGAAAAAATGGAAATATACATTTAAATAAATATTTTATTTCCTCGAGTCGAACCCACAATCAATCACATTTTGCGTATCTGCTCTACGACTGGTATCGATTTTAGCTCGGAGAAATGAATTATTAAATATATACTTTTTTACTCTGAGAGTACGGCAATACGCGGCGTTAAGTTTCGCAACTTAATGCCTCGAGGTTTTGGCCGAAATTGTGAAACGGAATGTTAACACTAGGCTTCCGCGGGCCCGAGAGGCACGAGTTTTAGTCTATCTATGTACAATTTTCTTATTTTTTATTATTCAAAACGGTACTAAGCGAAGTAGCCAAAAAACTAGATTTTTATATATGTAGCGCAATAAACTAGATTTTTATATATTCTCTCTGTTTGATTATTTTACTGAAACATTTAATTTTAACATAATAAGTGTAGTGACCTGTATTGGAATGACTTCACGATTTTCTGAAGGTGGGTGTTAATGGCTGCAACATAATTTCGAACAAAAGTAGCCATTATCGTAATGAACTATTATGTATGAAACTTTTTAGTTCCAATAAACATTTTTTTATTATTTATTATTTTATTCCATACATTACAAAAACAGGACTTGTGAAGCAAATGTAACAATCTACTTCTCGCTTCCAACACATTATTAATACTGTGCGAGCAAACTTGACAAGTCGACTGTCATTTCATATTTATTGGTTATTATTCCGTACTCCTCGTGGTGAATAAGTGGATACGCTTGGTGTTTCCTCCCTTTAAATAAGAAAAGTGGTTAGCAATTTATTTATAAAAAGTAATAATACTTAATACTATCATAAAAGCGAGCAAAAGCGATGAAATGCCATTATTTTCTTTTTAAAATATTTTTATTATTTTGATTTCTTCTTTCTGTATGTGTTGAGGCAAAGCGCGGCATTGAGTTCTGCTTCAACACACAATGCCTCCAGAATTCGGGGGGAAAAGGACGGTGGAGTGTCACTAGTAATTAGGCTTCCTGTGTTTCAGCGTAAAGCTGATAAAAAATTATTTCATAATACATATAATATCATTTTATCTCAAAATTTGACTTGCCCATTTTTACCACCAGCCCTATTAATATTAGACTTTTACATGCTGTAAATGTAGGATCTTGTAAATATAATATAGAACTACATTAAAACAATTCGAGTCCAATTTTGAGCTTTTATTTGCATACCGATTGGTGTTTACTCGAGATAAAAGAGGAAACTTGGCTTCTCGTAAGAGTCGAAAACAATGCATTATTCTATATTGAACTTGACTCATTTCACATTTATGTTTTTGATGGCATTTGTTTTTATATAATGATATGTGATGGGTTGGCAGAGTAAACCTAGTGTTAAGATACTTCGTACTCCAAACTCTCTCCAATTTTTAAAATATTGCTTGTTGATTAGCGTAACTCAACGACGCGCGTTGTCTTGTTCACCAGAACAAGAAAATGATAATACATCATTATCCCTAGTCAGAATTGAATACAGAACCGTCGCAATTACAATCAGACACACAGCGCCACGACACATCTTGAGATCATCATCTCATTATAAATAAAAAAATCAGCTTCACGCTGTATCCCGCACACAGCAGGGTAGGCAGAGGGAACTTATTGTTAAGACATTCCGTTCCCCACTTTTTGCCAAATTCTGGAGGCATTGCGTGTTGCGTGGCAGAACTCAACGCCGCGCTTAGCCTCGACACCAGAGCGAAGAAATGGAAATGTAAATTTAATATAAATATTTCTTCTCCTCGAGTGGGGATCGAACCCACAACCAATCGGTTTTACAGTCACACATTGTGCGTCTCCGCCACGACTGGCCTCTTTCATGTTATTATAAATATTAAATAATGATAAAATTTTGTTTTGTTATTGTATACTAGCGACCCGCTCGCGGCTTCGCCCGCTTAAACCACAGAATTATTTATTTAACACACTGAATTATGTTCGTGTTTTGATATACTTATAATGTATGTTTGCAATGTAATGAAGTTTTTTATGAGAAAGTTGTTAAAACTTTAGGTCGCATTTTTGTACCTCCCATAAGAATCTTCAATTGAATGTTTGAAATAAAAACACAACTTATCGATACTTACTATATGTGCGATAATCTTAGAAACGGCTTAACCGATTTAAATACTTTTTTTGTTTGTATTCTGGCAAACTGCCCTTAAATATTAAGTATTAGTTTTATTTTAAGCAGCTTCATGCTAGTCACAGGGAGGAACCTAGTATTAAGACACTCCGTTCCCCACTTTCTACCGAATTCTGGACGCATTGCGTGTTGAGTGGCAAAACGCAACGCCGTGCTTAACCTCGACCCCAGAGCGAAGAAATGGAAATATAAATTTAAGTAAATATTTCATCTCCTCGTGTGGGGATCGAACTCAGAGAACCAGTCGGTTTTACAGTCACACTTTGTGCCGCTGCGCCACGACTGGCCTCAACTGGATTGGACTTTATTTTAATCGGTTCACATAAAGTTAAAACCAGATCCACGCTTTATCCCGCCCTTAGTAGGGCAACTTAGTGTAAGATATTGGGTATAATGTTTGACTGATGTGCGAAATGAAAATATTATTAAATTATAATTCAATCCTGCATGTGTGGATCGGACCCACAACGTCGCGTTACAGTTACAATTGGGCATATAGGGTAAAATAGTTTAAACCCGTACCTAAAGAATTTAAGCAAGATACATCAACAGTGAAGACGTAGGTTTTTTTCTCATTTCACAATGTTTATTCATATCTATATTTCGTATGACGCGGTTACGCATAGGTACCAATAATGTAAACACATACTACTACAAAAATAGTACTAAAATGTTTAGAACTTTAAACTTTGCCGCCAAAACCTACGACTCGATTTCGCAATGAGGTGTATGCGGCGGTTTCCCTTTGATAGGTTTATGTGTGCGTGCGTCGTTCTTGACAAATTGTATTTTATTTTACAACGATAATTTTATTATTTATTTTGTTTGAAAAAATAACTTTTTTATTTTCGGGTTTTTAATTTAATATGTAATAGGCTTTTATAGAGTAGTTAAACTGTGGTTTCATTTAAAGTGGTCCTAACAAAAAAACTCTGTTTAATTGAGCATATTTAATATTTATAGTGATTTTTTGGTGAAAAGATACCAATAGTTATTACAACCACTTGCGAAGAAGCATAGTTTAGGCAATTTTTTATTCTTATACCTTTTGAAAAACTACCAACGTTCTTAAGTTAATATATTATTTTTTCAAATTAAAAAAATTGTCTATGTCATCATAATGGCGGAAAAATATTCAACATGTATTGTAATACCACATTAGTATCGACAATGTAGTGTTGATAGTAATTAAAAATAGATATACTACAGGAGGATATCTTCATATGCACTGTTTTAACCTGTTTTATGTATAATATAGAATAATATATTCTATAGAGGAATCACACATTCTTTTTATTCCGTTTAGTAAATACATTTTTTAGAGGTTACTCTGTACTAAAATGGCATGCAACTCTGTTCCCGCATTTACGTTCCTGATATATCGATATAAATAATAGAAATACAAAATATAGGAAGGAAACACAAATGCAATTATATAGCATTTTTTCTTTTTTTCATACTTGAAACGTATTAATAAATTACATATTATGTATTACATACAATTAATTTCTTTTGAATATAACACTAAGTTTAATCAGCTTCACGCTATTTTAACAGATAACATAAGATGATATTAAAACGTATTGACATCACCACGTGATCCATCTAAACACAATATAATTTTTTATAAACAATGAACTCACAAACAGAATTTACTTTCCAAATACTTTTTATTCTACATATCGCCATATGAGCTAATCCCAAAAAATATACTTACTTTATTATTTTTGTTAATATCACCAACGTTGACGTTTAAAATAATAGTTATGGTAGACTGAACAAATATTGATTATACTTCTTTTTTTAGCTTCACGTTGTATCCCGCACACAGCAGGGTAGGCATAGGACACCTAGTGTTAAGACACTCTGTTCCCTACTTTCCTCGGAATTCTGTAGGCATTGCGTGCTGAGTAATGAAACTCAACGCCGCACTTTACCTCGACACCAGAGCGATGAAATGGAAATATAAATTTAAATAAATATTTCGTTTCCTTGCGTGGTCATCGAACCCACAACAGTTACACTTTGTGCTCCTGTGCAACGAACGGCCTCAATTTACTTTCTTCTTTTAAAATGTGGTTAAATGAAATAGTCGTAATTTAATTATGTCGGATTACTATTAACCGACTTCTTAAAAGAGGTCATCAATTGGGCTGTATTTTTATCCTTGTTACCTTAGAATTTTTGATTGTATGAACCGATTTTAATTATTCTTTTTTTATTTGAAAGGTAATGCGTCCCGTGTAGTCTTATTTTAATTTAGTTTATATTCAACAATGGTATCTATGAGAAAATCATATAAATCTCAAATTTGCATTAAGTATATGCGCGACAAATGAACGTATAAGTCAATATCAATTCAACCGATTTTAATGATTCTTTTTTTATTAGAAAGGGTACATATAAAGGGTAGTTTCATGAAAGTTTAGTTAAGTTCAGAGTGTGAAATCCAGTTGAAATTGAAGAAGTCGATTTTTTTTATTAAAAAATATAATTATGTAATTTTTTCTACAAAAAATTCTTTATACTCCATGATAAAAAGTATCCTATAAGTGACATTAGGCTTTGAACTATTACCATGCCAAAATTAATTTAATTTCATACAGTAGTTATCGGTATTTTAGGTGATTTATATTTTTCAGTTTTTGTTTTTTTTTAAATAAAACTATCATGAAATTCGGAATGAAACCGAAAAAAAATGTACCTTGAGGCTCTAGGCTAACACCGTGCAAAAATTCATCAATTTCTGTCAGGTAGTTTTTGCGTGATTGACGCACAAACAAACCGACAGACAGACAGACAGACAGACAGACAAGAATTCTGCTGAGTGGTTTTTTAGGTTCTATAATCGACATATTAACCGACCTAATTTTTATTTTTTTTATATCTTTCATGTACAGAATTGACTTTTCTATCCTTTTATTATATATGGAGATTAATCACATTAATAAGATAATGAGTGCGACAAGGTCAGGCAAGACAAAACTAACATCATTTTTTTAATTCTTAAAATAAAAAATAGGTATAGATTGTTTTGTGAATTCATGTGATAAATTACATTTTATAACTCCTTTTAATTTTTGACTTTTCAGTTCGTTTCAATACAAATTTAAAATACCTTTCGTGACAAAGTGCATTTATACATCGCTCATTTACCGAAACAATGTGTCGGTAACCTTCTTTCGTCGTACCATCGTTTCTAATTCAGTAGCTTAGAGAAATAGCTGTCTCCATAGCTGACTTGGAGCCTGCGAATGAGGCTAAGGATGAAGGACCTTGTCTCTCAACGCAATAGGTCATCACTGACACACACACTTGTCCTCCTAGTTTTTCCATTTAACTACACTTCAGATAGGAGACAGCCTACATAAAAAATAAACTTTTTTAAATTATAAAACTTTTATTGAAGTTTATTCGTGTAGTAAAAAATTTTTTATGTGAATGTGTAGTCACATATATAGATCACATGTGTGAATATGTAGTCACATATGTGGACCACATGTGTGAATATGTGGTGACATATGTGGACCACATGTGTCAATATGTGCTCACGTATGTGGACCACATGTGTGAATATGTGTTCGCGTATGTGGACCACATGTGTGAAAATGTGGTCACATATGTGGACCACATGTGTGATATGTAGTCACATATGAAGATTACATGTGTGATCATGTGGTCACATATGTGGACCACATGTGTGAATATAACACACATAATATAACATATTATGTATAATATAACACTAAGTTTAATCAGCTTCACGCTATTTTAACAGATAACATAAGATGACATTAAAATGTATTGACATCACCAGGTGATCCATCTAAACACAATATAAACTTTTATAAACTATGAACTCACAATCAGAATTTACTTTCAAAATACGTATACTTTTTATTCTACACATCGCCATATGAGCTAATCCCGTAAAATATACCTACTTTATTATGTTTGTTAATATCACCAACGTTGACGTTTAAAATAATAATTATGGTAGACTGAACAAATATTGATTATACTTGTTTTCTTAGCTTCACGCTGTATCCTGCACACAGCAGGGTAGGCATAGGACACCTAGTGTTAAGACACTCTGTTCCCTACTTTTCTCGGAATTCTGTAGGCATTGCGTGCTGAGTAGTGAAACGCCGCACTTTACCTCGACACCAGAGCGATGAAATGGAAATATAAATTTAAATAAATATTTCGTTTCCTTGCGTGGTCATCGAACCCACAACAGTTACACTTTGTGCCCCTGTGCAACGATCGGCCTCAATTTACTTTCTTCTTTTAAAATGTGGTTAAATGAAATAGTCGTAATTTAATTATGTCAGATTACTATTAACTGACTTCTTAAAAGGGGTCATCAATTGGGCTGTATTTTTTAGCCTTGTTACCTTAGAACTTTTGATTGTATGAACCGATTTTTATGATTCTTTTTTTATTTGAAAGCTAATGCCTCCCGTGTAGTCTTATTTTAATTTAGTTTATATCCAACAATGGTATCTATGAGAAAATCATATAAATCTCATATGTACATTAAGTATATGCGCGACAAATGAACGTATAAGTCAATATCAATTCAACCGATTTTAATGATTCTTTTTTTATTAGAAAGGGTACATATAAAGGGTAGTTTGGTGAAAGTTTAGTTAAGTTCAGAGTGTGAAATCCAGTTGAAATTGAAGAAGTCGATTTTTTTTATTAAAAAATATAATTATGTAATTTTTTCTACAAAAAATTCTTTATACTCCATGATAAAAAGTATCCTATAAGTGACATTAGGCTTTGAACTATTACCATGCCAAAATTAATTTAATTTCATACAGTAGTTACCGGTATTTTAGGTGATTTATATTTTTCAGTTTTTGTTTTTTTTTAAAGAAAACTAATATGAAATTCGGAATGAAACCGAAAAAAAATGTACCTTGAGGCCCTAGGCTAACACCATGCAAAAATTCATCAATTTCTGTCAGGTAGTTTTTGCGTGATTGACGCACAAACAAACCGACAGACAGACAGACAGACAGACAGACAGACAGACAGACAGACAGACAGACAGACAGACAAGAATTCTGCTGAGTGGTTTTTTAGGTTCTATAATCGACATATTAACCGACCTAATTTTTATTTTTTTATATCTTTCATGTACAGAATTGACTTTTCTATCCTTTTATTATATATGGAGATAGTCACTGTCTCCGTGTACCCTACTCTTCTGCTGAAGTATTTTGGGCTTGCATAGTCAGTCAAGTTACGTTATAGAAAGCGAAACAATGGAACTTAAACTATTAAGACAAGAACTTCCACTCGAAGACCCCTTCAAACTTCATATCATCACATCTTGGCATTTTGTTTCTTAGTTAATATCTCTAGTGTAATAACAGTGTGCTTACTAAAAGTTACCTTAGATTATTGTATGTGAAAAGCAATAAAATCAATTTATTTTAATATTTATGAAAATTTATCGCTAATTGGACATTGGTAATAGAATGGAGCACCCCATACTCAACTTATTTGTTTTTCAAATATAGTCTGCTCTTCTGGAGACAGCTTTCCTTTTTAATGCTGCAATTGTCTACATTGCTTAAACAATTTCAATTTGCATCCTCATTTTAATTAATTAAATGAAATTAAAGGCAGCTGTCAGCAGTCTTAAAGCCGTCTTAAAGTCTTAAAGCAGTCTTAAAAAACTCCATTTCTCACTTTACGCCAAATTTTCGAGACATTGCATTTTGAGCAGCAGTATTAAGCGCTTTCCCTTATTCTACAAAAATGTTTAACGATTCCCCAAAGTGGAAATCGAATTTGCAACCATCGCATTTTTAGTAAGATGTGCCACTACGCCAGTACTGCCTCTTTATTGATTTATTTCTTTAATTACCAACTTATCCAATTTTCAACATCATCCCCTTACCTGTTTATATCTACAGCGTTTTCTTTTTATTGTTATTGTAGGTGATTGAATATTATAATTATATATTATACAGAGGTTTATGATTTATGATGCCTCAATTTCACCACAAGCACCGTGACCTTGAGTAGGAAATAAGAAGTTTATAATTTTGTCGATTATGGGAATATCCGAATTTTATTATCATTACTAGACAAGTTAAATATCGAAAACGTGTTTCCGTACTTTTTTCGATATTTAAATGAATTTAAATAGTATTATTGAATAGGCCAGTCGTAGTGCAGAAACAAGCCGATGACTATAAACGCGACTAGTTGTGGGTTCGACTCCTACTCGAGGAAATGAAAAATTTAATGTATTTCTCATAATGATTTTATTTATAAATCATCAATCATTAATATTGTATTTTTTTTTTCTTAAAATATATTTATTATATGATTTATAAACCTATACTAATAATGTAACTAATAATCATTACAAAACTAGGACAAGACATTGAGTCTTTAAAATTGTACAGAATGTCTTAATATTTGGCACCACCTGCTTACCCTGCTATAAACGGAATTCAAAGTGAAATAAATAAATATATATTTAAAACATAAAAAAGCAATAAATGCTGGTCACCCTACTTATATGGCAATTCATCTTTTGCGACAGTTTGGCAGTAAAAATCTCGCTGGAAGGTGAGACGTCCTGGTACAAGTGGCACGAAAGAAAACAATATGATAAATTGCCCGAAACATCAGAGGTGTATAAATATTTTTATTTTTATAATATTCTTGTCAATCGTGGCACAATCGCTTTGGATCTAACAAAATTTAAATGATTGTAGCTCAAATCGCGCTCCAGAGATAAATATAAGAAATAAAATAAAAAGAATCAGATTTGTTGAGCAAATTAAAAAGTTATGTATTGAAGACAATGGTAAGGTAATGACTTACTACTTCCACTGCTATTTATATTTCTCTTTTATTTATTTTTTCAGTCTCACTGCTCACTCTGTATCCCACATATAGCATAATAGACAGAGGAAATACAGTGTTAAAACACTCCGTTCTCCACTTTACGCGTGTTGAGCGAATGAACTTAACGCTGAATTTGGGTTTACACGGCGGAGAAATTTAAATAACTCATACCCTAGCATGGAAATCGAACTCACAACCATCACATTTAATATAGTGATGTCAAAATTCGCGATAATTTGACGTAACGAATATAATTTATTAATAAAACAACTAGTAAATTGATAATAGATTTATTAATAATTAGCTCTATTCATATTATTAAAGTCGGGGTAGTGAGCCCGCCAGGCGCCGCCACTTGCGTGGGCCTTACCATTTACATCGAACGTACAGGAAAGACGACGACACTGAAACGTTAAAGTATATAATAAAATAATCGTTGCTGACCTTTGTTTGTGTTAATTTTAAAGAAAATGCTTTAGGGTCAAATGGATAATCCCGCTTCTTCATACTCCTTTAGAAATTTCAAGATATTTATTTCTCCATAGTGGAGCGCTAAGACCTCCTAAGTAGTGAATAGTTCCCAACTTTTTGTTCAAATTTTTGTGACTTACTCAGTGGAACTCAACGCTGCATTTTTCTTGCTAGAGCGCAGAAATTAAAAAAATAATGACTATCTTACTACATCACACATCGAGTTTTCAATCCGATGTGGTGCTAGTGGCAAAACAATGCCTTTCAGTCTTTTCTCCTTACTTGACAATATGAGAAAACTAAAGTCAACTGAAGTACTAAGTAAAATTCATACATTTTAATTACGCATTTCAAATCAGAGTTAGAGACGTCATTAAAATGATACGTACGCTCGCCTCGCAGCCTTCCCCGCGGCACTGGAAAATTATATATCAGTTCTACACACGGCCCAGTTAGTATTAGAATGTACTATACATTCAAACATATTCAAAAGTCATGCACATACATGTACGGGTATGTGGGAAATAAAAATTTTATTTCGCTTGTCTCTTCAATTTATTTTATATACAATTTGCCTTGTTTTGGAAGCTTTGTTGTGATATTGATTTATTTATTGTATTACTTTGAGTTTTTCCATAAAAGTCCATATTTTATAATTAATAGAGCAAGATGTACTTTTATTATTTTATACTTTTTTTTTAGAATCTATTGTTAAGACACCCAGTTTCTCAGTTTCCGCCCAATTTTCGGATCAATACGTGTTCAGTGGCGGAACTCAACACTGCCCTTTTTCTTGTTACCAGAGCAAGGAAATGAAAATAATTCATTGCCTCGAGTGGTAATCAAACACACAGCAATTACGTATACAGCCTGACGCTCTGCTGCACCACGATGTCCTTCGAAATCATACACCATAATATACTCAAGTTGATTAAATTTCTGCCACATCGAATCATTAAACATAAAAACGACAATTTATTTGCCTTGTTTTATCCCGCATATAGCAGTTTTGGCAGAGAGTTATTCCTTTTTTTCCGCCTATGAAAACTATGGCGGTAAATTTGATCCCCACTTAGAGGAATAATTGTATTTAAATGGCATACATTTTGCCACTCTGACAAAGAAAAACGTAGCGTTAAGTCCCGTAACTTACAAGCAATATCGTTAATTCGAATAAAAGCTGTTAAACTAAAAGTACGGACGTCGTCGTATCTGTAGTGTTCGAGAGCGAGAAATAACGTTAAGAAAAAGAAGGGAAAAATTGAATAGGAAAATATATTAAAAATAATAGCTCGAAAGATACATTAGTTAATGAACAATAAACGTCTAAATAGAAATAACATACGAGTGCATACCATTATATTTTTATTGCGAAATGAGGAGTTTAAACGTTCGTTCGAAACTTCAAATAAATAGTTTGAGACAAAGCTTTTCCTTTTTCCACCTAACATTTTTTTTCGTATTAAGTTAGCTCTAAGCATACAACTAAGATTCCTTTCTTATAATTTTTAATAGCAAATATGATTATTCTGTTCTCATAAGGACACTTTCATCTCCTACTTTCCGCCGAGTTCCGGGGGCATTGCGCGGCAAGTGGCGAAACTCAACGCTGCGCTTTGCCTCAAAACTAATCTTAACTACAAAGTTACACTACACTATATATATATATTTTTTAATTAAAATTTACTTACTCTGGCATCACAAGACAGACCTTCGCACTGAAAGAGAACAAACAAAATAAAATTAACAACAAATATCAGCATTTTTTTTTCATTCATCTTTCTTCTTGTATTGGAGATAATAGAATAAAGTATACTTATGTGAAGGCTAATGGACTAAAATGCTTGAGTAATCTCCAAAAAGCATCCATTTTAAATAAGTTAATTTTTATACACAATTTTTTCATATGACTTTTCGTCGTTATTAAAAAGTCAAAATATATTAAAATATTGTGAGCTTTCTTAACTAACAAAATATAAATATGTATTCATATTTTGTTATAAGCAATGGTTGTGGGTTCGACCCCGACATGGGAAAATAAATAATTTCATTCTCACGCTCTAGTAAAATAGAGTTCGGCGTTCATTTCCGCCACTTTACATGCAGTGTCTCGAATTCTAGCGAAAAATAGAATATCTAGACAGTAGGTCTATGCCACTACTATTTGCAAGATATAACGTGCAACAAAAAAAAAGAAATAGTAATTGTAAAAAATAAAACAATATTTTCACCTTTGAACTACATCGTTCTCCAATACACTGAAAAATAACTCGTTGAAATTAATTTATTTGGATATATTGATGCCTCATAGCGCAAAAGCTCAGCATATGACTGTAAACACGACGGTCGTGGGCTCTATTCCCACTAGGCGGAATATATCATTTTTATTCTTCGTTGTGTTCCTCCATTCAAAATGCAATATCTTAAAGATTGGACGGTGCGTGGGGAACGAAATCTCTTTAAATTAGGATCCCTTTTATGCGGACAGAGAAGTAAAACGGCTAAAAAAAATAATATTTGAGCATATTTTAATATACACCCACCACCACCAACATAAATAAGTTGTAAGCTTGATCGAGTTCCGCTACATTCAATTTTTTTTTCTAAATAAGTATTTTCTTCTTCCCAAGTTTTTCTTAAGTGTGGAATAACAATTTAAAAATATGAAAAACATATTTTAATATATTTTACTCAATTGCACTTGAACGGTTGTAAAATGTTTTAACAAATATAAAACCGCTTGAACAAATGCAATCAAGAGAAAGAGAAAAATAAAAAAAATGCAATCTTTACAGCTTACTTTTTATCTCGATAGCATTTTCGAGCACTTCAGCTAAGCTTAGTTTACTTATAAGCTACATTCATAAGCTACGTTGAAGTTTTTGTACCAAAATAAAAGTAAACGTCTGACTGTAAACGCTATGGTTGCGGGGTCGACTCCCACACGGATTATGGGTTGTTTTAATTTTTTTGGGTGCGATAAAAAGACAAAGGGTGGCGTTCAGTTCCAACCTCGATGAAAATTGAGCTGAAAGCGGGGAATAAAGTGTCATAGTACTAGGTAACCTCTGCCTACCCTCTTTATGCGGAATACATCCCAAATAAAAAATAAAATAAAAATTATACCATCGCGAGGCATCCAGGTCCTGAGCACTAAACAAAAACAACATATGTGATATATTTAACTTTATTATTCTACCATTTACAAATTGGTAGAATAATAAAGTTAGAGGCCAGTCATAGCGCAGCGGCACGAAGTGTGACTGTAAAACCGACTGGTTGTGGGTTCGATCCCCACTCGAGGAGATGAAATATTTACTTAAATTTATATTTTCATTTCTTCGCTCTGGTGTCGAGACAAACGTGCGGCGTTGAGTTCTGCCATTCAACACGCAAAGCCTCCAAAATTCGGCAGAAAGTGGGGAACGAAGTGTCTTAACTTTAGGTTCCCTCTGCCTACCCTGCTGTGAGCGGGATATAGCGTGAAGCTAATAAAAAAAATAATAAAAAAAATATAATTTACAAATTGGAAAACTGGTATATAACTGTAATATAACTTTTAAAGGTTTTGTTATACTTACAAAGCTGTTACATGAATAACCCACGCACTGCAAAAATTAAAATATACGAGTATATGATTATAAGCTTAATAAAATAAATATTTGTTACGTTATAATGTACCAATATCTATCTATATTATGAGGCCATCGTGGCGCACAAGTGTGCCATTGAAAACACAACGGTTGTGAGTTCAATTTACCCTAGGGGAGTGATATTTATATATTTTCATTTCGTCGCTCTTTCGTCTTCGCGGCGTTGAGATTCGCCACGCAACTCGCATTGCATCTCGAGAATTCTGCAGAAAGTGGGAAACGGAAGTGTCTTCTTAGGTTCCTATTGCCTACACTGATACGTGCGGTATTCCGCGAGAAATAAAAAAAAATATCATTTGTTTTTCATAATATACCTAATATATTCGAACATAATAGATTCGACGTACGGCTTAAGACATCAGCTATATTTTGTTATCTGACGTCATCTTATACGTCATTATTATTATTTCCCACAAAATAGGAATTTATTTTTGTAGCTACATGCCTTGGCCTGAAGAAATAGAACAGGTGTAATTTGTTTATGTATCAGTAAGTATACTCTTTTACTAATTAAAATAAAAAAAAGAAATACAATTACCCCCGCTCTACACGTATCTCCTGAACACTGAAATTCCATAGAAAAATTGTTATTTTTATGCAATATTTACAAATGAAAAAAAAAGGAGGTTCATAAGGATTATAATTTATTATAACTTATATTTAGGCCAGTCGTGGCGCAGAGACACAAAGTGTGACTGTAAATGCGACAGGTTGTGGGTTCGTTTCCCATTTAAGGGAATAAAATATTTCATATTTTCATTTCTTTGATCTAGTAACGAGGCAAAGCGCGGCGTCCAATTCCGCCACTCAAATGCCTCCAGAGTTTGGCGAAAAATGAGGAACGGAGTTTACACTAGCTAGCCTCTGCCTATCCTGCTTGTATGTAAAATGCAACGTAAAGCTAAAAAAATAAATAAATTGGTAATATGATGAGTTTATTAAATTACAAATTTAGTAAATTTTTGATGCTCAGAATAATGGTTCCAGAGACAAATCAAGCCAGACTTTCCTTACGTTATGAAATCTGAGAGTTCCCGTGCACATACACCCATTACCGATTAGGCACCGCACTATTAGGGAATATGGAGTTTGGGTGGTGTTAACTTTGGCAGATATTAGGAAATTATAAGATAGAAAAATTTTTATCTAAATTTCGTTAAATCATAAAGGTATTTTTTAAAATATTTTCTTGATATTTTTTTATGAAAAGGACAATGCAAACGAGCGTTCACGTCACCTGATGGTAAGTGATTATCCACCAAAGTAGCTACAAGTGCGTTGCCGACCATTGAGGTGGAGATTGACGTGCTTTTTGAAGATACCCATATCATCGGAAACACAACCGCGAGTAGGCCATTCCACAGTTCCGTCGCGCGTGGAAGGAAGTTCCTATTAAGCTGCACAGTGGATTGCCACGTATCTGGGAGTTGTGGTTGATATTTTAGCTTGTGACGTAACTAATATAAGAAATTACGTTTTCCATTGCCATACACAAGATGTTTTTAAGTCCCTACCAGAGGGACCTATCATAAGAAGGGTCTGGCTGTATTCAGCTCCTTCTCTATAAGTACTTACGTAAGTATCACATCCGGATTTTTTGCACTGAAATACAAAAAATAAACAGAAACTAGTTATGAAGTTATGAATGTGTTTTGAGTGCTTATAAATATATCAAATGGAAATCGAACCTGTAATCATTGCTTCTAAAGTCAAAAATTTCCTGACTGTTCTACAGCATTTCTTTTAATTAAAATTATAAAACAAAATTACTTACCCGCGCCTGGCAGCCCTCGCCGTGGCACTAAGGAAATATTTTGAATATTACAAAATTTTGCTTCACTCGTTACCCTACTTTTGGTAAAATATTTTGGTACACCTCAGTTTATTATTCAAGTTTGTCATCAAGCAAACTGAAGAGCGAAAGTAGGACATTTTTCTAAAATTGGTTCAGGTTTTATTTGTTTATTTTGACAGGCGAAAAAGATATTGAAATTTTTTATATATATAAATTATGGTGTGGTGAAATTCACCGCCTAAAAATAAAATAAATCAGCTTCACGCTGTATCCCGCACACAGCAGGGTAGGCAGAGGGAACCTAATGTTTTTAGACACTCCGTTCCCCACTTTCTGCCGAATTCTGGAGGCATTGCGTGTTGAGTGGCAGAACTTAACGCCGCGCTTGTCCTCGACACCAGAGCGAAGAAATAGAAATATAAATTTAAGTAAATATTTCATCTCCTCGTGTGGGGATCGAACCAACAACCAGTCAGTTTACAGTAACACTTAGTGCCGCTGCGCCACGACTGGCCTCAATTCAACGCCTAAATTAGTCATAAAGTGGTAGGTCTTATACTATATTTAAATAATAATCATTTATTTTTTTACACGTGACGCAAGCATACAAGCGTGCAATTATAAACACGACAGATTATAGTTTCGATTCCCACTTCAGGGAATATTTAATATTTTCATTTCCTCGCTCTGGCAACGAGGCAAAATGCGGCGTTGGGTTCCGGCACTCAACATGCAAAGCCTTCATAATTCGACGGAAAGTGGGAAACGGAAATGTCTTAATGGGAATGGAGTATCTTGAACACAAGGTTCCTAGATTCCCACTGCCTGCTCTGCTACGTGCGGTAAACAGCTGCGGTAAAGAGCTATAAAAAATATGTTTCTGATCAGTCTATTATTTTTGAAATATCAAATACAGCTTATCGTTTCTCAATTATATAAAGTTCGGAAAGCATTTCTGCCTAAAACAACAATCTTAAAAATAGTTTTTTTTAAATATATATTCGTTTAACAATATAATAATCGTAGATATATAAAAAAATAAAATATATCAATAAAAAACACCGAGGCCAGTCGTGGCGCAGGGGCACTAAGTGTGTTCGATCCATTCGAGGAAATTAAATATTTATATAAATTTATATTTCCATTTCTTCGCTCTGGTGTCAAGGCAAAGCGCGGCGTTGAGTTCCGCCACTTAACACGGTGAAAAGTAAGAAACGAAGTGTCTTAACAATAGATTCCCTCTGCCTTCCCTGCTGTGGTTACAGCGTGAAGCTGAAAAAAAAGGAAAAAAAAAATAAGCAACCTGAGCAGATTTTGTAAGCCCACAAATTTTAATTATGTTTTAGTGTCTTTAGCTCAGGTAAACGGAGTACAAAATTAAAATTGACCAACTAACTCATAAAAAAAACCTTTCCCCACTCATTTTTTAAGTTTTTGCTATAGGTATACCTTCGATAACATGAGAAGTGCTTGGTCATAAACGCTTCAGCTTTTTCACCCAATGTCTTATCCTTCAACAAATCATTTGACAGCGTTAAGTTTCGCATGCACAATGTTTAAAATTGCAAATTAATAAAAAATATCCGCAGCAAAGTCCTTTAATATCCACAGTAACTAATACAAATTTTCGTTCCCCTCGCCCAACAGTTTGAGCGTTATCTTTGATGAGTTATGTATTCAAAAACTACTCTTGATTTTTGTTAGGAAAAACTTTTTTTTGTAGTCTTTTTGATGTAAAGTTAGAAAAAGTATTATAACAGCCGGTGAATACTAAGTGAAGATAAACTTTGCATAACTTGCGTTGCAGTATTATGAAAAGTGTAATATATTGTAATATATAGTATTCGATAAATTGTATATAGTAAAAAACATTTATTTTTATTTACGATCAACTTTTATATGTATGTATGTATGTGTTTCTGAAAAAACAAAAAAAAATGTAGTTTATATATAAATATATACGGAACTAAGAAATGCCTCATAGTATTCGAGCACTAAGCATTATCCCATATGTAATATGTAACCACGGCGATATTGATTATAATATTTAAAATTATAAGAATGCATTCAAGTAACTACAAAAAATAAATATTTCCATTAAAAAAATGTAAGAAATTAATAAAATATACACCGCTTTGTGTTTTGACTTAAAGGCTTGATTATCTTTGCTCCAAATGACTGTTAATCTGAGGATTTGATGTAAATTTCAGCTTAGTTCAACCACTCGTTCTTGAGACAAAGAGTCTTGACAAACAAATAAATCAATAAATTACCCGTTTGTTACAAAGTTATATATATTTTTTTTTTGAGGTAAGTATCATGGAACCCTAACCCCTGGAAAGGGGCAAATCGCATAAATTGCGCAAAGTGGCATACGGTTTCCGCTTCGGCGAACGAGTGAAATGTCAAGATTACATTTCATCGCGCTGATGGTAATGAGGTAATATGTCACACGGCCCCATAAAAGACTCGTTTTCTCATTTTTGAACATATATACTTTTTAAATTACATGTTTTTAAGGAAGCCGTAGCAGCTCCAATTTCCAGAACACATGGTCGACACTCCATTGTCAACCTGCTATAGCTATGTATGCTGTATATAGCCTATTAAGCAAATCATCTAGAGAGGTCAAAAAGCCATGATTATACGAATATCATCAGAAAATTTTTACATTTTTCCAAATTGATTTGATATCATTTAACAGATTTTGCTGCTTTTTTTTACACTTTTGATCAGCTTCGCGTTGTATCCCGCAAACAGCAGGAGGCAGAGGGAACCCAATGTTAAGACACTCCTCTCCTCATTTTCCGCCGAGTTCTGGTATTGCTTCGACACCACGATAAATAAATATTTTATTTCCTCGAGTGGGGATCGAAACCACAATCAGTCGATTTTACCGTCACCCTTTGAGACCGTGCGGCTGCGCCACTTTTGGATGGTATAAAAATGTACTCGTGTCGATATAGCGACAGGACGACGAAACGACACTATATTACGGTATATGACATTTTTCCAAGTATTTTTCATTACTTAATATTTCTTTTTTTTTATATCTGTAAGACAGGCAGAGAAAGGTTTATTTATTTGTGTATTTTACTTTCTGACATTTACAACTGTGCCATAAAAACTTATTTTGGCATATCTTACTCCATATATTTTTTTATAATTTTTCAAACAAATTGTATATCTTTTCTTTTTATTATATGGAAAAGTTTTGTTAAAGAATATTTTACAATTTATATTTATATAGCAATATAAAATAGCAAATCACTATTCTTAAGTGCTAAAAGAAGCCGACAAATCGAGCGGATGGCAAAGTATAGTTTTTAATAAAATTATTAAAAAAAAATTGTTTACCCCATTTTCTTCATTTCTAACAACATCTCTACCCAACACCGATTCGAAGGCCAACCAGTCTCCTTGGTGTACATTTTCAAAGTTCACATTTTGTATAACTGAATGGAGTATCGTGACGTCTGTCGTGAGGACAGGTGCTGGAGTCTGTGTCTGAAATATGGAATAATGAGATATTTTGGGACATTGCTTGATAGAAGAATGCAAAGTCGCGCTTTATCTTCTTTAATTTACAATGTTTATACACCTTTAGACTTTTAAAAGCACAGTTAGCGTTTATTATTATTATTAACATTTTATTATTAAAAGGGGCACAAAGTGTGAATGTAAACGCGACGGTTGTAGGTTCGATTCCCACTCGAGGAAATGAAATATTTATTTCAATTTATATTTCCGTTTCTTCGCTCTGGTGTCGATGCAAAAGGCGGCGTTGAGTTCCGCCACTCTATATGCATTGAGTGAAAAATACGGAACGGAGTGTCTTAACTAGGTGCCCTCTGCCTACCCGGTAGCATACGTGACACACGTACATGAGTTAGGGAGGTTTTTTTTTGTAATTATAAACTTCTTATGTATCTTATATTATAGATATGTAAACGTGTAATACATTTTTAACTTACTGTAAAACCTAGACGTTCCAGGCTGTAATCAATTACAGGCACAAATACAGTTCCCTGAAAACAGTTTTAAAATATTTAATAATATTTTATATCTGCGCCAAAATTATTAAAACTAAGCAAAAAAAAATTAAACCAGTTGTGGTGTTAAAGCGTGCGATTGTAAATGTTGACAGGTTGTGGATTCGATTTCCACTCAAGGAAATGAAATATTTAATATTTTCTTTTACCTCTGATGACGATTCGAACGAGTAGGTAGTGATTTTCAATTCTATGTAAAACTTCAATTTTAATTACTTATTATTTTATATACTCAAAAAATATTCGGATGAATGGAGAGCCTCTCCCTTTTTTGAAATGAGAACATCCTCTTTTTTTGAAGTTGGTTGAAAAAAATGCAACGATTGAGGAATCTCATTGCTGACGAAATGTAAACCGTAGTTCGGGAGGTTTAACAAAACTTTTCACACTAATTATTAAAGCGAGAGTAGATATTACTACTACGTAAGCCATCTATGGTCTTAACATCAGTTCTACGTCATCAAATTGTGCTATCCTAAAGCAAACACACGAATCATCAAAAAAGTACCCAAATCTTTTAAGGTGTCCCTGTGACATTTAAAGAGTTCCCCCGATTTATCCAGGACCATGGGACCACCTGTACGGTATAATAAATCGACTTACACGTCCTTGAATAATCGGTGAACAAAAACAAAAAAAATCCGATAAACTAACAACAACTCCTCCTTTTTTGAAGTCGGTTAAAAATATGAGTCACAAAAATTATGATTATCTACCATTACAATAATTTAATTGAATGGTTGCTATTTCTATCACAATACTAAATACTGAATAGGTACTTACATTAGTGATGTATTCACGATTTCTCCCATTCTGTGGATCCTAAAAAGGAGCATAAAGGTTTCGTATGACGATGTTATTACAAATATAATATAGAATATGTTTTGTTTGTTTGCCCTTTCATAGAAAATGTGTAATCTCTTAAACTATTTGTTGTTTTATTATATTTTTTTCAGAATCACGCTTTTTCCCGTGTCTCTTACACAGGAAAAAGCGTGATTCTACACTAACCAAACCTAATTTTAAGGCACTTCGTATTTATTACAAGACACTGTGTTGAGTTGCGAAATTTAAAGTCGCCATTTTTCTTCATAATAAAGCGACAAAAGCACAGTAGTATTAATAAATGAAAGCTTAAAACTAAACTGAAAAGTAGAGGGCTTTACCGAATTCAGAATACCGTAAGTTAAGTGAAGCTCAACGCCACGCTTTATCTTGTTACCACAGCGAGGACATGAATCCGAGCGGGGAACAAACCTTCACCTGTCAACTTTACGATCAGACACTGTGCCGCGACGGCTTCAATAAGGATATTAAATTTTTAATCATAATAATATTACCGTAACTTTAGCCAATCCATCACTCGTCTCATTCTGCAAAATCAAATATTAACGCCGCTTTATAACACATGCAAGTACGTAGTTACGTTTTTGATACTCTTTAGTATGGACTACAAAAAAAATTTTTTTATAGCTTCACGCTGTATCCCGCACACAGCAGGTTAGGCAGAGGGAACCTAGTGTTAAGTTCCGTTCCCTACTTTCTGCCGAATTTTGGAAGCGTTGCGTGTTGAGTGGCAGAACTCGCCGCGCTTTGCCTCGCCACCAGAGCGAAGAAATGGAAATATAAATTTAAGTAAATATTTCATCTCCTCGAGTGGGGATCGAACCCACAACCAGTCGATTTTACAGTCACATTTTGTGCCACTGCGCCACGACTGTATTTTATAGAAATTTTATAGAATACAAAAATACATATATGTATATAGTTCCATATATGTTCTTCATAAATCAAGAACATATATGGACCATATATTGTTTTTTTGAATATTAAAATAAAAATATCAATCAGCTCTTCGAAATTTCTCAAAGTTAATAATTTTTTTAGAAAATATTTTGTGTGAAATTAAAATATCGATAGCCATAGTATATATATATATATATATATGTCACAATCAAAAAACATCCGATCCACTTTTGCAGAATCTAATTAATCTTTATAATGTTTTATTTACTTAAAAATATTTATATTTAAGGTTTCCAGCTACTTAAGAACACCTACAGAAAATTATAAAAGTTTCTTTTCACCCTACCTTTTTGTACATTTGTTTCTTTTCTGTTTTTTTTTTTTGCGTATTTTTATATAAGTACAAATAAAGAATAAAAAATTTTGCCCCATTGTTATACGTGTCATATTGCACTTTCCGCTCAATTTTTGAGACATTGCATTAATACAAATGCCGCGCTCCTTTCCTCAATGAGAAAGGAGCGCGCCATTTTCTTTCTCCACCTGACAGGGAAAATGAAAATATTTGTTGTAATGAAATAATTTGTTCCTCCGATTAGATATCGATCTCACACCCACCTCGCTTACAGTATGCTGCTGTTTTTCTACACAACGATAATCTACATGTTAAAAATTGTTAATAATTCATTAAAAGTACTCCCTAAGTTTTTTATTGAGCTAATAGTCTATATACGCCACATACTTACAGAAGTCACTGGTACCCATTTAATAGGAGCGTTGAAATCATCCTAATAACATAAATTTGATTAAATGCTTATAAAAAATATTGAAAATCTCAAGCAACAAATATATATTATAGACATTTACATCTATTATATATATATATATATAATAGATGTAAATGTCTTTTTTATATAATATATATTTGTTGCTTGAGATTTATATATATATATATATATATATATATATATATATATATATATATATATATATATATATATATATATATATATATATATACTATACTAAAGGCACTAAATTTACTAAATACACACACATTATATGAGCTCGAGTGGTGTACTAGTAACCTCTACAGAGGTCCACTATTCCTTCCATCATCATCAGAACAGCTCTGTGATACCATACACCGTACAAGCGTGAAAATGTAAACGCGATAGGTTGTGAGTGCGATCCCCACTCGATGATGTTCTTAAGAAAAATTTTGCTCTGGGGTCGGGACTAAGCGCGCCGTTGAGTTCCGGCAATTCAACACGACATTGAGAATTCGACGGAAAATAGGAAGCGAGAGTGTCTTAACACTAGGTTCCTCTACCCTACTATGCTACATGCAGGATACAGCGTGAAGTTGAAAAAAACACAGTCAGAAGATTAATATCAAGTCGACCGATCTAGTCGATAGTAAAAAATAAAGACTTACATATTTTGGTAAAGATTCAACGGTGTGATCCAGGACTTTTTCTGTTGTGGATTGCTAATTAAAGATTTTTTTTATTGTTTCCAATTGAATGCAACATACTTTAAGTTGAATAAAATAAGGAATATAAGGTGTTGAATTCCAATCCAATTCGTGGTGGATTATTATATCTAAAATAACTGCTTTTGGATGTGTGTGTTAACTTAATCAAATTTTACTGAAATTTTCATTTTGATAACTTTCATTCCAAGAGTCGAACTCAACACTACGTCATTTTTAAATGTAATATATTTTTTTCCTCAACATACTCACGTTTCGATTTTCTTTATTATCTTCTGGTACCGTTCTTATGGGACTTTTGGGCTGTGATTGTCCTGGTTGAAAATTTTGGGCCTACGTGTAAATGATAGGAGTTTACAAATATTTATATTAGTTTAGTATATTTTTTAGCAAAATATAAAGAAATTAATTTAAAATTATAATAATACATTAAAGTCTTATTTACAACACAGCTTAAAGAATTAGATTGCTGAACACACTGAGAACCGAGAGGCCGTCGAGGTGCAAATATCTTGAAAACTGTACGGAAAGTGGGTATCGGAGTTTCCTAACACTGTTGTATGTGTATTTATATAACAAAACATAATTTATTATTTAAAATACAAAATATTTATAAGATTATTAAAAGAAATAAAATCATTAAATAAAATAATAATAAATTAAATACGTTATTCAAAAACTTACATTTATCTTTGCGAGTGCTATGTCCATGATTTGTTTCCCCGTTAACTGTTTTTAAAATATATATTAATTATATAATTGATTTAATTTTCAATTTATAGTTTTAACTACATACATATTTGAATTTAATTAAATTCTAGTGGTTTTCTAGTGACCTCTGAAGATGAAGAGTTTCACTGTTGCATGAAGGTGTTGGCTACATCATCAGGCCAACTCGATGGTACCATATTATAATATTGTCACCTAAACTACGTATAACTGCCAATACTTGGTGATATGATTATTATAATTAGATCAAATTCAATATTTTTTATTATTTTACAATATAGTTACAAAGTTACATCGGTCAAAAGCTGATCTAATATAAGCATGTTAATAATTTACTTACAAATCTCGGTGGTCCTTGTTGGGGCTTAGGTGGTTTTGGTCTAACAGGCGCTGTCTGAGGAACAAACTAAGGTTATAATTTTTTTTAGCTACACGGTCTATCCCGCACACTCTCGTTTCCCACTTAACGCCGAATTCTGGAGCCATTCCGTGTTGAGAGGTGAAACTCAACGCCACGCTTTGCCTCATTACCAGAGCGAGAAAATGAGAATATTACATATTTAATTTTTTGGGAATCGAACCTACAGCCTGTCGCGCTCACATTCGCAAGCTCGTGCCCCTGCGTCCCGACTGGCCTCTAGACATATAATATATTTTGATTTAAATTATGTTAATACAAAATGAATACGTAATCTTATTGCCATTACTACAACAACTATTTAAAAAACATTTTAGTTTCACAAATTAATATTAAAACATTTTTTATTAAATATTTAAATACTAAAAGCTAATTACACTTTGACGTAAAGAATAATAATTCAAATGAAATGTTAATGTTAGACTTTACAGATTAAAATATTACAGGATATTTTTTACTTTATCTTGAGATTTTTAAATTTTACTGAGAATTATATATAATTTCATAAGAAATGCTCTCACAAACCTCGTACCAATGTTAGTGAATAAATCTCCAAAAATATCTTTTAGGCTGACTAAATCAAAAGCTTTATCAGTATACTATCAAAGGCAATGTTGCCATGTAAATTAGTGCAGAGGTGCCATTTGTAAACAGTACCGGACTACTGCCGTTGTTGACGTCTAGTGGGCGCTGTATACAGTACAAGCTCGTAAAGCTCATCCTTTGTTAAGAAGAAAATAAGGTTTTCCATATTTTTCTATAGATTCATAGAGTGCCGAATTACAAAAAAATACTAAGCAAAAGTGAGTGAGAGAGGCAAGGAGGGGCATCAGTTGTTCTTCGAGCATATGATATCCACCATAGACAAGAGATCAGGTAAAAAGCAAGAGGGCCTTCCACATAGCTGTAAAGCAAGGCGACAGAAGTTAAAATGTTCTTAAAATTGTGATTTTTGATTGTTTGGCCAACATTTTTATATTGAATGACAGAACAGTTCAAAAATAAAAAAAAACAAAGAAGAGAAAGTAAATATGGAATCATTAAGTCCCTAAAATAAATGACCTTTGAATAAATACAAAGGAACCTTTCCTTAACAATTACCTTTTCACTTTCGCTTTCCGCCCAGTAGCCTCCCATCTATAATTAAAAATAATAAATATATTTTTTTAGATATTCGATTCGCGTACTTTAACTACTTAGTGACCGAAATCAACGCTGCACTTTGCCTTGTTACAAAATAGAGGAAAGAAGCCGAAACCACAACTTGTGTATGGATAGACAGATGTTGTGCCATTACGGGTTATGCCACGACGGCCTCAATAAATCTTTTGTGTTATATTTTTATTATATATATAAGAAAACGAATATAAAAAATAACTTACACCTGGATTAGGCTTGACAACAGGTCTCAATCCCTGTAAAGTGAACACAGTAAAAAAAATGCCTAAGTACTTAAAAAATATATATTTGTAGATACACTTGCCTACAGAGGCCAGTCGTGGCGCATGGGCACAAAGTCTGACTGTAAAATCGACTGTTTGTAGATTCGATCCCCACTCGACGAAATGAAATATTTATTGACATTAGATTTTCGTTTGTTCGCTCTTGTGTCGAGGCAAAGCACGGCGTTTAGTTCCAGAACTCAACACGCAATGCCTCCAGAACTCGGCGGAAAATGAGGAACGGAGTGTTTTAACACTATGTTCCCTCTGCCTACCCTACTGAGTGCGGGATACAGCGTGAAGCTTATACATACCTACATACAAATATAAAGCATGCAATAAAATCCATTGTTTTCTCTTATTAAAGGCAAACTGCGTTCTCTATATTTTTAGTATGCGCCGCAGTTATCCAAACATATGTGGCCAACTTTGTAATATATCTATTTCCTAAATTTGAGACCAAAACCAAAGGTTAAATCTAATATTACATTATGAAGTTCAATATAATTTCAAGTTCCTCTTTTAGCACTCGCCGACGTACCGCAAAGTTTAATTAAGTACTTCATTTTAACGACGTAAAAAAATATTCTGTATATAATTATTAAAATATATCAAAAAATAACCTATGTAAATCTTTTTAAGAATAACATTTCCACAACACTGAACGACAGCACATAGCTACCGACGTCAGCTAGTATCGGTGCAATTTTACTTATTTTTGGTAATTAAATCTGGTTTTTAGCACCACAGTAAAGTAGGCAGAGAGAACCTGGGCATCTAGTGTTCAAATACTCTGTAGCCCATCAAAACACTTTGGTTCTCCACTCTCCGCCGAATTCTTGAGGCATAGCGTATTAATTACCGGAACTCAACGCCACGCTTTTCTTGTTACCAGACCGAGAAAATTGCAATATTAAATATTTCATTTCACCCAGTGGGAACCGAATCATTCGAATTTTTAAAATTAAATCAAAAGGGCACTGAATCAAAAAGGTAAGTTAATTAGTAGTAGTGGTAAGCTTAAAGAAAGTAAATAACCAAAGTCGGATTAAAGTTAAAGGTGTGTGTTCAAATTGAAAAGTTTCATTTTGGATTATAACCACTTTTGTTGACACTCGCTAAATTAATTTAAAGTAGTGTAGATTTTTTGTATATTTTAGTATTAAATCTAATACAAATTGGATTTATAAATGTAATTACTTAGAAAAGTTGTTGAACATTTTATTAAATAAAGTTCAATAGATTCCACATCAAAAAGTGACCATAGTACAAAATAAATACATTTTTTTGTTTAAAAGGCGAGTCGTAGCGCAGGGCCACAAAGTGTGGCTGTAAAACCGACTGGTTGTGGGTTCGATCCCCACTCAAGGAGATGAAATCTTAACTTAAATTAATATTTCCATTTCTTCGCTCTGGTGTCGAGGCGCGGTGTTGAGATCTGCTACTCAATACGCAAATGCCTCCAGAATTCGGCAGAATGTGCTGAACGGACTTTCTTAACAAAAGGTGCCGTCTTCCTACCCTGCTGTGCTGGATACAGCGTGAAGCCGATTTGATTTGATTTGATATTTTAGTTTTTACATTACATTCTTACATTTAAAAACATATTAAATCACTGTCGGAATAAAAATATATTATAGAAAATATATATATATTTGTATACTCACCGCATTTTTCAATCTCATTATTGTTGGTTGTTCTGGAGGGGACTGTCAAATAGACAAACTATGCAATGACCGCTTGTTAATATAACAATAACAATCTATAAAATATAAAAAGATTTTTTTATCATATTCACGCTGTATTCCGCACACACCTCTTCATCAATTCAAGATTCATTACAGATTGAGCGGCAGCTCTCAACGCCGCATTTTTTCGTTCAGAGCGGAGTAATAATAATAATTTATCCCCCGAGTGGGAAATGAACTCATAATCGTAGATATCATAGAGCATTGATTGTAAATGACTTAATTAAAATTCTATTACAATTCATTTTTTATGAAATTAAATAAAAAATATTGAAGTTATATTATTAAGTCGACTCCTGATGAAAGAAATTTTCATCACAATTATTCAAATATTTTGTGAATATTAATAGAATTATATAAATTAAAAATATATAAATTTTCATATCAAAGATAATGTCGAATAGAATTTTTTTAAAATGGCGGCCTACTTTTAAAACATAAAAGCTAAAAAATGTTAAAATAAACTAATTATACCTTTTTCAGGCTCCGCGACCATTGCTGAAGAAAGTAAGTGCGAAAATTAAATTATGCTACAAAGAGGCAAAATAAAATTATTTTTAAATCAAATATATGTACCTTGTATACATATCTGAACCATTTTATGTAAATTTTATTAAAAAAATAATGAATAAGCTTACGATAACTCTCCGGAGGTCGTCGTGCCACTGGAACACCAAGAAATGTTTTTTGTAAGGACTTTTTAATTTCAAATTTATATTACATGTACGAGTATGTCCTACAATTTTGTAAATATTTCATCATTGAGATTTGCATTTTAATAATAGTTGGTCGACTAAATAAACGATACTTGCATTTTAAAAAATATTTATTTAGTACCTCAAAAGAAAAGAACGGAACCCTTATAGTATCACTTTGTCAGTCGTCCGTCTGTAAATCTGTCTGTCTGTAAAATGTTTTTATAATATTAATGTAATAATTTAAACAAGAAAACTGAGATCCCTCCGTCTGCCCTACCATGTGAACGTGAACATCCATCCATGCATATATTGAATTGTTTACAAAACGCCTTATAGTTTTCCCTTCATATCTATATAATAGTATAAATAATATAATATAATAAAACGTAAGAGATTGTTTGTTTTTTTCTTTAAACGCTAAGATCTCTGACTCTGACTCTGACTACTGCTCGAATGTACTTTTTTGTTTTGTAGAAGCTACGTTGCTCTGGAGTGCTATTACTTAGCATTTATTAATGAAGCAGAAATAGTTACATATATGGAAGTAAATTGTTCTACAAAAATCTTAATTTTCATTTGTCCTAAAATAAAGTCAGCGGCACCGTGCATATATGTTTTATAAATAAGTCACAAATAAGGCATCTATCTTGTGACAAAAAATAATAGGAAATTGCAAGGTGACATTTAACCGTCTTTTATTCTACAAAGGTATTAAAAACTTAAGAGCGAAAGTTATTCCCTCATCAAGAATTTTAATAAAGATAGTCTTTGGCATATAATAGCATAAATAGCATAATAGCATGTAATTTGGACGTATACTTTTCGAGAAAATGTAAAATTAAAATAATTCAATGCTCTGTTTACGGCCGCAAGTCTAGGCTCGAGTTCCACAGGGGGCGCCCTTGCCGCTGATGACAACAAGGCAATACTCTCAAGCAGCAACGTAGGTTTTCTTTCTTAGAATTACGAAAAATAATTGAATATTTAAATTATATAATCAAGCTGTTGACAAGCATAATAAAAGAATTATGTGTGGTATGCGGGCAAAGCCGCACTTGCAGACGTCGAGTCGTAGCTGAAGCGAAGTTGTAGATGGCGATTTAATTTTACTTTTAATTATTTTCTTTCTAGAGTGACCAATACGCAAAATTTAAACCCCCAACTTCAGGGCAGCCACGACTCGTGAACACTACTGTAGGTAGTATTAAAACCGTTAAAACTATAAGACACATATTTCACATAAAACCCTTCCCTTTTCCCCAAAATTGTTAACGCGTTACGACAGTTCAAAGTTTAGATTAGACAAGTTTGTAACAATACAAATAAATACTACAATCGTGAAAAAAAATATATATTTTTAGCGTCACACAGCAGGGTGAGCAGAGGGAACCCAGGTGTCTAGTGTTAAGACGTCACGTCACGTTACATTACTGTTACTGTAAAATAAATATACCTACTAATTTATATTGAATATTTTTTTTACAAAAATTAAGGCTATTTGCTTTACACTTCTGGACAACAAGAAGAAGGTAGGCAGAAGATGAATAACTGTACTGTATGACACTCTGTTCTCCACATTTTTCCTCAATTACAGAATTAATTGTACAACAATGACGACTTACTTGTTCTTAAGACTATACTTACATCGTGATTCGGATCATTTTCAGCTTTTTCCTAAAAAATATTTTGTAAATATCATTTACTTTTCTCATAAATTAACTCACATATTAATTAAGGAAACCTGTTTGTAAACTCCGATTGGGGGTTCAATTCCCACTCAGAGAAATCGCGACATTGAGTACAGCCACTCAGCACCAGAAGTCTTAAAAATTCATCAGAGAGTGGGGAACATAGTGTCTTAACACTAACTTTCCTCTGCCTACCACTCTCCCATAAAGAGACGGCGTGAAACGAAAAAAAAACTGAAACAAGACCCAAAAATATTAAGACAAAGATAAAACAAAATATATAAATAAATACTTTACTTTTAAATCTGCAGCAAATTTCTTGAATTCCTCCCACTGGAATGATGAAATGAACTTTTTACAGTCTGAAGAGTAAAAGTAAATGTAATAAACAACAGTCTACCACTAACCATGTCGGCCCGGGTGATTCTATCGTCCTAGAGAAATTAAATTATTAAATTATCCTTTAATATTATAAATGCGGTAGTGAGTTTGTTTGTTACGCTATTACGCGGGAACTGTTCAAACTGTCTTCACGATATTTGTACATATATTTTAAATATACGATCAAACAAAACCTTGCACACTTAGCTCTGATTTTCACTTCAGGGTACTCTCCTTGAGTGAACGTAGTGTTAAGATATTCCGCCACATACTGTCCTGATTTTATTCCCTTTCTCCAAATTATGGCTATGCATATTGAGTAGCGAAGCTCAACGCCGCGCTTTGCCTCTTTCCCAAAGAGAAGAAATGAATAACATCAAAAATAAATCAGCTTCATGTCGTATCCCGCACATAACAGAGTAACAAAGGGAACCTAGGATAAAGACACTCCGATCCTCACTTTCCACCGAATTCTGGAGGCATTGTTTATGTAGTGGCGGAACTCAACACCGCGCTTTGCTTCGATACCAGAGCGAAGAAATGGATACATAAATTTCAATAAATAATTATTACATTTTCTTGAGTGGGAATCGAACCAACAACCAGTTGCGTTTACAGTCACACTTTGTGCCCCTGCGCCACGACTGGCTTCACTTCAATTAAAGTTAAGTTAGTATACAGTTTCCGGATTACTTCAATATTTTTCTTACTATTTTAATAATATAATCACTGACAATCGTTAAAGTCGCATGTAATCTCCACTTAGTATCTATTCATTAAGAAATAGTGAATATGTGAAGTATGTACTAATTATATATTTTAAATTGTAATACACTATAGGTATAGTCTGTTGATAATTTACAGTAGCCACTCTTATAAGTTTGAGAAAAAAGGATACAGACTATAAACAAAGTACAAAGTTCAATTCTCACTTGGGGGAATGGATTATTCTAGATCCCCCGATCTAGCAACATCCAACGTTGAGTTCCGTCTTCAAAGAGTCAAAACAGAGCGTCTCAACACCAAGTGTTCTCTAGAAACTGGAAACCAATAAAAAATGAATAAAGCTTACCACATAATCGAATTCATCGTAGAGATCTTTGTATTTATCTGCATTATCCAAAGAGCTGCGCTGTAAAATAGCATGTAAAATAACACCGCTGGTCACATTTGTGAAATCTACTTAATTAAAATATCTCTAGATACGACCATGGTAATTTTCGTCAGTGCATTTCAACTATTTCCAACAGGCGCAGGTTCGAAGCTACCAACGTTAAAATTTTTAAACATTTTTCTAAAAATATTCTTCATATACTTTGTATGGAGTAACACTTTTAATGCTTAAAACATACTGATATATGCATGATAAAGCGTGTAGCTGATAAGAAAGAGAGAACAGAGATATGTGAAAGAGCAGAAAATATTAAAAAGAACCTGTCGGGTAAATAAGAAAAAAACGACTTTATCGTTTTATATTCTCTATAAAACGTAGCATCCAAAGCTTTATTTTGTCACTTCTCATTACTTTGACGTACGTAGTCGTATATGGATCGTTACTTGAGTTACCGTACACCTGTCTTCGAGTGAATAAGTTACAGGGGAAATGTTTTAGCCGTTAACCATATACATGTGTACATACGTGTAGGTTTCACAATTGACTTTGCTGAAAAATATTTTTTTATTTTTCTTTTTGCTTTACCCGTTATCTTGTAGATTAGGCAGTGAATTAAATTAGCTTCACGCTATATCCCGCGCACAGCAGGGTAGGCAGAGGGAACCTAGTGTTAAGACACTCCGTTCCCCACTTTCTGCCGAATTTTTGGAGGCATTGCGTGTTGAATGGCAGAACTCAACGCCGCGCTTTGCCTCGACACCAGAGCGAAGAAATGAAAATATAAATTTAAGTAAATATTTCATCTGGCCTCTGGACTGGCCTCAGTGAATAGGTTATTATTGCCTACTCAGCGAAGTGCGTGAAGTTGCTATTTTTTGAGCTCATAATAATTTGCTGATTGAAACCCTATCGACAAAGTTTATATTCTAACTCGAGCGATTAATTGATTTCCATATTGGTGAGAATACTCTCATTACTTGCATTTGAACGCAAGTTTAAAATTAAAACAGCGCGCATAATCACGCTATATCCATAGGAACCTCGTGTTAAGACACTCCGTTCCCTCCTCTCTGCCGAGTTTTTTGTAGGCACGACACGTGTTGAGTGGCAGAACATAACGCCAGGCTTTTGTCTTGGTGCCAGGGCGAAGAAATTAAAACATATCCAAGAAGGGGCGAGACGAAGCAAGGGCTTAGGTTCCGCCACTTAACATAATTGAACGACTTAAAATCATCTACAATCTATATACGGTCGGTAAGCTACAACATTATAAGCATATAATATTTTGTTTTGTAATTTAAGCCCTATCGATAGATACTGGCGTATCATCAAGGTAACCTAATTATATCTAAACACAATTACGCGTCTAACCGGCTGCCATTATGGCGCTGTACTATATATACATTTGTTAAATAACTTTTGATCTTGTAAATTTAATTTAATACAAATTAATAAATTTATATTTCCATTTCTTCGCTCTGGTTTTGAGGCAAAGCGCGGCGTTGAGTTTTGCCACTCAACACGCAATGCCTCCAGAAACCGGCAGAAAGTGGGGAACGGAGTGTCTTAAAACTCGGTTGCCTACTCAATGGTTTTTGAACCAGAAAATATATTTCTTCTACGAGTAAGGATCGAACCCAGAACCGCAGTTGTACAATTTTTTTACTTACTTTAAACTTATATTAATATTCCGTCAAATAGATTTAAACTTACATATATTAATACTCCTTGAAATAGATTATGATTTTTTCATTACACCGCTCTTGTAGAATGAAACGCGGCGTTAATTTCCGCACAACAACACAACGTCTTGAATTCTAACAGGAAGTTGAAAAATGCAGCGAAAATCGAAGCGCAGAAAATTCCTTTACGCTTTTACGCTTACATAAAGTTTTTTCTGCCTACACTATACATATACAAAATACAGCGGTGTGAATCTAAAATTCTTTTGACTTCAACATCAATATTCTATATACATCACCCTGTATCTCACACGCAGCAATGTAGCCAGAGGGAACCTGGGAACCTAGTGTTAAGACACTTATATACTGCTCGAACAAAATACAATATCTATTAATAAATTATATTTGATACCAGTATCATGAATAAAGATACATTCATCACTAATCTATGATTATTCATCATAGAGGAACATTTTTATATACTTTTCCTTATCATTTATCGCTATCATATAATATATATTTTTAGTTAACATAGTTTAATAAGAGTTCCTACTTACCTACAGCCTCCAGAGAATGATCATATGAAAGTAAGTAAGAGAGAGAGAGAGTTGTAACTTTAAACATTGTATGTGACGGTGCTAATGCCCCAGGGACGGTTGGCTACTTCTAAATTATTAAATTGATGTAATATAGAGTATCCATTTTTTTTTGCTTCCATGCTGTACACACATAGTAGGGTAGGCAGAGGGAACCTAGGAATCTTGTGTTAAGACACAAGTTACAAGTACAAAAAAAAATGAAAATATTAAATATTCCATTTGCTCGAGTGGAAATCGATTCCACTATCTATCGCTTTCAAAATCGCTTGCTTGTGCCCCAACGCCATAACTATATACATCTAATACTTAAATATTTTTTTAAATAATTCTACCTAAAACAAATCCACTCTTCATCTTTATAATATTATTATTAGTATAGAGATATTTATATTGTACAATTTTCTGTAGAATATAACAGAAAATTTTATCGCACGCCACTCGAGGCAATACACTCAATTAGGGGTAAAATTAATCACGATCGCGGCTATTCGTGTCAAACAATTGGAGCCATAATTGCCCCCGGGCCGCGATACCGGTGATATATTACCTACATAAACTTATTTATTTATATATTTTTTTTATTTTCTTATACGAAATCAATTTTTGCTTATGTTTATATGTATATAATATATAGAACATTATAAGATACTAGGTTAAGGCCGTCCTGGCACAGGGCACAAGCATGTGACTGCAACGGCGGTTGTGGGTTAATAAATTATTATTTTTTTTATTTCTTCACTCTTGTACTAAGGCAAAAGTGGGACATTGAGTTCTGCTACTTAACACGCAATGCCACGAAAATTTGGTGAAAAGTGTGGAACGGAGTGTCCTAACAACTAACTCACTTAAAAGTCATGGCTGTGCATTTTATATAAATAAATGTTCTTTTGTACATAATTAATCCCGCATACAGCAGTATAAGCAAAGGGAACCTGGGAGCCTAATATTAAGACCCTTCCGATCCCCACTTTAAAACGAATTCTCGAAGTTCGAGTCGATACATAAATATATAAAATAAATTAAAATAAGCATAAATATATAAATAGTAATAATTGATAATCAAAAAATTATTAATAAAAAAATGTTTTTTTTCTTACTTTAATGTAACGTTCTTCATTCATACGTCCAGTTAGTTTAGGATGGTCCAAAGGACTTCTGTATCCATAATTCTGAAATAAAGTAAAATTAATAGACATTATATAGAGATCAGTCTTGGCACACGGACACAAGCAAGTATTTTTTAAATATTTGTTTTTATTCATGAAGTTTTGAAAAAAAATCATTGATGCGTCATTGCCAACTCCTCTTTAGCCACCCTTCGCCACTCAAAAGGTAACGTAAGGTTAAAATAAACAAATTAATATTCAAGGATAGTTCCAATCATGCTAAGATTCTTGCCTTCCTAGCTGTAAGACTGACACTACTGACATTTCTGTGTAAACTTAACAATTCAAAAAATATATAGATTTCTTTATATTTAATTATTATTTATTATTATATTTTACCTGCCCATTTAGCGAGTAAGGATATCCAGAATATCTTTGTCCTACAACACTATATGAAAACAATAAGAGAAGACGGACGAACATACTGCTTTGCGGTAGAACACCGATAACGCTATCCGTCAATGGAACTAATTTCTAATTACCGTTCAAATTATCAGATAAAGGTTTCAGTACTTAAATAATTAATATGGTAACGTATTTCTGTTAGCTTCACGCTGTATCCCGCATAAAGCAGGCAGAAGGAACCTGAGAACTAATACCAGAGAAATAAGAACCCACAACCGCCGCGTTTACGAGTCGTTCACAGTTCTTGTGCCTCTGCGCCACAACTTCAACTTCACCAGGTATTATTCAAATTTAGGTTCCCTCTGACCACAGTTTTACATGCGAGATCAAGCGCGAGGCCTAATTTTTTTTTAATGATGACTGACAATAGTTAGACTTAATTATACGACTGTAATTACTTGTTTCCAGATATTTAAAACAAGTTACGCAAATGCCAATTCGAATTAATGTCGTATTTTCCCCAAGTTGGCCGATCTATAATACAAAGGTACATGAATATATAAGATAAAAATATATCTCATAGTAAGCCGCAAACCATTTACAGTGATTTATTGAGAGCAGCACTTACCTTGCGTTCCCAGATACCATACAAAAGTTTGTTTTGTTTACTACTTAGCGCACGTCAACAACGATTTTCGACTTGAGAAGCTTTGCAATCTTATAAGGGACGATCTATATTTTTTCGCATCAAGAGAAGAAAAATAAGAATTTAATGGAAAAAAAAAATACTGTTCTGGTTTAATACACATTTTAAAGCATTTTGAGTTAAGTTAACTACGCTTTCTGAAAACAGATAGTTGAAATTTCAAAGATATGAAATAAAATAACTTCAGACAGTTTTTTTTAGTTTCACGCTATATGCTGCACATAGCACGGTAGAAAGGAATCCTGGAAACCTCGAACCCACAACCTGTCACATTTCCAGTCTTACGCTTGTACATCTGTGCCACGACTGGTCTCTATAGGAATGGGAATAACTTAAACTCAACTGTAGACAAGGTGCTGCTTTAAGATCATCGACTCAACGTACAGTGTCTGGAAATTTTAAATTCGATCCTACAACTATCGATGGTATTCATATCAAAGTGATATAACCATAAGGTCATAAAATAACTCTACATCAGTCGAATTAATATTTTGTCTATAAATGTATGAAGACCCTAAGTCAAAAGATAATTTATATGCAGACTTTGTTTTTTACGTCGCACGTGTCCCTCTCGAGGTTAGCACCTAAAGGGAAAAAAGTTTCGATTTCACGACATAAATATGGGCATTTTGGGTTGAATAAAGAGCTAAGTCATCGATAATTCTTATCTACATTTGATAAATTGAAGGAATGGCAGTCGTGGATTAAAATATTTTCATTTCCTTGCTCTAGTAATTAGACAAAGCGCGGTGTTAAGCTGCACTACTTAACACTACCTGAACACACAATGTCTCGGAAATTGCGGCAACAGTGTCTTAATTCTATGTTCTCTCTGCCTGCGTTACTATAAGCAGGCATACAGCGTAAATCTAAAAAAATATATTTTAACAATTTTTATAACTTGGTACGAATTTTTTCCAAAAATAAACGAATACATTATCATATCATCAACATATGAAAAAAAAAACAATATAAAAAATGGAGAACGGAGATTAATACTATACTAAATTATTTCGAGCTATGAAGTAAGAAAATGTATGAAGATAAAACTCGTATAAAACAATGTAATTATCTTGAAACTTAAGTAATGTAGGTACCTGAGCAAAAAGCTTACTTGGAGCTAGCTTAATGTTTCTACAACTTAATACCTATATAACTACAAATTGTGACTGTAAAACTGACTGGTTGTGGGTTCGATCCCCACTCGAGGAGATGAAATATTTACTTAAATTTATATTTTCATTTCTTCGCTCTGGTGTCGAGGCAAAGCGCGGCGTTGAGTTCTGCCACTCAACACGCAATGCCTCCAAAATTCGGCAGAAAGTGGGGAACGTAGTGTCTTAACACTAGGTTCCCTCTGCCTACCCTGCTGTGTGCGGGATATAGCGTGAAGCTAATTTAATTTTAATTTTTAATACCTATATCATTTCTATTTACATGAAACTTTTCCTTAACTTGACCTCTATTTTAGTAAGCAAACAGCTTTATCCCTTTTTCCGAAATAAAATGGTAAACAGTGGGAACCCTAGCCTTATAGAGCAGTAAATTGGACACCGGAGTATGACACTATGTAGAACGAATTAATTTAAAAATGCCAATGAAAATACGATAATGTTATCCAAGATATTGAAATGTTCATATTAAACCAGCAACCTGCACGCGGCTTCGCCCGCTTAAACTATTTCTTATATTATAATCGAATTATACAAAATCTTTATATAAATTGTAACCTATGTGTTATTGTGATGTAAGTTATTATACTGTGAAGTTTCACTTAAATTTATTTCGTATTTTTGGCGGGAAATTGAGACAAACATCCCACTCCACAATCTTTAAATTTATAATATTAGTAGAATAAATAAATCGCGAAGAAATGAAAAATAAGTAATTGCAAAGTTCTAGTGGACGAAGCCGCGGGCGGATCTCTTTTATGGATGTATATAACAAATAATAGGTACTAAAGCGATTTCTACTTATTAAGCACTGGCAAGTCTAATCTAAGACGTAGCGGCCTCAGCACGTTCCACTGAACTTTAGCCCTAGTTAAAACGAGCTCTTATTAAATATCTCACTGTAAAGCATAATAATATAAATATATTTTTAATTTATTTAAAGTTTGAACCAGAGCATAACCAACTAATATAGATTTCAAAATTACTTCATGAACGTCAAGTTCGTAATAGTACATGCCTGAAGAAAAAATAAAAACATTAATTTAAAAAAATCATGATAATTTAGTTGACTGAGGCCGTTGTGGCGTCCGTCGAGGCAATCCGGCCAGTACTCGAGGACTGGCTAGGGAGAAGGCACGGCTCCCTGTCGTTTAGGATGACGCAGGTGCTGTCGGGGCACGGCTGCTTCGGCAAGTACCTGTGCCGCATAGACAGAGAGCCGGATGCTCGGTGCCACCACTGCGTCCATTGCAGGGAGGACACAGCGCAACACACGCTAGCCGAGTGTGTAGCCTGGGAGGAGCAGCGCCGTGTCCTCACAAATAAAGTAGGGGGCGATCTGTCGCTGCCTGCCGTAGTGCGGAAGATGGTTGTTAGCATAGAGTCTTGGGACGCGGTGGCGTCCTTCTGCGAGGACGTCATGTCCAAGAAGGAAACTGCGGAAAGGGAGAGGGAGCCCTTTTCCGGCCGCAGAAGGCGCACAGGGCGCAGGAGAAGGGCGGACAACGCCCTTTTCCGGCCCCCATGAATGGGTCTAGGGGCGAGGGACTTGGGGAAGTCCTCGCCCCCTATTCGATAGACCCGTGTCGTAGGTACGCGCGAGTGTCGGCGCGTGCCTCTGAGACGATGCACGGGTTAGCTCACCACCTCGCTAACCCGCGCAGGAGACGAGGCCTGGACAAACCCGGCCAGCACTAGTGAGGGGCTGCGGATGAATGTGGACTCCCGCGGCCTCGCGCTCACGTGCGAGGAGACACCGGGGTGGTTTTAGTCGGTAAGAGTCCGGCACGCCCCTCCGTCTTTCCCCAGGCGGAGGTAGTCCATGAGGATTTCCCCCCGTAAAAAAAAAAAAAAAAAAAAAAAGGCCGTTGTGGCGTAAACGCGACGCGGTTGGGATTCATTTCCTCGTTCTGGTGATGAGGCAAAACGTAGCGTTGAATTCCGCCACTCAATATGCAATGTTGAGTAGCGCAATTCAACACTACGTTTTCAACGCTCGAGAATTCTGAGGAAAGTGGAAAACGAAAGTGTCTTAACACTTCATTCCCAAGCTCCCTCTAGACTTTTGATAATACAACATAATATATTAACAATACAAAGTATTTTTAGCCGCGACATCTAGCGAAAAATTATGGTACCTTAATGAATACCGTTCTAGGATAACTAAATAGTTTTAAATAAATATAACGAGATGGCGTTTTTCGTTAAAAATATGTTAAATAGGTTAAATAAAAGTATAGAACGAATAACAGAATGAAACAAAACTTAACCAAAACAAGAAATTTAAAAAATCTATCTACTACTCGAATAAGCGAAGAGAATCAACAAAAAATATAAATTAATGATAAACAGCAAATATCCTCATAAAAATTTACAGTAGATCGAAAATATATGAAAATTTACAATACATTTATTATTTGAATAATATATAGTAAAGCATAAATTCAATCTAAATGAAATACTAAAGGTGACTATTATATTTATTTTGATAAAGACGAATACCAAATTATAAAAAATACATTAATAACAAAATTTAAATTAAATATATTAAAATAGTTACTGTGGCCTTTAGAGATAAACATATACCATCACAGACGTTTTGATAGATTTTTTAAAAAACAATATTTTGATAAATTGTTCTTGTGTGTCCATGTTTGAATTTTGTGCATTTATAGACAAAATACTTCCTACAGTTCAAACTCAAACTACACACCTGTACCATACTGTGTTATTTATATATCTGATAAATATACATATATTTCATATTATTTAATTTTTTTAATTTAAAAAAGTTTGACTTCTAATCACCATAAAAATAGGGATGATATGGGAATTTAGATTAAATAATTAAATAAAAAAAACAATGATTATTATTTACATATACTATAATTAGTTTCACACTGATAATTAATTTAATTTGTAACAAGCTGAACAGATTTAGTTATATTATGTTTGACATTAATATAATATACAGTTACAATTTAGTCCTTTGACTATTATTATACCTTTTTTATTATTGTACACTGTATTGTATAGTAGGGTAAGTAAATGTAACAAACTACCCAGTTTTTGAGACATTGTATTAAATGGTGAATTCAATACCACATTTTGTCTTTCCAGATAGAGAAAATGAAAATAATATTCCTCCAAGTGGGAATAGAACCCACAACCATCATTAGCCTCTGTTATTATTATAATATATATCACAGAATAATTTATGATCCAGCCTCAATTTTATCTTCACTAAATTGAGAGGATATCCATGTCAGTGCCCATTTGAGGTTAGTCAGCATATATTTTAGTGCTTTGGTCCAATGTTCCTCAGAGTTAAACTGAATTTTTATAGAATATGCATGTGGTGGTGATGCAGTATCTTCTATTTTTCCCTTATCAATCCTGTATGGAAGACAAAAACCTGTATTCCCTTTTTCTACTTGCTCTTTAAATTGTTGTAGGCAGTCTAAAAATGCAACCATTGCTGCATCAAATTTAGTGTCCCAGAGGAAACGAAATCCTCCAGACCCATATAATGGTAAAACTTTTTGATCTTCTAGTACTTCTATATAAGAATGATTGCCATAAGGCACTAATCTGTATCTTTTAAAGCTAAAATTTATTTTTCTAGCCAAAGATGAGAGTAATAAGACTGTTTGACCCCATGCCGCATTAATCTCTGACCAATCAACTGGAGCTGTGGGCAGTCTACCAAGCCTAAAGTTATTAATAATACCAAATTGGCCTGAATCAGATATGTGAAATGTTGCTTTAAATATATTTGTTTTCTTTAGTTTTTCTAGCTGTGCAGTTGTATATGAAAGCTGACATTCATAAAATTTCATTTGGTCCTCGGTTGTCATGAGGTCTTTACGATACCTTGTGTATTCTCGCCAATAAATATCCTGTTCAATTTCCAATCTTTCTTTTTCCTTTTCTTGTATTTCAATTTCATCTTTCATAGCCTTTTCTTCTTTTTGTAAAGCTGATAACTCTTGCAAGAGTCTACTTTGTTCCTGTTTCCAATCTTCCAATTCTTTTTCCAGCCCTTCTAAATTCAAATCCTCTTTATCATCCTCTAATTTTTTTAAATAATCATTATAATCTTTCCATTCAGCTTCAGTAAGTCTTAGCTGGTTGTCCATTAATTCTAAGAGAGTGTCTGTACATTCATCGCATAAGGGATGATCAACATCTGAATTATTTGATAAAAGGTCGAATAATGTAGCTTTGACATGTAATTGATGACCTAACGATGTGGTCTCCCATCCATCTGAGATAACCATAAAACCATTCGCCCCATTTCCTGACTCTGACATACGGAATGGTGGAACATAATGCTCCAAACTAGACGATTGTAAATCCAAATCTGCTTCATTATTTCTACGAATCTGCAATGTCAGATCAGCGATGGTGTGTTCTCCAAGATTATTTAAAGATTCATCTAATTTCAAAGGTTGCAAACATCTCTGGCAAGAAAAGTTAACAAAAGATTTCGAATCACTCATGGTTTTTTATACTAAGCACGCACTAATTTTCACTATTTCGTTCACAAATCAATAAGTGAATTAAAACACTCTTTATAATTTAGATAACCTTTTTCAACTGTACTTTGTAATGCGTATCTAATTATATTATTTAAATTACATTATTTTTAAATAGGAATCCTAACAAAGAACTTCTTAAGCAATATTTTCGTATATCAAACTTGACGTTTATGTAAGAGTGACGTTTGACGAGTGTTACAGTGTTACTGCTATAATAAATTTGTTACCTATATAGCGCTCTCATTTCGGCAGCTCTATATAGTACAACAAGTAATCGTAAAATGAGAGATAAACATTTTAATTAATAAATATATTATAATGTTTTATTTATAGATATTTAAGAATCAGTCATAAATCTTTTCTTAAATGTAATAAACATTTTTTTTTAATATAATTGTAACCGGCTTATGTTAGAAGTGAATAAACTTTATAAATTTTATTCTTTTTGCTTTTGTTTACAACATAGAAGAAATGGATCTTTTGAGTGACACTCGTATAGAAATTGCCTCGTTTTCTTTTTTGGTCAATTTTTTCTATATTTTATGTATATGTAGTTTTATACATATTATAAAAAAATAGCAAAATAATAATAAACTTAAGGCCGTCATGGCTCAGGGGCACAGGCGACTATATGACTCTAAGCACGATTGTTGTGGATTATATAAACTTGTGCTTGTGCTTGTGCAGATCCCACTCGGAGAAATAAAATACTTGATATTTTCATTTGATTTTTCTTGCTCTGATCACGAGCTCTAAACGCCACAACTGTCTTTATACTAGATTTCCAGATTCCTGTTCCCACAGGAATGATTTTAAAAGAAGTAGACGTTTACGCTATAGTTCAATGAGTTTTTATGGGTTTTAAATTTCTTTTTTTTTTATTAAATAAACTATCATGTAATTTTTTATATTTTAATGTAATTTGTAGACTAGAATACAATCAATAAAACTTAACAGCACCATAATATTTACACTGATATTAATAAGTATATAATTTTGTCACTTATAAATATTATACGAAAACAAAACTTATTAATCTATATGAAACCATAATTTTCAAAATTTGAATGTACTTAATTATAGTACAATTACAATATTTACAATATGAAGAACATACTGACACTGCTGAATGTATACATATATATTAAAATAAAAAATCTTTGAACACACAATAAAAAATCTAATTAAAATATTGAAGTATAGAGTAATGTTTCTGATAAATTATTTACAAATATAGGTGGTTCACATGAGGCGAAAATAAAAATATAAAAAACTCTATAATAGATTATTTAAGGTGGATTTCCGTGCAAGTAATGTGAAGCGTCCTGTAATTTATAGTATGCATTGGGAATAAAAGACTGGGCCAAACCACCTTGGGAGCCGACGTACTGTGCAGAAACTAGCATTTCCCTGAAAGCAAAAAATAAAATATTAAAAATAATTATTTACAAATAAAACAAAAGTTCTAGTACCTTAGATACCTATTTTTATTTTTTTATAAATACTCGTAGATGTATAGAATAAAGTTTATGCTTACTAATTATTATAAGTAGGTAGTTAGTAATTTTGCCGCTAAAATACGCGAGATCATTGAAAAACCCAGATCCAAAAACCTAATTTGTAAGGAACTAAATTATGGTCTTTTTTTCAATTTATATTTGGCATATATGATATTTTTTTACTATATAATGTTCAAAGTCGTCGTTTTTTATTCCAGTTTATACTATTTATTCAGCTTATTTTTATGACTATCGCCATGTTTAAAATGAACACGTGACGAATTTGTTACTATTATAAAAACAATCTTTTTCATCCCATTTTGAAAGTGACCAGTAACCCTCATTAAGTGGTCATTAATCAACGAACAAAGCTGTACCGTATCACATGTGCTATACCCATTGTTATTTATTTCAATTGTTTCTTGAAATGAGACTGGTTTGTTCCATAAACTAAGAACTGAACTGAACAGAAATTTTTAACATTAAAAAAATTGACATCAACCGGACCCCATAATTAGAACCTAACCAAACTCACCAAACTACATTTGTATGTATCCATTTCAATAAAAAAAGCATCATGTCAAAAAATTCATTCATTAAAAAAAGAATCAAGAATCGGTAAGCGTGACATTGATTTCAAATAAAGAATGTCATCAAAATCGATGCACCCAGTCATAGATTTTATTACAAACATTAGAAAAAATACAGTCGAGTTGACAACCTCCTCCTTCTCTAACATAAGTCATTCAAAAATTAATGAAATCGGGGTAAATAAAATGAAATCAGCTATCAATGTATAGATATTGTAAGAGATATTGAAATTTGTATTTTTTATTTAAGTAATTCATATGGGAAAATAAATATGAGGTCGCTAGTTTAAAATAAATATTATCAAGTGAAATATTCTTGACAGATAATATACTAGGGCATTCTGTGTTTAGCTTCACCAATAGGAACGAATATAAACGTTTGAATTTTTCGATTTGCCACCGACGGCCATTGTTTTCTGAACGGCTTTCAACTTTTTTGTTTATTTTTTGCAATAAACGTGAGGTCAAGAGGGTCTTTTCCACATGTAGGCGTAATTTTAAGAAACATGATGGCAACTGAAATTTTATGTTTAATAAGTTAAGATGTAAAATTATTAAAAATAAAGCGAAGAAAAAAATTGTTGTGTTTTTTTTTTAAAACGTTTAAATTTTTTATATATCTGAATTTATGAAATTATACAAATTTTAAAAGTATATTATATAAACTTCTATAATTTAAAATTTGGCATCTTGATAAAGCACTAATAAAGGATTTCTCAATTCCTTTCTCCCGTAGGAAGAGAACGAAAAAAAAAAACAAAATGTCCCATTTTACATCTTAAAGTCTACGCGAACAAAGTTGCTGGCAGTTAGTTCGTTATAAAATATAAACATTGCCCAAAATGTTTGTCCTTGAATTTGGGACCGTTACACAAAGGAACATAGAAGTCTTTGTTTGGTTTATCGGTATAAAATTTTGACTGCTAATAATAAGTATCCTAAGTATTTATGAAGTGTCGAATATAAATTTTCATTTATAATTTTGCTTATTGATATCATTTGACGACGTCGTAACATAGATGAAACGTGTCTGACTGAGTAAGACGGTCGTAAGTTCAATACTACCTTTAATAAGAAACAAATGTTATATTTTTCGGAACTAGAGAAATTACGGCATTAGGTACTGGTCGATAAAAAAGCATGTCGCATGAAACAGTATTTATTTTAATAACCATTATCGTAATATATTATCATTAACTCTATAGAAGAGTTCCTTCAATGCTCTTTAAAAAATATTGCTAAGCATTTTACTTATGAAACATGTTTAGAAAACTTTGGGAGAAAATTGGATCACATCATTTGGTCGTGTCGACGTCGACACTCGTGGTCAAAATAATAGCTAAGAGTTGTATAACACATTCTTAATGCCGAAGTACTACAAACCGCAGGTATAGGGGGGTTAAATCGAAACGCCTACTTCAATAAATTGACTATCCCACACAAAAAGAACACTTCGTTTGGAACCTCTCTAGGATTACCGCGTCAACCAAACAAAATTTATAGAGAGTATATATAGATTAAATAATTGAGAAATATTTTTCGCTTTAAATTTTCATTTCAAAAATAAAATGCTATCTTTTATTGAGACTAGTAGTGACAAAAGAGCACAAACGTGCGACTAGGCACGACGGGTTGTGGGTTTGATTCACATTCGAGGAAATGAAATATTTAATATTTTGATTTCCTCCCTCAGAGACAAAGGACGGCATTGTTCACGTGTCTTAATGCGAACAGAAAGTTTTTGAAGGAAATTTCCAGGTTCCCTCTGCCTACCTGCTATGTAAGAAATACTTACGGTCTATTCTGTTGCTGGGGTGTTCTATCTCTCTGTCGCCTGTTCTTAAACCAATTGGACACTTGCGTTAAGGTAAGTCCTGTCTTCTGCGCCAGGGCTCGCTTTTCGTCCGGAGTGGGATATCTAAGAAAATTAACATTTGAACATTTTCTAATTGTGTTGATGTTAAACATGTATGAATAACACCTAATAAAGAAATATTTTGAAATGTATAAGAAATGAAAGGCTCTGTTTCCCGTGCCTCTTGGAAAACTATATATATTTTTTTGTTTAATAATAATAATTCTTATTTTTTATCTCATAAAGCTTGGTCATAGTAAATACACATTTAACAAAAAAACCAGTGATGAACAGAAAAAATAGTAGTGGTAAACGTATTTATGTTTTTATTTCCCATCTAGCAAAAACCAGTAAAAGGTAGGAGGTCGTATGAGGAGTTACGGTGGCCTCAATTATTACCGAATCTGGTTAAAATAATTTCATTTGAAATTTGTGAAAGTCAATCGAAAGCAAACACCAGAGATGTCATTTTAAAAAAATATGTTGTTGTTTCTTACCTATTTCTATAATAACAGTCTTTCAATGCATTTCTACTTTTTTCTTTGAAACAATACACTGTTTCTTCACCGTCCCATATTGTTTTTGGCAACGGGTACTTTTTACGAAGCCTATATTTATCTACAGCACCTGGAATAAAAATAGTTATGAAAATATGTCTGCTTAATAGATGTATTTATGTATAATTAATATGTAAATCACCATTAAAATTAGTAGGCCAGTCGTGGCGCAGAGACACAAAGTGTGACCGTAAGTCAGAATACGGTGGAAAATGGGAAACGGAGTGTCTTAACACTAGCTTCACTCTGCCTACAATGCTGTGTGCGGGATACAGCGTGAAGTGAAGATTTCATTTTAATATAACTAATTGCGTCAGTTACACTATATTTTTTTCTTAACTAGTTATTACAAATTGAACACTCTAAAAAACTTATAAATGCAAACATATTAATTTTACACTTTCTGTATTTAAGTTTTCCTCATCATCATCATATTTATTTACCATCGTTTTTACTGTCAGACACTGTTCCACTAAACCACAACGGCCTCTTCTTATAATCGTAAAAAACAGTATTAAAATCGATTTGTTTAGCTTCACACTGTGGCATATGCATACATGCACATAATAAGGTACGCAGAGGAGACCAGGGAAGTGTTAAGACTTTCCTTTCCCATAAAAATACTTTTTGATAAATTCTCAACACCACGCATTGCTTCGTTATCAAGGAAATTAAAGCATAAAATATTTTATTCAAACAAGCGGGAATTGTGCCACCACCGTCGCGCACGCTTGCCATCGCGTCCACATCGCCACAACGGTGTCTAAAATGTATTATTTTTTAAATTAGCTAACAATAGAGGAATCATATTTACCTAATGGCCTCCCCCTAACTTTTTCAGCTTCTTTATAATGCGCTTTGAACCACAACGTCTGTAACGCGTTGTGGTGTCGCGGCGGGAACGAGTGTTTCTCTAGTATTGTGTAAAGCTCTTGAAATACACCGTGGTGGTATGCTACTAGAGCTCGAGCCCTAAAAAATTATATGTAAGTAAGCATACATTTTCATAAACAATCAATTTAAAATTATTATATTTATAATTAATGCAAAAATAACAACACCCTATTAATTACTATTTAACTTAATCTGGTTTATATGTAATATACGCTATATAAAAAAATTATAGCTATATTATTATTATATTTTATTCACCCTAGCGTTTGGCGCTCCGTTCTCTCTGACTACCCCGCTAGGGATAAAGCGTGAAGCTAAGTTAACTTAAGTTAGAGCTATATTTTTTCCCATCTTCCGATACTCGAGGTAATGTGAGTTAAGCGGCGGAACTCAATGCCGCGCTTGAGCTATACTATACTATAAAAGACTCAAATTTTGTAAAAGAAATATAAAATACATAACAATATTTAAAATACCTTAATACTGTTTCATTTCCCCGCAACAGTTCTGTAGTAGGCAAACTCCATAAAAATGCAGCTAATTTCTCTATATCACCTTTCTGCTGTAATGCTTCACAAACACACTGCACTTGTTCAGCATTAAAGTTCAAACATCTACGCATGTTGTTGTCGCTGTCGGCGAAATATTGCCTTTCCCTCTCATTTACGACATTTTCAAAATTATTAATCTCTATTTCAACCATTGGATTATTTTCATTTTGAACATTTTTCATATTGTCATTGTAGTAGGCTGTACGACGTTCGTCATTGTCGATTTGCGCGAAAAAGTTATCGTTAATGGGCGGCAATTTTAGTTCGAAATTTAAATATTTTTTGCTTCTTGGTGACAGATAGTTTTCGAAGGAGTTTTTGTTGCTTTCTTGTAAATAGTCCTTTCTTTCGTCTGTCCGTGGTGATTTTTGCTTACACGAAAAATATTGCTTTTCATTTATGTCGGGTTGTGTGTAAAAATTGTTTTGTTCATATGGAAAAGATGGTAGTGAGGTCTCAGATTCACTGGTCAAGTCACTGGATGGACTGAGGCGGTCTGAACACGATTCCATATTTGTAGATTTCATTACAATATCCTTAGGTAACCTGCAACAAGTACCTAAGTTAATATTTTTTCCGTAAATGTTACCGAAACCCTCCAAGTGAGCTGCCATACTTTCTTATTAAGGTATGTTAAAATTCTTATACGCTTGTTACAACTTATTTATGTAGTTATCATCTCTCGATTCTTTTTATTTTCCACTAATTCAAAGATAATTGCTAAGAATGATCATTTGGCATGAAAATGTTATTAATTATATAAGTTATCTGCCAATGAGTTACGATACGATGTCAATTTTTTTTTTATTAATAGCTATTAGAATTAAACTCCATAAAAGTGTATGTAATAAAAGTCTTTAAAAACTACAAATGGAGACGAACAAGTAAAAATATCACTTATTTGTTTTCATAACATCCTATGACTAACAACCGGACATTTTTTTGAAAACATAACTTATTAGAAAACATTAGTTCCTTTCAATTTAAAAATTAAATCAACCTACTATCTTAAGCAAATTCTACCAACAAATAAATACATAACTTTAGAACATTTGTACCAATCGTCACTAAAAACTTTTTTTTTACTATACTTACAACTTCACTAAAACTTTGAGGGCGCAGTGGCTCATAGGCTCAACAGTATGACTGTAACGCGGTCCCCATTCAGAAGAATGTTGAATGTGAATAATTAACTTAATATAGCTTTACGCACGCTGTATCCCTAGCGGGATAGTCAAAGAGAACTGAGAGAAAAACGCTACGGTCTCTACATACCTCTTTCACCTCGTCCACTGTCATCAACCACTATACATGACCTCCGTAATCTTCCTACAGTATTTTTGATATTGCGTTTTCGAAGATCAACCGAGGTCTCCCCCTACCTCTCTTACCACTCACTTTTCCATTATAAATCTTTTTTGGCATTCATTCATCACTCATTTTTTCGACGTACTCAAACCAGCTGAGCACGTTCTTTTTCGTTCTCACCGTGACATCGCAGCTGACTCCGTATATCCTACGAAGAGATCGCATCTACATAGCACCCATCTTTCTTTCATTCTTTTTATCTTATAACGTTTCGCAGCCATATAACAGAGTCGGTACCAACACTGCATTGTGTACGGCCAAACGCGCAGCTGGTGCTGACATTTCGCTGTCTCATCTCATAAAGCGAAGACCCTGTTACCGGCAGCAATACGATTTTTCGCATCCATCTAGTATCTTCTATCTCTACTAAACACGCTTCCAAAATATACCACTTCGTTCACTTAATGAATTAATTAATATTTTAATAAGACAAAAAGCCCGGCGTTAAGAATCGGCCAAAAACATGCAGTTTCAAAAAAATTGGCAGAAAGTGTGCAACGGAGTATATTAACACTAGGTTTCCTGTGCCTATTCTGCTGTTTGCGGGATACAGCGTGAAGCTGATACTTTATTTACAACTATACTTATAGGTAAGTTAGGTGTTATCGTAATAAAAGAACGCTCTGAGGGCAGAGTTGTAGACGCAATGGTTACGAGTTCAATTTGCAATTGATGATACCTATAATTTATATTTTTATAAAATTCGAGGCTTAAAAATATTAATTTCAATTTTTTAATTCATTTTAATATGAAAATTGGAATAATGTATCACAAAGTTTATTTAAGCAAAAAATGTTGCCATAGCGGCGGATAGTTATTTTATTTTGGTAGGCCTAATGTCTATGATATAATATGACATAATAAAAAGAGGAATTTTGGTAACGGTTTAATTTTATTTTAAATTTGACGTTTTTAACTACAGTTTATTTAGACACCTTAATTTTATCCATAACGGTTACTAGATTTTTTTAAATATTTGATTCTGATCACATGGAACTTACCGTGGAGCTTAGACCAAAACATAAATAGCAAAATAAAATATATTCATTGTGAATTTAAGAATATTTAATATCTTTTTCACCTTGCATTTTATTTTATTACTTTATATGTGCAGCGGAACTTCTATTTCTACAATACCTAGTATTAATATTAATAACCAATAAATTTATTTCACTAACTCTGTAAATATAGAGCTTTACCCGCTACGCAACTAACTAATCCAATTAAAATTTAAAAAAAAAAAAAACAAATTATAAAAAAGAACCTATAGGTATATGAAGACTTAAAAAATTACCTATTTGCACAAAAATTCACAGTAACAATTTATTGCACATAAACACAAATCAATATAAATCTTTCACTGCACAAGCACATCCTTACTCAATGAAGGCATGGGGTCAAATGACAAATTATTTAGAACTACCACCTGAGGGGCGGTGTGAGAGAGACAGCGAATAGGCGGGGCTTAGGAAGCGCGGTGTCGATTTTCTTTTTTAATTTTTTTAAGTTAAACCTTTGGCATTGGTGTAACGCCTTTCGTCCAGGTGTTACTTTTTTACAGATTTTTTTTTAAAATCTTGTGTTAGTTCTTTTTTTTATTTTTTTCTTTGGTTTGCTTAATAAAAGGAAATTTTATAATAATTTGAAAAACTTATGGTATCGACTAAATCATAAAGGCAAAGCGTTAAAAAGTATATATATATGTAAATATAAAATAATCACCTCTTCCTATTAAAGTATTATACGTAGAGGTGGTTTAAAGTTATACAGGTTATTTATATACTTAAGCTTTTAAGTATGCAATTTGACTATAACTATGCAATTTGATATTTAACTGTTAAAATTTATAACAATAAGTTATATATTTTATATGTAGGTTTTTGTGAAAATAAAATGAAAAAATATATGAAAATTTTGTTATAAAATGTAACAGAGTGTGAGACTTTTATCTAAATTGACAGAAAAGTCAAGACAGGACGCCATTTTCATTAGAGCATAGCGTCTGACAATAAACGCAACGGCTATGGATTCTATAACTAATCAAGGGAAATTATTATTCTTATTTTCTCGCTCTGGTAACAGACAAAATGCGGCGTTGAGTCCCGGCACTTAACACGCAATCATTCGAAAAGTAAGCGATAAAATAGTTCTCTCTACCTTGCAGTATATATGCGAGACATAGCAACGGAATAAGGCTAAAAATGTGTTTTTTAGATTCTAGATAGCAGGGTACCTGGGTAACCTAATGTTTAGGTACCCCGTCTCCCTTTAAAATGTAAAATTAGTTAAATTCCCCACATTAAGTGGTGGAAATGGAACTGAAAACCTGTCATGATTACAGTCACTCTATTGGTTGTTATTATTAGTCGTAATGTCATTTAATTCACATAAAAAAGTAAAAAAAAAAAATAAAATAAAATTAGCTTCACGCTATATCCCGCACACAGCAGGGTAGGCAGAGGGAACCTAGTGTTAAGACACTTCGTTCCCCACTTTCTGCCGAATTTTGGAGGCATTGCGTGTTGAGTGGCAGAACTCAACGCCGCGCTTTGCCTCGACACCAGAGCGAAGAAATGAAAATATAAATTTATTTACATAAAAAAGTAGATGTTTACAATTTCCCGCGTGTCGTGTGTCCGTTGAGTTTTACTTGGAACTGTATACCTAAGGTATAGGCTACGTGTGAATGTGAACTAAACACCGTTCGTACCGTGAAATTGATTATTTGACGGACGGACAAACGACTATTATGTAATTATGGTTTCGTATATACATATTTGATATTGTCGCTGGTTTTCATATGTTTCTTGGAAGTTTTTTTAAAATAATTAAACCGTATTTGTGTCCTTTTTATGTGGTCAAGCGTGTCGCAGAGGAACAATCGTCCGACAGTAAACGTGACAGATAGTGGGTTCTATTCCCACTAGAGGAAATTAAATATTTCATATTTTCATTTCCTCGCTCTGGTAAACGACGCTAAGTGCGGCATTGAATTCCGCCATTCAATGCTTCCAGAATTCGGCAAAAATTAAAAAAAAGTATTTTACAAATGTTTAATAACATTTCAATTGCTTTTGTATATATCTATATTCTACAATTTCTTGTAGGACATTTTTCGGCTCGTCTTATTCGAAACTACCGTACGGAATAAATATCATATAGAGTATACTTGTAACGCCGGGCTAAATATAAAGGAATAATAAATATTTTCAAATAATATGACTGTAATAAAATTTTTGTTAAATATATCAAAATTATATATTTTGTAAAGTTAAATGTATTTTTTTGAATATAAAAAAAAACTTAACACCTTTTAATAAAATTAAATCGTATTATATTTCTTCTCATGACAGGTTGCTAAGTGATTATCTATATTTCATAAATGTCCGTTGGTCAGCATAAACCAGGAGTATCAAGTTCAATTCCCACAACGTTTACAAAAATAAAATAGAAATTATAATGAGCATTTCACACTGATTCGTCCACATTATTGTAACTTTTTTATGTTATTGTCCTTTTTATATTAAAAAAGTTATCTACATCAAAAACAGAAAACTACAAAAAAACCTACATCGCACAACATAATTATAAAAAAAAACAAAAACGCAACTGCATAAAACTAAAAATAACTAGCTCAAAATTTAATTAGGATTAACCGCCATTAAAGTTTTACAGAGCTCCAAGTAAATATTTAATTAGTCAAAGAATCTTTCTCAAGGTAAAACAACCTAAATCTTCTTCTTTTCACTATTTCATGCCATTTTTTTGTTTAAGTATTAATATACTGATTATAGGCAAGCATGCCCAGAATCATAACTAAATAAAAATAAATAAATCAGTTTCACGCTGTATCCCGCACATAGCAGGGTAGGCAGGGGGAACCTAATGTTAAGACACTCCATTCCCCACTTTCTGCCGAATTCTGGATGCATTGCGTGTTGAGTGGCAGAACTCAATCATAACTAACCTATGATATCACTTTTTTGGGCATCATATAGCTTCACGGCTTATTGATATTGACAGTATATACTATGGTACTGACACTATGGAACTTGGTGGCAAACAATTGTGCGAAAAAGTTAAAACTGATTCATAAATGAATTCATACATCAACTCACACTTGACCGATTTAAGGTATCTATGGGTACAACCTTTTTTAAGGGCTGGATTCGTCTTTGATAGCTTCTTTCACCTTTGATTGTCAAAAGTTATCACAAGAAAAATAATTAGGTAATACATTTAATAATAAATTGCACTACATAAAAAGTTTATCAGCAATTATAAAAGATATGTAAATACACAAGTACTTACATAGAATGAAAACTGCAAATAGCAAAAATGCAGGAAACGACCACCGCACCGTGTGAATGAACGGTGTTTTGTTTTGAAACCGACCCAATTAGGTGTTTACTAAGTATATGATATGAGATTTTGAAAGAATATTTTTTTATAACGTTCAATGGCTTAATGTTATTGGGGTATTAAAAGTGAGCTATTTTTTATCCCTTTTATTATTTTTTAGTCTAGTTTGTTTGTTAGTCTGTTTGTTTAAAACTTTATACTCTGGAAGTACTGGTTGGATTTAGTTTTCGTTTGTTTTGTATGAAAGCTACATTCTTCAGGAGTGCTATAGGCTATATTCTTCTAAAGTAAGGTTCGCGAGACCCTATATCTCTTACAAATAAATCACAATATGACATTTTGTGACAAATAAATAATTGAAAATTTCAAGGTGATAGATATTTCAACGTTTTATGTTTCAACGTTTGTTTGACGAAGATATTGAAATTTACGAGCAAAAGTTATTTCATCATCAAGGACTTTTTATGAACATAAGCTTTGGCTTGCTATAGAAATGTAAATTGTAAGAAACAAAATGTAAATTGGACGTATACTTTTCGAAAAAATGTAAAATTAAAATAATTCAACTATCTGATTACGGCCGCAAGCATAGGCTGGGGCGAGGATCTTCCTCCACGTCAACAGCGACGTAACGCACACTTTCTCAAAATTATAAAAAATGATTGAATGCATTAATGATATAATCAATCTTATGGCAAATGCAGCATAATAAGAGCTGCTTTATTCGGGCGAAGCCGCAAGTGGGCCGCTAGTAATATCTATTATAAAACTCAGAAATTTGTTTGGTTAATGGTGTATTTGATATTCCGTTTAGAGAGGAAAGCTGTAGGTTGTATTACATCACTGGAATTGTTTGGTGAAACTCGGATGTTCGCTCTGTTAATAGGTCAAAGCGCGGCGTTGAGTTCCACCACTAACAAGCAATCTCTAGAAAATTGGGCAATGTTTGGAGAACGAAGAATCTTAACACTAGATTCCCTCTGCTACTTGCAACTGCTAGACGCAGCGTGAAGATAAAAATAAATTAAGATGTTAGATAATCAGATTCTTTGCATATAAGGATTTTCTAGTTAAGCATATATATAAAACTATAATTATATTTACTATAGGTAGGTACTTGACAAAGTTCATATGTATCGAATATCAAAGGTTGACGCAAAATACTGTACACAGTTTTTTTTCGTATTCCATTACAACACGTGATAATGTATTTTAACTGCTTTGAATAAAACCGACAATAATATATAGATTTTTTTTCGCGTCGAAATTAATTTGCTGCCCTGAAATTATAGAAACATTGCGTGCTAAGTACCAAAACTAAACGCCACGCGTTGTCTTGTTACGAAAGCGAGAAAAATAAAATTAATCCGTTCCTCGACTGGGATTTGAAGCCCACGACGCCAGGATAGTTTCACTATTAAAATAATAGGTAAAAATTCTATAAACAACTGAATGTATGGCGCCACCAACTTGACCACCCATAGAGAGATTTAAACCGACAAAAGAACCGCCATATTGTGTTACAAAACAAATTCATATAAGTACAAACGCTACGTAAACTATTCGAGTAAGTATCTCGATTTATGCAATGATTGAATGTTATCTGATTATAAACAATCTAAGGCCAAAAAGATCGACAGAAACGACATCTCGTGTAGACCAAGACCAAGAATTCTTTTACAAATTCTTCTTTTGTCTTAGACTAACTACAGCGTTGAGTTCCGCTACTCTACATACTATATCTGAGTGGATTATCTTACCACCACAGCACTACTCGACATACAAAAGATACACGAAGGTAATAAAAAAACGTTTAAATAAAATAACTTGATTTTTAATGTATTTTGCACAAAAGTGACCTTTATAATTTCAGCAAATATTTTTCCTTTTTCCTCTATTGTCAAAAACCTGTGTCCTTTTCCGCAAAAAATGGAGACATTGCAATTTTTGTAGTAGTAAATATTACTCTGATTTTCAAGATTATCCAAACTAAAAACACAATGTTAATTAATTATTACTTACAATTTGCGGGATTTGAACGTGTAACTATCACCACTTATACAAAATATACAACTTTAACAAACAAACGTTTTCAATTATGACGTAACAAGATAATAAACGTGCTTATCCCTAAAAGATCGTAGGCCTTAAATCACTCGGTTTAATAAGTAACTTGATACTAGAGAGACTCCTCCCTCTACTAATACAACAAATAAAGAGTTTACTGTATGTTTGTCCTTCTAATATTCGTGATTTTAGCTCATTTTAAATGGAAGTATTTTATTTTTTTACGTTGTATCCCATGTGCGGGATACAGAGTAAGCAGAGGGAACCTACTGTTCCGATTAGGCACTTCCGTTCCGATTCAGCACTTCCGTTCAATTAAGAAATTCCGTTCCCCACTTTCTCGAGGTATTACGTATTCAGCGGTGGAGCAAGGTATCGAACACATAACCATCGCTATAGGGTAAAAATTAAAAGCTAAAAAGTAATTTTACCATAATGTTAAAACTTATGAATGTGCTAATAATGTTGAAACTATGTGCCCACTAGTGTAATGTGCCCGATATATTAGTATTAAAACTGACTCTGTAACCAAATTGTTCATGATAAATGTAGGTTAAGCCAGCCTTTGTAATTTCAAGTAAGTATCTGCCTAAGCACTCATCGGAGGATGGATTTAGGATGTGGAAGGTATAACCGAACTGATCATAATCTCTACTAAGGAAGATACGACTACTTCGTTTTATCTTTAATGGCCATTCTTATCTAAATTATTATCCAATATGTCAAAATTAACCCGCGCGATCTCTACAACATCACATAAAACCAAACGCACATATCTACATATAAAGTCTAATAAGCACTTTACCCTCCTTTGCGCGGCGAAGTCGGGTAAAACCGCTTGTGTTAATATACGTTTGTATATTGACGGTAAGCTATCATTATTATAGTGTATGAGTACGTATTATTTTAAAAAATAGCAGCAGTTACGTGCTGACACTAGTAGCATTTAGTGCAGACGCATTTGTTGCCTAAGAACATATTAAAATAGAAATGGTACATATTTTATAGGTTCCTATTCCACGTATAGCAGGGTAAGAAGTGGGAACCTAGTACTAAGACATTCCTTTCCCTCCGCACCGCTCAGTTTTCAAAACTTAATAAATTTAGTATAGGATATTATGGAATTATCTACGTTATTAAGCAAAAAAACCAGACAGGTATAGCTGGTATAGTAGTCATTGACGTAATGTTTGAACTAGCCTAGCTTAAATAAACGATCATTTAATTATTACAATTTTAAATAAATTAACAAAAAATCTAATTTATTAAATGATTTAGTAAAAACATTCCACTTAATTTTCGAGACATTGGGTATAGAGTGGCGAAACTCAACGCCGTGGGTAACGGAGTGCTTTGAACACTAGGTTTCTTGTATTTATATCCGGGATATAGAGTGAAACTAAACATAATCATAACGTTTCCAATACTTACACATCTGAGGTCTAAAGTACTATATTTCAATGGCACACCCCTATTTACATCGACCAATCAGAATTCATTTCACTCACCCTTTAAATATTTAAGCCAATGAAAACTCGAGCATGGTCAGGTGTGATCCATAGGTGTTAAGTTACGGATGCCTAAAAACTACTTTGATGTAAAATACTGCTATTTGGATAAGGGTGTCCTTTAGGCTTTAAATTTAATTGTAATTTTGTCAAAAATACTTTACAAGCACAGTTGGAAATTGTTATTTCGTGAAAATATTCGTATTAGATCACGATTTAGGCCATCGTGATTTAAAAGAAGGTAAGCGTGGTAGTTATAAATTCGATTCGCTTTCGTGTATATAAATTATTTTTGTTTCCTTACTCTGGTTTTTAGTGTTTTTATCTCATGAACTGTAATAATAGCCTTACTGAAAGTTAAGTTGAAAATTTCACAAATGATGCATTTCTGCTGCCGCTATAACGAGATTTTTTGACGTTTTTATAGATTAGGTACGTGCGCACTTGACCAATTGTTATTTATTTCGGCGGAAATTAGAAAAAAGAGATTCTCTCGGCGAACTCTCGTATATGGAGAAAATCGTGAAGCTGATCGAACGCAATAGTATATGATTTTAAACCTCATTTTATCATTTTCATTTAAAAAATAATGTAACTCATTTTTGATCTGATTATAATTTTTTAAAACTAATATTAAATTATATTATTTTCTACCTAATTTTAAATTATATTTTATAAATATAATTGTACCTTTTACCTATTAGAAAATGAAACAAAACAGATTATCTTAATGAAATAAAGAACTCTACTATTTGTAAAAATAAAAATTTACTCTACCTTTCCCAAAAACACAAAAAAAACAACTGTATTAGCACAAAATCTGTCAACGCTTCAGTATCTTGAAACAAAATCGTGAGAGCGTTAGTGCAGGTGGGTTGTTATCAAGATGTGGTAATAATGTGATAACGATTTTGTTGAAATTCTTAATTTTTTGCTTCACGCTTTACAGTCATAAAGCAGCGTAGACAGAGTGTATAGACACTCAATTCTCCGCCCAAATTCGAGAAAACACATGTAAAGTGAGCAGGGAAATGAAACCAATTCATTAACTACAATGGGAATCGAATTTACAATTAGCGCTTACGCTGCCTCGCTGTGCTGCAAAGGATATTATTCTTTTTTTATTTGAATCTACAACCATTCTCGGCATTCAGTCCACCTCTCAAATGAATCGTGTTGGTGTGAAAAGATTATTTGATAGTCTATTAATGTCAATGATCAATAGAGTATTGTATGTGTAGTACAAGCCGCAGGGGATTAAAATGCGCAATATTGTTAGATCACTCGGCAAAATCAATTGTTGCACGTCATGCAGAGGAAATGGGGTGCAACTCGGATTGCATTATAGATGTTTATATGTGGACTGGTTGTCGCAACTTTTGCGAAGAGATCTTTAAAAGGTAAAGTAAAAAAATCCTTTTTTTCCGTGTTCGAGAATCCACTTAGATAATCACCAATAATCTAATCAGGATCAATAGGGAAATTAATTTTTATTATCAATTCCACGCTCTTCTCTGGCGTTCATTTTGGCCACGAAAGGGAGAACGGAGTATCTTAATATTGAGTTCTCTCACTTATAAAGGATAAATCGAAATAACTAAAAACCGTATATACTTTTTTTATTAAAGTTACAATACTGCGTTTTGAGTTACCCAAGTGTACAAAATTCGATTGCGCGTAAGTGTCATACAACAATGGCGCTGTTCACTTCGTATAATGTATTGTTCAAATACACGCTACTAGAGATTAGCACGCCTTTGCTATAAAAAAAATGTTGAGATTTAAGAGTACCTATATTATTGATTTAGGTACATTTCGTTATTAGGTTCACGCTGTAGCAAGGTATGTGGAGGGAATTTAAAAGTAAAGTTAGGACACTCCGTTCTACGCTGTTGAAGACCGGAGGTTGGTTGACGTCTAAATTTTTCTTTAAATATTCAAAACAACACAAGTGTTATCGATTTAAAAAAATGCTTACATTCAATTCTTAAGTAAACTTCTTAACTTAAAATTTAACGAAACTTTTACGTTTATTTAAAGAAAACTTTTAAAAATTTGATTAAATCAGCTTCACGCTGTATCCCGCATACAGCAGGGCAGAAAACAAAATATTTTTTTTTGTTTACTAAAACTGAGACATTGTGACCACGTGAAGTGATCAAAATTCGATTGCGCACGGGGTTTTTTCATTAGTATTACAACAATAGGTTGTTCATCTCTAACGTCATTGTTCCGGTGCTTAGAAGCGGATTATTGTTGTCAGATATTCGCCTTACTTTGTAACTTTCGATAAATTCGGAAACCTATTGAGTTATTTTTTTGCGGCAAATTCACATATATTTTTTTGTTCATAATGTATTCCGCATATAGCAGAGTAGGCAGAGGGAAACGTAGCTTTTAAACACCCCATTACCCTCACACCGCCTTATTTTCGAGCTATTGTATGATGATTGGCGGAGCTCAACGCCGCGCTTTGTTCTATTATCATAATATAAAAATTTAAATAATCTATTCCTCAGAGCATCATAAAAAAACCATTAAAAAGATTATTTAAATATTGAGTCATTTTAGTCTCCATAATTTGACTTTTGGCATTAGATACTATGTGGTGACTCCTCCTGTGTTCCTAGTAATTGTTGATAAAATACGTGACGACCATACTAGTTATGGAGGGGGCACCCTGAAGGATTTTCGGGCAATTGAATAATTTCCGCACAAGCAAATGATCACTAGATAATATTTAAATGTAATTAAAATAATATGAACTCGATGTGGAGTTACTTATACCGCCGTGTCCAGCAGCACTGTAAGACAAATCAGTCAAGAAAAATCTTTGCGTAAAAAAAATCATCAGATGCGTGAAGCTAGCTACAAATATATTATTGTTACTTCGTCAGTAGATGATAATATTATCTCTTATCAATCAACATTTTTTTTCTAAATTTTAAATTTCTTCTAAACAGTTGCTGCTTCATATTTAAACATCTCTTAAATCAGATTCAATATAAATTCCGTTCTAATATAAGGTACAGAGGACCGAATTTTGTTAAATTATTTTGAAAATAAAGAAATCTTTGCGTCTTTCACTTTCGTAGGATTAGCGTAATCCAGTATGGAATTTGTTTGAATTCAAGACCCTTGAAATAATGTGATTTTTTGCTCCATTATACAAATAAGTAAACAACTCTAATAGTATTAGTTGAGGAAATATCGCTGTAAATATTTTAGTTTTTTTACTTTTCGGATTATTGACCCATCCCACTTTTTTATACTTTATCGGAATGGAGGTAAGATTTAATAGTAGTGTAGCTAAGATTTTTTACGCTGTATCAAGTATATAGTGTGGTAAGAGGAGAGTGATAAGACACTCCATTCTCCATGCGGCACCCTAATTCAGGAAATTGTGTATTGAGTATTATAGAACTCAAAGCCGCATTTTGTCCTATAACTTCAAAATGCATTTTTTATGAAACTGATATAATTATTTCTAGAAAAATTACCAAAAAGTTTATTTATTCAACGATTCACTTAAATAAAGCTTATTTTATGATTATATATAGATTTATATTCTTACGTTTATTCTGTGCCTGTGACCACTGTTTAGAATTTAATTTATTTTAACCACTAGGCACTAGGCAGTCACAAATTAGGCTCTAATTACACAATGCACATAACAATCTCGGTAATCTTACACTAAGATAGGATCGCACGCCGCTATTAAAGTAACACGAAGCTTAATTTAATTTTTTTTTTTTTTTTTTTTCAGCTTCACGCTGTATCCCGCACACAGCAGGGTAGGCAGAGGGAACCTAGTGTTTTTAGACACTCCGTTCCCCACTTTCTGCCGATTTCTGGAGGCATTGCGTGTTGAGTGGCAGAACTCAACGCCGCGCTTAGCCTCGACACCAGAGCGAAGAAATGGAAATATAAATTTAAGTAAATATTTCACATCTCCTCGAGTGGGGATCGAACCCACAACCAGTCGGTTTTACAGTCACACTTCGTGCCACTGCTATATAACATAAAAATTCATAATAGAACAGCCAAATGGTTAGTAGAATTTAAATTTATATGACATTATAAGGATAATAGTTCTTTGTATTCCTATTCCTACTGCAATATAGATATAGTAGGTATCAACTCCGATATCGATGTTTCCTCATTACACCTAATTGATTGGAATTATACATGACTCTAGTCTAATGGTCAATTTTAAAAAGACCTTTACTTTTAGCATGTTTTACACTTTAAATGAAATAATTCAAAATGGACTGACTTCAGAGAACCTGGGAATCCAGTGGTAAGACACTTTCGTTCTCCATTCTCCGCCGAATTACCGAGGCATTGTGTGTTGAGTGGCGAAACTCAACGCCGAGCTTTTGCGACATTTTGCCTTTTTACCAGATGAGGAAATAAAAATAATTTATCATATTAATTTAATGATTTATATATAGGTTCTTATTTTATGTAGTTAGTCCTACTCGGTGGTATACTATGAGGAATTGAATTATTTTAATTTCTTCGCTCTGGTAACAAGAACAAGCTCGGCGTTGAGTTCCGCCACTCTGTTCTGGTCTGTTCTTAGTTTGCAGTGTGTCAGTTCTGCCCTAATCACGTAGCGAATGTCATGTCGTTGTACGGAGAACACACGAAATAAGTATTCCGCCACTCAACACACAGTGCCTTGAAAATCGATAATCTGAGTGTGACACTACTTCCTAAGCTACACTAGGTTCCTTTCCTAGGTTGACACTAGGTTCCTAAAATAGTTGTTCATATATGGTATGTCGAGCGTGTCATACTATAAGTATTTATAAACATATTTATATTGATATATCTACCTATATAAAAAAATATTAGGCAGGGAGAACTGATAAAGTGGCTCTCGCAAAAAATGTAGAAAATGAAAGAACGCAAACACATATATCGCTTAGTGTAACAAAAACGCAATTATATTATTTAAAAAAGTATATTATGTCAATGTATGCGGAAAGACTAATGAAAAGTCTATGAAATGTTGATTGTCTTCTGAAAATTTTTAAAAAGTAAAAATACGTCATTGTTGCACCAAATGAGCGTTAACAAGAATAACTCTCCATTAATAGACCGCAAGAAAATAATATTAATTGTTTCATAGAAAATAGTCGAGATCTTTATAGCCGTTTCATATTAACAAATACAATTTGACAGTTAAATTTCACGGTACGTCGGCTCTTGAAAGCGCATAACCTGTCACTTGATAGCGTAGTAATACTTATAAATAAAGTAGTAAGTATGTAAAACACTTGTGGTAAGTGTGGGTTTAAAATTTGAATCAAATCAAGGGGCATTTCTGTTTAAAATATGTCTTCCGATTGTGAATTGGTTAGATATTTACTACTAAACCAGCCATTCGTATCTAGACTAATTTCTTTCTATTATTCTAGTTGTCCGTAATATGGTTAAAAGCTTTTGTTTTTTTTTTATATTTTTAAAGTTAAACCAACAAATATGAGGCCAGTCGTAGCGCAGTACAGACGTAGTAAACGAGATTGGTTGTGGGTTCAATCCCGATTTGATGAAATTAAATATTTATTTTATTTTATATTTCTTGTTCTTCGCTCTTTTGTCGAGGCAAAGCGCAGCGTTGAGTTCCGCTACTCAACACGCAATGCCTCCAGAAATCGACGGAAAGTGGGAAACGGGTTGTTTTAATACTAAGTTCCCTCTGGTGCCCTGCTGTGTGTGGGTACAACGTGAATCTGATTTATTATTTTAAAGCCAATATTTCACATTTTTTTTCTATATTTTATGTAAAAACATTACAGCAGAAATGGGTAAAACTAAACTTCACCTAATTAATACTAAAAGCTAAAAATATTCCAAACATGTCGAATTCCGACAAGAACATGACAAATTGGCTTGAAAAAACAAAAATCTGTCGAAACATCTCAAAAAACATTCCTTTCAAATATCTTTTCTTGTACAAAGTAAATTTTTATAAACTTTTTTATTGAAATTTTACATTTTTAGGGTCACATGACACCTCATTACGCTTATTGCTTATTTTTTTACAAAAATGAATATAATAATATGGATAATGTTTCAAAAGTTTCATAGTTTTTGATGCGATCGAGAATTCTATAAATTATAATTAAATATATATTCTTACAAAAAACGTATACCTAATAAAGACTTATTTTTAAAGAATATTTAATTTAATATTTAAATATTTTTAAAAATATACCCAATCGCCGACAAAGTTTTGTAAAAATTTTATATATTAAAGTATCAAAGCCAGGTCCACACAAAACGTGTCAAACATGAGCGGATGACGTTTTTGTGACAATAAATCTGTCAAACGGGTCACACTCGTGCTAACGCTACTTGTTCGTAATTAAGACCTACCTAACTGGATACCAAAAAAGGTAAATAAATAATCAAACATGATTTCGGAAAATTAAAAAAGCACATACAAACGTTCGGTTTAAATGAATTATTTAACAATATAATTTTCTCGCTGTGGTAACAAGGCAAAATACGGAGTTGAGTTTCACCATTTAACACCCAAGATTTCTTGGGTGATATGTGGATATCGGAATGCCTTAACACTCTTTTTCCTATGCCTGTTCTGATGACGGTAATGAAAGTTTCTGAAACAGATATCAAGATCAAGCAATTAGCTGAAAATATTTATTGCTATAAATTTTTAGAAATTATATAATGAATTACATTATTACAATTACAATCCGTTATAGTCAGTTGGAAATTTATTTTGCCAATTTAATAAACAAGAAGTTTTTACCGTTGTATTTTAGGGATAACATTAAAAAGAAAAACTGTATTTATTAAGATCTCATTTTATTCACTTGTTCTATATTTCGGCCAAACAGCGTTGTTTCGCGATTCGCTAATACTTAGGTACACATACCTATTGAAAACTGTGAAGAATATCCTCACTCAACATTCACTGCTGCCACGTATCAAAAAATATATCATTAAAATATCAGATCCGCCAAATAACACTTGATCGACCCTCTCAATTAAATAAATAAGCTTCAAACTTGCAACTTTGATGGATGTACCTAATTTGATAGGGTTGTATCAATAAAAGGGATGCGACATATGCTTTGTAGGGGCGCACCTAATGCCAAATTACGCGGAAAATTCCACTTAATTGTACCAATTATGTTCTGCGATTCAGTTTGTTTTGTTATTTTTAAAATGCAGGTGTAATTTTTAGTTTTATTATTAGAATTTTTTCTCAAAATGATGATATACGTATCTCACGAAGATACCTTAGGTATTTACTATGTACTGCATGAATGGTCCCAAAACAAGAAATACTGCTACGTTTAGTAATAGGTAATATAAGAAATATCCGCTGAATCCGAATCCGGAAAGTACCATATCTTTTTTTTACTTCTATTATTTTTGACTTAGCAACTTTATAGCTGTAGGTGTATTACTATTAACTATTCTTACTTTCTTAACAAATTAAATCTAGTTTTATCGTATAAAAATCTAATAAAATCTATCTTTGAATAAGTATTTTTTATTGTCGAGGTGTTAATATATATATATATATATATATATATATATATATATATATATATATATATATATATATATATATATATATATATATATATATATATATATATATATATACACTTGTATATACATATAAAATTTTATTGACGTCTGAAATATACATGTTACTCCAGTGACCTATTCAATCAATACTTATAAACCGGGCCAGCACCTAAGCCCACCTTAGGAAGTGAAACAAATGTGCAACAAAAAATAAACTGGCTAACTTCAAAAAATGTTGAAATAAATATGTGTAAATATCATTTCATAATAGATATGTCATTTCAGAAAATATATTTTTTAAAAAGTTCTAAAACATTACTATTTTAGAATCATCCCCAGGGATCCAATTAAATTAGCGAAAATAGGGGTGGATACTTGGTAACAGTAATAGGTGACGAGTCACAAGGGTAACAAAATTTACAGATTATCTATACAAATTAAGTGTCAAATGGCAAATCTCGTGACAATAGGTATTATTTATTCAGCCTTATAATATACGTGTAGAATTTTATTTTTATTTAATTTTGTTATTGTTTTTAGTCGAGTTATTTTTTAAGAGTTCGTATTTGTAGTATAAGTGTCGATTGTGAAGTGAATATTGATAATAAATAGCGATAAAATATTGAAGTATGGAATACGAAGTTGCAAAGGTACCTTAAAATTTTAATAAGATGCTTAATATGTTGATAATTATCATCATTTTACGTACCTACCTACGCATTGCTTTGGAATTCAATCTTAATTGGTAAAACAAAAAATTATAAATTAAAGCTTTTCAATATATTGCAGGAGATACAATAAAAGTTTATACCTCATTTGTCCTTATAACTATTATATGTAAATTAGTTATAATAAAAATATTTTGATATGATATAATTATTCTTCCAAATATTTTACCATCCAATTTAGTTGTTTACTATATTGTTCTAAAATATAGCACACATTTCCATAATAATTCCTCTCATATCGAAATAGCGCCATCTAGTTTCTGCAATACATATTATACAATTTAGTGTTGTGTAGTCTTAGGTATCGATTTTAGTATTTTAATAAACAAAGAAAATATTGTTTGCAATTATGTACTAGTTCATTTTCATTTTGAATACTAAACTGACAACGTACAATTTTAAACCATAATATTTTTTTAACAAAATTTATATGGCAATTTTTCCTTTAAATACGAAACCAAGACTTATACATAATTATTTATAATTGGAAAAAGATTAATATAGACATAATTTTGTGTAATAAAAGCAGGTACTGTACGTACTACAGTAATCTTTTATATAATGTAAAAATTAAACCTTATAATATTTAACTAACCAAGTACAATATTTATTATCAAACTTTGATTGTGGTACCAAAATAAAATTACAGTTCCATTTTGACGTCATTTATTCATAAAGACAATTTCAATAAATGAACGCACTAAATTACAATAATTTGAGATATGTCACTTAGATATTAATCAGTGGTGCGAGTTGCGTTGTCCGCTACTAAAAGTTAATATCAATTAAGATTGGTGTTTTCTTCAAGTTAAGCACTTTTTATATTGCCTTCGATATTATATATCGCATTTAATATGTTTATATTTTAGTAACATAAATTTTTCTCGCAAACGCAACGCCACCACTTTTTCTCTATGACCGTAATTATGTATATAATAATAAGCTACAATACTTTACGCTATTGTTACAAGATCAATGTTACTGGAAGACAAATCGTATGGCATACAATATTTTAGTACAACATTATTTTTAATATAAATGCACCGATATGTACGTAATGCTACCAAACTATTGAGGAAAAAAACTACGGGATTCGAATACAAAATATTAGGAAAATAGAATTTCATATCACCTAGTAGAAAACTTTTCAGAAATATTCAGATTTAGAAAAAAATAATTACAATTACGTTTTAAGAACGAGAGAATTGAAACAATAGTGCAAGACTTATTGGAAAAATTCGTAAGGTGGCACGATTCAACAAGAAAATATTTACATTAGATGAAATAAGCATACGTATATAAATGTTTCGAAAAATTCAAGTACATATATGTAAAAAATGCTTGAAATATTTTTATCACTCGGCAAAAACATAGCCCATATATACAGCAGAAGCAAGTAAGGAGGTGAAGGACTATAACGCTATAAATTGTTGTTAAGAGAAAGAACCTTGACAATTGATAAAAATATTTAAAATATTTACCGTTTCGAATGAATTAGTTTAAAATCATCTTATTTCGCGTTCGAAAAAAAATATCATTAATACTTGATACTATAAGTCATAGTTACTATTTTTACATAGAATCCATTAGGGTGATAGAATTTCAAGAAATACATTTTATCTGTCGAATATCAACTGTCAGAGATCCTGTCTTAACAAATGGGATTATAACTTAATCTAATACTAACCTAAAAGGATATAGACTTACTATAAAACAATGATCACAAAACGCATGTCACATGTAAAACTTATGAATATACTTAGAAACGATATGTAATAGTAATTGATGAGTATTCAATATATTTGAAACAAATAGAAAGCCTTGATTTGTAAGCATTAACACACAGCGCACCTTAACTAGCAAAACTTGGAACTAGTGTCTTTTATATAATAAAAATTAATATTTATACATACAAAATGTACATACATTCTCGAAAAATCTTAAATATACTTAACCTGAAGGAATGTGCGAAGTAATATTGTAAGAAAAATAAAAGTGGAAGTTGGGAGAGGTAGATTGATACAACTTCTTTAGAACCATTATTGTGTACGTTACCTTAAAAATTTAACTTATTCTATAGGAATAACAATGTTATTACATTATATACTATACAAAATATCAGAAAAAGGTTGAGTAAACCATTAATTCACACACAAGGAAATAGCTAAGTTGACATATATCCTTAAAACATCTTGTAAACTTATAGAAAATATATCATGTAATAATATGATACGGCGTGCTTGAGATACGGAAGATTATTAAGCATCGTATTATTATGTATGCATTTATAAACTATTAATATCTATAATAATTTATTAAACAATTCATTTACATATTAAGACTTATATTAAAATGCGATAATAAACACTAGTCGTACCAAGTTTTGCGCACAATACAACATCGAATCTGCCATAAATGTCACAACGACGCGACGGCGACGAATAAAAAATTACTTATTGCTTGTACACGTAATATCTTCATATGTCCGCTACACCGCAAACAATTTTAAAATAAATTATATTTATACATATTCATACAATTACATATAAACTTTACATATAAATAATCGTTAATAAATTAGATTTTTTATTATCATCTGATATGTTATGATTAAATAACGACAATTTGCGTGTGCATGATATGTGGAAACTCTTTAAACCCACATACGTCCATTCTTAAACCAGTGATTACGAATCTCAACACACAGCTAACCTAAGGGATAATTTGGGAATAAATAGGGGATTAAATACATTTTTTTTTTCATATCAACCGTCAACAATGTAAACAATTACGTTTTAATTTCACCTTCAATGAATATCATATAATATCAGCATTAACATATTATTATTTAATTTAATATTATATTTCGAATAGATTATCCTCACAAAGATATATTCTTTTTGCATATTATATACATTTTCAACCACTATTATAACAACACTAACAGCTAATCGACTCGAACTATCGATACGGGCACATCACTTTTACCTCCCTTTAATGACAGCTGAAGATAACTTGCATATGTTCGTTTCTATGTAATATTTAAAACATAATTATAAACGTTTTTTAAACTGATATTATCATATATTTTTAGTAAATACTAAAATATCTTTTTATATTTCAAAATCATTATTTTTGTAGCTGTTAATTCAAATGATTTTGTACAGGGACATATTTTCCCTAGAATGCAAATTATCTAGTGCCACGTATATAATTATATTTAATTATGCCAAAATGTGACTAATTTAAAAAATGATTTTCTTAAAAATTTATATCTTTCAATAAATTTGTTTTAACAGGCATATCTTTATTAGTGGTAAACAAATATGTGCAAGTTTTTTTTAAATACATTTTGGCATAATCGCGTGTTTTATATTGTCTTTTAATAGATATTATTAAAAGTGTCATTTTAATAATCAACGTTTTTGGGACTACTGCGCAAATATTTTTCAAAAAAATATCTTAATTTAAGAAAATCTAATTTTACGTTAAATATCGAAAAAATATAAAAAAAAACTATTACTTTCAATTAAATATAGCACAATATTTTTAATATTATTAAAATAATAAATCATGACTAAAATTAAAAAGTGCATTTTTAAAATGCAACAATAGGTATTTGATAAGGTCCATATAACTTATATATTGGATTGGAATGTGCCTAACTCATATCTCTGAATTTTTGTATTGTAAAGATAAATTAATATGTTACCTTAGTATATTGTTAAGTTAACAGGAACTTATCAGACACAATGTTACAACTTTCATCACTTTACAATTTCGACTAATAAACGATTAGCGGTAATTTCAATATTTAAATATGCCCCAACCGCTAGAGGGCAGTTTCGTTCTGAACTTCGATAACCTATAATTAAAAATAACAAACATACAAAAACAAACAAAATAATATTTTTAAAATGAATAATAGATACTTTAACTTATAGCATAACAAATATGTTAAAGATACTAACCTAACCTAACCTAACACGCAAACAATAAAAATAATTAATCGGGGGAAGAAAATGTATACCATGTCGTATACATTATCAAAATATCATATAAAAATTTAAAATATATATAGACATAGAAATGTTGTTTAAAGTATTGCTTTAAGCAACATTTCTATTTATAGTCATTCATCTTATTTGTTTAAAATTTCCTACATTCAGTTTAAGTAAAGCTCAAAAAGTTTAACTCCTTCATTTTGTAAAGTCATGTTTCTAATTTTTTTTTCACTATAGCAACAGACTACAACTGGGGCATATACGTTTTGAGCTTTTATAAACTACATAATAAAAAACAAGATAATTATTTTTTATTGAAAATAAAAAAATACCAATAAAAAAAACAAAGCCCAGAACGTTTAACCCCTTCATTCCATAGTATCATATTGCACTTTCTTCACTTTCAAGTACCGCCATATAGCGTAACCGACCAACGTGCCCGCGGTCGCTATAGCCAGAGCTGCCCCAACTGCTACAGGGGCAGTTTCGGACCGAGCCCGGGCAGAATCCGTACAATGCCAAGGCGGACCGAATTCACCGTCACGTTTGAACATAAATGCTTGTAAACGCATTTGACGAAGGTATAGCTTAGCTCGGTGGGCTAAAGTTGGGTTGCTAGAAAAATAAATATTATTTATAATAATATTAAAGGGATCTTCATACGACTGCTGTCATATATAACAGGGTAGCCAGAGATGACTAAGCTAACTAAAGCCACTATACGTTATATAATTTTTTTTTTTCAAATTCGATACATTACTTGTTAAATGAAGAAAATTGAAAATTATGCCACATTGAAAGTAATTCAGTTCCCCGAGTGGAAATTGAATCCACCACCATCGTGGTAAAGACAGATATGTCAGTATGCCACTTCAAATTCCGATTAAATTTAACAAAATATAACTTAATTATATTTTAAAATATGTATAATTAGATAAAGTAGTTTTTGTGTGTTCAAACCCCAAACAAGCCCAAATTATTAATTTCCTGGTGCTTTATGGTTGGTTTCGCGATCCAATACTCATGTTTCTATTTAATCATTTTCGAACAATTTTGTGTCTATTAATAAGTTTCGTTGTTAAAATATACAAATGCCGTTATGATGAAACTGAAATAATTGAAACTGTAAAATAAAATCGTATATTCAAATCAAATGAAAAAAAAATATTTATATTATAGTATCTTTTAATATAAATATAATATTGTGTTTTAACAAACCAATTAAAATTGTGGAAATTAAAAATTAAAAATTTAAATTAATAGTTAATAATGAAAATAAAAATGGCCGGAAAATTTGCTTCTGCAACATATATAATTGTCATCGAGATTCGCACGAATATATACTATGGTTCTACGTTTTTAACTTCACATTGGATCCCGCGGGCAGGATAGGTAGAGGGAACCTAATGCTAAGAGACTCCGTACCCCACGCTCCGCCCAAATTTCACATTTCTAATAATCCGCATTTAGTCAATCTAGTCTTACAGGATTGAGGAAATGAAAATAATTAATTCTTGATTAGCTTGCTAGTTGTACTCACCTAGGTTCTTCTTCGGCTAAATCAATAACAGTTTCCTCTGGACATGAAAACGATTTGCCAACGGGTGTGGGAAACAATAGGGCTCTGGGTCCAGTAGTCAAAGTTACTCGTCTCCCTTGCTTAGCCGCGTGTTCGAGGATCCTCGCACTTGAGTTGTATGTTAGTCTTACACTATCTGCGTACCAACGTTCTCCACCTGGTGTCTGGCACAGAAATGGGTCTTTAAATATTAAATTTCAATAATAAATGAAAAACATTTCTAATTAAACAAAATATGCTTTATAAATATGCTAATTTAAAAATGATAATTAAAAAAAATAAAACAAAATAATATAACAGTACAAATGCAAATATAGTGATATAACTATAATAATTTTTATTTTTTTACGTTACGTTACGTTAATCAAAAATACATACCTTAGCAAAAGCAAATTCTAAGGAAAATTCTTTGAACGACAAAACCAATGTCTCCATATCACTTTCTTTACAAACCCCGGCCACGTTCGCATTATTCGGTACGAAGGTGTTGGCATCCTGTAATAAAACATGTTCAAACAATAAATAATATTTTCATTTAGTGTCGAAGCAAAGTGAGGCGTTGAGTTCCGCCACTCAACACTCAGTGACCCAAGAATTCTGTGGAAATATATAAAAAAATTGCTTCACGCTATATCCCGCACACAGCAAGGTAGACAGAGTGAATCTACTGTTAAGACACTTCGTGCCTCATTTTCCACAGAATTCTGGAGGTATTGCATGTTGAGTGGCGGAACTCAACGCCGTGCTTTGCCCCGACACCAGAGCGAAATATAAATTTAAATAAATAATTAATTTCCTCGAGTCGCGGTCGAGCCCTCAACCAGTCAACCTCGTATACCAGTAAACAAGTAAAAAAGTAGTAAAAGTAAAAAAAAATCTAATAACATATAATTATAACTAAATGCATTAGGTATTACATGAGCGATTTAAATCATACATTTCCATCGTAATCTTGTTAATATTATATTATATTTAAAACAAAAATTTGCATAACTAAAGTAGTGTTTGCACTAAAATTAGATCTGAGATGCCCCAATTGTGTGCTCACTGGCCACTAAAAGACAAAGTTCGACAAATTTATGGTAACTGCAAACTGCACGAAGTTGTAATAGAAAGTTACGAACTATCGCAAAACTTCTAACAATCTGAAAAGTTAAATTGAATATGTGAACAAACAAAACTTACGATAGTAGATAGTTTTGTTATGTGAATATTGATCATATTTTTGTACGTAACACAGGCTTTTAAGGCTTGTACTTTGTAAAAAATGCTTGTGCTTATGTTTGTGAGCATATCGCTAGTATACAATATAATATGTATACTAGCGATCCGCTCGCGGCTTCTCTCGCTTGAACTTCAAAATTTCTATTATTTACTAATCTGAATTACCATTTATAGACAATATCCGTATATTAAATACTAATTTTTTAGCTGATTCAATAAAGTATTTATTGTATTAATATAAATATAGTTTCAGAAAATACTTTATATTAATATTACTTTTTATTTATGAATAGACAAAAAAAAACATTGTTTCCATTACATATTATAAATGGCCAGAATAATATTTATACTTAAATATCTGTCATCAGTTATATTTATAGAAGATAACTAAAGCGTTTCTTTGTTCAGCATCCCGCACATAGTTGGATAGGATAGATAGAGAAAAATATTAAGACACTCTGTTGAGGACGTATCACCCAAGTTTGTGTGTTTATTACAAATTATAATCACTTAGAATTCTATTATAAAATTGATAATATTCTACAGAATTAATCATCTTTATTTATTGTCAAATCCATTCATTCATTTAAAAAATACAATTATATTTCATTATTTTTAAATACTTTTTTGCCAAACACAAATGAATAGTAGAGTTAAAACTGCATTTAAATCGGTGAAGCCGTTTTTGCATTTAGCAAGCACAAACACACAGACAAACCGACAAATCGATAAAAAAAAAACCATTGTTTCGGAACCTATTACACTGGTAAATGCCCCCATATTATATGTAAATATACTCACAGCGCGTTCATTTAGTTTGGTAACGTAAGAGATGTCCAGTAAAGCGTCTACGGTCAGCAGGATGCAGGTCTCACCGCCACCACCGAAGAGACGGTACGTTGCTGTCATTAAGCTACGTTCCGTTGCTGGTTCCTGGAAATTGAAACAAATATAATTTATTTACAATATTATTAAAATATACTTACAGCCATGGGCGTATATAGATATATTTTCATGGTATTTTTTGTTTGTAAAATTTCTGGGGTGGGTCAAGACAATTCTGGGATGGACACGGCGCACCCGAACATTACGCCTATGCTAACAGCAAAAAATAAATAATTGAAAACTATTCGTCGACCATTAACGTTATAGTCCACCAATCGCAATGGTTTCAAATCCCAATCGGGAGCATATCTATACTGATAATGGTGGTTTCCTGAACAATCTAGTCAAAATACCACCTTAATTTCCGCTAAATTAACATAAGATCTGACTCATAAAATTAAAGACCGTCCAACACACGGTAATAAATATCCTTAAAATACAATATATATATATTTTTTACAATATGGCCTAAATGTTACAGATGTTATAAAAATAACGAAATAATTTGTTGTTAAATTAACACCAAAAAAAAAATGGTTGAAATGGAGATAAACTAATAAGAAAATTTTCCACCTACCTGATTTCTAATGTAGTTAAGTAGCTATTATATAAATAATACTACTCGAGGCCAGTCGTGACTCGTGGCCCAAGGGTACAAGCGTATGTTTGTAAATACGACATGTCATGGGTTCGAATGTCACTCGAGGAAATGAAATATTTAATATTTTTTTATTCGCTCTGGTGTAGAGCCAAAACGCGGGGTTGAGTTCCGTCACTCAATCTGCAATGCGTCTAGAATTCGGCTGAATATGGAAAAACGGAAGAGTCTTGATGGGAACGAAGTGTCTTAATACTACGTTCCCTTGTTCTCTTTGCTACTTTGCCACGTGCGGATACAGTGTGAACCTAAAAAATACTAACCGTAGATCCACCAGGCATAGCGGTAGTTTTGCTGTATTTAGTGACTCTAGGTTTCCGCGTCGACGCCTGGCTGTCCAGCTGTAGACCTTGCACGGTGCATACCACCAACACTGCCATGGGTACGAGCATTACAATTATATATTTTAACGTATTTTTTTATTTATATTATGTTTTTCATATTGAAATAAATATCTATTCTAATAGAATTTCAAGGGGACACTTGATAGGGACATTTTGAAAATAATAAATTGATCGATACACACTTAGATTTAAAAGAAATATTAAGATAAATGACAAATTTATTTGTAATCACGATATTTCACTATAATATTTATAGTTGTACTAAAAATAAGGACAAAAAAAATTGTAGATAATTCAAAGTAATGTTTAAAGTTTCTATTTTCCAGCACAAAATTTCACAAATGATTAAAAAGAAACAATGTTATTTTTGAATACATTTTACAAATGGTCGACTCTCGGCCGTATTGGCGTATTGCACAATACAGCAATGATTTAATTTGTCTAGTGTTGTATCATGTAGATTTATGGTAACTTAAAAGAGTCGATAGAAATTCCTAGTCGAATTATATAATTATTTTTATTATTATATTTATTCTTATCAGAGCGAGCATTTCTACATTTAACGCACAATATCTCGAAAACTGGGCAGAACATGGAAATATGGTTGCCTTAACATTAAATTCCCTCTGCCTGAGCTTAAATTATCAATTCGTTGGAAAAAATAAATAAAAGAAAACGATAAGTAGTAAAATGACAAATATTCGACTTAATTTATAATTAAAATATGTTTAAATAACTTTTTTTGAATTTGAATTTGAATTTGAATAAATTCTAAACAAAAATAGTCATAATGTAATCTAATTCGGAAAAACATAATAAATAAGATGATACACGAAAAAAACAACTGTACGTATATTATTAGCCTATTTAGGTGAAAATAATGCATTAGCAACACGGCGCCACACAATACTTAATATGTTTTTTAATAAAGTTAAATATGTCAATGCTAATAGAACGATTACTTACACAAAAATATTTTGCATCTCCTATAGTATTTAACAAAGTTAAATTCGTGACTGCACCAAATGAGCGGTACAATACCAATAGTTAATTTATATACTAAATATAATGAAAATAGACCAAGTTAATTTAATATGCATTTGTTGCCTTTAAATTTAATTACTTTTGACAATATGATACTACATCAAGCCGTGGATTCAACACCAGCTGTCATATCGCTTGTACTATATACTATTATTGCTTTTATACAAATTACAAAGTGTCCATAGCTCAAACGTCACGAACCTTCAATTAAAGAGATTTATAATTTACTTCATTCTATTTTGATATTTAGAATTTCCTTGAATCACTAAATGTATACGTTATAATTTAACGTTTATATGTAATCAATATATTATGTGGATATAACGCATTGCAGATAAAACAGATTTAAAACATGTGTTTATTATAAGTAATAAACATGAAAATATGCTAGAAGCATATTATTGCAACTCTATAAATTCTATGCACATTTTTCTACGTTTTTTGTTTATTCTGAACAATGTAATAATAAGAAATAATCTATTTATTATTATTCTGTGCGTCTTTAAAAGATTAAGTAAAAATACAAAAGTTGAATTATGAAAACATCGATAAAAAGTAACAACATCACTACATCCATTACTAGTGGTAAAATATAGTTGGATTCAAGATTAAGATTATGCACTTAAGAGAGCGGTCACGTCCGGAGCACACTCTTCGCGTTCACATTCGCAATCACATTTTATCTCGAGCGCTCAAAATGTAAATCCTTGAATCTTTTAAATCTGCTACATTTAGGATTTGTGCCAAGAATATGTGATTTTATTTAAGTTTTATCAACTGGGAGACACGTAATGCTTAGGCAAAACGCAGTGTTAATTTATACCATACAACAAGCAATGTCTAATAAATTTGGCGACAAGTTAGAAACGAAGTGTCTAAACGCTACCTAATGCCTTTTGCCTATCACACAATATGCACGATACAATTTGGAGCTAACAAAGTGGAGAACGAACTGATGAGTCACTAGATTGTCGCTAGTTTATATTTACTTTATTACTTCACGTAGTGCAAATTTGAATCCATACCTTTTATATTTTTAGATTGGAATATTTTTTTAGATTTGGCTTTTGGAATATGTCATTTTAGTAGAGTTGAAGGTCGTTATTGTCGTTACTCTAAGGATTGATTATGCCTGTAGTATATCGTTGAAAATATACATAATTTAATTTATCATGAGGCCAGTCGTGGCGCAGTGGCACAAAGTGTGACTGTAAAACCGACTGGTTGTGGGTTCGATCCCCACTCGAGGAGATGAAATATTTACTTAAATTTATATTTCCATTTCTTCGCTCTGGTATCGAGGCTAAGCGCGGCGTTGAGTTCTGCCACTCAACACGCAATGCCTCCAAAAATTCGGCAGAAAGTGGGGAATGGAGTGTCTTACACTAGGTTCCCTCTGCCTACCCTGCTGTGTGCGGGATATAGCGTGAAGCTAATTTAATTTTAATTTTTAATTTATCATTACGCTCCGGCAAAAACAAGATACGGATTAAACGGAAATACTTGAAGTATTTCCGTTTAAATTTGGAAGACTTTCGATTTTAAAAGTTAAAAATGTATGGCTACAAGATGAGGCGGTTACTCGAAACAGACAAAGGGAAAAAAATATTTCAACACACGACCATTGCTTAAATTAAATACGTTCCGTGCTAAATAAGCCTACACTACTTATTTTGAAAACGTATAAAAAAATGCTTCCTAAGTGTGGAATAACACTTTAAAAATGTTAAAAAAGTCGACACTAACCAACAACACTACTGAAAAGAGTAACAAAAAATTTTTCCAAGCCCTTTATCTTTCCGAAAAGTTCCACAAAAATAACTTTTTTCCTAACTAACTATCCTCAAACAATCAACGCTAACTTCCCTCACGTCCAGATACGAAGTAAACAAATGAAAAACAAAATAAAGTGTTAACTAACTCAATGCGCGTCGGCGGTTAGGAGGCAATTCCATTAAAACGTAACGAGAAAACCCGTACCTCGTTAGATGAGAAAATGGACTGCTTTATACATATATATAATATATGTATTGAATACTAAATGGCGTTTTTTATTTAGCTTTCTGTTTTATCGTATATGAGCGACCCACTCGCGGCTTCGCCAGCTTGAACTGCATTTTAAATGTGCCATGGAAAGCTAGCAATACACGTCTTTACAATGCAGCGAGGGCGTAACCCCTTTTATAAGGACGGATGAAACATATTTAACGAAAGTCAAGGAAAGCTGTTCAGGGCGACCTTTGTGTAGATACCCCGTAATACGTACCCTTTATATAACCGTAACTTCCCACAGAAGGTTAATACGTAACATTCAACTTGATTAGCATTAATAGTAGGCAGATACTATGAAATGTAAGCACAGCCCACGCTTATGAAACAGTGTAAGGACACATAGTTGAAATATTAATATGATATGGTTATTATTTATACACACAAGAGAGTTGAAAACTCATTAATAGTTATTAATAATATTAATTAGTGTAAAGTATACGTATCGAAATAATAATTCCACCTATAGGTATTTAATTTTTTCAAGACTAAAAAGTATCTGCTAAATTAAAAGTAAAAAAATAGCTTCACGCTGTATCCCGCACACAGCACACATGGTAGGCAGAGGGAACCCAGTGAAACTAAATTAAAGGTGGAAAGTCGTATTGCTATTGGTGACAAAATTAACACAAGTATTAATTACTAGTACTAACGCTGTTATATGGCAACGTAATATGGATGTTGCAGAAGAAATACCAAAGAAAAATCAATGCTGTGGAAACACGACATCTTCGTATAAGATTATCGTATGAAGTTTAGCTGACTGATCCGCACTTAAGAAGTACACAGAATAGCAGCTACTCACAATTATAACACAATGAGAATGCAAAATAACATGCTTAGGTGATTTGGTCACGCCGAGAGAATAAGTGACGAAAGAATAACAAAAAAAGAAGGAAAGCAAGATTAAGACGTCAGAGAGGCAGGGGGAGACCTTGGTTGAACTTCGAGAACCCAGCACGCATAATCTTCAAGGAGGTCTCGTGGCATGTGGACCACTTGAGGGGCATGTATCAAGAAGTTGATGATAGTGCAAGAGGTGAAAGAGGTATGAAGAACCGTAATGTTTCACGCTCTGTTCTCTAATTGGCTACCCTTCTAGGGATACACCGTGAGGTTAAAAAAACTAAAAGTTGTTAAAAAAACGTTACCTTGACATTCTCGAGCGTGGCATTTTTTTTTTATCAAACTAAGAAAATACATTTTGATCGCTCGCTCAAAATATTTAATTTTTATTTTTAACTCTTACGTACGACCGCCTTCATCATGGAAACAGTCAAATAACATACTTACTTTTTTAAGAATACGTAGACCGTGAAAGATATCAACATCTGACACGCTCGAGTATGTCCATGCAATAGTTTGTTTTCACATTTTTGAAAATCTGTCTCAATCTCTCAATCTCACCCCACTGATTATTTTTATTATTTTTATATGATTATTTTTTTCTTGTTCCCAATCCAATATGTCTCTATGACGCATTAGCATCCTCGGATACGTATTACGTAATTTTACAACTATTAACTAGAAATATAAAACAATATTTAGCTACTAGCTACCCAAAGGCGAAAATAAAAATTCAATTCAATTTAAAAGACTTAATTGAATTATTATCTATCTATCGCAAAGGAAATTTCAACCGCAAAATAAATATGGATCTCATTTTCCATTAGTCCTTATCTAGAACGGTTTACGTTGAAGGCCTATTCATCTCAACAATAGAGCAAAGAAACAGATCAAAACAACTGTAGCTTTACAGTGAACTGCTCGAAGTAAATGAAAGGAAATGTAGGTCAGACAATCTAGATTGTAGATATATGCATTTTAAGCGAACATTTCAAAGCTATTCTATTTTAAATATAATAAAAATAAATATACGCCAAATATCTAAAATTAAACGTTTAGAAGTTGTTAAAACTGGAATATGTAAAAATGATTCCTATTGCCACTGTTTGATAGATATCCACTTGCATTCATTTGCGGGGTTTAAGAGGGTTTATTTTCGGGTTCACGCTGTGAGCAGAGGGAACCTAGTGTCAAGATAACTCGATTTCCACTTTCAGCCAAATTTTCAAGGCATTCCATGGTAAGTTGCGAAACTTTGTCTGGTTGGCTGCGATAGAACTTTGTCTGGTTGACTGTTGAGCGATAAAATTAAAATATTGATTCATTCTCCCGAATATAAATCGAAACCACGACCGTCGGTTAACCTTCCAGAACACAGTATTGATGATACTGGAGGAAGTTCTCATAAATACATGAGGACTCTCAAAAGAGGAGTGTTTGGCGCTCCATTCTCCTCGACGTCACGTAAAAAAAAGAACCCTACTGTATTAAAATAATTAAGAACTTTTATATTTCATATTAGTATCTAGGGTGTTCCTTCAAATTATAGAGGCGGATCGAGAACAAAGGAAAGAATGCATCCTATAAAGTTCCTATAAGGAAATAACGACAATATACAACTTATAATAACATATTCAGTGAATATTGTCATTCCTAATAGATTTTTATAAATTCATACTAAATATTCGACTTAGGTTGCTGGATAAAGTACTTATTTTTCTTAAAGATCTTATTTCTGATGTTTTATAAAAAATAGATTTTAAAAAATAAAATTCAACTTCACTATATATCCCACAGCATGGTAGACCGAGGGAATTTGTGTACAGACACTCCGTTGCTCACTTAGCTCGCAATTGAGTGGCGGATCAACGCTGGGTGTTTTGCTTTGGTGCTAGAGCGAAGAAATGAAAAGATATTAAGAAATAATAATTGAATTCCTCGAATGGGCATCGAACGCACAATAATGTAATTTTGTGCTGAATAGTGGAAATTAACGCTACCCTTTGTATTAACATAGTGTGAAGTAATTCATCTACCGGAATGAGAATCCAACCTACAACCATCACATTGACTGTGTCGATAACCCACACATAGGTAAATGAGATAAAATTAAGTTTATTAAATCAAAATCAGCTTCACGCTGTTTCCCGCATACGGCAGGGTAGGCAGAGGAAACCTAGTGTCAAGACACTCCGTTCCCCACTTTCTGCCGAATTTTGGAAGCATTGCGTGTTGAGTGGCAGAACTAAACGCCGCGCTTTGCTTCGAGACCAGAGCGAAGAAATGGAAATATAAACATAAATTAAGTTTATAAACGTCATTTTATTTTTTTATAATAAAATGATTTCCTATTAACAGATCAAGCATTCCAAGATATATTTATTTTGGACTGTCGAAGGTCAGGGTTCAGAGGTTTGCGTGGGCCTGATAGATACCAAATGTTACAGTCAGTTGTAACAACTCCATACAAATGTCTATTAATACTTGGGGTTAAAACAGAGTTGCCCGGTTTTTGAACATTTTTGATAAAAAAGTTAAATTGTTTTCCCAAAAGCGTTATAAAAAATATAAGGATTTCATTTATTATTTCTTCATTTTTTGAGTTTTAAATAAAGCTTCCAGTGGTGATAGATAACGTAATGTTTTTAATAGAAAAAGGTCACTACGGTTAAACGATAATGTTTACCATAATATGTAAGGCATTTAAGTTTTCAGAGTATACTTATTTATATTTCTGAAATTATTAAGAACTCATGAAACTCTTAACATTATAAAAAATATTTTTCACAGTACTTATTTAAAAAACGTATAAAAATTTGAACGCAGCGGGACTCGAACCCGCGCCTCCTGGAAACCGACCAGGTCGGTTTCCAGGAGGCGCGGGTTCGAGTCAAATAAGTATTTTTCTTTCCTAAGTGTGGAATAACACTTTAAAAATGTTTAAAAAATTTTTCACAGTACATGGTGTAATCCACGAAAAGCAGAATGCCTGTTCCGATTCGGTCGTTTAATTCATGTTAAAAATCGGGACGTCCCAATTTATAATATATTTATATTGTTTTTAATCAAAAATTTAGAATAGTCAATGTGAATAATTGTTCCTAATATACTAGAGTATACCCGCACTCGTGGACATATTTAAATAACTAAGATTTGTACCCGTTCTACCTAAGTGCCCGAGGTAACATTGACTGTGAGCAAGTATACTAGGTTATATAGAAACGATTCGCTTATCGATATTGTCTATAGTCTTCCTCGATGATTGTAGAACTCTATGTAACGCATAAAACAAATGTCAAGTAGATATAGATTATATGGACTATGTTAGTAAAGCAAGCAATATAAAAAATCCTCTTGTATATCTTAACGTTAAAGGAAATTAAATTAAACGATCACTTCCCTTATATACCTAATAATATCGTACTTCTTTACAGTTATTGCCAGGTTTATTGTTAGTTTCTCTACTATAAAATTAACTGAGAATGTTTATGCATATTCAATTCACCATCTTCACTATCATTAAAGCCTTATGACGCCCACTGCTCTACATAAACCTCCCCAAGGACTTTCACGATAATCGGTCAGGGAGCCTTGACCAGACACGTATATTGACATTCAATTAACAGACGGAACTTACTTCTAAGACATTGCGTTTTCCAGTTTTCGCCCAATTTTCAAGACATTGCGTGTTGAGCGGTGAAACTCAACGTCTTTGTTCTTACCAGAACGAGAGTAAATCAAAATAATTCGCATCCCCATGTGGAAATCGTAGGCCTATTCGTAGCACCGACTACCAGACGCTGTGACGCGAGACATGTTCTAAAAAGTATTGCTTAAACTATTTTTCGAAGCCCACATCCTTCAATAGTACGCCATATATGACAAACTACAAATCCCAAAGGCAAAACACAATTACCAATTAAGAATTTCAGCAATAAATTATAGGAGCAGCGAGCAAGACATAATCATAATAAGCAGACGCCTCGTACTCGTATCGTGTATAACAAAGTTTTACCAACAATAAGATACAAAGTTTTCAATTTAACATGTGGTCTACATTCATATGTATGTATGTATATATTTTACAAGTTCATTTTGCGTATTTTCATAATAACTTAGTTTATGTATTTATTTATTGCTAGACAAGAGTTTTGAGAATTATTTGTAATAAGGCAGTCGTGACAGAAGGGTATAAGCGTGCAAATGTAAACGCAACAGGTTGTGAGTTCGATTCTCACTCGATTAAATTAAACATTTAATATTTTCATTTACTTTACCCTGGAAACAATTCAAAGCCCAACGTTGAGTTCCACCACTCAACATGAATCCAGAATTTTCCGAAAAGAGGAGAACAGAGTACTGACACGGAGTTTAAATAAAAAATCGAACCCCACAATCAACATTAATTTCCATGAGATCCTTTGAAATTTAAAAACCACTGAGTAACAGAACAAATGGAATGATTCAAATCAATTTTTAAATCTACCCACAAACACATACTTATTCCTACAAAATAAATTCCGCGGGGACACAGGGAACGAGCGCTTTAAAACAAATTGAAAGAATCGCTCCACTTTGATCGCAAATAGATAGTCTCGTGTGGTTTCTGCAGTCTAGGCATTAGATGTCGAGAAATGGAGGCTTATATTGAGTGTATAATAATATACGTTTGGAATTTAACCACGTAAACCACTTACAAAGGAGATTGAAATGTTTGTGTGCCTTCGGGGTATTATTGGAACGTGCTGACTGAAAATGATAGATGTAGGTCATGCATTTTTTTTTTGTTTTGTATATCGCACATAGCGGGATAGGCAGAGGGAACCTGGGAACCTAATGTTAATATACGTCCGTTTCCCACTTTCCTCTAAATACTGAAGGCGAATTGCGTGTTAAGTACCGGCACTCAACGCCGCGCATCGCTTACTAAAGCGAGAAAGTAAATCCAGTGATTTCCAGTCGAGGGTATGAATATTGAATATTTCATACGCTCGACTGGAAATCGAATCCACGACCTGTCGCTTTACAGTCGCACGCTTGTGCCTCTGCACCACGCTGCTCGACTGCGGCATATTAATAGAATAAATAATCAAACGGATGTAATTGAGAGTTATGTATGAGTGTATGATACACTCTAAATTCCCGTGGTAACCCTGACCGCAGGTGCAGTAGGTTACATCGGAACGATAAACGTGATACATAGGCTTATAGCGTCATAACCTTCCACGTTAAATGGTCTATTAAACCAAAAAATATTTTTTTCAATTCGAACCAGCAGTTTCTGAGATTAGCAAGTTCAACCCCAAATCGACTGTTCAAATTTATAATATGCAGAGAAAGTGTTTAATAAAATAAGGTTATCATAGGACTGCCTTTAACGTTGAACTAATTCTAGTGAGATTAGAGTTCGAATGCTATTGACGAAATATTTATAATATCTACTAAAATTTATTACGTCTTCCACCTCATGGTAGGTCTCAAGATGATTTTGGTTGCAAGACAACAAACACAAGATTTATTCATGGAAATCAGCTTCACGCTGTATCCCGCACGTAGCAGGGTAGGCAGAGGTAATCTAGTATTAAGACACCTCGTTCCCCACTTTTCACCGACACCGCTATGCCGGAGCAAAGAAATGGAAATATAAATTTAAATAAATTTTTCATTTCCTTGAGTGGGGATCGAACCAAAAACCAGTTGCGTTTACAGTCAAATCTTGTGCTCCAGCGCCACGAATGGCCTCAAATCTCGATGAAAAGATAATGGAAAACAGACTGATGTATCATAAAGCTTCTACTCACAAAATGTGGATGTAAGAAGATATCATTTCTCACGTACATCATGTGCCATAATGAAAAGAATATTCACGCCTACATAGAGCATCATTTATTACTTACCCCATATTACTTTGTTCTCGTAGCCAGGATAAATATGTTGAGAAAAATTTGATGTGAAAAGTCTCAAGATAAATTTGATATAACCAAAAACTATACTGCATTATGCCGCAAGTAACCATAAAATTTTCAATCAATGCTTTAACAGAAAATTGTAAGAACTATGACATTCAATATAATATTTAAAATATTCTCATAATTTTTCTATAACGCAACTCCAGAATAAAAAACTTCCAGATTTTAATGGAAAGTGGAAAACGGAAGCGTCTTAATGGGAACAGAGTGTCTTAAAACTGGTTCCCTCTGCCTCATCTGCTACAGTGTGAAGCTGGATACGTTAAATTGAGATGACTAAGAAAAAACCTAATTTGAAAACGTGATTTGTAATATTATTCAATGAAATATTTTTCACATTTCTTTATAAATATCAATCATATTTCCTTTCCTATCCTTTGAAAGGACCGATATATCTACACGTAAAATTGGGATTTAAGCAAAAAATTCGCACATGAATAATTACTTTTATTTTGCTCATTCCCTTGATATATTTTGTCGAGTAAAATATTTATTTAGTTTATAATTTTCAAATGACAAATAACAATATACAAATAAGAGAAAACCACTGTAAAAACTATGTTTGGCAAGAGACCTACTATTTTATTAATCTTTTTTATAGAATAAACTTTTAAAAAATATAAAATAAATATTAAAACATATTTAAAAATTGTATTTTCTCTTGGCAAACATAGCATTATTCTGAGTAATTATCGTTGTGTAGCGGAAAGTTGTACAAATCTTCCTACCTACAGACACGCTAACAACACAAATAAGTTGTAACAAGCGTAAACAATTTCGACGTAGCGCGACAAAAACGTATGGCTCAGTTGGTCAGAGCACTTTGGAGGGTTTCCAAAAAGTCGCGGGTTCAAATTTCAAAATAAGTTTTCTTAGTTTTAGTTCTTAATTTTAGCGTTTAAAAAGATTTTAAAAAATGTTATATAATTATAATTTATAATTATGTTATGAAAACATTTTTTTAAATAATTAAATTTGAGCTTACGGAATATGTACCCGTGCCGCTCGGCAACTGACCAAACACTGACCACTAAACCGTACATTCTAATTAAGTTGCGTAGTCAGAGAGCTTCAAATACTGTCGTTCAAATAATATATGTTAGTTATATTACATTAGGTATATATCAGAAAATCGAGAGTAAGAGCTTAAAGTATAGTTGAAAAAACTAAAAAAGTAAATAGAAATGATGATGATGATGACAATTATTTTTTTTTTTTGTATTTTTTTTAAATTATCTCTTTTATGAGGTTAAGATTACATTAGAGTAGATTACTTTCTTTTAAATGTTTAAATAAAATATTAAATAATATGAATATCTTACAGATCTAATTAAGAACGAAATTAGAACATATTAATATACGATTATATATATGATTTCCTCCTGCGATCAAGCTTTAATTTGTCTACCATGCTATAATATGTGGGATTTGGCGTAAAGCTGCTTTCTCTTAAATTTCTTGTCTATTTTAGAACAATGTTTATATATAAAGAATATCATAAATTATTTAAAACTTACGCCCGTATTTTAATTTAAAAAATATCGATATTAATTTTATCCTTCAAGAAAATTATTTAAAAAAAATATTTCTGTTTCAAGAAAAAGTAATTTAAAAGCCATTATTGGCCTACTTTTAAATGAATGAAAAGAAATATACAATTCAGTCTTTAAAAAAGTGTCCTAATATTTGGTTTTTATTTTAATTACAGTAATTTCAAGTTATTTTGTTTGCCGTTAAAATAATTTAAGATACTAATAATTTGATAAACATAAGTTATATCTATATTTATACAGATATTTTTTACATCATATAATACGAGTATTATACGAGTATTACAGTATTTGTACAAAAAAATAGGATTCTTTTTACAGCACGTTACAGTGAAAATAAAAAACTTTTTAACAGTTTCACGATTTTTCCTACTGAGTAAGGGTAAACTGGGGTACCTAATACCTAGTGTTAGCAGTCTCCGCTTCTTAATTTCTGCCTAATAATCAGGTCCAATGTTAATAGGAAATACGAGTACTGACGTATATTTTTTATACGTTTTCTAAATAAGTCCTAAGTGTGGAAACATTTTAAAAATGTTAAAATTTTTTAATAAATATAGTTCCCTCTTGCCAGACGATACTTCTTAGCAATTATCTTTGGGTAGCAAAAATTTGTAAAAAATCTCCCTACAGATATGCTAACAACAAAAATAAGTTGTAACAAAATAAATCAGCTTCACGCTGTATCCCACACACAGCAGGGTAGGCAGAGGGAACCTAGTGTTTTTAGACACACCGTTCCCCACTTTCTGCCGAATTTTGGAGGCATTGCGTGTTGAGTGGCAGAACTCAACGCCGCGCTTAGCCTCGACACCAGAGCGAAGAAATGGAAATATAAATTTAAGTAAATATTTCATCTCCTCGAGTGGGGATCGAACCCACAACCAGTCGGTTTACAGTCACACGTTGTGCCGCTGCGCCACGACTGGCCTCGACAAAATAAATCAAATAAAATAAAACAAAATATTTTAAATAGGTACTTCCGACGAATAATTAAGTTTCATTGAAATAAATAAGTAAGTGTAAAACGCTTTGTTCTCCGCTTAATAGTATTCTCACTAATCTCTTTTCGCCTACTTTGTTAATTTAAGATATGAGTATTGGTATTAATATAAGAGATTATTTAGCATCGTGTATCGCATAAATTACATTATTTCGCAATGTTATAACTTAAAAACGCCTGAATATGTTTATTACAATATTTACAAAACGTTTAATAAACAAAATTGTAACTACAATTTCTTTTTTTAATAAACAAACATTACAGATACTACACTCGCGCACAAATTTTGATAGCGAATGAATATATTATAATTTCCGCTTCCGTCATGTCATAAATAAAATATTTGTCAAATAAAAAAAAATTGCGTTGTTGTTTGACAGCAGTATTTTTTTCCCTTCATTTAATAGTACAAAATTCAAATTTTAAATTAATATTTTTTTTAAATAGAAAAGAAATAATATTTTGTGTAGAAATAATCCTTATAATAAATCTACCCTCCGGTTTCTATCTAAGTAAGCATTCGTGTAAATGTGCCGGAGGCCTGAATACATTACATGTCACTCCATTGTCTTATCGAAAAACGATTTTAGATTTAATTCACCGTCCACTACGAGCAAAAACCTTTAAGATTTACATATTTATTTCTTAGAAACCATCAAAAAGGCATATAAAACAAGTATTTAATGTAATAAATAAAAATAAAACATTTAAATTCTAAAATAAATAATAAATAAAATATTATAAAAATACTTTTCAAATGATTGTAATATTTTTTGTAACATCGTAAAAAAAATATAATAATTATTAGGAACAATACGAAAAGATCTTTGATATAATAACTGAAATAAAACAAATATTCACAGATTAAAATAATAAAAAAAAATACTCACATAAACACACCAACTTCGCCAGAGAGCCCATAGTTACATCTAATATCGAGGAAAATTTGTAGAACACTACGCGACTCATGTCGTAGCCGCCTCCGTCGTAGCGGCAAATATTTTAATTGTTAAATGATAAATATCTAATAACGGAGTGAGTGTTACAAATATTATGTATATCTGCGATCCATTTGGACGTAACTAGGGGTGATTCTTGTTTTTTTAACTTTTTATACCGAACGTTTCGGTGGTGTGGCGGACATTTTGTGACGTCACGGGCAAAATCAATCCTTTTGGACATGCGCAAAATTTCTCCTTGGCCTACTTCATAGCGTCGGTTCGTGACCGTGACGGCCATATTTAATTTTATCGTCATCACAAAATGGCGGTTTTATGAATGAATCTCGTTTATTCATTCAAATGTTTATTTTTGGATGTCGGATTAATAAATACTTGACCAGTTTTCGCAGGTTTTTAATAGTAAAAGCTTCCGTTGGCATCAGATTTGCTCGTGAATGTACAAGAGGTTTGACGTAACCATTAGTTACGTATGGCTAGCGCCCGCCCAACTTTGCACAGACAATTTTTTATTTTATAGGCTCTCTTGTCCTTAGTTCAATCTAATCTAGTCTAATCAAGTGTTATATAATCAGACAGATAGATATTATGATTAAATAATGTTCTAAATGCCACGTGCCACACTTTTTACAATTATCAATACTAATTATAGAAATGTCTCTCACGTTAATAATATTTATTACTACATAAGATTACTGTGAGTATACGTACGTGATATAGTTATACAAAATGGTTAAATTATAACCTTTTTACTGTTACTTGTTATTACTATTTTTTCAGCTTCAGGCTATATCCCGCATGTACCAGGGTAGGCAAATAGAGCTTATTGCTGAGACACTCCGCTTCTCACTTTCCGCTGAATTCTGGAATCATCACACTTGCGGTTGGGTGGTGAATTTTTTTTATTGACTTCTTTTAATAAATTCTATTTTTAAAAGATTTTTTCTGGTTCTACTGTTATAATCACCCACACAAATGCAAAGCTCAGCTTAAGTCCTGTGAGCTGTTTCGTTGCTTAAATAAGTGAATTTGTTTAGAAATAGAGATATAAGATACAATTGGGATTCGAATTGTTACAATTCAGACTCAATTTCATTCAGTATTTTTTAACCTGATATTATTAAAAACAACAAAATATCACGTTCAAAATATATTTTTAATCAGAATTAAGTAACGATATTATTAGCGCTCGCCCACATCAAAGTTATTTCGCTATCGTCTAAAATAATAGTGTCTTTTTAGAAATAGGGAGGAAAGATCATCCAACAAAGCTATTAATAGATTTTATATAAGCGAGTTTTACGTTGTTTACTACGGTCTCTACCTACCTATTTTTCTAAAATATATAAAACAATTTGATAAGTCAAATCAGCTTCACGCTGTTTCCCGCACACAGCAGGGTAGGCAGATGGAATCTAGTGTTAAGACACTCCGTTCTCCACGACGCCCCGACTAAAATATATTTACTTGAAAAAAATATTGAGACCGTTGCGGCGCAGCGGCGCAAGTATGACTGTAAGCATGACCGCTAGGCGTTCAATTCACACTCAGTGGAATGAATTATTTAATATTTTTATTTCCTCGCTCTGGTAAAAAGGTGGAGCACGGCGTTGAGTCCCGCAACTAAACATGTATAACGCCAATGTCGGTGGAAGTGGGTACTACATATATATAAACTCAGTTTCCTCTGCCTTATTAAATAATCAAAAATCTAAATTGTAAATAACATGAAAAGAATAATAATAATATTTGATTTATTATTACATTTAGCGGCAACAACACATAGTTATTTATACGCTTGCTACGGCTTACCACGCGTGCACAAGCTTTCAACGTCGCTTTAACGCTTGACTTTTATTGGACAAGCGTCCGCGCGGGGTGTCGGTGATTACTTGCAAGAGCTTATCGCCAATCCGGACCAATTCTGTATACACATCAAGAAGTTTGCGGGAAACGTACGAAATTTCATTTAAAATAATATTGGCACGATCGAAACCCAGTAAAATAAATATTTATAAAACTGAACTAAACTGTATAATAAAATTTATGTTAGACTAAATAACTATTAACTGAACTTTCTTCGTTTCATAGTGGTTAAAAAAAAATAGATAAATAAGTGATTCTTATGACTTCACTAACTTGTCCTTCCTTGTGCTGTTGTTGACTTTCACTCCTTGGAGACATCTGTCCAAATACCAATTAAATAACCAAGCTGCATGGCGCATCCTTGTTTAACACTCAATTGAATGTCAAATCAGGGTGACATGACAGCTCCTACTCGCACGCAATCTGAGTAATCTCTTTAAAGCATTGGTTCCCAACTAGTGGTCCGCAAAAGCCCATTAGTAAATATGGTCCGTGAATTTTAATTTTATGACTGGGGATGACGAGGGGAAGTTTCTGTTTGAATATCATAGTTAATTTTTATTATGCCTACATGCATAGTGGACCTTGCTACCAAGTACGATATAAAAGAGGTCCTTGATCAACAAAATGTTGAGAACCCCTGCTTTAAAGAGACTTTACAGCCTGCAGCAAAAGTCCGCTAACATTGTAGTATCTCCCATAATGTAATTCTCACAATTCTGTCAAACGCCTTTTCCGAGTCCACGAAAGCAAAGGAAACTTTTTGGTTAACGGTTTTTACATCCTCTTGTAAGTCTAAAGCCACTTTGGGCCCCCCACAACAGCCTTTCGGATCTCTCTTACATTCTTTTCGCTAATACTTTACTACCCAAGCTAATCAAACCGATGGCTTGGGCAATCTATCTGTAAACCTGCCTCTTGCTTTTAATTAGCAAGCAAATACAAAGGCACATTGACTGCACCTCACTAAGCGTCTGGGACTTCCCCTGATTTTCAGCATAAATTGTACAAAAACCAGAAGAAGTCGAACCAGAAGACGCGTGACCCACCATATTTGATCATCTCTTACTTGAGACAGGCATCATCACATTCACACATGTCCTTGTAAAATTCCGCTCATCGCTGCGCAACATATGGTTGTTCTACTAGTGAGCGAGAGAAACACAAAAATCACGCTAGAAAAGCTTAGTGTTTTCCCTAAAGTTGTATGTTAACCTTTCTTCTCTTTCATTCTCTGACTTTTCACCCTGAAACTCTAAACACTCGTCCATAACTTTCGAATTCGGCTTCGAATACGCTGATCCACTAGGCATAAGCCAATCATCCTTTATATTCCGTTCGCTACCATGTATACATTTGAATTCGCTTGTGGTCAAACATTAGGTTTGCCACAAATAAATTTCTTTCTTTGAAAATTTCCAAAATAAACTAATGACACACAGACAAAAGTTCTGCCTAGTAGTTTTGTAGCTCCTATGAAGAAATTAAGCTTGTAGAGCTTGACAAGCATTGCAAACTTGACAAGCGTTTAAATTACTTAAAAATCAAAGGAAATTAAAACATCGACAAAAAGTTATTTAGTGTCACTTTAATACTAGTATCTATACCAGGGGCTCCCAACCTTTTCTTGCTCAAGGACCACTTTTACATCATTCTTGGTAGCAGGGACTGCTATGCATATAGGTATAATAAAAACTAATGTTAAAGAAAAAAAACCTTTAAAAAAACATAGATACTGCCGTGTTACCTGTATGAAATAAATTTCAATTACATTTTGAAATAAACATATAAATAGGTTTTTCTTTATAATATTTACAACAAACTTTCCTTCCTCCTTGTTATCCTCCTTATTACATTAGTAATATTATTAATTAGCTATAACAAGGAGGAAGGAACGATGCTCACATCGTCAATAACTCTGATGTATTGGCTTAGCAGTTTAACAAAATTTTTGTATAAAATGACTTATTACACCTTAATACATTGTTATCTACACTTCTAATAACTATTCTTTATTATTTATTTAATAATATTTTTTTTATTATTTAACTACTTTTTGAACTCTACGCTTTATATAATATATTTATAGCAACACTGTCACAAATGTCATATTCGCATGTAAAAATGTGAAAACAAAAACAAAAACGGCATGTAGCATGTATGCAAACGTGTGCTAATAATTAATAAATTTAGTTATAATTAATTATTGTACCTAACAAATTGTCTTTAATATAGCTAGTACGATTTAATTCACACAAAATGTCTCAGTATCCTCTTAACGGTAAGTAAGAATAGATAAAACATTGCATAACCTACAAAGGAATTTTCTCGAGCTTATTTTCAATATACTTCTTACTTTTTGTCAAATCAAACATTTAAAATTTATTTATTTTTTACTTTCTTTAATAGATAACACTTTCTTTTTTTATTACAGAATTGAAACGTAGGCTGGAAGATGACACTACTTCTTTACCAAAACGTATAAAATTAGCCAAGAACGTGGTCCAATCTCATCATTTTGCTACAGCACCAAAAGAAAGAGTAATAGGAGAATGGCTTGACGAATTAGTCAAAGATAATAAACTTTCAAGTAAAGAATTAAATGATGTTATGGGATGGTTGAATAGTGGGGATGATTTGACTAGTGAACTAAAATCTAAATTGATAAAGGTAATATACATATTATTTTAGATACAAATGAAAATTTAGATTTTATTATAGTTGCAAGTTAGAAAATCAAAATTATTAATATTCTTTCCCTCAGAGTGGGAATCGAACCCATAACTGCTGTATGTATAACTAACTGTCACCTTTGCACCATAACAGTCTCAATTCCAGTTCATAAAAAAATCCAAAAAAAATATATAAATTTAAAACAGAACTGAATGAATGCAACAACCAATAACATGCAACATGTTCTTAACCCTTAATGGGTCATGCCATACCATCAATGACATTAATTAAGTATCTATACGTATTTTATTTGTTTAAAATTAGCACCTTCAGGTTTTTTTCATGCATTGCAAACCAAGATGAGGAAATCTAGTGGCTTTATCACTTTCTGTTCAATTCTTAAAGCGTTGTGTTGTGCATGGAAGACAATGAAAATAATTTTAATACAATTATTCTCCAGAGAGAGGATCAAACTCACAACTGTTAAAGTACAGCACTATTCCGATTTGGGCAATGACATTTATGCAATTTATTGATGAGCAACACATTTTTTTCTGAATTTCAGATAATATCACAGTACCTTCATAATAATTCACTACAAAGTAAAGATATACCACATGTTATATCATTTTTGGAAAATGACAAAATTTCAACACAACTACATCTACAAGTGAAAGAATATCTGTTTATTGTCACAACATTATTACAGAACCTACACAATGAAAATGATAATGATGAAAAATGTGAAAGAATATTCAAAAATTTAATAAAATATTATAAGGAGTCTAAAAAAAAACTTGAATTTATAGTCAAGTTCTTAGATGAAGAAAATATAGAAACTATATTTAGCTTTCTCAATACAAAAAGTCATACTACTGTTATCAGTGTTTGCCAAAATATTTTATTTCCTGCAGCTAAAAAGCAGTTTTTTTCTAGTTTTCTATTTAATTTAATAAGAAAAGATAATATTGATGAGTTAATCGCCGAGAAAGGTGATAATATACAATCGGTTATTAAAATTATGAGTGCATTTTTCACTTTCCCCAAAGGCAGGACTGAGAAAGACCACAAATTTCTGTCTGATTTCATAAGTGTTTTCGTAAATTGCTATAAAAACGAAAGTCAAATAATTTTTGCATTTTACATTATGACTGCCAGCTTATTAAATATGCAACAAAATTATATGATACCTAATATGAAAATGCCTCCAATTAGTTTTGAAGATAATGATAAAATAAAACGAGGATTGTTTTTAAATATGCTTGAAACATTATTAATTAATGAAGTAGATATAAGTATTAGATTAACTGATACAGTTGCAGAGAGAATTTCTAAAGTAGAAGTAAAAAAAACTTTTATGCTGTTCATACAAGTTGTAATGATGGGTATATTGAAATTAGAGGGAAAACTTGACAAAACAACTCTATTAATAATAAAAACGGCCATTAATTTAGATCCAAGTTTGGTTGAACAAAAAATGGATAAAATACTACCATATATAATGTCAGCAAAAAAACATAATCCAGATACATTACAAATTTATATTGAAACAATAAATTCTTTGCTCAATACATTATTTAAATTGAGTCGAGGAATTAATTTTATTAATCAATTAATACCTAATTTAAAATTACATTTAGAAGCATCTAATATAGAACAATTTGAACTGAAACAAAAATTAGCTGATGCTATGAAAAATAATGAAAATTATGAAAAAATCCAAAGTAAAATTTTAACAGGCAATGACATATTTCCCATTGAATGTGTGGAAATGTATGGAAAATTGACATCAGAATTAATGTTTAGGCAGAATAAGGAGCTTTTGTTGGTTTTACAAAAGGATTTTGAAGCCAACTGTTTGATGATGCTTGAAGAGGGATTTGTCAGTATGTACTTTTTTTAAACAATAAATTATAATATAAATTTTAGTTGCTGCCATTGTCATTTATTAATTATTATATTTTTATGCCAAATAGTTTTTGACCTAGTATTAAAACACTTAGTTCAGCCCTTTTGAGAAAATGACCATTTCATTTTCCATGAGTCGGAATCGAGCCCACCACCCTTTACAGTCAAACACTGGGCCGATGCGCCATGGCTGACGACATCTTTTCAAAGCAGGAAAACACCTAGAACGTATCCCTAGTGTATTGACAATTTTTTTAAACTCAAATTACAGGTCCATCAATTATAACGCTAGCAGAAATGCTATCCGCCATTTTGTCGAGTTTCTTTCAGTATAACAAGATGGCGGATCACACTGTTCCACTGCCAATAGCTGAAGATTTCTGGGCAGTATTTCAAAATTTTGAAGATCAGTGCTTAAATAAATTTGGGGATTGCATTTTGAAGTTGAATTATGTAAGTCTTTTTATCCAAAATTTTACTCATGTTTAGTGGTTTTTTTTTTTTGTAAGTTTATATAATTTTTTTTAGTAAAGTTTTTAGTAAATTTAACCAAATTTGATGTTTTTTATAAATAAAATATTTCATTCGTAGGTTAATATTCATTTATTATTTCAGAATCCGCCTCTTGTAGAAGCATTTTTAAAATTGTCCCTAAGTGTGGCGCAATTGAAACTTTTAAATATTAAATATAGCAATATTAAAATGAAATTGAAAGAAAATCATTTGCTGGCATTTTTCAGCAATAGTGAATGGATTGAATTATCAAATAAATTGAATGATGAAGCCAAATTAGTTTGGGTGAGTTTAATGTTTAAATATATTCTACAAGAGATTTTAGATTCGACACTTGAACAAGTTAAAGTAAAAAATAAATTATTGGGCAAAGCTTATTATCTAACTACTGTAACAATAATAATTTGTGGAATTTAATGCTGTTTTGATATTAACATGTTATATATACTATACGTTTTTTGTAAATTAGATTTTGAAACCAATAACTGTTGAGTTTATTGCCAGCACTTCTCAGCAGATTCTTCTCCTGTATGACTGTCACTACTGACATTTCTTGACTGTACTTGACGAATCAAAAGTGTTTGTAATGGCTTAATTGAGTAAACAATATTTTGATTTGATTCAATTATTTATTTCCCAAAAAACTAGTACTATAGTAGTAACATAAGATTTTATTTAACTAAAGTTCACACATTTAATTGTCACGCTAAATACTCGCACAGTGTTTTTATCTTTAAAAGTAGTGGGTAGGTGCAATATTTTACCTAACATGAGAAAAAATATACTTAACATACACATTACATAATTTCACCATTCTGTTAAGATAAAAGGTGATGTTGAATTACAACACACTACATCTCGAATTTGGAGAGAATGCAGGGATGAAGCTTTTGAACACTAGATTCTCTCTGTTTCTAAACCTAATGTTCTGTGTTATATGTATAAGGCTATTAGCATGTTTGTAAATGAACAAAGGCATAGTGTATTTTAATTATTATTTTTTGTCTAATTGTTGAATTATTTATTCTGTTTATATGACCTTACACTAGGTTAATTTTGGCACTAAAATTCACACTTGACCAGTCTTGACTTGGCCAGTCGTGGCGCAGGGGCGCAAAGTGTAACTAAGCACGACTGGATGTGAGTTCGATCTCTCATCATATCATATTTCTTTTACATTTTAGATTTCATAACCATTTTAAATATATGAAATCATATACTTTTCCAGGATCAACTACAGATGTCGAAATCAATGGCAATCGAATTACTGTCAAATAGTACAGAACATGTCACAGAAACTAAAACTAATTTAATCAAACAAATATCGAAGTACCCACAGTTGTTACATACAAATAATTACTACATAAAAAATCTTTTTGCTAATTTAGATGAAAGTCAATTGAAAATATTGTCAAAAGCGCTAATAAAATCATACCAAAATAATCCAAATATACAAATATTTCAAAATGAAGCAATCATTAATAATAAAGATCTATTACAATCGTTAGTTTTGAAAACATCGAAAACTATTAGCGAATGTATGGAAAATACCACATATTTGTCTAAAGCATTGAATAAAAACAAGTGTGATTTATCTTCTTTTATCACTGAAATTGATTTAAAAGATTTCTTTAATTCTATTAATTTACAAAATTCTGATGAAGCATTAAACAACGTTGAAATATTAAAACATTTGCAAATATATTATCTGGACGAAAATTATCAATTGACAAGCATTTTTGTGTTGCTAGCATTAAAAAAATGCTGCCAATCTAAAAAACTACGCAAAAAAATCGATCTTGTATTGCAAAGTATTTACGAATTGAGTCCCAAATATCCAGATTTATATAAAATATTACCAGTCAACTTGATATTTGATTTCAAAAATAATACAATATTAGAACTATTGAAGCTAAGTAATAAAATGTCAAACAATATGCTTATAATTAAAAGTATATTAGAATCTGCCGTTAAAAAAGTTAAAACTAATCCGGATATCGTAAAAGAAGTTGTTGCAATTCTTTTAAAAAATCTGACAAAAAAGAACGAAATATCTATTGATTATTTTGCAAACGACGCCTTTCAATTAACTTGTACAATTTTACCTATTATTGCTAAAGAGAAAAGGGCAATAACTGTTAGTGCATATAGATCAATATTAGCAAATTTACAAGAAAAATTAAATAAAGCCATGTTGGATTCCTTCAAAAGTATTGATTTTACAAATATAAGCGATTTCAAAAGTGAATCTGGTAGCACTGAAGAAAATTCTGTTTCCGATAATACACTGGGAATACTAAATGCTATGGGGGCTTATTCGTCAACATTGTCGAAATGTTGTGAAACAAACAATGCTGATGAAATAAAAAATTTAGATTGTCTCTGGAATGCTTTGGAATTTTTTGTCAATAATGCTGTAAGTATTTCTTTATAAAATTCACAATAAATTAAATGGCGCAGTGGTACAAAGTGTGACTGTAAAACCGACTGGTTGTGGGTTCGATCCCCACTCGAGAAGATGAAATATTTACTTAAATTTATATTTTCATTTCTTCGCTCTGGTGTCGAGGCTAAGCGCGGTGTTCAGTTCTGCCACTCAACACGCAATGCCTCCAAAATTCGGCAGAAAGTGGGGAACGGAGTGTCTTAACACTAGGTTCCCTCTGCCTACCCTGCCGTGTGCGGGATATAGCGTGAAGCTAATTTAATTTTTTTAATTTAATTTTATTAAATAATAGTATAATAATAAAATGGGTGGGTATATGAATATAATTCTTAACAAACATTTTTTTTACAAAATAAATATTTTTACAATTTAACATTAATTTTATAAATGAATTAAATATTTATTATGCTATTTTTTACTGTAATGAACAATTATAAACAATGGCGGCGATATGTTTCGCCGTGTAAAATACAAAAACATATCCACAAAGATAATATTGATCAGTTGACCCGTTGTTTACAAGACGTACACATATGATGTCGTATGATGGACGGGTGTTTAACAGATATTTAAGGACTGATATGAATTTTCAAATGAATTTATAAGCTAAAGCTAATATTTTCTGATAATGATAGTACTTAAAGTTTTTTATAATAAAATACTCAAATATTTTTATTACAGATCCAATGTATACAGAATCCCTTATCTAAAAATCAACACGTAGACTCCTCAATACAACTATTAAATGTTGTATTGCGTTTTATAAAAAAACTCGATTTACACGATATTTGCAATGACAAAGACAAATTGTTTTATCAAATTTGGAGCAGCATTAAAGCTAGATTGACAATTATTTTCAATGGAAAAAAAATAAATAATGGTTGTATGGAAGAAATAGCGGTTACATTGAAGTTTATAGCGGAATTGTCATCGATTGAATGTTTTACCAACAATTTTGTTAATGATTTGGCTGATTTGGCTCTTTTAAAGGTGAGAATGTTTAATATTTTAATTATTTTTCATATCTATATAGTTAATCTAGGTAACTTTGATTCATTTGTGTAACATTATCAGTGGGATTTTGAACTAGTTTCAATAATATTTTTACCGTAGGATACAATACATTTTTTTATTTAATATGTTCTATTTAATAATGTAAATTTTAAAAACGAAAAGAAACTTAAGACTCGTGACAAGGAAAACACAAATATAGATGAAAAAAAATGTTACTTTAGCACCATTAACGTCAAACGTTCTAGTTTGAAATCAATGAATATTTGTTACAATAAAGAGTTTTATTTTAACAGAAAGTATTATTAGGACATAATTGTGGCCGTACTTTGCTTACCTAAGCATATATCTTATTTCTCGAAACTGGAGTGTACTATATTGTAAAGTTTTTGTTATAACCAGGTTACTCCGTTTAAATTTTTCTCTTAATGACTTTTGAGTGCTAACTAGTGTTTCTACGAGGTATGAGTTTATCATACCTCGTAGAAACACTAGTTACTGTGACTATATTTAATTAACAGTTAAATAGATCCCAAAGTATATCCTGAATTTTTCGAATGGCTAAATTATGTTCCAGATGATCCAGGATTAGCATTCTGTAGTCGGTTACAAGTTCTTCAAATTAAGTAACTTGAGTAGGCAAGCACTAGTTTCACATGCTAAGTTACCTAAAAGTTAAAAAAATGTGGAATTAAAAAATGTGCAACCAAACATTTATTTATTTTGCAAAAAAAAGGCTATTTGATAACGAAACACAAAACTACTTTAACCGGATTAATCGTGTATACAAATAATTAGTAATCCGGTTAAAATAGATTCATTTAAAATCTATGTATTTACTTGATGTTTCTTTGAAGATCAAGTTGTTCTTTATCTCTGTGTTAAATTCATTACGACTTAAAAATTTATCCAGGTATACATTTAAGGAGACGTCTTAGTTATAAATAATATATATATGATATGTTACCACACAATACACATTTAAAAAAAAAATTAAAAACAAAAACTCCGATTCCATAAAATTAAAAAGAAAATAAACAAGCCCAATAGTTTATTAGGATTAACAGTCGGGACTTCTTTAAATTATGCAAATTTAATGATAATCATGATATACCTTTTTAAAATCCTCGTATTGAGCTCTTGAATTCGATATCCATATTGTGGCATTTGAAACGATTTTTTTTTTCATTAAGTCTAATGGCGTCCCACAGCCTCCATGATTGTTTTTTTTTACGTCATCTTTCTAAGAACACTGCTAATACGAATGTAACGATACCTCAAATATGTAAATCCGTTATATGAGGTAATAAGAAATATTACATACATACATACAAGATACGCGCGAAAAACATAACCCTTCCTTAGCAGTCGGAAAAACGTACTGGAGTGATTGATGAAACTAGTATTATAGTATAAGGTATACACTTAAAACATTTATTTAAACAATTTTTTGTTTAATTCCAGAAACCATCTATTATTCTAAAGAACACAGAAATAAGTAATTCTCAGATCACATCTCGAAAAGTTTCTAAATATTTATGGCAGAATTGTCTTAAAGCTAACATAATTGACCCTAAATGTATCGCCATCACTAAACTCATGTTTCGAGCTACGAAAAATATAAGATTTTGGATACAACAAAACTATGAATTTATACAAAATAACGTGAAACAAAATGATGAAACGAGTGAAGTATTGAATGTGATCAAAATAGATGATAGTATTTGTGATTTGTTGAAAAATGATTTGGATATACTATCTGAAGTTATATTGGCGGCTAAAAAAGTGAGTGAACTAAATAAAAGTACTTACATTTTAACGCTCTTTCGCGCATAGCAGGTTAGAAGGAACCTCACCTCAACCTGTCTTGTTAAGACACTCCATTCTCCATGTACTAACAAAAATAATCACCTATATTAAACCTTTACTTTTTTCAGATATCCCTCGACTATAAATTCCTAGACGCGGTATTCGAACTCCAGCACCTTTTGCATTATTTCTTAGGATATAAAACTCTTGAAAGTAAATGTGAAGTCACGTGGTCGAGCTTTGTATCCATATACGACGGTTGTGTAGCCATGTTGAATAATTTGTTATTGTCAAGAGATGAATTGTTGGAAGACAGGTAAACAATTTTTTTAGCAGAGTCTTACTAAAATTGTGATGTATGTATATTCTACTTTCATGCTAAAATTACTGAAAAAATTGGATAAAACGTTACAGTTATATATGTTATTCCTATATGTTAACCAGCTAGGTTACAATTTATGTAAAATTTCTGTATAATTTGGTTATAATATAACAATAAGTTCAAGCCACAATTGGGTCACTAGTTAATGATTTTTAATTGTATACAGCTATTTACAAGATACTAAAACAAACAAATTATATTAAAAAAAAAATCTGTCAGTCTCTGTGTTTGTCCGAACTTATCTCTGGATCAGATGAACCGGTATTTTTTATGTGACTTCCAGTGGAAGATAGGAAAGATAGCGGAGCAATATAAAGGCTATTTTTCCTTTTTCCACCAATTGCTTTTTTTTTCTTTTTAAGAAACAATTTTTGCGAGCAAATAAACATTTTCAAAACAGCAAAAGATGTCAAAAAAAGTTTACATTGCGATGAACTTAACATAGTTCAAGCGGGCGAAGCACGAGCGGCCCCCAGTCTTTAATAATTAGATTGTAAAAAAAAAAAATTAGCTTCACGCTATATCCCGCACACAGCAGGGTAGGCAGAGGGAACCTAGTGTTAATACACTTCGTTCCCCACTTTCTGCCGAATTTTTGGAGGCATTGCGTGTTGAGTGGCAGAACTCAACGCCGCGCTTTGCCGCGACACCAGAGCGAAGAAATGAAAATATAAATTTAAGTAAATATTTCATCTCCTCGAGTGGGGATCGAACCCACAACCAGTCGGTTTTACAGTCACACTTTGTACCACTGCGCCACGACTGGCCTCTAATTAGATTGTAATGTAACAATTTTAAAATAAAATGTAATAAACAAAACAAACTATAATAAATTAAATGTAACGGCTATAAATTTGATTTATTCCTATTTCTATAATATAGTCGTATGTTACAGGTGGCCGTGCTACATGCAGTGTTATAAAGCATTAATACAGTGTCTCTGTGAAAGATCAACTACTGAAGATATTAGAGAGAGATCTGTTGAACATAAGTTAGCTGAAATGGCACATTGTATTGAAAAGTAAGTTCTATTTAACGCAATTTTATATTAAAACACTCCGTTCTCCGCTTTCCGTCTAGTTCATGAAGCTAAGACATATGCGGCTGACGATGACACTGTTGAGTCAAAAGGCAAAATTTACCGCCGCAATTTGTTTTACGAGAACGGAGAAACAAATTAATTGATTCCCCGAACGGGAAAGTAAAACGGCTAGAATGTAAAATAAAAATTTCAAATGAATTTTATACGCGCAACACACATGAAGTTAATATTGTAAAATATTTATTTTTTTCAATTTAATAAGAAGAACTCGTGTTTATTGTAATACTTTTTTGATTGAGAATATCATGTTGCAGCAGGACATTGTTTGACGATTTTAAAATCATTCTTTACTCTGAATTACAATTCCTCGATTTTTTTTATTTTCTCCCTTAAAATCGCGTCTCCTCTCAAAACGCGATTTTGAGCTCAATCACTCTACACACAATCTCTTTAATTCACGTCTCGTTGAAGTAGACATGGACTGTCTTGGCACTAGATTCTCTCTGCCTTTTATTACAATAAATATTAACAAACCACTCTTTTCTTTTTATCTTAAATTCTTATTTTTACAGATTAACACAATCAATATGCAAACGTAAGACGCACGTGTCAAAAATATCAGCATACGCAGTGGCTGATATGTGCACGTGGTTAGAAAAAAATCCGCCACCGAAAATGGTTAGACAGCATCTAGAAAATTCCATTTCCCTTTTAATACAAGCCTCTGACACTACTTACTCTCAAGCATTCTTAAGGAGAGCCCTAGCTGGCTCTGTGGGACAAATGACATTGACTAATATGTACACCATGTATAAGAGATACCATAAGTATGTAGGAAATGCTTAGTTTCAAAAACGTATAAAAATATTAAAAACTGAAATTTGAAAACTGTCCTCAGTCATAAAAAAATACATTTTCTAAATAAGTACCATTGTTGTTTACTTTTTAAATTGTATTCTTTACGGCTGTATATAAGGTGATTGGTCTTTTTCGATTGTAATAAACTACTAAAACCCTTATGGAATTCATTTTGAATTTGTTTTGTGGTAATTTTATATGGATAACATTTATACATCATTAAAAAAATATTAATTTTAAAAATACATTCAAAATCTTTCCGCATATAAATTGAAATGATGCAATTAAACGTACTATTATTAAAGTAAATATAAGAAAAACAAATATATAGAAAATAAAAAGAACCATTTATAAAAGTTAATAAATATTTTAATTACATTTTGTGTTTTTATCTTTTTATTTGCCTTTCAAAATGTATTGTTATTCATCAAAATATATCCAAATCATTTATTGTTGTGTCATAATAGGAACCGTGGCATTATACAGCCCTATAATGGGTATAAATTAAAGTGCCTTGGTCTTTCCTTAAAAGATGTATTGAAAATTAGAAAATAATAGCATATTATCACACACTTTTCCTACACAGAAGTGTAGGCAGGGAGGACCTAGTGTTACTACACTCCATGCTAAACACCTTTCAATTTTAGACAATGCAGTGTTGACTGGCGGAATTCAACGCTGTGCTTTGTCTATGCGAGAGAGGGAAATAAACGTATTTTATTATATTTATTCTCTTGATTCAGAATCAAGGTATTCAAAATAAAAATTGTAAGTTATAATTTTAAGATAATAGTTATAAAGAAGCAAATTAATGTTAAATGTTCGTTTATATAACATAAATAAGATATTTTAAAAAAAATGTCGGGATATCATTTTTTTCGATAATTACTTTGAATGAAACAAAGTGTTTGTTTTGCATCCTCCATATAATAACACCATCATGCTCTACTGAAGTTACCTTATATGGTAATGTAATCTGAAAAACGCTGTGTCATTTTAATCTTATCTTTTGATAACATTTAAATAAAAAACAATAAAAACAATATTTTTAAAATAAAATGTGTTTTAATTGTATTGAAGTAATTAAAATTTGTATTTACATTATAATTTTGATTGATATATAATTGTTTTGCCCAATTAAGTAAGGAGAATGATCGATGTTCTAAGTAAGTTTCAATAAATATTGATGGTATATAATTAAAATTAACGTTTAATTTCTAATAAACACAAACGTAACATTTCCCGCTAAAATTTAAAAAGGTTACACGACTTTGCGGCAGTTTCCGTCACTCCATATATGGACATTTATTGAATACTGAACGCTCATTGGCTAGAATGCTATCGTCATCAGTGACTCACTTTTCAAGTAGTAATCAAACGTAAAGAAGTCTTCAAAATAGTTATATCTCTTCGTTGAAAAGACTTTTGTATTTAATCTTATCATTACGTGCTCCAACAACACTTATATATAGATCTCTGTATATAATTCTGTAGTAAGACATCGAATTGCAATAGAACTGCTTGTATTTTGAAAAGTTGTCATCTTGTGTCAACTTCTATTAAAGTATTTATTTTATTTTTATATTATCTAAAATTGAGTATTATTTGTGTATTAAATTTATAAGTATTTTTTTATTGTTACAAGTCATTCCAAGTATTAATCGTGAATAGTATTTTATCGTTGGAAATTAAAAGATACTGTGTTGACTGATTCATACAGTTTTGACACATGCGCTGATTGGCCGCCACAAAATAAGGTTTGGCCAACTGTACGAATCAGTGTCGTTCCGGTCGCCGTTGTCGTGGAGTCGGTGAAGTTAGTGGTGGAATTTTTACGTGTATAACATCAAAAAATGGTAAGTGATGAAAATAAATTTTAGTGTTTTATTGTTGCGGTGTGATTTTCTTTATCGTTTCGTTGTATTACGTGTTATAATGGCGAATTTACTCATTCTCGAAGCCCAACCGGCGCCGCCATCGGCCATATTTTGCACAACCCTTCGCCGACTTCGCACGCCTTTTCAACAAATAACTTGTCACCGTTCAGTGATTTTATGCCACGTGTTGTGTTCTTTACTTTGCTAATAAATCGAAAAAGCTTATAAATTGTGAATGTACATTTTTCTTGAATGATATATCACCGCATTGGTGTTAAATTTCACGCATGTGAAAGGTTACTAATCTCGACCGCCTTTTATGACAAGATGAGATTGCTCGGGAAGTATAGTTTACGTGGTATAAAGTTATCAGTAGACAGACTGATGGAGGGCATCGAACCGACAAGGCAATGCTACGTCGCGCAGTCGCTTTACTACTTGACCATATATGGTATAGCCGTCCGCCTGTCACATTCATTTCGAGGCTATTTTGGGGCGAATAAACCACTGGGCGTCTCCTCCTAACAATGCACGTCAAGTACAAAAATCGGCAATGTCAAGGTTACTAGTACTTAGACCTTATCGCCATGTTCACAAATATTCCTATACGATTCGAATATTATATTGTTTATGCATGTCCTTATACGTATTATACATCTGTATTAATTAGAAGGCGTCCGACACTGCTGTGAGTCACATCACAGGGTGTAAGATGATTCATATCGACGTTTTTGTGCCATATCAGACTTTCACTGTAGGTAAACCATTAGTCGCCGGCGTGACGTACAGACAGTCACTTATAACAGTTATATATATGTAAAAATATTCCAATTTTATATACTCTTATATTGCATATAAATGATAATGAGCCACCATATTTAATTTATCTTGTATTCAATTCAACGTTTTTAATCTTTATAGAGATTAAATATCAACAATTTCTTTTTTTTTTGTGTTTAATCTAAAAAAATGGTAATTAATAGATAAAGCCATGTATTTGTTTTAGTTCATTTGTGTACATATTCTACACAAGTATATTATAAGTGTTTACTACTTACTAAGTACCTTATAATATAGAAACATTACATTGTCAAAATCAATACATATGAATAATATTATAAAATTTGTATTTTATGAAGTGAAGAGTGAAGAGTAAGCTTATTATGTATACTATAAAGCTTTCATTGAATTCTATAAGAATTTATAGAACACAAATTATATGGGATAAATACTTTAATAAAAAAAATAAGACATATTTTCATTGAAAAATGCAGTTTAAAATAAAACCAGCTGCATTGCAACTCATTGTATCCTGCACACAACAGGGTGAAAAGAGGGAATCTAGTGTCAAGACACTCCATTCCCCATTTCTGCCGGTATAGTTAGAGATAGTTTTTTGTCAAAAATATTTATAATACAGTTTTTTTTTCTTGACATGATAAAAAACACATATTGTTTTATATAAAACAATGTTTTCCATGATAAAAATTACATAATTATCAATTTAAATCAATAGTAATCTTTTTACTGTATTGTACATATAACAATTGTTATTAAATGACCTGCAAACTTCCCGTATGTTATCAAATTAATCGATTTATAACGAATCTTCAAAGAAAGGCACGTCTATAAATGATGGACCAGTGGTGTGGCCGCCCTGAAGTATTTTCTTCCGTCGAAATGAAATATTTGCAAAAGTTCAGAAAATCTAACTCCAAAGCTGCCCCCGTCTCGTCGACAATACTGTACTATTCAATTCTGGCATTACAATTTCGCGATCTACACGCAGTCAGTGACCCCGACGTCAGCGTTAGGTGGGGGTTAACGACCTCCGCCCTCCCGATCATCTCGTAGGGATGCTGTAACGAGGTAGGGTTTTGACGGTCAAGGGTGGTTGTAAAGACACTGCGACACGGTATTTTGACGTGTATTTATTGTTATAATAAATGTTTAGTGTTTCCGTATAGAAATTATTTTATATTTCTAAAGTAGGAAGTTTTGATCAAAACTTAAATTTTTACGTTTAAATTATATATTTATTTCGTTTCAATTACTAAACTAATAAACAAAGATATGTACAGAATCTCACGTCAAAAGAATTGTTAGAAATTGATCCTCTAAATTATGTCCAATTTTTCATATTTGTCAGTTACATTAGCCACTTAATTTACTGTTACACTCCTTTTAGTCTACACTCGTTCTATAGTTTTATTTATATTTTATATCCCCACATTATCTATTCGACGTCGATAACGGGCGCCATCCCCTTCGGGACTGTGGGACCTTCCGGTCGCTCGGCCGAAGGAAGTACTTTATATTGACTAAATGTATTTTTTATTTAAAGATATATTAAGAGATACTTTGTTTAACTTTTAAGTACGCGCAGATTAGATTAGCTCTTTGATTAATTTTTGATAAAGTTTTGACTTCTGTCACATTTAGTTTTACTCTGGATTATCCTTTAAATTACATAGGTGATTTATTGATACGAGGAGCACTCGTCCCTCTCCCGCGTCTCTGGCAGAGGACTACAAATTTTACATAACATATATAAGTATATAAATATATAGAGAAGGATATGAAGATATATAAATAAAATGTACTTATATTCTAATTTTGACATTCCACATGTTATATATGAGAGGGAGCTATGTTTTTAACCGCAACTCTACGATACACAACATAAATTGACAAAATTATAAGGAAAATGTTGTTATATTTTAGGCCTAATAACTTAATAAGTAATAAATCATTAGCAGATATGTTTGCACGCTCAAACAATATTATATGTTTCTGAAAAATAAGTACACTTTTATATATTTTTTACTATTTTGTTTATGAAATTATAATGTAGAAAGAGGAGGCAGTCGTGACTGGGAGGCATAAGGGCCTGAGTCGGAGGGGATGAAATATTTATAATTTTATTTTTTTCGTTCTGGTTTGGACTAGGCAAAGCACGGCGTTGAGTTCCGTTAATGGGGACAGAGTTTTTTAAAACTAGGCTTTCCTCTACTATGTGCGGGATACAATGTGATGCTGCAAAGAAAAGGGAATATATAAAAAACTACGTGTTTATACAAAAATAAAATTAAATATAACTTATAAATAGTTTAAGTAAGTCTTCGTATCTTTTTATTCATAGTTCCATGTACTGTTGACTATTTCTTGAGAAAATCGATATGGCTCTGCAGACGGATTGCGTCACGATTTGCATGCAACATTTACACTTAAGCCAATTCTTAAATGCTACAGATATCGATTTTGTGAAATCATTTCTGTATTTGGATGGCTTGTCACGATTGACATTTATATTTATATAAGAAGCAGAATATCTCACTGTAAATGCGATAGGTTTTGGATTCTATTCCGACTTGAGGGGATGAGGGGATATTTTTTTTTCATTAGGGAAATATAAACTAGGCCTTGAGTTTTGCTTAGAAATCAACAATGTTAATTAGGACAGTAAGCGATTGACGCCTCGTGTTGACATTTCGTTCTTTCTGGTCTACGGAACGAGAGGGAAAAAAGGTTAAGTTGACATGTAATATAACATAATCTGGCACGCTAACGGCATAAACAATTGAAAATGTATACAGGGGGTTAAAAATAATATATGTTATACTGTATTATTAACAGTAGCGGCGCTGTCCCTTTCCGCTATTAAATTTAACTCGTCGCCGGTCATTAATAACGGATGCCAGACTTATCGGAATTTCTCTGACGTTTCAATGATACGGCCATTGTCGTACGAGTTAAAGGCTGCCTTTCTTCGTTTAAGACCTCGTCTGCGTCCTTGACTTCTGTGCTAACCTCTGGTTTTAACTTAAATATTTAATGGATGTCATAGTCCGCGGGAATCGAACTCTATTTTTTATTATAAATTGAATCATAAATCAGCATCACGTTGTATCCCGCACACAACAGGGTAGGTGGAGGGAACCTAGTGTTAAGACCCTCCGTTCCCCACTTTCCACCGAATTCTGGAGGCAGTGTTGAGATGCGGAATTCAACTCCTCGAGTAGGAATCGAACCCATAACCAGTCGCGTTTACAGTTACACTTTGTACCCCTGCGCCACGACAGGCATCAAAATAAAATAGAAAAATAAATTGAATCGATTTGTTTAATGTAACATTTTTGGAATCACCGCCTGATGTATAATGTCTATAGCTTCTCGCTTGAAATATTAAACAGTCGGGACGATTCGCCTATTTTACATAGAAAATATAGAATATTCTATTAAAATTTGCTCTCAGTTTTTTGACTGGCAATTCGTTTTTAGGATGTAAGGCGTATTTATGTCAATAATACACGTTATAATAGTTGATATTAATATCATCTGTCGATTAGATTTGATGAAATAGTCTTATTCTCATAAGAGCGTAAATATTTTTTTATTTAAGTTCAATTTCCCGCATAGCTGGTGTCTAAACACTGTATTCCCTCTACTTGCCCTAAGTAAAGTAACTTAGTGTTAAGGCACTCTGTTCCTACTTTCCAGAAATTGATAAAATACGCGACATGCAAAATTTTATATAACTGAGGGACTCTGTTAAAAGAGCAGTTGAATTCTTCTCTACTAAAATGTCCAAAACGATGTATGAGATTTAAGAATTATTTAAAAACAAACTCCCTAATATCCAAGATAAATCGTTTTAGTAAAACGTGGGCGTGGCGGCATTGCGTCTTGCCGTCATACGTTTCTAATATTAACTGGCTTTTTATAATGTCCGCTTCCACACCGATTTCCATTTGCCACAATGGACTTTTCTTTGAATATTTTACATGAACATGACATTACATATAAATTATATAAAATTTTAAAGTATCTGTATACGCAATTGAACGTTGTATTTTCAAATTACGTTGAGAGATGTACGGAGGGTAAAACATAATGTAACCTGTCATTATGTTCACTCAATAGAGCTCTGGAAGGGTAAATATTGGCATGACGACGAGATTTTACATCAAGATATATAAGATATTATTTGCTTAAAAGTCGGCAATTGCCTTTAAATTATTCATTAACTCTGTGACCGTGTCAAAGCAGTACTCCTGTTTTGACATAGTCAAGAATAATTAACACGTACAAATAGAAGATTACATAAAAGACCAGAAAAATCAACTTATTACTATTTATTGTTTTTTTTTTTTTTATCGTTTTTTTTTTCGCTTTAATAGATAGTAAACGATATGGAGATAGTGGCTATCTAACTGCGCTGATGATATAACCAACAAATTTTAACACTAGGATAATAAATATAATAATAATTTTATGATTTATATGAAATTGGTCTATTGGGAAGTCCCTTAGTACTTTTAAACATATTATCTTGTATATATAGTGTATACTTACGCTTTGGACTAAAGAAAAATTAATAGTTTCTACAAAAGAAAAAATATATTTAATTTAATCTCAACTGCTACTCTGCGATATAAATGTTCCTATTTATATTTAAATGTTCCCATTATGTTAATTTAAACTATGTAAATTAATTTCTGTTAAAATTTGCCTGAATAACAATAATCAGCACTTAACTGGCATTAAATCAAATAATCAACGCAAACTACTTCTTGTAGTACGGAAATATGTCACTTACCACTGACGTATGGCAGTTACTATATAGTACATTTATTTTCATAAAGACCTAATTTCTGTAAACTTCACGTAGCAGATGTTAGCTAATGATCACGTTCTAGTGGTTGCCAATCGCTGGAATACATGTTCGACACGAGGATAATAAACGAACTTGATACCTATAATTTCTTAATCAATATGTTTAATATATAAATAATATTTTGTTAAAGTTGCTTCATATTCTATTTTAATTGTAAAAGCTGTAACTGTGTTGTATTCCCACTTGGGGAAATAATTGTATAAAAAATATTTTCATTTTGCTCTTGTTGGATTGAGTCCCGTCATTCAATATGCAATAACTTGAACTTTAAATTTGGCTAAAAGTGACGAACGGGGTGGTTTTTGAACGAATTTTGTGTCATGATATATCTTAAAGAACCCATATTTTTCTTGATTAATTAAACTTTTATGAACTTTATTTAGAAAAATATCATAAATTTATATTAAAAATTGCATTGAAAAGCATTTTTTTTTTCTTTTGAGGTACAAAATTCTATTATCAATACACGTTGTTTCGTACGTTTTTTATGCCTATCCTTGTTCAGGACCAACCCCTGACATGCACTCGTTAAAGTTAAATTTGATGCCGCACGATAATTGGAATCAGATTCACGTATCATTTAGAGTTTGGCGTAAATCCAGAAACTGGCCATTTTAATTACACATGTTTAATTATAGACCTTGTAACGTTACTGTCATTAAAATCGAGAATGAGTTGTAAATATAGCTGGAATCGTCATATAGTGAAAATAGTGACGTGCTTTATGATTTATGTCGATTTAGATTAAAATAAACTTTTTTAAGCTTCTCTCTGTATCATGCGCACAGCGGAGTTCAGTATTAAGATACTCCGTTTTCTGTGGAATTTTGGTGGTATTGCGTGTTCTGGCGGAACTCGACGCCGCGCTTTGCCCCGATGACACCAGGGGGAAAAAATTTAAATATTAAATATTTCATTGCCTCGAGAAGAGGAATCTGTCGCATATTTTAGACAATTAAAAAATTCCTATAGTTTTATGTATGAAATTCATATTCATATATAATTATTTCATTTAATTATAAAGATGGAAAATTTTAAATGTGTCAAAATGTATCCAATAAATGTGTTGAAGGAAATAATTTCTAATTTTAATTAATTTTATAAATTATTTTCATATAAAGTAGTTTATACGTTGATTCTTTCTTGAGACTCTATTTTGATCTTGATATTCTGTTAAAAATATTTACCTTCTATTATTATAGTTGTAATATTTTAAAAGATACATTTTTTATACCACTTAAACCTTTCAAAAACCACACGCGGTCGATGCATCCAGTTAGACCCACGTGTGTTCTGCATTTATACGATTAACCTATTTATATACGCCATGCGGGTGGCGTTCTATAATAAATCGATATTACAATGGAATGGCTGAGAACGAATTGTATAAATAATTCATTGATATCCAAATCAATCATTTTGGTTTTCTCTATATAAATTACTCGCTAAAGTGAAATGGCGTTTGTAAGTAACACTTAAAAAGCTCTCAGGAATATAAATGGCATCTAGTTAGTTAAGAAATTACAACAAAGATATAAGTCATTTGAAAGTTTGCCAAGTTGAACGGCTACAGTTTAAAGGAATTGTACATTTTAAGACATGAACTAGTTAGTTTCGTCTCTTTTAGATGTTTAAATGGAGTGAATAGTTCAGCTAATGAATTTATTAGAAAGTTATTTTGCAATTTACTTAAAACTAAAAGTTCGCTTCAATTTGTTTGGCTTTATTGTGTTTCTATCGTGTTTTCTCAAAACTTTTGATATATTTACTTTTTTTTTTTGTGGGGGTACTAACAAGGAGTTAGTTTGATTGGCGTTCTATGATGGGGCAGGCTTCCCCACGGTTGACACCAGACTGATAGGCTGAATAAAAAAAATGTCTCACTGCTTATCCACTTCACCTCCACACACGTATCTGAAAGTCGCACAAATTATGACATAATAAGACCAATTAAAGTACTTTTTATGTCATATATCAAAATTGGAAATGCATACAAATACATACAGTACAATAATCAATATTGCACTTATAGTATAACCACTCAGTCAAAAGTTCGAAGGTTACAATCATTAAAAAAAAAACAATCGAATTGATAACCTCCACCTTTTACAGAAGTCGGTTTAAAAATATCCATCGACACCACCTGTACAAACAAGTATACAATACCAGATGATATTTATAAACAGGGGAACGCTACATTTACGATCCGTTACATAAGTAAGACAGAGCGCGCGTTGTTCTTTAGACAAATGTCACGACCGAATGTTAGATAGCGGAGTTCAACGCCCAAAACACTGCCGTGAACTTAAATATAATTATTTGACTAAAATATTTTTTATATTGAAATACGTTTATTTTTTAGTTTCCCGCTCTATCCCGTTTGTAACAGGGTAGGCAGAGAGGCACATTATTCAGGCATTCTGTTCTTCTTACTTCTACTTCCCGCCCTATTTTGAAGACATTGTAAACAAATTCAAAAACTATAGTAATTTACTCATTTACAATAAATGATGTCAACACTGACTAGATGCTGCCACAGACTATTTATTACAAAGTACTCCACAAAATGTAAAGTAATAATCATTTCTTACATATAAAAATTAGTTTCATTTAAAATGTGTAATAATAGTAACAATCAGAGGTCTTACTTATTAACAATTGTTTAAAAATGCTTAAATCATTTGATCGTTTGTGGATTTAATGTCTAGTCAAATATTTGTCATGCTGTCCTTACGTTACTTTGAACAAGGATATGATATCACCATAATGGCACAATAACTAACTGCCTACTAAATAAAAATATGTTTGTCCGATATACAAACAAAAACGCATCTTGAGTTTTTTTTAAATGAAATATTTTCATTTATTATAGATACTCGTAACTAACTTACTACACTGGGAAAAGAACCTACACCCCTCTTTTCTGTTTATTTTGGGATATTGTATTTTATGTTACGGAACCCAACGACTCATTTTGTCTTATGTAGAATATTTTGGACAAAATTTCTAAATAAATTAAGCCAGCAGTGAACCAACGCGACGCGTTTACTAAAATAGTTGAAATGCGACGCCAGCTGTCCGTTACGCGCACGACAGACAAAATAGCAATTTACGGCGACACGGACAAGATGATTTTTAGTATTGACGTAGGATTGTGCAAATTTGGAATCATTTATAAGAGGCTCTTAGAGTATTTTAGAGCATTGGTGCAAGTTCAGTGATTTATTGAATAGAAAAACTTCTTTTTATCATGTTTTTTTTTTTAAATTACATTAAGATTTCACTTAAACTATATTTATTAGTTCAAATTCCATATGTAAACTTATTGTTTTATCAAAAATTTTTTTATTAGATTAAATATGACAGGATCAATTAAAGTAAAGAATATAGCATATGTCAAAGTCCAAAATAAAAAAATATATTAGAAAAAAAAAAAAACTGAATAGTTTCTCATCACATTCAATGTTCTGTAAATTGAATTACAAATACAATTGATAACGTTATCTTATTCATTGTCAAGGCTGTTATCAGTGGACGAAAATAATAAACATGACGTAAACAACCAAGTACGTATATAATAACTACAATTTTGTCTACTTATGGTTATAAAAGGCGGAGAGTAGAGTGCGAAGTGTCTTAACACTAAGTTTCTCATTTCTCATTGCAATATTTCTAGTTTTAAGTTGTATGAACTTTGATACTTATTATATTGAGATACCATTCCCTAAACCTGTAATTATTAGGTATTGATAAGCGATAGATTATAGCACCGATATAATACATTTTTGAAAAAATACAATTTATTCTTTATGTTTTATTAAAAATAGGGTAAAAATCTTTGTTTTATAATGATTTTATTTATGGAAAACTTTTATTGATAACGCTTCAATTGTTGTTTAAAGCGAGGAGGAAGTATGTATAACGTATAGGCGTACGCCATTAGTCATAATTGTGATAGAATACGCTGAATGTAGAAAAATGCTTTTAGCTACGTCACTTTTCGTAATTACGCATTAAGGTGAATTAATGGTTTCCAACAGTCAGATATTCGTGGTTGTAGATTCGATGTCCATCCAAAACATTTTTTTTTGGAATTAGACTGACAGATAACTTCTTTTAGAAAATTAATATATTAATTAATAATTATAGAAATTTTAACGAAGCGGGACTTGAACCCGCGCTTTCGCATTGTCCCGTGTTTTCTGTCTTTATAATAATAATAATAAAATAAATTTGACGGTATACAATAATATAATTTCTCTTTCTTTATCTTTCCAGGCGTCTGGTGTGACAGTATCCGACGCGTGCAAAACAACCTACGAGGAGATCAAAAAGGACAAAAAACACCGCTACGTAGTGTTCTACATTCGTGATGAGAAGCAGATCGACGTTGAGACTGTAGGCGAACGCAATGCCGAGTACGACCAGTTCCTCGAGGATTTGCAGAAGGGCGGCACTGGGGAGTGCAGGTTTGTATCTTTTATACGAGTTTTCACGTTGTATCCCGCATATCGCGAGGAGGACAGTGTTAAGACACTTGACACGCACCGCAACGCTCTGCTTTGCTACCTAGTTTACTAGGTAGCTAAGCAAGGTTATGAAAAACTGTAAGTCTGAAGATGACCATAACTACTGCTGGTTTTTAGCTTATATTTTATTAATAGTATTATATATATATATATATATATATATTTTTAATCTGAGTTTTCTAGGCTTATCTATATTTAATACTATAAACTCAAAAGATTATTTATTTTCCATTATGTTTAAAAAATAAACCTTTCCTTTCATTTCACCTTTCTTTTCATTTCATCTTCCAGATATGGCCTCTTCGACTTTGAATACACGCACCAGTGCCAGGGCACGTCGGAGGCGAGCAAGAAACAGAAGTTGTTCCTAATGTCGTGGTGCCCCGACACCGCCAAGGTCAAGAAGAAGATGTTGTACTCTAGGTAAGGCTGCGCAAGTACATAGTTATTGCGATAAAATGTGTTTTGTATGGAATATTACTATAAGTGAACTGTTTGTGAAGTGAAGTTGATTAAAATATAGTTGGAAACAAATATATTCATTATATTTTAAATTATTCAAACGTACATTCTATATAACAGCATTAAATTATATGATTGCCATAATGATAATTATTTAAACTAGTTTCCTCAAAATAAGACAGAATTGTTGTTACTAGCAACAAACCCAATTAGGACAACTTCATTCCTTTTTCAACTTAATTTACAACTGACTACCTACCTATATTTATTTAGTATCACGCAAATAACATTGTTAGGCAGACCTAGTGTTAAGACACTCCGTTTCCCATTTTCCGCCAATTTCTTCAAGTATTGCGTGTTGAGTGGTGAAATTCGAGGTCGAGGCATTGCCCTATTACCACAGAACGAGGAAATGAAAATATTAAACAATTAATTCGACAGCCATCTCGTTTACATTTACACTCGGTAGTACCGCTGCGCCACGAGGGACTCTAAATACGAAATCAATAACAATATATATTTGTTACAGCTCCTTCGACGCCCTGAAGAAGTCGCTGGTAGGCGTACAAAAGTACATCCAAGCGACTGATCTCTCTGAAGCGTCGCAGGAGGCCGTCGAGGAAAAACTACGCGCCACCGACCGCCAATAAGCATTTACACAGAACGAATAATGATAATGTCGCAATAATGCTAATAAATAACACTTAAGTTTCATAAGAACTTTTTTACTGTCCCCGAGCTCAGTCATATTGACTCGTTGTTGTCACATTATCACATTCACGAGCTGTACGTTTCTTCATCAGTTTCTTTTTATACTGAAAGGGTCTACGCGATGAGCAGTGATAAGATAAATAAATAATCATTGGTTCTTTAATTACATCTAATAGGCTTTCCTGTCTTGTCGGTATGTATGTACAGTCACCCGACCTTAGAGTAAGGGATGTTTATGTAATAATTTATATTAATACTAATTATTATATATATTTTTCCTATAAACTAAGCGAGTTAAGCTCAAACTAAATTAAATTCAGTGGCGTGTTTTTTTTTTTAATTAAGTACAGGTTGGCCGGTTTTTTTACTTTGTAAAAACGATGGTCATTTTGATTTTGCTAGCAATTAGCTTGTAATTGGACCCAGCGGGCGGTTCATAAGTATTTTGTAACCATTTTATTCAGAAATACACTAAATATAAGTGATTGGTCGTTTTATTTTACCTTTTAAATACATTGCTGCATCTCACTGTAAAGACTGGATTATTCTCGTTTTAAACGCCGTGCTCTGTCAAGTGAGTCCCGTCACTTGAATCGCAATGGTTCGAAAAGTGGGTGCCCTGGCAATGCAGTTTTTTCTGTCTACCAGGCTATACGGCAGAAAAGCATCTAGTGTTAAGATTTGTCATGAGTTTTTCTCAATTCGGGAAGGGAAGGCAATCGACTAAAAGATCGCTGCTTTTCTTCATTATAACTTCGTTGTTTTGTCTAATCATACCTATGATTTTGAGACTAAGAGCGCGACGGCTGTGGGTTCGATTCTCACTCGGAAAACTAAATTAAATGCATGTTACCTTGCTCACGTAACCTGACAAACTTTCGTCACTCAACATGCTATGTGCCGAAGTTGGGCGGTGCGCGGAGACGTTGGCATTATTTTTAAAAATAAGTTATACTATACAAAATATATTGTAGAGGTGTTTAGTTGAGCACTCTCTCTCTATCTCTCACTCTCATCTCAAAAATTACTGGTTTGATTTTAATAAAAATTGGTTGAAGATAGTCCATTATCGAAGAAAGTTATATAAATTTACGGTAATCATTTCTATGTAACCCATTGTACCTGCAATAAGAGTTACCTAGGGAACTCATCACAATTCTTGATTTTTTCTATTTGACCATACGAACAATGCCGCACGGAAAAAACAAGTTATAAATAAAACGCAAATGGAAGTAATGAAAACATTTAATAAGACCTCTGGCAACATTATTGCTATCACAATAATTAACTACGGATCACAAATAACTACTTGACCAACAATGACAATTTGAAAATTTCAATCGTTATTTCGACTACGTAGAATTATGCTTACATTAATAATAAACTGCATAAAATCTGAATGACACAATTTTTCGTTTTCTTTTTATTGTTTTGTGTTTCAATTTTAAATTTAAAACAATAAACACTACTATAGATAGTTAAAGATAACGCTTAAAATCTTTTTTTTTTATTTTTTTATTAATTCATTGAAATTTAATTGGCTTGTAATAGTATCATAATGCCATATGGCGCAAAATTGGTACTTTAATATATTATATTTTTATTTTCCGTTTAATAAATATAAATATTTTAAATTGAAATACATTTTCATTTCATGGCAACAACAAGTAAGAAAATGTAGGCAACTACTATATAAGTATTTATATTAAGCAGTTTTATTTATTAAATATATATATATTTATATTCGAAAATGGATTTTTAAAATTTTTTCAATAACTTTTAACTTGTAACCTATTTGAGTAAAAAAATAACTTTAACAACACAAACATAATATCTGTGTACTATTTTTATGAATATGATTAAAATGTTATTTGGACAAAGTTGGCTGTCAGCGCACATCGTCATACTCTACAAAGCGATTTTTAAAAAGATAAATGACTATGTTATAATTATTTATTTTATTAAATTATCCCACGCTAAGATAAGTAATTAAAAATTACATAGTTTTAGCAAATTTATTCTATTTTAGAATCATATTTAGTAAATATATCATCATTTTGTAATACACTGACAGCATGAAACATGTTTATTATATTATTAGTTTTTCTACCTTAACGAGAAAGGATTTATCTATTTGGGGTTATATTTTATTGGGGTTTGATTTATATTGTACAGTACAATCGAAGAGTCGTGGCCGCTCTTAAGTTAGCAGAAGAAACTCACTTCAGGTTATGCTACCTGGATGTGCAATTTGATTTTAAGATTTTTTTAACTTTTATAAGTTAATATTCGAATGAAGAATTCGAAAAACTTCAGAAAATTTAACTTCGGGGTGGCCAAGACTCGTCGATAATACTACACGTGTCCTGTGCGTGATTGTACTTTCCATAGATGCACTGAAAAGCTTTTAAAGATTAACTTAATTTATAGCTCTTTATATTTTAAACATTTAAAAAACAGTTAGTACAGATCCAATATTCTATTATCAAGTAAGTCAACACCAGATAGAAGAGAATACTTTAAATGTTCAACATTAATTCTACTTTAAAATTCATAAACGATTTTGGATTATTTTAATACGCTCGCCCATTCCACGTTGTTTTAAAAATCAGTCATACATATATCAACTTGAAAAATTTGGCAAAATATATATTTTTAAGACCATAGTAATAATACTTTTTTGTATATTCTATTTGGAATCGATTCATTTAGTAACACGTTGGGCGCCATTTTTCATTTTAGTGTTCACAGTTCCATAATGTATCTTTTCTACAATTGCACAAAATGGCTAACAAAATGCGTTTTTTTGCGAAAATTTGACAGATTAACTTAACGTCTTAAATTATAAATTTATAAATATTAGCGTAAATCCTCCTTTTGTCAATATCATTTCTCATTTTTCACATTCATTATTTACAAAAAACAGGTAACTTCATCAATTCCGTTCAAAATTCATACTATCATCGTAAAATATATTAAAATACAATATTGAGATGTAAATTTAAAATTTTAAAAGGCTTTCTGACATTAAGTCGAGAAAGGATATAGTATAATGTATATTCCGACCATTTTACTCGAGAAATCCGCGGTGTATTTATTTATACTTAAATGCTTATTGTGCTTATAGTGTCGGCAGGAGCTGGCGTCACGTTGGGATGTTGAATTGCCGGGTCTAAAAGTGGGATACTATCGGTAGTCCTGTAAACGGAAAGATCATTGGACCTTTATTTCTTTATTTTATTCATACTTTATGTAAAAAAAATAAAAACAATTCTTAAGACACGCTTTTCTCCTTTCTCTTTCGACAACACTTTGAGTAGCGGAAATCAACGTTGCTTTTTGTCTCATCTGAAGGAAATTAAAATAATTTCATTCTATACAGATTTGGGATCGAACCCACAACAATAGTTTACAGTTTTACATTTTATATAATCGTTAAGTCAAATTAATATCTTAAGTTATTTAACATATTACAAATGTATCGAGTACTATAAATGTATTTACCTGGTCCGTGATATAGCAGGGTCGGTAATGATCTCTTCACAAACGATTCCTTTATCGTTTACAATAGGTAATGTGCTGCAAATCGTCGCCGCCAAGTAGATATGCTTTAAATTACAATATAAATTAAAAAATGAAATAGTTATGAAACTAAAGAAAATTTGTTTCTTGTAAACTTTCCAAAATCTAAGAACAAATATTGATTTAATCCGCTAGGTGTACCTTTGGGCGTATAGTAGGTAATAGTAAGGCGTAATCATCAAAAATAGAGACAAGATCCATTATTAGCCGGTTTAGGCAAGCAAGGGATGCGCCGCTCTTTAAACCCAAGCAATTTTACTTATTTTTTTATATAAATATTATATAAAAAAATAAGTAAAATTGTTTCGGTATTTATATAAAAAAATAAAATTGTCTATGGTTTGTTTTGGATGTGTAATTACAATAAACACTTTTTATATGTAAAACTTAACACGCTGTATCCTGCATATCGCAGGGTATACAACTGTGTTTTGTGGCGGAACTTAAAGCCGCGCTTTGTCTTCTTGCCGGAAGACGGCATTAAGTTCGCTTTAGAACGAACAAATGCATACCCCGTGTGGGAATCGAACCCACAATCACAGACAGTATACTGTCAGACTCATCCGCTGCGCCACGAAAACTTACATTAAATACAGGTTTTCCAATTTATTAATTACTTACATAAGGTTTTTTAAATAACAAAATAAACTAAGTATTTTATAACAAACGCAGCAGTGCACTAAAAGCACTATATGGAATAATTCTATATATGTATGTATTAACCTAGTGTTGTACGACTTTACGCCACTCAAATATTAAGTTTATTTTTTATTTTAAATGTATTATAATAAAAAAAATGAATCAGCTCCTCAGGCAGAAAGAACCTAGTGTTAAGAAATCCTGTCCCCCATTTTCCGCCGAGTTCTGGAAGTATTGCGTGTTGAGTGGCGCAATTCAACGCCGCGCTTCGCCACGACACCATAGCGAAGAAATGAAAATATAAATGTAAATAAATATTTCATTTCCTCGAGTGGGGATCGAACCCACAACCAGTCGATTTTATTCCTCCTACCAGGCCTCCTGGTATTATATTTATTCATATTATTGTTGTTAAGTAAATAAACTCTTTTAAGACCAGTTTTTTAATATATTTCATATAATTTACCACCACAATGCGAGTTGCTTTTGGTGGAGCTATTACAATAGACATTGAGATTATTGTTTTTTATTTGAGAGAACTATTTATCTTGGCCTCATTATACTGTCCCACTTACTCATGAACCGTGAATATTTACTGTTGTAATATTTTTTTATATATATGTAATAGTTTAATTACAGGTATATTCTTACAGTAAACGCCAAAATGAACATTATGATTAATTTATATAATCACATTGTCCTTGTGGAAGGTGCGCGTTCAAATCTTACACAGAAAAAAAGGAAATAGCTCCATATACCATGAAAATTATTATGAATGGCTCTATGATGAATAGAAAAACAATATTAAATCTATAATTTTTTTTCTAATCGTCTTTATCATAAATCAATTTTATGAGAAATATATTAGGTATGTATCGCATCGCTCATTAGGACCATTATTATATACCCCCACACACTTATGAGTAAGACTTATGAAATTATGATCAGCTTCACGCTGTATCCCGCACACAGCACGGTAGGCAGAGGGAACCTAGTGTTAAAACACTCCGTTCTCCACTTTCCGCTGAATTCTGAAGGCATTGCGTGTTTAGTGGCGAAACTCAGCGCTGTGCTTTCGCTCGACACCAGAGCCAAGAAATAAAAATATTAATGTAAATAAATAAATAAATAAAATATGATGACAAAAAAAATATACTTACCATAGATACTACAAGAATGAGATAAATTGTAGGTGTAGACCAATGTGTAGCATTTTCAATAGCAACGACTCCCATCATCCAGTTAATAGCGAAAAATGGCTCAAGAACTAAACAGAGATTCAAATATGCTTTCAAGGCATTTCCTTCGTTATTCCAGCTCCATTTCCAGACTAAGTTCTCTAAATATAGTTCATTTAGTATGCTTTTGTCATTTATTTTCAATGTTTCGTTACTCTATAAATTAAAATTGTTTTTAATTTTGTTTAAATCTTGTTCATTAAAAACTACCAAAATGGTAGAAATTTATCACAATAATATTTGTCACATAAACTGTTACATAGCTTTAAATTACGTTATAATTTAAAACTGTTTAAAGTACGTTGTTTTTTTTAATCCTTTTAATTATCTCACAATTATCTATGTAAAATTGAGTATAAAATATTATTAAATGTACAAAACTGAACTTACTTCTTTCCCGTTTTCCATATTAACATCATTGTTGGAACTACTCATATTTCCATATTGATAATCTTCTGCATTAAAATTAAATTCCTTCTCCAAAGTATCCGAGCTGTCTGTATTTTTTCTACTACTCGAAGGAGTATACATATTATTTAATGTTTCAACACTACCGTCGGCATTGTCATCTGCTTTCTCATTTTTGGGCACATTCAAAAAATGATGTTCGACAAGTTGCTGGATTTTGGCCGACAAGATTTCCGTTTGTTTCTTATTAACGCTTTGTAAACCAACAATTATTATAGCAGTATTAATAAGAATTAATATCATAGCGGGTGCCATGAATCCCATCAACATGCCCTTTTCAATCGACATCCAGCAGTAATGTTTTATTTCGTATTGTTCTATTGATAACGCGTAATTAAACTGTAAATAATAAATAATAGTGTCTCAAATAGATTCGTAAGCTTTGTAGTACGTAAATGATGAGAGTCATGTAATTAGTTCTTTGATTTTCACGATTATTACACATTTTAAATAAAACTATTTTAACCGGATTAATCGCGTATACACTTTGCAGTAGTCCGTGGTCACGGGTAGACTTGTATTGGATCGAGGCTATGGACTACCCGTGATCACGGACTACTGCAAAGTGTTCGAAACGTCGGGTTTCCAAAAATGTATAAAAAAACTAAATATGCGCGATTAATCCGGTTAAAATAGTTTTATTTAAAAAGTCATGTAATTGTGTCAATCTAAGAAATAAAAACATCAATATTCAAATACAATTAAACAACTTTACCATTACAACTATAGCCGGAACTCCATATGCCAGTAAATAATTATACTTCAAAGGTAGCAAAGTATCACAAACACAGTATTCTGCCACCGCCGCAGCCAGAGCCACGATCCACATCGCGCAAGATATGTGTGTGTAGTGCAGGACTAACGCTATTCTTTCACATTGTGATGGTGAAGTCGATCCCTAAATTAAATAATAATAGAAACGCTAAATAAATGTAGCTATATCATCGGGCACTTCGGAACAGGCACACGCATGTAATGTGTTTGATAGTACAAACGATGGTTGTTAATTTCAATCCCACTCATTAGATTGCTTATATTTTAATTTTTCTATTCTGGTTAGAAGAAATGTCTAAGTGTCTCCAAAAAATATTCTAAAAGGACATCAATTTAAGAAATATGTGACCAATTACTACAATCTCTCTGATTTACCGTAATATATTCATGAAAAAGAATAGGCTATTCATGGCACATGGGCACAAGACTTTTACTGTAAACGCGACTGATTGTGGGTTCGATTACCACTGTGGCGTCGAGGTAAATGTACGACGTGGGGGTCCACTTCTCAACAAGGAATGCCCTCCAGAATTTACTGGTAAGTTGAGAGGGGAGTGTCTTAACTCTAATTTCCCTTTGCCTACCCTGGTACATGCCGGATACGGCGTGAAACTGAAAAAAACTATTTATATACTTACCACAATAGCCTGTATGTAAATCAAAGTACAAGCTACTAAACAACAGCATAAATTGATTATTATTGGATATATTTTGCTGTTACGCCTGAACGTTGAAGCATACTCGCTCCACATTAACCACATAATTGAAGATACGGGAAGAATTATTGCTAGGCCGCTTGTGATAAAAATCTGTTAAGGAAAACGTTATTTAAAAAAATAATACGGTGCATATTTAAGGACTATAATCAGAAAACGGCCATTTCCTTGCAATTATCTTTTAGTAATAGTATAAGTTCAATTAAAAAATTTGACCATTAATCATCAAAATACGATCACTAATATAATGAAAGTACAAAATGTGTTCTTTACCAAGACCATCCATTCGTCTTTAACACCGTGGCAGGTATTGAATCCGTAAACGTAAGTGACGCTATCTATTATGTTATGTTCTTTGAGATCACCATCAGCCAACGATTCGTCTGGCACTTCGATTTCAGGTTCCGGTATTTTGTTTTCCATAAATTTATTGATTTGTGCTACAAATATTTTATATAAAAATCCTCCTAATGTGGAAAATAATTACATATATTGAAATTCCATATAAAAATTTAAAGTATTTAAATTTGAACACTAGCTATTACGATTAAACTAAAGATTAAGTTATTATAACTAATGAGATCAATATCTAAAAAGCGTAGGTTCAAATACTGCTACATTATTTCTTTTATGAAATTTCAATATAGTTTTTATTAATAATCCCATAACTATTGTTCTTAAAATATTTTTAGATAGTAAAAATAATTAGTATTTTTTTTTTATATTTATCAATGGTGCTGCAGAACATTATTGTTTTAATTACCTTGATTATTTCTTGCTATAATTTCAGGATTTGGATATAATGGAGGATTGTCATCGTAAATTGAAGATGTGAAATTGGAAACTACACCTCCATATTCTGTGTCATAGGAATTAATATCGTAATCTGTTCGATCCTCTTTAGGATATGATTTTTTATGATAATTTATTGAGACTGGCTGAAAAGAGCGATAAGTAGCGATTTTCTTCATAAATGAATTTTCATCAATATTTGGCCTTCGTATGTGATGAGATGTTTTGTTTTGTTGAAAAGCTGTATAAGAAATATTGTCATGTAATTTTTTATTTATTTTTATTAATAATTGTAAAAAAATTAAATACTCTTACCTTCTAAGTTTAAAATAAATAAAAGGTTCAATAATATACTTAGAAATATGACTTTACTATATATTTTGGTCGTCATTTTTTTTAATACTTGTACTTAAATACTTGTGACTGAATACGCTCATTCACTTATATTCACTGACAATTCTACGAAACAGCACTTTTGTTTATTTTTAGGATATCGATAATATACGAAGACATGGTCAACTGAAAAATCAATACTTATAAGACGCTTCTTTACACGCTAGTCTTAAACAATTTTTAAATATAGAATAGAATTAGAGGTGTAAATATATTACTAAATAGAAAAAAGTACTTGTAATATATTACGTTTATTATAAATAAATATATTTCTTAAAATAATAAAAATAATTAATTGGTAGAATATTAAAAACGTATAGTGGCAACATTTTATAAGTAAATAAAAAATATCAGGTGATTGTCAATGTCACTAACATTTTTCAAACGCAGTATTCACTATTCAATAGCAATGTAACCAAAAATAGACACAAAATGAGTGCAATATTAAAATTCATCCGTGAAAATCACATATTGGCGGTAATAGAACAAGCTATTGCTAAAAAGAGATCCCGTCTAAGCTTAAATTCATTTGAAATCACTGAAATACCATCGTTGCTATATACTTGCTTAGATGTTGAACATCTTTATTTACATCTTAATAATATAACGACGGTCCCAGTGCAAATAACACAATTACTAAACTTGACTACTCTGACGCTTGACTATAATAACATAAACGCTCTACCTGCGGAGATAGGCAATTTAAAAAATCTTGTTAACTTGAACATAAGCTATAATCCATTATGTGTTTTGATTCCTGAAATCGGTGAATTGGAAAACCTTGAGGCTTTCTGGTGCAATAGGATAGGATTAAAAGAAATACCTAAAGAAATTGGCAAATTGGCTAAGTTGGACACATTTGGGGCAAGAGGTAATGAACTTAAGACTATTCCAGAAGAAATGACGAGATTAACGAAATTGCGGTAAGATTTTTTTATTTAATGTTCTGTTGTAATAAATTGTCTACGATTTTATGTAAATAAAGTTAATAATTAAAAACAAATAAATTTTGAAAATTAATAATGATTGGTCTTTTTAAATTTTTTTTTTGTGTATATTGCCAATGTCCCTGAACCTAAAATGGTTCCAAGTGGCCTATGCAAAATATATATAGTATAATAGGTTATTACTTTGCCACAAGTTATATATATTTCTATTATATCTAAACTAATATAGATATGAGCTTAAGGTAAACCAAGATATCATCTTAGTTTACTCATAGTTCTCGAGTTCAATATAAACTGTTCAGGTGTATTGGGTTGAATTTACTAATAGATAGATTTTTTTTTGTTATATACAGGCTATATTACGGTAATAATTGCTTCCGCGTATAGAATGTACCTTGTGTCATACACAACACTTAGCTATTTCCATTTGACCATACATACAAAGTCACAGAAAAAAATTATTATAAAATATTTTTATATAAATTTTGTTACCAGGTGGTTAACCTTAGAATATAATCAAATAGATACTTTGCCAAACACAATGGATAATTTGGAGGCCTTAGTTCATTGCAATATGAGGCACAATAATTTGAAGGATTTTCCTATTACCCTGCTCAAGTGTGCTGATCTTATGTTTCTACAATTAAATCATAATGAGGTGATTATTTTTATATATTTAAAAGTTAATAGTAAAGTTATAGTAAAAGTTCTTGATTAATATCTCTTGAAAAAAAATCATAAATTCTTATGATTTTTTGAATTTTTTCAAATATCTTATTTTTTTATTAGAATGTTTGTCATAATAGTAATATTGTTTGGACTGTTCCAAGAGATGCAGGTTCAAGTACTGTTATATCCAATTTATAACATAAGTTTTATAAATTACTTTTCTATTGTAATCACTTAAAAAATGTAAAGTATATTTAATTAAAAGTTGAATACTAAATTGTTGAGATTCTATGTAACTTATGTGTAAAAGTTATGCTAAATGTAACAGTATAATTATACAATAGGCAAGGGAAATTTAGTGTTAAGACACTCTGTTTCCCACAATCCTCCATATTCTGGAGGCATTGCGGTTTGAGTGGCGGAACTCAACACCGCGCTTTGCCGCGACAGCAGAGCTAGAAATAGAAATAATGGAAATAATTTAAATCAAAAATCTAATTGTGATGAAAAATTATTTAAATGGAATGATACATAATGTAAACGGTAAAATTCCTCCAGAGGTAAATTCAGAAATTTAAGTGCGATAATTTTGTCTCTTATTCAATATTCATAAAAAACATTAAAAAAGGCTGCATCATAAAGATGTAACATTTTAAAATATTTGCTTTTTAGATATCAAGCTTGCCTGAAGACTTTAACACTAACGGATGTCCTGTGCTGGAGATGATTGATCTCAGGCTAAATCCTATATGTGAATTATCACATACGGTAAGTGAAATTAAAATAGAAAGATAAAAAAATATTCATCTGATTTAAATAATTATGATGAGGAATTCATTTTATGTAATTCATTTGTTATAATATTTAACACAGACTGTATCGAATTTGATCGGAAAATGAAGACCATACCTTCTCTCTTTCCATCTACCAAGCTGTATGCATAAACTATTTTATATCAACATTGAGCGCAAGTCACTATCGTCCCATTTGTTGAATCTAATTTAACTATTTACTGTCCTTGTGTCTGTCCCCCACTTACAAACAACAACGCAAACTGATATACTAATCTATAAGTACTATATTTAACGCTGAAGGGAGAAGCTTTATTTGGTTGAAAACACTAATCTCAGGAACTACAGGTTCAAATAAAAAAAAATAATGTTACATAATTTATTATCGAGTAAGGTTATATTACATCACATGAAGCGTTTTAATGTACTTAACCCATTATTTCTGCGTTTAAAATTATGTACGAGGGGCACATAAAATGTCATGTGTCAAACATAACTCTTAGTAATCTATACGACCACGCTGGTTAAAGCTAGTATAATATATTTGACTAAAAATTATATCATCTATTTCTTATAGTTTCTTACAATATCTCGCACGTAGCAGGGTAAACACAGAGAAGCTAATTAAGTCAATCGGTTCCTCGTTAAGACTCCGTTCCCCACCTTGTCAACTCATCGCCGCGGCTTGCCTCGTTATCAGAGTGAAGAAATGAAAATATTAAATATTTCATTCCCCGAGTGGGAAACTAACTCACAACCGTCACGTTTACAGTCCAACACGTGTGCCCCTGAGTCACGACGACCTTTAATTATTTGTCAGATTAAAAATGAAACTCGTATAAAAAATAATTATAATGGTTATTATGTTATTTTTCCGCTTTAGGTAGGTATAATCATATTTCAAGGATAATGTGTTACATTTTGATTATGGTAATTTTCTCAAAGTCATGTACAAAAAAAAATATAAGTAATAATGCTATATATTTTTTTCTTTATTTCAATTTTTTGAAACTTTATGAGTGAAAATTTAAAACGCATAATTAAAATTTTGTTATACGTAGTGAAACATCGACACCCACTTTGCCCATATTGAAGATTTCTTTAATTGCTTATACTCAACGCCGTCCTTAGTCTTGTCACCAGGGGAAGAAATCATCCCCCGAATGGAGACGAGCTTACAATGAAATAAAATTTTCTTAATATCTTTACATATATATTTCCATTTCATTCCAGGATCATCCACTAATCCGTTACACAGAAGAACTGCCTCAAGCGGATTCTTTATCATCAAACAGACATCATGCGGCTCAAGCGTTGGCGGTAAACGCCACAGCATTGCGACTACCCGCCGTGCCGAATCACAGGCACGTTGGGCCCGAACCTCCTTTGTTGGGTGAGATATCTATATATACATATATTTTGTATCAAGCTGCGTAACCGAACGGTAACCGAACTTGGAATCCAGTGTTATTACACTCGGTTTCCGTTAAGACACTTCAAATCCTCATTATAATGTATTTGAAAATGTACTTGAAAATGAGGCCAGTCGTGGCGCAGTGGCACAAAGTGTGACTGTAAAATCGACTGGTTGTGGGTTCGATCCCCACTCGAGGAGATGAAATATTTACTTAAATTTATATTTCCATTTCTTCGCTCTGGTGTGGAGGCAAAGCGCGGCGTTGAGTTCTGCCACTCAACACGCAATGCCTCTAAAAATTCGGCAGAAAGTGGGGAACGGAGTGTCTTACACTAGATTCCCTCTGCCTACCCTGCTGTGTGCGGGCTATAGCGTGAAGCTAATTAAATTTTTTTTATTTAATTTTAAAATGTAAACCTAAAACAAGCGAATCTCTTGTTTAACATTGTATATTGGGTGTAGAACCCAACGCCTCGCTGTTTCAATTAATGCAAAATTTATATTTTAAAATATAAATTAGGATGGGGAACAGAATGTCTTTACGACAAGATTCCCCCTGCCTACCCTGCTATGTGCGAGATAGAACGTGAAGCTGATTTTCATTTATAAATTGGAATCGAAGCCAAAATCATCTCGTTAACTTCTTTTACTTTTTTCTGGTAGTTTTACCTAAAAAAAATATATTTATAAATATAATATATGACCTACGAACATGATACATATATAAGAAAAAATGTTATTTGGGACCTTTATTGTTGTTGTAGAATCCAAAACAATATTTATTAAAAATAAATCTGTGTGTTTGTTCACGGTAATCTCTGAAACAGCTTAACCGATTTAAATGCAATGATTTTATAATAGCAATTTTCACTTAACATTTACTGTTTGTTTTATATCAATCGAATCACAAATAAAAAAGTTAGGTTATTATAAAAAGTTACATGCGACAATATTACTATAAAAAACTGTTTTATTGAATTGATTAAAGTTTTATCTATCAATGTATGACAATTGTCTTTAAAATGTAAATGAGATATAAAAATAAATAATTGTTTTGTACAAGCGGGCGAAGCCTCATGGAGGCCACTGATATAAAAAAAAGTTAAATATTACAAAAATATTTTTTTATCTATAAATCTTCTTCTAGTTCTCTATAACTTGTTTTTGTTTTATTATATTAGTTTCGTATTAAACTTTCAGATATAGAATTAGACGCGTCGTCAATAGAATCATCAGAAGATTGGGAAAATAGTGTTAATAGTTCAGAATTAGATGTTCAGTACCAAAGTGATGATGAACGGGCAGATAATGAGGTAAGAGTTTTTTTTAAGTATTTTGCGGTTTTTTAAAGGATTTATTTATAGAATTAGAATACGGTCACTCTTTTCTATTATTGTGTACTAAGATAGATTTATGGAGGAACTCTAGATCGAGTAGATTTCTTTACTTCTTGAAATTTTGAGATCTAATCTGTGGCAGAACGTGCTTGTATATTTTATTATTACGCTTTTAACCTGACATTTAACTAACATAGATCCATATATAAAAAAATGTTAGTAATTAAAAAAAGAAACATAACTTCGAAATACAGGTCCTACTTCTGACATAAGTTTCATATCATACATATTTAATATCTAACTGTCTCTCAAACTTTTTCTTTAACTTAATGTATTTAAAATTCGTTTAAATCACTATATAGATAGATACCACTTATATTAAAATAGTACGTGTGAAAATTATTATATTATTTATAAATAAAGAAAATTATAAACTGGCTAACTAATAGCCGTATACAGCTTTGTTTCTTAAGCTCTTTTTCTTTTATGTTATTTCTTTTATTCCCTAAGTCGTTAATTACTAAACCATTTTTAAGTCTTCTCCTTATTTCCTGTTTTCCCATAAATATATCATTTCAAATACCAAATAATTAATTTAGTTTTCCTTATCCTTTTAACAATATATGAACGGTATTTAGTAAAAGCTGACAGATCATGCAATTTTTCCAGGCAGTTGGTATGGTGTTGCCAGAACTATCACGATACGCTTCGACTGCAAGTTAAACATATATATTTTTTTCATAGCGTCATTGAAATACATAAATGAAATAAATCAATGTTTTAAATGTATTAGGTAATAATTAAAAGAAAATGTTACATTTGAATTTTTTTTAGAATGTGTGATAAATGTTTTAATATATCTTTCTAACATATGGATCACAACATATTGTATTCTTTATTAAAGCCTTTTTACTATTTGTAAAACGATGTTGATATTATACAACACTAATAAAAACAAAACATATAAATTTGTTTTATATTATTACAAGAACCAGAATATTTAAAGAAATTAGAGCTTATTAAACGTATTTCTTATCTATGGAGAATTTCTAAAATTGTGGGGAGAATTCCTCAAATACATAATAAACATTTTTTTTTATTATCTGAATAATATATGTGGTAAATTGAAATTAAATATTAAATAAAACACAGAACAATTATCTGTGTTCCGTTGTTCATGTTAAAATAATCGAAACTAAAATATTTTTAAACTATTGAATGTGATTATAAAATCAAAAAAAGATAATTTGTCATTGGCGATGCTGTTTTTATTGATGTATTTAGTTATATTTTTTAAAAATAAGACAATAATATTACTTTTGTTGAATTTGCACAAATATCCAATTAAGGCTTTAAATATTTGTTTAGGATTTTTTTACTTGTAAGTTTTATTTTTTAAATAAATGTGTTTTTTCGATCTATAATTATATAAATAATTGAATACTTTTAAAATTTAATGGTGGTATATGTAATTATACATGTTATATGTTTATATAAACGAATTTATTAATAATTTGTTATATTAGTCAAATATTGAAATGCAGAAAATCATGTTTAATGTGTATTATGAATAAACAATAATTAGTCTTATAAAAATATGTGGTAATCTCATATTTTCTAATATTTATATATGTATTAAATGATTATGTACGCCATTGAAATTCATTTAAAAATATAAAAATAATTAATGCTTATTTTTTTATTTAAGTATCCGTTCAAGTATTACGTAAGCAGTTTTTTTGCAATTATTGACCCAAATGTCATCAAAAATAAGCAATTCTCTAAGAAATATTTCATTGAAAACGTCAAAAACAAGCAAACCCAAGACCCCCCGCCCCCCTATATTACTTATGTAATACTTGAACGGCCCCTAGCAAAGAGTTTGATATTTTAGTAAAATATCAAAATTTTTTGCTTCTAATTACTTATATATAATTACATTATTTATATATATTAGAAATCGACGAAGAAAATCAACAATTCTCCGTTCGTAATTATACGAATTATCGTTACAAAAGAGAAATAATATTCACACCCTCAAAAAAAAAGTGACCTAGCTCAGAAAAGTTTAATTTATAGAAAATTTTCGTAAAGCCTTTTTTTACAGTACGATAGTCGGCTCGTGGTCGTCTCGAAGTTAGGCTTTCTGAACTTTTGCATATTGGAAGACAATAATGAAAAGTAAGAAAAATCCTAAAATTAAATCTGTGCAACTGCCGACTCCAAGGCCACCGCTAATGAATGTGTTACTAATGCAGTCACACTGTATTACGCCGCATATCCACCTTAACATCTTCATTTCCTTGACGTGAAGCTCCTGACGAGATGATGCTGGTCACAGCATCATTCGACCGGTTTTATTATACGCTATCTTTGTAAATAACCTTTCGAATGATACCCTTGTATATCAGACCCTTATGTTTGGGCGGTATCCTGCGATCGCAAACCACACCAATGACCTCCCGCCATTTGGCCCAGGCAGGACTTATCTGGCTATAGACATCGTCATCAATGCTTCCAGACTCGTGTGCAACCATCCAATATGATACCTGAACTTATACGACTTAACGGTGGGTCCGAAGGTTCACTTTACGTTCCAGCATCAGTCGGTTCTAGTCAATAAGTGCTATGTCATCGGTATACATCATCAATATGAGCAAACCACGAGTCGATTTCTAGTGTACCACTTCTGTAATCTGGAAGCGGAGTCTCAGTACATGTCCCTGATAATCACAATATGCGCCTCAGAGATTCCTTTGGATCGCAATTCCTACTAGATACACTGACAAGGCATACTATCTAAGGCCTTCTGCAGATTTAAAAAGGCCACATGTAAAGCTCTACATTTTTCTCACGGCATTTGGGTACTATAGTAATTTTTGCCGTAAGTTCTGAAGGCAAAAATGATGTCTATAGTGCTCGATTCTGATTGAAATCCATATTGAAACTCTGAGATAGTTCACTCTCTGCGCCGTCTAAGGTCGACGAGTCCAGTGACGAGGTAGGGTAGCATCATATCTTTCTTTTCAGTATTTAAGGTATGGTTAAAAGGTAAGCATGGGTACACTAAGAGAGCCCAACGATTTCCACGCTTTTATCGGAGTATCGTCAAACCCCATCACTTTTCAGTTCCTCGTGCGTCGAAGGCAATTACGAGTTTCGTCGAGGATTATAAGCGGTAGATAATTAAATCTGCGCAACCAGCTCAGCTTATTCCAAGGCGACCATGACTCGTACTTCTGTAATACTGCAGTAAAATATCAAATTACATAAATGTTGAGTTAGATCACTTTTATTTTAAGGTTGTGTATCAAAAATCTTTGATTGATATAACAACACTGCCAGATTATATCACTTGAAAATATTTCGTGGCATATTATAAATATAATAAATATACATTTAATAATACTATAAATAAAAAAACTTTATGTATAATGGAATTAGAAACTTATTGTTTTTCAATATCAGCCGAAATCAATACAATGTCTTCATATTATGTAGGAAAATATTAGTATGTATACAATTCTATAAGTAATTATCTACATACATATACATACTACTTACTACGTACTCTTTAAATATATCATAAAATTTGAAATATCTTCAAATTATTTAAATAATGTTACAATTTATATAATTTTCTAAATATGGGGATTGAAAGAGGTTAATATGAAGCCATCCATAATTTACGTCACACATTAAGAAATGTGACGTTACATGACAATGGGCCTTAAATTATGACACCTTTCAAAATAAAATATATAAAAGTAATTTTAAAATTGCGTTTCAATTTAAAAAAATCTATGTATATTGTATATTCTAGGGGGTCTCACAAATGTGACAAAGATTTCAGGTTGGAGGAGGAGGTGTCAAAAAGTCATGCAGTTTGTGTGACGTACTTTATGGATGACGCCTAAATGTAAAATATCTAAATAATGATTTGAATGTAAATCCTAGACATATTTTTGAGTTAAGGTGATGATTGTTTTTTATTTATAATTTAGATTCACAATAGCTGGACGTAGAAAGACCAGGTTGCTCTGTCTACTTTATTCTATTCTGTTCAATCCTAACTCTCCCACATACCTTTCTTCTGATTTCTCTTTCCTTTCTTCTTTTCATGATAAATCGCTACGATCTCAAACTAACCTTGCACTTTCCATCCCAACACATAAGTCTGGTTTCATGTCTGATTCGTTTGTGGTCACTGGAATCAGACTTTGGAACAACTTACCCGAATCTATTAGAAGAGCTCCCTCTCGAGAGTCATTTAAACGTCAAGTCAAAAAATTATTCTTGTAAATTCATAGTAATTCATTTTATACATATTTATATATTAAATATTTATACAGTTTCAGAATATTCTAATTATATATTTATAAACATATATACTATTTATGTAGTTTATTTTATTATAGTTTATATATTTGTGTATGTGTATTGTAGGATATTGTATTTTGTGTATATCATATTGTATTGTATTGTTATTTTTTTTTTGTTTAAACAGTTTAGTGTTAAGCTAAATAATTGAGCACTTACACAATTATCTCCCACACAACAAGGTTGGCTGGTAGAGAATGCTTTTTAGCGTTAAGCTCGCCTTTTGTACATGTATTTTTTAATTTGTGTGCAATAAAGAATAAAATAAATAAATAAATAAATTATAAAAAATCTTATCGTCATGAGAACCTATCAAAATACAGATGTAAATTATTTGTACACAGTGGTTGCAGGTTCGATTTTTATTTGTTTGGAAATATTTTATAGTGCAGGCTTTGAGTTCTTCGTCAATGAAATTGGCATCACTGATACTATAAATTATATTAGTAGTTATCAGTGACGCCAATATCATAAAAATTGTAAAAATGTATGATATAAAAAAAAATGCTATAGCAATATAATCGTAGGCCATGTAATATTTTATTTGCAATAACATATAATTAATCCATTTAATAGTAACAAAAGCGCAAAAAATATTATTCTCTATATTTTATCTTATTTAATTTTACTTATGTTTAACAATCTCCAAACTCATTAAAGTGTACACGTTGATTGTGAGTTATTTCACATAGAATCTTACGAATGGGCAGAAAATAAGAAAATGTGTGTAAAATAATAATAAAATAAATTGGTTGTCGTCTGTAAAGTTTATTTACACTTGTTCCGCGCTCTTGAAATGTGACGATGAGTCATGTTTTTTCGTGCGTGCAGCCGGCGTTCATTTATAAGATTTTTGATTTATTTTTGATTCGATTAAGTATGAAAATTGTCACTTTAATATTTATTTGTAAATTTTAGTTTAATGCGATATTTCTAATAATGTATAAAATATGTATACGGTTGTATTTATTGCTCATGATCATGTATGTGGGTATTTCGAATAAAGGAAATTCTAATAATGCTTTTCGTTTTATTATTATGTACATAAAAGTAACTAGTAAATAAGGAATAAGTTAGGTAGAGAATCTGACTGAAAAATTTTTCATTTCATTCATTACCTCGACCTGACAATAAGAAAAAAAGTGGCGTTGAGTTCCGCCATCCACCCATGTCTCAAGTGCGAAAAGGAATGTCTAACACCAGGTTCCCTCTGTCCACCCAGAATATAAAGTGTAGCTAAAGTAATGTTTATGAAATCAACAATATTTTTATTTTTCTGTAACTAATGTTAAAAAACTATTATCTTCATACATAGGCCGCGCCGATACAAAACTTAAATAACTACATTTATTTGCATTAGTTCGTTAAATTTTATTACTTAAAAAATACTTTGATTTTATCCCTTAGGTCCTAACAAAACAATCATTCAATAAATAAATTTTATAAAAATTATATGAAAAGTTTGTGGAAATAAAACGAAAGAAATTAAATAAAACAAACTATTAAACATCTTTTAATCCCTTTTATTTTATAAATTACATTAAAAATAGCATATATTTTGTAGAACATTCAAAATACTTTGGTTGTGATATGACATTGGACATTGATAAAATAATAATTTACATCAATCAATACGCTTATAAGACAAACAGAATAAGCAAGCATTAACATTATATTATATGTATTTATTTTTGGAAAAAAGCATAGTCGCTTGCAAATTGAATGTGAATTTTTGTAATTAATATTTTTTTTGTGTACACATTTAATATAAAAAGATTTCTTTAACCTTGAAATATTAGGTACAAAGCTATTTTATAAATATTATAAATTTAGTACATAGTCCATACAACTTAGTGATTTTTTTTTAAATGTCAAAATTGTTAACCTACATTTTTACACTTTGTTATATATGTATATAGTTATTTTTCACTGTTTTTACTGAAATATAAATTACTAACATAGTCTACTGGCCCAATATTTAAGCATAAGTTTATATAATATATACAAAACAGCATTTTTTTTAGTGAAGTCTCCAGTACATTTATAATTAACAGTAATTGAAAAAAACCTTAACAACCAATTTTCAACTTTTTTTTTCAAAAAGATAAAACACCACTTTACTGTGAAGCTTTTTAGAGATTTTATAATTATATTTGAATTTATTCTTTCATTTAAACTCATCGTCGTCAGAATCCGCCATCTAATGTGGTGTGTAAAAATAATTTGTTACTTGCACTAAGCCTCATATTTATTAACATCAGTCTTTATATCCTACGTTCATCCAAAATCCAAACAAAAAAAATTTAAATAAAAAAATAACAAATCTTAAACAAATTTTAATATGCAGATTACCAAAATAAAAAAAACTAATTTACAAAAATAATTTAAATTATAATTTTTTAAGTCTTCTTTTTCTCCAAACGTTGAAACTCTTCTAGAAGAGATTCTTCTTCAATGAAAGGAAAAGAATCTGGAAAATAAATACTAAATGTAATTTTTAAATAAACTAAAAGCAATATTTTTAGTTATGTAGTAGCTATTTACAAGTCGAAAAAAGAAATATTTTTTTGCCTGTCATGTTGTTCGTGGAGTTAGTTCTAGATGCCGGCGTTAAGTTCCGCCACTAAACACGCAAAGCCTCGAAAAATTCGACGGGAAGTGGGGCACGGAGTGTCTTAACACTAGGTTTCTTCTACCTATACGTAGTTTGTAGGATACAGTGAATGTGAAAAAAAATAATACCTTCTCGTTCCAATTTCATTTTTCCCACAAATTCTTTGTTATCTTCCTCTGGTTCACTCTTCATATCCAGGCCGAGTTTTTCCTAAAAATTAAAAAAGTATTTAATATGATAATTTTGAATATTAAGATTTGCTAAATGTTTGCGTAATAACTAGTGAAAGTAATAAATTTATTTTTTCTTATAACAAAAAAATAAATACCTTTAAAAAATTTGGTAGACCCTCTTGTAGGTGATACCAGCTCAGTATGAACATGAGCGACACGAAGAACAAATTTGAGCATATACCTTTAATTGAAAAGAAATACAAATAAACAATAATATATTAAAATTAAAAACAGTTTTTATAGCAAAGATAAAATATAGATTCACCAAAATTTCTCTTATTTAATAAAAATATTATAAACAGCTATATATGGTTTTAAATATAATTATTTTATAAGACTTAAACTCCATACTTCATCTGACTAGTTATTAAAAAAGTTAAAAAAAATGCCAAAAAGTTAAAAATAATTGTATAATAACGATACCATTCACAATATTTTTTTAATCTATGGCAAATATAATAACGCCCATGAAAAAGATAAATAAATTAACATCTAAATTTACTGTATTTGTATTACAGAAAATGAATGAACTGTATTACAAATTAAGAAAAAAAGAAAGATGAATGCTATCGAGATGCGATCTTTCGTAGAAGAATTACACTGTGGCAGGTACTAGCGAGGATGTCACGGTGAAAATGAAACAGAATGTGCTCAACTGTTTTGGGCATGTCGAAAGAATGAGTGATGAAATAATGGCAAAAAAACATTTTATAGGATTTGTATAGGATGATCTCGGTTGACCTTGGAAAATACAGTATAACATTTGACACAGTATCAAAGATGGAGTACAGTATCAGGAAGGTCGAGTAAAAAGAATGAAGACGACCCGGAGGGCATGTATGAAAAGGTTGATGAGTGTGCGTTTGGCGCTCCGTTCTCTTTGACTACGTTGTATCCCTAGTGCGGTACCAGGGATACAACGTGAAGCTAAGTTAATTTTAAGTTACTGAAACAAAAAAACATGTTTACTAAAAATTTTACCAATGAGCGCGGATATCTTAAGATAAGTATAACATATAATAATTAAACCATATGTTTTTTTTTTTCTTTTTAACCTATGACAATTTGACCAATGAAATGACACCAATAAAAACTTCCACTTTTTCATTTGAAATGAATGAATAATGAAACAAAAAAGCATGCTTACTAAACACTTTTACCAATGAGCGCTGTTATCTTGGGCCAGTAGTACATGGCGTATCGGAGCCCCGTAAAGTGCGCCTCGATATGCAGCTCGCACGAGAACAGCTGTACGAAACGCGATTGCAGTTCCACATACGCGTCCGTTACCGGGTGGGCCTAGGTTCGATTTTAAAATATATATTTTTAGTTTTACATCCTATCGCGCATTTAGCAAAGTAAGTAGAAAGAACCTTGAATTAAGATACGCCGTTGCCCACGCACTATTAACTTTCAAGGTATTGCGTGATGAAATTGATTTATTCCCCCGAGTAGGAATCTATCCTACAAACGTCACATATATAGTCAGCGGAGTGACGCTGCACCGCGACTACCTCTTAATACATTTTTAAGCCCAAAAAAAAACTTTAGTAGACATGAAACATCTAACTTTCCAATGTGAAATTTTACTTCAAAACTGTATTCTGTATTCCATTTGTAAATCGCTTATAAAGTAAAGAAAAGTAAAATAATAGAACTTACAAAAAAAATCCCGTGGTATACATTATATTAAGTTACAAGTACTCCCTTTAAATAATGCTATTGCAAAAAGATATTTTTTTATCACCTGATCATCTTCAAAGTCGCTAAACAACTCCACTTGTATAAGTTGTTTCTCTTCATTAAAACCCGACAATAGCAGCGGAGCATAGAATAGAGTCCTTATAATTTGGTGTAATTTAGATCTAAAAATAAAAATATAATTTAAAAAAAATATGCTACCGTAGCAACACAAAGTGAAGCTGAGGAAGAACTTGTAATACTTAGAGCACATCTATGGATTGATGGTTATTAATAATATTATTGGACGATGTCTATAGAACTTTATCAATATCATTGATAATGAATTGATTTTTATATTTATATTTTGAAATTTGCACAGATGACACTGTATCTGTAATTTCATTATGTTTTATGTGAAAAAAACCAATATAATAATAAAAAAAAATATTATTTTCATATTTAAAGCCAAGAGCATTGTAAACATTAATTTCAAATTAAAAGTACCATAAATTATCTTCCTAATTTCTAAACCCAAAAGCCAATTTGTTTTTAATCTTGAGACACATTTTAAAAGTATAAAAATAAACACAAGGTAACTGTAAAAAAAGCACAGGTACTGCGGACATTTTACATTAAAATATGATTTTTTGTCATCGGTCAGATTATATCTGCCATTTTTACTATTGATTCAATTTGTTCATAAAGCATTCCTATTGTGATTAAGGGTTAAAAACAAAAAAAATGCTTCTTTTTTAATCTATCACTGATAAGCAAAATAATAAAAGGAGCAAAGGAAGTAATATAAGCTTTTCCAAATTAAATACCTATGTCGAAGCATGGCAGACCTACATGATGATGATACAAGAGCTCCTCCAGTGGATCGTAATTGAGCACATACCATGAACATACCTAGAACATTTTATTAACAAGTATTAAATCACAAAGTCTTAAGACACTCCATACTCTGCATTTCTTCTGAATTTAAGATACTGTATATTGACTCAATATCTCTCTGGAGAAAAATAATAGAATTTATAAATTCCCTGATAAAGTTGAGATCAAGCCCAAAACCAATTATCACAATATTAACAGTTGTATATTACACTGTACTATATTATAAGTAATTGAAATGAATACATACCAAGTTCCTTGTTAACCTGAGACTCAGGAACTTCCAATACAAGCTTAATCCTATAAGGTTGTTGAGACATCAATACTTGGCTCCGTCTAGTCAACTGTACATGAGCAGATGGAAATGAACAAACTCCAATATTCTCATCACATGACCTAAAAAATGTATTAAAAGTATATAAAAAGTTTTAGTAAGCTATAAAATTTACAAAAAGAAAATATATATATTTTAATACATTTTAAAACAAATATACTTTGTCAGAAATAACATAAAAAAAATTAAGTACAGGGATTTCTATCTATGTTATAGCATTAACATCAACTGAGCTATAAAAATGTAAAGTAAGGCAGTGAATGTATAGTTCATTATTGTTCTCATAAATCAGCTTCATGCTGTATTCCACACACAGCAGGGTAGGTAGTGTTAAAACACTCCGTTTTACACTTCCAGTGAATTTGAGTTTTGAGTGGTGAAACTCAAAACCAAAGCAAAGAAATGAGAATATTAATTTGAATAAATATTTAATTTTCTTTAATGGAGATTGAATCCACAACCAGTAGCGTTTACAGGCATACTTTGGGTCCCTGCGCCACAACTGGTCTCAGTAATATTTAAAAAAATCCTTAATATGATAAATAAAATAATTATGATAATAACTTACTTGAACTGCAAATGTACAGGCCGCACATGTGTTACGTTAGGCATGTACGTGTAATAGAATATTACGTAGAAAAATATTGAAATCCATAATATTGCTGACAATAACACAGCTACTACACCAGCTCTATATAAAAGTTCTTTTACACTTGTGATACTTTCATTTGTTTTTTTCATATATCCCATATATTGGTCATTAACAAATGACTCTATAGGTTGCCGAATAAAATCTCGAAAAACTTTAAACGGATTTAAATATGCTATAACAGCCATTTTACTTAAAAATTTACACACTAATCACTTCGTTTATTATCATATAAATAGTTAAACGGTCAAGGAAACGGACCTAGCTTGTTGCAGGCCAGATAACTTTGATTTGATATAAAAAAGGCGATAATTTACAAAGATAAATTTCACAAGCAACGGAGGGTAAGCTTGATAACGGCGTGTAGAATTTCAATATATTTCAATATGAACCGTTCACAGTTCATAAGTAATAATCGCTTAGTAGTTCGCTGTTGATAAGGAATAATGTGAAATCGTTATAAGATAAAAATTAAAAATAATAACGGAAAGCGGCGTAAATGTTTTTATTTACTTCTGCGTTTGTCAGAACTTGAAACTTAATGTAATAAACAGCTGACAAAACAGTAATACACTATACGTAAGACAGAGTATATTTGGACACAAATAGCAGATATTATGGTACCGTTATCCACATTCAACCAAATCGTGAATCGTTATATATAAAAATTTAATAAGTGGTTTATATACAGAATTATTTTAACTAATTATTATTGGTTTCATTAAAAATAAAATAAATGATCTTATTAAATGATCTTAGACAATGGCAACAATAAAAGTAATGTCAATTTCTATTCAAAATATATGTTGTTTTTGTAATTAAAATATTGTTTATTGTTGTATTAAATAAGTATAGTAATATAAAATAATTCCACTTTTTAATAATGATACGAAACACCAATAGTTATTGTAAAATTCAGTTTTATAAACGATTAATTTCAACTACTACACGAATAATTCCTAAGGAAAACTTACCAGCTATCGCATATAAGCCAGAAATTGTAGAGAAACATAAATATGAAAAATGGGAGACAGATCAAAATTTTAAAGCAGATAATAAAAGTGGAAAACCCACTTATAGCCTCGTATTACCACCACCAAATGTAACTGGAAAGCTACATTTAGGTTAGTTTTATATTTTAGTGATAATTTTCCACTCGGGGAATAACTATTTTCATTTTCTTGCTCTGGTAAAAAAAATAGGCGCAAAATGTTGAGTTTTTACCACTAAAGGCAACTGTATTTGGTATATTGCAGAGTACTGCCAAATATAAAATGCAATGTGAAGCTAACATAAAAAAAATACACTTGCTAATATATAATCACTACATAAAATTCATAAATAAATATTATAGTTAATATTCATAATTTTACAGGGCATGCCTTGTCATGTACAATACAAGATGTAATTGCAAGAAGGGGGAGATCAATGGATTTAAATGTTATGTGGTTGCCTGGAACAGACCATGCTGGAATAGCTACTCAGGTTGTATTTAAATTATTTAATTCAATAAAACATAGTACATTTGTTTTTAATGAATGAATTCTAATTTTTGTATAATATACTTAGATAATTAATTTTAAATGAAAAAAGAACTGACTTCAAACAACAAACTAAAAAAGTAAAAAATAATATTACAAAGTAAAGGCTATTTGTGGCACAGGGACAAAGTGTGACTGTAAAATTAACTGGTTGTGGGATTGATCCTCACTCAAGGTGATGAAATATTTATTTAAATTTATATTTCATTTGTTTTGCTCTGATGTAGAGGCAAAGTGTGGCATTGAATTCTCAACACACAATGCCTCCAGAATTAGGCAGAAAGTGGGGAACAGAGTGTCTTAACACTAGGCTCCCTCTGCCTACCCTGCTGTGTGCAGGATAAAGCCTTTAAATTTAACATAGCAAAAAAACAGGCTTAGTTATTTGATGTTGTAGGGTTTTTTGCTTTTACAACATTAAGCATTAACATTAGCTTGACACAGACTTCAAATTTATAAAATCTTTATTTTATTATTTTATTTAACAAAATCAAAGTATGGTTTACATACATAAAAATATTTGGCCAAATTGGGAACCTTTCCCTTTTTTGCAAATGAGAACATTCTCTTCTTTGAAGTTGTTGAAAAGAAATGCAACAATGAGCAATCTCACCGACACAAATTCTGACAATGTTTTTTCTTGTAACTATCATAGTACAATTATATTAAAAAAAAATCCAATTTCATCCAGATCCCATAATCAGAAGCAAACTTTCACCACACTATCCTTGAAGTATATCCTTTCTAATAAAAAAAGGGTAATTGGAATTAGTTGGAATGATATTGAGTTATTCATCTATTTGTCGCTCACATACCTACTGCAAATTTAACACTTATTAGATTTTCTCATAAATACTCTTGTCAACCGGATCCCATTATCAGATCCTAACCAAACTATCCTTGAAGTTATTTAAAAAAAGAATCATCGGAATCGGTTGGTGTGATGTTGAGTTATTCGTCCATTTGTTATAATGTTATCATGTCCATAGAAATTAATTAAAAAAGTGGGACTACACAGGAAGTCTAGCTTTCAAATAAAAGAAAATAATCAAAATCGGTTCATTCAGTCAAAAATTAGGTAACAATCATAATAATTAAAAAAACCCAGTCAAAATTGATAACCTCCTTTTCTTACAAAAGATATTATACTATTTTGAGTACCTAATGCCTTAATTTGTCCAGCTAGACAAAAAAATGCACACTATTTTTTTTATGTCATGCCATTTCTGATCCATATAACAGGACAGGATAAGAAATAAAATGTGAATGTCTGCCATTTTTGATGGTGACACTGAACAGTAACACACTACTTTGGGGGGCAGGGTTCCTATAACACACACAGGGTGAGGAATAGAGTTTCTTAATGCTAGGTTCCCTCTACCATGCTGTATGCAGAATACAGCGTGAAACTAATTAGATTTTTGATTTTGTTCTCATAACAGTCTACTGTGTGACAATGGTCTTTTTTCAGATCAGTAAAAATATTTTAGAATAAACATTTACTTAGTTATATTTGAATCAATAATTTCAATAAAATAAAATATGATAAGTTCAGATAAAATCTAATTAAAACCTCGATCTTAAACTGTTTATTTCATTAACAATATTTTGTGAACAGGGTGTTGTAGAAAAATACTTAGAAACTACCAGAAAGGTAAACCGTCATGACATAGGCAGAAATAAATTTTATGAAGAAGTATGGAAATGGAGGGAAAAACATGGAAATGATATTTGCAAACAATTAAGACTTCTAGGTTGTTCTCTAGATTGGTCCCGAGAAATATTCACAATGGACAAAAAATATACACACTCTGTAAATACGGCCTTTATTAATTTATTTAAAAAAGGTTTAATTTATAGAAAGAAAGCATTAGTAAATTGGTGTAATACGTTAAAATCGACAATATCAGATATTGAAGTCAATAATGTGGCAATAAATGGCCCAACTGATCTAAATGTGCCAGGATATAAAAAACCTATTAAATTTGGACTTATATATAATTTTGTGTATAAAATAGATGAAAGTGATGGAGAAGTTATCATATCAACGACAATGCCTGAAACTATGTTAGGTGATACCGCAATCGCTGTACATCCTGATGATGAAAGGTACTTTAAATGTAATTTATAATATATATATTTATAAAACTAATTTAATAATGTACATTATCTATTATAAATTTATTATTTAGATAATTTTTTTTTATGGTAATATTCAAGCTATTTCAACTTTTATATATTAACATTGTGTGGAATTTTTTTTGCAAACAATTAGAAATATTGATTGAACTATAGTAATAAGTCTAAGTTATGTTTTTGTGCTATGATTTCTTATTTTGTTTTAAAATGATTTTTCTTTCAGGTACAAACATTTAAAAGGTAAAAAAGTCATTCATCCATTCAGAAACACTACTATTCCGATAATATTCGATAAATTCGTCGACATGAAGTTTGGTACAGGCGTAGTTAAAATAACTCCAGCGCACAGTAAAATTGATTACGAAATAGCACACCGCCATAATTTGCCATTATTGCAAATAGTTAATGAAGATGGTGTCATACAAAATTCAGGTAAATTTGATAATATGAAAAAATATGAGTGTCGAGAGAAATTACTAATTGATTTAGATGATCTAGGTCTTTTGAAATCTATTAATGCTCATCAAATGACTTTGCCTGTGTGCAGTCGAACTGGTGACGTTATAGAGTATATTCCTAAAGAACAATGGTTTATATCGTGCAGTAAGTTGAACGAAAGAGCAAAACAAGCAGTTTTAGACAAGAAATTAAACCTTAAACCAGAAAAGTTTGTAAAAAGTTGGATAAATTGGACAGAAGACAATCGAGATTGGTGTATCTCAAGGCAATTGTGGTGGGGCCATCAAGTACCTGCTTATAAATGTAGCTACCAAGAATATATTGTTTGGACAGCAGCGTTCGATGAGGAAACAGCTAAAATAGAAGCTTCTAAATTTCTAAGATGCTTACCAAAAGAAGTGACCGCAGAAAGAGATACAGATGTTCTAGATACTTGGTTTTCTTCAGGACTTTATCCTTTCGTGACTTTAGGTTGGCCTGAAGTAACTGATGATTATAAAAAATTCTACCCACTGAATTTAATGGTGACGGGTCACGATATTTTAGGATTTTGGGTACATAGAATGGTTCTTTTGGGCTTGGAATTGACAGACAAATTGCCATTCAATAATGTGTTATTACATGGTGTCATTTGCGATACCAAAGGTGCCAAAATGTCCAAAAGTAGAGGTAATGTTATAGACCCTATCGACGTTATAAACGGAATTTCTATGGAAGACCTTAAAAGTAAGGCTGTAAATATGAAAAAAGATGGTATACTTAATACTGAAGAGTTAAACCGAGCGTTGGCATATTATAAAGCAAATTTTTCAAATACTAATGGTATTCCACAATGTGGTGTGGATGCGCTACGCTTCACACTTTTATCGCAAGATATTAAATCACATTTCGTTAATTTCGATATACATCAGTGCCACGCCAACAAACTATTTTGCAATAAAATATGGCAAAGTATTAAATACATGCAGTTATCATTTGCGAAATTGAAACAGACAAATGAAGAAATAACTATCGAAGATTTGACTCATTTTGATAAATGGATACTGAGCAGATTATCCAATATGTTAGATTCTGTTAATAATTCTATGAAAACGCACGATTTTCATTTGGCGACCAAATCGTTAAAAACTCACATTTACAACGAATTTTGTGATATTTACTTAGAAACTACAAAAACTGGTTTCGATAATGACAGTTCTAAAGTGGGATATGCCCATGCTCATACATTGTCAGCAGTTATGAACACAGCTCTGAGATGTTTGGCTCCTTTCATGATTTACGTTACAGACGAAGTGATACCAAAGATACCTGCATTTGAAACTAATATTATATATAACTTTCATGATAATAATAAAATTTACTACGATTTCCCTCAAAGCAATAATTTTCAAATTTGGAGAAACGAAACGCTAGAGAAGCAAATTGATAAATTATTAAACACTATCTATCTAATACGTGAAATAAAAGGTTTTTACAACATGCCCAATAAAATTAAACCAGTCATATATGTAAGAAGTAAAGACAAAAAGTTTATTGAAAATTTAGAAAACAACCAAACAATCGTTAAAAATTTATCCAAAAGTGGTGATATTAAAATAAACGAAGATACAAATAAAAAAGTACTAAATGCTTTAGTTGATAAGGACACGGAAATAAGTATAGAAGTAACTAGCGACATTGAACACACAATATCAGGTGCTAAAGATAAATTACGAAAGAAAATTATAAAAATGGAGGAAAACCTATCCAAATTGGAAAACAAAATGACAAGCAATCAATATATTAACAATGTAGATGAAATTACACAAGAGTCGGATAAAGAAAAGTTAACAATAAAGAGGGAAGAGTTAAATCGTTTGCGAAGACTGATAGGATAATTTTTAGTTATAATTAAATATGGCAATTTAGCATCAGCGAGACAACATTATATCTGTAGACGCGTCGGGCAGGCGGGATATCTTTGGCAGGAAAAAGCGGCGTTAAATTCCGCCACTCAATACTTTTCACTGAGTACACTGTTATACGTAGGTGCATACCGTAATTAGGTATACAAAGGTGAATTCAAATTTTCACGTTTAAGAATAATTGTTATTATTTTTTGCTACATAAAAACATTCATTTTAATCATTTATATGAAGTATTGTAATAACTATTAAATTAACAAAGAATGTTAAAAAATGAAATAAAACATTTTACAACAAATAATAAATTTATTTTATTTTTAATTGACTAACATTTGTAGCTGGTCTTATATTACAGAGGACTGATCCACTCTTCTAGGGCAAATCACTCTTATACTTAACTTTTACATAATGTTATATGATATGGCTAAAAATCTTGAAATTTACTGTTAATTAGAAAAAACTGACTAATGTGCACTATACTTAAATTGTAACTTTGTAAGTTGTTATAAGAGAAAAAAAACAAATTTGAATATGATGTGACCTTTGGTTATATACACTTGTATGTAGAAAATGCCGACTTTATACAATGAGAAAGAAAGTACAAGATATGATTATTAATAAAAAAAACTAGCAAAACAAAAAAATTGCTTTGCCAATTATATTTGGAATATAAATAAGTATATTAATATTAAGTAAAATCTACAACATAATAGATATATTAAAATACGGTTAACTTAACGTTAATTGGTGTCTCTTGGTGCAGTTAATTAACCTTAAATAAAAGAGACCACTCTATTTAACTAAAACCAAATTCGTTATTTTTTACTATAATCACAATTTTTATGTCTTACAAATAATAAACCTACACAAAATCAACAAAAATATATTAAATAACCGTAGTCATAGAACAAATATGTATCTTTCTTTCCGCGACTTCACGCTGTATCCCACATATAATAGGGTAAGCCAGGGGAACTTAATGTTAAAAAGAGACGGAGGTCCCTCACTTTGTGCCCAATTTTCGAGACATTGCGCGTTGAGTTAATGGACACAAAATTGTGCTATATTCAGTTTAATTTAAAAATATTTTTTTAAAAGGACGAGATTCAAAAAAACTTACAAAATATATACATCGTTTGAATTATCCATTATCTATATTTGTTCCATGATCACGACATATGTTTTTTATATCTAAAAAAACTTTTTTTGGTTTACATAATAGAATTAATATTTAAAGAAAATAATACATAACATCTTAATAAAACATAGTCAATAAAAAGAAAAAGGCAAAGTCAAATGCTTATTGACATTTCTTTGCTTTTTTAGCCCCACGCATATAGCAGAATAGGTAGACGAAACCATTCAACGCGACATTGGCGAAGTGATTAGTGCTGAACAACAATAGTCATCTATTTGTTAAGATAATTAACTTGTATTAAGACAATCTGTTCCCCATGCACTGCATTGAATTGATACTATAGAGATGAAACGGTAATTATTAATATCGCTTAATGGAAATCGAACCCACAATCGTCGCCGTTTACAGTCTGTTACTTGCAACCACATTTGCATTTTGTTGAAATGATAAAGTCTGTGTGTAAACAATATTTTGAGTATCTGTTTATATTTATTATTGCCATATTTTTTAACCGTATTTATATGCAATCTGTTTTGTAGTGTATAGTTGATTGAAGACTTTATACTATAAAAGGACGCTAATACATTTACTTTTTTACTTTACTTTTTCATAGATATTACAAAAAAAAATATAATTATAATAACATTCTCCTTTGCACAATGGATGTTATAAAAAGTTAGAGATTTTTTTTTGCTAATTTGTTTAACACTCAAAATATATGATTTTACCTTCATCACATCCATTCATAGTTTTACCATAATTTTCATAAAGACTATGATTAAAAAATATCTTTGAACTCATACAATATGATATAAAAAAAACCTAAGCAAACTACACTTATTTTTAATTATTTCTTACAAAAATTGGTTACTATTCTTAGGCTGAGTAGATAAAATCTATGTACAAATATTACATTTTTTGGAAAAAAATTGAGATGTAAAGTGTTACTATTGTGTGTATCTTTTTTATTGTTTTAAAATTAAAGAAAAAAAGTTGTTTTATTTTATAAAACAATAATAATATTATTAAGTTCTACAAACACAACACTCATAAAATTCACAATAAAAAATTTCACTATAAACTACTTAACTAACTTTAAAATTTTAAAATGTTAAATTTTCATTCTACAAATGAACAATATCTGCTAAAATTTTTTAAATGAAAATATACAACTGAAGATAAGCAACAAATTACAAAAAATATATATATATTTAAAATTTTGACATTTCTCAATGTCATTGTTTTGTATTTACACTTTATTGTGCATGTAATATAGTATACTACTACCTACTGAAAAGACACTCCTTTTTTCACGGTCTATCTCTCTTTGTCTTGTTAAAGAGGGGAATTCAAAATAATTCTTTCCCCTCTGGGAACTTCTCTAAGTAGGGCTCAAAATCATAAACAACCACCAAGTTAATAACAGACATAATTTTTGTTGTATTTTAAACAGACTTTCCTTTCAGTAAGAATATTTATAATACAAGGCTTACACTTTTCAATAATATTACTTGGACTTGGAACTGTCTAGAAAAAGTATAGAAATAATGCTCAGCTAAGCTATGATTTCTTTGGTACCTTACATTTTATCTTTAGTTTGGAAATAACTTTCTTTTTATTTGTATTTAAACATATGAACTTCTTTTTCTGAGGCAGACCTGAAAAAATACACATCTCATAGAATTAAAGATTCCCCAGTATTTAATTTTTCATATTAGAAAATAATATATATTTCATAAAGAAAACCAAACTGTGCTAAAAACATATAAATATATATATTTTTTAAATCATAGGATAGGCAGAGTGTTTGTAAATGTTTTAAATATCTCTTCAATCTCATTGTGTGTACAAAATTCTGATATTGTATTATTAATATTAATTGAAATGAAAATAATTTATTTTCCTAAGCCAATGCACTGAGACAATAGATCTCACTAGTATCTATATTACTATTAAGGCTAAGGATGATATTATATTACTATTAAGGCAAATAAAAGCTTACTTATTTTGAACTCTGATATTTTCTCTCGTTTCTTTTGATCCTCATGCCATTTAACATGTTTTACTAAACAAAACAAAAATTTAAACTTTTGCGGACATTTTGCACAAGCATACATCTTGTCATCGTCATTATCACCTTCATTTGAACATAAATTTGAACCATTGTCTTCATACTTATCAGCATTTTTAATAACTCCACCAGGTAGTATTTCTAATGTGGGCCAACTATCAGGATATTGTTTGGCTTGTGTCTTTTGTACAATGATAGTCTAAAAATGCATATATTATTAATATAAATAAATATCTTTCTAATTATATTTGAATTAAATATTAATTTATAATATACCAAGGGCACTTGTTTTTGTTGTAAAGTTTCTGGTATCACAGTTAGTGTGTCATCCTCCACAGTTGTTACATCTTCTGGTTGAATAGAAACCATACTGCCAATATTTGAGTTTTCTTCGTCGTTACAAACATAGTCATCTTCGACATCGCAGGTGTCTAACTTCTTAATACCTCCTAAATACATATCAGAAGTCCTATCCGGCTGTACGTCCGCCATTCTGACCAAAGGAATATTTTCCAGATCTTCATTACTTTCTAAAGCACTTGTTGCGGACATTTCAATATATTTGACAAGAACCAGTGTTGATATTTTTTTAGACGTAAATAAGGAAGTGATTTACAATGTTAATTGTACGTCCTATTTTGATTTGAAAAATTTAAGCAACTATTATGGAAATTAATTTAGGAATGTGCTGTGTTAAAGTAATAAAAATAATTTTCTTTTAAATTTGAAGTAAGTAATAAACAAATGTATTGCAAAACGTAAAATTATTTGCAAACCAGAATCTGATAAACTGTCAATCTTTGTCTTGACAATACATGTCAAATAATACCACAGGCAAATTATTATATTGCATCAAAACATAATCTGCATTTATTCAGGCATAGGCATTCTAACATTTTTCTAAATTTTATATTTTTTTCTAGACCTAAAACATTGCTAACAAGAACTAATATTCAAATTACTAAATATATTTTCTTAGTTAATCTTACTAATAATACCTAATATTGCTATAAATGTAATACTTACTAAGCAAGGAGCATATTGTACTCGACAGTCTATAGAACGTCAACTTAAATATCTATTAAGTAAGTTGCTATATATGTGAAAGTTTGTAAGAATGGACGTTTTATTCTACTTTCACGTAAAAACTACTGAACGGATTCCTAATAAATTTCGTTTATTATATTTAGTCACAATTGCGGCTTCTAATGCTGTATATTAAAAGCCGCTAGTGTCGATAATATCCTATAATTTTAAAATATTTTAGTAAATATTCTTAGATATTTTTTACATTCCTTAGGGGAAATGTATGTACATTTCGACGCCGCCAGAATGTTTTCGAGGACAAAAGCGAGATTTTTGAGCCTTTAAAGTAAAAGAGCGGTACTCTTTCACAAAAAGCGGGACAAAAAAAATAAAAACAAGAATTTAATTTATTATTTTTCAATTTATTAAAGTTTGAGATAAAGCTTCCAATGGTGATAGATATATAAATATAATATTTTTTTTTAATAGAAAAACGTCACAATGGCTAAACGATATTGTTTTGATTTGCCATACGTAAGGCATTTAAGTCTTCAGAATAATTATACGTAACCTACTATACTTATTTGTATTACTATAAAATGACCAGTGATAAATTAAAATCTAAAGAAGTAAAAAGAACTTTTTTTACAGTACGTGAAATAATCCGTGAAAAGCGGGACAATGGCTGTTCCGATTTAAATTTTTGGGCTAAAATTCGGGGAGTCCCACCAAAAATCAGAACATCAGGCAACTCTTATACATTTGTACATATAGAAACGTTGCCAAATTTTATAAGGAAAGTGGAACTTTTAAATATTTTGTGTGAAAAAGCGGGACAACAACTTTATAATTAAGATTTCATTTATTATTTATCCGTTTATTAATACTAACCGAAGAAGGGGTTATCAATTCAACTGTTTTTTTTTATCAATTTGACTGTTTTTTTTATCAATTCAACCTTTTTTTTTTTATCAATTCGACCGTTATTTTTATCTTCGAACCAATTTTGAAGATTAAATGCTTTTTGAATGATTAAATGTTTGGTCCCATTTAATTTTAAAAAGGATGTTCTCATTTGCAACCAACTTCTAATAAAGGAAGTTTCCAATTCACCCGAATATTTTTTATGGACAGAAAAAATAAGTTCAATGTATTGCAATATAACTGATTGTATCAAATTGTATGTGCCATATTTTTATATTATAACTCTAGAGATTGAGGGTACACACAAAAAAAAAACAATATATTAAAACAAATTAATCATAATAATTTTTCTCATGAATTGGAAAATACATTTGCATCAATGTTTCATAAATATCCACATCAATTGGCATGAATGTGCAAAATATGATTTTATCTACTTTATTATTTTCTTCAAGATATTTTCTTGCCACACGTAATGCAATGTGGGCGGCCAAACGATTTGGAAAACCGTAAATTCCAGTGGAAATACATGGAAAAGCTACTGATTGTAATTCCTGTAGTGTTACAAGTTCAAAACTTTTTTCATAACATGATTGAAGATTTGGTGCAGATCCATTTTGAGGTCCAACTGTGTGAATTACATCTAAAATAGGAAAAATATTTTTATTTTTACCTTTCACCTTTATTCCACATAAAGCAGTAAGAAACTCTGTTACCACAGCCTACCCTTTTTTGTGGGATATTTTGTGTTGAGAGTCAGGACTCAGTGCTGTGCTTTGTCTTGTTACCAAGGCAAGGAACAAAAACAGCCCATTCCCCCAAATTAGAAACCCACATCCACATAGTTTACATTCAGGCACTGTCAAAAAGGAATATTATCACATTTGTAGTATAATGTGAAACTACAAAAAAATATATAAAAATTAAAATGATTGAGGCCAGTCGTGGCACAGTGGCACAAGGTGTGACTGTAAACCGACTGGTTGTGGGTTCGATCCCCACTCGAGGAGATGAAATATTTACTTAAATTTATATTTCCATTTCTTCGCTCTGGTGTCGAGGTTAAGCACGGCGTTGAGTTCTGCCACTCAACACGCAATGCCTCCAAAATTCGGCAGAAAGTGGGGAATGAAGTGTCTTAACACTAGGTTCCCTCTGCCTACCCTGCTGTGTGCGGGATATAGCGTGAAGCTAATTTTAATTATTTTTTTTTTTTTAATTTTAAAATGAATGTAAAATATTTACATTTAGCTGGCAAGTTATAGCCTCCAGTTATCTTTGATTCTCCTGTTCGACAGCCTCCAAGAGTATTACATTCTGCCTAAATAAAATAAAATAAACATTTTTAATAACATTTTTTAAATCAGAAACTTATTTCATGATATAAATTACTAGCTTAACTTAAGAGTACTATATGAGGCCAGTCGTAGTGCAGCGGCACGAAGTGTGACTGTAAAACCGACTGGTTGTGGGTTCGATCCCCACTCGAGGAGATGAAATATTTACCTAAATTTATATTTTCATTTCTTCGCTCTGGTGTCGAGGCAAAAGCGCGGCGTTGAGTTCTGCCACTCAACACGCAATGCCTCCAAAAATTCGGCAGAAAGTGGTGAACGGGGTGTCTTAACACTAGGTTCCCTCTGCCTACCCTGCTGTGTGCGGGATATAGCGTGAAGCTAATAGCTTTTATGTGTGGATTCCATCATATTATCGAATGTTCACATGTATATTGAATGTAACACATTCTAAATATGAGCTATGGGGCGAAAAGTATGGTAGTTTAAAGTTAATATTTTGAAATGATAAATGTAATAAAGCCTAAAGTCTTCCTTAATAAGTGACTATATATCAAAAAATAATTATTCTCACTTGTAGTAGTTGGCCTGCTGCTCGATGAATTGCTCCATCTACACCACCTCCAGCTTTTAACATTGAATTTGCTGCATTTACTATGGCATCAATCTTTAGAATAAAATAAAATAATAAATATTTATTAATAGTTAATAAAAATTTAAAACAAAATAATAAATATCTTAATAACTTACCTCCAACTTAGTAATATCGCCTTTAAAAATAGAGACTTTCTCCATTAACTCTTTATTCTTTTTAGGATCTATTTTTATTTTGCGAAATTCAGTAAGGTCTTCATTTGTATGCTTCTTATCTTTTACACCTTCATTTTTTGAATAGTATAAGCTCCAAGAGTCAACTTGATTAATAGTTAAGTAATCACTCGCTTTATATAATTTCCTTTTTTCTTCTAACGGTAGCGATAAAATTTTAGCTTTTTCCTCTTCCCAATTAGCTACTCTAGACATTTTTAGTGATGAATATAGTCGATTTTGTCTAAACTTACTGACAACAGATTTGGTGACTTCAGGTAAAAGTGCGGTAACCGGCAATAACATTTCCGAATTTCAACAAATGTTATAACTTTATTTGACATTGAGACATGTCAATTCAAGTGTCATAATTTTTTTTAAATATTATTTCATAGTTTTTATTATATTTTATTTTCAACTCAAATGTAATTATAAAAATATAACAAAGAAAGTAATGGTGAAACTGAAACACCAGTCTCTATGTAACCTAGGAACATATTTTTGTTATACAAATTATTCTTAAATCAGTATATTTATTGTACCTTACATACTACTCCGACTTATTATAATTTATTTTCATTAATATATTTTTGTGTAGTTTTCTTAAATTTATATATCATAATTAAGAGTACTATATGATTTATGATAAAATACAGTGATTTAAGGATAAGGATATATTACAGTATGAAACGATAATATGACAAGGTAAATATGTTAATTTTCATTTTTTATTACTTGCTGTGTTATTTCTTATAATTGAATATAGCAACATTATTTTATTTTTTGTGATATGAAAATTGTCAAACGAAATTTCTCCACGTAACGCAGGCGTGCGTTTAGGCTGATCTAAAGCGATTATTTGTAATAATTCGTCTTTTTGAAGCAATGCTTTTGTAGCAGAATAAAATTATTGTTATCTCACAACTTTTGGTTGCCAGAAAATTACTCATAGTGGTCAGGTATGATAGAATATTTCGTGTACTATTATCGTCTTTAAGACCGGCCTTTGTGTAAATTTTGGGACTTGTTGAATTGCATAAAATAATCATAACTTTGTTCTAGGATGAAGGCCTTAGGTCTTCTTCTGTTGCTCACAATTTACGGTTGCTTGGCCGTTGACAGGAACAATTTTAAGACTTGCGAACAGTCTGGCTTCTGTAAGCGGTTGAGGCCGTTAAAACCAGAAAAATCTCAGTATTCTCTTAATATCGACAGTGTTATTGTACACGGAAATTCTCTTACCGCGGAAGTGGTCACAGTTGACGCCGATGGTGAAAAGAAAAATGTATTGGTAAAGTTATTCTATGTTTAAATCTACACATATTTATAAATTGAATGGTAACATACGACTTTTCTCATATTTTCCCTCTTAAATTACAAAATGGAAGTGAATTTCATTCTTAATTCGTGAAATTTATATAATGATGGTAGTTTAATCTTATTATTTATTTAATTTTCGTGAGCTTCTTCAGTTCATTTTTAATTTATATATGCTGCTGCTAATATTTATTGCTTGGACAAGTAGGTCTAATATTGGAACCAATATAACTAAATTGGAACTTTGCCCATTTGGCCTATCATACGTCTTATAACACCTAAATGCATTATATCAAAATTCATGCATAATAATTTTTTTCAGTTATAATTTTTTCTCATTAAATTATTATTTCTTTGGTTATAAAAAGAGTGAAGAAATGGAAATATACATTTAAGTAAATATTTCATCTCCTTGAGTGGGGATTTGAACCCACAACTAGTTGTTTTTACTATCACACTTTGTGCCCTTGTGGCACAACTGGCCTGAACTCAATGAAATCTATTAACAAATATAATTATCTAAAAAAAGTTAACATTATTGTTGCACCAAATGAGCTATATCTAGATTTTTAATTATATTTTTAGGCATAGAGAACCTAAGTATTTATAAACTATTCTCAACTTAAGAGATCAATCCTGAAAGCCATTTTAGAGTTGATATTGATTAATAAATACAGGCCCTTATGTGAAACACTTCGTACCCAGCATTCTGTTTCATGTTAATGAAATTATGAAGTTGCTTATTCCCACAAGTGAGAATTGAACACACAACTGTTGTGTATACATTCACCTACTGTACAACAACAGATATATATAAAATATTTATAATTTCTACAGTGGCACTATGCACTAAGGCTATCTGCCATAGCCGATGGCACATTCCGTGTGGAGATAGATGAAGCTGATCCTCTGTATCCAAGATATAGAACACAACTAGCCTTGAATGGTGAACCAAAGGAGGATGGGTGAGTTAATTTAATAATTGTAATATAACTGGAAATGAGGCAGCATTGAGATTCAAAATGTTGTGTCTCAAGAATTAGGTAGAAAGTAAGGAACAGAAATCTCTATTGGGAACAGAGTGTTAAGATACTCTGTTATAACATCAAAATCTCTATTACCTCTACATTTTTCTATATCCATATTAGGAAGTAAAGTTAATTACCTAGATTAACCTGCTAATAGTAATAAATATATATTTTTAATACCTATGCCTACCTAATATATAATCAAGAATTACTCTAAAAAAAAATACTTTTTCTAGGTTATAATAACTAATTTTATATCATAGGACATATTAATAAAACTTCTTTTAATGTTGATAAGGAAGTATTTTATTCACATATGTACTTGTGTGTGAGGTTCATATAATATATTTGTGGATCCTAAGCAATATTACAAGAAGATTTATTTAAAATAATAAAAACATAATGGTTATACCACAAAAAAACTACACTAAATCTTAATATATGCAATTATAAATAATAACTAATAGCACCCTCAACTTTTTGTATCATATTTAGTTAGATAACAGGGGACAAAGCCGAGCCAGACAGACCTTGAGTAACGGAAAAGGAGCATCTTGACATTAGACACTGCAAAAAAATATGTGTCAACTACACATGTTTTGTTCTTTATTATAGCCTTCAAAATGTGTGGCAAGTGTAGAACAATGTGTTTGAACTGTGTACTGTATAATGAGAGAGATATCAAAATAAGTTTAAAATGTATAGCCTTATATAAATATACATGAAGTTTATAATAAATATACTATAGATATTTTCCTTACTTTTATACAAAAACAAACTAGTCATGAAGTCTTTTGTTCTAATAACACAGGATGTAGATTATGGTAATGACTTATTACAAATACTAGTTTTGTCCAAATACAGAAATATATATTGTATGTAGATAACTCAATATAAGGGTTAGTGACTGAGATCTTGTTTCCGTTATGTTTAATTTTATCATAATATCTTTTTTTAGCTTCATGCTGTGTATCCTACATGTAGTAGGGTAGGCAGAGGGAACCTGAGAACTTACTGTTAACACTTGCACATTCCCATTAAGATACTTTGTTCTGCAGAATTCTGGAGACATTGCGTGTTGAGTGACGGTGCTTAAGGGCGCGCTTTGCTTTGTTACCAGTGCGAGGAAATTAAAATATTAAATATTTCATTTCTTTGAGTAGGCATCATACTCTCAACCCGTCGCGTTTACAATCGTTCGCTTGTGTTACCACTGTTCCAAGTATAAATCTCTTCCTTGCCTTAAAGAATATTTTTGTTCACAGATTAAAACTAGTATCAAATGAAAATGGAAAAATAACTTTAATCAACACCCAAGGTCATAAAGTGGTTATAACAGCGGAACCATTAAAATTAGAGTTTGTTGACCTCAATGGGGAAATTTCAGTAATACTTAATGATAACAACCAGTTGTTTGTGGAACCTTTGAGGGTAAGAAGGGAGAAAATTGGTGATGATGATGACGCAAATGTGGTGGAAATTGTGAGTGTTGCTATTTGTTTTGTTTTTGTCTATTTTTGTGTAGATGTACGGTGTTTTATTTTTTTTTTGGATTTTTTGTTGTGACGTGATGAATTCCTTTTATTTTGTATGTAAAAAAAATCTGTCGATTTTCAGTCACTTTGTATACATTATTCAGTCCCAATATTTTGTATATGTAAATCTTTTACATTAGTTTTGATACAATATTATACAATATTGATAAATTAAGTTACAAGGGTGGTCAATGTCATGCTGAGTCAGCAACCTCTGCTTATATCATTTTTCCCTTAAGTATTATAATTTATTCATTTACATCTTCTGATTTGAATTTGTATTCTTACTCATATTATTATGGTGAAAATTTGTGAAGTTGGATGTTTGTTCCACTTTTACACAAAAACTACTGAACAGATTAAGGTTTAACTGTACAGTAATATTATCTATATTAATTATCCATCAGAATAACAACTCAGGTTCAATATAACAGTTATTTTATACTATATTAAAACGGGCGAAACCGCATGTTTTGACAACAAGGACAATGGGATATGTGTTTACGTTTTTGCTTTTATTGTTTTTTCTTTACATAAATTTATCACAGAAATGGAAAAAATGCTTTAACTTTTAATTGTGTGTCAAAACTGTATAGTTTTAAATTATTTTTTTCTTTGCATATAAAGTTAATAATGGATTATTGTTGGGCTCTATTATATCCGATGACTACTAATAACCATTTTTTTTTCTACTTTTTATTTAGAATTTCGATAATAGTGTTTTATCACTAGTTTTTTTACGCCTTACTTGAGATTATTTCCTTTTTTTTTCTTTATTTACTTGCACTATATTTTCGATAATGAGCCAAGTCATTAGTTTATCGGTATAACATTTAAGTAGTTTAACATCACGTTTTATACATTTGTATGTATATACAGTATAGGATAATAATGTTACTAATAGTCTTCTATTCCTAAATATTTTAGTGGAAAATTTATTAGACAATCATGTAGATATACATATATAAAGTAAAAATAAATAAATCACCTTCACGCTGTATCCCGTCACAGCAGGATAGGTAGAGGGAACCTAATGTTAAGACACTCCGTTCCCCACTTTGTGCCGCATTCTGGAGGCATTGCGTGTTGAGTGGCAGACTCAACTCCGCGCTTTGAATAATATATATATAAATAAAGTTTAACTTTATATTATCGTAATAAAATGAATTATGAATTATAATGTCCAAGTCTTATTTATTTATATTTTGGTTGTACTCTCTGTTTGGTTGAGACAACGATGCGTTATATATATTGTTATTTCTTTCGAAATGGTAGAAATATGTTATTTTTATGTAAAAGTTTAATTATTTCAGTCATTTTGGATACGTGGACAGTACCCTTAGCTGAATATAGAATTACATCGACTTCGCTTAGAACTAGGCTCAAATCAACATATGACAAAAAAGAGATTGTTTTCTGCATATAAAAAATCAAGTCAATTGCTAAAATGTTTTGTCGATAATATCAAAGTTTTAATACATTAATAATATACGTACTCCTGGCCCCGTGTCATCGATCTCTCATTAATCTCTATACGTGACTGATAGCATTTACCGTTTATCTCGAGTAGTTTACTATAATGTGTACAGTTCAACTTTAGTTTTATCTTCCGTCTTCCTATAAATAACTGTTTATTTTTTGTATATTATAATATAAAAAAAATGCATTGCGTGGTAAATGACGAAAATAAACGCTTATTAATTCCCCCGTGTGGCAAGTGAACCCACAACCGTGACGTTTACAGGCGCATAATTGTGCATTCAATCTCAATAATATATATATATATATGTGTGTATATATATATATATATATATATATATACTCAATTGTAATAAAACATAATGTTGTGTTAAATGCTTATTAATTATTATTGTTTATGAGTAATAATCGTTTGTTTATATTCATTTAATAGCGTACGTGAGGTCGGCGTACATTAGTTGTTAGTTGTTATCATTTATACGTAATATCTCGGTAATATCCACAACACGCCCTTGCCCTTCCTGTTAACGACATTTTAAACTATATTTTCTTTTTTTATTTTTATTATAATAAAAATATACTATATCAGAGAGAATCGAATAATCGCATCGCAAACTCATAATTAACTTACTGATGTATTAACTCTCCTTATGTCTGTCGATAAATAATTATAAATGGCAGAGTAGTCGCATGACAAATAGTCGAATCTTCCCTTTTTCGAGTCAGTTAAAAAGAAGACACTGTTATATATATATAGTGTTGAATTACTCTTTAAAAATGTTAAAAAACAATGCAAATATCTCAGAAATCGTGAGTGATCAGATGAGGTGATAAAGCAGTAAACGTAAAGCGTATAAATATTAACTTTTCTAATTCTTTTCAATACGTTTAAATACGTGTAACATTTTTATCTTATATACTATTGTGATGTATAATCTATATTACTGTAAAGCTGCATTTATGTCCGTTCAACAGTTTGGACGTGAAAGTGGTACCTAACATCTATCCATCCTCACAAACATCCATCTTCACATTTGTAATATATCTAGGGGCACAACCGTGGCTTCGCTCTTTAATTATTAAACTTATTATTATATTATAGCTAAATTATATATAATATTTACATAATTTGTAGCCTGTGTTACTTTCATATATAAGCTTTATAATAAAATAAATAAAATAATAAATTTGTGACAATGGATGTGAGATGTAGCTTTATCTGTAGATAAAGCTACATCTCACATCCATTGTCACAAATTTTCACATTTCAAACATATTTCAGGAAGAAGAAGGCACATGGAGTGAAAACTTCAAATCTCACATGGACAGCAAGCCCAGAGGGAATGAGGCTATTTCCTTGGACGTGTCCTTCCCAGATGCCGATCATGTTTATGGTATGATTGTTTTAAAAATATTTTAGTAATAAAGCGTACATTAAAATCAAATGTTTTTATGAGATTGTTGTTTGAAATTTAAAAATTGTATGTAGTATGGATGAAAATGGATAGCTGAATCTTATATAATGAAACTCTAAAACCCCATTTAGAGGTAACTCTGGCAGCACGGTGTACAATGCGTTACATATTAACGTGATGATATAATCTAATAACCCCTTTCTCTATAAAACGACTGGTTAGTAAAACAAGAATTGTTCAATTTGTACCAGTACTTCCTGAGATTTACGTCTCATTTGAACAAATTTTTCACAAATAATATTAGTACAAATTAACATATTCATGTTATTATTTATCATTTTATATGAATTAGCTACTATGGAATGACGAATAAATAAGAAAAATATAGAAAATCATATAAAATGTTGAGCCAAGTCGTGGCGCGGGTGTACAGTGTGACTGTATTAAACTGTCTGCCTAGCGACTGGTTGTAGTTTCGATGCCCATTCGAGAAATAATTTGTATTTTCATTTCTTCGCTCACACAATAATAGCAATCTACACTATATAATAATCTGTAACAATAATATGTTCCAATAGGTATACCGGAACACACAGACAATTTCTATCTAAAAACAACAACATCGGGCGAACCCTACCGGCTGTACAATTTGGATGTCTTTGAATACGAGTTGGACAGTCGTATGGCCATTTATGGAGCAGTACCAGTATTGTATTCCCATAGGTAGGTATTTAAATGCATGTCTCCACTTTTTTTTTGAAAGACCCAAACGCGGCCTTGCCCTTTTACACTTATTGTTATTATACAAAATGTCTACGTTTTTCTGATATACATATGTCATATTATTGTAATGTTTTATATAAATCCCTTCAAAAATTTTTCATATGAATTAAATACTTTAGTAGTGGTGTTGTGAAATGAGTGCAGAAGATTTTTTTTACAGTAAATTCTTTTCTTGGCCCACAAAATGGGAAAGTACGTGAGAATAAAGGAAAATTGTCAAAGAATCGAGAATTTAGTTTCCCCTGAATATTATAAAACATAAAAAAGAATACTTAATTATGTGCTAAATTTGCTATTCCTTATATATTTTTAATACCTCATTTGTTGTCTTTTTATTAATAAATGAACTGTCTATAGTTATATATATTTTTTATTACAGTGCTAAACGCAGTGCAGGTGTGTTTTGGCACAATTCAGCTGAAACTTGGGTGGATGTCGTCAACTACGCCGATGGTACAGTGGTCTCTTCCCTTGTTAACTTGGTGACTGGTGGACAAAAGAAACGGGTTGATGCTAGGTAAGGAGTAATAAAAACTAATGGGCTTATAACATATTCTCGGTTTTCTCGAAATCACAAGGATCGGAATGTTATATAAAGTTCGACGCGTCTGAGTTCGTATGTATTGTAGCTCCTAAATAGATGAACTATAGTTTCGATTAAGTGAATGAAAATTATTTTGATTTAGTTCTTTTTAATTTGAAACGTGACTTAAATCGAGAGTGTCCTTAGCCATGATTCAAGAAAATAATTTCGTTCAATCGTTTGTAGATTTTCAGCTCTTTTCTGGTTGTTTCCTAACTTTTAAAGATCCTCAACTCTTTTATAGTTGTTAGTTTTTTGTTGCTTATTAAATGCCTTTTTTCACAGATTTATGAGTGAATCCGGCATAATAGATATATTTGTATTGATGGGCAACAGACCTAAGGATGTATTCCGTCAATATACTGCATTAACTGGAGTAGCACCATTACCACCGGTATGATATATATTTTATTAGCTTCGTTCTGTATCTCGCGTATAAAAAAGTAGGCTGAGGAAACTTAATGTTAAGACACTCCGTTCTTCACTTTCTTTCCATTTTCATAAAATATTTAATTTCCCCATGTGAGTGACAACCGTCACACGCTACTGCCACTGTACCCTTATTGGTATAAACCTCCACACACAATACCTGAATAGCAAATATGCCTCGAGAATGAGGCGCTTCGTGGGCATCATTAGGTTCCTTATTAGGTTAGGTCTTAGCATTATGTTCCCTCTGTCTTCCCAACTATATAAGAGGATACACTGTAACGGTAAAAATAATAACCTGTTTTAATTTGTTTTCCCAGCGTTTCTCGCTTTCGTACCATCAATGCCGATGGAACTACGTGGACGAGGCCGACGTGCGCGCCGTCGACGAGGGGTTCGACGCGCACGACATACCCGCGGACGTGCTGTGGCTCGATATCGAGTATACTAATCAGAAGAAGTTAGTGATATATTTTTATATTTGCTATGTTTCCGGTTTAAATGACGGGTTTTCAAAAATTGTATAGTACTAAATATACGCGATTAATTCGATTCGAGAGTTTCTTTTAAAACGAAAAAAGATAATTTTGTTTTTATGTATTCATCAGATTTTTTTTATATGATGTTAGTTGCCACATATGTGTATGACATAGCTGTCTCAATATTTGCACTTATTAAAGGCAAAATGTGTTTTATTCTTTTTTTTTTTTGTATAATTTTTTTGTAAAATTAGTGAATATTTCAAAGTATATGATTATTAATTGAATTAAGAAGGTATAATAATTTTATTTAGGTAAATCGTTAGCGCCAATTACTTAGAACAAAATTTGTTTTGTTCTAAATTCGAAACGGTTTCCTTTAAAACATTTTAACTTTCTGTTTTGAACCCAACAGATATTTCACATGGGATGCCGAGAAATTTGCACACCCATCCGAAATGGTGGCCAACTTGACCGCCAAGGGACGAAAGTTGGTGGTTATTATCGATCCCCATATTAAACGAGAAGCCGGCTACTTCTTACACGAGGACGCTACTGAACAAGGATTGTATGTCAAAGATAAAGATGGGAAGGATTATGAAGGTATGTAGAAAAATGTCGTCAATATTTTTTTTTTAATAATTTTTAAATTATTATTACTTATTACACCATACACACTGTATTAAAATTAAACATAGCAGGGTTGCCCCAATTTTCAAAATATTTTGTGTTGAGTGGCAAAGTTCAACGTTACGCTTACGTCGATGACGACGACGGCAACGTTTACCAAAGTGAGAAAATGCAAACTATTTAAATATTGTAATCATTACTCCCGAGTGGATATAGAGCCCACAACCGCCGCGTTTACAGTATATGTACTAAATATATAGTCATGGCGCAGTGGGACAACGTCTGACTACATACAAATTAGTGACGTACATATTATATATGGTCTATATTATTTCCTGCTATATTTAAAAACATTGTTAAATAGATATTTATCGGTGTTAAATACATTTGCGTGTCCATCCATACTGACTAGTCCTAGGTTTAAAATAAAAGTAAAGGCGAGGTATATAGACATTCAATTTTCCTTTTTTTAAAGGTTGGTGTTGGCCCGGATCCTCATCATACTTGGACTTTTTCAATCCAGCCGTCACTAAATATTATGCAGAGAGATACAGCTTTGATAATTTCCCTGGAACAAGCAAAGATGTTCACATATGGAATGACATGAATGAACCTAGTGTAAGTATGTTCTTTTTACGTTTATGCTGTATACTGTACATAGCAGGGTAGGCAGAGGGAACCTGGGAAGTTTTAAGACACTCTGTTCCCATTAAGATACTTCCATCATTATCAATGTTTACATTTGTTGCTATTTAATAATTGGTATATTTTTTATTATTATCGGTATATGTTTTTTATTACTTGTGTCAAATTCTGATAATCTATCTTTGTTCTACTTTATAATACAAAATCGTTTCAATATTTTAACATAATATTTGAAAAATTAGTAATTTTCGATTTCCGAGATTCGCGGTAATACATTTAATTGTAATCAAATTAAATATTGGTAATTTTTTAATGAAATAATTATAAAAAATATATATTGAAGTTTGTATAGCAAAGTAACTTCTTTGGCTTTGATTATATGAAAGTAAGCGGAGATAACGCAATAATAGTACATTTTAATTAAATTATAATTATCAATATCGCTTTCGTCTAAGTTTTTTTTTAAATTTTAATTTAATAAGTAAGTTATAAGTTTTCCATGAATCTAAAACACCTTTGCCTGATAAACAATTGCCACTATATTCTCCATCATCTGTTTCTTTTTCTTTAAATATTTTTTCTATTATATAAAGGTATTCAATGGGCCAGAAATAACAATGCCTAAGGACTGTCGTCATTACAAACCCCCTCAGGATGGACAAGATGGCCTCGCTTCTTATTGGGAACATAGGTAATATTTTATTTAATAGCAAAAATATTTTAATAAAAATGAAATTATAGGTCCTTGCTTAAATAACATAGCATCTATAGCATAGCTAACATAGCACAGCTCCCGCTATTAGCTCAACCAAACTTCTTCAACTTTATGTAAGTAGTATAAAAGTTACTAATATTATAAATGAGAAAGTTTTTGTAAAATACATGTTTGTTGTACTTTCACTCATAAACTTCTGGACACATTTAAATGAAACTACAATAATCATAATAAGACGAAGAAATGGAAATATAAATTTAAGTAAATATTTCATCTCCTCGAGTGGGGATCGAACCCACAACCAGTCGGTTTTATAGTCACACTTCGTGCTGCTGCGCCACGACTGGCCTCAATTTATGTATAGATTATATATATTTTGGCTATAATATAACAATAAGCTTAAACGGTCAAAGCAGTGGTAGTAATAAGTACATTATTTCATATTTTTCTATTTTATTCCAGACATATACACAATGAATACGGTCTATGGCACATTAGAGGTACGCACGAGGGAATGCTCTCAAGGGCCAACGGCAAATATAGACCTTTCATACTAACGAGATCTGCTTTCTCTGGTACACAACGGTGAGTTTGTTTTGTGTGTGCCTAAATAAATCAACATAATTTATAACTAAATTATATTAATATAGGATATCATATTTGAAGTTTTATTTGTAATGTTTTTATTTTTGACAAGATAAATCAAATCAGCTATGTAATAAGTTTGTAAGTAATTTAAAAAAATGATTTTAATATATTGTATTTCATTTAATTTTGAGGCGGCGTTAAATGGCGTAAATGTTTGTTTCAGTTACGCAGCAGTGTGGACGGGTGATAATGCAGCGGAATGGGGTTTCCTACAGGCGTCAGTTCCGATGTGTATTTCCTTAGCGGCCGCCGGTATTAGCTTCTGTGGATCAGATGTTGGTGGTTTCTTCAAGTATCCTGAAGCTGAAATGATGACGAGGTGGTATCAGGTGGGTGGGTTGTTTTTTTTTAAGTTTCACGTGTTTTTAGTCGCATGCTTGTACTCACTGTAATTGTTGTTGTACCGATTGTGTTCCTTCAAAAAATACCATACGGCGATAGTTAATCAGTTTAACATATGAACAATGTCCTGTCACAGGCGGGCGCGTACCAAGCGTTCTTCCGCGCACACTCGCACATAGAGACTAAGCGCCGCGAGCCGTGGCTGTACGACGCCAGCACCGCCGCGCGCATCCGCGACGCCGTGCGCCGCCGCTACGCGCTGCTCGACTTCTGGTGAGTACGCTACTATTTTTTATATATAGAGATAAAAGTAGACAAAAACCACTGAACCGTTAATTTACAGTATTAATATTATACTGTAAAATAACGGTTCGTTGGTTTTCTACTTTCTACTTACTAAATCCGTTTGTTTTTTTCTTCAGGTACACGTTATTCTATGAACACACGCAAGATGGTCTCCCCGTTACCAGACCTCTATTCCAGGAGTTCCCCAATGAGGAAGAAACTTTCACTATTGATAATAGTTATTTGCTTGGTAAGTACTTTTTTTATAATTTTTCATTCCTTACAAGTAAATAAATAATTATGGTGTATTTTAAATATCTTAGGATATTGTAACTGTTGTAACTTAGGAAAATAATTTACATATTTTGAAAAATAATAAATGGATATATAGACGTGACTTTTAAAGAAATATAGTTAATATTGAATAAATAAGCATACGATAAAATATTTCATATACCATTCGAGTACGGCAAACACAAAGGTTGAGGGTTCGATTCCCACTTGGTGCAGTAATTTTCTTCATGTTCTCGTTCTGGTAAGACAAAAGGTGGCGTTGGCTTCTTAACACACAATGTCTCCAGAATAGTAAGAAAATTGTGAAAAAAAAATAACATTTATTGTTCTGTTTTGTTTTTTATGAATAATTATTAGGAGTGTTAGTTGCGAAATGTAATACATTTTTTTTATGGACATTATATATATTTTATCATTTTTATCAGCTTCGCGCTGTATCTCGCACACAGCAGGGTAAATAATAATCTATAATCCATTTCCAACAGGTGACAAGTTGCTAATCCGCCCAGTGTTAGAAGCAGGTGTGTCGAATGTCAAACTGTACCTCCCGGGAAGAGAATCTCATACCATCTGGTATGATGTAGACTCCTACCAGGCGTATCCAGCGAATGGATATATCAATGTTGATGTTAATATTGCTAAGGTATGTTTTATTTTTGTTTTTTTTTTATAGCTCCACGAATTATTCCGCACATATCAAGATAGGTAGAAGGAACCAAGTGTTAAGACACCATGTTCCCCAATTTCCTCTGAATTCTTGATGCATTGCGTGTTGAATGTCCCCGCCTGCCCTGCTTTATAAAATATATTTTTTTATCAGATTCCAGTATACCAACGCGGCGGTACAATAGTACCGCGTAAAGAGCGAGTTCGTCGTTCTTCAGCTCTAATGGTCAACGATCCTTACACGCTCGTCGTGGCCTTAGATGGCAATGTAAGTTATTTTAAATATTTATGATATATTTATTTTAAAAAATTGTAAATGTGAAAATATTAAATATTTTATTTCTTTGAGTGGGAATCGAACCCACAATCTGTTGCATTGCATGTCACACAAGAACCTGTCCATTTAACTTTATTATTATTATTTTCCAGAATAATGCTGAAGGTTCCCTTTACATAGACGACGGCGAAACATACGATTATAACTCAAACAAATATATCTACGCCAAGATGTCGTACGAGCCCAATGCGCTTAAATATACGTAAGTATTTTATTGCACACACATTACTAGCGACCCACACGCAGCGTCGCCCGCCTGAACTTATTCTTGTATTATTGTCAAATTGTATAAAATATTTACATAAATTGTAGCCTATGTATTATAATGTTGTATGAGTTGTATTATTGTAAAGTTTCATCTAAATCCGTTCAGTACTTTTTGACGTAATAGTGAAACAAATATCGACCATCACAAACTACGGAAATACTAAAACATCAAAATATATTTGAATATTATCTGTATATGCGTCGTCTGAGTGTAAACGCAACTGTTGTCAGTTAAATTCCCATTCGGGAGAATAAAGTATTTTTATTTTGTCGCCCTGGTAACTATGTCTCGAAAATGGAGCGGAGCATAAGAAGCAGAGTTTTTTTTACCACTGAGACTACTCAGTTTATTCTGTTATGTGCTAAAGAAATCCTATTTCCTTTTGATGTTTTTTGGTTTTTTATTTTTATACTTGTAAAGCTGCAGATAAAAGCCAGCCAAACTTATAAAATGTCTTCTTTTTTTTTCAGTTTCATCAACGAAAACTCATCGTACCCCACACGTTCGTGGGTTGAAAGAATAGTCATAGCTGGTATTAAAACTCCTCCTAAATCTGCTAAATTAAGCCAAGGGGGGAAAATTACACCCTTACAAATGACTCTACATAGAGGCAACGATGTACTCGTTGTAAGGAAACCGGCCGCCATGATGGCCAGTCCATGGGAAATACTGTTTACATATTAGTTAATAGAGAATATATTGTAATTAAACATTTGTGTGGAATTCTGTAGTAAAATATCATAATTTTTGAGTTATATGTATTTTTTATAGTCTAAGATCAATAGTAAAATCATCCACCATCTCCTAGACTATGAACTATAATTATTATTTATATAATATAATAGTCACTTTATTGTAAGTGAAATATTTCATAAATGTAATAGATAAATAAATATGTACCTATATATTATATGTACTCGTCAAATACTCTCTCTACGTATTATGCTGTTGCTTCAATTATTTTTGAAATATATATAAATAATATACAGTAATTGAAGTGATTTAAATCAATAATTAATTAAAAATAATTTGTATTTTTTTAATTATTTTTGACTAATGTTTAATTAATTCCATTCAGTCTAAATATGTAGGGAAAGTAAAATTTATAGCATTTCAAATAGTAATAAAATTAAATTCTTAAAAGGAAACTCGTCACGTCACATGTTCTTACGGTTTTCAAAGTACATATTGGTTGTAAGGAATTGTTTTTAATCCATGGTCATAATTTTATTACCAGTGTTCAAGACTTTTAAAATTTTTGATCTGTATATTTTCTATTTGGAATTTAAATTTGTTTACAATTTAAATACAGTTTTGCATCAGCAATAATAATCGTATTAATTTAAGCAATTAAAATTTATTCGTTTCATTTACTGTGACATGAAATTTTAATTTTACTTTACTACTTTGACTTTTTTATTCGATTTTCGTAAAAACTTTTTCTTAATATTATTAAGGAAAAATAAAAACAACTTAATTTATTATTATTCTATGTCACAGTATTTAAATACACGCGGCAGGACATCAGTTTAAATTGAAGTATTTTACTCCTGAATTGTTAACTTTTATTACGTATTGTGATAAATAAAATACAATTTTTAATACATACGCCATTTTATTATCCCCTATGTATTGTAATAAAGCAACACCGATGTAAATATAACTTATTTGTTTCAGGCACTGTTCAACAATATATAACCTAGCTTTTGTAGATTTAACAGACTAGTTTTAAACACAATCACGTATAACGCACTTGTAGAAGAAATTTGATAAATTATAGCCATATTTTTATTTTAGTTAGGATTTTTTCCTCGCTCAAGAATTCGTAGGAAAATGGAGAACGAATAGGAATGGAGTATCGTAACATGAGGTTCTCAGGTTCACTGTGCCTATCTTGCTATGTGCATGATACAGCGTGGAGCAAAAACAGCTTGATACTTTTTTTAGCTACAGATCAATGTAATGTTTTTTTTTTCTTTTTACCTAGAAATAAATTAGGTAATTAATTAATTATTCAGTAAATTATACATTTTAGATAATACACAGTGTACTATACACAGAAATAATTACAAAATGTTATCTTAGAAGGACACTAATGTGTAAATTAAGTACATTAAATGAAATAATAATAAATCAAATTTCTTCAGATTCAAGTACAAAACCATTATCTTATAGCTATCCCTAGAAGTAATATATGTTACACTCCATTTTGTTTATAAATAATGTAATATCTATTTAATATTTATATTACAAGATCATTTTCCAAGTCCAAATTAACTTGAAAAAAAAAAAATTTAGAAGTTTTGAAAAAAAAAATCAAGATTCCTCTTTTTATAATAGAAGATGAACAAAAATTCTGTACCAACAACATGGAGTGTAACCACCTAAGCTTATAATATACATATAATAAAGTAATATATAACAAAATAAAGAAAAAAACAGGCAAGATCATTTAAAGAATATTCTAGTAGGCGTGTCTTCATTGGGAAATTCAATGAAAGGGTGTGTTTGCTTGTGTTTTAACATGGCGTCCTCATTTTTAAACTTATCTCCGCAAACATCACAAATAGATTCAATCTGATCAGTCGACGATGAACTCTGCTTTCTTTTTTTCTCTTTCTCATCACTTTTCCTATTTTTCTTTGATGTTGATTGTTCCTCGATCAATGGCTTTCCGGTTAGTAAGAATTCCTTCATGTTTGAATGTTTGACTGACATTTTGTGTTGTTTTAGTCTGTTTTCAGAACTGCACTGATATTCACATATAAAACAAACATATTTCATGTCTCCAGTGTGTAATTCAGCATGAGCTTTCCGTTTCTCCGGAGTTGCGAATCGAAAATCGCAAAATTTACAAGGATACTTTCTGTCCATTGAATGTAATCGCATATGGGAAGTTAAAGCGTTTTCATCTTTGCATATTTTCCTACATTCCACGCACATAACGCCTTGTTCTTCTAATTCAGCTTCTTCTACAATATCAGTATTATGGTGAATTCTTTTATGAGATGTCAGTCCTTTCTGACTGACAAACACTCGTCTACAGTCAGTACATTGAAACTGTTCTTTTGCTTTTAAATCCGGACTGTGGAACTCCACTTGATGTTTCGCAAATTTATCAGCTTCATTAAACTGTAAATGACATTCCTCGCATTTCCAAGCTTGAACCAACTTAGAAAATGCTTCGAGAACATCCAAAACAGATTGTCCTTCTACTTCAGGGTGGTACATCTTTGTATGATTCCCGAAATCGATGATCTTTACAAATTTTCCATTGCAATGTGGACAAATGTAAGGAGCTTTATGGTCGTCCATGACATGCGATTTCAGTTCGGATAATTCGGACAAGCTTTTCGAGCACATAAAACATTTTAACTCCTGCTTCCCTTTAACGACCTCAGATATAACTTTATACTCCATTAGCTGGACTTTTTGGTGGATTTGTAAATGCTTGAACAGTTCCTTACGAGTACCGTAATCAGTTGGACAAAACTTGCAAGGAAACCGTTTTCTGTGAAGTCTTTTTCTATGTAAAGCTAACTCTTGCTTGTCTTTGAACTGCTTCGTACAAGAAATGCAAGAAAAGCAAGAATCGTCTTTATACTCGTCGTGTGACCTCAAACAGCTCATCATCCTTATTTTTCGTTTGTAAACCTCTCCGCAAGTGCACTCGTAGCCATCTTTCTTCACTTCTTCCTTTACTCGCGTCCTATTCTCTAATCTTTCGAGCCGTGAATTAGTTTTAACTATAATATCACTTTCTTTTTTAACATCCTCGTCGACATCTTTGCATATTTTTTTCTTCATATTCGCCATTCTCGTCTTCAACCCCTTAATCAAACCCATCGCACGATTTTCTATAGACACGTGAACTCTCATATGTGCCTTTAAATAGCTGGATTTTTTAAAAGATTTTTCACATTTTTGGCAATTATATCTTTTGTCAGTACAATGATCTGCTTTTAGTAGACCATATGCTTCTTGTTCTAGCGATAAAACATTTCCCGTTATAGAATTTAATTGGAAAGAATCATCATAATCCACTGTAGGTTCATATTCCGAACTAAAAGTTGGTAAAATCTCCTCAGGGTTACCCATTTTGTCTAAATTACTTATTCCGGCCATTGGATGTATTTCCATAACTAAGGTTTTGGTAGTTTGTGATTGTACTAAGCCGTCTTGCGGGTTGGTAATTGTGGATGTAGTGTTGATAACTTTATTTGATATCAAATGTGTTTCTGTTACGGTTATATCCATTTCTTCTTTGATTATTTTGGCTATGTCTTCTTTAGACTGATCCTGTAATTAGAAATGCAAAAAAATGAATTTTCTTAGTATTTTTTAGCTTCACGGTGCTTCGGGTCGGGGGAAACGCGGAAGTAGGGACACTCGATTTATCCGATATATTTTACTCCAGATAAGCATCATCGAGTGGACAAATGTTTATTTATCTAGGGTCAAAAACTATTCTTATTACTGGTTTAAAATCCTATAAGGCACAAAAGATTGGGAAGCACCCCCAATCTTTCTAAAATTTTTAATGCCCCCCTATTATAAAAAATGAAATCAAATACTTATCAATTATATCTATACAATAAATATGAATATTAAATCAATGAACTACTACAACAGTTTTGACAGACATTTAAAATGAACATCAACTAAATCATGTGAAACACTATGTTGCAATGGGCCCATGGTCTCCTTGAAGATTCAAATCACCCAGTTGATATTTTGATCTTGTCAAACGAAATTATACCTAATAATTATTTAGGGCAATTATTTAAGAATTTGCCTTTTTTTGTAAAATTTGTCACCGTTTACCGACTAGACCTATGCATTGCATATAATGGGGTGAAGGCAAAGGGTTAATGTTGTACTGAGTTCATTTTTGAATAGGCCCTCTTAACTATCAAATTGCCCCCCAGTGTAACACTGCTATAACAGTATTTGTCAGAATTTTAACATATTATTTCACACTAAGGATAGAAAAATATTTTTGAAAACATATAAATGCCAATCATTATAAAATATTTTGAAACTTTTGAAAACAATCATGTTTTTAAGAATATTATTAAAATTAAGTAAAATAAAATTGAATAGCATAGAAATACTATTTATTTTGCTGTTATTGGGCTACTATGTTTGTACACATATTTACAAACATTTTGTCGAGTTATTTTGAGACAAGACATTTTTTTCAAATTAAACAGTAGCATATTATGGGGACCTTTTTACTGTAAACCAAAAGGAGGTGATGGTTGTGGGGTAATTTCCCACTGGGGTGAAATTCTTGCTCTGGTAAGAAGAAAAGCACAACATAAATAAATTAAATGATGTGTGGGGAACTTAGTGTCATATACTCTGCGGATACAGTATGAGGCAAACATAATTACTCACTTCAAACATCTCATTTTTAACATCAATTTCTTCTTGTAAGCATGCTTCTACATTATTCAAAGCTGAAGCTTCCTCACTGTCCATGCTTCCATCATCAATACTTGGATACTCATATGGTGTTTCCATTTTAATATCATTATCTATATGTGTACTATCATTGTCTGTTTCTATATAATTTATCTTATCATCCTCACAGCTTGGTGTTATAAATTCATGTTTTACTTCTACTTGGATATTTTCAAATGGATTATCTTCACTAATATCTTCTTTTTCAGGCTTTATATCTAATATTAACTCATTACTTTCTTCTTTTTTTATTTTTATACTGTCGTTTAAAGTCATTGATTGGTTCATAGCGTAGTCAGTAGAGTGAGACATTTTAATAAATTTATCTTGAAATATTTTTAGTTATTAAATTACCATATAATGTACTGTTATATATTAATCTGAAAAAATAAAACATACAATACAGTATGTAGTATATTGATTTTAATAATATACCTCTATTAAGAATAGTAAACATTTCATAGTTTTTATTTATTTCATTCGATTATTTTATTTTACTCTCCTAATATAATTAACAATAACATCTGCTACATACCTTTTATATTAATAAATGTCACATTCTTTACTTCATAAATAACGTTCAGTAATAACCAATCCATTTAAATAAAGGATAGACAATTTAAATAGTTATTGTTATATGCCTCGAGGTTAATAATTGCTTATGCACCAAATTAATTTTGTAGCTTTAATTACTAGGGTCAATCATTATGCTAATAAGTATTGTACACTTTCATCAATACGTATGTATTCCAATTAGAATTATTAATTTTCGACTTTCATAAACACAATAAAAATAAATACAGTAGAAACGTAAACATTTATTCACAAAGTTATGTTATTTTTGACGGCTACTTTTTAATTTAATTTACATTTTTTAAATTACTTTATCACAGGTAACATATTACGGAGCCTTTTATTTCACACAACCTATTATAACTACTATAAGACTACGTCTACATAGTGCAGGAACAATTAAAAACTTATCTATTAAATGTATAATAAAATGTTCATTTTTATTGTTATTATTTCGGAATAAAATAAAAACGATGGCATTTTGAATGACATTTATACTGGTCTATTTGCTAATATTATAAAATGTTATAAAGTTAGTACTCAACAATGTAGTTATAAAGAATATATTTTTTATTTTTCTTATCATATTACGGTACTTTTTCTATAATAGAATGTATTTAGTACATGATTAATAATAATTGTATTTTGCCAAAGTAATTTTACTTTTATATTAAAGCTAAGTGACAAGGCCAAAACTAATCAAATATGGCGTTCAGTTCTTGAATGAACCTCAAAGTTTGGGACCATATCGAAGAACGCATCGGTAATTTATTTTGTACACTTCAGTTGACATTTTTTTAAAATTTCACTGGTTCATGTACTTACATATTGGGAAAACTATATAAAAAAATCAATAATGATTTCATTATTTACATGTAAATTTATTTACAGGACATCAAATAAAAAATGGCAAAGTCTATCAATTTACAAAATCTCGTGAATCACATCGCAAACGGGACATTTGAACAAAATGTTTGCAGGATATGTCTTATGCCACTACAGGATCTTTATGAAGATATATTTACTACGGTGTGTAAGGAAACTAATCAATATTGTTTAGCAGATGTGCTGAAACAGCTGTGTAACATTCAGGTACTGGAGAATTATGAGAAATTTAAAGTTGAATGATTTTCATTTAATTACACCTCAAATTACTTACACCAGATTTTATATTTATTTTGCAGATTTGTAAAAATGATAGTTATAGAGTGTGCTCCAAATGCTTCATATCGGCATCAGAAGCTTACAAGTTTTATCTATTGGCTGTAAGAAGTGAAGAAATCCTAAATCATTGTATAGATGGACTGCAAAATCAAATTAATTTCTTACATTTACCACGAAATTTTACACCTTCTACAGAATCTTTATGTATAACTTTACCTTCTTTGGAATTAGTTTGCAATTGTGATTTTGATATTAGTAAATTTCCATTTCAAAGTATTACTGCAAGTGATAAAAGTGCAATTATTGAAGTGCCTAAAGTTAAAACTGAAAAAGAAAAGGATAATTTAGATGATAATCTAGTTATTGTAATGCATGAGAATGGGGAGCCTACAATTTTTAGACCAGAGCAAGATGGCTCTCTAACACCCTTAAATAATGACAAAAAAATAAATTTACTGCAAGAAAATCCTGATTTTAATGAAAATAAGGTAAAGAGAAAGAGAAAAAGAAATCCTATGGAATATAAAATGTGTAGTCAGTGTCCAATTAAATATAGATTTGTTAGAAAATTAAAAGAACATATGAAAGAAGAACATGGTGTTGACTTGTTTGTTTGTAAGGTTTGTATATTATTTGTCTATAGAGGGAGATATTTTAAGCTTTCTAGCTCTTAAAAAAATGATGACATGAGATACTTATATATTTTTTTTAATTTTTAAATATCATCCTAAAAACCTTTTTTTTTACTTGTAATTTTCTACATAGAAACCATTCAGTATATACTAGTATAATATCATATATCCAGTTCAGTCTGTACCATTAGTACAGCTGTGTCCTAATAGTACAGCATTGTCTTAGGTGCCAATTTGGATGTATGACTACAATCTACATATGTTATAAATTGTGTTTCTCAATTAATTTTGCCTTATGTCTTTCTCAGACTTAGTAGTCATATAAGAAAAAAAATGATAAATTATTCAGTAGTTTTTGTGTGAAACCAGAAGACTATTATATGTTTATTATATATATTTATAGACGATTCATATGTTTATTTAATTAAAACATTTTTCAGGTCTGCCAAGCCATAATGGAAGATGAACAAGACTTCAACAATCATTTACAAACACACTCAGGCGTCCACACATGTTCTATATGCAATGCTGTATTCAAAAAACGTGAAAATATAATAGCCCATTTAAAATGGCATGAACATATGAAAGAAATTAATAAAATAGAAAATGCACATGTATGTGAAATATGCGGTTTGATATTTCAAAATAGTGTACATTTGAAGGAACATCACGAGAAAAGACATGTCAATAAGTATACTTGTTTCTATTGTGGTAAAATGTATAAAGGGGAAATAAGTTTTGAGATTCATATAAAGAAACATGAAATGAATAAGGAAACTGAGTGAGTAGTAGATTATTTTTAATTGCTTGAATATTTTTTAGATTTTTTTATAGTTCAATTATAATTTTTTTTTTAGTATGGCTTAATACTAATTCATTAAAATTTTAATATCAATTAGTCTAATTTTAATATAGAAATAATATTTATATTTTATTTATGTACTTTATTTTTTCTGGTACATTTTTTTTTGCATTAAAACTATAATTATTACCTTTTATTTATATTATAGAAAAAAGATAGAGAAACCAAAGCAAGAAAATAAGAAAAAGCGAAAATATGTTTGTTCTACTTGCAAGAAAGACTTTGTGGACGAGAGAGCTTTACTGTGGCATGAGCGATTACACAAAAATGAAAGACCCTATGTTTGCGATGTAAGTGTCTTATAATTTTTTATTAGATACACAATGTATCAATGTAAAGCAAGGAAATAACTAGCAAGTGATGAAGATTTAAAATGTAACTATTTCATTTAGTCATTTTGATTTTATCATTAATTTATATGATTATCTCAGTCCCAAATAATAACAACTGCCTTGAAGCAGATTTGATGATATGATTTTAATTTATTTTCTCCCTGAATAAACAATGTGTTAAAATTCAGAAAGCCTAATTTCAGGGTGGTCAGTCCGAGGCCAGGTAAGTTTTGCATCCTAAATACACAACTAAATAATTCGATGTAATATTTCAGGTTTGTGGCCGTGGCTTCGTATCCCTGAACCGCCGCAACCAACACGCGTTATGTTCTCACACGGCGCCCGCGCGGCGTTGCCCACTTTGTCCCGCACTCTTCCATCTGAGGTCTATGGTCAATACTCATATACGGAAGGTATGTATTGTTATAGGCAAAGGCAAACACACTATTACCAGGTTCCTTCTGCGTACTCTGCACACAGCAGTGTGAAGCTATAAAATATGTATTGTTGTTTACCAACCATTTTAGTGATGTTACTGAAGCATACAATTCACCTCTCGCAATTCATCTGCGCTCCTTTTAGGGGAGCAGCGTAAAAGGCAAAATATTTGAAATGTATACCTTAAAAAATTATCAAAATCTCTCTACAGATAAACATTGTGAAACTCCTACACACACAGTTACGAATAGATACCTATACCGTAAACACCTACTACTACTACAAAAATACTTCTAAATGTTGCTCATAAAAATAAAAGTGGTGATGACAAAAACACACTGTATATTATAAACTACGATTTTGTATCTTCTCAATCTCTTAATAATGTTATAAGTTCGTCACTGGTTTCGCGACTGGCAGTAGATTCCTCGATCCTCACGCGAGGAAATGAAATATTTATTTAAATTTATTTTTTCATTTCTATGCTCTGTGGTGTCGAGCCACCACCATTCTACATGCAGAGGCTCCAGAATTTGGCGCAAAATGGGGAACAGAGTGTTTAACACAACATTTTTTTATGTTTTCTAAAAACGATTTCTTCTTTCCAAAGTATTGAATAAGAGTTTAAAAATGTAAAAATATTTAATATTTTTTTTGTCTTTTCAGTAATTATTTAATATTTTCTTTATTTATATTGTAATTTTGTGCACAATTAGTGCGTTAAAATACTTGGACTTAATTAAAATTAACAAATATATTATTTTCATAGTACTATAACCGATTATTTATATCGATTAGGGATCTAAAACTATTTTTCTCATTTGTCTCCGCTTTCTTTGAGTTTTGGGTACGATCCCAACTCGAAGAAATTAAATATTTACTTAAAATTATATTTCCATATCTTCGCTCTTGTGTCAAGCCTAAGCGCGGCATCGATTTGCTCTATTCAGCACGCAATGCCTCCAGAATCCGGCGGAAAGTGGGGAACGGAGTGTCTTTAGTTCTTTTACACTAGTTCCTTCTGCCTACCCCGCTATAAGTGGAATTCAGCGTTTGAGTTTGACATTTACGACCTATTTATTTGGCCACATTCGAATATAATAATAGAAATATAATATAACTATAATGTTACTTGCTGTACTTGATATTATTGTTATTAACTAAGCTTTTATCGTATTTCTTTGTATATCAAGGTCCATCTCAAAGCCCACAAACGCAGGAACCGAACGAGCAAGCACCAGAATGTGTTTTGGAAGACTGAAACAGTTCCCATACAGGAGCTGAGCGTGTCCATACAGAATGAACTCTTAGAAATGCAAGCTATGCAGAAGGAAACTATAGATACACCAAAATGGGTAAAACTTTGAAAATGCATTGTTGTGTTTATTGTTATTATTTAACTGCACGCTATATGCCGCACATAGCAGGAAACGCAGCTGTCCACTTTTCTTCGAAATCTCGAGACGTGTTGAGTGGCGGTAATCAACGCCGCACTTTCCCTGGCTACTGATGGAGGTGATGAAAATATTCAATACTTCATCCCCCGACCCCCCACCCACAACCGTTGCGTTTACAGCCGTACACTGGTGACGACATGTGTAAGATAAGAAAAAAAATTGTAATTTCAATTTAGTTTCAAGGCTCTATTTTGCATAATAAGGTTGATAGATATTTCTCTAAAGTGAAAATTGTACCCATAACCTTTGCGCTAGTCAGATGATACTACCCTATTTAGATCTTTGTTTTCATTAATTTGTTGTTTTTTCAAGGATTGGTTCAAGGAAGGTTGTTTTTTGTTGAATGGAACTCAAACCGACGACCATTGCGTCCAATACATACAAATGATTACAGAGCATAAATTATTAGCATATTATTTAAAAAATATAGCTTTAAATATTAATTATCATATATTTTTTCTTTTTCTTTACAGTGACAGAAGATTACTAAAAAGTTTATCGTCAATGTGATAAAAGTAGCTACAAATTGTCCCTAGTTTATAAATAACATGAAATTAGTAAGAAATTGAATTGTATATTTTAAATGAAATGAATTAACTCATATTGTCAAAAATTTAATGCAATATTTGTTATTAAAAAAATTGGCATTTGTTTTAATTACAGGTCAAATGCTTAAAAAACAACAGCTATAATTATGAAATTAATATTAGTGAATTAGCAAATCATATTTTATATAATAAATGTTTTTATTAGTTAAAAATTAAAAAAAGGCTTACAAAAATAAGGTTATTTTAATTAAAACAACAATCCCTTTTTGTATATATTTATTTTTTTATTTCAAATTTTTCCAATATATTTTCTTCAAATATAATTATAATGAATTGGCTATCGATATATACAACTTAAAAATACCGAGAAGGTCCTTAGTAAGAACTACATTTGAGTCTTATTTACTAGGTGGAATTATTTGTTTGCTAATATTAGTTCTAACAGTAATGTGTAACGTGATTTCTTTAAAACATTGGATTACACACAAAAATGTTATAAAAAATATAATTTTGGTGATGCATTGCATGCATTTGTAACATATCCTAAGATAGTTAACATTAATTGTCATTATTTTGCAATATATTGTACAAAAACAATGGCATTAACAGATTTCTCTGTATTTAACAATCTCTTATTTTAAAATGCATTTTTATATAAGAATTGCACTTTAAAAAAAATATTACAAAAAGATTGAGATACAGTTTTTTTTTATTTTATCAAAAAGATTAAATTCTTCCTTTTATATAAAAACGTCAAGTGCAATTTAATCATCTTTCATACATCCTTCCCTAGTAATGACATCCAACAGCATAAAGAATAATCATAAGTCAACTGGACTGTTTAGAAGAAATCACGGTACATTATAATATATGGATTTATCCTCAATATCCCATAAACAATTTGTTCTACAATTGAAGTTACTCGATTTTTTTTGTATGTTTGCATCATTCTTCTACAAAATGAAAACAAAATCAAATTAAATTAGAAATAAAAAATATATTCTTATGAATTCTTTAAATTATTAATGTCAAATTATCTTCTGTTTTGTGACGAAAATCATGTAAATTGTAGATAGATAGCAAAAATATATACTTTGTATAGTAGTAAACAACATTTCTTCCATAGACAACACACATAATAAACAAATAATGAATTTGTTATTTATCATATATTTAAAATATCCTTTATAAATCACCACATTTAATATTAAAATATCTAAAAAAAGATTCAAGGGGCAAGTTTTTATCCTTATCAGTAACAAAATGATCAATTAAATACACCTGATATGTCACATATTAACATATACAAGACTTGGTAATGACATGAATAATTTGTCTCTTATCTCATATAACTGCTAAATCATAAGTCAAGTTTTAAGATCTTTCTTTAATTTGTTTGTTTTGTTTTTACACATTGCACTACACAGTGCATTATCTCTATACAACATATAATATGTCAATTAATTCTTCACCACCAAAGAGATGATATATAAAATAATATAGAACCTGATACATATTTATATAATAATGATTAATCCCTGTACTTTCAACAAGAAGAGTGATGCAAACGAAATACACAAAATGATTTATTAAGGAATAGTGTGAATAAACCAAAAAATTCTAGAAGTAGAAGAAATTTTTACATGTTGATAAATAAAAGTTTAGTTAAGTGTAAAAAGGAGGGGATATAATAAAATATAAAACACAAATGTTTACTGCTTCTTCCACTTTGTACTGCTGAGGTGTTTGTAAGTATACTATTTATTTCTTGTTGGTATCATTTTGTATGTAAAGACGACATATTATTAAAGCTAGAAAATAATTCATATAAACTATTTTTGGCTAACAAAGTACTAAGTTAAAATAGTATCCTCACAAACACCTTTATAAAGTCCTATCTATTGTTTCAAACCTGTCTGCCAATCATTGCAACCTGCAATGAAAATCCAAACGTAACGGACCTTCACAAGTCAATTAAAAAGAATTAAATCTAATTTTTTTTTCATTTTCTCATTAAATGTTTATATTTATTTAAAAAAAAACGTTTCTGAACCGTGCATGTTACGAATAAATAGATTCGAATATTCATTAAAAAAATGTGATTAAGGCTCGATTCACACAAAATTATAAACATCCATTTTGATCACTATACCCATATCCTTTTTGCAACTAGTGTTGTACTGTGAACTGAGCTTAATACACAACTACTTCAATAAAATCGATAATAGTTACCTTACTTACCGACAAATCCCGCCTCCCAATGGCGCGTCACTGTCACATCACTATCATCTTAGCACTATACAGTATATTGTTTATGCATTATCCATATAAATTCTAACACTGAGTGTATAATTATTATTTGAATTAAAAATCTGTAAAGAAACATTGCATCTCTACAAGATATATTTTCAAAATAATTAGTAGGCAATACATTGGATTGATTAAACATCAATAGCCTCACCAAATGTGTCTCGCCAATTTGAATTTGATATAAAAGGTCCCGCAATCTGTGTATCACTAAAACTTGCTTTAGGCAATTCAAAGCACTGCACTTTATCACTATTCTTTTTCACGCTGTATTTCGCATATATCAGAGTAAGCAGAGAAAACCTAGTGTTACGATACTGTTCCCTCACACACCATCCAATTTTTAAGACATTATATGCAAGTGGCGGATCTCAACGCCGCCCATTCTCTTCTTACTTAAGCAAGGAAATGAAAACAATTTAGGTACGTAGAAAACTCACGACCGTCGCGTTTACAGTCCGACCTTTACCATTGAACCACTATAAAACACTTTTAAATCACTATCTTTATCACTATCACTGAGTGTTTAAGCGCGTTTCACTTTATATTTGGCGTGATTAGTTCCGTATATGAAACGTTGACGCCACTCCTCGTACTGCTACGTACAGACTATACTGTTTGACGTGGATGGCTCTGTGGGCTGGTTAAGTGGTTTTTCGTTTGGCTTATTTTCGGATGGGTGTGCTTGGTTTCCATTGTGTAGGTTAACTTCATACATATTAGATGAGTTTGAGTCTTCATTGTAGGATAGTATGCTGACTTCATCGGTCTGTGGAATGGGAAATATTGTTATTGCAACATAATATTTTTATGTATATTGGTTCAAATAAACGTTTTTTTATAAATTCATAGATATTGATTAAATAGATATCGATATTTTAATGAATTAATTATTAGATAATTCAACATTACATTTTCTTTTTATTTCTTATTAAATGTTAGTACAATAGGGTCTTCTATTAAAATACTCACACTGCTCTCAGACAGTCGTTTAGTTTTCTTAACAGCGGCGTTGCCATGTTGATTGGTGTGCGCGTGCGCGTGGGCGTCGTGCTTCCTCTTAGTGCCGGACGCTGTGCGCTCACGTTTTAGTAGCAACGGAGATAAATACTGGTGGAGCTGCTTGCGACGGACATGGCGGGCCTGTGGTAGATAGTTATAATTTTTCTACAATGTAATTAATACATATTTTTTTATCTTTGAGACATTGTGCTTAGTTACCGAGTTCAACGTCGCGCTTTGTTTTGTTATGGGAAGGAAGTGAAATTACTGAAATATTTGAATTGTACGGAAATTGATTGAATTCATAGTACAAAATGAACAATTTATATAATATTTAAGCACTTTTTTATGTATTATTCAGCAACTAAGTTAAGAAAAATATTAATAAAAATATAATAAAATAATAAAAATATTAACTGCTATATAATAAATAGTATTTTAATATGGCAAATGATAATGTTCAATTGTTGACAAGTCACATTCAGGGTTCACATTCCGTTTTGTAATATTTTTATTTACACACACAAATACATATTTTAGAATAGCTGCAATAATGTGTTTGTGAATATCGGAACAACTCTCAAGGAATAAATGCATTATATAATTTAAATGAAGATCAAACGAACATACCTCAATAGTCATTCCCTCTCTCAACATATTAGTATTTTCAGCTTGATAATGAACAGCATCCGTGAACGATGATATATCGTACGTAAGATCCACATTCACATTGGTTTTGTCAAATACGAGACCAATAAACCACATGGAGCATACATTTGCTTTTACTTCACCCTGGAAATATAAAAAAAGAATTAAAATATTATAATTATATAATATATGAAGCTGAGATTCGGTTATAAGTTCGATTTGCAGTTAGAGAGTAACAAATTATTTTCAATACATTGCTCTGTTAATAAAATAACATTTTATGTTATTAAAGTAAAATTGATATTAAAGTTAAAATTATTATATTTATTAACATACAATTTCAGTTTATTTCTGTATGTTTCATTATTAATTTCAGAATTTATAATGGCAGCTTTTAAAATAAAACAGAATTTTAAATAATTAAATAATATTCTATTTAGTAATAAAAAATACATACATTTTCAGGAGCACTTTCAGGAGGCACTGGTGTTCCTATAAAAGTAAAAAATTCTAACATTACAATAATTAACAATTTTAAAGAAGTCAACGTCAATTTTTTTTTTATTAAATAAGCTTCACTATGTTTTTTGCACACACCAGGGTAGGCAGAGTGAACTTAGGGTTAAGATACTCCGTTACCCTCTTTCCGACGAATTCTGGAGGCATTGCGTGCTGAGTAGCGGAACTCAACGCGGCGCTTTATAATATAAATTTAAATAAATATTTAATTTCCTCGAGTGGGGATCGAACCCACAACCAAAAAATGGAGTGGAGTCTACACTACTATGTTCTTTTATAATTTTATAGTCCTATCACATCTTACTAAATAAAAGCAATCGAAACTCCAAAATATGTTAATCGTAATATAATTAACCAATATGATTAAAACAGAAAAGTCTAAACTATCCAAACAAGTTTAGATTGGCATTTCATCGTAAATAACTATATGAAAACAACAATATTGTATAAAAATATAAAGTAATAAAGCCCATTGTATCATACAATACTTACCTGGCGGTAAAGCTAGTGGCTGTCCTTTGTTTGTGTTCAACGGTACCGAGTTGTAACATTCTGGGTTCACGTGTGCTATCGTTATGTGCTGATTTCTTTCTAGAGTGGCTGTAATATGGATAAAAATAATAATTATCAATGTTAGCTATATCTGGTAAGAAGACAAATCATTGGCATTAAGTTCCGCCACTCAACAGAGAATGTCTCGTTTTTTTATTTTCAAGTTGTAGACCCGAAATACGGTCTTGAGTTCCACCACTCAAGCAAAGACAAATATAATAATAATACGGAGGATAACTTATACAACATTTGCTTGTATACAGTATGGTTAAGTCTCTGCATACAAAAAAAACTGAACACAATGTTTTAATACTAGATTCTCTACTAAAAAGCTCATTCATAATAATATTTCCTCACTAATAAGATGCCGTATTTTGCTCTCGACGAGGCCACACCACTGCAACTGATCCTGATCGCTCGCCGACGACGCCATTAACATTATGAAGTGTTTGTAGCGGGAAAAGAAATTCGGTGCTTCGAACAGACGCTCCCAGCCACATTTGCCTAGCATTATTTCATCTGTTATTGCTAGACCTGTAAATATTATTAATTATAATATATTGTAAGAAACGTTGTTATTAAAAATTGCTAAAATGTACACACTTAATATTATTAGTGTTTAATTAATAACGTTGTAGCGCAGTTATAATATTTAATATTTTCTTTTCCTCGCATATACCTCCTCACTTTTACAATTTTACAAAACCTACTTACCTCTCATATACAAAAATAAAGCGTTGAGTTGAATTCCGCTACTCAATAATATCTCGTAAATTCGAGGTAAAGTAGAGAATGGCGTATTAACAGTAACTTCGATGTAAAAGTATCACGATCTTTCTCACAAGTATTATTATATTATACTTCACATAATGCATGTTTTAAATATAGTATGTAAGCTATAAACAATAAAAAAAGCACTAACCAAGTCTAAACTCCTCCATAATAACAGTTCTCGTTGAGGCCGATACATTAAATGTTGAATTCTGTTGGGGATACGCCGGAGTTATAATTGGCATTAGATGGTATCTGTCGGACACGTTTACCTGTAAAGTTGTGATATCATTTGTATTTATTATCATAGGTTAATTGTGGGTTCAAATTTTATCAGTGAGAAGTTCCTTACAATCAGATGTATGAAAGTAATTTAAATATAGTCTATAGTTACACTACTATAGACTATATTTAAATTACTTCCATTTGCCCTGCTTTGGTAAGTTAAAGCGGCCATCACGACATTCTCCACTCCACCACTTAAAAGATGTCTCAAATTCAGATAAAATGTAGAGAACAGGGTCTCTTAGAATCGGTATACTAAAAATACTCACCCTTTGATCGTAAACATAAAAAACTCAAACACTAGTGGAAATAGGCTAGTATAATAATGCGATAGGCACTACGTTGATTGATTTCGTCCTACCACTGGAAGAATTTCCTAAATTTGGACGAAAAATGGAGAATGAAGTATCTTTACATCTTGTATAAACTACTTACCCTCGGATCCCAAACAGGAAAACCCAAATTGACTGAATCAGGTTGTTTCAACAACACCGGCTGAGGCCACTTCCACTGACTGAACACCAGGAAGAACTTGTGGACTAATGTCGCGGGGGACGCGTTGGGGTACAACTGACACGTGCGAGCCACCAGCATCGCCCAAGATACCCCTCCCAAGTATCCTAGGGTATTGGAGTATATACCGTGACCTGAAAATGTGTAATAGAAGATGTATTCGTTAATTTCTTGTTTGGTTTACACTAAATACCACAAGTCGTCGGTTTAGAACTACGAAAAACGCGTATCACATTAATTACATTTAAATAAGTAACGCAGCAGTATTTGTTGATTTGCGTAGTTACCTAAATGCACCTTGATAAAATTGTATAAATACAAAATAACAAAAAATAAACTTACGTTTAGCCCACAATTTGATAGCTCTCAACGTCAATCTGAAGTTATTTATGTTGGGTACTAAGCGTAATATCTCGTCTGTCACTCGGCAGCCATTGACTGAGCGTACACACTTCTGGTCTAAGTTCTTGAGAAGCATATCATCGCGGAGGTCGAAGGAGTCTAAAATATACGGGGCATTATGATTATTTAAAAAAAGTATATTTGGAAATTTATAATAAAAAAAAAACTCATACGAGATCGTGGCTTCGAGTCTCGTTAGAAAGACAAAACTGACAGAATTCAATGCCGCGTTTTGTGTTATCACAGCAAGGGAAAAAAAGGACAGCAAGGATAATTGTGCGAACAAATGAGTATGGAACTTGCCACAGTTATAGTCTATATAAAGTTGTGCATAATGCTATTTTTTTTTAAATACTAATAAAAAAAAGAATAAATCAACAAAATAAAATTAATACACACAAAAATATATGTTTAAAAATATATATTTTTGTGTAACCTTGCTATAAAAAATATATTGTAAGCGTCAATTCGTTTTCTGTCTAACTATTAATCTATGAAACTTTATTATTACTATTATAAAAAAAATGAATACCTGGTATTTCCTTAAGAGCCAATCTGGCAAACAACAAGTCAATTTCAATACCATCGAAGTTCATTTTTATGACTGGAACGAAAGCATCTTCTACCGCTCTAAGATCTTTTACCTAGAAAACATTATTAATAATGTATATTAGTTATTATATAATACTAACTATTATTAACTAAATTACTTGAGCATCATTACAGTACGGTCGATGAATTATGAACAGCCTGAAGTTAATTAAAAAGTTCTGAAAGCTTTATGGAGTAAAGCTACTAATCGATTGTAGCCACGGGCAGCCACTACTAATCGATTGTACTAAATAAACTTATACAAATATTAAACGAAAATACATAATTTTAAAACTACCTGTGGCTGTGTCTTCAATAATTCATAGAAAGATTGAAAATAATCCGATCTGTTGATATGCCTTGGTGCTACACACAGGGCGTCTATGTCGGCCCCGCGATGGTGTACCTGAGAGAAATCATTCAAATCAATATTTATAAAAATTACAAAATGATGAACAGTAAGGAGAAATAGACATTGTGCGCTATTTTCAACGCGTCTCATTTTTTTTAGTCCTAGCGGTAGTTATAAAAAAACACAGCACTATATTAAAATTTGCCGTTAAAAAAAATAAAGAAATTACACTAATACTAAAGTAAATTACAATTAATATAAAAAGGCACACACCCCCAGTCTATAAGACCCAAACGTATAAATATTCCCGCCAACAGTATCAGCGACGCTTGGTGGCATATTTTTCCTGAGCGATTCATCCCTTATCCACTGTCGTACAAGACGATGTAATGAACCCAGTACTTCCATACGATGATGCATTTCTGCTTCAGATTCAAATACACCATAGGGTACAAGGGATTCTTTTAGTTCGTTCGTCTTTTCAATGTCAATTGGTTTTGGGCCTGAAAGAGATAAATTAATAACATTTTATAAGTAGCCATATGTACAACTGTAGTTATTAATCTATGTGGAGCGTAATTTTTAATCGTTTTCAAATTTCAAAAACGTTTGGTTATTTTAATATGAGGAATATATTAAAATAACCAACCAACCAATTATGTTATATGAAAAATTAAATGATTATCATATATATTGTTCAAAAAAATTCTAAGAATTGTAACGTTATGTTTTTTTTTGTACGATAAAAAAAGATTAGAAACCACTGATTTAAAGTCACTATGGTTAAGTTAATGTGGCGCAATTGAAAAGTGCCTGAAAACGTGAGTACTTTGAAACATAATTTATTTTTCAGGGAGTCACTAAGTTCACGTTAGCTCCTTTGCCACATCTATTACACAAAGTGTGATCTTGAGATTTACATTTTTATCTAGAATAATATGCACATATTGAGCGTGCCATTTTAATTACAAGAATACTAAAAAAAGCTCACATGACGAAGTTTTGTTGTAAACATTTATAATATTAGCAAATAAAAAGCTTATTAATACTTGGAGGTTGTAAATAAATAAGTATTTGCCAAAATTTTCGAACATATCGATAGTGTGAATATTGATCGTGGACATAGAATTGATAGTATAAGTATTATTAACTGCTCTTAGCCAGCCCGATGACAGACGCTAGTTGCCCGCCCTCGATGCTGACGAGCATCATTTAGTCGTTTCAAAATTATCATTTGCTACTGTGCTCTGTTTATATGATTTTACACTTCAATATAACATAAATAAATAGTCAGACAATCAGGTACTTTATAGTGTCTTTCAATACATGTGAAAAGCCAAACAACCGATTTCCGATGCAACTAGTGAGGCACGTGGTATATTCCATGCTAAATTATTATAAAGGGAAACAATAGTCGTTTTAACAAATAAGTTAAAGGAAAACATATAATAGACAATTATTTTTGTTATAGGAAAACAAGTACTAGTAATATAATATATAAATCATAAAAAAAATTATTGTATTTTTTGTAATAATAAAGTATTACTATTCAGGTATAGTAGGATTATTTCAAAGCTCTACTTATAAATATTATGCCTATAAATATTATACATAGAAAAAATTCGTTTGTCACTCAACACGCAATGCTTCAAGAATTGTGCCGGCATGTGGAAAACGTTAGTGTCTTAATACTGGGTTCCCAGGTTCGCTCTGCCTATCCATAAATTAATAAATCAAAATGTTGTATCAAAATAAAAATTATAATAGCCTTATAGGATAATTTAACGACTGAACATATAGCTAAATAGCTTAGAATGCTTGGAAAAGAAAGAGAAAAAGAAGAATAGAGAAATAGTATCAAACTCACACAGATTTGAATAAGGTAAAAACGAGTTTCTTTTGGTAAATATTTTATCACGATCAAGGCTAGAGGCAAGTAGTATTAACAACCTTGACCTTGTCCTTTACAAAGTGTATAATTTACTTTACTTGAATAGATATACGCTATAGAAGTAAAACATAAACCTTGATTTTTATCTATATTAGCGCAAATTTATCTTAGCCTTGCAAAAATTATCTACAAGGGGATAAATCAAAGTAACAAACAAGAATTACTATATTGTGATGAACTAATTTATATTGCCATGTTTGGAGACACCTATTCAATATTTATAAAACTAACAAGATAAATACAATAAATATATAATTGTTAAATGTCAAATGAAATAGAATTGATAAATGATAAATATAAAATGATTTTGACTTTTTTTTTTTATTAATTGAACGAAATTATAAGGTAAAATTTTGTTTTTACTAAAAGAAATGAAAAAAGGATGGAATGCGAGATCAGCGTAAATGGTAAGATATTAGACCAAATGAATAAAGTGGTATATCAGGGAAGTATGAACAGTGGTGATGGAAGATATGAGATGGATGTGGAAAGGCATGTTGCTGCCGGTAACAGGTATAGCTGCATTGATGAGACCAGCTGCGCGTTTGGCCGAACACAATGCAGTGTAACAGCGTCAGTACCAATCGAAGCTGTTTTACGGCACCGAAACGTGGATATTGCAGAAGAAAGAATGAAAGAATGCTGTGGAGATGTAATCTCTTTGTAGGATATGTAGGGTCAAATAGTTTGTTGAATCCATAATGAAGAGATACACCAAACTGCAGGTACTAGCGAGGATGTCACAGTGAGAATTAAGAAGAATGTGATGGTTTGGGCACACCAAACCACTGAAGTATGAAAAAACGGCAAAAAAGATTTATGAAGGAACAGTGAGCGGTAAGAGAGGTAGGGGGAGACCTCAGTCAACCTTCGAAAACACAGTACAAAAGATTAACAAACCTATATTGTCCCATTTTTTTATTTTATTAAGTTAATCTATATTATATTGCTACAAAATATCCTGTTCCTTTAAAAAATAATACATACCTGCCATAGATATAGCAGACGTCATCCCTAACGTCTTTAAGTTCTGCTGATTTTGATGTTCATTGCCTTTTGAGGCGTTTTGCGCCAGGTTTGTATGGGAATATTGAGATGCCGGCCACATTTTGCTTATTAATATATTACTTATTAATAAAATGGTGGGTGATTAAACATTAAGCCTAATATAATGGCTAAACAACTACTTCTACCGTAATCTGAAAGAAAATGAAAGATTTTAAATATAAATTAGTTTTTTATATAAGCATTTGAACTAAACTGTTGTGATTAATTAAATAATTGATATGTTTTGAGTTATAAAGCATCTGTCAGTTGTTAATATGAGTTGTTATTTTACACTAATTACATCATTATTTTTATTTTTAATTACAATGAAAAAATATGTTGATCAATAATGATAGTCATTAAATTATTTTAAGTATGTCATTATACAATTAAATAGTAAGTTATTGCAAATGGAATAATAAGTATTGAGGCCATAATGACACAGGGGCACGAGGGTGTGACTGTAATGCGACAAATGTGGGTTCAATCTCTGTTTGAGGAAATAAAATATTTATTTAAATTTATATTTCAATTTCTTTGCTCTGGTGTTGAGGCAAAGAACGAAGTTAAGTTCCAACACTCAATATGGAATGCCTCCAAAATGTGGCAGAAAGTGGGGAACAGAGTGTCTTAACACTAGGTTCCCTCTGTCTACCCTGCCGTGTGGAGGATACAGTGTGAGGCTGATAAAAAATAAAATTATTAAAAGCATTGCATTAGTAATAATCCCTGATAGATTTTAAAGAAATTTCAAAAACTTGTAAGATATATACATACTATGTTAATATAATATTTTAAGTATTATGTAGTTTTAAAATAATAAATTCATGCAAAAGATCTATAATGCATGTTACTTTAAAGTAGCTCAATATGTTATATTTAAGGTTTCCTTTATCATGTTTATTAAAATAAACTGTTGTGTGCAGCGAGAGAGTCTTTGAGTGTAAAATTGATAAGTTGTAAGACCAGTTTTCATTTGGTGATGTAGAGACTAGGTAGACATCATGTTCTAGCACTCAACAGGTAATGTTTATATAAATAGAACAAAAAGTGGGAAATGGTGTATTTTAACAAGATTCTTTCTGTCTGCCTACCTTGCTATGTGCATAATAGTGTGAAGCTTCTAATTAAGGCTTTTTTTAATTGAAAAAAAAAAATAGTAAGTTGATGAGCAAAGCATGGTTTTGAGTTCTGCCACTAAATAAACAACATGTTCAGAATTCAGTAGTAAAGTCAGGAACAAAAGAGTCTTAATGGGACAGTGTCTTAACACTAGGTTCCCTCTATTCTTACATTTTAACAACACACATAATCATATTTTTGTAGATCATCTGGAGCTTACAAAATAATTTTTACTACTACTACCTTATAATGTTAAGCATATAGGTTTAATATATTTAAACATATTTGACCTTCTTAAATCTGGCCTTCACAAATATTTCATGGTTATTTCATATTTTCAGTTTTGAGTGTATATGATAAATGAATTATACAATAACTATAACAATATTTAAAAAGTCACCATATGAAAAACAATCTATTTGTAGTAGAGAATTTGAAAGTTCATTCACCTTATTTAAATATCTATCGTAAAATCGTTGTTTACATACATATTACTAAACAAAACAAAAAGAAGCAAAATATGAATTATGGTTCTTTTAAGAAAAAAAACATCAGATCTACCAGAAATATATCGTGGCACTACGTAGCCTAAAGACCTTTTATTGTTCTTTAACTGTAAAGCGCTAAGGTCACCAAACATGCGCTTTCAATCTGTTTCAAAGAAATCAACACGTTATTTTAAAATGCACTGTATTACATTATACATTATGTGACGTCTATTTTATACTTCCATAAATAACACGATTTCGTGTTAAGGTGAAAAAAGCTCACGTTGTGGTGAACAAAGTTATTACGTTACCCAATGGATTTGTGTGTATATGAGTATAAATAATATTGACACTCACCAACTACTTTAATTATATATGACACTACGTAAAACTCGACACTGATAACTAACCAAACTCATTATCATGAAAAGAAACAAACATTAATTTCTAAACAAGCGCCGAACAGTCGCCAACAACAAGGTAGCCATTTTTATGAAATGGCGTTTTGGAATATTGCCACACGAAAAATGTGTTCGTACTATATGATATTATTATCTAAAAAAATGTACGAAATAAATATTTTATAAAAAAAAGGTATTTAACTTATTATTATTCTGTTATGATAAAAATAGTTTTTCATTTCTTCACCCAAGTTACATTAATAAATTATTTAAGGAGGCGTAATTAAAAAAAATATATCGAAACCATTTACATAATTTAAACAATATCTGACATGGTTATAATACATTGATTATATATCGTACAAAACAAATATTATATTGGTGTACTAAAGGTGCTTTTGAAATTATATCTATATAATAAAATTGATTTTAAATAAAAATAAAAAATTTACTCCAGTATAATATTTACATAACAGGCACAAACAAAACGATGTAGGTGCGTTCAATTTAAAAGGCACTCGTTAGTTTTGCGCATGCTTCATTGGCAGGTTTGGTATGACGTATCCCGACGTATTTTATAATTCAGTTGAAGTCGTTCACATACAGCTATCTCACCAGTCGTGGTAACAAAAGAATGAGATAAATATAGAGCCGGTTGATGTTTTCGTGTCAGCCTTGTGCCCATTTACGAGGAGTAGGTAAAATCCGCCATCTTGAGACTGAATTCAAGAATATACGGACTTTTAGCGGAGTTAAGTTAATATCTTTAGTAAATTTATTATTAAATACACGATTCTTCGGTCGTTATACGCTTTGGTAAACTTTATATGGGTGGTTCGCGTTATAGAAATCGATAGATACGTCATTGTATACCCGAAACTCTGAATTCTTTCGTAGTGTTTATGTGACAGGAGAAGATACTGAGCTTTCTAATAGTTTTTTGCGTGTCTATTTCCGTTTTCCATCTCGACGATCGTTAACATATACGTGAAAGTGAAATAGGTATTTGTTATATCGATTGTGTGGTAAATTTGATATTTGGACGGTCGAAAATGCGGTTAGCTGGGCGTAGCAGTGTAGGTTCCGAGTGATCCAGCGCTGGGCCAGTCGGGCAGGGGCTCGGAGGATGCGAGCGGCGCGGGCCGTGTATCGAGGTGTATCGTAAACTGTTGGGAAGATGTCGACTACTATGCGGCCAACGCTCCAGACGGTGCCGGAGGCTCTGCCGGCGGACCACGTGACGACGGCGCCGGCCCCGGCCACCACCGCCGCGGCGCCGTCTCAGCCGAGGCACCCGCGCCCTATGTTCAAGGTATGTGCCATAAGCTATTACTTATTGGGATTCCTCAGTTATCACTAAAAGCCTGGTTGTGTCTTATACATTCTTTAATTTTTAAATGTTTGTTGTACTTAATGAGACTAATAAGCATTAAGAACATATTATTGTACACAATTATATACTATGAATAGGCAATATTACTTTCTAAAATTTTATACTGTTTAAAAAATACACATTAAGACAGTATACATAGTACTTAAATACATTTAAAAATATAAACATTACAAATTCTAATTAGTTTATTATTACATGTTTTAGTATTATAACCATGTCACAATTCTATTTATTTTCATTAATAAAAAACTATTTTACATATTGTCAAATTTATTATAATATCAAGCTTTAAACACATTACATTACATTATATATTTTTGGCATTTATTCATACATTGTATTGTATGAGACATGGACACAGTATCTAAACTCATATATAAAATCCTTAAAATGCACCAATCATTCTTTTTTAGTTGCCAACTTGAGTATGCTGATATAATCTAAACTACATTAAAAATTAACTACACTTAAAGACCACCACAAAAAAAATTGTATTATCAACTTTCTTTTTATTTATTCTATTGACTGACAATGTCTGTGGTATTAAATAATAAACAAACAAGTGGATAGTATCTAACAAGTTATTAACATGAAAGGAACCTATAGAAATGTCCACTCATTTCATCAGTTCAATGGTCTGATCATAATAAGGGAGTAGGCAAAGGATTTATAAATATAGTGTCTAGTAGTAATCTATATTACAAATGCTATTTTTAAACCAACAAACATTATTTTATTTAAATATTTAATAAGTTCTTATAAGAAAAACAATATTTATTAATTTATAATATTAAGTCAAAATTATCTATTTTTAAATTAATCATTTTATTGAAGACAATTGTAGTTTATTTCAAAAGTAGTATGGCACACTTGCATATCTTTAACAGACATGTAGCAATGTGTTTTTTTTTTTAATATTACTAAACCTTCAATAATTACTTAAGTTTATATTATAATTAGTTATAAATTATATGTAATACTATAAATGTTATTTTGTGTAATATTAGATCATTTGAAGATTACAATTTTTCAAGTAGAATTTTGTTTAGCACAGATTGTTTATATACATTAAAAGAATATTTAAACAACTATTTAATTTGCTTCATGTTAAATCAGACATATAGCAGGGTGGGAGAAAAAACTTAGTGTTGAGAAATTCCTTGCTCCATTTTACATCATATGTTTGTTCTCATAGGAATGAATGGAACTCAACACTGCCCTTTTTTGTTACTGCAAAAAATTGAAAATAATCAATTCCTGAGTGAGTCCAAACCCACAAATGTTGCCTCTAAATGTTTATTAGTATCTACTATAATTCTACCTACTTGATTTTTTTCAATGATCATACATTTGGCAACACAAATAAGTGGGTGTAAGCTTTGTTTAACTTTATTGAATGCAATGTGACTCATATCATTCCGTGTATGATTAAAATTTATTGGCTGTTATCAATTGCATGAGGAAAAGTATTAAAAAGTTTTATTATGTATCATAATGTATTATAATAGATGAAGCCGCAGTGGCATTATGTCTGGCCTTAAATGTGACAATTATGGGATTTATATTCTTCTTTCAAGTAACAAAATAAATCATAAATGCAACTTGATTTCTTGAGAAATTGAGAATGTAGTGTCTTAACTATCTCCCTAGATATATGCATAAAAACTATTTTTAAATAAGCTGTCTTACATTTGTTACTTTTACAAATAAGACTTTAAGTAATGTTATGAATGCTGAAGCTAAATCATTTCTTAATTTACATAATTTATTATCTATGATGTATTCCATCTAGTTTGTCATCGCAACTTAAAGTAATAACTGGAAATGAGTCATCTTATGTTTTATATTATCTCTTTAACTTTTGCTATAATATGTATTTATTATTATAAATAAATAATGAATTTAATATTAATACACTTATACACAGCAGTTCTCATTCTAACACTGTGGGCCAGTACTGACTATAAACACCAAGATTGTTGGTTTGATTCCCACTTGTGTGAATAAAGGAAATTTCAAACCTACCTACTCTTCTATTTGCAGGAGGCAATTTAGAATGTATTTATTAAATTTTACATATTTATTAATGATTTCTTTACTAAATTTTAACTGTCATATTTAATATGGTTTTCTTTCTGTGCAACCAGGCTCTTGGCTAAAATCTGAGGAATCAATTTTATATGCTTCGAAAATGCTTTAAGCTATTGTGTCAACTGTATTTTTGTCCTGCTAATCAAAACTTTTATGTTCAGAAGTATTTATTGTGATATCTATGAAAATGTGACTATTTTATATGTTGTTTAGTTTTTATTAGTATTTATTATTTATTTATTAAATACTCTATTACACCAACATGATTTATATTTTATACATCAATGAATATTAGAAAAAGAAGAGTATAATTATAGTGAAATGTGTATCAAACAACTGACCATATATAAATGTTAGAAGCTCTAAGGATATCAGTTGGTGTACAAATGTTCTTTTAGTACAATAAAAAATATATTTTCGTTATTAACATTATTTACTATAGGGCTCCTTATTATAACTAGTGATTCGAGAGAAATTCCTATTTTTAAAAAATTATATCCAATAGTAAATTGTTATATCTGTTTACATGATCTGGCATCAAGCGTTAAAGTACATTATGCGATTTTTACCAGGTGAACGATTTTCTATTGATTTTTTAACACTGTTTACATTTTTTTAACTCTATTTTTTTATTGATTATACAATATCTACTGAAATATATAGTTAATCAAAACAAGTTAAAAGTAATAATTTTTTTGTGACGATATTTTCGACAATGCTACAGGCATTTGATTCTTTGATTCATTTATCGTATATAATAGACAATTTTTTTTTACTTAAAGTAATATAAATAATAATTAAAATATTAAATTAGTGCGGCTAAATAGAGGATAACTCACTAATTCAACATTACGATTTCTAAAAAAGAAAAAAAAGTTTCTTATTACCATCTCATTATATCTTTAGCATAACAAGTAGGCGATATTTCTTAGTGTTTCAGTAAGAATTCTTTGATATAAATGACCGGAACGTGATAAACGGTAATATTCAAGCGTAGTTAAATTTTTTGGTAGCTTCAAATGAAAATTAATGGCTACTTCTTAATTTGTTAGCATAAAAACGAACGTTTTTTTTTAATTGCATTCCGTTATCGCTAACGAGAGTTCATTAATAATTTTCATAGTATTTATTTTCATACATTCCACAAAAGTGTGATAGGTTTTCTCCGTTTCCCATTTTCAAGAATATTAAATATATAGTATTTATATGATGTTTGAATATTAAAAATGGTCTGGGATCATTATTTTTGCATAAATTTAAAAGTCTTGCATTCACCTCTTACTGAAACGAATGATCATCCAACATAAGGATTGTTGAAACGATGTCGAGATTGTGGCTACCGAAGATTTTTTAAAATTTCTCAGAATTGCATCCGTCGCTTACTTTTATATATCATATATTATTACATTTTATTTTATATGTAAAAACATAACATCTATAAAAATATATAAAAAGATGTGTGAGTAATATTTGACGTTTAACGTCAATGCCCTTCCAAATTTGGTGAGATTCACAGTTACATCGTGCTACTCGTTTACAATTCTCGAGAAATATATTTGGTTAGTAAAAATAAATAAATAAATAAATAAATAAATCAGCTTCACGCTGTATCCCGCACACAGCAGGGTAGGCAGAGGGAACCTAGTGTTTTAGACACTCCGTTCCCCACTTTCTGCCGAATTCTGGAGGCATTGCGTATTGAGTGGCAGAACTCAACGCCGCGCTTAGCCTCGACACCAGAGCGAAGAAATGGAAATATAAATTTAAGTAAATATTTCATCTCCTCGAGTGGAGATCGAACCCACAACCAGTCGGTTTACAGTCACACTTTGTGCTGCTGCGCCACGACTGGCCTCGATATTTGGTTAGTTGTTGCCAATTTTTATTTTCATTGAAATGCTTTTGAAATATTGAGAATATTTCAGAAAAGGTCGGACAGATATTGAAATGGCAATGGAAATGTAATGTTTAATTTATTAATATTATATGTTACTCAAAACATGTAAGAAAATAGATCATAATGTTTTAAATTCTATTAAAGTTATTCCACACTTAGGGAGGAAAAATATTTTATATAAAACGCATAAAAAATTAAACTAATTATAAATCCTGCTACATTCATGTTTTTTATACGTTTTCTATGTATACGCATAATAATATGTTACCATCATCTCTTTAACAACTTTGCTATAGATAGAAAAGCATCGACAAATTTTACGATTATTTATAAAATATAACCTTTCGCGTATAGTCTTATATTAATTGATATGCGAAAGATTTAAAATAAAAGTGATATTATTTAATGTAAATATGAACGGCCAATAAAAATATTACTATAAAATATACTACAGGTTCGTTCTATGTCAGCACTTAAGTATTTCCGATGTTTATGAAACCTTATAGCGTAACAACTATTAAGACACAAGTACTTAAAAATAATTTAAATTTTTAATTTTGGCAAAAACTTCGTTTAGATGAAAACAAGATGTTTACGTTTGTATTGATTTACAATTTAATTAGTTTCGGCCAAAAATATTGTATTCCTTGTTATTTGATTGATTTACTAATTTATACATTTATTTACCTTAATATTTACGTAACTCAATTTCGAAAGTAATATGACAGTCAATTTAACTATTTGAGCGTTGACGATTCGTCTTAAGTGATCTCTTTTGTCATCAGCTCATCGTAAGAGTTTTTATAAAGAAATAGAAAAGCACTATAATCAATATCACAGTGAACTAGTAAAATCTAAAAGTAAAACGTTAAAAAACGTTAAGGCCAGGCGAGGGCGTTTTATATAAAGTTAATGGAACTTACGGCTGAAATGGTGATGTTACCAGTACCAGACTACCAGTTAATTTTATTTAATTACAGGATAACAGTGCTTTTTTTCAGTTACTCTTATGTAGTGTTACAGTGTTAAAGGAATATAAATATATTAGTAGACCCGCAGTATATGTGGTTACACTGAGTCTATATGTACTATGCTCCAAATATATCATAATATACTCTTTAAATAGAAAGAAATGAATGGATGCGGCGGGATTTATAAGCAAAACGAAAACACGGAACTCAACGGAAAATGAGATAGAATTCAAATTTTATTGGAATTATTATTTTGTAAATTTATTCATTTCTTTTGTAAAAATATTTTTTTTTGTTAATTTTCGCTTTCATTATGTGTCTTTACCGTGAGGAAATAGCAAGAATATTTCAGTTTATCCCAAATAAAATTATAAGCAATCATTTATTATTACATATGTAACTTACAATATGGTTGTACTATTTTAATATTGCATGATCTATTCAAAAATGTATATAATATATTTCTTTTTTATAAAACTTATTTAGAAAATTTTAACGTACCTATCGGAATTTGAACACGCGTGTCATGGAAATTTCTAAGCGCCCTAACCACTAAGCCGTTACGTTACGTATACGTTCAAATTGCGTTATAATATGTGATGGTCCTTTGTAAGTAATTCATCTTTCCAATGCGCAATGACCTTAACATTGTGTATTTATATGTTAATATAGATTGAAAATGTTTCAGTGTACGTGTAGGTATCGCTGTGAACATTTATTTGGCGAAAGCTTGAATAAAACATATAAAAATCTTATAAATATGTCTCAAGAATAATATTGGGAATCAAAATGTCTTTCCACGTTATATTAAAACATAATAAATAATAAAAAACCACAACGTTTAAAGATTTTTAATATTTATAATTGAGTCTGCTTCCTTTGCCATTTGCAGTGTCTGCGGCCGGATATTAAAGAATATAGATTAGATCTCTTTGACATCTTCCTTTTCTGTATTTATTGTTTATAGTTATAATATTGTATATAGTACTACTTAGTACATTATTTTTGATGCATTTAAATTATGCATAAATTTTTTTATTGTATATTATCGGGGACTTCCCTGATGTATGGATATTCCGCTGATTAATTTTATTTCCGATACAAACAATAGTTTTTAAATAATACGTATTAGGTGCTAAATATATATTATTAAAAATGACTTTTTTTTCAAGCGTAATACTATAATAAATATTACTACAGTGAATGTGACGATTTATAGCAATTTATCTCTTTTTCATCCTCATTTCAGTCCATCGAAAGAGTATTGAAATTGCTTTCACATGTGAAATAATGAAAGAAAAAATTCTATAGGCCCTATACGACAGTTTGATTGATCGGCTCAGCTGCTGAAATGCTTACATAACCAAATACACACACGAATGGTTAGTTTGTTATTATAAAACATTATTTACTTACTAATTGAAGTAATTTTAAATACAACAAAAAAGTACAAAATTATAATTATGGCATACTTTATATATTTTATATAAATATAATGAATGAGGAACGGAAGTTTCCGGAAGAAGGCTAAAAATAAATTAACTTAACATTTATTTATTATTTATTTATGCCTAATATCTGCCAATACATACATACAGTGGTAACCCATAATCGAACATATAGATACATGTAAGTACTACATAGTGAGGTGGCCATGTAAGGTGTAGAGAGTTGACGGCCCTCCTTACTAGTTTGTAAATGGACGTTTCACGGTAAAAATGTGTGGAACACTTTCTAAATAACGATTTATGATTGTTTTATAATAATATTTTCATTTGTCGATATATAGCAGAAATACTAACTTAGTTCATAGGAAAATATATGAAAAAATAATAGGGGATATAAGGTCATACAGGAGATTATTTTTGTAGTAAAATATCTAAAGTATATTTTATAATTTTAAACTAATACACCAGTCTAAAACTCGAGTAGGACGTACCATTCTGAGTATCTCACGGAACATAAAAACAAACTAACAAAAATATTATAGTGCATCAATTAAACATGAGCGACACACATAGTAAGTGAAACATAGACAAATGTTAACTTAATAAATATACATTAACTAACTTGACAATGACAAATAATTCACGCCTCGTGTTTTCACTTTGCGAAAATTGCTTGATTACAATCAGGTGAGAGATTCGAGCGCCTCTCGTTTGTGAGCCTCCTCAACCGATCTGTGGCTAAATGAGACGGAGTGCCGGTAGCGAGCAAAGTAGTGTTCAATTAATCTTAAGACTTGGATTGAAATGATATTGGTCTCATCGTCGAGACACCTGCGCCTAAACTGTTTCCGAGGTCTGCACAATCGATCATTGCTTATTGCTTTGTAATTGTGAGACGGACGGATATTAATTATTATGATGTGTATTTGACGTTTGTTGTGGTTATAGCAGTTGTGAAGAGCGTGGAATGGTATTTATAGAAATTTGTGCTAGCTTTTATTAGGCTTTTGAAGTTTTTGTTCCGGTAACATTCTCATCCGCCATCTCACTATGCTAAGTAGCGAAAACATTTGCTGCACTTATGTTTTCAGAGGTAATCGTTCTTTTTCTTGAGTGAGAATCAAACTCACTACCAATTCATTAATAATTAGGCAATGTTCCAATGCGCTACGATGACCTCTTAAAAACTTGGTACATACATAGTAGTATTATTTTTAATGTTTGGTATATTTGAAATATAGGCTCGGCTAGGTTACCTTTTATTTTTTAGGATGTATTCAAATGTCAATGATACTAAAGCTTTCCCTTAAAGCTATGATACCCGCCATAGCGCGAGCCTGGAGACTCTTAATAAAATTATGCAAATTGAAACGTATTAGGTAGAGACGACGTTCCTTTACTAAAAATAAACAAAGCTTTATTTTTCGTAAATGTTTTATTCAGATTAGAAAAGTTTAAGTCTGATTTACAATTAATATGAGTTTTAAACTATATTTATATAGTTCCAATGGCAATAGCATAATGTCTATTGAATATTTATGTAAATTATACAAAATATATAAAATATTATAAATTTTTAGTTATGTTAGGTTAGGTTTTTTTAGGTGGCACTAGTTCTATAATAACAGTTTCAAGAACTTCTATCTGGATATTGTAATTTGGTATAATTTGGTATACGCGTAGTCAGTCCCGTTACCGTACAGCAGTTATCGAATTGTAATGTATGTAATGCGACGCAGCACGCGCATTAATAAAATGTAACGGGTGGTGCGTAGTGCGTAGTGCGTACCCAACATACATGGAATACCGCTAACTTCTTCCACACTCGATTGCTTGCCAAGGTTACCCTTGAGGTATGGTGGGTATGAAAATCGCTTCGTAAAATGATTTATTATAAATTTCTCTTAGTGAGTGTTTGTTAGATATTATAGTTAATTTTTATTTTTACACATCATGTGTTTGTACATCGTTGTTTATATTTTTAGAATGTAACTAATCGTTGTCCGCAATTTTGTTGGCAAGGATTTTAAGATGTAAATTGAAAAATCCAAATTTACCCATTTTCGTCGGAATTTCGAGTAATCCTCTCGTAGTGCTCCCCTACACTCCCTAACGTACATGTCCAATTTTAACCTGCTCAGACCAGTTTCCACATTGTGCTGTCTGTCAGTCACTAAGTGAAACGTGTAATAATATTAATTTATTGGTGAAGCTTCAACAATTAATTAAACATAAACATCAAACGTTGAAGCAGCGTGGCAATAAAGCAGCCGATATATAGTTAATTTTGGCTCACGTGAGTGTTTTATTTCTAAATATAAAAAGAAAGTGAAAACGAGATGCCGCACGAACCATTATTAAATCGTCGAAAGATGTTCCTGTAGTTGGAATGCGATTTTGCTAATTTCCTTTGGGATCGTTGCGATATGGCACTACTAAAGTTACGTTGAGGCCATCGTGGCGAAGTGACACAGCGTGACTGTAAACGCGATGATTTTGAGGTAAATTTTCAGTCGGGGGGAATTAAATATTTATTATTTTTACGGCGTTGATTTTCGCCACTCATAGCTCATTTCGTCTTAAAAATTCGGCGAAAAGTCGAAAACGGAGTGTCTTAACAGTAACTTTTGCCTACCCCGGTAGTCGTCGTTTTGTTGCACTGTGGCGTGACAGAAAACGATTTATATGCGTTTAGTGTTCCTCGAGTGCTTTCCAACCGTATTGAAAGAATAGTTTCATTTATATTTAGAGTTGTCAGTTACTGAACTGGTTTAAACTATATTTTGGTTTATTTGTACATGTATAAATCTTTCTATAAGCGACTAACGCACTCGGAGATCGATGGACATCAAACCGTTCCGTAATGTATCGTTTCCAGAAGCTAAGAAAGGAATTTTGAAAATCCTAATAAGTGAGTGAAATAGGTATTGAAATGAATGAAACTAAGCAGAAAGAAAGCAAGTCTTGTAACATAATTAACAATAATGTTATTTTGCACATATTTATTTAATTAAAGCCAAAATTCACTCCACTCCACTTTGCCACACTGATTAATGGATGTTTTGACTTATTAGTTTTTCGTATACTTCTAAAGATACATTACTCTATTTCGCTAATTTCACCGAAACAATGTCAGTTTGTGTAGCGGAAATCGTCGTCAATATAACCAGATAAGGCTAATAGTTATGAATCAATTATTCTGTTCTCGCTCTTGTAAGACCGTGGCGTTAAGTTCTGTTACTTAACACGCAATATCTTGAATATGGGAGATAGCGGAGAACGGAATGAATTGACACTAGGTTCTCTTTGTCTACTTTACTGCATGTGGGAGGGATGCTTGGTGGAGGAAAGCATGAAACAAAAAAAACTAAAAAGTATTATTCTCATAAAATCGCTTCATCTGTCCATGCCATCCCGTTACGTAAAATATTATAAAATGGTTTAAAACACGTCGTTCCCAGTGGCCTCGTAGCTATCGCACTCCGTAATTAATTTTCATAACGCGCCTGTAACGCAGCAGGCAGTTAGGCACCGACGCCGGGTGATGTAACTTATTAATTAACAAAACGATCTCGATACTAATTTATATGTCGTATATGACATACATACATATATGTTGAAACGTGGGTTAGCCGAAGTCTGAAATAGAATTTAATTATGTTGATTATACACTGAAAATGGTTATGTTGTTATCGTTGTCCATGTCGTTTGATGATGTCAAATATAGTTAGTGGTTAGTAGGTGACTGACAGACTACGTAAAACAGGAATTACATGGCGTAGAACGCAAATTTTTGATATATATATATATATGCAGGTTGGGATGAGTAGGGGTGCAGTAATAAATAAACTCTTTTTATTTATTTTTTATTTATATATATTTCATTACTTAGATCTCATCGTGGTGGGACAGCGTGTGACTGCTGACGCGAGGTTGTGAATTTGATCTTCGCGCTGGGGAGGAATTATGTTTATTCCTCCGCTCGAATAAGGACAAGTTCAATTACTTTCCGTACTTAGCACGCAATGACTTCTACACTGTAGACTGCTCTCTCTGCCTCTCCTGCTATACGCGGGATACCGCGTGAAGCTGCAAAAAATAAACATTAAAAACTTTTGGAATATATATTATATTTATGTATGTACACAAGCACGTGTAGCAATATGTAGGAAACTAACACGAAGACCAATTTTAGGTAATCAAAAGTTATATTTGCATTTCAACTATATAGTAAGAGAGCACGAGAGTTGAAACCGCACGTGTATGAAAGCAGCTAGTTAATTATTTTCAGTAAACTTAATATATTAAAGTTCTTTATGGAGATTCCAAACCACACTATATTAATATAAGTTTCATTTGTTACAATGTTCTAAAATTTGATTTATATAGGACCTTTGAAATTTTGAGTTACACCATTCAACCACACATTCTCTCGAATTCAAGTAGTGAGTTGAATAAAGTGAAGAGACTCTAGTGTGAAAACTCACACTAGAGTCTGAGGCGGTAAATATTGTATTATTTAATAATTATATTATTTTTTAGTAATATATCTACTAACAATAATTATTATTTTATGATATTTCTACGTACCTACATATATATGTACATGCATGCATTTCGTTTATATATTCGGTAAGCGTAGGCTAAATAAGCCAGTTATTTTATTGTTCCGTACTATCTGTATGTATATACCGAAGATTACCTAATTTTGCATAACTTTTTATTATAGTGCTAATAAAGAGAACATTTCATTTCATAACTCGGCTCTAAGTTTATGTAACGATTGTGAGACAATTCTTAGAGAAAAAGTAAAAAAAAAATTGTGCACTTTGTCTTTTCTAATCATTTGCGTTTATTTTATTGGTTTTAAACTTTAAATAGTTCGTTATATAAAACATTTAAAAACAAATATTGCTTATTATTTAGTTTTAGTATCATCTACTAAACAAAACAGTCACCGTGGAAGATCGAATTTTTGTTTACATTCACAGTATTATATTTGTGTTTAATAGATAGTGACTCTTCATCATGTTCTCTTTAAGTTTCTTCTAATATTCAAAATATAGCACCCAATATAAAAATTTTGAATATAAAATATTTCAGGCGCTAACGCGTAACGCAATCGTCCCTAGTCCAAATATTAAAATGAATTTCTTTTTACTTATAAGATGAAGTGCGCAGCGTTGATAGCGTTCTGCGTTGACCGTTGTGTCCTTACTTTACACGTTTCAAGTAGAGAGTAGAGAACGAAGTATTGTAACAATACGATCTTTAATCTTGCTCTCTTACCTGGACCAGATAAATAAGTATTGCTTATAAACAAAACAAAACGAATCCACCCTTACCCAACGCCACGATTGCCTCGATTGTAATTTTTAGCACAAGACAGATTATATTTGCGTAAGCGTTATTATTGCCGTACTCGTAAGACGTGTGTTGTCGGGTTTATGCAACGCTGCACTTTGCGGTCACATCGGCTTTGTTGTGATAGTTTGGGGGAGTTTTGTATTAATTTTTCGTTTGTTTTGTGTTTTGGTAATGTCTTCTCGGTATTTTTTGAATTAAATGGAATAAAGGTTCACGCTTTTCTCCATATTGCAAGGCAGAAGGAATTTGTTATCAAGAAACTCCTTTCCCCACTTCCAGTTTATATTTGAGATATTGCGTATTGAGTGAAGGAACTTAACGCCACACTTTGTCCAGCGGAGCGAAGAAATGAATGTCAGTATAATAATTGTTCCTTAATTGAACTCGCAGATTATAATCAATTTTAAATAATTAATAGTATTTTTTTAAACCACTTCTTAAACTCAGTCAGTTTTAAAGGACTTTCACGTTATAACATTTTAAAATTAAAATCATCTTCACGCTGTATGCCGCACACAGTATGGTACGCAGAGGCAACCTAGTATTAAGACACTCCGTTCACACCACCTAGTAGGGAACGGAGTATAATATTTTAAAACAAACATTTTTTATGGAATTTTGTGAAATGTTTAAATGTCCTTAAATTCCTGTTGTTTATTGATTACTCGGCATTAAGAGGCCTTGTAAACTGAACTTCCTTCAAAAAGTCATAATAATGAAAATCACGAGTACTTTTGACTAAGATCTAACTAGCTTGACAACTTCTAAAAGTCAGTCTTATTGTTGACGGTCATTATAATCATTTGTTCCATATTGACAAAGGAATTGAAACATTTAACGTGTCTTTATTCGTATATAGGAACGCTCATTGTATATTGTATACATATATATGTATGTGTTCAAAAGATACTTACACAAAATCATTTACGCCCATTTTATATATGACTAAAATAAGTATTGCGTAACCTTATCAATATTTATGCCGTCATGGCATAGTTGGATATTATATTACAGTGTAAGGGATATTAGGTGTTGGCAGCTCTGGCAACAAAATAAAATGCGGCGTTAAGTTCCGTCGTTGCGGCGTTCCGTTTCCGTTGGGCGCTCTGTGAGGAACAGAGTGTCTTTACTCTAGGTTTCTTCTACTTGCCTGCTCAGCCACGTGCGAGATACAGTTATAAAGAACCCGTATGTAGTAAGAATTGCATTAAAACAAATCGAGAAGAGTCGTGAAATTGCATGTTACACCTACAGTTGTATGAACTGGGCGCGAACTTGACCGTGTGACTCATGCCTTTATATTGACGCTATACACAGATCTCTTAAGATTTACCATGACCGGCTATTCTATTAAACGTTAGTTGTTTTGATATCGTTAAATCAAATTCTTTACAAATATATGTAATATGTTTTAGTTTCGAAGCTTATATAATGTATATTTTTTATTTGTTAATTTTAATTCGTAATATATTATTATATAGTACTATTTTTATTTACTGTACTATGATTATTGTATTTGTGTTCCACTGGTACTCCCAAAACGCTGTAATCACAAAACTAAATATTTTTTTAAAATAATTTTGTATAAATATAGTTTCAATAAATACATATGTATAGAATATGTCTGTCAGATATTTTTAATCTACATTGTAACGAAAAGCGAAATAGGCTTAATAGAAAATTGGATGAAAAGTAATCCAGTGGGTATTTTTCATATTCAGCATTCGGCTGACCTGAAAAGAAAATTTGGAACGATAAAGGCCTTATTGGGAAATATATATAATGACGATAACTCAATAGCCTTTAAAATATGCGCCGACAGATTGACAAGTAGTCTAGACATTTTAGATAAAGCACAGTACGTAGTGATATATGAGAACGTTTTTCATCCAAGGAAAATATACAAAAATAAATATAGTATACACCAAAATCTACCATAATAAAATTTGAGCCTCTAAAAAAGTAAAAACTACAAAAGAAAAAATCAAAATTTAATTTCATTCATAAATTAAAAATAACTAATATGTTAAAAAGTTTGTTCTTTTTGTCTCTTTTTTGAAGAGGAAATCATTTAAATAAATTTGAATTTTGTAGTAGGTTAATATTTTCCGCCGATTCGTTTTACACAGGATTATACAAATATTTTTAAGCATCACGCTATACCCGCACATGGTAGACTGGGAACATATTAACTTAGTGTTATCACTCTGTTCCCATTAACACACACATCGACTTGTCTCTGATTAAAGTAATATTTCAAATAATCGAATAAAATGCAGGCATCCGTAAAGCTAAGAACACATTTGGATGGTCTGTAATTAAATAACTTTTTTGATAATAACTTTGGCCACTTTTACTAACTCTTAGTCTTAGTCATGTCATGATTTCATTTCAGTATATAAAGTAAGTGGAAGTAAAGTAGTTTTATAACGAACAGTGTAAACTTGATCACAACTTTCTTGTGCGGGTCAAAGTGCAATTTCTCCAGGAAAGTGTTGTCATTAGGCAAGTGAAGTGTAACTAAAGTGGTTTCACTGTCATTTGTAATTTTCCTTTCATTTGTTTGTTTACGGTTGTTTATGAATATGTGTTAATTTATTTGTTTTATTATACATTTTGTATTTAGACTAACATATTTCATGACATATCTCAAGTAATGGTCTTAGATAATGTCATAGTTGTTAGATAGGCAAAAGAATCACTGCCGTTATTTTTTTAAATTTCTTAATAGAACTTTTTTTAAAGCTTAAAATTTCCTTATTTTAAAACATTTACTCTAAGAATTATATGTTTTAACTTACACTCACAGAAAATATAGTTAATGTTAGGAGATTTCAGAAAGCTTTTAGTTCTTAGTATTTGTACTTTTTCATGTACAGATTTCAAGTTGCAAAGTTGTGTTCCATTTGAATCTATCAAGTAGGTCAGGTCTCCGAACTCTCGTATCGATCTCTTTATAACTTTTGATAAAGAACTATTTTAGTCTGATAATATAGAAAACAAGTCATTTTGGACAGCATCGATTAGCACATCGATATCATAATGTTATCAGATAGCTTTGTCAGTGGATAATGTGTTTTTGGGGCATTTTGTAAAAGATTTTTAGGGTTAGAATGTATTTCTATAGAAGGACAGCGTGGTGAATTTTACTGACGACATAGGCTTTTTTTGTAAATATTGTAATATACCAAATATACTCCACCACTCGTTATCTATGACAAAAATTTAAAGTCACCAAGAAAGAGTATATTTTACATAATTTCAGTATCCCGTATCCCCTCCATCTCTGCGGCGAAACAGTTTTAACACATGGCAACCTGCCAACTCGTATGCATCTATAGTGAACGAACCAATGTCATCGGTCTTCCGGTGTTATAAATATGCATGTGTGCTTCGTACGGGCTTACGTGTCATTGTGTAGACGAAAAGCTGAAAATGTGATGACGTTCCCTGCATTATGTATTTGGGTAACTCTAACCCTGGGGGCTGTCGTGGGGTGTCGCTGTCGTGGTGTGCTATATTTTGGGTGTTGACTGTAATGATGATTTCATTAAGGGTTTCTCCGTTGAATAGTTATGTCAAAGAGGTCGTCGTGGGGCAGCGGCACAGTGTAATGACTAAGCGTGATGGTTGTGGGTTCGATTTCCGTTGTGGGATGAATTATTTGCATTATCACGCTTTGGTGTGTTATAAACGTTTCAGTTATGATATTTCAATTGACACTTGTAAGAGTTTGTACAGTTTTAAAAAAAGAACTTATGTACACTAGCGTCCTGTTTTTTGCAAAGTGTGGTGTTTAGATTCAATTCCCTCACTGGAAATGAAACGTGGATTTAAATTGCGGATTAGGTATAGTAAAATAGCCTTTAATTAATAATTTTCGCCTATAGAGTAATAAGAGTATTACAAATAAGAGTTTTTCAATATGTCACGTATATTTTTCACAATATCGATATTCACAACAGACTCTACCAAGATAAATAATTTTAGGGTGCCTATTTGAAATCTCAACGTAAAACCAATGAAATCCATCGAATGGCGTGGACATAGGCTAACGAGCTAGTTATCGATAAGAGCCACCATTGGCACGGACATCGGACAATGCGGTTAGTCACCTCCACCACGTACGAGCGGCTTCCGCGCTTGCGTCATCGCGACGGCGCCCGCGCACCGTTTGATAGGAATGCGTTTTTGTCCTTTACTAATGTCTAACGTCTGTCACAAGGGAGGATTTCTTGTGGGAGGATTTCTTGTGGGAGGATTTCTTGAGGAAGTGAGAGATTTCTAATGTGTCTTTTTGTTTATTCGTGAATTTTGTGTAAGCATTAAGAATCTAGTGGTAACTGCTTCTTATTTTCCGATTATATTTTAGAGACACTTATGCAAAACTCAACGCTGCATTATATCCAATGACTCCAAAGTTTTCTTATATTGTAAAATATAAAACTGTTATAAAACTTTGTACTTAACCTACAATCTTCGTGTGTACAGTCATACTTTTCTCATCTGCATTACGATTTACGATGGCGTCAAATGGTCGTTGTTCCTATGTTACACATGATAGATAAAATTATAAGTAGAAACGATGATATGCTAATTGAGTTTCTAATTACAGGTTGGACAGATTTGAAAAGTATTTACATCCTGTTTGTTTGCGAAATTTTAATTTAATTACTACTAAAAAATTACTAGGTAATGAAAGATATACGGCAATTTGATTTAAAACTAGTTAGATCTGAGATGATTGATGCACTTATAGATTTTTCTTTTATTCCGTACAGCTGAAATAGTAGAGGAAATATAGTACCAAAAAAAGTCAACTTTTCCCCCGAATTCGGGACGTTGTTTATTGAGTGACGAAACTTAACACCGCTCGTTGTCTACCGCGCAAATAATTCATCTTCCGAGTGGGTGTCGAATCCGCAACAGTTGTCCAGCTACGTCACGACGGCCTTTAACAATATTATGGAACTCAATACGTGTTTTTACTTTACAGAGTACGATATCGAAGATATTATTTTTAGACACTCGTTTCGTTGTAAGATGTTCGATGCGTGTACGCATATTCTAATGGTCGCTATCACGCAGAACGTTACGTAACTGCATCTGTGATTTAATCATTTACATGTGGCATGCGGTTTTATCATACTTACATTAATAATGCATAATGATTATTATTCTTTTTTATGTAAAATAGGCTGCTAGTGTTGTACTAGTATATATGTTTGGCGGAATATGTGGCATTTTGCGTCACAATTGCGGCGTTAGGTTCCGCTACTCCATACACTAAAATCATTCAAGGTTCTTTTAGTCCGCCTGCAAGTTGCGTAAAAAAAAAGAATTATATATACTGAATGCTTAGTATTTAGTTACCTATTTCTTATTTTTTTGAATAGGCTGTCTTATACACTTATCTAATACTGTTTTATTATCTTTAACTTGTTATATATATAATAAACAACTTCATATATCCCAAATACTCAAAGAGGGTGAATGATCGTTTCATTCATGACGTTATTGGGTGTCGGCTGTCGTGTGCCGTAATAGCAGTGTCTTATCGTCGTATGCGATCGCGCGCGCATGTTTTGCATTGAACTGTGAAATTGGATATAGTAACGCGTCTGTATTGTCTCTGTGGACGCGCCGAGAATTTTATTTTGGCCAGTTTGGTGTATTATCTGTGCCGATAGGGCGGAGTAATATTTAAGAAAGTCTTTAGATCCGAATATTTTGAAAGTTTTTTAAATTTAATAGTTTTTTTATATAGATAAGCTATATCTTTATGCATGGTGTCGCCATTACAACAATCATCTCCTCTGATAATCGCACATGTTTCGTCACGATACTCATGTTTTCATTTCATCTTGCACATTATACATAAATATAATATATTTTTTATACTAATATGTTTTTACTCCGATAATAGGGTGAGCTTTTGCAAAATTTTAAGCAGATTTCTTTGAATTTAGGGTAAATGGCATTACAAGTATTAGTTTTCATATTACTTTACCCAATAATTTTATTTTCAGCTTCCTATAAACTTTCATATTTTTTTTCCATCTACCGCAAATTGTAGGTTACGCGCGGTGTTTAAGGTCGGCATAAAATTAGACGTGAAATTAAAAAAAAATCTGTATAAGGGAATCGATAACTATAGTTTCCCGCGGGTGGCAAGCACGTTGATAAATTTTTAAACATTTTTTAAAGTGTTATTCCACACTTAGGAAAGAAAAATACTTATTTAGAAAACGTATAAAAATTTGAACGCAGCGGGACTCGAACCCGCGCCTCCTGGAAACCGACCAGGCGCTCTGACCACTAAGCCATGCGTTCTCGCCAAGCTACGTCGAAATTTTTATACGCTTGTTACAACTTATTTATGTTGTTAGCTTCTCTGTAGGGAGATTTTTACAAATTTCCGCTACCCAAAGATAATTACTAGAATTATCGTTTGGCAAGAGAGAAACTATTTTTAAATATTTTTAAACATTTTTTAAAGTGTTATTCCACACTTAGGAAAGAAAAATACTTATTTAGAAAACGTATAAAAATTTGAACGCAGCGGGACTCGAACCCGCGCCTCCTGGAAACCGACCAGGCGCTCTGACCACTAAGCCATGCGTTCTCGCCAAGCTACGTCGAAATTTTTATACGCTTGTTACAACTTATTTATGTTGTTAGCTTCTCTGTAGGGAGATTTTTACAAATTTCCGCTACCCAAAGATAATTACTAGAATTATCGTTTGGCAAGAGAGAAACTATTTTTAAATATTTTTAAACATTTTTTAAAGTGTTATTCCACACTTAGGAAAGAAAAATCCCGAAAAATCAAATTTTTATACGTTTTCTAAATAAGTATTTTTCTTTCCTAAGTGTGGAATAACACTTTAAAAAATGTTTAAAAATATTTAAAAATAGTTTCTCTCTTGCCAAACGATAATTCTAGTAATTATCTTTGGGTAGCGGAAATTTGTAAAAATCTCCCTACAGAGAAGCTAACAACATAAATAAGTTGTAACAAGCGTATAAAAATTTCGACGTAGCTTGGCGAGAACGCATGGCTTAGTGGTCAGAGCGCCTGGTCGGTTTCCAGGAGGCGCGGGTTCGAGTCCCGCTGCGTTCAAATTTTTATACGTTTTCTAAATAAGTATTTTTCTTTCCTAAGTGTGGAATAACACTTTAAAAAATGTTTAAAAATATTTAAAAATAGTTTCTCTCTTGCCAAACGATAATTCTAGTAATTATCTTTGGGTAGCGGAAATTTGTAAAAATCTCCCTACAGAGAAGCTAACAACATAAATAAGTTGTAACAAGCGTATAAAAATTTCGACGTAGCTTGGCGAGAACGCATGGCTTAGTGGTCAGAGCGCCTGGTCGGTTTCCAGGAGGCGCGGGTTCGAGTCCCGCTGCGTTCAAATTTTTATACGTTTTCTAAATAAGTACGTTGATAAATTGTTCTAGGCTTTTGGTATCGGAAATTCTATAAAAGCATAATAAAATGTTAGTAGTGTCAACAAAAAAAAAAAAATATTATGTTATTTTCGTATCGCCGATGTTCGATATAGGTACAGGTCGACGTTTCAATAAAAAGGCAACGTCTTTAGATATCCTACCCCTTATATAATAAATTTTATATATTATGGGACTTCGTTTCTCCCCTGTGTATTATAAAGTGAAAATATGTTATCAATAAAAATTTTGCCGCCTATTTTACTTTGCCTTATGTCGGTCTTACTTAATAGTTAATAGATAAGGATATCATATAGAACTTTTAGCCTACTTATTAAACATACAAATGTTGGGATGCATAGATAGTTTTTTCAGGAAATCAAAGAATTTTGACTATGTAAGAGTCAAAGTAATTAAATTGTTATTTTGTAATTTAACATCCTATGAAGCAATTATTTAACAATTGATGTTTTTCTATTATAATGTGCATAAATATAATTTTAAAAAATATTGAAATAATTTATTTTATAAAATGAAACCTTTTTAAAATATGAATAATTGATGAAAAATGTTATTTGCCTTTTAAATTTAAGTGTAAATACTATAAGTATTTACTAGTAACAGCCTAAAAAGGCTTTTATTGGTAAAACCAAAGTTAAAACAAGTACGGCGTTAAAGCGAAATATAGCTTAATAAGAATACTGGACGTCCTTTTTGATCTGACTTGACCCACATTTAAATGACTGCGCCTATAATATTTATTTATGCATTTACTATGTTGATAGTGTAATCATTCACTACGTTCTTTATATATGGAACTAGCTTTTGCCTGTGGAATAGCCACCTTAGTTAAACATATTGATTATATGTATATACTTTTATTTTATTACATATTTTTTTTCAATGTATATTTATTTAAAAGATGTCTCCATTTTTTATAATTAGAGAAAAATTTGTTTATAAGAATATCAATATTATATATAAATATTTCAAAAAAGTTTTCGTTATTTCATATTGAATGTTATAAATAAATATAAAGTGGATCAATGTGTATATTCAACAGTTAAACGATCGTACTACAACACCGCTCACTGCGGCGGAAAGCGTAAATACTTAATGCTGCGGAGTTTCCAAGTAACACCGCTACTGCATAATAGATGGCGCCACGCGTCACGTCGACCACCGCCTATTGATTCACCTTTATCTAACACTAAAACATAATATTGATTGTTCAGTGATACCGAATGTTTGCCGTTTGCTTTACTATCTACAGTTGACACAGCGATGTTTGAAAATGTAATGTAGTGTTAGGATTTTGTATTGTTTTTTTATATTGTCTGTTATGTTTTTTTTCTTTTTGTAATGTTGAAGGAAAATGTACAAGGAAATTGCTTTCTTTTATAATTTTTTATAGGTTTGTTAATTTTTATGATTTATCGTCATTATTAATGGTTTAAATATTTAAATTTTGATAATCCGAAATTGTCTCTGCTATTCATAAGGGCATTGTAACAAAAAATATGTTAAATTATTTTTAAACTGAATATGGGTTGTATTTTTGACTGTGTATAAATGTACACACGCAAGAATTACAATAAGAATAGAATTATTTTTTACTATATTCTCTGACTACGTAACATAAATGTTCGATAGAAAAAAAAAAACAAATAGGGCAATCGTAGCTTAGTGTGATAGGATCTGACTGAAAACTATAGGTTCGATCCCTATTCGAATGATTGCAAAACGTGCAAAACAAAGCTCAGTAGTGAGTACGGTCATTTTTATGCAGTATCGGACACTCACACAGAAAGTGGAGTACGTAGTGTCTGAATTGTCTTTGCCTACCGTGCTATGGGGGATGAAACGCGAAACTCACACACACAAAAATCACATATTAAATGTAATTCACGCCTATCGTCGGGCATGATTGTGTTTATTATATTCTCGTTAACTTACAAGTTGTCAGTGCATATAATCCCATACTAGATTCACGAATTACCTGCGTCAATTACGGAACGCAACTGTCAGCGGCGGCCATCTTGTACCGCCAATTGAATGATTGCGCGGGAGTACCGATCGTGTCAAGGTGACACATCAACACTGGGCCTCTTATTGTTTTGTTTAGCTTGTCAATCTTTATATAATAAAAAAAAGGATTATGTATATTCTACATTGTAATTACATTTTAATATTACAAGATTGTTTGGTTAAACGCGCTAATCACAGGAATTATTGGTTTTAATTTTAAAAATGTTTGTGTTGGGTTACATAGAGTAAGGAATATGATAATATGTCAAATATATCGTTTTGATGTAAGTTTACGTATAAGTAACTTTATTTTATATTCATTAACCACATGCAGGAAATCGCGGGAAAATACTAGTTTTCCATATAATATAATTTGAATTGTAACATCTCTAGCAAAAGATTAAATTGTTAGTGCTCGCTTTGCCTTTGATTGTCATAACGTATGTGAAACTCAATTAAGTAACGAGGTGTATGTATGTCTTATATTATATGTACGTACGCCGTCGTTGCGCAACTGGGACGAGGTTTAAATGTCACTGGAAGCGATGTATATATTTAAAATCCAATGTTACTCCCAACTCCTATTTGATTCGAATAAATTGCTGTGTTATGTTTTCTCCCATACAGCACATGAGACACGGTAAAGATTAAAAAGCATAGTAATATGTCAGGAGGTTCGTTTAGAGCTTTAGATATAGATTTTTTTAGGTTCATACTTTATAGAACTGTAACCACACACAAACTAGACTGAAGACACTCCGTCCTCCACTTTTGGTTGTAATTAGTGATATTACGTGTTCAGATAATGTGAAATATTGACAATAGTAACAAAATCGTACTAATATTTGTACTTATAAAATTGCTTGTGTAATAGGCATATGCTAAAAAAAGGCTTACAATCGATCCTAGCCAGAGTTCAACGGCCTCATGTTTTAATTGAATGAGACGGGAGTGTATGGATTAGTTTCCTACTCGTAATTGGACTTCCAACTTTTCATTTGAAAGCGCATTTGATGAATAATGAATTTTGTGATTGTCTGTCATACATAAAGTTTGAAATGGCTGGTGCGTTTTGAGGCAGATTTATTTAATGTTTATACAACATATATCCTTAATGTTTATTGATATTAACAATTAAGGATATAATCCTCGAGACCATTTTCTGTGGACTGGAATAGTTTAACTATAAACGCGATGGTTTAGGATTCGATTATGTTGAATATAGGACGTAGGAAATTGACAGGGACAACTTAAACGGCATGTATCTCGATACGCACTGATTTATTAACTGCACCTCAGCATAACCTGCGTAGTGGGCGCGGCCACCATTTAGTTATTAATATACCCTCAATATACAACAGGATTCAGATTCCGAAATCTGGTGCGTTGTTGAGTTACGTCAGTTCACATTCCGTTAACAATAAATTGTCTACTTGCCTATATACAACCCGTATATCTTAGCGCGAAGCTATATCTTATACACGAAGACTTGTACAAATCATGAAATTAAAATTATAAAACACTATATACTATTACTGTTGTTGCGATATCTATTTGATGAGTTTATAAGGATTATTTTAGTATTATAACGTAATCTTTACGTTACATTTTGACAAATGATGGAAATATTGATTCTACTTTAAATTCTCGTTGAAAAATTTGATTTTGTTGAAATTTCAGTATATCCTTGATATTCAAAGGATGATGTGTGTGTGACTGCTTTATATTCATAGCTATGTACATTTTGCTGAATAAATATTTATCGATTTATCTTGTGCATTTTCTGTAGGTATGTATGCATTGAGACTGTGTTGATTGTGAGTTTAAATTTGACATAATGTTTGCATGTATCATATACGTATTTTCAAAACACATAATATATTAGATTCCATGCCAGTTAGCATTCATCATCATCACCTCTTCAGCTTTTCTTACGCCCACTGCTGGACATAAGCCAGTAAATATGGAGGACGGTTGACTCGATTCTCTACTTACCCATAAAAACTGTTATATAAAAGAAAGAAAAACTTAATATTCATTTTGTATATCTACTCAACGACAATTTTAAAAGGGGCACGTACGTGCGATGATAACGCGACATGTTGTGGGTTCGATGCCTACTGGACGAAATGAAATATTCTCGTTCCTCGCTACGGTTACGAGGTAAAGGCCTGCAGAGTTGGAAATTGGGGAAAGCTACTGCTATATACAGCGTGGAGCTAAAATTTTAAATTTATTTTATCTTTCAATATCTTCAGTTCCGATGCACGTGAATTTATCTCATCCACTCGAAATCACGTAATTTGCAATTATTGAGATCGCTTAGTCAACCATCATGACGGATGCTGCGTACTGCGTAGTGTGAGCGCGAGGCAATTTGAACCCCACCGTCTATTCTTAGAATGTATTCCTGCCTCGACCTTGACACGACACACGATAACTTACAACTGGTAATTAATATAGCTCCATACTTGTATTGATTGTGAACCTCCCTCAGGTTCAGGCTGAGGAGATACTATGTATGTAGTGATAAGGAAGATGAAGGATATGTAGCGTAGGAGAAGTATACGATATTAGTTGGTATTCTTGTGAAGTGGTTTTTTTTATATTTATTGATAATACGGTCGATAGTTACAATATTTCTTAATGATGATTAGTTGTGTTTGGCAAAATCTAAGAAAATATAAAAGATGACATTATCATTTTCTTAAAGTTACATACACTAATACTATGAAGTAAGCGTAAATATAACTAACCGAGTGTGGTACCTAATGATATCGTATCTTTTATCAAGATACCAAAATATAAGTACATATGTTATGTGTGGGCAATGGTTGACTTGTATTTGTCGTTCAGATAAACGTGTTTACCCTCTGATGCTTGGAAATTTCCCCACTAGAGTGAGTATATTTAATTTGCTCCATACGTCTGTAAGTAAAATTTGTCTCTGATTCGACTCGATGTTTAGGCAAAAACGAAATGCAAAAATACAATAAAATATTAAAACTATCTAATAACTATAGATTATAGTCTGTTGTGGCGCAGTGGCACAAGCATGTTACTGTAAACGCCACGGCTGTGGGTTCGATTTCCACTTTTTATTTCTTTGCTTTGGTAACAAGACAAAGCGCGGCGTTGAGTTCCGGCACTCATCACGTAATGCCTCGAAAATTCGGCGGAAATTGAGGAACGGAATGTCTTAACATAAGGTTCCGTCTGTCTATCCTACTACATGCGGGATACAGCGTGAAACTAAAAAAAATATACATGTAAGAAGTTCAATGACTAATTTCTTTTAATTTCATATAGGTATTATGTTGTACATAACTACAGAAAATGTATTTAAATGAAAATATAATCAATTTAAAAAACATTACTCTATAAAACGAATATATAATGTAATAAATGTATATTACTTTTTGCTATCCAGTCAAAGCGTGTCATCTTAAATTTAAGCTACACAAAGGACCCAAGATATATGATGAATTAAAAATGTACTGCTATCTATCCACTATCGTCGCTGAAATTTTAAAGAGAATTCATCTTAAAACGTTATCCAGTCTTATCACGTCTAGCACTTGTTCAGAAGCGGTCGTTTGTTTGCCAGACAAATTCATATCAGAACTGTCTTGTGGTACGAATTTTAATAAATACTTAAAACTTGAATTCATTTTAGTTTATGCTATAAAGTTTGGTTTTATAATAAAAGTTTGTGGTTGCCTAACGTTCAAATTGTGGGTTTTTTTTTGTATTATTTTATCTAGTTTTATAATCCTTTGTTTGTCTGCTAACTATTTTTTATTTTAGTATCTTTAGTGTTATTGTCACACCCGTTTTTATTTAGAAGATTTGTTTAAAAAAATAGAACTGTAAAATCTTGAATGTAGCGTGCTTTAATCGAGCTCTCTTGGGATATACTGTCAAACGTTTCGACCAACTACGCTAATAGTTAAATGTGGTCTGTCTGAGACATATCATAATATTATTAATTATTTTTTTCATATAGTTTTATCTATAGTTTACACATATATACTTGAGATGTTGTTATAGGCCTTATCTATATCGTGGTGCAGTGTGTGACTATAGACGCGACGGTTGTGGTTTCGATTCTTACTCGATGAAATTAATTATTACATTGCTCTGATACCATAAGTTGAAATGCTGAAAGCATGAAGCTAAAAAAGAAGTTTATTTTCTTAACTTTTTTCCTATTTTAAAATATAGAATTATTATCACTTTACATTCGTTTGTAAACAAGATTGTCAAGGCCAAACGCCGGACAGCCCCAATTACTCACTAGATCGCATCTCGTCGATTGAGGATGTATGTACGCTATTCTTGAACGCCTCTGATATCGAGTTAGATAACGTATTATGCTACATTGCATATTGAAAATGCCATGATGGTGTACCTTATTGGAAAATGTCTGAGTTGTTTGATATAAACGATGGTTGTAGGTTTGATCCTCTAGCGGGAATGGGGGAATGGTTATATTTTAATAATTACGAAATTATTTTCTCCGTACTGGCAAGATAAGACGTGGTCAGGCAAGTACGGCCAATCAAAACGCAGTTGATGTAGAATCGAAACGAAGTGGAAGTAAAATCTTAAGGTGTAACTGGTAAACTGAATGTCTTAACATTGGATTCTTTCATCCCATTATACCACGTTTGATGTAAGAGATAAACACAGATAAAAAATATGCTATCTGTACTTGTTCGTGGAGAGTGGTGATGTTGTATATGTTTATTTTATAAATACTCTCAAACGTATGTTAAAGTAGAATATTTTTTTTAAATACACATACAGTAAAACAAATAAATATATATATATATATATATATATATATAGAAATGAAACATGTTTGTTTTTGAAATAAAATACAAAATATATAAATATCATGCTTTATGCTTAGTATTAAAGGGGAGTGCAATTACGAATGCGCTGGATTGTGGTCAGTGGGCAGTTTATCTTCTATATTCACTCCCCTAGGTGGTTGCGGGGGCGTTGCACGTGGAGATTGCAGCTTCAAATATCATTAAAGGGGGATTGACTGGAAGCAACAATATGTGTAGATGTCACAGTATGGATTTACAGAAAGTGTGCTTGGAATCGTACTTATAAAGTACCACTATAGTTTTTTTTTTACAATTCATTCATTTACATATAATACAGTTAAACAGCTGTTTAAAATATTATTATTGTAATGTAATTAAAATTAAACTGTTTCTCAAAGGTGAATAGATAATTCTAAAAAATATTAGATTTGTTGGAAAGTTGTTATTTTATTATGTGATAAGTTAGTTATTTTTTTTATTAATAAAAAGTCAGAAATAATGTATTTGGTTTTAAATTTATAATGTTATTAACCTTAATAAAAGTGATATATGCCTTTGCCTCGTACAAATATACCTTTATTTAATATATTGCAAACAATCACGAACAACCATTTCATACATATGGCGATTTATGATATATACGTATGTATACAATATGTACCTGTTCGCTTTAATTAAACTTGAACGGATTCTTTGTGTCGGGATCTTGGAATTAAGACAAAGGGTAATTTCGTAATTATAACAAATTTTCACAAGAATTTATAACTTTGAGAAGCTCTGAATGTGTCAACTGCGTTACTCCTCGGTTCCTTTATACGATTACTAAAATAATTATTATATTAACTTATGTTATTAGATTTTGCGATAGCTTCATTCTTTGTTAACACCGGCACGTCCTGGGAATCTCGTACCTGGGAACCTAATGCTAAGACTCCGTTTCCACGAAGACACATTGCGTGTTGAGTGGCGGAACTCAACGCCACATTTTACATCGTTACCAGAGTTAGGGAATGGAACTAATAAAAAATTATTTTCGCGAGTGAGAATCGAAACACTACTGCGCCACTGTCACAGATGCATTCTTGTGCGCCTGCTCCACGGTTAATTTCTATACATTTAATTAAAATTGCAACGTTTATTAAAGCTTTATGCACAAACCTTATGATACTTAGATTTTCGGTTTAGTCCTTTTTTTAGAGGCACTTGCTTAGGCCGAGGAAATGAAAATATTTTTAAATATTATTCCAATATACAATAATAGATAGATATACATACATACAGGAAATACTCAATATTGCAATAGGATTTATTGACTGAACTACTCGTGGGGTTAGTCCATAGCCTGTACTGAATGGTCATAATAAAAAAACATCGGCATCCCACCAATCGTAACGGGCGTCGGGCCGAACTATTGGCGAGGGTTCGCTAATTGAAAGTTTGATTCACGCCGCGAGCGATCGTCTGCATCCTTTGTACTGTTTTGATTAACGTTTCGACGTAATTTTGCTGTATATAGTACACCGTTACTTTGGTCTATGTTGGTTACGTTATGTTGGAGTATCGGTAGTATGGTTATATATAGAATATTTAGTATGATATTTTTGTAACCTATTTGATTTTTTGAAATAACGTCAAGGCGTAGAGAGTTAATATTTATTATTATATTTGTTAGTTTCGCCCCTCAACCAAAGTGGAGAACGGAGTGTCGTGACTTAAAATTTTCTCTGTTAGTCTATTGGTCGCTAAATGGTTTGATTGAAATAATAAATTTTGATTCTCTAGTTCAAATAGCATTTAAGAAATAGTGAAGTAAGCCTCATAGATATTGTGAACTATTTTTAATATTTTCCTAAGTGTATATTTTATACATTTATAGTGACGCAAACGTAATTAAATTATTTAATATGTTTTTATTGAAATAATATATTATATTACAATTCTTCTAATATTCTATATCAAATACGTGTAAATTTTTATAATGAACATTAAATAACATTGAATTAATAATATGCTACATCTGTAAATACTAATTTAGTAACGGTCCCTTATATCAATTTAGGCTAATCACAGCTAAGGTAAGGTTGGAACCAATTACGGGTTAATAAAGTCAAAAAATTTCCGTACAAATGTTATTTCTTTATATATTATTGTTATTTAACTTATATTTTGTTCAAAATATAATATGTGGGAAATATGCATTATTTTTAATTTAATATGTCAATTTTAAGTAAAACCTACCAATTTGTCTTAATAAATAATTATTGACATAATATTATATACTGAAACTTAGGCAGGTATATTACGTATCAACTCAATCTATTACTGAACAACGGTCGTTCATTATAATCGAAACTTTGAAAGTGCTTATTGAGGTATGAGAGATTCGAGTTGTGTGAGAATGTATGGATTTATCAACTCTGATTAATTAGGACACACATTTATAATATTCTATAATATATTTAATAACATAAAATATGTTATATACAAAATGTTTCTCAAAGTTTTTTATAAGTATCTATAAGATAAGATAAAGATAAAAAGTGTTTATTGCACATTTTAACAGGATTGATTACATCAAATTTTAGATTATAATATGCACAAAGGAGGCCTTATCTCTAAAAGTGATCTCTTCTTGGCAACCAATCTGTGGATACGATACACTTACAATTGATGGCATAATGTGGTGAAAAGCGAAGTGAATAACTTAACTTTATGCTTAAAGATGTTTATCGAAGTCGATTGTCTCACTTCTCGTGGTAATATGTCACTTCGTAATAAAATAATCTTAAAAAACGCACTACGTATATTGTATTAAATAATACTGTCAACTTGCCTCACCATCAATAGATCACCTATTCTTTTATCTTTTAATTTTAAAATACATTTTATAAAACATTTCTTCTCGCCGTATGCAAGGTGTCAAACTGTTTAATATTCAAGGGATAAAATGACTTCGCATCAAACCGCGGAAAGCAATCTCTATGGTAATGTATAATATATCATGAATTCGCCCTTCCGTGGAAATTGCCTTCATTGTTTTATATCCACTCCATTCGAAATAGTTGACACGAAAATAGCCTACGCCGATGTCAATTAAAATTGCAACTGGCTTATTGTCGTCGTTGCTTTACTGGGGATTTGTCTGCTTCTGTTCTCGAAGAACGGGTTTTAGTTACATTCGTTTGGGTGTTGTTCAATATTATATTTAATTATTTTATTTTAAATACTTTGCATTTCATGTCGCAGCGTCTGATTGTAGACGCCACTGTTTTAAGTTCGATCAACTAGACAAAGCGGCGTTCAGTTCCAGTGCTCAACACGCAACATCACGAAAATAAGTGTCTCGAATTAAGTGGATAGCGAGGTGCCTTTATATTAGGTTCCCTCTGTCCACTCTCTTATATTCGGAATAATGTGTGAAACATTTGTCTGTTTTCGATAGTGATTGCTATTCCTGGTGTTGTATTTTCCTTAATTATTTCTTAAACAAATTGAAGAAAAAAATGATTTGTGTTCTTTTGTCCAATTTTAGTTGGTCACTATTAATAAATGACTTAAATATTGCATATAACATTTTCCATATTGCTATTGTTTTACGAATTACTTCAAAGACTGATATATTAAAAAGTATAATCCATATAATATGACCACTAGGTAAACTTATACCAACTACGAAAAGGCATTTATTACAAAGCAATTGAAACGCCAACGCCAGCAAGAAAAATTTTCAATTGTACTGCAGGATAATGCATGGTCCGACTGCGGAGTGAGTCCGCTAACATTATTTATGAGAGTTTTTCACTTTTTTACCTTTTTGCCCGTAGACGGAAAAAGAGAAGTTGCTACGGTGCTGTTTATTGCTCAAAGGAATGTTTTGTACCTTTTTTCAATGGTCTTCACGCTGGCAATGGATTAGGTAATTCTGCATAATGAGGCGATGGTTATTAACTTCTTGTTATGTTTCTTTTTTTTTTAAAGTAGTTGACACTTATTAGTTGTTGTGGACATATTTTTTGTGTGCAACTTTTTATGTTTCATTTGTATTGGGAAGATTTTCTCACGCTCTGTTGTTTATATTGGTTGTAAACTAAAGAAACAATACAATTTTATGATCACCATGAAGTCATAGTAGAGGCCAGTCGTGGCACAGGGGCACACGATGTTACTGTTAAAATGAACTGGTTGTGGATTGGAGCCCCACTCGGGAAATTAAATGTGTTTTTAATTTATATTTTCATTTAATCTCTTTGGTCTCTAAGAAAAGCTCGGCGCTGATTTAATTTTTTTTAATCATCATGTCATCACAAAATAATACTAAGTAGAATAGTAGGATCTATATTACTCAAAAGGGAATGATCGTTTTCCGCGTGTAGTTAGTTATATAATGTACTCGTTGTATACTAATTTATTAAGTATGCACATAGAGATGCAAGATAGATGCAGGTGCACCAATTACTCAAGTCATTGCATTCCATCGCATTCACAGGTACGTTTGAAGTTGAGAAACTCGTTTATATACTTTATTTGTAAAAAATGATGGTGTGACAACACTAAAGTACAGTGACGGGTCATTAGTAAATTATAGTACTTTGATGATTTGGTGTGATTCATATTTGTGGTGCTAGGTTCAAATCCTATTTGATTCTATAATTTTTATTGAAACTAAGTATTTATTAAGTTTCCTAAATGTGATTGGAGATCAGGAGATAAGTAATATTATAAATGCTAATAGTCTGCTCTTAAGAACAGACGACAATGTAATCTATTGATTGATACATAGAAAAACCGGATTCCATGTAGTGTATTTTTGTACGTATAAATTTAGTGCCCACAAAGTGAATTACATAGCGAACATCCGAACGATATCTAAAGATTTAATCTGGCGTTTGTTTACATTGCATTCGCTGGTTTGTTTGGTATCTATTGGATTACGTGGAATCTACTCTGATTAGCTACCAGGCTTATTTTTATTCACCGTAACGAAAGACACGAGGATGTTTTAAATAGAATGCAGTTTCAGGCCTTTTCCTACATAGCTGAGTAGACAGAGGAAATTGACTTTCCTCTTTTCCTCACTTTTCGGCCACTTTTCGAGACATTGCACGCGTGCCGCGTTTTGTCTACCGGAAAATATTCAAAACGTATAATATACATACATAATTGAATAAGACTAGTATCACATAATTTGTATGGGTTGTAACTATAATTCAGCTGAACGCTATTAACATTAAACCAATTAACCACTTTGCGAACTTCAAATCCAATCACAGTTAGAAATTTCGCCAATTCCAACCACGCGTAAAGGAATCAAAACATTGTTGGGCGTGGCATTCAGAATTCGGTGCGAGTGCCGACCGCGCGCCGCACCGCCAGTAGACGAACGAGGCTTGGGTGTGATGCACGCGTCCCCCATATAAACATAACGACACGTGCTTGAGTACAGAGTGCTTGATAGTGACGTGCTTTTGTGTTACACCTGATTGTATAATAGTGTTGTGCTCTCTGACAGTCTTGCCAAAGATTGGACTCGAGGGATTTTCGGCTATTAGTTGGCTCTAAGAATTGTTATCAGTGCTCAAGTGGTTGGTATGGCATTGTTTTGTTTTTACGTAGTGGGACTGGTTTGTTTGCAGATAAAAAATATATGAACAAGCATAATATCATTAAAATATTAAAGAATAGACTTTGATTGAAATCGCGTCATTCACAAATCAGATATTTTTGGGTTTACGTGGGAACTACTTGTAATGAAAATATTTGTAAAAAGAATATATTTAATATGATCATGAACATGAGTTATTTTTTGCGTATGGATGTTTTGCTGTTTTGTACCCGTCATAGAAAAATATATTAAAGTAATGGTTACGATCGTAAAAGGAAAGTGGTTTTAAAAACCAAAGGTTGCTCTCACTCTTGGTTTTGTATATTCTATAAACAAACTTAAATTGCATGTCATACAAAGTCTTAGCTATTTACAGATTATGAAAGAAAAATGAATAGGTCATATGTAAATTTTCAATTTCATAACTTTGTATTAAAAAAGTTTCAACTCGCTGCTCTGTCAAGTTACTCATTATTTTATAAGCTACAATAATTTATGTAGAATACTTTGAAAGTAAAAAGATGAATGAAAATAAAGTTGAAAATTTGATTTCCTTTAGTACATTTTTAAAATATTGTACTTACTTACTTCTTTATATGAAATTCCACAAAGTTTATATTTCTCGAAACCGAGATGCCAATAGTGAGTGTTGCAAAATATTATTGTAGTAAGTACCTACTTATTTTCAATCTTGTAAAACAACATGAATGTCTGTGTAAAGTTGGTCCTAACCAAGAAATTCTTCGTCCTTCTCATCTATTTAGGAGACGAAGTTCTTACTTTGAATACAATTATCAATCTATAGAAAGTAAATCAAGTCCAAGTCATTTCAATCAGGGAAATCGAATATTTAAATACCTATATATATTTAAAAAAAATTAAAACAATGAATAATTGTATTTGCCATACTAATGTGTAAATTATATACCAGATAAAAACAACGAGCAAAATGCTTATGTTGTTTACCCGATTAAAGTATACGATTGCTTAATTTATTGTGGTCCCGGCATTTTCTTAACACTTACTTAATCTGTTTATCAACTGTTCAAATTTTACGCACGCAATTTTTTTTAATAACAAATTATTCTGTAATATAAACAAAAGGTTTGTCAATTCACATCGATAAATATGATAAAATACCGTCTGGCGCAGATCGAGGTCTGGTCTGATACTAAACGCGACAGCTATCGATTCGATTTCCAATCGATGAAATGAACTTCGGTTATAATGCATGAAGCTTCAACAAAAAATAATCTTTTGCAGAGAGCTACAATTACAATATGTAGGTACAACGAAAATTGTTCTGTCGTTGTTTTTTTTTGTACTAAAATATATTTTTTGCTTTCTCCTTTTTATGGGTTTGCAACTTACCAAACACCTTTTCAATTACGTAACCATACAGATACAGAGTGGCATTTAATAAATATATCTATACCTAATATAATAAATTTAAAATAAGTTACATATATTTTATGGCTTATTAAAATATTTTGCCACTAAGCATAACACTAAACCAATGATAAGCTTAAATAAATATATTTTTATCATATAACAGGGTATGTAGAAGAATCCTAGGGTTAAGACACTCCGTTCCCCAATTCACCGTCAATTTTCGAGACATTGAGCGTTTATGTGGAGTGGCGGATTTCAACGTTCCACTTGGTTTTGTTACCATGCCGAGCAAACGAAAATTCTAGCAAGACGTTGTGGTGTGGCGCCATATACATCTACATATGTTTATTGTAAATATTAAATAAGAACATGTGTTCATATCGCCCTTATTTATATTTTATTGTTCCAAAGTTAATTAAAACGTGTTACTTGATGTTAATAATTGAAAATTTACTATTGGTTCACTTCAAACAAATCTAATATAACACTCGCTGCGCAATGTATAGTCAGAAGTAATAAATTTATTACTTCTCATAATAAAGTGTAATTATTATATTATTAGAAGTAATAAATAAATTAATTGGTTTCTTTGAAATGACTATTATTTTTTTAAATTTAATTTGATATTTATTTGCATTTATATGATAACTCTTTCTCTGCTCATGAGTTAGGATAAGAGACGTGTACGTGTTAAGTGTAGACCGATATGGATTTGACTTTATACTTTTTGTGATCAAAATGTCGCATTTCTTGAAATCTGTTTTATTAAAAAGTGTATACTGTGTAATGACCTAGAATATAAAAATGTGATTTGGGTCAAGGCTTAGGCTTTTGAAAGTTGAGATCTTAGCATTTTCCTAGTGGCTAGAAAAAATGAGCTTTTGTAGTTACGAAAATAACCCTTCACAGTGATACATGGAAAACGTTTTAAAAGTAGGTGTTTCGTGTCCATACATTGATTGCATTATAAATGAAGTTGAAACGAATGTTGGTCAGATTCGTAGGGCTTAAAAACAGCATTTTAAATCCTACTGGTAACATTCGTTTACCAGCAAAAATTTTCTTTAGATTAGTAATTCCCTTTTACGTTATATTTATCCAATTGAATTGGTTTTTGTCAAAGGGGCGATGGAGAAATATTATCTATCGTAAAAAGAGAAACTTGATTTTTTTTACCTTGATTCAAACATAAAAGCTACTTGAGTAGAGTATTTTTCTTGCGTAAATAGGATGAACCTGATTGGATATGACCGATGGGTCTTTGAACTGATGGAAAAATGCTATATTAAAAAAATTAAACATTTCCCTTTTGGACATTTTTTAATTAATGAAGTACATACTGGTGGCTCCAAAATAGGCAAAAAGTGTGGTTATGTGTTTGCAGTGCGATGTTTCGTTGATTTAAGATAAAAAATGTAGAATAGTATATATATGTATATTTTTCAATTTATATCACTTTTTCATTATAGAAATAGCGGTTTGCGGTTATGTCTACCATAAAATTATACTTGACAGCTTTCTAGTTGATTTTTTATATAACATTATTTTGTAGGTTCTCGTTTTTTTAATAGTGTTAATCTATTTGCACATTAACAGTATTAAGATTTAACTGGTTTTGCGACTTTTATTTAGTACCGGTAAGAATATTCTGGTAGTGAATATTTAAGAAGAAAATTAACTCGCTGGATATATTTTATTTATATAACATCTAGATAATACCAACGAGTAGCGTACAGTATAGTTATACATAATTGAAACAATATCGGCTTGTGTAGTCAACCTACGTAGACCATCATAAATATATCGAGTATGGTGCGACGCCTTAAGCGGATGATCGGCATTGGGGCTTATTATATATTCTATACGACAAGCGATAAGCACATCAAACGCCTTATTGAATATCAAAACTTTACCACGTAGGCTTTGATGTATCGAAATGCGCCTGTAAAAATAAAATTGACAAAGCAAAATTAATAAAATACTTTAAAAAGTCAGTTAAGTCATAAAATTGAACAAGTATAAATAAAAGTAAGTAAAATTAACAAGATATAAACGACGTTTTATGATGAAAAGAGAGACCACAGGCGTACATCATTTGAAGTGCCCCAGAATACTCTCCAGGGCAAGTATACAAGAGATGTTCCAGATAGGGAGAATGCTCGGGGCAAGTGATATTTTGTAAGATATGAAATATGTGCCAATTACACGAACAGCTTGTCTTGTATGAGAAATAGGTTAGTGGCAACCGTTAAGCATTAATGGTTAAATGAATGAATAATTAACTTACTTTTGTTTACCCACTTCAGTATGGTAGTTATGATACTTGTATTGTTTATAAAGGTAATGTTTATTTAGTTTAATAAATAAATAAAAACTTCATTAAATACTTCATATTTGGAGCAATTTGATGCACTTGAACTTTTGCCTGCGCTAAAGATTGTGAACGCTCATCTGCTTCTTACGTCGAATTTACTATATTATGTTGTACTGCTTAAATTTTTCATACACAACTTATTTTTTTTTACATAGTACCTGTATGCATAATAAATTTAAAATTCAATGTAATTTTGTGTGCACTTGACCGACTTAAGTAATCACACAATCAGCATATACATTAATATAGGAAAATTATAATTATTTATACATTCTCAAGGCTCCGCCATTGGTAGGTACTAGCGTCTTGGATGTAAACACGTATAAGATTACAAATTTATCTCATCTCAATTGAGATTCAAGTGACACTCAAGATGTGTTCTGCGTATACTTGTATATTAATGTATGCATGTGATTGTGGGACGCAATTAGTGACGGTATTACCTATTGTAATTGTATAGGAGCAAAAAGTGCGGATCACGTAGCATTAAATTACCTCGTAAATCTGTAAAAAGAAATGAAATTAGCTTTTTTAGCTTCGGGCTATTCTTCTGTCTGGCTTCGGGCTTCCGCGTATAGCAGATAGGCAGAGGGAACCCAGTATTTATATACTTTGTTCCACGGTGTGGTGTCGCTGCATCTTAACAGCTTACGAAACTAATTATACGATAGTAAATGAGATAATATTCCTATTAAAAGTTAAGAAAAAGGTATTTAATGTACTCGATGGCTGTGGCAATTAAATCATTATCAAAGAAATATAAATTATTTAAACTTTTTTAGTCCAGATAAAATTGAATAAACGAATGCGTACTCGTTTATTGCTCGATTACAACTGTCTGTTCAACATATATTCAAAATGATTTACTATTTGTAATAATTATTTCAAATTTAAACATTTATCACTCAGTCAATGTCTTTACATTCTATAAGGAGCGGAATGATTCTTGTTTTTAAACCAATCCCGAGCTACTTGAAGTTATACTTGTTTCTAACGATTCGGCATTAACTTGTGTTTAAATTTAAATGAAAAAACCATTGTACATAATACTATAAAATTGTAAATTCAACATTAACTAAAGTAGCGTAAAATAAAATAAAGAGATAAGTAGAACTCGTATTAAATCAAAATATCCAATGCATTGCTCGCTCTATTTTAACTGTTAGTGAAATTGGGAAACATTTCATAGCGCACGTCCACTTATTACTCTAATTGACATCTGGAGTATTTAATTCAGCACGTGTCCTGTATAGCGCGGCCGGTGGATTGAATAGATTATTAACTTGGCTTATAATGTATTTTAACAAATGTGACACTGTCAAGGAGATTTCTGTATATTTGCGGCCTGTTTATAATTGTATTTTTTATTATATAGATACACAGTGTTCATTTTACTACAAATATTTGTAAAGTATGAAACTATCAATCTGACGCTCTGGTTACTTAATATTTTGGTTCTGATGCATCGTAATTTTCGCAAGTTTGGAATTTTTAAAAATTAAGTAGGAGTTGTAGCAGTTGCATACAAATTAGTGTCCTCAGTTAAATAAAAAAATAAAATAAAATAAATCCTCAGTTAAATTTTTGTCCAATATTTAATTTTAACAGAAAAAGAAAATAATAAAGTCTATAATTCTAAGTGTGCGAATAAGACTTTGAAGTATTATCAAGTAATGTGTGTATTTTCTATATCAACATAAGATTACATGTGAAGTATTGACCTTTACTTACTGTAAACCTGTCAAACCTGTCATCAACTGTAAGACTGTCTTACTGTTAGAATTCATATTTTGTATCAAATATAATGTAAACAATTATATATGAAATGTTTAAATAATAAACAAAGACATATCAGTAAAGATATCTATGGTAGTATTATAAATCTGAAGAGTTTGTTTGGTTGAACACGCTAAACCCAGAAACTACTGGCTCCAGTCGAAAAAATATTCTTGCGTTGGATAGCATTTATCGACGAAGGCTATGACTATGGCTAACATCACGTTAATGATTTCGATCGAACACACAGTGGGTTACCGGCAGTCAGAATAACCTTCCCTATTTAGGATGTGTCATTCGCCATATACAACTTTTGGTTATTTTCATTTGGCCACGGGGGCAAAGTTATAGGTTGAGTAAAAATAAACATATAACGTTGAATACTTCCAGTGGAGAATAGCGGGTATGCAGACGGAAGTAGATTGTATTGCCTTTAAATTTGATTAACGGCTACTATGATAACAAATATTTTGAAAACCTAAAGATTGTTACATGACAACGTCATGAGCCGACTAATTAATTATTCCAAACTTTGTAAGTACCCGCTGAGTTACATCTTCTATTTATTTTCGGTACAATGTGGGTGGTATTTTTTTTAGCCACAAAATGAAGGTCGAAATTATTTACGAAAAGTTTACACGTAATCCTAATAATTTTTAATAAGTTGTTTTCTAGATCCAACTACGATAATTAGGAAAAATAAGACGAGAGATTTGTAAAATATATTTTCTTGTATTTATGGTTTTTTTTAGTCTTGATATCATTTTGTTTTTCATCGGCTACTCTTTTATTTTTCTGAATAAACAAAGAAATACATTTATATTCCGAATTAAATATTTCATATGAATTTTTTTATACACCAAAAACTATCGCTAACTTTTTTTATATTAAGGGTCAATTTTGTAGTTAAATATCAAAGTATTTGAATATTTTACTCCTAAGTTATATAACAAGACAAAGCTCAGCATTGAGAGCGCTCGAACTCGGGTGCATAGCAGTGACTGAATTATCATGACACCAGGTTCTCTGACTATCCTGCTATATACGCCGGTAAAGCTAAAAAAGTCATACGTACTTAGTCAAATTTATTTGTCAAATGGTACACAATTCATGATTTAGTGTGGGCTGTGTGAATCAGACGTGTGTCATAATACAGTGTCGGTGACAGTGTTCAATTAGTGTCGTTTAGTGCAGTATCATTTGTCACTTTCGTCTTTACTACTCTTACTGTGCGTTTTATATTTATAAAATGTGTATTTTTTGAATTCATTATGTACTAATAATGTTATTTTGATTTGTGAATCTTTGTTTTTTAATGTATTATCTGTCATATATATTTGTTCATCAACTTATACCCATTTTAATAGATTGTCTAATGAGGGAATTCAATATCAATTGTTATAAACCTGCCGGAGTGGTCTCACAGTGGCTTTAGTTAAATTGAAAAGTGTTTTTTTTCTTTCAAATCATTAATATGAACTAATATTTTAGCCTACATTATCTGAAATACCTTAAAACATCGCGTCTTTCTTACTATACTTTGTATGAGACAATGTATTACGCATTTTTCCATGCATTTTATTTTTTATTATGCACGTATATTTGTTCTTTGATGACTACACACATCGTTAGATAAAAGGACACTTGCCGCGTAGTCGACATCGGTAAATGGCACAACAATGGACTAGAAAATACTCGTGTTGATACAGACTTTACGGCGCACGTTAACTGAGAGCGTATTTACATTCTCGTACAGTTTCATACTGTGTATTGAAAAACTAGAGATATTCTATATTGGATTTTTGTAACGTTGAAGCGGAAAAAGTGTAAACAATTTTTTATTAAATATGCCTATGCCTACGTAAAATTTTGCTCTACTTTTGAAATGTTAACAATACTTTTAAAAATGGTTTTATACTATTATATCCTCTATATAGTGTTTATATCCTTTCATATATACTATTATTTATCGTCCATTGAACTCGCCTTTATACAATTGAACACAATCGTCCTCGATAAGTCGTTTTTATTTGCCTTCTTAGCACATTATCTAATAAAACACGCGGCGGCGATCAATGTCTATCAAATGCTCTTTATAGTTTATCTATTAATCATGATAGTTTTCTAAAATGCACACGTATAAGTAATTAATAACGAATAAAAATAAGCAGTATTTAATAATAATTGTATCGATATTAAATATATAATGAAATATTTACATTTTTTAGTATAACACAATGCATTAATGTGTTTCGCCACTCCACTACACTTTCTATGTAAAGGTTATCGAGTGTTAGTACTTACATACGATTTTTTCTAATGAGGCGTAAAATAAAAATAGAATGACATATATAATCGGATTTGAACCCTGCAGTGGTTACTTTCAACCTACTCCAAAGATAGCGTCACTCATTTTTTTATGTCAGTAATAACGTTATATTATTATTGGTAAAGATGAGTAACATTCAGCATTAGTGTTGCTCGTAAATATCTCAATTTATTTTTGTACAAACACACGTTCAAACAAACATACTTCACGTTCGTATACAAAATATTTGCTAATGTTTAAAATATACTGGGAAATTGTGTTTATTATGAAACTTACCGGATTTCTTTATAAAGCTTTGTAAATTTTGATGAATACTCTATTATTATACTAATAAATGCTTTATGTAAAATTTAAAATGATTACTAACGCCCGCTTCAAATGATTACTATATAATAGTAAAATTTTACAAATTCATTACATACATTTTTTGCTTGTATATTGTGTATGTTATTGTTAGTTGAGTTACTATAAAGCCTGTATTACTATAAAGTTTCATATAACTCCATTCAGTATTCTTTTTCGTGAAAGTGGAAAAAACATCCATGGCTTCACCACAAATTTTCTACGCCATAATAAAATAATTTAAGCCACATAAATGAAGGTGTCACAAGGTTGCATTTTAACGTTGAATAGCGATGGTAATCTTTTGTGTAAAATATCCTGCTTTCCGTCAGTCTCGGCGTAAAGTCTTGGAAAAGACGATGAGTTTCCTCGCCCTCGGGCCACCGGGTTACGACAAACGCCATGAATGGACTGAAGTGAAGTATACTGCAGTTTTAAACTATTGTAGGATTCTGAGCTGTAATTTATATGGAAGTGTGTTTTTGGAGAAGTTTTTGTTTTCGCTATGTTTTTCCTTTAAAACAAAAAGATTGCTCAAATATATTTTAGGTATAAACGTAATAAGTAACTTAAATAATAATAAAGTAACTTAAGTAATAAGTAACTTAAATGTCTGAATTATTTAGAGGATTTTCGTCCTTTGCGCTTCTTCAGGAAGACGGGAATAGAGAATAAACGTTAAGATATTATTTTGTCCAATTTTATTTTTTTTAAAGATATTGTATGCCCTTTTTGGTTCTAATTATATCGGGAAAACAAAACATTTAATATTTTATTGTGCCTATTTCGCTCACGATCGCGTTGAGTCAACTGATTCGTTCAAGCAGTGTTTTATATTTATGTGTAGTGCATTTATGAATAGAAACTATATTAATAACGATAAATGGATGGATTTTTTAAAACGGTTTTATCATGTGACAGTATGACGTGCTCTGAATGCGTAGTGTTCGTAAATGTCATATGTATTAATACGCGTACCTGTTCTATTTGGGGTTGGCAAATTTTATTGATTATAATTGTATAAGGGCTATGGTGGTCAAAATGATATGTAATTTAAATAAAATCGAGCTTAAATTAAGATTTTGGATTGGAATGTTTTTTCATGATTAAAAAATTCTCAACATTTGCTCACAATCTTTGTCGAATGTGGAGTATGAAATGATATAAATGCTCGTCCTTTTATAGAACTGCTATTATAATTTAGAATTCTAAAAAAAAATATAATACTAAATCAGCAATAAAAATGTATAACGTCACACATATTAATATCTTTGCGAGTGCGATTCCACAAGGTCGAAATGTTTGTGGAAACCAGTTTTTATCCTTCTGATGTTTTTTCTTGCCTATATACACGGTTCAGTAATAATCCTGACCACGTATTTACTCAAGGTGATTTTTTTAAGTTATTTATACAAGTTTTTTTTTATTTGATACCATTTGAACTACATCTGAATGGACGGTTATGCCTAACTCGTTATTTCGCAGCCTTGCCAACTAACTCCACATCCGATTTTTTATATACTCTATAAGGTCTTATTCCATTTATCTACAGTTACTTTTGATAGATCTAAGTATTATTCAATTTATTTTGAATTTACAATAAATATTTTAAATAATACAATAAATAATTTCAAGTAATGATTGCGTGCCGTTTGTAACATTTGTAAGGTTTGCCGAAGACCTTGCGTCATTCGGAATAGTAATTGTCGTGTTCGTTGGGTTTTCGATTCTCTATAATTTGATTACTAATAGGCTTTACATAACTATTTGTTTTATAATATTTTTGTAGATAATGAAAAATGGCTTATTTTTTATTGTGAATCGTTCTTTTCTTAATCTTCTCTGTTTATCCAATGGTAAGATCAAATATTGAAACGTCACGTTTTTTTATAATAAGGTCTTAAAATTTTCAAGTAACTTGAAAAATACAACCTAGTCACAAAATGTGTCGAATGTATACATAATATATTTCAAAAATAAAGTCACCTCACCTTATCAAGAGTTTACCCACAGCCATCGCCTACAATATGTCACATACGGAGATTAATTAAAAGCCTTTGCAACTCACATTGCCTGCTCAAAGTGAATTGTTTCTATTTTACAATAAATAACTAAATACTCAACGTGTTCTGTAATTCCATTGTTTCTCATATTAATGGCAAAATGGCACCGCCATGTGCTCTGTCAGATTGTCAACCTGTCCACTTTGGAAACGAGGGTGTGAATATGCTCTTGTGTTAGATATTTTTGGTTGCCTAATTAGCATTTTATATCTATTTAATATTTTATAATGTTTGTTTATAAATATATTTCTGTACGTACTAGTTAAAGATAATACATCTAATGGTTCTTCTTGTTGGTTGAAATGAATTATACGGTTGTTGTTATGTTTTCTACATCAAGTGTTTATTATTGTTGTTGAGTTGAGTTTTGGCACTCAGCACGTTATGTCTCGAAAATTAGACGAAAACTGTGTTTTAAAAAGAAAAAGAAGAAAAAATGTCGGAGTGTTTTAGCTCTAGGTTCCAGCTGTTTATCCTAGAGAGTGAAGAGGGGAAAAAAATATTAAGAATGCCTGAACTCGTGCTATATTAATATATTCATACGTGGCATATTTATTATTTTTTACATAATATTTTATTTTGAGGCATATCTTGATGTGTGATTCTTGTTGCTTATTGTTATAGTACGGATCCTTTAACAATATTATATCTGTAAATTATTCCACAGAAACGTTAGATTGATGAATTCAAAATTAAGGTCGAAACTCGTTAAAAGAGTAAATATAAACGTGAAAAGCAAAGTCGTTATTATAGAGCTAAGAGCGTCAGATTTTCTTTGCATCTCCCTGCTGCTGGTCTTTCGTAATACTAATTGGACGTAACGCAATCAGCTGAGAAATGTTTTAAATATTCAGACACCGGCTTCAAATTAAAAGGGCGTTACTCTACAAAACTCATTCCCCTGTAATTACTGTGTAACGTTTCTAAATACTAAAGAGTTTTGCTATATAGCTACCTACTGTATGTATAGAGATAGTCAGTTATTATTGTATATAATGTTAATGAATTGGGTAGATGCTTTTGATATGTTTTATTTTAATAATTATTGAATTAATCGTTTGTTGGTTCTTCGTTTAGCGTGACTTAACAACGCAATGACTATACGCAACCGAAATAAAAAATATATATATTTATATATATTATACATTTTAAATAAATAAATTGTCTTTTTTCTTTTTTTTACGTTGGCGTTATTTAAAGCAGGGTGGGTACCCTAGTCAAGTAAGATGACTTTAGAAAAAAATGTAACATCACAACCTTCAACGCTATTTCACGTGCAATTTAATACGCGTTTGTGATTTCTGTAGAGCCTTTGTCGTGGGCTTTTCTCTAGATAAAATATGTTAGGCTTTTACAAAACCCACATTATTTTAAAATGTAAAGTAAAATTTTCTTTCTTTTATGGTAGAAATAAAAAGTTGAAGTAATATTTTTTTTAATTATATAGTAAACTATGAAATTAAAAGATTATTTATCGAAGAAACGGTGCACAATATCAAATTATGAATGGTCGAGATTTTCCTAGTACGTACGTAATTTCAAAATAACTTAACTTAATTCGACCTTAGCCTTTGAATTGACTATATATGACGATGGTAAAAAAAAAGAAAATAGAATAAATATTTACTAAATTTAAAATTTAAAAATTGTAAATAATAAAGTAGCCATAAGAAAAACTATCTCTCAATATTATAAAATAATAAAAATGTTGAATAAGCGATAGAATTTATACAAATAAATTATTCTATTAGCTATAAAACAATTGAGGAAACCAGTAGTTTAAGATTTTAACTCATGCGTAACAGATGTCGACTGTTGAATTAAGCTTCCGCATAAAATGAACAAAGTTTTTATGAATGGCGCGTAACGTAGCGCAGCGTTGAGTTACACCATTCAAAGGAAAGCAGAGAACGGAGTATTTTGACATTAGGTTTTCTCTGCCGGCCCTGCTGCTATTTGTGGGATAAAACGTTAAGTTGAAAAAGATAAGTTTTGATTATTTATACATTCAGTTAAATCTTAAAGTTCATCGATATGATTTGTACCATTACTCATTAAATTATTATTATTTTATAAACCGTTCATAATAACACCTTTTATATTTAAAGCTAGTAATTTCTGAAGTATAAGTTCTTCTTAATGCTACCTCTTTATTCCACTTTTCACAATTAATACATTTTACTTAGTACGATGATACTTTTATACCATAAAAGCCTTTCCATTAGGCGACCTTCAAACGTCACCTATAGTATTGTTTTACGACAACGTCTGTTTATGATATCTCAGTAATAGCTCGAGTGGACTGGAAATATCGATAAGTTACCAATGAACACGTTGTTTACAGTTTTCATGTGACGAAGGATACATTGATTAGAATTCTTTTGAAAGTGCGTTTTTACTTTTATATATTTCATCTTTTAGTATACAACTAACTATGTAAAGTTAATTTTTGTTTAAAAGTATTTGTTTTACTACATACTTATGTTTTGGTTTAGGCGGGCGTCGTGTATACTATTAGTTGTGTTCTCTACTTCTTACTACGTACAATACAAAATGTTAATCGAATAATATAACACGAATAAATGATAAAAAAAAACTTGACTATAAATTTGCCACGATTTTTTACCTTTACAAATAGTCCCCGATCAGATGTGAATATTACCGCCCTTAGCCTTTATGAAATATAGCTGACATCTTAACGCAATTTTAGGAGGCCTCTGATATTTACATTTCCATTTTGAGATTAAATTTCTTCATCGTAAACTTGAGGATTTTTGCCCTCGGAAAATGTTTTTGGCGCTGAGCCTTCGGGATTTTCAAGATAATTGATATTGCTATCTTTGTTTTGCCAAGAAAAGCCTGTGATTAACGTGTGGAACAATTGAATCTACGTTATATATTTTTGTATATAATCTGATTGAGGAGTTATTTTGTATGAGAAAATTACTTTCAGTTACCATATTTTCTGTTTTATGTTCAATTTTTTCGAATTTCGTCGTAACTTTGATACTTTCATAGTTAAAATAAAAAGAAAAAGTTTAAAATAAGTTTTTAAAAGCTCTCTCCATTATTTTGTGTTATAACATTAAAAAAAAGCAGACATTAAAGTGAGGTGGCTCTTAATAACCTTCTGAGACTAATCGTATTTTCCACTGAAAAGCAGCTTCATAAATCTTCCCGTACCCCCAGTTATTTACCTCAAGGAACAACGCTTATAAGATTTTCTTACGTATTGGTATTAGGTATATAGGTATACATTTTAAAATATATATTTTTAGAATTTCATATAGTTAATGAAAAGATATATAAATATTTAAAGAAGTTCATTTAAATATTTAAACTTATTTAAAGTATATAATTTATTAACTGAAAATAAATTTTATAATCAATTATTTTTTCAGCAATTTGTAATTAAATAACCTACATTTTGTTACGTCCTAGGAATTTATGAGTTTAAACAATTCAAAAGTTATTACTATTTACAAAGCTATATTTTAAGGCGAAATGTAATAATATTTCCCCTCGACCGTAAACCTTTAGCAAATCGCACCTCCAAGACTTTATTTACAGCTACCGCTCTAAATGTTAGATGTGGATACCTTACTACACCTGGTAGGTTATGCTTTATGTTTGTACGTCATGATCCAATATCTAATATTAAAACATAAGCAATATATATATATATATATATATATATATATATATATATATCTTAATTATTAGTTACTGGGTGTATCTTTTTTTGTGGATAAAAATTGACAATTTGTTATTATAATATTTTATTTTTGGTACGATATTAGATGAAAGTCTATAACGAAATAAAAATATTACTATTAGATATTATTATTAAAAATATTACTATTAAAAGAAAAAAATAAGTTAAATCCTCGAAAAATGCGACGAAAAGAGGATAAGGAAGTGTCATAACACTAGGTTGCCTCCGCCTACCCTGGCTGTATGCGGGATACACAGTGGAGCTGTTTTAATTTTAAAGAAAAAAAAAATAAATTCCGTTTCTCTGGTAAAAACAACGTTGCTAGGTATAGATATAGAGAAAAGGTCGGCATAGAAAGGTTCGGTGCCGTTGACGCAAATTGAATTCGTGTTTACGTGATCCCTCAACTGCTTCAGTGGTTAGAGTTTCCCCGATAAGATCGATAGCAAAGTTTGATTAGAATTAGCAAATGGAAGCTTTCGCATTTATAAACCTTTAAATATACGGATATAGTACCTACAGTAATAGTCTTGTACTTGCCTTCTTAAGTAATTATGAAACATTATTTAATTACAAAAAAAATTAAGAGATACTGTTGTTAAACATGGTAAAATGTAGAAAATGAGACATTATGTGACTTTTTACGACGCTGTCTTTGCAAGATATAATTTTTGAGCAATAAAGAAATTAACGTAATGTGTTAGCGCGCGTGCTACGTAACAATAATGGTATGAATTTCATGAAATTATGTTGCTGGGCGCTTTAAAAGTTACGCGAAAAAGGATAAAACTATTTTAATAAAAGTGCTTTGGTCAAAATGGCGGAAATTGGGTCATGCCCGGATTTATCCGTATAGACGCTGAGCCTACAAAAGCTGGAAAGTTTTTTGTTGAGCTACATATGTACTATATATGATAGTAATACTATTATGATAGTATATTGTAATTTGTTTAAACATTTAAAAATGCTTCAGAATCCATTTAAGTTTCAAATATCTGAACATATGAACGGAAGTGATTCACTTATTTACCTATATATATAAGTATTCATTTTATTGTAACTGTAATCTCATGAAATTTTATGAAAAAGTAAAATAGTTTACACTTCAACGCTTAATAAAGATATAATCAAGATGGAACTCTGTGGGGAGCACGTGACGCGGACCGGACGCATAAATTCAAATTTAGCAACTACACCAACACATCCGCTCCATGGTCCCCCAAGAACAATTTTCACATAATAATTGCCAAAATTGCTCTTTAACCGTAACAACGGCTTGGCGAATGATGTTTGTAAAGACTCCCAGTACTCGTCGAGGAGATGTGAAATTACGAGACTATAGCGTGTTTTGTTTCTGTTCAATATGAAAAAACGTATAGAAAATGTTTAAAATACAAAAACAATATAAACATAAAACTATTGGCATTTTGATTAATTAAAACATACATTTTATTTCTCTCTAGACGCAATTCCAATTGATAAAGAAGTAAAATGGGGATGATTAAGTATTAAATATGTTACTTTAAAAATCATATATTTATGATTTTAGATTTGTAATAATTTGTTTGTTTCATTTAATGTGATTGCCGCTAAATAACTTTAATTTGTTGAAAACGATATAATGATAATATAATTAGGCTAATTAAACACGAACCCGATATGACAATAAGATTTGATAGGAGTATTTCAATAGACAATTATTTTTTGTAGCGAGTTCTAATAGCCTATATCTATATATAAATGATCGTCCCGTCACACTATTTATACCGACACAATAGTAAGCAAATGACAATGGACCGTTCGTTCCCTGTCCTATATTCTTGTACACGTCTTGTGTATCTTGTCGATTATACGAGTACATTCACATTGCAAAAGGACAATTATTGGTAGTTATATATTAAGAGCTTTTTATTGTTTGTAACTGCGTTTGATTTTACTTTTTTTTCTACCTTTTTTATAAGATAAGATAATTACTCATCATTTGTTATACAAAACTTGAGAATATGTAAGTTGATTTGTGTATAGGAATATGGTGAACTTTATTTATTTAATGCAACAAGATTAAAAAATATAAACAAAATATTTGCTTGTAAATTAGCTAAATACTTTATAAAAATTGTATTCGTTCAGTAACAAATTTTTATTAAAATTTCTAGACGAACTACGAACTACGAACTCTTAAAGTATTCACAATTTGAAGAAAATCACATCTTGTTAGTTCAAGTGTCACTTCGACTTTTTCTCTACATTTTTATACTCATTTAAAATTATAAAAGCACTAAAACGACAACTGTTTGTGTAGTAGTAGTACCCAATCACCGTCAAAGCGCGTCCTTAGCACGAATAACTGGAATACTAGAATATCGATTCTCAAAGGATGTTGTGTAACTCGCCATGTCTAACAATGAGGCCCTTGAGATTTATTCCGATTTAACCGATGTATTTAGTTTGGAACATCGATTTTGCTTGGATTTTTTAGTTATGGAATTTTATTTTTACAATTAAGTTAGGTTTTTGATTTTTTTTATAAAATGTCTATCTTGGATATATTTTCTTTCGAAAAATTTTGATAATCATGAACTTTTACCAATTAATGACATTATTTACTTTTTTGTCAATATTATACTTAAGTTAAATAATTAATGGCCTTAAAATACTTTTATAAAATAATTATATATTTTAATTGTTCTATATTGTATTATATCATAATATAAGTGAATGTTTAACGTTGTAAATCACGATAGCATCCCAGACATGTTCAACGTAAGTCTTGTGGACATCATTTTATGCAAAAATCTCTCATATGATTGTTGTTACGTCATGGTTTATTTGTCATTGCATACTTTGTAATGAATAAGAGGAATTGGTTTTTTTAACTTAAAAAAAAGGGAAATGTTGTATTGTAAATGGCAATATCAAGTCTTTTTTTTATTTATGTCTTACCTTTATATTAATTGATGGTAAAATGGACATGAGGCGATGTAGTTGATTTGGTAAATATTCTGAAAATACAGTTTCACTGTATTTACGAATTGAACAATTTATAAAATTGTTAACAATTATTGTTAACAATTTATAAAATTGAACATATTAACCATATTTAATCCCAAATCTTGGCATACATATTTGAACTTAATGATGAAAGGATTTTTGCCTTTATTTTTGATTATAGAAAAAAAACTGACAAAAAAATCTTATTAAATCAAACTGCACTATGAACAAAATAGAGAAAGAAAAAAAAACAATCTCAATACCAACTGTAATTGAAAATCTTATCGAATCGGATCTATAGTACCTTGTACCAAAGAACCGTACCCAAGGTTTAGCGGAAAGACTTAAATCGACCGTAAATACAAAAAAAATGTTTTAAATAATGTATTTTAAATAACGACGCGACCGTGGAGCAATTGGTACGTGTCTGATTGTAAGCGGTGCGGTAGTTGGTTTACGTCGTATTTCTCTTAATGTTTATACTTATAGTACATAAAAACTTATTTCCTCAGTCGAATTTGATAGACTGCGTCGTTAAGTTACACGGTGTACACAAAGGATACGTAAATGTAAGAAAATTCAATCTTATCTCTTGATCGTGGTAGTACAATAAGCTCTTTTAAGCGTTATTATTAGTTCTGATTTATTTAATTAAGAACACAATACGTTTGTTACACTAAAAGGGATGTGCTGATATATATTTAAATAGTCTACATCTAGTCTGATGACGTCACTACAGTTAGGATTACTTCTATATCACTGCCAAGTCGCTTAAAATATTTTAGCTCCTAAATTGGACTTTACACACGACTGATACGACACACTTGAATAAACAAACAATCTTATTTTGTAATAAAATAATTACATACATTATATATTGTACATTAGCAACTCGCTTGCGACTTCGCCCGCTTGAACTACGTAATTGTTTGTATCTCAATCTGCAATCCTTTCCTTTTCTAATAATAATATAATTAAAAAAAAAACACCTATATTGACAAGTATATTTTCAGCCAATTGAATAAAACTGTAATTTATAACAATTTTCTCGAACTTTTTTATTTTTATACCGATTGAAATAAAACAAACACTTGATGTTAAAAGCTCAATTTACATTACAATACACAATAGTGAAAATTGCAATTACATCGATTAAGCCGTTTCTGAGACTAGCGTGAAAAAACGCACAGACGAATAGACAATAAAAATATAAAAATCATTGTTTTTATGTATATTAACATTTCTATAAAGTTATGAAATGCCATCAATAACGCTGTTGCTTACATATTCGACGTAGAGACACCGATACATTGTAATTTTATTATAAGTATAGATAAGTTGTATTACAAGAAGTTTTTATCTCTCTCGTAGCCATCATCAATATATCACCGAGCAACTACTACAACACAAGAGTGATTGCGAGAAACAAACGCCGGGCTCGGTATTGATGTGTTTTGTTTAACATGTAGCACTTGTGCGGTTTTGCTACGGCTACGTGTTTTAGACGATGTTGTAAAACTACTGTGAACATACGTACTGTAGACACGTATATAATATATATATGTATGGTTAATGGACCTTTTGTAAGTTTATTTTGTTTAGTTTTAAAACAGACTGGTAGGTTATGTACGTATTGTATCCTGTATTCTCTTAGGAAAGTTTTATTTTTTTGTCAAACACATGCTTATTATTAGAAATACAAGAATTTTTACATGACTGTGCTTATAGCTTATATAGTGAACGTACTCGTAAAGGCAATTAATTTACAACGTCGCTGTTATAGTCATCGGAAAACCATTCTGAAGCTACATTTTACTTTTTAATCTCGTATTTGAGATTTATTTTGTGTCGCTACATTCTTGTCTCGCCGCGTGCCAACTTAACCTTAAGTATACTAATTTATCTTTCTACCATTAATTCTTTAAATGGTTTCTTAGATAAATTTCATCCGGTGAATTTTGATTATCTTATTAACTTACATCTTTAGGTTTTTTTTTTGTGTCAATATATATTTTTTTATTTTTTTAACTGTTTTTCCATAAACAATTCTGCAATTTTTTTAAACTGATTCATCTTTAATATAAATATCTTTGGTTTAATATAAATATATTTATATTAGCATTTCTATATCTAACAATATTTTAACAAAGGCTTTCACTTTTATTAATGAGTGTAGTCGAGCTATCTTCCTGGGCGTCTTTTCCAGATGCTCTTTTGAATTTGCTTCACCCACAATCTCGGTATCAGCATAATTAGATTAGCCCAACTTACTAGGAGATACGATAATAAAATATGGTAATTGCTTTTAAACGAGCGTATTATCTGCACATTCTTTCGAATTAGTACAACGGAGCACTGACATTGTGGTAAACGGTACCTTTCGTACTATATTGGATTTATTAATTAATTAGTACATATAGTAAAATATTTTCTTTAGCTTCACGCTGTATGCCGCATATAGCAGGCCTAGTGTTTAAGACATTCTTTTCCCATTAAGATACTCTTAATTCACCAATTTCCGCTTAACCCTGGAGACATTGCACGTTGTGTGGTGGACCTCAACGCCGCGTTCTTCCTCTTTACCAGAACGAGGAAATTGAAAAAAAAATATATTTTCCCCAAGTTGAAATCTAACACGCAAATTATCGCGTTCGCATTTTAAAACATATGTTAATATATAACTGTATCACTAGTAACAATCCTATAACTTTACGATTTAAGATAAAAAATATCCTACAACAAAATGATCTCACTGCACTCGTTGCGCACGATGCTGCGATGTTCATATAATAATTCGATGAATCCCTCCGAAGCCCGTACCTTTGTACGGCCGGCACACTTGTGAAACAGAGCGTGAATAGAATCGAACCGCACGTCCGATTACGATGTCGCAGTCCTCTTCGAAACTAGTTGTGCGTTGCTTTGGTATTGCTAAATCTCAATACTTTAATGGTTCTTCTGAGTGAAAACCGACGTCGATGCCGTAGTGCCCGATTGAAGTCGATAGTTGTGGATTTAAATGTTTTTATTTAAGTATATTATAAACCTGATTTACAAAGTATTTTTTTTACGAATCAATGGTGGATCTACGCCACACCGATCTTTTGATTTGCCTTATAAATTGAGAAAAGTAGGTAATATTATTATTGCTTACATGAAATTAATTGATCTTTTATGTCGGTATATAAAGAGCGTAATGTACGGTACATTTCCATATCTTTTTCTAAAGTGAAAGTATTGATTTTATACTAAAACCATTATAACTCTTTCATCCCCTTTGCAAATCCAAACGTGACTGTAAAAGAAAGAAAAATCCCCTTTTTCTTGCAATTTTCAAGCTCCGCTAACAACCTCATTCAATTTGTACCTTTATAAGTGGCGTTAAAGAAAGAAGAATTCTAGTGCCTCTGTGTATTGTCTGAGGAAATGCATCTAAATTCCAAAAACTGTATCAGTAACTTTATTTGAGGTAATGTTTACTAAACTGTAAACATTATATTATGTAAGTTATTCGGGAGAACTCCACAATATGTCAAGATGTTTCCTTTTTTCTCCAGCTTCACGCTGTATCCTGCATATATTATATTAAAGGCATTGCGTGTTCAGTGGCGGAACTAATAAATAATAATTCTTTCCACCGTGTGGGAATCGAATCGACCACCCATTCCCATTTACAGTCTTAAGATAAATAATTTAATACAATAATAAAATGATTGAAATATTTCACGTATGGATTATACGAAGCGCTAACTAAGTTTTAGCTGAAACTATCTCATATATATCAGCCAGCTTGAAGGGTTTAGCCGCTTAGTTACCGGCTTACGAGATAGCAGCTTCCGTTTCAAGACAGCGGAGACTTGGCAGACTTCCTGAGATTTCCAAATAATCTCCAAAATTGTCTGTACACTGTCTGGCGGTTTTTTCTTTTTATAAAACTACATTAAAATATTCTTGCTGGTAGTATTAGTTTGTTTTCTTTTCTAAATACGACTATATGATGGTATAAGAAATATACATAAAACGTCGTAATGGTCTTGTTAAAGTTAATAATGACTAAATGCAGCAGTAATTAAATTATTGACCTTCATATTTTAAGATTTACGGTGCATGGTTTTTAAGTTTTTTTTAAATAAGCTTCACAATGTATCCTGCACACAGCAGGGTAGGCAGAGGGAACTTAGTGTTAAGACATTCCGTTTCCCAATTTCCACCAAATTCTGGAGGCATTGCGTGTTGCGTGGTGGAATTCAACGATATAATTGATATTTTATTATTAGTGGATATATAATATATGTTTCAATACATGAGTACTCTATTAGCATTGCTGTTCCACTGTGTGTGCAGAAATAGTTTAATTTGTTAGAATTCAGGAGGCTGTCTTGGCGCATTACAACAGTATCTCACTGTGAACACTACGGTTGTAGGCTCAATCCGATATGTCGGAAAGTAGGAAACGGGGTGTTGCAATGATAGGTTCCCTAGTTTATATTTAAGAAATTTTTAATTCATTAAGAGTTCAAATACAATAAAAGAGTTATTTCAAATGTCATACAAAGATTTTCTAATACATATAACATTACGTGTGTTATTCTTAGTAATAGTAGTTTAATGAAATGATATGAATGAATACGTCATGATGTTATTCTTAATTTACTTTAGGCCCTTTTGGCCTCGAGCCAACCTATTTATCATTGTTTCGGATATGTAAGTTATATTTTTTTAACGTAATTGGACGTCATTATACATTTTGAAATAGTACAATGATGTATTGTAGATTTAATTTCTATTTGTGTGATAAAATAAATACGTACTATGTAATTGATGAAAAGTTCTTATTATTGAACGTTGATTTGATTGAGTATTGTCAGCAGACACACAGTTAACGTAAACAAAAATATCACATGTCCATATCTCAATATAATAATTAATTTAAATTTTGCCATTCGCTGACATCCTTTATTATAATATATAATGACAATTATATAAATACTAAAGTATTCATGTTATTTTTAAAACGCAAAAAATGTTGTACCTGTGACCTTAAAAATATCATTATCAGTGTGGGAAACCAGTTGTCTTTTTAATTTATAGCATAATAACGCTGAATTATGTAGTATTATGTTCTACACATTGGTGAATAAAATTAAACCCAAATCACGGCAGCTTGCTTTGTTAATGTAATGAGATTTTTGTATAAATTACCAATATAACCAACCACTTATGGATCTCAAATCCTCGGTATAAGTACAACTAGTTTTGAAAAGTATTATAATTAGTAATTATTGTATTATTCGAAGAAGGCACTCACGTGAAATATGTTTTAAATTGCAAGTAACCCGAAGAACAAGTACTAGGCCTACACGATAAATTTGTATTTCTATAATCTTGGCGTTTTGCCAGAATCCTTATATATTTCTCTCTAGTGCCATTAGACTGTTGCCACGGGCGTACCATATGCAAAATTCATGTAATGCACAATCACATTCTTTAGAAATGACTGTACGTGATTTCATTTTTATAAAAGTATATAATATCATTTAATTTAATACCATTCACAATATAATAGTAAGTATACCTACAAATAATTCAAAACGTATGTTACCTACGTTAACGTTGTAAATTATTAATTAAAAAAATTTAAAACACTCTTTTCACATTAATAAGACGAATTTAATAAGCACAAACTCGATATATATACTAGGCTTCATCAGCTATCTTCCAAATTCATCATCAGAGCAATATGCTGTTGTTACCAAAATATTATTTTGTCATCTAATTTACGTATGTATGTCAAATTTAATGATAGTACAACAATAAGTAGTGCGTGCAAATCAGATCTTTAGATTTTATTACAAATATTGATAAAAATGTAAAAATTAAATTAAATTATTTTCAATCATGAACATTATTTGTGACGATAATGATGATGATTATTTGTGACGAGAATGCCTCGTGAGTTGGGACGATTTTGTTCAGTCGATAGTCTGAAATTAAAATGTTAGTTAAAATGTTCTTCAGACGTATCAAAAGCATTCAGAGACCATATATCATGTGAATAAATGTTTTCCTTAGAGTGGTTTCCAAGCTGCACGATGGGCACCTGTTGTTTATACTTATTATATGCAAGAACGTATCTTATCTATGTTTCCGCCATTCTAGATATTTAAAAGATTTTTAATAGTGTAGTCTTCTTAGTCCGATGAAATCTGACGACACGTGTGCCAACAGGTGTGTTACTACATTATTTGATATAATTTGTATCATCCATAATGAGATGACTAAACGAGTTTTGCTAATACTGTCAAGATATAAGGTATTTCACTTGTTTTTAAAGTTAGTTCACATATAATATATTTTACTATAGCTGTTTATTTAGCTATTAAAAATGACAGACTCAAAACGCAAAAAAGAACTAAATGTTACGCAAAACTGCAGAGTCGCAGTGGTCGCAGACGAAAACAAACATTTTCCCCCTATATCATTAGCCGAGGCTCATCTTTTCAAATAGCACCCGTTACCTGCAGCCGCGTGCCTGATCATTATTTCAACGTCTCTACTTATTTCCATTCTCGTGGTTTTGCGTTATTTTCATTTTCAACCCTTTTGTTCTCTTTTAATTTCACTTTTGCCAAGGTCTTTCGTCGTTCTGATATAAAAGTCCTATATATTTTTGTATTTTATACATAAAAGTTTTAATCTTTTTATGTTTTGTTCATAAAATTATTCATCAAATTGATTGTTTAAATATACTTATCCAATCAAAGATGGTTATGCCGATAAATGTTTGTTTGGATACTTTGTACCAGTTAAGTCAGAAGTTTGCGGATTCGACCCTTTCCCGCTATTTGTTTTAAGGACAAACATTTGTTCACCGGCTGAGTAGTTTAAAACCCTTTCATTATATTACCTAACTGTTGAATATGTTACTTATTTGTTAACTATCTTTTTATATTTACTAATCTCCTTTATGTTGATAAGTCTATAATGTTGACCATTATAGCTAAATATATGGGGTTAATTTAATTTACCAGACTAATAATACACCTTATAGAAATAAAAAAAAAACCACGTAAATTCAATTTTAAACTAAAGCATTCAGATGGAAGCATTGTAATTATACTACTACGTAACGTATGTCGTAATATTTCATATGAACTGAAATTTTTATCACGCCCATCGGCCCCATATTGTTCCGTAAGGTAAATATTAAGGGACACCGGAATAATATCCATAGCGGACCGACCAACGGACGTTATCTCTCATTTCAGTAATGAAACGTGTAATATATTGTTGCTAGAGTGACATTTATAGATAGTCCTTATTTGCTCTGCAGAGTAAAATGTCCTGACTCTAAAATATTTATGGTATTTTTAGAGTTTCTAGAAGTTCGCGACATTTTTCAATTTATTTAACAATACAATGTTTCGGATTGGGGCGGAAATTGAAGTACGGAGTGTGTGACACAAGGTTTGTCTGCCTACAATTTTTTTTATAGTGAGGAAACCCTTTTACGTGTATGTCGCCTGAGTGGGTATGTGGGAGTCATAGACTGCTGCATGTGTAGTCCGTTTACATTACTCACTAAAACATCACGGTGCTCTTCCTCGACCGCCACTGGCTACCAGTCCCGAAGGATTCTTCGATAAACTCAATGATCTGTGCCTAACCTGCTAAATGCACGATACAGTGTGAAGCTAAAAAGAGTAGATTTTTTTAATTAGGTCACTTTCTTTCTAAGTGTGCAATATATTGTATGGAGAGTGAAACATAGATGTTATATGTTCGCACGAGCTTCGTTGAGTAATTGCTACTGGAAACGAATTAGTACTAGCTGATTAAACTTTTACCCTTACTTTAACATAATGCTTTACAGGGTAGACTTTTTATGTTTTAGCTAAAGAGATGTGATCGATTTTATTTTGCATATATATACATATGAATTTATAAGAATATAACTTATATTATAGTTTGTTTTAAATTATTCATTCATTTTGTTATAGGAACCACTGTTACTTAGATGTAAAATTCAGTTATTAAAAATCAAACTTATCCGAAACTTGGATTTGAAAGACAAAATATACCTACGTGTATATGTACTGGACGAATCACAAAGTTGATACAAGAAATATCGTACACAAAAGCGTATTCACTGCGGTCGGTGGGGATGACAAGGGTCTTATAATAGGCTGTCGAATATCTGCGGATGTTTTGCAGGAAGTGTCCCCGACAGCATGAAATGAAAGAACGTTACAACTAACGCGATGATACATGTATTTTTCACATTTTAATATATTTTTTTAAAGAATATGGATAGCTAGTTCAGAAAATCATTCGCATTTACCTCTACTTATATGATTTATTTTTCTAAAAGCAGGAATTTTATTTATAAAAGTATCCATTATAATTAGACCGTTTAATTACGTTTCTAAGAAACTATTAGACGATGTTGCTAAAAGGATTTCCCAAGTTACGTAATAGTTTTGTATGTAATTATAGGTTATTGTGATAAGTTCGGATCGGAGTTGTCACATTTTTTTATTATGTTCAAGGTATTTCTTTCTAATAAATATGATTGTATTTATATAAATGAAGTTATAACTTAGTTCTTGCAAAGTCAAATCAATTTTGTTACTAAAATATTATTAATTATTGTTTTTATAAGAAATCAACGAACAATTGTATTATTCGATACCAGTTTTAAACTTCCTGATTGTTCAGGAAGCGTGCTACCGTTTGAAATAATACAACAAAATCTATTATATTGACACGTAAAGCAAAAATTGTGAACTTCTTTCTAGGAAAATCGTGCAAACAAACGCATACGAAATTTTTGACTGCTATAGTTAATATAAATATAGAGTGGCAGAGTGCTAAAATTTCCTAATAATAATTGATAAAAAAGATATTAAATGAATACAATAAATATAAAACAGACCCAACCCTAATATGTTTTGCAATATACGCTTTTGTATAAAGTGACACGTTACTATGGCAACGCGTATTCTACGCATCAATTTGTTCTCTAGTTTCAATAAATACACTGAGATCAGGCGAAATGAGATCAGGTGAATGTGTTTACAAATATTCCGCTATAGATGAATGATCTATTGGTCTCGGGTGAACAAAAGTGAGCTTTGTTTTGTTTAGCTCATTCATACTATTATATATATTTACTACGAATGTTCTTTTGAGACGCGTAGGTTTTTATTTGTATGTTGTATCACTTCTTTAATAATTTGATATTTTGACAATTGAGCGTTTCGTAAGATTTGGTTAAAATAAATTAGTAAAAACACGTATAGAAAAAAAAATTAAATGTTACAAAGCTGCTTTCTAAAATCGAGTGACATATTACTTGAATAACCTTTAAAAGTAAATCTTGTCGTGTTTCTACTTTACGCTAAGTGTTTATAATATATAATACCTACGTATGTATATTTATTTAATGAAATCGATTCTCCGTCGAATATTATTTATTCGCGTATCTCGTATTTTTTTATTCGCATATTAAAAAAAACATAACTGACAACGACAGCGTACCATTAATTCGCATGATTTGTTTTACTTTCGTGAAGTAGCCGGGTAAGATTTCGGTTGCTCGATGATTTATGGTCCGTAATGTAATTAATGTGTGTCGTCACTCCTAAAGTTAAGAATGTTACACTCGAGTGCGAGTGCGAGTGCGAGTGCGAGTGCGAGTGCGGTTGCATTTAATTTATGTTTTAAATGTGCAATGCGTTTAACAAGTGTTTTTGTGTAATATTATTGCGGAGTTTGGTTAATATATTTTTTTTACTAATAGATACAAAATTATGTAGATATGTTTTAATTTTTTGCTTTCTTTTAATTTTCTTTTCTTTCTTGTATTGGACAGTGGGGCAAAAGAAATTTCAATTTTGTGAATACAATAATTAACATAACATCAGCGAAGTGTTGGTGTATTTGTTCATTAATCATTCCATTCGGCGTGTTTATAATGAAATGATTCAATACAACTAGGCCGTGTATTCTGAGAACAAATGGCCGCGTGCCCGTGTCGTACGTATGGAGAATATGTAGACGCAACGTCTAGTCATTAAAGGCTAACCTGTTAGTTTTTTATATATATACTTTATTATTTTGTATATTGTAGTAGGTGGAGCTCTGCTTTTGAGAATAATTATTTTTAAAATGTCAGAAGTTTTTATGTAAAAATTTCTTTACTGCTTTAGATACGGCACCAGCGTTAAGCTCTGCTACTGCTAAAAGGCAACGTCTCACAAGTTGGTCCCTAATTAGGGAACGGAGTATCTTAACTCTCTTCCTACCTTGACATGTGAAAAAAAACGTGAATCTGCTTTGCCTATTTTATCATGTATTCTAGGATTTTAATCGTTACAACAACCTTAGTGGGAAAAAGTTAGATAAAAAAATTAATAGATTATATCTATTAAATCGTATATCAGTATGATATATTACTTTACATTAGTAATAAAAATATATTTTATAGTTATAATAGTACGTAAAATAGTGAATGATTGTCATTGGCGTGTCCTCAAGTCGATGCGCGTGCGCTTTCACTAAATTTCTCCAAATACTAAGTGGGCAAATGTACAGTGAGTATGATTCATTCATTTCGATGCTATTTGGAACAATTGACTAGTTAATGAAAATCGTTGTCTATTGTTTGGTTTGGTCGGTTTTAGGCTTATATTTTTATTGTTTATTTAGTAAATATTTAGTCCCTTAATGTATATTTCTAGTAAATGTTATCTCAATTTTTGAAACAATACTCAAATACATAAATAATATCGTTGTACGAAATTTTATTGACTATCCATCTAGACCACCAGACTTAGAGTAATTGAAAAGAGAATAATTAAAAAAAATGTAGCATTACGAATGAGTGAATAATATCTAATCGAAATCAAAAGCAAGTAATTACTAAATCTTATGTAATCACTCCATGACTTATTTCGAATCGCTTGTTGGGTCTTTTTGTTTCGTTACTAGAAAAGTAGTTTTACGGGTCGGAGCAAATCATACTTGTACAAAATGTACTTTGTGTTGTAATAAAGTTACGGCTTACTTTGAGTGTAATTGAAAATAAACCAATATTTTATGTACATACTAGCTATAGGCAATAAGTCACTTTTATTAGTTTGTAAGTATACCATGTATGAATTTGTACTGATTTTATAAGTATTTCTCGTAGTGTGATGTTTTAATATTGCATTGCTGCATTTATTTTAATAATATTTATTTAATTAAAATATTAAGTAGAAATGTCATCTTGACAAAATAAATATATTACCTAGGGTAAGGTGAAACACGGAATTCACTTAAAATTCCTTTGTGTGAACACAATAATGTGGTTTGGCCCTCGCATTGTCTTCCAAGTTAAGGGCGAATATTAAATGTTTTTGCGACACTTCGTGGCGTGGTTTTCTCATTTTAGAACCTCTTGCATATTGTATTATTAAATGTAAGCACTTAAGTAGTATAAAAACATTACAAAGTATTAAACTTTAAGACGTCTACGATGGATGGTAGGTACTGTATGACATGATCATTATGTACTAATCAACCGCCGTCTGGAACTATTGTCGATCTTTATTAGGAACGGTAATACCACTTGTGCTAATATAACCAAAATTATTCTCAACGAACCCGTTAAGCTTTAAGTGATTAATTCGTCGTCGTGGACGTCATCTCGCCGGGCGGAACAGACGTAACCTTGTTGTTTACAATTACATCAATTGGCATGACTTCACTGAAACATTGACCTTTAGTAGATGCGTCGCCCATCACAGTACAAATATGTATCTCTCTTATCATTCGAGTATCACTGGGCGATTACTAACTCCAGCGAGGTCCCACTCTCAGTCTCAGTTCGACGCCGACACCCGCGCGCGTAGGACGCTGCTGCTCAGCCACCACTCACTCACAATTACTGTTTTAAATAAATATCTCAATTTGTGAATGGAGCGACTGTCGTTGAGTAACATAAACTCACTTTGTTTATTTCTTATATTGTAAACAGTGTGATGTTTTGTAGTTTTCCTTAACCGGCCCCACTCACGTACGAACGCACACAAATGTAAGCATCGACTATTTGTAAAATCGAGTGTTTGGAATATGCGGAAAGTGTAAAGTGACAGGATTGCAGTGTTACCCGGAACTAAAACTCAAATGGCCGCATAATTTCAGTATTCATTGATATTTTCGTTGTACCGACGACGGTACACCGCAAGAGGATTCGGAATGTACGAAGTGTCGTGCGTAGCTGGCAACAAAGTCGATGCTGCTTACGCAGTCAAGAGCTTGTCCAACGTAATACCACCAGGGATGGGTCACGCGGTGTCTGTGCAGCGCCACCACGCGCACTCTCAGTCGTACAAGCACAAACCAGAACCGCCGCCTGTCAGTAAGCCCGATGCTCTTAAATCTCACGTGATGAGACTCTTGAAACGATCCAAGAGTCACACACCAGCGACTAGAGCGGCGGAGAGCCAAGGTGATCCTCGAGGATTCGACAGACGTACGGTCTTCTCTAAACCCGTTGCGGATGAACAGAGGCGGCGAAGGAATTCGGCTGAACGACGTCGTAGCACCGACAAACGAGTCATGGTGACCATCGTCGATGGTCTGCCGGTCGTTGTAACTGGTCAGAGCCAAGTGCCGCCGCCGCCGCAGCATCCGCCCCCGGTCACCCACCACCGACACTCCCACAGAGACAAGGTAAGATTCAAAATTAAAGTCAGGGAGAACTTTTGTTTTTATGAAATTTTATATAACTTACGAAAATTTTACTCGAACAATTTATTTAATCTTTTATTACGTCGTGTTAAGCTAATTAGGTCGAGAGAGGTTTTCGAAACGAAAATTACTTTGTGAGGTAATTTTTAATTGACGATTGAAAATGAAAATACTTTGTAGCGTTCATTTGTTTTTATTCAATATTTAAAGCTAACACGGCAAGACGTATTTGTACTGAGTTTAATTTGTTCTCCGTCACTGATAATGATAATTTCTATATCAACAGATAAAACGAGAAGTAATGAAACAAAGTTTGCTCTAAATATAGTTAATTATACATTTCGCGTTTAATTTAATAAAAAAAATACACATTGTTATCGCAGTTATCATCAACAACTAATATTGAACTACGATATTATTATGCAATTTTAACGTGATTGTGCTTTTTTTAGGGATATTTTTATATATGTCTGTCAGAAATTTGTAATAAGTGATAGATACCTATAGCACCTGTAGACCACTGTTTTGTTATTATGGAAAATATTATAAACGGCGGAAAAGACCGTTTATTACCGTTTGTCTTATTGATTGTAGAGAAAATCGATTTAGAATTTTTATTACTTTCCAATACAATATATTTTTTATATAGTGTAGGTTCAAATCGAATTCATACTTGTATAGAAAATACTTATGTTATACATACTTAAGAAAAATAATACAACGGTAGCCAAATAGGAGATAGAGGCAAGTCTTACTGACTGAAGAATGGAAACAGAGTGGATTTTTACTTAATTATTTTGAAAGATATATTAGCTACTATCGAGACATATTAAAAGAATTACCTTGCAACCGACAAAGGTTATGTAAAAAAAGTTAAAGTAATTAGTACTTTGCTTAAAAGATAGTTATTTCTATTGCGATGAGCATAGATAGCTCATCGCGTGACGAATGCGTGCGTCATTCAAAATAATATTAATTGCCTTCACCTTTAATGGTAGTGACAAGGAGCAGTGGATGATGGAATTTTACTATGTTATATCAATTATTAGATGGCATACCCGGATATGAAAGTTTAAACAACTTTTTAAATAGAATTATTTTTATTTTGCTACTCTCATGCAACAATCACATATTACGTTTCGAGTGGCTCTATTCGGTTACGCCATAGTAACACATTGATTTTGGAAATTGAACCCATAACTATCGTATCTCGAGTCGGCCATTGCTATTTGACATAATTACATTATTTTAAACTAGCATTGCTAGTCGATTGCAACGTTCCCCGAGTAAAATTCAAATGGAACGTTTTATGCAAAGCTGACTGCACAATTTTCATACGAACAAGCTTCGATGGTGCCGAAGATGAAGAGATAGCTCTCTCTTACACTAGGGTCGTTAACCTACATCCGAAATATTTATCTAAGGATTTTTCGTCCCACATTGTATTGGCGCGCGCATGCAGAATGCATTATGAAACTCGGTTAGTGTAAAAGTGATAGTGTGACTAATGGAGCGATTATATGCTGTAGGGTTGCTAGCTTTGATTTGTTAGTGTAGTCTGTACGATGTTTTTGATACATTTCGTCCATTTTTTGTCTATTTATAATTTTTATTTCATGTTTTTTTTTTGTAATCATTATAGTTGTAGGTTTCTGTCATTAGAAAATACTAAATAATTAAAAAATAATATTAAAATATATAATATAATAGGTCTTATGTATATTAAATATTTGATTTTTTTTTTCTAATCGATATCGTTTTAAAATGTTTTTTTTTTTAAATGGAGTTGTCGTCTGTGTATACTAATATTGTGATAACCCTAGTGTTGGCACCAATTTATAACTGCAGAATATCGAGGAAGCGCAGTTAGTCCGCAATCAAATCAATTTCCAAGTCGAATAAATTCGAAACATTTTAATAACCTCGACTATGTTCTGTTTCTACTGCACCTGTAATCATGTTATTATTAAGATATTAAATTATATAGGTAGTACGTGTATATTAAAATTGCTTTAAAATTTGTTATCTATATACTCTTATGTATTTACACATCGTTAATTTTTACATTATAACTACATAGAGAGATAATTGCACATATTATGCTTATATCTTACACGACACTTATATCGTAGCCCGTGTTTCGTTAACGTGGACCATAAATAGACTTTTTCCTATTTCCTTAAGAATTTTGACAATATTCTCTTATAGTCTCTTTATGTCTCTTCAAGGAACTTACTTGACAATTTTCAGCGTTCTACGCCTCGCAGTTCCAGCTGAGCGTCGTCTGTCAGTCACTCTGAAACGGAAGAGATTTATATTTATTACGTACATGTTTCCGCTACCGTGTTTAAAATAGGTGCACTGTAAGGAACCGAATAAAACATCTCTAGAATTATCCTATAGGGCACATGAGTTGTCTAGATGAAGAATATTAAACCTTATGTATGTTATATATTTTTTGTAAATTTGTTGACGAAAACATTACATTATTTATTTTATTTTGTGTTAAAATTTTCTCTGCAATACATTTCAATTGTATAAACAAGTACATATTCAAAGTAAGAACTGTTTTGTTTGTTTTCCACATATGGGTTTCGATAAACTCCTAAATGGTTCAAATAGGAATAGTTTTGAACTTTCTAACCCGTTTAACTTAGCGTCCAATTTGGAGATTTCACTTAAGTTTAATACAAACTATTCGTTAGGATGCCCGGCTACTTCATAAGCTCATGTAAGCTTGGAAATTGTATAGTTGTTATGAGTACAACTTGACACCTTGGAGATTTTTGTCTGTTATTTGTTATTGTATGGAGATGTTATTAAGAAAATATTGTTTTTAAGAAAATACTTAAGGTAAAATCTATTTTTACAGGGTACTATACTGTCCATAATTGCATCAAAATTTAAAGAAAAACTTTTTTTATGTTTGTTTGTTCCGTTCTATATAATCAAATTTTTGGGCAACCCCACAGTGTTATAGGTACTTACGTAATTTCTGATATAGCATCGGAATACGGAAATTAGCTCTAAATTGGAAAGCGCAACACAAGCGCCCCAGTTTTCATTTCAAATGACGTAAAACCCAATAAGTGTAAAGAAAATGGTAGGTATTTAACGAATTTATTATTATATTTTCTTAATAAGACTAGGTAGTAGAAATTATACTACATTCTTGTACGGATATTATTTTAGATTAATTAAAGGTTCAATTTCAATTTAACAGTAGCATTGAAAGTAAAAGTTTTAGAGAATGTTTTCAAAATTTGTATTTTCTTTTCACATTTTATTGAAATCTAAGCGTGTGTCAAGGATCTCCTTACTCTTTTCGCCTTAATTCGATTCACTCTACGTGTTGAGTAGTGGAACTCAATGCAGCACTTTGTGTTACCAGAGTGGGGAAATAAAAATAATTCATTTTCATCGAAGCATCAAGACATCAAAGCCCCAACGCAGTTACAATCAGTATCCCACTGCTGTGCCATGACGACGATCTTATATATTGTTTTTTCATATAAAAAGAAAAACAATCATAATCTAATTATTTTATTTTGTCATAATGTTAAATATTGCAACATAAAAAATATCTCTAAATAATATTTCTTAATACGAAATAAAAACGAGTCAATATTGTAAAATGGTACAGACAATTGATTAAGACAAAAGATATGTGGTAACAGGAGATAACACTGAATCAGCTGTCCGAGAATAGTAAGAACAGCAAGTACTTACTACCTTATATACGCTTTGTTTCGTGGAAAAATGTCAATGCCGCACTTGATTTGAACAATCACTGTGGCTAAATGCAATTTGTATGGCGTGTTTGTATCTCTATGTCTATATGATGACTTCCGTCACTCAATACGCACATGTCGATATCTTTCAAAAATTAAGCGGTGCGCAGGGTACAGAGTGTCCGAATACTAGGTGTGTCCTTTGTTTGCGCTATTCATTAAATATTTATTACAATTTTAAAGTGTTAATCCACACCTAGAAAAGAAAAATACTTTTTTGAAAATTTTTTTTTTTTAGGTAAAGCATGGCCTTGAGTTCCGCCACTCAACACCCAATGCCTCCTGAACTTTGCGGAAAGTGGGGAACGGAGTGTCTTAACACTAGGCTCTCTCTGTCTACTCTGCTGTGTACGGCATACAGCGTGAAGCTGATATTTTAAAATTTTAATGCACATGGATGGTTTCCAAAAGGCGCGGGTTCAAATCGTTAAAAAAAATATGTTTTCTAAAAAGTATTTTTCTTTTCTAAGTGTGGATTAACACTTCAAAGTTATTGATATTGATCTAAGTGATGTGCATTATTCGTTTGCTTTAAAATAACACCCAAAATCAACGCAGAACATAAAAATAGCTACCTATTGAAAGGAACGTGTACTAAATAGTGGCATTGTTAAAGAAAAACAATTACTTTAAATAGAATTACAGTTACTGTGGTTTTTGTGATTCAACGATCATTAAAATATTTTAATTACTCCTTTTATGTGTGTATCGCCTCGCAACTTGCAACACAGCCAATAATATTATACATAAAACTTATAGTAAGTGTATAATTGTTTATTACTTAGCATAAATAATCTATATAAATCCGTATTTCCATTTAATAAAAATACGTCCGCTTAAAGCTCAAACGTTAAATCAGCATATATTTGTTATTCAAAAGCCGTTGCACACAGGAAGCGATTCCTGAAAGAGTGCATGCACCTTCGCTTCGCCATTGCGTATACATACAGCAGTTCCACTCGGCAGGAAAATAAACAAATACTCGTTTAAACTTTGTAAACTAATTTTTTAAATTGGCTCGACTGTTGGGCCAAGTGATTAGCGGTTTTTGTGGTTAAGGTAGAGGTCGTAAGATAATCGATATTATTATTGGTAAGCGATGTTAACTGCTGATATGATTATATGTTTTTATCATAACTAGGCCTAAGTTTGCTGTTTAAATAAGATTTCTCTTCAAAATGGCTGGATTTACTATATTTAGTGGGTTTACTGTATCATACTAAATCTCTATAGCAACTTAAGTCACACATTGCATTTCTTATTTACTATTCTAAAATTAGGTAGTAATGTTGATACTACAGTTTTATGATGGTAACAAAATATCTCGTTCGCTGCTCCGAGGCGCTGCTATTCAAATTGCATTTCTGCATTGTATTCGATTTATTCACTATGAAAAATGCTCCGCTCTCGTTATTACTGCGAGTTTTCTCGGTGAAAAGTTGAAATAGTTTATGGAAATAAAAATATGTATCTATTAAAAGCGGAAAAAATAAAAGATAAATGCTTATGTTATGTTCAAATCTAATAAACGTAATAGATAATATAATTAATTATTTAATCATAAAGTTTAGTTTTATTTATGCTTGGCTGTATGGCTTTCTTTATATTATACAATAAAGTATTGGAATTTGTGAGTAAAATACGTATTATACAGCGAGAGACCTTAATAAGACATATTATATATATTTTTGCATAGTCAAAATAATTCTTTTGAATTTTTTATGTAAGGCATTAAAATAGATGGTACGTAAACTGAATGAACACAAATATTTTGATAGCGTAAAAAGGAATAGGTAAGCGCACGTGCGTCGATATTTTTAAACCGCCTCTCCTCCTGGATCAATGCAGACGGATTTAGCGTTTGTTGGGCCGTAATTGTACATGGATCAGTCTTTTCAGTTTTTTAGCTTTATTTTATTATCAATATTTATGTTATCATAGTTTGTGCATGGCATTTATTGTACTTTAAGACGCTATTTATTATCTATAAAAGTAAATGTCCACAAACACAATTTTTTTAAAATATAATTTCATAATAGTGCAAAAATAACTTAAAATATAGCTATTGCTGCTCTTTGTACTATTTGTGTGTGATTTTTTTTAATATGAAATATGTAAAAATTGTTTATTTATAAATAATTTTAATAATAATAAAATGTAATGTTCTTCATAAGCTTCTTAAACACAAAAGCTTATTTATCTTGTTCGTGGCAATCAGTGATTTTCCTCAAAACAATCATTAAAGTCATTATTTCAGCCTTCGAACTCAACATTACTGAGAACAACATAAAACGTGTATGTAACGATGTATTTATAATAGAATCGAATCTATCTACATATAGTGTTGACTTGATACAACCTTATCTAAGCCACACCGCCTGATGTCAGAGTGATAACTCAGTGAACTTGAAATATGCTGTCATACATAGGCATATATAATTTATTTGATTAGTTCACGTGTTTCTTCGGTGTGTTTAGCGTATTTATAATGTTATGTACTAATGCTTGCTATGTATTGTAAAGAAAGTAACAATTTGTTCGTCCCTATAGCAGTTAAAACTGTGGTTTCATTTAAAGTAGTGCTGATAAAAACACTCTGTATATGCGAAAAGGCTAATTACATACTTATATTGCATCAACTGCAATTTTTCAAAAAATATAATTGTGTACAAAATATTGTTGTAGCTGTAGTAGCTGCTCAAATATGTACTATGAAATGAAATCGACAACTACAGTAACATTATTCAAATTTTATTAATTATGTATATTATATAGATATTTTGTATAATAAACTTGTATGACCAGAATACATGGGAGGGAAAGTTCGTAATAAAACTAGTATTAAATGTAAATAGCTGTCAATTGCGTCCGCTGAGTCAATTTACCGCAAACGAGTTTTTATTTTGCTCAAAACACAATAGATTTAGAAAGTCGTAGCCAATTTTAAAATAAACTGTTTATTTTTTTGTTTTATTTTGTTACTTACTTTGATTGTTGGATTTGGATTATTTACAATATTTTTTTTAAATGTCTTTTTTGTTCCTTATTTAGGTAATATATAGAAAAACAAGATCTTATATACAAATATAAATAAATCTTGAATTTTGATCTTGAACCTACAATATTGCTTGAAAATTCATTAAATTTCATTCATTTTTTATTTTATTATATATTTCAATTGAATATATTTATTTTGTTAATTCGTAGATGTTTTAATGTAACTATTGCAAGTTTGAGATTTTATATTTTTTTTATTTTTATATTATAAATATGCACATTGCACGTGGCACAGTTGCCAGATTAAAAAAAAATTATAAAATTAGTAATAAAAATATTAAATAATTAAATATGATATACAGTAATTTTATTTATTATAAAAAATAATATATATTAAATGTTTCTATTATGTACATGTTATTATTATTATTTATTTCCATTGATGTGCTTTACCGGCTTATAAGTGCATACAATAATTACATAAGATGATGATGAACAGTTCTCATTTGAACTGTAATTCGAATTGTCCGACTGATATTTGTGAGTCAACTCGCGCCACCTAGTGGCGAGTAGATGACTCGAGATGCGGTTCACACATCTATCATACTAGGTAGACTTCTTTCAAATATTAACAATTTTTTTATCAGTTTATGTTTAAATTAGTTAATCTTCTAAATATTTTTGTTTTTAGATATATTTAATATTTTATTTTTATATTTCCTCCATTGTATACTAGATGGCGCTATATACGGTGGTATTCGTAAATTAGTTTGTAAAACAAATGTAAACTATTAAATATAAGTATAGAAGCTTGATGTTGTGTTAATGCAATATGGACGTTTTATATATTATGAAGCATTTCATTTGCTTGAAACAATATTTGTAATATATTAAAAAAAAAACAGCTTCACGCGGTATCTCCCGCACACAGCAGGTTAGGACAGTGTCCGCCGAGTTCTGAATCTGCATCTCATCTGCATTGTGTGTTGAGAGACGGAAATCAACGCCGCGCTTTTTTTCGACCCCAGAGCAAAGAAATGAAAATATAAATGTAAATAATTTTTTCTTCGATTTGGGATCGAACAACCACTCGATTTACAGTCACACTTGCCCCAGCGCCACGACTGGCTTCTAATATCAAATAAACATTTTTATATTTTCCATTCACTTTCACTTAAGGAAGTTTCGTACATATATAAATAATAAATATACTATCACACAGTGCGGTGTTCAACAGATATGTTACAACTGCCACAAGGTTCATATATCGAGAAATTCAATATTTTCCCTATACCAAAAATAATATTGCTATCTGGTACGTTCCAAGTACATATTATCCACCGAGAGATCTTACAAGAAACACGCTCGCTGTATATAACATATTCCGTAAGAACACAATGTATCATAAATCACCGTACGTACACAGCCATTGACCCCCGGGGGCATGTCGCATAAGGAAGCGAGAACTAGATTTGCAAGTACCACAGTGGCCCAAAGTTGACCACTCGCAAAAAATCTTCGCCGTGCAATGCAATGATGATTGAGCAAAATGTGACCCAGTTTCTACTTGAAACCTCAAGGTATTCGAACCTGTTTAAATTGTTCAGAATTATTTGAGTTTTTATTCGATTTTTTTTGGGGTGCCAGTTTTTTTTAGGGAGAAAACAGATGACCTTATTCAAAAAGTTTTATAATTTAAAAAAGAAAGAACGAGGCTTAAAATAATTAAATTTACCATTGAATTACTCTGCGTCCTACGTTTATACTTATATATATGCTTAATACAAATAACTTTTGTAATTTTGTACATATTTACTAAATATCAATATCTTAGCAGAATTAACTTTTTACTTGGAGCTTTAAAGTAGTTTGCCTTTGTGTTGACGTTGTGGCCGACCCACTCGTTCTAACTTCCCCAGGAGCGCTGATTCCCGATGATCGCTTATTATGCATGCATCTAGGTCAGTGATCACTTAACTGTCAATCCCATTGTCGGTTTTAGTGGTATTTAACTAAGCTCTTATATAAGTGACGTGTATAACGTTTATTTAAAGTATAATGCAAGAAAATCCAAATTTGACTTTACGCGAGCCTACAATCTAGTTGTTTTCGAGACATTGTGTGGCGTAGCTTAACGCCCCATTTAGTGCTGCTAAAATGTGGTAATCCAAAATAATAACTAACAAAGCATCTAATCAGACGATGTTCTACCGCAGTGGTCTCTATGTAGTGTTTTAATGTAAACTAATTTAAATATAATTAATTTAACATTAATGGATGGCGCAGTTAGGATACGATTCATGAACAGTGTTTTTGTTACTTATTAATTAGCAGTAAATATTTATGTTTATAATATAGTATTAGTGAATTGGTGAATAGATTAAATGAATAATAATAAAACATTGCGTGTTGTGTGGCGGAACTTAATTCCGCGATTTGACTCTTTACCAGAGGCATAAATTTAAAATATTAAAACATATTGCATCCACTTACGCATTTCTTACTGATGTCTGTTATGAAAGTCAAAGACAGTATTTAAGTCACTCTCAAGTAGCTGTAAACATGTAATTAGCGTCTCTTGTGTAATATTACTATACATTGTCTTGTGTTACTTAGTGTAGACTAGTAGATTTTATGACTGTTTTAAACAATATAATCCACGCGTGGCGGATTAGTGTCATATATTGCACGTGTTGGTTTTGGGTTCGATTTCCTGATATGATGACAGAAAATGTGGTCGATTCAGCCACTCTCCGTCTTAGATAGATTGCTTGTTGAGGGGCTGAATCAAATATTGCACTTTGTCTCATCAGACAGACGACACGATAAATACAATATTTTATATTTTATATATATAAGTAAACTTTTGTGTAGAAATGGAACAAATAATTCAATATTTTACGATATTTCATTTGAGTATAAACATGAAAATAATTTGACATTCAGTACCATTATCATAATGTATGTTAAAATAAATTTTCCACTACACTTTGAAGATATTTAATAGCTCCGGGGCATTATCGTAATTCACAAGTAAGTAAGTTAGGTGCAGTAATAACGCCTTCGCCATTAGATGCAAAGTAAATTTGTTTAGCAATCTCGGCAAAGGTCAGAGAGATACGTGGTTTAATTGTATTTAGATTATATTGTATCCACACACACACAGCAGGGTAGGCAGAGGGAACCTAGTGTTAAGATACTCCGTTCCTCTCTTTACGTCGAATTTTGGAGGCATTACGTGTTGAGTGGCGGAATTTAACGCCTCTTTGCGTCGACATGAGAGCAAAGTGGAAATATAAACTTTAATATATATTTATTTCCACAAGTGGAGATGGAACCCACAAACATTAGTAGTTTGTAGTCACACTTTGTGCCCCCGCGCCACGACCGGCCTAGATATAGTACTGGACTGGTAGTTTATTTAAAGAAATATTATAGAAATATCAATTTGTTACGAAAAAAGTATTATTAGTATTTGCAATCTTAACAGTTTACAGCTTAAATAGAAGCGTAATAGGCTGCGCCGGCGCAATTTGCAATGAGTCATTCTAGTGTATTTCCATTGTCACGAGGCTACTTACAGTGTCTATGCACCGGTCTCGTTCTATTTACTAAGATATTTTTAATTATTATTTAACTTTTTATTGCTATATATTAATAAAAACCTACTACGGTTTTTTGTGCACGTGTTTCACGTAATTAATTACTTATTATGAATAAAATATAATATCATTTATGGATTTCTATTAATAATTATGTGTATATAGCATACATTTATTCAATTTTTTTTCTTAATAAGTCTTCTGAAGTGGTTATATTTTCTGTGGTAAGCCACATCAGCTAGCATGATTTCCAACGGTAAAGATATATAGGTCATAGATATTTTTTTATTAGACCGATATGAACTCACACAACTGTCGTGCTTAGCCTTAACATTACCTCAATCACATCAACCATTGTCATTAATCATTCAAACCATAAATTCATGTGAAATACCTGTATAATAATTGAGCATATTCTGTTTAACTTCCGTGCAATCCTAAACCTGCGCACATTCCGTTCCCATCCCCCTATAACAAATCCATTCACTGGCCATTGTTGACTGCAGTTTGCCTCCACAGCCAATATAACTTTTACGTCCATACAAATAGAATGGACTACTGCAATTAACTTTGACCAACAAATTATAGTCCTTACGTACATAGCAATAAGAGTTAGATGTTTCATATTACTACTTGCTCTCTATAGATAGGCACAATGAATGTTCTGGCTTTGTGGTCTGAATTGTATGAGATTTCTCATGGTATGGTAAAGTTGACTTGACCTGCGTAAGAAAATGGTAACTATAACTTGTATTAATATAAGTTCTGTGGCTCTCTTGGATAGTTGTTTTATCGTAGATTTTTAAGAAATAATTATTTCTTTTTTTTATTTTTGCAGCAGCACTCGCATTTCGCGGAATAGAAAAATAACAACAAATTAAGACACTTCTTTCTTTATTTTCTTTTACTATCTTATTACATTTCGTATATAAAACATTTACATATCCATAACCTATAGTAGTGTAGACTTAAAATATTTGGAGCAAATTCGTCGGTACTTTGTATTTTCACGCAGCTGTAACCATATTGCCCCTTATGGTTAAATGAACAGGTGCGTTTAATACACCTGACGCCGTCCAAATGCAAATGGCGTCAATATTTGTTGTTTTAAACCTATTATTGCTATTAAAATTTCATCACTGCATATCGTTCAATTTTGGATTATGGATTATTATAAACATATTAAGGTTTTATTATCAAATTATCGATTAGATAGCCTTGCTCTCGTTAATTTTGTATGATGTATTTAAGTATTCACTTCTACAAAAAAAGTTATAGAAGGTTTAATGGCGTCGTTATGCACCGGTTTTTAATGCGACAAAATAAAAAGTTTTAACAATTTAACAATGGCTTACATTGTCAAATAGATTTTTTAGCTTATCTCTACGTCACGTGAACACTTTTCTTTCTCCTTCCCCTCGAAGGCTGATAATCAGGTGTGAGAGGCGGCGCGGGCGCAGCGGGCCTTAGTTCGTACTCGTCCGCGCCACGGAGCGCACGTACCGCTCCTCCCGACTTCAAAACATCAAAAGTAATCTCAAGTGCTGTGATACACTAATTAAGTGATCGTGGATGGATGAGTGCTTTGTGCTGAAAGTTCGCGGTCACTCCGAGAAATTTAGCGTTTTTCACGACGCGCTGGTCCCGTTGCGTCGCGCTCCGGCGGTTCACTTAATAACTTGGATCTACAGTGACGGTGTAATAGTGGTTTTGCTAAGATTTAATACCGTGGAAAGGTCACTTACCTTGGTCGGTTGGGTATTGAAGGACTTTTTTAGCATTTGCTCCTATTGTTGAAACAATATTTCTTACCGCAGGATTGTAGCGGAAGGTTTGAAATATGCTGGAAAAGTTGGTACTTTTCATCCGTATACATATATGCTTATCGATAGCGACATGGATTGATTTAGGTTTGACGGATACTGATTCATTTTGAAGTATGTCGTTGATATTTTCTTAAAATATGTATTTGTCTGCAGTTCATTTGATCAAGAAACAGGTTTTTGCGATGTATATTCATAGACAGACATTGACTGAGTTTGTGCACTTGTTTTCCTTCACTATCATGATTATGAATGGTGTATCGTTACATTCGACACTGTCCGTTACTCGTTTTCTTGAACCGCACTCATGATTATCTCTTAAATAACATTGAATCGGCAAAAATGTGTATACTTGCACCTTGTGTTTTAATGTCAGTTAAATGGTAATTGATAACTCTTAAGTGCGGTTGTTGGTTACATTTTGTTTGATATAGCTTTGAATTTCAAGCACCAAAAGGTTTGATGAATGAAATTACAACAAAGACGATGAGAAAGATACTTAGTAGAGCAAGCTATCGATGACTCATTGTCGATCATCTCGATATAACAAGTAAGTTTTTCTATATGAATTTCACGCTCGAGAAATCATAATTTGTATCGCACTGGAGGTTTTGTTTCGGCCAAGTGAAACGGTGGCAATTGGACCTTGATATCCGGCGTTGCAACAACAAATACAATACTTATTTCACTGTTCTGTCGACTGCCTGTTTTAAATCTGAAAGGAAACATTTTGTAATACCTCCATATTGTTTTATTGTCGCTTTAATATAAGTATTGATGACACGCTTGACTTTGTTTTTTATGAAATTATGAATCCTTATTATTATTACGGTTGAAGGCACGACATGGTATCATTATATTTTGTATTAACGCAGCGTGTCTCGTACGTCGAGAGACCAAATGAAACGTTCACGGGTATAATCTATAATATCTTTCAATGTTTTAGGTGTTTTTCTTTAGATTTGCTTGATCATTTTCTAAATTTATCTTTTGGTTTATATTACACTTATCTTATAATATGATTTATTTACTACAAGAAATTCATACCGCTACCTTAAAGAGTATCAAAACCACAGTGGATTGTCACGACGTCGCTGATACTGACCCAGTTGTAACTATTCTAGGTTAAACTCGCCTCACGAGAAAAGTCAGTAATAATAAAAGTAATTTGTGTCTAGTGGAAATTGATACTGGGTGCTTTTTATAGAATACCAAATAAGGTTATTGGAGCTTTCATATTTTATTATTTATAATATATCTTGACATTTTATCAAAGTTACATATAAAATTTACATTAGTTTATGATAAAGCGAATACCTGACGGTAATTAATACATCAGGATGATGGTGGGTTCGACCTCCTGGACATTTTAGCGTGATATTTTCATTTTCTTGCTATCTGCTAAGTCAAGAAACGTTCGAATTGCTGCATTGAAATAAAGTGTAAGATTTTAATATGACCTTATATGATAGACATACATTCTATATAATCTGGGTGTGTTTATTTTTCTTGGGAATTTATGATCTTTAACATAGCGATGAGAAGTCAAACAGTCGCTTTCGGATTTGTTATATTAGTGTGAATTAGTGTCGCTAGCTGTGTCATTAGTGAAGGAAAACGTATTAGAAAGCAGTAGTAGCTCGACGATAATCTAATATTTTAAACTAATGTATTATATATGTATGTTGTTTGTTATAATTAAGTTACAATTTTTAGATTACTTAGTTTTGTTAAGAAATTCACTAAAATAATACGATATTGTTATATTTAAACGTGTATCTCGTGTATATCCTTTTACGTGTATCTATTACTTTGTATTTAGGTAAATAATTGCAAAAAAAACCGATTCACATGAAAAAAAAATCCATTGGCCTATTTACCGAACAAAATCCAATATCACTCTATTCACACAATATTTTGTGTACTTTATTACAAAGTGCTAAGGTATGTAATGTAGTTATTCAACTATACATAATTCGCTGAAAGTATCCACTTGTCGCGTTATCGCGTCGTTAAAGAAGCTATCAGTCTTTGACGTGATAAGTTCTGATAGATAGTGATAACGGTTCGCTCGTAGGTGATGTCACCTACGCTTAAATAAATTTTGCTGTGAAAATAATTTCTTTTTAAAGTTATATTTTACATGTAGTAACTTTATGCTGCTCTACGTCTACCCGATTAAATAATTTAAGTATAGAAAACACCTCCCCCCTCCAGTCGGTTATCAATTGCGGCCTCGGTTTTAAATAAATAATTTTGTTCAAATATAACATACCAGTTTGTTGTTGAGATTTTTGCATATATAAAATGTAACATTTCCTCTCGTTATAATTGCGGACGGCCATTGCCCTGACCGCTCCCAAAAGACTCAATAAAGTAGTCTACAGAATCAAAAGCTAAAATTAGACAGGAAAGTTATATCAAGAACTTGTAACGCAACTTAGTTTTTAAAAGTCTCGGAGGCTGATGTGTATCTGAGATGATATTTGGAGCGTTAAGTTTTTATTATGATTTTTTGAGACCAGAGATTGTTCTTTGGAATACGGTTTTAGCTTTATGATTTTGTGGAATTAAATTTCCATTGGTTTTTTTTTGGTTGGTTGGTATTTGCATAGATTTTTTACATATATTTTATAACTTATGTTTAGTTTTATATAAGATTTGTTTACAATAACGGATGCGATTGAAGTTGTGTATATTTAATTTTTTAAAATATATAACGACCTCGTCTCAAGCAACTTTGTTTCAACTTAAAATTATTATATAAAATTAGAAAATGATCTATATTTAAACTCAACTCTACAAAGCAAGGGTGGAGAGCGGTCAAGTGTCAGATAAAGTAGTCATCAGCTGGCGGGACGGCCTCGATAGCGGATCTCTGTTGACCTTAGCATAGATTACTTGGTCAGATTTGACGTGTCAATCGACTTAACTGGTGGTACTGACGTTTGATGTCTTGTATTTTTAAGTTATGTTTGTATCATGATCATATATAATTCTTATAATATATTATTGTTTTGTATTCATTTCAAAGTAAACAGTAAATAAATATTTCAAATAATATTGTAGATATGATTAAAGTGAGTAACGTTTTAATTACGTGTATCACGAAATATTTCAACCTTGGCCCGAGACGAGGCATACGGCCGTGTTTGAATTACCTTATAAAGTCATAAATCCCGGCAGCGTTTTTGTTTACATACAAAAAGTATGTGAGTTACGTTCACGTTACTAGCGTCGTATTGACGTTGCCTCTATTTCCCACAATGTGCTTTGTTTGCTTATTGAAAAAATAAATGATAGCGCTACGAAAATCTACTTGTTAGCAGGATTTTTGTGTTATTTTATGTATGATTTTTTAGAAGATATATTAAATTTTCTGATTTTATGACTTGTTTTAGGCCTTTAGTTTTTAAATTTGGTATGTCATGTTTAAAACCCGATTTGAATCTACTAATTGTCTCGTGATCTATATTATTAGTAACTGCGCCACGACTGTCTTACATGACCTATCAAACCACAATAATATGTATAATACTTCACAATACACTAGGTGTGTATAATATTTTATTATGCACATATGTTGTACTGTTAACCAAATTAAATGCATAATAATGCTTTTGCATGTACGTTCATATGCCGCGTTGTAATGAGATTCGTACACAATGAGTGTGCGTCACAATTGGGAGACCGTTTATAATAGACTAGCAAACTTTTTGCTACTAATTTAGACATGCCTTTTATGAAATATTTAATTATGATGCCGAGTTTGATATAGTTTTCTTTTTTTTGTGATGTAGAGATAAAGATATAAGATATTTAGTTTTATCAATGTTGGATTTTAGAAGTCATTCGTGTTTAACGTTTTTTATGAATAATTAAATATGAATGTATCCATTACATAAAATAAATTGAAAAAACTATTTCAGAGCAATCTGAAATTACCTCAAATATTTTTTTTATTTGTTAATAACTGACAATAGGGTTGCGTCACGTCACTATACGACTGTAGTTGTGTACTCGTTAACGTTCGCAATTATTACATTCAGGTATAATCGTTGTAAGCCACTGTCGTTATACATAATGTTAGTACGTTATCAAGACTTGGATTATGTGTTAAGATTTATCTTTTTGTTTTGTTTCTTAGGAAATGAGGAAACTCTAATGGATGTTAAGTAAATTTTGTAATATTTATAAGTTTTTTTTTACTTTACGCTGTGTCCCGCACATATCCTGGAACTTCCAACGAATTCGTGTTGCATAAGCAGTACTCAACGCCGCGCTTTGCGAAAAGTTCTTCGTCAAACGTGACTTAAGATTACTTTCTACTTTTATGTAACTTTAGTAAATCATTAAAGGTTTATCTATAATAAGATTACCTAATATAAGTTTTAGGTAAAAATAATAAATACCCACGCATTTAATTATATCGCTATCTGTGAAATTTTATCAGATAGAGGCTAAATGTGTGCGGCGGAAACTTATTATATTTTCAGTTGAGCATTTCGATTTTATTTTAGGGAATCGACCTTTATTTGCTCTTACGTGGTCTGCCTCAATAAACTACGTTTTTTATTATTATATAAAAGTACAGATTTTCTTTCAAAATAATGGTATTGGTGACCTCTATATAAAGTTTCCTAAATTGGTTATGTATTAGGAAAACAAGACAGTTTAAAATAACAACTTTTAGTTGGTTATCAAATTTATTGTGCCCTTATTTGTCACTGACCAGAGTCGAATCGACAACCCATTTATATGATATCAATAATTCATCAAAACAATGACTCATGGGCAGGTGACGGTTAAACTACTTGTTAAAGTACTTACATGTGAGATGGAGTTTAATTTTATTTAAAAACTTGTAAACTTATTCGACACGCGGTTACTAAACAAAGGCAATGTCAAATGTACTGACTGCTTGATTTGTAGGTGAATAGGCGCCTCTTAAAATGTATTTACGTTTGGTATATGAACGATTGAGTGTATTTAGTTTTGTTTTGTTTAAGACGTATACGACATATATACTAGATATATGAATAGTGCTCTCCGTGTTATGTAAAATATGAATAATAGGTACAGATTTAGTATTGTTTTTATTATTATTAACAACGTTAGGAGTGTAGTGTGAAACTCTCTCTTAAGATCGATTTCTGAGTTAAGAGCGTTTTATAAATACGGGTCTTAGTTACTATTTGATAAATAATTACGTTATTATTTAATATAATTTTATAATCGATAAAATTAATAATTAATATTATAGATAAATATCTTTTTATCGTGTAGATAGCTTAGGCTGTTATTATCGCAAAATGTATAGTAGGTATAAATGTAGTTTATAGATTACTAATATCTAATTAATTAATTTTAGAATGTGCTTAAATTTAAGTTAATGAATTAAATTCACGCTATGCCATATATAGCATGTTGAAATAGGCAAATTTTCGAGATATTACGTATGGAGTGGCGAAACTTAACGCCGCGCTTTGTCCATCGGAGCGGGAAAATTAAAATGATTTATAAATGATCATTCCCGAGTGTCAACCGAATCTTAAACCATCACGTTCACATACGCTGCCCCATTGTAACATTTACAATATTTATTATTTATCTCAATAATGAATCAAACGTTTAAATTACTTTCACTTATAAATAGGAAACTGACGCTTCGAAAGTTTTATGCAATTGGTTCCGGTCATCGAACAGCTGAGGTTCGTTTACCTCATGCTGGTCGATTAATAAAATAAGTAGGTATCTTTATGAGATGCAATGCTAATGTTCTAATACGATTGTTAAATACCTATGGTTATAGCGAAATTGTTTCCCACACTGTTTAATTTTTTTATTAATTATGAAGGTTCCATAGTGTTACTAAAATTTCCTAGAACTTGAACTTTGTAAAAGCAGCATATGTGTATTACTACTACTACTCTAAGGTAAATAATTTACAAAATAAAATCTTTATACCTTTGATTTCCACGCGGTTTGATGTCGTAAGAACATATTATAGAGCTTTTTAACCGCCTTGTTTAAGCAAGCAAAGCCATGAGCTGAACACTAGCTGGAGATACCTATAATATGTAAAAGTCTACATATAATAAATACATGATAAAGATGATACTTCCACGTGACACACGCGTGTTAAGCATTATAACATTCCTTTATATTGTATTTCAACCACACTATGTAATTGTATTCCTTCTGTTTGTCTATTTCTCTTCGGTATTTTCTACTTAAGTATACTGAAGAAACATAAACAAGCGTGGGTCGGGCTCGCCCACTGATAGTTCCGTACAAAAACTGGAGCTCTCGTGCTTTTTCTGAAATCAAGCTTAGTTTAGCCAGAGCCCTTACATATGATATTTCACTTAAACTATCGGCTTTATTACTAAATTTTTCTCACTTTACTATAAAAATAATAATTAGAATGTTAAAGTAAAGGAAAATGTTTAACATTTATTTATGTAAATTAAACGGGGAAATTTTTGATGTTTAATAGGTATCTCCACCCACTTACCCTTATGTCTCTCGAGATATTAATAATCTCACGTTTTCCAATGTAACTGACACTCGCTTTCATTTATACATTAAAAGCTTGAATAATTTGAATCTCTCAAATAACACTTACAATGAAAAGTTCAACTTTGACATGACAAAGGTGAATGTTTCAAAATACATTACATACATTTATTTAGGCACTTCAGATCCACGTAGGGAATTTAATTATAAGTTTGTTACGGTTTCTTGTATTGAAAATATTGTAATATGTTTGATATTAATTTTATACTAAGAAGGCGTTAGCAGTTTGAGGTTATGTCAAAGTTTTCAACTATTAGTAAGAAAATAATATTTTGCTTAGACGTGTTTCGTACCTATAATAATTAAGTCTTTTAATTAAGATTTCAGCTATGTTTACTTTTTTGATGGTGCTTACTTAACTACCAGGCACAATTATGTCTGATATGGAATTTCTAAAAGAGATCCCATGTTAAAATTGATTGTTTCTATTATATTGTATTTTATAGTTATACTATTTACCCATTTACTAAAGTACATACCTTAATAAACAAGTAAGCTTATAATAATATGTATCGGGAGCAGCTGTCACTTAATTCTATTTCGTTGGTTAGTGCTTATAGGGAGTCAGTGCCATCTGATCTCTAAAGCTCTTTATTAGGGCTATGACCTAGCTCATAGTTTAGATTAGATTGTTAGATTACCATCCACTCTTAGATCTATCGAGACTAATCGCTTAACTTGCCAAAGCACATCCATCTTACAATTATCACTTTGAGTTTGTACTTTTAGTACAAACTTTGGTTGTAATTGTCAAAGTGGTAAAAACCCATCGAATATCTATTTTTTTTAATACAACAATGGTTGCTTTTTTTATTATTTCACTATTCATAGTAGTCAGACGGAACCTCTGGCTAAGAGACTCCGCTTATGAGACTCCGCTTAGTACTTTCCGCAGATTTAGCGAGGCATCGTTGAGTAGCTGCAAGAAGCAGTGGTTACCTCAGCCATGAAATGGAAACAAGAAAGACGACCTCTACATAGCCTAAACAAATTTCATTTTTATTTTCATTTATCCATTTGAATTTCAATATCTACTTAATATGTATGACGTATGTGACTAATTTAAATCGGCTCACTCATATACTCGAATGTATCGCTTATCTCCATTGAAGATACGCACGATTGCGTTTTCAATACCCTAGGCTTAATAATAATACATTACAGTGTCATTTTATCAAATGGGTCAATAAGTTTACACACGCCGACGTTAAACTGTTTTGACCATCGATTATGATTTATACTTTAGTTATAATAAAAGTCTGCCATTTTTTTGTTGTTTATTTTTACTGTATTAATAATTTAATAAGATTACATTATAGGTTTTTTACGTTTTTTAAGAATATAGAAATGTAGATCTTTTATTATCTTTCTTTATCGGAGTCCTATTAGAAAATACAGTGTAATACAAAAAAAGTACTAATAGATATTTTACTCTTGTACGCACATATACAGTGGGATTTATTACTTATTTCTACACGTTTCAGAACCCAATAACAATTAAGTGTCTCTTTCGATATCCATTCTTATTATTTTTTAATTGACCTTCAAGCAGCATCCAGTTTGCAGCAGGGAAAGCAGAGGGAGATCAGTTTTAAGACACTCCGTTTTCCATTCTGGAGAATTCGCCGAATTCTAGAGCCGATTGCGTGTTGTGTGGCAAGACTCCACTCGGCGCTTTACCTTTGACACCAAAGCGAAGAAATAAAAATATTTCACATTTTATTTCCTCGCATAAAAAAAATCCCATCTCGTTAATAGTTTGATGGTAGTTTTAAAGAAATAAAACGTAAGTAGGCATTAAACTACCATCGCGCCAAATGACATAGTAACAAAAGCTATAAAAGTAGGCTTCGTTTAAGGCTTCATTTGTACAGTGGGTACCCACTGTGGGCGTAATCGCTTTATGAGAGATCTAAATTGTCTCAAACTTTTGCTCTGTAATCAAACTGAGGAAGACCTTGGGCGCTAGAAAAAAATGCTACGTCTGTATAATGAGCGGGTTATTTGAGTGTTTTTTATTTGAACAAATTAAATTGCTTTTTTTTTAGATTTGCTTATTATTTACAACTATGTAGTTGCTGCTGTGCTGACGGATGTTATTACTTAGTTAACTTGCAGAATGATAGATTGAAAAAATTATGGAAATTGAAAAAATCTTGCGCTAAACAAAATATTTTTTCCTACTACTTTGTCTAATAGATAGTTACCCCATCTATTAGACTAAAACTTAAACCGGGACTTTCTCTAATTTAATAGAGTTGTCCCTCTTAAAAATGATAAAAAGTTGATTTTTTTATTTTTCTTTTTACATCCAAAAACAATAGAGTCAATTTTTACGCTCCTGAGTTCTAGTTTCAATAACGATAAATTGATCGTAAAACGAAATTTGAGCTCCACAAAATTGGGAACATCAATCTGCCACGAGAGTGTACCGTTACGCGTCTACCGTTACCGCTGCTGGCCCACACAGCGATTGTGCTGGAAATTAGTTTGGTACTTAATGTCGATGTGAAACTTATTTATTATAGCTGTATATATCTTAATCCGCGTCTTAGAGACGCATATGAGATGGCTCTTGTAGATATGATAGAGTGATTAGGTGTTTGTTGTTGTGTATTTTTTTTGTAAGTAACTGTATATATGTAGTTGTTGCAACAGGAAACATATTTATGATATAGCGAATAATTCCAAAATATCCTACGTTGTAATCAATATTTTAATACGTTAAAATAACTATTTACAAACCTTTCGTCGATAAGAAACGACAACTAGCCAACCATACTTAGTTTGATTCAGAGTGTGAAAAGCTAAACTGTACGGTCTGGTGGTGTTCACGTGCGTTTTTCCACGTGGATGAACATTGACGTTTCAACGTACACCGGCGTATACTCGTACACCGACGCGTCGTCGACTCCTCGACACAACCGGTTGTGCGCGCCTGCGTTACTTTTATTGCGTTTTGGCCATTTTTAGTTTTTACCCTTTCAAGCTTGTTTCTTGTAAATGTGTATTCGTTTTGAATTTGCAAAATAAAAATTGTTTCTTTTTTTGTTTTGCTTAAACGAGAGCTTTAACTATTGCTATTTTAAGTGCAGTGTAGATATAGAGAGATAGCATATCAGTAGGTAAGGGGAACCTGAGTACCTAGTGTTAAGTCACTTCTTTCCGATTAAGACTCTTTCGTTCTCGTAACCAATACACTACATGAAGGAAATAAAAATAATTAATTCATTTAATTGAATAGGAAGGAAAGGAATCGAACCTACAACCTATCGCGGTCATAGTTGCACGCTTGTGCACCAGTGCCACGTCTGGCCTCAAGTATTGTATTTTTTTTTTAAGTTATTTAATACAACACTGCAGTTTCCATACACATGTCTCCACATGACCGTCGTGTCGGCGCATATTGACAAGCTAATACCAGTTGCTTGTTGTAGCTGTTTAGCGACCGGTTGCTTACGCTTTCTATTTCCAATGTTCCCGTAATTGGATATGACGCCTTGTCACAGCACATGTTTTCTATATTTTAAATAAAAATAGGAAGATCTCATGGCTCAGTGGTAAAAGATCTTAAAATATTTCCGTTAAGTTAAGCTCAATCTACTTTATTATAAGATAGAGGAGTATTTGGAAGTTCAATCTTTTTAGTTAATTTAAACAATACGTACAAGATGTTATAAATATATTCATCTAATAAAAACAGAAGGATAAATAAAAAATCTTTTGATATAAAAGTTAATAGCCTTTCCAATGTCAAAGTTTAAATTAAGTTGTTTTAGACAGGCTTTAATTGAGTTGCAATTTGTCAAAGTTACGAACTAAGTTTCAAACAATTTAACGGATGGAGTTAGATGACAGTTTACAAGTAACGATTAATTAAGAAACTAGCTGAAATCATCTTAATTTGCTATATTTATATGTTATATTTATTGAGGGCCCTCGCAGTGCAGTAGTTTTTGTGACTTTGACTTCAACTCGTGTAAATAATTATCTTTATTTCATTTAATTTCAAATATAATAATTTCTTCAAGTTCACAACTTAACACATAATGTCTCGAAAACTGGATGAAAAAAGGAGAAGGAGTGTCTTCTAGGTTTCCTCTGTCCCTCCTAAATGTAAAAACCAGCGTGAATCTGATTAAAATAAATATTAAACAATCAATCATAATGTCGCATTTTTGTTGGAAATTTCAAATGTATAAAATGAAAAGTATCAAATGAAAAGTTCTTCAATATAATGCCAAATCAAACTGTTATTATGACTTACATTTAAAATTTACAGAAAAAAAAACGTAACTACACAAAAAAGACATAGCATATATATACATCATATTAATCTCACTTACGTGTCCACGTATGAATGTTTTATCATACATAAATCTCTTTACCCGCCTTATTTGGACATGTGAAATCTGTAGCAATTATGACTTATACAACGTTCTAAGAAGTTAGTGTAAACACATTGGAATTGCTTTGGTTTTATAGATTTTATATGGCTCAATCACGCTCGCAAAGTCGTAAAATCTAACATTTCACTTAAGAATCTTCATTTTATGTAATCTTTTGTAGAGAAACGCTTCAGTGACTATGAATTTTATATATAGTTCTCTGTGTTTTCTTGTAGTAAAAAGTTTATGGGATAGGCGGAGAGTTTCCGTTCGCCGCTGTCCTCCTAAATTTTAGACATTAATGTGATGTTGATTTTGTTAAAACTATAATATATGAAGTACCACCTAAATTTATATTTACCCAAACCCAGTTATAAAGATGAATTTGTCTTATGTTCGACTGAGATTCTCTTGCTATCCCATACAAGGTACATTGAGGAAGCAATTTGTCTAAAAAGCGTGCACTTTAAAATGGATCGCAAAAGATTTATGTACGTCATTACATACAAATTAATATGCCTCTTTATTTGGTTCGAACGTCGTTATAATTTATAGAATATCGTGTTTCAAAAGACCGTGAAGAAAATGTATGGGTACACTTGTTCCCATTACACCTACGTATCCTACTACGTGTTACCATTCAACACGATTGAGTTGGTCATTAAATTTGTGCCTCTTTACGTTTTATTTTACATTATCTGTGGATAAATTTAGATAAGACCGATGAAAAAATAAACTTAAAATAAGGGAAAATATTTAAAAGCGGCCTTACCACTACAAGTGATATCTTCCATGCAATAAAAATTTAAGAGTAAGTGTTATATTTATTAATTAACTTTATAAATGTAATTTTATAGTAGCGTCACTATAAATTTATACTGTTTTAGTACTTTACAAACGTAAACTGTAGCGTTGGTCGAAATGGCGTTATTCCGCTCGTTTCACAGAAAAGAAAAAAAAAAACAACTCTAGAGTTAAATGTGCAAGTGATTAAAAAGCAGAATTAGTTGCAATCTTGGAAATGAGCGGAAATTATCGTAATGGCTCAACTGAACAGTTTGTTTCTCTATTGTTAAAAACCATCTATTGTCTCGAATCGTACACGCGGGGAGGCAGGTTAGCTAATGTAGTCGATGTATACTTTGAAATATATATATTCAAAAATATTGTTTGTTTCCGCATTTTTTGTATTAAACTTTCAGTTCTAGTAAAAAACTTGCCCATTCTTCAGTTCTGTGCCCAAAGAGAATTCAGCTTTATATTTTTTATAAAGACCTAGAAAACATATGTCGAATCTAACAAATTCCGAAGTGAATTTCGAACAGTATAGTACAGTGACAGACTACTTATTTAACGAACACATGCTTAAGTGGATAGGTATTTTATATTGTGAATAAATGTTTAAAGTAAATTGATGTTTTTAGTTGTCGATTTCATTTGAATTATAAATGATTTAGTCATACATTATATATATATATATATATATATATATATATATATATATATATATATATATATATATATATATATATATATATATATTACATTTGTAGATGTGTGAGTATTCGTTTGTGTGTAAGCTATTATAAATATATAACGTATCTACGCTGATAGCCGTTATTAACATAAATAAGTAATCTCGCTATTGACGTAGCGCTCGCACTTCAACTAGAACTGTTTGATTTCTGTCAACTAAATGATATATCGCTTCAGTGAATTTGTATCTACATTTCTATACGTTACAGTTACTGTTACAACTGTTAATAGCAAAGATTTTCTTTCAAAATTTATTTATACGAGTTCTAGTAACATTTCTATAAAATATTTTATAGAAGAGTACCTTCTAAATTACTTAGCATAAGCAATTGCTACTGTACTCGTAGTGCAGTTGTATTTCTACTTAATTTATTGTCTCTTTGTCTTTGTATCTTACATTAAATCCTACAATAGTATTATTACTTGTCTTATGTAACGTTAATATAAATACAATTTTTAAATGTTAAGATTTTTCCTTATATTTATCGCCCAATTAGAAACTGTAAGCTTGTTATCAAATTTGTCACGCATGACAATTTCGCTTATTGATCTTTTTAATCAAGTTAAATTTAACCGAAGCAGACTTTAATTTTATTGTACCATAGGTCATTGACAGTTAATTACGCGTACCTTTTAATTAGTAAGACCTATTTTAGTTCGTCTTAGTCACGTTCATTGTGTAGTTCACAGTGTAGTCTCTCAAAAACAATGTCGTAAACTTTCTCCCGCAGTAGGCGGCCGTTGCATCATAATGTGCCGGTTCTATTCAATTTCTGTTACTGTTTTACTTTTTTTTTTTCTTGTTTTCTCTTTTAGTTTTTATTATAGTTGTGATATTATAAAACAGCATTATTTATCCAATCTCTTCTGTTTACAGAAATTTCAAAATTTTCACCTTAGAATGTAAATGTTCGATTTGAAATAGGTTTTATTTCAATCACGTATTATATGTATTTCTTAACTTTTCCTTCCCGACGCAAAGGGGATAAAAATGAAAAATCTCTTTGCATCTTGTACTAGTCTAGTACGTGCGTGAAAGTATTGAACAGCCTCAGTTACCTGGACCATAATGACGAAGGCTAGTGTAGAAGTGAACATGTGAATTGTTCTATATACTAATAGTTATTTGTTTACAGTGTGATCCTAGTGTAATTATTGTATTTAAATTTGTAAGTAAAAAGATTCGAAGATTATTTTTTTTTTGCATAAAGCACAAATTTTATATGTCATATTTATTTAAGATGTATTCAGAATTTCTTTTCTTCATATTTTTACACCGACGTTACGGAGTAAATTTTAAAAAATTGAATTATTAGATATATATATATTTTCTTACATTAAGCTTATAGAGAAATAAAAATGTTTAGTATAGCATAGCGGTACATTTCCTGTGGAAGTGCGTACCAGCTGGGTGACGGGGCAACAATGGGCTACAATAGCGCCGTCAGCCCCGAGAGCGCTAAGTGGTGATTTGTCATGTTCAAGCAAACGTGATGTGAAGACAAAACGTCTGATGATCGCGCATCTAAGTATCGTTGAACACATCGGCTTAATTAACTAAATCTTTGTATGAAACGAGATGATATTGGACCGTAGATGTCGGAACATTGAAATTTAATTGTATCTTAATTGTTTCTTCTGCGTTTGATTGAGGAAGTTAATTTGTGATTCTGTTCAATTTCAGTAATGCGTACTGGTGAAAGTGACGGCTTAAATTAATTGTAAATAAGGATATACATAATGGTACTTCACTGAAGAGAGATCTTATTGTTTTTGAAGATCTCCAAGTAGTCGTGTCTTTGAAATTCTACAAATTTTATATTTTAATTAGTGATGCATCAGTCTTACCTAAAGCTTTTGCTTATTTTAGAGATTTAATATTGAACAAGGGAAATATATTAAGGTATCTTAACTTAACAGACCTGGCAATTTAATATAACTTCTAAAATAAGCAGAAATGAGAATTTAAAATAATTCATATAAAATAATCAGGTCCTCCACATAGACAGTAAAAAACATACAAATTATCCATCTGTAAGTGAGGTCAGACGCATTAACATCGTTAACAATGTGAACTAAATACGCATAATGATCCCCTAATTGCTTAACAGATGAAATTTCCTGTCACATTCGAATTATAACGATCCGTTGCTTTTGGGACGTGTGTCAAATGTAAAATTGTAAATGTGAGTTTTTTATTTAAACACTTATTTTTGTATATTGAAGTTATAGTATTTAATAGTTTAGTAAATTGATAGATTGAGTGTGTCTTTTTGATATGTGCTTAATGTATAAAAAAAGTATGTGTAATATTAATTGCTGTAACAAACATGGTATTTAAGAGCCTATTGCTGTACTAAAACTTGTGTTTAAAAAATAAATAAATGTGAATTTTGTTGCAGTAAATCTATTCAATTTTACCCACGTAAGATAATTAAATCCGCTTGTAAAGTAAATACTGTGAGGACAAACCGCAGTTTTATCTAATCTGAGCGTCATGTATCAGTCGCGAGGCCTTCGCTACGTGTGAAAGAGTCCGAACACTCGTTTAGAGCGAGATAGCAATATACTCGGTTCGATGCTCGTGAGTCATGCGCCGGCGCACAGCCTTTTTGTTTCTAGTGTCTAGTGTGAGAGTCGGTTTACTTTGTTAAGTTAGGTAGAAATCGAGCAATGTTAGACTATATATTAATAAAATATATAAAAAAAATAGTTTATAAATTTAAAATATTTTTCTTTTTAAATTTAAATTTATTTTAAATTTAATTTTAATAACATTAACTTTATATAACTTTAAAATATTTTTGTAACTTAAATAACTTTTAGAAAGAATAAAATCATGTACTTGATTCAAGATGAATGCCAGTGGTGTCTCAAGTTCTAGCTAGAGTGTGACTAAAGCAATGACCGTGGGGAAGGGTCAGAATTCCTATTGTCAGCTGTGTACATGTATTTAAAAATGAACACTTCTTTAAACGTACTTAATGCGTTTATAAATTCATAAGAATTAGAATTCATTTAAATACCTGTTGTATAACATAAAGCAAGTATTAATGAGTCATGTTTTACAGGTCATGTCCTTTTTTTTAGTGGTCGACGCTCCTCGATAGTTCATCCGCAAATTATATTACAGCATAGATAAATGGTATTATTAGCACTATACCGTTGAATGCTCAGTCTCGTATTATAATATGAGTGTACCCGTGTACCGGCCGCATGTGAAGTCGCCGGGTGACTCACGAGGTTCACTTTGATGTTTTTTTAATACTATAGTTAAATGTCATTGGGCTGATTTTGTTTTGTGGATGAAAGTTATATTTTTTAATGTATTATATTCTTTTGGTAACATAATTTAAAGTTAATATTGCGATTCCTCATATTGTAGTTTATTTCAAAAATTAGAAAACCTGTAACTTCTTCTTTCTGGCATATTATAAAATGTCGTGTAGGAAGCTTAATTTTTAGAAAGATTTTAAAATATCGCTATAAAGTTGTCACCGGATTGTAATTTATATCTATTTACGACGTCCGCGAAATGAAAACGGAAATGAGAAATCGACTATTGCGGATTCCTTTTAAAGATTTAATACCATCTCGTTTATCACGTTAACTCAATAATGACGGCAACCCGAGACAACCTGCCGGAGTTTTTATTTCATAAAAAGTTTAAGAACAAAACAGGTTCCTGCCGTTTGCCGTCTGCAAAAAATGAGCAGCGTTTCACAAAATGGCTGTTTCGAGTGTAGGTACTTTTGAGAGTTGCTAATTTGCGTGGGACGGAATTACATGGTTTACCTCGTCGTTAAATAGATCAGGTATTGTCTTACCTTGTGTTTGATAGATTTTGGTTGGATTTATGTTACTTTAGTTCAATATACTTTTTTATAATTTTGCATCACGTATTTTTGATATTATTATTATTTTATCATTTACTTAGCATTAGTTACAGACTTAACAGAACTTTGGATTATTTTCATTGTCTACGGTATTTGGCCGATAGTATGGAATATATGAATAGAAATAATTAGCAGAATTAAGAATAAAATTTTATGTTAATATTCACGTTCAACATTAAAGAAATTTGCGACAGCTGTGTGCGAATACAGCAGAAAATGTACGTACGCTAGTCGTTGTATAGAGGTCGCTTTGACCGCAAACGTCTCATGTTGCTCTGTCCAAAGAGGTTTGAATTACCAGTAGTTCAGAATATATGAGACAGTCTCCAGGGCTTCTAAGTTATACATTACAAGTTTATATGTACTTTGCAATAACTAATAAAATTTTATATTAGAAAAAAAACTGACTGTGACTTCGAATATTAATTGTATTTAATAAATATACACGAACTTACAACTACTGGTTACTGATTGTTTTTCTTAATGTTCACCTTAGAGTAGCCCCAAATTCCTAAAGGTCAACACCGTGACCTTTCCAAAAGAAATATTAATATTAACCCAACGATTTCCGTAAACGAAAGTCACGCGAACTCAATTAACTGAGTCCAATATTAGAACTGAGGCCATCGTTTCAGTATTTATACATTTTATTGATTACCCATTAGAGAATGTGTATTACGAGATATTTAATAATTTTAAACTAAATAAATAAGTACTTTGTACACATAGAAATCTTCTAACAAAAAATACTTAATACCTACTTATTTTTAAGTTGTTATTTATTTATTTACCTATACTGAATATTGTTTATATTGATAATTTAATAATTGATTTTATTTCAAGTATCTCAAGGCTTAAAATATTAGTTATTTTGATTTCTTTTATTTTCTTATGAGCAATGCTTTGACAACCCTGAACTGAGTCGATACTATTATTTATAATTCATTCACACGTGAGCCTCTATTTCGGGACGTCTATATATACATTAGCTAAATGCGCACGATTTACCGTATTTTGATTCTTGAATAATCTTCACGTGGGTACTGAAACAATAAAACAAAATAAACGAAATCTATTTATGTTGATGCCACCTTTAGTTAGCTTGGAGGTGTTAATGGTACTATATATAAGTAAAATATTCTAGCTCTAATATCAGTATGCTGCTTGTGTGTAATATAAGAAAACAAGTAGCTTCTTTCAAATCAAATTATGATATGATATGTCTCGTTCCACTTTTTAAAACTTTTACTTCATAATTTAAATCTCGTTGTTTTATCTCGATTCGCAGAACTTTTAATTATGAAGAGTTTTCTTTATTTATTTTATCAACTTGGTTGACTAATTACCTCTTATCATTTGAGTCGATGTCAAAGTTTGCTACACCGGGAGAAAGCTATTACGTTGCGATTAAACCGTTGTTTGGAAATAAAACTTGCGAATTAAATAAACAATACGGACTTCAACGTGTTTTCAAAGATTTTACTCTTTTCATTATATATTATTAAATATGATGTAATTTATATAATTGTTTTGTAATAACATGAATCTTTATATTCTGTAAGATAGATTATGATTTGATTCTATAAGATAGGATATGAAAATGATGTTGTTGCAAACACAAATACTAATAATTCTATCGATCTCTATACCATCAGCACACCATATGGTCTCGTGAAGGAAGTTACATAACCTCCAAACAATGTTGACTTGTCGATCGTTTTGGTTAGATAATAAAAATGCTATAAAACTGTTACTACATATATAAATCTGGTAAATATTATACATAACTTAACAACCAGCGGTGATAACGCGGTGTTATTTTTATTCTACCTCTGGATAAGTCAAGTGTGTTGTCATTACGTGTCGCTTTTTGTATATTTGTTTGTACAAGTGTGTCGGTCTGTGTATCTTTTTCAGGTGTCTAGGCGGCTTTGTGTGCTGCTATTATATATTGGGGTGAACGGTGAACGGTATTGGTTATCGTCCTCATTAAAAGTTTTGTTTGTCTCTTTACAGATACTCGGCTGCTGAGTCTTCGATCGAATTTACCACGGAATCGATTCGAATTTACGTAAATAATTTATCACTTTCGGTTGACGTCAGTCGTCGTTTATCGATAGTAATTATAGGTTTTGGTTATTGCGTGTGCTTATTATAAATAGTTTCATTTTGTTTAAGTGAAGAGAATCCGTGGTCTTCTTTTAGATTTAAGTTGACAAGTTTACTTTATATTCAAAGCAGTACAATTATTATTCTATAATCTTAGTTTTTGCTTAAAATGCGTTTTAGAGAAAAAAACATTCTATAGGATTCGGATCAAATTTGGAGCTATGCTTCCTTTCCCGATTTAATGTAAATGTAGGTTATTTGAGCTTATTACATAATTTCTTCTATTTATCTTGCCCACATTTGAATTTTGTATCAATTGTGAAGATCTTCTCTGTATAAACAACAGACGGTTCTATGAATAATCCGTGCATTGTATTCATGTAGGTACACGTAAAGTAATACGTTCTTATCTCTCACGATTTGTTCCGGCAGACAAATCTAATCGGTTATGTATTTGTCACGGTAAAATCGACACTTTGTTTTTGTTTCCTTTTTTAATATCTTATGTTGCTTTGAGTCTTACATAGTCTTCAATTAGCGCTATGTTTAATGTCGTTATTTTTGGGTCTATAATTGAAGTCAATATCTTACTAAGCTCTGTAAGTAACCGATCCACGTCATTTGTAGAGAGTGTATCACCGTTATTGATACTTGTATACGTGTTACAATCTTTTTTTTTTGGCTACATTAAAAGTACGACATCGACGCATTGCAGTCACTCATTAGTTATTTTAATTTCAGATTTATATCGAAACGATGAATTATTAGATAAGTATAGTGAATAGTGTTATCGTGCGTGATAAATTTGATAAATAAAGCGAATGGGCTGTTTGAACATTTATAAAGTGATTTATTTTTTTTGAAATATAATGTTTATAATCTAAAATGGAAAGGAAATTGACTCGTGAGGATTTTATGCGGAAGAGTTTCCGGGCGCCAAGAGTGTCGCCTGCTCCTGACTCACCTACTGCCGTCAACGGTGCACCACCACCGTCCCCAGTGTCCTTAGCCATGTTAGAGAGAACTACCCAACGCACTGAATATGAACTAACAGCTGCTGGTATAGCTCCGAAACGCTTAGAGCTCAATAGAGCTCATCCTATTCATCTCAAATCTTTCCAAGCCACTGAGCCTCCAGACGATAATGGACCGACGCCTCCGTCAGACGATGTCTTACGTAAACTGGAACGACAAATCGGTGAAATGGAACGTGGCCTCGAAAGAGCGCAGAATGGAACTGTACCAGTAGATGAGAGAGTGAGATACGCCGAGCATGAAAATCTCTTACGTACAGGTGTGTCTTCGGTGGGTGGAGGGGGGTACTTACCAGCTGATTCTGACACGGAACACGACGCTGTACCCTTTAATAGAAATGAAAGTACAAGGAGCAGCACAGGAGCGGCGGCGCCTAGCGCCCGTCCCGCCACTCGCCTCTCTCGAACGAACTCCGATACTCAGCAACACAGTGTGGCAGCCACGGCTCGCTTAATGAGAAAGTTGGCCGACGGTGGTACTAAAGATGAAAAAACTAAAGTTATTTCTAGAAAAGCTATCCAAGCGAGAATGGAGAGAGTGAAGAATTCTGTGGTCGGTACCAAACACGAGCATAGGGTTTTAGCCGAGCACAGGGCTGAACCTGTGTCCCCCAAGAGTCCTACGTCCCCTGTCTCGCCGCGCTCTTCTGTACAGGTAAAATTTATAGTGAACGTCCTGTGAATGTCTTCTTTTATGTTTTAATTATTGAAAAAATGTTTTTAAAATTTAACTGTTAAGTTACGCAATCATTCATAATTTTGATAGGCAAAATACTTATTAAAATAAATTATAAAAATAAAAATGTTATTGTATCGGGATTTGAACCCGCGCCACTTGATCGTCCTAGCGCTCTGACCACTAATCTATGCGTTCTTATCGAGCTACGTCGTAATTTTTATACGGTTGATACCTATATGATATAAAAACTTTGGTTATTAAAAATTTCTGGATGTTACGATGTTCCAAATATGCGGACTATTAATGCTCGCGTTTGACACGTCAATTCGACAACATTTTACAATCCTCTTCCCACACAAATATCGAACACGTGCTTAGCGCTGTAATAACAACCACTTATTAGGAGTTGAGGTGTCAAGAAAAACTGTATCCGTGTGTGTCGTGTTTTACTACTTTACATATTCATTTGGTTTCAATGTTTTCATTTCTTTTAAATTAGTAGTAAGTGCTGTAGCTAGCACCAAACAACGCAACGCTTAGATTGTATTCATATAAAAAAATATATTACTATTTTGTACGTCTTTGTTTTTTGGATATGGAAAGTTGAAAAATTTAATTATATTTTGGGAAATGTTCTTATTGTAAAATATTATTGTAAATATTTATGTTCTCCTGTCAGATGTCAAATCAAACTATGAACAGAAAAGCATTATGAAATGGCTGTTACGACCAAAACCTTAGATCCTTTAGATCTACATAATGTGTAAAAAATAATGATAATTATACCATACCTACCTGTGAAGGTTCGATTGTTAATATTTTCTCCCATTCGGACGAAGAATTGTATTATATTTTCATTTCCTCGCTCTGGTAACAAGGCAAAGCGCGGCATTGTGTCACACAACACACAATGCCTCGAAAATGAAAACGGAAAATGGGGAATAGTGTCTTAACACTGTTTTTTAAATAATAATTTTACATTATTAATGTACTCGAGACAAAATAATTATTCCATTTAAAGAGGAGCGTTTGATCTACAGCCACCATTGCGTCATCACTTAGTTTTTGTGACACCAATTAAAAACTTAGTCTGATACAATCCATTTAAAACTTTAACCGTTTTCGAATTGGGTTTAATTTATTACTAACTTTGTAAGATACTCGTATTCTCGTTCATTTGTCTATAAACGAACCGAAAAATAGTTATTTTATTGGTAAGAAATTAATTAAGTGTGAATTCACTATGTTGTTAGGGTTGTCATTCTCTTGTATGATAGTATAAAAATAGCGAATAGTTATTATTCATTCAATTATATTTACCTACAATTATTTATTTAAGTAAATTTATTCTATTCTATATTTATAAGAATTTTGTTAGATGATAGTCTTATACGTATAAAGTATTTTTAAATATACTTGAATATGCGTGTGACCCATTTATAATGTTTGAATGTACAATAGCTGTTATTACATAGATTTCAACCTCATTTACAAGTCTGTTTTAATAGTTGAATATAAATTCTCAAAGTGGCAACCTTAGTATAATATATGATCTACAACTTTGATTTTCTACGTTGATAATAATAAAATAGTCCCACAGCAATACAGCATATACATTATATGTGTACATGTGTACATGTTGTATTTTAAGTAAAATAACGTATAATTAGGGCCACAAGTCTGACTATAAAACAGACTGGTTGTGGATTCGATCTCCACTCGAGGAGATGAAATATTTACTTAAATTTATATTTCCATTTCTTCGCTCTGGTGTCGAGGACAAGCGCATTGTTGAGTTCTGCCACTCAACACGCAATGCCTCCAGAATTCGGCAGAAACATTGGAGTGTCTTAATACTAGTTTCCCTCTGCCTACGCTGCTGTGTGCGGGATACAGCGTGAAGATGAAATTTAAAAGTATTTGTAACCTTGTATAGTAATCGTGGAATACAGACCACTTCCTCACCACCTTGCGTATATTAGTTGCGACTCTCAATTTGATTATATGCTAATTATATTACCGACTTTTTTTTTGTTACTTGCAGTTAATATTTGTGTCCTGTTAAATATAGATGTAGTTTCTTATGTGTATTTTAGAATGAAGCTCTAAGTATGATTCGCTTATGATATATTTTCTATTCCCAGGTAAGCTTCAGTCGAAATGTTGATTAAAGTGAAAAGTAACATGTCGAGGTAAGTAATACGATAAGATGCTGAATTCAATATCATATATATCACTTTTGTTGTCTTTTTCTTAAAAATATAATGAAGAATATGCTAGTATAATATTTTTGTGTATCTATTTTGCTTTATACAGGTACTATGGCAATTTAAGAAAGCCTTTTACTGCAGAAAATTGACATGCTTATAAAAGATATTCGCGAAATTCACGTCATATTATATGACAAAGGAAATATTTGAAGCGCGGACGTAATTTAGCAAAAGCAAAACGCGTTAGCTAAGGTGTTATATTATAATAAAAGTGATTCAAGTGAATATGCTTTGACCTTGTGCGGATGCTTTAAATTTAAAGGACAAGATCCTTTCCTTTTTAATAAAAATAAGACTTAACAATCATAATATTTTTATTACTGTTTAATTTTATGTAATTATAAACGTGCTGTAGAATGTGCTTGAAGCTTTGAATTGCATGAGCCTACACTCGAATAGTTTACTTGTAGCCCATGAAGAGTTACGATGTTCAGATCTCTGCTCCATCATCACACCAGGTCGTTGAGATAGGACTGTATTGTCACCTAAGCTACATATAACTGCCAAGTTTCATGATGATACACATATTACGAGTAGTACAAATTCACATTCCAAGATTTTTAGCGCATAATTAATTAATTTGTTACAACTGATCTATAAAAGCGTGTTAAAAAAAGTTAAATAATCACTAATAATTACTATTTATTTTAATTATTACTAAGTACTACCTTACTTAACTTTTTTAGGAGAATCGAGTCTGTTGTGGTGCAGTGGTCGTATAAACGCAACGGTCTTGGAGATTGCATTAAGTTTCTCTTTTCTACTATATGTGCTATATGTGTATTTGCTACATTTCTATATATTTTCTTTTTATACAATAACTTTGCTTTTATTTTGATAGGTAAAAAAAACTACAAACATATCAGTGTTTATTTCAGTTCGGCCTTCGCTCCGTTGTCACAGCTAGGTGTATTGTTGACTCTACATGTTTGGGTACTCGTGTTCGAGTTTGTTTTCATTCAAAATTGCATTAACGTTGTTTACTTTAGGTATTATCTGTTATTTTTGTATAGAAATTGTTTTATTTTTTTTTGTTTAATTGTGTTAAATTTTTCTTCCCTCGCCCTGGTAGTAAAACAAAACACGTAGTTGATTTAAAATATTAAAATTTTTATATTTTCACAAAATAATATAAATTTTGGTGGTACTATTTGTAGCTCCGTCCTCTACTTGTACTTTTTGTGTGATGACAGTGGACAGAGCAAAAGAGATGTGTAAAGACCGTAACGTTTGGCGTTGCGCTCTCTCTGGCTGCGCCGCTAGTGATTTTATTAAAAGTATCAAAATCTATGATGATTTTGAGGCCAGTCATGGCGCATGGGCATAAGGTGATTGTAAACGTGCAGATTGTGGGTTCGATATTCACACGATTATATTTTAAATTATGTGTGCTTAGACCACCAAGTTCCATCTCCGTCATTTTAACATTTTCATTTAGTAAAACCATTTATAAATGCCGTCGTGGTGTTAAGGGATGACTTCTGACTGAGAACGCGATGTTTCTGAGTCTGATCCCTAATTCGAGTATGAATTATTATCATTTCCTGCTCTGAAAAAACGAAACGCAGCTTTGTGCTGTGAAACAATTAACACGCATTCCTCTGGTTCGGGTGAAAAGCGAAAAAAAAAACTTAATTTCGTAGTGCAATAATGTAATTGAGAAATACTAAGAATCTTAGTTACGCTATTATAGGTGCATATCGGATCGCGCCAACGTAAAGAAGCCCTTTGAGAAACCCCACAGTACTGTAAAATATTATTACACACAGATGTTTATGCTAATATACGCCTTATCACCTTCAGAGTAAACCTACAATTGCTTGTTGAGTTGTGTTTAGCGTTAACAGATTCTTGGTGTTGGCATCACAGTCTTAGATGAACACTTAATATTGTTCTTACGCTTCCTATATTATGTGTTACATCGCCTCGTCATACATTTATTATGTTAATGTTGAGGCTATCCGGGCGCAGTCATATAGCCTATGATTGTCAACGTTTTGGATGTGAGATTTGATCCTCAATCGGGACAGTTCATCATATTCATTTTCTCGCTCTGGTGAGATCAAAGTGCGGCGTTAGGTTCCGCCAATCAATTTGCAACGTCTCGATTTCGGTTTGAAATTGAAATTAAACTATTAAATACACTACAAACTATTAAACAAGAGGTCTGTAGTTTAGAAATATTTACCATCACTGGCATTATTACTGGCAACATTTTCTAAACATAATATTTCAAATTCAAAATTATCTTAAAAAGATAATTTATAAATACTGACGCATTTCGATACAATCTATTGGTCTAAAGTATCTAGGTGTTTCATTAATCTGAGAGCTTTTCGTATTTAGGTTAGTGGTGTTTGTTACTTAAGCTCGGTGACAGTTTGCTGGAATTTGTTAGCGAATGTTTAACTACGTAGAGTACGTTAGGGCTTTACCGTGTTGTAGCACCGTGTTGTTCCTGAGGCGGAGGCAGTGAATTGTGTGGCAGTAGGGCAGGGGGTATTGGGTTTGATTTTTGCTAAGATCAATGAATTATTTTTATTGCCTCGCTTGAAATTCAGTGAGCAGTAGAGAAAGGAATGTCTTGATATTATTTCGTATACGTACATTTATACAAAGTGTGACTGTAAAACCGACTGCTTGTGGGTTCGATCCCCACTCGAGGAGATGAAATATTTACTTAAATTTATATTTTCATTTCTTCGCTCTGGTGTCGAGGCAAAGCGCGGCGTTGAGTTCTGCCACTCAACACGCAATACCTCCAAATTTCGGCAGAAAGTGGGGAACGGAGTGTCTTAACACTAGGTTCCCTCTGCCTACCCTGCTGTGTGCGGGATATAGCGTGAAGCTAATTTAATTTTTTTTTTAATTTTTACGTACATTTATTTGAAATGGATGGATTAGATTTTTTCCTTTGTCTAAACATATCAATGTAGAATTGTTGCACAATAAATACCAATTAACGAACAAGATAAGTATCAATATTTCAAGTATAATATTTTGAAATTTATGTCCTTTGTGAATTTCAATTTCAAAGGTTCCTGGTTTCGCCTACATGCTATTAATAATTTTCTAAAACTCCACCTAGACTTCGACTTATTTGTTTGATTAAACTAGACTTCAGTCTCACCGTCTGTGACAGTATGAAATTTATTAATTTAATAATTATTAATAAACTAATTTAAGTTATGTATTTTTTTATATAGTAAATTAATGTCGAAGTGACAATATCGTTTATAAAACATTTTTGGAAAAGATATAAAACTTGCGAATGTTGGGCAAATTTAGCAAAGTTTTTTTTTAGCTTCAAGCTGGAACCACACACGTAGCAGGGCAGACAGAGGGAAAGGGAGGAGGCTCTGCACTTTCCGCCTAATTATGGAGGCATTTCGTTTCATGTGTGGAGTGGCAGAAGTCAACGCCGCGCCTTTTACATCGACATCAGAGCGAAAAAATAAAAATATTAAATATTTAATTTTCTCAAGTGGAAATCGAACACAACTTACACAAAAGTTACATAATATTATTCAGATGTGAAATTTGGTGGCTTGCAGTGTGTTTCAATATGTGAAATGTGTTGAAGATATACATAAGTTACGTTAGATTTAATAGACTTATTGATTTCTTTCCATGCAAAACCATGCAAGACCGTGGACAATTTCATCGATGGCGAATAATACCCACGAGGAGCCCTTCAAACAGTATTATTTTAATAATAACTCTCAAAACCATTGTAAATGCCAAATAAAAGAAACTAAAAAGGAGACCAGCGTGCCGTGTGACGCAACCTAGGTGGGGTAAACGCATCGGTACCCCAATGCACTTTATACTATAACAATACAACATTCTCACTCGAAATTGAACCTACTGCCTTTGTATTACAAATAATATTCATTTTCAAAATAAATACAGTTGAGACGTTCCATTTTATAAATGAAAAAAAAAATGGGGCGCCTGTTACACCCCGCGAAAGCCGCAGTCTTAATTCGGATACTGTCGCGGACGGACGTCCGTCAGAATATGTAATTGTCGTTAATTGTTATTGTTTTTGAATAGACTTGTTTTAATTGTTTTTGTGAGTTAAGTGTAGCGATGGCCAGGAAAAGGGTAAGGGGTTCGCGCTAGGGTGCTAGTGTGGTGCAGTGACTACATATGACTAGTTGTAGTATTATTGTTTTTTGTTTTTAAGTTGTTTTGTTTTTACTATTTTGTTTTCCATTCAATTTAATTGTTACTATACGTTATATTAAATGTATATACGTTTCATAGCAATTAATTGCGAGAAAAGTTGAGAGCTTCGAGCTTTTTATTCAACGGCTTAATAAGCTTTTATATATGCGGAGTGGTTTTGTGTAATACGTTAGCTAAGGAATTTATTCTTTTAATATATATGTAAGAGTCTATATAGGAATGTGAGTTGATTTTATTTGAATTATGACTAGTTACATAATTACTTATTAAACAAAAATTATAGATGTATTTTATAGGGGCAATTTTTTTTGTTGTTTTAGAAAGCAGTAGTAAAAGTTATATTATGTTTAAAACGTATTTAAATAGAAACACTTTATTATAGTAGGTAGTTAGATGTATTCATTGAAAAGGATACGTGCATATAGATTTTTTAATGAAGGTCGTCGCTCTCGCTTGTCTGTATAGGGGTGACGCTTTAATTATTACCTGTGACATTACGCCTACCTCACTTTTTATACGCTCTTAGTAAATTATACCTTTAACTATACGATATATTCCGTTTATAGAAGTAAATCATAATTAGAAATTGAATAAAAGAGCACGTTTGATACAATCTTACTAATATTATGTGACAGTTTATGTGATTGGAAGAACGCTTGATCCACTTTTTTGCAAAAACTACTGTAAATGAAACCTTATAGTAATACAGCTCGTACATCAGCATAAAACGTAGGCTACAATTTATGTAAACATTTTCTGATTAACTTCATTATAATATAGCAATGACTTTAAGCGGGCGAAGCTATGGGTGGGTCGCTAGTGTTTGATAATTCATTGCAGTCACACACTGTCTCTCGTTTTTTAGCAGTGTAGGCAGAGAGAATCATACTATATTTCGACTCATCCGAAGAATAATATCCTATTTGCAAAGACACGTTTTTGCAAATAATACCTTTGTTGCGTAATCACTCTCTTCTTCTCTTCTCTTTTCCGATTTACCTGTAGTTTGAATGATGATTGAAGAAAATTATGACACATTGATTACAAAACGAAATAAAAAAATTGTATTTTTACTAGTTATATTCTTATCCACGATTTTGAGAATTAATGTAATACAAGCTTCAATTCAATCATGCGGCGAGTGTGTAATATACTTTATTAATCATAGTGTACAAACTATATTTGTAACAATATAACATTTTCTACAAAAAAGTCGGTCTATCTGTTCATTTATCATGTATTTTGTTACATCAGTTACTATTGGTAGTGTAAAATAAAACGATCAATTGAAACACGTTCCGTTATTGCGCTAGACTCGCATTTTGTTTATTAAAACTGCTTTGCTTATAATTAACAGATACAGAAATATAAATAACATCAGTCGATGATCTTTATCACTATAGTGATAAAGCATTCATTAATTCTTATTAATAAAATAAACCCAACATTGTTTTAGACATCAGGATAAAAATGGAGAACGCAGTATTTGTTTTTTTTAATTTGTTGTAAAATCCCATTTTTGATGCTAAACAAGTAAAATAGCAGTTTACTATTTTTATCTATTCAACATATTCTGAAAGCTAAAATGCCAGTTTATTTTATTTCCATTGATCTGAAAGGATACGCAAATCAATCTCAAAACTCAATGGTCTTAACGATGTATCTTCAATTTGTTTTGAACGAATCTTTTCTTTATCCTTTTGTTCTCCAAACGTTCTTTTTTGTACGATTAACGTAGCGGCTATTTTCGTTCCTCATTTGGCTGGTTTCGTTAATATGCCATGTGCTATAAAGCAATAATCTTGCAATTATTGTATTTCTTATTGATCTTCAGTAGTTGTTAAGTGATATGATCATGAGTCTATAGGTATTGGTTATAGGTTGTTCGTCTCTTTGTCTTAATATATGCATTACAATACAAAATTGGGAAAAAAATAGGTTATAAACGAATTTATTTATCAATTTTATTCCGAGAACGGAAAAGCAAGCGATAAATAATTTGTTTGGATTGTTTTTGCTTGATAGAACGTGACTTTATAAATCAACCATAGAAGGGCTTCTCCTTCTTACACGCATGTACATATAACCCAAAATAATAAAACAAGAACGAATAGGAAGAAAAAGATAAAAAAAACCATATTCTATCAAATACCAAAGACAGCCATAATAAAATATTTACACACACCCCGATGGCTGACGGGCGGTGACGATCGATACTGGAGCACACTTCTACTTGCTGGTGCACTACGCGGATGTTTCGTAGGAAGTATAGTACTAGTTAAGTGCTTTGCAAGATTGTAAGGATTGGAAGAAACTCTTCAGTAAATTGTATACGAGACGAGATGCTTTGGATTTTTTTTATTTTTGATATTTGTTAGTATGGATAATCCATGTTTATTTATTATTAAATAAATTTAAGCTACTTACGTTGAAACCCGCAACCTTCGTGATTAGAGCTAGAAGCCTGTCGTACTATGCCTTCTACGATGAGATGCGTGAATAGAAAAAAGATGAGGAATATAATATGTAATCAGCGCTGGCTATTTGTTGATAAAACACGGCAATGTCACAGATACGGGCGGTCGCGTGCGCCATTATTTTAATTAAAAGTAAACCCCGCCACGTCCTTAGAGGAAATTAATAGAATAATTGATTGGATTATTCTCTGAAAGGATATAAGTAATTGTAAATTAATATGCAGCCTTGGTTACCTGTACTGCAATTATAAAGGCGTCTCTTAAAACTAAAATGTTAGTTTTTCTAGCGTTTTCTTAGTGATTTTTTTATTATAGCGAAACTTAGAGGTACGTCACTGTTATTTCGATTTTGTGATTTTTGTGTTAGATACTAAATAAGTGGTAGAAATATTTTTTAAATTCTTTTTATTTAATATTAGAATAGGTTTTTGTTATACAATGTTTTCATTGTTGTTTTCTTTTTTATTTATTTGTTTATTATTATTTTATTTATTATGTTTTGCTTTATAATTTATTTACTTTTATATTAGAGGGATTAGTTTACTTTTACGTGAAATTGTATAGTTTAATTGAAATAAACTCGGAATATATAGAACATGTGTGAATCTTGTGACATAATAGTGTTGCGTGATGAATATTTAATAGTGGATTTGGAAGAACATGTACTATAGAAGATGGGTGTCAAAGGAAGATTCTTGGTAAATAATTTAATATATGTTTTATACGTACCTACTAGATTTTTGATGTCTATATTTGTATATTAAATATGGTTTATAATGAAGTAATATTTTTACAATTTTACATAACTTTATAAATTAAGAGTTAACTTTTATAAATTTATACAAAAGACTAGGCTTAATTAAAACGTCCTTATCATAAATAATGTTTTGATTAACTTTTAATTAATTCTGTACAAAAATGCTTATTTTTGGTTGAAAAAGTAAGTTATAACTTTGTAACTTTCTTTCAGTTTGTAAATAAGATTTTTTAAGTTAAAAAATAACTTTTAACCTTGGCTACAATTGGCATTAGTCACATATTTCATGGTTGTTTCGGTATATTACACTCGCATACCAGTAATTCAACAACACAACATATTAGTTGTAAGTTATATTATTACTTAAAGGTTCAATTCTGAACATGTCTCACATATTAAAGGTATTGGCTTCGATTCGTACAAAATTGTATACTTAATTATATCTTATCTCACTAGCGTATCTAATTCTAGAGGTAAGGGTATTTTGCATAAATAGATATAAAAAGCTGAAAGTAGACGCATAGCGTTAAGTGAGATAAAATTTTGAATGACTAAAGTCTCCCTTTGTTTCTATAAAAAATCTGTATATATAGTGTTGTTTTTTTGTATGATAATCTCAAACCTGAACATAGATGTGACATATTTGCTGTTCGTTATTTCCATCACGTTTCGCGCGTGGGCAGTATGTACCCAGCACAATATACTGTTACTTTAAATCTGAAGCATTTATATTGAATGGCGCTTAACGACTTGATTTTGCATATAAATCTGGATTTACGTTTTGTACTGCGTAGATATGTGCTATATTTATTTGGTAAGCGTATTTTGGTTTTGTTATAAAGACTAGTACAAGGGAATGATTTGTTTTTTTTTTTTGTTTTTTATTGTATTTGAAATACATATAATAATATGTGATATTTATATTATAATATTTGCTTATACTTTTTAATTAACGCATTATCCGGCACAGCAGCGTAGGCGAAGAGGACCCTGTGTCAAGACATTCCGGTCCTCGTTTTCCACCAAATAATACATGTAATTCTATACAATTATAAAAACATTCTTAAACATATTATTTTGTAAGTTGTTACTTAAAATGCACCTTTACAGTAGAGTTAACACGGTGTCCTCGCCTTGAAATCTTACATCATTCCGTTGGATGAAAGGCAGTTATAATCGTTTTAAACACTAATAACAGTGCAAAAGGGAAAATGGATTTATCTTTTACATTTACGGGACTAGTTTTTTCCGGTTTTAACTAGTTAGAAAATTCTAAAATTTTCTCTGAAGAAAGTTTAATTATTTTTTTTTTAACGGGAAAGTGGAACGTATATTTTTATTTAAGTTTATTTTTAAACTTTACATTGTATCACGCACACAGTAGACTAGGCAGGGGAAATCTGGGAACCTAATATGCTCCGTTCCTATCAATACTCTTCCATTTCTCACTTTCCGCCGTATTTCTGGAGGCATTGCGGTTGAGTGGCAGAACTCAACGCCACGTTTTTATGTATAATTTATAATATTTTTTAAAGTTTTTTATGTATAAGCTAAATAATTGATAGAAAGTAGAGCTTCCTCTTACATATGTATGTGCCTATTTACACTGAGAAGGATGAAGGTTCTTACTCACCCTAATAATTAACGTACAAGGATTTTGTAAGCATTATGTGTGTTAAAGTGTAATTTATTAAGCTCGCCTACCGTTATTGCTTTAGTACATTATATATATTATATATGTAACAAATATAACAAAGACATTATTTTGCGCGGTCCTATTAACATTGTCGGATGTGCCACATTGGAGGAGACCTCCTCTAAAAGTTTCTTCTCTCTTTAAAGTCTTTACGTTTAAAATGTATTTATTTTTATATGCGGTCGTGGTTAATGAATATTACAGAACTTTAACATGAAAATCTGCAAAGCTCTAATACTTACTATCTTCATGTTGTACCCCACACATGGAGGTAAGCAGAGAGAACCTAGTGTTAATACACTCTGTTCCCCGATTTCCACCGAATTCTGGAGGCATTGCGTGTTTAGCGGCGAAACTCAGCGCCGCGCTTTGCCTCAACACCAAAGCGAAAAAATGAAAATATACATAAATATTTCACTTCCTCGAATGGGGATCGAACCCACAACCAATCGATCAGGAACACGTCAGTCACGCTTTGTGCCTATTATATATACACTTAAGTTATTGTCCGTTCGGTTGGTGTATTGACGACATTGAAAGTAGATATTTGTTTTAGAGATGCTGTAACTTCAAATCCTTTGTAAGCCGCTTGTATTGAATAAATGCACAAGTTTAATCCAATTTGGGTTTTGCTAGGCAACAGTATATCAGCTTAAAGTGTAGTAAATAGCAGTGTTTTCTCACTTCAGACTGCCTTTCTATAAATGTGATAGAAATATGCAAATATAACACAAATATTTATTTGTGATGCCGTCATGGCACAGCGGCACATTGTCAGCAGACAATCACAGTCACTGTAAACGCGACGGTTGTAGACGGTTGTAGTCGAATTGAACCCCTCTCGGAGAAATTAATAGTTTTCATTTTTCGCTGTTTTAACTGAAGATAAAGCACGGATAGTAAGTTCCCTCTGTCAACCCTTCTATGATAAGGTTACAGGGTGCAGCTGAAAGAAAATCAAATGTTGGCTTCGTGTTAAAAGAGAAGAACGAAATATCTTATCATTAAGTTCATTCACCTACCCTGCTGTATGCGAAATACAGCAGAAATGAAAAACTAAATTTTTGTAAATATAAGAATACACGCTATAATGTAACCATTGATCAATACCCTACCGCTGTTCTAAATAAAAGGTTCCGAGTTTCGACACGTTATCACAATGCTCGCTTCGCTCCAGAGACCTTTTCGCTCCCAACATACCCGAAAACCGTTTGTTTGATCGATCGTATAAATGTCAATTGTCGAAACAAGTGCTTTGTAAATTTTTTTCAGCTGTGGATATTTGTATTCTCTCCTTTGCTAGTTCTATCTCTGTATATTTTTTGTCTTATCAAATAATAGCTTCACGCTTTATCCCGCATATGATAATGTAGACTGGAATGATCCACTTTTATCACACTCCTGTTCTCAACTTTCTACTCTAGTTCAATGTATTATGTGTCTAATGTTGGAGTTTAACGCGTGTTGTCTTATCAGAGTGGGGAAATTTAAATAAACCATATTGCCTTAAATAATGTAATTCGATATTTTTTGCGTATTATGTAGTGGTGGGGACCAATTCAGTATTTTTGGAGTCTGTGTGTAAGGAATTGTGAAATAAACTTAGTACATTAAATTATGAAAAAAAAAAATAATACAGTAGTTCATAATGGAAATGTTTTAAAAGTAATATAGATGTATTCATTTGTAACGTAAAGCACTTTATACTTATGCCGGTATATATGCTATATTAGTGTTATACTTGATTACATGAATGACTTGTACGATATAAAAGTTAAGTGTGCTAATGTATGTGGAATTACTATTTATCAGCTAAGACTTCGTCTCCTGCAATATTGCACAAAACGCAAATACGTCAATGTTGCACCAACTTAGCGACATGATTTTATTGAATTTTATTCTTTCCACTGTAAGCGCTGATATAAATTGCGCATAAACGTCAGGTTATATAATAGTAACCCTATTATGCTGTACGTTTTAGTGTAGGCGGGCAGTTGGCAGCTTTAATTAAATATAATATTTGAAATGCAGCGAAAAGTGCAGTTTTCATAGTTGTGTTACGTTTTTTTATATTTAATTTAAAATTATATGTTTTTATGTTCACGCTGTATCTCGCACATAACAGGGTAGGCAGACGGAATCCGGGAACCTAGTGTTAAGATACTCCGTTCTCATTCAGACACTTCCGTTCCCCATTTCTGTCGAATTCTGGAGGCATTGCGTGGTGGACTCAACACTGCGCCTTACGTTACCAGAGCGAGGACATGAAAATATTTAATATTTCATCTCCACGAGTAGGAACATACGAACCGACCAACTGTCGCGTTTACAGTTGCCCATGTGCCAAGGCAGACTTCCTACATTGAGGTGACAAACTGATATTGGTATAGACGGAGGTATATTGAACAGAAGGACGGACAAACACTCATGTTTTAGATAAGCACATGGATTCTAGAAAGATTTCAAAATGAATATTTTTTTGTAAAAAATCGTTTTATTAGATTACTCTTTGTTGTAAATTGCTTCCTCTAGTTGGTCCCTATAGACTACTTGAATGGTCCTACTTAGTTTTACACTGACAGAATTTCGCTACTTATTTTACATGTTTAAAACAAAATTTAAGTAGGTCACTCACGGCAGTATCTGGCATTCTGTATATGTATATCATGTACTAAACTTCTATATTACAGTACTGTAATATATAAATTTTAGTAAAATCCTCTACCACACACCATTTATATAAAACCATTTTAATAATTTGTTATTAATAATTTTTATAATAAAAAATAATATCATTGTAATACTACTTGCACACAAAAACTTATTAATACAAGTAACATTCAGATTTACGACTTAATATCCCCAAAGGGAACGTGTTGCACCTAATGAGCTTTCGCCAAGAAAACGTACCCAAGGGTGAACAACCGGGATATTAGACGATTATTCAAGGTAAGTCTGACCCGGGATGATATCGCTGACCCCATTTGCCAGGTTACCCAACTTTTCAAAGCTTATAATATTTCTTTAGTGCTTACTTGAATTAAGCAAGTACAGTACGTTCATAGAAACAATTAGTTGAGAGGTGGATTGTGTGATTTTGTAGATTTTTATATTGGGTTTTAGTTTTTGAACGGTTTTGGTAGATAGGTCTTCTTTAGTCTTAAACTGTTGTCATTGGGATTTAATTAATTATGTTATTAAAATTTATCAAAAACGCTGCATACCATCTTAGATTTTTTTATAGAAAAAATAGACATACATAAGAATATATATATTTTACCTTTCGATTACATTTTGTATACTCACAAGTATGTAGAAAATTTCAACGCTTTTCAAAATACTCATCGCGTTTCATAACATTCCTACAGCACACAAAGCATGGCTTTTGTACCAAATGCAGTTTAAATTGTTATACAAAACCTATTTTGCAGCCACATTTTGAGATGGTTCGTGCATTTTACAGCTTAAAATATAATTTTGTTAAAATGCATATTTTTGTAAATGTAAAAATGTGGCGTACACGTCGTTACCACAATATGGCGTTTTATAACATAGATATTCTTATGAAATAATAAAAAAACTAGTTGAAAAGAAGAGAGGAAGAGATTTAGGGAGTGACCGACTTGGTGTGACCGGCAAGGTGAGATGTGATTTTTTTTAAATATTAATAGTAATAATATGTTTGCTTGCATTAATATTTTTTTATTTATGAAAAAAATATTTGTGATTTCATATCTATACATTTGAAATATTTACTCCATCAAATTAAAATTACAAAAACTACATAATATAACGTCTGTGCATATATTAAAGATACAGTAAATTCAATTTATTACACTACGTGTATATTGAAAATGGTAATGAAACAATATTTATGATAAAATTTATTTCTACATTTTTGATCAAAATTGTTCATTAAACTTCAATACAAAAAATGCGCTCATTTCATTTCCCTTTATCGTGCTGTATTTGAGCGCAAATAGGTCGATAGCCTCGGGCTGGAAAGCGGTAACGTTAAATGCTCGAACTTTTTATTAAATTCTGGCTTTACTAGAAAATATTGTAATGGATCATTTTTACTTTGTAAATTTTTAAGACATCTTTTTTATTTTCACTCTCCACTAAATAAAACATTATAATATATATAGGTACATAGAGAAATCTTCTGTAACATTATATAATTTGCTTGATTTTTTAAATTAATAATATTGTGAGTAATTCTGTTCTGTTCTTTGTGTGTTTTAAACTTTCATGTGGAAGCTCTGTTTTAAATCACGTTTAATTTTATATTGATATTTTTTTATACCGAATTCTTTATTAGTCACTCCAATTAACAGTCTTAATAATAAATATGAAATCGAATTCCACGAGGGGAAAGTTATTCATTTAGAGTAAATTCTCATAAGTCAATAAAAATCAACAATAAATGAGTTTCGTACGTTATCAAAGGTTTTTTTGTGAATCGTGACAAACTCACGTACATCGTCATGCAACAATTTTTTTATTACAAGTATAAAGCTCGTTAAATATGCAAAGCTTCTAGTGAATTCATTTCCGCGCCTCTCTTTAGCCTTCGATGAACAAAAGCAGGTCACCATTGTGGTTCGGGGCCGGATCTATCTTGGAGTTTTAGATTGATATATCTTTAGTTTATAAAAAGTCGTTTAAGTGTTAAGAAGAACTGTGCATGAAAGCTGAGACGGAGGTCGAACTCACAACTATAGCATTTGTAATCAGAAATTTAATATTTAGGCGCTGATAAAATAATGTTTTTTATTTATATATTTTTTGAAATTACGTATGACGTACCTCGATATGATTGTAAAGAATTTTCACAAAGAGCTTTTAGCTTTTAAACCATCGCTTTCGCTCATAACAACATTATTATTTTACGTCTCTTTGAAACTGGCTACGCCTTTCACAGTAGGAGCTTACGTTAAAAACCTAACACAGTTGCTTGTGTTTTTATCAAACCCATCACCTGATAGGGTAAAATAAAGATTTTCTGATAGAATAAGATATATGGTATTTAAGTTTAAGAGAAGAAGGAGTATATTTTCACTTTGTTAATATTTGAAATAGACACTTCTGTTTAGAGGTAAAAACCACATAGAATATGGTTGTACACATTTTTTGTAACATTATAATAGGAACAGTAGTAGAAGTAGAGAGTGGTAGAGAATCATAAAAATACTTACATATTTTTAATATTAATAATCACTGCACACATTTAGGAAAAAGTGCATTAGATACATCGAAACGAGTAACATAGCCTATAATAACAATAGCCTTCCCCAAGCTCTCCAGATAGTTGCTGAGATTAGAAAGCACACCATATAATCTCCTACAAATTTTGTAAATATTAGTATAGACATTATAAACCTAAAAAAATCTCGATCTTAAATATTAGTGGTAAATATTACACATACAACCCTTAAAAAGTGCGAACTGCTCTACATAACAACGCTGTGCCCGTACAGTGCGCACTTCCGGTACACGTCTTTCCGGTGTCTGCGTCCGGGATGCCTCTACGAGAGCTACGTATATGTAAATGTATTATTTATTATATGTGTGTATGAGAATTTTATAATATAGTAAACTAGAGCGAAATAAAATGTTATACTTTGTTGTTTTTCTGTAAATATTTTGTTTTGTTTTGTCGTAGGCACGTAAAGATTTTAGTCAAAGTTAGAATTTTATAACATGTCGTTAAGGTTATCGAATAATTTTTTTTTAAGCCAAACAACAACGGATTGTCCACGCGGGAATGACTTATTTTCATGTCCTCGCTCAGTTAACAATACAAAGCGCGGCGTGGATTTCCGCCATTTTAACACGCAATTTTTTGAAAATTCATCGGAAAGTGATAAATAGAGTGTCCAAAGAGCAGTTGTATTTATTTCCCTGGTTTAGTAAAGTTGAGAGTTTTCGTTTATCTGTTTTTAATATTAACTTTATTAATATATATACACAAAGTCAACAAAACTCGAAAACGCTGCAAGTCTTTGAATTGAATAAAGCTCCAAACTTAAAACAAAGCTTTGCAAAACTTTGTTTGTTTTTAAGTTTGGTTAAAAGTTACTATTATACTTCTTCTTATATATGAAGTACAAAGAAAGCTTCAACGTTGCACTGTTTTAGTTAATACGCTTATGAAAATTATACGTAAACTAAACAAAAAATAATTTGAGTACACATAATGTTAATATATACATATTGGAATTTATTAATATGTATATACTTGAAGCCAGTCGTGGCGCATTGTCCGTTAATATTTAATATTTTCTCGCTCTGGTAACGAACGTGTCTTAACACTAGGTTCCCAGGTTCCCACTCTACGGGCTACGGGGTGAAAATAAAAAATATATGTATATAAATATATAATATAAGGCCAGTCGTGGCGCATGGGCACAAAGTGTTACTGTAAAACCGACTGGTGGTGTGGCTGGCTGGCTCGATCGCCACTCCAGGAGATGAAATATTCACTTAAATTTATATTAGCATTTCTTCGCTCTGGTGTCGAGGTAAAGCACGGCGTTAAGTTCTGTCACTCAACACGCAATGCCTCCGGCATTCGGCAGAAAGTAGGGAACGTTCCCTCTGCCTACCCTGCTGTGAGCGGGATACAGTGTGAAGCTGTTTTTTTTTATATATTATCAGGATCTTCAGTTATACTTTTTGTGCTTGAATTGGAAAACACGTTTGGCTATGTAAATTTTTCGCCAGAAGGGAGAAAAGGAAAAAAAATACAATTTTTGTTTAGTTTCTTAACATATATAACTTTTACATATATATATATTTCTATTACAGGTAAGCCGTGAGCCGAAGATCGCGCATTTGATTAGTACCTTTAAACATGAATATTATAAGGTAAATTATTGTGTAAGATTTTAGAGTATGGCTCCCTGTAATAAAGGCTGCTAGAGTAAGTACGCTAGAACACTTGTGGCTTGGTTACATTGTATTTATATATCCATATATGTGGGTATATGTTATATTGAAAAAGTGAGGGGTATCTGAAATTAATATGTTATTTTAAAGTTATATTATTTTATTTCAAAAACACAGTATTCGTCCAAGTCGGTCGGTCTCATAATTAGATTTAATTTACTTAAAATTAAGAGAAGTTTAACTTTAAATAGTCCATCAATTTTAATGTATTTTTTTATAAGGTGAAATATATTTCGGCATTAAAATTATAAAATGAGACCTAATTAAACACGTGAATTTAACGAATAAAATGTACCTTACCTTTTTTAATCTCCTATTATTATATTATCCGTTGGCCGTTTTTCACGCCCTGCCTGCTGAGCATTTCGAGCTTCGCTGCCTTGCTTATTATAGACTGGACCTCACCTTGTCAGTACTGCATCGGGTCCCGATACTGATACATTAATTGTGTTGAAATATTTTGAAAAAATATCATTTTAATACATTAAATTGCATTATTTAGTTGTTTGTATTGTGCGCTAAATATTGAAGATTTTTGTGATCTTGTGGGGTCGTTCATTTAGTATTTGATTGGTGATAATAATAAACTTTTGTTTCTTTAAACTTTAACTTGAAGTGATCGCGTCAGTGGTATTACACGGTGATGTGTTTTTAGTACGTTCGGGAATCTTGGAAGTGTATTCTTTAAACTTGTTAGACGCAATTGATTAATTTTAGTTTAAATTTGAATTATATGGTATTGCTTGTTAATTTAATATAGAGCATCATCAAAAGATAGTGTGAAGTAGTTGAATAATCTAGAATGTTAACAACAAATATAGATTTCTTTTGTGTTTGAGAGATAGTTTGATAGTATTTAATTAACTACATTTAATATCTATATAAAAATTAGGTTTTATTTGGCATTTTAGGCAAAAAATAATACCTACTTCGTAACCGATATGTATGTAATACTGCGCGGCTTTAATTTTTTTTGTTGTATTATATCAGAACAAATAAATTATAGCCTATATGTTGTTTGGATGTAAAAGGTGTATTACTGTTAGGTTTTATCTAAATCCGTTCAGTAGTTTTTGCGTGAAATTGAAACAAACATCCATCCTCAAAAAATTCTACATTTGTAATTAGTAAGATAAATAATAAAACGCATAAACAAATTTAAAGGAAAAATATTGTTGTGGTATTAAATAAACTAGAATATTTTGTATACAACAATAAGCTAAGGTCTTAAGTAGATTTAAAGTTCATGAATAGACAGAGACAATTTTATTACATGTGTAGTAGATACATCAATATATAAAAGATCATTATATAAAAGTATTCGTATGAATACTGTAGTGTCCTAAAGTTACTATAGTAGTAGTAGTAGTAAAATTGGATATCAAGGTTGACAGAAAATAATAGACATTTAATTCTTCATTTTCCGCCCAATTTTTAAGACATTGCATTTTGTACGGCGGAGCGGGGAATTGAAAATAACGCACTACCTAAAATAATTACAAATAGTATTTCTGTCGGCGCTACCCCACTGCGCCACCACAGCATCAGATCATTTTATATATTGATAATAATCGTTATATCTACAACGACCGTAGCGAACGTAGCGTATATACGAACTTTGATTATTTATTTTATAAAGTACAAGGGCAAATTATGAAATATTTCTTTCTTGGGCCGGCTTTGACGTCACTTACCTATTGATTTCGGTACTGCCACTCCACCTATGAATTATTTATAATCACGTCGCTAGCCGGCACGCCGGTCGGCTAGTAATAAATGAGGGTAGTATAGATTTATGTATTACTTCCTAATACATTTGATTTAATATTGATTTAATAGATTATCTTATGTACTAACAGTACACGTTGTGGTCGTGGACTCAATATCTAGTGGAAATCCATAACTGTAATGTTTAGTGGCTCCCCACTCCGTCAAATAAGTTATTTTCATTTTTAATTTCCTCGCTTTGGCTAGATATAGTAGCGCTGCGTTGAGTACCGCCACGCAACACTAATTTAGAGAGACACGGGAAAATGTGACTTCACCCGTCAAGAGATGTCTCAGTTCCGCGAGCTTAATCTGCAATGTGAATTAATAATTTAATCAAAAATCCACCAGTAATTCTGTTTTTCTTTTAATACCTATCCCGCTTGGCCTTATGAATTATACTAAATATATAAAAGTAAAATTTTAAAAGTACCTGATCCTACTAAATTACATAATTAACTAATACCATACACCTGCTTTTAAAGAAGTAAGTCGCAAAATTGTTTCCAGTACCGCTCGTAAAGAAAAGTGAGACTTAAATGTACTATAAAAATGAATTACGAAGCTCTCAGCGATATTTTTCGTTTAAAATCTAACCGCTCTCTCTCGAAATTCGCTCCAATAATTCCTAACGGGGCTCGCTGCTTGCAGCATGTAGCCTGTGTACCTACTTGATATAAAGTTGTCATAACTTTAAAGTTACAGATGGACGTTATGTTCATTATTTTGATTTTATATATAATTATTTTTATTTTGGAATGCATCATGATTATATTTGTTTTGGTAATTGTTGCTAATAATGAATTAATCCGCAATTTATGTATTAATAATATACTTAGGTTGAAAAATATTTAGCTAAAGCCGTCATGGCACAGCGTCTGACTTCAAAATCGATAATTGTGGGTTCGATCCCCAGTTGTGGTAAAGTAATATTTCCATCTTCACACTCTGGCAACAAAACAAAGTGCGGCCTCAAGTTTGGCTTTCAAACACTCAATACTTTAAAACGTAAAGGGGGAAACGGATTGTCTTGAAATTATAGGTTCCGTCTGTGTCACTAAAAATCCCAAAACTGTTTGAGTCGCAATAATCTATTTTAATTTATAATAATATTTTGTAAACAAATGTAAAAAGAGTAACGTAAGGTAGGTAAGGAGTACGGTAAGGTTTTCTTTTATTACGCAAATACACACAAAATACCCGTAAATACGTTGCTATATTAAAAATATTTGTGAAATATCAAATAGAAGATAACCGTTTTGTAACCGGAACCGAGAATTCTATAGGGAAGACTAGATCATATCGTTATACAAGTAAGCAAAAAAGAAGGAAAATCAGGCATAACTAGAAATAGCCCGTTTTCCTTATTTATTATAATACACCATTGAGCTGAAATAATTACATAAATAGACTGATCTTATGATAGATCTAATACTTACAACTTAGTAATAGTTTTGAATTTTTGATAACGAAATGTGAAGGTGTAATGTTTTGATAATTGGGAGAAATTTGGGGAACGGAGTGTCCCCTGGTTCCATATATGATGCGATGCGATACATCCATACACGTATACGTGACAATACATGAGAGAACAAAGACAGTGTACAATAGCACTTGTCTCACCAAACGCCTCAATAATCTTTTATCTGTCACTCTCGATGACACTTTGGGATACTTCCTTTAATGCTAGTTCCACCGCTGGCTGATAAAGTCCCGGTCAGCCGTATCTGCCTGACGGGCTACAATTTTTTGGTTTCACAGATCACGAATATCAACATTTAGTAGATACTAGATACACATTTGACACATTTCTTTTTCACATATTTATTTCAGCATTCATGCATTTTAGATAAATGTAACAAATCGTATGGAATGTATTGTTTTATAATCTGTATGCAACTTAATTGTTGTGTATTTAAGCTTAATTTTCTTGATACCCCCTGTTTAATTATTATTTTTTTAATAATAATTGTTTATCAGCATCACGCTGTATCCCGCTCACACTGTTGTAAAATAGAATTATTTAGATATCCACATCTCAATAACCTTAATATGAAACATGTCGGCGTCATATATTCGATATCATATATTTTTCCAACAATAATTCAGGGCAATTTGGGACTGCTCCGAGTATTATGTGATGTGCTCTTGATCCGACTTAATGGTGTGAATGTGATAATTTGGATTTTTCTACGGTACGTCACGTCGCGAGGAGATTAACAGACGTATATCCATAAATTTCCTACCACATCCCTAAAGATAGGTGTATTTTTCCATTATTGTTTACACAATATGTTTTTGTTAACAGCTAGATAGTATGGATTTTTCTGAATTTATATTAATAATACATTGGTATATACTAGTTTCTTATACTAGCAAGGTTTTTTTTAAATTCGGGAAAATATAAATAAAATTTATTTTGATGAGTCATCTAGTATTGTCAATGTTAAATGGGCAAAATGGTAGATACACAAAGATAATAACAATAAAACACATTCAAAACTTCTCTAATTTTACTGTTTGTATGACAATTATAATTATTTACACTACACGACCGAAACACGTTGTTCAAGCAACAGAATGCGGGATACGTGTCAGTTACTTCGTTCCACTTACGGCGACAGTCCGACGTGGCGTGGGTACTTTTAGTTGGTGCTACGACAAAGTTTAGCTTTTATGTCGACGGCGACGGACGGCGACTCCAGAGAGAGAGAGAGCTACTTAAGCTTAAATCTAACCTACACTTTGGTAACAATGTGATAGTTGGCATATTTGAACCAGGTTTCTTGTTAATTTTGCTTATGTATTTGTCTGTTTTGCTTTGCTATTTGTTGTAATCGTTTGTTTTTATACCAATAAAAAGGATGCAATGCCTAGCCATTAAAAGAATATTAATGTTTGAAACAAAACCTCATTCATAAGCGGATTATGATGGAAATCTTGGCATAGGCAATTTTTGTTTGTTTGCCTCACATTGTATCCCAAATAGCAAGATAGGCAGAGGGAACCTCGTGTTAAGACGTTTCGTTCTCATTAAGACCTCTCCATTGTTGAGTGGCGGAACGCTTTGCCTCATTTCAAGAGTGAGGAAATTAGGTTATTAAATATTTCATATCATCAAATCGTAATGATAAACCAATGATTATAATAATTAATTAATGATTAATAAATCATAGTTATGCCAACACTTCGTTTACACGAACAAATGACATGTTTGACATTTGTTTTAAACAAATGCAAATTAAGCTAAATCTAATTGTTTTGATCATTTCGCCAACAACGCGACCGGACGTGTGTGATGTACGACACTTACATAACGCGACCCACATGAGTGACCCACATTAAAATAATCAATATGCCTTATAATATAAGTAGCCGTGTGTTTTTACTCGACTGCGACTCATCTCAAAAAGAGGGTTACGATTTTAGCACGTATGACTGTCTGTTGCTTTGTTCTATTGTAACTGTTAAACGAGTAAACCGATTTTGATAAACGATACCTTGATGATTATGTACCTGCTTCTTCTCCCCTGTCTTTAGTTGGAAAGTTGTTGGATAGACTTCACTTACAATTTCGTTTGATGTATTTTAAGGCCTCAAGGTATCTCCAATATGTTACATCTAAAAAAAATATAACACAAATAGACTATCCAAAAAAGCATAGGACATACAATCAATTTATTCCAAAAACAACGTACTAAATGAAATCAAATTATTCAGAGATACTCATATGGTCAACCGTTTTTACTTATTATCTATGCTAATATAAAAAAGCAAAAAAAATGTTTTATTGAAAGCTCCAATCTCAAAAACGGTTCCTGCTGTCAGAGTTACGCACACATATACCACAATAAGAACGTGTAATGTCTCATACAAAAGTCATAGTTACTTCCATTTACTAACGCGAGCGAAGCAGCGAGAGAAAGCTAGTAAGCTATAAAAATATTGACTTTAGTAACGCCACGTTATACCGTGGCAATATTATTTCATAAAACACGAGTTTTTACGGCGGCATTTATATTCAATCAACTCTCATATTACGCTATTTCCACGTGCCGTTCGTTACCGACCTTTATGTTCGTAATAGTGATATATTCAAAATCGATTTTAAAATAAATTTTATTGATTTTAAAAGCGTAAAGTGTCACTGTGAACGCGACAATTATGGGTTCAATCCCCACTCGAGAAAAAATAAATGTTTATTTAAATTTATATTTTTAATTGGCGAGCATGGCCGCATAGAGAATTTCGCCACTCAACATGCAATGCCTTCAGAATTCGACGGAAAGTGACAAGTAGAGTATCTTAACACTAGGCTCCCTCTACCTACCCTACTATGTGCGGGATACAATGTGAAGTTGATTTTATTTTTTAAAACTATAATTTAGTGGTGGTTGGTTGAAATTTATATTGTGAACTACATTTCGTCTGCTGTCTGCGGGGTTCCCCTTTCCCATTAGATTAACAGTAAATGAAGTAATACACAATCACCAATAATAAACACTTTGTTTTACTAATAAGAGTTTATACTCTATTATAAAAATTTAATATTTTTTCTTTTAAAACTAATAGACTAATAGAACATAATCCAATACTTTCCTCTACTAACAATTGTATTCTCTTAACGGTAGGTTTTCCAGATTTCCTTACTTAATTTGAAGACGTTAGGTTTAGTGGTTGGAGGTGTGCATTGATCTTGCGGCTCAGTCAGGCATTTCTAACTTGTATTAGAAAGAAAATGTCTGTCCGTCTTTATTATTTGTTAGCTTTTCTTCTAATATGCGTCAGTTAAAAATTATAACAATTCTTTAACTTTTAACTTTTTTTTTATATTCAAAATAACATTTACGTTTAGAGTTGTAACCCCGGTAATTTCCTTTTACTAATAGCCATAGGGACAAAAAAAATGTGTTACAGTTAATGCGATGCATTAGAACTTATGGCCAGTGCTGTTTTCATATGCTTATATTACTTAAACCCTTCGTGATGCTGTGTGTTGTGTGGCCTCGTGCCCTCTTCTGTCTCAAAAATGAAATAATATACTTCATCCCCCGGAATGTATATCGAACCCACAACCATTGCTTTAACAGTCAGTATATGTTCCGTGTTTAAATATAAAATTATATAATATTTTTTTGTAGGTTCTTCTTCTTCTCTTCTTTATTTAAATATATTTGTTTTGAAACGTATATTTTTATGTTACAGCGATATTTTTACATAATAAGCATTTAAACTACTTATTGCGTTAGGGCTACAGGTTAGAGATCACGGTTCATACTGATATTACATGTGGGAAAGAACGGTTACGACTCTACTTAACTCATTTATAGGTAGTCGTCATGTCACCTATAGTTCAGATATCCATATAGTTAATGTCATTTCATTTAATAAAAAATAATTCAAATTAAACTATGTTTTACATGATTTGCGGATTTTTAAACTATATTTTCGTATTGTAATAGAGTTTTGTAATAGAGGAGAGAGATTGATGTTGCTTCCATAGTAAAAATGAAGTAAATATAAGAATCTTTTCTTTATCTTCCTGTTGCCTATATAATGTAACAATAAAACAGACAAACAATAAAGCCAATTGCAATAGAGCATTGCGATGTTATATTTTTCTTATACAGATAACCTCGTTTGTATATCACGTCACGTACTTCTAAAATAGATATTGTCTTGAGATGCTTTTATACAAAGAAACATTATTTTGCATTTTGTACTTATATTTTACATCTTAATAAATCAAATCCATTAAATTATAAAGTAAAAAATTTAAATGCCATTAATAAATTAAATTAAAATTAAGTAACTTCAAAAGTTATTTCATTTCATTTTTTTTCATTTATGTTTAGATTCATTTTAAATGTTCATAAATATTTTATTATTATTTAATATTTTCATTTTATCTATTACCCAACCCCCCCACGTTCCTACGTCCCCTATGCCTAACATACTCTATGTGCGGAACAGCGTAAAGCCATTAAGTTAAAATTCTAAAATACACAGTATGTTAATTAAATATTACGTAAATTGTTAGTTTTAAAAGAATCGCTCCAATTTGTTATTGTTTCTTATCAATAGCCTCGATTATAGCAAATATGAGTATCGTCGACATTATTTATTGCTAGTGCGCTCTGCTATTTGACTGATTTTAAACGTGTTAAAGTTTATCACGTACCTCTACATACTGACGTTTGCTGATGTGTGGTTTAATAATTATACTGTAGTGTCTAATATATAATTGTATATAAAATGTGTTTTCGAAGTGCTCTAAGAAAATAAGTTTTTATAAAGAAATTTGTGAAAGGATTTTGTGAATTATTAAACAGAAAGGAGCCAAACTTTTTAATTAAAAAATCTCGATTTTTTTTCGATTACACTTTACATAACTCGAGTTAAGCGAAGTAAGTTTTGTGTAATTTGTTTTGGATTTTTCCTAAATAATATTGTGAAGTGAATTCCAAGAAAGAGTTTCTATTTTAGACAAATTTAAATATAAATATTTTAATTAACCACTATAAAACCATAAGACTAGCGTATATAGCTAGTCTTTGTTAGAGCGTGCAACTTGAAACAATCAAAATAAATCCCCAAACTATGCGTCACCGTGTATTGCCTCTGCTGGCGCCCGTGTTCCTATCTAAGCTGTGGAGGAGAAGGCGGACGAAAGCTATCGAGAGATTGCATTCGGTAGGTTTTCATTTATTTGGTTTTTATTATCATTTGATGAGCTTAGTTTATAACAATAAGTAAATGAAAAATTAAATTTCACATTTGCTTATTCCAGTTCTGTGTAAGTATAGAAAAGGTATTGTAATATTTACTCTGTATAAAGTGACATTGTGGTACAGAAAAGTCTTTCAGTGAAATGATGATGATAGTCTCTTAAATGATTTAATAGCATAGTTAACTATTAAATTGAATCTTATTTAAATAACTAACATTTATAAGAATCATTGTGTTCGATTAATGATAATGATTCAAAATTTAGCTAAAAATATCATATCACATTTTTTTAGCCAGAGGTCAATTTAAAGTTATCAAGAACTAATTGCTAAAGAGGATATTACGAACTTAGCAAATATACAATCGATTTGTGGAAAAATATATTTATATTGTAGATTTTGCAGGAAAATGCTTGTTTATATTGCAAAAATATCATTGATAACATCTGTTACGCCTTTTGGTCATCATATTATGATTCATAGAAACGCCAGTGTAGATTGAAAGAGATTTGTCATTTAAAATTTAAAGTTGATTTTTTTCTTAATTATTTATTGTTATTTCCTATATTACCATTAGTTGCTAGATAAATCAGTAGTTCTGAGTTCGATTCCTTTCTAAGGCATCATCTAATACATTAGATATAAAAACATTTAAAACTCAATTGCTTAACAGGTCATTTTGTTAGTGTCATAGGGATGGAAAATACACAATACTAGTATAACAATTGAAGGCAGATTTATAGTTGTAATATATCGAATGAGAAAACTTTAGGAATAGTAGCTACTTCTTTTTTGATACGAACATTCTAAGAACGTGTCAATATTGTCGCTCTTCCCAGAAAAATGTAAGGGACGATTTCCCGTTATTTATATCCCAATATATAGGTTCGATAAACTTTTAATATTATAGGAATAAAATTTTGTATTTATAAGCAATATAACATTTTTGTATTTAATGTGTCTATTAACATACGTTTTATTTATATTAATTTAGTGTTTCAATAGAAGTTACCTATTGAAATTAAGAAGTTTGATAAGTCAGTTACTAATAGTAACTGACAACTGTCAGTTACTATAAGTAAGTAGTGATGCGAAATTTTGTCCTCGCAGTCTACATTATAAAAATCCCAAGGCCTATATATAGTACCCTAAACATGTACAACAATAATAAATCCAACATGGTAAAACGTTATTTTATTCAAAGTTTAATTAGGAGATATAATCATTTTTCTGGTAGTATATGTAGTTATTGCATTATACGGACCTGTTTTTTCTATAAAAAATCAAGGTATATGATGCTATTAGTGTAGGTTGTAGAGCTTCGTTACAGTTCGTCTACCTCTGTTCTGCTATCTCCACTGTTTTATACTTGAGTGTTCTTGCATTTAAGGCGAGTGAGGATCGACGGAGTATATAAACTTTATGATTAAATTATAATAGAAATTAAATTTTTAGGCTCAAAATATTTGTGCATTATTCTCTTCTAAGTAATAGACGTGAAAATATCTCGTACTGTCTTAATGAGTTTTAAATGTCAAAATAGTCAAAAGAATATAATAAAAGTGGGTTTTGTACCCATTTTTTATTTTATTTTGACTTCTATGTTTGTATTAATTTACATTTGTGTTTATATAATTTTTTTTCAGTTATTTTATTTATTTATTATTATTATTTTCGCTGTATTTTAATATCTAATTTTATGTTAAACTATGTTATGTTAAAAAAGTTAAGTACTTAATTAAGTGTTGTCATTGAAGTCATTGTCACACTCACAATCAAGTGTAAGTGTATATTTTTTAACAGTATACTGAAATATTCTTGAGGGCTTATATTTGTAAACTATTTTTAAAATAGAATCGTGCCTATATAATATGGGGTTTTATAATGTAATATGCATTTCTTTCTTGCCATTAGTTCTTAAGTTCGCCAAATATCTATATACAAATATATTTATGTACGTTAATGTAATAATTTCAGAGCGCGTCGGAGACGTCAGCGGGCGCCGGCGGGGGCTCATCCGGTGGCAGCGCGAGGGTCTCCTCGCGGTCCAGGGCATCTGAGGAGCCGCATATCGGTTAGTTATTTGATTGTGTTGCACATATATGTTGATTTGAAAACGATAGTTTTCAAATTTAAATGTCACTGAAGTGGTACACTTAATGGTTTTTGGGAAGAAATATTAGAAGACTTAGGGTATGTAAATCAGAGCATATATCTTAATTTGGCAGATGCTGATTAAAAAAAAATTTAACGTTTTTCAAGGTTAAATTACACAAGTTATATTTTAGAAATTCTGAATGATTAAAATTAAAAATTGATTTGACGAATGATTAAGATTAAAAGAATTTTAAAGTTATAAAAGAAACCAGCAAATAATTCAATATTATATATAACATATATTTATTAGTATTCCATTGCACACAGGAAAGTACAAATTGTTAAAGACAATCGGCAAAGGTAACTTCGCCAAAGTGAAGCTAGCGAAGCATGTGCCCACCGGCAAGGAGGTCGCTATCAAGATCATTGATAAAACGCAACTTAACCCCGGCTCATTGCAGAAACTGTTCAGAGAGGTAACGTTAATATATATATTTTTTTTTATTACTTGTTTATTTTTGTTTACCTTTTGATCTGGGTTCTAAATTCTAAGTTAGATTTAAAATGAGGCAATCGTGTAGTAGAGGCAGCAGCGCGTGACTTTTGTAGGTTCGATTAGCACTTCGGACAAAAATCATATATAATATATATTTAAAAAAAACACGTCGTTGAGTTCAGCCACTCAAAGCTAAATATCTCGACACTTGCCTGAAAATTGAGATGCAAAGTGCTTTAACAATAAAGTCTCTGTTCTATCTATATGCTGCGGAAGAAGCATAGAAGCAAACTGATTTTATTTATCAAACTATGTATTTTATTTAGTTTACTGGAATTTGAGTCAGCCAGCCAGCCATTTAGTTAACAAGAAGACATCATTCCATTGGAAATATCCATTTTGTTATTTTTATTATGAGGACGTTTTAGGCTAAAATCATAATTCATTAAAAAGTTTAAACAATTTTTTAATTTCACTTAACAGTTAGTTGGACATTGTTATATATTTTTCTACCGTTTCTATTGCAGGTACGGATAATGAAAATGCTCGACCACCCCAACATCGTGAAGTTATTCCAAGTTATCGAAACGGAGAAGACGTTATACCTCGTCATGGAATACGCGTCCGGTGGAGAAGTGAGTGCATTTTATTTTAGTTTGTAGTTTTTTTTCGTATCTGTAGTTGGTTTTAAATAACTTTAAAAATGTATGCTTTGAGTTAAAATCTATTGTTAATTATCATTTTAATGAGAGAAGAAGGGGATAAATCTCGTTAAAAATATTGTAAAAATATTTTAATTTCTTAAAAGAATTGCTCTTATAATTTTTTTATGATTTTATTTACCTCTTCTCTTCAATTCAGTCAATGGATATAAAAAACTAGTTCAAACTATTCCTGATTGTGTTACATTCAGACGGAAAGTTAATGGAAGTTCCATTAAGTTTTGCCTCTTAATGTATTCTGTAGGGGATTCGAACTTGACAACTTTTGTAGAGAGTGCCACTTTGTACATACTAATGTTATTTATTTCAAGTTTTTAGATCAATGAGAGGGATACCTAATATTAGTTTATTTGTGACCTATATTGTATACTTATATGAAATACAAGTACGTACATACATAACATTTGCCATGAATTTACAATATACATTATGCTTTGTAATTATTAAAAATTTCCTGTTACCATTTGGCGGCAACATGTAACTCGTGGCGCAACGGTACAACATCTGTCTGTAAACGGTCGTGGATATGACTCCTGCTCAAGGGAACTGAATTAATTTAATTTCCTCGGTTTGGTAACAAGACAAAATACTTTGCTGAGTTCCGTCATTCAACACTCAACATCCTCGAAAATTGTAAGGTGCGTAGAAAAAATGTACGTGAAAATATCTACTACTTTCTATGTGTATCTTTGCAGGTCTTCGACTATCTAGTGCTCCACGGTCGTATGAAGGAGAAGGAGGCGAGAGCGAAGTTTCGCCAAATAGTATCCGCCGTGCAATATTGTCATCAAAAACGTATTATTCATAGGGATTTGAAGGTATGTATCTTTTATAGATTTTTTTTTTAACTATTTCTCGTATTTAGAGTAGACTGAAGGATTGTAGAAACGCTAAAGTTAAGGTTTCGATTCCCACTGGGGGAATGAAGGTGTTATTTAATATTTTTATTTCGTAGATTTGGTTACAAGGCAAAGCGAGACGTGAGTGTGACCACTCAACCCACAATGCTTCGAAAATACGACGGTACGTGGAGAACGGATAGTTTCAACACTAGGTCTCCTCGAAATATCCTGCTATATGCATTAAGCTAAAAAACAAAAACTTCTTACATTCTGTAATATTCATCATATGTTATAATAATAATTTCAGGCTGAAAATCTTCTTCTCGACGGTGAAATGAATATAAAAATAGCAGATTTTGGTTTCTCAAATGAATTCACTCCTGGAGCCAAATTGGACACTTTCTGTGGCTCTCCGCCTTACGCCGCACCCGAGTTGTTTCAAGGTAATGTTAAGTAGCACAATGGTTGCAGGTTCGATGGATAGGTTTTAATGCAGAAATGGTGTCAGAGTTCTATATAAATATATATTTTGTTTCATAACACTGACTTATTTTTATATAGCAATAAAATAAAAATACATATGACTACTTTTTAATAATATATATAAACTATGTATTTTTATCATGTAAAGCATATTCATTTATGATATCATATTAATATTTACTATTATAACTTATAACTATATTTTTTTACTTACTAGGTAAAAAATATGACGGTCCCGAAGTGGACGTTTGGTCTCTGGGCGTGATCCTGTACACGCTGGTGTCGGGTTCACTACCCTTTGATGGGTCGACGTTGAGGGAACTGCGTGAGAGAGTGTTACGTGGAAAGTACAGGTAAAATATTGTATTATTGAATTATTTGTTACCAAATTAAAGACAAGTGCGCGAATGGAAATCATAACATCAATGCAATCAAAAACTTAACATATTTTTTTGCGGAACTATTAAAAAAAAAGATGATTCTACTAACGTGATTCGTTTCCGTCGTCATCGGCGTCGGCGTCTCGCGCGCTATGAAACTACCAATATAATGTCTTTCTTTCTTTCTCTTTCTTCTCAGAATACCATTCTACATGTCAACCGACTGTGAGAACCTCCTGAAGAAGTTCCTAGTCCTGAACCCAGCGAAACGAGCGTCCCTCGAGAGCATAATGCGGGACAAATGGATGAACACCGGCTACGAGGAAGACGAATTGAGACCCTATGTGGAGCCCCAGCAGGATTTCAAGGATCATAAGCGGATAGGTGAGTTGGATTTTATTGGATTTTGGTGGAGTTTTCAAAGAAATGGTAGTGAATTATGACGTTCAACTGAGACACAATGTGCAGCCCAGTATAATTTTTAATTTAAAGACCTAAGTGGAGGGATTGTGGTGGATTTTGACCAGGGTTCATTTTTGCGGATTTTCAAAAAAAGGAAAAATAAAGTAAAAGCTTGTAATATGTGAAGTAGGGAATTAAAAACACTTTGTTGACTTTAACTCCCAGGAGGTACTCGTATTTGAAAGTTAAATATTTTGTAATATGTACAAATAATAGACGAAATGGTAAAACAATCTAATCTGTTTTAATAAGTAGTAATCTGTTGGTTTAGGTGTGTACAATACAGACCATTATTACCTTAAACCATTCTAAAATTTTGTAAAGTAATTTTCAATATTTTATATGAGGTAGAAAATGAAAGTATTAGTGTCTCAGTTTTTACTATGTTATTTTGTATTATATAGGAAATGCGGATTTTTATATTTCGCAAATTATATTTAACTATATGAATAACTCTAACTTTTATTAAAGGCACACATAAACACATATGCTTGACAGTAAATTGAGTTAGAAATATTAAATAAACTTTGCACAAGACACATTTAAAGTGCTTTTAAAATATTATTAAAAATATAGTAAATGAAGCTTAATATACACGCTTATACTAATATTTTATACTGAGTAATTTGGACCCAAAATTGTAATATTGGACTCAATACTTCACTAACAAATATTTTAAGTGAATTTAGTTGTAAGTAAGAAAGTAGCTGTTTGAGTGTGAATTGTTATCGCCATGTTATATTTACTTATTTAAATCATGAATTTGTTACAATACATAGAGACTGCAACATACGAACATAAATAAATTTTTCGTATGTATATGTACAATTATATACTGGTACTAGTTACTGGTCTTGTAATATAAGTGTGGTTTTGGTCTGGTAAATTCTTATTGATTACCAAATAAGGCAATTCTATAGCAATTATCACTAAACGTATAGAAACATATATTCTTATATCATTATGTTATAAGTAAATATATGCATATATTTAACGTTCAAAATTTCCACGTTTCATGCGCGCCGCTACGCTCCACAGCGCAAGTTGGTACGTGACCGTTACGCGGTACTAATGTTATTTCAGTATATGTGTATTGTTTTTATATTTCACTTGCTTTTTTATATGTCTTTGGATGGAAAAAAAAATATATTTGTAATACCAAATTAATATAATATAACGATACATAAAAAATTATACGATTTTTTTTTTCAAAATGGCGTCTTCTTGTATTTATAGTTAATCGATAGTTGTTGATATTTATAATATCATACAAACACATCTAAAGACCTATAAAAGGGCAGACAATGGTTTATTCTTTTTTTATTTTTAATTACGCTTTTGTATGCATGCATTGTAAGTCATTTATTTAATTGATTATATGTATTTTTTTTACTTTATAAGGTGAAAATTACTGAACATTGTTGATTTTTTACTAAAATACTTTATGAAAATAATAAAATATTTGTTAATTTTTTGTCAAAAATCACCAGTGTTGATTACGTCTTAAATTATGCACGATTTATTTGTTACGTATTGTTATTATTATTTTTACGTCATACTTTTCAAGCAGTACGTAAGGTTCTTATGTTAGTTTTAACTTAATTTATTTTGACTTATTAGTTTTAAGCTTCAGTTTAATTATATTAGGAATACGTGGGGAACCGAGTGTCTCAAAACTAGGTTCCCTCTGCCTACCCTTCTATATGCCGGATACAGTGTGATGCTGTTTTTTTAATATAATTTAAAAATAAATTTATAGAGTGATCTTAAATATGGTTTTTAGTTATTGTATTTTTTTCTGTCATGATTGAAAATGAATGAAGTTTGAATTTTAATTTTATTTAATATGTATTGGAATGAAACGGAATTGTTATTAGTATATTATTTTAGAGCATTTTTTTCTTTTTGTTGTTATATTCTACATTGTTGTTGCTATAATATAGTTTATTTATAATTTCGTTTAATATTACATTGATGTTTTTCTTTCATCTAAATTAAAAATAATTATTATTTGAATGTTTAGAGTAGACTAGTCATATTTTTAATGAAATGCATCCCTTTAAACATTTAAATGTCCTGCTTAACATTTGTAAAGAATTAAATATATATACATCTATTCCAAAATTATTAATGGTTATACATTAATCCATAAAAATAATTAGTTAAGCAATCAAATGAATATATCATGTAATTTGTTTATAATCTGTTAAAATCCCTTAAAATCTATTAAAATTTAACCGTTATTTAATGTGTCAATAACATTTCAGAGGCGCTAGTGTGCCTGGGTTACAATCGACAAGAGATCGAATATTCTCTCGCCGAGGCGAAGTACGACGATGTTTTCGCTACGTATTTGCTACTCGGCAGGAAAAGTACAGATGTGAGTTGACTTTTTTTTATAATATTTTGTGTAGTTATTGGGTTTTTTATACGTACCCTACTAAAAGAGACATCGAAATATAAAAAATACCATACGGCCGATGACGCGTGGCCGCCCTGAATTTAGCTGTAGATGGCTCGGCAAATTCGATTTTATGATTCGTATTTTTGATTTACTCTTTCTCGAGTTAACAATGCGCAAAGTTCAGAAAATCTTATTTCAGTGCAGTCATCATAACCAGTTGTCCGTACTGTATATATGTAAATGTTATTGTGTTGTTTGTTTAAATAGATAACTAGAAGACGTCGCGCTGGGGCACTAGTGTGTCACTGTAAACCGACGAATATGCGTACATTATATTCCGCCACTCCACACGCATTACTTCTAGAATTTGGCAGAAAATGGGGAACGGAACTGTCTTAATAGGAACCGAGAATGTCATAACAACAGGTTCCCAGTTTCCTTCTGCCTACTTAGCTATGTGCGGAACACTGTAACCAAAAGTAATGTACTGCTTGCAGCCGGAGTCCGACGGCAGTCGGTCAGGGTCGTCGCTCTCGCTGCGGAACACGGCCGCGCCCGGACAGGCGCAGCCGCCGCAGCCCGCCAACTCGCACGCCGGTGAGACGCACACGCACACGCACACACACACACGTGTCAGTCATTAGCATTGTGTATGTAAATTGACTTGAAACACATACATGCAAGAATGTGGATAATCAATATTTGTAACATGATATCTTTGTTTCATTAAAAAATATATAGTAAAATTTTATTATTGTAAATAATGAACGGGATAATACTGAATCAATGTGCATATACAATGCTTCATTAATTATTAAAGAATAGTTGAAATTGAAATATAAAAAAATATTGAACATATTTACAAAATTTATGATTGGGGCTATTTACTGAGAGCTGTGTAAAATAGGCATATTAAAGTAATTTATAAGCACTTATATTAATGCTTCAAACGCATTTAATAGAGAATTAATTATGTATTACTGTTTTTATACTAAGAAATAGATTACAATAGTATTATTTAAAATTTTACAGTGAGTATAATATTATTAAGAACATTTTGTTTATTACTTATAATATTAAAATCAATATAACATCCACATTATTTTACAATTTAAGTCGATTTATAGAAGAGTAATTATGGTCACGAAGTAATTTTCAATTAGTAAAAATATATTTTTCTCTATTGAATGGATGTAAAAACTCATAAAATAAAGTGCTTAGGGTATAACTTAATGAGATTTGGGCGAGCTTTACAGCTTATCTAACAGGATACACAATATCATATAAATCTGAATAGTAAGCTACTTTATATTATATCATTTGAGGTCCATTTGTTATAATACTGTGACTTGGAATTAAAAGGAATTAGAAATAAAACGTTGTAAATTCATTAAAATAACAATTTTACACAAACTTCATTTAATTTAAATTTAATTAATCTGATATTGAACAACATTTTTTTAAATTGAAAATTTGTAGAGTAACGTGGGATTACAAATCATTAAGTACAATTAAATTAGTTCCATTTCAACCCAAAATTAGATTAATGTTTTTATTTCCAAGCCATAGTGACTGTTGCTTTTTTATTTTTATTGTATATTTGTGTGCTTAACGTGTCGTACACCCAACGCAACTGTACCCCGTCATATCTTCCTTTGTTTTTGTTAGTGCGTCTCTAAATGTGTCCGTTTATTGATGTTTCTCTTACTATTAGAACTTTCTTATGAACATGTCGTGGTATTTCTTTTAAGTCTTTTTTTTCGAAAACGAACGTCTCCTTCGGCATGCTTTTCTGAGTGTGGTAGTAGTTACGTACGAACAAAGTAAGTAAACGGAGTATAGCGGCGCCGGGTGTACGTCGGGGCGGTAATATAGCGAGCCTATTATTATAGTCCTCTATTAAGCGATTGATATTGACGTGGTGATATTTGACATTAAAAGTTTAAATTCAACTGAGTAACTATACATCGTGAGCTGAAATAATTCTCTTATCTCGCGTGCCAAAAATCCGAGAACATTCTTTGCACACGAGAAAGTAAAGTCGGCCGTCCCCGGCGCAGGCGGCGCGTCGCCGGCGCACCGCGGCGTGCAGCGCAGCATCTCGGCGAGCGCGCGCCCCGCCGCCTCGCGCCGCGCCTCCTCCGGCGCCGAGGTGCTGCGCGCGCAAGGTACCGTACCCCACTTGTCCTTTTGCCTACTCGCACTCTTCATTATAGTTGAGCTGGATGTTATCTGGGAATGGGGATGGATAATGTTTTGAGGTTAAATCAGCGTTGGGGAAAAGTTGTTTGAGTATTATTGTATAACGAGAAAATATTTATTTTAGAATTTCATTAGGTAGGTGTAGTTGAGAATTTTATAGTAAAATATTAATTACTTAATAAAAGTTAGTTGAAAATCTCATGGGAGGTATGTAACTCGAATTAAAAATTATGAAATATTATCAATGTTGCCTCTTGAAATATAACGCAACTTGCTAGGCAATAATGTATATAAACGATTTTGATAACATGAAGTAAGAGTAATAGATGATAGACATACTGTTTCTTATTCAGGAAAACGCTGTTCCAGCAAAATTGATGCGCAAACTCAATCTAGGCTTTAGCCTTGCATGTTCGTAAGCTTAGTTACTATACAAGATGTACGGTTATACAAGTTGCATGTCACACCTATCACTTATATTGGCACCAAATATATTTTTAAATTTATTCATTATTGATTAAATAGGAATTGGAAAACAAACGCGTAATATATTTTGCTATTTGTCATCATATTTTTGTGTGCTTTTATTATGTTATGCATGGATGCTAATAAATATATATTACGACGCTATATACATACTTTAAATAAATAAAACGTTATTTTTCGAAATTTAGTTAGAAATCTATTTCTTGAAAGCTGTCATTACAACTCTTCTCAACTTCCTTTGAATGTACCTATTATATTTATTTAAAATATAAGTATCTCCTGCTCTCTAGTCAATAATTTTCTTCATATATAATTTTATTTAAAATAGAGAACAGCATGAAAAAAAAAACAACTCTCCTTTCCTACCAAATAAGTCTTCTAGTTATCGGCATGTGAAATCCTCTACGTATTCATTTATTCCCCTAAAGTAAAACGAATGGACCGAATATGATTGACTTTATCACTATACGTACATATAGATTTTAGGAAAAAATAGTATTATTTTTTTCTTAATAATTAAATTAAATATGAGAATGTAAGTTAGGTAGGTAAATAGAAAAATATAGTGTTAACCTTTTGTTTTTTTTCTCAATTCATTAGTACAGTGAAAGCTTATATGCTACTTTAAAAATAAAATTTTGATTAGAAAAGTAATAATATATGGGAAATATATAATATTATGGAAGGCGCTTTTTAAGGCTTAGCCACATATTAATGCTTATCACTCTGCATTCATATACATATTAAAGCTTTACTTCGCGCGATATATATTAAGTTTGCTTACTTTAAAAAAAAAATAATGTTTATTAATAATGTGGCTTTGGCTTGGATATTTAAAAAAAAATATTCACATTAGCCATGTTGTTAAATGTTTAATTATTATTTATATGCCTTTTTAGGTAAGCAAACTCAAAATGAAGAACGATATGTAAAATATGGCGCTTTTAACATTCACAAATTGATTAATTGTGTTTTTTTCTTCTTTTCGCCTTAGAACAGGGATAATGTGTGTGTGTGTGTTTTGACATTGCAGTGGGCACAACTACTAGCGCCGCTAACAACACCACGTCAACTGCCACCACCACCACGTCCAACTTTAAAAGACAGGTTAGTCACTAATAAATACTGCTTGTATCAAAATAAGAGACGACTGTCAGGACTGACTCAGGAGTTATTTTGCTATTGATTAATGTGTTTTTTAAATTAACTTTCAGAATACAATCGACTCGGCTTCCATTAAGGAAAACACGGCACGGATCGCGCAGATGCAGGTGCAGAACACGGCGCGGCCCGCGAGCGCGCAGCCGAAGCTGGAGCCGCGCTCGCGCACGCTGGCGGGCGGCGCGCGCCACGCGCCCGCGCACCACGCCGCGCACGCGCCCGCGCCCGCGCCCAAGACCTCGCCGCCGCACGACAGCGCCAGGTATTGTTGGTTAATGTTTTTGACAGGCATCTACGAAGTCGAAGCGTTCATTTTTAAATAGTAGGATATCCAGAATTTTAGTCTTCAAATACTTAAATTTACTTGTTTTTGGGATTACTTAGAAAATATTTTTTTACTAATAATTACGGATATTGTTGAATGAAGTAATATTGTTTCTTTGACCATTGAATTAAAATATTTCATTTTCTTTTAATAAATACGGAGGTAATAACAAATTATATTGTTCTACTAACACTACATTTGCATTGAAAGTTGACATTTACAATCTTTTAATATTAAAACAAAATAATATATATATTTTAATATTCTAAATATCGTTCAAGTAGATTAAGTTTTTGCCATTTATTATTATTATTTTTAATTTATTTAGATGTGTAATTTATTTATATTTCTATGTATGGTGTACTTTTTTTATATAATTGTTATATATAATTAAACAAAAAAAATAGTTATGTATTTCAATTTGACTCCTCACTAAAAACGCATGTACATTTTACACAAACCGGGGTATACAGTACGCAAAGTGGCCAAGAGTCGAAGGGCGCAGGCACGGGTAACGGAAGCACCACGGTCGCTAAGACGCACGTGAAGAGTGCGTCGATATCATCCGCGAGCGGAGCCCCGCCGATGGGGGCGGAGCCCCATAACGCGTCGGCCAGGGACCTCGCACAACCGAGGCCAAGGTTTGACGCTTAGAGCTTGCGCGTTGTATCAATAGGACTTTATGGATGAGAGTGGATTTTTTTTGCGACTTTTCTTTAAATTTTTAAACTTTTTTGGTTTTATATTAAAATTTGTCCATTATTTTCCAAATTTTTGGTTAATGTAAAAAATTTCATCCATTTTTAGAGGCAGCAGGCAATAACAAACCAGTTTTAAGCTTCACAATTCAATTAGATATGATTTTAGTTTTGCAGCTATAATACACAGCTTTATTTGATTATAGAATGTTGTCGACATATGAGTTTTCTTTTCCTATATTGTCTCCTCTAGTACAACGCGTCGGCACACTCCTCGCGCAGCCGAGAGGTTTGCGCTGGCGCGTTGTATCATTCGGACATCATGGATGTTTGAGTGTTTTTTATTTAGTTAAAAATTTGGCGTCATTTTTTAAACACTTATTTGTTAAAAATTGTTATCCATTTTTTAGAGGCAGCAAGCAACAATAGCTTTATAATATAGCAATCACATTCAGATTTGATTTCGGTTTGCAGCACATTACACGGCTTTATTATATGAAATATGGGCGATATAACTTTTTTTTCTGCTCTGTTGTATAATTTACAGCAATTTTTCTTTCTAGTGTTGTAGGATTTTTTTGCACTAGTAATAATGTTGCGTAAATAATATTTTTTAATAGCAACACTAACTTACATATTTAGGATTAGTTCATATACATATGTAGTATTTATTATCCTTAGATATAATTAATTGTAGATAAAACATAGCAATTAATGTTATTTTTTTGTATAAAATCTTGTAGTATATGTTATATATATTCTTTGTAAATTTATTTTAAACTACTTTTTAAATAAAATAAGGAACGCTTTAATGCACGTTAAAATAGAATGCATGATTGAATCTTCTAAATATACCAAATATAAGATCTGTTAACTTACTCATCTGGTGAATTTCTTTAATGTGTTAATTATTTTTTATCTAATGTTGTCTTTCCGAGATTATAAAAATGAGTGTCATTTATTTAAACTAAGTAATAATTAAATAAATAAAATTTATTAATCTCATCTCAATCTTATTTGTTTAAATGTTTAATAGATTAAAATAAATGTTCTGATCCTGACATTAATATAGATATATCTGTAATATGTAATATATAGATATTACAGATATATCTATATTAATGTCAGGATCAGAACGCTGCGTTCGAATTTTTATACGTTTTCTAAATAAGTATATAGATATGTTTTTGAAAACGTACAAAAATTTGAACGTAGCAAAACTCATACTTGCTCCTTTTGGATACCGTTAAATATTGTACAAATAGCATTCAATTTAGTTTTTTTTTCATTTATTAATATACCACAAATAAAAATACAGAAAACATGTAATAACAGAAAAATGCGTGCAATAAATCTCCCATAGAGACTTTTACCAGAAATCCTTAATACATTTTGTCTAAAAGTGGTAAACATATAGCTTGTTTGTGGCACTCAGTCTGAACGCGACGCTGTCGTCGGCGGGCGGCGCGGCGGGCGCGGCGGGCGCGGCGCGGCGCGACTTCCCCGCCAACCCCACGTCCTTCCCCAGAAACGTCCCCTCGAGGTCCACTTTCCATTCGGGTGAGTGTTTATTGGTTATTTTTATATTAGTACTATGTGGGTTTAAAGTTTCAGGTAGTAATCTAATAATGAAAATACAAAATAACTATTTCTTATATTTTCAAGAATAATTTTCTCGTTAACGAACGGTAATAGTAGGTACGACTCATACGACTTCTTACATATTAAAATTACAAATAAGTATTTAAAAATAAATGCAGGTGTCAGATGTGTATCTACTAGATAGACCGACCGAGACGTGTGAAACCAAAAATTGTAGCTTGTCTGGCAGATAAGTCTTTTCGGGACTTTATCAGCCAGTGGTGAAACTTGTCCTCAGTGTTGAGTTCGGCCATTTGACAAGCAATAATGTCTTCTTAAAAATTAGGCTGTGTATATTTTTTGTAGTTTTTCATATATTTTATTGATTGTATAAATGTTTTTTTTTATCGATAATATTTAGCAGGACAGGCAGAGAGGTACTGGTAAGGACATTCCTGTCTAATTCCTCAGAAAATTGTCGGAAAGTAGAAAATGGAATGTTTTAACACTAAGTTTTTAGGTTCAGCCTGTCTGCCTGTCTGATATGTGAGGGATGCAGTGTGAAGTTAAAAAAATCTAAATAAATATATCCCCACAGGTCAAACCCGGTCCCGTGGCGGAAGCGCGGGAGGCGCGTACGGGGACAGCGGCTCCCCTCACCAGCCCAGGACTTCGTTCTTCTCTAAATTGTCATCGAGATTCTCCAAACGGTGAGTTTTATATATATATATGCGCACACAGACATACATACTCATGGATTTAGATATTTTTTGGTTAATATTTTAGTTTTGTTGTGTTTTTTTAAAAGTACATTTTAGTCTCATAATAATGATTTTACATTAAATTTTGTGTTAAGATATATTTTTTACATTATACTATTATCACAAACAAACATACATACAATAAATACGGTCGACTAATCGTGTGTAATAATTTAGGTGCCCTGAGGAAAATAATCATAGCTAAAAAAATCCTAAAGTAAAATCATCTACAGTTAATTAATAGGGCGGCCACGACTTGTCGATCGTACTGTACTCGTGAATTCAAGTGTTATATTATTAAAAGGTACTGAGACCAGTATTGGCGCAGGGGCACTAGCATATAACTGTAAACGCGACAGGTTGTGGGTTCGATTCCCACTCGAGGAAATGAAATATTAAATATTTTCATTTCTTCGCTCTGGTGTCGAGGCTCTGCTACTCAACACGCAATGCCTCCAGCATTAAATATAGTCTAATTTTTCAAAGTTCTATATTTTATTTCTATTGAATTACTTCAGATTTAAATTTCATTTTAATAATTTCAAGTTGATTTTGTTCCTTTTTTACGTTAGTTAAAAAAGGGTAATATATTTTTTACATTACATTATTAGCACTATGACACTAAAACAATTATTAACCCATGAGCAGTTAAGGATTATTAATAAAATATAGTTTTTCTATATAATTTAAAGTACTTTATTGTGTAACTAATTTTTTAAAATGCTTTATTATAATCCTTAGCTACTAACTAAACGTGTTTAAAATTACTAACAAAATCTGAGAATTATTTCGATATAGTGAATATTAAAAAGTTAAAGTTTTACTGATTTAGTAACATTTGTTAATATTCACTGTATTACTAAAGAATACTTACTATCTAAGCAAACATAAACACAAATTTTAAATAACACACTACTATTTAACATTATAGTATTAAGATATCTCTTCACTATATATTCACTATGTTTTGTGTCGCCATTATTTTTTTTTGTTAAACTGCCCAATTCGCTAGACGCTTATAAGCTATATTCATTTTGGATCCATTATAAAAAAAAACTTTTGTGTTACCATTTCAAAAAATAGATCTAGTTTTAAAAATTCTATATTAATATTTTCTTTTGACTTTTTGAGATATATTTTTAAATGTTTTTTAAAGCAAATGGTAATGCGAAATAAGGTATCATATTTTTTAAAAAGTCATCGCATTGTTCATTCCGCCCCCACGCATCAATGTTAGCCGCACGCTTCGATAGCACCTTTGTGTCTCATTTCCACTTGAATTTCCCATGTTTTTTTTTTTAAATAAATAAACCTAGACATAGAATTTTTGACTCTAAATGGCGCCAATGCGACCATAATTTCTTATCGATAGTTTTTTTTTATTAAATAAAAGAAAGGGTTGTGGAAAAGACTCGTTAATAAAATCACACATTAATAATAATTCTTTTTATTTATTTTTTTAATAAATGAACAGTGTTTGAGATTAATTTTGTTCGTAATGCACGATTTTTTTTCTATTTTTTTTCGTTTAATACTAAAAGCCCAAAGCCTGTTCAGGATATTTGATTGTATATATATATATATTATATTATATATTATAATGTTTCCATTAATACGTAACACACTGTCTGTCAATCTGTCACTTAATTTTTTTTATTAACCATTACGTTGTGTCGCTCTGTGGATTCATTCAGATTTTGTGTGGTTTTTTTTTATTTTGTATATTATATATAATATTTTTGTTTATCATTTGACATTTTTGTTTATTTGATGCTCAAATTGCCTCCCTCTAAAGATTCCGAGCTCCGATGATTATATATTTTTGGTTATTTTTTTGATTAATTTTTGTTCTCGCGTCAACACAGGGGATGCACGATGCTAAAAACTCCCTATCTCCCTTACATATATATATATTATAATATTTAGAGCAAACGCACATGAAGATGTTTTATACTAAATTGTATTATTGCGCGTTACCATCTTGTTCATTGCCTTAATTTTTTAATTAACCGAATGTAGAAAATCCAAAGCATGATGTACTCCCCTTATCTTGTATGACATTAATTTAGTTTTTTTTATTTATTTTTTAACTTGGCTACTAAAGTGTGAGCTGATATAGATATGCCACCATGCTTTGTATGTTGTCGTAGAGCTTTGGCATCACTACACCGATAGTGATGTGATGAACATGTTTTAGTGTAAGTATAGATAGATGGCACGTGTCGGCCTGAGAGGTGTACGATTTGTTTTTTTTTTGTTTTATTTTACAAACTTAACAACCTCGTGCATCCCCACGTGTTTTTTTTGAGAAGTCTTATTTTTGCTAACCGTACGCTTCTACTAACGAGTCGACGGTCGCGAGTTTTACAGCTTCTATAGTCTATCCACAACCCTTTAACGTTTTAATCGCAACGTGACGGCGTTTTTTATATATATTTTTATTTATTCTTTATTAATACGGAGGGAGCGTATAGTATTGTGCATCTGTGTTTCGCGAGAATTTTTTTTCGAGGGCTGCCAGTATTCGTTATGGCAACTCTAGATAAGTGAAAGCATTTGTTTTATTAAAAAAAATTAAAAAAAAAAGTGAGCCGGATGTAGAAGAGGGGGGTGATTCGGCTTCCGTTTGGTCGTTTCGCTCACCCGTTCCGTTCTACGCAGGTTGAATCAGAACCCGTGAGGCTTTTGCTGACGTCCGTCAAACGGAGAAGATTTTTTTATATATATAATATAATAATAATTCATTAAGATAATCTTTATTATGTGAAGAATATGTGGAAAATTGTTATGCTATTTATGAGTTTTGTATTGAGTTGTAAGGCTTAGGTCTTTTTTTACTCAGCGTATGTTGTAAGTGTCATCGCAAGACCAGTGTTTCTTTCGTTGATGTTTTTTTTTATTCGAAATATTTTTTGCAGGTGTCTTGTGAAAAAATATTAAGGTCAAAAATATAATTTACCTAAAAATAAATAATTAAATATAAGATTTTGATAAAAAAGAAAACACAATTTTGCTAAACTTTGGAGTTTTGTAATATTTCTTTTGTTAAATAGTTTTGCAATATTTAACTATGCAGTGGATATACGCTGAGTAAATGAATAGAATATTATCTGGTGAGATTTAATCGCATAGACTTTTTTTTTATTTCACTAATTTAATAGATGTTTAATTATTTTTACATCTCATTCGAGTTTGATTTACATGGTATTAATAATTTTATATCGCGACGACATTTCTGGCTGCATTTTATATTATTAATATAGAGATGTTTTTTTTTTGCCTTTTTGCCTATATTTAATAATATTTGTTAAATTACTAAAATTTTATTCAATCAATTAACTACTCCAATCCGAGGCCAGTTCTCGCGCAGTGAGGAGATTTCTACTCGAGGATATGAAATATTTAATATTTTATTTTCTTCGCTCTGGTGTCCTCGCACTAGAGCTAACGCACTCCAAGCGAGGCGTTGAGTTCTCCCACTCAACATTTACTGCCTCCAGAATCTGATGTAAGGTGGGAAGCGGACAGTCTAAACACTAGCCTTCCCCTCACCTATATATCGTGAAGTTGAAAAAAATATGTCTTTATTATTTCGTCGTATATTACAAGCTATTCATATTAATGATATAAAGTGTAGTGGAAACCTAGTCCCGTCGCGCGTCGCATTTCATTATGGTTAAGTGATTTGAGTTATCTCATTAAGCGAACTTTGTACATTCCAGGGATTTTTAGGACCGACTTTTCTTATTGACTATTGCAATTTCTAAGACGTTAATTAAAAAAAATACAATTTGTGGAAATAAAATATTAAGAAATATATTATTTTCGTCTTAGGAAATGCATCTCAAAAAGGAAACGTAAATAGCACAAATTGTTTTTTTTAATGTCAACATAGTTTTCGTTTACAATATTTGGGACTCATATGTTAGATGAATGTAATGTGACATATATCTATAATTGTAATATATCTGGTTTCATAGTTATTTCACTGGTTATGAGCCATTTTCAAAAATAAATAATATATAAATAGGTATATTTTTCAAAATTTTATAATGACTAATTTATAGATGACCATATAAAAAAATCTATTTTGTACATACAATGGCTCCCAAATGTATTTTTTTTATATTATATAACAAGTAAATTAATAAGTAAATCGTGAGTGAATTATATAAAATACATATTATGATTGTTAGTATATAATTGTGGCCCATCCCTAACGTTGGTACAAATACTCAATAGTAAATAATTACCATGATTCTACGTTAGGTCGAGACGACACGCATATTTTTGTCATAAATAAAAAAAAACTTTTCTAAACATAGTAAATCCTATTTTTTATACAGAAAATGTTTATATATGTTTTTTTTTTCAAATCAGAGGCAAACAATTGTGTTTTTGTTTAGAATTTTCAACTTTTTTTTTACATCGATTATTATAATTTATTTTCAAATTGACATCTCACTTATAACGAGAAAAAAAATGCAAAAGCTATTATGACAGAATGTCAGTTTTAGTATGTAAGTAGATAGTCTTTTTTATAGAACCGAATTTTACGTTTTTTTCTACAGATTTTTTGATTTAATATCATGTATAATATATGTATAATTATGAATCGTTGTAACATTTCATATTTTCTTACTAAATATAAATAGACTATGTCTATCTGTACATACAGTACGTGTGGTGTATGCAAGTGTATTACTTTGATTTTTATTCATTAATCGTATAACAAATATTGTATCCGTTTTATATATTATATTAGTTTGTATATTAACTGTTTGTCTTTTTTTATTTTATTTTTCATTTTTATAATATAAGCAGTATTTTTAAAGCCGTCACTTTAAGATGAATTTTATCACCAGTATTCTTTTTTTTTTTAAGTAAATTTTTAGGTGCTTTTCTTTAACTTAAGTTCTTTAAGTTAACAAGTGTCCTCTTGACGTTATTTTTGTGGCTTATATTAGATAGTCAAATTTATAGCAAAATTTTAACGGTTTTGTCTAAATTTAATAAAAAAAAACACTAAAAATAGAGAGTAATTTTTCACTTGACTTCTCAATTCTCCCTGCCTTTTTTTGTATGTAATGAAAAATGTGTAACTGAAGTATATAAAATTACTTAAATCATATGACTTTGCAAAAGGAAATATGTAATATTGTCGATTATAATATCATCTCTCGGTGACGTTGTATAACAAAATGATATCACGCGGTATAATTTTTTTTTGTTTGCTTTTTTAATTTTTTTTTATGTCCTAATAGCTAACGCTATATAGGAAAGTTGCAATACATTCTAATTCTAACCTAGATTTTAAGTCAATGATGTTTTTTGTTTCTCGTAATGTATTGTATTGCTTGGCGTTAATAGTTTCTTTGATTTTTTTTGTTTAGTTTTTTGTTTAAATCGCTTTTTTGACATTTTATAATATATTTGATTATATTATATTAGACATATATGATTCAGTTGACATTATATTGTGTATAGCAATTTGAGCGCAATTGTAGACAGATTAAAAAATATATATATTTTGGTAATTTTTAATTGTGTAAAAAAAATATTTCAGACTAATTTCTAATCTGCCTCCATTTCAATGATTACTTATCATTATTGTTGTAGTTTGAGTGAAATTGAAAGTGTGTTAATTGAAATGTAATATAATGATGAATGGTTAGTTATGTATGTTTTGCGCTTATCCTAATAATCAGGTTTTCAATACATATGTCTTTTATTTTATTATACCTAAATATTTTCCTTCTTGTAATTTTTTATCAGTTATCGCCATGTCACGTTGCGATAAATAAAAAAAATAGCTTCGTAAAGAGTTTAAGTATCGACAAAGGAAGACAGTATATTTTTTATATAAAAAAAAACCAATACGACTTTAAATGTAGTTTTTTCTACAGAATAATCTTTTCTATAAATATACTTAGACAAGTTTTCAGTTCATTATTAGACAATTAATTTTTAGTTGTAATACTTATTAAATATATTTATATATAATTTATTTTTACTATGAATTGACATGGTAAGTGTTTTTAGACTGTCAGTGTTGGGCGAGTCGGCCGGACGGCAGAAACCGCGCATTTTTTCCTCTCTGGACATACAGCGGAGGTACGCGCGTTGTATGACAATGACAGTATCTCATTTATTTTTTAAATTCCCGACACACGATCTGGCGAGTTTGTGGTCGCTGACACGTTATGCCAATATAGATTAAAAAAATATTCTTGTAGTTTATTTTGATGTACTTTTTTGTAACGTTTAAATATTTTGTAGGTTTTTTTTTATTATGTAGTTTTTTTTTAAATAAACAGTAATGATTAATTCACATTTAAATGATATAAAATGCGTCGTTTGTTGTTTTCTATAATTAGGAGAACACAAGGATTTTATAATTATATAGTTATGAAAAATATTCAATTAAATTTAAGTTACATGTGTCATTCAAACCACAAATGAGCCATGTGAGGTGTTCGTTCGAGTTACCAAGTTAAATTTTGTGTGTTGTCAAATTTAACGTGTAATCCAACCAATTCAATCAAATTAAATATCATTACTACTTTTATACATAATTAAATCTTACTTGTAATTTAATTTAACTAGTTTTTTATTTAATATTTTTTTCACATACAATGTGGCTGTAAACACGACTAGTTCTTGATTCAATCCCAACTCGAGGAAATTAAATATTTATTTAAATTTATATTTCCATTTCTTCGCTCTGGTTTAGAGGCAAGGCGGGGGTGTTAAGTTCTGTGACTTAACACGCAATAACTTCAAAATTCGTCAGAAAGTGGGGATTTGAGTCTTAATGCTAGGTTACCTCTGCCTACCCTGCTGTGTACGGGATACAGCGTGAAGCTCATCATTTCTTATATCTATCATCGATAGTTTAAATTAAATACACGCAAATACAAACTGTTGTAAATAAATATATATATTATTTTATTTCATTAATCTATTATTATTAAATTTATTTACTATTTAAAAAAATAATCGTCATTTTCAAACTTTTCAAATATGTTATCTTTCTTTTTTTCCCTGATTTTGAATAGGCTGGATTACAGTAGTAAATAACAAAATTTAACCATTTTGATATTTTCGAGTGTTTTTTACTCTTAATAAATTAAGAAACTAATTAACATGTATGACTAATCCTGTTAAATTGTTAAAAAATATTTTATTATTGTATAGGTATCGTTTTGCAATGTATTTTATGAAGTTTGAAAATTTTGAAATCTCGTATTTTTTATTTGCATGCAATATAGTATAAATGACGTTTTATTTGTATTTTTTTTATTTCTTAAATTTGGTTTGCCTGAAATACGCATAGGTTGAATGATATATATTTTTATAAATACGAGAGTTATATTAATATTGCCTACAGGGGTTATTAAGTATTGGTGAAACATAGTTTAGTATTTATTTTTCTTAAGTTGGTACATAAATTACGTAACTATTAAATTTCTATAAAATGTGTAGGTTGGTATTGACCCAAGCATATCAGGTAAGTTAAGGATTGTTAGCATGGACGGTAGCTGTTCAATATGTCCGGCAGATGTGGCGCCTTGCTTTATTATATGTGCTTTTGTCTTGTTATTTCTATATAAAACTTTGCACTCTTTTTAATTTATCCATGTTATATCTATACCAAGCTGGAAGCAACTTATTTTTTTATATTTAATTTATTTCTCTAACTTATCTGTGGGCAATTTATGTGACATTATATTTGACATTGACTACAGACTATTAAGTTCAGCTTGATATAAATATAATTTAGTGCATCGCGTCCCGCCCTAGTGTTTAGTGTTAGTTTATGTTTTTCTGTTTTTAGGCCTATCGACGGTTCCACACCGAAGCATGCGGTAGGCGCTAGTCCGCAAGCCCTGCTTGGGTAATTATCCATTGGTTCATTTTATTTTCAATAATTTTCAAAATTTTCTTTATTGTATTAGTTATTTTTTTCATGTTTTTAAATTTTTTTTGTGTTAGCTGTATTAAAAATTATACAAATTATTTTTTTTAATCAATATTTAATGTCCTCTCTTTATTTTATTTAAGAATGTTAGCAGTAATTGTCTCTTTTGTCTTATACTTAGATTACCATACCTCGTGCCAAGCATAATCATTTTTTGCAATAACAGTATTAACCTGCTTGCATCTACATGATGAAAAAAACGCCGCCTCAACTAATATTATCCAAAATGCTTTGATCCATGCAAAATTATACATCTATTTTATTTAACTTATCAACGTTTTTTTAATTTTTGATATAACAAGTACTTTCTTTATTTTTATTATAGACAAAAAACCTAGCCGTATGTAAAAAATTGTAATTATTGTAATTAGTAGGTGTTTAGGGTTAAAATGAAAAATCTTAAAAAAATACTAGAGCCAAATAATAGTACAAAAAATAAATACTATAAACATTATTATTAATTATCTATATCGAACAAAAAAACGGTACGCAAAATCATTTATATAATATATCATTTATATTTATATTATATGGCATTTTAATGATATAATTCATGACCTCTCCACATATGTAGACAGGGGACTGAGGAACAAGTAAAGCCGCGCGTACTAAGATTCACGTGGAGTATGAAAACAACTTCTTCAAGAGATCCCAATGAAATAATGGCTGAAATACGCAAGGTAAGTGGCAAATATTTTTTTTTACAAATTACTCTATACAAGACACTCAGTTTCAATTTTTGTGTTGTTGAGTTGACTGGCGGAATAAACTGTCATTTAGTATTATTGTGAGTTTGTGCATTTCTGAGTAAATAATATAAAACGCTGAATAAACGTATTTTTAAGTATTTTAGTCAATTTAAATGTAAAAACAATTTGTTTGACTGAGAAAACAACCCATTTGTAGGCAGAGAGTTGTATCGTTTTCATCGAACCGCCGGCGAAACGGCTCACCGCCTGTTAAATTTTATGTTTGGGGATTTATTTTGTTTTTTTTTGGGGCCTTTTTTATGTAAGTAAGATTTCTAGAGTAGGCACCAAACTATTCTGGGGTGGGCACAGCTCCCGGCACCCGGCTCCTCGCTTCCTACGTTGTCCATGTTGATGCTTGTCATGTTGTTTACTCCACAAATATTTGTTTTAATCAAATATTGCAATTTCAGGTGCTAGACGCAAACAACTGTGATTACGAGCAGCGTGAGAGGTTCCTCCTGCTCTGCGTCCACGGGGACCCCAACGCGGACTCCCTCGTGCAGTGGGAGATCGAAGTGTGCAAGTTGCCGCGACTGTCGCTCAACGGTGTTAGGTTCAAGCGGATATCTGGTGAGTTTTACTAATTATCATGACTAGAACTTAATTTTTAGAAGGTACAGCACGGTTGACGTGTCGTGACCGCCTTGAAGTTAGTGTGGGAGATTGAGAATGCGGGTGGCCGCTACAATGGATATCTGGCGAGTTATACAAGAGTTTCTTCTCAGGAATAGAACATTCATAGGAATATTATAATACAAGTGTGCAAATTCCGTAAATCAAATCTACGCAGCCATCTACAGCTGACTTCAGGGCGACCACCACTCGTCTAAAGTACTATACTTCGAAGACTGCAGTAGTAGAATAATTAAGATTTGGTTAGAATTTGGTGTCGGTAATCCTGACGTGGTTTCCTATAATTTTCATCGATAATGACAAATATGTATATGATTCCAGGTACAAGCATCGGCTTCAAGAACATTGCGTCGAAGATCGCAAACGAACTCAAACTGTGACTGCCCGGGAGCGTGCCACGGAGGCGCCGTCGACGTAGGCCTTCGCCCCCCTCCCGCACACCATCGCCACCCTCGCCCCCCTCGCCCTCCGCCCCACCACCGCCCCCCAGGACTGACAGCCTGAAGCTTTCAACAGAGGATATGGTACTAGTGGCCAACGCCGGCCTCCGGACTCCATCAGGTACGCTAGCGCACTACCTGACGCCCTACACGCCGGAAATATTCACACGCAGCGATTATTTACGACCACAACTGAGCACGTACAGACCACAATCGTTCACCAAAAGCGATTATCTCCGGCCGCCATCTTCTCCTGTCCAACCGCGGTCGTCGCTTTCCCTTAGAACGGATAGTATAGAGGTACACGGTATTATACACACGTCGAGCGTTCACCTGATAAGGCAGGCTCGCGTGCGCTCGCCGCCGTCACTAGAGTGCGACTGTCTGCCCGTGGACCCGATACCGCCTCCGGAGCTGTTCGATTTTTGAATTTCGTTCGAATTTTAATTTTGTATTTTACGATTGCGATTGATTGATCTTTTATTCAACCATCAACCCGATACCATCTTCGGAGCTGTTCGATTTTGAATTTTATATTTTTTTCATTTTCATTCAAATTTTCAACTTAAAGTTTTTTGTTTTTTGTGTCTACGTTTACGACGATCGATTTTTGAGATAAAAAAATGTTGGAATTCTAATTTTGTATTTTGAGATGATTGAGATTGTTTAGTTTTTATTCCCGTAATTAATATTTATATATATATATAAAATTTTCTAAAAAAATTCCTAAAATAGTAATTTGGATTGCCTAAACTTAATATTATATTAATAACTATTTTTAATTGTTATAACATTTATACATACAGTATTTTATTAATCAAGGAATTATTTTAACAATATTTTATTCTGGTTGCTATTTTTTTTGAATTAAAAGGACAAATCGTAAGCGTAAAACAAAATAGTTTTTTTTTTATTGAAACATTCAATCGGAATCGTAAACCAAAATCGTTCTTTTTTTAATTGAAACGATCAATCGTAAACATCAACTGAAATCGATTTCTTAAATCGATATTTATAGACGTGTTCGTGGTTTTGCTCCTGAAGTCAATAGCTTAAGTGTTGGTTTTACTTATGAAGCCAGTGTTATCTGTCATTTTTTTTTTCATAATAATATTACCGTTACTTACATCTTACGTGTGTGTCTGTTTACCTTTGTTCTGATACGATAAAATTTATACACTATAAACTAAAATGTTTTTCGATTGTTGTTAGTTTGGTTTATCGTGTATATATTATATTATGTACTTAGATCATTCGATTTGAATATTTACAACTCGATTATTTCTCTTTCTATTCGAATATACTGTGTCGTAACTGAGTTATAGATAATGCAATTTACTTGTAACATTATTAACAAGTATTTTGTTTGCAATAGACTTCGGTGGTCTAAATTATAAGATGCGTCGTTATATAATGAAATAATGAAATTGTTTTCCCCTTCATCTTCTCTATAATAATAATTATCTCGTATTTTAATAATCATTTGTAGAATAATTGATTTATCACAAATTATGTAAATATCAAACACTGTAGTGTTGCCAGATAAAATGAAATGTGTACTATAACTAACTGCCTTTTATAATTTTTCACAATGGCAACAATAAATGTCTAAATATAAACTCGAGACTTTTTAAATTTTGATGGATATTTGGGCGTTTTTTATTATAATTATTATATTAAGCGATGTGCCAAGAGCCGGTTCAAAATTACGAATATTTAGTTTATTTCCGTAGATAATGAACTTATTGTGTGAATCAAGGTTATTTTAAATAATTTTTATTTAATATTGATAAGGGACGATCGTTCGGTGTGTGTTGCCTGTAATCTTTTTTTTTAAATAAATTTTATTTGCCCTTTTAATTTCTATTTATAGATTATAGATCAACAATATATGGCGTTGCCGTTTTATAGTTTAAAAGACATGTGGTTTTTTTCGATTACTCACGATATACACCGACGGGCGGATTTTTGTGCTATTGCTTATTATATATTATTAATTTACTTTTTTTTAATGTAATAATGTACAAAGTGAGTTCAGCTCAAGATACAAGTTAGCTTAGTGTTAATTATAATATTTTTTTTCATCGATAATGACAAATATGAATAAAATAAAATGTGAAATGGCTGTCGTATTTGACGATATGCATTGCATTATTTTTGATTCAAAGGAATTAAGTCTAAAATTGATATTTTTAAACCAATTATACGAATTATATATTTTTTTATCTTAAATAGAAATAGAAAAACAACTGTTCTAATACTATTCTTAATATCAAAATATGAAATAGATGCTTATTATTGAAATTAATTTTGTCACGTTATTTCTTGTATAAATAAATATTTTAAGCATTTATGGAATTGATTATTTTACAACAAAAAAATATATTGGTAGATTAAAAGTATCAATTTTAGACTTTATTTTGTTGAATCATAATCAACCTATTGTGCTATTTCGTGATCTTACCGCTTTTTAAAATATAAGAAAGATTATAATCCGCCATGATGATATTGCTATTTTTTATCTATACACCAGTTTCGTTTGTTAGCGACAGATATAAAATATTATATGTGTAGTTATATTTGACAGATAAAAAATAACGATGACAAGATGGCGAAGTACACACGGATTGTTTTTACGTTGATGTTTTGACATAATCAAATTTGTCATCGCAACGTAATTGTCTATTTACGCTTGAAACTAAAAAAACGTGTGTATAAAACTGATAAAAGGTAACACGCGGTCGCCCTCTATTGTCTCTTTCTAATTATAAGGCTGAATTAGAAAGTGTCAAAAATGTTCTATAATTATAATACTACGGGTTGAACACTCAATTTAGTCGCATTATATAGGTAACACAATAAAAAAAAATGTTCGATGTATATCGTTAATGTGATGGAAATATTATGGACTTTGTAGTTATAGCAATAACGTTCATTGTTCATTACGCGACTGGCTCCAGGTGTCACTTGCACAGCCTTTTTGTTTCCTTAAGTAAATAATTTACGTGATTTCGTGTGATGCTTTCATTTTTTGTCTCTTTTTTGTATTTATGAGTGATGTTTCGCATACTTACTAGGTATAAATATTAAATAGATTCGTATGTATGTATATTGTATGTGTAAGGGCGGGCGATCGCGTTTTTTCTAATAATTAATTAAGTGTAGTGTTATACTTTTACAAAAAATCACAAATCTGACCTTTTTGGCTTTGACTGTCGCGTAATTATATACATAGATAAAATATTAATTAATGAAAAAGCCATTATTATTATATCTTTATGTCGTATATTGGCAACACTAATTACATTAAATTTGTGGAATTCTATCTGAACTGTGTGATGTCAGCAACACTGACGTATTTGTAACTAAAATGGTTTAGTGATAATATTTCTGTTATTCCTTTAGAATTATTTATTACTTTCATAAAATGTATAATATTCATTATAATTAAATATTTCTTAACAAATATGTGGATATTTTATTTACCTGTTGTTTTGTTTCAATATTGAGGCCAGTGTTGCTGGATTATTTGGTTTTTTCTATAATTTTCTTTTTACATAGTTTTTTTTATTATAAAAATATTTATTCTTTCCTACGCGACAAGTCAAGCCGGTATAAAATTTACATATTGTAGTAATATTATTTATATATTCGAGCTTTGATTTATGTCATTGAATGGTCGACCACGTCGATTGTGAGTACTCAAGGAATAAATTTTATTTTTAATTCGATTATTGTATTTTTTTATTTTCCCTTTACTATTTCATCTATTTTAGTATGAAAAATTTATCCCCATTTTTTTACGTTTAAATTATGATAACCATGAACTAATAATGTCGTACGAATATGTTTGAAATAACAAAAAACTAAAGTAATATTTTCAAATTGAATTTATTTTAACTTATCATACAGATTTTCCATACTTACGTCTAACTTCTACATACTGTTATACAATTTAAAAATGTTTTGGTTAAATTTAATATAATTTGAACTTATTAGCTATATTTTGGTATATATGACAAAAACATATATAACCTTTATTTATTTATATTTTAAATGTGCTTATTATTATGATTACACAATTAAATTAATGCTATAATACTTTCTATAATCAATGTCTCATAATGTAAAAACATATTTAATAGTTTAACATATTTGAACTTGTAACCACAGTAAACGAAGTAAAATGAACCAAATTCGTATACAGAAAATAATATATAGCTAAACAAAATGTTAATTATAAATTATATTTATTATCTATATCTAAAAATAATTTACTATGTTTACATATTTTTGTTTACATGACTAAGGGTTAATTTTTGATAAAGCTAGAGTAAAGCGTTCGGTTTTTTTGAGGTACATATTTTTGAGGGTAGTTTTTACTTTACAATATTGTTTTTTTATTATATTTACATTTTTGGCGGAAAATCAGAAAGGTTTTAAGTAAAACTCACGTACGGAAACATTGCTGGAGACAATCACGTGACGGAATAAATTGTTAATGCAGAAGCCAATTCTTTACGTTATGTAAAGTCTAACTAAATAAATGAAACGAAAATATTGAAGGAATGTAAAAGGTCCAAATAATATTTGTGTTTCATAACGTTCACTAAGTCTCAGTCTAAAAATAGGATGTTTATACAAAATATTAATATATAATTATAATGATTAAAGCATACATTAATAACGTTGTACTTGTCGCTATAACAAAACTAAATCTTACGAAATGGTGGTACCAACTAACCTTCATTGAAAGTCTCATAAATCTTAAAAAATCTCATAAAGTCATGGTCAATTGAAATGATATGAAGTTTCATAAAAAACAAACAGGCAAAAATTAAATAATAAAATAATAATATTTTTAAAATAATAAGATAATTATCATATTGCGTAGGTGTACTGGAATAATCTTGGTCAGTATGTTATTTGTATTACATTCCATTATTTCCAACAATATTGACTATTTGAACTATGATTGTTCATTTTTCTTAATGGGGACTCCGTTTAAATCAACTTCAGTGCTTGGTATCAAAGGGGGCTTAAATCCTCCATATTCTATTCTTAGGTTTGTCATTCTCGGTGTTTTCTCTGTTCTCCGTATTCTTTCTGTATATTCATTGTTCTTTTCCCACTGGTCATTATAATTCTTTAAGGGGGGCGGTCCATAATATTTTTGGTTGTCTTTTACATAATTATTTTGCGATTTATTACTTTCTGTTGAATTTATATAATGGTAGGACGATGCGTACTGGTTTCCCCAACGTGTTGTATGCACCGGTGTGGCGTTTTGCAAATTTTTCAAAAGATGAGCATTAGCGAGTTCAATTTGATAGTTTCTTTGCGACTCTGCTTGCTGTTGGTTGTTGTACGCTTCTAACTCTTGAGTGTAATTCGGTATAGCTTGTTTATATTGTTCTTGATTGTATTTTATGTAATTTGCCACGTTTGCTAAAACCTCCTGAGGAACACCATAACTGTAGATGGTAGTAGGGTTTACTTTTTCGAATTCATATGGATGTCCACTTTGAACCTCTCTATTGTTGACTTCTCTATTTACAACGTAAGGCACTTTCACTTCAACGGGAACGTGAACAGGATAAGGAACTTTCCTTTCAACAATTTTTTCTACCGGATAAGGGACTCTTTTCTCAACGGGATAAGGCTTGTCGACGTATTTCGTAATGACTACTGGTTTCTCCACAATTTTTTCCACTATTGTCTTCACAGGATATGGAACATTAACTGGTACTTTACGTTCAACAATACGTTCAATATGAACGGGATAAGGCACTTTCTTCTCTATGATCCTGTCGACTGGGTAAGGTCTAGGAACAGGAACTTCGACGCGTATAGGCTGCGGTACTTTGATATGTACGGGTTTTTCGACTACTTTAGTCACTGTCACGGGTTTTTCAACAATTTTCTCGTATGGCACTGGTATTCTTTTCTCGACAGGATACGGGACTGGAACTTTAACTTCATGCCTGACGGGATATGGAACTTGCTTTTCAACAGGATAAGGCACAGGAACTTCTTTCTCAACGATTTTTTCTACTGTGACGGGTTTCTCAATTGGCACTGCTACAGGAACGGGGGTTTCAACTGCGATCGGATATGGAACTTTCTTTTCTACTGGTATTCCTACTGGTATCCCCACAGGAGTTGGCACAGGTATTTGATGAATCATTTGTTTTTCTATTATTTTCTCAACAGGATACGGAACGTGAACAGGACGATCGACATAAACTTTGTGTTCCACTGGATAAGGTACTCGAACTTCAACTGGATAAGGTTTAAAGACTTCCACCGGATACGGCTTGTTAACGTATCTTGTAACTTCTACAGGCTTCTCGACTATCGTCTCGTAGTGTACTGGCACTGGCACCGGCCTATCAACTGGCACTTGCTTCACCACTTCAACTGGTTCCGGATAAGGAACCTGCTTTTCAATGAAACGATCCACAAACTTTGTTACAGGTACTTGTTTTTCAATAATGATCGGCTGAATTATTTTATGTTCTGAGTTATAATAGTTTGCATAAGCGTTACTGTTGACAGAACTAGCCTGTACTTGACCTTCAGATTGAGAGTCTTCGTTTGAATTGAAGGTGTCTTTTGATTCGTTGTCGTCATTCTCATCATAATCTTGATTTTCATTGTTTATGTTAGAGCCATCATTGTTTTGCAATGTGGCTTGTTCCAATGACTGTTGGTATTTTTGATATAAAGATTTACCAACACCTACAGAATTGTCTTTATTACTTCTACCTTCGTCTAAATATTCGTGATATTCCACATCGTTAATGTGAGTTATCTCAACAGGTATTGATTCTTGGATTTCGACAACGGTTTTGCCACTTTGAGGTCTTTTTACTGAATTAGGAATAAATTCACTGTCTGATGGTTCGTGGTCATCTACTGTATTGAAAAAATTTGAATGATTTGCATTAAACAATCTTAAAGCTACCGTGATAGGTGCTAAGTAATTTTGGCTGATGGGTCTTGGTGTTATATTAACCAGATCTTCTTCAGATGTCTTTTGTTCATAAGTATCATTTGCAATTAAATACTTACGAACGTCAACAATCTCGTATCCATTTTCTACGTACGGAACCATCGTTGATACAATGTTATTAACAATCTGTTGTTGGTAGTTATCATAATTTGAATCGTCAACAACAATTGGTGAAGCGAATTTATATTCATTATTCGAATTTTGATAAGACTGCTCTTCAACTACACGTTGACTATTGTCATGATTTTCAACATTTCCATATTTTGCTGATAATGTTATTCTATTGTTATGATTTCTTTCAGGGTTATTGTACAAGAAGCTAATCGCCCGCGAGTTCGATCTACGTCGAGGTTTAATTATATCGTCGTTGTGATTATTTACCACTCGTTCCGCAGCGTGGTTGATTCTCAAAAGATCTTCGTTTGTTATTAAATCTTGTGTAGATGCTACTAATTTTGTTATACCTTCGTTTTCAATAAAAGTTTTAACAGGTTTGGATGTCATATGAGTGATTTGGGTGTGATAATTATATTTTTTGTTATTTTGATTCAATTTAATGTTTTGATAGCTGACAGGTTTATCTCGAGCTCCAAAATCTCCATGAATATTACGTTGCTCGTAATTTGGTACGTTCAACTTATCATTTATATTTTCATTATAATTTTTATCATTATTATTATCAGTTTCACATTTATGATCCTTAAAAACACGCACAATTGGCCCATTTTCTCTCGTATCTACAATTTCTTCACTATGTACATCAACTGCCATTCTATCATTAGATACTTCATTTGAATTTCTATTGCTATCTCTGTGCTCCACATTGATTTTGTTATAATTTTGTTGAGGTAAAGAATTTGTATAATGAGTGTTAGGTAAAGATCTATATTGAACTATATTTTCATTATTGTTGGGTACTATTTGGAAAAGTTGTCCTTGACTCGGAAATTGTTGCTGAAGAAGAAAAATTTCAACTGGATTCTGATTTTGCTGCAAGTTATTTATAGCTTCAATATGGCTTCCATTGGATACCTAAAATGATGAAACAATTATAATTAGTGCATTGTAAACCTTTTAATTATTCATTTTGTAAAATAAAAGTTAAAAATTCTGTGGCTAGTTCTAGCTGCAATTGTTTAGTCGATGACTTTGATTTTTATTTTCAATTTCATTTTATTACCATCACACTTCTCGTAGGCTTAGTTCTGGTTTGAATTTCAACTCGATATCTCCAAGCGTTTCTGGGATAAAGGCTCTTGACAAACAGACAGACAGACGGAGGGACAACAAAGTGATCTTGTAATTGTTCCTTTTTTCTTAAAAGGTACGTAACTCTAATCACCAACCTGAGAATTTAATTCCACACCGCGTTCCCCAAGAGCAAAGTTAGTTGTATGCACGTGATCTTGATCGCTGGTGGTGACCGCGACAGCGCCGTGGTAGCCGCTGTCGTCTGCGATGTAGCGAACCTGCTGTTCTGCCTGGAATTTCACATAAAGCATGATTTTTTATGTATATTTTACAGTAAGATAATTTCTCTGTAAACTGTACACAAAGAAATATATGAAGAAGGTCCCTCTACATAATAAACTTGTATTATCAAACATCCATATATGGTCACTTATCCACACATGGGGATAAGCAAAACAAAACAATTAACTACAAAACTAAGATATAGAAGAGGCCAGTCGTGGCGCAGGGGCACAAACTGTGACTGTAAGACCGACTGGTTGTGGGTTCGATCCCCACTCGACGAGATGAAATATTTACTTTAATTTATATTCTCGAGCCAAAACGCGGCGTTGAGTTGTGCGGGATACAGCGTGAAGCTGATTTGATTTTTTTTAGAGATATACTCACTTGTGGCAGTTTCACAAAGTAGTGGCCGACAGTCTCGGGCCCCGCTTGTGTCATCTGCCATCCCCATTGTACATTAGCGCTTGCTGAATTCTGAAATATTTTTATAAATTTATTATGTATTAGCAAACAAAGAAAGGAAATATAGTACCGATGGTACTGGAACGGTCACTTAAAAAGCACTTGGACTCCTGGATATACTTGCGGCCTATAACAATAGACGAGGCTACTAAGGTATGTAGGTGGTAGAGATTGTTGCATTTTCTCGAGGGATATATAAACATGGCAAAACGGTAAACGACTGAAAAAAAAAATACTTTTCTTCATAGGTTTACCATGTACCCACGTCTTTAGTTTTAGATTCTCCAAGTAGAGAAGGAACATACAACCATCGCGTTTACAGTGAAGGGCAGTTCCACTGCGCCACGACGGCCTCATAGGCGTTAATTGAAAAACAAAGAAAAAATCTATACAGACAGCAAATACGCAATACTCACATTGCATACATAAATTTTATTAATTTCCTTTTATTGCATAATGTTGGATTATTAAAACGGATATTATTCTGAGCAATCATAACACGACGGAAGTGCGCTCCGCTCGATGGTAACCGGTCTTTTAAGAAAACATTATATTCCACTATAGAATTATATACACTTTTTGTTTACATTTCTTGTTTTCTTTACGTAATGTTAATAATAAATGTTTCTAAAGTATATTTCAATTCTATACACACAAACTATCATTACTTACAAGAATTTAAAATAGTAATCATCTATCAACCTCATTTAATTAATTTCGTATTGGTAGATCTAACGCAGTTTACAGAGAAAACACAACTAATTAATTATAATGTAATGGCACGAAGTGTGACTGTAAAACCGACTGGTTGTGGGTTCGATCCCCACTCGAGGAGATGAAATATTTACTTAAATTTATATTTCCATTTCTTCGCTCTGGTATCAAGGCTAAGCGCGGCGTTGAGTTCTGCCACTCAACACGCAATGCCTCCAGAATTCGGCAGAAATTTGGGTAACACTAGGTTCCCTCTGCCTACCCTAAAAAAAGCTGAAAATACAGTAAATGTTAAAAAGGAATCAATACTTTAGTTCCATGACCACAAACTTTTTTGTTTCTTTTTCACTTATATTTGCACAGCACCGTCTCCCCGCTCTTAGGCGGTCAACGGTCATATATTCCCAGTGCTTCTCTAGATGATAGTTATTTAGAAGATAGAAGTAGGAAAGTACCTTTGTAACTGACCATTTCATTTTATATAATTATTTAAGTGCAATATGCAAAATCCATTGTAAAATAACAAACACTGAAAAAACTGAACTTTTTATTCAAGTTTACTTTTCTTAAATTTTTTATTATATAATAAGCTTTAAAGTAAACTCCTGACGAATCTTAATAATAAACATTTATTTATATTTATATATATCTGTAATTTTATATCTATACTTATAACAGAACGTTTTCTGTAAATGGAAGATGTATGAGAAAATCTATTTTTGGGGGCATTTAACAATCTAACCGAATCCAAAATAATATTTCATTAACCCCAAATTGAAATCGAACCATCAACGGTCTATTCAATAAATGTTTATGAAAAAGACCATATAACAATCAAAATACGTTTACGTTCGTAGTTCGTTCGTTCGTATATAAAGAACGATTTTTTTTTTATGTTCATAACGGGATCAATTATATTGTACATCGCCATCAGTCTCTTGTATAAAATAAAATATGAATAATATGTAGCATGTTCATAGGAAATGATAGTAAAGTGAGTAAAAGCGAGGAAAAATGTAACGAAAGTAGTCCGCCTTCACTGCCCTTTACTCGTTTGGTGGCCATGTATGTATGTAGTAGTACCTAGTCGTTGCCACTTGCTAGTATAACATTTTGCTTGTAGCCTTCCATACATTTTAGCCGTATCCCGCATAACGGTAGGCAAAGGGAACCTTGCTTCAAAACTTATTAAGAATTATTTCTCTCTTATCATCGACGGTATAACTCGTGTTGAGTGGCGAAACTCAACACCGTGTTTTGTGGCTATCGCAAGAACACTCCGTCTTGTTACCAGAGCGTTTAAATGAAAATAAAGTCGGACTGTACCGTTGTGCGTCTATTTGTCAGATTGAATATATAAATATTTGAAAAATTATAGAAACGTGCATAACGTTTTGTTGGAAAATTGAGACAATGCTACCTATATGGATAGCAGGCTTTAACACAATTTTTAATTGAGCTCACTCTAAAACTTTTAAAAAAATCTGTTATTATAAACAGCAATGATTTGTTTATGTTAAAATCCATGGATTCACCATACATACGATATGGATACCATCCATCGTGGAGTAGAGAAATGGAGTTTTACAAAAAATGAAAGAGAGAACGAGCATTAAGTTTAGTAATTTTTAATAAAATATTTTTTGCACAAGGTTGAATGTTTCTTAACATAGAGTACCTGCGACCCAATAAAATATATCTATATTATTTTAATTCACAATCCCAATAATTGATCTTTAATTGTCCGTGAAATAGTTGAATCGTTTCTTCTGCAACGTTTTGGAATCCAGTGTCGCAATTTGTAATCAAAAATCAAAACAGCAGGTTGTGTATTCGGTGAATCAAGAAAACTGCAACGCCAAATTTTTGATTTAAGGTCACACGCTTAGGTAAGACTACGGAAACTAGTGTTACAACACTCCGTTCTCCGCGCACCGAGACGTTGTTGAGTGGCGGACACACGCCTTTTTTTTGCGAGAGCGAGAAAATGAAAATAATACATTATCCCGAGTGGGCTTTCCACACCCGACCCACAACCGGTCGCGTTCAAAGACAAACTCTGCTGCCGTGACAGAGAGGCTCCAGCTATTGTTTTTACTATAATTTTTGAGGCAATGTCGTAATCTCATATAGCTTTTAGAAATGCTTCTTTTTTAAATAATAATTCTACCATTCACGCATCGTACGCCCCCATCGTGCCTGTTAGACCGAAGAAACCTACCTGGATCTAACCTCAAAATTACAAATATTACTTATGAATAGACTATAATAATCATTTAAAATATTTTAAATGAAACTATTTTAACCGTATCGTGGCGTAGAGTTCCGTCACTCAACACGCAATGCCTGTAGAACTCGGCGGAAAGTGAGAAACGGAGTGTCTTAACACTAGCTTCCCTCTGCCTACCCTGCTGTGAGAAAGCTGATTTATTTTAACCGTATTAATCGCGTAAATTTGCGATTGTAATACTTATATTACTACTACTACTACAGTAGATTTTTCAAAATAAATGTATATGACATTTACTCGAGCTTATATCACAGATATGAAGCAGTTCCTAGTGAAAGGCACTTCCGACAGAACAAAACAACATATTATAGGATTGTATAGTGGTGCTGTATCATATAAAGCTGTTTATATGTTGGATTAAGTTTTGTAAAGGGCCTAGTTTTAAATATACTTAACTTGCATTCAAATCTCAACGTTAAGTGTTCAACGGAAAGTAACGTCGCGCTTTATGTTGTTACCAGTACAAAGTAATTCATTCCCTTAAGCGGGAATCAAACTCACAATCTTCTACGGTCAGACGCTGTGGTTCTATTCATTTAATATTATAATTGGCTCTTTCATATTCATGCCAAAATACTAAATATGGCATTTGGCGTAGGGAGTACGAAGAAATTCACCGTTTTTCACCTTAACAAATTTTAACCACGGCAAAGAAAAACAATTTAATAAAGTCTAAAAGTATAAAGAACTTACGCCATAAAAAATTAAAAAATCGAACGTACTACTTGTTTCGAAAGAAAATTATAGATATCTATTGTCTACGAGAAGAAAAGAGAAGTCTAAGAGAAGAAAAGAGAATACTTGATTCGCGTTTACGGACTCATTAATTATTTATTTATATTAAAAGTCGCATAACTTTTGTCTTTGCTGTTCTTATCTCTATAATATAAATCTATATTATACAACTGTCACTTACTTTCGTTTTTATATTATATTTCCAACAATATTCTGAGATCGCGACGTTAGATACTTAGCAGCGCGATCAAGTGTGATAACAGGTTTGTTAAAAGAACAATGGATTAAGGGAATTGCAATGATAATAGTAGTGGGTACAAATATACGTAAAAGAAATTTGTTATGTGTATTTTAAATAATATACATCAGTTCATTTCTGAAATGTATTTGAAGCGGCATTACTAGACACATTTTGAATTTGGAACAACCGATCGTTAAAAATACTCAACAAATATAATATAAAAAAAAATATTTCTTTGAGAAAGAATTGGCCTCATAATCACAGCGCTTACGTTCAAAGAGTGATCAAGTTACTGCGATCCTTTTAAAATAGAAAAAAAAACTCAAAATTAAAACGATTAATATCCACATAATTAATGTTTTACACATATTTAAGAAAAACGGCACTAAACACAATTTGATGTGCCTTTCACTAACAGGAAGTAGTGGCTTCCGGAGCTTCATCATCAGTAATGGTTTCTTACGACACGCGCTTATTTAGAGACAATGTTACATTAGTACGTTACGTTTACAACACATTATTTACGGCGACTGTGTTTAATTCGTTCTATAATTTAACAATTCATAATGCAAATTGAGGCCGGTCGTGGCGCAGGGGCACGTAGTGTGACTGTAAACCGACGGGTTGTGGGTTTGACTTAAGTAAGTTATGTATATTTCCATTTCTTCGCTCTGGTGTCGAGGCCTCTAGAGTTAGGTGGAAAGTGAGGAACTGAGTGTCTTAACACTAGGTCCTGTGCCTACATTGCTGTGTGCGGGATACAGCGTAAAGCTGATTTATCTGATTTATTTATGTTAATTTAATGTGAACTAGCCGTCACCCGCAACTTTTGTTGTGTTAATTTCAAGATGGAAAATCATTTTTTTTTTTCGTCGTTTCCGCTGGACTTTACAAAATTTGTGTCTTAGTTCTCCGTACACTCCCTAGAGAAGTAATAGGACAATTTTCAACTTGATAAGCGAAGAAGTTTCAATTGTGAATTGTCAGTTATATTATAAAGAAAGCTTTTTATACATATTATGGATTAAAGCATTTGTATTTTAATTTATATTTTAATATATATACGTATATGTATCTTTAATCTTTTTCCCGCATAGTAGAGTAAACAACGAGAACCTAACACTTTCCGTTTCCTACGCACCTCTAAATATTCGAAACATAACGAGTTAAGAGGCAGAGGTCAACGCCTCGCTTTACGTACAGTCAAGACGGCCTCAAATTTGTTTATAATGTTAGATTTATGTAATTTAAAACAGAATCCGTATTAACATATGAATGTGCAACTCGTTAAGTATTTAAAAGAAGTAACGAATAAATTGAAATTAAAATTAATTAAAAAAATAATTTTGTTTTTTTATGGATAACGTAGTGTCGTAACTCTAGGTTCCCTCTGCCTATCTTGCCATGAGGGAAGCTTGCATCTGTTTCATATTATTTGATATTTGACCTCTTGATTGCAATCATTTACATTAAATACTATAAAAAAGAAACGAAAGTACAAAACAAAGATACATAGATCATTTAAATCAGCACCACGATCTATAGATCAAACGAAAGATCTATGATAAATCATTTAGCACGGCCACATTGTTACAGCATCGGAAATGGACCAGTTCCTACGCAGAACGCATTTATGTGAAAGTTAGCGTACAATAGAATATATGTATGGAGATTGATAGTCTATACTTGTAACTGGTTATTAAATATGTATATCAAATAAAGTATTTTTTTAACGAGGTGTTTTCTTTAACAAAGCTTGAGGGATTTGAATGGTTGGAATTAAATTTTGTAAATGTATATTGTGTATTTTAATTAATGTCTATTTCTTTTATTAAAAAAAGGAAAATCGTCACTCCAAAGTTCGTATAATCAGCTTCAAGCTGTATACTGCATACAGCAGGGTAGGCAGAAGGAACCTAGTGTTAAGACACTCCGTCCCCCACTTTTTTTTCATATTAGTGCCGCGCAGTATCCTGTATAACAGAACCCCAGGGAGAACGGAATACTCCACGCCCGGTGTAATTTTTAAGGCAATGCGGAATTCAACGTCGCATTTATCTTGATATCAGAGGAGAAGAAACAAAAACAATACATTTCTTCGTGTAGGAATCGAACATACTATATCGCGCGTAGATTTATATTTTTTAAGCCATTGCGAAGAAGTAATCTATTTTGGTTTCGTACATCACTAAGAAGAAGTAATCAAGTTAATCTTCAAAAAATTGTATAGAGATTAAAAAGGAATCAGTGTAAGTTCTAATGTATCAAAAAGAAAATATTATAATATATAATATAATAAGGAATTACAAATAATATGGGAATACGAATAGACAGACTTGCCGTAAATAAGTATTTATTGATATGATATACTACAGGAGGCGCGGATTCAATTGCGTATTGCCATCATATTAGGTGCAACAAGCAGCATCCTACTGCAAACGTGACGGTTTTAGGTTCAATTTACACTCGGTTAAATGAACTTCATAATCCCGCTCTGGCTAGGCACCACTGCCAATCAATAATGTCTTGGATTCGGGCAGAAGAAGAAAAGAAGAAGAAAAATCTTATGAAACTCCAACTCCGACAATTTAAATTTTTATTTAAAAAAAATACAAAAACGATAGTAAAGAATCATTTTATTGTATAATTTTTGCAAACGTTAAAACAAAATATATATTTTTAATACAAACTGGTTATGAATTTAATAATTGTATGATACGATTACATGGATCGAGCGCGTTGATGTCTAAATTATAGCGCGATTGGCGCCGAGCAGTAGATGTAACGGTTCGATAGTAGATGTCGAGAATTTGTTGTTTGTATGTGTATTGAGGAGGTAGTTGGTTGAAATTTCTATTAAGTTATTATTAATTTCATATATGTACATAAGGCATTTAAAAAAAAAGTTTAAGATTATTTTAGAAGAAGAGGTATTTTTTGCACTATTTTTTACCAACTTACAAAATTATATTAACATCTTAAACGGCGAATTAACAATAAAGCTCTTATAATATATGAGTAAACCAAGAAAACAGAAACATTACATATGTATTAGTTATTTTGGTAATTTTATTAAGAAACAATAAAATTCATAAGGTAAACTATTTCTTCCTTGTTGTACAAAAACTGACATTATTAATGACAGTCATTAATTCCATAAAATATCGCTTCATGTCAAATTGCTGTCAATTTTTAATTTTATTGGACACTTATACTTAGTTAACGTTATGTTTTTTTATATGCGTCGTCGTGCGCACTTTCTTTCGATTTTGTTACATTTTAAAATAGAATAACCATCCTTTTATAATTTGCTCTTTTTGTTTGTTTTTCAGTACTTATGAAGAAGTAGAAAATAGTTTCTTTACGCTCATACATCAGAGTACTTATCAAATAAATGACGTAAATTATAGTTCCCGTTTGCGTACAATCCTGAAATTGGTACGGAATCCTCGATGGGAGAATCCGGCTCGCACTTGTTTAAATTTGTTATTGCTTATTTAATGTACGAATATAGTATGTAGCTTACCAAGTTATCAGGCTGAGAGAATACCAGCTCCAAAATACAACACGTCAATAGCACCCGTCTCCACTGAAAGACAAAAAAACAGTGAATATTATTTTGTTTCTTTTCACGTTGTATCCTTCATTAGTTAAGGAGAAGGATGCAACTCAACGCCACGCTTTATCTGTTTGTTACCGGGGCAAGGAAATAAAAATAATTGATATCCCCGAGTAGACATCGAACCCACAACCGTTACATTTATATATAATATTGTACAAATATATTGTATTTTTAATATGTTACGATATAATGTCAAAACTGTCTTACCATCTTTCAAAGCCAGTGTGATGTTTCAATATGGAAAACCGCTGAAGCAAATCTGAAAAAAAACTTTAATCTTAACTCTTATGCTAGGAACATTAGAGGATTGAGTGACCTAACACAACATTGACTTCATTGACATTCAGTTATAGTTTTGTTCAATAAAGAGACTCACTAATTAAAACTTTACACACTAAAGCAAGCCAGAATTATGTTTATTGATAAAACAAAATTATAGAAAAAGTATAAATTAGCGAATAACATATTCCACTATCGTACCTATAAATGTGATAGATGTTTGTTCCATTTTACGCTAAAACTACTAAATCGATTTACTACAACAGAACTTGAAACAAACCTGAAACTTGAAAAATTCTTTATATTGACGCTTATCGTTAACAATAAAATCTTTCGTGCGAAGACTTTTATTTCGAACATTATAGGAGGTAGCTAGGTACGCCCGGGGCGGATGCTGTTATTACGTGGGACTAAAAATGTGGGAAAATAAAATAATATATAAAAAAAATTAAATGTGATGTCGCTAAAAAATTATAACAATATTTTTTTCCAAATACGAAATGACCACAAACGTGTAGTTCACGCGGGCAAAGCCACGAGTGGAACATTAGTATATTACCTATAGTCTAGAATAAGTTATTAGTAAATTTCTGCATTAATCAGTAACTAGTAACTTTTTCACTTTCACATTGATAATATAATTAGATATTAATAAAACATATATATGACTAAGTTGTAATTGCCCAAATACGTCTTAGAAAGTTGAACTTTGATTTGATTATTTGTATATCCTTATTTTTTGCAACTTTAATTATAAACATCCAATACAAATACAAAAGTCATTTTTCAATTTCGAATCGAACCCACACACATTATCACATTAACAATCATATACTTGTACTGCCCTACAATAAGCACTTATTACCCCATTCAACTAACCAACCAAAATGCATAAATATTTTAAAAATAATTCATAATATGTCTTTTTAAGGGAATTTAAAATGTAATATCAGGAAGGAACACATTCACGATGTTGCATAATAGCCCTTTACTAATGTAGGAAACGGTCTGACCGCGTAAGTATGATTTACTAATCTAGTAGTATATTATATTACTTGTTACATACATATGTCGCGTTAGTAAACTTTCGAAGGCTCGAAATGGTCATTTTGTAGCCGTAATGACGCAAATGTTAAAGTTCGAGATGATAGTGGATTGTATTCTTACGTTAATAATAATATAATAATAAAAAAAATATTAAATTCACGCTGTATCCCGCACACAGCGGGTAGGCAGAGGGAACCTAGTGTCAAGACACTACGTTCCCCACTTTCTGCCAAATTTTAGAATGCGTGTTGAGTGGCAGGACTCAACTAGATAATAATCGCTTCAAATAACATTTTGTATAATAGATTTGATAATTATAGTAATAATCATAATATTTGTACTTATGTTAATATTATGCCAGTCGTAGCACAGTAGGGTGTTTAACTATAAGCACGGTGTGGGTTCGATTCCCAACCGACAATATGTGCCGTGGAGTTCCAGCACTCAAACGTTTTTCAAATTGGATGACGCTTAATTGATAGTCTCAATACTACGTTTTACGTATCTACTCGATTATATGAAAAACACGTAAAAAAAAGTAATAAAGTAACCTAAATAAAAAATTACCTTAGATCCTCTTGTTATAATTTTCTCTACGGTGAAAACTTAATCATGTTACATGTTCATTCATGTGAGCACAAGTGTGGACTAACCTTCACTGCACTGTAATATAATACGGGAAACTTATATTCGATACTCATTTTACTAATGACCTACTTTAATAAATTATATAGATACTAGTGTTCACGCTGTATCCCGCTAAAGCAGGGTAACCTAGTGTTAGAGCATTCTGTTCTGCCCAATTTTCCTAGACATTGCACTGATTGGCGAAATTTAACGCCGCGTTTTGTCTTTTTACGAGAGCTTTCATTTTTTTAAATAAATAATTTAACAATAAAGTTTATGTATATGATTTTAATAAAATGAAAGATTCAAGCAAAATCTAATGCGATTCAAAATGGAACAATATTAACAATTGAAAAGATTGATTTTCGTCTAAACTATAGTATGAGATAACGTATCATTTTATTATTGGTTTAGTTTTATGTAACGATATAAGGAGTTTGTCGTGTTGCGTAAGCCGCAAACGAACATTTTAAAATTCTACAGAGACCTCATTGCGTCATACATTCTGATGCATTGAATGTTTACAAATTTATCCTTTTGGTATCAAAAAAGTACTAATTATGTTAAAACTTTAAAAGGTGTGGGTTCAAATCAGCGGTTATCGTGCGTGCGCGTTAATCTGCGGGTACTTTTTGTTGTCACTTTTTTTTTGAAGATAATAGAAATGAATATAAAAGTATGTAATAACTTTAATTTTGTCTTTTATAAGTTTTTTAATTGGATTATACTTATTTCGTTATTTTTAATTCGTTAAGCTAGACTACGGATTTCGTTTATTTTATTTAACGCACGTTGATCACACTCCATAAATATTCCAATTACCTGACGACTACACTTTTTAAGATAAACAGAGGGAACCCAATTTTAAGACGCTCTGGTTCCCACGCAATGCCAAATTTTCGAGACATTGTATATCGAGTGGCAGCAATCAACGCCGTGCTTTGTCTTTTGGATTTGGACCAAAGCGAGATTGATTTCCCCGAGTGAGAATCAAATCTATAACTGTCGCATTAACAGTCAGCCATTGTACCACTGGGTCATGACGGCCTCGCGTCTACTTGATATATATATATAACAATAAATATTCTATTTTTATTTCTTTCGTAATTTATTTTTTCAAAATAACAATGGTCTCAGTGTTTAAAATCCCGTTGTTTTCGCATCACGTATCTGTCAAACGAATAGACTCGCGAAAATAAAAAGTTGTAAAGAAAGTGTAGCCACTACTATTTACTAATATCTATTATTATTCAAAATTATATTTTAATTCTTGTATATGAAAATGAATTACATATAGAAAATCAAAAAGGCATAACACTCACTAATCACTCAACACGCAATGCCTCCAGAATTTGGCAGATAGTGGGGAACGGAGTGTCTTAACACTAGGTCCTCTCTGCCTCGTGTGCGGGATACAGCGTGACGCTGATTTATTTATTTATTTTAGAAAGGCATAAAAAATGTAATGTAGTTAAATTCGAACCCGTAGCTATTGAAAACCATTTGAATGATCGCCGCCAAGTAATAAGTTCTTATTCAGATAAATCTTATTGAAGAATAAGACTTATTTGGATAAAATGGTCATTAAAGTATTACCTCTACTGCTTTCCTTCATAATATATATTATAAATTAAAAATAAATTAAATTAGCTTCACGCTATATCCCGCACACAGCAGGGTAGGCAGAGGGAACCTAGTGTTAAGACACTCCGTTCCCCACTTTCTGCCGAATTTTGGAGGCATTGCGTGTTGAGTGGCAGAACTCAACGCCGCGCTTTGCCTCGACACCAGAGCGAAGAAATGAAAATATAAATTTAAGTAAATATATCATCTCCTCGAGTGGGGATCGAACCCACAACCAGTCGGTTTTACAGCCACTGCGCCACGACTGGCCTCAACATATATTATAAAAAATATATAATAAAAATTTGAATAACTTTAGAATTGGACATTCTAAATTTACAATTTTATAAAAACCGATAATATATACGCAATTTAAACATTTTTTATTGAATTTAATTTAAATAACTATAGGCTAGATTGTATGCAAAAGCGAACGCTACTAATTAAAAAATGCCTCTCGTATGGAATTATCACATATATGGTCATATATAATTATGTTATTAAAGAAGTTAGTAAACCGTCGGTTAACGATATCAGTACTATTAAATATAATTATAACGTAACATTTGAATTTAACTTAACTATCGCAGTGACGTTTAAACATCATGTAAATTAGTTTGTCGATGAATGTTTTTTTCTTAAATACACACATATTTTTTTTGCATAGAAGGGTAAGCAGAGGGAACCTAGTGTGATGTTACACTTTCCGCAATTTTTTGAGATATTGTGTATTGAGTGTTTTGTTTATCTGCTTTAGTGGACGATCGTACTAGAGCAGATTAACGAAAAGTATTTATTATTGCGAGTAAGAATCAAACCCACTACAATCTCTTTCACAGTCATGCGCTGTGTGTTTTATAATCTATAATATTACAAAACGGTGCATGTCAGTGATCTATTGATCTACTCCATCATATCTGCGGAACTACTGCAATAGATTAGCTACGCTCCGCAGCGTTTGTCACTTCCTCGCGTGACAGACGTACATACAACATGTCATCTATGTAACATGTTTTTATATAAAAATTGTAATCACAACTAAGTATAATCGATGATTGTTAATTTGTAATTTATTTATTTATAAATAACTTTTAAATTGCGGCTTCGCCCGCTTCGTCGAATAGATGTCGAATTATGTCATATGATATATTTTAAGTCCTGGACGTCGTGTAATATAGCTTATAGCCGTCTTAGATTAGTCAGTAGAAGATTAAAATATATTTTTTCATACAACCCATTAGTTTCTGAGATTAGCGCGTTAAACCAAACAATCTCTTCAACTTTATTGGTATAGGTAAAGTATAAATATCATGGTACAGCAATTGTGAGGAAGATCTTGATGATTGAAATATATATGTATATTTATGATATAGACCTAGACCTAGAGTAACAGCTTCTGGTTTTAAGCGCGATAGTTGTGAGTTCGATTGCCACTCAGAGGTATTAATTATATTCACGCTTTGGTAAGGAAAAGTGTGACTTTAAGTTCTCTATAATAAAATAAATGTTTATAGTTTCATTTAAATAATCCTAAAAAATGGTTATGGCTTAATGACTTTTCCCGATTGGTACTCTGACTCACCGACATTGCGATAATAGTCTCATAATGTGCTGCTGCGCCACGACGGTCTCTATATATAATAATATATATTCAATTAAATTATGATTTTTTTAATTTACAAATTATTTAAAATAATAAAATTATAATTTTAAAAGAAAAATAATGTTTGCATAATTGTTATACTTCAAACAGCTTGACAGAGTTTAATATTTTCATACAAATATGATAACTTTGCCGTATTTAATTATGTAGAGTCAATGTAATTTTTTGTCATAAATTATAGATTATTAGTAGATTTGAACTTGTTACTTTGTTGTTAACACTTTTAAGTAATTTAAGCTGTTCTACCAATATACGACTATGTATAATTTAAAAAATATTTAACTTTCGATTTTTTACTTATTGTTTTATTGTGCTGTTTTTAGGGGAAAGCAATTTAAAATTTAAAAGGATATTGTTATATTTTTTAATTCTGAAATAAAAATGTAATAAAAATGTAAAATGTAATATGATATCGATGTATGTATGAAAGAAGTATGTCGAAAAATTAGTTTTTAAAATATGAAATAATAAATTAAATTCTAGATATATTCGACTAACAACATCCCCTTACTAAATCATTGAAACCTACTCTTGTCCATCCACAAATATATAAAACAATAATGACATAACAACAAATAGTTTATATTTTTATATAATTATAAAATATAAATATACGCTATGTACAAAGTAATATATTATATTGATAAGTCACTTACATGTAAATATCACGTATAGAACACTACACTATAAGCACGAGCGTTCAGCGTATCTTTCACTCGCGAACTGTATCAATGAGTGTTCCCTTCCCTCAAGAGCTTTCCAGCTACCACGTCTCGATGGTAGTGTGTAGAACCTTTGGGATTCATTATTATTTTGTTATACTTTATATCTTACTAGCGGGCCCCGCGCGGCTTCGCCTGCTTGAACTATAAGAATAAATAAAATAAAAATTAAATGAGCGTGACGCGCACAGCAGGGTAGGCAGAGGGAACCTAGTGTTAAGACACTTCGTTCCCCACTTTCTGCCGAATTTTGGAGGCATTGCGTGTTGAGTGGCAGAACTCAACGCCGCGCTTTTGTCTCGACACCAGAGCGAAGAAATGAAAATATAAATTTAAGTAAATATTTCATCTCCTCGAGTGGGGATCGAACCCACAACCAGTCGGTTTTACAGTCAAACTTTGTACAACTGCGCCACGACTGGCCTCAACTATAAGAATATTAATTTTATATTATTTTATGAAAAACTAGATGATTATTTTGCTATAGGTATTTTCATTAGCTTAATAATTCGTGATTTGAATTTTTTGAGATTTTATTTGAAATTGTTAGAAAAATAAAATATAATATCTGTGTAGGAAAGTGCTTACAGCAAACGCGGGGGTTTAGGGATAAATTGTTGCTTATATTTATGTTGCTCCACAATCACCTCTACAGTTCATTAAAAACCCCCTTAAAAACCAGTACGGCCGTTCCGGGCTAATGCTCGGACAAACAGAAAGACAGACGGATATTTATAATTTGTTTGCTTATTTTATCATATTGTTGAAATAATTATATGCTCTTGAAAAGGTACGGCTTAAAATCACTGATAAACTTTTCAATTTTATTTGTATGTATAGAGTATTATATAAAACTTGGAATGAGTGAGCAATGAAGTGTCTCAACACTAGGGTCTTTTTGCTATTTTCTACTTTAAATAGATAAAGATAGATTTTTTTACATGCGTTCTTCCCCCTTGTTTATCCTCTCTAATATACGGGGAACTTTTTTCAACTCTTCAATAGCAAAATTAAACGATATTTTTTTCATGACATTGTGTGTGTAGCATTTTGCAAAACACAACATGGCGTTGAGTTCTCTAGAAGTAGAACGAGAAATTAAAAAAAAATATGCTTATTAAGTATTTTCCTTGTTAAGAAATAGTTCGTAAAAAATAATAATTACTACAGGTCAAAATACACATTGGCTCCTGTGTGTGCGATATTTTTTCCTATTTTCTTCTATAATAATAGAATGTTTATTGTTCACTTTCATGAACTTTAATAGTACGAGATACGAATGAACTTTAAATGTTCGCTCAAGCACTTCCACACCACTGTCTCTAAACTTGGTAAAGAAAAGCTAAAAGCATTGTTTTAAATATACCTACCAAATGGTACAATAATGTAATATGTTTTTTTTATTCACGACTGTTTTTTTTCTCTTATAAATTAATAAAATAAAAAAAAATACAATATAACATAGAAATTTTAAAATAAAATCATTAGATAGGCCTAAATGCAATATTAACAATGTAATAAAATAGTCCTACATTATTAGAGAGTCCATATCCGGTACAATATCAACAGTTTCCTTTTCATTGAAATCTCTCACTACATTGACAGGCGACTACACTGAACTACTTTAGTTAGCTTTGCATATATTAACGTAGCGTGGTCGTTATTTTAACTTCCATTTAACTTTATGTTATTTAGAAAATAATAATTTTAACTACACCAGCAAGAACCTTTTAATTGACATTCTAATATATTTTTTTAGGCCAGTCGTGGTGTGGGCCCCTACACCACATCTGGCCCACGAACAGGCGTTTGATTGTAAGTTCAACAGGTTGTGGATTCGATTTCCACTCGAGAAATATTTCATATTTCATTTCCTTTCTCCCGTAACGAGACAGACACACAGCGGAGATGAGTTCTGACACTCAACACTCAACATCTCTAAACATTGAGCGAAAAGCGATAAACGGAATTCTTAATGAAAAGTAAGTGTGTTATTAGGTGTTAACAATAGGTGTCCTCTGCCTAACCTGCTATGTGCGGGATTGAGAGTGAAGCGAGGACTTCTTGAAATTATTACGTACGGGAAAAACGATATTATCTTATTTTAAAGTCTTCCTAAAAAAGTCATGGGTTCCTTTCTTTTCTTATAAAATAGGTACAAACCTATTACAGATAGCCCTAATAGTAATAATATTTTGTACTTTAAAGAAGCGTTACTTTCACAAAAACAAATCCAATCTATGCCATTTACAATCGTCGATTATGTTTTATGGGTTTTGTGTTCCATTATATAATATGTATTAATGCAGATGAAATATTACATTTTAGTTTGGTAAAATTGCTTTTTAAGTGTAAATTGAACAAGAAATATATTTTTAAAAGTTGAGGCTAAATCATTTTAATTTTCTCGTTCTAATAAGGAAGCCAAGCACGGCGTTGAGTTCAACCTCTAAACACTAGAGTAGGCAGAGGGAATTAGTGTTTAACACTACATTTCCTCTGCCTACTCTACTATATACAGAATACAACGTTAAACAGATAAAACGATTTACATTTAATACCCCATTTAGGTAGAAATTTAGAGAAAAATATTTTTTACATTTTAAAGTGTTATTCCATACTTAAGAAAGAAAAATACTCTCTGTCTTTAAAAAAAATCGTAGCAAGATTTGAAGTCACGCCTCTTGGAAACCATCCTAGCCCTGGACACTAGGACATACGTTCTCAAAGAAGCAGTACAAACAGTGCTATATAATGTTTTTGTACGTTTTCTAAAAAAAAAAGTATAATAACACATAAGACGGATAATAAATGTAAATGTAATAATAAAATACACCAAAATTACAAGAAATTGTCTTTCTTACAATCCTTCCTCTTCATACTAGATCTAGACCTCGTTAACTAAGTATGGAATAAAAAAACGTAAGTTACACGTTTTGTAATAGGAAATGCAGTTAATTGCACATCGATTCTATCCACTTTTTTTAATCTAAAATAACTAGTTTTTTATATTATGTAGTGACAAATAATATTTCAAAATTTCCTTTGAATGTATTAGCATCAAGCATTGGTTTTTCAATAGAATTCTTATTTGGATGTGTTTAGCTTCACGCGATATCCCGCATATAATAGTAAAAATAGGTAAAGAAAACTTCAATTTGTCTAACCAGAGCAGAGAAATGACTCTTTCCCACAAGTACGAATCGAATCTACAATCATCTCGATTATAAGCAAACGTTTTCCCTGCTGCTGCGCCACTATGGCCCTATCAATACGATTATTTCTTTTATTTTTTTCTAACAGCGCACACCAACAAGGATAACTTGAGTATCTAGTATTAAGCACTTATCTTTAAGACACTTCCGTGCCCCACTTACCGCCGAAGTATTACGTGTTGAGTGGCAGAACTCAACACACTTTGCCCCATTAATCTAATAACAGAGCGGAAAATTAAAATACGAAATATTACATTCCCCCAGGGTTGGAATCGAACCAACAACCATCGCGTTTACCGTCGCACGCTTGTGCCACAGCGCCACGACGTCTTCAAATAATACCACTAACATAGGATAAAAATGATGATATAAAAAACTAGTATTACTAAACATTTCTGGTTATATATCATTATATTGTACTTACTTTTGCAAGACAATGTGCAAGAGACCGCCTCTAGTAAGTATGTTTGTGATTTAGTCGAGAACGTATAAAAACAAATGCGCTTATTTTGCAACTAAACGATTGAAGTGTCGGCTTATATTCTATATATTGAGAAATCCTGACTTTACCTTCGTAAGATAACTCTTGTTTTAGACGTGGGCGAAAAGAGGGGAACGGAGAGTCTTAACACAAGGGTTCCCTCTGTCTAACCTGTTGTGTGCTTAATATAGGGTGAAGCTGTTTTTTTTAACAATTTTTTTTTTAACTTAAAACAGCAGAATTTTGAATTTTTTTTTATTAATTACATTTTCTTATTTTGAATTTGATAAATTATTAAACGTGCAAAAACCCACAACTTTATATACATATTATAATATTTAAATTTTGTGCCAAGTAAACTACTGGAGACCAGTTCTCGCCGCAAAGACTGCTGCTGTCTCTTTAAAGTTTCGACAAAGTGTCTTTACTCACTTTCACGCGTTTCTAGTAAAAATATCAGTACTAAAAAAAATATGTCAAATTATCGACGCAGTCTAAATAAAAAAATCCTCTAAATTTACATCTATGAACTTAGATGATCCATACACATATTACATACATAAAAATGATGAAATACAAGTCTGGGAATTTCTTATCATAATATTTTTTCCTCATTTTTATTCATAAGTACCAATAATTACAATTACAAGTGTGCAACTATCGCCAAAAACCAGATATGGCGCCAGATCATCGCGTCGGCTCCGCCTTTTACTTTGAATGTGATGTTTAATTTGTTTATTTTGTACCATCTTATGCAATACGAGAACCCAAATTTAAATAATTATTTTTAATTTGTTTTAATAAATTTCCTGTATATATTAAATAGTTAATAATTTAAACTCGAAGTCGCAAAAGTAATGAACCGTGAAATGAAGCTAACAGGATGTTAAAAAAAGGACGGTAAAAAATTTTAAATATTAAAGTAATATAAGAAAGAAAAAGAAGTAAGAAGTATTTGTAAGAAGTAGTCGCCGACTTCTTCTTCAGCCAATATACTGTAATTGCTACATATTTTTATGGACGAAATTTACTTATGTATAGCCACACGTGACGGGAACCCAGTGTTGTATAAAATAGTATACTTCTCTCAATTCACCCTGGCACACAATTTTTTCAACTGATACTGATACTACTGATACTATGGCAGAGGTCCCTAAGGTTTAAAAAATATATAAAAGCCCAATATATATTTTAATCAATAGTACTTATTTTAACTTCACGTTGTATCTTGCCTTTAACAAAAAAAACTGTGATTTTCATATAGTATAGTATAGTAAAGTAGAGGAACATAACTTCGTTAAACTATTAAAATAATTCAAGTCGGAATCGAACTCACTACCATCGAGTTAGATTCAGACGCTATTCCTCTGCGCCTCTCATAATCCTAACGTCAGTTATTATTTTTCTAATTAAACATAGTTTCATATTTGTATAAAATCGTCCAACACTGTGAGAAAATTATTATTGTGTCGACATTTTAAAGTGTATGTCTGTCTGTACATCAATTTTGATTAATTACTTTCCGAACTAGTTTTTGCGGATGTTGAGTTCGCTTTGTAGGTTATTTGTAAAGAACTTGATTATACGAGTAAACGACCGGTGCTTGAGGAACTCTATAATATGGAATTAATATAGCCATTTTTTTATCACCTGTGTACCTGATGTACCTAACATCTCCACTTTTTCTATTATTACTTATTAATGTTTCCATTTCTTTGCTCTGATGTTAAGCAAAGTATCTTAACACTAGGTACCCAGATTCCCTCTGCCTACCCTGCTGTGTGCGGAATACAACGTCAAGATGATAAAAACAATAACACTTATGGTTTTGGGAACATAAATCCATTTTATCATACTATACCTATATAATATGTCATAGTAAAATTTTGTAATGGTTTTTAGAATTTTTATTATTTAACATCGTAGACATTTGAATTGTAAAACTGTACAAATATACGATAATACAACGACGATACTACAATCATTTAGAAAACGTATAAAAAATTGAACGTAGCGGGACTCGAACCCGTGCCTCCTGGAAACCGACCAGGCGCTCTGACCACTAAGCCATGCGTTCTCATCATCTCGAATTTCAATTTATATAAAATCTCTGAGTCTTTCGATTTATATAAAAAATACTTATTTAAAACTATTTAAAACCAGCGACCCGCGCGGTTTCGCCCGTTTGAGCTACACAATAATTTATTTGCTAACTAGGATTATCGTGTTCTAATAACATTATCATTTCATATTCACATTTCATATTATCTATTTATTAAAAACTAAAGTTTCAGCCAATTTAATAAAACAATTATTTCACAATTTTTTTTTCGAAAAAAATTGTTTACATTGATACATTTTTTTTTATTATCAACCAATTGAAAAGTTTGCTAAAAATTTATACCAATAGTGAAAACTGCATTCAAATCGGTGAAGCCGCTTCTGAGATTAGAGGGCACAAACGCACACACAAATAAAAAAAAACATTATTTTGGGTACTGTAACATTGTTAAATGACAGCAATAACAGTTTTTTCTCACATATCTTCTATGTGCACACACTGATCTTTTACGATATTATTATAAATATTGAATTTGAAGAATAGAAAACCATGCAACGACAGGTTTTGAATTCGATTCCCACTAATAGAAGCGAAATATTTTATATTTTCATTTCTTCGCTCTGGTTCGCCACTCAACACGCAATGCCTCAAGAACTCGACAAAAAATGGGAAACGGAAGTGTCTCAAAGGGAATGCAGTGTTTTAACACTAGGTTCCCAGGTTCCCTTTGCCTACCTTGCTATGTTGAGGATATAGCGTGAAACTAAAACAAGACTACGAGTAATTCAAATTTTAAAAAAAACCCCAAAAACGTAATGTACACCTCGATAACATCTCACTAAAACCTAAATATCAATTCATTATAGATACTTCTATCTAACAAAAAAATAATAATATAAAACAAAACAAAGAAAAACTTACTATTCCCAATTACAAATTCCACTATAATCACGTGGCCGTGAGCGCGGCGTCAATCAATGTATGACATAAGACGTGATGTAACGGATAACTGCTTTACTTTCATTAGAGTTTACACCAATCGTATGTACATATATGTATAATAATAATAGATTTTTTGTGCGATATCTTGAATAATTTTATTCAATTATGAGCACAAATGTGTGTCTTTAAACACGAAAGGTTATGTGTTCGATTCCCATTCGAGATCAATTTTAATCTCCTCGTTCTGGTAACGAAGCAAAGCGCGGCGTCGAGTTCCGCAACTGGGCCCGCAACGCCTCCATAATTAGAAGGGAAAATGGGGAACGGAACAGAAAGTATCTTAATGAGAAGGAAGAGTATTAACACTAGGTTTCCGGATTATCTCTACCTACTCTGTTATATGCATTATACTCGTACATCGTAAATTTAAAAAATATATATCGGTGTATGACCGGAAACTATACAGTAAACGCGATGGGATGTGGGTTCAATCTACAATGGGGTAATTATATTTTTTTAATTAAACCGTTTTCTAAAGACGTTGTTAGATTCTGTCACTCAATACGTAATATTACGTATATAAATTCAGGTGGAAAGGGTTCCGCTCGTATTTAAAATGATTGACAACGGGAAGTAGGAAGGCGTGTACCTTGGCACTAAGTTGTGGTGTTGTTGTGTTGCGCTTAATTGTGGAATTAAAATAAGTTTGTTTTTTAGCTTCGAGCTGTATCCCGCATAGAGCAACCTACTGGAACTACTGGACCGTTTTGAATATTTTTTTTTTTATTGTATTGCTATTATTATTAGCAGACTTAGACTTAAGGGCTGGATCTATGTTATATTTGATTTTAAAGACTTTTACTCCTGATGTAGAACTGTAGTGGCCGAACTAAACTATGAAATCAGAGTTGCTATGTGCAGATAGAACCTGGGAATCTAGTGCCAAGACACTCTTTTCTTCCGTGCCCCACATTTGGCCGTATTTTGGCGGCATTATGTATTGTGTGGCGTGTTTTTAGAGCGAAGTACTAAACTAAACTAAACTAAATTCTTACCACTTTACTATGATTGGCATATTTTTTAGTCTATCATTAGCATGTTTCCGGTCGATTAAAAAGTTAACAGCGTGTGAACAAATGTATAGCGTGAAAATAATCCTAATAACTAGAGTAGCAGACCAGGCGGGGGCACTGTTGTGTGAAAGTAAACGCGACAGGTTGTGGGTTCGATTTTTACTCGAGGAAATGGAATATGTAATATTTTCATTTCTTTACTCTTGGGTCGATGCAAAGCGCGGCGTTGAGTTTTGCCTCTCAACACGCAATTCTTCCATAATTCAGCGGAAAATGAGAAACGAAAGTGTCTTAATGGGAACGGAGTTTATTAACAGGTGCCCAGGTTCCCTCTGACTCCCCAGCGAGGTGTGGAAATCAGGGTGAAGCTTAAAAATACTAGCATATACTCATATACGTGTTGTAATACATTCTTTAAAGCGGGTCATCTGCAATTAGTACCTAATTGCAGATGATGGGTACTTATAGCCCACTTTATTCGTTACGCTTTGCGTAAGGAAAAACACATAAAAATATCTTTTGTGGCATAATTTTATATGAAATTTAACCTTTATATAATTTTTTATACTTTAATATATTAAACGTGAATATTATCATTTACTTACTTGGTTTGAATTGTTCTAAAAGTATATTTTAATTTGTAAATAAAATATACAATGAGCAAATAAAGATGACGTGGCGCAGGGCCACAAGCGTGACGTTGATGGGTTCGATTCCCACTCGGGAAATATTTAATATGTTCATTTCTTTGCTCTGCAATGCAACTATCTGTCTTACGGAGTGTACCTACTAGGCAGTAGACTCTCAGATTCACTTTGACTACCCCGCTGTTGTGCGGGATGCAGAGTAAAAATAACGGAATTTTGAATTATCTATAAAAATATATTAGTACATACCTATATTATATAATTAAATATAATCTAACATTTCACATTTCCAAGTACCTAATGTTACTTTGAGTGCGAACTGCGATGATTACAAGAACCAGTAAACAAGTAACAACTAAATATGGTTAGAAAGGGAACGTAAGTGACATAACTAGTTACATCAAGACTAATTTGCTATAAAACTAACTATAATAGACACTTCCGGTTCACCTTTGACCGTCTTAAGTGTTTAGAGCGAAAATTAAAGTATTATATAATAAATTAATTCATGTATTATCCTTAAATTTTAATCATTAAAGTGATTTAAATAATGAATAAAATTAATTAGCTTCACGCTATATCCCGCACACAGCAGGGTAGGCAGAGGGAACCTAAAGTTAAGACACTCCGTTCCCCACTTTCTGCCGAATTTTGGAGGCATTGCGTGTTGAGTGGCAGACCTCAACGCCGCACTTTTGCCTCGACACCAGAGCGAAGAAATGAAAATATAAATTTAAGTAAATATTTCATCTCCTCGAGTGGGGATCGAACCCACAACCAGTCAGTTTTACAGTCACACTTCATGCCACTGCGCTATGACTGGCCTCAAAAGTGATTTGCATGTGAGAATAATTTAATATAAGACCAATTGTCTTATTTTTGCTTATTACTCTTATATTTTAACCTGAAATCCTCGCGATTTAGTGATTAATCACTGGGTTTCTTGTCAATTAAATATATATGTTTAATAGCCAACATTATAGATATTAGGTATACTAAAATAGTTCGGCTTTATGATTTTTTAATATTCACTTGTATCTAAATAAATAAATAAATCAGCTTCACGCTGTATCCCGCACACAGCAGGGTAGGCAGAGGGAACCTAGTGTTTTTAGACACGCCGTTCCCCACTCGCGAAGAAATGGAAATATAAATTTAAGTAAATATTTCATCTCCTCGAGTGGGGATCGAACCCACAACCAGTCGGTTTACAGTCACACTTATTGCCGCTGCGCCACGACTGGCCTCACCCCCACCTCACTTGTATCTCATTTTCCGAAATAGATCTTATCAGAATAAAATTATTAATAATTTAAATTATAATGGGAACACTGGCAACCTAATGTTTAGACACTCCCTTAAGACACATCTGTTTCCCACATTCCACTGACACATTCTAGAGGTAATGCGAGTTGACTGGCGAAACTTAAAGCCGCCATGTTTAATCCATAGTTAAATTATTAAATATTTAATTTAATTTCCTTAAGGGGAAATCGAATCCAATGTCACGTTTTGTCCCTGCGCCACTTCTTAGGATTTTCTAGCTATCTATAAGTTATCAGCGGCGGCTTCTCGTCGCTTCACTTAATTAATCTAAATAGAACAGAATGATTTATTTTCATTTCCCTTCCGTCACGTGAGTTAAAGCACGGTGTTGAGTTTCGCGATTCAACACGCAGCGTTGAGTTCTGGTGAAAAGCCGAAATACAGTGTTTTCACAACAAAATTCATACTTTATGATGACCCTGCTATACAAGTTGGAAAGCGCAAAACTGGAAAAAAATACAATAAGAAGACATTTACATAATAAAATTCAGTTTTTTTAACACCATCTTTATTGAAGATATTATATAGAAGCTAGAATTGGGTAAATGGGTTTTATTTAATGAACGTAAATAATATATAGGCTAATGTCATAAATATTTTATTAATAATTTAAGTTTTAATACTTTCGTTATATAATGATACAAACTTAAAACAACAAATTGTTATAGCAGTATATTTATATATTAAAATAAATGTTACAAATGTTCGTGTTTATACTCAAAGGAGCAAAAGTCAGAGAAAGTTGATCAGTTCGTTTTATTTATAGATGTTATAAAGTTGAATGGTACGATCCGTATTTTAATTGACTCGAAACTACCTTAGAGATTAAAATGCAGAAGGATTAGTGATGCATCACTTTGTTCTCCACTTTCTGTTTCTTTTTTTAATCTTTTATTACTTTCTTTTAATTGTCCATAGATTTACAGTATCCATGTTTCATTAGGGACTGTTATCGCTATGGTTGTGGATTCGATACCCACTCAAAGGAATGATTATATTTAAATTATTTTCTTTTCCCCGTTTTGAGAGATAAAGCACTGTTCTGACTGCCACTCGTCGTCTCTCTCACTCTTCACGTCTTAATAATTAAGGATGGACGTCCTTCCGTTTCTCCTGCCTTCTTGCTCCTCTGGTAGATATAATTTGTCACTCTCAATGTTCAAGTGTGAAGCAGTATCAAGTGCTTATTCAAAACTATTATTTCTTAGGCCGAACTAAAAATCTCATCTCGTTTTAGGCAAAATTTCGTTCCTAAATACTTAGTTTTATTACGTACAATTCCTTTGTGTAGGTACTTACAATTCAGAAATTCTATATTTATATTTTATTTTGTCAATGATCATCATGAATATATATATTTTTTAATATGAACTGCATGTGTTATTTGTAAATTACATTTTTTTATTGCTTACATTTACCAGTTTATACAGCAAATAACAGAAAAACACATGATGCAACACCATAAAACATAATAAAGAAAACATAATAATTGGAACGCAGCGAGATTTGATCGCGCGCCTCTCGGAAGCCGTCCATGTGAACTCTGATCACCTAAGCCATACGTTCTCATCGGGCTACGTCGAAATTCTTATATGATTGTTACAATTTATTTGTATTGCTAGCACCTCTGTAGGGAGAATTTTATATGTTTTTAACATTTTTGTATCCTAAGTGAAGAATAAAACTTAAAACAATATTTAATTAATAGCATTCTCTCTCGCCAAATGAATATCCTAAGCAATTTTTTTTTTGAGTAGCAGAAGTTTGAGGATTCCACTTAAAAATACAGAGCTAGTAAACAACAAATTAAAGTTCAAAATGCGACTGAAATGACACTGAGTAATGCAAGAAAGATATCATATGAACTGAGCAATTATAGAAAACATGAAGTATACTAAATTTGGATAATTTATATTTACAATGACTCGAGATTTTTTTATTATAAATAATAATGTCTTTAGAAAAGTCTTTCGAAAACTGCGAGTGGCGCGTTCTTTAAAACTTATAACGTGGTATAACAGCGCCATCTTTATTTAACCATTTTTATGGACATTTTTAATACAAGGGACAAGTGCTAGTTAGTAATAGTTTATCATATAGTCATTTAATATTTAAACTGTATAATTTAAATAACATAAAAAGTGTTATTAATAATATGCATTAATAGTCTCTGGAACTCATTACTGTTTATTTTTGGAAATTTGAATAATTTCTAAACGAAATCAATATTGTGTCTATTACACTTGGAAACTTCAAATGTCGCAGAAATTAACTGTCAATGTCAATAATATAGACTATCGTTTGACAACTGAAATTCGAGAATCGTAATAAACACATTTGTATATTTGCGCTATAATTAATATTCAAACGTAATCGTAAAGAGATATAAATATAATAATATTGTAATTTTGTAGTATATCTTTAAATTGTTTAGGCAATAATAAAAATTATACAGAAAAATGGACTTACAAGCTAAAATTGACAAAAAGAACTTGGCCCCCGACGTAGCTGTAAATGCTGTATTGGTGCCTAGCCAAGAACTTCCTGCAGAAACTCCAATAGTATCCGGCTATGACTGGGAAAATGGCACTGATTATAATAAAATACTCGAAAGCTACACGCGTTCTGGTTTTCAAGCCACTAGTTTTGGTAAAGCCGTCGCTGAAATCAATAAAATGTTAAAATGTCGATCTGTACCGTTAACCGAAGAAACCTGTGATCCATACGAAGAAGATGTGTTTATTAAAAAGAAAAATAACTGTACAATTTTTCTAGGTTACACATCCAATATGATTTCTTCAGGTTTAAGAGACACCATTTTATTCTTGGTTAAGAATAAGCTTGTTGATTGCATAGTTACTACTGCAGGTGGTGTAGAGGAAGATTTTATAAAATGCCTTGCTCCGACTTATGTAGGAGACTTCAATTTAAGTGGTAAAATGCTCCGAACTAGAGGTATTAATAGAATTGGTAATCTTTTAGTTCCAAATGATAATTACTGCTTATTTGAAGAATGGGTTACTCCAATATTAAATGAAATGCTTGATCAACAAATTGAAGAAAGTATGGTTTGGTCACCCTCAAAAATTATAGCTAAGTTGGGTGAGAAGATTAATAATGAAACCTCTGTATGTTATTGGGCTTGGAGAAACAATATTCCAATATTTAGTCCAGCCTTAACGGATGGGTCTTTAGGTGACATGATGTATTTCCATTCATTTAAGAGAACTGGACTTATAATTGATATCCTCAGTGACTTACGAAGGCTTAATACAATGGCAGTGAAAGCTAATAATACTGGTATGATAATCTTAGGTGGTGGAGTCATAAAGCATCATATATGTAATGCAAATTTAATGAGAAATGGGGCTGATTTTGCTGTATATGTGAATACAGCAAGTGAGTTTGATGGTAGCGACTCTGGAGCTAGGCCTGATGAAGCAGTGTCTTGGGGAAAAATTAGGACTAATGCCACCCCAGTTAAGCTATATGCAGATGCTACACTCGTGTTTCCACTGCTTGTAGCTCAAACATTTGCCAAATATCATTTCAGTAATAAAAAGAATGTGTGATATTTTTAGTTTATTATTTTTCATACTATATAGTTCAGCTTCAAGCTTATTTTGGCAATCAAAGAAGTCAGAACCTTAAGGAAGTATCCTTCAGATGTACTACATATTTAATAAACATGAGTGATGAAATTATCATTGAAATCCCATAAACCCACAAATCATAGTGTGGGTTGCGCTTACAGCCAGACAATGTGTCACATGATGCATTGTCCCCATTAAAATGCAATCATAATTGGATCTTTATATTTTCATATAAAAATATTATCTGTAGAGGCCGTCCTTACACAGGGCACAAGATTGTGACTGTATCGTGACGGCTGTGGGTTTGATCCCCACTTGAAGGGAATTAATTATTATTATTTTCTTTTATTATTGCCGCCACTCAACACGTTCGAAAAAATCGGCGGTATGTGGGAAACGAAGTCTCTCCCTCTACCCTGCTTTTTGTGGGATAAAGCAGGAAGCTGATATTTGTAATTTTTTTTATTATTATAATTTATATTAACAAAGTGGAAATCCATAAATTAAACAGTACTGAGTATCTTAGCGCCATCTAGTTTCCAATTAAAACAAACCTTCATTCGTCACATTCCTCCAAAAAATCCAAATTCAGGAAGATGTTATCACCACACTTTTAATTCAACTTCTTCATATGTTTTAAATACTACAAAAGCAAACTTAACATGTCTTTTATCAAATCTCAATAAAAATTATTATGATTTAAATAAAATGAACTAATTTTACTTTGTAAATAGGAACGTAATAAGAGTGAATGAACTGTCAAATATGCAATGAAGTTATCTGCTGTCTGGTTTCGGAGTTTTATATGTGTGCGTGCGTATATGAAAAACAATTTGTGCATGTGTGCTGTCTGTGAAAGCGTTGTTGAAAAGCTCTAATTCTGAAATAGTGATGTACGTGACGATTTCTTCATGTTCGATTACATTTTGAATCGATTATTTTTGTAATTACTTCTTATACCTATTATTAAGTTACATTTGTTAAATGTGTATTTTGGTACTTATTTATTTTTTATTTTAATCTATAAAGTTTCAAACTATTCGTAATTTAATTATAATATATTAGTTAAGATGTAACTAATCAGCGACACGCTTTGATGATTGCTCAACATCTTGATTTTTTTTCTTTAACCAGTTCATTGGTCTATTCTTCCAATAAATGTTGGGTATATTCCATCCAATAAATGTTGAAAATGGAGTGACTTAACTAAATTATATTCATACATATTAAATTTTATTCACCTTTATAAGTTAACGTGAAACATAAAGTATCAAAATTGCAAAAACATAATCAAAATTTTTTATCTCGATTAATTATTACAACGAATAAAAATTTATATTAATATGTCATACACATCGTAAAATCGAATTTCTTGAACAATCATTCGTAACAGCCCAACCCTAACCGAGACACAAGTCCGCTCGCGTCCACACTTCACAGTTGTTAAAGAACGCGCTTTCGCGTCAAACGTATTGCCGTAATATTTTCGCGCTTCCAAAAAAAGCTTTTTCCAAGTATTTTCTAAGTTAAAAATGTCTTCAAAACCTATAAAATAAATAAATAAGATATAATAGTGGCCACTGAACACTGTATAATAATCAAAATGCGTTTATATGAAGCAATTTTGTTCGTTTTTCTGCTGTTATCCGGTGAGCATCCTTAGTCCCTTTCTATTTATAGTATTTTACGGTCATTCCGGGCATTTATTAATGGTATTTTGTTATATGTAATGCGTTCCACGTTTCGGCGCCTTTGATCTCTGTTTGCGGACAAATGTTTTAGTTGTTGACGTTGAACAGTGTATGCAATATGACTTGTCTCATCCCAAGTTATTTAAGATACAGATGTGTTTCTTTTTGTAATATGCATAAGCTTTGATGTTCAATTGGATGTTGTAGTTTTAAAATATTATTTTAGATATCCTTTGAGTTATTTTTATGTAGAAATTTTCTTATTACTATGTATTATGAATAAAAATATCTTATTAGTCTTTTGTATATTTTGGTTTCTCAACGATGTGTTAAGTTACGATAAGAATTTGGTTCTTGTTTTATTATATATTTTATGGGCTCCACTTAATATTGGGAAGATAAAGTGTTTACTTCATGTTGACACTAAAACAATATATATTTTTAAATTCAATCTATTTTATATTTGTAAATTTAATTAATTTATAATTTCATACACAATAACAAGTTCAATTTTACAAAAGATAAGTATTATTGATTTATAGACGAACAATTAGGGATATATAATGTAGCAATATAGCAACATATATAATGGCAACAATAAAAATAATTTAATCACTTGACCAAGCATGAAACTCAAACAACAGCATTTATATTAAGATGTTGTTTCACTGTGGTATGGTAGCCTCATTTAGTGACGTTATTTAAGATAAAAAAAAGCCCTGAGCTACACCGATAAATATTAATAAATGTCTGCTAAACTCTGTAATGTGTAAGATAAAATAATATAGGGTATTAATGTATGAGGTGAAAATTAACAATTATAGAGCAATATTACATATAAGTTCAATTTCGTTTTGATATAAATATAAGTAAAATGATACATTATTTTCTTTTCCTCATTCTATTAAGAGCAAATAAGACAATGTGCCAGTCATTCCGGGCATTTATTAATGGTATTTTGTTATATGTAATGCGTTCCACGTTTCGGCGCCTTTGATCTCTGTTTGCGGACAAATGTTTTAGTTGTTGACGTTGAACAGTGTATGCAATATGACTTGTCTCATCCCAAGTTATTTAAGATACAGATGTGTTTCTTTTTGTAATATGCATAAGCTTTGATGTTCAATTGGATGTTGTAGTTTTAAAATATTATTTTAGATATCCTTTGAGTTATTTTTATGTAGAAATTTTCTTATTACTATGTATTATGAATAAAAATATCTTATTAGTCTTTTGTATATTTTGGTTTCTCAACGATGTGTTAAGTTACGATAAGAATTTGGTTCTTGTTTTATTATATATTTTATGGGCTCCACTTAATATTGGGAAGATAAAGTGTTTACTTCATGTTGACACTAAAACAATATATATTTTTAAATTCAATCTATTTTATATTTGTAAATTTAATTAATTTATAATTTCATACACAATAACAAGTTCAATTTTACAAAAGATAAGTATTATTGATTTATAGACGAACAATTAGGGATATATAATGTAGCAATATAGCAACATATATAATGGCAACAATAAAAATAATTTAATCACTTGACCAAGCATGAAACTCAAACAACAGCATTTATATTAAGATGTTGTTTCACTGTGGTATGGTAGCCTCATTTAGTGACGTTATTTAAGATAAAAAAAAGCCCTGAGCTACACCGATAAATATTAATAAATGTCTGCTAAACTCTGTAATGTGTAAGATAAAATAATATAGGGTATTAATGTATGAGGTGAAAATTAACAATTATAGAGCAATATTACATATAAGTTCAATTTCGTTTTGATATAAATATAAGTAAAATGATACATTATTTTCTTTTCCTCATTCTATTAAGAGCAAATAAGACAATGTGCGGTGTTGAGTTACTTCAATCAACATGTAAAATTAGGCAATAAGTGGGTAATGGAATGTTTTACCACTTAGTTACCTTCACCTGGATACTGCAGTGTGAAGCTAAAAAAATATAAAATTTGTACATAAAATTAAATATAAAAAACATAATATAATTTATACATATATATATATATATATATATATATATATATATATATATAATAATTGACATCAAACATTGTTAAAGATGATATTATTCATTTTTATAGTACAATAAAAGTTTTTAATTAAAACTTCTTGAATCATGTATGCCCAATTAATATATTCCAATATTTCCAATGAATCCAATCAAGCTGTGGCCTTTTCCACAATATTTTCTTTTGTAAAATATATATATTTTTTCATTTTATCCATATTACAATAGCCTGTAGGAATTACTTTTCTTTCAATATTGATGATTAATTTTTAATTAGGTTCACGCTTTTTCCTGTAAATAAACAGTTAAACCAAAGACTTAACACTACATGTGCTAAAAACCCTTTATTCCTCACAAACTGATATTTTTTTTTTATATTGCGTGTGGAGTGGCGGAACTTAGCGCCGCTCATTGTCTTGTTACCAGAGCGGGAAAATGAAAATAATTCATTCCTCCGACGACCAACGACGTCCTATCTTTAGTTAAATTGATTTTTTTTTACAACTTTTGTAAAACAAAATTAAAAGGGTATGCTATCTCGAGACCCAGCATGAAGTAAAAAAAAATTGGCAATGTAAACCATTTCTAACAATTTGTTACTCAAGACTATAATAAGTAAAAAAAAAGCCATATTTTTAAAGAGCTCGGCAAACCAAACAGTATAAAATAATAAAATAAATATTCTTAAAAAGATTAATATTTATATAATTTTAAAGTTTAAGTCCTTATATAGCATAAAACATGAGTTTTGTTTACAAAATTCTTTCATAAACGCAAAAAAAACCGCAAAACCAAACAAAAAAACAAAGCCACTAAAATGTTAAGCAATATATAATAAATTAATAACAACTTACCACTTAAGAAAAGACGACGTTAAGTAAAAACTATTAAGCTATACTAAAAACAGCCATATTTCGAGAAAGCTCGCTAATCCAACAGTATTAAGAGATAATACCGTATATTTTGGGGGATGAAAATTTAAAAGTACGTAATTACGCTTCACTTATAAGGATCTACATTTTTACTTTTTTTTTTGGTTGAGTCAAGAGTAATATGGACTTTAGATATGGTTATTTTTTTACTTCCCACCGAGTTGCTTCGTTTCTAATTATAATAGTATTCATACAGGCTTCCATTAACATATTTTGTATGGAAAATAGTATTTTTTTTTATTTTTTCTTGGGTAAATTTACAGACTCCAATTTTACGTAATAATGTCATAAGAAAACATTGACGAATATATGCGTACTTTTATGAATCACTAAACTATGATTGAACCCAAATGGGGCACAAGCTGTAAACGCGACAAATTGTATGTTCGATTCCCACTTGAGGAAAAGAATTTTTTACTGTTTCATTTTCTCGCTCTGGTACCGAAGCAAAACGCAGCGTTGAGTTCCACCACTTAACACTAAGTTCTATTTGCTACATGCGAGATAAAGCGTGGAACTAATAAAAAATAACCAATGACACGATGATATATTAAAAACATTTCGTTTGTAAAAATCATCCTACAACGATGTTAACATTATAATTAAATTGTAGTAAGGATATAAGAATATTGACGTACCTTAATGAGAACGTATGGCTTAATGGTCAGAGCGCTTGGACGGTTCCCAAGAGGCGAGAGTTCAAATCCCGTCAAAATTGAATCTACGTCTTATAAAAAACATACTATAAAAAGATTCTCGTGATATCAGAATTACCGTCCGTAAACTTCCCAATTTGAAGAGTAACTGGGGGCGTGTTATAGTACTATTATGCGCTTATTTGGAAAAAACTAATGAAATTGCAAATAAAAAAAAAGAGACGGCCAGGTAGGGTTCACAGCGGGGCGTTTTAATTAACTAGAACAAATAATAAATGATGATGATTTACGACTAGTAAAGTATTGGTTTAAATCCGAAAATACAAATGAAAAAATCTTTCTATGCCTGTATTTTAAATGTAGGCGTTCTTTTAGTTTAATAGGAAAAAATGTGGTGTTAATAGATATACCAAATTTGAAAAGTTTGATCATATCGATATAAATTAAAATGGGAGTTATTGTTTTTCAGTTATTTAATGGGAGTTTGACTTATTCAGTAATATCACTATTTTACTAAAGTAAAGACAATTTTGAAAAGTATTTTTAAACATGTTTCATAGCAAATTGCATTGTAGAAGCTGTCGTTGTGGTATCTGTCTGTTAACACAACGATTGTGGATTCAATTCCCATACGAAGGAATAAATTAATTTAATTTCCTACCTTGGGTAACAACCAAAAGTGCAGCGTTGAGTTCCGCCGTTACTAAAAAACATATCTATTTTAAAAGTTTATTTAATACTTTTATAATTTTTAATACCATAAAAATATTGAATTTTGATAGAGATGGATCCATTTATACAGTTTGACTAATTGTATATAAATAGTACAGGTACATACTTAACAATAATTATTTTCTTTTACAAGTAAACGTATATTCATTAATTCCATCTTAAACAGGTGATATTTTCTCATAAATTATGTACGAAGAAACGCTCTTTATGTTTTACCATATACGTACCTATATGGTAGCTTTGACGGTTCTTTTAAAACGAATGGCGAAGTATCGGAAAAAGTCGCTTTGAAGTTAAGTGAAAAAAGTAGCAGGTGATATATTTATTTTTGAGGTCTATGCGGTATCTTGCACACAGCAGAGTGGGAACCTGGAAACCTAATGTTAAGATACTTCATGGCCTTTCCTCAAGAAAGGTAACACCTTTCTTTTCCCCACTTTCCACTAATTCTAGAGGCATTGCGTGTTCGGTGGCGGAACTCATTGCGCTTTGCTGCGTTACGAGAGGGAGCGAGGAGGAGGAGGAGAAGAAAATATTAATAAATAATTTCCTCGAATGGGAATCGAACCCACAACCTGTCGGGATTACAGTCGCACGTTTGTTGCCCAGCACTACGACTGGCCTCTTAAAGCCTAAGAATGTAGTAGTTAGAGTTGGTCCCTATTTTAGTACCTAATTAAGGTATTATATATATGTTTATAAAATTGTGAATGTGGATATATGTTTGTTTGTTACGCTTTTACGTGTAAACTATTTAACCGAGTTTATAAAAATACAGTAAATTAAGTTTAGATTTTTCAATAATATTGATGAATTATCAAAGGTCCTAATCTGAAGCCGCCTGACTGTTTACATGGTTCGGTTCGTAACGGAAATTTTAATTATTTTTATTACCTCCCCCTAATTGAAGACAAACCGCGGCGTTGAGTTACGCTACACATCACGCTGTATCTCTAGAATTTGTAGTGTTAACGCCTGACACTTACAAAGGGATGTTTTGCCTACCCTACTATATGGAGAATACAACGTGAAGTTAGAATCAAAAACAAAAAGCATAATTAAATAAATCAAATAAATTACTTAATACTGAACCTGTATCCTTCTCTAGTTATTATAATATAATGTTTTATAATTTTAGGTACTTTATTATTATATTCAAAACACAAATCCTAGCAAGCAATTGCAACTCGTAAGCACCACTTATACAATAATTACATCTATTCCATAGTACACTGTACTGTACATTTCATTAAAGGTTGTTTATTACTAAAATTAAATATCTGTGGTAGAGCAGCACTTGTTAGACTGCAAAAAAAGTAAAACTCGACGGTTGTGGGTTTGATTCCCGATCAGGGATATGAATTTTATTCCTCTCGCTTTGGTAAGAAGATAGAATTCCGCCACATGTCATGCCTCAAAAATATCCGTTTTGATCCGTGAGTTAACACTAGCTTCTAATTGCCTTCTGTACTATATGCTATACGGAATGCAGCGTTAAGTTAAAATAAAACAAAGAGAAATATTTTTTATTATTCTTTTTTTCACATATTTATATTGTATTTGACAAAAAAATGTACAAAAATTATATTTCATAACGAATCTATCCGTTTCCAGTTATAAATAATACAACATATTATAACTATGTAATATTTTTATTAATATTTTTTCTCAAAAATCTCTCAATTCCATCTATTCCACACTACCTACATCTAATTAAGGGTTGTTTATTATTAAACAAAATAACCCACACAGCGAAGTGGGGTTGTTGTGAATTATTCGTTTCGTAACATAATCAGCAATAAGCAGGCTGCCACGAAGCGCCCGCGAACACTTGATAATTTTGCAAATGTAGAGTACTCATGTTAGTTTTATTTTTAGATGAACTGAAGATGCGGCGTTAGTATTGTCTATATTTATATGTATATTGGTGGTACCTAACCTTAGTAAGGTTACCGTAATTATTTTTTGTTACAACATTTTTGAGGATTCCGTACCTCAGAAGAGGTGATAAGTGATAACTCTCATAGGATCACTTTGTTCAGAATCGGTATGTCCCTCTGTCGAGACCATTTTTCTCAAAATCGCGTATCCAGGTAAGGTTTTATTGAGGCATTCTGCAGGATATATTTCATCACGTTATTAATCGTCTCTACCGTACCTTTCAGTGGGCGGAATTATTTTTACACAAATATATGAAAATAATTCATAAATGGATAATAAATTTTTTTTTTTTCACTTAAGTCTTATAATATTTAAATGTATACATTTTCTTATTAAAATATTTTAAATATTAAAATATTTTAAATATTTGGCTAAATACTACATTGAGTTCAGCCACTCAATGCCCCGAGAATCTGGTTTAAAGTGGGAAAGGGAAGTATCTCAACACTAAGTTCCCAGGTACCCTACGCCTTCCCTGCTACGTGCAGGATACAGCTTGAAGTTACAAAAAAAAAAGTTTCTAATTAGGACGAGTTAAGTTGGGAAAAAAAAATAATTACTCATTTTTTTTACAGTAAGATTAGCATTTATGGGACCATTTTTACGTAGCTACTTACCATATTAAAACTAAACCTTCTGTAAAGTTCGCATCTTCTTAATACCCGACTGTAATAACATAAAGTGGTGGCGCTGAGATAAGCAATCGAGGTAAGGAACCAACCCCAGCGGTGCACCGACATGTTTACGATGACTTCCCCTAACTTCGGGCTGGTTGAAGTTAAGGGATGAAAGCGATATAGTTTGTGTATTTAAATTAAATAATAAATATTATGGTCATCTATTTGATCAAAGTTAAGGGACATGGACAACTAGTCTAGGACTATTTTTAGAGAATAATATATAAAAGTACAAGACATATATAAAAAAAAAACGTATTAAAATACGGTGTTGGCGTGAACGCCCGTGCCAGGCATACGGCATGTTAACGTTTTGAATGATAAAAAAAAAATTACCAGATGTATTATGTATATTTATTATTATAATATATGTTTTAGCATTTACCCGTAATCACGGACAATATGTTCGTAAAGTCTGGTTTCCAAAAATATATAATACAAAATATTTATTTGTGTTATTACTAAACGTGATTAATCTGTTTCAAGAGTATCACTTAAAAAATATATTTTCTTTGTTACTTAATAAAAATGAAATTTGTCAAAAACTGCTCGCCTATAACTTGCGACGGCCCAAAAGTCATTGGTAAATAACCATTGTTTTTCTAAACTAAACTTTATCTTCCCTCGTATAGCGTCGTCATTTAAACCTACTCGCCAGCCCATTGTACCGTGCAACGCGACGGTTTTAGTCCTTTTTTCTAAAAAAAAAAAAACAGCATTTTTCATATCCTAGATGGAATCGTGTTGGTTGATAGAAATTCTAGAATTTATTTAGGTCTACAATTTTCAACAATAACTAGTTTTTGTGTCGGTGATTTTTAATATTAAATGTATAGTTGTAGCGTTTTATTGTCATTGTAATTGAAAGAAAGTGCTAGTTTTATATTTTTGAAATACTTTTTACAGTGGTTTAGTAGGTTTAACGTTTTGGGCCAGGTCAAGGGATCTGAAATCACAAAGTATCATTCCGCCCTCCCCTTTTAACGTCGTTGCGTGTTGCATAGCGAAGTCCAACGTTAATTTTTTTCCTTAAATCCTATAATTTACTAATGTACACTATTCACTTATGATTTTGTGCAGACACACATAACGTCACGTCTGCGTCTACTTTTAAAGATAAAAAATTATTTGAATTTATAAAGTCTCTCATTTGATATGAAAGTTTGAATGAATTATAAAGAATTTTGTATGAGCCATACAAAAAATACACACGCGCTAAATACGTCAATACATTCAACATTAAAATTTAAGCGCATTTATTATATTATCAACATAATAATTATGTCGACGTGACATCAAAACATCGGCATCCATTTAGCGCGCGTCGCACTCGCTTTCGGTCTCCTCTAAAGGACCGCGCAGTGACGTCAAATGCTAGATACGTTTCGTTAATATGAATTTCAAAACTCGCATACAAAACTAACTAGTTTTTAGCCAGACTCAACACTTAGTATTTGTGACTGTGAAAAGCTCACTTTGCACTCAGGAACTGGTACAATTAATGCGGTGGAAAATGGGGGATATGCGTTCTGTTTACGTTGCGTTACGACCAATGCCGTTTTTTAACGGATTACCACGTAAATGCTGGTTTTTTTTGTGTGTGTATGTTTGTATGTGTACATGTTTGTTACTATTGTGGGTAGGTGTGGATGTTTCACAGCTACAAGTCTAATAAACCAGCGTTATGAATTTTTCACTCTTCTCGTTCTGAATTTCTGCTGTGATGTATTGCAAATAATTGTACTGGTCTGTCAATTAATAGGAATAATATGGTAATAGGTACTTGGGGTTTTTAGTTTTGTATTTTTTCGTTAGAGAAAAATGAATTTATTAAATTCCTACATTTGCATCTCTTGAGACATACCGTTTTTTTATCTTAAAAGAGCCGTCCAGTCTAACCGATCTTTTAATTTAATTAGTACGAGCAAAAATAATACGAATCTAAACAACGATGAGAAATATGTATAGATATTATGATTTTCAATACTTCATTATTGAAAAGCCCCACACAGTCATTTCGTTTGTTTAATGAATTAGAAAATGTAGTCCCTAAGTTACATATTGATATAATTTTAATATCACTTTTCTATACATGTTCATTTCAATCTGCACTTTATAATTACGAGTTCGTTATAATAACTTTTTTTAGAAATTTACCTGCTTATTAAAGAATAATAAAAATAAAATTTGTAAAGTAACCGTGCGTTATTTACTAAATTGTAAAAAAAATCGATTTCCAACGGTTTCCGTTTTAGCCCAGTATGACATTGTCTGACTAAATGTGATAGTCATGGTTACGATTTTCACGAGGTACGGACGAAGTGAGAAACGAAATGTCTTCACACTAGGTTCCCTCTACCTACCCTGCGTTGTGTAAAGAAACGTGACGCTAAAGACAAAATAGAATGTTATTACTGTACTTAATAAAAGCTTATAACTAAAATATGTTTCTTTTATATAAAACAGATAAAACATGTACTTTCAATCGCATCTATATATGCAATACTACAAAATACAACACTTACGCCGAACGAAAATCGAACTTCATACTCCCGGACAAAGTTATATTTGTGCGCACATTTGCCTCGCTTCAATGACTTCCAAATTTGCCGTTCTACAGAACTTTTGTACTGTCGCTACAACACTTTGCCGGTTTTTAAAGTGCAAAATCTATGCCAGAAGTCACTAACTTCGCCGAAAATTTTAATGCACGATACTTCACCCTTGCATTACATTGTCACGCAAGACAAAGTACCCATTATACACCATGTACTTTCGCTTAGGGTAGGTCGTATGAATTATAAACAAACATAAAAAATATATAAAGTTGGAAAACAGAGTGTTGCGTCACTAAGTGTCCTGTTAATACAGTAATATAGCTTATGCATCAAAAATACGCATTTGCTATGATTTTATGTAACGATTTTGTATAAATTGGCTAAAATAATATAATATAATAATAAATAATATTGTGTGCCAAAATTGACAATATTGGATTTTTTTTTCATATTTATATTTTTATACTTTCTTTATTATTTGAGGGCTAATTTTAGATTACTTTCATAGCAACAATATATTTCACATTTTTTATCAGCGTAACAAGAGAACTATGGGTACACCATTCGGCCAGTGCTTATGTATCTCTCAAGAGGCCTATTATGCACTTGCCTCCTGTTATTCGCAATCAACAGAGGGCATAAAGAGGTGACGTTAATAATAATAGAAGTTAATCGATGAATATATTCATATTGGTATAATAATTTTCTTCACGGTATAAATAATAATTTATTAATGTTATATCTGTTTTTATTCAATCAATAAATTTAATTATAATATATTGGTTCCACTGATTGTTAAATAGTTTGTAACATTTTTGCAATTATAAATAAATTAAATTAAATTAAATTAAAAATTAAATAAATTATATACATATTTAATTAAAATAAATAATAAGTATATAGTAAAAAAACTAAAAGTACTGGTTTTTCTATTCCAAGTGCAACAAATGCTATAAAATTTGCTCGATGATCAAATTATATGATCCGAAATCCGATCGATTATTTTATTAGTAACGTATGTAGAGATTCAATACTAAGATCCTGGCTTCATCATCATATCGCATCGCAACAGCTCGATAATACCATTATTGTTATACTGGCATCTAAGCAATTGATAAAAGTGATCATAATAAAATTCAGTTTCTTAAATGTTATGACATATTAACATATGTCTACAAAAAATATATCATATAGATACCTAAAAATACATAGCCATCGTTTGATATAAACTTCATCATTTTTAAAAATAAAACATTTTTTTTTTCTAAATAAAAAATATATAACAATAACTGTCGTATACCGTACCAACGCGGCATTGCATTTCCATACACTAGTTTTCCGTAGGGGAAAGTACTCATTATGCACAATGCACCTCTTACAGCCACTTTTCGAATTTGGCTGCACTAGACAATAAGACGATGCTTGGCTCTCGATGTCACGTGCTTTTATAATATACCCCCTTTTTAGTGCTGTTGCGATATGGGAAATGGAAAATATAAATAAATCGGGACGGATTTTTTTTTAAAGATATTTTTTATTAGAAATTTTATAGAGGATGTCGTGGCGCATTGACGCACCGTTTGATTGTAACCACGACGGTTGCAGGTGCTATTCTCACTAGCAAGGATTGAATTCATTTTATTTTCTGGCTCTCTGGTAAGAGGACAGCGTGGCGTTGGTTGCCGCCACCCAACACGTAATGTCTCAAAAATTAGACCATGCTTGGGGAATCCAGTGTCTTAATAGTAGGTTTCCTCTGCCTACCATGCTTTACTACCCTGGTATATTGTAGTGGTATATCTGAACTATCTCCACTGGTCATGTTTACATACATAATACGATTAAATATTTTTTAAAGCGGTCAATAGCAATTATTTTAATGTAAAATAAAATGTATGCTACGTATTTTATATTTGAAAACTCTTCTATATTATATAGGTCATTTAAAATTACATTGAAACTATATTTACTATAAATATATCAATATAATCACACCAATAACAACATAACAGTTCAAAACCACTTTCATAAAACCAAACCGTACAAAAACATACACACATACATACAGACATTTAAAAAAAAATATATCGTTAAAAATTAAAAAAAATATATATATCACACCCGATCCGATATTCACGAGACGCGTCAAAGCATAAAGAGTTAACCATTATACCAAAACTAACATTAAACCAAGGCCATTAAATCTCCAAGTTCCACCAGCCACCAACTACTGTACGTTACAGTCAGCGCGTCGCAATTAAAACGTAGGTAAGCTAACGAATCGCGGACAAGTGTTGAGGAATACGTACCGACCGTGTATAGTGGAGGTTGTGTAGGTATGCGCGTACGTACGTACATACATTTGTGTATATAGATACTAGCTGTGCCCGTGACTTTGTTCGGGGAAATTTATATTGATGCAAGTTTGTTGTTTTGTGATACAAAAGATAATGAATCATTGAATGTTTTTATTTTCTCGATGATAACGAGGCAAAACGCGAAGTTGAGTTCCGCCGGTCCACAAGGAATGATTCTAAAATACGGCGGAAAGTGGAGAACGAAAGTGTCTTATTGAAACCGGAGTCTTTTAATACTAGGTTACAAGGATTCTTCTGCCTACCCTACTATGTGCGGGATGTGGCATGAAGCTAAAAAAAAACTAAATAAAACACAATATCTTAAGGACGGTTTACCAAAATACATTAGTGAAAGTTGCATTAAAATTTGTTAAGCTATTTCTGAGATTAGCGTGCACAAATGCACACACCCACAGACAAAAATATTAAACATCATTGTTTGGGGGTCCTATTACTTAGTAGATTTCCTGATATATCCTCCATGTACAGGCAGCGATCAGTTATATTTTAATTATATGTATGGTTGTATGTATGGGTAATATGGGTATATGTATGTTACATACATTTTGCATGTAGATATTGTGGATAGAGTTGCCATGGGTGGCACGCGTTTGAAATTCATTGCCTTCGTTGTTCAAATCGGAAAAAATAGAGGTCCTTTCATATTTTTTCTCCATTCAAATGGTTAGTCTTCCTGTCTATACGCTGCGGTATTTTGTATGTAACCATGTATTGAAGGTATGTGTAGGTTTAAGATAAATTGTTAGGTTGGGTTGTTTTGGTAATAAACATCTGTATTTTTTAGCTTGTGCGTGGTGGCTAATGGGAATCTAGTGCTAAGACACTCCGTAACTAATTTTCCGCCCATTTTTTGGAGACATACCATATCGAGTAGACGAATTCAACGCCGCGCTTTATCTTGTTACTAAACAGGAAAAATTAATATAACTATTTGCCCTGAGTGAGTATCGAATACACAACCATCGTGTTGACATTTCAATAATATGCCGCTACTCTTATATCGAAACATATTCGTAGAAAATAAAAGAATTAATTATGGATCAGTTATCTTCAGATGATTCGAGTGTGTTATTATGTAAATAGAGTTACACGTACGGTCTGACAAGTAAGGATTGCGCTTTTATGGGCGTCAGCTATTATGACTGAGTTGTTAGTTTGACATGTCCATTGTTGTTGCACAGCAAGGTAGGCAGAAGGAACTTAGTGTCAAGGCACTCCGTTATCCACTGTTGGACCGTAAACGCGAAAGTTGTGGGTTCGTTATCCACTCGGAGAAATGAGTTATTGTCATTTATTTCAATTTGGGTAACAAAACAAAGCGCGACGATGAATTCTATAGAACTCGAAAATATGACGGAAAGTGGGGAATAGAGTGTTGACACTAGGTACTCTGTTTATCCTGCAATTTGCGGGATACAGCGTGAAGATAGACTGAAAAGCTTAAAAGTGTTCAGTAGGCACACTAATCTTTTTGGAACATCTGTGATATGTATTCGTAAAAAAGGCTTAAAAGGCTTATTGTAGTTAGTTATAGTAATACAAAACTAACGATTTCTATTACGACCTGATTTCGCTTGAAAAAATAATATAAGGTAATTTAAACGCTAGCAAATCTCTAAATGCTTAATTGCAATTACTCCGGAGTTAAATGTCACCACTCTATTTCGTAATGTTTCGAATTCTGTTAAAAAGTTAGAATGGAGAGTCTTGGCACTAGATTTCTCTATCGATCCAGCTATGTGGATAAAGTTGAAAAGAAAATAAGTTCCATTTTTTGCAAAATACAGAGCATGCCTAATGTACATATTAAATAGTCGTCATATATTTAATATATGCATTAAGCGCGGCGTTGAGTTCCACTACTCAATATGTAGTGTATTAATATTTTATCTTGAACTAAGAATTCACATTTTTCTTGTTGTCGGCAAAACTTAAGTGAGTAATAAAATGCGTTGCATTTTACTAAAATATTTATAAAACAATCGAGTTTTTAATAACATTTTGAAAAAAAAAAAAAATTCTACAGCAAACAAAAACTAGTGCAATTTAAAGAGTCTGGTGTGACCATATTGTACCTACGTACAAATTTAATACACGAACTCCATATAGTTTTGTTCTATTGTGTTTCGTAATTACGATATTAAACAATAAAAAGACCTATTCTTATACAATTAAAGGATAATTACGAAGCGGAGACACGAGTAGCTATTATTTATAGTAAATTGTGTAATACTGCGCTTAAAAGTGAACTTTTTTGTTTTTATTTTTGCTGCGTTCGACCAAAGAAGCTTATTGGAGGAGTTTTTTTTTCTTATAATATAAATTATTTATTATAGAAATTCTTGTTTGTTGTTAATTTATTTTTATTACTTTGGCAGTAGGGATCTTACTGGTTGTAGATTAATTACAATTACATTTTTAAAATACATAAAAAATAAATCAGCTTCACGCTGTATCCCGCACACAGCAGGGTAGGCAGAGGGAACCTAGTGTTAAGACACTCCCGTTCCCCACTTTCTCACATTTTTCTTTTTAGTTTTTCGCCATCCTTTGTAAGTAGAGTTTGTATTTTTGGTAAAACAAATAATGATATCTCAAGAATTAATATTTATTTACGCATTTCTTACAATATGCCGGCCAGAGAAGACAGAGCGAGAAATGCCTTTGTTTTCCACTCACCGCCTACCCTAGAGTTATTACGTATTGAATATCAGAGTTCAACGCCGCACGTTGTATAACCAAATTGTTAAGGCTGTATATTTTGTATAAGGACACATACTACAATGCTTTCATACACGTTAATATTATTGATTTTTATTTTCTTGAGCTAACCAAAAAAATCACATGGAAGTTTTTAGTTGAGGCCAGTCGTGGCGCAGTGGCGCGAAGTGTGACTGTAAAACCGACTGGTTGTGGGTTCGATCCCCACTCGAGGAGATGAAATATTTACTTAAATTTATATTTCCATTTTTTCGCTCTGGTCGACTAATATATGATAACATAAAAAATTTAAATAAATATTTTAGAAATGGTATAAAAATTTGAACGTATAGGGACTCAAACCCGCGCCTCTTGGAAACTATCCAAGCCTTCAATTCTTGGAAGTAGAATAAAAGTACCGAATTGCTTACGAAGATCGCGATATCGCGGAACTCTACATAGCACATATGTTATTTGTTTGCAACAACATTATTAACTTCGACAGCGCAATGTCTGATATTGCTCTTGTTTCGAAGAATGGGGGAGATAACGACTAATGAATCTGTATTAAAATAAGTTACGTCAGTCTATTATGAATGTAGGTATTTTTGTTTTTTTTTTTTTTTTCGCTTCACGCTGTATCCCGCTTGTAGCAGGGTAGAGAAAACCTCGTGTGAAAATAATCCGTCCCCCACTTTCCCACGATTTCTGGAGGTTTTCGTGTTGAGTTGTGGAAATAAACACCGCGCTTTGCCTCTGCACCAGAGCGAAGAAATGAACATATTAAATATTTCATTTCTTCGAGTGGTAAGCGAAACCACAACCTGTGGCGTTTACAGTCGCACAACTGACCTTTTTAATATTATTATTTTCCTAGTTTCACATACTCTTTCCCGTCAAACAATATAGACAGTGGGAACCTAGTGTTAAGGCACTCCGTCCTAGGGACCATACGTGTTAAGTAAGGAATTCGGAGCCGCGCTTTGTCTGCTAGGGCGGACAAATAAAAATAATTTAAATAGTTGTGAGATTGTGTTTACAACTTGCATACGGTATTTCATAATCTATAAAGTGATTATTGGTAGCCATTTTTGTTTTTAAATTGTTATTTATGCTAAAAATTTTCGTAATGTTTTTAATAAATGACACTTAACTTTTATAATAATTTAGTTACATAATAAATTATTTAATAAGATTTATTTGTTGCAGGACTAAACCTTTGTATGGGATTCGAAGGTAAGATATAAATGAATTTAAAAAACAAAATTTTAGGGTGAACAAAGTGAAATGCTATAAAAAAAATAACTTAGATTACGGTGCAGTAGAAATTTTACAAATTACTTCAAATCAATTATATTTATATATGTAAGTTCTGTTACTTTCGTAATTTATTCTTTTTAAAAAAACTTGCAAGTCCAAGTTGTTAAGACGCTTTTGCCATCGGTACCTATACATTTTGTAGCGATGGTTTGGTGTTAAACTAATTTTAGATACTGCTAATATGAAGAAAGACTTTTTTAAGACGGGGTCAGTCAATGTGCATAAAAAAACTGCCTAACTTATTTACTATTTTTCTTTTTCACTTCCTAAAAAAATCTATATTAATCGAAATAACATTCAATATTGAAAATAAAAAATGGAAATGTAGATAAAGACTGTCATGGAAGAAGCATAGAATTAAAATTATTTTTACTTCTCTCCTGGTTTCTAATAATACAAACATTGAGTACTACAAAAAAAGTCCATGAATAAGAAAAAGAACATAAAATGTAGAACGGAGTGTCTCGACTCAATGTTCCCTCTGAGAAAATATATTTGTAGAATCTTCTCTTAACGACATCCATACACGAATATTGCGTCTGCAGGGCACCTGAGTTAGTCCCCTTTGTCTCATCAGTGGGGGGCACTGTCTTGAGCCCTAATAAGTTACGGCTCGTTTGGCCGTAATTGCTCAAAACGTATAGCGTACCCTCGCAAGAACAATACGATGCATTCCCGTTTCATGCTTAGTGATAGTTGATATTGAGTATTTAAGGCTATTGTGACCCAGTGAACATATGTCTTGTAAATGTAGTTGTGGGTTCGATTGCCCCTCGGATTAAAGGTTTTTTTCCAATCTACTAAGATAAATATGGCATTGATGACACAAACCACTCAATTCACTATTTTCGATTGACGAATAAAGGATGTTGATTTGGTGATATAGTAGAATATTGGTCTATTAAAAGTGTATTATCCCCACTTGAAGCAATGAATTGTTCTATTTTCCAACTTTGTTAATACAAAAGACGTAGCACGTCTTGTCCTATACAAAACAAAAAATTGAGTTCGGAATGTGTCTGGATACTATTTTGTCTCTTCTTACACTGCTGTATGCAAGATACGGCCCGAGGCTTAAAATATAAATTCATTATTATAAAAAAAACTATTTTATATCTAAAAATAATATTTATTTAATAAACACTTAAATTGATACTTAAAACTAAAAAGTATTAGTTTCTAACTCTACTACTCTACAATAAAGTACGTAAAATACGGTTCCAAAACATTAAACTCGTATAATGTCCATAGACAGACACACTTGGTCGCGTGCTTACATAGAATATTTGAAAGCAATAAGAATGTAAATCGTGAAAATATCTACCTTTTATACTGATTTAAGGCTATTTTACAGGCGATGCGGGAAATAAGCTTCGAATTTAAAGTTTTTTATATAAAGCATGTTTTTTTTTTCATAATTTAAATATTCTTTATTCAAATAAATAAAATACTTTACGGGTGAATAGTGTAAATAGCCGAGGTCCTCAAAAAAATTATAAGCATTTTTAAATCGTTGAATATACGTAAAGCTATCACCGGCTCGGCAGTTCTGCTAAGACGAGATAGCAACAAACTCAATAGGTGCTGTTCTAAAAATATTGCATATAAATGTTAATATTAAAATACCATGAATTTCTAAACGTTATATTTTTTCTTATATCTTACCTGCGGATCCTCCTCCTGTGTCAAATGAAAATTAGTAAATATCATTTTTTTTATTTAAATATAACTTTACAATAATATAAATTATACTTCAATAATTATGTAAATATGTTGTATAATTTAGTTATAATATAACAATAAATTTAAGAGTAATAATACGTTTATGCACCTACACACAGATATACATACTTTAATTTTATTATATAAATGTGGCAATGGTAGGATCAGTTTGTTTGTAAGAGGACCTTATTTTCCTTGCCATTGCTTCCAGTTCCACCCATTATCTGATTCATCGTTTATATCAAATTAACCGAATGAAGTTCAAGTTTGTATCACAATGCTATTGACCGGCGGCGACCTTTGTCTTTCAACGATACTCTTATTATGATAGAACATTTTCAATGGCCAACTTTCAATGTCGACAGAAAATTATTACCAAAAACTTTTAGCCTTACGCTTTATCCCTTTTATAAATCAGGATAATCAGAGCTAATGTTAAAACACTCCGTTCTCCATGATTCGCCCTATTTGCAGATCATGAGTGACGTAGCTAAACGTTTTTATTTATCGGGAATGGGTAAATCATCCATTACCATAATTATAATAATCAATTCAGACGAACTTAGTTTATCCCGATGCCTGCTAATTTGTCCCGGACAGTATAGAAATCTAGTGATAAGGCACTCTGTTTTCAAATTTTCACGTATGAGAAATCTGGCGGTGTCTTGAAAATGGTTGTCCCTGTGGTGACAGAGGAAATCATGGCAAAAAATGTGAAGTTGCTTTTTTTCAACTATCTATATGTTTTAAAATATTTTATTTACTTTTTATACTAAATCTTTCGCTAAATCCGCGCAGTACAAAGTACATTAACCTATGAAGACCTTGTGAAAATGCGAACCTGACCTTCTCTTGTAACTCCTTGAAAGCTTGATTTAATATTTCACACCACATTTGTTCCAATTGTGAAGCAAAGCTATACTAAAGCTTTTTTAGTGTTGTTTTTTATTACGAGTATGTGTCTATTATAGATTTTGGTTTTCGTTTTCGATTTCGAGACATCGTGTGTCGAATGACGGAACTCCACCTCGTGCTTTGTCTGGTTACCAAAGCAAGATAATCCAAATAATGAGTATCCAATGGCATCGAGTCCGCAACCGTCGCGGTTATCGTCGAGTCAGATGATATCCATAAGGATAGTTTAGGCAAAATAAAACCAAAACTTTATAAATTTTATTTCACTTTTAAATATATGATCTCAAATTCAAAAAAACATACATTTTTCTACCGTACTATTTAAAATCCATGACAGCGAAACTAAAGAACGCCCCCACCCTCCTATCGAAATGCACGCAACTTGATGGAAATCCGAAAACTGCCGCCATATTGCAAGCGGAAACGGATATCATTGTTTGACGATACCTTTGTCATTCTTGAAAGAGTTGAATATTCAAGTATTGGTGCGTGTATTTGTTCTTAGAATGTTTTTTTTTAATGGTGATAACTATGTGGGTACTGCAATATTGAGATCAGTGGAATTGTTTTTTTTTTGTCTTTTATATGTGAGGTAGCGGATTCGAATAATGCATAATAGAACTTCAATTAGTAAAGTAAATTAATTTATTATATGCAGATGTTTTTAAATGACTGATTTATATTGACTTAAACATAATGTCCATATTATATTAAGTCATATTAATTTCATACTTAAGTTTATATTTCGCAATTCCTTTATAAACAAATCAAAATTTGTTAAAAAACTTAAAGTAGGTAACTCCCTACTTTCGTCCAATTTACGAGATATTATAGAGATGTAGTCCGCGGGAATGCAATTTTTAATATTTTCTTTTTCTTTGCCTTGATAACGCCGTTAACTGGGGAACGGAAATGTATTTATGGAAACGGAGTATATTAACATTAGATTTCTATGTTCCCTTTGCCTGCCCATCTCTGTAAGGGATACAGTGACGGAATTAAGCACAGTATTGTTTTCTACAAAAGCAAAGTAACTAACATGATTTCAATAAAATTATACCCCAAGTGTGGATCGTAGCAACACTAAATTTTGTATAATCGTCCCTTCAAATAAGATTTCAATCCACATTTATTTTATATTCTTGGCTATTGCTTTATAACAGCGTCAGAAATTCATACGTACTTATTTATTTATTAAATTAAAAAAGGCAGGTGCATACTGTGTGTTCTAAAGTGTTAATGTAGACTGTAACTTGCGGAGCCATTCAAAGCTCTCATTCACTTTAAACATATAAAAAATGAACTTTTTATATGTAAATTGTAAAATTTCCCTGCAAATCTCAGTTCATTCATTCAATTTACATATAAAAATGCAAGAAAAAAAATACACCCCAATTAATGAAGAAAAAAATGTAATTTTTCTCTTCATATCTCCAGACACCGAAAAGCATACTCATAATCAGTGTTGCCAACAATTTAACATTTAAAAGATAGTATAATTAAAGCTGGCCCCTTATTATCTTAATTAAAAATATGACGGAAACTAATTCACGCCGTGAATAGTGAATACCTCTTCTATTTCAATACGTGCTGCCAAGGAGTCATCAAGTGACTTTATTTTTGAAGGTGTCAGTTTGTTTTGTCGATGCAAAAAATATGTAAGAAATTATTAAGTTACTTTCTTAATGTGGATATTGTGTTCTTTATACGTATTTATTGCGATTTGCGATTATGGGTACTTATCTGCGATCTTGGTACAGTGGCACAGTGTTAAACTATAAACGAGACAGCCGTGGGTTCGATTCCGATTGGGGGGAATTTTAATTAAGACAAATATGACAGAAACTAATTCACATCGTGAATAGTGAATACCTCTTCTATTTCAATACGTGCTGCGAAGGAGTCATCAAGTGACTAGGTTTATTTTTGATGGTGTCGATTTGTTTTGTGGATGTATAAAAAAGATATGTAAGAAAAAATTGATTCGGTAGTTGCTACAAATAGATATTTTGATGTTTATAGAGTTTTATTTATAAACATTTGCTTTTTATAAACTACTTTTTAGTAAAAGTGAAAGAAATAACGTGACATATTAGTCCGTTTTTAATTAATCCGCGACTACCGTATATAAACTACGCGAGAGACGGAGATTTTGTATTCTTATTAGTAGAACAAGACATACAAGATTGGCCGACCAAATGTTGATGTTATAATTTCCCTCAAATAGGATTTGTAATCACAATTAAATTGCGACGGCGTTTCCATTATAAATGAATATTTTTTAATATTAGTTAGTAAATCTTAGCAAAATTGATAACAGATAGTAACAAGTCAATAAAAAAAAGTTTTCTATAATTAAGACATTTTTACGCAGTGTGACAACATACTTTGCATAATAGTATTAATTTTTAATTTAAAAAAAATAAACAATCGACATACAAAAACTGAAACCTCAACATCACTATATCACCATCATCGACTAGTCTAGTGCTTCGCTTCGTCGCCTCTCCCATGAATACTCTAGCGTTCTTTTGTCTGTCCCCCTCACATTTCACCAATACGAACGAGATGGTTATATAGAGGGATACCTCCGAATGCCGATTGTATATTAATGCCGGTTGATTGGCGAAGCAAAGATATGGATGAATACTTGTTTGTGAGGATTCTTTTAAACTAAGATTAGATAATCTTAAATTTTTTGTTGATGTTTTAATTGATAAATTAAATAACTTCATCGCGGTGTTAAGTTCCATCACTTAATGCCTCAAGAATTCGGCGGAAAAATGGGGAACAGAAGTGCCTTAACGGGAACGACGTATATTAACCTGGGTTCCCTCTGTGTATCCTGCTACAGCACGGACTACAGCGAAGCAAGAAAATATTGTGACATAAGGTTACATATTTAACTTTGGAATAACTATTTATATACATATATAACAAGGAAGTCTCCCAAGTAACTTTTATATGGTTTAAAATTGAATGAATGTGCTGCTAAGTTACCGAACACATTTTAAAACATTACTCAGTTGAAAGATTGATTCAATAAACAGCAATAAATGAACTTTATATTCGATTTAGAAGGATCAAAATGAATTTTGTTGTTTTTTTTGATTAGCGAGTTAATTTCTGCAACCAGTTTAGGCGCATTATGCACAAAAGTTTTTTTTTACCCTTACCTGATCCAAACCGTCTAAACAAAAAAAAAAGACAACTCAATTATGCAGCGAGTGGGCAGTATATAGGATATACAGCCTTAATTTTAAACTCTTTTACATTACTAATTAGTGAAGCTAAATAATACTTGACTTAAAAAAACACACAGGTGAACCAAATATGGCGGACGTCACATATTTTCGCGCTTTTTACACGGAGCTTTGTTGGAATGTTAGTGTTGCCAGTTTTTGTACGGATTGATGGGCCATTGTGTTGCCTCTCGCAAAAATTCAGCGCCGAATAATTGATAAGAGCGTCGTGTTTTTTTGTTTCGATTTCGATTCGTTTGTGGATTAGAATCGTTTTTCATCCATTGTACTTCTATGTTAGGGTTTTGTTAGCAAAAGCTATCTAGCTATAGGGTAAGCTGCAGGCTGCGGGCTTTTGTTTGATCGTGTATATTTGATAACGTTTGGTATTTTCTAAAAAGATCTCTTGTAATTTTCCTCCTCTTTAGAATTTTGTACTCTAAGGGTAAACATGGACTCAGTTACTAGGACTCTGCCGCATGTCATGTCAGTTGCCGTAACAAATACGAATGAAATAAATATTTAAGGGACCCATACAACGAACAAAACCTTTTTGCCGTTTTTATTAATAACTTTTCGTGGGCAAATGCGACTCACACTTGGCTGGTTTTTCAATTTATTTGACAAAGAAACCTGTTAGGATTGAAATTAACCTGGCTCAAGTTAGAGCCCAGCGCTTTGCCAATTAAAGAATAAATACAAATGTAAAGTTAAAAAAAGACCGGGATATGTCATCAGTACCTTTATTACTTTGTTATTACATACATGTGGTGTCTTGTTGTTCTGACAAGTCTTGCTAAATATGACTTTTCATCAATTAAAATATATATAAAAACGTAATATGAATAATATCCCTCAGTGGATCCCAATTTTGAGTTAACTAAAAACTATTAAAATGCATCCAATACAAAGGCATCCCAATAAATCAATTTACAATCTAACTCAAAATCGATGCGGGTCAAAATATTGTTATGCGTGAAACGATAGGAGTAATCAAAATCCTATTATTTCTATGTCCCGAGAGAAATTTACATAATGTATCTACCGTCTATACAGATTTTCCTTTGACTGGCTCTCTATTTTGATATTCACTTTGATTAAGGCTGTTTGATTTTCCTATTTTTTATTTTTGTTTTTGGGGAGACTTGGCTGATTTGTACTGCTTTTGAGTGTAAGCGCGACTGTTGTTGGTTCTATTCCCACTCGGTGAATGATTTGCTTTCGTTTTCTTGCTCTGCTAACAAAACAATTTCGCTCTGCCTAACCTGCTATGTGGGAAAGTGTTAAACTGCAAAAGATATGCAACAATTTTATGACAACAAAGTAAATTTTTATTTTATTTTTATTACTACTATTACACTACAGACACTTGGTCCATGCCCTTTTTATATTATTAGTATATCTAATTTCCTTATCATATATATTATTTACATTATTTTTGTAAACTTTTATAAAAAGAACTGTTGAAATACTGCTAAAATAATATAAAAAGTATATTATATTATATTATATTATGAGGCCAGTCGTGGCGCAGTGGCACAAAGTGTGACTGTAAAACCGACTGGTTGTGGGTTCGATCCCCACCCGAGGAGATGAAATATTTACTTAAATTTATATTTCCATGTCTTCGCTCTGGTGTCGAGGCAAAGCGCGGCGTTGAGTTCTGCCACTCAACACGCAATGCCTCCAAAATTCGGCAGAAAGTGGGGAACGGAGTGTCTTACACTAGGTTCCCTCTGCCTACCCTGCTGTGTGCGGGATATAGCGTGAAGCTAATTTAATTTATTTAATTTATTTTTTATATTATATTATAATAATATTTATACGCTTATATAAGGCTGACATTTAACTTAACTAATTATTTTTATCTTGATGACCATACAGAAATACATAAATATGCTATCGTCGAACCTCGAGCATGGTCTGATAAAGAAGCCGGGACCTAAAACTACTACTGGAACTCGTCAGAGCACCAGCACTTGTTATACTTAATGTAGGAAAGTCTGTTTTATACCTTATTTTTATATTAAAAATAGTAAAAAATGCTTTTGCAATTTTTAATGTAGCTCACGTTAAATAATATCTATCATAAATTATAACAGCTACTGTAAATGTTAGCGGAATTTCATAACATTTCTTTTTTTCTATAAACTTTTATGTTTTATTAAGCTTATTCCCCATAACCGTAGAGATATATAAAGATTACTGAAATCTCCCATAAAACGCGAATAACCGTTTTCTACCCCATTTCCTTGTACCAAAGCGTCTGCGCGCAATATTTAGGTCGACACGTGACCAGCATGCTGTTACTTATTGTTCTGGCTGTTTCTGTAAACGGGATACTCGGTTTTTATGTATGTATGTCCGTGTATTGTCTTTATATCCTAAATTACATTTTAAGTAGTATTTTTAAGTTATATTCTTCTTATGTATGAGAATGATAAAGAAAATTGTTTTGTGGGTTTCTTTTTACATTTGATAAATTTGTATATGTATGCGTCTTATGCGTTTAGCAGGAGTCTGTAATAATATTATTAAACTGAAGCGTTTGTTTGTTCGAACGCGCTGATCTTAAGAACTACTATTTTGAGTTCATTTTTTTGTATTGTAAAGCCTATTTATCAAGACGAGCTATCGGCTTTATTGTGTCATGTTAATAGTTTCAAAGTAGCCCACTGAGATCAGGGCTACCTAATACGTTCATTGCATAGATTAAATAACCGCAGTAGTGGAACCGCAAAAAAAATAGTAGAAATAAGAAGAGAGTATAGTGATAAGTCTCCTCTCTCCTTCTTTTTTTTAAGTTCAGCTCATTTAGGAAAACACTACAGTATCTGCAACAAAAACACATTTATTAATTTACATAATAAAATAATTTTATTTCAAAATCATCGTGTCGACAAATATCGTATAGTAAATCAATTCTTTCCAAGTTGATAGCCATTTTTGAGAGGCAAGTAGAATGTAGTGTTAGGACACTCCATCTGCCATATCTCTGTTTTAACAATGTTCCGTCGTTCTCAACAAAAGAAAGAACTACATTTACAATACAACAATCATAAAAACTACTAACAACTGACATCCAAAGAAGATAATTCGATACATCTGTGACCTCTGCTTTTATATAAGAAAAGAGACTCTATTTCGTTTTTCATAGAGACTTTTTTAGAATATATGTATTTAGGTGATCTGACGAATGGGTCCAACAAGTAACAAAACTTACGACATTTTAGTACAAATGTGGAAAAGTCGTGTTTATAAGTTCTTTTTATTTTTATATTTTTTTGCTTTATGAAAAACTTTTTGTCGGTTATTACGGGAAATGTGTAAGAAATTACACGGTCCAGAAAAGAAAATATGACTTTTGGCATGTCAGACACTTCAATTTTCTGCTTACTTAAGGAATGTCTAGTTTACTCAAGCACATCTTAACATAAATAAGTCGATTGTGGGTTCAAATCTCACATGACTGGGGTTTTCCTCAGTAAAAATGGGATATTATAAACAATCTTTCTATAGGTCTTTTCTGGCTACCCCGCGCAATGCTTAAATTGTATCTCGTTTACGTCTATTAGCCATTCTGTGTACTACGCAAACATATAAAAAAAAATGTTGAAAAATATATAATATTAAAAAAACTACTTTTTAATTATGTCTTTATTTTTATTTTTATTTATTTCTTTCTTCTCTTTTCTGACTAAATCTAATATCGGGAGTTTGGTTTAATGGGTAATTATATATATATATATATATATATATATATATATATATATATATATATATATATATATATATATATATATATATATATATATATATATATATATATATATATAATATGTATACAAATGCGACGGCACTTTACAAATTAAATTATTTCCCCAAATAACAAAATGAAGAATTATTACGCACTTTGGACACGAGGAAATTCAATTACGGCGTCATTTTGAGTACAAAGTTGCAAGTTAAAAGTTTTATAAGTCATAGTTTGTGTATCTTTGAAAGAGCTGAGAAGATTTTCATAATGGAAGTTGTTCTGAGTGTTTGGATTTGGTGTAATGTTGTATTCGGTTTCTTTTTTTATCGATGTTATGAAGATATATTCCATTTTTTCTAGGTGTTTTATGTATCCCGCATACAGCATTGTAAAACAGAAGGAACTTATTGACAAAACATCACCAAATTCTGGAAACACTGCCTGTTGAGTGGCAGAGTTCAACGTTTGGTTTTGTCTTGTTATGTAACTTAGTTAATTTGTAAAGAGCCAGCAAATTCACATAATCCTCTGAGATGAGAACAAACGGAACCCACTACCTTTAATAATCTTAAATCAGAGAGAGAGGGTAAGACACTCGAGGGTAAGACCTAGTGGTAAGACACTCCGTTCCCCACTTTATGCCGAATTCTGGAGGCACTGCGAGTTAAGTGGCAGAACTCAACGTCGCGCTTAACCTCGACACCAGAACGAAGAAAAGAAAATATAAATTTAAGTGAATATTTCATCTCCTCGAGTGGGGATCGAACTCACAACCAGTCGATTGTTTTACAGTCTCACTTAGTGCCACTGCGTCGCGACTGGCCTCAAATCTTGTGTTTAATTGACCGACGGAACTTAACGTTACGCTCTGTCTCACTAAATTAATAAAACTTCACACCAAAACTCATGTAGAGCTCTCATTTCGCGCATCACTTACAATTTGTATAGACAACTGTACATATACTTACATATTATTATTACAGCGCCATCTTTCCAGGTACCCCGTTTTATAATGAATTAAAAACGTACCTACCGCATTCACATTTTATTTTCAGTATCGGATTCTATTATAGTAATTGTCTCTAGGTATGTCACATGTGATCCTCACTCCCAACTTTCGAAGGCTTTTCCGCTAATGGCTTTATAATTTTTTTTTATATAGTGTCTATGTTTTTTTTTTTCAGTTGTTTTATTTCGCGACTCCTCGCCCTTTATGGACGTTTTAATGGTACTCAATAAAGGTTGGAGTGTAATGTGTTTTTTTGTTGTGTTGTGTCGTTTTAATTGTATATTTTTTTGTTTGTTTGTTTTAGCGCAAAATTTTATTTTAGAATGTGTTTAAATTACTTCAGACTTTCCATGGGTATGCTTTACATTAATTTTTGTAGGGTAGACAGAGAGAACTTTATATCAAAATGCTCGTTTTTCCGTCACCAAACAACGTGCGTGTTGTTTGGCGGAAATCAACGCCACTCTCAGTCTTTTCAAAACGGAGATGAAATAATGAAGTCCGAACTTATGATCATCGCGCTTACGATCAGATACAACTACGTAAACGAAATTAAAACTAGAACTACGTCGGAGTTCTTATACGCTTGTTACAACATTACTTATTTTTTTTGTTTTGGCTTCACGCTGTATCCCTCACATAGCAGGAAAAGCAGAGGGAACATGGAAACTTAGTGTTAAGAGATTAACACACTTCCGCTCCCCACTTTCCGCCTAACTCTATAGGCATTGAGTGTTGAGTGCTGCGCTCGTTTCCAAATATGAAGTATTTGATTTCCTCGAGTTGGAATCAAACCCACAACTTTTTGCGTGTACGCACGTTCGTGCCGCTGCGCCGCGATTACAGCCTTTCTATAGAAGTAAATAACACATTATTTACTAAAAGCTGTTCTCGTAACTTAATTGCATTTTTATGTCCTATATAAAGAAGAAATATATAATTGATATTATTTAATTAATAATGTTTTTATATTATAAAACATTACGTGTATATTATGTCTTTTCTGAGTAAAATTAATTAAACCGTCTGACACGCCCGACGTGACGACGTGACGCGAATTCGACCATCTTGTTCTCATAATAATACCTGCTGAATATACGTATAGTAAATAAAAATATATGAAGACACCTGTCCTTACATGTCCTAATAATTACAATGGAATGCTTATATTGTGTAGTAGTTTGCCAGGCCAGTCGTGGTGCAGGGTACAAGCGTGTGACTGTAAATGCGAGATGTCGAGGGTTCGAATCCCAGTCAGGGAAATGGAATATTTAAGTTATTTAATATTTTATTTTTTTCGCTCTGGTGTCGAGGCTAAACACGGCTTTCAATTCCGCCACTGAACACTGTGCCTCTAGAATTCGGTGGAAACCGAAGTGTCTTAACTCTAACAACATAAATAAGTTGTAACAAGCGTATAAAAATTTCGACGTAGCTTAGCGAGAACGCATGGCTTAGTGGTCAGAGCGCCTGGTCGGTTTCCAGGAGGCGCGGGTTCGAGTGCCGCTGCGTTCAAATTTTTATACGTTTTCTAAATAAGTATTTTTCTTTCCTAAGTGTGGAATAACACTTTAAAAAATGTTTAAAAAAATATATGTTAGCTTTTAGGCTTTACGTTTCTTCATAATTATTTATGTTTGTAAGTTTAATTCTCACTGTATTATGACTTATGAAGTGACATTAATTATCATTAGGATTTATATTTCGTGCACACTAAACTTGGTCTAACCAAATAAGCGTAACATTTACTTAATTTATGAATATTCCCCCGAGTGAGAATCAACAGTCATTATCATTGCGTGAACTTTGGTATTTTGGGCGTGTACCCCAAGTATCTTCACGCTGTATCCCACACAGAATAGACAGAGCCAACCTAGTGTTAAGACACTCTGTTCCCCACATTCTGCCGAATTCTCGAGGCATTGCGTGTTGAATGGTAGAACTCAACGCAGCGCTTTGCCTCGACACCAGAGCGAAAAAATGAAAATATACATTTAAATAAATATTTCATATCCTCGAATGGGGATCGAACCCATAACCAGTCGGTTTTACACTTTGTGCCCGAGCGCCACGACTGGCCTCAAGTACTCCAAATATTTAGAAATATTTAGTCGGCACTAAAGATCTAATTGATTCAAAACTGTGATTATTGTAGTAAAGAACACATGTTCAAACAATTAAATAGTTTATCGTTTTCAATAAATAATACGTCAATTATGCCATGACGCTGTTTAAAAAAAAAAATTAATTCTGTCTGACTGTAAGCTTGAAAGGCTTGATTCCTACTCGAAGTAATGAAATATTTCATTTTTTTTCTTAGCTCTGGTGGTAACAAATTGCATCATTGAGTTCCACCACACCAACATGCAATGCCTTCAGAATTCGGTGGTCGGTAAAGCGTCTTAATGAGAACGGAGCCTCTTAATACTAGGTTGTCATGATCCCTCTCCTTACCGTGCTATGCGCGGGATACAGCGTGAATCTAAAAAGAAAATTTCAAATCGAATAAAAGTGGGAACAGAGTGATCAAATGATACTAATATCTAGTGCTCACCTCACAAATTCCAAGTACACTGATTTTAATCAAAAATATTGAGTTCCTCCATAACGAGCCACACACCGCCGTACCTACCTAATCAATTTTTTATATACAGAAAACATATTAATTTGAAAAAAAAAAAACACATTTCAATTATATTTCCCATTTATTTTGCATCGTTGTTGACATCCGTTCACATTATTCATACTCAAAACGCCATAGCAAAAGTAATTGGTATGTATTGAAATAGATACCGTGGCGTATCATATCACGCTAGTTCCCATCAATCAATGAGGTTTATTTACGTGTTCCATCCAGCCACCGCCGTATCGTTAAATATTGGCAATTAAAAAATTAAAACGTATATATGCCGAACAAGCCGTGTCTGACTGGCTTTGGGCTCCTGTTGAAAATGCAATGTTGTTAAACTAATATGTGTTGTTTGTATAAATTAATTCATTTATCATTGTTGATTTGTATGGAAAGTAGGGTTTTTAGTTGGTATTTTGACTCGTTGCATATTACATTGCAAATTTTAACGCCGCACAAGGGTAACATGTGAAAAATAATAAATAAACATTACCTTGATCAAAAGCGAACCCGCAACGTTTAAAGAACGTTCTATTTAGCCTAGTTGAAGAGTATATTTTACAAAATAATGTTTTTTCAGCTTCACGCTTTATCCCGCATAAGGAACAATAATAATCATTCCCGCAAGTGGTATCGAAGTCCGCAGACGGAGTTCTATCGCGCTGGAATGGCCTTACTTTTATTAATTGGAAACGTATCTTTTTACTATTCTATGGTGAGATACCCCATGAATACATCATCATACATTTTGTAAATTGTACTACTGTACATACCTTCATATATTGTTTGTTAGGCTATCGTGGCGCAATGAGTGGACAGTAAACGCGTCGTTGGTGGGTTCGTTTCCCACTCAAGGTATAAGGAATGAATCATTTAATATTTTCATTTTCTCACTGTCCGCCACTCAACAACGCTTTGGAAATGCCTAGAAAATTCGGCAGAAATTGGAGAACGGAGTGACTTACCATTAGGTTCCATTTGGTTCCTCTGCTACGTGAAGCGTGAAGCTAAAAAATCTGAGCTTGCCTGTATAGTATTTTTTTAGCTTTTATATTAGACTATGGGGTATCTACCCCATAATGAGTCATGATACACTTTGTAAATTGTAATAATATACTAGATATTATACTTATTGTACATAGAATTATAGACGCGTACCTTTGATAATAATTAAAACAACCCCCTAGAAGTCGTAAAACGACTTGATGGTATTTAGACCCTTAAATATCGCGTTTTATGTGAAACCCGACGGTGGTTCTCATTAAAGAAAATCGTAAAAAGTTTATGAGCAAATATTTTCTGTAGTGTTTTTTTTTATCAAAATGTAGGTAGATGTGATTTTCTTTTTACCACAATTACGGAAGTTGTTGGTACTTGTATACGAATATTTGTTCTTGAGGTATATTTTATTTTATATGTTATTATGGTTACCGTAAGTGGGCTCGACCTGTAATCGTTTGTTAGTAAACGCTACAGTTCTAGGCTCAACTCCCACTTGGGGGACCAAATTATTTTGATCTGAAGACAAAACATTGTTTTCCACCTCCACCTCCAATGAGTATGTGAAAAAAAAATAGTATAGGAGGAGCACTCTTTGGGAATACGGAGTATATACTTAGTAACAAAATACATAATTCTGTTAAAATTAATTATTTTAACAAAAACAAACAGACTATATAGGCTATTTCTCTTCATAAAATAAATATTTTTGTAATATACCTATGTATGTACCTGAAGTCACAAAAATTCCATACTCATAAATGCTTACATTATATAATTACGAACAAAAAGACTTTTCCATAAAGGAAAAATGCAAAAAAAGAAAACCAAGAGCTAAGTGAGTCTGTAATGAAAACACGCACTTAGGCACTGTTCCACATAAACCTACCATATGAATGTAAAACTGTACGAGTAACGCATTATGAAGCCGCCACCGGCCTTATATCCAAAGTCCTTTCATTAAGAAAAATGGAAAATAGGTCACCTTAGTGCAATTATGGTTGAGTACTGAAACTGGTAGCTATAACGAAAAGTAGAAAAAAAGGTATTTTTAGGGTTCCTTGGCTTAACACCGAAAAACAGTATTATTGGAGTTCTTTTTGTTTATGTGTCTGTCTTCCTACAAAGGCGCTTTATCTCAAGCAAATCTAGTAACTAGTAACTAGTAGATTTATCAGGCTGAAATTAGTGTCAAATATACATAGAGTACATTAGGGGAAAAACGCTTCTAATATAAAAAAAGAAACAGAAAACTTACGTATAGAATACTATTTTTTAACCTACAACTATAAGATTTGTTGAGAAGTGAGAACTTACAGAAATAATACAAACAAACCCTAACATTTTAAAATTATGAAAAAATCACAGAAAAAAAATATTACTAAATTATTGTTTTCTGTGATACCCATTATTAATATATCTAATTCGTTTTATACAACAAAAGTGCGTGCACCCGCAATTTTAAGTTTGTCAACATCTATAATTTCGACTTCTCTCGTTGACTATCAGAAAAATTGGTACGGAACATTTAATCAGGACGCCCTCGCACTGGACCGGTTTTTTATTTTTTCCTAGTTTTATCTCCAATTAGTACCGATAGTGATTAGACGTTGACTATTAATGAATGGTGTTTCGCAACACTATTTCGGGATTTGTGTTCATTAAAAAAAATTCGAGTTTCAATTATTATATATTTTTTTGTTTTTCTTCCAATTACTACCTAACGAAAGAGAATATAGAGAAAAATCTATCATTAAACACCATTATAATTTTCTATATTTTAATAAATTAGAGATAATCTGGCGACGTTCCTTGCTTTCTATCACACTTATTGACAACAAAAAGCAAGACGACGCGACGCGTTGAGTTTTATCTCTTAACACGAAATGTCTCGAAAATTGGGCGAAAATTTGAGAACAAGGTGTATTAACATTAATCCCTACCGATCCCATTATATAACATTTCACAATACCAACAGCTCCTTTATCAGTTTCATTTAACGTCCCGTAATCCTGAAAGACATTTTTAAAACTAAGTATTGTCTCAGTCGCTAATCGATAGTTCGAGATGGCTCCATTGTTATTCCGCGGACCGAACTCGTCTCATCTCGTATTCTATAATAATATCGTATTGTTGCCAATATGTTTTCGTGTTATACACTCTGTATTAGATTCTTAGACAGCCGGCAGTTCTTGGAAACACGTCTTATTTTGTAAAGTTTTGGTATTATTAAGTTTTCTGGACTATTACTCTTGGGGATGAATTTGTGCCGAAAATCTATGGCTCAAAATATAACATTAATCAGATTATAGAGTACTTTCTTAACCTATCTAAATTTAAAAAAAATATTTTTCTTTTTGCTTTTTGAAAAAAAAAACTTTAGATTTGTCCACTTAAGTCACAATGTACCTATTTATTACAAAGGCGGAAAAGGAGAGAATGGTCTTATCAAGTTCTGTTGTCATTTTACACATTACAGCAGGTACATTCATTTCAGATCAGAAGATAGAGTACCCGTCTAATTTAACTTCAAAAATTGAAATCCATTCTTAAATTCATTACATCTATATCAGTGTGAGAGTGCTACGTACCATTTTATACCGTTTTATATTGATCCAATAAAATTTACCATAAAGGAATCAAATCTCAAATATTCTAAAACCCTAATCTAATGGAAGTCAACGTTATTTTCAAGCGAAAAGGGGGTTGGGAGTCGTAAAATTTTACGAGCAGTTGCCATAGCGACCGCGCCATTATATAGTGTGGCGGTGTTCCGCCAGGAGCGCCACTTGGTCCGGTTTATTTAATTGTTGCTTTAAAGTAGGTACTTACTTGTACCTAGTGTTAATTAAGAAATTACATACAAACATACATACAATATGTTGTATAGTTTCTTATGTGTTTTTTTTTATTTATTTTTAATTATATATGATTATGACAACGTTAGATAGCATGGGCAGCACATCATTTACCAAAATATATTTTTTTTATAATGATTTACTGACTATAAAATTTCAAACTATTTTTAGATACTATTGTGGATATACGTAAACGAAGCAAGCTCTTATAATCAAATATTTTGTACTATAATGTATTGCTAAAATATACATATGAATATATTTTCATGTAAATTTATATAAAAATAACATTGGCTCGAAAACCAAATAGCAATTCGTTCTAAAACAACAACGCCAAATATACGAGGCTCATGAATAGTAATTTAATTAAAACTAAAAAGCGCGAGAGGCTTTAAAATGCATTAGCGTTCTCCACCGAGCAAACGTTTGTTAAATTGCCCTATAACTACTGAAAGGGTGTCTGGTTTTTATATCCGTGTGAAATTGATTTCTTTTTTATACATACATTCTGTTATTAGTTATGTTTTTTTTATATATATAAGCAAGAAAATGAGTGAGACCGTCGTGGTGTAATGGTACAGCGTCTGAATGTAAACACGACGGTTGCGGGTACGTACCTGGGATATGTTTTATTCCCCCGAGTAAGAATCGTAATTTAAGTTCCTCACTGCCCACGCTTTCTCTTGTTGTTAAAGCAAGGAAATGAAAATAATTTTACGTTCTGGTTAAGAATTTAATGTTGAAAAAAATTGTATATACTTTGTAATATATATGTTTAAATTTTTCAAACTAAAAAAGGATGATAGAAAATTATAGACAATCAAATTACAAAAAAAGTTATTTATTATTTTTAAGTCTCACGCTTTATCTCGCACAAATTAGAGGCAGAGGCAAACTGGGAACCTATTGTTAAGGCACTTCGTTCCCATTACGATACTTCCACATTTTTTATTATTACTCGAGTGGAAATCGAACCCACGATGCCAGTGAATACCACCAGATTCTTTGTATGCTGCTATGTTAGATAAAATGAGAAGCTGTAAATAAAAATAATACCTAATATTTTTTAGAAAACGTATAAAAATTAAAGGAACCCGCACCTCTTGAAAATTGTTCAAAAGTAATTGTTCTAGGACTTTTAATGTGTGGAATAATTTATTTTTAGTTTCACGCTGTATCCCGCACATAGCAGGGTAGGCATAGGGGACCTGGGAACCTAGTAATTATTTATAACCTACTTTAATGGTGAAAAAATACTTTAAAAATTATAAAAATAGTGCAATTGCTATTAAAAAATCTCTAAAATAACTATTACAGTAACAAATAAAAATACAAATCTTCATTTGCACACACGGTTTTCCATCTCAAAATAGCATCCGCATAAAAGCAGCGGCGCGGCATACCGAATCTGTCGGTAAAGGTTTGTTATACAGTGATAATTGACGGGCGTTCGACGCGTAGCAGGACCCGATGAGAGATAGGGTGGACATGTTGTACAAGTACGTGTTTAGATTGAAACGTGTTGAAAATTTACGTGTTTACCGTTTATGTGAAGGGAATTAAAATTGTTTTGTTTTGTGTGTTTGTTTGTTTGTTGCTCCGCTGGTAATGGGTGGTGCGTTTGAGTTTAAGAGATATTTTCTCGAGATATAAAGTAATCTACCACTAAGTCATAGTATTTTTTTTTTAAATAAATAATTAAAAATATAATTTAGGTCAAAGTTGTGTGTACAAAATAGTCGATTTTGTACACACAACTTTGAGCTCTCATATCTCCATTAGGGGTGGATTTTAAAAATTGCATTTTTAGTACTTGCATGTACAAAAAACCTATGTGAAGAATGTAAAAAATCTTTTATTTTTCCTTTCTGCATAAAAAGGTAGGCATATAGGACCTACATACGAGTGGCGGATTTCAACGCGGCGTTTTCACTTAGAACTCGTCCACACTTAGAAACGACAAATATTCTTTAAGAAAACGTATTTTTGGGATCCTAATTTTAAAACACTCCGTTCCCATTCCACCAAATTTTGGAGGCATTGCGTGTCGAGCGGCGGAAGTCAAGATATTAAATGTTTGCTCGAGTGGGAATTAAACCCACAACCCCTGCGCCACGACAGGCCACTTACTAAACGATAACACACAATAACTATAAATCTCGAATCCCACAGCCGTAGACTAAGTGGTCACCCTACCAAGGGCAAGTCAAGAATACTTCGTTTGATGTGAGCGCGGTAAGCGTTCTGTTTATGTTTACACTGACGTTTTGTACTCAGCCGAACCGCACCGCTCTCACTCAGTTCCCTCGCGTGCTGCTGATTTTGAAGAAAAATTCAAGAGTACATGTAATATGCTTCTTATAGCGTGAACTTACATTTCTTAGTCATGTGATTCAATATTGTGTGAATGGTGTTGGTGTTTGTAGGTTTTTCGTTGGGTTATTTTAGTTTTCATATGTTTTATGAGGAAAATAGCAACAATTTTTCGCTTTTTCTCGTAGGACTAAGTATGCAGAGGGAATTTAGTGTTAAGGCACTCCGTTCCCAACTTTTCGTGATATTTCGTGTGCTTGTTTACACTCACGTTTTGTACTCAGCGGAACCGCACAGTTCCTACTCAGTTCCATCGCGTACTGGTGGTTTTGAAGAAAATCAACATCAACATGCTTCTTACAGCGTGAACTTACGTTCCTTAGTCTTGTCATTCAATTTTGTATGAATGGTGTTTGTGTTTATATGCTTTTGTGGGGTTATTTTAAGTTTTTGTCCATATTATGATTAAAATAGTACAGTAACAGTATTGGGTATACAGAGAGAATTTAGTGTTGAGACACTCTGTTCCCCACTTTTCGACACATTTCGTGTGTCTGTTTACACTCACGTTTTCTACTTCTATTCAGCCCCCTAGCGTGCTGCTGATTTTGAAGAAAAACACCAGAGATACATGTAAAATGCTTCTTACAGCATAAACTTACATTTCTTAGTGTTGAGATTCAATTTTGTATGAATAGTGTTGGTATTTATAGGTTTTATGTGGAGTTCTCACATGTTTTATGATTGCTATTTTAGCAGCAGTTTCATACCTTTTCCCACAGAATTTAGTATGCAGAGAGAATCTAGTGTTTAAACTCTTCGTTTCTTACTTTTCTTTGAAGACATTTCTTTCGTGTTACTTATAAAAATTATAGTTTATAATCTTTACTACACATTATAAACTACAATTTGTTTATATATTAGTATACATAAAACATAATCATGATGCCGACACGGTGTAGTGGGCAGCGTCTGGGTTCGAATACCATTGGGAGAAATGAAAATGATTTTTATTTTAATCATTCTGGTATTAAGACGAAGTTCTGCCACTCAACACGCAATGGTCAAAAGTTACGTTCAGTCTCCCTCTTTACAAGTCATAAAACAAAAAACCCGGGGCCGTCATGGCACACGTAGGTACATATATGACTGTAAACGCGACAGTCGAGGATCCAATATTCGGGGAAGTGAAAATTTTTTTATTGTTATTTCTTTGCCCTGATAACCAGGCAAAGCGCGGCGTTGAGTTACGCCACTCGACTCAATGCCTTGAGATTTCTAAAAAAAATGCGAAATGAAACTATTTACGTGGAGCTGAAGCAAAATAATAAAAAACCAACACTTTTTCTACACTCATATGAAGAATTATAATGGATCTTCATACTCGTAGCTGACAATCTGACATTAACGAGTACGTATTAGAATAAATATAGTGTGTATAATGTCTTCATAATGTACCATTTGTAGTGTCACAAGTGATCTTTGCGATAAAAGCTAAAAGCACTTGATCCACATTTACGTCACTTGTGCAGTTTTCTATTCGCGTATTTGACTGTAACGGTTATTTAAATACTACAGGGTGTATAGTAAATGGTATGTAATAGTAGAGTGATTATTGTTGCATATTAATATTTGGTTGATTTTGATAATATTTTTTTGAAATTACATTATTTTAAGGGTAGTTCTACTTTATGTTATATGAGAGGTATCACTTTTTTTTGTTTATATGCGCATGTTCAGTTAAGGTACTAACGACATTTACAGTCCGCAAGGTCTACGCTACAGTCTCCGCTACAAAATCAGGCAGACTGACAGCAGTGTCTTATTAATAGGGTACAGTTTTATCCTTTGGATTTGGAACCCTATAAAAAACAAACTTTCAAAAGTCAACTCCACAAAGTACCACAAAAGTGATCGTCAGTCACCGATACGCGTTCGAGTTATCATAAAGCAGGGAAGACGTAAAGCCTCGCACTTCTATATAAACAGAATTTACTAACGTACAGATAAAAATATTTTATTATATTTATTTAGGCCACTTATCGCTGCCATAAACTGAATCCACACGATCGTAGCAATTTGGTTATTTTTATCTTTCACTGTTAAATTACACTTAAATTCGTAAATAAGTTGAAGTGTAACATCTGCTTGGTAATAAACTTACTTTTCAATGTTGCCAGAATTAAAAAAAATATATAGTATCTACATATAAGACACTCCGACAAGAAAATATCGAGACATTGCTGTGGGTGGCAGTGGCGGAACTCAACGCCTCGAGTTGTCTTGTTACGAATGGGGATCGAACCCACAATCGTCATTTTCATAGTTCGTTAAAAGGAAACCACCAATGGACTAGGCGTTACTTATACTATTTTATTATTAATCTTCTTCTTTTATAACTGATTACAAATTGATAAGGCTAAACGCATTCAAAGTTCAATCACAACATACACTCCATTCCACACGCACCGCCCACTTTTTGATCTATTGTTCGAAAACTGAACGTTGCGCGTAGAAATTGAGCGTCTTAACACTAGATTCCCTTCACCTACCCTGCAAAATGCGGGATACAGCGTGAAGCTAAAAAAAACAAAGTCAACGCCTTTTCAGGTTTTGTCTCCTAACCCGTGTTTTTGATACTACAATAGATTTAGTATTCAGTTACTAATTATTGATCGAGACGAAACGTAATGAAGCCTTGTACTGCTTACGCTGTAAGCTGGTAATCTCGTTTAAACTTAAATATTTGCTTAATTCAGCTATTTTGTTGAATAGAAAGCTTTAGGTGATAATTACTACATCATTGGAACTAAATTATTTTTTGATAAATCTATTTTGTGGAAGTATTTTGGGGCCAGTCGTGGCGCAGGGGCAGGGGGTGTAATTGTAAACGCGAAAGGTTGTGAATTTGATTCCCACTCGACGGTGGTCCGTCCCACTCTAAAATAGTCTTGTGACCACCCCAGAAATTTTACTAAAAAAAATTTACCGTAAAAAATAAAAAAAAGTTCACACAAACATATCTATTCAAAGTTAAAGTCCAGGCCTACCCCAAAAAAAATCTAGGTACGCCCATGTACATAAGTGACTCCGTTCTCCCCTTGCTCTCTCGTCTCATATTTAACTGACGATAAATTTATATTACAATTTTAGCTTTTATAACCCTTTATAAACATATGTATAAGGAGTACTTATCCTACTAATAAGTTCTTTGATTTCCACGATTATTACACAATTTAAATAAAACTAAATATACGCTATTAATCCGGTTAAATAATTTTATTTAAAACATATCCTACTCTTTTTTCTCAAAAAGGAACCTAGTGTTAAGACACGCCGTTCCCCGCTTTCCGCCGAGTTCTGGAGGAATAGAATGTTGAGTGGCGGAGCTCGACGCCACACTTTTACCGCGACACCAGAGCGAAGAAATGAAAGTATAAATGTAAATAAATATTTCATTTTCTCAAGTGGCGACCGAACCCACAACCAATCGATTTTACAGTCACTCTTTGAGCCCCTGCGCCACGACTGGCCTCAATTTTTTATTATTTATTAATAATTTTCAATTTCTTTATAGAATCTGATCACCATGGACATCGAGTTCACGGCCACAGACAAAGTAGGAGACATCGAGCTGCTGTCGGTAAGTTACACTATTAAACTAAAATTTTATATAAAAATATAAGTAAAGTTCACTTATGACATTTCGAAGGAATCAAAGTGACACCTCCCTGTCTATTTCTCTTACAAAGCCACATGTTTATAGGAATACTATATCACATCACTTTGAATAATTTTAACTGGGCGTCAATCTATTGGCAGTAGCCAATTAAGTTATAATAAATTAACAATTATAAACAGTACCAACCAGGACACTCCGTTTTCTAATTTCCGCCCAATTTTCGAGACATTGCGTGTAAAGTGGAGGAACTCAACACCGCGCTTTCATTTGTACTAGACCGAAAAAAAAAAAGATTCTTCCGAGTGAGAATCAAATCCACAAACAGGTTTACAACCAAACGCATAGTTGCAGCGCCACGGCGGCCTCATAGACATATACATATATATTAAAAAATGTGTATGGACCCATGCTGATATATAAAAGTATTAAAATAGTGCTCTTTTTCATGTGGCATCCTTTATTTAAAGTTAGTTATATGTGGAAAGGAGTGGTTTTACGAATTTTTATTTTGGAGACTCCATTTGACCAAGTCTCGTAAGTTTCATGTCACTTCCGACGCTAGGAGTGCAGTTCCGAAAATACTGTTGGACTATTTACATATTTTATATTGTGAATACACTATAGTTTAAATTTTTAATGTAAGTGTTTCTATTTCTTTCAAATTCACGCTATATCTCGCATATATCAGGTTAGGCTGAAGGAACCTTATGTTGATACATTCCACGCAACGTTTGATTGAATGGCGAAACTTAACGCCGTTCCTTGTGTTGTTACCAGATCGAGGAAATGGAAATAATTTATTTTCCCAATGGAAATCGAAGCAGCCAAGGCCACGACGCGATGGCTTAAATTCTATTTCTCAAGTAAAAAAAATATTAATGTAACACGATATGGCAAAATGTGTAAACAATTATTAAAATATCCTTTAAGCACAACTAATATATGATTACTATTACTACATAAATGATGAGGCTTAGTCAGCCAAATTCTGTACAAAACCGTATCTAGCATTACGGTAACGTAACTAATTTATTTTAATGAGAACCGTCTTACAGCCTTTGGTGCAGTGTGTTCGACTTCATTTAGTAAATAGATCGTGATTTTAATTATTATATTCTTACTTAACTAATTTAGAGTTAAATAAAACAAAATATAAATAACATCGTGGCACAGGGGCACACGCGTATGACTGTAATCACGGCAAGTTGTTAATTCGATTCCGACTCGAGGAAATATTTTTAATTATTTTATTTTTTTTGCAAAAAGCGCGGCGTTGAGTTCCATAATACGAAACAGAAGTGTCTCAATGGGAACAGAGTGTTATAGGTTTAAAACACCCGGCGTTAAGTTCCGCCACTAGCACAAACAACGTCTCTCAACTTGGCGATCGCGAAATATAACATGAATCTACTTCATACGTGATAAATAACTTCAATATATGACAATAGCGATGAAGAAAATAACGTTTAGTAGAGTAAAGGTTGTTAATTTGATATTCACTTTTGTAAAATTTATTTATATATATTATTTATTGTTTCTTTTTCATATAATTTTTACATACATTTCAAAATACTTATTTTGTTTAATAAAACTGCAAGACTGCAGACTTACTTTGAATAATGCAAATAATATTTATTATACGATACAGATTAATTCTTACCATTTCTTTTTTAGATGGCGTTCTTAAATTCGAACCTCAACCGTACAATAAAAAATTGGAATTAAATAGTTCTGGAAAAATTCATTGCAAAGTTGCTGGCGGTGTTTCTCCTACAGTGACGTGGTATATGGTACGTAAAGTGACAACTATTACTTCAGTTTCTTTTTTTATTATATAATATTTTTTGTTTTCACGTGATATTAGTTTATGTCACATTGCATGTTGAGTGGCGGAACTCAACGCCGTGCTTTGTCTTTTATAGTTTAGTCCAACATTATTTTAATACACCACGACTATTTACAAAAATAAATAAGTAACAAGCAAGTGTCATATAAGCTATATCAGTTCCATATTTCATTTTTTCCGAAACAGAACGACATAGACCCACTACCGGACGGCATGACGTCATCCAATGGTACCCTAATGGTGTCTGAAGCTAAACGGAGCCACTCCGGCAACTATACATGCAAAGCGACAGATGGCGATCAGAATATTACCGCGAAAATTAGCTTGGATGTTGTCGGTAAGTTGTTATACTTTTTTTCGCTTCACGCTCTATCCCGCACATGAGGGAACTTGGCACTTAGTGTTTTGACACTGACGGTCCCATTAAATTTTCGTTCTCTACTTTCCGCTGAATTCTGCGAATATCAGCAACGCACGATGAGATGAGATGAGATGTGATAAAAAAAATTAAAGTTGTAAATTTTACACATTTAGAACTGAAGTTCAAAACTATCTTCTTCAGGACAGTTTCGATCTGTACTTTTAGACGTAGTTGTTAGAAACAGAAAACAAAGTTAACGTCATAAGTAAGTTTTGATTATTATGTTAACAACCAAAAGAAGACATATTACTTATATGAAAACTTTTAAAATGTTATTGTGTAAAAATACGCAAATTATAGTTTTTATATTATTTTTGTAATTATCTACCTAAATATGGGAACATCATGTTTTCAGTGGCGCCCCGAGTGATAGAGCCTACGGCGGACCAACAGACGCACGTGACGGTGGGACAGACGGTGTCCCTTAACTGTGTAGCGACGGGAGACCCGCCGCCGACCACGCATTGGGATAGAAATTTAACCATTTTGCATCAACAACGTAAGTTGTTTATCTTTTTTTGTAGCTTCACGTTGTATCCCCCGTATAGCAGTACTCCGTTCGGAGAACATATCACACCTTCACGCCGGCTTTATCACGCGACCTTATAGTATTTACATTATTGATAATATATATATATATATTTTTCTTATTTACAGAGGATGGTGTAGATGTAGAGGGAGCTGTGAATGTATCAAGCTCACGGTATGATTTATATTTTGTTTTAGTTTCACGCTATAAAAATAATGCTTCAAAATAAATAAAAATAAAATAATCACATAAATTCCCGCGAAATGGGGGAGGGAGAGGGAACCTAGCGTTAAGACGCTCTGTTACCCACCCTCTGGCAAATTTTCGAGACATTGCGCGTGTGGCAAAACGAAATCATTGCTCAATTTGGATATAATATAATCGAAAGTTTACTTTAAAATACGCATTTTCTATTCTAGCCTGGTCCTTCTAAACAACGGAACACTCCTAATAAGAGATGCTAAAGAACAAGATTCAGATCGCTACGGCTGCACTGCGGGCAGCGCGGCCGGCTTGGCGAGAGTCGAACTGGAGTTATATGTACATCCAGGTGGGTAGTGGGTTCGAATAACCAGGAATTTATATAGCTGGTCGATACTTGCGTCCCACTTGTGGCTTAGTTCGCTTGTACTATACAATTATTTAATTACGATTTGATTTACTTTTGTATTCAATGAACATTATCGGTTTTAGGACAATGTCTATAAATTGAAAACGAAAGTTTGGTTATAAGATAGATATGAATAATGACTAGCGTGATTGACTTGGCGATTTAACATGAACCGGCTAGTCGGTTTGTCGACCGAAGACATTATTGGCACAACTCTAATATGTACATACATTTTTCTTCCAGAAGGTGAATTACCGCAAGAATCGTCTGGTGTGGCTGGAAAAGCAGTTTTAGTGTCAATATCTGTAGCAGGAGCCTATATGATATTAGTACTGGCGTTGATGCTGTATTGTAGGAAACGGAGACTACAGAGAAGGCAGAGAGGTTTGCATTATATTACATAAGTTTAGTTAATCGTAATTAAAACAATAATTTTAATAACATTTTATTATTGAGAAAATCTAAAAAGTTATTATGTATTAGGGATGCTTTATGTAAGTAAAATATATAAAACCAATATTACTATAAACTCTTATGCATCTCATTTTTTATTAAATGGAGATATTTAAAAATTAAAAAATTACCAACACCAGATAAAAATAAAAAGAAACGTAAATGTATTTTCCAAATTATAAAATAGGTGAAAAAATGGAACTAGAAATGGCAGAAGGAAGAGAGAAGCTAGTAGAAGAAGGAGAGGAAGATAAGAAAGTGACTATCAACGGAGCTCCTGCCCATAATGGTAGACTTCTACCACACGATCGAGATAGTGGTAAGATTTACGCCTAGCCTAGCCTTATTGTTGTATTATAGCCAAACTATACAAATTGCTTACAAAAATTGTAGCATTTTAAAAATTTATTACACTTTTATTATTACTATTATGTCGATTGTTTCCCGTATCATATTTTTAATATTCCACACTAATATAACATTATTTATCACAGGTGCAGATAATTCAGAAGTTTCTGGTATTTCTCGAGCGTCAAAGAAATCGGGACAGTATGACCACCTCACTGTGCCGCGGACACTACTGGTTGAGCAAATTACTTTAGGTATTTATCTGTTTCTACTTTTAAATTGTTTTGTAGAATTTTTTTTTACCTCACTCTGTACCCCGTATATATAGCAATGCAGGCACAGGGAACCTATTGAACCTATCGAACAGGGAACTTATTTTAAGATACTCTGTTCCCCATCCATTGCCCATTTTTTTAAGATATTGCAGCGTAGTGGCAGAACTCAACTTCAAAATATTAAACAATTGATTTCCCTGAGCGGGTCACTTGTAGTTATACGCATTAGCCACTGTACCATGACGGCCAGAATTATAGTTTTTTTTTATTTTAATATTAATTATTGATTTTAGGTCGTGGAGAATTCGGTGACGTTTCTCTTGCAAAAATAGATATGGTCCAATTAAAGAAAATAAGAAATAAAGACAATAAAGAAACGGAACCTAATTTAAAACCTGTGCTGGTTAAAGCTCTTACTACTAAAGATGAGGTGAGTATTTGATAAGTAGAAGACATTATTGTTGTATTTCTACTGTGGAACGTAACGCCGCATTTTCTTTGATCAAAGTCGAAAATTAAAATCGTTTATTTTAACAAAAAGGAATTAAATCCATAACTCCATAATTTTTCTTAACCGTGTCCCACTGTGACACGGATAAGTAAATTTTTTTTTATTGTATATTTGATTGTTTGTGATTGCAGAAGTGACTGAATAAAGCATCTGAATTATGTAAATATATATTTTATGATTAAATGTAAAGTTCGATTGGTATTTCGTTTGTTTTAATTAAATATTTTTGTTTTATAATACATGGATTAGATTATGTAAATATTTGACCCTTATAGTGACAAACAAAGTCTGTATTTTTTAAAATAGACCATTGTTTAAGAGCTCTATCTAATCGTATTTTAACTTGTAATCTTTTTTTTCTTTTTGTTATATCTTTATATAAAACAAAAAAATATTTTATTTTTATGATTTCAGACGCAGCTAGCAGAATTTCGTCGGCAATTAGAAATTTTCGCTCGCTCGCGACACGAGCACGTCGTACGTCTGTTTGGACTCTGCAATGAAGCTGATCCGCACTGCATGCTCCTCGAGCACACTGATTGGGTTAGTGTTTCTTTTGATAGGAGAGGTTGTTTCATGTGTGGTGGGGTGATACAGATAGTTGAAAAAAGTGTTTTTTTTTATAATAAGAATGAGCGTTACATATCACCGACAGGGCGACCTGAAGTCGTTCCTGATAGCGACGCGCACGGCGCAGGAGAACGAGGAGTACGAGGCGCGCGTGGGCGCGCAGCACCGGCTGGCGGCGCGTGCGCTCGCGGCGGCGGCGGCGCCCGCACTGGCGCGCGCGCACGCGGCCGCGCTCGCCGCGCACCTGGCCGCCGCCGCCGCCGCGCTCGCCGCCAAGCGCCTCACGCACCGCGACATCGCGGCGCGCAACTGCGTCGTCACCTCCAAGCTGCAGCTCAAGCTGTCCTTCCCGGCGCTCACCAGGGGACCCCACTCGCACGAGTATTACAAGCTGCACGATCAGGTTACTTCTATATTAACAATGAACAAACTTGTTCTTTTTTTGTTTTTCTTTTCTGGACAAAATTTTTACAAATATATTTCTTAAATTATATTTTTAGAGGAACGCGACAGATTTGGGTTCGATTTTCACTCGAAGGAATGAACATGTATTTAACATATTTATTTCCTTGTTCTGATACCGAGGCAAAGAGCGACTTTGAGTTTCGCCAATCGACGCCAAATCCCTCCAAAATTCTTGAAGTCTCTTAATGAGATCGAAATTTTTGAACACTAGATCCCCCCAGGTTCCCTCTACCTACCTAAAATACTACTTGAAACTAAAACATTTTTTAACTAATTAGTGTTACGTTATTTACAGAAATAAAATATTACAGAAATAAAATAACACAATGATTTACTTAATAAATATGACATAATTTACATAGCCTTTATTTGATTATACTTAAGTTGTGAGTGGAAATATTATTTAACTTTGTTATAAAAAACCATAAAACCTTTTACATCTTTGAGTCAAATCAAATTTAATTCAATTAAAAATATAAAAAATAGAACAAAGTGACTTATCACTAAATCCTTTTTACTATTTATTATATATATTTCAGGTAATACCGTTGCGCTGGCTCCCATACGAAGCTGTGATGGAGGGTGAATATTCAACCAAATCTGATGTGTACATGTTTGCCGCTACCGTGTGGGAGGTGAGCTTTAGTAATATTTAGGTTAAGTCAAAGTAAAAGATAGTAGTGGAATGTAAAAAAAAACTTTTTTAGTTTTTTTTTTATCTTTATAAGTGTATTAGATTAATAATATTAAGGCCGTCGTAGTGTAGCGACACAACGTGTAACTGTTAATGCGACGGTAGTGAGTTCTATTCCTGAGACTGGGGTAAATGGATTTTTAATATGTTCATTGCATCGCTCTCGTAGCAAGACAAAGTGCGATGTTGAGTTCAACCACTCGACAGTGATGCCTCGGTATCCTCGATAGCAGTGCGTGTGGAATCGAGTGTCTTAACAATACTTGTCAAATGCGGGATACAGCGGGAAGCTATATATTTTTAGATATCTCATACAGGCATTTTTATATAATTACAGATTTACACTAAAGCAGAACTGCCATTCGCCAAATTGAACGACAACTCGGTACTAGAACGACTGAAGGGCGATTCTCTCGAGTGGAATATACCGGGTTCAATGCCGGAGCGTCTTGCCAATATACTCGTAAGTGTAAATTAACTTGTATAAAGTGTAATGGTAGTTTTCTACCGGCTTTTTGAAAATCGCGAACACAATTCAATATACAATTAGATTATACAATTTTACTTTTGTAGCATGGTCTAGACACCAAGTTGTACGTCAGGGATATAAGTATCAATAAATCCCAATAGGAGTTCTTAGAAATATATTTATTTAATATCGTTTCTTTCCATTATTTATTTACCTCGTATACAAAATATGTACCATTTTCTCATTAACCCCACATCCTGTGAACATGTGATCTATGCCAGTTTAAATGACTTGTTCGCTGTAAGTAACTGTTTCATAATAAAATGTCCAACATCTTTTATGAATAATTGATTTTTTTTATGTTGAAATAGCTTTACGCTCCATCACTATACAATTTTTCAAATATTACCTGTTGAGCAATATTACCTGTTAACTTTCCATGCACTATACAATTTTTCAAATATTACCTGTTGAACAGCCATTTGGGTTCATGCCCCCAATTGGAAAACGTAACGACGACAAATCAAATATTATAATACACAATATTTATTTTAGAAACGTGCCTGGAGCAAATCGCCATCAGATCGGCCACAATTTAACGAAATATCAGAAGAAATGAAAACTATTATACAAGATATGACTTCCGAAAACGTATCGGTACATTCACAGGACAAAATCGAAGAAGAACTTTAAATATAAGGTAATTTATACTGGAAAGTGTCACCCAAAGTGTACAAGTGCAAATGACAAGTATAACTTACACTTAGGAAGAAATACTTTAAAAAACCTTTAAGGATAAAATATAAAACGAACTGTGAATGTAAGATAAGATTATAACAAAAAAGAAGTGCTAGGAAAAAGATCAAGTGTCATTGAATTCACATACACTTTGGGACTTACAATAAAAAGAACTGGTTTGAACCAGTTTAAAGTAGTTTGTGCAAACATATTAGCGCTAATTTATTATAAAATAATTTTGAAATTTACTTAATTTAAAAAAAAATAAGGCAACATTACTATTAAGATATTTAATAGATATAGTGTAAGTAAAAAAAACGTGAGTTAGGATAGTTTTAATACTTTACTGTATTCACTGAAGTAAACGAAATATATCAAGTTAATCTAAAATAATTAAATAGGTTTTAGCTTATATTTTAAAAAAACTTTGTGTCACATTAATATCTAAGTGTAAATATTTGGTCATTTAATATATAATTATTAATGGTTTTTTTTGATAATATATTATTTGATGCGTCATAATTATTCGAAAAATATATTAATTTCAGATTTAATTAACAATTCGTGAAAAAATTGGGATTTTTTACAGTTCTAATTTATCTAATATTTAATAATTTAATTGAATTTATAATCGTGAAGTTCAGATGTCTGAAATAAGAAAGAAATGTGTACGCACTTGAAAACAAATAATGTAATGGTAAAATCTAAATGTTTTTTCTTTGTCGTTCAGTAAAGCCGTAGATTATGACTAAAAATTCTGATAAGACCACATTCAAATAAAAAAAAACCTTTTACCTCAATTATTATTATAATTGAGGCCCAAAAATTTTGACAATTTTTATTATACTTTTAATATAATAGAACCACCAATTAAAGACTTAATACAATACCATAGGTTTAGTTTCTTTAGTCATTTCGATGCATTTACAAGTAAATATTATTAGGAGAATTCAATCAATTGAAACAACTTTGGTATATTTAAGAGCATTTTGGTTTTCACAGTGGGTTCAATCCCCACTCTAGGGAAACCAATATGTTTACGATACAACACTCCCACTGCAATGTTACAAAACGACATTAAAAAAACAGCTTTAAGCTGTATCCCGCACACAGCAGGGTAGGCAGATGTAATCTAGTGTTAAGACACTCGGTTCACCATTTTCTGCCGAATTCTGCAGACATTGCGTGTTGAGTAGCAGAACTCAACGCCGCGCTTCGCCCCGACACCAGAGCGAAGAACAGGAAATATAAATTTAAATAAATATTTCATCTCCTCTAGTGGGGACCGAACCCACAACCAGTCGCATTTTGTGCCCCTGCGCCACGACTGGCTTCATGACATAACATTTTCCAAATTTTCAAAGTTATTGCAATGTCTCCTAATAATGAATGTACTATATTCTAATATGTACGATGATACACATTATCAATTTGCACTATTAATAATAAAATATCAATAAACAATATGTAATAAAGTAAAAACTAGTGCTAGTTTTAGAGCTCGTGAATGTAAGGCCTAAAAATCTATTTCGTAACTTACTGCTGCTCCTCATTATTATAATTTTTATTTTCTTTGGAAATTTCATATACTATTTTAATATACATCTTAACGTTTTTTTTCCTTCTTGATATCAAACTATTGAATTTTTTTTTTTAAATATATCTTCAAGATAAAATTTTAATAATATTTTACATGAAATTAATAGTTTTATCTTTTCCGAAGTTCTTTCCCTTTTCATAATATATACAAGACTATATTTTTTCACACATATTCAAAATGTTCATTTGCGATAGTATTTCAAACAAAATGCCAAAAAATCTCCACTATTTTTTATATAGCTACTTTGGATTTGGTTAACAAATTTAGTTATAAAAGTTACATTTCTTGTTCATTTTTCATAAGAAAATAACAATATCATTCACTAAGAATAAAAACAAATTATTATGGAATTTTGACATTTTTGTTAAATATTATTTTGTTTTTTAAAATAGTAAAAATTGTAATATAATTTTGACTCTATCCCATATTTTTTTTATTAAATTATGACGTTTCGTAAAATACCCTCGTATTAATCAAACATGACAGTTTGACATTTAAATATGACATAAGTATAAATAAAAAATAGAATAGATAATAAATAAAATAAGTGAAACGAAGCTACACGATACTGCCATTTGTGTAAATAAAGAGATTAGTATTAAGACTGAACTTTAGATATTTTAGTGTATTCCTAGTTGATTTTCGTCCGAAATTTTTGATATAATCGTCCCAAGTGAATCGAAATTCTTAGTTCTTAAGGTTTTTTGTAATGATTATAGTTAGTGGGTTTGATATTTGTAATTGAAAATATATTATATTTGCTTTAGAAATTAATATTAACATTTTTTTTTTCGGAAAATGGATACTCTATTGCTTTATTTGACATTTTTTCCATCGAATGTGTTTTGGTAAAACACTTTGAGAACATTTTACAACTGTAAAATTGCGTTCCGTTTCAACAAGATTTTTTAACGGATTTTTTCTTTATTTATTTTGAAATTGTACATTATATCGGATACCAGATGATGCATTTATAGAATAAGGCCTCTATTAGAGTAAGTTTATGTAGAATAGTATTTATTATAATATTTTTATATTTGATTTAAGTGAATTCATTTTAAATACACAGTAAAAATGAAATACTTAAAAAGCTATAGTGCTTAGCTGTGTTTGTATTTTATTTTCGTTTTAATTTTTTTATTATGAATGTCCCTTTGGCCGGTCTCATAAATAAGTTACTTTCATTTTGATTTCTTTACGATATAGTATTTAAAGTACTGTAGTTGGTCGGTTTTAAACTGACTTTAGGTTAGATTTTACATACGTAGTGCCAGAATCTTAGGTACTTCCTTAGAATATTAACGCAATCGTTTACTTAAAAATGTCAGTCATATTTGATATTTGTCATATTGATGTCATGTTAATCGTAATAACTTTGACTTCTCAAATAAGCTTTAATAATCAAAATGACGACAACAAAACAGGTTCCAACACATCACAACATAATCTATGAAGTCAAATAAAATTTTTAATTTTGAATATATTTTCTATGCAGATAATTGTGTTAGCACTAAAAGAAAAAAAAAAAAAAATTGTTAATGACTTATTTTTAAATAAACAATTGCAAATCTTTTGACAATCTTAGCTTTATTGTCGTGTCAATTTTGTATTTAAATCATTAATGTATGTATTGTGCATTTTTTTTTATTTTACTTAAAAATGAGTTCCTTATATTTTTTTAAATAAATAAGCATTTTGCTTGAGCTTGTAATCAGCTTGTATTTTATGGTTTTGATATTACATTATATATTTTTTTATTTTTTAAATCTTTTATTTTTTAATTGGAAGGATTTTTTGTGAATGTTTTTGTGTACTTTAAGTTAGTTTTAAATTATTATGTCGTCTTTTAATGAAAAAGTCTTAACTGTCACAAGACATATTACGTTTCATATTTTTCTCTTGAATTCTTTACTTTGAGCATTAAGTGACGGTGAACGCAACGCCGTTATTTGGTCTTTTCAGAGCGGGAAAATCAAATAACTCGTCTCCCTAAATGAGGACCGAACCCACAACTGTCGTGTTTATAGTCAAACGCTATTGCAGCGAATACTCTCCACATCGATTATTATAGCTGATATTTAAACTATTAAATGCACTAAAATTTTCAACCACTTATTAGTTAGGCCTTGTTCATTAAAAGAGTCACTTATTTTTTCATTTATATATAAATAAACTGAAAAAAACAAATGGCGAAAATCTGAATATTTTCGACTGATCTGATAGACTTACTTGCGTTAGGCAGTTTATTGTTTAGCTTTAAACATACGAGTTAATGTAGTTTTAGTTCGTATGCTTATGTGATAGACTGACTCGTGTCGTTTTTTTGTACTTTTTTACTTAGCGATGCAATTTGCAGTGTATTCGTGAAAGGATGGAGGAGAACTTTTGCATTTGCGAATTTTTTTTTAATAAATAATTAATCGGAATATGTTTTATTTTATTTTTATATCCTATTACATATATTAAACTTTTTGATCTACGGTTGTGGGTTCGATCCCCACTCGAGATGAAATATTTACATAAATGTATATTTCCATTTCTTCGCTCTGGTGTCGAGGCTAAGCGCGGCGTTGAGTTCTGTCACTCAACACGCAATACCTCCAGAATTCGGCAGAAAGTGGGGAACGGAGTGTCTTAACACTAGGTTCCTACTGCCTACCCTGCTGTGTTCGGGATACAGCGTGAATGTTATCGAATTTATGTTTTATTTTTGTGCAATAAAGTGTTTTTGATTTGATTTGATTTGAATCTGATTTTCAAGAATAGTAATTCCTAGTTCATCTTATAACAGCGCTAAAAAATAAATAAATATCTCTTGGCTATACAGATGGATGCGTCAACTTAAGTTTATTGTTTAAAAAAATCACTTTTTCATTTTTGGAAAAAAAAAATTGTATTAGGGGCCGTTCAAGTATTACGTAAGCAGTTTTTTTGCAATTATTGACCCCACCACCTCCCCTATGTCATCAAAAATAAGCAAAATAGGCTTTTATACAGTAGTAAAAAAGAGTGGTTTCATTTAAAGTGGTTCTGACAGAAATATCCTGCATACTTATAATTATTAGAAAATCTAAAGTAAATTTGCAAAATACAATAAAAATGTGGTAAAATAAGAAAAAATGGCGCTATAAAATAATTCATTCCCAAAGTTAGAATCAGACGTAATTAGTTTGAGAAAGTCTGGCCGACAACGTAATACTAATACATAGAATATAATAGATTTGTAAGAAATAAAACAATATGTACATAAGAAATTTTATTGCAATTGAGTAATATAAATAGCATTTTAATCATATTATTACATTAATTATGAATTCGGCATTGGTACTGAGCCATTGCAGTAAAAATAACAAGTACATATTATATATTGACCTAATACATTACACGACAATAATCGATAAGAAAATCGAATAAAAAAAACAATTCAACGTAATCGATATTTCTATAAAAGATTTAAATGGTAAATGCAAAAGTATACAGTCTTTTAAATACAGACATTTTTACACTAACCGTTTTAAAATTGTAGATACAATTATTGTAAGAAAATTCTTTAATAAAATAACGAACTTATTACAAATTTATAATTAGATACTGAGGAAATAAAGCTTTTAAGTAAGACTGATGTACAAAGTGACTAATTAAAAAAAACTATTAAACAAGTAAATAATCAATATTTTAAAGTTAATGTGAAATTGTAATTCAATTTAAAGTTGCTAATTAACAAATTAATATTTCATTAAAAAAAAAAAAAATTAAATTAGCTTCACGCTATATCCCGCACACAGCAGGGTAGGCAGAGGGAACCTAGTGTTAAGACACTCCGTTCCCCACTTTCTGCCGAATTTTGGAGGCATTGCGTATTGAGTGGCAGAACTCAACGCCGCGCTTAGCCTCGACACCAGAGCGAAGAAATGAAAATATAAATTTAAGTAAATATTTCATCTCCTCGAGTGGGGATCGAACCCACAACCAGTCGGTTTTACAGTCACACTTTGCACCACTGCGCCACAACTGGCCTAATATTTCATTTTTTAATATAAAAACAAGTATTTTTAATATATTTATAGAATTATATTTAAATTTAAAAATTTAAAATAATTAAAACATCATGTGATTAATAGTAAAGTAATAGTCTTATAGTCTTTAATACATTTGTTGGCAAATAAACATTAAAGATGACATGAAGATTAAAAAATCCAAAATATAATATGAAAAATCATCTTAAATCTTATTAACATAATTTTATTTTAACAGAATACATTTTTGTAATAAAAAAAAGAAATTGCTTATTAATAATATAAATCATAAGCATTTTAAAATAAACATTATGTCACTTTGCACACAGCCTTATACTAAGATATAAGACAGTGGTGCCTACTTCAGTTGGAGTATTAACTGGCGCGAGGACCGAGCTTCCGGAGACAGGAGAGACCCTGAAAATAAATAATATTTATCTAATATTTTATAGCAACATATAATTAAAAACAAACATACTCAATGACGCACCAGTCCAAGTGCAGACGGACTCAGGGTACAGTACGATCGAAAAATCTTAAGTAAAAAGTATAAATTTGTAAATTTACCTGTTCCTGATACTCCTGTCTGGTCAACCAGAAGTTGTCTCTGTTTTTACATACTTCGGCGAGAACAGCGCCGCCTATGAACACCATGTCTTTACGACGCGGCGGGTCCTCGATACGGATCTTGAATTTCTGTTTAAATTAAAAATGTTCATTAGTATTAAATGAGCAATACTTACTAAATAAGGATATTTTTTTAATAATGCTAGCAAAGTTTAATTATATAGTTTTAATATTATAATTATAGAACAATATTTAGTTTATAAGTACTAAAATAGACTAAATAAATCATAGTCGTAGTCAAAAATTAAATTGATTAAGAAAGTTTTATAATTTTATAAACATATATAGAAGATTTTTTAACTGTGGCTTTTTATCGCTTTCTTACCTATTATTAAATGTCGCATTATGGTATCATTGTATGGATGTATGGGCTTATACCTTCATGCAATGATACCTCATCTCTCTCTATGATCTCTCTCTATAAATTCTCAAATTCTATCTACTATAAATAACAGCGATTGCCTAATAAATTTTGTGTTTAAAACTAGTCATATTAAATGCCACGGCATACAATCGCTTCGTTAAAGTCACGACTTTAACGAAGCGATTTTGTGCTAAACTGGCACACCCGAAATGTGTGCAGTGAGTTTCTGACTAACGGTGACATTGTCAGTCAGTCAATGTCAGTGACGTAGTGTCAATGTACTCACGGCTAGCTTGTCGGAGTCGTTCCTCAGCACCCTCTCCAGGTACAGCTGCTTGATCTCCCTCTCGAGGCGGGAGGGGAGCCCCGGGTACATGGTGGAGCCCCCGGACAGCACTATATGCTTGTATAGCTCGTTGCGCATGTCTATGTCTGCTGCCTGTATTTAAAGTTTTTTTTTACATTGACACACATTGCTGCATTTATTTTTAACAGATAAGATAAATAACAATATTTAATAATTCAAATATAATGCTAGGAATTGAACTGAAGACTTATTTACAATTTTCGTAAAATGTATTTTTTCAATTATTGCATCAGGATATTCTAAGCACAATCTAAATAAGAAAAATATTACACATTTAACTACATATTTAAAAAAAAACTAATTTACCTGTATAGTATTAAACACCAGTTCAGCAATACCCTGACCCTCCACATTTATAAGATGAGGCTGAAACAACGCTTCGGGCGCCTCGAAACGTTCTCCACCCACTTTTATTACTCTGCCGTCTGGAAGCTACAATAATAAAGTATTTGACTTTTTATATTGTTATGTTTTAGTTTTTAGATTGAAAATATAATAAAATTTTAAGCATCAATTAAAAGTAAAAAATGAACGTTGAGCTTTTCTTCACATACGCATCTGCACATGTGGTTGCTTCACTATATAATAATATTGACATGTGAGAGATATGTCAATAAATACATACACAAACACCCCCAAAACTCCCCTACTTGACTTCTCAATTACACTCAAAACCCCAAAAGATCCCACTAGAACCCTAAAACAATCCCTAAAATCTAAAATGACCCTCTAATACTTACCACAAGGTGCTAATGTATAATACCACTCTGTTTCTGTTTTATGTTGAATACAATATTTCAGAGTTTATTTTTATATATAAATCCCTAAATGATCCAAAAACGATCCACAAAAACCCTAAAAAGACCCCAAAAAAATGAGACCAAAAATACTTACTACATAAGGTTCAACAAGCACGGTGGTCTCCCACGCCAGTCTCTGTTCCTGTTCCACGTTGTATCCAATATAACAGAGTTTCTCTTTCATCATCCTAACAGTTTCAAAATCTGCTGAGTGGTTGAAAGCGTAACCTCTAAGGAGGAGGAGCTAAAATTAAAAATAAATTAGTTATATTTTTATTTTAGACTTGTTTTAATCATCAACATTTCGAACATTTGCCAGGATTTATTTTTTAATCCAATAAAATATATAAATACTCTAAATGGTTTTTATCGTTAAAATCTAAAAGACAATATTTATTTTTTATTTAAGTTTAGATAAATTAATTTTAATTACTTTTAAAAAAATATATTTTAACACAATAAATTGGTTATTCCTTTGTCAAAAAACATAAAAATAGGACAAATAATATAAAATAAAACAATACCTTAATAAGATACCGTGTAATATCTCTACCAGCTATATCCAACCGTCTCGTCAGATGGGGTAGCGCAAATTCTTCGTAAACGGGACATATGTGTGTTACACCATCACCTGTCAGCAAATAACAGATATATGTATTTTTAGCTCCATGCTGTGGCAGGGTGTGCCGAGGGAACCTAGTGTTAAGACACTCCACTGCAAACTTTTCTTCTTTTGAGTGGCTTAACTCAACGTCGTACCAGAAGGTAACAAAATACGACGAAAGAAATGAGAATATTATATATTTCTTCTCCCAAAAGGAGATAGACCTTTCACTAGTATAGTAATAAGAAAAACAAAAGAAAACACAGAGTCCCTACTTAATTTTGAAAGATCCATAATCTATATATATAGAAGGACTGACTGAAGTAAGACGCTCGCACAGCCGTAACCGCTAATGGTGAAATACGTGAAATTTGGATAGATGTTTATTTTTATAATCTGGACTCCACTAAGAAGGGAATTTGAAAAATTTTAGACATAAAGTGATGAAATAAGGGTTGAAAGTTTGTATGGATCTTTTTTTAAATTGGCACCGATTTTTATAAAATTTGAAATTCAGACTCTTAAACATATTTAATTGAACATGTATTTCATGGTTTTTTAGAATTCACCTCCTAAGGGTTCAAATAAGGGGTTAAAAGTTTATATGGAAAAAAAATTAAATCGCCACTGATTTTTATCAAAAAAATACATTCAGACTGTTAAAAATATTTTATTGAACTAATAAAAAAAAGTAAAATGTCACCTGAATCCACTACAACTCCAGATATGAGCCCCTGAGCGTACAGAGTGAGGACTGCCTGGATAGCTATGTACGCACTATCGAAACCGTACTTCTCGAACATTACCTAAAAATGCATTACTTTTCGTTATTTTTCAAATAAAAAAAATAAAAAAATCAGCTTCACGCTGTATCCCGCACGCAGCAGAGTAGGCAGAGGGAACTTAGCGTGAAGACACTCCGTTCCCGTTCCCCATTTTCTGCCGTTTTTTCGAGTCAGTCCTTCTTAAATAGTAGAACTGAAAGCCAAGCTTTGGGCTTGGTGCCAGAGCAAAGAAATGAAAATATTAAGAAATGATAACTCATTCCTTCGAGTGGATTCGAAGCCACAACTGTCGCGTTATAATCACACCGGTGCCTCTGAGCCACGACGGACGACGGAGTAAAGATTATTTTAAAATAATATTATTTATATAGTAAAAGCTGCGATGTACAAGAATGTGACTATAAACGCGACGGTTATGATTTCGATTTCCACTCTAGAGGATGAAAAAATTATATTTTCATTTTATCGCTGTGATAAAAAGGCAAAGCGTAGGTAGCCTTCCGTTGCTCAACATGCAATGCCTCAACAATTCTGTGGAAAATGAGGAATAGCGTCTTAACACTAGGTTCCCCCATCCTACCATGCAAATGCGAGATGCAGTCTGAAGCTAAAAAAATCATATAATGTAAACAAACCTCAATCATTTTTTCTCTATTCTTGGTGGGATTCATTGGGGGTTCGGTTAGAAGTATTTTAGTTTCTTTAGGATCAATGTTCATTTTGCTAGAACCAAATGTGTAGTCCCATACGTGACACATGTCTTCCCAGTTCCTTACCACCTGAAATAAATAAAATTATAAATACTAATTTATAATAATGATAATCTGGGATCTGGAAGGGAAGCGTTGTGTTCCACTATTCAATAAGCAATGTCTCCTGAATTCTGCGGAAAGTGGGGAACGAAGTGTCTTAGCAAAAGGGTTTCTTCTGCTTACCCTGTTGTGTGCGGGTACAGTGTGAAACGCATATTTATAATTTTATTTAATAGCAACGCACGTACGACTTCGCCTGCGTTGTAATATTAAAGAAAATTTATACAAATATCTCTTTGCATTAATTGTAGTCTATGTATACTTCTTATGTACATAATTTACATTACTGTAACATTTCATCTACATAAATCCGTTCTTTAGTTTTTGAGTAGTAGTGGAACAAACATCCATCTCCTCACTACTTTTTACATTTACCATGTCAATATAAGAATAAGATATAAGAAGAATCTTATAGTATGACATTGTCTGTCTGAAAAGTATTTTGTAAACAGTCTCCTATTGGGTATTGTATCCACAATCACTGTGTCCAGTCATCACCAACGTCACAGAGAACAGATGTTCAAATAAATTAATCAATAAATAAGTAATGAGTATACTTACTCCATTCTCCATAGGATAGCTAACTTCAAGCATAGACCGAAGCTGTGATGCCTCATCTCCTACCATTAAATCCTGTAAAACATTCTCTTTTATTATTAAGTTATCTCTATAAAATAAAACTGCCTTCAAATTCACGAAAAAAATAAAACTATATTTTATTACCAGAAATTATAATACAATACAAAATCAGGTAATTGAATCTGAAATTGTAACTAAGTCTATCAAAATATAAAATGGAGGCAGTTGTATTTATTATTTAATATATCACACAGAAGTTGCTGTTAATAAAACAAAAATATATCTGAAATGAATAAATCAACAAGTAAAAAAAAGTCATTTTAGAAGCCAAATTTAAAAAACTTTACATATGCAATGATTTTACCTAATTAAAATATCTTATTGCTAAAGAAAAATATTTACAGTTGTTACTTATTGCTTTAGATAAATATTTAGAGTCGTGAACATGGTTAAGAGACAACAAACATTTTGTTAAGACAATGTACGGCATTCAATTCAGCGACTTGCCACAGATTGTGTCAAAGACTATGGAAATTGGAATCTTAATATTAGCTTTTCTCTGCTTACCATATACAGAGAAAACATGAGTGACTTGTTTACTATATCATAATTTTAAATTGTTATAGATCCAGTTTGTACTTCGTACATTAAAATAATTTAATTAAATGTAAAATTCAAAAATCTAACTGTAGTTTCTAACTAATAATGTCATGGTAAAATTAAATCTAATCTTTATATATTTATAAGAAAAATGTTATGTTCAGTTTTAAGGTCTATTCTGTCTGCTCTGTTATTTAATTTCTCTCTTTATTTCTTTTTAGTAATGTCCATTTTTTTGGATATTATTGTTAAAAAAACGTAATCTTATATTTTAGCTTCTGACTGTAAAAGCAGCAGATGAGTTTGATTCCCACTTTGAAGAAAGACTTTTTTTTCACACTCTGATGACTTGGAACACTCACTAAGGTCCCTCTGTCTACCCTGTTATGGGGAATATAGTTTAAAGTGGCTTTTTCTTCTTAAGTTGTAACTGTTACATTACAATCAACATATATCTAGATCTTAAATATAAAATAATTTTCCAGAGAACTTCGAGAGAATTTAAGATTTGTGAAGTTTTTACTGTAAAACTAAACTTTTTCACAGTACAACTAAAGTACTATATCATTATCTCGAAAAAAAAATCATTCAAGAACTCATTGCAATTTAGGTACCAAAAAAAATTTAATTACATAAATAATTAATTCTAAATCTGGTTGTTACTTTAATGTTTGTTTTGAAGTATTATATGCAAAGCTTTGATTATCGAATAGAAAGTGAAAATAATAAAATGGCTAAGCATTATTATAAGCCTAAGAACTAGTGAAGAAGCTTTATTTTTGGCCAAAATGTGATTCATTGTAAAGGAAAAATATTTATACAATTATTATAAATATTGCTAGCAAAATAATTAAAACTTTAAGCGCTCTACTTCTTGTTTTACCTGAACAATTTCTGGATCAAACGTCTGGTTTGCATGAAATTTATAACTTTTTAAATTTATACAAATTTATTTTTAAATTTATATACAAATTAAAATAATATTTAGGCCTCTACAAACTTTGTTGATCCTTTAATCATAATCTCTAGTTTAAGTTATTTTGGTTAATAATAAACTAATAATCATTCCAACACTAGATTCCAAAAGAGTATGCATTTTTATATTTTTTTTACAAAATCATAAAAACATTAGTCTACCACAATAACAAACAAAACATGTTATTTTTCGTTTCACAAAGTACATGCTTAGATTTACCTATAACTTACTTTGACACACATATCCTGTAAACATATTACATTTAATGAAACAATTACATAAATTTCATTTAATTATAAGGTTATAAAGAATATTAAGAATTAAATCATTATGAAATAAACAGGTAACAAATAACTTGAAATGTTATAAAAATTTTATCTAGTGCAGAAATCCTAGCGAAGATAATCCATTTTTTATTAAAGTGAAATGGAAAGTATACGTACCTTTACATCTATATCGCCTATTTTATTTTCAGCCTTTATAATTGGCCTGCCCACCATCGAAGGGAAAATAAACGCTGGGAAGTTACTACCGGCGTATCCGCATTTTACAAACTGTAATAATGATTAATTTACAACGATGAATCAGTCTTATCTTTTTACCATAATAAGTTGTCCTTTATTTAACTTAAATAACACTTACGCCAGTTCCATTGTCGCAAACAATAACTTTCCTTCCTTGGTCGTCCATTTTTGAAATGTTTTAATAAGTTAAATAATATTTAAGAAATATTTTTATAAATTATTTACGATATTGGTATTTGCTACACCCCGCTAAGCAACTTTTATAGAATGTCAGTTGAGATTGACAGCTCAATTGACGATTTGGCAATTGACAAATGATAAGTTTTAACATTTGATGAAAATAATGCGCTATTTCCTTTCAATAAATAAATCATTAAAGGCTTATAAGCGCATAGAAGTCAAATTGATATTAAATTGTAACCCAAGAAACAAGAAATGTAAGTATGATAAGTAGTGTAGTTTGTAAAGTCGCACTCATTAGTAAATGATATATTAAATTATTATTATTAATTATTATCTTAATTATTTTAGTCTAACTTATTTGTCCTAGTTTTTATACAACGTATTTATATTTGTAGCAGAGAGTGTTTAAAATGGCTAGATTTAATTTACACAAAAATAGTTTACAAATAATGTAAATTACAACAAGCAAATATCGATTTTCCATAATGAAACGAACTAAAAAAAAACTTTTAAAAAAGGATTTCAATATTTAAAAATAATACAAGACGGGTTCAATGTGTCTTCTTCAAATCATTTTGTTAAGAAAAAAAATCCTGACTTATTATCTAATTCTTGATTATTGTCAATTTCATATTATAGTACGACAATAACCACAACAGTCTACTTATCATTCTTCTGATAAATAGTATTCAGCTTAATTCGTAGATAAGCTTCATTCAAAATTAATTATAAAGTAAAGCTTTTAAAATACCTACGGTACCAATATTATTAAGATTATAAGATGTAAAAGCTCTTGCAAATAAAACAATTATTTAATTGTTTAACTCTATCTGTCATGCCTCTGAATTCTTTTTTGCCTTCCAAGCTATACAATGATAGAATGATAGATATTCATATGTTAGGTAGAAATATATTTTTTTGCATTTTTCTAATTGTTTAAGCTTGGTAATGGAAACACTGCTTTGCTTGTCAAATATTTCTAGAGCTGTAAAAGTAACGAAGTCGAGCGTACCCGTATGTATACGGTACTATAACAAACAGTACTCGTTACTTTCGTATCGTTACTCGTTACTTCTGATACGGTATAACTTGCAAGGTTCGGTTGGACCATTGAGTCGAGTCGTATTACGTACGCACGTCATGCGGTATGTCACTACTCACTGTATCTAACATTTTTAACTGCTCACTGTATCGTATAACATATTATAATTTGAATAAAACTCATTTGTACATGCTTATTTTGATGCAGATCTTTTTTTTAGCTTCGCAAAGAGTTCCGCACATCGCAGAATAGGCCGAGGGGAGTAAGGGGAGTAGTAGTGTTAAGATATTTCGTTACCATTAAAAAAAAAAATTTTTTCACTTTCTGCCGCGTGTTTAAAAGACCTCAAGTCTTAAGTACACTTGACTTTAAGTGTCCCCTGCAATAAATTTAGTTTTATTTAATACTTACAGTTTAAAATACAACACGCAGCTTATCACTACACGTACACACGCACATACATATTCGGAACTTGCGTGAAACAGTGTAGATACAAATCACACATATACCCAAAGGGAAGAATGTTCACTTCATACAAAAAAAAGGGGGACAAAACGGCACGGCTGCCATATATCGTGTGCCTACAAAAACAATATTTCAAATTTACAGCCTCAGATATTGGCAGGGAATTCAAAATTTGGTTAATATTTGAATAATAGTACTTTTTTAATCAAAACCAGAATGATTCACTCTTTCAAAATCAATTGGAAATATTATTACTTAATTTAAACAAAAATATTTCGAAATGATTTTGAAGGAGTGAAGCATTTCTGGTATAATAATAATACAAGATAAATACAGAAATAAAACGAATAAAAATTTTATACTTTTTTATTGCTTATAAACATTTGTCACTATTATATTTATACAAATAGCATTCTTGCAAATCAAATAAAATTGTGATATGAGATAGTCTATATTATTGCAACAAGACAAACTTGTCCTTTTATGTTAGAAACAATAATTAATATTTATATAAGTAAAATAGATTATAATCTGTAAAATAATCATAATTTATATATTTATAAACTCATAACATTGTAGGCAGTTACATTGTTAAAGTTAAATATTTATTTATAGTCCAGGTCAAATTTCAATTAACAAAATCATTCCTGTTTACTATTCTATTTTAATTAAATAAATATTTTAAGTAGATGTTGTGTTATATTGTTGAATTTTTGTTTTTTGAAACAATTACACAATAATAAAAATAATAAAGTTTAATGAACTTAAGTGTTGGTCAAATTAAATCTAACATTAATATGCTACCCTGCTGTGTGTATATTAAAAAAAACTTCATGGTGTATCCCAGCATGAAGCTGTTTTCCATATCACTCCATCCATATCACAAATTATAGCTCCAATACTTAAGCCATTTTAAACATTTTTGTTGAATCTGGAAACCAAAATACACATAATTAATATAACAACTAGTATCACAAATCTTTACAAATATGCCTTTAAGTTCAAGTTTATATTTAGCCATCACTTACCTATATAATTTAAAGTTCTTTACGATAACTCACCACATTTGAGACGTCTCAAGTTCTCCCATTGCTTAGATATAAATATTCAAATACCTAAAGATAGTGAATTCGTAAATGCAATAGAAAAGTAAATATTTTCGCCAAAAAGAAACAGTAGGTTGGCCATTTGGAAATTGTAATATTGCCATATCAAAATATAATTCTACTACTGTGCTTTAAATATTGGTTACATAAATTGTTTCTAATATAGATTAAAAACTTAATATAACTAAATTACACTGCAATTTTTTGTTTTCATTTTTTAATTACTATTTAAGATCAAACTTCATTCCTTTTCGGAGTTGCATTTTATAATGTTACCTTGCATACATGAAACATTATAAAGAAAGTTATTTATTAAATATTTAATAACTATATCACAAAAACATTTCCTAAATCCTTAAAAAAATATATTAAAAAAAATACTAATTAGTAGTTTTACTTTAGTATAGCAGCACTAAATACTCATAAATCTGTCAACGTCAAAAAGTAAGCATTATGAAAGACCCAATTAATTAAAATGTATTCTTCGAGACCCATTTACAATTCCCAGCTGACCAATATACGTATACACGCACATACATGTTCGGTACTTGCGTGAACCGAAACAGTGTAGGTACAAATGATACGAAACATACGAGTAACGAAATGCATTCGTGAGTACCGTTTCGGTACTCGGTACTAGATGGCGCACCCGTTACTAAGTAACGAATACATACGGTTTGCTACAGCTCTAAATATTTCACTATTCTAAAACGTCAAAGTCAGCAATGTAAACTAAAACTTCGTAATTCACGTGTCTTTATTTTTATTTTAAAATATTACAATAACAATTTTAATTTTAGCTGTAGATCAATTAAATAAATAAAGATGAAGCATAAGAGATTTGAGGAGAATATTTTAGTTGATGAGGCGTACACAAATTACGGTAAAACCGACAAAAATGCTGATGGAAAAAAAGGTTATGGCATCGCTAAAAATTTTGCTGAAACATTAGAATATGGAGAGAAAAAGAAGTGGTACCAGCAGGTAAATATGTAAATTATTATGAACTTCTAATTAGACTTTGTTTGCATAGCTTAAAATATGAAACTAGAAAACCTATTAAGAAACTTAAAACGTGGGTTACAAATTCAAATATAATAGTTTTGTTTTTATACAGTATTCTTTTTATTATATATCTGATTTATTTTATTTCTTTATACTAATTATCCAAATAATCTTTTGTTTCAGTTGCCAGAAGAACCTTCGATTAATAATAAAAATATTTCTGGTGAAAAAGCTGAAGAACTAAGAAAGGAAGCCAGCAGTGCAATACATGGAGACACATTAGCTTACGAGACAAGTAAATTAATTGTTTTATACTTACCTATAATATTCTACCTAATATAAAATTACAAAAAGCTATTGTGGTACAAGAGGAGAGTCTATAACTGTCAACATGATGAGCTTCATTTCCTTGATTTGGAACCCTCTTTCCCTCAACCAAATGCAGCATTTAAGTCCAAAGAAATGGCACTTTTATAATTTAATCTTTTTTTGTATAGAATCTAGCAAAAGTGGTTCATCAGATCAACAATGGGCTCGTACATTGCTTACAAAAGGGACAATAGGAGATAGAGTAGCTGCTGCTACAGTCTTAATACAGGTATTGAGTTATTAAATATTTTCAATGCCCCTTTTTTAGAAATGTATATTAAAACAAAACTACCTATTGTTTCAAAGAGGTTCAAATACCCCTTATTTAAAATTCTTATACATTTACTAAAAACTGTCTTTTTTAAATGTTTTACAAGTTTGATGTTTGTAAAAAATCTTATTGAATGTGAATTATATTTAATGCTAGTAATATATAAAAATGTTTTAGGATAATCCAATATATAATTTAACTGCATTAAGAAATTTAATTAATAATGTGAAACCAGCAAAGAAAAAGGATGGTATCGTTATTATAGGTGAGTGAAATAATAGACTACTTCTTATATCTATATTTATACATTTATATTATCAAGATAAAGAGTTTGTTTGGTTTAACTAGCTTGGTCCAGGAACTACTTGGCTTAAATTAAAAAAATATTTTTTGTTCTATAGTCAATTTATAGAGGAAGGCTACATTACATAACAATAGCCATTTTAACCATTGTACCTGAGTCAGAGTTACCTCCTGCACTTGTATTATTTTACATAACCTTTAAGCAGTTATTTCTCTTTAACTACATGAGTGAAGCCACATGTAAAAATTAAATAAAACTGAAATTTTATGAAAAAATTAGACTTATTTGTATTTTGTAATATTACGGCCAATAAAAAAACATTTTTTTATTTTACCTTGATATTAAGAAAATAATGAAATGTGTATTATTTCATAATTATAACAAATAATTTACTTTATTTTGTAACTTTAATTTGTTTTTATAACAATACATAAGCTCCATGTCACATATAGCAGAGTAGGCAGAGGCAACCTTGTGTTAAGATGTTCCCCGTGCACCTACTCTTAACTATTTTTGAAATACTATGTGCTGAGTGGCGGAACTTAACACCGGTCTTTGTCTTATTGCTAGTGCATGGCAATGGAAATAAATAATTCCCCATCAAGATAATGGAACTCATGACCCTGTGCTGCTGCTCCACAAGGACTTCTATTTTATATTAATTATAATTATTTTTTCCAGATGCATTATCAGAACTACTAATCTCAGAGTTATTGATCCCAGATACAAAATTACGTACATTTGAACAACATTCATTAGACCACATAGATGAAATGTCTTCTGGCAACAAGCAGACACGGAGGAACATTCTAAAGTTGTGGTTTTATGAAGATCAATTGAAGGAGTTGTATGGAAGTGAGTTAAATATTTATCATTGGAATTATATTGAGGGGAATACAGCAATATCTAATATTATTTTTATGTTTTTGTATTGTTAGTTAAAATTCTAAAAAATATTAGTGAATGAAGCCTTGTAGCAAAGAAACATATTTTTACTTTAAAAAAATAATAAAAATTAAAAGTATAAATGAAAATGAATTTAAAATTTTCTATATAATACATTGTCCAGAAAAAAAAGTTAAAGGTTGCCTCAAAAAATTGCTTTAAGCAATAAGGCCACTTGGTTGTACTTTTTTTTTTCATATCAATATCAGATCATAAAAAAATATGTATGTTATTATAGCATATGTAGAAGCATTGAATAAGTTTGCACACGATTCGGTGGAAGCTAACAAGGAGAAAGCAGTCAGTGCCATGTCATATCTTTTGATGCATCATCCAGAAAGGGAAAAGGTAAGGGAAAGATTTTTTTTTTTATGTTTACTGTTCATTGGCTTATGGAAAATACCTTTCTATATTTGATATTTATTTCATAAAATATTCTCATATTTTGTCAAATTGGTTAGTGTGCTTGGCCAGTTTAAAAGAGACCTGAGCCTTTGTTTCTTTTATTAGTCCGAGTTTGCTTAAACTTTTATATTTTTCTTAGTTTTAGTGGTAGCATGTAAAAAAGTTATAAAATCCTTTTAACTGTTTTGTTTTAATTTCAGATGTTGTTAACAAATATAATAAACAAACTGGGAGATCCGAGTCAGTCAGTTGCCTCCAAAGTGATATACCATTTGTGTCAATTGCTATTTAATCATCCCAATATGAAGAGTGTTGTATTGGCTGACATTGAAAAAATGCTTTTTAGGTAAACTATTGTAACTTTTGTTAATTTTTTTTTATTCACACTTATCCAGATTTGATTCCTATAGCAGATTATATAAAGGAAATCAGGAAACCTATGGCACTTTGCACCCAATAAGACAATTCCACACACAATGGTGGCACAAAATTTTTGCTTATATATAGATATTGTTTTATTTTTATTTGAAATATAGTCTCTATTATAAATGTAACTAAAAAAAATCTAAATTTTAGATCTAACATTTCACCTCGTGCTCAATACTACGGCGTTTGCTTCTTAAACCAATTCTTCCTCGGCAAAGATGATAGTAAAATATCTGAAGATCTTATAAGAATATATTTTTCCTTCTTCAAGGCTTCTATAAAGAAGGTAAGTTAATTATTGAAGTATTTTTTTGTAGATAAAGCTATTGTTCAGCGTATGACTCTTAGATATGGCTGTCGTAACGCAGCTACACAGTATCCGATAATAAAAGCGATGATCGATTTCCAAGAGAGGACTTCCCAACTGGACTCGCCCTCGCCGAGTACATGCGGCATACAGCACAAAGCCGAAAAAATAAATATTATCAACGCTAGATTGTTTCACCCATACTAATATATGTTTTAAAAATATATTGTTAAGAACATATTTTTAAAACATATATGAGCAATATACATATATGTATGTCACATTCATATTACCAATTGTTTTTAGGGAGAAATCGACTCACGTCTCATGTCAGCCATCCTAACTGGTGTAAAACGTGCATATCCCTTTGCAAATAAAGACCGACTGACAGATGCCGCCTCTCATATAGATGCCATACATAGATTAGTACATTTCGCCAGTTTAAATGTGGCTATACATGCATTGGCACTTTTATATCATGTTAGTGATTCTTCTAAGGGGAACTCTGATAGGTAAGTTGACCATATATATTTTTTTTGACCATATTATTAGTAGTGACCATTGGGACTTCTTTGCTAATCAACAGCTAGCTAGCTTTTTACTTTTGAATTGTCTTTTTCTTTTAAATTGTCAAACTATGCTGTTTGCTGTCAAAGCAAAATTACTACAGATATATATATAATAATATGAATGTTCCTTCCAGATATTACACGGCGTTGTACCGCAAATTAACAAACGCGGAGATATTCAACACTACACATTCAGCCTTACTCTACTCTCTCATATATAAATCATTGAAAAGCGACAAAAATATACAACGTGTGACTTCATTTGTCAAAAGACTGCTGCAAATCAGTTGTTACACTGCGCCAGCACAGGCCTGTGCTATACTGTTTTTGATATCGCAAGTGTTGAAGGGTGACAAGAGGGAAGCAATAAGATTGGTTTGGACTAAACGGGAGATTAAAGAGGTATATTGATTTTAAAAATAACCTTAATTTAGTTAATTTAAGATTCCGTACCTCTTAAGGGAAAAAGGAACTCTGATAAGATCATTTTATTGTTTGTCTGTCTGTCTATCAAAAGCCAACCATCTGCAATCTATACATTTGTGGTTAAATAAGGGATAAAATTTATTTTTTAAAGCCACTAGTTGAAGTGAGGTATCAGATGAAAAGACTCTGGCTAAGCTAAATTGTTATGCTTGAATTTTAAAAATAACTTGAAGCTTTCAATTTTTGTACGGAACAAAAATTGAAATTGAAATTATTATAATGTATTTTTTACCAGTAAACCTGTCTATTATGTTTATATTATATACAATGTTATATAAAATAACGTAAATCCGGTTGCACTCAATTTATTTTTAGCTTCATGCTATATCCCGCACATAGCAAGCTATACAGAGGGAACATGGGATCCCAGTGATAAAACACTTAAGTTCCTATTAAAACATTTTTGTGCAACCCACTTTCTGCCGTATTGCAGAGGTTTTGAGTGTTGAATATCCAATATCTTGAAAAAAAATAGAGTTCAAGAAAAGAGAAATTCAAGTATTAAAAGTTGAATTAAGTGATTTATTTATTTAGAGGCAATTGAATGGGCTCGACATTAGGCTTCCTCCACGTACCATGCTATATGCGGGATACAACGTGAAGCCAAAAGAAATAATAATTTATAAATTTACTTAAATATTAGGATGTTAAAGAAGAACTTGAACAAAATCAGGAAGAAAATGAAGAAAGCACTGAGGACACAATAAAAGAGGTCAATGACACTTTAGATAGCTTAGAAGAAGTAGAAAAAGAAGATGAAGAAGAAAAAGTAAAGTCGAAAAAGATAGATCTTTTGAAAGGAGACAAACAAGATTTGTTAATGGGTAAGATATTAAATATTTTAATAATGTTATTAACTTATTTTTTTTTAACATACTTAAAGAGTTATTCTACACTTAGAGAAGAAAGAGAAATATGGTTTAGCTAACTAATTAAAACTTAATTCAAAAAAAGTTAAATGCTTCATTTCTCAGGTCTGAGGCATTAATTTTAGTGAACTGGTGGTAAATTATTTGACGTTCAAAAAATGAAGCATCTTATTCGCATCTTCTTATTTTGAATAAAATGATTTGAATTTGAATTTGAATTTTTGAACGTAAACAATTTAACACCAGTTCATGTCCTAAGACGAACCAGTGCAAGTAACTCAGCGAGACTTTTTTTCATATATTTTCTAAATAATTTTATATTTTTTATGTTGTATTTTTTTTGTAGGGGTAAAAAGAAGAAAAGTGCATTTATGTTAGCTTAGTCGTCGTAGGTTTTCGGGAGACAATCTTGTTACGTGAAATTTTAATAAAAAAAATAAATAAACATAAATCAGCTTCACGCTGTATCCCGCACACGGCAGGGTAGGCAGAGAAACCTAGTGTTAGGTTACACTCCGTTTCCCACTTTCTGCCGAATTCTGGAGACATTGCCTGTCGAGTGGCAGAACTCAACGCCGCGCTTTGCCTTGATACCGAAGAGATGGGAATATAAATTTAAGTAAACATTTCATCTCACCGAGTGGGGATCGAACCCACAATCAGTCGATTTTACAGTCACAATTTTTGCCACTGCGCCACGACTGGCCTCTGAGTAAAATAAATTTATTAGTAAATGCATATTATACAAGTGATATGAATAAAAATATCCTGAATATAAATTGATTCTGTGTTCTTTTTGTGTCTCTTATTAAAATTCTTCTACAGACGACGAAGAAGAAAACTACGTAGATCTAAAAATCGATGATCAAGGCAACATAAAGCCAAAAAAACGTCAAAAAATACCAACACAAAGTAGTTGGTACCACGCCAAAGTGAAAGTAGAAGAAAAGGAGAAAAAAGAAGAGGAAGAGAATAAAGATGTCGCTAAGATACAGTTAAAGAAAACTATTAATATGGATAAGGTAAACATTTTTAAAGACTGTAGACCAAGTGGTTATGGTTCCATGACGTTGAGGGGGTATGAATTAATTTTAAAAAAATTCTCTGCTATGACCTTGAGTTGAGTTTTGCCACTCAACACCTCTCTCAACTATGTCTCGAAGAGTGTGGTGGTTGGGAAATGGAGTATCTTACACTTGGTTCTCTTTGCCTAATCTGCTATATGCGGGATACAGCTTGGAGTTACTAATAAATGCACAGTACGGTCGACAAGTCGTGACCTCCCTGAAGTTTCTGCTCTCTGAACTTTTATGGAAATACATTCCACTCAGCTAAAAAATTATCCAAAGTAAGTAAAATCTCAACATCCAATCTCTGCCGCAGTTCAGCCACCTGCAGGTAACTTTAGGGCAGCCACGACTCATCACATAAAATAAATATATTAATAAAGAATAATTTCAGATCATAACTGAATACAACCCGTACGCGCGTAACCCTTCGTTCGCGGGCGCGCAGTGCTCCGCGTATTTGGAATTGTTGCCGTTGAGGAAACATTTTCATCCGTCTGTCAAGTTGTTTGCTGAGAAATTGGTTAACGGTTGGTATTTATTTATTTTAATTATGGTATACCAGTTTTTTTTTATAAATTGAATTTGGGCTACACACTACGGACTTATTTGACCGTGCTGGTATCTTATCACAATTTTAACTATCAACCTAATTTATATTGTTGTATCTAAAAATATTTTCCAAGGAAACCTTGACTTTGGTTTATTAACATTGTATGCCTAATGTTTTATGATAACAATTCTGAACTTTATACATTAACTACAAAACTCTTCCTACAGATCAAATAATTCAATACAGCGGAGATCCTCTCAAAGATTTCGCAGGAATAAGATTTTTGGATCGTTTCGTATTTAAAAATCCAAAAAAACGTACGGAGAAAGATCTAGAGGGAGAAGGAGACGTGAAGAAGGTCAAGGGTTCACATCCTAAATTTGCTGTTAGAAAGAATTATACAGCTAAAGGTATAAATTATATATTTTTTTATTCGTTTTGTTTCTTACTATAGGGTTAACCTAGTTTTTAATTATTTAAGTATATAGTATTTAGAATGACAAAAAAATAGTTGTTTTTCATGCTCTGTCGCGCATATAGCAGGATATGCACAGTGAAACGAGTATTAAGGTTTGTCCGTTCTACACACACTGCACAATTTCGAAGCATGTCGTGAGGGTTAATGGTACGATTCTAATTCGTAGGAATTACTTATTCTGTCTATAACTATATATCTGGTAACAATTTCCATTCCAGTCTTAAAAATAGGTCGCCCCATTTTCGTGAGGAACAAAATTTATTTATAGATTCCTCTGTCTACCCTGCCATATACCCGTATATGGCAGAGTAGGCAGAGCATCAAACTAAAAAATATATTATATAATTATGTATATAAAATCTTAACTAATTGACTGATGATTATTTTTTATTATTGATTGATCATATACTTATTTCCAGGCATAAAAAGCTTACCAGTGAATTCGTCTTTATATCTCAATGAAGACTCTAAAAAAATACCTGTTGACGAAAAATTCTTATATGAGTAAGTTCTAATTATTATCTGCATGTAATAAATTTTATAACAGAAAGACAAGATAGATGTAATATTTTATGTATACAGTTTCTTACAAAAACGTCGCGAACTCAAAGATGACGATGATGATGATGATGATAGTGACGCGGACTCCGTGAACAGTGATGATTTCGAACAATATCTTGATAGTGTCACCGGATCTAAAGTACAAGGTGTGTTACATATGTTACAAAAATAATATTGCACAAAATATAAAAACTTTTTTAAGCTTCACGTGGTATCCCCTACAAAAGGAGCTTAATGTTAGGATTCTACGCTACTAACTTTCCGATGACTTTTCAAGAAATATTTAGTGGCTTGACTTCATGCTGCGCTTTATTTTATTGCTAGTATGAGAAAATCAATATATTAAATAATAATTCATTCCACTGAGTAGAAATCGAACTCGCTACCATCGTGTCCACAGTCGATTAAAAAAATATACATGTCACGTACAAACAAAAAATAATGAAAAATCGATTAAAGCGATCTCTTCTTGATAATTTTTAAAATTTCATTACCAAATCCCAAATGCTGCTGTGCGAGTTGCACTGTATAATAAAATACTTATGATTTTGGTAAAATATGTTTAAGTCGTTATCGCCGGTAATAGTCGTCATTATTATTAGCTATTCCTGTAATTGTCTTTGCGTGGAAAAATTTATTGATTTTACTCTTTTATTAAAATAAAACGACACAATGTCTGTTCTTAATATGATTTTTGTAAGATCGATCCTTAATTAGGGACATTATTGTAATTAATATGGTAGACAAAGCGCGATGTTGAGTTCCGCCAGTCAAGTCTCGAAAATCGGGCTGTGCGTGGGGAACAGAGTGTCTTTTTACTAAGCTCCACCTGCCTACCTTGTATGCGAAATGTAGCGTGCAATAAAAAATATAAAAAACATGCCATCTAGGCTGGCCTTTCCCTTATAAAAATAATAATTATATAAATTAGTATATTAATGTTATATATTTTCTAATAGAATCTGAAGAAGAATTAGATTTCTTAGCTGAAATGCAAACGTCTAAGCAGAAGAAATCTAAAAAGAGTGAAGAAGCAAGTGATGATGAACTTGCTGATGATGATGACGATGATGAAGAAATTGACGATCATATTGATGAAGGTACACAATTTATTCTATACTTTCTAGTCAGTAATCTATATCGCATAATGTATAAACTATACTGAATAAATAGTTGTTTTGGTTGCACACGCTAATATCAGAAATGACTAGTTCAACTTGAAAAAACATATTTATGTTGGAAAGTGCGTTTATCAAAAAATACGATAACTGCTGCTCATAAAGTGTAGGAGGTAATTCTGACCGCAGGTACAGTGGATTGCATTAAAACTTATAATGTAATGTATATAGACTATCAAATACAATGAAATTTTCTTCAATTTAAACTAGTACTTATTGAAATTAATACTTTAAACCAAACTCCTTCACAAACTTAAGGTACATACATACTGTATATGTATATATGTTTTTTTTTTATAAAATACTAACATTTTTTTATTTCTAGGTGATAGTGATGGAGATCTAGATATATCTGGTGGTGATGATGAACCAGCTTTATCTGGAGATGATGATGGTAAGTTTTTTATTGTTAATTTTCACGGACTTATTCCGTAGGGCTGAGTAATCAAAGTAAATAAAGTGTTAAGACACTCCAATATCCTCTCAAAATCGAGCTGATTGCTGTTGTAGATTAGAGATATAAAAATATTTAAATAATGACTCCCCGAGTGAGAATCGATACCCATATTCAAATCATGGGGGCTACAATCAAATGCAGTCCCACTGTTAGATATAGACATTAAACTTAGATTAAGATTTTCCTTTTTTAATTTTTGGTGCATACCGAGTGTACCTAGTGGTGAAACTTAACGCAACACATCGTCTTTTACGTGAAGGTAGTGAAGGATTGGAAAAAAAGTCCCCGTCGCGTCAGCCTTATTTACACTCCCACAGCACCACGACGGCCTATTTTTTTTCTAATAAATTATAAACTATTTGTTTTAGAATTATTATTAGAAGATGACGATGATGAAGAAGATCAGATAGATGTACCTAAGAAAAAATCAGCCAAAAGCAAGAATAAATATAAGCTTAAAGGTAAAATAATAGATTTAAGATGTTTTTAAAATATCTTTATATACTATACTAGCTTCTAGCTGTATCCCTAGCGGGGTAGCCAGTGAGATCGGAGCGCCAAACACTACGGTGTACATACTTCTTTCACCTCGTCCACTGTCATCAACCTCTTACAGTGTTTTCGAGTTCTCCCCCTATCGCTCTTACCTCTTACTTTTCCGACATAAATCTTCTTTGCCATTCTTTCATCGCTCATTCGTTCGACGTGCCCAAACCATCTGAGCATCATGTTCCTCCTCATTCTCACTGTGACATCCTGGCTAGTATCCGACACTCTGTGTATCTCTTCTTTGCGGATTCGATATACTCGACTCTGCATATCCTACGAAGAGATCGCATCGGTACCGGCAGCAATACGCATTTTCGTATCTCGTATCTAACCTATTCTATGTTTATACAATCTAATCTATTAAATTACTTATTTGTTCTGTTTTCTTTATGCTATTTAAATGAATTAATTTTTTATACTAAATTAGCTATATCACTGGATGAGATTGCTAATTGAGTACAAAAAAAAGTAATTAAAGTAAATTATATCTTTATTATTGGATTTCTAATATAAAAGTTACAAGATACTAACTACAATATTTAAAAGTTAAAATAAAAAAAATAAATCAGCTTCACGCTGTATCCCGCACACAGCAGGGTAGGCAGAGGGAACCTAATGTTAAGACACTCCGTTCTCCACTTTCTGCCGAATTCTGGAGGCATTGCGTGTTGAGTGGCAGAACTCAACGCCGCCCTTAACCTCGACACCATAGCGAAGAAATGGAAATACAAATTTAAGTAAATATTTCATCTCCTCGAGTGGGGATCGAACCCACAACCAGTCGGTTTTACAGTTACACCTCGTGCCGCTGCGCCACGACTGGCCTCAAGTTTCAAAGTTACTTAATACTTAATTTAAAAGTTAAACTTATTTTTATTCTAAATATCCGAATTTTTAAAGGTAACGACGATCTTGGATCTCTTTTCGCGTCTGCCGAAGAATTCTCAACTTTACTAGAAGAAACCGCCACAAATAAAAAACAAGGTTCAAGCCAAGCGGTCTCTAACACAGACAACGCAAGTACAAAACAACTGGCGTGGGAAGAAAATAGAGATAAATGGATTAAAGGTTATAATAGAAAAATATTAGGTCATAAAGGAAAAAATAAGAAATTTAACAAAAATAAAAGAAATGTCAATAACAATATGGCGGATAAAAAAGGCGGGAAACGCAAAGGCGGTAATTTATCTGTTGGTGGAAAGAAAAGAAAGATTACATAATAATGTGTTGTATGATAATAAATGTAATATAACAATAATTGGTGATTTTTTTTATTGTACCTTGTTTTTGTATGTTTAATATATTTAATGTTATTATATTCGTGAAAAGGTATTTAGAAAAGTCTCAAGTGTGAAGATAACGTCAACATTAATCATTTTGACTTTTTGTATAATATTTGTCATTGTTACTATATTATACTAAATATCATAAATAATTTTTCAATTATATAATTTTATTATATTTTTTTTTGTCTATTGAACACATTTTAAATTTATAATATAGTTCATAGTCATATAAATGATATAGTAATGACAGTACAATGCCATCTTCTATTAAATCTTAATTATTAATTCCAGTATTTATATTGTTGTCGAAAACGGAAAACCTAACCTATGAAAATCTTTACCGGGCTATATCAATTTGACCTTGACATATAGTTATACAGGTGGCGCTGTCCACTCAATTTACAGCCCTATATTTTGTTGCGTCAATATAAACTTTAATCTATAAGAAATAAAGTTAAATTTTGTTAGATTTGAAAGTCGTTTGACAGCTACCAACGCGTACACAGGGCACAACAGGTGGTGATGCCAAACGTCAAAATGCATACAAGCAATTTTCAACTTTTACTAATTAAAAACATTTAACATTTACACTGAAACAACATATATACACCTATTATTTAATTAAAAAATTAATTACCATTCATTAAACACCATTTCTATCAACCAATTTGGTGTATTTACTGAGATATTTAAATAATTCCCAGCGTAGATATGATACACGAAGTACAAACTCGTTTACCGACGGGCGTTTGTTTGTTGACATTAGTACGTCATGCAGTTGTCTCGCTGCCCGCGTTGAAGCGCCGCATCTCGTATTTAAAACGTTAAATAAATACATTTACACATAAAATATATACATTATGTTTACAGTGAGAGTAATCTTGTGAACTGTTTCTTATATTGGACATATACGCTTGTACTGTTGTGTTTGTGAATGAACAAAAAGAGCGGGCAAAAATCTGTGCAAGTGACGATCGTAAAGCTATTTATAGCTGGCTCTATGGCGCGATAATATTCTTTACAATTACCCAAATGTGATTTAATTCATAACAAACATTCCAATAAGATTGTTCGCTAAACAATTCATTGTTTATTAGATTGTATTCTTATATGTTCGTCGCTTATAAATATAAGGCGCCGAAACGAGTTTGACAGTTCACAGATACACACACTCTCAAGTTTTGTTTAACACTAGTGTGCGTAAAAGGAGCAGTGATGTGAAATTCTTGCGCTTATCGATTAGCTAGATAATTTCAAGGACGATTGTCTATACATATGACTTATAAAACACTGTATCAGTTTAATAACGCAATTGCAATGACATTTGATTTTTAATTAATTATCTATCTACTAAGAAGTACAAGTTGAACTATAATTATATATATATATAATCACACTTATATTAGCATAATGGAGTCTCCTCAACTAAACAGGAATGACTCAGAGGAGGGACGCAGTGCGTCAACTTCGAGCTGTAACCAGTTGTTTATACCTGAGAACTTAGATTTACCAGACGATACATTCCGCATGAGTTTAGATTATATATCAATAGGTGAAAACGTAACAATCGGCGACAGAAGCTTATCTGTTGACACAAATAACTTGATTATAGATACATCAACACCATGTAATACTCCTATAGAGATAATTCCCGATACTCCACCTAGGGAGAAATCTCCGCCTATACTTGACACACCAAAACGAGAAGATGCTAAAAATTGTAACACGCAAAATTTACTGAAATTATCACTAACTAAAAATATAGATGATGGATTTGTAAAGCCGTCGTCAGCGACAGATATAATGTCGCCAGCTAAAATGTTACAATTTGAAGTAGATATAGCTAACAGCGCGACACCCACTATGAAACGAGCTGTTATAAATTTTAATTTTTTTAATGAAAATAATTTTGAAGAATATTTTGAAGACGTACCTAAGGCAAAAGAAGAGGAAGATAAGAATAATGAAAAAGGTTTTAAGGAAATCCCCGTTATAGTGAAGGCTGACACCGTACGGCATGAAATTGGCTATGGTAAGTACAAAAACAATGTTTAATTAAGTTTCAATATTATGTAAAATTTATATTATTTTGTTACATTTCACAAAAATTATATTGGTTATTGAAAAAGTAAATGATTTAAAATGTATAAGTCACGTAAGTGTTGCCATTTTTTCTAACGACCATAATGTACTATTACTTTGATATTTAAATTTTATATAAAGGTAAAATTTATGTCTAACAAATTTCAAAATCTAACTGAGCTTTTCAACATGAGGGTAATACACAAATTTATATATTTACATATTTAAAAAAGGCCACCAACTATATTATTTATTCTATATTGTAATGTTAATAAATAAAAATGCTTTTTAAAATATAAAAAATCTATTAATAAATAAACTTGAATGCTTTATGTTTGTTATTAATACTTATTGTTAGACGTTACAGTGTACGTACGCCTTATCGTTATAGATAAGTGATGTTTATTAAAACTTGTCGCCAACTGTGTATATTTACTTTTTCATGCCGATTTGCCAATCAATAACACAATATAAAATATTTGCTTCTATTTTATACATGGAATTTTAAATACACATATTACACGAAATGTTTGATTTAAAACTATTGATGATGGATATGGGACTATAATTATTCTATAATTGTAAATTTAACCATTTGAAGCTTAGGAGAAAATGTATTTTGTAGGTATGTATTTGATTGTTTTTAAATGGAGAATAAAAATTTTAAAGGTTAACATAAGACTAAACACTTCCAAGGTTAATTATTAAATTTCCATGTATAAGTTAGAGGTTACGCATTTATTTTAATCATTATGAACATTTCAGTTATAAACTGTTCATATTAAACTAGGTATACATCGATAATCTTTTTCAATAAAATGGTTCTATATGTACTTACAGTACTTAAACATATAGTTTGTATAGGCCATAATTTATCACTAATAAGGTAAATCTATAAAAAAATAGAACTATTTTATTCATTACTATATGTCTAGTAAAACTTTTATAACTATTCCACGAAAAACATTGAAACGTATACTTAATATTATTATATTTTAAATATATATAAATCTGCACACTTAAAGAAGTGTGCAACGTATAGCAGCGTTACTTATAAATATAAAATCGATATGAAAAGTATAGAAAAGGAAGAATTATCATATAATGTCGTAGCGAAACCTACTTCCAGTTGGACCTTGACCAAAATAACTAGACCTACATTAGGGGCCGCGGCCCGTACCGTGAATATGCTACTGCTTATATACTATTAAATTTATATTTAATTATTATTTATTATCGTGTAATAAATATAATTATTAGGTATATATTTTACTGAAAATTAACTATATATTAAATTAATTAATAGAGAACGTTTATTCGCTTTGCTGACGTTTATGGCTTCGATGCATTGCGTCAAAAATCTAAGAGACTAGAGACATAAGTAGCGTCATATTTGTACCATTAAGATTTTTTTTTGATACAGTTTAGTATAGTGCATAATATTTTATGCTGTTGTAAATTATTTATCCGTAGGAGGTGACAGTTGCTACGTCACTATTTTTGTCGAAACGAATTTATGAGAAAGTATATATTTGCTCAACCTTTACTCATATAAAAATCGAGCCCAACTTCGGCTTTTTGTAATATTACGACGCTGAAGCTTTAGGAATAACATCTACAAAAAACAATACCTTCAATATATGATAACAAAATAAATTAATAAAACGTCAGTTAACGTTTAATTCATAATTTAAATTTTCAACTAAGTACAAACATACTGATTTAATATCTCCTAAATAGTGATTTTTATTGTGAATATATTGTAAAGTCTTAAAATATATATATATGTTAACAATATATCATTTTAATAATAAAAATAAGCTAAAATAAAAAAAAATCGATGTTTCATAATTCGGTCACGACCCTATAGGTACACTCAATATACAAATGTAGGTAGTAGGTACTAACGTTATAGCGTACAGTATGGCAGTACTAATCAATATAGGTACGTGCACTTTCTAGAACAAACAACGATTACAATTCATCATTTGTATCGAATATCATACGAACGTGATTATTTCTTCGACACCAAGGTTAGGTATTACTTCCGTGTCTTCAATAATGGCCGCAACATTACAATAATTCATAATTTTACCTTATAATTATTTTTCTATTTATATTTTATTGGTTTTAGGACGTATCTTTAAGGCTAGACGTGGCGCAAGGTCACACGGTATGGCTGTAAACGTGACGGGTTGTAGGTTCGATTCGTTCTCGATGAAATGAAAATATTAAATATTTCATTTCCTCATGTGGGAATCGATGCAAGGAGCGGTAATGAGTTCCGCAACTCAAAGCCTCCAGTCCTTCACTCTACTCCACTGCAATGAGTGTGTGCTTGATACAAATCAAAAAATAAATAAATAAATCAGCTTCACGCTGTATCCCGCACACAGCAGGGTAGGCAGTGGGAACGTAGTGTTAAGACACTCTATTCCCCACTTTCTGCCGAATTCTGGAGGCATTGCGTGTTGAGTGGCAGAACTCAACGCCGCGCTTAGCCTCGACACCAGAGCGAAGAAATGGAAATATAAATTTAAGTAAATATTTCATCTCCTCGAGTGGGGATCGAACCCACAACCAGTCGGTTTTACAGTCACACTTCGTGCCACTGCGCCACGACTGGCCTCAAATCAAAAATAATAGTTTTTCATTTTATCTATAACTCGCTGCTTTACCTGTGTAAACTCTATATCTATACTAATATTATAAACCGAAAAAATTGTTTGGTTGAACGCTCTTATCCCAGGAGTACCGGTTCGAATTGTAAAAACATTTTTGTGTTGTTTCGATGTAAAGTTCTGTACTTGCGGCTAGAATTACCCCGGACCATGGGAGTATCTAGAGATATGTTTTGGAGTAGGCCTGATATTTTAACTTTAAAACGATATGTTTGTAATTTCTCCTCTTTTCAAAATTTTTATTGATTGTTTTTTATTTTGGTGAAGGGATCAACGAACTACCTATGAGATGGCAAAAGTGCATAGATAACAATGTTTCATATTTTGATTGAATAAATATATTAAAGTATATTCGACTTATTGTTCCTCCCATGCTACTACATCATATATACTACTAATACCTAATATATATAATATTAATAATAAATAATAATATAATATTCCAAACTACATAATATATAAGGTACATATTATGTATCTTTATAATTTTTGCCTGTTTTTTTATCTATATAATATAGGTAGGTACGCGTGTATTGTCGCATAGAGCAGTCTGCAACATGGTCACTTATATGCTTATTATTTATGTTGTAGAAAATACAAATTTTCGCTACCCAAAGAATACCATTTATAAAATTTTTTTGATATTTTTTAAATATTATTACACACTTAGGAAAGAAAAATACTTATTTAAAAACCTACAAAAACTCTTTTGAAACTTCCCAAAGCGCTCTGACCGTTGAACCATACGTACTTCTTTCGCTACGTAAATTTTTTATACGTTTTCTACATAAGGAATTATCACATACATATATTATTTCACGACTAACAGGCTTATAGAGTAAGCACAGTTTCTTTTTTTCTTTTTCAACGAGAGGATGGAAATGATAACAATATCTTCCTAATATTTTTTTAATAATTATCTTATTAATATTTTTTTTAACGAACGTATTAAAATCAGTAAAAAAGTAACACAAACTATTAATTACATAGATTCTTAGATCTCTTCAATCAAACGAACAACTTTTGTACCACAAAACTGAGAAATCGACTATATTAGACGTTATATTTGAGTTTGGCGCATTAAGGCAAGCTGAGGACAGGGAGGCATGGAAGCATCTCGTTTGCTTTTCCACCAAGACATATCAGAACGGGCACGACCTTCAGTAATGAAGAACACGACAAAGAAGAAGATATTTGAGTTACCGTACTTAATACCTTTACCTTTTATAAATTGAACTCGTAATAGTGTTCTTCACACTCTTGCAACATTTGTTATATATTAAAATTTTGTCAAAATATTTGAATATAAAATCTTGAAATTATATATCTTCAACATAATTATGAACATTTTAAAAATTATGAAAAAAACCCTTAAATTGCGATTTTCCTTGAAACAAATAAATACAAATTTAATAAATGCTGCTTTTCTACTCGTTTTTTTTTTGTATGGTAAAAAAATATAAACCATTGAAGGATGAATGGTGAATTATACGTGTGTTTACAATAGTTCTTCCTAATTCGCAGATCTGTTTTATTAATAATAACAAGATGCTAACCAAGTCCCATTTGGAATTGAACCTACAATCGTACAATATAAGCAGCAGAGATATTCCAAACTGCGCCACGACGTCAGTTTCCCGTTACGCCAAGGCAACACCAAAGTTGGCAACACGTTCAAGTTTTCATAATTATTGGAAACCCAAACGCTTCCTCGTCCAATATTTTGTTTTGTACAACAATTTGTAAATCAGATAATATGATATCTCACGTAATACTCTATTTAATATTTCTTGTATTTAAGAAATACTAGAAAAATGTAATCGCGACGGTTGTAGATTCGGTTCCCACTAGAAAGAATGAATTACTTAATATGTTCATTTCATCGCTCTGGCAAGAAGCCAAGTCTTAACTCTATGCTATATATGCGGGATACAGCGTTAAGCTAAAAAAAATCGATTATAAAACGTCTTTAAATAGAAAAATTAAAATAACAAATTAATAATATTAAATCAGCTTCACGCTGTATCCCGCATAGAGCAGAGTAGGCAGAGGGAACCTAGTGTTGAGTGGCGGAACTCAACGCCGCGCTTTGTCTCGACACCAGAGCGAAAAAATGGTAGTTTAAATAAATATTTGAAGCAAAAAAACTAAACGTTAAATAAAATTTGTAAAAGTGGATAACTCTATTTTCAATATAATATAAAATAGATTGTCGTAATTTGTAAACCTGGGAATACATAATTAACTGTACGGTCGATGAGTCGTGGCCCACCATAGTAAAGCCTTTCTTAACTTTTGCGCATTATTCTCTCGAAAAAAAAATAATTAAAAGTAGAAAAAAAAAACAAATCTGCGCAGCTATCCACAGCTAAGTTCAGGGCGGCCACGACACGTCGACCGCACTATACTTCCGACCAACTGAAAATAATGTCGCCATCCTTCATCACAATTAAAATTATCGTCGAATAAACGGTTAGACATCACCAGCCAGTAGTAAGTGCCTTAAAAAGATAATTAAACAGTAACATTACAACATAGTATCGCCTATCGAACGATTGCACAACTAAAGTTTCTCTTTAAAACTAGTTTACTAATGGATATTGATATATTTCGCCTTTTAGTACAGCTATAGCTAATTTTATTGGTAAAGTTAGGTGAATTTGAGTTTTTTGGTTTGGGTGTTTGGTCTAATTTTTAAGTTCTATACAATATATTAATACATATTATGTATATGGATAAAAACCTAAATCTAAGATAAAGTAGAGGGATCATGTATTTTTGTCTGTATGTATTTCATATTTACACAACTATAAATACGAACAGACAGGCATAGCGCCTCACTCTATACGCGGCGATTGTGTGTTCGATTCTCACTCGAGGGATTTTTTTTCCATTTCCTCGTTATAGCGTCAGGCCGATATCTTTTCATACAAGTCTAACAATATTTTAAAACAATTGTGTATTTCAAGCGAACGAATTAGCGGGTAAATACTAGTTAAGGTTAAGGAAAATCCTAAAAAAAACATATAACGTCACCAGCTAAAATATCATCAACACCACCTGGATACGTGGCAATCCACTACTGTGCGGTTCCGTGGGAACTTCCTTCCACGCGCCACGGAACTGTGGAATGGCCTGCCTGCGGCGGTGTTTCCAGGTCGACATGACATGGGTACCTTCAAAAAGCGTGTCTATCCCCACCTTAAAGGCTACCAACGCACCTGTAGCTCCTCTGGTGTTGCACGGGGTCTTGGGCGGCGGTTATCACTTACCATCAGGTGACCCGAACGCTCGTTTGCCTTGTTCTTTTCCAATTAAAAAAAAATAAAAATAGTGTATAAAATTTATATGTATATGAGACACACTGTCAAGACATTCTATAATTTAATCAGTGGGAAAAAAATTAAGTATCGGCCAAGTTCGAGCGACCTCGCGCATGCGTGAAAAGACCATAAAAATAACGTTTGTTATTATCGGAGCCCCCTTAAATATTTATTTTTCTCTGTTTTCTTTATATCTTTGTAAGATACACCTTAATGACAGACGGATAATACAGACAGACAGCGGAGTCTTAGTAATAAGGTGCCGTAAAAATATACATTTTCCAACTTTGAAAATAACGGTTTTTAATACGCCATGTTACTACTACTTAATTAACTGTACAACAAACACCCACCGCTACATATAATAAATAATAAGGTAACAGTAATAATAAAATAGAAAAACAACTAGTATTTAACTTCTATACATACAATATCACGATTCCCACGTGACGAACAAACATATAGCTGATAGCTTTTTTTATCTGCATCGCATAGTAGGTCAGTGTATTTTTTGCTTTTGATAAATATTTTATATAATTTCTGTATTTATAGATTTAATATAATATAACTCTTATAGCTCATTTTTTAATTGTTATTTTAATCAATCATTACAGTTACGTGGTTTATACCTTTATACAGCTTTTTTTAAATTATTAGCTATATATGGACTTACTTATTTTTATTGTTAATTCTACTTAAACTAAGCTTAGGGATAGACAGAATTGTCTCTAGGCATTATCTCGCTTAGAGAGAGTCCAGATATTTTAATTGTCTTTTTAACACGATTTTATTAGATAAAGTTCTCTCTACCTACCCTGCTATGTACGGCATAGCATAAATAATAAAATTATAGGATAAAAAAATCTCGATTACCATAAAGCCTAAGTACGAAACAAGAAGGTCGCACGTTAATTATTAATATTTAATGTTCGTTTTTTTTTTTTCTTAAAATTACTTAAGAAATTTTAAACGAAATCCGTGGTCAAGGATGGACTAACTAATTGAATCTACCCGTGACCACCGACTACAGTAAAGTTATATAGAAACGTCGGCTTTACTAATAATATATAAAACTAAATGTACGCGATGAAAAAGGTAAATAAAATAAACATATTTATTATTAAGTATTTGAATTAATTCTTTTAATTGTAATTCAATTATTTATTTAAAAATCGTAAGTATAACACTTAAAATACTTTAAAACGAATTTTATTTAATATGTATAATTAATTAACTTAGAGACTTATGAGGTTATGCTATTAATACACTCGATAATGTCCTGTCACTACTGAGTGTATTGTAAAAGCATTATTTCTTCATATGAATAAAATTAATGATTACTTTTAATTGGTAAAACATGTTTTTACAATATTTTAATATTATATTGACACATTTAAAACGATTTTTTTGTTTGGAAATTAATTGAAAAGTTAAATTTTGTAACTTTTTTTAACGACACAATATATTTTATACATTTTTTATATATAATTTATAGAAAATAACTAATATAATTATACATATGTCTAAAGTTTATAAGTATACTCCATTTTTTTATTTGAAGCAAAGGATCAAGAAGGAGATGCACAATAGTTTGTACTTTCGTTACGCTCTTACATTCTCTGGCTCTTTCTATTCAATAGACAAGCAATAGCTCTGTCTCGCTTTGTTTACGTCCATGAAATGGTTACTTTGCAGTGTAGTATAAATGTTAGGATGAAGCTGATATTTCTATCTGAAGTCAAAAAAAAAGTTTTTGGTTGCTATATTTTTATGTGTATATTTAAAAATGGTTATATGGTTTTTGCATATCTATATGATATAAAAATCATGCTTTACATATTCTTTTCATATTCAAAATTTTACATGAAAAAAAAAAAAGAATTTTGATTAATCTTAATCTAATAAAAATTCCTTTTTCATATTTTTTTTTTTATAATTTGTCAATATAAATAATTATTAATAAATAGTAGATTTGTTAGTATTGAATTACTTGTATATTTGGTTTCTTTTTCATTGCTAAATCTGTTTATACCAGACAGACCGTTATGATACATTTTCCCTGAATGGAAATCAAATTTTATTTAAATAACATTTTATTATGACAATATAAATATATTAAATTTATGCTAAAATATATTTATAATAAAATAGAATTTCATACATGTAAATAAAATTATGTAGCTTACCTAAATTATAACATGTTTGTACGTTTTTTCATGTTTATCTTTTAAAACTGTTAGTGTCAGTTCGTTAATATAAAAATATTTGGAACCTAAGAAAAAAAAATATTACAATAAAATAATTATGTTATTTGTCATAATAACCTTATTAATAATTTTATACATGTATATGTTTTATTAAGTAATACCTAACTGTTCAAACTTTTTTTTTACGGAGTATTGCTTTATCTGTAAGTTGCGCGACGTCTGGCTGGCCTCGTAAATCGTGTAGTAGTGGGGGCAGCGCCTCTCGCACGTCGCACGGTTTCTATTTTGCGTTTCTCGAATTCAATTTAGTTACTTTATCGCGCTGAGTGAGACATCATTCGCGCTAGCATATTTAATTTATACACAATATAGTGATATACAGTAGTTTTTTTAGACATACCAAACGTTTTAGTGATAGTGAAAGGTTATGAAACGAACTGTCTGTAGTGTCAAATGGACTGTAACCATAGTTTAGTGATTTTTATACGCAAACATTTGGATTTTGTTGGAAGGAATCGTGCGACGTAACCGAGGAACAGGCTGTGATTTTTGGAATACAAATCGTGAAAAGTGTTACGTTTGACGTTTGAACGGTGTAAAGGTAGCCTCAGGTGACACTGACGCGGGGCTTTCACGGAGGTGTTTCATCGCCCGGGTCTTAGTACAGTGCGATAGATTTTTAAATCGGCCGTGTAACCTCGCAACGGCGCCCTCTGCGAGCCGCACTTGCGACAACTTCAGTACGGTCCATTGCAGGTTTGAGTATGCTCGCGAAATACATTACGTGTCGTGTTTACTTTCCCTAAATTGGATATAGTTTTGAAATTAATACCTATTGCTCGATCGCGACGAAGAGCGGGCTAAATATTCGTTGAGGCTACATGGTTTTGAAGGGTTGAACCATGGCGACTGCAGAGATGAGTCTGCCTGACAAGAAGCCTGAACACGAGTCGGGATACTACGAAGGCAGCGATCAGGAGGGCAGCATGGAGTGTGGATGCCCCTCACCAGTCAGCTCGAGGAACTCCTCGCATTCGACCAAACACAAACACCGTCACAGTGCCCACAAGCACAAGAAGGTGCCAAACAAGAAACTGAAATCTGAACAGCCCGTCAACGGTCACAGTAATATGCATATAGACAATAGTGTTGAAATTATTGAATATACAGTGGTGAAGGACAAAGTTATTAAAATTGAGGAGGAAGTGCCAGTTCCAGGTCCTAGTAAACGGAGCAGTTCCGTGGAACTTATCGGTGGGACAGTGCCTCCTCCTGCAAGGGATTCGGTAGATTGGAACCTCGTGGAAGCTAGTAAAATTAGGAAAAGAAGTAAAGGTTGGTACAATTTTTTTTTTTAAATTAGTCACTATAATTAGTTAAAACTGAATGCCCTGGTTCTTGATGATTGTAGAGGCTAAGGTATTTAGGTAGTTTAGTTTGTTTGGTGATTTTAACAACATGTACGTCATTAAAAAGTTCAGGTAATTAGCAATGATTTTAAAATGTCTGTTCTTAATGTTCTACATACTATACACTGCAATTTTAAAACAATATATAATTATTAATTAGCAACACTATTTAAGTAGGCAATAATGCTTCAATCTGCCTAATATAGATATTAATGATGTTTTCACTTAATTGCCTTATACCTGGGTAGTCGCTAGTAGTCATAGGTAGCTAGTAGTAGCAGGTAGAAGAATGTCTTCACAATTATTCCTGCACATAGCATGCAGAGTTGACATGTGAGCCAATGTTACAACACTGTATTCCCCACACATCTCCCATTTTTTAAGATATTGAGTCTTAAGTGGATCTCAAGAACACTATAATAATAACTTACTCTCTGAGTGGAAACTGAGCCCACAACTATCACATTTACAGTCATTTGCTATCCTACAGCACCACAACATCCTTGATCTTTATTCAAATTTCAGAATAACTATAATATAATTATATCTAAAATAATATAAAAACTTATTTTTAAGTAACTTTTATGCTAGTACCAATAGAATACCAGTAAAATACTTTGATGGAATGTGTGGATAGGAGTGTTTCAACACCAGGTTTCTGTCTCTACTCCTGTATGCAAGTTACACAGTTTTAAAAACCAGAATGCTATAAATTTAAATCACTATATTTATATAGTTCATACATTTTTGAAATCATATGATTCACTGGAGAAAATAAACTAGTTTCAAATGAAGGTTATTTTCAAGGAAAAATAAATAAAAATGTACAGGTTTATTTAAAAAATATATTTTACAGAAACTATTAAATATTATGTTTATTTTTAACTATTATTTATTTCAAGTGTACAACTATTATTTCTTTAAAGTAAAAAATATTTAAAAACAAAAATCAGGGCTGATAGTTAAATGCTGTATTTTGAGGTAAAAATGAAAACAAAGTGAATACTTATTAATTTATTATTAAATATGTTATATATAAAATACTCATTCTTATACAATTATAAAAAAATACAGTTATATCATCATATCTAAATCTATTTCTTCTCTTTTACCTGTTTCATCATACTTTGTTTCTATCTAAGCAATAATAAGTTGTTTTCTTGATAATAATTAGCATAAACACAAGTACAATATACCTATAAATTATTAGATGCTAAATTTACACTGTCAAAGTTCACTTGACTGAATTGTATATGTATAAAAAAATACTGTCAAGTTAAAAATAGTTGTGTTTTAAAGTGTGATTTAACATATTAAAACACAACTATTTTTAACCTGGCAACGCACCTGTAGCTCCTCTGGTGTTGCACGGGGCCGTGGGCGGCGGCAATCACTTACCATCAGGTGACCCGAACGCTCGTTTGCCTTGTCCTTTTCCATAAAAAAAAAAAAAAAAAAAAAAAAAAAAAAAAAAAAAAAAAAAAAAAAAAAAAAAAATAAACACAAGTCATGTTAATGTCTTTTTTAATACAACACTAAATTAAAATAAACACAACTTTTATGTATTTTAGTGTAATAAAGAATATTATATACCATTATGTAATACCCAAAAAGTCATGTTTATAGTATGGGGCTTCTTTAATAATTACTTTTGTTATTCTGTTTTATTTTTTATTATTTATTGTTATATAGAAACACAAATTTTGTGTAATCATTTATATAGGCAGGTGACAGATGGACAGACAGAGAGTAGTTAGCTTAGTAACATCTCGTTATGCCCTTCGGGTATAGATCCCTAAAAGTGTCAAATTGAAAAAATTCTACCATTCTACGACTATGTATAATATGTCTGTAAGGGCAAAACTGAAGTAAATAGTTCTTCTTTACTATGCTCTTTGATTACTCTGCAAAATGTGCTAAAAGATTGTAGATTAAAGAAAGGTTAATAAAAAATTAATATTTAAAATTATTTATTTTATATTTAGATGGCATTTATTCACAATACTGCTTGTTCATCATAGTATAAAATCTGATAAAATATGCTTATCAACCACAGATAAAAAACATTTACATACTATATTAGCATTTCAAATTATGTTTTTAACTAAGTCCAATATTGATATTCTATTTAAAACATTACCAACAATTTAAATTACACAATATACCTATAAATTATTAGATGCTAAATTTACACTGTCAAAGTTCACTTGACTGAATTGTATATGTATAAAAAAATACTGTCAAGTTAAAAATAGTTGTGTTTTAAAGTGTGATTTAACATATTAAAACACAACTATTTTTAACCTTACAACTAGTATTTTAATATACTAGTTTTTTTTTTTAATTTACATAACTGACTTATTTGGTGTAACTGAAGACTTGTTTATTTTTTTCTTTTTTGAAAATATATTTAATTGTAAATGTAATCCGGTTGACTATTTAATATAGTATTCATGTTGACTATCTTTAAATACTTTAAATAATATTATGTACATTTAAAGTGGGTAATTTATTTCTGAAGGAATAATTAATATATTTTTTCTTTATATTATAATATGTTCTTTCCAACAACACTTTACAATGTAAAAAAACATTGGCCTTCTTGTGGGCTTATACCTTTGGTATATTCTAGATAAAATAATAAAACTCTTTTTTAATAAACAGATTGTAAAATAGTTATAGAAAAACATGCTTAGATTTGGCAAATTCATTACATAAGTAATTAAAGAATATGGTAAGAGAGACAAGGACTCTTCAAAAAAAAGCTAAAAAAACAAAAGTTATTTATATATACAATGATTTATTATATATTAATGCATTTTAATTTGCAAAACAATATCTAATATCTGATAAGAATAGCAAGCATTGCTTGACTTTTAGATATGATTATCAAGAGGTTCATGACCTTGTTTGTATCTTTTGGTATCTGTATGTAAAATTACTTGTGCGTACCAAATGTTTACAACATATAAGTTGTATTTTATGATGATTTGTTGTTTTTTACTTACTTCTTTATTTACTTTTACCTCTAGATAGCCATTTGATAGACTCATTTTAGATCTCTGTGTTTTAAAATAAAAATATTTATTCTGTTTAACAATAACAAGTCTAAATTATAAAGAATTTACTAGAAGCATACTGAAGTACTATATCATATCTTATAATTAAAATAAATTATGTTTTAAGAGATATTTATAGTTCTTATCAATTGCACTTTTCAATCAGTTTATATGATTTTTTTACATTTTCTAGCCTATGTAATATGTTGCGTTAAAAACTGGCTTTAATCATCAGGCATCAATGTTATGAGTGAATTAAAAAAATCTATAGTCCACTTGTGCACACACTGGACTATGTAAGCATTAGAAAGAGATAATAATTAACAAGTAATAGAATTTACTACTTTTATTTATTATAGATATTGGTCATGTCAAAGAAATTGTTAACCATTACTTTACTTTTAATATAAATATTTAAATTTACAAACTAAACTAACTAACTCGAGTAGACATGTGATACTAGTGGAAGGTCATGAAAAACCATGAGGAAGGGAGGATACGTCTGTGTGAGTTGATAACACAGGAAGAAACAACTGGGATATGCAGAGATGGAGTGTTTGGCGAGTTCTCTCCAACTATCCTGTTAAGGGTAACACATAAAGCTAAAAAAATATTGTAAGGTTTTAATATTTTTTTCTTTACGTAGTTTTGCCTAAACTTTGGTAATTTCGTAATTATACGAAATATCTGACTTGTTTCTACCGAACGTAACATTTTGTAAAAAAAGTCTATGTTATTTTAAGCGATACAGTACAAAATAACCTAAACAATAGAATGTGTATTGTTATCTGTAACCATGTGTTTATGTCGGTGGTCACATCGGTTTCTTACTATCAGTCCTTGACGTACCGCGATAAGGCCTTTATCAATTATGTGTCCAGTCTTAAAATTATAATATAAAATAAGAATTAACAATGCTAAATCAGACCAGCCAGGCCAGTCGTGGCGCAGGAGCGAACACGTGTGGTTGTAAGCGCGACAGGTTGAGGTTAGATTCCCTCGAGTGGGAAATAAAATATTCAATATTTTCATTACTTCGTTCTGATGTCAAGATGATTTACGCAGCTCATGCAATGCGCGGTGTTTCAGATTCCCTAAGCTCCCTCCGCCTACCCTGCTACTTGCAGGATACAGCGTTGAGCTGACTAAAAATTAAAACTATAAATAATTGAATTTTAATTATTTATTATTATATATAGAATTTCAAATTTAAAAATATTACAAAATTATGATACATATAAAATGATATTTTGACGTCTTTCAAAAATTTGTTCTTTTGTTGATGAGAAACTTAATCACATCCTCCAGTATTTCAAACAGATTTCAAATAACGACGTTATCGGTTTCATCTGTATGAACGTAGTATAGGTTGGGGATAAGTTAAGATTTGAGTATGACGATCTGTTTAGGCTTCCAAAGTATATTTGGTAAAATTTGTAAGTGTATGTATTTGACCATAAATTTTTCCGATAGTAAATCAGATCAAAGTCATCGTCTTTTATCACATTTAAAAAACGATGTATAAATATAATATTTCAACTTAAAAAATAGTCTTATGTTCCATTAAAATTAGTTGAGTATTTTTCGTATATTTTTAAAAATTATTTTAATATACGCTTTTTTTATTATGTTTCGTTATTATTATTATTTTCGATTTTCGCTATAACATTTAAATAACTACTCAATATAATTGTTGGGTACACGATTTATGCAGATTGCTAATACATTGAGTAATAAACATAAAATTGAATTTGTATAATTAATGAAAGAAACCCAAATTGTCGATGCAAAGCTGTAACGTATTATGGTATAGTGAAAGTAACTTTCAAAAGAAATCACTATTATGTGCTATTCGATTTTTTTTATGATAAGCATGTCATTTTCCATTCGATAATATATTGTTATTATTTATTTTAAATAGTATTCGTTTAAATAAATATTTTATTTAGTAACTAATATCATAGTGGAGAACGAAAGTGTCTTAATGGGCATGGAGTCTTGACATTAGGTTCCCAGGTTCCATTTGCATACCCTGCTATGTGCAGGATTCTGTGCGAAGCTGAAAAAAAAATCATCAATCTCTCTGCCTCCATCTCGAAATGGAAAAATATTCATCTATGTGTATATGTATAAGAATAACGAATAGTCATTGTTAAATAAACTGTATAATTTGTATAGTTTATAGTAGTTTAATACAGCTTGTGATGTAACACAGTTTATATTTAAGTAAATCCATTAGCTTTTATGTAATTATCGGGGAGTCTACGCTTACTTAATCCCTCTAACTTATCAGTTTTTTTAGCTTAACGCTATATCCCGTACATAAAGGGAACTTGAGAACCTAGTTTTAAAACACTCTATTCCCATTAAGACACTTAAACTTTTACACCGAATTCTGGTGGTGGAACTCTACGCCGCGGTTTGCGTGGTAACAGTGATTTCGCTGATAATGAAATGATACTAGAACTACGCTTGTTGTTATTTATAGTTCTTTTAATTCATAACTATTCATTATTGATACTACTGTACGGTGTTTTGAATTGAACAGTGCACATAAGGAGCATACTCCATAATTAATTTTCAGCTTACACATCTATAGAGGGCCTTATCTCTATAAAGATATATTGTTGGTGTTGCTACACCAATAATATATTTCTGCTACCGTTACCGCAAAACGAGTTTTCTTTAAATCAATGGCAATGACTTTTCCTGTTGTTGAGTCATGTGATCTAACATAATATGTTGTTCTTATACTGATATACATTATAATGTGTTTTGATTTTTACTATTGAAAATTATTTTTTATTTCCTAAATGATTCTAATTAATATAATATATTTTATCTATTTGTGTGGGCTGTATGAGCCTAAAAACTTGTCTTATTTTCTTAACACTTGTTCGCTTGGATTTTTTTAATTTACTATGTGGCACCTAATGTCGCTCTATTTTTATGTACTTTAAAAGTAAAAAAATGGTTGATTGACCCTACTATGTCAGGAACTATTAATTCGAATTGGAAAATTGTTTTTGAGTTGGAGAGTTCGTTTAACGAGAAAAGATATAGACTACATTATGATGATCGTTTCGATTGAGATATAATTTACAGTTAGAATTATTTTGGGAATTTAAAATGTCATGTGTCATAAATATGCACAGCTCTTAGTTAGTTCGAGTTCGATGACGCGGGCGAAGCCACAGTTAAAAGTTAGTCTATATTATACATAGAACTGAAGTGTTTTAATAGGAACGGAGTGTCTTAACACTTGTTTTGTTTCTTTTATGTCTTAACACTTAACAAATGACTTGGATACAGCGTGAATTAAAAAATATCATGGAGTGGTATTGGAATACACAACCACCGTAATCAATGCTTCAGTAATACCATTCATTACAATTGCTATAGACTTCTTTCAATAATACTATATAACTTTACATTACAAAAAATATATAACGGTACAAAAATGTTTCTTTCTAGGTTAAAATTTAGGTCGAGACGCGGATGAGATGTTTATCGTATACGAGCTTTGATTGGTGATCTTATAGATAAAAATAAAAATACTTTGTCCTCTTCAGATAGCATATTCGATACCATTAATCCTAGGACTTTAAATATAATAATGCCTTTCTGTCAAGCTGTTTATCTGGTTAGAGGCGTAGAATTTTCGTGAAATCTTAAAATTATATTTTAAAATGTTATCAAAAAGCAATATTTTTTATTAACGTTATTAAATTTAGGCTATAGCTGCGCTAGATATGTGTAACTAGCCTATAGCCTTCCTCGATGAATGGACTATCAAATACGATGAATAAAACGACGAATAAAACTTCCAAACGGAAGAAGTTCCTAAGATTAGCGCGTTCGACCTAACAAACACTTTATAATAGTAATACAAATCTACAGCACTTGGTATAAATAAAAAAAATAAAAATACTTTATTTGGTGTACCTTTAGCATATATATTGCGTTTTGTTTCTCTGGTTCAAGTTTACTTGATTAATTGATAAAAAATTCAGCCAAAAAACTTCGATTTATGCGCATATTTTTTTTACAAACTATACATATTTGTTTTTATTTGCGCAGTTTACGTATAAGTAAAGAAACGTATGCAGCGACTTAGTAGCGAGCTACTCGGGTTCACCGTACCCGTGACTTTGAAACGATACATATTATTTACTATTATGTAAATTATCTTTTTATATATGGTTATAGATTTTTGTGTCATTTTTATTATGTGATTTTTATGATGTCTTAGGTAAAAAATGTTAAGTATGTTTCAATGTTTTGTTTTCTTAATTCCGCGTATCTTCTATATGATGCAGGGTTCCCTTCACTTCACTTCTTTTTTCACACAATCACTTCTTTTCTATAATGAAAGGAAGGAGACGCAAATATAAAAAAAACGATTGTCCAATCGAATTGACAACCATCGTATTGTGAAATAACTTCAACTGCGCCAGAATGGCATTAATTATAGTTTACAATGCACTATAAAATAATTAATTATTGATTTGATTATGAAAACCACATGGAGTTAATATGGCAAGTATTAGAAAAATATACTTTCAATTCAACATCAATATATATATTTTTTTACATATCCCAAAATTACCAATACGATTTAAACTTCATTCAAAAGAGTCACTTAAAAGTCTTATATCGTATTTTTTGTATTTTGAATTTGTATGTGTAATTTATTTACCTTGTTTTTACGTACGCCATATTGATATGGTAATAGAAAATTAATTTAAACATTCGTAAGCTGATGATTATTCATTTTTAATTTAACTATTGTACAATATTTTTACTATCTTAAGAGTACTATCTATTGGCGAAACTTAACGCCGCGCTTTGCCTCGTTACCAGAGCGAAATTAAAATATTAAATAGTTCATTTCCTCGAGTGGGAATCGAACCTATAGTTTGTCGCGTTTGCAGTAGAAATTATTATTATAATTTTTTGTTTGCATGTATGCCTCAACAGTTTTCAACTCTGTTACACTTGGTTCTCTTTGCATTTTATAATATGCAGAAAAAGCGTGAAACTAAAATGTGTTATTTTTTTTATTTTTGTCTAATAAACAACAAGTATTCTTTTACCTAATTTGTATAAAATTATGAAACGAAGAGACTAAAGTTATACGACAAAAAAATCGAATGTTTGAAAAGTTTATAATAAAAGTGTTTTTGTTACAGTTAATCTAAACGGCGCTTCTAAAGTGGACATATCACATTTCGACTTGCTCAAAGTACTCGGCACTGGAGGTGAGTGTAGCTATAAAATATATTTATTGCATTATTATATATATAAAATACATTGTAAATGTTGGAAATCTATATCTATACTTATAATGGATTGATGTCTGTACATGGAAGATGTGTAAGAAAAACTGTAATTGAGGGCTTTATCAATGCAATGGTACCCAAAACTTTTTTGTTCGTGTCGTGCGTTTGTTAACGCTGATCTCAGAAACGGCTTAAGCAATCTAAATCTTGTATCACTATTAGGTTCTGGCAAGCTTTACTTAACATTTAGTGTTTGTTTCATTTCAATCGTTTCGCAAATCAAAAAGTTATGTTAATGTAAACGACGATCAACGCTGCACTTTGCCTCTATTAGAGCGAGTAAATGAAAATGAATTTCCTGGAGTGAGAATCACGCCTAGCCTCTGCTCTTTCTTAAAGTCAGTATATCAATGTATGAGAAAAGACTATTCAACAAACTTTGATTTGCGTCTCCTCTAGTAGTTCAAAAAGTGCATACATGTCGATAAGCGATGTCGATATGTGTCTGCAGTAAAAGTTGGTTGTGACATATTGATATGTCAGATATTTTTTCTAAAGCGATTTCTTTAGTCAGCCATTATGTTTTATTTTATTTTATATAAAGTTCCTTTGACAAAATTTAATCTTAAAACTATACTTGATATGGTTATATTAATGAAAAACTGGAACCATATTTTTATAACAACGTTTTATTTAAAAAAAACGCCTCAAGTAAGAATCGATATTGCATATTACTAATCGATTTCATGAACTTCAAAGACAATATAAATAACCGGAACACAAATTTAAAGCATAACAAAGTAATCTACATTCCAAACGCTTAAGCACCTGACCGTGTGTTTGGCCACTAGCTACGTAAAGCAACGTACGGTTCAATGACCCACCACATGAGGAGGAAGTGCGGGTTATAGGGAATAGTGTCAAAATCTTCCGTCACTCAATATGCAAAGTATCGAAAATTTGATGTAAAAACAAAAAAGTTAAGGTAAAATGGTTAATCCGCTTAGGAGCTACGATACATTCAGATATACTATTATATACTCAGATATGTCAAACTTATGCCATTCCGTTTATTCGTCGGGGATGAATAAATATTTTGCAACTTTGACATCAAACTCACAACCATCATGCTTCCAACCAATGTCAACTGCGCCAGAATGTCGTCAGTTGGTTAAATGATGCCCTTAGTTAGCTGTAGATAGTGGCACAAATTTTATTCTTGGATTTTTCCTACTTTAATTTTTTTTCTCCGCGAGACGAGAGCAACGCGTTAAAATTCAGAAAGCCTAGAGCTTTAGGCTACGACTCGTCGACTGTACTGTAAAGCAAAACGAACGGTTCAATGACCCACCACGTGGCGAGGAAGTCCGGGGGATAGGAGATAGTGGTTTATTTTTAAACGTGATCTCTATAGTTTTTTTTACTTGTAATTGTAGGCGTTTAAAGTGGTTTAAGTGCTTTGAGCTTTGTTTTTTACTGATTTAATTTGAATGAAAATGACGTATTTTAGTTAGTTTATTGGATGTATGATCGTGTAAGTGCTTGAAATAGGACATTTTTTATAATTTTAAATGTAACTTACATTTAAAATTTATAAATGGAATTACTAATCTAATTTTACATAACCTTTTTTATTAACGAACTTTCATTACATCCATTTTACTATCCTATTTGTTTCATTCCCAAATATAAATACTGTAAAGTAAATGATAGTTTCTTTAAAACAATCTATCTATAAATTATATATAGGCATGGCATTCAATCCAAATTATTAAAACGAAATGCCCTTCACGTTACACGTGCGAGTGTAGGAAATACTATTTTTCTATTGCATCGTCATTCTATTGCCATATATAATTCTAGTATAGACAGTTATGTCTTTTGTTCTTATATTGTTATTAGAATATATTACCTTTATTAATTATATATATATATATATATATATATATATATATATATATATATATATATATATATATATATATATATATAGAGAGAGAGAGAGAGAGAGAGAGAGAGAGAGAGAGAATTATTATCTTTATCAATTTCTTTAGCTAAGTAGTAAGCAAATGTTATAATTTTCCCTTGGCATCAATGTAGCTTAGTTGTTAGAATGCTTATGAATTATACAATTTTATCCAAATAAACTTAAATGAAATAATTTAATTTAAATTTAATTCCTATTGTAGAAATCGACTCTAGGAATAAAATGTATTTCAACCATACCAGACTAGATGAAACCAATGCTATTAATATTAAGTAATTAATATTACATACATTCATCAATTTCTTCATGAAAGCTATATTTAGAAGTGCTCGAAAGTTCTTGCCGTCTTAGAAGAATAACATGAAACATTGTTAAATCAAAAACGTGGAGAGTCACGCGCAGGATTTCCAAACAAGTTAACAAAGGCTTCGGTGGTGTACTGCGCAATTTTACTTACAAATTAGACTTTTTGTTTCGATACAAATTGATGGAAAGAGGAATTGTTGATTTGTTTTATTTATATATATATAGTTTTTTTTATTATAAGTTTATTACTTAAACAAAACTAAAACTTATTATATATAAAAATTTAAAAAAATGAGATGCTTATGAAATGTAAATAATGACTAGTTTAAAAAAAATATATTAACAGAATTTGCACAAGAATCTTGTCTTAACTTTCATAAGAATTCGCTGAACAATTTGTCAGTTAGCAAATGTAATTGTAATGTTATGATATTGAGTGTAGTAATGTTAACACGATGAGCCAATCGAATTTGTTAGTATTGTCCATGTCAATAAAGGTCACTATTTTTGTGTAGGTTCACGCTGTATGTCGCACATAGCAGGGTAGGCATTGGGAACCTGGGAACCTATTATTAGGACACTCCGTTCTAATTAAGACATTTTCCGCCTAATTCTGGTGGCATTGCCTGCTGAGTCAGCAGGAAACAACACCTCTCTTACTCTGGCCTCACTATAATTCCATATTTAATGTATTATACCACTCATTATAATACATTTAACACGGAAACTTTGTAATAAACATATATAACTATCATATTTAGTAACGTTTTTTTACGCTTTACGCTAGGTGGGCACAGGGACCCTTATGGTAAGTTACAATATTGGTCCTCTTAGCACATTTTGAAATATTGCGTACTGGTTGGCTGATCCTAAAGACGGTTTTTGTCTAATTAAAATAGAATGGTGAAACATTTTAATTATAAGTATAAATTTTACCCTGAGTGTGACTCGAACCCATAATCGTCACGTTTAGTTAGGCACAGGTTTATTACACGATATTTTCCCAACTTCCGGATTCTTTAACCGCTTTAAGTTCCAACAAGGTTCACAATAAGTAAGAAAGAACTGCAAATCTGCCGAGCATCACCGATTGCATGTTCCCAAGGGTGCTCATACACTGTGAAGTATTAATGTTACGTACAAGGCGTTTATCCGGTCAATTGTGTAACGGTTCATATGGTTTTATATGGAAAAAATAAAAAAAACCTCTATTATTATACATTTATAAAGACGAAATTTCAATATCAACACCTGTTTGACGATACATGTAAGTTAAAAAAAACAGTATCGCTTTTTCTCGTATAGCGGGGTAGTCAGAGGGAACCTTGTGTCAAAACACGTTATTCCATATCCGTTTTTGATTTTCTTTTTATATATATATTTTTTGTATTTGCGTATTGAGTAACGGAACTCAATGCAGCGCTTGATCTAAGAGCTAGGAAATTAAAATAATTTAAATATTTTTAATCGCACAAGTGTTGACCTAACCCACAACTGTTACGTTTAGGTCTTGACGCAGTGCACCACGACGGTATCAATATAAGTTTTTTTTTTACTTCAAGCTATATCCCGCATATAGCAGAGCCTACCTTGACCTATAGAATTTTTTTTTTTTAATTTTTCGCCGCTCGAGGCATAAAGTGTTTAGTGACGGAATGAAAATATTGAATATTTAATTCATTCGAGTGGCAATCGAACCCACAACCATCGCGTCTACAGACATATACCATTGCGGCCTCAATCACTTTACAGGACATATAGGATGCATTCAATGTACTGGAATAACTAAATTTAATGGAATGCCAGTCCAGTCCAGTCCAGTCCGTTACAGCGTTTTTCAATATAGCATGGCTGTAATTACCTAGAGTTTTAAATTTTAACAGTTCAGTAGAGTATTGTAAATTTGTAACGATGCTGATAGTTTCTTTTTTTTTGGTATTGTGTTTGTTACAGGGAAGTGTTTTGAGTAGGAAATTGGTCTTTCAATTAGTGTAGATGTTTAATTTTCTTTTTTGTATTTTATATTTGAATTAAATGGCTTATTGAGAGATAAACACGATATTCTGTAGTTTGTACAGATAAAACTGTCCTCTATAAAATCAATTAGTTTTTGTTTTTTTTTTTTTTAGATTCGTGCCGTAATCTCAAATTTATCAGGCAGAGGGAACCTAGTATTAAAATTCTTCGTTCTCTATTTTTTATTTTTCGAGATATTGCGTATTGATTGGTGGTATTGAACGCCGCACATTGTCTTGTTACCAGACTTATAAAATGTAAAAAAATATTAGTAACTATAGTCGCTTCGATTAGGAATCGAACCGACTATAGTTACAGTAGAACACAGTGCCCTCAGATATGTATGTATTTATTTCATTTTAAATTAAATATATCAAAAGCAAATTACACAACTATATCTATATAAATTGTAAAATTGAAAAGAAAAAATGGAAATTATTAGTATAGCAGATTTGGTAATAATATGAAAGTAATGCATTAGATCCACTGATATTAACTCGCACGTAAACGTGACCAGTGGCACGTGTACAAATATAGTTCGGTCGAAGAGTCGTGGCTGCCATGACGTTGGCTACAACTTACCTGCGATGCGAAGCACAGATTAGGTTTTTGATTTTTCTTATATTTGATTATTTTCTTCTCAAGTTAACAATACGCTAAACTTTAGAAAACCTAACTTCAGGGCGGCCACGACTCGTCGACCGTACTGTACTTTAAGTTAAAGTTTCACACGCTCCGTCTATTACTTGCTTTGTTTAGTCATTAGTGATTGAAAATGACATTTTAACTAGAAGAGGCATCGTACCGCAGAGGCACATGGCACACGTGACGATAAGCACTATAGTTGTGAGTTCGATTCCCACTCGGGTGAATGAATTATTTTAATTCCCTCGCTCTAGTTACACAAAACGTAATAATTTCCAAAATATTGTGCGGAAAATGAGGACAAGAGTATATTGATACTAATTTGCCTCTGTTGCTGTTTTAGCTTTATTTAATAAAGTCACAACAATGATTATTTATAACCTATGTTAAGGCGTAGTCACAAAACAAACGCATCATACAATAAAAATTTACAATATTTACCAATGCTGTTATTGTTACAAATAATCGCAAGCAATGACTCTCGAAACTGCTACTAGTGATAATAGGTGTCTTACGTGTTACAAAACATTTTAATATGTCTTATCTTTGCTCATCTCTTTTATGTCGGTTATTACGCAGAGTGAACCTCTGTTACTAATAGTCACTCCGTATTCTCCGTTGAGTGGTGGAACTCAACCCCGGTCTGTAGCTTATCAAGACCAAAAAATATCTAATTCATTATCATTTCTACAAGAAATAATTTAATTCACAACCAACACGTGTAGAGATTTGTACACAGATTTCCTCAAATCAACAACACTGACGTGTTAACTGCAATCATCGATCAAACCTAGTGACGTAAATAACGTACGTCTTGTAACTTCAGCATCACGTTGTATTCAGTATATAGCTGCGTACGCTGCTATAACCTTCACCTAGTGTCAAGACACTCCGTTTCCCACGCACCGCCCAATTTTTGAGTCATTGCGTATTGAGAGGCGGACTTCAATGCCGCGGTTTATCTTGTTGCCAGAGCTACGAAATAAAAATAATTAATCTCTCCGAATCAGAATCTAATTTAAAACCGTCGTGCTCATATCAGCTGGTCTGCCACTGCGCCGCCACGGCCTCTGTGTGACGTCAAAATTAAAATCTAATACAACGTCTACACTACGTAATAGGTCAGCTGCTTGCGTCATTTACGTAGGGTAGGTAATACGATACTAGCATTTAGAAATGCAAGAGCTATGCGTTATATATGCAACGTCGTGACATTTTGTCACGTGCTTCTTTTGGTTTACTGAAGTTAAAGTTTATTTTACAGTAAAGTCAACAAGTCGTGGCCGCTTTGAATTTGGATTTTCTGAACTTTAGGGCGCATTGCTTACTTTGGAGGAAAATAATCACTAATCAGTAAAAACCTACAGTCGAATCGAAAAGGCTTTTTACAACTAACTTCAGGGCGGCATGAATAGTTAATTTATTTTCTGTATTTTTAGCCATTCACATAAATACTATTAGTATAACACATAAATACTATTAGTATTTATGTGAATATCACAAATCATCAAATGTAGGAATAGGTTAGTATTTGATCTGGCGTCAGCGAATTTGTTTGTCTATAAATATCTCGGAAACTACAACTTTTTTGGATAAAATATTAAGACTAGGCTAATTAACAAGACAAATAATAAATATCGATCAAAATGTTTATATTGGTTCTTCGAATGCCGTTACGATTTTAAAGTACCGCTGTCTTCAAAAATGCTTAATGCCCACAGCGTTCGTGTTTAGAGTTTTAAATATTTCACTATTTGACCACCTTCACTAAGATACCGTTATGCTACCGGTGATGTACTGCTTGTGACAATTTGTTTAGGCTTTTTGTGGTAAATATTTAAAAGCATCATAATCTTACTAATATTTATAATATAATAAATAGATAGTTTATAACTAATTGGCGTTGAGTTTTGCCACTGAATACGGAAATCCTCCAGAGTTCGGCAGAAGGTGGGGAACGGAGTGTCTTAACACTGAGTTCAGAGGGAACATAGCCAACCCTGCTGTGTTTTGATAACTAAATTGATTTTCAAGATATTTAATTTAACACAATTGTTACTTATGTTTAGGAACGTATGAAAATTAGTACATCGCGTCGAGGTACTCGAACTTGGTCTGCGATTTTGATACCGTTTTATAGAGCTACCTAGATATTCATATAAGCTTGTAATTTCTTATGGTTAGTATTTCGGCTATGACTGAATTGGCTATAATCGTGGATTTTTAATTCCGCTACGTAATTGTTATTTAGTAATTTCCAAATATTTTTCTGCCTTTAATGTGTTAATAATAATATTTTAAAAAATGTTTAATTAAATATTTATTTTTAAGTCTCACTATAATATAATATTAAAATATACATTTTATTGTAAACTTGACTACTTCACATCCGTTTACCATATACAGATTATAAAAAATGCACGTGACACAGAAACCAAGAACTATAATGTTTTTAATAACTGGGAACTTTTAATGAATACCTTACTTATTATTACATATACTTACGTTAAAATGTCTCAATTATTTACATTTTTGATCATATGACGTATTTTGTAAAATATTTTTATATTGACTTTTTATTGGTTCTCCTGTTAATTTTGTTATCTCAAACAATTTCTACCTCCTGTATATATATTACTTAAATATACAATTTTTCAATAAAATAAAAAACATTATTAAAATTTATCGCGAAAAATATTATAATTGAAAAACGAAATTCTTTATTAATGATGATTAATTAAGAAAGTAAAATCTGAAATCCTTAGATTCCCACGCACTTGTTCCGTGCACGAAATGAAATCGGGACAGGACGGGACGTTCAAAAAGCGGGATGTCCGGTCAGCTGTTTCAACATACTTTTTTTTTCGTCTAACTCGCGACCGCTGTCTCTCAGTTTCTACATTAAAAATATTTAAGAGGATATGTGATAGACTTTATTAGTTATATCTCTATATAATCTATATATTATGTATAGAAAAAGTGAATTATGAAGCAAAGCATAATATATAAAAAAGCGAGCGAAATGCCTGTTTTTGAAAACATACCAATTTTTATATTTTTTTGCTACTTTTAATTTCTTTCTTACCATGTTTGATAGAAAAATTACTAAGTAATTAATAGTTCATATAAACTTAAAAAAAAATCTGTTACACTTTACTGTGGGATACCGATCAGGTTGTAGGAGCGAAGCCAGGACGGCAGTCGCGTCGGTTCGTCGACCCCCGAAACTGGCGCGTAGCGGTGCCCGGTCGTTACCCGCCCGTCCTTACGCCGCTATGACCTTATGTCCACCTGGCATTGAATATTTGCTAATTGTTTAGTTAAATTTATATGAGTTATATGATTTTTGACTTTTGATCGATATTAGATTAGAAAATCATGTTTGAACTTGGCTGTTTTTACAGTTATTGTGTTTTTTTCTTGTGTTGTTTTTGTAGACTTAGATTAACTATATTTTAATATCGTTCTTAAAAATGTTTATTAATTTATTAAAATTAATTTTATACTAAAAAGCTACATAAATTTTAATAAAATTCAAACTTCGATAAGTAACAATCTGTGCAAATTTGTTTAATTTATATAATAAAATCATGTAGTAACGAAATCGGATGTACTCGTAAGGTATGATCGTGATCGTATTGATAACCTCGTTCATTGCTCCCGTAATCCATAGACGGTTCCGTGAAATTGCAAAATATTTTAAGTTTCTATATATTTCGTCATCATCATCATGATTCGGACATGTCGATTTGCTGGAATCATAGCTAGTTAAAATAGCTGTTTATATTTTTATTTATTTCAAGTTTTGAATATTTCTTATATATATATTATCTTGTTAAGAACAACTGGATAAGAAATGATTTTAAAAGTTAGAAAAGCAAAGACGTGTATTGATTTCTGGTCGCAGTATCTGATATGTAAAATGTTTTATATAAGAATTCTTGCAAAAGAACATTTCATATAAGTTAAGCATATTTTATAATTATTGCTATAAGTGGAGTACCGAGTGTAACAAAACTAGCCCCCTGCTATATGCGAAGCGAAGCGTTAAGCTAAAAAATATATTTAATCTAAACGTGCTACACTCGCCAGGTGACGCTCAGGTCTAGTTAGTAAATATCCTTACTTGTATGTATCCATACACATATTGTTACAAGTACTGAGAGTAGAGTAGGCAGAGAGAACTTAATGTTGAAATATTCCGTTCTCCGCTTGTTCCCAATTACGCGAAATTATGTGTGGCGTGGCGTCAATCAACGCTGCGCTTTTCCTTATCAAACCGTGCAAATGAATATATTTTTTATAAAAAGTCTTAAATCAAACCCAAACTTTATTTCATCTTGGTGCTGACACTGTATTTAAATGTACATAATATACTGATTATTATGTACGGATGTGACAAGGATAATGTACGGCCAGGTAAATTTGTTTCGCGTAACACGCAATCCATGATGGGTGGTCGCCAAAAATCCCGTTTTACCTTCACACTCTGTAAACATTTAATAAAAATTTTGTTCGCAGCAGGAACCATTTCATACGGGTAAATTACTTTTTAATAATTAATGTTACATTGTTATTTTATTTATTCAAATGAGTTTTAGTATTAAATTTTATTTAAAAGATAAATTGATTAGTAGACGTTTGTTCTGATTTAAGGCCAGTTAAACTAAATTGACATCTCCTAGTGCGGCTGATTGAAAGTTTCATTAGAAATGTACTGAACATAATAAGGACCGCAAGTAATAAAAAAAAATTAAATTAAATTAGCTTCACGCTATATCCCGCACACAGCAGGGTAGGCAGAGGGAACCTAGTGTTAAGACACTTCGTTCCCCACTTTCTGCCGAATTTTGGAGGCATTGCGTGTTGAGTGGCAGAACTCAACGCCGCGCTTTGCCTCGACACCAGAGCGAAGAAATGAAAATATAAATTTAAGTAAATATTTCATCTCCTCGAGTGGGGATCGAACCCACAACCAGTCGGTTTTACAGTCACACTTTGTACCACTGCGCCACGACTGGCCTTATATGTATCCTTATATGTATATATATATATATATATATATATATATATATATATATATATATATATATATATTGTATGTTGATGCATTGTCAATAATACACCATAGAGTATCCTATTTCATAGCACGTTTTGAGTATCGCGGGCTAATCTTACAGTGCACGGTGTTTAGTTTTAGGGTTCAGTCCACTTTTGTTACACTGTCCTGTAATTATTGAACGGCTTCTTGTTAGTACTGAGAAATTTGTCCGTGGTTAAATAGTGAATATTAGAATAATATATTTATTTTCTTATACAATTATATGTTCGATTGTTTGATACAAATAATACACACCATATTGTGTAATATTCTCTCGTATCATTTTTAAAATTATCTTATCCGTTATAATGTGGAAATTAATAATGTTGATTTCTGTTTCTATATTTTCCACCTTTTGAAGAAAGACGCGCTTCAACTGAGACAAGACGTTGTATTTAATAATGAAAGGAAATGTACAGGAAAAATGCTGCATATTCATTACCTGCATATACATACATATGTATATTATATATAAAATATATAATAATCTATAAGTAAGGCTAGTCGTGGCGCAGGGGCAAAAAGTGTGACTGTAAAACCGACTGGTTGTGGGTTCGATCCCCACTCAAGGGGGGGAAATAATATTTCCAATTCTTCGCTCTGGTGTCGAGGCAAAGCGCAGCGTTGAGTTCTGCCAATCAACACGCAATGCCTCCAGAATTCGGCAGAAAGTGGGAAACGGAGTGTCTTAACACTACGTTCCCTCGTATGTTCTCTCTGCATACTCTGCTGTTCGCGGGATACAGCGTGAAGCTGATTTATTTGATTTATTTATTTATAATAATCTATTAAACTACGGAATACCCAATGTTTTATAACATGCTCACTTATCGATATTTTAAGGGGGCGTAGAGCGTTGACACCGGGCCCGGGGTTAGACCACCCGCATGACGATATGCTCTCACTCGTACTGCATAATGAGGACGATTGTTCACGTTTGAAGTCTTGATCACTAGGCGACAGATTTGATCTTCTTGTTTATACCCATAATTTACAAATTATGGTAGGATTTTGTTCAATTGCCTTTTTGGTGCCTGAGACTAGCGCTTTCAAGTATGAAAGCGCTAGTCTCAGGAATTTTAGGGTTGTTTACTAATGATAATAACGAGCATAATTTCTTATTTCATTTTTATACATTTCACTGTTACGAGAGACTGAAATGAGTCCCTGCATCTCGCTCTTTTAAGACTTCACAGATCAAGTTATAGTTAAATCTATTTCAAATATTTTCCCGGCAATGGAATATGAATCTGCATCGCTTGTCAGTCTTATGTGTTTTTGTTATTTAAATCAAAACAAACATTGTAATGTTAATAAGAATATAACCCTTTCTCATACATGCCCTTTCGTGAACTACAGTTCAAGTGTATGTGACAGTACCTACCTCATAAGTAATTATATGGGGTTGTAAATAATTCATAGATAACGACAAACAAATGGTATGTTTTATCATATGAAACTAAAGGAACGTTGAATTTTTTAGTTTTATTACTATTTTTTATTATGTTAAATTGCTTTTTGTTAATGTTTGACGTCAATAAGTATATTATCAATACTTGTATATTGAAATTCACTCTGGTTTTGTAGTCTATGGAATCGGAATAAATTAGACTAACTTAATAAAAATTTGGACAATTATCTAGGTGACATCGCTAGAAAAGCATATTGAGATATATATCATATATTATATGAGGTCGTCGTGGCGCAGTGGGACAACCTCTCACTGTAATACGGTTGCGCATTTCCATTCTTAGTTGGGAGAAGTATGTTAATTCATTCGCTCAAATAACAAAATTAAAACGAGTGAGTTCTACAACTTAATACGCAATGTCTCAATTTTTTTTTGCATAAATGGGAAACAAATGTCTTAACGGTTGGTTCCGTTTGCCTACTGACTGACTATGCAGGAAAATTAGTATTAGTTAGATATCGTACAAATGCAAAAAAATAAATAACGATCAATTTCAAATTAAATATTCATAGTCATTTCATTAATTTTGTTACCTAAATAAATAACGATTATTTCTTTAATAAAGTTTAACCTAAACTTATACTTAAAACCAACAAAAAACAAGAAAAAAAGTATCAAAATTGTCGTTTTCCATTGAAAAAAACGCCCTCTACCTAAGTCTGGGCGACTGGCGAGGTAAACAACCCTGCACAGTGCACATCTGCCCATTGTCGCCACCTGGCCCACTGAGTTTGTGATATACGGAACGTGTGTGCGTGTGAGAACTACTTTATGTTTATATATATTTTTAAATAGATTGCAATGAAAATTATCGATTTTTATTAAGTTATGTTAAGTTATATTCAACTAAATAAAAAAATTAAATTAAATTAGGTTCACGCTATATCCCGCACACAGCAGGGTAGGCAGAGGGAACCTAGTGTTTTTTTTAGACACTCCGTTCCCCACTTTCTGCCGAGTTCTGGAGGCATTGCGTGTTGAGTGGCAGAACTCAACGCCGCGCTTTGCCTCGACACCAGAGCGAAGAAATGAAAATATACATTTAAGTAGATATTTCATCTCCTCGAGTGGGGATCGAACCCACAACCAGTCGGTTTTACAATCACACCTTGTATCACTGCGCCACGACTGGCCTCAAACTTATATTCAACTAAATATACATTAAAAGAATATTTTCACAAAATTTCACATCGTAGCATTAATTTGATCAAAAAAGAAAAGAAAATTACTTAGGGGAGAAGTGGCACGTAAGGGACATTTTGGTTATAAAGACACCACTAGTAAATGCGTGACATAATATTTTGAACAAGTTCGTGCTAAATGGGACGCTTCCAATATTTTACTATTGAAATAAAATGGAGGCATTGCGTGTTGAGTGGCAGAACTCAACGCCGCGCTCAGTCTCTACACCAGAGCGAAGAAGTAGAAATATAAATTTAAGTAAATATTTCATCTCCTCAAGTGGAGATCGAACCCACAACCAGTCGGTTTTTGATTGTTGTTGAATGAATGTAAGTTGAAATTTTATGTCAAACATTTATTTTTTACTATTAAAACTGCTATTTCTTTACAACGAAACCATAAAAGATGCTTTAGATGTATGTAATGTAAATAGGGGAAAACATCCAATTATTGGCACTTTAAGCGACATCAGTAAGTGAAATATTGTCTATTTAAATTGTACGCCTTTTTAATAGTAAAAGGTAAGAATAACAATAAGAATTATTTTTTGACATTATTTTGGCCGTAAACTGATATTTTATTCCTTGTAAAAAACACATCAAATCAGCTTCACGCTGTATCCCGCACAGAGTAGGGTAGGCAGAGGGAACCTAATGTTAAGACACTCCTTTCTTCACTTACCGCCGAATTCTGGATTTCTTGTAAAAATAAAAACAAATACAGTTTTATCTAATTTTTAATTCGACATATTTTAGCATAGACCAAACATACATGAGACCCAATATTGGTTGACATTTGAAAAAACATTACCATAGGACAAAGCTTTATCTTTTGTAGTTGTTTTATTTTTGTTAATCAGCTAGCGGTGCCAATAATTGGTGAGGTGTCAAGAATAGACAAGACCACCCTACATAACATACAGAATCAATATAAATATATTTTATAAACAATACAGAGCATACAAAATATATGTTTTATGTGAAATATTCAATATGAAGAATGCAAAACAAGTCGTCTCGTTCTTTTATCCAATCAAATGCCTCTGGCGTACAGACAAATTGTTTGAATCGCTTAACAAGGATCCTTCCGAGAAGCGAAGTGAAGATTTGTTATATGAAAGTGTGTTATTGTTGCTATGCAACTGGCTACACGTTATATTTGACTACTCTTTACCTGCGTCTTCGTCCGCGTGGACGAGTTGAAAAGACTAAGAGTTGTCTATGGAACAACATCATCAAAACATTTAACGTAGTGTAAGTAATATATCCTCTAGTTTTGCTCAATAAATGAGCTAGTCTCAATAAAAATAAGTTATTAATTCTTTCTCTTAGTTCTCGAGATAAGCGTGTTCAAACAAATAAACTTTTTAGTATTGTTGTAGATGTTAAGTATAGATTTTGACCTCTCAGAGGGAAAGTCTTAAGTTATTCGAGTAAAAAATATTGTCAATTTGAAGGAAATATCCATATATATTGCGTATATTGTATTGCGTATATCTGTGTAACAGTAGTTCATTGTATATTTTACGTTTGAATAAATGTTTAAATTTTACACAATTGCTGAATTACACTATTAAACACGCAATATCGTTTTATAAGAGTTTACATGGATTTTAGAAAGATAAAAAAAAGAGTACTTAACTTAGTGCCAAAACATGTATAAGATAAAGTAAAGTAGTTACTCAAAAGCTTTTCTAAATTAATCATATCAAATAAATTCAATACAAAAATCTTATTACATTATCGTAAAATAATATAACACGCACAATATTAAGCCCTTCAAATATTTTCATTACCCCTCGCAACTCCTTGCTAAGGTCAAGGACGTTCAGACCTAGCTCTTGGGTTAACAATCTGTATGAGACGAGTTCAAACGTTTAGAGGACTATTGCGCAAGGAGGCAAAGATGTGGATTTATGATAAGAAAAAATTATCTAAATTTGTAAAATTTGCTTAAATAACAAAATGTATTCTATAATATTTAATAAATAGTCTTTAGTCTTAAGTATGTGGAGTGTCTTAACCCTAGGGTCCCTGGTTCCCTCTGGCTATCTTGCTTATGTGTAATATATGATAAATATATAATCTAAAATGTATATATTTCTTATACCAGATTTCTTATTAAGAATGTATATTTTTTACTTTATCAATCAGCCTGTCATCCTCCACTGCCGGACACTGGCCACTTAAATGACACACCACTAACGTCGATCTTCTGGCTTTTGCGTTCGATTGCCTCATTTTTACTGTAAATGTATATATTTATTTAAACTGAAAACGTACTTTATTTAAATTGAGACACATGACAGCGGACGAGGCTTTCCCGATAGGGATGCAGCGTAAAATAATAAAAAAAAACTATATAACAATTTTGCCAAATAACGAGTTTAAGATATTTATTTAAACTCTACGTTATATCTAACATAAGAAATTACCATTACCATTTATGTAATATTGTTAATTTTATAATAATAATAACCACGTGATATGGATGAAACCGAATAAAGCGAAAAAAGCCTTTCAGGTGTCAACACACTCTCGCTTTCGGGTCGAGACGAAAGGGCAATGCTTTGAAACTCGGTTCAACATACTATAGAACATCTAGGCTTTCAAAATTTTTTTTTGTACTGGTGTATTGATAGTTATATTTATCTGTGTGTAACCTTTTCCAGTAAATCTGAAAAGAATCACTTGAAAGAATTCATTTTATTTCTGTTATGTTGTAAATTGAACGGAGCGTTGGGTACCAAATGTTACCCTTAGTACGTTATTTTTTTACCATCGCTTCATTTCGCATATAGCAGTATAGGCAGAGTATTTCGCAAAATAATTAATCGGAAAGTGGTGAACAGAAAGAAGCATCTTAGTAATTGGTACGGAGTGTGTTAACACTAGGTTTCCAGGTTCCATCTGCAGATGCAGCGTAACGAATTCTAAATATTTATCACAATTTATTAAAATGTTATTTACAAAAATGCTAGGGGTTGTCTATGGATATTTGAAATAATTTATTGCTAAAGTGTGAATCTTGTAATGTATTTTTAATTCCAACGATGACGGTACTTGGAACTTGATGTATGTACTTGCGTTGAGGTGAGGGCAACGATTTGACAGACGTAGTTCAATGTATCGCGTTTTCTTTAAGGTATCGTATGTAAGTTATGAGTAATTTTTTAACATCTATATAAACATCATTAATTTATGATTTAATATTACAGTTATGTAGTGATTAAGGTTTATAATTTTAAAAGTTAATAAACAAATCTCATTTTTTTTAGATAACTACAGGTCTATAGGAGAATAATATGAGAACGAAGTGAAGTGAAAAATTACAAAAATCAAGTATATACATATAATTGCGGATTGTATTATTTGAAACGGATTGTTTTAACACTAAGTTCCCAGGTCCCCTCTACCTTCAATGAGATGTGCGGGATACAGAGTGAAGGTTAAAAAAAAAACTTAATATTTTTATATCAAATAGCCAACAATGCATAAATAATATATGAATGACTTCCTGTTGTGTGTCATCTCTTGCACAACCATTAAGGGATCTTACAGAAATACTCAATAGAAATATCCTTTTTACCTATACATAAATAAGATAACGTGGATTCCATCCGAATACATTCGGCTAGGTCGTATCAATGTTTGACCTTTTAAATAAGTCGTTAACCTCAACTTTTGTCAGCTTTCATTGATGCCCCTGACTATGAGTCGGAGATTATAAATAAAAGCTCACTAATCAACTTGGCCATATAGCTGTTTGAAGTTTTGTCGTTTTGTAGTTTATTCGGTCGGTTGTGTGTTTATAATTCGACAAGGGATTTCTTTTTAATTAAATTATATAGATATTTATTACGTTTTTTATTTTTTTTTATACTTTGTAAAGGATTTATTCGTTAGACGTTTTTACGTTAATTTGTCCAAAATTATGTTTTTCATATGTCTGTTTTTGGTTAAATTCACAAATATACGACAAGATATATTTAATATTATTGAACAAATTTTCAGAATATTGTATTGTTAATTTTAAGTTAAATTAATATCCTCGCTCTGGTAACGAGACAATGCCCGGCATTAAGTTCCGCCACTCAACAAGCATTACCTCGAGAACTTGGCAGAAAGTACGAAACGGAAATAGTTTTAGGGGGGAACGGAGTGTTAACACTCCCTACTAGGTTTCCCAGGTTCCCTCTACTACGTGCCAAATTAAATACTATAGGTACTTATATGTCAATGTTTAAAAAGCTTAATCACAGTTATAAAATAAAACAAAGTCAGTGAAAATCTGTTTATACAGTTAAAGAAATAATAATTATTTAAAGTTCATAATACCAAGGAAATTTATACATTATGTTATATTTATAAACCACTCTTTGATGTGGAAATCTGCTAAAGTGGCCTTGAGAAGTGCATTGTTACAGCTGACGCTGCAGTCGTATATACATTAAAGGTAAATTATTTTAGGTTTTTTTTGTTATTATGGTAAACGTTTAAAATTTTTGAAATATTAAAAAAAATGCTTTACAAGTTTACATAATCTTCAGTTCCGTCTATATATTTTTAATTTGAAATAACCATTTATATACTTATGTACATGAAAAATAAGATGTATGGATAGACGTGTAGATCACTATAATATATATTATTTTTCTTTATATTATACTTTGCTTATATTGAAATTTGATCCTGTAACGTTTTTTTCACAATATATTAATGTCTGCTGATCATGCGCTGTAACATGGCATCCATTAAAATCTATAAAAAATACAAAATCCTAAATTGGATCCATCTTAATAATTTCACATTTTGTTTACATTTTAAATTCTATGTAATCTTTCATATCTTAACATCAAATACATCCTTATAAGTACGCCCTTTATTAATAGGACTATATTATTCTATAGGGTTAATTAATTTAACTAAAATTAAATTAAAACAATCTACTTATCTCTATAAATAGTATTAACAAGTAGTATGGCAGATGGTCGCCAATTCAAAACGCTAATCTTATTTGGTATTGACATTAGAAAATATATATTTCATATACAGTTTTCTTTTAACCAAGTGTCTAAATTATAAATATATATTTTGCAAAGGAACTATTTAATTAAATGCTACTTTTGGTGTTAATTAAGCATAATAAAGGGAACTGATATTTCATAGTATGTACTTATTTGACTGTTGCGGTTATTGCGTTGCAAACAAATGTTTATATTATTGTATTAGTACTTAATACAACAATATATGTATATATATATATATATATATTTAAGAAATCTTTTAGGCGTAATAAATTAAATATTATTGGCTAACAATGCTTTAAGATATTCGTATGGTTTTTTTAGTTTTATATATATCTTGGATTGTCGAATCGTCGTATTAAACTTGAACCCACATCCTTCCAGTGTTTGAAGTATTCCACAATACCGTCATTCATGATAATTTTATACTGCATACATATATAGCAAGTATGTTTCTTCAATTGATTTCCTCAACTCATTGTTAGGCCGAGTCGACGACCCGCGAATATCTATTAGCATTTTATCATTTAAATACCACTCGTACGGTTTGGTAGCGTTTTATACTGAAGTAAGTTTATAATATAATAACGACATTTCGCCACTCAAAACGCAATATTTGTTTTTGCGGAAAGCGGCGTACGCAGTGTTTTTACACTAGGTTCCGTCTCATTATCCTGCTAAGCATGGATGATGCAAGACGTTATACATTGTTTGGTTAGTAGCCAAACTCAATGTCGCGCTTTCTCTTGTTTTCAGTGAGAAATTAAAAATAAGCAGCGTTTTTAGTGAGTCGCTATGGATTCATAAATGAAAACATATAAAATACAGTACTATGAGTATATTTTTTTCTTATAATCAACACCGAATTGAGTTGCTATCAAGGAGCAGTAGTTGTATAGAAAAAAATATAGGGTAAACTGTGTCCTTTCTAGCGTAGCGTAGTATGGAATGATGCAGGATGACACTCTTTGTGAATATTAAAATACTGCATAGCGCCTCCCCAGCTGCATCCTAAGTGGCTCATCTCTTTCGTTTATCCGAGATACGAGATACGAGTGCGACTAAATGCAATAGGTTTTACAAATAAATGTATAAGTTAAAAATAGAAATTAAATAAATTGTAAATATTTTATTTCGTTAATTAAAAAAATCCATTAGTTTAGTAATTTAGTTAAATAGATATGAATGGTTTATTTGAATTTTCCAGCTCTGGTATGTCGAACGGAGTGTTCGCTATTTTACGCCTAAGTTCGATTCAATTCAATTCTTGACACTAATTTATTTCGGCCTACTTTGTTGTACGTGGAAAATTAATGAACTAAAAATAGTTAATATTAAAGAAAACGTATCAAAATTATAAAACATTTAACATACTGTAATAAAATGACTTTCTTTTAACTACCCAATGTAATAAACAACCAAACAAATTATCCGTAACAAACTGTATAAACGCTACATATCTCTGAGAGATCGTAAACAACATTACTACTTGGGCCAATGTTGGTATCAATGTTGATCGTTATTTTGTACTTTAATATATACCTGCTTGTGGTTTTGCTTGCTTTGGACAACACTAATAATATGTGGGTATTAATTAATCTTCCTCATTTACCTTTTAAATATTTAATGTACATAAGTAATTGATGTTTATATATTTTTTTTAATATAACAAAGTAGTATTCATGTATATTTGACATACACTTTTCAAATGTTTTTGTAAATTGAGTTCTTGCGTCCATGAAACACATAGTTACAGTATGTTTTGTCATAATTGTATTGTCCACTCATTGGTAGACGCTTTATCTACGAGAGTGCAGAAATAAAAATATATTTTATTTGATAATTCTTTCGAGATGGTGTCAAATCCACAACAAATATATATAAAGAAATATACATATCGTACTCGTATGATTTAATTTCGAAAACGCGTTTTTTTTTCTATTTCGCCATATTATGCTTTTAATGTGTATTTGAGTATAACATATTTTGTACGCCACTGTTTTTTAAGTAGTCTTTAGTTTTGACGCATTCTATTAGATAGGATATATTTATTCAATGATTGTCCAAACGCAAAGGTGACTAGAGTTGAAAAATATTTTTCAAGAGTTTACTGAACTCCATATAATCAACAAAACTGAAGCGCAGTAATTACAATTTACGCCTGAACTTGTTTTTGCAAATACGTTTTAATGTACTGAAGTACGTATGTATGTATGTATTTAATATGTGTGTACATTGTACGTAGCGTTTTAGTTTTTCTTTCTTAATTGGAATGTTTGTCATAGTAGAACGTTGTATTTATTATAAAAAGCCTAGTGAATTGACACTTATTATTTTAGTTTGTGTATACCATTAAGTGACTTCTTTATATTACCGATAAATACGACAATAATGATATCATGATCTCTTTATGACACGTAGTGTTAGCCAGTTCAGAGCCAAATTTGGGAAAATGCGAAATATCAAAATATACTTTTACCTCTGCTTACTATCCACAATAAATGTTAACTTAAAAATTTAAATACTCGTAGTATTTATTTATATAACCATAGAAGACTGTACTAAAAAATAACATTTACAAACGATAATTCTACCCATCCCTATCATACGAAACTGTGTGTTTTAGCTGTATCACGCACACAAGCTTAGACACTTAAGGTAAGGTAAGGCAGTGGAAACCCCGGAAAGTAGTGTTAATTAAGTAAATCATACCGTTCCCCATTAAGACACTTTCGTTCCTCATTTTCCGCTTAAGTCTTCTGTGTGTTGAGTAGCGGAACTTGACATGGCGCTTTGTCTTGTTATCTCTGCGAGAAAATGAAAATTATTAATTCTCCCGAGTGGGAATCGAACTTGCGACAGTCTCGTCTACAGTGGCACGCGTCTGCACCAGCGCCGCGACGGCCTCAAATCAGTGTTTTTCCTTTCAAAGGATTTCCAAGATTTTCTTAAAAACCGTAAATGATGGATATGCGCAATTCCCGAAAGCCGAGTTATTCAAAGCACACGGCGACCTTCAAACATACGTCTTTCTCTGAACTTGTAATAAGGATAATAACAAGCTGACGACATGACTCGACGCGACGTACTGGAGTCGGATCGTTCTTGAATTACTAGGGCCCGTATTTATATAAATTGCGCTCAAATCTGAGATCGATCTTGAGATGACGTTCCATTCATAGATATATCATTAGGCTCGAGGCCATTGTGGTTTAATTTCAACTAAGGTAATGAGTTATTTTAATTTCTTCGCTCTGGTAACAAAACGCTGTTAGTTAATTACCCTTTATATTACTTTCTTATTATTTTAAGAATTATTTGAAATTAAAATGCATCTGATCAAAATTTCAAATATTGCGACTATATAAAATTAGAAAATAATTATATTATTTATTCAATTAGACCATTAGAAGCAGGTTTGAATTGTCAATTGACATAAACATTAAATATATATATATTTTTAATTATAATTAAAAAATATATAATTAAGTATATTTAAAAAATAAACACTAAATAATAAAAAGCATTTAGCGTATGTCAACACCTTAACTCTGATTTATGAATGAAAACGGCCTCTCAAGATCGTTCTCATGATCAATCTCAGAGGTACTTTTAGTCTAAGCAAAATGTATCCTGTGCCGCCTACACAGTCTAGTTGTATAGCTCTACATGAAGACAAATAACCTGTAATTAATTTGTCAACAGATTCCATTTCTGCCGTGTGATATGTACTGTATTTGTTATATGGCTTTATACAGTTGTGTACCTTTACGCCTTTAAAAGGTTATCACTTTAGGTTGATTTTATAGAATTAACTTAATATAAGTAATTAATAGAAAAAATATGCTTAGTATATAGATAGAAAGGCTGTCGTTACAGCTCTGATTGCTTTGTTTTCTTAACAATTCAACATATAATGTCTCAAAATTTGAACTGAATTCTGAATGCCACATGAAGAGAATCCAGAATTGAGGCCAGTCGCGTCCAGTTTTCATTTATGCGCTCTGATATCAAGGTAAAGTGCGGCGTTCATCTGCTCAACAAGCAATGCCTCCAGAGTCCGTCGGAAAGTGGGCAAAAAGTGTCTTAACACTAGGTTTTCTCTGCCTACCCTGCTGTATGCAGGATACGATGTTAAGATAAGATGTTCTTTTTTTTTATAAAAAATATTATTAAATTATATAAACAAAATCATTGAATTATGATTATTATTTTTTATCTTTGTACGGTTTTACGTTGTTTTAAATTATCCATTTATGCAGTAAATGCTGTAAATTACTCATTTTATATTCAATTGCATTAAAATCTTATTTATGTATAATATATCCTGCACTTTTATATTCAAAAATAACGTAATTTACCTTAAAATAACTTTGCAGTAATCAAAAGACCTTCTGTTAAGGTCGACTCGTAAACACTCAGTGTTTTTGGCAGCGGTATATTGCATTTATTTCGTAAAGTTCGACGACCGGGCTAGGATATATGCTATATATAATAAAAAATGTTGTGATTATAAGATTTTTTTCTTGTTTTCTCGTATCTCGAATATATCAGGGAACCTAAGTTGAAATCACTTCGTTTTTAACTCACCGCCCAATTTTTTTAATATACCCAATAGCGGAGCTCAACATTGCCTTTTGTTTTGTTACTAAGCGAACAAATGAAAATAATTAAATTAATTCCCCCGAGTGGGTATCAAATCAACCCCACAAGTGTCCCGGTCGCATACTGTGCCGTTTTATGATGGCCTCAACTTAACATATTCTTTAAACTTTATCTCTCTCTCTTTTTAAACGAAATCTACGGAAAAGATAGAAAATCATAAAAAAATATATACAACTTAAGTAATTTTAGGCCGCTTAATAGTAATTGCTGATTCATTTCTAAAATTAAAAAGTTTAAATGTTTTTAAGATTCGTGTTCATTATGAATTACAAAGGGCGTATGTTTGTTAGGCATAATTCCAAGTACGCAACGAAAACTTTCACGAATACACATTTTATTAATTTAAATAGTAATCTTTTATTAAATATGTTGATAAATAAATAAGTTTTTATTAATCCTTTACTATAATTTTTATTTAATTATTTACGTCACGTAAATATTTCAGGAAATCCTCTCGTAGTGCCTTCCTTACACTTCCTAATAACATGTTAAATTTCAACTTTCCTAGTGCAGTAGTATCGTTTGTGTTCAGTGTGAGTGACTGACACTCAGTTTCGGTATTTTTATATGTTCTATAGATTGAGCCATGCATTTCGCAAGGTTTTGTTTTTTATTGGATGATAAAACGTCATAACGATCAAAACTAAATATAAGTCGTGCCCATTTATTACATCTTGACCTATAAATATAAAGAATCTTTCTTAGACTTTAATTTATGAAGAATTGCACCATACTTATATTATACGTTCAAATAAATTCCAAAATATACAAATTATAGATATTGTTGAAGATGTTGACAGTGCTACCGAACGGAGAAAACAATCAATAGACCTAACCACCTCACCGGTGCGGACCGGCCTGCACCGGACGTGTCCGGTTACTCGTACAGCAGATGTTCCATAAACGCATCATATACACTACTAATTACTACTAGGATTAGTCGCCTTGTACTTGACCTTTTTCTCTTAAACATGTTGTTTTTGTAATTTTCAAAAATTGAAAAACGAATTTAAGACAGTAGATAATGCAATGTTATAGAGCCTTGTGTTAGGTTCTTCTTTTATTTTGTTAAATGCAGGACGTTATTTTAGTATTGATATGATTATTGTAGGAGCGTTTCTACATTTACTCCGTCGCGTCGCGTCGTAAAGCAGATGTTCCGGAATTTTCGTGATATACTAATTACTATTAAGATTAGCTTGGACATGTTTGGCATACTTTATTGGGATGTTGGAGACATTTTGTTCGTTTTGTAATCATTTAGAAACAGTAAGAGTTACATATGAAACATTTAAGTTGTAATATATCCAATGGACGGACAATCAAACATAAATAAATATTCATACCAGTAGTTTCTGATTTCTAAGTTCATACTTTATTTGTACACCATACACAATCAAAATAACGGCCTTGATGGAGTGTAAAACAATGAAAAATGCAGTGTTTTAACTGTAGGTTCTTTATCCTGCTGTTTTAAAGGAGGGAGATTATTTATCTGCGTTTATTATCGATATGCTTATCAGGGTATCTGCCGTGGTCTGTTGTTTTGTCACCTGCCGTACATATGTTACTTTTTACTCGACTACATGCCTAATAGAAAAGTCATAAGAAAAAAAATATATTTGATATTTTCCCCATTTCTTTTACGATTAAGAAATAATCTTTGTCGTCGTACATCTCAGTGAGAAGTGAATTTCTGTAGTATTCAACATTAATTGTATTTACATAGGAATAAAAGAAATATAATTAAAAATAAAAACTCTTTATAATAAATAGAACAACATAAGTTGAAACTTAAAAATAAGATATTTTTTTAATTGATTGTAACAAGCACCTGGTCAAAACTTTTGTTAATTTTAAACACAAGGCGCACTAACCCTAGTCCCGTAATGCGCACTCGTATATCGAGCAGCGTCCTACTATTCTATTCATTTAACATTTGTTAGCAAAACACAATGACTTCTTCAAATCATCTATGAATCATTGTTAGTTGTTATGGAAGTGGGTACCTGCTTAATTTGTTGATGTAAAGTTTTTTTAAATGTTTATTTTATTTTTATAGGTTAATAAATTCGTTTTTAGGAAATTGAAAAAAAAAAATTATTCGCCGAGGTGACATCGAACCCGCAACCGTTGTCGTTTGCACATACGTTGTCCCACTGCGACACGATGGCCTCACGAAATTATTGTATTAAATAAAAGCTTTAAACGTTTTTTCCCTAAAATATCTAATATAGTAATTAATAAATGATGTTAATATAAATAACTGTATTAATACAAAAATAAAAACGTTGCATATATTTTTTTGTAACGTTCTTATTAATACTTACTGTAAAAGATGATCATTAATTCACAGTGTGTGGCTTGACACAGATGTTCATTATTGACTACATATAACATGACCTTATTTAACACTTATTTTATTCTTTATGGAAAAACTATTTAAAAGGAAGGTGTGATGGCGTATTATTTGAAATTATTTTTTTAGCTTCACGCTGTATACTGCATGTATATTAGTATATGCATGCATAGTAAAAACATTCAGTTCCCCTCTTTCCGCCGAATTCTGGAGGCATTGCGTGTAGAATGGCGAAACTCAACGTCGCGTTTTGCCTCTTTTTTTCACTAACTTGTCGTTATAGATCATTTTACCTATGTATAATAAATGATTAGGGATATGGAAGAAAAATATTATACGAACAATATAAAACTGTTCTCCATATATAGATCTCCTCAATTCGGGCTAGTAGTAGTTTTCGAGGTTAGCGCATTCAACCAAACGAACTCTTCAGCTTATTAATATTAGTATGAAGTACATAAGACAAATGATTAAATGCAACATAATGTATTTTTTTTGTTACAGCATACGGCAAAGTGTTTCTAGTTAGAAAAAGATGTGGCGTAGACGAAGGCAAGCTATACGCAATGAAAGTGCTCAAAAAGGCATCGATAGTGCAGAAGTTGAAAACTGCCGAACACACGCGGACAGAACGACAGGTGAGTATCGTATCTAGATATTTCTAGGTCGTTTTTTATTTTTTTTATTACCTATTATAATTTTTTATTTTTCTTATGATAAAACAGATTTTTAGTTATCAGTATCTATTGGTTATATTCCAGTGTTATTTACACACTTAATTTCTTAGCTGTATGTACAAGAAAGGGAAATATAAATAATTTAAATATATCATTCCCCTGAGCAGGGATTGAATCTACAATCATCGCGTTTACAGCCAGACGCTGTATAGCAATGGGTCCTTAGTACTTCTTTTATTATATTTTTATGCGGTTAACATTAGTAAATGTAAATTCGTAAGCGAAAGATAACAAACAATATTTAATTAACCTAAAAATCTGTTTTGTTGTAACTGTTTATGTTTAATTTATTGTTTATTTGTATAATAACAATAATTTATATGACACAATTTTTTTATGAAAAAAAAAATTAATAAATGAATAAAATGTTCATATGTGTCCTGCGTGGGAATCGAACCAACAAATGTGCGAAATGTCAGTTGTTAGCCCTTTTAACCTATTACTATATATACATATATCTTGTACCATAAAGGAAAGTAGTATAATAATAAATCTATATTTTTATTACTCTTTTTAATTTTTATTTAAACTATAATTATTTAGCTACATACTGCATTCGTAAGAAGACTATGTTAGACATATATAATAAGTGTATCAGCTAATTGAATTAAACGTCAACGTTTCCTTTGTTCTGAGACAGTTTTAACAGCACAACGTTTTGACTACTAGACTGTGGGTTTGATTCCCAGTCAAGTAACGTAAAATAAAAACATTTCCTCGCTCTGATAAAAACTTAAAGCTCGGTGTTCAGAACCACCACTTCACACGCAATGCCTCGCAAATTTGATGAGCGGAAAGTGAATAACAAAATATCTTCACCCTAGGTTCCCTCTGTCTACCCTGCAATGTGCCTGTAGAGTTTGAAGTTTCGAGACCCGTATTGGGAAAAAATTTGCAAATGAGTTTGTTACTTGCCCAGTTTTTTTAATTCACGCTGTATCTCGTATATAGCAACGTATGCAGGGGTACCTGAGAATCTAATGAGACTGATGATAGATTAAGACACTCCGTTCACAGTATGACACTTATCCACTTTCCGCACAATTCAGGGCGCATTGTAATTTGTGTGGCGGAACTCAACGCCGTAGTTTCTTTAGTAAAAAAATTACATGTAAAGCTGTAAATCTGTTAAAAATTATATACTTAACATATAATATACTTTAATATTAATAAAAATCTTATTTTTATAGGTTTTAGAAGCAGTTAGGGTGTGTCCCTTCCTCGTCACGCTACATTACGCCTTTCAGACGGATGCCAAATTACATCTTATACTCGGTAAGTTTCCGTTTTTCTTGTTTAGTTCATTACGTCTATTTTATTACTCGATTTGTTTTGTATAATTGAAAGCTTGAGGCCTTGAATTATAAATATCTTTTTTTCTTTTAATTGTTTCAACAAAATTGATTTTAATCTTATAGATTTTATAATAAATAAATCTTTTAATATGAAAAAGGTTGAGCTACTTTTAAACCAAAGATTTTAACAAAAATTCTTAAATAAAAATAAGAAAAAACAAAAAAGACCTATATATTTTTTCATTTATGCTTATTAAATTTTTAGACCACGAAATCAATATTCGAAAAACAAAATCTTTTTAGAAACTTAAAATTAACCATAGTTGGCATTCTCTCGTCGACCATGACTTCCTTTCCGCTTATATAGGGACAATCCCTTACTTCCTGTAAAAGCTACATTGTACGCTAAAATTGTAAAAAAAATGCATACGATCATGTATTTGCATTTTGTATTTATATAATAATTACCTTATTGTTGCACCAAACGAACGATATGATTCTAGGATTTAACCTATTTCGTTAGATTCTGTACTCTAGAAACAAAATAAATAATGTGGCTAAATAAATAAAATATCATAAATACTTGACAAAGTCAATATTATATGCTTACATATTTTATAGTAACCGTTTTCGGTTTTAGGGATTCTTTCCGCCTGACTACTGATAAAAAGAGGCATATTAAATAAGTAAAATATGGCATCTTGGCATATTAGGTTATACTTTAATCTTTTGAACTTTTATTGCAAAGAATCAATCCTACAATAAAAATACTCAGTTTTAACTAGCGGTGCTGCACATAAATGAGCTCTTCTTATCTCTTACCGTCAATCAAACGGTTAAAGATCGATAATACAAGTAGGTACCTATGCAAAGTAATGATAACGACATTACACCCATTGCAACACTAGTCGTGTCACGCGACGCCACCCGATGCAACTTTGCACTTTGATATTCACTTCCTTTTGTAAATATTTGACTGATATTAATGATTTAGATGTTTATTTGGGTGTAATATTGAAGTGTAGTGATTTATCATCATTGCGTATACTAATTAAGGCCGTTGTGGCGCAGCATGACACACAGGATGGCACACGCGACGGCTGTCTTGTGGGTTCCATTCCCACCGTGGGATTTTAATTTCTTCGCTTTGGTAATGAGAAAGTTGAGTTTCACCACTTCATACGCAGTACCTGGAAAATTCATGATAAATTGGGGAACGAAAAGTATTTACACTAGGTGTCCTCTGCTTCCCTGCTATATGAGGGATACAGTGTAAAATTGCATAGACTAATCAATGATTGTAGGATTGATATGGAGGTATTACTATTAGGTATTAGTGCAAAGTTGTTGGTTTCTTTACAAGTTATTTAGTGTCATTTTCGTGCTTAAATAGAAATAATTGAAAGTTGCATGACACAAGGCACGCTCTAAGGCCCTTATATATAAACCGCCTTGAAATCTGAGATCGATCTTGAGATGCTTGATAAATTGTATATCTATGAATAAAACGGCATTTCAAGTTCGATCTCCGACTTGAGAGCGATTTATAAATACGGACCTAAGTGCCGGAGGCAACAAAACAATATTTCATAAGAAGGAAATTAAAGCAAAAGCTTTAGAAAAATCGTTCGGAGCGAACAATTAATACCGAAGTTTGAATGCAGCCAAACAATATGTTTATTGTTAAAGAACAAGAACGGAACACCGAAGTGGTGCAATGCTCGTTTTACACCAAAACGTAGCATTTGCGATTGGCCAACGGACCGGTGGCATAACTCTGGCACACTTTACCTGGCCTTGGCACGGCTCGGGCGAATTGTTATGATTTATCATCGTTGTTAGGATGTGCTGTGATATTTATTTGTAAGGATTAGTGGGTTCGATTGATGTTTACTTTATTTTGGTGCCTTTTTAACACCAAAATATAGAAAGCCTCACTGAACTTTCTTTCAGCACTTTTATTCGACCACTATGTTGTCGGTCTGTATCTCTGCCTTCCATCTGTCCGTCCATCTGTGGCGGATACTTAATATATATTTTTTTATTTTGACCTGTCTATCGCAGTAGGCAAAAGAGGTTTTAGTGATAAGTCAGGCTTTTTATTTTCATCTGTTAATTTTCGGTTGATGGAAAGCTTTATAAACCATACTTACAGTATATAATTTTTCACCTCCTGTACTCATCGCTTTATAAAAATTAAGTTCAAGTACTAATAAAACCCGACTACTGATAATCACACTCGTAAAAAAATATGTAACAAGAATATATTCTCACCTGTCTATTTACCACCAATTTCTTTTTGCGTATAAATATATTTATGATCTATTAAATAAATAACACACACGTTATACATCTTTAAGAATGCATTTAATGCATGTTCATTTTAACAAGACAGCCTTGATCGTGTACCACCTGCCCTAATTCTAACGGGAGGAAGTGAAAGTGAAAATAAATGCATACACACCGGTCAAACTCATAACCCTCCTTTTTACTTTACCATAGTCGGATAAAAAGTATAGTTACGTTAACTTAATCTCAACGTTTTTCTTTCTTTATATAGATATCTCAAAATATTATTGCGAATTGTTTTCAACTCAATAGCTTATATAAAAAAATGTTTATTATTTTCTGATAATAATATATTTATGACTGAAAATTGAGTCGATATAATTATAATTTTTTTCGTATAAAACAATTAGAACTGTGTTACTTACGTTACAAAGTTAAACTAACCTAATTTTTTTTAATATTGCGATAAATCCTAATATTTAAAGATGCCTAAGATCTTTATATAAATTGTCTAGTTCAATATACAGTTTTTAGGTCAACTCTAGGTGAGACTACGACTAACAGACGAAATTGTAATTGCAATAATTAAGGTGACCTCCAGCCGTTGACTCATTTTGTGGATATAACTTTTGTGACCTACCATTCTGTTATAATAAAAGTATTGTATATAATACTTACTAAAATATAGTATGTTATTTACTTCTGAAGCAAATAGTTTGTTTGTCTGTTACATCTTACCTCCTATTTGGGTGTATGTTGGGGTACTTAAACATTTGTCATTTCGAAATTTAACAAAAATGACTTCTACCAAACATAGTTCGACATTTCAAGTGGAAGATTTTTTAGCATTTTCTAACTAATCTAACTAATCTTTGAATAGATGAGGTTTCAGAATTAGGAAACACTTTTTTAAAGATCTCAATGAAACTTAATTTTACTATAATTGTTATGTAATGCTTATATTAAAAAGAAGAATAAAAAACCTTAAATTTAATGAGAAAGTAGCATAAAGCTGTTTATGAAAGTGGTTAAATATAATAAATGACTATTACATTTAATGAATGAATGACTTTGCCTTTACCTACAATTTAACATATGAGAGCTATACAGTTGTTGCAAAACGTGGGAATTATTCGAAAGCCTAACTAACCAGCCTAGCATAGCTGTTTTACATGATGTTATGTAAAATGTCGAAGTGATGTGATACAGAACATTATGTCGCACTCAGAGACGTAAATTAATGTTTAGCTAATATTAAATTGAAAAATCTTAACTTCCATATTGCAATGATTCTAGCACTTCTCATTAATTTATTTAATTTACAAGTACAATGTAACAATGAAATGGCATTTAAATGTTACTTTTTGTTACATAAGGAACTATATTAATTCGAATCTTATCCCATAATAATACTACAAAGATATCTTTGACATTTTGGCGTTTTAATTGCGTTCTCTTCTTTAATTCATCTTTAGTGAAATCATTTTAGAAGATTAATTAACATTACATAAACGGCTTAGAGACGGCATCTACATGTTTTAGAATATTATTATTTATCCCAGATCTCACGAGTGTTTAAATTTAATAATTTCGTTATATTTCGTATAACGAAATATGTTTTGTATTTTTATAAAATCAGGTTTACGCTGCCACATATAAATTGGTAGGCAAAGGGAACTTCCGCACTTTCTATCAAATTTTTCGAAACATTGCATAGTGGGTGCGTGGATGTGTGGCGGGACCCAACGCCAGGCTTTTGCTTTAGTGTCAGAGCGAAGAAATTAAAATATAAATCAGTTTATTCCCCCGAGAGGACATCGAAACAACAACCGTCGCGATACAGTCACACCTTAGTGCCCCTCCGCCAGGACGGCCTCACTTTGGACTTTAGTATTTTTCTAAATGCGTTTTTTTTCCTGTACCAGACAGTAAAACTGCCTAAAAGTAATGTGAATATCTATAAAAGTTCACCAAATTGTACTGTTGTATAGGTCCAGCATGCTTACAAAATAACCTAACTTCACCACCACTAGATACAGGGAATATCCCCGTTATAATTTTTAAGAAAAGTTTTTTGTTCCAATATTTACAGTAGGTGACCCACTGACGCTGGCATTATACTAATTATGATTAGAAGATTTTTTGAATTAGGCCCGTTACATAATGTATATAAAAAAACAAACAATATGATTTAATGACAATTATGTATAACTTTAAAAAATATTTAGTCCACTTTGCCCTCACAGCTTCATTTATTATGTCAGATCAAAGACAGCTTGTTAATATTCGCATTAAATCACGTTACGTACGTTTCATTTATCTTTCTATTGTCTTTTTTGTCTTCTTAAGGCCTTGATTTGTAAACGTTGCTTAACTTTTTAAATGTTGATATTATTATTGTATTCAAATTAATGATTTATTTGGTTAATTAATGATCATTGAGTGATTAAATCGATTCGTTATTATAAAATACTTGGTTTTACCTACGAACAAAATTCGAGTTATAGAATACAGGAAGTGTAGGGTAGAGAACTCAAAAACTTATTTTGAATTAAAACCCAGGACCTTATGTTATGTATACCTTATAACATAAATAGGTGACTTAAATTAGACAGCCCTTTAACAAAAATAGGAAATACGTTCACTGTAAACAATAATGTCTACACAGTAGATACTTACTTTTTTTATTTGTGTTGTTTCCGACGTAACCTTGACCTTATAAAAAAAAGCTAAAATTTGAATATATCTTTTATTTGATCACGAACTTTACTTTGTCCCACATATATTCGGACATATTATTAGAATCTTAAATACCCAAAGCAAATAGACTGAAAAAAGTCAATTTTATTAAATAAGATTTTTTTAAATAAATGCTTAATATAAATAATTGTAACATTTTATTTATTAATTAAGAGAAGACTGAGAACGTAATGAAGAATCATTGTTATACCTCCATTTTCTTGTTTACACGGTCAACGTATACATAACACGAATGACATTATATCTATTAACAATATTAATTAACCAACAACGACTTCCATTACAGCTTGGCTATAAACTATGAAAACAAGATTGTACACCCGTCGCCACTTCTCTTTTTCCTCTCGTTGCAAACCTATTGTTAGATCTTGCACGTGCAAACTGTGAGAACTACGATACAAGTTATAGGCGATTAGCGGGAATTGTCATTTAGGTTATTAGTCATTTATATTGTAATGTTTTACTAACCCGTAGTTGCTGTAGATGATAAAATATAATAAGTGTCAAACTTACGACGATGATACAAGGAAAATTTATTAATTTATTATTAATGTAAATTTTTAATGAACATTGTACCAAAAGAAGCAGTACTAGTAGTGTTCTATTGATAATTAATTGGTATAATGAAAAACGGACAATCTCGTTCTTCTTCCTCTCTTAGACTACTCCAATAGTCTACTTTCCAATAGACTATGTAACCTAAACGCCAAATTTCATTATTTTTAGTCCAATAGTCGCTAGTGATTTGTTTGTCAATCACTCGGTAACGTAAACCTGTAGATAATTCGTTTTATTATCATGTGTAGATCGTATAAAGATTCTATAAATAAAAAGTCTCATAGCAATTATTACATGTATTTTTTATTTAAAAGTTATTCTCTTTCGTTTATATTTTAGACCACATGCAATCTACATGAGTAGCGGTTGGCCAACGACAGAATAATATCATAATGGTGCGGATATATTAGCCGTATTGTTACCTCTTATTGCTTTTACATCAAACGATACTACTTTATATGCATTTAATAGCCTTTTCTCATTTATAAGACTCAATATTAAATGTAATTTGTATAGTATCTTGTTAATATTATAAAAGTGTAAATGTTGCAAGATTATGTTGTTTATTATTACTGTATAGTTGTATATTTTTTTATAATAAAGTTAGTATATATATATAAATAGAATGGTTCAAAAAAACAGGAGTGGGTGATGATGATGTCTTATTTTCATCCTTCTTGAGGGCCATAGGGCTCGTAGCAGGGATTCTTACTGCTCAGGATCTTGTGCGACAACCTCACGGTCTTGCAATCCCAGACCAGCCATTCCATACTACTTCTGAGGGCGACGGAGCTCGTGCCATTTGCTTGCCAAACAAGATCTTGTTTGGAAATTTCATTACTAGATCTCTTATATACGATTTCTTAAAAAAAGGTTTTTTGTCTGCCTGTTTCCACAGTTTTAGTTATTAGATTACGATCGATTTATTCTACCAATACTTTGTTTGAGGATACGAACTTTGATAGTAGTAGGAAAATTTTTCTTCTTTTTTTAAATTTTGTATAAGCAAGTATATAAAGCTCTTGAGCACAAATACATACGTTATATGGAAAAAACGCCTATGTGGAAATGTAGTGATTCTAAATCCTATTAGGAAATAAAACTATCCATCCATCTTTTGTTTGTATAATACGAGTACCTTGTTACAAGTCTCACATGATGTGCTATATAGTATTGTATTATGCATTTACATGTTCGTACATTTGAATTAGTTATTGTCACGGAATTTAACTAGATAAGTCTTTCTATAATACTCCTTAAAGTAATCTTCTTATCATAAACTGTCACGATATGCAAATAATGGTCAAGGCAAAAAATATGCCATTCATGTCTTTTCATTGTCTTTCGAAGATAACTTAGGCAAACTATCGTGGCGCAGTAGGTTAGTCTGACTGTAAACACGATGTTTGTAGGTTCAGATCACCCTCGGGGGTATTACTGGTATTTCCTCGCTCTCGTTGGACGTTGCGTTAAAACGAAGAATAGAGTGTCTATACTTATGCCACGTAAAGCATGAAGCTAAAAAGTGTAGGAATAAAATCAATTGTTTCCTCTTTTTATTATTTAAAAAGCTAAGTTTGATTAGGTTTAACATATAAATATATATTTACAATAAAGAATGTAAAACTTACCAGTGAAAATATGCCTTAAAACAAGTATAATATTTGGCAATTCGTCAAAACCATCTAAGCAATCGTAAAAGCATCTTTTTTTTATTTAACACATAATATTAACATGTATAATTTCAATTATACAAGAAATTGAAAATAATAGTACAGCTTCACGCTGTATCCCTAGTGTTAAGACACTCCGTTCCCCAAAAATAATAGTAAGGATGATAAGAAAGCTTCGCTTAGGTCCCTATCGAATGAACATAGTATAAATAATGTATACGTAGGTCAGGGACGAGCCTCACCCCACCGTCTGCGTCTCAGAAATATGGAGCTTTGAATACCATTTATATTGTAATTTCGAGACTTGCCATAAAAGATTTCGTTGCTATGCGCAATTTGACGTGCCAACTTGACTATGTTTTGTATTGATTGAACTGTTGTATATAGAAATGGATTGTGAGACACGGTTTTGATTCTTGTATATTAAAGAGTACTTGACAGACAAATGAGTGTTTGATAAGTAGCAGTAGAAGTAGTGTTTTAGTAAAGAATTTAGAGGAAAAGCATGTTTCTTTGCAACTCAGTTTATACATTTAGGTTTTGTTCTTTTGATAGTGATATGAGTTAAATGATTATATTTTTTCTTTTTTATCTTTTTTTCTTCTTTATAATAAACACGTTCATTGTCCTTTGAATTATCTTAAAAAAAATTAGCTTCACGTTGTAATCCCGCACATTGCATTCCCGCACAGGCTAGGCAGAGGGAACCTAGTGTGAAGACGCTCTAGCCCCACTTTCTGCCGAGTTCTGCAGGTATTGCGTGTTGAGTGGCAGAACTAAGCGCCACATTTTGCCGTGACACCAGAGCGAAGAAATAAAAATATAAATGTTAATAAATATTTCACTTCCGCGATTGGGGATTGAATCCACAACCAGTCGATTTTACAGTCACACTTTGTGCCCCTGCGCCACGACTGCACTCGAATTATCTTTATAATGTTTTTGTAACGTAAATTACTGTGAAGATATAGTTTTTCCATAATTCTAAAAAATATTTTTTTTTTTCAATGAATACGTAGCTCTTTGAGCTTTTTTTAAAAAAGAAGTTAAGGCATTCAGCGCTTGTAAAATTTTCTTTACTTTGTATGAATGTAGAGGTCTAGTAAGAAAATTATAGTGGAAGGCGGGTTGTTTTTAAAATTCATACCTCGTTTTTGACTTTTCCATTACTCCGCCGCTGAATCTGGGTCAAATATATCGCTTAGCATCTTGCGGCTAATTCATGATTTGATTAAAATCTCAATTATGTATAGAGCTAGCTGGAGCTGCTTCACCGAAACAAGCCTTGTTGTAGTCCACTAGTAGACTGGGTGGTGGTTTCGTTTGTTTTATCTTTTGTTATAGATTGTTAAATATTTACATTCAATTGTATTATTTTGAAGTTATAATAAGGAAGGTTATATAAGGTAGGTTTTGTTACTCAAAACGCAATATTACGATAATTTGGCGGAAAGTGGAGAACAGAGTGTCTTATCACTAAGTTCATTCTGCCTGCCCTGCTGCATGCGGGATACAGCGTGATACCAAAAAAATAAAATTCCCATGAAATATTATTTTCATCTACCATGAAGTTAATTTATTAAGCATTTAAAAATAAATGTCTGTTTCACAAACTGGAGGCGATTAAAAAGTTTTAATCATTATGATCGCTTCGTACATTCATTCTGTACACGGTTTTAACTAATTAAATATTATTGCGTTTTGTATGCTGTGCTCGTTAATTACTCAGTTAGTGTAGGCCGTCCGCAGAATAAATTATATTATTGAGATTGTATTTGGGGCATAAAGTGTGACTTTAATCGCGGCTGGTTGTGGGTTTGATCCCGACTCGAGGAAATTAAATATATAATTAAATTTATATTTCCATCTCTTCGCTCTAGTGTCGCTGAACGAACATATTTTCTTGAGTCATAGCTAAGGAATAATACTGTACTGTATTAAATCGCCTTTCAAACAAATGAAACTAAATCAAAATTGTTTATTTACATTACAAGAACTTTAACTTATAATGAATTGATAATTATTATGAATGAACTGCATTTTAAAAGATAAGAAAAGATTGTTCTTAACTCTCATTTATTCAGCTAATTTAGAACGTATTGCATATATTATATCTTATTTTGTTCCCATGTGACTGACGGCTTTGTATAACAGGTATCTTTGTAATACAGTATTGAGGCTCCCTCGTAGTGGAAAAGTTTCGAGTGTACTCAACGGCTTCCCTTGCATAAGTCCTTTTAAATCGATCAAGTGCAGTATGGTTGGCAAAAAAAATGAATTATTAGCTTTCATTAGCTGAAATTATCGCTTTCTATTATTTTTTTTAATACTCTAGAGAGTTTTGTGATATGTTCCTCTTTAATTTTATTTATAATAATTCGATGGCTAAATAACGAATAGTGATTACAACAGCGAAATAAATAAATGTATACTATCGTCTATATCAAATATATAGGTATATTGTGTCACTATAATATTGATTTTAACTTACAAACAAAAAAAAAAACAATTTAAATCATCAAAATTCAAGTAAAATTATAAAACTTAAATTATTTTCCCATCGCTACATTAATATTGCCATCCCTTTCTACCATTTGCGTGAGTGAACAATTAAAAACAAATCATTTAAAAGTCTTAGTATGAATTCGTGCTTAGGGAACTGCATTTTACAAAGGGGGGGTCTAAAAACCCTTTTACTGTAATTATCAGATCCTAAGTCTACATTTCGAACAGCTTTTCATTGATTTTTTGGCTGACTTTTGAACTTGCTCAGCGAATTGTTTTCTTCTATACTAATTTTATTAAGCTGAAGAGTTTGTTTGGTCGGACGCGATAACCTATGGAACTATTAATTCGTATTGAATATATGTATTCCTTTTTTCTCTATCTATTTCGGATAGTGAGTTTTTTTTAATCTTTTGATGAAACTCATTGTTCCTGTGATAAATTTAACAGGAGCACATAGAAAGTGTCACATGTCATACACAAATATTGGGTTATTATCATTTTTTCATATAGTCACCGTAAAACTAAAGCATTTCATATGAATGTATTATTATAATACGCTATCGCTTATTGTAATAATATATAGTTAGGGGCTAAGCATCGAGGTTGTAAGTCGGAATGGCGTGCTGTTGGAGAAACCTATGTCCAGCAGGTGAATACAAGTTGATGATGACGATCCCTGGTTCAAATCAAGTCGAGGTAGGCTTTACTAACTTCACGCTGAATCCCTTATGGCGCAAGAACTCAGTGTTAAGACACTTTGTTCCCCATCCACTACTTAATTGTCGAGGGAACTTAACGTTGCGCTATGTCTTATTACCAGAGCGAAGAAATGAAACGTAATTCATTCGGGAATCGAACCAATTTACACCATACAACCTTCAAATTTATCGTCGTGTCGTTGCGCCACGAAGGCTACAGAATTATTAATAGTAATTTTAAATAATAACATTTTCACCAGATTACGTCGCCGGCGGGGAGCTGTTCACCCACCTTTACCAGCGGGAGCATTTCAACGAAAACGAAGTCAGGATATACATTGCGGAAATTATACTAGCGCTGGAGCAGTTACATAAGGTAATAGTGACGTGGCTTAACCTACTCTGTGTACGTGCTTAACTTTCTGGGAATGTCGTGGAGTATGGGGACTTGTTAGTAATAGTTACTAGTTAGTTATTGGTACAGTTAGTATTAAATTTGAAGAGGAACGGAGGACGTCATGTTCGAAAACCCTTTCCGCCCCTTCCATACATATCATATTTCTCTTATTTCTCTTAAAACAATGTGAAAAGTGATCTGTTTTGTCATCTTTAAAATTACTCGTCAAAGACGTCTTGGATACAAGTAAACAACAACAAATGTTTTATTTACATTGTATAAATAAAATAAAATTACCAATAAATAATACATGAAATGATAATATTTGAATATAAAACGGTTCACAAATATTGATATAAATGAAATAAGGAAAAAAAAATATTTTTCCTTAGATTTATGATTAATAAGTACAGTTAATTTATTATTATTACATCTGACAATATTCATAATCATTATATTGTCACGGCATATCGTCCGATTATAATCTAATCACGACGGTTGTGAGTTCGATTCCCTATCGAGAGAATCCTTTTTTTCATTTCCTCGCTCTGGTAAAAAGACAAAACGAGATGTTGACTTCCGCCATTTACTACACAATGTCTGGAAAAGAAAATTTTGCTTTGCGTTGGAGACCTGCCCTTATTACATGGGGGCTATAGTGTGAAGTCTATAACCCTGTAGCATTAATAATTATTTCGTTCAACAGCTCGGCATAATTTACCGCGACATCAAATTAGAAAACATACTCCTGGACGCGGAAGGTCACATAGTCTTAACGGACTTCGGACTGTCCAAGGAGTTCTGCGGCGGAGAGAGTAGGGCTTACAGCTTTTGTGGCACCATCGAGTACATGGCGCCCGAAGTCGTCAGGAGTGGCAGCCAAGGACATGATATTGTGAGTAGTTTTGATTGATCTATTAGACGTATTGAGAAATCTACACTGATATTAAATGTTCGAATATAACAACGTTTTTTTTATGATTTTTTGTATATGTGTTAGGTTTTATCTGAAAATTATTTGTTAAACATTGTAAAGCAGCTACTTTTTGTATAGTTTTGAATGAAATTCGATATATATGATATTTTACCGCGGTATCTTTTTTTTACCTTTTTAAAAATATACTCTTTGTTGCTTTAAATTGATTTTTCTTTGTCTTAAAATAATGAACTAAAAACTTAGCGTCTCATACACACATTAAATTTTATACATTTTTCGAAAAAAAAAAAAGTTACAATTTAAAATATTGTGTTTTAGGCATTTCAAAATATCCAAAGCTAGATTATATATATCTTTAACTAAAACCACGCAACTTCCTGTCAAAAAATAAATTTCGGGATTTCCCCAGTATGTTACTCTGCGGTTAAGTCCCTGTTATGGTCATAACAATACTTCGGTGTGAAACAATGATAATAACAGATATCGTATTACTATACTATTATAAACACTAATATTGAAAAGTGCTACATTATAATAAGATAAAAATATTGCTATGTGCTTCTTAAGTAGTTTTTTTTTATTTGAGGTAATAAAAGAGGCCATTATCTTTGGTTTATTTTTGTACTTGTTTAAAAAAAAAACTTTTTGAATATTTGTTAAAATTTATAAAAAAGTTTTTTATGACTTCAAGATTTTTCTTCTATATATCAATATTGCTAAATAGTTGTTTTTAAATTATGTATATACAATGCGTTATATATTCTTAAAACTGCATTCAAAGTCTGAGATTACCCGAGTTTCAGACGCGTACAGTACGATCTACAAGTCGTGGCATCCCTGAAGCTACCTGTAGATGGTGACGGGATAGGATTAATTGTATAAGAGTTTTCTTACTTTTGATTATTTTCTTGAGTGACCAATGATCAAATGTTCAGATAACTAATAATACTAACTGACTTCAGGGCGGCCACGACCACGTCGTCGACCATATTGTAATAGGTACTAACTTAGTCCCAGATCGCGTTATGGTATCATACACTTAAAGTAGAGAGAAAGTGAGAGAAAAGTAGTAAGGACACGGAAAAATTTATCACTAAGTTGTACCTCCAACCCAAACTTCTTATTTCCAATACATATAAGTATATGAAACAGTTAGCCTCCCAAAACCATATTTAATATGTGCCAAATACGATTATATTTGCACGAATAAAATAAACTTATTGATTCTAATTAATTGAGACCGGTTATCGTAAAAATATTTGCTTGCCCCATTTACAAACATGTATTAGATAGTCTATGGAGCTGTTTTGATAAGATGGTGACCTAGAATTGTTATTTATATTTCGAAAATTTACTAAATTACATTCAGAGATACAAAAATTAATAATAAAATCAATTTCAAGACCAAAAATTACTTTGTTTATTGCTTTTTTACGCTTCGTTTGGTACTATGATGAAATTTTAAACTGTACGCATTTTAATGTTTTTGTTTATAAATATTGTATGTGGCTGCAAATATATTTTTAATCTTCTAATATATCTTTCTTTCCTTTTTTGTAACATCTTGAATTTTTATCTTTGTTTTTTTTTCGTATGTTATCTATTGCTATCTTAAAAAACTAGTTATAAATTTAAAAAAAATAACTTATACCGCAATTTTATTTATGCCTATAAATAATGGAAATATTTCATGAATAATCCATATAAATAGAAACTTATAACGGACGATACGTACGTTACTGTTATACTAAAAATATAGAATTCTTTGTATAATAAGAAAAAAAAGCCTTACACTCCGTTCCAATTAAGCCGCGTACCCCGTTTTGGCCGAAGACATAGTTAAACACTTCGAATAGGAATCGAACCCACAACCTGTCACTTTCACAGTCGCATGCTTGTGCCCCTGCTATCTAATTTATTAAGCTTTTTTAATAAATTATTTGCATATTTACAATAGTGTTGTGTAAGTAAGACAAATGTTATTGTGTTTTCGGTTTTAACAGCTTAGGGAACTATTCTGTCTATTTAAATAGTGAGAAATGACAGTGAAAGGATTTTTAGAAACTATTTTGTGAATGGGATCTTCTTTATTAATACTGTTTTCGTAAATTTCGTTTTAGTTGAGCAATGTGATCTAGTTTTCTTTTTTTATCTGTATGAATATATAGATAGTTCTTACCTTTATTTTGGCTATAAATGTCTGTGTAAAATGAAGCATATTTTTGTATTAAAATATCTGAATGACTGAATATGCTTTTTTTAATAGGTAATCATTGACATCAAATTATAAAATCACTTATTTTCTTGTACTTGCTTATGTCTTTTTGAAATAAAATAATTGAAAACATAATACATTTTTTACAAAATCTGGTAAACAGTAACGTTTCGCTCAGCTGTAGTGTATGTAGACTGTAGGCAGTGAACGAGACGAGAGAAAGTTGAACAGTTGCCCCTCGATTGCACACCTAGTATTATTATATTTATATTGTAAATATTAAAATAAATGCTTGCGAAATAAATTGTTCACATTTTATGTAATGTACATGTAAAAATAAAACAATATTGATACTTACTTGGTTTTCAGTACAAATAATATAAAAGAAATTATTGTGATTTTTGTTGCCTGTTTTGTAAGAGACAGTTATGTAATTGGATTATATTTTTTTTGGACTTTTTTTTAAATGTCCATTCGTTAATTTAATTTAAATGTTATTAATTTAGGGTTAAGACACTCCATTTCCTACGCACCCATTTTGTGCAGTGCGGGCAATGGCGGAACCTAACACCGCTTTTCGTATTGTTACTGTAATATAATTTTTACATTGAATTAAGCTACGTCGCATCTTATTCTTTAGAATTATAAAAAAATATAATAAATATCATAGTTGTCAAGAGAGAGAAAAAGTTATGTGAATAACCTCACGTACATAAATTTCCATGAAAATAAGTAGGACATTTAAATATACCTGCCCGCGTTGACACGAACCAGTTTAAAGTAATTAATAACGATAATGGGTATACAATATAACACGATGATACCGGCTCGCTATTCAATTTGAATATTTTTAAAAATTTTGGCTAAAATAATTCATTTGTATTGAAATTGTTTGTAAATTTTAAATGTACTACTATACGATTACAACTCGTTTGTAAATTAAATAGGGTGCCACTTAAGCGCTCTGTTGGATAAAGCTGTACGTATCTATAATAGTCGCTTATTAAATATTTTGTAGTTGTTGAAACGATCGCCTTAGAATAATATGTAGAAGCAACCTAATGTTAAGACCGTTCTTAATGAAACGACGAATTTCTCGTAAAGTGTGGAAATTTAATATTAATTTCATCAAATCAAAGTATACACTTTAAACCATCTAATAGCTGTTTTTCCTTATCCGATATAAACAATACTATTAATTTTTTGCACCAAATAACAACGATAATGTGACAATAACGAGTATTTACATAACATGAAAAATAATTATTAATATATTTGTAGTTAACTTATATATATATATAACTATTAGGCGCTAATGTCTTACACACACTAGGTTCATAGGGAGCTTGGGAACCTAGAATATAGTGAGAAGCTTATAAAGATATAACAGTATTAATTATTTTATGAGGCCAGTCGTGACGTAGAAGTACAATGTATAAATGTGTTTAAACGCGACTGGTTGCGGGTTCGATCCCTAGTCGAGAAAATGAAATATTTTAAACCAATTTTTAGTACTTTGCGAAAAAGTTTACTGGAGGGAAAAACTAATATTACAAGTTTAAAAATACAGACCACAATATTTTCTATTTTCGCCCAAATTCAGGACTCATCAATTTGGGCAGCAAAACTCAAGGTAGAGTTGTTTCGATGATAATTAATAGATTAGCATTACATTATATCAATGTGGAGATCTCCACCGATACGTATAATTAGTATTTACAAAGCATCCACATGACAAATGCAAGCGGAATGTCATATAAACAACGTCGATGACCGTCTGCCTTCTATAACCTGTACACGTTGAAATGCATATTTCTACACCCTATTTCTATAGAAATAAGGATGAAGTTGCTTTGAAACACTCAAAAGTTTGATATAAAATAAAGTTTCAATTTAAAACAATAACATTAAGTTGAAATTTGTGTAAAAAAGCATTGGTTTGTGATTGTAATGAATGAACCCTTTTGTGTAGGAAATAGTGTCGGAATTTGATTGTTTTTTTTTGTTGTTAAATTAATGATTGTTTTATAAATATATAGGAATATACATTTCTTTTTGCTTCATGCTGTATCCTGCACTTGGTAGCAAAGGAAAACTGGAGAGCCTAGTGTTAAGACACTCCGTTCTCATTAGGACACTTTCGTTTCCCACATTCCGCTACATTCTGAACTGGCCTTTCGTGTTGACGCTCGTTGAACCTCAACTGGGTGCTTGGCCTCGTTACCAGACCGAGGAAATAAAAATATTAAATATGTTATTTCGTCAAGTGGAAATTGAACCCATAAACTTTCGCACTTACAATAGCACGATTGTGCCCCTGCGCCAAGCAACCTGCGCAAGTGCCTGTACAAGAAAAAAAAATGTTCTTCATTATGAGTTAATATAAATGAAATCTTTTTTGTAACTTAAAAGTAAATATAAAAATAACCAATTTTAAAAAATACAGTTGAATTGATAACCTCCTCCTCTCACAAGTCGGTTAAAAGGTACAGCAAAAATCTATGTGATAAGGAAAAAGTACTCGAATGCGGTTTTACAACCATCTAAAAATAAATTATAAACGTAGAATTATATTATCTCCGCACAACAAACTAAAAATAGATGTATGTGTGTGTGTGTGCCTGTTGTTAATCAGTCAAGGGTATTACGTAACGGTTATCTAACTGATGAAGATGCTGAGTGTTCAAGACAAATCATATCTTAAATACAGTATAACACTAATCTCTATAAGAATTAATTTTCTTGCTCAAGCAAGACAGTGTGTGGCGTTGAGTTCCGCTACTCTATACGACACAAAGTTATCGCTATTTCCTCTCCTGAAGAGAATGTCTGTAATGAGTAATATATTGAATAATTGTTGAAAATATGAATTTGTTTCGTTAGTTTATGTAACCTAATTATTTTATTAAGATAGAGATTAATTGGCCATCTAAATATTTACTTAAGAAGTCTTGGATAAGTGTGTTGTGGTTATGAGATTACTAATAAAGGCGTAATTTGCGGTTCGTTTACGATCCACCGTGTCCTTAGCCTTAGCCCTCTATCGCTGTAGCGTTGTAACGATAAAAGAAATACAAATGTTCTTTTTTTTTAATGTTATAGTTACACTGCGGCACAGTGTCTAGTTATAAGCGCCACGCTTGGGGGTTCGAATATCACTCGCTGGAATTATTTGTTTTCAGTCTGTCGTTGTGGTAACAGCAAATCGCGGCGTTAAGTTTCGCCATTCATTCTTCAATGATTCGAAAATTTGGAACGGAGTGTCTACTAGATTTCTCTTGCCTGCCTACCCTGCTTTAGTAATTACTGATGATAATATATTCATAAATATTTTCAATGGAAAATATTTAAATAAAAATTATAGTCAACATATTTGAAGTGTTTTTATCAAAATATGTACCACTAATGTCACCTTCCGAGCTGAAAATAGAGCGAGACGCTATTATTAGATCTCGTATGTGCGAGCGAGACAGATATAACCCATTAAATGTTAATGTGGGCGTGCTATGATTAAAAGTGAAGTTTATTTGTAAAGATATATCATATAATATTGTATGTTTTGTAATAGTTAGTGTCTGTATATACATATTTTAAGCTGTTTACAAAGTAAGTGGCCGAGGGAATGAAATATTTATTTAAATTTATATTTTAATTTTTCGGTCTGGTGTCGAGGCGTTGAGTCCTGCCACTCTACACGCAATGCCTCCAAAATTCGGCAGAAAGTGGGGAACGGAGTGTCTTGACACTAGTTTCCCTCTACCTACCCTGCTGTGTGCGGGATATAGCGTAAAGCTAAATAAAAATAAATAAATAAATATAATAATATTCTTGAGATATATTCAATCATTCTAACACATTCAAAAATCAAGTGAATTCGTCCTCAAAAACTTGATCAATTGAGGGTAGATATATAGTTAAGAATTATTGCTCTTACAAATTGTATCTTCATATATCCATAGTCAACGAGAAAACAAAATATACTGAAAACAAAAAAGTGACGCAATCAGCCTAATTTAAAATTACAAATTAAATCTCATTGAAAAAACAATCGCGTAGTGAAATAAAAAAAAACACACTTCGATAAGCGGTATCATGTGAAATGGCCCGGCGCGCGCGCAATATTCAAAATGGCGGCGCGTATGTGGGTCACGGCGATCGCGGCTGCCTTACGAATTTCCAACCGAATTTTAATATTAATGGTCGATTATTTTTTGTTTTTTATTTTATTATTTAAATGTAATGCATAGATAGCATTTTATCTAAAAGTTTAACTTTGTGGAATTTTGCTTTGAATCTAGGTATACTAGTATTATAATGCTAAAAAAATGTTTTTACATTGCATAGTTTATTTATTGAGAAAAAGCTATAGGCTATATTATTTATATAAATTTAATCGTTTCGATGTTACCTATTATATCTGGGAAGAGAGTTATTTACCTCAGGCACTGTCTCACTTACTCTTTGTTATTTACATTTGACCATGAGAGGGAAGCCGCTGATTAAAATTATTCTGTTATATTTGTTTAAATGTATTTAGCGTATATTACATTTATTTAGGGGAAACTGTTAGTGGATGCCGAGTATCTTATAACTATAGCGAAGGCTATTACTATTAATGTAGAAAAACTATTATTCAATTTGTATTCTATTGTTTAATCTAATTAATACATCACTTTACAAGGGAAATAGTTAACCCGCGAACTAAAACTGATCAGTTGTAACAGGATATAACCGAAAAACTTATTATGGTGATCTTACCACGACCTCCATACCGAAACCTAGTAATAATGAGTCATGGTGTACGACGAAACGCCCGTGCCGTACGTAAGTAACAAAAATTTTATACATATGTACATATTATGTAGGTATCCTCTGTGAAATATCTACAATGTGAAGCCTATATTATAAATGTATATGTATACTTATTTTTAATATACAAATTAACAGGTAAATTTTTTTTTAATCGATAATTACAATAATGTTTTCATGGAAATAGTAATATTTTTATGTTTTTTTTTATCAAAGAAGGTTAGTATTAAAAATATACAAACTAGATAATTATTTAAAATTCTTTCGCTTTATACAGGGTGGAAGTGTAATTATCTAGATTACTGTACTTTTAATTATTTATCCCTAATCTAATTTAATTTAATTAATTGTATAAATAGGTTAGGGAAAACCACTAAGGAGGATTTCTTAAAATTCCTTAATTATTTTCCATTTTACGTCCTAAGTTCCACGACAACAGTGTTGCAGATGACGATTAGAAGTATATTTATTTTTGGCTTCACGTTGTATCCCGTACATATCAGAGTCAGGAGAGTGGGAATCGAACTTCGCAAGCTTGTACCCTTCTATTCTATACAATTTCAATACTAGTAGTTTATAAATAGCACTATTAAGAATAAATACGTCCAAAGTAACTCATTATATTTTCTGGGTCATACGGGTTTCCCATATCCTTTATACTTTCCTAGAAAAGCTTAACCAGCGAAAAGCTTAAAGCACTTTATTTACGTCAACTTAATTAACTTCACCCCGTTTTCCTTTTAATATATTGAGAGTTAGTAGAGAGAGGAATGTTCTTGAATGATATTTATCTATTAAAGAAATAAATAAAGAATGTATTTTATAGTATTTCTATATTTTTGTATATTTTAGTTAGTTGTTTAACTTTTAAATATACGTCTATTATAACTAATCTCAAGTAATTAAAGTCATAGCCTGCTTAGACAATTCGCAAAAATAATTTAATTTCCTACATTTCATCCCGCATATAGCGCTCCCATTCCCACTTTCCGCTCGAATTCCAAACATTGCGTGTAAAATGACAGCATATTCTCACTACATTATAACTACATCTAGGTACCTGTCTCTAGTTGTACTTCTAGAAGTACTTACTTATAATACATAACTACAGTATTTTTTCGCGGCTCCTCCTCTTATCGCCATTGTAATTTGAAAACGTGGAAATAATATATTATATTACAACGTACTTTACTTATCAGTTACATAACTTATGATGATTAGGCAATATGGTGACTTTTATACTTAAGTCTCACTACTTAAGTTGTAACCTTTTGGCTTAAGTCGTGTTTTTAGGAAAAATATGTAAATTAGTTTGTTTATATTAAATTATGTCTAATAATAGTTTTTGCCCGTCGCTTACGCCCGTATTAATTGACCATTTTCAACTCTGAGATCGATCTTGAGATGCCGTTTGTCCTCATAAATTTCATAGATTATAAATTATAATCTATGAATGTAAAGGACATTTCAAGATGGGTCTCAAAATCGAGAGTAGTTTTAGACCTTTTGTTTTACAGTGCTATAGAAACAAATATTTGTAAGTTTTAGTCCCTCGACCCTGCTTTATATGGGATAAATCGTGAAGAAAATATTCTAAGAAGATATATCTTTTTCGGATGTTGATGATCCCCCATTTCTAAACCAGAGCGAAGAAATGAAAATATAAATGTAAATAAATATTACATTTCCTCGAGTAGGGATCGAACCCACAGCCAGTCGATTTTACACCCAGCACGGTCTCCAGTTTTAGTATATTCTTTTTTTCTATAAAAATAAATATATATAAATATATATATTTGAAGTGTATTTAAAGTTTTTCTTACCTTTCAACAGGATATATAGTGATGTGTTTGTTAAAAGAACTCGCTATGCATGAAATGAGTGAGTGAAAGTGAGTTAAGTTTGCTAAATTTACTTTTACTTTTAAGGCCTGCTCGAATTATTGAACTACTTACCTCAAAGAGCCTCACTATATAAGTAGGTATAAAAATAAAATAACAGTATTTGAAAGGTTAATATTTTCTAATTTTTACATCAACAAGATCATATTTGACTATTAGGACTGTCATAGAGTTTTTTTAACTGTAAACACCTCCGTGGCAGGCTCAATTTCCGTATAGAGAATCTATAATTTTTATTTTCGCGCTCTGGTTAAAATCTTGAAATTTTTAGAATGGAAAGTTGGAAAAAGAGTGTAACGCTAAGTTCCTTCCGGCTACCCTGTTATGCGGGAAAACCCTTAAAGATTTTTTTTTAATATACGAAATTATTAATAATTTCTTATGCAATTATATGTACATAAAATTACCGAAATATTTTGACATTCCCGCTTACAATCATCATACAATGTTGCGTGACAAAATTTCAACGACTATAAACAAAATTTTCATTCCTATGCGAAATACTCGATGGTATGAAATTCAATTACAATACAAGGAGGTAAAGTTAGTAGCATTCCTCCTTACAAACTGGGTTTCTATTTTAAGAGTAGGTACTTATATACGTCTGTGGGATTTCTGTTTGTTTTTAGCAATAATTTATTTAAGTTCTTATATAATTATAATTAAAAATAATTTAAAAATAATAATATCCTAAATAGTAAGAGTGATGATTGTTAATTTGATTCTCACTGAGTTTAGTGATTTATTGTCATTTCTTCTTTCTAGTAACAAGACAAAGCGGAGCGTTACGTTCCGCCACTGATATCAATGTCTACAAAATTGACCGGAAGATGAGTAACGGATCGTCTTAATGCTAGGTTCTCTCTGCCTACCCAGTTATATGTAGGATATAGCGTGAAGAAGAAAAAAATATATTAGTTTTAATACAACTTCTCCAATATAATATTCTCTAAACGTACAACAAATTCCATTCAACAAGTGAAAGCCAGCCAAATAATTCATTTAACAGAGCGGAACAAGAAAACCTCCTTTGATGGACACACAAAAGTACTTCTGAGACTTAAAACTTCAAACTATCATATTGTGATTCAACTTGACTTTTATGTTTTGTCCCTGAACCAAGAAATTATTATTGTATTGTTCTTCTATTGTATAAATAATATATTATTATATTTATAGAAGTTTTGTTTATCCTTTTATGTTCACTCTAGTATATAAGACAAAAAACGGCGGTATTTATCTATATTAACAATTAAGTGTTTCTTATATATTTTATTAAGCGCTGATATATGTATGTAGATTTTCCGTACTGAATAGCGAGTTTCCCTAACCTTGCTATATTACAAGAATTCGTAAACCATTTGTTTGAATTGATATGTAAAAATAAACGGTAATAGAAAAGTACTTAAAATTGAAAATAGTTCAAACATTTTCATTAATTGTATGTTTATATTTTAAAAGTTAATAAATAAATCAGCTTTCAACACAATACAAATTGTTTCCCGGATACATAATTAATTGGCAACCAAAACATCCTTTAGTTACATCTAATAGTCTCGTCGGTAGTCGGCTGACAAGAAAGTCAATATTATGCATTTCCAGTAACTTGTCTATCGTGATTATTGGTTTAGATAATCTCAGAGCAGTGTTAAATCTCTCCATTCTCAGTGCAGAAGCATTTAATGTTGTTTTATTTTTCCTATAAAATTAGTCTGTCTTACTATCACGGTTCATGAAATACAGACGTCATGTCATCAGAAGTAGACCGACAGATAAACAGCGGAGTAATAGGGTTCCTTTTCACCCTTTGGGCACCTAACCCTAAACACTATAACTGTAATAATCTTTACGTCATAGATAATATATGAGACTGATGTTCTTGTACGGGCAAAACAAATTGATTATGACCATAGATTGTTCTATAAATAAAATTTATTTTCGCATCATCCGTGCGCTCTCTTGCGAAGTCGCGCGCGGAATGAGGTCAGCGTGTTCCAATTTTGAATTTCAGTCTGATAGGTACTTTCACTGACATTTTAATTTTTTTTTATAGCTATCTATTGTGCTGTGGTAATTTTTTGTGGCCGGTTAGTAAATCATTTCGTTGATTAGTCGTTGCATTACTTTCATTAGACCGTTTAGATTGGTTACAAGATATCTCGTGTTAAACGTGTCTTGTTTTCTCTTTATGTAACGTATTTTAATTTAATATCCTGTTATGTTCGTTATGGTTTCCGGTTATAGATAAAGATACTGCTCTCAATTTATCTAGGTTATTTTTTGTTATTAAAGATCTCGCTTAAGCTTGTCGCTCGCTTAACCTTTTCTATGAAAATATTAAAAAAAACCATTAAACTTTAAAATTAATTAACGTAAAACTACTAAAGAACATCGTACTGTACAACAAGTGCTGGCATGTCGCAGTCTTTATTTTTTTTTCACAGCAATCATACAGACGATGTATTCGCAATCCAGATGATAACTTGCCTCGTATCCAATTATAAATAGAGCATTAACCGTTACACGGCACACATACTGTCTCATTCATACTTACCTATCACCCACAGGAAAGAAGGAGACGGCCGATCTCATCTGACGAGAGCAGTTTTCCATAAGGATTTCCATAAATTTTTGATGAAAATATGTTGCTTATTTTTATTTTTCGTTTGATTTTAATTAAAATTGCTGTCTTATCGTACCTTTTACACGTGGCATTATCTGCATGATCTTATAAAATATATGTATTTGTAAAATTGACGTCATGTAATAGTCTCGGTATGTGTAGCCTTCCTCTATAAATGGAATATATAAAACAAAAATATTTTTCCAATTCGAGCCAGTAGTCTGAGATTAGCCGCGTTGAACCGAACAAACTTCATATAGATAATATTGAAAAGGTTTTTATAAATAAAGCTGTTATTTAAAAGGTGTCTTTTTTTACAGATATATAGTGGTTATAATAATAATATACCAAAATCCATTTAAAAAGATCAAGATAATTTAAAGTATAATCTTTATTGTTTATGACACTATAATAGACTTTTTAACTGTAATTATTTTATATAATAATATTACCGTGCGATTTACTATTATTATTTTTATTTTAAGCCATTCTTCTTTATGACGCAATCTTAATGATGTCCTGAAGTTTATTGGTAAACTCAATGATTGTGGGTTCGATTCTTTAAGAAAATTGTATCTATAATGTACATATACTCTATTGTATGATATTAAGTTGTTTAATTATGTCGTTTAGTGAAAGATTCAACAGGGTAATAACTAAATATTTTATAAAATACTAGCTTTTAGCTTTAGCTTCGGCCCCGGGGCTTAATGAAAATATCTAAGTGTTGTGTATGACACATGACACATTCTATCTGTTTAAGGTAACTTTAACCACAGCTATAGCATATATAAATATATGTAACCTATAGACTTATTTCGATAAATTAATTACGAATAAAGATTTACGAATTCTTGTATCCAACACAAAGATCTTGAAGCTGTAGTTCCTGAGAATAGCGCGTTCCACCAAACTAACTCCTGATGTTATAATATCAGTAGGTACAAGATTTTTTATTGGGTTCCTCCGTTGAATTTTGAATGCTATCGATAATAAATAAAAGATTCGTGGAAACGAAAGATGGTACGGTTTTAATTATTGCACTCATTAAATTCGCAGTCGTTAATTCGGATTTATATCGAGATTCCACCGAACGGTATATACTATTTATAGCACAAATATCACTACCTCGATTTATTTTTGGCATTTATCGTTGGGCTTTAGCATTGTTTAATTTAATTATACATATTGTTTCTGTGGCAGTTATACATTTTTTAATATTCATTTAAAATGTTCGCCCGGACTACCCCGCTTGGGATACAGCGAGACGCTAAGTTACTTTAGTCATAATAGTTAATCTGTAACTACAGCTTTATAGTATTTTTTGTTACTGACATGATCTCACGTTTTCTTTAATAAAGTATGTTCATTATATACAAAATAATAGTTGAAAATTGAATTTTATCACATTATTATTAGCAAAGAATTTCAAAAGTAGTGTACAAAGTTATGTAGACAATGCTCGATACTTTAGTATTAAACAAATGAATGTTTCCTAGAACATATTTTTTACGTACAAGTGGGAGATGTTGTATAGAAAAAAAAATATTAGAAGAAATAAATTGTAAATTCTAAACTATCGCTACTAAATATGTGAGCTGTCAGATTAGATTTTTGTTATTAACCATTTTTGATGCTAAAATCAGCGGCTTGTTTTATAATATTACTGTTGAATTAGGAAGTGGAAGCCATCATGACGCAGTGAGACAGTGTCTGGTTGTAAAAGTGACGGTTGTATATTCGATCCCCATCGGGATGTCTGCCTATTTTTAAAAAAGGCGAATTGTAAAATGCCTCGATTTTTTTCCATTTATATGATATCAATTATTAAATTATTTATCAGTAATAAGTGACAAATGTCCTAAGAACACGCAATATTTAATTGATTTAAATTTTATTTTTTTGCGGCTTACATAAATGAAAGGTTAGTTAATAGTTAATAATGAATTTATCATGCAAATACCAATTGTCCTCTGCGTTCATTTAATATTTACACAAACTGACTATTTAGTTTAAGGTCGTCTATTTGTGATAATATTATGTTGTTATCATTTCCGAATAGATTGTGTTGTTCTTAGGTTTTGATAATTGATACAAAATATTAGCTTTCCTTGTGCGATAGCCGCCGCGAGAGGTACCTGGAATAAAGAGTTGTTTTTATGGGACAATTTAATTATTATTTAGATATATTAAACTAGGAGTCAGTCATAAATTTAAATCCAGTTTTTTGTTGTCAAAATAGGAGAGGTCAAAATAGGCAGCCTTTGTTCGTACCAATCTGGACTATAGCCAAGATTATACAAGCGTTTTAAAATCCATTTTAGTATCAATTTTTTTGTAATACAATTTTTTTCAAAAATATTTGCAAAGTGAACCTACATACATACAATATAGAACCAGTTCGGTCCCGTCCGCTCGTAACATAGCGGTGCAGCGTAATAAGTTTCACCGTAACGGATGACACAAGATTACGGTACTGGTCCACCTTTCAAACTCACGCGCAAATCACGACAAATACAATTTTAAATATTGTACTCTATCTTTTAGGAAATAGAGTTTATATTGCATTGTCCGAAAATAATATAGTTTTGTATATGTATGAAGCTGTTGCCAGTGATTTGGAAATTTGAACTTTATTTAAAAGGGTATTAGGATATGGTTTATCTAATTATAGTTTTACATACTAACGTAAATCAACGTATCTGTATATAATTTTGACGTGTTGTTACAATTTCTCTATCTTTATAATGAGATGAAAACTAATATAGACCTTAACTCGTTTGATTAAGGTTGCATTTGCTCAGTTTATACGTTTGTATGACATACCGTAATGCTACATATCGTTCGTTCAATGGAAGGTCAGAACGAGTTCCGTACTTAGCGACGTGTGGTTTTATGCTAATAAACGTTATAGGTGTTGTGTTTGAGTCGGAAGTCTTTTATTTTATTTTATTTCTTATATAGAAACTATATATATTGAGTAAAACGTATGTAAATATTAGTCTGATTTCCGTTTGAGGTAAAAAAAAAATCAGTTATTTATTTCCTTTTATATAAAAAAAAACAAAAACAATTTACATTTTCTACTAATATTATTCAATTCAACTGTAAATTCTAGTTTCATTGAAGTTAACCGTAATTTTTCAATTAATTTTAATGTTTACGGTAAGTATTGTCAGTGCGATCTATAGTCGGCTGTAAGTTGTAAGTCAATATAACGATCCACCACTCGCGTGTACCGTTGCAGTGAAAGTTTCCCGCAAAAGTGAAACGCTGGCGCAACTCGGTAAAAAATCACGATCGAAATGTGAGAGGTTATAAACTTTTTATGTTTTTTTTTGTCCAGTAGGGATTTAGTTTGATATTATTTGAGTGTAACTAGTCGTCGCACGCAGCTTTCTTTGCGTGTACTTTGATATGTGAAAGGGAAAATATCGTTTTTCTCGTTCCCGTTTGAATTTCGGGAAATCTTTTTTAGTGCAACCACCCTCCGTTACACTCCATAACATTAGATTCATGCCAAATTTAAACTTTCTAGGTTCAAGAGGTTCCGTCTGTTCGTTGTCTTGTAAATAGGAAATGTGTATTTATGTTTTTTTTTTTAATTATTCAGCCATTTAATCTGGCTTACCTTATCCTACAAGGAATGTTATTTTAACATCGTAAATGTTTCTCGATTTCTATTGTTATTTTTGCCATTATACAAAGATACAATATGTTAGTGAAATATTTAATTTCTATATAATTTTTGATTATTCGCTCCTCCTATAGGTCAACTATCGAATTTTTATATAACACATGCTAGCAAAAACTCGCTTTTTAATATTAAGCTATGTGTAAAAACAATTGTGTATACTTGACCTTACCGAGCTGTGATATATATATAGAAGTGTCTAGAAACACCTTATGGTACCAACGCGAACTTGTGAGAATTTTTACAATTTACAAGGAAATTTTATACAAGGCATTGATTGGTTCTTATTTTTATTTCTAAGTCATTTGTTTTGAAGTTATCTCCTTAGTGTTTTCTACCTATATAAATTTTTGACACATGTTGTTGTTCTGTTGAATGGTAAATAAAGTTTTTTTATTTTCAATGAAGAATATATGAGTTTGAACTTTTTTTGAAAAAAGAAATGAAATATTGGATTTCCTCGAGCAGAAATTGAACTCACAACCTGTGGCTTTTACAGTCACACTTTGTGCCCCTGCGCTACAATTGGCCTAAATAACCTTTTTTTTCTAGGATATTGAAATAAGCAATATTGTGATGGACAAGTTGCTTTCCAAAGAATAAATTTCAATTTGCAATCTTAAAAATCAATATATTTTAATTTACTACGGTCGCTTGAAAGTGTAAAGAAAACTGAGATTGAAACGACTGGAGTGAAAGCAAGATACAAACTGTTTTTGTTGTTAATAAACAGACTGACGCTTAGAATAATTAAGTTTTTCTCAGTATTTGTATTGAATTAAGATCCGTAGGTACCGACATCTTGTAAACACGGTGATTAATTTGATTATAAACTACACACGAGAGCCGTCGTGGCACACGACTGTAAACCGCGACGGTTGTGGATTCGATTCACATTCGGAAATGAATTATTGTCGCTTCATATTTTCATTTCTTCGCTTTGGTAACGCTTTTAACCCTAGCCGGTAGCCACAAATTACGCAACGCTAAGCGCTACGGCCGCTCGCCCACTTTGATTAACCTCGTCATACTCTTTTAATGTGACTTTCCTCCTGTATCGTCGACAGTGCGTTTTCCAAGGTCAATCGTGGTCTCCCACTGCCTCTCTTACCACTCACTTTGCTGCATAGATCTTACTTTATCTGGTTAGCGACGCCGGATTCCGTCGTATAAAAATATGTATATTTGAGCCTAAGTAGGCAAATACTACGTTTCGATATATCAATTGAATTCATCAAACAATTTTCTTCAAAAATGACATCATCTTTCACAAATGATTTTATGTACGATTCTAATATATTTTAGTATATCAAGTTACTATACAATATATAGAAATACACAAAACATAATTCGTATTTCATACGACAAGCTGTTCACGCGTACATAATATACAGTACCTACTGGCGAAACAATCCGGTCGTCTGCTAGTGACATTCGAATGTCGATAAATACGACGGACATCGTTTTTTACTATATTGGTTATATAGTTGTTTACTACGGGTATGGAGTGTGTTGTAAGGATAGTTATATAGTTATATATATCAAAATTAAATCAGTTTCACGCTGTATCCCGCACAGAGCAGGATACACAGAGGGAACCTAGTGTTAAGACAATCCGTTTCCCACTTTCCGCCAAATTCTGGAGGCACTGCGTGTTGAGTGGCGGAACTCAATGCCGCTCTTTGCCTCTACAACAGAGCGAAGAAATGAAAATATGAATGTAAATAAATATATCATCACAGTTTCGATAACGAGGCTGTCGTGGCCTAGAGTAGCGTGTGTGTGTGTGTGTGTAAAAGCGACTGTTATAGGTTTGATTACGACTCGGGGAAGATTAGTCTCAAGGACTTTCTCCTTAATATTTTAAAATAAAATAATTTTCCTATGAGTAAGATTTTAATCTAAAACCATCGATTGCATTTACATATTCTTTCGAACAATGGCGCCAATAACGTTATTTATATAATTTTATATTTAGGACATTCCACCACTCTTTCGTTCAAATGCGAAAAACAACAAGGATGATATAAAACTCTACATTATAGAATATATTTATAACTAAATTACTTACGTTGAATGTAACGTGAAATGTAAACAAAACGTTTAACGCTATATAATGTATAGATGCGAGTAGTTACGACGCAAGCACAGTTTATATTCACATTTTGTAAAACTGTAACTCATCGATGTCTGTGCATGAAAGATATGTGAGCAAATCTATTATTTATGAAATAAAGCCTAAAACAATGGTTTTGAATTTTTCTTAGCTTAACTTATTTAAATGCAATTTTCACCGTTGTATTTTGCCAAATTTGCCTTAACATTTAGCATTTGTTGTATTTCAACCCCCCACTATAAAAACGTTATTAAAAAGAATTCCATGCGATAATTTGCTGTAATGGGCTGAAATTTTTATTATTACTATTAATTTATAAATATTGTCCTTAAATAATAATGTTATTAGATCACGAAAATAGCTCAGGTGAGAAATTTAATAATTGTAAAGTATAAGAGGGCAATGCCGCGTTAGTTAATATGCTGTGTTCATTATAGTTTTGTATTATCGATCATTTTCTACGGATATAGCTGCTGCTACTTTGCCTTTGAGATCGACAGACCTGTAAATGTGTTGAAGGAATACTTGAAATTGATATAAAGACGTGCCGTTTATTTTTTTTTATTTGGCATATAGAAGGGTAGACAGAGAAAATGGAAGACAGATTTTCTCACTTTATGCCTCATAGTAACTCATCTCCAGGAGCTTTGATCGAACCCATAACGGAAGTGCTTACAGGCATTCACTGTGCTCCTGCTCCATGACGGCCTCTATCGTTAATTACTCTTTTTTTTCTTCTGTAGTAATAAAGATAACGTAATCATTTTCAAAAGAAAAATCTACAAAGCTATTTAAAGAGTACCTATGTCAATAACTCTTGTGTTAAACGTAACATTGCCTTTTAATTAAAATGTTAATTTAAGGTTCACTAACGACAGTCGTTTGAAAATCTACGTGTATATGCTAGGCCTAGATTATTCTCATAGATAAGAAAAGGGTATATTGTGCGTCATTACAGTCTATTTCTATTTGAAAGGTTTTTTTTTGTTTCACAGTATATCCCGCAAATACCAAGGTGGGCAGAGGGAACCTAGTTCTAAGACACTTCATTTCGCACTTTCCACAAAATTTTCGTGACATTGAGCTTATTTTTTGTACTCTATATTATTGACGCGACCATGTTGCAATGAGACAGCGTCTGACAGTAACCGCGATAATTGTAGGTTCGATTCCAACTCAATTGAAAATAATATTCGAATTTCCCCGCTCTTCCCTCCATTAGACAAAGTGCGGCGTTGTATTTTGGCAAATTACACTGCGAGTAGGAAACGGAGTGCCTTAATATGAATCAAAAATTACATCTATACATAATATCAGCAACAAATTTCAAAGAAACTATTAAGGAAATCTACTATTAAATAATTATAAAAATAATTACGACCCGCACCGATAGTTAACCTTTACTTGATGAACTTGATATTTAGATAAACGTGAAGTATGAAACGTTTTCGTGTTTTTTTAAATCCATTTAAAAATAACTATAATACCACCTGTGTAATGTTTGTTTTGCAAATTAAATATGATTTTACTCTCATTTAAATACAATTATTATTTAAACCATGAGACATCTCATCTCTTTCTCTCTCCTCTATTTTATGAAAATATATATTTTTTGTTCACTTAGATAGAGTTTGTGATAGATTGTACTACTATTAGTAGACTATACTACATTTTAGGTTCTCAAATCTAGAAAATTGTGAGGCCTGTCGTGGCGCAGGGTACAGACGTGTGTGTGTGAATGTAAACGCAACAGCTTGTGGGTTCGACTCCCACTCGAGGAAATGAAGTATTAACAATTCTGAGAAACAGATATTTTCATGTGATTGGCCCAATAAATTTTTAGTTATATTTTTTATACAAAGTGCATCTCATATATGCAAATTGAAAATATGACAATATAGAAACTACAAAATTTTTCCACCACGTTGCCATCCAACGTGTGTACCCAAAAATAAATTAAAAAACAAGTTAACATTGTCACCGAGGCAGACGGCTCGCAATTTCAGCGATATAAATAGATCAACGTTCTTTCAGCCGCTCGGTTCTTTACTTTTATACTATAGTTGTATTATATTATTGATAGTTATAAAATACCTTTTACGCACGGTCAAAGAGAATTATTGTTATAAATATATAATTACATTATATAAAACTAGAGAGTCAAACGCGACTTCTCTCATTTACTTTATATTATAAGCCGAGGGGGAATATTTAAAAGTATCTTATATCGTCTCATATATCTCTAAAAATATATGTACAAAGTTTATTAAAAAATGGGTTGAGTAATTTTTTGAGGTTACATTAGTATGATAATTGAAAAATGAAAGCTATGTTTACTAAAATATATATTTATAATATTATACCATTGACATTAAAGAGAGCAACTGTTGAGTTTCTTGTCGGCTTTTCTGAACTGCCTTCCGAGCAGGTGGTAGCTGTTGTATATGATCGTTCTACGATTCAAAAGTATTTACAATAGTCTATTTAAATAAAGAATATTTTCAATTAGAACATAAGAGCCAATTATTACGTGCGGCATTCTTATATATGAGTCATGACACGAACTTAGTGTCCGAGGTAACTCTGACTACAGCTACAACTAACGGATGGCCAGTCCAACGGAATGTAATATTTATTATATTAAACGGAATATTCAATACAAAAATATTTTTTAGAAATCGGACCAGTAGTTTCTAAATTTAGCGCGTTTTAAATAAAGACACTCTAGTTTTGTAATATTAGCAATAGGTGTACGGCTCGAGCCTTATGACAATGATGCTTTTGTTATTTTTTTTTTATATTCTTAAAAAATAACTTCATAACGAAATAATGAAAAAAGTCCCTTTTTTATTATTTTGCATAGCATTAATAGGATAAGTAGAAAACGATGCATCCTGACATACTGAAGCATGACGACACTTTGAAACCTGTGTATATTTATAAAAATATTCTTACTTCCCAATACATACTATAAAATAGTACTAACGTTATGGTACCTTTCATTTCATATATATTAATCTTATCTAGTGACATGTTTAGGTCACAATCAAACAAGCTTACTATACTTTACTTGAATACACACTAGGTCTTTAATCTCTTGGCAAGTGCTAAGAGGACTTTAACCGATATTAATATGTTTTTGACTGTTCTGGTGTAGTGTAGTTTGTCTCTTTATGTTATTTAACTGAATACTATGGTTTATTTGCTGTAAGTGTGTGCTAATAATTTATCTTATTTTATTAGTAACGTAATAAATGCTAACGCATATTTAGATTTTTTTTTATATTTTCAAGTATTTCCTATGAGTCACGGTTTTTTTTAATACCACAACAACACAGCGCGGTGTTGACCCCACAACACGCAAACTTAAATTTGGACAAGAAAATGTGAAACGAGTGCCTTAACACTACATTTTGCCTTCCTACCCTGTTATATGCCCGCATACAGTGTCACGTTAAAAAAAAACTACAATATAAATAAAACTATTTTAACCGGATTAATCGCGTATATTTAGTTTTTACATTTTTAGACTGAGTCTACCCGTGACCACGGACTACTGCAAAGTGTTCGAAACGTCGGGTTTCCAAAAATGTAAAAACTAAATATACGCGATTAATCCGGTTAAAATAGTTTTATTTAAAATGTATAATAATCGTGAAAATCAAAGAACTTATAAAAACTACAATAAATGTATGTGTTCATAGCAATAGTAATAGTATCGGTAAATAAACAATAGCAAATTATGTTAAAGTAATATAGAATTTTCAATTTTCTTGTACTTTTTACGACTTTACGTAGACATTTATTCTTGATTGTAAGGCCCTTTTTATTACAAACACGTTTTTTTTATTTAGGTATATGTATTTAGATAGCGAGTTCGTATGGTATTGTGTTTACTAGCTCTCGTGCGCAATTTAGTTTACATGGAGTTTTAAACGTAAAATCCAGTTTGGTCCCGTTCTCATACACACCAAATTTCTGATTAATAAGAGAATTCTTAAGAAAGTCGGGAACGAAAGTGTCCTAATGGGAACGGAGTATTTTAACAGAATCTCCTATCTATCCTACCCTGCTATGTGCGCGATACAGTGTGAAAAAATACGTTATCTTTCGTAACAAATAGATAATTAGCACCATTTTATTGCACAATATGAAAACTTATATATTTAAAAATAGTTGACAGTCAGGGCTGTGCATAAACGTACTGGCTCTCATCGTAGGTTAACACGAGCGTTCAAGGACTATATGTAGGTACAGTTGCTAAGTTGATTGCTTGTTATTTTGAAATATAATACTATTGATCGCTCGCTTATAATGTCTCCTTTATTTTAATGTAGGTTTTTTTTTATTTATATCTATTTTTGTATATTAAAATATGCAACATATCTATTTTTCAGGAAGGGTTGAGCACATCTATTATATATTGTCTCTATATGGGTGAATCATGGAGGATTTTTAGGTCACTAGATTTACTCTACTCATTTTAAATACTGTTTTTTAAAGTATGAATGAGCTAAATCTGTCTAAAATCTATACAAAAATTGAAACATTTAATTTTAAACCGCTTAATTACAAGTGTTTATATTTTCTAAGAATTTATATTACACACGAGTAAAAGCAAAAGTAACTATTGTACATTACATGGATACCGCAATAATTTCACCAAACTATTTACTTGCCATTGTTTCACCAGCGCCGTCCAAACCCAACTCTATCTTTTATATATAAAGTCTGTATTAGTTTATAAAAAGGTAAAATACCCTCGTTTCACAGAAAAAGAATCTTATACCACCGTTCTTAAAGTTCACTTTATTATATTACGTAGATAAGCATAAACGTGCCAGCGAGGCCGCAGAACGGGGTCAGTAGGGCAGGCAAGTAGCAACCGACCGGTCGGTCAGCCCTGAACTTGGTTTGGGATTGACGTTATGTCATTTCAGCGCATTTCGATGCTGATTTTTTTTTGGTGTTGTGGAAACGGGACGACCTTTTTTATATATTACGACAATTGACATGGAAGAGCCACACGTATGCGTGGTTGGGTTATTATTTCAATCGTTGAAGAAATAATCGTATTATTAGTTTTATTATTTATTATTTGAAACAGTATCGAGGCGAAATTTGTAATTATTTGGGATAGCATGATGGTTGTGGTTGCAACCTGATGCATAAATCATCTCTGATTCAGTAATATTTGATAAGGATGATAAAGTCCTACAATATCTCTGCTTATTCTAGTATTCATCTTATTTAAAAAAATACCTCAAAGTAAAAATGATAATTTAAAACACTATTGGGTATAATATCTTCATATTAAAATATAAAAATTTCGCGAAGTAATTCAAGTTTATTAATAAACTTATTAAAATAAATTGAATTCATTTAATTATGTTCAATAATCATTGACTTGGTAATTTTGAAGCCATCGCGTCGCAATAGTACAGTGTACGCAATGTATAACTACAAACGGGATTGTTGTGGATTCATGTACCATATGAGTTTAATATAAAATGCAGCGAAGTTGATGCATAAATGCTCTTCAAAATGTTTCGATAGCGTAGACTTTGCAGCTTGATTTTTTCTTTGCTGGACCATAAACCTAAATATTTGATATTAATGTCAGTTTCATATCTCCACGCGATTTCGAGGTCTTTACTGATGGACAATAAATAAATCCAAAAATAACATAACCTCATCATATTACCACATTTATAACATAATTAATTTCCAATATAACAAAAAGCTTTAATAAAGTGAAGCTTTTAAATAACACTTAAAATAAATCCACTGCAGCGGCTTGCATAACGGTTGAATACGCTCCATTGTGTTGGCCAATCGGTTGCGATAACGAAAACTAGTTATCGATACTCAACGATTATATTATCGATTTTTAATATTGTGTACTTATTTATGTATGGTATGTGTATGTGTGTGTGTGTGTCTAATTCGAACTTGTCACGATGTGTTTGATTGGTCTTTTTTGTTTGATTGATATTTTATTTGGGTCACGCACGAGACTTGGGTTGTTGCATAGAGAGTATTTAGTTTATGAATGTTCAAAGTTGTCTCGTTGTCACAGCGGATTGCGAAAGTGTTTGACTGCAGGCTCAATAGTAGTGAGTTCGATTGCCACTTGGGGGCATGATTATTTCCTCACCAATTTTATTAATAATTTATGCGTAACTGTTTATTCAATTGACCTGTAGGATATTACGAGTCTATCGTTGAAGTGATTGTCAAAACTATTTCCATTTCTTAGTTCTGGTGAACAAAACGCGACGTTGAATTCTACCATCAACCCTAGTACTTAGAAAACTGATGGAGAACGGAAAACGGAGTGTTTTCGCACTAGGTTTTCTTTGCTTACCCATACTACGCGAATCGCATCTACAAATTCCCTAATAAATTGTTCCAAAATTCACAAGCATCGCGTGTACTGGAGTAATTTCTTCTGAACATAATTTAATTTACATTGTAGGTACTCTCAATATAAGTTGTTGTAACTTGTTTGTTATTCGCTATACTAGTTCTGTAGCTTGAACCATTTCTTGTATTAACACTACTTCACGTATCCCTCTCAACAAAGTAAGTAAATCTAAGTTATTCTAAAGTATAGAAAAGATGACTTTGCCCCTATCTCTTTAGCTTTTATGAAAGTTTGAAAGTTTGTGCTTTCTTAGTGACTCATAAATCATAATACTTTTAGTATTGGCTTGATCTTCTTATATATATATATATATATATATATATATATATATATATATATATATATATGTTATGATAGATTTAAGTGTTTTGTTATGCTAGGTTTGTATATGTAGATATGTCTATTTACAAGAAATTTATTATTTATTATTAATAACCAAGGCATACTAGTATGGTAAAGCTAAAAAGTTTGTTTGTTTAAACAAAGGAATCGCGAGAAGTATTGGAATCGATTTTTTTTTGGATAGTCAATTTGTCGAAGAAACCTAAGGGGCTATACCAAATAATTGCATGACTGAAACGTCTTTTCGTTACTGTATTTCTGTGGTTTGGTAAACGCGAAAATTATGGTGGCTGTTTTTCTTAATAATGAAAAAAAACTATTTTTTAATACTTTAACAGTAGTACTCCAAAACAATTAAAAACAATAATTTTAGAACCACCCAAACGAAGGTCTCCAAGGACTGTATACAATGTAATTAATCGGTTGCCAACAACTAAGTTGTACAACTTAAATTGACTCGTGGATATTGTGTCGGAGTATTTGATGGCCTAACTTTGTTATACAACTATGAAGTTGAACAGTATAGAATAGTAGTCGTTGTATATATTTTTTTAAAGTTTTACTATTTAAAAGCCGTCAAAGCATCTGTAAACACGATGGTTATGAGTTCATTCCGCACTTAGGGATGGGTTAATGTATATTATGTTACTTCGATTTCTCTGCGTTGAAAAAAAAACAAATCGCTGCCCTGAGTTTCGCCATTTGAAAGACCAAAATGTGAAGTTCAAACACAAAGCGGAGAACGAAGTGAGCAATTTTTCAATACCAGGCTCTCATTGTCTACGATATAAAGATACAATATTTAGATAAAATTCATATCAAATAAGTATTTGAAACATTCCATGACGCGTCTATATGTAAACGCGATTTATGCAGAGGACCGTCGCGGTCCCTCCCGGTCACGTGACGGGTGCGAGTGACACGGAGCACGTGGCCGCACCACGTTGTTATGAAGAGCTACACACTTGTCGATGGCTTGGGTAACTTGTAGTTTTATACCTTGTTTGGTATCGTTTTGTTTTATAATTTTCAAGTACAATACATGTAGCTACTTTTAGATAGACAAAGAAACGGCGTCTGATTTTAAACACGTTGATTTTCGGTTCAATCCACTCGGGGGAAATGATTATTTTTATTATCATTTCTCCGCTCTGTCAATGTAAAGTACGACTTTGAGTTCGTTAGTCAACTCTCAATGTCTCGAGTTTCGACGGAAAACGAAAAACTGAGTGCCTCGACACCACTAGGTTCACTCTTCATATTTGCTTTGTGTGGGATGCAGCGGCAAACTGAAAAAAAAAAACATTGCTCTCAATTTTTATACTAAATATAAACAAATCATGTTAGTAGAACCAAATTAAATACTAGGTATATATATATATATATATATCGCATATTATTTAGGCCAAATTAACTAAACTGGGACATTAAATGACTAAAGAGTTAGAGCCGCGGCCATTATGGCCTATTCTGAAATAACCTTTTTTCTTATTTAATCGCCCCAATATATTTATTTAGCTTGATTACATCTCTAAAAAATTCAAGATACGATAGGAAATATGAAAAAACATCGATATTTCCGTATTTGGCAATTGACATTGTTTTTTAATGTTCAAGTAAATAGGGTTAGTGGAGCGCGCTCGATTCTCACAAAACCGAATAGTCAGAAGTTTAATTTATAAAAGTAACTAGCACGTGACTTCCTTTGCCTTTTCTTTTGCTTTGTAATACATTTTCAGATTTTTATTTAGATTTTATATTAGGTATGCGATGATAAGCGTTATTCTTATTAATATATATATATATATATATATATATATATATATATATATATATATATATATATATATATATATATATATGTATAAAGATGTATTTTTTAGCTTCACGCTGTATCCCGCATATAGTAATGTAGGCAGAGCGAACACGGGGACCTAGTGATAGGAGGCTCCGTTCCTCATTTAGGTTCCCTCTATCCACCCTGCTATATAACTTATTCAATTAAATATATTTCAAAGTTTTACATAAATTTTTGCAAACATCTACAGAAGGATAAACGTTATCTAACTTGATTCAAAAACATGAAGTGTTATTGTGAAATACTTGTAACGTGCATGCTATTGCTATGTGGGCTTTTCGCGTAATGCACTCTCACGGCTCCTTGGCCCACATTCGCGGAACTAAATGATGGACAATTTTTGTTTATTCGAGCCAAGGTCGGTTGCCTAAAATTTTGAGGCTTTTTTTACTCCATAGTTAGGTATTTATAAAAAAAATTGTGGTTTATTTTGCAATGCGGTTAGTAACCTTAGTTTTGCGAGTTTAAAATAACCGTTGATTATGAAAGATGTGATCACCTGATAGTGACGAAGTTTGAGGTTTTATTAAATTTTTTAAAAGGTTGCGAATTTTGTAATTGTTGTATCACGTATATAGCAGGGTAGGCAACCTGGCAACCTAGTGAATAAAACATTCTTTTCTTATTAAGATATGTTACGTTCCCCGCTTTCCGCTGAGTTCTGGAGACACACTATCTCTAATTTTCACAATATTTTCATTTTACTTGTTAGGAAACGTTCAAATTACGAAAAAAAAAGAATATGGAGTGGGTTTCGAACCCATAACGATTGCTTTCGATAAATTAAACGCACACCTACTGTAACATTCTAAAAGTTAAATGAAATGTTATACTCTTCAAATTTCCATTTAACCGAAAGAGGAGCCATCGTTAAAGTTAAATATAAGTTAATTTGCATACTTTACAAACTCATTAGCTTATTATCTAACACAAATATGTATATACATACATACAAATGTAGGTCTGTATGTGGCCTAAATACGACGCCCCATTTGCTATGCTTGCTCAATAGAATACCTATTGTTATCTAGGAATTAATTCAATTGTCGCTTAACCGACTGTAGTGTAGAAGTCGGTAGTGTTTATTTAAGTAATGGTATTTTCATTTGTTATGATTTTTTCGGGTTTTTTTTAAAGATTTTTAGGGAAGAATTAGAAAAATAAAATCCAGCTTCACGCTTTCTTTCGCATACACTAGGGTAAACAGAGGGAACCTATCAACCTAGTGTCAAGAGACTCCACTCCACGAGACTCGCCATTTTTCGTCAAATTTACGGGCGTGTTCAGCGGCGGAATTCAACTTAGATAAAAAAAAAATACTTAACATACAGAAGACACGGCTACTCTAATATTAATTGGAGCCAGTCGTCTTATACGTTATCAGATAAAATAACATAATATATGCGACTCACAATGACTACTTTTTTATTTTATAAACACTTGGCTTATTTTGGAATCGAATCCACGTTCCCCGCTAACTTGTAGGCCATTAGACCACTCAAAATGTTATAATTGGCATAGATACTCTTAAAACAACATCAGTCGCTAAGGCAAAGTGCAAACTGTTATGCAATGCTCCACGACCTTGCGCACTACACTTTGGTGAAACCCTCAAAGTCAAATATATATATATATATAGTGTAAACCGTTTGGTAGTGCAATTTTATTATAATTTATTATAAAGAAATTTACGTGGTTGTTGGTTTTTGTATTTTTTTTTATTTTTCGGGTAAAAAACACCCTGTACTCTTTACACTACCAATACCCACTACCTTGCATACTATTTACACGTGCGCGTATCTCTAGTGATATTTTCTGGAAGAAGAAACTGATCTCTGGCTTTGAACAGATAATTATTTTTTATTTTTCAGTGCGATATTTTTTTTAGTAATAGTTTAAATTTTGTTTTAAAAGAATAGGCACAAGAATACTCTAAGGTGGACTCGGGCCACCCGTCCTCCCTCTTGCTTCTTCCTACGCCCATGTTGATGCACTTAACATAAGTGTATAAATACATTTAAGTTTTAAAACCTCTTTACCGATTGCTTGAAAGTAAATATTAGATGACGATTTCAAAGCGAAATAGAAGTATACGAGCTTTCGCATATAATTTATGCAATCTCTACTAAATAAAGACTACATATTTTTTATAATTCTTAAGTATTATTCTATTTAGAGGTCAGAGCGTTAGCACGGTATCCAAAGGACGGTTTCAAAAAACGCTACGTAAAATTTTTATACGTTTTATAGAAATGTATGGTTGAGGTATGTTGTATGTGTTTGGAACTTTTTTCATGAACATTTTCCCATGTTAACGTTTATCCTGTCCTTCGATTTCTGCCCGAATTCGAAATATTGCGTATTGAGTGGCGGAACTCAACCTTTTCTCTATAACAGCGTGGAGATAAAAATATTACTTTGCTCCATGTGGAAATCGAACAACCATCACGCCACGCTGGTCTCATTGCTAAAGAACACCATTTTTTTTTATGTGTATGTATGTGCTAGCCATCGTAGCGTTTATTTTCAACCTCATAATCTAAATAACGTGATAATATTTGTGTATTTTAATAAATTAGCCAATTTATCAAATGCACTGAAAGGCCTTCCCTTGAAATTTTGATACATGTATCACACATTATCTCTATTAAGAGTTTCAGAATATCTATCGTAGCCAGAATCAACCTTGCGATAGTATTGTATGTAAGAAACAATAAAAGTTTATGTGAACATTTTAATATTAATAAAAAAATTCTAAGCACGTATTTGATGATTATACATAAGATAACCTATATATTTTGAGAAATTTTAATATTTTTTTTTTAAGTTACACATTGTATCCCAAGCATATAGCAAGCAGGGCCGGCAGAGAGAATCTAGTGTAAGAGAGACACTCCATTCCATTTTTTACTGGGCGTAAATAAGTATTTTTCTTAATCTAATTTGTTCCAAGATAGGATACTGTGAGTTATCTGTAATTAATATAAATTGTCTTCAAATACTAGTCGCCGGAAATGATATCTCAAAGGCTTACTTACTTATACTAAATTTGATTTTTTCTCTGAGATGGAATATAGAAATGGTAGAGACCTTAATAGATCATTATCACATGTGCCAAATTGATTTTATTTGAAATCGGTTGAAATATTTTCCACTTTACAAATATTATAGACTGCAATCAATAACGGATACGTGGATTTGATTTTTGCTAAGCCGACAGATTTCCCATGAGAAACTAATAGAAAGTAACTGTTAGTCAATCATGCTACAATAGGCAGATAATGAGTGTGTCTTTATTTAATCGATAGTCATGGTGAGTGTTTCTTTTTAAACGAAATGTCACTGTTTCATACAAAAATTGGGGTTGTAGACGTTAAACAAATAAAGCTTCACGCTGTATCCCGCACATAGTAGTGTAGGTAGAGGGAACATAGTGTTGAGACACTCCTTTCCCCACGCTCCGCCCAATTTTTTTAAGACATTGCGTATTGAGTTGACGGCGTTTAGTTCACGCCGCGCGTTGTGATATTTTACAGATAGATGATATATTGTGACAAAAGTTAAAATATATTTTTTTACATTGATGTTCTTATGAAGTCCAGTGAGTATACTAATCGATTTTTAATCGAACAATAATTCGTTATCATTCTTATTAATATCTGGTAATAAGAACTAATAGTTGAAAAATGTCCGTTTATCGGGAGTACTGCACATACCAAAATAATAATTGGTTATATTTTGTCAGTTTCACGCTGTATCCCGTATATAGCAGTATAGGCAGAGGGAACCTGGAAACGTAGTGTTAAGATATTTCGTTCCCATTAAGAGGTTTCCGTTAACCACTTTCCGTCGCGGGTTCCGCTACTCAAGCGAAACTCTACGCAGCGCTTTGATTGGTTTATGGGTTAAAAAATTATAAGAAATTACTAAACTTAGCCTTTCACGTAACAAACTTAGTAAGAAAATCTAAAATTATTCTATTTTATAGGAGATGAAAAGTCAAAGAATACTATTTGAGCATAATAATCGGTCTCGCTTAGTACAGATTAAGTTAAATTGAAGAATTATACATATAATAGTGTAAGCTGGCAAACCGATTTTCATTTTATAGTTATATTTATAACAGCGCAGTGGTTGTGGGTTTGATTTCCACTCAGAGATTTTTTTTTATAACTTCATTCCCTCGCTCTGGTAACAAGGCAAATCGCGGCGATGAGTTCCATCACTCCACACGCAATACTTCGAAAAGCGGCGGAAAGTAAGGAACAAAGTGCCTTAACAAAAAAAAGGAAATGAGTATAAATCATCATAAAATATCATTGGTTCCTTATTCACTCACACTCAATTGTCGTACATATTTTACGTTAATAGCATTGCAATATTAAAGTCACTTGAATCAACGCCACAGGAAACTGTATAGGAGCACCATTTAAGACGATGTTTCTCAGCTAGATCTGAAGCTTTGTTTTGCCAGAGATAAAGATTTAACAAAATAATTAATTTCCTTGAGTGCTTTCGAACCCATGACCGTTGTTTACGAGAACGTTACGAAAATGGCCTCTAAAATCATTAAACTTAATACTACAATAGAAACACTTGTTGCTATGCGAATTGACCAAAAATTTGTCATCAACCTGACCTACTTGATAAGGAAAGAAAAACCATCGCTTCATTTTAACAAATAAAAGCCAATATCGTCTGAATACGCCTGTAAATACAATAATTTTAACTATCTTACGGCACACGGTATAAGGTCGAGAACGAATTATACTTATTTACGTACATACATATATATACAAGGTAACCTTCCGCAAGAACGGTCCGACCTCGCATATCACGATCAAGGTTCTATTCCTGCTTGGGACAAAGGAAATGTTACCTTATGCTTTTAATGATAGGGTGTAATTTACCTTTTTGGAAATTTTTATCAGTGGTTTGTTTTGGTAGTTGATTTTCATATAGCTAGATGATTTCTTAATTAAATTATTTTTGTGTTAATTTCGTTAAGAGTTTTTTTGAGGAAAGAGCTCTTCTTTTTATTGTTGTTACTCGCATTGTAATATATTTACTCATTGTACTAACAGCCTAAATAAATAAATAAAAATACGCATTTTTTAATTTTACCTTGATTCGTGTAAGTACAGGTGGTGGATGTAGGTGAATGAATATTCATTAATAAATTAATATGACTACATTTTGAAATAATTGTGTACAATATACTACCATCAACAGTTAGGTATTTTCTATATTCCTAGATATCAACAGATAGGTGAAAAATGATATAGCCATACGTAAATACTTACTTATTTTTTATATATGTATATTAGTCAATGATCTCAATGAAGGTCGCTACAATGAGAACTGGAGCGTGACTTTGGTCAGGATTAAACAACAGGAAATTACCATCTCGCCTCGTCTTAGGTTTCAAATACATCTTAATATACTATTAAAATACGTACGATTGATAGATATTTCCCCATGTGGAGTTTTATTATAGCTTAGTCACCCCAACAAACGCAATGTCTCGAAATTGGAAACGGAGTGCATTTTATAAATATTTTAAAATAAAATTTTATGTATATTTCATGGATACCAGCGTATGCGGGGGGGTAAACGAAGCGTATGCGGGGAATGTGTATTTCATAATATTGATGATTTATTGTAAACATATTTTAATGTTGCCAACAGGCGGTCGACTGGTGGTCCGTAGGTGTTCTTACCTACGAGCTCTTGACCGGCGCGTCCCCCTTCACGGTGGAAGGTGAGAAGAACACCCAACAAGAAATCACCAAACGCATAGTGAGATGCAGCTACCCCGTCCCCAACGATGTCAGTCCTGAAGTACAGGACTTTATTAAACGGTAAGTTTATATGATAGTAGAATTCTGGAAATATGTAGTTATGGGTTCGATCCCTGCCTGAATAGACTTCAATTAGAGTTTTGGTTTGTAGATACAATATCTATGAAATCGGCAGGATAGTTTGGAGGACAGGTGGTCTTATTACCTTAACCCAAAAAAAGAGTATGAGCAAATTGTGAAAAAGTTAAAATTTTGTGTTTTTATTTGTGTAAATGAGTGCTATTTGACCGTAATAGATAATTACAGCTGGCTTACCTTAAAAAGCTAAATATAAGCTTTAACAATTAAATATTTAATTTCAGATTATTAGTAAAAGATCCGCGACGTCGTCTCGGTGGTGGTGAGGATGACGCCGAAGAGCTTAAGAGGCATTCGTTCTTCCAGGTTTGTACTTACTTAATTTAGAAGACTCCGAAACTTTAATCATTGCTTATTTTTAGCTCTATGCTGTATCCCTAGGTAATGTAGGTAGAAAACTAATGATAAGACACTTTGTTTCTCACTTTCCCTACCCAACTTTTGGGACATTGCGTTGTAGATGACAGAATTGAACTTCGCATTTGTTACCAGAATAAGGAAGTGGAAATAATTAATTCCCCCATGTGAGTATCGAACCTACAACTGACAATGGCTATTTGACGATTATTAATGTTTTTAGTGTTTAATTGAGATAACTAGGTGTTACTTGTGCTATTTTATTTATAATCATGAATGAATGTAGCTCTAATTCGAAAATTAAGTAGTGGCCTGTGGCGGGTGATAGTGGGTTCTATATTAAAAAAAACATATTATATTAATCGTCCCAATACATCCAGAATCTCGACTGGGAAGCTGTATCTCGAAGAGAGATCCAAGCGCCCTTCGTGCCTCAACTGTCGCACGCGGCTGACACTTGCAACTTCGCTGATGAGTTCACAAGGATGCCACCCACGGATTCACCTGCTCAGGCTCCCAAGCACCATGATAAATTGTTTTTGGGTAAGTCCTTTTGGCAATTTTAATTTGGTTTTCGTATTCGGAAGTCATGGATGAGAGTATCCACCCTAGAGGGTGGAAGTGAATTTGTTTTAAAGATTCTCCTAGGATTGGAGGACTGTTAACTGACAATTTATAATCTTGAATTATGATTATTTAAAGTATTTCTGGGTAATAAACTTTTAAATTTTTTTAAAGAGGTAAATAATTCTTTGTTTGGTAAAGCACTGGGCAGTTTAATTCAATTATATTAACATAGTATTATTTTTAATGCAACATGGTGATGTATTCTATAATATGGTATAGAATAGAGATCTAAGAGAATTAATACTAAAGAAATAATAGAAATTAAACCCAAAGCCATTAGGTATAAAAAATTTACACTGTTGTTAATAATTTTTATTTATATATTGTGTTTTGTATAACAGGTTACTCGTACGTCGCGCCAAGTATATTATTCTCCGAGAATATAATATCAGATCAAATATGGATGCAAGCGACCGGACAGAAGCAAGACAAACTAAAGGGATGGACAGTAAAAGTGAGTTAAACTAGTCATTTTCTTTCCGTGTGAATTCGACTATATTAAATAATTGTACTGCCCCACTTTGTGTCTCTAAAGCTCAGAAACGTAGTTCGTTGCTTAGTATGAGGATTAAACCCGAAACTTTAGGGTTAGTGTTGTCCTATGGCGGCCTTAAGTTACAAGTTATATATTTTTTAAATTAGGAAATATTTGCTTTATCTTTAGATGTTTATTTTAATATTATTATTTACAGGACTCGCCATTCTTTCAAAAATACTCAGTGGATCTCAGTACACCTCTACTGGGGGATGGGTCGTATGCAGTTTGCAGGAAATGTATACACAGACAGACCGGCAAAGATTATGCTGTTAAAGTAAGTATTATTCCTATATATTAGCAACCCACGCGCGACTTCGCCCGCTTATTATTCCTATGTTAAAGTCAAATTTTACGAAATCTTAACGTAAATTTTAGCCCATGTGTTATTCTGATGTATCATCAGCTGTATTATTAGTCTTCAGTAGTATTTTCGTGAAAGAAAGTGTGCTAGTTTGTTCCAAACATCCATCTTTACAATCTTATACATTTTTATTTTGTCATTATACTTTTTAATATACAACATAGTTTTTATTAAACAAAACATTTCTGTTTTCAGATAATATTATCACAGAAGAGAGATGTGAAACAAGAAATAGAATTGCTCAAAGCGTGTCAAGGGTGTCCCTACATTATTACTTTGCATGAAGTTTTTTATGATTCTGTAAGTATTATTAAAAATATATATGTTAAATATATGTATGAAAAGATTTTTTTTTTCATTTTTTTAACATATTATATAAGCTGCTCCATGTTTTATCTATTTTTAATAAAATTTATGAAAATTATTAAGAAAAAGCAATGGTTTTAGTTAGTTACATGGTTGGTTGGTTAGTTTTACGTTGTATCCCGCATATAGCAAATGCGGACTCCTTCATGAGGGAATCGAGCCCAAAACCGTCCTAACTTTAATTAATAGAAGAACCAACCATTATTACTAATATTATTAATATTATTATAGACAAATTACATAAATGCTTACATAAATAGTAGCCTATGCCTTATTCTGATATATATCTTTAATATTGTAACTTCCATAGTTATACCTGAAAGAGGATCAAACATCCATCCTCATGATATTATTTTGTTCTCTTACAGGCGTTTACATACATAGTGACAGAATTGGCGACTGGTGGTGAGTTATCAGCGGCGTTAAACTCTGCTGGTGTCGGGGGCGGGGAGAGGACGGCACAAAGGTTTCTAGTACAACTGGCACTGGCAGTACGACATATGCACGCCAGGAGAGTTGTACATAGAGATCTAAAATTGGAGGTTAGTGTGTTTTTGCGTTTAGTGCATATTTTAGAGTGTTTTGTGTTTTCATAGTGTTTTAATATTTTAAAGGCTTTTTGTAAGGCGTTGAGTTTCGCCTCTCAGTACGCAATGCCTCCCGATTTTGGCGGAAAGTGGGGAATCCCTGTGCCGACGCTTCTGTGTGCGGGATACAGCGTGAAGCGGATTTAATTTAATTTTAAATTTGATAATAATTATTGATTAATGTAAACTATATTGCTTACAATCATCATCATTAAATCATATAATGATTTTTCACAATCAAGACTGTTAGAAGATCATCGTGGCGCAGCGCAAAGCGTTTGACTGTTAACGCGACGATTGTGAACTTGGCTTCCATTGGGAACATTTAATTATTTTCGTTTCCTCACACTTGTTACACGAAAAGAGCGGCTTTAAGTTCAACGACACAACAGTGTCTCTATTTAGGCAGAGGCAATTTGCCTATGATATAGTAAAAAAAAAAGATTTATTTTAAATATAATTCCCTTTTTTACAGAATATTCTCCTATCAAGTACTCGTTTAAACGAGGCTAAAGTGAAAGTGGTAGATTTTGGTTTCGCCCGACGCATGCCCGAGTGTTACGACCGGGAGAGGATGATGACACCGTGCTTTAGGTTAGTTTTGATTATTAAATCAATTATTTTAAATGACATTAATTTACATTTTATTTTCCTTTGTTTACGACGTTGAGTGATGCCTCAAAACAACATCTTAATTTCGGACAGAAAACCGGGAAATGAGTCTTGACACTATTACAGAAGTATTCCAGTTAATATTAGTTTGTTCCAAAAACTACTTAACGGATTTAGATGAAACTAACAGTGGTATTTGTAAACATTTAGTATACTTTGGCTGTAACACAACATGTTTTTGCTACACTTCAGTTTGCCGTACGCGGCGCCGGAGGTGGTGTCGCGCGCGCGCACCGGCGCGGCGCCGGGCTACGGCGCGGCGTGCGACCTGTGGAGCTTAGGAGTCATATTTGTAAGTATATTATTGCCATTGACCATTTAACCATTCAATCTGACATTATTATGTCTTTTCGTCTTTTGCTTTTTAAATTTACAGGTGTTTATTGATAGTTTTATATGTTTGTCTTTTGTTGTCTTGTTAAATCTAAAGAACAAATTAAAAATCTTTTTCGTGTATGTAATATTACATAGATATTTTGAACATTGATTCGTTGTCGCTTTTGTTATATATGAAATGTTGCCCCATATGTAGAGGCTTTAGATATGGATTTAAGAATATCAAAAATCAGCTCAATTCTTTCTTTTTGTTCAATCTGGAAAGTAGACAAATGAGAAAAATAGTTCAATCCTTTCAATATGAAAGATGTATTACTATTACTAATTATTCATTTTTTTATCTGGCCGTTATGATAATGTATATTTTATTTACAGTACTGCTTATTGAGTGGAAAAGCGCCATTCCAACCGACGTCCAAAAAAGAACCTGTTACAGCATTCATGGATAGAATTAGAAGTGGGAGTTTTACTATGGAAGGTAGTTTTATTATTGTTTAAATATTTTTAGAAAATTTATATAAAAGTAGTACACAACAACAAATTAGGCCAGTCGTGGCGCAAGAGCAGAAGCATGGGACTACGCGTGGCAGGTTGTGGGTTCGATCTTGTTCGACGAAATAAAGTATTTAATATTTTCATTTCTTCGCCCTGATAAGTAAATACGCTAAACGTTTCCATAACAACATGTATATATGTAACTTTATACAAAAGTGTGTATTGTCAAACATGGTAGTGTGTGTAGTATATTTTTTTGATTTAACGTATTTTTATGAAATATTTTGACCAATTCTGCACTCGTTCCCTATATAAACTATAAATGTGCCGAATTTCATACTTCTGCGTCTGCTCATTTTGCGTAAAAAGAGGTACAGTTATTGTTATTTTGCATATGTATTAATATATATTTATTGCAATTTTAGGTCCAACATGGGATAATATTTCGGAAGATAGCAAAAAGATAGTTTCCGGTCTTTTAGCGGTAGAACCAACAGACAGACTGACCATAACCGAGTTGTTGCAAGCGCTCGGAGTAAACTGTCAAGATAGTAACAACTTCAAATTGCAGGTTTGTATTGTTTTTAAGTATTAAATGTTTCATTATTTTTATTTTCCGTTGGGTTAGTACGATAGAAAGTTGTATAACCATAATAATTGTTATTGTTGGTCATTTGAATAATCGAATATATTGAGAAAAAAAAGTATTTTTTTCTTATATACTACGTAATGTTGTTATTATTAAAAACAACAATCATATACCAACGCATATCAATGTTTATTAAAATATATGTTTTAACATTAACTTTCTAAAAAGTTAAATATATATTTTTAGACGTTCGACGTATACACTTATTTACGTATATGTTTAATATATTATGTTTCCAAAATGTAACATCTTAAATATAAGCGATTAATCCAGTTAAATTAGTTTCATTTAATATGTGTAATAATCGTGAAAACCAAAGAACTTATTATGTTTAATATAATTGGTCGCGGTTGGTAGTCCGAATAGTTGTAAATCCGTATAACTGAAGGCCGGATAATCGAGAGTTTACTGTGGTTTTAAATCTTTTGTTTATTTAAAGTATTAACGAAAATATCACTATTTTCAATTCATCTAATGGTTGAGTCATTAGAAGATTACTCCTAAAAAATAGACCTTGGAAAATTTCAAAATTATAATCAGTTTATATATAATTTAGAAATTTCTAACTGTAAGGACTAAAAATTTATTGCATAATTATTTCTACTATAGGAAGTAATTTAGAGAACAAATCAGCTTCATGCTGTATTATGCACACAGCAGGGCAGAGGGAACCTAGAGTTAAAACACTCCGTTCCCCACTTTGCGAAATATTTAATTTCTTCGTCTGTATAGCAATGCAATATTTCGAAAATTGAGGGAGAGGGAGTAAGTGTATAATGATTATCTTCGGTTCCCTCTGCTTTCCCAGCTGTATGCAGGATACAGCGTGAATGGCAGAGTAAATGACAATAAAATATTATTATTATTATTTCCAGGACATGACCAAAGCGGACCTATACAAGCGTCGCAGTAAAAACAAACAACGCAAATCAAGCACATCTGAACCCGGTACCTCCTCCCAAAGCGACACGACCATGGAAGTCGATGACAACAAGGAGACATACCTGTACGATACCATAAACAACCTCAAGAATAGGATGAACAAGAATTCCATAGAAAACGACGTGGAATTAATAAAAGCTAACACCCAAGATACTCCTATAAATGAAACTGATGAACCTATGTTCGAAAACGACGAAGTGCCACCAGTTAAGCCTGTAGAGAAAACCTATTCTAAATCTAGGTCTAAACTAGATGAGTACATTTATATAGAAAGCAGTCAAGGCCTTGAAGGCACTGAAGTCGCTTTTCCTAAAACCAATAGGAAAAAGAAATCACAATCACCTGTACCGAGAAAGAAAAGAAAAATTGAAACTAGGTCTAAAAAAGTTGAACCGAAAACCCCAGAAAAACGTGGTAGAGGCAGACCTAAGAAAGTTCTTGATCAAGATGATAGTAAATCAAGAGTAACCAAAGAATCGATCGAAAATGATAAAACTATTGTCACCAGAGCGACAAGGAAACGAAAACACGAGGAAATAGAAAAACCTGTTTTAAGAGAAAAAGGACAAAATGGCCGCCAGTCAAGAAAGAATAGTGAAAAGGAAACTCGGAAAGTCGCTCGGCCCAAACGCAAAACGGAAAAAGTAGAAACTAAAATAGATATTGAACCTCAAAATGTCAGAATGACACGTTCTAGGAGACGAAGGCTGGAAATTAGTTTGTCACCGTCGGAGGTCAAAAGTGTAATGCCGGCGTTTAGCTTCGAATCCGACAGGCGTGTTAATTCAATAGAAAGCAATAAGTCCAAAATACAAAATTCCAATGCCAAAGGTAAGAAAAATAGTAAAAAAACACAAAACAAAGCGAAAAAACCACCCATTCGTAAAACCAGAGCGCGGGCGAATCGTAGGTGAAAAAATTGTATGTAGCGCCAATTTATTAATAACCTCCTGCGTCACTACTTCCGGTTTGAAACAGCGCGTTAAAAAAAATAATAAATATATTTACCAATATTTTTCTGTTGCAACTTTTTTTTAATATTATGTTGGCAGCACCGGAAGTACTTGAATTTAAAATTTATATCTAGTTCAAATTAAAATATGGCGTACAATAGCCTTACCGGATATATTCGAATTTTCGCACCGGAAATACTCGGATTTCAAAATTCAAATGTAGTTTAAATTCTATTATGGCGTTCGATATAACCTCCGGATATTCCAAATAAAGATAGTGATGCGACATCATGGACGCTTGCTCACGCGTAGTATAGTAATTAAAATAAAAAGAAATTATTTATTCGACAGAGTAAGTTATATCTAGTTGTCTCCACACTAGTTCGACATTAACGGTTTTTCTTTTTTTTTTATTTTAATCCCTTTATTTTATGTTGCCATAGAGATAATATGGGTTGAGTAAAAAAAATATATGAATATTAGGAAATACAAATTAATACATAAATTGTATTCATATTTATTTCAAACACTTAATATTCTGCTCAAAACTCAAAGAAATGGTGGATAAGATCCAAAAATAAAAGATATTGACGTGCGCGATAGGACAACTTCTGTTTGTAAACGCGACAGTTGTGGGTTCTATTCCTGAATATATTATTGTCAGTTCTAAAGTTCCACAACAGAGCTTAACGCGGGGTTGAACTCCACAATACAACATACAATGTCTTTTAAATAGGGTGGTGCAAGAAGAACGGAAGGTCTTAACACGTATGTTCCCTCTGCCTACCCATATATGCGAGATATAGCGTGAAACTAAATAATAATAGTAATAATGTGAAATAGAGATAATTTCCTCTTCTGTCTTTTCTCGCCTTTATATTATCTCTATGTATGTTACTATTAATTTTAAGTCACTTTTTCCCTATTATTAATTATTACCATTAGAATTAATTCTTTGATGTTGGTTATTATGTATTTTGAATAGATTATTAATAATTAATTAATTATTAGGTAAATTGGATGTGAAAATGAGCACTTCCCGTAGATAAAAATATCCATTTTTTTATTAAGAAAATTATTAAAAAATTATCTAAACTGATCTTAAAAATATACCGCTAATGTGACTTTTTACTTTTATTTAAATAGACCACATATTGTTATAATTTTTTTAATAACTTTATATTGATTTTGGATTTTTGTTTCTTTATTTTCAATGTCATCGAAACGGTTAAACAGATCTCTGTCATATAAAAAAATACAATGGTTTTTTTTGTGTGTGTGTATATTTGTTTGGATTTAGCGTAATAGGTTAAATTTTGTAAATTTTTTTTAATTTAATTAATGATGTCCCTTAATCAACTTCCATTTAATTATTCAAATTATATAATTTTGTGTAATATGGTGAAAGTGCCAAAGCATGCTTGATGAAAAAAATATTATCTTTAGTAAAATAGTATAAATATGAAACGCCTCTTAGTGAAACTTACTTTATACTTCAACTCTACTTTCTTGACTGTTTCTTTAGTTTTTTTTCTTTATTTTAAGCGCTTTTACCAAATAAATATTGTTTGATTGTTTCATTGTAAATAAATTTTAGTGTTTAGTACAAAAAAACTACGGTGGAAGAGTTAATTAATATTATTTATGGAAAAATCTCAAAAAAAAATTGCGGTCGACAGCTAAAGTCATATCAATTGGTGTTTAAAGAATCATTTGCTATTTTTCAATGTAATTTCGTGTCTTTGACTTGTATGGGTTAAACGTGTGTTCATAAAAAATATATTGTATTATTATATGTATATGGAAAATTTTATAATGGCAACACAGCTAGTAAAGAATGATACACACTGTGGCTATCATTTTAAAATGAAGTTCCTCTAATTTCTATCTATCATTTTCTAAAATAGTACTAATGAATTTCTTAAATTATTTAATTTAATATATTTATTTTTCTAAAGGAACTTGAATTAAAGTTGCTTGTTTATGTCATTGTGTGTACCAAATTTTACATAACAATATTTATATACCGTTACAAAGTATAAAGCAATAAAATAAATAATTGATTCACATAAATTAAATGCTTTAAATATTGTTACATCTGCGAAATATATGTTATTTATATAACAATGATGATTGTATTGCCAGTTTTTAATTGTTACGATTTTTGTATGGAAACTTAAAACTTGTACTAGTTGGTACTGAATATGTTAATTATAGATAATTGTCGAAATGTATTCGTATTTATGAATTTTAAGTATCGAAAGTTGTGGTTTTATCTTGTTATTTTACTCTTATAAACGAAGTGATTTTTTTGCTAAGTTCTTTCAATTTATACCAAATTAGGAAATGACTGGGGAACTGTTAGTTTCTTAATATCCTTTAAGGTGTAGTAACCATGTAAAAGAATATTTTTCAAAAATTCACAATTACTACGAATTTTAATAATTATATTGAAGAATTGAAGTTCACTGTGTCTATTTTATAAGTAAAACTTCACTATGTCACATTATATGTCAAAAATTAACAACTTAGTTGTTTTACTATAAGGGTTAATTATAACAATTTGAGATAAAACCACAGCTTTTGATTAATAACAGCATAATACATCAAGTCAAAATAGACGCGTTTACTGGGAAATTGAAAATTTCCATTCGCTTGATATAAGTATTACGTCAATACGACGTAAAGTATGTAAAAGTGCACTTAAAAGGAATGAACCAAAAGATTATATAATTTTATAATAAAGTGTTAGAAGTTATTATTGTAGCGTCGGCGTTAAACAAATTTTGTAACACGTTACACGGATGCCGGCCGAAGATATTCGATTGTAATAAATATACCATTTTAACAATTTTTTATTTGTTTTATTATGTCTCGTGTTTATTTTTCTTATCCTTTTATGCTTCAACACCAGATGGATAACTGGATATTTTATATCTAAGAAAGAAATGGAGGAAAAGAACATGCAATATTCAGTAATTTGTATCAGCACTATGCATATACGTAATCAAATTGTAACTAATCACTGGCTGTGGATTTATGAGGAAATCTGTTATTGGGGACACCTACATACTGATAAATGTTTCTGATGATAGGTTTTATTATACACAAAATAATGATAATTAAATATTTTACCTCTTTTTGTTTATCTCTGTGCTTGTGCGCATCTCACAAGCACAGTAAGCAGGTAATGTAGTGAAATAATTCAAAATTTGCTATGTAATAGCATTTCCAGGAGTTTTAGGATAAAATAGCAAAAGCATTATCAGATAATTAAAAAAGTAGAAAAATAAAATGTACAATACCAAACAGACTTTTTTAAAATACCGTACCGTAATTTTTTTTATTAAATTTATTAATTTTTATTATAATGACGCTGGCAGCACTGAAACCAAAAATAAATAATGGCAACCTGGCATTATTTATTCTGTGGTGTCAGACGTCAGACGGAGATGTCTAGTTTGTGTTGTAAAAAATAATTAATTTGTCGACGTTTTTGTGTAACAATTATATGAATAATGAGATGAAAGTGTAAATAAATGTTATATTAGTGTACGCTAGTGATTATGGCGCATAGTGGTGGCGTGTTGAGCTCAGATATATCACGGAGGAATCCCCAAGATGAATATGAGCTGGTTCAGAGGATCGGCTCGGGCACCTACGGAGATGTCTACAAGGTAGGATACCTTTCTAAAGTCTATTTTTTATCATTAAAACACAATTTTTTAACATTTATTTGGGACTGTCCGTGAATCATGGTGCCCATGAATAATTGGTAACGGTTTTTGCTTCATTGCTCGCATACGATATTGGATTTGTCATTTTTGTCACTGCATTCAATTTAATATAAAATTGGCATGCAGTCCTCCACTCTCGTTGGACATATTTTTAATAAACAACACGCGATCGCTGTGGCCTTGAATGTGAAATGAGTTAATTTGTGTGGTTAGGTACACACCCATTAACTATGTTAACCCAAAATTGCTTTGTCTAGATTAAGGATTTTTAAACTATTGTTGTCTCTTATATACTTCTGGTTTTCGTGATAAAAATGTAATGGAGATAAGATAGAAATAGTATTTCAATTTAATTTAATGGTGCTTTTTCTTTATTTTAACAAAATTATTTTGAAATCAATTGATAATAACCAGATCAAGCTTTTAAATAAATATTCAATATACTTTATGTACGAAAATCTCAAAAAAATCTATCTCATACATTATTTATTTCCTATTATTCTTTCAAACCTTTTCTAATTATTTATCTTATGTTTATTTTAAAGTCATATTATCATAAACAACAATATATAATAAGGAAGGCACAAAAAGGAAATTGGTATCACATTGCACTATGTTGATATGTAATTAGGACATTATTATGTAACTAAAATAGATACATGTCTGATATTATGCAAAGTGGAGCAATTATAAATAAAACTATTTCAATGTTGATGAAAAAAAATATATTTGTAATAAAATTTGTTGTGAAATAATTTCTTAACATATGAATTATTGTGAAGTGAATGTATTATGTGGAACTTTAAGTGAGAATAATACATTTCTTTTATTTTTATGTTAGTTCATCATTATAATTGTGTGTGTGAAGAGATCACTTTAAGCAACAAATCCACATTTTTATTACTATAAAGCTTTTACATTGCTTAATTTTTTTAAGGTGCAATAAAGTATCATTATTTTTTATTATTATATAAGTAATTGGTTTATTTTTGTTAATATTGCTGACACTAATTTTAAAATTAAAATGTATACCATAAATCACATGTTTTTAATATAATCTTACAGTAGACTTTTAAATTAATAAGAAGCCATAATGGACCATCACATTATGACAATATTTGATTTAAAACTTATAGTTGTGAGTTTGGTCCTTGGTGAAATTAATATTCTGAAATAATTTTCACTTCCCGCTCGAAACTAACATATGGTGTTGAGTTCCACCTCAATAAAAGATGCCTGCCATGCGGGATTAAGCCTAAAACTGCAATATTAACTTAAAATACCACAACATTATATAAATGATTGATATCAGAAATGCATACAAAACTTCTAACTTGAGACAATATCAAACTAATAACTGCAGAATGTTTCTAGTAAAAACCAAAGTCGCTTTACTTAAACCCATTAAACATATGCAATGTAATTTCTGAATCAAGGAACTATATGTAGCTTCCTCTCAATATTGCAATAGTTCGCAAGTGTTTTAAAAATTTATCTAGTTTGTTTTGGTGTCATGTCTGTATAATATATTTTTTTATTATTAATAATTTTTACTCGGGCCTTTGTGATGCAGTGAGACAGTCACTCACTGCAAACAAATTGGTTATGGATTGAATCCCCACTCAGGGGATTTCTTCAGATTTTTTTTATTCTATATCTTCAGTTCTGATTCTCTATAATACATTGATTGCCCCCATGGTCAAATAAAATTACTACTAACATAAATTACATAGAAATAATTAATGTAGTGTAAAATACCCAATACCCTTGACAAACAGACTATCCAATATAAATAGGGTAATAGAATTCTACAAGGACTTTTATATTAGCTAGTTCTTTCCGCTAAATTGTCACGTTACAGTCTTGCGCCACGGCGGTTTCGAGATTTTCAAAATCATTAAATTTTATTGGCTTTATAATGTGGATATCAAAATGATATTTTTAATACACTCGTGGTAACCTTACCATTGGATTCATTCCTTTCCTGAAATGTGGAAAGCCTCTACTTTTACTAATTAAGTGACGCATGGCCGGATTCCCTACATTTTTCCCATAAACCGTAAATAATACGTCATGTTGAAAATAGGTAATTACTATAAATAACAAAAAAAGGAAATTAATTTATTAGTCATGCACCTAGCTTAACACAAGGTGTGAGAATAAATATTGTAATTTTGCGGCAGATCTGGTAATTTGGTATTGTTTGTGATCATCACCGCGACTACCATGCGTCATGTTTGAATCATAGCGGTGTTCATCTCGCCAAAGGTGCTATATGTACAAATGGTACCATTTGCTTTAATCGATAAGTTCATTTCGGCGAAATGAGCTCTTTAATTATATAGATTTTCGCTTTATCCGTAATTGGGTAGTCGGAGGAGTCTATATTTCTTTCGCCTCGTCTATTGCCATCAAACTCTTCATATATACCCTCTGGGGAATTCTCATGATTTTTACGTGTTGTTCCACCAATATCAATACTATATTCTCGAAGGTCAACTGAGGGCTCCTTTATTTCCTCTTTTTACCACTTTGGTTTTTGTTCACTATTATAACCTTTTTTTTATGGGCTATGCGGGACTCATGAACTGGCAGATGGAGAACATACGAGTATCTATTGTCCGAGGCCAATGTTTCTTTTGCGCACCTCGGCGTACGGTAACATTTTTAAATTTCTTCACACTTCTAACATTTTGATGGGTTTCTACTTTATTTTTTTTTTCTTATATAATTCACACTATAAATATAGGTATATGTAATCGTCGTAAACTTATTAACATATTTTTTACTTCTATATATGAATAGTTAAACTGTATTATTATACTATGAGTGATTCTGTAGTGTCTTCATTTGATTCCCTAAATGTAGAAATATCACTTCAAAATTGTTAAGAACAAAATGTAATACTATTAAAACATATCTAATATTTGTTGTAACTTCTATATTCTTCATGTTCTATGTTAATTAGAAACACTTTCGGTTACACAAAATTTTCGAGAATGCTTTCTTAACACTTCCGAACAAAGAAGGTCATTCTCATAGACCAGTGTTAACTATTTCTAGCGTTGTTCACCCGAAACTGGAGAGCTTGTGTTTGCAATAAACCTACGTGAATGAGAACTTTTTTTTTCTTTAAATTTTAAAGTTACTACAGAATATTTTATAGTTTTACGTTATATTTCTAGAAGTCTAGCCAGAGAGAGCAAAGCGACAAAAGCTACCGTCTCTTCATACCCTTAACATTTCGTTCTTCCTTCACCATCAGCAATCTCGTAATGTCCTACTGCGGGGTCTCCTCTTCCTTTGCACGTGACGTAGCACCAGTATTATTGATACTGCATTCTCGAAGGTCAATCGTGGTCTCCACTTTCCAGGCATGGCATAAATGGTTGTACGTATTATATTTATTTATAACTGAGGCCAGTCCATGAGTTGAGCCACTCGAGAGATTGACATATTTTATGTTTCCATTACCTCGCTCTAGTAACGAGGCAAATCATGGCGTTTAGTTTTGCCACTTAACATGGAATACGCATTATTTTTTGTTATTGTATTATTTACTTAAAAATCTCTGTCTTTCTATGCATCTCTTGCAGAAACAATGATAAATATTTATGTTTTTCACTTTCTACCCAGAGAGATTTATTTGTTGTTTGGTTAAACTGGGTGTACATAGTCGAATTAACTAAACTATATATAAAAAATGTAATCATATTTCTTACTCTATGAACAAAAAAATGTATTTTTTCAATAACTTCAGTGAGTTTAGCAGTACCTAATTGAAGTCAACTTTTTCCATGTATAAGCAGTAATAGTAGTATTAACCGTAGTAAAAGGGCTCACAAAGTTATTTAAAACCACTCTTGTAATAAACGGGAATTATTTTAAATATAGTACATTATACTTGACTCAGAAATAACTATAATAGCGCCATACAACATCTAAAAATAGGTCAAAATTTTGAACATCCTCACAAGAGGATGTGTGAAAGAAATGAGGACAACATGGAGTTTTATGTCTGATCCGTATTGCGTAAGACATGGAGTCAAAAAGGTTTTATTATTTTTTTTATTTCTCGTATTAATCTAAAAAGTGGAAGCCAGTCGTGGCGCAGAGGCAGAAGCGCGTGACTCCGAACGCGACAGGTTGTGGGTTAAATTCCCACTCGATGAATAGAAATATTTAATAGGTAATGTCTGTCTCTAGTGACGAGACAAAGCGCGGCGTTTAGTTCCGCCGCTCAACACGCCACACCTTATAATTCGGCATGAACAAAAGTATCATAATGGGGTACGGAGCGTCTTAACACCAGGTTTCAAGGTTCCCTATCAAGTGCGGGGTGCAGTGTGAAGCTAAAAAAACAAGGAAAAATGTACCATAAACGCGAGAGATCTTCAGAACTTCAGATCTTGGCAAAACGGCCGAAACCGCAGTTAAAGCTAGTCTCGTATAAAAATGTTAAAGAATCTATTAGTAAAGTAGTAAATCAGCGTTAGTAAGTGATCCCGTCACGGTCACGAACCTTGACCTTGGTCAGAAATGTCGGCCCCGACCACTGCACTTAGCGGGCTATTGACATTGACGTTGTGTGCGATAGTCGAGAGTTTCTCTCCTTTTATTGATTTACTTTGTTTGTTGACTTTTTTAATGTAGAACTAAATGTAGAATATATTTGGTTTTATGTAGAAATAGAAAAGGATTTTCACGCTTTATCTCGCATATAGCTTGGTAGGCAGAGTGATGTTCAACGTCGCGCTTGTTATAAGGCCGAGGAAGTAAAGAAAAAGACAGAAAAAAAAATTCGTTTGGTAGCAAAAAAATAGCAATATTTTATAAATGTTTTAAATAAATTAAGAATTAACTTGCCTCATATGATGTAAACTAGGTAAGAACACAAAGTTCAATTACATCCTAATAACTAGTGAATGTTCCTTCGACGCGTTCACCTTTAACAATTTAAATTTTATTGTTGGCCGCGATATATGGGTCAGCCAGCGTCATCTCTACTGTTAGCGAAACTGATCTTCTTCTTGATATACATATATAAATGAGTATGTTTTGATGATATCTCTACTACAAAAACAGTTTTACGCTTTTTTTCGCTAATAGTAGTAGTAGTATTCCCTAATTTAGAGATATTGCGTTTTGTGTAGCGGAACTCAACGCCGCGCTACTATAGTCTGAGCTTTGCATTTGTGCGCGCGCATCCCTTGCTTGATTTAAACCCGTTAATACCGCTTTTGGTTACATTCTTGAGGTGCATTTGTACTGACAGCAATGCCACGTGCTCAAAGTTCTATTATGTTTTACAATTTATTAAAAAATAATAAAAATTACACAATCACTTTACTACAATATAAAAATGTGTGCTACCTCAGTACTCAGTAAAAGCAAAACTTTTCGTAGTCACAACAACGATGGAATATTATAGAAAATATAGGAGGATACAAGTCCGGTGAAGAAGAATTGATTATATTTGTTTTTATTGACAACTTATAGTTAATCTTATTTTAAAATATTTTTCTAGCTCTAGTTTTGGTTATCATTCACACAAATGCAAAACTCAGCTTACGCCGCGCAGACTGTAATTGTCTGGAGCGCTCGAACGGTGACCAAGAGGTGGAGGTGGGTTCGAATCCCGCTATTTTACAACTCTTATACATTTCTAAATATTTTTTTCCTTTCTTTGTATGCCAATACGCTTTAAAAATATGTTAAAATGTATTTTTATTACTAAATAATGTCTCATAATACTTGTTAATGAGTATCGTGATGTTTATTTGGTGTATGACCGACACGCCTTTGACTTTATTGTAGATAAACACGCATCTTACCTTTCTCTGCATCTAATTATTTTTTTCTTATCTAATACTATTTGAGGTCTTCGTATGGTTGTGAGTTCGATTACCGCTCAAGGGAGCTAATTATTTAAGTTTTTGCTCTAGTAACAAGACAAAGCGCATGTTGACTTTCGCTGTTCAACACGCAATGTCTCGTATTTAGGCATAAAGTTGTAAACCGAGTGTCTCTAAACAGTTAAGTTTTCGAGTCTATACTTCCATGTAAAGTAAATAAAACGAGATAAAGATTTCAAAAGATTAAAGCAAAAAATACACATTATAATGTAGTTTATGAATAGACAAACATATTTTGTTAAATTTTGAACTAAAATATCGATTTACTTAAATATAATTAAAGCGTTCGTTACTGGCTGCGTCTCTCAAACGTCTGATTAAAAAAAGTACAATTGCTTTACTAACTGGTTTATCGTTCTTTCAATTAAAACACAATTCTGTACAAAAAGTTGAAGTTGACGCCGCGACAAGTGCAGGTTCGACGACCGGGTCGCGTCGCTAGCGTGCGGATGAATTAATTGCTCTCGAGTCTTAACTTATTTACGATTTTACATTTGCATAATGTAGCTAGTGCAGTATAGTACCACGTTGATTTTTTGTAGAGATCTTGGGTGCACCGGGGTTTTTTATTTTTATTTTTTCTGTTATTAATAAGATTTTATTTTATTTTTTAAATAGGTAGGCGGAGCCTAGTGCTAAGTGTCTTCGTTCTCCATCTTCCATTTAATTTCTAGGATTCCAATATATGCACAAGGATTTCACTACAGAAGTACTATACATTTGATTTCAGTTTTTTTCCTGAAGATTGAATGAATAAAGATTTCCTGTAGATGCTAGCTGCCACATCTCATAATTGTAGGTCAACCGGAAGCACCTTATTAATTTTGATTCCCTTCATAGTGTCGAAATGTGCATTTTTTGCTATATAAAATGTCATATCTTTTTTTAAAGTAAATATATATATATATATCTCTTAGCGTTTTTGATATAAAGGCTCTTGACAGATAGACAGTCAGACAACAAAGAATCTTATAAAGGTACCTTACCTTTAAACGGTACGGAACCCTAAAATAGAATAATTGTTCATGTATGAGCTTCTCTAAAAACCAGTACACGACGTAAAACGAATAAAAAAGCGGTGTTTTTAAATTTGTATGCAATGCAATCCCCAAAATGGTAATCGAACTCTTAACCGTTACGTTTACAATCATACGCTACTGTCCCGTTGCCCCACGTCATATAAAGTTATACGTTTATATTTGAATATAAAAAAAATGAAGTCTGAACAAACAATGTAACCACATGTTCCACATTGGCATTCAAAGCGAAAACAAACGGTATTTCAGTGACTACTCGCGCTGTTCTGCTGTTCTAAAGTAATGAGTCCTAGCCTAATGAGGACATGCCCGCGAAATAGGCTAGGGCTGCCTTTATTCTGACGTGGCGTGAAGTAGGCGATTTCATTATTTTATATATCTGTGAAACGACTGTTGTAGGTTTGAACCCATAACATTAGTCTCCATCTGTCTACCACGCTGGATAGGAACGGGATACAGCGTGAAACAAAAAAAAAAGAGTGGTTTGCTTTTTGGGATATTGAACATCCACTTTCATTACATCAACAAACAAACGAATATCAAAATTCCACTTTCACAAATTAAAAAGAATAAATCTCCAATATATCATACTCGTATGACGTAAGCGTGAAGAATGTAATAACAAGAACACTTGTAGTGTCTGCCTTGCACATGTTTGTTGTGAGACTACAAGAAGCAACACGAAACTATGACAGTATATTGTAAATTATATTCAATTTTATATAATGGTTATAAAAATGAACATGTGCTTGTTTGTTAGGTTCAAAATAATATGATCATTGGCCATGTTCGTCCTCTTCATATTTCGTTTTATTTCCCTTTCTCTGGTAAGCAAAGCCGGTAATCAAAAATTTTAGTTCTGTATAGGATCTAATTAAGTTTAATTTTACGATGTGTCCGAATCATAGTAGGTTTAGGCAGAGAGAACCTGAGAGTCTAGTGTTAAGACTCTCCATTCCCATGAAAACACTTTTTTTCCACTTTCCGCCGAATTCTTGTTGCTTTGCGTGTTGAGTAGCGGAAGTTAGCGCCGCGTTCGGGTTCGAGAGCGAGAAAATAAAATATAACTATTAAGCTATAATTAAGTTTAAGTCTAAAATCTTACTAAACCATTCGTCCAAATCACATAAATGTGAGTGTGTAGGCGGATAGATGGGCGGACGGGGCTCGTTGTTGTAATGTTTGATGAACAAATTATAAAGGGATTGTATTCATGTGCTAGAGCAAAATTAGCGTAGTGTACGGATTACCGATTTGAGTTATGGAATAATTCAATTATGAACATTCAACACAATCGTTGTCGGTTTAACTGCAACTCGGGGGGACTAGTATTTTTCATTTCTGAAAAAACAAAGTGCGGCGTTGGTATCTACCACGTAACACGTAATGTCTTATAACTGGATTTTTTTCCCCATCTAGGCATATACAGAAAAATTAAGAAACTGCTTATTTAATAAACTATATATTTAATAAACTATTGGGCGTAATTCTTCCTAAAATAGTTGTTTCTAATCTTTTTCATATAATTTACAACAATTTTCTCAATCAACATCGATCGTATGTGGTGACTACCTCAAGTGCAACGTTCACTTTCACGCATTGTCAGCTCGCGGCCGACCTCGCGGGGACGTTAACCGGCGTGCCGTGGACGATGTCTGTGACTAATCTGTAGTCTGTGCGTAACTGAGTTATGCCATGTTGATACAAAGTTAATTTTATAATCAATTATATTATAATTGGATGAATTGTTGAACATTGTATGGTATTAATATTAAGATTTTAACGTAAATTACCCGCCCCTTATTTTTGCCAGTTTGTACGTGAACCCATGACGTTTATACTTGTGAGTTCGGTTTCCGCCCGGGGAGTGGTTATGTTTAAACTATTTTTATTTTCCCCGACCTGTTAAACTAAGCGTGGCGGTAAATTTCGCTACTGATGTCTCATATATTGGGTAATGCGTGGACAACGGAGCGCGTCAACTCTAGGTTCCCTCTGCCTACCCTGACTACGTGGGATACACGATTAAGCTAAAAAGAAAGTGAAATAATACAACATACACAATTATTTACTGAAACTGCCCTTTTGCTTCTATAAAATTAAATATTATAGTTACTTATTTAAAAAACGTATAAAAATTTGAACGCAGCGGGACTCGAACCCGCGCCTCCTGGAAACCGACCAGGCGCTCTGACCACTAAGCCATGCGTTCTCGCCAAGCTACGTCGAAATTTTTATACGCTTGTTACAACTTATTTATGTTGTTAGCTTCTCTGTAGGGAGATTTTTACAAATTTCCGCTACCCAAAGATAATTACAAAGAATTATCGTTTGGCAAGAGAGAAACTATTTTTAAATATTTTTAAACATTTTTAAAGTGTTATTCCACACTTAGGAAAGAAAAATACTTATTTAAAAAACGTATAAAAATTTGAACGCAGCGGGACTCGAACCCGCGCCTCCTGGAAACCGACCAGGCGCTCTGACCACTAAGCCATGCGTTCTCGCCAAGCTACGTCGAAATTTTTATACGCTTGTTACAACTTATTTATGTTGTTAGCTTCTCTGTAGGGAGATTTTTACAAATTTCCGCTACCCAAAGATAATTACAAAGAATTATCGTTTGGCAAGAGAGAAACTATTTTTAAATATTTTTAAACATTTTTAAAGTGTTATTCCACACTTAGGAAAGAAAAATACTTATTTAAAAAACGTATAAAAATTTGAACGCAGCGGGACTCGAACCCGCGCCTCCTGGAAACCGACCAGGCGCTCTGACCACTAAGCCATGCGTTCTCGCCAAGCTACGTCGAAATTTTTATACGCTTGTTACAACTTATTTATGTTGTTAGCTTCTCTGTAGGGAGATTTTTACAAATTTCCGCTACCCAAAGATAATTACAAAGAATTATCGTTTGGCAAGAGAGAAACTATTTTTAAATATTTTTAAACATTTTTAAAGTGTTATTCCACACTTAGGAAAGAAAAATACTTATTTAAAAAACGTATAAAAATTTGAACGCAGCGGGACTCGAACCCGCGCCTCCTGGAAACCGACCAGGCGCTCTGACCACTAAGCCATGCGTTCTCGCCAAGCTACGTCGAAATTTTTATACGCTTGTTACAACTTATTTATGTTGTTAGCTTCTCTGTAGGGAGATTTTTACAAATTTCCGCTACCCAAAGATAATTACAAAGAATTATCGTTTGGCAAGAGAGAAACTATTTTTAAATATTTTTAAACATTTTTAAAGTGTTATTCCACACTTAGGAAAGAAAAATACTTATTTAAAAAACGTATAAAAATTTGAACGCAGCGGGACTCGAACCCGCGCCTCCTGGAAACCGACCAGGCGCTCTGACCACTAAGCCATGCGTTCTCGCCAAGCTACGTCGAAATTTTTATACGCTTGTTACAACTTATTTATGTTGTTAGCTTCTCTGTAGGGAGATTTTTACAAATTTCCGCTACCCAAAGATAATTACAAAGAATTATCGTTTGGCAAGAGAGAAACTATTTTTAAATATTTTTAAACATTTTTAAAGTGTTATTCCACACTTAGGAAAGAAAAATACTTATTTAAAAAACGTATAAAAATTTGAACGCAGCGGGACTCGAACCCGCGCCTCCTGGAAACCGACCAGGCGCTCTGACCACTAAGCCATGCGTTCTCGCCAAGCTACGTCGAAATTTTTATACGCTTGTTACAACTTATTTATGTTGTTAGCTTCTCTGTAGGGAGATTTTTACAAATTTCCGCTACCCAAAGATAATTACAAAGAATTATCGTTTGGCAAGAGAGAAACTATTTTTAAATATTTTTAAACATTTTTAAAGTGTTATTCCACACTTAGGAAAGAAAAATACTTATTTAAAAAACGTATAAAAATTTGAACGCAGCGGGACTCGAACCCGCGCCTCCTGGAAACCGACCAGGCGCTCTGACCACTAAGCCATGCGTTCTCGCCAAGCTACGTCGAAATTTTTATACGCTCGTCGTTTTCCAGGAGGCGCGGGTTCGAGTCCCGCTGCGTTCAAATTTTTATACGTTTTTTAAATAAGTATTTTTCTTTCCTAAGTGTGGAATAACACTTTAAAAATGTTTAAAAATATTATAGTTGTAGTATATTTCCTTTGTCTTCTAAACTTTTCATCATAAATATCGAGTTATAAAAATTTTACAGCTTTCAATGCACGATTTTTTTTATTACAACACTTTTCTATTTTATTAGTAATCTGCAAAAGTCATCCATTAATTTGTAGAAAATTTATGTAATGAATAACATTTATTCACCCCGAAATGGTTAATATTAAAAAAAATGTATTATTTTTATTTTTTATTATTTTTTAGTTTTCCCCTTTGCTACCTAATAAAACGGCTGAACGCTGGAACTCAACGCCGTGGTCTGTACTGTGCTTCTGTACTTTAAAAATACTTTGAATTTTAATATTTGTTAATTTGTTTCTTTCGTTTATGACAGAAGTTGAATTAAATTTTCGCTTGATGTTCTTAATTTTATTTTTATTGCCTACGATAGTATAGGTACGTTTTTGAAATAAGTATTTTCCTTTCGTAAGTTTGGATTAACACTTTAAAAATATTTAATAAATAGCATTCTCTCATGCCAGACGATAATTCCTTGTAATTATCTTTGGGTAGCGGAAATTTGTAAAAATCTCCCTACAGAGTAAATAAGTTGTAACAAGCGTATAAATTATAGATAGTCAAATGATATTTTAACACCGGATAGTGAATATTGTTATCGGAGCGAGAAATTGAAAATAATTAATTCTCTCGAGTCATACGAATTGAACTCACGCCTTTCGCGTTTACTCTTAGACGCTGCGCTACGACGGCCAAATGTAGCATTCCAAGTCTTCTACTTCTAATGCTACATATTATCCTTTGTAAATGTATAGATATAATTTTTACCGTATAATTACAAAAACAATTTCAAATCTGTACGTCGAAGCCTAAGTGAGTAAAATATATTATTTTATTTGATATTATATTCTATTTAAGTCTGAATATTACCAATTCGAACTGGGAAACTGTAGTAGTTAATTCGATTCCCGTAATACGTTAGATGGTAATATGAAAGTTATTTTTAGTTTATCATACATAAACATGAACTAATGGCCTCTTGTCTCCGTAATTGCTGTCTGTTTGCTTATCAATGTATTTAAAAGACCATCATATGTAATATATTATGTTTATTCTGACTAGTTTTAAATCAGTTTTGTATCTATTTGAAAATTCTTTGGGACTATTTACCTGACTGCGGCAAAGCCCAAAACAAGATTTTTTTTTAAATACATTCCTTTGTTCCCTTCTATCTGTTAAAACAGTCAACCGTTCTGATAGATGGTACGTCTTTGGATTATTCTTGATGGCGCGAATATTACTGGAAATATTAATTTAGTTAATGCAGACGGGGCTTCTGTGTTGTATACAATTCACTTGTTATTATAATTACTCTCTTATTACAGAATAAAGAAAAAGAAGAAGAAACTCTGTACTTTAATCTGGGGTTTTCTGAAAGAGGAATATGGGGTTACTTGACACTACGTACTCTCTGCCTTATGTGCTATGTGTGATACCGAGTGAAATATTTTTTATATTAAATTGGTAAAAAATATATGCATCTAAAATAATATGATTGAATGTACAGTGTTTTTGCAAACGTTATCCATTATCCAATCAAATATGAAAATGACAAGTGTCAAAGCCACCGGCAAATAAGGGAGGGAGGCAATGACCTCTCCGTTTGTAGGGTTACCACGAACTGTGTGAATAATTGATTGATATAAGTATTTATACTATTTAAGTACTTACTAGTCGTCGCCCGCTATTTTTATTTTTGTGGTTTTTTTTATTTTACTTCCCCGTAGAAATAATAAAATATTTTTGTTAGTAAGATCTTTTTTTTTCACGATTATTATACATTTAAAATGATACTACTTAACCGGTTTAGTATTTATTATACTTTTTTGGAAATCCTCGCTACAGATAGACTTATTTGAAATTGCCTCAAAACCAAGATATTCTTTATTCAAATAGACTATTGTACGCACATTGGGGAATACAGCGTGGAACTAAATAAAACAATTTATTTCAATATAACTTTAAAAATATATCACTAAAATCGTGGTCATCGTATAGCAAAACATGACAATAACTGATTCACCACTTGTCCCTTCCGTTACCGCAGCGAGGGATCATTGAGACAATGAACGTGTACACATTAGAGACGACACGGGGGTCGCGGTGTGGTAAGCGAAGGGGTTCGATTTTAGATTTTATTATAATTTAATTTTTGTTAACTTCACGCAGTATCCCGTTTATGTCAGTGTAGGCAGAACTGAAATATCACTTTTTAAGGGATTTAAAGTGAATTGTTTACATTATTATATTAGGTTAGGAAAAGGGAATCTAGTGTAAAACAATATATTATTTTGATTATATTCTTGTTACTTCTCCTCTCGGGCTAAAGAAAACCTTTTGAACTCCTCACTCCCCCACAAGTCCCTCACGAACGTGTCAATTTACAACTTTCTAGGTCCAAAAGTTTCTTCTCTTCGTGATGCTGTCAGTCGCTTCGTTAGGACAGAGTTTATTTTGTTTTTCTGAGGTTCCAGACCCGCAGGGATCGCCTTTACCGCCAACGGCATATCCTCTAAAGCAACCACGTAGTGCTTGCACTTTCTCAGGGACAGAAAACCCTCTTCCCTAACCACCCGTTATCGTTGTAACGGCAAATAGAGCTAACAGCCTCAACCTCATGTTCGAAAAAAAATACAGGTGTTTTGTAATTTACTTTTGAGTAGTAATATACAGTTATTGTAAAATAAAATAAATATTATTATTTATTACTAGGCAATTTCTAAAATGTCACCACAATGACTAATATTCAACGTTAAAATACTAAAATGTGATAAATATTTCCTTCGCATGACTATTTCTTTGTTTCATTTCTAGACTTGAAAACCTTTTGAGCTAACACGCTCAATTAACAATAACCATTTGAGCTTTTTAATTTAATCTTAACGTAGTTTAGCCACGTCATTTAGAATTGAGCTATTTTCTACCTTTTCTTACATATCAATAAGGTGTAAATTCGCATATAAAATAAGCGTCGCGTGGTCAACCATGTGTTCCAAGGAATCTCTCTATAAGTGAAAATGTTATTTTGATTTTTGTAATTCTTAGGAATTTTTTTTTTGAAAATAATAAATATTTGTACTAGTGTGTGTGTGTGTTGTAATAGTTGTTACATATAGCAGGAGAGAACATGACACATATCAGTCATGACACTCTCCGCTTTCATCTTTGTCCCCACTGCGCCACGATTATCTCTCTCGCGGACGTTTGTAATTGCTTAAAATTAAAAGTATTTTTACTGCATTTCAAATGGTGATTTTGCAGACACTGTTATTTTTATAATGTAATTGGCATAGTTATATTTTTTAATTCATCTTCTTTTCATATTCAATTTTTCCTTTAATTCAAAATATTCCTTAATATAAAATATTCTTTAGCGAAATTTGAGGCTTTCGTAACGCAGTGGTGCAGCGTTCTTATGTACACTGACGGTTGTCGTTTCGATGTCCATTCGAGGATGTAAATTATTTTCATTTCCCCGTTCTAGTGGACAAAGCACAACGTATTTTCGCCACTCAACTCACAATGTCTGTCACAATCGCAAAAATGATGTGTGGTGCTCCGTTTTCTCTCTCTTTCTGTTCTCGTAAAGCTGCAAAAAAGAAAAATAAAAATTACAAATGTTCTTCGTATGAAATTTAAACCTGTTACCGCTATCGCAATTATATATCCACACCACAAGGTCGTATCTGCATGCTAGACTTGTATTATAACATTTTTAATAAGAATCTTTATAAGTATTAATGTAACAGGTGCTTCATTCGATACATGCCAACTTTCACATATTCATTTTGATTTGCGTCGCGTCTTTGTTGCGTGGACATGGAAATACATTTTTTATACCGTTCCTGTAGGATTTTCTTCTCCAACTATAAATTAGTTAGTCCTTGGGTCACATCTAGTAGTATAAAAAGAATAAAGAAACTATTAAGTAATTGGAATTCATGGTAAGGGTGCCGATCATTGCGCTTTAGGGTAAGGAAATCAGAACGGTGCCAGAGGAATTTACGACCCAAGCATAGGTTTTTGTCCAATGTCCCAGCTCTCTATGCCTAACTACGACGCACCTAACAAGGACACACAGACGAACAGACACATTTTTCTCTCCAACAAACTGAGCTTAAATTTTAACGTTTAATCAATAAAATATTCGTAAAACTTGTCCGCTACACCCGAGGTCGTGGACCCAGCTTTCATTAATTAAATTCGGCGTAGGCCCGACGCGACGACGTCTTGATACCGTTATCTATGCGCGTTTTAATATATATTAATAATATGCATAAGTTTTTGCTTATATAGTGAAAAGATTTGTTATTATATCAATTATTTTTGATTTTTTATTGATAAATTTTTTAAGAAGTTTTCTTTTTTCTCCCGCTTTTTATTGGAAAAAAGAGGGAACTTTGTGCTAAGTTGCGTTAAGTGTTGTTGTAGTTTCAATTATTTAGTGGCGAGACTCAACGCCGAGCAATCATATTAAAATACTATCGTTCCCCTGAATCGAGATCGAACTCGCAACCATGGCGTTTGTCGATTCGATTGTTCGATTATTTATTACAGGTAATTTGTGTATTTAATTTCGATGTAAAACTAATAAGCAGAGTTTATTAGGTCATTTTACTTAATAAATACATTTTTTAAATATCTTTTTATGCTATTGATGAATGATGAGTGAATGATTACATATCTTATCATGGTTATAAGATCATGTTTTTTTGGATCTGATCCTCACTCGGATTAAGCTGAACGCACATTCTATGTAGTGTTCCGCCACTCAACGCGCAATTTGTGTGCAAAGAGAATGCAGTAGCCTGACACCAGGGTTTTGCCTACAATGCTGAAAGCGCGAGAAAGGGTAAAACTACCTTTTTATATATGAAATGAACACATGCGTGTGACTGTACCGCGACGGTTATTGTCGATTCCCACTCGAAGGAATTAATCATTATTTATTTTTCTTGTTCTTTTCTTCGCTCTGGACCCAAGGCAAAAGTGCGGCGTTGATTTCCGTCACTCACACCACACACAATGCGTGGAAAATTCGGCGGAAAGATGAGGAACGGGATACCTTATCACTAGGTTCCCTCCGCCTACCTTGCTATATGCAGGATGCAGCGTGAAACTGAAAAAAAATCGACCTACCACCGCTGTTTGTGAATGATTGCATATCTTATCAACTGCGCCTTAATAAGGTCCGTCTAATAACTTTATGATATCATTGTAATTAGCATTATTTTTATATTACCCCATCTGTGCTGTATAGAGTAGAGATGTTGTGAACAAAGCAAAAAAATTTTTATTAAAAATATGAAAACACGTATCGTCTTTTATCAATTTTGTCTCTTTATTTTTCTTATGTTTTATTAACAATCAAAGCAAAGCAGATCAAAGGCCTGTATTGTATTTCAGTTCCAGTTAAATGGAATAGAATATTATTAAATATTATTCGCATGATAATTTATTTTAATAATGATTGATGATCTTATTATTTTAAATAAAATATATCAATATTTCAGAAAAATTGTACGTAATGTATATTGAGGCCAGTCGTGGCGCAGTGGTACAAAGTGTGACTGTAAAACCGACTGGTTGTGGGTTCGATCCCCACTAGAGGAGATGAAATATTTACTTACATTTATATTTTCATTTCTTCGCTCTGGTGTCGAGGCTAAGCGCGGCGTTGAGTTCTGCCACTCAATACGCAATGCCTCCAAAATTCGGCAGAAAGTGGGGAACGGAGTGTCTTAACACTAGGTTCCCTCTGCCTACCCTGCTGTGTGCGGGATATAGCGTGAAGCTAATTTTTAAATTTTTTTTTTGTACGTAATGTTTCGATACTTCCTCTATCCGCCATACAGTAATCGAGATAGACGGAATAAAATTGTAAACAGATCTAAAATCACGAGAAATAATATTAAAACGAACAGAGGCCACATACGTATCGCGAAGAACGACAAACAAAAAATCCCACAAGCTTACACAGTAATCAAGTAACCTAACTAACCCAATCTAAGACAAGTCCTTGATGGCTGCAAAGGTCGAGCTATGTAACGAGGAAAATGACGAGATAAAGAAAATTACAAACTCATTTATGGTAGATGTTTTGTCGCGATATTAATGACATCTGATGAGTAATGCTGAACTGATTGTACCTAAGATATGTTATCTTTTATTTGATATCTTTATTTTTGGGATAAAAAGATAATTCTATTATAGCTTCACGCTGTTTATAGTAGAGTAGGCGGTGGGAATAAAAGAATTACACGGTATCATCGAGCTGATCTAATAATGGAGCCAGGACCTGAAAATTTGAGTTCGTCACAGATTATTAATAAGCTATTCAAGCTTACCTTAAGCGTAATGCACATTAAAAGAGTGTTTTCAACTACTTTTAAAACCATTTTATTTATGATACATACATACATGCCTAACTTTAACCCATACAACTATATCTACTGAAACAGAGACTATTAAAGAGGCGCATATCTGACTAATGTGTGCCTTTTGCATTAGAGCGGCCTCACTCGCATTAACGTCGTTTCCGACAATTTTAGACTCGCAACGGTGAATTTTAGAGTAATCACTTTATATTTTGTCTGATCTTTGATATACCTTTGGACCATTTGAATGTCAGTTAAACGTTAATTTTTATTTCTGAGTGCTGCAGTTATGTATCAAGACTTAGCGCGGCGTTAAGATACCCTAATCAACCCGCAAAGTTTCGATATTTACGTGAGAGTACGAGTAATGGATAGACTAGGCTAGGCTCTACTGTATACAGGATATAGCGTGAAGAAATAAAAACCTATGACGTCTCCACTTTGAATGTAAACCCAACAGGTTGTGGTTTCGAGTTCCCACTCATGGAAATGTTTTTTTCCTCGCTCTGCTAATGAGGCAAAGCACGGTGTTGAGTTCCGCCACTCAACACGGAATGCCTTCAGAAATAGATTGAGAGTGTTAGCACTAGATTCCCCGGGCTATCTATGCCTACTAGGCTATGAGCGGGATACAGTTTAATTTTCTAACTAATAATTTTCTTTCCCATTTTTCAGGCAAAGCGACTCAACGGCAATGGTGAACTTGCTGCCATCAAGGTGATCAAGCTGGAGCCGGGTGATGATTTCGCCATCATCCAACAAGAGATCCTAATGATGAAAGACTGTAGACACCCTAATATTGTTGCATATTATGGGTCCTACCTCAGGAGGGATAAACTGTGGATTTCCATGGAATATTGTGGGGGTGGGAGTTTGCAGGTGGTTAAATTCTCTACTTAGTTTTACTTATGTGTTCGTTTCTTGCGAAGTACAATAAAAAGCAATACAGAATTCGTATTATACATCTTAATATTACTTCATATAAAGATATTAAAAACAAAAAAAATATTGGCAAGACGTTTGTCTTAACAACATACATAGCACATACTTTCATACATTTTAAATTTTGAAGAAATATTTATTGAATATTTAACACACGTGAAACTACAAAAACCAATATAGAACTAATTCGTAACTTATGTTTAAAAACCTGACATTAAAAGTGCAATTCTCATAAAAGTAAAGACTACACTGTGTCGAAAATAGATGGCGCTGTGAAGTTTGAATCGAATACTGAATCGCGCTGGCAAGATGTTCTAGCGTTTAGTGACTACCGAAAATTTCTACAAACTATTTATCGCTTCTCGGCCTTTTGGCTAAGATCAAAGTGTAAATATCTGTTCTTTTCAGCTTAATATCTGAAAGTTCCCGCACCGCGGGACCAGTATATTAAACTGATTTTTGTAAGCTGACGGGATGCTCGGGGCTCGCTCCACTCCTGTCGCGGGTCGGCCCGGCATTGCAGTGCCGCCGGGATCGGCCCACATTATTAATCTAAACAAGGACGACTAGTCGTCATCGATCCGAAGTCAGTTATTCGCGTATTGTGCAATTTACTTTTGGAGAAATTAATAAACTGAACAAAAATCGTTAAATCAATTCTCTGCTGTAGCTATTATTGTCTGCACGACGGCCACAACTCGTCGATCGTGCTGTACAATTCATATATTTCTATAAAACTTTGCAGGGTTGGTTTATTCGACTACTTCTCCAGGAGCACTAACGAACACATAAAAATGCTTAAAATATACATCTAAGTAACAGTATACTCGTGCGCATTTTTTAAAGTCAGTGTTGTAACTTGATGTGGTTTACTTTTTCTTATAATTTAAATTTCCCTTTTTAGGATACAGTTAAATTTACTTATTTAGAAAACGTATAAAAATTTGAACGCAGCGGGACTCGAACCCGCTCCTCCTGGAAACCGACCAGGGCTTTGAACGCATGGCTTAGTGGTCAGAGCGCCTGGTCGGTTTCCAGGAGGCGCGGGTTCGAGTGCCGCTGCGTTCAAATTTTTATACGTTTTCTAAATAAGTATTTTTCTTTCCTAAGTGTGTCGAATAACACTTTAAAAAATGGTTAAAAATACAGTTAAATTTGTTGTATCCAAAGTAAAATGTCTATAAAACCAGCATCCTAAATCTGCTTTTTAAATATTATTATTTAAAAGAAGCTACAAATTACAACATATATAGCAGCATATAGCACATCACTAGTGTCATTAATTTTTTTTCATTTAATTTGCAGGATATCTATCACGTAACGGGTCCGTTAACGGAATTGCAAATAGCGTATATGTGTAAAGAGACTCTCATGGGTTTGTCATATTTGCATAGTATGGGGAAGATGCATAGGTGAGATATTTTATAGAACTTTTATTTTTTAGTAATATGGATGAAGTGACTTTATCAAATTAGTTTCAAAATTATATCAGCATTGGATGCAATACAATTAAATGTTATATGAACGCCTAGAAGTAAAAAATTTATGAAATTAAACAATTTTTTTATAATATTTAGATGTTCACCAAATTTTAATATAAAAACACTATTAAGTAAAATACCTGTGGTTATCTATCTTTTATCTAATATAAGAATTTTCAAATTTCAGGGATATAAAAGGCGCGAATATTCTGTTAACTGACTGTGGGGATGTGAAATTGGCGGATTTTGGTGTGTCTGCGCAAATAACAGCGACCATTAATAAAAGGAAAAGTTTTATTGGGACACCATATTGGATGGCTCCAGAGGTAAATCTATTTATTAGCGACCTAAACGCGTCTTCATCTGCTTAAACTTATCATTATATTATAGCTAAATTATACAATATTCTATACAACAATTTATGTTAAATTGTAGTCTATGTGTTAATCTAATGTATTGTCTACATTATTGTAAAAATTTTTTTAAAAGTTCAGTAGTTTTTGAGTAAGAATGGAACAAACATCCACCAGAATAAGAGCAGATCAGGATATTTTAAGGAATCGCACATAATAAGTATAAATCAATTATGATCAGACCTATACAAACTACAAGGTTAATTAAACTCATTAGGATGTTGAAGATCTATAGATTTTTATAATAGTAATTAAGACACAAAGTTTGTTAGTGATTTTCCAAGTCAGGTGACATTCTCTAAGATATCTTAGGCTCCTATTTCTCAGGCCTGTATATTTAATAATCCGCTTTCAACTCTGATCTGATATTTTACCCTATATGCTGTTCCCGTAAAAGGAGCGTTGCTTCTTCACCCTGTATAGTTTATCATTCAATACGTAATGTTTTGAGATATTCAGGGGGAGAAAATAATCTATTGGAGCAAAATTTCTTGCCTATGCTTATGCTATACGCTGGGCAGAGCCTCAATTTCAAAACAGATCTTTTATTTTTAAAATTTTAAGTGTTATTTCCTAGGAACAAAATTTTTTGTTTTGAAGACATACAAATTTTAATTTAGAGGGAGTTGACCACGTAGCTCCTTGCCTTAGAGCCCCCAAGAAGATTTGAGAGAATATTTATATTCAAAATATTTAAAATATATTTTTAGGTAGCGGCAGTAGAAAGGAAAGGTGGTTACAATCAGCTGTGCGATATATGGGCGTGTGGTATTACAGCTATAGGTAAGATTACTTTTTTGTAGCTTTACGCTATCTCAGGTAGGCAGAGGGAACCTGGAAACATGGTGATAAGATACTCCGTTCTCATTAAGATACTTCCGTTCCCTACATTCTGTTGAATTCTGGAGGCATTGCGTGTGGAGTAGCGGAACTCGACGACTCGACTTTTTATCATTTTTTAAATTTGATAATATTTCATTTCTTCGAATGGTAATCATACCCACTACCTGGCGCGTTGGTAATCGCACGTCTGTGCCCCTGCGCCACGGCTGGCTGAAATTTATTTTATCATAATATATTTATTTTTATTATATATTTTTTACATTTTTCATAAATGGTTGGCTCCTAAAAATTGAAATTGTATATAATCCAATGACTAACCTAGCATAAGATGTCTTTTAAAAAAAATTATGTTAATATATATAATAAAAAAATTACGAAAATTTCCAGAATTAGCAGAATTACAGCCACCAATGTTCGAACTACATCCAATGAGGGTATTATTTCTAATGTCCAAGTCGGGATTCAAACCCCCTACCCTCAAGGAAAGGGAGCGTTGGTCGCAATTATTTCACGCGTTCCTTAAACTAGCGCTGACCAAGAATCCCAAGAAACGACCTACAGCTGAAAAATTGTTACAAGTAAGTGTATGGTTATTTTGGATGTGTATGGTTAGTTTGGACGTTTGATCGGAAAATATGGATGAGAGAATATAAAAATAGACATAAGTAAATTTACATACATTTTGGTTTTTTAGACTTTTCGAGAAAAAATACTGAATCAATTGCTTAAAATATATGTCGATGGTCCCATTCTTCTCTAAGATCTAGAAAAAAACATTAAATTTTTTTACAATATTTTCAATGGACGGCCGAAATAAAAGGAAAATTATGCTACTGATAAAAAAATGAGATCCTTAATTTCCTCTGAATTTTTCGTCACTTTAAAATATATTTAAAAATTTTCCAGCACGCATTTTTCCAACAAGACATGAGTAAACGGCTAGCGATAGAGTTGCTACAGAAATATTCTAATCCACCGAGTCATTGTAATAGTCAAGAGTTGGATGATGATGGGGTAAGTCCTACTTATACTATGCATGGGAAATTTTGTGAAGGTGGACGCATGTTCCACTTTCACTTTACAGTAATGTTTGTAATCTAGGAATTGTTTACAACTCCTAGGAAATGAATACAATTCTGAAACTTGTTAAGATTCCTTCCAATAATTGCTGTTGCTTGCTAGCAACTGATCTAAATTTTATTGCGTCTATAGATTTTCTCATCTACAACCATTGCCCTTTTTATGCTCAAAAATCCAAATAATATAATATAATAATTACGAAGAATGAGGCTAGTTGTGACACAGGGGCACAACACTCGTGATAACGAGTCTAAGCGGCGTTGCGTAACACCCATTACTGCCAGAATTTGAGTGAAAATTGAGTAGAAAACGAAGAAGTCGTAATAGAAACGGGGTGTCTTAACACTACGTACCCAGGTTTCCTCTGCCTACCCAGCTCTTCTTCTTCTTCCTGACATTAATCCCGGCTATTTGCCAGGGTCTGCCTTCCTACTCAACCTACTCCACTTTGCACGGTCTTTAGCGTCCTCGGTGGTTAGACCATTGGCTCTCATGTTATGTGCGGGATACAGCGCGAAGTTATAAAATATATAATAATATTTTCCAGGCGCTATCAAATGTACCGCAGCGTATAGCATCTAGACAGACACGCGGACGACGAGATGCCAGACCTAGATCTTTGATGGACCCACACTTAGAACACTCCTTGAGGTATCTATTACTATTAACATCGACAATCGGCAGAGGCACAAGCGTGCGACTGTAAATGCGGCAGTTTTGCTTGTGTTGTTGTGGTATGAAACTCATTCCGGAAATTGAAATATTCAATAATTTGTTATCCTCGCTCTCTGGTAAAGAGGTAAAATGCGGCTTGCAAAGCTACTAGTATTTGATGGTGCAATTGGGAACTGGGTATCTCTACTCCAGTTCCTTATATCTATCCACCTACATACGGGATGCAACGGTGACGGTGAAGTTAAAAATATTAAGTATATTCGAACAGGCTAACACCAGAAGACCAAATTGAAGCCAACAGACGGTCAGGACTATACGATGACTCACCAATAATAGACTTGGATGCCGAGGACGATCTATCGATACCCAAAGTTATTAATTTTAGCGCAGAAGTCAATAGGTGTGATGGAGACACTGTAAAACGGAATGGTGAGTTTGAAACCTTTTTGTTATTTTTTGCCTGTATATTTCTTTTATTTTTCATGGGACAATGTGCCGTGTTGAGTTCCACAATTTTTTACGGAGATTTTAATTATTGGCAGTACCTGGAGCAAGCATATCGTCAGCTTAGAGTAGAGTTAAACCTGCTTAAATTTTATTAGGGAATTCTCAAGAAAGATATAAAACGTATTTTAAAAACTATCAGATGTATTTAAGAGATTTTCTCTATTCAAATCAAACGTCAAGCTGTAAATAGAGAAGTGTCATAAAACAACAAAATTTTCAGCGTACCACAGACAGTCAAGCGAAGACTGGAGTGTCGCGTCACTCATGAGTTGTCCCAAACATAATCCGTTATCACAAGAATGTTCCACAGACAGTATGCCTACTAGCGAAAAGTAAGTAATTTTTATACAGAGAATACATGTATTTTTTTATCTATGGTCAGTGGTTATTCTTAAGTTTTTTTACTCTGTGGCCTTGTTAATAAAACTAATATGTTTTTAATGGTTTTTTAATCTACAATTAAAATTAAGTTTTTAGGCAGTTGTGTATAAAAAGTATATAAAAAAACTGTTTTCTAATCAGTGGTAAATGATGTAGCTTTTTTTATTGATGAGGCCAATTTTATTATGTTTATTTATAGCTTTATAGTTATGTAAGTTTGTTTTTTTTTCCTTTGTTAATACAGATATATATGTTTATTTACAGATTTTTAAAATCTTTTTATATTTTATTAATATTATAGGTATTACTTTCGTATTTATTTCTATGTATTTTTTATTATAGCAAGTGGTGTCGGGTCGTCACTGGTGACGATATATTAAGAATGAGTTTGAGGTAGTTTTTTTTTTCTAAATTTTCTTTCTTTTTTTCTCAATTTTTTTGAGGACTTTTTTGAAAGGTTTGGCGACTTCTTTTTTTATTAAAGTGTGACGGTTTTTTTAATTAGATGATTAGGTCTTGGTCTTTTTCTCAGTGTACAGCTTTTTGAAAATAAATGCAATTGTCTTTTGTTACTAACACAAATTATTTATTAATAATTTTCTCTTTTTCATGTAAAAAATAACTAAAACTTACAAAAAACTTTTTTTTTAATAATACTTTTGCAGTTATTTCAAAGGCTTCTTAGAAAGAATGGCGATAAAAATGCAGTGTGTGAAGGTGTTTCAAGCACATACATAATATGCTTAGAAACGTTTTTTTTATTTATATTATGTCAAAATGTCGTGTTTTTATGCATGGGACTATGTGGAAATTTAACAAAGGCTTCATTCATACAGTCATCGTGATACATACAGAAAGACAAACAATTATTGTATATATATTTAAAATGTATTTATAATTTTTTTCTAGATTTAGTGTAGATATATATTTGAAATTGAATTGGGACTATATATAAAGTATATGTATACATATACTTTACGTAATATGTATATGTTTTTATATACACGCAGATAACGTAGCTCGTGTTAGACTTAAATAACTTGTTGATTTACAATCTGTTTTCCCGCTTATTTCGACAAAATACTTATAAGTATTGATATTCCTTTAAAATAAGACGTTCACTTTAATGACGACGTATGCGAAGTCCAACTGTTGTGTTAGCTAGTGGTGGTCGGATGTTATAGTTAGAACTATACAAGAACACAATACACACATTATAAATATTCACTCAGTAGGAGACACTTATGCAGAATATGGTCTAACGTTAGTATTAATAATATTCATCAACTTCTAATAAATAGTTCACATAATTACTTGAATAGATATGAATTATACTATTATATAATAATAATTGATTATAATCTTTATTTATTTCAAATAAATTTTAGAAGTAAACATAAGCAATTTTTAATTTGTATAATAATATTTTTGTTCTAGTTTAAGTAAAATTTTATGTATCTTCATACCTTTTGAATTATTACAAGCTTTTGCTTGTTTAAAGTGACAGCAAGAATAAACCCAAAACTATCACTTATAATTACATATCAAAACAGATTAGTTGTACACATTAATGTCAGCAACTGGAATTAAAAAAATATTTTTTTATTAAATTGTCTATTAATCGAGGAAGGCTATATGCACGCACTAGGTACGTGTCATTTGCAATTGTTAGTTGTTTCTATTTGACTACGCAGGCAGAGCCGGGGGGTAAAAACTAGTCATTGTAAAAAGAGCTATTATCATACAACTTTAGACCATATGTACCAAACATAAAAACCATATTGGTGTGTACGTCTGTACGTTTCTCTTGTTTTAGGAGCCTCTTGCAATATATTGATGAAGAATTAATGTTAAGGTAAACACAACACGTGCATGTTTGTGTAATCACTATTTTTGTGTAGAGTTTGGAATAATAAACTTATTTCTGTGTATTCTTTCTTATTTTATGAGGTTTTTTCTTATTTCTCTATATGGTAAACTAAGTTAGTTATGGTATAAAGAAAGTTATAATAGGGTAGGCAGAGTGAGCCCAGTGTTAATGCACCCCGTGCTCTGAGAGATGGTGTTGAAATTTGTTTGTGCTTTCTTCTGGAAATTTGAAGCATTTAACGTAAAATATTTGTAAATTATTTTATGTAACATTGGTTAGTTAGTAATACTAGGAAATTTTATTTTCAGTCTGTATATTAGATTGTTTTGTTGTTATTTCTTTTAGTGATGTTGATATATTATAAAATATTATCCCATATCTATAAATAATATGCTTATATTTTAAGTATGTAATGTATTTTAGGGCTATATAAAAGTATAGTCGTATACAATTTAATTTTATTATAAAAATAACATTTCAAATACGTAAGTTTATTATTCTAAATTCTATTTTTATGTTTTTGTAGCGTTGTTGTTACATAGAACGCTTATGTATTGGTCGTTAGTACGTAATATGGAATATTTAGATTCCATATCAAAATTCCTAGCTGTTGCATATATCGCATGTGTCAGATTTATGTAATTTAGTTTTATTTCATAAGTCCTATAATAAAAAGACAATCGTAGTCACCTAAAATTCGTAAAAAGGCAATAAAAATAAAAATTTCAACGTTCATAATTTCGATTCTCACATATTCGAATCCCACGAGCACCACTTGTTATCTAAACCAGTGAATAACCAAAATATATTTAAAATTAACCCATTCCAATTTGTGTCTAACAGCACAGACCCCAAGCTTTCACGATAACACTGCATTACCCAGCTTTCTACTAAATCCTATCTAAAACTACAAAATTTTAATAAATTGGTAATATTCCTACCAACAGGGCAACACTACCTCTAACGGCTGATACGGCGAATATGTCACAAGCGACAAATTCTAGTCTTTCAATTCACGACCAACATTTGTCCCAATGTATACAATTAAAGCAGAACTTCTTAAATAATTCGACTACCAATGTCTACCAAAGCTTGGCTTCAAACTTCCAATCGCCTATCGGAGCTTCTTCTATCTCGATAGACGATCCGTTATCTAGAAAAGATGATATGCTTTTCGCAGATCACCAAGATGCAGAAATAACGGATACACAATTAAGAAATACAAATTGTGAATGTGGACTCTGCCCCAAGCCAGAGACTAAAGAAAATAACACGCTTAGTGATCTACAGAGATCTGTGGCAAAGTGTTCTTGCGACGCTTGCAACTCAAATGGTGATATATTGAGCTACTATAGGCATTGTTCGAACCAGAACAACGATTCAGGCATAGTTTACTGTGAAACGTGTAAAAAACAAAAGATATCACTATCAAATTTTCGAGCTTTGCAAATAGCTAATAGACTAAGGATATCGGATTCGGATAAAATAGAAAATGGTGGCGTTTCAGATGATGATTTGTGTAGGAAAATAGATATGAGCTTAAATATGGATGATAAGAACTACGAACATAGGAAAAGGCACAATAGACACAATTCCGATTCGGTCACAGCGGGTATCGATCTAAGTCAGTTTTGTCAGTGCGAATTAGAAAGTACTAGTAAAAGGAAAACTTCGTCGGTTGACGAAATTTTCAAAATGGTGGACGAAAACGGAAGAGACGGTCAGAAGGAGTTGGTCGATGAGGAATTGAAGACAAGTCAAAGGCAAAGAAGTTTGTCGGACAGTCAGCGGGATAAGGCGAAGGTTGAAACTGATGGTGAGTTATTTTTGTTTTATAGGAACATGGATGATGTTAATACAAATGTTTATAATAGTTTTGAGGTTAAATGAAACTCACTTAAACCTCTGAAAAATAATGCGATCCACTATCACCGCCCGCATTTCTATACCTTTATTCGCGTACCAACTAAGTCCTATCTGCGTAAAATTTATAAGAGACAGTTTTTACATTTCACTTATATTATTGAGGCCAGTCGTAGCGCAGTGGCACAAAGTGTGACTGTAAAACCGACTGGTTGTGGGTTCGATCCCCACTCGAGGAGATGAAATATTTACTTAAATTTATATTTCGATTTCTTCTGGTGTTGAGGCAAAGCGCGGCGTTGTCTCAACTCAACACACAATGCCTCCAAAATTCGGCAGAAAGTGGGGAACGGAGTGTCTTACACTAGGCCTACCCTGCTGTGTGCGGGATATAGCGTGAAGCTAATTTTTTTTTTTAATTTTTTTTCTTAAATTATTCATAGATATTAAATAAATTTGATGTTTGTATTGTGTCCCATTTTTTTTTCATATACAATTTATATACGTATAATATTATAGTGGCAACAACCCCACCAGTACCACCGCGTAGAGCGCGCGGGCGTCGAACCCGCACCCCGCCTCGACCAGCGCCTAACGGACTACCGCCTACGCCTAAAGTGCATATGGGGGCTTGTTTTTCAAAGGTAATTTGTAATTAGATAAAGTGTTAGAAAAATCTGTTAATCCGATATTATTTAGTGACATTTACATTTTCTTCTTCTTCTTAGTCGTAACACTCTTGTCAGAGCGGTCGTGGTCATTACAAAGTCACGTTAGGGGCAGATGTTATACGCCTCACAAGTATTCGCCACTTATCTCTACTGGCTGAAAGTCTGGTACACTCATGTAAGGGACCCCCTACTGCAGCCTTAATTTGGTCGGTCCAACGCATGGGAGATCTTCCTCGCCCTCTAGTTCCCTCCACTCTACCCTGCACGACAAGGCGGTCGATGGAGCCACATCCTCTTCGGGAGACATGTCCAAAGAACTTCAATATGCGACTTTGTACTGACGTCGACAGACGTTGTTTAGTGCCGATTTCATGGAGAATAGAGTCGTTGGTGCGAAACTCGGTCCATGATACACCCAGCATTCGTCTCCAGCACCACATCTCTAGAGCATCAATTTTTTTCTTCTCGACCTGTCGCAGGGTCCATGTCTCCGAAGCGTAAAGAAAAATGGAAAAGACAAGCGTCTGCACAAGCCTGATCTTAGTAGCTTTTGTAATATTTTTATTTTTCCATATTTTCTTCAGTCTGTCCATTGCTGTTCTAGCCATCGCCATACGTCTCTTTACCTCTTCTACGCAACCTCCACTGTTTGTGATTAAAGTTCCTAGATAGATGTACGATTGGACAACATTGCAGCTCGCGATCTGTGTGACTTCGGGCGAGTTATTATTTGCTCGGTCTATAATCATAATTTTTGTTTTAATGCGGTTGATCTTTAATCCAAATTCGAGGCTTACGCGTTCCACTTTCAAAAGTAGTTCTTCTAAATGGCGTGCACTGGTTGCAAACAAAGTAGTGTCGTCGGCGTAGCGCAAATTTGATATTTTGTAGCCACCAATAGCCACACCATCAGTCCAGTCTTCGAGAGCAATTCGCATTATAAGTTCAGTGTACACGTTGAACAAAAGCGGTGATATAATGCATCCTTGGCGAACTCCAGCATTGGGATGAAAGCTATTTGATAACATATCATCTGTTCGCACGGACGCAGTTCCATCTTCATAAAGCTGTCGGAGAAGATGAACCAAGTGTTTTGGTGTACCCATGTCTAGCAGAACATCCCACAGCTTGGGCCAGTTCACAGAGTCAAATGCTTTTGAGAAATCCACAAAGCAAACGTACGTAGGCTTGTTAAACTCTCGGGCCTTCTCTATGATTTGGCGAACTATGAGAATTTGCTCACGTGTACCCCTTCCTTTAACAAAACCGGCTTGTTCTTGTGCGATTTCTTTAGACAAGAAGGTCTTCAATCGCTCATTTAATATGTGTAGCAAAATTTTGCTAGCGTGAGAAATTAGTGCTATAAGGCGGTAATTACTACACTTTTTGGTTGAACCTTTTTTGTGCAGAGGAATAAAAACCGTATGAGTCCATTCTGTTGGCCATGTTGAAGAGTGCCATACTTTGTTGCAAATGATGTGAAAGATATTGACACCTATATCGTCTAAAGCTCGAATTGTTTCAATTGGGATTGCATCCCTTCCAGTAGCTTTCCCTTTCTTGAGATGAATTATGGCGGCTTTAACTTCACATTTGAGTATATCTGGCTCAAGGTTCTCCAATTCGGGTTCTGTACTTGGATAGTTTTTAGACTGATTGTCATGAAATAAGGATTGACAGTAATTCTTCCAAACCTCAGATATGCGGTTTAGCTCAGTAACAACTACACCATCATTATTTTCAATTGCCCAGGTCCTTGATGTGAGTGATTTGGTGATACATCGAATCTTATTGTGGAGATCTCTGGACTCATGTCTGTTGGCGTGAGTTTCGATTTCTTCGCATATTCTGCGAAGATAGGCATTATAATCTCGTCTGCACCCTGCTTGAATTTCCGCTGATAGTTTGTTTAAGTCACCGACTTTACCTCCTATTGCCTTTAAAGCACGTCTCCGTTGAACTATCTGTAGTGTGCCATCGGTCATCCAGTGTTGTCGCTTGTATAAGGTATTTGGAGCTTCTGAGGCCAATATAGACTCTGTGATGAGTTTTTTGGCTCGTTCCCACAATACATCAGGTGTCTCTTCTTCGTAGTTTGCGTTGCTCCACCCATCCCAGTTCTGTTTTGCAGCAGCATAAAACTTTGTTCTATTCTTTATTTCAATTCGTTTTTGTTTATTGAAACTTCGAGCAGCTCTCAGTTTTACTTTAAACATTGAGATCAATAGTTGGTGATCTGATCCACAGTCTGCACCGGGCAAAGTGTGGGAGTTTCTGATTGAGGTTCTCCAACGTGATCTAATCAAGACGTAGTCTATCTGATTGCGATATTTGCCATCTGGAGATGTCCAAGTATATAGTCTACGTGGATGGTGTTGGAATAGACTATTAACTATCACAAGGTTATTTTCAGTAGCAAACTGTATGAGACGTTCACCTCTTTCATTGCGTGCACCAAGGCCAAATTTTCCTACACAATGACCAAGCTGTTGTGAATTTACTCCAATTTTGGCATTAAAGTCACCCAGTATTATCAGAGATTCTCTATTAGGGACTTTTGTTATGGTGGTTTCAAGCTCCGAGTAGAATTTTTCTATAGTATCGTCGCTGGCAGTGCTAGTGGGGGCATATGTTTGCACTATGGTCAGATTTACTGGTGTTGCTTTAAGCTTGACACTAATTATCCGGTCGTTAACCGCTTCAAAACCCATCACACAGTTTCTCTGGTGTGCAGGTAGCAAAAGAGCGACCCCGTTCTGGCTGCTATTGTCATTTCCAGAAAAGTATACAGCATGGGAATCAGTAAGAAAATATCCGCTATCTTTCCAGTGTGTCTCACTGAGTCCACAAATATTAAGGCCGCATCTGATGATTTCCTTCTCTACAATATTAAGTTTCCCAGGACTTAGTAAGCCACGCACGTTCCAAGTCCCTATCTTTTGGATTCTGTGCAACTTAACATGTATTCCAGTAGCTGAATTTCCACAGGGAGCCTGGTCTCCTGCTGCCCTATGGCCGGTAGCATATTTCTCACCACTCACCCCGGAAGTGGAGCGGCGCCGGTTGCTAAGCGGATTGTATGGCGTCCGTGATCTCTTTGATTGTACTTTCATAATGACTTTCTTGGGAGAATAGTTACAGTGGTTTCCCCTTGCCTTCTGCACCAATTTTTTGAGAATTATTTAGATTCTCAGGCTTTTGTGGCCTCTTCTGGCAGGTTGCCCAGTCAGGTTTAAGTGGATATTCCGCCACATATCGGTCGCCAGAGCCTCGTCCGTTATCTAGCAGGGAGTACCGCGAGCAGGTGAGGTTGACATTTGGAGCCGACGAGGTGTAATTATCGTTTTCTCCCTTACTCCCCTTTTTTTTTTACATTTTACTCTATGTTAAATAATTTTTGTGACTCGTGTATTTGCTTTCGGAAATCACAATATTTTGATGACAAACTGATGATGAAGACCATAGATGGTCTATGTAGTTAAACTAGTTTCACTATATAGTTACAAGAAAAAACATTGTTAAAACTTTTCGCCGGAAATAAGTTTCCTCATTCGTTGCATTTCTTTTTAACCAACTTAAAAAAAGATGATGGTCGCTTTAATTTTTTTTAACAAAATACTATAATTTTGAATAAATATGTTGTATTTATTTGCAGGTGTTCAATGGCTGTCCGCTAAGGATAAATTGTACCGCGTCGTGGATACATCCGGATACGAGGGATCAGCATGTCCTTATAGGTAAGATTTTTTTCATATAAACGCTTGATATTTTAAGCGATACTGTATTTTATTTATTTGAAACGTGAATTTGTAAATTTCTTATACATTATTGTCAATGTAAAATTTTATTCATAAATATTTTATTTTATTCTTATCACTGACATTATAATTATAACAAAATGAAACTGACTAAAATGAAAACCAACTGAAAAATACTTTCCTAACTACCCAATTCAGGCGCAGAAGAAGGCATATACACGCTGAACCTGAACGAGCTCCACGAGACGGCGATGGACCAGCTGTGTCCGCGGCGCACCATATGGATGCACGTCATCAAAGATGTGCTCATGTCGTTATCGGGTAGGTGGGGTTGTAGTTGAAACGTGACGCGCTTTTTTATTCACGCTGTATCCCGCATATAGCAGGAAAGGAAGCGGAAGGGTTAAATTTGAATAAGTTGGTCTTTCGCTGTTTTGTGTACAAAACAGCGAAGGACCAACTGTGTACACGATAGATAATATGGATGCATGTTATTAAAGATGTTCGAGGTCGTTGTGGGGCAGTGGGATTGAAGTGTTTAATATTTTTATTTCTTCGCTCTGGTAACTAGTTACTGAAATAAAAATTATTTAAGCTACCGACATGACACATGATATGCTTACAAAGATTAGTTTAAACTGTATGTAATTTATTTTTGTGATACTGTTTTATTTGTGTAATGGAATTTATTTATTTCATCATCTGTTTTAATTTTTCATTCCCCTTTGCTTCTCCACCCATCTCATGTTTACCTCTCTCACTCTACCTGTTTACCACAACGATGAATCCTTCTCTCCTTATTTTCCTCCGACGCAGGCAAGACCCCCTCGCTGTACCGGCACGAGCTGCTCGCGCTGTCGGGCTCGGGGCGCGGCGCGCGGGGCGGCGCGCGCTCGCTGCGCGTGCTGCCGCCGCGCCTGCTGCCCAGGAGGTTCGCGCCCACCACGCGCGTGCCCGACACCAGGGGTCAGTGCTCCGCCTCTATATAACACTGATATAAAACAAATAACTATTGAATTTGTTTTTGCCGACTTTTATCAACAGAATTGACATTCCAGGCCATTTATTATCTGTCATTTATTAAAATGAATATAATTCTACCACTCAAAAATGCTCACAAATATTTTTTTAAACTTACAGGTTGTATCCGTTGCGCCGTCGCCCGCAACCCCTACAACGGATACAAGTACCTCTGCGGGGCGACGCCCGCGGGGCTGTTTCTGATGCAGTGGTACGATCCACTAAGAAAATTCATGTTATTAAAGGTAAGGAGTGCTTACCTATATCATCTATATTCTGTATTAAAAGACGCGATGGTTTTGGGTCGATTCCCAAACAAGGAAAATATTTATTTAATAGTTTCATTTACTTAGCTTGCATACTTACTTACAATGTCTGTACTGAATATCAATTTAAATAAAATTTTGCTATTCAAATAATCTAACTTATTTTAATGTTTATTTAACAAAATATTTTTTTTTTGCAAAACAGAACATAGAATGCGTGTTACCATCCCCCCTACTGTCTTTCGAACTGATCATCACCCCGGAGCTGGAGTATCCGTTGCTCTGCGTCGGTGTCACAAGGAAACCGTTGCGGTTGAACCTCATTAATATTAACTCGGGTAAGATATATTGTTAAGTATTTACTTCATTCAAAAATTATAATATAATTCGTTATTCGTATTCGTAATTATTTAACATAATATATTTTTTCACTCTGGTAATGAGAAAAAGCGCAGCGTTGAGTTCCGCAACTCAGCATAATTTTATATTAAATTTATCTTAAAGAGCCATTTTTTTTTCATATTTTCTTCTATCAATCCATTAATCAGGTGCAACTTGGCTCCATTCAGAGGAGCTGGATCTATGTCCGGGAGGCTCCAACACGGTGATACCTCGACCTGAACGTCTACACACTTTGAGGGCTGTACATCAGTTGGATAAGGATTCTGTAAGATATAGTTTTATATATGTTTTTTATTCGTCGAGACCATCGTGTCGCAATAGGACGAAACCTCGATGACCACTCCGGGGAATTAACTATTTTTATTTTTCTGCAAATTTACTAAATGAAATATTCGTATAATTTGGTTTAGTAAATTTGGAATTTTTGTGTAAACAAATTGTATGTAGCTGAATTTTAGGCTATTTGTCTTAGTATTTCCAATAAAAATCAATTGTGTAGCCAGACGTATAATAAAAACAAAGATTTTTTACTAAGATGTGAGATGTAAAGACTGTCTATATGTTATGTTATACAATATAATCTTATTGTAATGACGATGGTTGTGGGTTTAATTACCACTTGAATAATAATTATGCTGGTAAGAACCTTTGTTAAGAAAAACAACAGCGTTCTGTTTTTGCCTTTTTAATACTAACTCAATACTATAGCTATACTGTAGAATAGGACGGATCTCCAATAACGGGAACCTACTGTCTTATCACTAGGTTTTCAAGTTCCCCCTGCCTGAACTTGAAGCGTGAGGCTAAAAACAAACAAAAACATATTCCACTGAATCAAGATGGCTTTTAACTAAAGATTCATATAAATTTCAGGTCCTAGTATGCCACGAGAATGTCGTAGACATAATATCGGTGTTGCCGTTCGAGAGGAGAGACGAGCGACGTCGCAGTAAACTACCCTCGCGTATACAGTTCGACTTCCACATCGATAGTATACGTGAGTATTTATTTGTTTTATTGAAAATTTATTTGTATATACTAAATATGTGAGGCCATTGTGGCGCAGTGGTACAAGTGTGTGACTGTAACCACGAGTGTTGTGCAGCGAAAATTTAACGGATAGTCAGGATAGGAGTGCCTTAATACTATGTTCCCACTACTTACCTTTCTATATGCGGTAAATAGTGTAAAACTGAAACAAAATCAAGTTATGGAACTTGCCGTTGACTTTCATAGTTTCGATAGGTTTTGAAAAAATTTTTTGGAGGTTATACCGAAGGTGGTCTCAAGTTATGCTAGATTCGCTGGTACATACTTAAACTTGGATGAGGCTCTGAGTTTTACAGATATAATACGTGCAGTTACTGGTTCGTTTCACTCACAATTACTTGTTTTGGCGCCTGCACATGAGGAACGATACTCCGTTTTGGCTGGTGCCGTAACTATTAGAAGAATAAATGATGTGGCTGCCAGTGAATATATGTCGTCTAGAATGCCCATAGGTCTCGCTTAATTCCAGAGATGTTCATACAATTTCTGGTAATTTCTCTCTTTGTAAGATTATCAATTTTCCAGGACAATTGAAAAGGTCTTTAATATTCCTTTTCTGTAACCGGCTTATTTTTGACAACACACCTCGGAATGTATGTAGTATGAAAATTTTTATTTGTACTTTCTTGAAAAATAGAACTTAATACCTTTGCCACCACACACTTTAGGGGTTACTTATACTCCAAGGTTGCAGTGGCCTCTTCCAAATAGTTACACGGGCGGCGGTATGGTTTTCGTACTACTGCTCAATCGCCAGAGCCTCGTGTCTTGAACCAGAACTAGTTAAGGGCTTGTGAGGATAACAATTGCGACCAGAGAGATGTTAGGTCTATCTTTCTACTTAACCCTCTTGTAGGACTTCAGACTCTTCAAAAATATATTAATTTATCTGTTGTTTTTTTTTTCTTTAAGTATGTCTAGCGGACTCGGTGCTGGCGTTCCACCGTCACGGCGTGCAGGGTCGCTCGCTGCGCAACCCCACCACCGTCACGCAGGAGATCACCGACTCCTCGCGCGCCTACCGCCTACTCGGACACGACAAGTTAGTACGCTACCACATCACTCACAATACACTATATCACGATATCACTACAGAGTACTTCACTACATGCTATTCACTATAGAGTCTAAACCACTCACCAGTCACTACATGCAATACCACATCACTTCTTAAAGATCACATCACTTTACAATATATCCCTTAACATTGTACCACAAAATCATTTCAGAGTACATCACTACTATATATAAATATACACTTCAAGTACTTCACTTTTCTAAGTGTAGAAATGACACTTACACCTTTGTCACACCTTTACTTTTCTTTCAACCAGCCGACATTCTTCTCCATTTACTTGGTCTGTTTCCAGTATTAATTGTTGCACTGGAGCATTATAAAAAAACTGGATCACCCTCGTATTGATTGGGGATATTATTTCAGTATCTTGATTATTTTAACCATAATAAACAAAAATAAAAAATATTTTAAATATTACCAGTTTTAAGTATTAAAGAGGCCAGTCGTGGCGCAGCGGCACAAAGTGTGACTGTAAACCGACTGGTTGTGGGTTCGATCCCCACTCGAGGAGATGAAATATTTACTTAAATTTATATTTCCATTTCTTCGCTCTGGTGTCGAGGCTAAGCGCGGCGTTGAGTTCTGCCTCTCAACACGCAATGCCTCCAGAATTCGGCAGAAAGTGGGGAACTAGTGTCTAAAAACACTAGTTTCCCTCTGCCTACCCTGCTGTGTGCGGGATACAGCGTGAAGCTGATTTATTTATTTATTTTGATTTATTTTAAATATTACAGAGTGGTGGTACTCGAGTCGCATTTGCTCCAAAACAATACTTTATCTGGTGAAGATGGCAACGATTTATATATTTTAGCGGGACACGAAGCTTCCTACTGAATATATTAAATATATATGTCTACATACATATATGTATGTTACATTATAACTACTAAACATGTTTGTTATACACAATTTTATGAAATGAAAGAATGAATGAAACGTTATTCCGCTACAAAAGTTGAAGTATTCACAATGCTATGGAATTTTGCATTTATTTAATTTCTTAATACTGTGTTAAATGGTTTAATTAATTAAATCAATATGTGTAAAATAGGTGCAGATTCATATTTTGAAATTAAAAAGTGACAGTTCTCTTACAAATTTGGCAATAGAATTTTCTTTTTTTTTTCGTATAGACATGTAATTTATTTGCTCACAATATTTTTTTAGAGAAACTTATAACTGTAATTATTATTTAATAAAATTAATAGTAGTACTCAAATTAAAAAAAATACTAATCGATATTAACAAAATAATAGAAAAATAAAATTAAATTGAATACCTTGATAGTATTCAAATAAAGTGTAATAAAATTAAGTAATTCCGGAAAAAATAGTTTAGAAGATACCCTTATAGCACTGCCATTAATTTATGTCCAAACTGGATGTAATCGAAGCAATAATTAATTATATCGAACTGTCTGTCTTTTTTCCACTTCTTAGAAGATAGATTGTCTCTAGATGTCCGCAATTTGAAAATAAAAAAAAATAATAATGTTGCCCGTTTATAAAATATTTTAGCTTAAATTATTAGTGGAATTAATTTATTGTAATTAAAAAGTTTCTAAGAACTTTCTTAAAATTGAGAATCAAATTACTTTCCTTCTTTGTAATAATGGATATGGACGCACAAACAGCTTAATAAGTAATGTTTTTTTCAACAAAGGTTATTTTTTTTTTGTTTCAAAATGCGGTATGAAGTAATTTTGAAATGAGAATTTTATTTACTATATTATTAACACTAACTTTAAAATGTCGGTACAGGTTAAAAATCTAAATTAGTCGAAAATAATCTTAGTATTTTTAGTTTTTTAATCTGTGCTAAAAACAATGTGAAACCATATATGTGATCGTGTAACGTTAAAACGTTAACAAAATATATTAAAAAAAGACAATTTTTCTCTTTATATCAAAGTAAAAAGCTCCCTTTTTTGTAAATAAAAATATTCCAGTTAGGTGTAGCCACTTGTATTATAACAATAGCTTAGATGTAATTAAAATGTATTTAATATTATTTTTGAGTGAAAGTGGACTGTTTATTTATTTTATCTGCTCTATTTTGTATGCAATCTGTTTGTTTTTTTTTTGGGAGTACCTCCTGGTACCGGTTTGTTTGAAAGTTGTGTTGCCAGTTTTGAAAATTATAAAGCTGTATTTAATATAAATTGAATTTTGGCTGAATTTTTAATTTCGCTTGTATTATGCATTCTTTTTAATGTCTACAGATTTTTTAAAGTCTAGCAACACTTAGCAATCATCATTTTTTTGTGCACAATGTTCATTAAAACCAGTGTAGTATCATTTTATCATGAGATTATTATTGATATAGCTTTTCTGTGTATCTTTTATTTTTTTTAAATAACCAATGATCTAATTTAAATTAAAAGATACATGTATAAGGCTCATGACTTAGCACATTAATTATTAGACAATTATTTTCTTAATTTTTCCCAAAATATTTTTGTTTATTTTTTTGGGAATTTTAAGCACCACCTATTTATTTACTTTTTAACTGACTGTAACATCAAATAACCCGTTTATTTACACTACGAATAAACTTTTTATTTTCCATTTTTTGGGTTTTTATTTTTTTTGTTCAGTTTCATTAATTTTTTTTTATTATTTAAATTTTTGTAGTTTCATTACATATTCATTTAAGTATGAATTAATAATATCTTCCTTATGGAATATTAGATTCTGTAATTTTTTGTATAGTGTAGTTTAATTTCGAAATAAATCTTCCAATAATAAAATCCCTTTGCAATAGAAACTTGTAGGTTGTATATTTTATATTTAAATGGCACTTAGTTTTATTTAAATATACATTTATTTTATAATTAATTTGTAGTCTCTTTGCTAGTATTCTCACAAGTCACTCTTAAATTGCCAAAACTTACAGGCAAATGGACTGAGTAAGGCTGTATTATCCCGTGATAGAATATAGAGATTACCAAATTGGTATTTATTACAATTTATTATAATATTGTTCTCGGTTTACATAGTTTTATATAGATATAAGGAAAATAACACCAATAAAGTGGCAACACTGAAAGGTTTTAGGATAGCAGTTCAAAGTAAATTTTAAAATTTAAAAGTATTTATTAATAATATTTCGAAAATATAAGAAAATAAGTCTGGTATAAGCATATAATGCTTAATTTTCTTTACAAGCTTCACGCTAGCTATGTATTTCAGTTTTAGAGCTATGGAACCATTCATAAATTGTGTCTCATTTTAAAGGGGTCGACGAAGTGTGACAAGAGGAGGATACAAATTTTAATAATATTACATTTCAAAATATAATATACAAACACAATTTCAAAACTGCTGTTTTATTTAATAATTTGCAAGTGCATGCATAATTTGTGACATCACGCTAGGTAGTGAGTCTCACATATGCAACTAACTATGACGAGGAGGGTTTAAAAACCATGACATTTGTGTGACACAATTTACGAATGGCCCCAATTACGATTTTGAATAGACTTTAGAAACTTTCTCTATTCTTATATATAAAAATAAAATTTCAAATTGATTGTAAAACGAAGAATTATAAAATTAGTATAGGTTTTTCGAAATTATTAGATATATTATATTTTCGTTAAAGAGGGTAGCGTACCTTGGGGTGTACATACATAGGTAGATGTAGGTGTAAAGGAATGTCAAATTTCAATGTTATTCCAGATTGTTTCTGAATAAAATTTATTCCTGAATAAAATTATTAAATTATATATGTGTTTTATTTATTTTATGACAATATGATTTATTTTATATAATGCATATAATGGCAGTCATGGCCCAGTAGGACAGCGGTTATTTGCAAACATGATGTCACTACCAGCGATGATGAGGCCAATCGTGGCGCAGTGACACGAAGTGTGACTGTAAAATCGACTGGTTGTGGGTTAAATCCCCACTATTATACTATTATATAAATTTATATTTCCATTTCTTCGCTCTGGTGTCGTGGCAATGCGCGGCTTTTAATTCTGCCACTCAACACGCAATGCCTCCAGAATTCGCTAACACTAGGTTCCCTCTACCTAGGGAGACAGCGTGAAGCTGATTTGATTTGTGATTTTATGATGCTTATTAATTCAATTTCCACTAATATAAAAAAATTAAAATCTTTCTCATTTTCCAACTATGGTAGATAAAGTGCAACATTAAGTTTCAACACTCATTACATGATAAACAATTAATTAACTCTGCCCTGCATCTCTGCCAGTTGTTGTGCATTTGTACTGAAAAAATTAAAAATTTATATATTCACAGCTAAGTCTTGCCATTCCCAGAAATATCTCTAGATACACTAGTGAATATAGACTTGGGGTTTTACTCTAGAATAATATAGGAAACTTAAAAAAAGTAGAGAATCAAAATTAAACTAACTATATCTCGCTCACAGCAGGATAGACAGAGGGAACCTAAATTAAGACACTCCATTCCCACACTTTCCTCCATGTTCTGGGGAAACTCAACAACATGTTTTGCATCAACACCAGAGCAAAGAAATTAATACATAAATTTAGATAAATATTTTATTCCTTTGAGAAGGGAACAAACCTACGACCAGTTACATTTACAGGCACACTTTGTGTCTATGTGCCATGACTGGCTTAAAAAAGGATTTCCAATATCCACTAAAATAAGAAATATTTTTAATTTAATACTATGTTAATAAATTAATTAATTACTCAGAATCATAAGAGATTAGTTGAATAACAAAAGGATAATGTGGAAAATAAAAATAAATAAAGGATATCGGGACCAACATTCAATAGCAATAAAATATATGTCATTGGATAGGTCCTTTTAATAAGAAAAACTTGTTACGACAGCTCACAGCTCACAGCTCACAGGTCCCACAGTCTATTTAGAGATATATGGCACAAAGTTAAAAAAAAATATATAATTAATGTAACATTTTCACCATGCTTTCTACTTTTATTTTATGGTAATATTTTATTTTATACACTGTCTTGTCCTGAAGCCTTCCCAAGCACACTTGGGTGTGGCATGAGGTGGGTCAAGAGTTAAATGCACCAACAATATTTTTAAATGGCATTATAGTATCTTTAAGTCACGCTCACTTAAAATACCAGACAGAGAGAATTCTTGTAATAGATTTAATTTAATTATAACAAAAAATAATTATCTCATAAAATATTTTTTTTCCTTTTCCAGAAAATACTTAGTTTCACTCTTAATAATAAGACAATGCAAAGCTCTCATAACAAAAATTGATCCTACAGAAATAATCTATCCAATTGCATACATTTTATTACTATTAGAGAGTGGTCTCAGGTTCCATACATTTTTACCCATTGTCCTTTAAACTAATCATATTATATAGACTACTTTAATCTTTATTTCTTTCACAAAAGTATTATTTTCAATTTTAATTCAAATAAAAAAAAGGTTTTATAAAAATACTTATTTATTAATGACATTTTAATTTCCCATTCATAGCCTTAACACACATTTACACATAAAAACAACTCAAAAGAACTTCAAAAAGTACATTAAACCTCAGTATATCACATTATTCGTCTTCCACCATTTCCACATCTTCCACTTCATCCTTCTTCTTTCCTGAAGCCAATTTTTTCGCTGTCGCAGCTAATTTATATTGCTCTAAAGCGTCTCGTAAAGGCTCAACGAACCTATCGAATTCTATATCAGCCATAGCCTCTAGAACATCTTGACCAGTTAACGCTTTTCTTTTGTTGTTTTTCACAATATTGGTGGCAGCTGAAGTAACGTATAAAACAAAAACCGACGCGGCCTTAGCGAGCCCAGTCCGGCCTTCTTTAGATATTGAAATACCTTCGGGCAGAGCTTCCTTTACGATTCTGGTTACTACTGTTAAAGGTAAGTTGAGATCTTCTAGTTTTTCAGCCATTTTTTTGAGAATTTGTTCAAATATTGACTGTTTATAACATGCTTTGTAAGTATAAATATAACCGCCAAAAGCGCAATAGTGGTGTGATTGCGGATACGGATTATTTAAAATGTCACTGTCACTCAAATTCAATTTTGACAGTTTACTACGTTCAGAAATATGTGAAGCCAGTCGTGGCGCAGGGGCACAAAGTGTGCCTGTAAAATCGACTGATTGTGGATTCGATTCCCACTCGAGGAGATGGAATATTATATAAATTTATATTTCCACGTCTCTTCTCTGGTGTCTTGGCAAAGCGCGGCATTCAGTTCCACCATTCAATACGCAATGCCTCCAGAACTCGGCGGAAAGTGGGGAACGGAGTGTCTTAACACTAGGTTCTCACTGACTGCCCTGCTGTGCGGGATACAGTGTGAAGCTGATTTATTTATATTATTTTTGGAAATATATGAATAATTTTTGCTCTTAAATTATAAAATAAAATTTATAGTACTGTACGATTGTATTATAATTAAAACATTGTTTTATTCAGTCATACTATCACAAAGCATAGTGTATCTAACACTAGGCCACCCTCTGTCTATCGTTCTGTGAAGGAGACATAGCGTAAAAATTTAAATTAGCCTTAAATTTATATTTTTATTTTTAGGCTCTGTCAAGGCGACGTTGAGTTCCGTCACTTAATACGCAATGCCTACAGTATCCAGCGGAAAGTGGGGAACAGAGTGTCTTAACATTATACACTTAAAATACAATAGCATATTTAAAAAAAATAAAAAACGAAAGCCACCCTATGTGGGCGCGTAGGAGGGTTTTTGAAAATAGGAATTTAAATAAAAGGCGAACTTAGTGACCAATCGAAAATTTAAAATATGAATAAAAACGACCGTCACATATGACACATACTCGTATTAATAAACGCCTGTTATAAAAAAATAGCAATGCAAGGCTAAGAGGCTTCTGATGCTTAACTAACTTAATACTAAACATTAACATTAAAAACTAACACTAAAATGGCTTCAACACCCTACAATGTCCCGTTTGGAGCCGAACCAAAAACGTCACGTTCTGTATGCAGGATACAGCATTAAGCTAAAACAATAATTAAGTTAAAGGGTGTATATGCCTTAACACCTGAGATTTAGGCTAAGTTCAGATGAACGCGCTGCCGCGTGAGTCTGCTGTTTAGATGGCGGCGGATTTCGGCTTTTCAAGTATTTTAGAATGTCGGTTGTATCCTTTGATTTCTTGTATGATCGGGTTGAAAAGGATTTACAATGTACAGATGGTCCTACAAAATATGGCATATCACCAAAAGAAAACTGATACTTACATTAACGTACAATTTCATCAATAAGTAAATCAATGAGAAATGAATGAGGCCAGTCGTGGCGCAGTGGCACGAAGTGTGACTGTAAAACCGACTGGTTGTGGGTTCGATCCCCACTCGAGAAGATGAAATATTTACTTAAATTTATATTTCCATTTTTTCGCTCTGGCTAAAGGCTAAGGCTAAGCGCGGCGTTCAGTTCTGCCACTCAACACGCAATGCCTCCAGAATTCGGCAGAAAGTGGGGAATGGAGTGTCTTAACACTAGGTTCCCTCTGCCTACCCTGCTGTGTGCGGGATACAGCGTGAAGCTGATTTATTTTATTTACTTTAGTAAATCAATAGATATCTCGTCCTCCATTTTCGTAGCATCATGCGTCCGTTCGCCTCCTACTACTCCTAGAGATAGATGTGCGACTGACGAGTCAGCCATCTTCGTTTACCCCTCCCTCTACGTTACATGTGGTTTGTTTTGTGTCTTCTTGAGCACGAAACCGTACCTATAGCTATTAATTTTTATTGAATCCATACATACACATATACACATGTGTCTATTGAGTATATTTTCCTTGATTACATCTATTGAATATTGATTTGGGCATTACTTCGAAACACAAACTTATGTTGTTTAATAGAGTTTATGTTGTTTTAAAAAAGTGACTCGCGTGGCAGCGCACGTCGCCGCGCGTTCCTTTGAACGTAGCCTAAACCGCGCGCCGAGCTAACTGCATCGCCTCGCGTTTATCTAAAGTTAGGGCTTAGACCGAAAACTTTGTCGTCTCTTGAAAATCGTAATTAGAATAGTACCTACTTAATAAATATAAAATTGGATATTTTTATTTCTTAATTTGCTCGCTTTACCATCGCCAGTCTCTGTACCCATCCAATCCTATAATGATGTAAAAACTCGTTGGTAGATGTATTTGTTTTTTGTTTTAGAGTACTTGCAAAAGTGCTTCCTCAATCTTCATACGGTATTATTATAATTCACATAAATCTTTTCAGTGTGATAAAAACATTATTCTATAAACTTAGCTAAATATTTGACTAAGCGTGACGTTTGTGGGTTCTGATCCCGTTTTGAGGAATATAAAATACGGTTTGGGGTTCCACCATTCAACTCGTTTTGTATAGTGTCTGTTTACCTTTTTCCGCACTACACAAATAAAAATATTAATTGAAAAAACATTATATTTTTAATTATATACCTCCACACTTTTGTTTATTATTTTATATCTAATAATTATAAGTAAGTGCAGACCATTACACTCAATGTAAATATTGTTTCATTTGTGACCATTAAATACTTAAAAATGATTAAGGGAATCACGATTGTCCTCTTTTCTTGTTTTTGCGTTGTTCAGTTTGCGCAAACTCAATAAGCGCGCCATTTTCGACGTATAGTGATGTGCTTGAACTTGAACTTACCGATTAATTGTTACAATCGAATTCTTCATTCGAATAAATACTAAATTAAGTAATATTTAAAAAAAACAATTTTAATATTAAATAATTAGTAATTTTATATGGACCAATTCAGATTAATTAACCAAAAACAACATACTTTGTATCAATTGTATTCATTCGTAAATTAAAAATAAATAAACATTTAACAATTACTAGTGATGACTATTAGAATTAGATTAACTCTTTCTTCTGTTATAATTGAATACTACTGTGATTGATTACATATAATTAAAACACTACTGTGATTGGAATATTTTTTTTAATCAATATTAATATTAACTTTTGGTAGTTAGTTAGTACACGTAAAAACGTGTTAAATTGTATAGTACTCCATCTCTAGTTTCAAGTCAGTGCGGCACAGATAGCGAGGAGGAAGGACGTTTTCTCGCGCATTTATCGATCTTTTCACACCGACACTGTGTTATTGTAATGTTTTACTTAAAAACATGACAAATAGTGCATAGTCTTACAAACAAACAGTTATTTATAGTATTATTGTGGTTTTCATTTACTTTCCAATTTAAATAATTCTAAGCTTATTGACATCTGTACAGTGTTATAAGAATTGAAAAGGGAATCGTGTTTTGGATGTTAAGCTAGGTGAGTTTTTGTTTTTTTTTATGAAATAAGCACATATTATATTAAAATGTTTTTATATAAAATATATTCTATTTCTTTTTGCCCTAAAGTTTATGTCAAAGAGATAGCTAATTAGCTACAAGATTGTCTTTTGTTCATTGCTTTTCGTCATTTCATTGATTCCTAAGTAAGTTTGTAATTTCAGTAAGTTCGTGGTGTACAAGTAAAGTTATAATAATAATAATATAATAATTATTTAAATTAACATAAAATATGAGCTACAATTTTAAAACACAAATAGTAACCCATAGCGACCTTCGTTGTAAACAAATGTATGGATATAAAATTCGATATAAACGTTCCCGATAAGAAATTTATTTTCACGATACGTTTTACGAGCGTTTGAAATATTTATGCAAATGCGTTTTATCACATAAACAACTCAAATAACTATAACTTATAAGTCATGTTACATACATTATCTGTGAAATTAATTTTCATTATAAGATTCCTTCACGCCTCATCGCTTCATTCAATATTTACATTTGTGACGAAACAATTTATTACAGAATTGAATACAAATATTGTTAAATATACTTTTTTTAATAATTTGAGTTACCTTTTTTTGTCAAATACATAATTTAAGCACTAAAATTAAAATTATATGTATATAAGTATATAAATTCTACATATGCCTACTTCGACATTGTGTCTTGTACCTACTTTTTTTATAAAAAAAATAAAAGAAACAATAGAATAATATAAAATACACACATTTTTATTTACGATCTACTAGCATTGTGTTAATTAAATGAGTTATAACCTACTGTGTCAAACATATTTAAAATGTACTAAGTATGTGTATTTTTTATATTTTTGAAATGTCTTTCCACATTTTAGGCCAGTCATAGCGGAGGGGCACAAAGTGTGACTGTAAAACCGAGTTGTGTGAGTTCGATCCCCACTCGAGAAGGTGAAATATTTACTTAAATTTATATTTCGATTTCTTCGCTCTGGTGTAGCGGCATAAGCGCGGCGTTGAGTCCCTCAACACACAATGCCTTAACACTAGGTTCCGTCTGCCTATCCTGCTATGGAATGTCTTAACACTAGGTTCCGTCTGCCTATCCTGCTATGTGCAGGATACAGCGTGAAGCTGATTTTATTCCACACTTAAAAAAGTTAGCTCCGCTCCCCGCATTCCCCTAACTTCTGAGGGCATTACGTGTTGAGCGGTGGATCACCGCCGCGCTTTGCCGTCGACACTAGAGCGAAAAGATGAAAATATTAAATATTTAATTTGATATGAATGGGTATCGAATCCACAGCCCGTCCCGTTAACAGACACACGCCAGTGCCCATGCGCCACGACTGGCATAAAGATTACTTAGTTACTTTTACTTTTCGTGTCGCAGGCACTGCTCATCGCGTGAAGACATTAGATACGACAAAGAACGACTATTCCAGAATCTATTTTCATTATAAACACAATAATTGAAGAATAGAGTGATAGATCTTTTTGTGTTAAGCTATTGTTTTTAAAATATAAAATATTTAGTAAAATGTCGCTTATGTTTTGCGGCGTGGAGTCCTGCCTCTCATACAATATTTCTAGAATTCGACAGAAAAAGGGGAAGGTAAATGTGAGAATGGGAACGGAGTTGCATAACACTACGTTGTCAGGTTCTGCCTACCCGCCTTAAGATAAAAAAAAAAATTGCTTTATCGTCTTTAACCCTTGTATTACCATGTGTTAGCTACTTTGAGTACTCTCGAATTATCTTATAATTACATAAAATACATTTTTTTATCGAGTTAAATAATAACATATAGAAGTAGGTACGTTGTTAAATTGTCTTTGCCTCAAAAAAAAATTCAATTGGCGCGTGAATATACTAAAAAAAAACGAATCGCCACGCACATTCCAAAGTTTACCATCACGTTTAAGTAGTTTCATATGTACCTAGTTACTTTTTTGGGTTCCGCACCTAAAAAAAAGCAATCTTAAATATATATTAAAAAAATGTCTTCTCTTTGTTCACTGTCTGTCTGTCTATTCCCGTCGTAAAAAATAAAAGTTCTAAACCAACGCAATCAAAAGATATGGGTAATTATGCATAATTTTTTCCGCATTTTATATGAAATTCGCCTTAAAATCATTCACAAATTAACTTCATATTTGTAGCTAGTTAAGTTTGTCAAATTTTTAAACCTTTGGTTACCGTGTACCTACAGTAAAGAAACTGGTACGGAGCCCTGTATGGGTCGTCCGGTTGTTAATTTGACCGGTTTTTATACAATATATACTCTAGTTCGAGTATATGTCACATAGTAATTAAGCAATTGAATAGAGTCTAAGTCGCCTTCAGGTTGACCTTCGTTCTATTGTATTTACTATCTATAATAATAATTAAAAAACAACTTCTTTTTCCCATATAGTAGAGTAGGCAGAGGGAACGTAGTGTTGACACTCCGTGGAGGCTTACTTACTTTTCAAAGTTTTACCGATTTGTGGCGGTAGTCAACACCGCCAAAGCAGAAAAACTAATATAATTTTAATTTATTCGTTCCCCCGAGTAGATATTGAACCATCAACCATCACGTTTATGATGTTGTTCCACTGCACCGCGACGTTATTTACTTTCACTAACTGTATAATGAAACCGGTACGTAAATATATTTATAACCTTTTATATGTTTAATTTCAATTAATTTAATATTTAAATTATTTCAGAGGCCATGGCTTCGATCCTAATTCGCAAATAATTCAATTTCAATTATATTTTTTTTCTTTCATTGCCACTCTTTGTATGCAACAAACCGCGGCGTTTAGCAGTGCCACCCAAAATGCACTGGCTCGAATATTAGGAGGCGCTTGGGGAACCCCCGTTCCTTAACACTAGGTTCCCTCTATCTACTTTACTGTATGTGGGATACGCTGTGAATCTGCTTTTTTTATATTTAAATCCATATCTAACATAGTTTCGTAATCATATCACAGTGTATCGCATGTCAGAGGCAACCAGTCGCTCTGGATTGCTAAACCGGTTGTCTTATAGGGTTGTCTGTTTTCTGTTATTTGCAACTGTATATACTTTTGAGTCCAATATCTGACTTTAAACACTGGGGCTGTAGGTTCGATTCTCAATTGGTTGAGTAAATTACTTTCAAATCCTGCCTCTGGTTGCGATGATTGCGACGACGACCGCGACGAACGAGTTCAACAGATAATTTCACCTAAATTGTGCGGTGTGTTGGGTACAGACTGTCTTAATGCTCTCGCCTGTTTATCTTCTTGTTCCCTTTGCCTACCCTTCTGAGTTTCGGATACACTGTGATGCTAAAAAAATATATAATTCCCTTAGATTATTAAAGAAGAAACATGAAAAAAATATAGAATTTAAAAAAATATACGGCGTTATGCTTGCAATTCTACATATTTGATCATTAGAATTATCAAACTGTACAAGAGTCAACCCTGATATGCTTAAAAATAATACAATATTAAATGAGCTAATTGCTTCAACTGAATTACAGCTTCTGTATAAGCGATTTAAAATTTCTAATCGACTTGCTGATGGTTGTAGGTTCGTATCCCTCATGGGAAAAACATTTGTTTTTTATCAGTTGTTAGGTATATTGGCACTGTCTCTTAAATATTGTTGAAGAATAATGTGACAAGATTAAATAAGATTCGTGCTTATATGTCAGAATTAAGTATTAAGTTGCGGTACTTAACGCCGCGCTTTGTTTTGCTGCAATAGAAAAAACAACATATCCACGAGTTAAGGTGAACTCAAAACCATCATACCAAACATTGTTCCACTGCGCTATTATCTATTTAAATAAAAGTAATAAATAATAAAATATTTTTTAAGGGAGATCGTTTCATAATTATTTTCTTCGAGCTGAAGAAAAAAATAATTAAAAAAAAATGTGCATTTTTAGTTATTTACGCTTTATCCGGCATATAGGGTAGGAAGGGAGAAACTAGTGTTACACTCCCGTCTGCACGCACCGAATAATTTTCGAGCTTGGATTGAGAAGGAAACTCATTACCCCTAAAAAAAAATAGAATCAACAACCGGTGCGTTTACAGTCAGGAATTGTGCCGCTGCACCGCGACGGCGTCAATAGAGAAAAAAAAAATCTTGATTATATGAACTTAAAATACTCCATACATTCAAGTTTAACAAACCTGTCGAAAAGACCTTACGTGGATGCTCTTGACCCACTTGCTAAGAGATCTTTTCGATGGAACGCCGTGCGGTATGTAAAAAAATCGTATTTTTACCAAAATGCCTTTATAATTGATTTTATTTTATACGTTTATTTTATATGGTAATTGAACGCGATGGTTGCTAGTTAGACCTGTATTTATAAACCGCTCTTCAGGCTGAGATCAATCTTGAGATGCCGTTTGTATTCAGAAATATAATAATATATATTTAATATTTATGATTGAATACGACGTTTTAAGATCTATCTCAGACTTTACAGCAATTTTTTAATACTCCGAAAGCTGGGCAGCTTAATATATATATAATGTCGGTTTGTTAATGAATTTGTTAGGAAAAAGAAATCACGTTATACTATTTATTACAAATCCAGGTAAAGTCAGGATAATTAGCTATTCTAATATATTTTTTATTAGCTTCACGCTGTATCCCGCACACAGCAGGGTAGGCAGAGGGAACCTAGTGTTTTTTTAGACACTCCGTTCCCCACTTTCTGCCGAATTCTGGAGGCATTGCGTGTTGAGTGGCAGAACTCAACGCCGCGCTTAGCCTCGACACCAGAGCGAAGAAAATGGAAATATAAATTTAAGTAAATATTTCATCTCCTCGAGTGGGGATCGAACCCACAACCAGTCGGTTTCAAGTCACACTTTGTGCCGCTGCGCCACGGCTGGCCTCTAATTCTAATATATGTATGTATAAAAAGATATTCTCCCGAGGAAGTACTATCCATTTCATTTTCAATGCAACATTCGTGCACCTGCTCACCGCCTACTGCAGGAGTATGGAATGGATTGAATTTCTGCTTGAGTAAAAATAACTTATTTACTGTATCCATTTTAATGAATTCTCCATACATTACTAACACGCTTTGAAAAAAAGAGATTAGTTTTATAAATTCATATTATTTTCCCTCAATGAAAAACTTACGACGATTATTATCGCAACTTTAAGCTTTTTTCGCGTAGCATAACTTGTTGTGTGGCGGGCTTTGTCTAGTTACCAGAGCGAGTGACCGAAATAATTCATCTCTACGAGTGGGAATCGAATTCACAACTGTCGCATTTACAGTCAGTCGTGCTGCGCCATGGCCGCCTCTAAATTATGTTGTCATCGCTAAATATTTAAACAAACAAGCAAACGACCTTTAACCTGCCCAACAAAAACCGTATAGTATTATGTACTAATTAGCAATGCTAACTAGATTACAAACGTTAAAATATGAATCACACATACATATATATACATTATATATATAAACGAGTATGTATATGTATTAAGGTACATATGGGTCATGATATCATCGACTATTTTATGTGGAGTACGATAAGAGACACGTGAGTAACAGTGATTTCAGTTTTAACTCCTTAACTAGGTTTTTCATACGACTTCGCCCATATGGTCAGTATGAAAATGGTTGACTAGTAAAACTAGGTTGTGAAGGAAAAGTGAGTAGTAAGAGAGGAAGAAGGGACGGGAAGGCGAGATCGAGGGGACCTCGATTTACCTTACTACCCTACTTACTCTTTTCGACAACTTTAAGTTATTATAAAGTTAATTTAATACATTTTTATACAAAGACAAATATTTCTATTGTATTTTAAACTCACAGCGTGTAGACACTACCCAACTGCATTATAACGTGCGAAAAGCTCATTTAAAATGGCGAATACCTAATTAGGTGAAAATATTAATAATATTTAAAGTTATTGATACTCAACTCGACGTGTGGCTATAAATAGAGACCAAGTGAGAGTCGGAGTCGGACACGAATGTCCCGTACCTAAAAAACCTGCATGTTTATTTTATATATTAATTTGTTTAAAATTTGTTTGTTTGTTTTATAGCGGAGCAAAATACATCATTTGTGAAAATTTCAACTCTCTAACTATCATGAGATACAACCTGGTGACAGACGAACAGACAGACATACGAACGGATGCCTTTTTAGCCTTTGGGTACAAAACGCTAAATTACGTGTAAATTCGTAATAATTATATATTTTGTCTTCCAATTTCTTATTATAATTTCGTACTCGTAATAAGTTTGAAAAATAAATCATCATTTAATACATAAATCAGTCAGGTTCTGATTATACAAATATTTCTATTGATAACAATTTCTCTGTGACCGTCTGTCGACCCCTCTCCCACTCTCCTTTTATTCACTCTCGCTTTTCATATTATTTTTTGTCATTCCCTCGACGTGACGCGATATCCTCGGTAATATGAGAAAAGAGCTAGCGAGGATATGCATTTCATAAAGAGTTATTAAGTTATGAAAGCTTCACGCTGTACATAGCAAAGTAGACAGACGGAACCTTGGGGACCTAGTGTTAAGTACGTTCCCCTTTAAAACCCTTCCGTTTCCCACTATCAGCCGAATTCTTGGGGCATTGCGTGTTAAGTGGTGGAACACGATGCTGCGCTTTGTGTCGTTACTAGGGCTAACATAATAAAGAGTAAATCCAAGAGTCCCCTCAAGCGTTAATCGAATCCACGTTCGTCACGTTTACAGTGGAACACTTGCGTCACAACGCCCTCAAGTTATTCAGTAGTCAGATCTTTTATTATATTTGCTAGCAAAAGGCACTAAAACTTAAGGCAATCGGAGTTTAAAACGCCGGAAGTGACCTAATTTACCTAAGCATTGTAAAAGGTAACTGTTAACTTTAATTTTCCCTTTACTTGTTTTATATTTATCACCACTACGATTATTTGTATTTCAACTCAAATGAGAGATATTTTAAATTAAATTAGTAGCTATAAGTATATTGTTGTTTAAAATTTACTTTGTTACTGATGCTAACCTATAAATATTATATGTATAAAGCAGAAAGTGATTACAGAGGCAGCGACATAGCGTTGAACTGTAAAATCGCGACAGATTTGGGTTTGATCCCCAATCGTGGGAATAAGTTATATTAATTAAAAATACATTAAAGTACATTAATTAATTTTAATACATTTCATACCTCCGAGTGGGATTTGACTCACAGCCATCGCGTTTGCAGTCGCAACCTTGACTTCCCATGCTACCGCCACTTCGCCATGACTGACCTCGGGCGGCCATTGGCAGGATATAGTGTAAAGTTAAAAAAAATGAACAATTAAACCATATTACCCTCAAAGGTATAACAATAATAGGTAATGAGCCAAACCTCGCGATTACGTAATTCTGACATCATTCAAGCAAAATGGCGTCACCACAAAAAAAATATAACGAAAGGTTGTTAGCCTTAACATCGCTAGTAAATGTTGCACGATAACCCGATGTTTCTTGTGTATCTTTAAGTTCTTTTATTTTTTTTTGTTTTATCTTGTTTTAAAAGTACGACGTAAAATAATGGTTATAGGGCCAAATTAATTTGGAAAATCATCTTTTTCTTACATATGCTTTTATTTGGCCGATCTGTAAATATGTAATAAATATTAAAAATCGAAACTACATGCACTTCTAATTGTCGTATCATTATAAAACTTGACAATTATATTACGTTGCTTCTAAGTCCATACAATGTTATGGTACCATCGAACTGGTCTGATGATGGAATTAAAATATGGCTGGTGGAACCTTGGACTGCCTATTGGTGAACACATAAAGTTTATTCTCGTCTCAATGATGTGGTATGTACAGGTAACCAATGTAGACCTGGTTAGATAGTACCTATCCAGAGACGGTTGCATTTTCATCTACTTTTATCGAGATAAACCATGACACTAACAAAAAAGTTTGAAAAATTATATATATATTTTTTGAGAAAAAATATGCAATGCGATAATCCAAATTTACATAACATGATGGAGTAGTTGCAATTTGATGCGCTTATCTCGAGTGTTGTTATCTTTTTTTATGATAGAAGTTAGCCTATGACTGTTCTCGACTTAAATTTTTGTGAAAATGTAATAGTAATAATTTTTCTCTTGAATTTTTTTTATTTTACAAGTAAATAGGAATTGTTTTATTAAGATATTATATAAGATAATGAATAGGTTCCATCATAACATATTATTTCGAGCTTTTAAAAATAACTTTCTATGTATTTTTTGTGACATACCCATGTTCAAGCAGTGTTTTATACAACTTTTATTTTCTTATAAGAAGGTATAGATATCGATTAGGTCCACAACCTATTTGGGCAGAATATAACGTTTATCTAACAACAGCGAAACAAATTATAATTGCCCAACGCTCAATTTTTCTACATTCTGTATTGAACACAACTACAAACTTTGTCATTTTATCATAGCGAGAAATAAAAAAAAAATAATTACACTATACGCTTCACGCTATATCCCGCACACAGCAGGGTAGGCAGAGGGAACCTAGTGTTAAAACACTCCGTTCCCCAATTTCTGCCGAATTTTGGAGGCATTGCGTGTTGAGTGGCAGAACTTAACGCCGCGCTTTGCCTCGACACCAGAGCAAAGAAATTAAAATATAAATTTAAGTAAATATTTAATCTCCTCGACTAAGGACGAACCCACAAACAGTCGGTTTTACAGTCACACTTTGTACCACTGCGCCACGACTGGCCATAAGCGAGAAAATTATAATAATTCATTCCCTCGAGTGGTAATCGAACCCACCGATCTGATCCGTCTTCAATTTTTTTTAATTTTGGCTAAGCGAGAGATAACTCTATCAGCCACTCACTTCACAGTTCTGTGTATATTCTACTAAGCGACCCATTGAAAGCTTCGTCCGCTTAAACTTATTGTTATATTATTATAACCAAATAAAAAACGTTAACACATATTGGAGTCAAATATATATACGTTATAACACTGCAAAGTTTCATCTAAATCCACTCAGCAATTTCAAATCACTCAGAAAATGGAACAAACATTCATCCCCATAAACCTCCCAAACACAATGGTAAAGTAGTTGGTACTATTAATACACACAAACTACATATATAGAATGCTATTTTCCAATCTGATGTAATCATGTAACATCACACCTCAACCGGCGTGAGAACGAACTCAGATAAAACGTAAAGTAAATAAATTGAAAATAGGTCAGATATTAGGAACTCATTGATACAATACGCAAGGTCGTTTCTGTTAGAGGAGTGTGTAATTTAGTGAACTCGTTTATTTTGCGTTTTGAATCATCTATACAAATAGTGGGTAATGTTTTTTTTTGATTATTAAGTAAACAGTTATTTTTTGTACTTTGCGTGATGTTTGTATTTTTCTATATATGGGTTTTGTGATGGAACAATTTTATATTACACTAGCATTTGTAAGGGAGTTCGCTCTCTTAGTCGAATGAAAATAATGCTCGATATGATTGATTGTACGTACAGTGGATTATGGTATTATATAGGCTTATGGGTCTCCTGTTTTTGCATTTTTTATTATAATTTCGCTCCTGTTGGCCGCACAAAAAATATTTTTAATTCAAACCAGCCGTTCTTAAGATTATTGCATTAAAACAAACACTTCACAGCTTTATAATATGTAGATTTCTTTTGATACAGTGTCAGCTGCACCTGTAACTTACATGTATTTAGCAAAATATATATTTGCAAGTCTGTCTGTATGTAGATCAATGATAATATTTTTTTTATAAATGTTCAAAAAATGAACTTCACGCGACAAACAAAAACATATAAACAATATCTAATAATTAACCTATGCATGTATTTTAAAACTATTTATAAATTTAATTTACTTGTGCACAAAATGTTTTTTTTTTAATTATACAAAAAATACGTTGGTATTTACTACAACATTGACACATTTTTTATTATCTGCATGTATTTTTATTGCAGAGCATAGATAAAAAATATTGTTACTCTTATATAAAACCTGTCTATTAAAAGAATCTTATTGAGATCGGTCACGATAGGTCTACTAGTTGCACGCCACTTTTTTTATAATGTAAAGAATAATAACTTTAACTATTAATAGAATATCCCGTAAATGGTTGACATTAAGGATGTAAAAACTTTTATTGTTGCTCTTATACTTAATATTTTTTAACATTTTTAAAGTGTTATTCCACACTTAGGAAAGAAAAATACTTATTTAGAAAACGTATATAAATTTGAACGTAGCGGGACTCGAACCCGCGCCTCCTGGAAAAAAAATATACGGTCCATTGATTAATTTTATGAAAAAATCGTATTAATACATTTAATAAAAAACAAGAACATGGCCGTTAATATCGCAAAAAACGCGTATTTCGGCGCTATGAAGGGAATTAAAATTAATAGGGTACTTAGGGTTCCGTACGGTTTGCCTAGAAATATGGAATTTGGCAGTTAGCATCTACAGGTAGTACTAGTTCAGGAAAAAATCTGAAAACTAAAAAAATTAAAAAAATATTAACCTTAAAAGGGGAACAACTTCAAGTGACGTTTCAGATAAAAGGGCTCGGGCTAAGCTAAGCTTGAATTACAGATAAAGCTCGGGACCTCCAATTTTGGTACGGAACCCTCGCTGGGCGATTGCTACTCCCGCTTGTCCAGTTTTTTTCTTTTATTTTCCTAATGTGGGTATTGAATTGTATACAATAAAGTGTAAATGCATAAATAAGGCGGATTCAAATTACAATTAGTAATATATGGGGCGGCATTAATTTCCGCTACTGAACACGGAATATCTCGAATTCGGGTGGTATGCGAAAAAAAAAGTGTATTTAGGTACACTAGATTCTCTGTACCTGACCCAATGATGTATTTTACAAATTTTTACAAACTAAACAACTTGTTTTACACTTTAATTAGTACCTATTAATTATACGGGAAGGATTCAGATTGAGATCAGACCGTCAGTCTGTCCGTGATGCCCGTAACGTGTGAACGTTAGCAGTGCATAGTTGATATTTTCTGTAAATATCCATAGTTTTAGTGCATTTTTTGTGCTATTATTGGTAAAATTCGAATAAAAACGGTGGGTTTTAAACGATGTTTTTCTTTAAATGTTAGGCTGTTGCGTTAAATATTACTTCTTTATTTGGTACAAGCCTTTGCCACGGGTATTTTAAATATAATTTTAAATGCCCATATAAGGTATTAATCTTCTTGATCGTAATCTGTAATGGAGCGAAGTTAAAAAGATATATTTGATGATTAATTTTAAATGATATATGCTAGATTTAGTAAATATTTTGATATAAATGTTGTTTCCCAACTTTGCACTCATAAGTCGAAACGCGGCGTTGAGTTACACCATACAACTCTTCTGGACTGAACTCATGAAATAGCTCGTACAAAAAGTAAAAATGTGTTAAAAAAGTTACAGTTATTATTTATAGACAGACAGATGTTAAATGTTATAAATAAGTCTATTTGAAGTGAAGTTATTAATATGAGAGGCCTAGTTTACGCGATACGCTCATATAAAAATTCAAATTACGTCTATGAAGTACGTACCGTTATAAATATGATAGGGAGACAAAAATAATGTAACAACTTAATAGAATAGTATGTGTGATATATTTTATTATTTTAATGTATTACTAAATTAAATTAAATTAAATTAGCTTCACGCTATATCCCGCACACAGCAGGGTAGGCAGAGGGAACCTAGTGTTAAGACACTCCGTTGCCCACTTTTTGCCCAATTTTGGAGGCATTGCGTGTTGAGTGGCAGAACTCAACGCCGCGCTTTGCCTCGACACCAGAGCGAAGAAATGAAAATATAAGTTTAAGTAAATATTTCATCTCCTCGAGTGGGGATCGAACCCACAACCAGTCGGTTTTACAGTCACACTTTGTACCACTGCGCCACGACCTCATGTATCATGTATTACTAATACTAAAATAAAATAATTATAATATTATAATAATTATATTTAATACAGAAGGCAGTTTATTTAAGACGGCGCGTATTTTGAGGGAGGTTCCTCTCTCTGGAGCCCTAGCCAGAGTTTTTTTTATGTTTTTAAATATATTTTTTATAATAATTTATGTTTAAAAAAGTAGAATTAATTATCTTGTATAATAAAAGTATATATTTTCAAAAGTAAAACTCAATATCGAGCTTTGTCTTTTTACCAGAAGAAGGAAATAAATAAATATTAACTGTCTCAAGTGGGAGTCGAACGGCCTTATATTTCTTACGAGTAATTTAAAAGAAGTTACAACTTTGAGGTCGTCGTGGCGCAGTGGCACCAAATGAGATTGTTAACGCGACGGTTGTGGGCTTCATTCATACTTTTGGGGAATTGATTATTATGTATGTATTGATGTTATGTACACTAAGTTCCCTCTGCCTCACCTATACGGGATATATTGCGTGAAGCTATATAAAATATTATTTTCTTTATATCTCGAAGCATCCCATGTTTTCTTAGCAAAGAAGAAACTGTTGTTAGATTTATACCCTTTTTCGAGCCATTTAACTTGGCTTATTCTTTGGCCTTATAAAAATAAAGAACTACGTATTTATGTCACTTAAGGCCAGGTTGTGGGTTTGATTTCCACTCGACGAAATTATATATTTAATATTTTCGCTCTGGTAATAAAACAAAGCGCAGCGTTGGCTTCTGCCACTCAACACGCAATGCCTATAGATTTTGGTGGAAAGTGGGTAACAGTGTCTTAACACAAGGTTCCCTCTGCCTACAATGCATTGTGCGGGACACAGCGTGAAGTTAAAAAAAATATGTCATGATTCATGACTAACCTTCCTTCAGTCATGTTTATTTATATTTACTTACGCAGGACAGGCGATTGCTTAATTACCGATCACCTTAGATGAGACATGTATTGCATATATTATTTTTTTTTGAATGTCACACAATCTAAACTATTTTTATTTTACCATGGGTCGTCGGTTAAAAGCTATTTTTTTACATTGAAACCTTATGTTAAGACACTAAATTATAAAACAATAAATTAATCAAAATATAAAATTTGAATTTCATATGGAAATTAATAAATGACGAGGTCTACAAATTAATTAAATATTCACTTGTTTTGTGTTTATTGTAAACAACTTTAGTCCTTACGCTGATGTAATTAAGAGTTTTTAAAATTCATGTGATATGGCGGCCTCGTGAAGTCAAACCTCAAGGTTACCACCTATTGAAGACTACTAGACAACTGTATTTTATTTTAACAAAATATTTCTATATAATAATTAGAACTTAGATTAAGGACATATCTGTGACAAAAAGCAAATTTATATTATCTACTATTTATTAAAAATATTACGTATTTAAAACAAAATAATTATGGTATACGATTTAATTGTAACACAATTAGTCGTATCACAGTGACATTGTATGAAGCGTATTTATTTCGCAAACCTTTTCCTCATGGCATTGATAACATGTATGTTTGTATGGTACGAACTATGACATAACCTGCACTTTAAATTCAATGTCAATTGTTCATAATATTTAGGTGCATTTTAAAAAGTATTGTTAAAATCGAGAAAAATATTGTATATAGTATGTACATAAATATAAATAAATTCCCTTTTATATTTAATGTAAATTATAATCTTTTAACATGTTTTTATTACATCAATGTGTAACAGTATGTACCTCGGATATAAGTTAAGTTGCAGCCGCAGTCTGGTAGGAATTCACGGTGTAGGGCGGGGAGGTGCCCGTACTCTTTCTTCCTTTATTATAACTAGTTCGCTGTTATAGTGGAGAGGAAGATAGGACGCGCTCTTGGCTTTTCTTCGGACGAGCTTCGAGTTATGACAATGTCATATTGTCGAGTTTCTAGTTATCAATGCAATCATAGCAAATATGTTATTAAAGCGATACCTTCTAATGGCATATTATAAAGTTCTTAATACTGTTACCTCTGAATCTCTAAAAGATGTTGGGTTCTTCACGATCACAACTATAAACGGTTCTACCCACTAGACACATCACGAGCCAAGGCATTATTTATTAAATAATATTTTCAAAGGAGTTTGGGATATCAGTTACAAATGTAAGAAGCTGAATTTGATTTAAACTAAAACTGGGCAGCTATAACTTAGGTGATAATGATAATATCTTATCATCTGGCTGGTTATGAAGAGGCCAGTCGTGGCGCAGGGATACAAGTGTGTGACTGTGACAGGTTGTGGATTCAGTTCCCACTCGAGGAAATGATGTTTTTAATATTTTCTTTCTGGTTTCGCCACTCAACACGCAATGTCTGCAGAATTCAGAATCCAAGTGGGGGGCACAGTTTTTACATCTGGTTGGACTGATGATGGAGCCTTCCAGGTCTTGACTTTAATAGTGGACTCTTTATGGTTACTATTAAGCCTTTTTATATACAGCAAGATAACGACCAGGCGTAAGTCTGTCCTTGCCCGAAATAAGAACAAGATGAATAAAGATAAAAATACAAATTGACTGCACTGACTGACTATATTTTGCATGCTGTCGTATATTCAAGGATATTGTGTATGTCGCAATGCGACAGCAGGAGCTAAGCTGTAGGCTAAAACGCTAGAAACACACATGACGGTACGGTCGACGAGTTGTGGCCGCCCTGATGTTGGTCATAGATGGTTGCGATGATTTTGTTTTAGGAGTTCTTCTCTGGTTTAGGAGCTAAATACAGCGTGAAGGTAAAAAGCAAAACTTAATTTGTAGTGCAGTTGTACATCGGTTACATATATCGTACTATTGACTACTTACTATCTAAGTATCTATACGAGCCATGCGTGCCGACGTTTGACATTTTGACATTGTGACCTCTGACCTCATTGATTTGTCTCGCCTATATAAAACCGTAACTCCAAAACTTATTAAATATTTTTATTATTCTTACAATAAAAATATTATTATTATAAAATTTTATTTGTACACAATAATTTAAAAAATATATTTATTATATAAAAATATTATATTATAAAAATATTTTGCAAACGTATAAAAATAGTTAACAACAGTAAAGTTTATTAAACTTAAACTTTGATAGGAAATAAACATCAATTTCTCCGTCACATCCCTTCTTATTACTAACTAGCGACCCGCTCGCGGCTTCGCCCGCTTAAACCACAGAACTATTTACTTAACACACTGAATTATGTTCGTGTCTTGATATACTTATAATGTATGTTTGCAATGTAATGAAGATTTTTTATAAGAAAGTTGTTAAAACTTTAGGTCGCATTTTCGTACCTCCCATAAGAATCTTCAATTGAATGTTTGAAATAAAAACACAACTTATCGATACTTACTATATGTGCGTTTCTTTACGATAATCTCAGAAACGGCTTAACCGATTTAAATACTTTTTTTGTTTGTATTCTGGCAAACTGCCCTTAAATATTAAGCATTAGTTTTATTTTAAGCAGCTTCATGCTAGTCAGAGGGAGGAACCTAGTATTAAGACACTCCGTTCCCCACTTTCTACCGAATTCTGGACGCATTGCGTGTTGAGTGGCAGAACGCAACGCCGTGCTTAACCTCGACCCCAGAGCGAAGAATTGGAAATATAAATTTAAGTAAATATTTCATCTCCTCGTGTGGGGATCGAACTCAGAGAACCAGTCGGTTTTACAGTCACACTTTGTGCCGCTGCGCCACGACTGGCCTCAACTGGACTGGACTTTTTATTTTAATCGGTTCACATAAAGTTAAAACCAGATCCACGCTTTATCCCGCCCTTAGTAGGGCAACTTAGTGTAAGATATTGGGTATAATGTTTGACTAATGTGCGAAATGAAAATATTATTAAATTATAACTCAATCCTGCATGTGTGGATCAGACCTACAACGTCACGTTACAGTTACAATTGGGCATATAGGGTAAAATAGTTTTTAAGATACATCAACAGTGAAGACGTAGGTTTTTTTTCTTATTTCACAATGTTTATTCATATCTATATTTCGTATGACGCGGTTACGCATAGGTACCAATAATGTAAACACATACTACTACAAAAATAGTACTAAAACAAAAACTTTAAACTTTGCCGCCAATACCTACGACTCGATTTCGCAATGAGGCGTATGCGGCGGTTTCCCTTTGATAAGTTTATGTGTGCGTGCGTCGTTCTTAACAAATTGTATTTTATTTTACAACGATAATTTAATTATTTATTTTGTTTGAAAAAATAACTTTTTTATTTTCGGGTTTTTAATTTAATATGTAATAGGCTTTTATAGAGTAGTTAAACTGTGGTTTCATTTAAGGTGGTCCTAACAAAAAAACTCTGTATAATTGAGCATATTTAATATTTATAGTGATTTTTTGGAAAATTGAAACCAATAGTTATTACAACCACTTGCGAAGAAGCATAGTTTAGGCAATTTTTTATTCTATAAGAATTCCTTTTAAAAAACTACCAACGTTCTTATAGTTAATATATTATTTTTCCAAATTAAAAAAATTGTCTATGTCATCATAATGGCGGAAAAATTTCATTCATATTGTAATACCACATTAGTATCGACAATGTAGTGTTGATAGTAATTGAAAATAGTTATACTACAGGAGGACCTTCATATGCACTGTTTTAACCTGTTTTATGTATAATATAGAATAATATATTGTATAGAGAAATCACACATTCTTTTTATTCAGTTTAGTAAATACATTTTTTAGAGGTTACTCTGTACTAAAATGGCATGCAACTCTGTTCCCGCATTTACGTTCCTGATATATCGATTTAAATAATAGAAATACAAAATATAGGAAGGAAACACAAATGCAATTATATTGCATTTTTTCTTTTTTTCATACTTGAAACGTATTAATAAATTACATATTATGTATTACATACAATTAATTTCTTTTGAATATAACACTAAGTTTAATCAGCTTCACGCTATTTTAACAGATAACATAAGATGACATTAAAACGTATTGACATCACCACGTGATCCATCTAAACACAATATAAACTTTTATAAACTATGAACTCACAATCAGAATTTACTTTCCAAATACATATACTTTTTATTCTACACATCGCCATATGAGCTAATTCCGTAAAATATACCTACTTTATTATGTTTGTTAATATCACCAACGTTGACGTTTGAAATAATAATTATGGTAGACTGAACAAATATTGATTATACTTCTTTTTTTAGCTTCACGCTGTATCCCGCACACAGCAGGGTAGGCATAGGACCTCTAGTGTTAACAACAACACTCTGTTCCCTACTTTTCTCGGAATTCTGTAGGCATTGCGTGCTGAGTAGTGAAACTCAACGCCGCACTTTACCTCGACACCAGAGCGATGAAATGGAAATATAAATTTAAATAAATATTTCGTTTCCTTGCGTGGTCATCGAACCCACAACAGTTACACTTTGTGCCCCTGTGCAACGAACGGCCTCAATTTACTTTCTTCTTTTAAAATGTGATTAAATGAAATAGTCGTAATTTAATTATGTCAGATTACTATTAACCGACTTCTTAAAAGGGGTCATCAATTGGGCTGTGTTTTTTAGCCTTGTTACCTTAGAACTTTTGATTGTATGAACCGATTTTAATGATTCTTTTTTTATTTGAAAGCTAATGCCTCCCGTGTAGTCTTATTTTAATTTAGTTTATATCCAACAATGGTATCTATGAGAAAATCATATAAATCTCAAATTTACATTAAGTATATGCGCGACAAATGAACGTATAAGTCAATATCAATTCAACCGATTTTAATGATTCTTTTTTTATTAGAAAGGGTACATATAAGGGGTAGTTTGGTGAAAGTTTAGTTAAGTTCAGAGTGTGAAATCCGGTTGAATTTGAAGAAGTCGATTTTTTTTATTAAAAAATATAATTATGTAATTTTTTCTACAAAAAATTCTTTATACTCCATGATAAAAACTATCCTATAAGTGACATTAGGCTTTGAACTATTACCATGCCAAAATTAATTTAATTTCATACAGTAGTTATCGGTATTTTAGGTAATTTATATTTTTCAGTTTTTATTTTTTTTAAAGAAAACTATCATGAAATTCGGAATGAAACTGAAAAAAAATGTACCTTGAGGCCCTAGGCTAACACCATGCAAAAATTCATCAATTTCTGTCAGGTAGTTTTTGCGTGATTGACGCACAAACAAACCGACAGACAGACAGACAGACAGACAAGAATTCTGCTGAGTGGTTTTTTAGGTTCTATAATCGACATATTAACCGACCTAATTTTTATTTTTTTTATATCTTTCATGTACAGAATTGACTTTTCTATCCTTTTATTATATATGGAGATTAATCACATTAATAAGATAATGAGTGCGACAAGGTCAGGCAAGACAAAACTAACATCATTTTTTTTATTCTTAAAATAAAAAATAGGTATAGATTGTTTTGTGAATTCATGTGATAAATTACATTTTATAACTCCTTTTAATTTTTGACTTTTCAGTTCGTTTCAATACAAATTTAAAATACCTTTCGTGATAAAGTGCATTTATACATCGCTCATTTACCGAAACAATGTGTCGGTAACCTTCTTTCGTCGTACCATCGTTTCTAATTCAGTAGCTTAGAGAAATAGCTGTCTCCATAGCTGACTTGGAGCCTGCGAATGAGGCTAAGGATGAAGGACCTTGTCTCTCAACGCAATAGGTCATCACTGACACACACACTGGTCCTCCTAGTTTTTCCATTTAACTACACTTCAGATAGGAGACAGCCTACATAAAAAATAAACTTTTTTAAATTATAAAACTTTTATTGAAGTTTATTCGTGTAGTAAAAAATTTTTTATGTGAATGTGTAGTCACATATATAGATCACATGTGTGAATATGTAGTCACATATGTGGACCACATGTGTGAATATGTGGTCACATATGTGGACCACATGTGTCAATATGTGCTCACGTATGTGGACCACATGTGTGAATATGTGGTCTTTCATGTGGACCACATGTGAGAATGTGTGGTCACATATGTGGACCACATGTGTGAATACGTGGTCGCGTATGTGGACCACATGTGGGAAAATGTGGTCACATATGTGGACCACATGTGAGAATTTGTGGTCACATATGTGGACCACATGTGTAAATATATGGTCCCATATGTGGACCACATGTGTGAATATGTGGTCTTTCATGTGGACCACATGTGAGAATTTGTGAACACATATGTGGACCACATGTGTGAATATGTGGTCGCGTATGTGGATTACATGTGGGAAAATGTGGTCACATATGTGGACCACATGTGTGATATGTAGTCACATATGAAGATTACATGGGTGATCCTGTGGTCACATATGTGGACCACATGTGTGAGTAAGTATTCACATGTGCAGATCGCATGTGTGATATGTTGTCACATATGTAGACCACATGTGTGATATGTAGTCACATATGAAGATTACATGTGTGATCATGTGGTCACATATGTGGACCACATGCGTGAATATGTGGTCACGTGTGTGGACCACATGTGTGAATATGTGGTCACGTGTGTGGACCACATGTGTGTTTATGTGCTCACATATGTGGACCACATATGTGATCATGTGGTCACATATGTGGACCACATGTGGCATCGTGTGGTCATATATGTGTACCACATGTGTGATATGTAGTCACATATGAAGTCCACATGTGTGATATGTAGTCACATATGAAGATTACATGTGTGATCATGTGGTCACATATGTGGACCACATGTGTGAATATGTGGTCACGTGTGTGGACCACATGTGTGTATATGTGCTCACATATGTGGACCACATATGTGAACATGTGGTCACATATGTGGACCACATGTGGCATCGTGTGGTCATATATGTGAACCACATGTGTGAGTAAGTATTCACATGTGCAGATCGCATGTGTGATATGTTGTCACATATGTAGACCACATGTGTGATATGTAGTCACATATGAAGATTACATGTGTGATCATGTGGTCACATATGTGGACCACATGTGTGAATATGTGGTCACGTGTGTGGACCACATGTGTGAATATGTGGTCACATATGTGGACCACATGTGTGAACATATGGTCTTTCATGTGGACCACACGTGAGAATTTGTGGTCACATATGTGGTCCACATATGTGAGCACATATACACACATGTGGTCCACACACGTGGCCACATATTCACACATGTGGTCCACATATGTGACCACATGATCACCCATGTAATCTTCATATGTGACCACATGATCACCCATGTAATCTTCATATGTGACTACATATCACACATGTGGTCCACATATGTGACCACATTTTCCCACATGTGGTCCACATACGCGACCACATATTCACACATGTGGTCACATATGTGGACCACGTGTGGCATCGTGTGGTCATATATGTGAACCACATGTGTGAGTAAGTATTCACATGTGCAGATCGCATGTGTGATATGTTGTCACATATGTAGACCACATGTGTGATATGTAGTCACATATGAAGATTACATGTGTGATCATGTGGTCACATATGTGGACCACATGTGTGAATATGTGGTCACGTGTGTGGACCACATGTGTGAATATGTGGTCACGTGTGTGGACCACATGTGTGTTTATGTGCTCACATATGTGGACCACATATGTGATCATGTGGTCACATATGTGGACCACATGTGGCATCGTGTGGTCATATATGTGTACCATATGTGTGAATAAGTATTCACATGGGCATATCACATGTGTGATATGTAATCACATATGTAGACCGCATGTGTGATATGTAGTCACATATGAAGATTACATGTGTGATCATGTGGTCACATATGTGGACCACATGTGTGAATATGTGGTCACGTGTGTGGACCACATGTGTGAATATGTGGTCACATATGTGGACCACATGTGTGAACATGTTATCACATATGTGAACCTTTTATAAAATATATTTAATTCATTAAATGTAATATGTATATAAATAAATAAACGTAAAGAAACGTTACGTAACATCATACATAATAACAATTAAAACGTAAACTGCAGGCTAATTGATCATCCGGTAGACATTTTAATTAAATTATCAGCTGAAGCAGAATGTCTTTGTATCATCAGAGTTGTAAACCATTTGTTCGATAATTAACTTTAACAGTTATGAACATATACTATTGTTCAAAGACGTCACTATTACATTTCAATCCTATGAAAATTTATAATGGAGAGAAGAAAGAATTTCAAATAAGATAGTGGTGCACTTACTCAATTTTGCACTTTCCAATTTCTTTAGATAGTATAGCGGAACACAAGGCTTCGCTTCGTTTGTTTTTACGGGCAGAAAAATAAATATATTCTTCCACTTAGTGGGAATTTAACCTAATTAAAATATAACTAGTGCTACAACCAGAAATCTCAGTTCTCTCAACTGTACCGTCATAGCGTCAAGTTTTAGTCGACATATTAACTTTAAACATATTAATTTTTATCGACATATTAACCGACCTAATTTTTATTTTTTTTATATCTTTCATGTACAGAATTGACTTTTCTATCCTTTTATTATATATGGAGATTTTGTTTGAAAAAATAACTTTTTTATTTTCGGGTTTTTAATTTAATATGTAATAGGCTTTTATAGAGTAGTTAAATTGTGGTTTCATTTAAAGTGGTCCTAACAAAAAAACTCTGTATAATTGAGCATATTAAATATTTATAGTGATTTTTTGGAAAATTGATACCAATAGTTATTACAACCACTTGCGAAGAAGCATAGTTTAGGCAATTTTTTATTCTATAAGAATTCCTTTTAAAAAACTACCAACGTTCTTATAGTTAATATATTATTTTTCCAAATTAAAAAAATTGTCTATGTCATCATAATGGCGGAAAAATTTCATTCATATTGTAATACCACATTAGTATCGACAATGTAGTGTTGATAGTAATTGAAAATAATTATACTACAGGAGGATACCTTCATATGCACTGTTTTAACCTGTTTTATGTATAATATAGAATAATATATTCTATAGAGGAATCACACATTCTTTTTATTCAGTTTAGTAAATACATTTTTTAGAGGTTACTCTGTACTAAAATGGCATGCAACTCTGTTCCCGCATTTACGTTCCTGATATATCGATATAAATAATAGAAATATAAAATATAGGAAGGAAACACAAATGCAATTATATTGCATTTTTTCTTTTTTTCATACTTGAAACGTATTAATAAATTACATATTATGTATTACATACAATTAATTTCTTTTGAATATAACACTAAGTTTAATCAGCTTCACGCTATTTTAACAGATAACATAAGATGACATTAAAACGTATTGACATCACCACGTGATCCATCTAAACACAATATAAACTTTTATAAACTATGAACTCACAATCAGAATTTACTTTCCAAATACATATACTTTTTATTCTACACATCGCCATATGAGCTAATTCCGTAAAATATACCTACTTTATTATGTTTGTTAATATCACCAACGTTGACGTTTGAAATAATAATTATGGTAGACTGAACAAATATTGATTATACTTCTTTTTTTAGCTTCACGCTGTATCCCGCACACAGCAGGGTAGGCATAGGACCTCTAGTGTTAACAACAACACTCTGTTCCCTACTTTTCTCGGAATTCTGTAGGCATTGCGTGCTGAGTAGTGAAACTCAACGCCGCACTTTACCTCGACACCAGAGCGATGAAATGGAAATATAAATTTAAATAAATATTTCGTTTCCTTGCGTGGTCATCGAACCCACAACAGTTACACTTTGTGTCCCTGTGCAACGAACGGCCTCAATTTACTTTCTTCTTTTAAAATGTGGTTAAATGAAATAGTCGTAATTTAATTATGTCAGATTACTATTAACCGACTTCTTAAAAGGGGTCATCAATTGGGCTGTGTTTTTTAGCCTTGTTACCTTAGAACTTTTGATTGTATGAACCGATTTTAATGATTCTTTTTTTATTTGAAAGCTAATGCCTCCCGTGTAGTCTTATTTTAATTTAGTTTATATCCAACAATGGTATCTATGAGAAAATCATATAAATCTCAAATTTACATTAAGTATATGCGCGACAAATGAACGTATAAGTCAATATCAATTCAACCGATTTTAATGATTCTTTTTTTATTAGAAAGGGTACATATAAGGGGTAGTTTGGTGAAAGTTTAGTTAAGTTCAGAGTGTGAAATCCGGTTGAATTTGAAGAAGTCGATTTTTTTTATTAAAAAATATAATTATGTAATTTTTTCTACAAAAAATTCTTTATACTCCATAATAAAAACTATCCTATAAGTGACATTAGGCTTTGAACTATTACCATGCCAAAATTAATTTAATTTCATACAGTAGTTATCGGTATTTTAGGTAGTTTATATTTTTCAGTTTTTATTTTTTTTAAAGAAAACTATCATGAAATTCGGAATGAAACCCAAAAAAAATGTACCTTGAGGCCTTAGGCTAACACCATGCAAAAATTCATCAATTTCTGTCAGGTAGTTTTTGCGTGATTGACGCACAAACAAACCGACAGACTGACAGACAGACAGACAGACAGACAGACAGACAGACAGACAGACAGACAGACAGACAGACAGACAGACAGACAGACAGACAGACAGACAGACAGACAAGAATTCTGCTGAGTGGTTTTTTAGGTTCTATAATCGACATATTAACCGACCTAATTTTTATTTTTTTTATATCTTTCATGTACAGAATTGACTTTTCTATCCTTTTATTATATATGGAGATTAAACTTTGCTTCCGTTTCGTTACTTCTGGGACAGAAAAGTAAAATTAATAGATACGCAAAATTCCGGGACAATCCCGGATGTCCCGGCCACCTGGCAACTCTAGGTAGAAGCATCGTTGTTGTCTATGATTGGTTATATTGATTGTTGTAGAATATATGTACCGAGGAGAAAGAATTTGTGGGATTCTTAGGGGGGATTAAGTACCTATTAGGCCATATGTACGGACATACGGTGCGTCGTGTCGCAGCGGCACTGTCTGACTACAAGCGCATTGGTTGTGGGTTCGATTCTCAATAGGCAAAATATTTATTACTTTTTTTCGCTCAAGATAGTAGACAGAGCGGGATTGAGACAATCCTTGTATTCTACACAAAACTAATTTCAATATTATTTTATCTAGGACTTAAGCCTGTAGTTTCATATACTTAAATACGGATTACCACGACTGTGCCACAAGAAATTATACGTATTTTATAACAAAAACGTGATATGCTATACAGATCTTAGTGACTGACAGACTTTAAATTCAAAGGTCACTTTGTATTTGAAGTGACGTCATTTTAAAAGGTCAATTAAGTAAATTACGACAGATTATAAATGAATTACGACAGAAAAGCAGGGGCAGAATTGAATTAGGTTACCTAAAAATTTGTCTAGAAGTTTATATTGGATTTTTAATTGGTAATAATTATTGTCGGGAGATATAATAGAACCTAGAGCCAGTGACCTCTACACTGTGGGCGTGGCGCACTGGCACAGCGTCTGACCTGTAAACGCGTCGGTTGTGGGTTAGATTCAAACAAGGGACAATAAATGATTTTTAATTCCTCTTCTCTTGCTCTGGTAATAAGACAGAACGTATACATTTTTTTTTATTTTTACGAACTTTCAAGATACTTTGTTTTCCAGTACGCCACCTCCGTTTTCCACTTTCCGCCGAATTCTTGAAGTATTGTGTCTTGAGTATTGGAACTCAACGCCGCGCTTTGCTAACGTTTTATATTTAATTTCCCCCGGTTGGAGTGGAACCCACAACCGTTGCGCTTACCGTCGCACGCTTGTGTTCCTGCGCCATGACGGCAATAATATAATATTTTACATTGTTACTACCATATTATGGCTAAAATCTCAAGGCGGTTAAATAAAAAAAAACAAACCAGCAAATTATAAATTAATTTTCAAATTATTAAAATAATAGTAAAAAAATGTGCTTGTAAGAAATAAAAATATCAATAACGAAAATTATTATATACTTACATATTTTCACTATTATACAGTTAAATAAATATATTTTCGAGTACTGTTTTCTTTTTCTTTTATTTAAATTTAAATCTTATATTGTTGCAGAATTTTGGTGGCAAAATGCAGTGCAAAATAAAAGATTGAATCACGAGGAAGACTTTGAAACCACGAAATAATACGAACGATCGAACTAATACATAACAAATAATATATTATAACAAAAAAAAACCAAAACCGTACCTTAAAATGTGTTCAAAAAGAAACATGCTGCCTAATTATTAGTTAGAAATTAATATGCGAATCTGAACGCGCCCACAAGAAAGGGATAGCGCGGGAAAAAGACAGAGAGCTGCGTCCAAAAATAGTACGATCAGAAATAGTGAAAAAATGTCGGGCTCGAATCCAGTACGGAGTAGTGAGGCGGCGGGAGCCAACGCCGCGTGGTGGCAAACACCATGGAAAACTATGGCTGACCTAGCCGAAGCGGTTGACGACCTTATATGCAGCTTCGACTATATGGACACAGCGATGGACAACCTTGTAATGCTTATATTTATATGGATCCTCTTTTCCATTGTCATCCTTGGAATCGGGAAGTGGGCGTATGGAAGGTTCACCGCGAGAGTAACAGAGGAAAAGGTCGAAAAGCCGAAGCCGAGCGATGATACGAAGAAAACAGCGAACGAAATTATAACTAGTGCGGATAGCGTCTTGGCTACCAGCGCTAAAATAAAGAGCGGGTCGTTTAAACCCACCAAACCTTCGGGTTTCGTGCCCGCCACGCCACCTATCAAGAAACGCTTGGGTCGCATGTCTCCAGGTCCTGAGCAGTTGTCTGTCAAGAAACACCAGAGCATAATAGTCCCGACCTGTACTGGCCCAGATGCTGCGAGCGCGCAGTGGGTGAACGAGTTATTGACGTGGTTATATAATGATCTTGTTATTGTGAATGAACTTGTGCAGCAATGGATTGTGTCCATGAATGAGTTCTCCAAGAAGTCTGTAGAAGAGGTAAGCTTTAGCTTTTATTTATCTGTATAATGCTTTATTACACCAAAGTATATCGTATAATTAATATAGTAATAATAATAAAAAGAGGAAGAATCGATATAAATTTGGTGGAACATAAAAGGTGACCTTTTCACTACAGGTGATCTCCATACCATAAAAAGGTCGAAAACAAGGAAATATTTATGTACAAATCATTTAAATGTATACTTAATTATTTTTTTTTAGTCTTAAAAATTAAGAGAATATAGTGACAAATCATTATTTACTACTGCAATTACTTAAAATACAAGAATATTTGTACAAAAAAATTGCCTCAAGCGATAATCGTATCCGCAATCTTTTTATTTACCAGCACTTACACTTTCATCGTAGGTTTGACCTATTTACATCAAACATCTAACATGTTTATTTTTTCTGTAAATAACTTAGTACATTTATTTACAACTATCAAATTGAGCTCTATTCCATGGTAATAGAGGATACAGGATATCAAGGATAACCGCCAGTGATTAATAGAGCATAGAAAACTAGATCAAGTACGATATCGATAGAATGGTATTGTGGAACGGAAACATAAATATATGGGGATAAAAATCTTATATATAAACAATAATGTTATTTGTTTGTTTCTTATTGTATGTATATTAATACATTTTTGGTATTTTCACCCAATAACAAAGTTTTTTTTTATCAGCTTCACGCTGTGCACACAGCAGGGTAGGCAGAGGGAACCTACTGTTAAGACACTCTGTCCCCCACTTTCGACCGAATTCTGGAGCCTTATCGTATAGGATATCACGTTTGAGTTTATCCATTGTATTGATAAGACAAGGCCGATATAAAGCTTTAAAACTTACATATTTTTTACTATAAATATTAACAATCAAGATATAAAAAAGAAAATTGTCATTAGTTAATGTACATATCCTAGGTGCAACATTGCATTAGAAAGCTAAACTGTAGATGTTTTTAAACTATTATAAAAAAAAACAAAAAAAAATCTGTCGACTGCTTAAACTAAATTAATATATCCATTAACACCAGGATAAATCCAAGGCCTTACATTTATCAAAATCGGTTCACTGATTTAAGAGTTACAAGCGGACAAAGGAAATGACATACAGACAGATACGCGCTAAAACTGTAACCCTCGTTAGGGGATTTGCCACAGTCAGGTTAAAAGATTTTGGCATCTGCCAACTCCTACCTAATAGTTGGTATATAGCAATTAGTAGATAAACATACCTATCCTTGAATTAATAAAGGTAAAATTGTAACGTTTTTTCTTATACTATTTTTTGCTTCAAGCTGTATTCCACACATAGCAGAGCAAAAGGAACCTTGGAACCTAGTGCTAAGGCACTTTCCCATTTAGATACTTGTTGAACGCGTTAGTCTCAAAGATCAGAAAAAAAAAATAAAAAAAATATTTTTGTCCATTCAAAGTACTTGTCAATAACCCTGTATATGACAATAGCATAATTGACCTTGAAGGTCACAATAATTACATATATTGATTGCTCACTAAGCTGAATTATTTATTAAAGCATACCCACATACATAGATAAAGATTGAAATAAAAAGAGATTATCTATGTTTTTTAAAGAACTTATTTTACCTCCCTAACAATATGGCGAATAAAGAAATAAGTTATAATTAATTGAATAATAATTACGCAGATAAATTAATAATTGTTGTTCCGTTTCGTTGTTACGTCCAATACTATTCACATCAAAATTTATCAAAAACGATTTAGCAATTTCAATTTCAAATTCTTAAAAAAACAAACAGACTAAAAATATTTTGATAAAGAATTTAAAATTTGTTACTTTAGTGACAATTTTTTTTACTTAAAATTATATTTGAAAGTTAGTTTCTATTAATACGGGATTTTTTTATGTCGTTCTCGTCTAAATAAATATTCACATTGTTTAGATTGTATGCCAAATAACTAGTAATATAGGATGTATAGTATGTCTGAGGCCAGTCATAGCGCACGAGTGTGTCGTTTGATTCTCTCCCGAGGAAATGTAATATTTAAAATTGTCATTTCTTTGCTCTGGTGCCACGCAACACGCAATGCCTCCAAAATACAGCGGATAATGGAGAACGGAGTGTCTATGTTCCCCACGAGCCGCCCAATCTTCGTAATACTGTGTGTTGAAAAACGAAAATCAATGCGATTTATCCTATCAGCTAAGCGAGATAATCAATTCTCGAGTAAGAATCGAACCCATAACTCTCACCTTAACAGTCAAACGTTGCCCTTACGAAAAAAAATATACGGTTAGTCATTTGCATACCCATACTATAGTATTAGAGATGGTTGTTCCGAACAAATGTAGCATACATAGTTCGCTCGTAAAGTTTATCAGTCACGCTTCGGCGCGATCTTATGTGGCTGAGTCACGTCTATGAATATTAAACAGAAATTTACAATATATAAGTATATCTACACTTTTTACCTGAAATTATTGAAAAAAATCATGGTCGATAATTTTTGCATATTCACGCGTTTTCCCGCATAGCGTGGTGGTGGTGTTATGACATTAAGATTTCCCATTTTGCGATTTTTGAGACTGCGTGATGAATGGCTGAATTTTTTTTCCACCAGACATTAATATAAAATTATCGAACCTGGAATAATCGAACCTCTTACAGCATCTAGATACATGAGTATTTTATGTCAGATTCATCGTGGTTTACGTCAGAAACAATGTTTTAATTTTTAAAAAGTCAGTATGTGTTAATGTTACTTAACTCTAAAACCCCATACCGTACACTGCGAAATAGCTCCCTTTTGCCCCTCCTCCGAGGCGTGAAGATAAAAATAAAACGGTATACGCACATGTGAATGCTACAAGAAAATTAATTTAATGCTATTAATTTTATTTATTTTATATATTTTCCTTTCTATATAACATAGGCAATAATGTCACGGTCAACGATAATTATCAATTATAAATTTGCACGCGAGAAACGAGAAACTGTTTGATTGGAAGTGCTAATCTGGGGTAAATCTGAAGTATACTGGATACTGGTAGAAATACTAGAACTACTGGTAGAGTACTGGAATAGAATAGTTCTTCTTGTTTTGTATAATCCGTTTATCGAGGAAGGTTATATTAGTTCACAGGTTGACATGTAGTGGATTCGATGCCCACCTGAGGAAATTAAATATTTAATATTTTTATTTATTCGCTTTTATTTCAAGACAAAGTGTAGCATTTAATTCAGCCACTCAATACGCAATACCACTAGAATTGGGCGGAAAGTGGGGAACAGAAGACTTAATTGGAACGGAGTGTCTTAACACAAGGTTTCCATGTTCCCTCTGCTTACCTTGATATGTGTTGGATACAGTGTGAAGCTGAAAAACATTTTATTAATCATGTAACTGTACCTGGGGTAGAAGCCTCTGTACTCGAAATGTGTCATTTAGTCAGTCAGTACAGTAGAAAATTTTCTGTTATTTCATTTCGACCATGCGGGCGAAGCCGTAGGTAAAAGCTAGTCCTATGTACTTTCCACTATATCATTTATATGAAAACTGAGTAAGGTTTCATATAAATCTTATTAAGTATTTTAGCCTATTTACGTAATATGACTGAAGAACACAAAGTTGTAATATATCATAGAACAATGTACCAAGTGTCCTTTTGTTAGACAATGTATGAGATCGCTTGAGATTGTCAGACAAAGGGGTATTTTTAGTTTTCGTGGGATTTATGTGTTGCCATGATGGAATACAATGGTGAACACGCCTATTGAGTACAAGTGGTGAACTATGACCACTCAGTTTAGATGTAATAAAAGTATTAACATTGTAATATTTTAACTGTGCGACTGCAAACGTCTCAGGTTGTAGATTCGATTCTCACTCGAAGAACTCATGTATTTCATATTTTCATACTTATATACAACTGTAACTCATCGCTGCCTGCACATGGAAGATATTTGAGAATATTACGAGGCCGCGAGCGGGCCGCTACTACATTATAAATTTAATTTAGTTGCTTCATTATTTTAATGTTGTTGTAATAACAACCGTGGGCTTTTGTTTCATAAGAGGGCGTCTGCAAAAAGATGGCTACCATCGCTTAAGTATTAAATGAACAGCTTTATTGTATTATTGATCCGTGACCCATAATAGTATGGAGAGGATTATACCGCCGTAATGTTGCCTAAGTGCCGCCTTAAGTACACCCATACGTGACTCATATAAGAATGTGCTTAGTGTTATATCAAATATATATGTATGTATACTCTATGCCAATGTTAGATCTAATCTCAGGAACTGTTGATTCGATAAGAGAATTTATTTTTGTGTTGTAATTGTTTGTGGCTAGTCTGATTAAAGAAGCCATAAATAGGATATATTACATTAACTAAACTATTGGATGTAACCCATTTGGAGTTGTATTAGACATTCATAATACCCTTTTGGACAATGGCCGAAGCCAAAGGGAAAAGTGTATGTATATTAATGTATATTAATAGTAACATCTTAATATCAGCTTCACGCTGTATCCGGGACAGAGTAGGGTAGGCAGAGGAAACCTGGTGTTAAGACATTCCGTTCTCCATTTTCAGCCGAATTATGGAGTCTCGAAACCAGAGCGAAGAAATGAAAATATAAATAATAAATTTTTCATTTCTCCGAGTGGGAATAGAACCCACAACTAGTCGCGTGTACAGTCACACACTTGTGCCCCTGCGTCACGATGGCCTTTATATCTTACTATCAATATCAAATAATCAAATAGTAAACAAACAAAACAGTTCGGCGTAGTAACAAATGATGGGAAAATTGAGATTTTGGCAACACTGCAAAGTGCCAATCACGCGGCTACCTTGATGTTCCATTGACCCGCAAGCTATTTCGGTTCTTATTGTGTAGGTTATATGAAGCAAAGTTGTCTGAAATGAGTGATAGAGGTTGGTTGATTCTAAATAAAATAGCTGGTAGATTTTTTAAAGTGGGGATACTGTTATTGGGAGAAGAAGTGTTAAAGTTTTTGTCTTATTATACATCTCCCGCATCTTGCGGAGATATAGGCACAAACATTCCCACTGTGCCTTATTTTTTGATAAATTGCGTGTTGAGTGGCGGAATTCAACGCCGCGCTTTGTACAGAGATATAGTATATTCATATATATGCACACTTTTTTTTATTGACTTTGAACTTATAACAGTTACGAGTTGAAAAGTTTGAATTCAAAACAGTTACCGACTATATTTGTCGATAATATCAATTTATCAATTAATTTCAGATTTTGAATTAAAAAATTAAATCAGAAAAAAAAATGAAAATCATTATAATTGATTTTGTTAATAAGTAATAAAATTTTCGATTTAATACATTTTAAAAACACAAACTTCCTTCGAAGTACGTACATACATACAGTACACTTCTATATTAAGTCGAGAAAATGAGTGACGAAAGAATGACAAATAAGATTTATGAAGCAAAAGAGTGGTAAAAGAAGCAGAACAAGATCTCGGCGGACCTTCGAGAACACTGTAAGGATGATACTGGGGGAAGGCTACACAAAACGTATGAGATTCCCGGGATATATGAAGAGCTTGATGACATTAGACGAGGCGAAAGAGGTATTCAGCAAAAAATAAAGAAAACTTTGTGTATATTTGTATATATTATGCCCCAGTCGCGCCACGACGACGTCGCGGCGGCGTTGAGTCTTTTATAATTTACAGAGACATTATTGAGAAATGTGTTTTATATGAATCGAATCACATAAGGAATAAAGTTGTAATTTTCATATTTTATTAAACATTGACATTTTCTTATATGATAATTGATTATCGACAAATTGAAAATAATTATAGACAATATCTCGGCTCAGTCATAAGTCACATTAAACGCGATGGGAACCATCTATTAAGAAAAAACCGGACAAGTGCGAGTTGGGCTCGCCCACCGATTATTCCGTAAAAAATTAACAAAGCTAAGGTTGAATTTCAGTAAAAGATCCCGAGCTTTTTCCGAAATTTACACTTAGCTTAGCCACAGCCATTTCATCTGACACCTCATTTAAACTAGCGGATGTACCATAGATCTGATTATGTGGTTTAAATTTCAATTCGATATCTCCAAGCGTCCCTGAGATATAGGGTCTTGACAGACAGTCAGACGGACGGTCAACAAAGCGATCTTATAAAGGTTCCTTTTTTTTTAAAAGGTACGGAACTCTAAAAATTGTATTTGCCATATTTGCATTTATGAGAAAATATGAAATTGAAATGAGGCCATCGTGGTGCGGTAGGACAGCGTTTGACTTTAAATGTGGCGAATGGGGGTTCGATTTTCTTTCGAGGAATCAATTATTTTATTTTCATCACACAGATAACACGAGAAAGCGCAGTGTTGTGGTCTGCCGCTCAAAACGCTATTTATCGAAATTTAGACGAAGCTCGGGGAACTGAGTGACTTAACACTAAGTTATAGTAAGTTCTGGCTATCCTAGCGGATATGCGGGATATAGCGTTACCCTATGTAATTTATTTTATTATAATTTCTGAATACGTCACTACAAATGCAGGAAATGTATGACTCAAACAATCTTTGAATGATTCAAAATAAATACACTTTTGTCAACAACAACGCAGTAACATTCTATTAATAACGTAAACAAACATTCGAGTGTTCTCGCGTTAGTGCTTCATCTTGGAACGGATTTCACTGCTAAGCTGAATGTAGTGGGTTCCTTTCACCCAAAAGGATATGGTAGTATGTAAAAATACTTAACTTTTTATATAATTTTTGAGAATAATAGTAATCAATTATCTGATCTGATTCAATGTCGTTTATGTCGATTACTAATTACACTCAACAAAAGTAAACTTTCAAATGAATAATAACTTTGGCAGTGAAATTGAAAGAAAAATAAAGACTAGCTATAGAGAGTACACTTTTATGGCTTAAAAACAAATTGTCATAGTAAATTATGATGTTTTGTCTCAAAAGTTGGAGACTTGGCTCGGCTTTGGAAGAGAGCCAAGTACATTACTGAAAGGTTATATTTTGTTGTTTCAGCGACCTCCTCAGTAATGGTATACCATTTCATGGAATTCATTTTAACGCATTTTTGAGCAAAAATACATATAAAATTGTGATTTTCTTGTTCTTTTTCTTTATTTTACGGTATAGAATTCCGCATACAGCAGGTTATATAGAGGGAACCTAGCGTTAAGGCAAAAGCGAGCGTTGCGTGTTGTATCTCACATAGGGCAGGGTGAACTGAGGGAACCAAGTATTATGACACTCCGTTCCCCACTTATTCATATTTACTACAAAGTAACCTATCATAAAATACAAAATAACTTAACAATACTTACAAAGTTGTTCAATATTACGTCAATATTTACTATTGTTATCTAAACAAGTTAATATTGTGTGTACTTAGCTTTTAATGATAGGGTTAGGTTGTTGTCGCAGAAGATTTTTTTTATTTAATATTCGTCTTTATTATATTAAATAATACATTTTTTTTCGTTTCATGGTTTAAGCAGAAGACCTCCTCCTATTTTTGAGACGCAGCGTGTTGAGTGACAGTTCTTAACGCCGCGCTTCATAGAAAGATAGATGTTAATAGTAAAACTTGTAGTTATTGTAAGAAAATAATTCTCGAGGGAATCAAACCCACAACCATAACGTTTACACACAATTAAACTGATGAAATTATGAATATCAAAAAAAAATCACGCTGTATCTCGCACACAGCAAGGTGAATTCTGGATTGCGGCATTGCGTGATGAGTGGTAGAACTCAACGCCGTGCTTTGCCTTGACACCACAGCGAAGATAATTGAAATATAAATTTAAGTAAATATCTTATCTCCTCGAGTGGAAATCGAACCCACAACCAGTTGGTTTTACAGTCACACTTTGTGCCACTGCGCCACCAGCCTCATAATATATGATATAAATAAATGGATACATTACATATGTATGGATATATAATATAAATAAATATATATATTTTTTATTACTTTAATAGCTACAATAGAATTTTTTTATTACGCAAGTTATTATTCGGTTGCCCAATTTACGTGTCTATAGAAGCAAAGGTCACGTGCTATTAATATCGTACCCTACCTACCTACCTAGAGCGAAAAAGGCAGGGCGTGTAATTAAAATGTTAATTACAGGACCACCTAGCGCTGTATGCGTGTTCATATTTATGTCATAATTTGTTTTTTCTAAGCTTCACGCTGTATCCCGTACTTAGCATGATAGGCGGGAACTTGGGAACCTAGTGTCTTAAGACACTCCGATAGCATTAAGATACTTCCGTTGCCCGCCGCCGAATTTTGGGGCATTGCGTGTTGAGTCGCGGAACTCAACGCCGCGATTCGAATTCGCGAGCGAAGAAATGGAAAATATTAAATTATTCCTCGAGTGGGAATCGAATGCACAACCCGTCGGATTACAGTCCCTCCACTCGCCGATGCTCTGGTCCTCCGACCGGCCGATGCTTTGTAGATACAATATATACTTTTATTATACAAAAGGAATAATTTTTCCATTTTTAAAATATAAATTGTTTCAAAGAATACATTTAAAAATATAAAAAAAAAACTCTTCCGAGAGTAGGACAAGCGATCTATGGCTCCAGAGAGTCCCTCTTTCCCTCCTCACAATACGCGTTGTCTCAAGCAAAACCGCCTTCTGCATCCGGTTCTTGATCCATCACCTAACCGATAACCTCTTAAGATGTTGGTCTTGACTTTTCGCTATTAAACCGTTAACTGAAACCATTATTGGCACAACGATAGTGGTATTGACATCCCACGTGTAATTATGGTGGTATTGCTATTATTATTATTTATTATACTTACTCCTATTATTCATATTATATATTAGTATTTGTTTTCTTTGTAGCGCGTATGAGTTTGTGTGGTTGAACGCGCTAATCTCAGGAACTATTAGTACCAAATAAAAAAGTATTTTTAAGTTAGATACAGCATTTAACACCATGTATTATTGCCTCCCTATATTTATTCACATAAAAATAAATAAATTGTACATGGTGTTAATTGTTGTATACGTAAATCTGATCGCTGTATGTACATCATCATGTATAAGATAAACTGTTACTGGAGGTTTTTGTCTACGTATAGGACCCAAAACAGTTATTTTTAAATTTGCCTGTTTGTCTGTGTGTGTGTGTGGGCTGGTTTATTTCAAAAACGGCTCAATCCTTAACTAAATCCGTTTTGACTATTGAAACTATTAGTCCAATATTATCTTTGAGTATTTCAAGTAATCGAATTTGAACTCACACCTATTGACAATAAATAAATCTCCAAGCCTGATAATATAAATGATTCTAAATAAATGAAAGACTAGAAATCTTTACAACGAGGCCTCAAGTTGTCGTTTGACGAATATCTATTTATACGTTTTGCTGATGTATCAGAGCAACTACGTGAATTACGTCATACTAGTGTATGACGTCATTATTATATGTACGTGTGTCCCAAATGAGTAATATAGTGTCAGAATGGACATTTTTTTATTCTATTTAGATAACAAACTGTTATCCAAAAACGATCTGATGGTCGAGGTCGGTCTAGCTACTCAAGTCTAGCTTATGTAAATATTCACAATATTGTATTTTTTTAGCTTCACACTATATCCATTAAACATGCTCATAACGGGTTAGGAAGAGGAACCTGGGACCCTCAAATTATTATTAACACACTTCCGTCCCCCACTTTCCGCCAAATTCTAGAGGCATTGCGTGTTGAATGGCGGAACTCAACGCAAGACGCGGACCTTCAACATTATTTACACAATAGTCATATATAATAGCTTTAACTTTAGTAACATAAAAATTACAAATCACTAATAACGCTTTTTGTAAACAAACTCTCAAAAAGCGTATATCTTGTATCACGCCTCACGCTTTATTCCGCGGGCAGTGGGAACCTAATGTTGAGAAACTTGGTTACCTTTGCCTACCCTACTACTCCGTTCCTTATTTCAGTGGCGGAATTCAACTACACACGCACTATATTTTGTTAGTAAAGTGTGAATATGTAAATAATTCATTGTTACGAGTGGGAATCGAAATCAAAACCATCGAGTTTTGAGTTCGTGCCGCTGCATTACAACGATATTTCTATATCCCTTTTTTCCAGCTATATGAAATGGAAACAAAATACGTTATATATATAATATAATATTTATAAAAACGTAACGTAATAGATGAAAGACATTACGAATTCAGGAGGCGCCTTCTGTAAGCGCGTACGACTATCGATCATTTAAGTCAACTAACGACTTTGATGACTTAAGAAGTGAGTGTTGTAGGTGTGAATTATATAGAACTAGTTTTTACTCGCGGCTCTACTCGCGTAACCTATTGGTACGTAGAAAGAAACAATGTGATGTAATAGCCTTTTTCGATAAATGGATATCTAACAAAAAACATTTAAAGATTCGAGCCAGTAGTTCCTGAGATTAACGCGCTCAAATAAACTTTTCAGTTTTATAATATTATTGTTTTATTTAATTCCTTTTTATTGAGTTAGTTAAGTAACGAATTACTCTTCTATATTAGTTAGTAACTAGCATGTTGAAATATTCTATATTAGTTATTAGCACCAACGTGGTGCAGCCTTCCTCGATAAAAGGATTATCCATGACTAAAAGGTTTATGCAATTCGAATCAGTTCTTGAGATTAGCGCGTTCAACCAAACTAACTCTTATTCCTATTATAGTATTAGTATAGAAGTATTGGTTTGTGAAACTTAATGATTATACATATTTTGTTGTACATATATTTATTAATCGATTCACGATCAAAATTATACATCATTATTAATATTTATAAATATTGTGACACTGTTTAAGATGATTAACATAAATGACACACTTTACGGTTGAACAGTGACCACTTAAATTACACACCTTCGTAGCACAGGGGCACAGTTAGCACGCCTGTGCCCCTGTGCTACGCGTATAACGCGTCGGTTGTGGGTTCGATTTTCACTCGGGGAATGAAATGTTTACTCTGGTAACGGGGACAAGCGCGGGGTTCACTTCCACTGCTCAACATGCAATGTTTCAAAAACTGAGTGGAAAGCGGGGAACGAGGATATTAACGCTAGGTTACTTCTGACTAATTTGCAATATGTGGGATACAGCGTGAAGCATCCGTTCACATGGTTCGCAGTGGCGATGGCACTAATAAGTAGAAGGAAATGAAAATAATTTATTCACCAGAATAGGAATCGAACCTACAACTTTTTGTAATCACACACTGCCTATTGCCAATTATTTTCTTTTTTTTTGTCAGATACTTTACTACCGTCGTGTTAACCACATTATACCGGAAAGCCACGACACGTTTTCATAACACGAGATAAGATTGCATATTGTGTAATACATACAGACATAAGTACATATACATACATGCATGTGGGTCGTGCTTGCGGAAATTAAGTAAATATACTTTTGCAACTGCAACTGCATAAAGACCTCTTATTAGTAAGTAGTTTCTAAAGTGGCAATTTTAGCGGAACTCAACGCCGCGCTATGAACATTGTACTTCCATGTAGAATAAATTACACTATTAAACAAGGCCTCGTATATGGGAGTCTATTGATGTCAAGATTTATTGCTCTATAAATCATGCTACTGGAAGCTTGTCCTTTTACTCCATTAACTTAGTACTGAGATAAATGTAAACAGAATTTTAGTTGTGATTTGGGTTATTTAGATTGGAATGTCTAAAGTTACGAAGAATTTGCCGATTCAAATAATTTCGATTAAGTAACGGAAAGCTACGCCGCCGTCTGTCTTGATACCAGACTAAGGAAATGAAAATAATTAATTTCCTTGAATGGGATTCGAACCCACAATTTCACGAACGGAACCCACACAGACTAAGACTTAATTAGATTTTGTGAACAAATAATAGATTGCCATTGATCCTCTATCTATGAAAATTTAACATATATTTGACATGTTAAATTTTCGTGGTTAGAGGTTTAGGCAATATGTTTTTGGACATATCACAATATCTTTTTAGATTTATAATAAGACAACCCACCCATGTATTATTTTAAAAAAATCCTTTGATGACGGACAGACATCAAAGGACGCAATGCAGTGAAATTTATCATATGTTCCATAGGTTCCTTGAAGAGTGTAGGAGACCAACAAGACAGGACTTTCCATTTTTTTTTTTGAAAAAAAGAGATATTCTGTTTCACACCTTAAACTCCCCGCAAACAAACCTAAACAAACAAACCTAAAAGCAGACAACTAGTTTAAGTATAGAAAATAAGTTTTAGCTGATCGTCGAGATTTCCATCACGATTCAGTATATCGATCCAACATTCCCCTGACAATGGGAGTCGGTGGCGTGGTGCCAGCAACTGTTTTTATGTCTTCGCCAATATTATAGGGGTTATTGGCAAGACGCGCATTTATAGCACCTAAACGCTATGATTTTATATTGAAGTACGCACGTACATATATACACTTGTTTCTGTTTCTGTAGCTATTTTTGTTTGAATCAGCTGGTCATTTATATTTATTTGGTTAGCTGTATCCTGCAAAGCAGGGTAGGGAGAGGGAACCTGTTGTTAGACACTCTGTTCCCCATGCACCGTCTCAAATTTTTCGAGACATTGCGTTTTGAGTGTCGGAACTTGACGTTTTGCTTATCAGAGTTATCAGAGTGAGGACATGAAAATATTTTTTTCTCTCAAATAGAAATCGAACCTACAACAATCGTATTACTCAGCTATTCTGCCGCTGCGTTAAGACGACCTGATTTTGATATAGATTTATTTCTATTTCTATATCTATTTTTGTTTGAATCAGCTGGTCAGTTATGAATTGGACTCATGAATGGTGGTTATTAATATGAAAGTGTATTGTGATAGTAGTAAGTAGTGCAAAGAAAGTTTTTAATCTATTATTTATTATGGCTGTCCCTACGACCACGATTGAGACTGGTTGACTGTAAACGCGAAATACGAAATGAAATATTTAATTTTTTTTTCTGGTAAGAGAGATATTGGGAGACGTAGGTAAGGTCATGTAAATAATATGAGGAACCCCCAGAGGGCATGTATGAACAGGTTGATGACAGTGGATGAGGCGAAAGAGGTATATAGAGATTAGAGACCATAGCCTTTGGCGCTCCGTTGTCTCTAACTACCCCGCTAGGGATAAAGTTAAATTAAGCAAAGCGCGGTGTGGGGTTCCGCACGCACTCAACACGCAATGCCTCCAGATTTCAGCGGAAAATGATTTTTCAGCAAAGGCTTGGTGTTAAGATACGCTACTCTCAACATGTCTTGAAACTTGTGACCGGAGTGTCTTAACCCTCTGTCTCCCCTGTTTAATGCGCAAGACATTGTGAAGCTACTAAAAATAGACATTTGAAAACAATATAGTCACTGTTTTCACGATTATTAAATGAAAGTAGTTTAATCAGATTGATCGTTTGTATTTTATTCCTAACAGAAAATACGTTTTACTCGACTTATCCGCAGTTAAAGGTTTTCAGAAACCATTTCTATTAATAAATAATTGAAAATAGATTCAATAACGTTTTTTTTTATTTGCATTGTCGAATAGTGAATTAAATAATGTCTCATAAATCATCATCTGTGACGTATATATTTAGGTAACTAAATATTTTAAGGCTATCAAGATTGTAGGTTCGATCCTAACCCGAAGGAATCAATAATTACGTATTGCCCGTGATGACATACAGCGCCCGTGGTGAGATAAATGTTAAATTTTGCGAATCGGAAAGAGAGCGGAGAAGAGAGTGTCTGACAATTGACATGATTTTTTTTTCTTTCAGCCTATAGCATATTAAAATATTTTTGACTGAAAGATTTATAGATAATAAATATATAAAATAGATCTAGGAAGCGAAAACAAGTGGTTATAATTTCTCCTCATCGTGTTTAAGGAAAAGTTAAGCAATTTATCTCTAGTTCTGTATTTTATAAATCTATGTCAACGACAGTATTAATCAATTTACTTATATTAGTAATTTTGCGTTGACATATTTTTTTTGTCTGTGTAAATTAAAAATCCGCTAAACAGGCGTTTAGCGGATTTTTAATTAAGTCTTTGACAGGAAAGAAAAAAAGATCCAATGTGACTATTTTCGATATTCCTACTTTGAAATTCTTTCTATAAAATATTTTGTCAGAAAAAAGTAAATATAAGTTTCTTATTATACCAATTTTTTATTATGAAACGTTTTTAAAAAGGAAATTTGGATTGACGTTCAAAGACATAATATCGATGATATTGGAGGAAGGTCACGTACAAAATGTTGGTAGCCTTTGAAAAGGTGGATATGTAAATGAAATAAGAAAAAATCTTTAAAATTTTTCTCTTACTATGTACTTAATTTTAAGAGTTCTTATTCTATCACTTGGTTGTCTGTGTTCATTTGTTTGTTTGTCTGTATGTGCTTATATTTTGTTATTATTATTTGTTATAAATAACTATAGTGTGCAAACGGGACATATAAAATAGGAAAGAATATTATATTCTATTTTATAAATAGGACTCGCACTTGATTGGTTCGTTATATTTAAACAGCTTTTACCTGAGCTTTGCCCCGTAGCTAAAAAAAAATACTACTCGTTGTGGCACATCACACAAGAATGTGTTAAAAGTCTAAGTGAGGAAGGTACCTGACCAAAAAAGAAACTTTTCAATTCGAAACAAAATAAAAGTAGTTCCTGAGAATAGAGCGTTCAATCAAATAGACTCTTCAGCTTTGTATAATATTAGTATAGATTATTATTTGTTTTTAAATATTTACTTGTCCTTTTTTTCTTAAACAATACCACGCAATACCCACCCATTAATTTAATTGGCAGTTTTATTTTTAACTGGCTCAACTCTGAAAATCGTCACTCGATTGGTTTTAACGGCTAACATTAACAGTCTGCTCTCAATAGAAGCTTAAATTCCTAGATTGAAGCTTATATTTTAGTTGAAATACGTAAATATGCGTTAATTAAGCTATATAAACGCCATTGCCTTTAGATGAAGTGTCGTTCTTTCTGAACTGAACTGAACGCCACACGGTACTATCTTTGCATACGTCTTTTGCCTCGTCCTTTGTCCTCATGCTTTTTACTTTCCACTGGTATGATCAATACTGTGTCCTCGAAAATCAACCGAGGTCTCCTCGTGCCTTTATTTCTACTCATAGAGATTCATCTCACATTTTGAAAGTATCTCTTTGCTTATAGCTCGACAGTATTATATATAAAAATATAATACTGTCGAGAATCTTAATGTTAAATAAACAAACAGCATTGATCAAGTCGGACATGGCTGGCCCAAATCTTAGACAAATATCTGATATGTTTCTAAATATGAATTGAATTATATATTGATATTTAACAAAATATAAAGGCCCCTTAATAAACTGCACTCTTTTTAAACCTTCAGTTTAACAAAGAGACTTGAACCCATTTTCCCCTTTATGGAAATGCAAAGCGCGGTCTTGAGTTCCGCCACTCAACACGCACAGTGTTACAAAAATGGAAGGCGGACAAACAGAGTGCTTTAAGAGAATCTCTTGGTCTATCCTGTAATATGCGGGATAAATCGTGAGGTTATACAAGTGCTAAATGTGACCTATATGTCCATTAATAGGATTAGAACCTACAACCCTTTCAATCATCCAAAATGGCGCATTTTTGATGACAGCAACAGCTTAAACATAGTTAAGTGTTTTTAAAGGTATAAAATATGTATGCAAGTCACGTTTACAGTTTCTGCAATGCAGTGTCCTAATTTTGGAAATCGTAAACTTTAACTGCAGTTACCCTACTTATTTAGTTCTTTACGGAAATTGGAATAAATGTCTTTGAGATAGAAAATTTATAATAGATGTATTGTTATTTCCAATATGATTATTTATTGTATTTTTGCTTAAGCTTAAGTGTTTTTTTAATATTATAATTTATTATTTATCGGACTTGGTCCGGGGGTTTTTTATAAAATGTTTGCATTAGTAATATTTAAGTATCACAGCCGAGTATTTCATAAAACTAGATTATTAGTGTTAAGACACTTCGTTCTCCACACACCGCCCAAATAATGAGACATTGCGTGTTGAGCCGCACAATTGTACGCCGCGTTTTATCTTGTACATCACGCTGCGTTTGACCATAGCCAGGATATTAAAAATATTCGTTAATCTCAATGAAAATCGAACACACAACCAGATGCTGTATAAAATACTAAATTATTTTCTTTCTGTTTCAGCAAGGCGTCGGGGTGGAGTTAGTGCGTGCGTTAGACAGCCACCCGCCCAACGTTACAAATGTGTTCTGCGAATGCGACTCGAAAGATGATGTTGTAAGTTATTGTTTTTAACTTCACGGCGTATGTCGCACATAGTAGCGTAAGCAGAGGGAACCTGGGAACCTAGTGGTAAGACACTCCGTTAACACGACGCACGAGATACAATTTCCACAAAAAACCTTTCAACAGTACATGCAATAAGTCTGATATTTATATCAAAATTTCTGTCTTTTCGTGCCTTTATAGTTAATAGTAAGTTGATTTATTATAAAGAATCGTATCGTCCCAAGCGGAAGATTCAATTGTGATAAATTGATTGTTACAACAATGTTGCCCGCCTTTTAATAAAATATACGTTTTGTTGACTTAATAATATTAAATTCCTATCTATACAGTTATATATCCTTCTATATATACGGTTATATATACGGTTTCTATAAACCGAGGCGCAGTTATACATGGCAAGTTCTATACTGAACGCAATGATACTGTGTTCAAATCCAAGTCCTGGGAAGTATTTTTGTAGGTTTACGCTGTATTCCGCATATAAATGTAAACAGGGGGAACTTGATCACCTAGAGTTAAGACTCACTTCCCTATTTTTCGTTCTTCACACTTTTTTTTTTTTTAATTATTTTTTTCTACACCAGAGCTTTTTGCTACGAAGTCGGGTGAAGTGTAAAGCGCAGAGTGCACAAGTGAAGCAAAATTAAGAAAAAATGTTGAACCTGCTTAAAATATTATATAAATTCTTTTAAATTTTCAACTCTATCACCTCTTGCTCTCTCATATACATGGGGCATATGAGACAGCAGGAGGTGATTTATTATGTAAAATAAATAGATAGATTTACTCTGTATACATATATAACTTACCAAATAAACTACAAACCGAGTGTCCTACTACTAAGTTTAAAAAAATCAACTTCACGCCGTATCCTGCACACAGCAGGGTAGGCAGAGGGACCCTGGTGTTCTGGAGGCTTTGCGTATTGAGTGGCGGAACTCAGCGCTGCGCTTCGTCTCGACACCAGAACGAAGAAATGAATATATTAATGTAAATAATTATTTCATTTCCTCGAATGGGGATCGAATCCACAACCAGTCGATTGTACAGTCACACTTTGTGCCCCTGCGCCACGACTGGCCTCTAATACTAAGATTAGACACTCTATTTTAATATATAACTTTTATAATTTCAGACCATCACCTGTGATTGTGAAGCGACGCCTGCCTTCCAGTTAAAAGCGTTCAGTCAACGTGGGGAAAAAGTTGAAGTGTCACATTATAGGGTTAATGTTAACAAGTGAGTATAACTATACTAGTATTTATGTTTGATTTAAATTAAAAAAATTATAAAAATTTATATTTTCAGATTCCGCGCCCGTCTTCACATAATATGTGTGACGGACAAACTGACAGGTGAACTAAAATGCGATGGGTGGCCGGACGTCAAAGTAGCGCTCGCCCCAGTCGGGCCTTTAAGACCTAACGCCGCTGAAAGTGATTTACAACAACTTGTTAGGTAAATAACGGTTAGATTCTTATGTAAAGCTGTTTTTTTTTAGTATATTTTTTATTTTTCTTAAGAAAGAATACTAGGGTACTTTTGCTTTCGCGGGAAACAGCGTGAAGCTTAATTTTTTTTATATTACATAGAAAAATATAATATGATGACCAACAAACAAACATGTCACTTGTCATTTAGCCCACATTGATTTTGTATCAAGGTCATATTAAACAGAAACATATAGCGACATTTCTATCGCAACGTATAATTTGCCTCGAGTAATTTATGTACATGGTGTATAATCTAGTTTACGACTAATAAACGTCAAATTCAAATGAAAAAAAAAGATAAATGACTGATTGACTGTCGTTACTTGGGTAGATGGTAGTAGATTTAAAGCCAGTATATGTATTAATTTTGTTAACTTACGAAGTTTAGTTTTCCCAATTTCCGTCTAATTTTCGAGACATTCCGTGTTGTGTGGTGGAACTCAACGTACTCCGTGATGCCGCGTCTTCGTTTATTTATAAACAAAAATATACTTATTGAATATAATAAACAAGAATATACTTATTTAATATTTATATATTTGTAAAGTATTATTTACATAGTAAAAATATTGTGATGATGGATGTTTGTTTCTCTTTAAAGGCGATGTTTATGTCAAGGTTAATATTATTAAAAAAATTAAATATATATTATATTGTTATATTACAGTGATATAGTTGTAAGCGCTCTAAGAAACACGAATTTGAACTTCAACTTCGCTCACTACCCCACTTGTCCGAGGTTAAGAAGATACGTGCCGGATGCCGGGCCGAGACTACCCTTGCATTATGATTCTATGGTAAGTTTCTTAACATTTATTTATATTCATTGATATCGATACTGTCGTGCTATAGCGGTACCGCGTTTCGTAATAAACGCGACAGTTGTGGGTTCAATTCCTATTCCCCCCTAATAACTAACTTGATGTTTTGCCCACTCTGGGCAACAATACAAAATTCGGCGTTAAATTGAGAATTGAGAATTGGGTATTTTAAAAACTAAGTGCCCTCTATCTACCCGTATATATGGAATAGAATGTAAAGCCAAAAAAATCTTTGACTATTGCCCAAGCACATTTTTTGCTTCACGCGGTATTCTGCATATAGCAGGATAGATTTGGGGTCTAGTGTAAAAACGCCGAATTCTGGAAACATTGCGTGTTGAGTGTCGAAACTCAACGCCGCGCTTTTGCCGTCTAAAGTCTTCCATACAACAAATTTACAAAATCAGAGAGTAAAACACAGTGACTAGCCGCTAAAATTCACTTTTATATTGAATACTTCTAATCGTTTCTTTTCAGTTACAATCGGATAGAAGTATGTACACTTCGACACCAAATTCAACGGCCGGTTGTATACAACTATTGGGAGATAAACGTTTGCTAGTCAAAGTCGTTGGCGCTAAAGACATAGGTGGTGAGTTATCAATTTATAAGACCATATAAAAGCAAGGCAAGGCAAGATCATAGATTAATCATATGCATCACTTTGTTTGTCTGTATGCCTGTCTCTTGACAGCCTTTATCTCAGGAACGCTTGGGGATATCGAGTTGAAATTTAAATCATGTACTCAGGTCTACGGCCCATTTATTTGTTGAAAAAAAAAAGCCTATTTCTACATTAATTTTAAATAGATATAGCCGTTTATATCGTAAAAACGCGTATTTTGAGATTATGAACAAAATCAAAATTAAGAGTACTTCCGGTTAACCTAGTATTGTGAGATTTGCATCTACAGGTAATATTAGTTCAGGAAAAAATCTGAATACTATACAATTCTAGTTAAATCCTAAAAAATAATGGCCTTAAAATTGGGGCAAAATTTGGTATCAGAAGGCGAATGAAGTGGCTATGCTTAAATTGTGCTTAGACAAAATGTATTGTTGCGCTAAAACATACAGTGTCTTCAATAAAACATAGGAATTAGAACGCATTATAATTACTTTTATAAAAAAAGATCACTCTGTGTCTGATTTTGTCATCTTCTTTATCTTGTAGTAGAAATAAAAATACAGAAAATCTATTTATTTTTAAATTATCAATTTTTATCAAATAATCTTAATCAAAATAAGTTCTTTTAACTTAGCTTAATTTCTTGTACGTCAAATATTACTAGTTCAATAAAGTATTTTTTAAGACATATTTTTAAATTAATATACATATAAATAATAATTTTGCAGGTAAATCAGGTTGTATGGCACCATACTGCGTAGTTGAAATGGACGAACCCCCACAAAGGAATCAAACTGCATTCAAAAAAGACACCACTAACCCTATGTGGGAAGAACATTTCCTTTTGTGAGTATATTGGTGATAATTTTTTTTTAGCTCCACGCTTATCCACATATACTAAAGATATCAAAATTAAATCAGCTTTACGCTGTATCCATCATTGCAGCATTGTAGGTAGAGAGAACTTAGTGTTTAAGCACTCTGTTCCGCATTTTCTACCGAGTTCTGGAGGTATTGCGTGTTAAGTGGCAGGGCAAAGACAAAATATTAAATTTCTTCGAGTGGGAATTGAATCAACAACTGGTCCATTTTACAGTCGCACTTTGTGCCCCTGCTCTTCGACTGGATTCAAATTAATATTATCTAATGACTTTTATAAATAAATTAGAAGATTTTTTAATATAATTTCAGCGACCTGTCACCTCAAACAGCGGAATTGCTCTTCGAAGTGTACGATCGTACCGGACCTCCCTCCCCTGGAAATACTACTACGCAACACAGGTACAAAAATACGTATATCTCTAGTGATTTGCCTAATCTTATTTATTTGTTGTTTATGTTATGTTATTTTATGTTTATCTTATGTTATTTGCTATATCTTAGTATTATAGCTTAATTATACCAAATGAGAACATGAACTGTATGTAGACTTACGCTATATTATTGGAAAGATTCATCCAAACTCCTATTACTAAGAGTCCATTGTCTGTCTGTTCTCCAATTGTAACTAATGGCACATTTCTAACAATATCCAGAAAAAAAACGATTATCGTATCTTTTGATTACGTTGAATAGGACGAAGTGATCCTATAAGCGTATTATTTTTTTCGTATTGTGGAACCCTAATTTATATATAACCTCTAACTAATTTACAAATTAAAAGTAAGTCGGAGTGTTTATTTCTAGGTTCCTAGGACTAGGTCTAGTCGGTATAGATGAGCTACTGGCCGCGCCCTCACAAAGACAACAAATAGGTCTACAAACGAGGCCCATGGAGGAGCACGATGTTAGCGGCAGTTTGACTGTTGAAGTACGTATTTTGTGTTTTTTTAAATGTATTTTGAACTACCGACTCACCTGCCATGGTATTATAATGACCAAATTATGTATTATAAAAATCTTTACATAAGTTTACGTTGCCTTAGTGTTATTCTGATACATATATAAGCTGCGCAGTTTTTTTTTATGTAAATGGAACAAACATTCATCCTCAAAAACTCTTACATTTATAATATAAATAATGATATTATATATTAATGATTATTTAGTTGATGAATGTGTGTAAAATTATATTTATTTCTTTCCAGTTCTTATTCATAGAAGGTGCAGATATACCGGACTTGGGTTCGAAGCCGTTGAAAATAAAAGAGAGTTTACGCACTGTGACTCCTCAAGGCAGACTTACTACGACCACTAAAACTACTTTCCAGCAAAATGGTAAATACATTAAAATATGTGAACAAATAAAAAATACAAATATGTGCTATGCACATATACATGATAGCGTGATAGCGTGATGGTGCCCGCGGTGCAGCATGATGGATTGCCGAATAGACTTAGCTGAGAGCAGCTTTCGCGTTAAAAATATCTTTACCTATTTTAAGAGTATTATGTTCTATTGCATTGTACTTTGGGGTAATGCAGTTGATATTATATCAATCTTTGTCTTACAGAAGCGAGCTATTCGCGCAATCTATAACTTAGGCCCTAGTGATTCCATAAGGAAAAAAATTTAAGAAGTTAAAATATCAATAGTTGTATCTCCATACATTTTTGGAAATATCATGTCATGTATTATAAGAAAAATGTTAATGATTTTATCAAAATTGGTGATATTAATACTAGAAATAGTTAGGAGTTAGGAGGAGTAAACTTATGGACTATATATACACTTTTACAAAAGGATCACAGAAAACCTCCGAGAATGTTCTATATCAAAATTTAAAATAATTGTGATTTGTGAAAAGCCATTTATGTTAAAAGTTTATTACGAAATTAATTATTTTGTAAATTATAACGCGCGTCAATCTGTTTCAAAAATATCTCTATCTATATAATAATAGCTTTAAAAAAAAGTCCCGCTAAGTTTCTTGACCGGTTCTTTTCAGGTATAAGGCATAAACTTTAGTGAACTTTTAAGTGAATGTAACTTCTTATTTTGAATAAAATTATCTAACTTTGACTATTTGTCACATGCACACGTGATTACACATTTCAGACATCCACTCACGTGAGTCATTGCAACCCTTACTCCCTCCCTCCCTACGCCTATCCTTAAATATGCGTGTAAATAAAAATCAACCTGCATACATCTTTTACCCTCAGGTCATGATCCATCTCAACTAACGGAATCAGCACTTCGTGAATTAGAACTGAGTCCCGCCAACGCAGCAAATAAGTCCACTCTCATCATACATTCTGTGCAACGGGTTTGTATTTTTTATTTTTATATTATTTTATTTGTGTTTTTTTTATTGTTTTTAACTGTTTTTGGAGATTTTTTTTAAAAAAATGGCCCTGTGTGTTAATTAAGATTAAGGACCAAATTACATCTAAATTTGTGTAGACATTTTTGTGTGATATATAAATTTATTATTATTATTATTTTTGTTTGTCTCTTGATTAATTTTAAAAAGGGTGGTCGTTAAAACTTTCATCATAAATTTTAGTAAGATATAAATTCTTAATATGATCCTTAAATAAATATAGAAATACGCAAGTTAATATTATTATTTGTTCACTTATTATTATAATAAACATAAAAAGCAATTTCTTTACCTAAATTTTGTATTGTTCATCGAGTAACTAACTAGAATTCTGTTTTTATTGCATGTTGTTTGAAAAATCTCAGGAACCGAAATCTATAAAGGTGAGTGTCCATTGCATTTTATAAATAATTTAAAATTTCATTCATTTAATAATATTTTGCCTGAACATTGTGCCCATGAAAACCAACCTTGAATTTAATTTTATAAAAATCCATGAAGCATGTTTGTTAGTATTAATAATGTTTGTTAAAATTTGGTTAAAATTTGAGTTTTTAATTCATCTTTTGGTTAATTAATAATTAATAACATTGTTTATTCATACAAAACTCAAATTAAAACCAAATCATTGTGTTGCAACTAACTTCCCTAAAAATATTCAAAACTCCCAAAAAAAGGTGGAATTAACGGATTCCGGGAAATTCATCGAAGTGGAGCGAGAGGGAGAAATAGAAAATGCGTATTTACAAAGTAATACAGATAACATAGAGAAAAATACAGATAATAAAGAAAAAAATACAGATCACAAAGACAAAACATCGACGCCTAACCAATCTCCCGCCAAAAGTGTAAGGATAAAAGAAAATGGCGCAAAAACGAATGGTGATGCTGAAACGGTAAAATTGTTTGCCTTTACCTTTCAATTAATATTTTTAATTACTAATCGTGTTGTAAATATGTTTTTAGGTGTATATATATGTATGTGTATTCATTTATTATTATTATATTATAAATTTTGCATAGTTTTGTAAGTATAACTACAATGTTGGTAATTGTAGTTTTTTTTTGTTAAATAATTTATATGTATTAGTATCATATTTCTCTCTATATTTTTAAATATTGTAAAATTAGATATATATTTTTATTTACTTGACACTATACTTTTAAATTACTATACACATTGAAACTAATAAATTAAATTTCATTAAAATATTCTTGTAACGTTTTTTTATATTATTTAAAATTCTTTTTACTATAATATTATTATGAGAAAGTGCACTAATTATTTTACGAAAAATAAAATCCATTCGGACATTCATTATTTAGTTCACAGCCAACTAACTAAATCATCCGTTTAGTAGCTACAATAAATTTATTCAGCTATTTAAATTAAAAGGCTGTAGCAAAAGACTTATGATTTATAACGTATCATATATCGTTTAATTTAAATTTAAAAATAATATCACTGAGATAAGAATTATAGCAACTGTGAGTTTTAGCTTTAATGGAAAGTTAATATTTTCGTTAATTTAATCTTGACATTTAATAAAATGGTAATTGAAAATCTTATATTACTTATTAAAAAGCTTAGGTTCTCACTGAAAATATGACATACTTGTATTATTTTATTGATTTATTGAATGTATGTGTTGTATGTTGTAGCAAGGCGACTACGTTAATAAAAATCAAGAGACCCCTCCCGAGCCCGCGCCACGTAAGAGGAAACGAGACTTCTTCGGTACTATCAAGAGAAGGTATTCATATTTTTTTTATTAATTTATTATAGCTAATTAAAACTGAAAGAAATTATGAAATTTTCCATTGAGTTTTTTATGTTATCGACTTTTAAGACAAATTAATAAAATATTTTTATAATTGAAATTCGTATTACTATTCTATCGTTTATTATTTGATATGATAACATATATTTGTTAATTATTAGTCCAGGCCATTAGGGCGTAGTGGTACATCGCCGGCTGTGGGGTCGATTTTCAAAAATATATTATTATATATTTTTATTTTCTCGCTCTGATAGGAAGGCAGCACAGTTTGTGTTCAAACAAACAAACGCCAAGAACAACCGTTGCTTTTTACTACTAATAATAATATTAATATTTTTAATAATCTTCAGGTTAGGTAGATCTCGAACCAGAGGTGCCTCTCTAGACCTTCAAGATCCTGAAATGGAAAACCAACACATTCGGAGTGTTAGCGCTGAAAGAAATACTCATGGTATGTATTTATTTAAAGTATTTTATTCAAAAATATAAGGAATGATTTGGTTGGATTCTAGATTTTCTTATTGGGTAATATTTCAAATACAATATTTTCGTAGTCATAGTTATAGTTATCCTAATAAGGCGGTCAGCGCCCACCCCATTACAGTCTCGTGTCTAGCTAAACAATTTTAACTATCGAAGCTTTAAAATTTACTAAAAGACCAGTTCAAAGCAAAACGAAGCAAAACGAAGCAAAAACTAGTTCAAGAAAGTTTGGCATTTTCTAATTTTCTCTCTTTTAATTCAATGCAAATAATCAAATCGTCTAAAACTATATATAATATTTAAATTTCGTGCCACATTGTGGTTCTGCGCCGAATTACACGACGGAACTCAGCGCTGAAATTATTTTTTTTATTAATGAAATTAGTACCCAAAATTCAAAAGATTCCTACAATTTACAGATAAAGCGCTAACTCTACCGAATCGCAATGTGTATTCCGCGGGGGCTTCCCCCGCACAGTCGGGAGATGAATCTAGGACTTCCCGAAGGTAATTATATTATTGTGTTGCTAATTATGTTTAATGTTGCAATTTATTGAGAATTTTACATTTGTATAAAATAGTGAGTAGAAATTACATTATTTTTTTAATCAAAAATTAAAGTTTTAAGTAACATTAATAAATATATTTAAAAAAACTTATTAATTTTCGTAATTTTTGTATATAAGTTATTATTTTGGATGTTTTATATAATGATGGCTTTCAAAATTTATAAGTAAATTTATTGAAATTATACTAAAATAACATCTATATTTTTTCCTAATTGGCTTTAAATATAACAATTTATTAATTATGAAACTAACAAGGCAAGATTTATACAGTAAATATTTTCAAATAATGCTTTCTTGCCATTTACAACAATAAATATAATTCTTAACTTAGCACTTAATGTGATTTTTTTTCTCTTTTTTCATCTGGCAACACTCACGCTGGGGAAATACGCACTCTGCGATCTGGTAACATTGGTATTTCATACTAATTTTCTTACTTTTTTAATCTGTACGCATGTTTTATAAACAATATCAATTTTCCCCTTATAATGCTATTCTTATCGTTGCATTAATTTTTATCATAATTCCACTCTGTTTTTGTCGAAAACTCGTGTTTTTTGATACTTTAATTATAATATATAATTTCTTTTTTGTGTTGTCGAAAATTTGTTTTTTTTTGTTACTTAAAAAAAACTTTTTTCTTTCATTGTTTATTTTTTTCATGACTTCATCCTATTTTTTTCGTAAACTCATGTTTTTGTTGCATTTTTTTACAAAACAAAACTGTTGGAAACGGAACTTAAAATTAATTCATCAGATCTTCTCTTAGTGAAGTCTCCGGATTCAGTACAGCATCAGCTCGGACTTTCATCCATGAGGCTTCCACGCTAGTCCTCGAAACTATTGAGGCTGGAATAAAAAAACACTATTTAGTTCCGCTAACAGTCGCCCAAAGATCAAGATGGCGGCGGAAGGGAGTCAAATTGCATATTTATAATGAACACACTTTCATAGCTAAACACCTCAGCGGGTAAGTTTCTAGTCACCTTAGTTGTTTTATAAAACTTTTTTAAAAATTATACTTAAGGCTTAGAGGATAAGAAGGGAGAATTAATTTTGTTACGTTGAACATTATATAATAGTCTAGTAACAAATTTCTTATGGTCAATTTAAATATACATTAATTGTAATAATTAAAAATATATAAGAAATTGAAATAATGAAATATTTTGATGGACCGTCCTGAGGGTTTTTAAAAAGGGGCCATAATTATTGCGCAATACAAAAGTTTGTGCAATAAATTTAACTGTTGAATGTTTATTCATGTCATGACATTGATTTTAAGAAAATATTTTTTAAAATACTATTCACACACCAATCTCAAAACTAGAATTCCAAACGAAAAACTCAATAAGAAGTGAAGAACGGAGTGTCTTAAAAGTTTTCTCAAATAATAACATTTCAATAGTACATAATGAGCATTCCCCGCACAGCGGCACAGTGTGCACAGTGTGCAACAAGCCGATAGCGCGCCGCATCGGCAAGCAGGGCTACCAGTGCCGCGACTGCCTGCTGCGCTGCCACAAGCACTGCCACGTGGCCGTGCCCGCGCGCTGCGAGCGCTCCACCGTGCAGGACATGGAGCTGTGAGTCGCTACACACACATTATACACTATATTACACGTTCAAATACACACATATTACACAATTTTCATAGGGTATATGACCTATTGTGTTGTTCATTACAATTATTTTTTGATGATGAAGTGCAATTTTAGATATAATTGTACTGTTGCTCATCTAAATTAAATAAAATATATTTTTTTAATATCACTTTTAAGTATAACTGATTTTTAATAGGTTTTAATAGGTGTGTATACTGGTATAGGTAATAAAACCTAACATAGTATTCAATTTTAAATAATAATAAATTAAGAGGAAATTTATACTTGTACTTGTGTATGAAAATATAGGCAAAAGCAAAATAATGTCAAAACATATTCAAAAGTTTCAAACTTTTGTAATACTAATATGCGGAACTAATATTTTATAACCATAGACAAAACACCTAAATTATTATTGACGTTAAATCGAATAACTATACATAAACACACAAAACCTTTAAAAATAACAAACTTAATAATCATTATCAATAAAACTAATTTATTAAATATTATTTATTTATGTATTTTATTGTATTTCTATGCTCTGGTTGCCTTCCTTGAGCTCGAGTCTACAATAAACATAAATAATGGTAACCATTGGGAAGTTAAACATATTAACATTTGCTAATTCTTCTTCATTATATATATTAAGGTAATTAAGGTAAGTTTAGGTAAATATTGTGAGATTTCATTTACTATAATACTAAAAGTTTATTATTTTGTTTAATTAACCGCAAGTTCGTATGATTATTTTATTTACTCAAATTATTTGTATATTTTTATATATTTTTCAATTTCCTTGCTGTATCCCGCACATAGTAAGATGGGAATGGGAATCTAGGATCCTGGAAATCTAGTGTTAAGACACTTCAATCCCATTAGAGCACCTTGCTTCCTAAAGTTTTAATTCATACTTAGATTATTTAATTTCCTTTAAGTCAAAAACAGTCCTTTTATTATCATTATTTTTAAAATATTTTTTTTTCTTACAAATGTAAATGTAAATCTCACAAAAAGGCTTAATAAAAAATACACATCATTCTCCCATATTTTATTAATTAATTAACTATATCATTTTATTAATTTTATATGAGAATAAAGTAGTAATCATGCTTGTCAAATTTTATGAGTAAAATAGTAGAGGCTATGTTTTTAATAATGATAAATAACTTTTTTATAAGTTGTATATGACCGATGTTGCTGTAACATACAGTTTACGAGATATGTATATTATTTTCTTTTTTTTATTACTAAAATGATCGAATATATTTTTGTTTATGTAAAGTTTTACGTATTTATTTTGATTTTTTTTTCATTTTCATTTCTAATTTACAAAATAAATTTAATTACACTATATATTTATTTTAAAATATCTCGTAAACAAACCCATTATCGCTATTATCGCTTATATATATTTTAATTTTCAACGCTGCCAAGGTCCCATTCCCATAGCTTTGGAAATGGAAGGTACATGTAGTTTATTAAATATGTCACGCTTCTGTCAACGTCATTTGTCAATGTCATGTAGCTGTCAAAGTGACGTAGTTGTCAGTGTCACCTGTGACGTTACTAGCGCATGAATCAAAACAGAAATTGGAAAAGTGTGATCACATTTTTTTCTTTAAAAATGTGTTAAGAAACACTTTGTTTAATGGCCTAGCATTTAATATTTTTTATGTGATTGTTTCGTGTCATAGTGATATATGTAAATATTGTATTCTCCTAGAGATTATTATTTGTTGCTAACTTAATAAAAATATCTTTTATATATTTTTTAAGTTGTTAGCTCAAAAAATATACACTTAATAAGATTTGTACAACATATAATTTGAAACATGTAATTTATTCCACATAATAGTGTGTTCCTCATAATTTTACTTATAGAAATATATTAAGAACTAGGAGAAATAAAAAAGATTTAGTCGTAATTGTTACTGAAAAATGTAATAAAAACAGACGAACGAAGTATTTATTATCAATGTTTGTTATATGATACTATTATATATTTTCTAGATTAGTCTCAGTATATATTTCATTTTATTATATTTAAAATAGCAGTAATTACTTAGTTTAAAATATTCATAAACATAAAGAACATTGTGATAAAACTTCGTTTTTAAAGAGTATTAAAACTTAAAATAAACATAACGTAGCCATGGCTTTTCTTATATAATTTGCTTCCACCACATTTAACAAGCTAAATATAGAAGCCTATCTAGTATATAATGTATTTTTATATGTATAATTAAATTATATGTAAAATAAATAAAATAAATATTTTTTAGATCAATGCTTCCAGTTTTAAATGAATAATCAAGCTAAGAAGACTGCAAGAATACATCACAGGTTCTTTACAAATAGTTGTCTGTAGATGCATTTATTAATTTAACCATAAAAATAAAATAGTTTTTTTTCTTTGGCATGAAGTGTGTAGACGCTTTTATAATTATAATTTATTAATATTTTTTTGGCATGACATCTACCTAACTAAACAGCATTTTGACTTTCTTGTGACTTGATATTATGTAGATGTCATTTTTTTTTGTTCAATTATTGTGAACGTTCTCGTTCGGATATGGGATTATAACTTATTTATAAATAAGTGTATATCTCTTTACTTGTTTTTATATAAAGCTAATAAAAAATAAAGTCTAATATTTTTTATATTTTGCAGAATTCTATTGATGTATTTTTTTTCTTTCGGTTACTTAATGCCTTGATTTTTATGCATGTGGATGTTTTTTTATATATATTGAAAATACGGATTATTTTTATAATAAATTAAATAAAAAGCTGTTATCTGGAGCTTTATATTAACTTTGTATTATGCAGGTTTTTGTTGTATTATATTTTATATAGTTTTGTATTGTTTTTGTTTAGTTTTTATTTATTAAAAATCAGCTTCACGCTGTATCCCGCACACAGCAGGGTAGGCAGAGAGAACCTTGTGTTAAGACACTCCGTTCCCCACTTTCTGCCGAATTCTCGAGGCATTGCGTGTTGAGTGGCAGAACTCAACGCCGCGCTTAGCCTCGACACCAGAGCGAAGAAAATGGAAATATAAATTTAAGTAAATATTTCATCTTCTCGAGTGGGGATCGAACCCACAACCAGTCGGTTTTACAGTCACACTTCGTGCCGCTGCGCCACGACTGGTTTTTATTTATTATACTAAATTAAATTGCTGACGGACCACAGTTACGATTTTTTCATATATACACAAAAAAAAATCTTAGTAGATTTCATTAAGTTAATGGATAGTAGTTTTATTTACTATATTCAACTTTATAAGTGGCATTTTTCTAACCTTTTTTTTAAATTCCAGGGCTTACATTTCGTCTCCATTCACGGACAAAAATATAAGAATGCTGTGATCTTCGCCGGCTTCTGCACAAATATATACTTAATTTATTAAACTTATTAAGACGACCACGTTACTGTGAAAGTCTTAAGTATGGAAAATCTTAAATAAAACTCAAAATCGAAAATTTGTAACTTGAAACGGGTAAAGTTTGGTTTAAAATTAAAGAAAATGAAAGAAATTTTAATGTAATAAACAAATTTCAATTAATCATCGTATTTATCAAAAATCTCTTATGAACCAGATTTTTATTTTTCCAAACGAATATTGGCAAGTTGTGCCAACGTTAAGACTTTTACAGTAAACTGACAGTTAACTGTACAAGTAGTTCGCTACCTTTATGTGGCTTTTTTTTACAAAATATATTTATAAATATAAACGTTGTATGAAATTTTAGATATAAGATGTAGTGTTCTTTATCTGATTATTGAAAAAAAATTACCGCTTTTCACATATTGGCGAATTAGGTTAGCTTAGGAAACGCTAGAAACCTTTTAAAACTTTTTACCATCTTTAAAATTTATTGAACATTCAAAAATATATTTCAAAATATGAAAAGTTTTTTTTTTTGGGTTGCAGATTCAAATTTATTTTAAAAATGGAGGATCTGCCTCGTTTTATAGAGCAAGTGTAATGAGTTACCAAGTAGTTGTTATGTTGAAAGGTTGTTTATTTTTTTATTTGTCAGAAATTATTTATTATCATATTAATGAATTTAAATTATTCTTTCATAAAATTTACTTTATACTCAATTTAACACTACTTCTGGAAAAATATTTTACAGACAAACTTTTCAAATACCCACAAATGTTTATACTTTAACTATAAATTAATTAATAAAATGTTACATTTATATTAAATATTACAAATTTTAATATACGCCTAAGAACAGAAGAATAAGCTTAAAGAAGCTTACGCACATTATATAAAAATTATAATAATTAGACCAGTCGCTATATGACGTGAAAACAAACACGCTTCGCTTCACGTTTCACGTTAATAATATTCCCAACAAAGTGTTTATATGTTCGTGTATTTAATTGTTTTGTTTACACGAGTGTTGGTTGTGTTGCTAATGTTGTTTATTTAATGAAATTTAAGTTAGTAAATTCAAATTTTTACTTCAAAATTTTTTTTTAATTATGAAAGCTCTTGCACATCTTAAAAGTTCTAATTTACTCTGATAATTTATTTCAAATAATAAATATTATCATTATGAGTTTTCTTTCGAAATGTTGAAAAGTTGTTGAAATTTTTCAAAATATTACCAACACGCCTCTTGTTGTTTTTTATATGTAAAGGAAGTGATTTGTACATGACAATGTATTGTATAGATTGTTGACGCGTTGTTTAATGTTTATGTTAAAATATATTATACATATATTATTTATAAATGTTGGCATTATTGTGTTTCTGTAATTTTATTTTCTCTTCTTTTTAATTAAAATGCCTTTTTTAATTGACTTTTATTATTTCCTTCATAGTAAACGAGTTGTCGCTGGCAAAGTTGCCTTTATGATTTTTGCCATACAGCTTCTATTTGTATCTTCGTACTGTCAACTATAAAATTTAAATCCCTTCTTGTAAGAATTTCAGAAAAATTATCCCTAAGCAGAAAAATATTAAATTTATTAATTTAGAATGGTGTTTTAACTTAATGAAGATTAAAATTTATAAAAAAATAAGTAAAATAAGAATAAAAACTTTGCCTACAAACATTTTTCAAATAAACACATATAAATATTATACATAATATAAGGTATATTATATATAATTAGTTTGTTTTTTTTATAGCTTCACGCTGTTTCCCGCACACACCAGGGTAGGCAGAGAAAACTAGTTTTAAGACACTCAGTAAAGTGGAGACTTTCTGCCGAATTCTGAAGGCATTGCGTGCTGAGTGGCAGAACTAAACGCCGTGCTTTGCACAGACACCAGAGCGAAGAAATGGAAATATAAATTAAATATTTCATCTCTTCGAATGGGGATCGAACTCATGACTGACCTCAATACTGCGATATACTAGTTTCACATTTTTAAGGAAAAAAAATAACGTAATATAATATAGCGTCACATAAACCCGTATATAGCTCACTGTTTTCCAGTTTTTGTTGTAAATAATTCATACCCAAACCCTTCGTCCCGTTAACATTCAGGGATTCCTGCAGAATGAGCTGACTGTATCTTCATTATGTATACAATATTTCCTCTGAGCTTTCTTATGACGTTGTCACGTACAATAATCATCTACGCACCGACTTTACAGGCAACTTGTTTTCTTTATCCGACTTAATTGACCCATATTATAATCTGTCTAAATAACGTATACGTACGTACGTGCTATGTGCGCTGTATCCCGCATATAGCATGGTTGGCAGGGGGAACCTTGCGTTTCCTTTCTGCTTAACTCGACGCCGCTCTTTGTGTTTCAGAGCGGGAAAATGAAAATATAGTTCTTCTGAGTGGGAATCGAAAACAGAACGGCCTTAATCATAATTCCATATAAATAAAAAGTCAATAAAACAAACCATATACATCTTACGTATCAATTTATTGACTCCAGCGTATGTACATTACATCAACAAGCACTCCATACTGTAAACGCCAATATTTTTGTAAAACTGTAGAAACTATTTCACAACAAAATTAATTTAGTACCAAAAGCGGGATTTTTTATTTTATTTTTTTTCAAATATTTGCTAGATTTTTCTATTTTTTCAAGTGGCAGTGATATCCGCTGGCGTTTACATCGAACCGTTTACACTCAATTAATATCGATATAACGTTTTACATTTAATTAAATTTAGTTATCAATTGTATTGAAGAATGTAATTACATATTTATTACTCCTCTCAGCCTGATTAATACAAAACATAAAAAAACAAATTATAGAAAAACCATCAATAGAAATAAAAAAAATATATAATTTATTAAAAATATAAAAAATAATTAAAGTATTTAGGCAATTTCTGTAAATGGAAAAATATCAAAGAAAAATAATAAAAAAAAAACCAAGACATTAGCAAATATTTAAAGATAAAAGTATCTAAACTCAAGTAAATGTAAAACCCGTTCTTAATTAATTACAATAACGGATACGCGACTATTATAGTAAATATTATAACACACATATATTGTGAACGAACGCAGTAACTTTTAGGAATCGCTAGTTAAAGTAATATGATAATTGCATATTATTTCATTTGTAATATATATAATTATAAAATATAGAATAATAAAAATATATGTAGGAAAAATCAATAAATATCGTGCGACTATGAGTAACTAAAAAAAACGAAAAAAAAGAAAGGAAAAAAAAACAAAAATATATGGAATCACAAAAAAATATAATTAGTAAATATTTACATTAAACCGAGTGACTACAAAACATAATTATGTAAATTATGTAAATTTAAATAAACCACGTGGTAACCTACGCTAATGTATCACTATTACAGTATAATGTTACCGTTACCATCAAAATATATACTGTTACCGTTAAGTATATAAAAAATATCAAATATCAATATCTTTTACAATTAATTGAATCAATAAGGTATATGTTATTGAACAGTAACATGTGTACGTACTGCTTCCCGTTAAGTGGCGGCATTTAGCGCCACATTTTATGTTCATGTATACAATATATTTTGAACGTTACGGTAACATTATATTACAAAAAAAAAACATTTGGACAAATCACAAATAAGAGACGTTCATTAATTAAAAAAAAATATAATAGAGTTGTAATTAGAGAATACTAAAGAATTTAGAATTCCTACTATAAAATTGAAAAACTCATAAAAAAGCTCAATATTAGGCAAAATTTAAAAACTGCATCAAAAATGGCGCATTATTTTATATATAATATGTATACACTACTAAATGTGAATAAATACATCTTTGACTTAACTGAGACCAATACAAAACATTAATTAATATTCAAACGCATAATTTGGTTATTTTTATATTTTTTAGTTAATTTTAATATATATTGTAGTTTAAACCTAGTTACCTTATTTTATTTATCACTAAGTATATTTGTATGACGTAAGAGCAAAAAAATGGAAAAAAATCGAAGCACCAGTTTTTCAATGTGCAAATCCCAAAAAAGGATTTCAAAATAAGCAAAATATAAAAAAAAATCAAAATTAGGCGATTTCCTATTCGAGTATAATTTGTATAGAGACATACTAACATTCATAATACAAGTGCTGGCGAATGACGACACAAAACAGCAAAACGGTGTACAAAAATCAATCAAAATCAAAAATGAATCAAAAACTTCTATGGAATGATACATCAGTCAAATGATCTTACAAGCTACATGTTATGTAATCTACTGCGAAAAATGCAAAATTGCTTTCCAATAAAAAAAAAAAAAAACTAAACGGATTTTGATAAAATCCTATCATATACAATAAAGTATTGCCATATACAAAAGAAAACGAAAATCTAAACAGATTTATATAAAACAGTATCAAATATAGTGAAAGCAGTGCATATCAATCAATACATACAGTTTTTTAACCGCAGTCTTTTTTTTTCTAGAAGAAACGCTTTTTATTAGCTTAAGTGTACTTTTAACATTTTATTGTGTTATAATATTCATATTCTTTTGTATAATTTGCCGGGTGACAGTTTATTAAGAAAAACCACTTAAAACTAGTTTGGCGTATGTTCATTGATGACAATGGAATTATTAAATTGAAATATATACTAAAAATATAATTTTACTCATTTTAATGCAACAATGTATGTCTGAGAGTAAAATTAAATAATTCAAATTATTTATATATTGATACAAATTGATTAAATTTCAGCCTTTGCCATAACCTCACATTCAAGTATGAAAAAAACAGCACACATTTAAAAAAAGACAAACTCTGTTTAACTCAAAAATACTATCGAGTATTTTTGAGATATTGATATATGGAATGCAATGAAAAGATAATATACTACAGAAAAAAATACTGTGGAAGACTGTAAAATGGAATAAAGCCTTAAAAAAACAAATAAAAATCACCCGACAAAATATATTTTTAACTACTAAATCTAAACATTGGAAATGGCAACACAGATCGTAAGTTTAAAAAATACACCGTTAAAATGAGGCCGTCGTGGTGCAGTGGCACAAGCGTGCGACTGAAAACGCGACAGTTGTGGGTTCAATTCCTACTTGGGGAATGAAATATGCGTCGGAAGTGGATGTTCATATAAAAATCTGTGTTGCCACTAATCACTATAGTCAATAAATATAATAATACTAGATATAACTTGACACTATTAAGATTATTACACATATTTTTTTATCTGTTCTGTTGATGATTTTTGAACGAGTTATTTAATAAAAAAATATACAAAGTTTAAAAAATAAGTAAATATCAGAAAATACACAGATTAGATAAAAGAAACGAAATATATGAAAAAAAATGGGAGTAATCATTCAAAAATCATCAATTTGCAATAATTGTATATAACCTTACAAACTACGTACACATTAAATACGTATCGAATAAATATTTTTAAGTATAAAATTAAAAAACACAACTCGCTTTATGCTTCGTTTCATGCGCAAACATTTTTTATTAATAATGTTGCCATTTTAATATTACCCATTTTGTAATATATGGCAACACTGATGTCAAAATTTCAATGTTTCAATACTGGCAACATACATATTTCGGTCACAATATTCAGACAACACTGGTGGAACATTAATTATTATTTTTAAATTAAATATTATATGAAATCTTTAATTAGGGGCTTCGGCGTTCTTAATATCAAAAATCTGTATATTCATAAAAAATTTAAGAAAATTAGGCATTTTTCAAATTTCAAAAAAATTATTCAAAAATCGAAAATTTTCAAAGATTCAATTTCAATTCTTTTTGGTCATATAATTAAAAAGACCTATTTTTTTATGTTCAATTTTAATAAGTATTTAGCTTTTGTTCCTTTCTTTTTTAGGTCTTTCTATCTTACTTTCTCCCAAGTGTTTAATAAGAAGGTTGGTTTATATAATATATGCATATACACATATGTATGTATGTATATATGTTACAAAAAACTAATAATCATCTTCATTATATCGGCTTCGTTTGTTAGAAGACCTCCACCGGCGTTGTCTGCGACGTTCAGTTTACCTGCGTGCGAATTCTGCTTTCATAGCTGTAATAAGAAAAAACAACATATTACTGACAAAAGAAACTGGTCAAGTACAAGGTGGCCCCGTGGACCGAGGGGTCCTTACCAATTTAAGGTAGTTGTAGGTCAATGGAAAATACAACTTAAAAAAGTTGATAAGGTACTTTGCGGGCGTACAGTCATTTAGTAAAAAAATTACTACGAATATAAATTTGTAATTTTTTTTTAAATATTTATAAATTTATTTGTTGGTATTGTTGTTCTCACTTTGTACCAAATCTCTTAATTATATGTTCATGGAAACTACCGTATAAGTTTTGATAAGGCGGAAAATTTCATTCAAAATTCAAGGGACGTACATTTTAATATTTGATATTATTTTAAGAGATTTATTATTTATATTATTATCTTGAGATAAATGGTCTCTACAGACGTATAACAAAGTGTTCATTTTTTTTTATTGAAGTATGGAACTCTAAAATATATTGTATTATAGTATATGCCTAATTGGAAACGTGATAGTTGCGATTTCGATTTGAGGGAATGAATTATTTTCATATCACAACACAAAGTTCTTTCTGAACACCCGTGTGTTGCTAACAGAAAAGAAATTAAGGTAGCTTAAGTTTATATATGAAATGAATTCACGTATCATATTCGTCTTACATTGATAATGCTATTTAGATTCACGCGCGCATATACTAGGTTGGGCAGGGAAGAACCAAACGTTAAAACGCCATTTTTTATTATAAGCGCGTAGGAATGGAATTCATTTCTTTCTTGAGGGAGACTCAAATCCACAACAGTCGCGATTACAGTCCTATAGTACTTTGCAAAAATATTATTGATTTGAAAATAAATATGATGAGATGATAAATAAATATGAAAGATAATGAAAATAATTGGGAGTAAAACGTAATGAATGAAAGAAAACGTGCGTGCGTGCGTGCGTGCGTGCGTGCGTGTGTGTGTGTGTGTGTGTGTTACTTGTGTAGTATACTTACCGTCGAGTATGTCCCTCTTCATGTGGTTGACCTGCGCGCGTATCTCGCGCAGCACGTCCTGCTTGAAGCTGTCCCACTCCGCCATGGACACGTACCCGCTCTCGTTGCCGCCGTTCACCTGCTGCTCCACCACACACAGGGGAACATGATGACAAGTATAGTGACAAATTACAACTTGCTTTAATCAAGGAAACATATGTTTTTTACTTTAAGACATTTTTGGAAGCATAGACGTTTCAACATCGTCAAGAAACCTATATAGCATAGAAACTTTGAGGCTTCGACTTGCATTTGCAAAACACAATTTGTTTTTGGTCTTTTTACTTTGAGAAATACCTAATAGCCAGCTACAACTCCGTCAGCCGTACTGTATTATTGTATCTAAAATATTACCTTAAGTATGGTCTCTTCGCTGGCGGACCCAAATCGCTTTCTCGCGGCGCGAGGGGACTGCGCCGGCGCAGGGGTCTCAGAGTTAGCTGTAAACAAACAAACACACTACATTATTTCCACATTATTATGAGTTGTATGCCCCATACACCGCCCACTACTGGATGCCAGAAGTGATTCCACGTATACAGAAACAATGAAAGTCATGTAATTCTTACATATAATTAAAACGCAACTCAACTCAAACTCAACAAAGTCGAGGTATATACATGGAATATTTACAAAAAACAGTGTTATCAAGGGGCTTTTATCAACGCAATAGAATCCAAAGTAATGGTTTTAATATTTTTGTATATTTGTCCCCTTGTCAGCGCGTTTGTGCACGCTAATCTCAGAAACGGTAAGCCGTTTCTGATTATTTTTTTTTAAATCGGTTAAGACCAATTAAAATGCAACTTTCATTATTTTATTTTGGTGAACTTCCATTAACAATTAGAATTAGTTTTACTTTAATCGGTTCATAAATTGAAGCAATAATATACCAAGTCCTAGGAACTATATATAGCCTTTTTAATAAATGGACTCAAAAATAATTATTTAGTTTAAACCAATAATTCCCGAGATTGGCTAGTGGTCAAGATAACGAACAAACTCTCGCCTGCCTTTTAATTTTGATACCACTATCAAAGTATAAATTTAACTAATATTATATTTATTAATATTAATACTAACATCGAAAGCCCAGCATAAGTATACATATAACTGCTATATACGTATATATTTATATCATAATATGCAGTAGAGCGCAGCAAAAATAAAGATAATGTATATAATGCCATAAAAATATAAAACATATACACAATACGATATCATCATTATTTTTAATAAAAATTCTAACAAAAAAATGGACAAACTGCATAAGTTTTGTTGATTAATGCTATTACGTAGAATAGACTCCCGAATAATTGAAGAACATTGTGATAACTTTCATTTTTATTATATAAAAAATATCTTCTTTTTATAAAAAGGGGGTGACTTAATTTTAGTTTTTAATCTGCTTATCTGATAAAAGTGTATTTCTATACATGTAAAAAACAAAGTAATAAAAAAAAACAAAAAAGCAACAAGCGGACTCACGTGTATTGTTACCGTTACCGTTACCGTTGCACGCTTGCGGTAAACGATGCGGGAGGGTGGCGGATCTCTCCCACGACTTCATCGGGGTCGAACTGGCCGAACTTTCCGTTGACGACTCCTAAAAAGAAAACAAAATGTTGAGCTGTTTTCTCTTGTATAAGGACTACAAAATAAAAAACAATAACTATGTCAATCATTTTTAATTCACACAGTGTTAGATTAGATAAGCATTATCTTGCACTGGTTCTTCTCAGACCTGAGAAGTTAAATTAAACGAACGGATGGTAAATTATTTGACGTTCCAAAAATATAGCATGCATGTAACATATTATTTTAAGTAAAATTATTTTACTTTGAAATACGACAAGGCCCCTTAGACCTAATGGACCTTATATATCATAATCAGAATATTTTTTTATTCAATTAGGCCTAATGGCCTGTAATCAGACACCTTTAAATCGTCATGTTATATAGAAATGTCAGTACCTCATTCCTATCCAAATGAGCGAGATGTGCTCTACGGCGGGCCAGAGTGCGTTGCATTTCGTGCATCATGCAGTGTAGGTTCCCGCGTGCGTTCTGGTTGGAGGGGGCCTCGGAGCCCCCGGGAGGGGAGGCCTCGCCTGCTGGGCTGCTGCTCTGTTGTTGTTGCTGGAAATTTTATAGCTAAGTGAGTTTATGAGAATGTTAATGTACAGTTTTATAATTTATTATTAATCATTAAAGCCGTCATGGCGTGGGGGCAAAACGCGAGGTTTTTTGGGTTCAATACCCAATCAAGGTTTGAAATATTTAATATTTACATTTCCGCGACGCGCGACGTTGCCCCGAGAATTCGGCTCCTTTGATCACTTTAAGTTTGCGGATATATCTTCTCATTTTGTATGGAATGAACTACAAATTCAAGTTTGTAATTTTATTATGTAGTTAAAAATCTATCGAATGCTTTTCGTTATATGTACTGTTGTTCTCACTTCATGTATAATTTTCAATCTGTAGGACAGTGATTCTCATACTAAATGTTCACATTTTGCAGTTGTTGCTAGTAAAAGAAATAAGCAATTATATATAATACCTTAGCCTGCCTCTTCAGTCTGGCCTGCTGCAGCTGCGCCGCCAGCCCCGTGGGGTCGGCAGCGGGCTGTGGGGGCGGCGGCGGGGGCGGCGGGCACGGGGAAGGGGTCGCGGGCGTGGGGGCGGCGGGCGCGGGGGCGCCGGGTGGCGGCGGCGGCGGGGGCGGCGCGGGCGTCTGCGGCTGGGGTGGAGGCTGTTGCTAGAAAGTTAATATTTTATTTGTGTTCTACTTATTAAAAGTGAAAAATATAGTCTTGAATGGAATGCAAATTTTGAAATCTTGGCGCAGTAGCAAATGCGTGTACTGTCAACGTGACGGTTGTGAGTTCGATTTCCACACGGATAATAAAATATTTAATATTGATCTGTATGATGGTTGGAAAGGATAAGAATTGGACGGAAGACACGGAACGCAGTTGCTAATGGTATGGCTAAGTTCCCATGTCTGTTCAACATCATCTATATGCGAGATTCGAGTGAAGCTCATAAAGAAATATATGTATGTAGGTAAAGGCAAAAAATATAAAAATGTAAATGTCAAAAGCTTTGATTAAATACTGTAGATTTTTTAAGGATATAAAAAATATAATACCATTGGTGGAGGTTGCGGTGCAGCGGGCGGTGTAGGTGGCGCAATGGGACCCTATAACACATAAAGAAGATAACATTACCATTTTTTTCTATATCAGGGTCCTTAAGTACTAAAAAATCATGAGAAATATTTTTATTTGTAAACATATATTCTACTACTCAGAATATTTTTATTATAAACGTAGCAATAATGTAAAAATATAAATAGAAAACTACATCATCTGATCAAATCATCTGATGAGACAAGTGCCCTCAAAATAAAAATATATATTAAAATTTTATACAGAAATTAGGATATTACTCAAATTTTATAAGAATTTAATTATGTATAGAATATAAAATGAAAATCTTTTATTAATGTTGATACGAGCGAACATATTATGTCACCAATCGATTTGTTATTATAAAATACAATCGAGAAGTTGTGGACACTCTGAAGTTAGATATGTTTAGATGACTGTGCAGACTTGTATTATGTTTTTTTTTTTACTATTGATTATTTTCTTGTCAAGTTTCACAATGCGTAACTTCAGAAAACCTAACATTAAAGCGGCCACGGCTGTATATACAATTTAGGCTTGTATAGAAGTACAAAACCGCACTATAATAATTTGTTACTTAAATATAGTCAATGGCTGCGCCGGCAAATTTTGGTAAAAAGGGCACGGCACAAACGACAAAAGTCAGACAGGACACAAACGACGTCATAAGTGAGTGTGACTTACATTGAGGTTGGCGGCGGGCGCGGGCTGCGGCGGCGCGAGGGGCGCGGGCGGCGCGGGGGGCGCGGGCAGGTTCTGGTGCGGCGGCACGGGCGGCGGCGCGGGGGGGCCGGCCCCCACGCCCACGCCCACGCCCACGCCCGCGCCCACGCCGGCCGCCGTCAGCGACATGTTGGGCGGCATCGGGGCGCTGGGGACGTACACAATTATAAATAAACTTAAATTATAACTTTTTTCATTTTCCGTTACATAAAAATTATACTACCTTAGAGTTAAATCGAACTTTAAAAATATTAAATGAAAACAAAAATATTACCTATTAGTACGATGATGTCCATGAGGCGGCGTTGGCGCGTGGGGGAGAGTGTGGACGCCGTGCGGGGGCGGCGCCGGCGCGTTTGTGGTTGTTGCTGCTTGCTGTAAGGTGTACAACGTACATTTATATGTGTATTCGCATATTATGTGCTAGTTTTGAAATTGGAAAAGGAAACACATTCATGTAATGTTCCAACTAATTTCTCATTAAAACAGAAAATTGAGCATTTTGTTTATATACGTAAAATTAAAATATACTTTTCAAGATATAATATAATAATTTTAAACATGGAAACAATAATCGAAATTTGTTTTTTATACTATATTTATATTTATTTATTTTGTTTAGTTAAACGCGTTAATTTCTAAAACCTATTGGTTCAAAATTCTCGTGGTGGTGAGGTCCGTGGTATTTAAAAGTACTGACACTTACCTGATGGTGATGATGTGGCGCATGATACTGGCTCGCTGGTTGATGTTGATGATGTTGTTGATGTTGTTGGTGTTGTGGTTGATGTACGATCTGCTGTGGTATTTGTTGTTGTTGTTGGTGGTGGGGCGCGTGGTATTGTGGCTGTTGCAGTATGGCCGCGTCTTCTCTGGTCATCGTTCTGTAAGAATATATAAAAAATTTAAAAAAATATTATGAAAAAAAATTGTTTTCTTAATTTTTATTTAAATTTCATGTTATTATTTTGATTTGGCAGGTACACATAATAAATTTAGGTGACACGCCACTCTTCGACGACATGTTGTTTCGATAAAAATAAGTAGCATAGAATATGTTTTAAACAAATTGCTCAGTAAATGTATTTTATACCATTTTCTTGTAGAATTAAAATCTAAAACAACAATGTAGCACACTAACATAATACGCTTTATATTATTTATGAATAATTTATTATTATAGGTGAAGAAGTAATTGGTGACAATGAAAATATTATTATATTTATTAAGGCGTAAACAACGCCAATTTCACTAATTAACTGGGAAAATAGATAGAAATCCATATTAAAATACTCCACATTTTAAAACTCGAACTCAAACTCGAGTCGAGAGACGGAATTCAACAGTGCACATTGTCTTAATAGAGGGAGAAAATAAAAACAACGGATTCCCAGGTGGTTTCGTTCTAACCACAAACATCCCATTAACTGTAAGACTGTCCCACCATCATTCCTATATGCCTCAGTGGGTACGTAATTCTGTGAATTACGAATATGTTTTATCTCTTGTCACCAGTCTAGCAACAGTATCTCACCTGTAACCCATGTCTTCATCGTAATGCGTGTTGTTGTGCCCGTTGTACGGCACCGGCGGGTTGGGCGGCTGGGGCGGAGGCGGCGCTGTATTGTTCACAACTTTATTGGCAAGGATCTGGAAATTTATACCGTACTCATATAAACTACAGTACACTCGACGAGTCGTAGCCGCCCTAAAGTTAGACTAACCTCTATCATTTTCCTGGCTTCGAGACAATGACGAAATTAAAATAATTAATTGCTCCGTTAATTAACAAGGAGCGAAGGTTCGCTTGGTGGAGCTTGGTTGTAGGTACAACCATCGGGTTAACACTCAGATGACGTTCTACTACGACGTGACGGTCTCATATATATGTACATAACTTAAAATAATGTCTATTATTTAATTATCAATTATATAAGGAGTTTTTACATCGCCAAAGGTTCGAATAGAAAAATACAACGGAAACTAAACAACAACAAAATTGAAAATATATAATAAAATGGCCGTAACATTAAGTGTACCGAATACAAAAAAATCAATCAATCTCAAATAACGATTTGGCTCCAGAGTGTTGACAAAAAAAAGCAAAGCATAATGTCCGACCTAATTTTATTTCAAAGTCATTTCTGGTTAACGAATACAAGCTTTTTGTTTATTTTTTGTCTGTCAATAAAATTTTGTCATACGTATGAGTGACGAATCAATTTTTAAGTTTTTCTTATACCAAATCAAATTAATAAAGACAGTGGGCCAGAGTCGACTGTAAATGCGACGCGGGTTCGATGCCCACTCGGCGGGATAATATTTAAAGAAATTATATTTAATTTATTTTCTTTTCTCCGCGCGGTGGAGCAAGCGGAAACATGACCAAAAAGGTAAATTGGAAGTTCTTATTTATACATGTTATTACTGCTCTAATACAGGTCTAGAAATGTTAATGTACAGAGACATTCTTTTTTTGCATTGAAAATAAGTGGATGTTTAATGACGTTACTTAACGCTGCTATAATAATGAAAGAAGTCAATTCGATTACTAACTTAATAAACCGACAACGTGGTAATATATTTGGTAATATGTAGATACATTTGACAATTTTTTTTGGGTACCTAATTATTGACGAAGACCTAAGCAATCATGTCTGTAAGTAGACATTATTGCTTAGGTCTTCGTCATTAATTATCGTCTTTATTGAGGAAAAAATAAAAAAAATTAGGCCACTCGTGGCGCAGGGGGGCACAAAATAGTTGTGGGTGGGAAATGAAATATTTATTTACATTTACATTTTCGTTTCCTCGCTCTGGTGTCGATGCAAAGCGCGGCGTTAAATTCCGCCACTCAACACGCAGTGTCTCCAGAACTCGACGGAAAGTGGGAACCGGAGTGTCTTAACACTAGGTTCTCTTTGCCTACCCTGCTGCGTTCGGGTTACAGCGTGAAGCAAATTTTTTTTAAGTAATAAAATAAAAAATATATTAATAAAAACAAAAGTATAATTGGACACCAGTCTAATAAAGAAATACAACATAATAAAACGTCAACATTTAGATACTCAGAGGCAGTAATAAAGTTATACGTTTGTTTAAAAGAGTTTTACGTCTTAATTAATTATTTAAAAGTTCGTACGTCAAAAGCTGCTAACGAATGTTCTCCAAGAGTTTCTTATCGCTTTTAATTAAAAAAGGAAATTAATCGTTTTTTTTTCTAATTGAACTGAAACGAAGATTCAATAGTTTAATCGAAGAGTTTCTTTATAATTATTTATTATAAAAATAAACGTTATTTTCTTGTCCGAGTTTTTTTATATAGTAAAAAATCTTTTTGTTTAGGAGTACCAAAAATTCATCCAAAACTAACCTCCAAAGTGTGCATCATGGCTCTGGCGAAGCTGTCGGCGTCTTCCCGACACGAGAAGTTCAGCCCGTAGACGTGCCGCGCGTCACGCCACTGGTGGAAAGTCGCGGTCGCCTGGTTGTATTTCAATCCACGAACTATACCGCAGTTTATTACAACCTGGAAAATTAGAATATATGTTTAATAATTTAATTTTCAATATTTTAAAAGCGTGTTTGCACACCGAGAAAATTATATTTTTTTATAAAACATAAAAATTAAACGATTGGAGCAGGATTGGAAGATTGGACAGGATTAGCAGGATTGGACCAGCCCCTTGGACACCTACGTATAGGTTAGTGGTCATTTTGGTCACGTCGCCATAGTATACCATGACTGACTTACAACTACGTAACATCTCGTAACTAACCTCATGATCGTTAAGCTTCCTCCCCACGACCCTGAATGTGTTGTGCTGGGTGTGGTGATATATGTGGACCTTGGACAAACCCGAGCTGGAGCCGGAAGGGATCCATCTCTTCATGTTATCGTCGTACACCATGACTGACGCTCGCGCGCTGCTTATTGATTGCTCACTGGAAATAAAAAACAAACATTTTTGTTAACATTAATTTATGATTATGTAAGACTATAATAGGAGAAAAATAGAGAATGGAGTATAATCTATACTAATAGTTAATACTAAGCTGAAGAGTATGTTTTGCAGCAAACGCCTAACTCAGTAACCAATAACTCCAATCGAAAAATGCTTTTTGTGCTCGATATTTTTGTCCGTCACGTCAAAAAGTTTTTTTGTATATTACTGAACAACATCGAAGCATATTTTATAATGTGAACAATTATGTCATGCCACAATATAGGTAATATTGTATATTCAGTTAGATTTTGGGTAACGATTTATTAAAAAAAACATACAAAACGTAATAAAGAAAAACTTAAACAGCGGTCGATCTCACATTACACGTAATTTGAATATTCAACACTCGGCGGTTCCATAAAAACTACAAAAAATAAAAAAGAACTTCCAAGCCAAATGTCTTTAGGGATTCTTTCTATAACTATCACGACCTCTTAAGGAAACAGTCGAAAATATATATTATCTAAAAAATAAAATTAGACGAAATGTGTGCAGTGACTTAACCTCAGGTTCCCCCTACCTACCCTTCTATGTACGGGATACAGCTTGAAGCTGATTGTAATAATATTATAATGCTGATAAGTTTGTTTGAGCGCCTTAATCTCAGGAACTATTAGTTCTTATTTTGGATAGTCAATTTATCGAAGAAGGCCACAACAATCAGAGTTACGTTGGAGATTTAGAATGAGTTATGCATAATACAAAACTCTTATTTATTTCCATTTGAACCTGGGGCCCAATCTGCAAAAATGGGCGTATCAAGAGATATTTTCTTGTTCTTCAACTCTTGTTTTTTTTTATTTTTCTGGCCCAATATTTTGTCAATAAAAATTCTAGGGTGAGCACGAAGCACTCCGCCCCCGGAATCCTACGCCCATAGCTGCGGGTAATAAGCTAGTGTCCAATACGTATAACATTTAATACATTAACTCTATAGCAAGAAGCCTTTAAATAAAATGTCATAAGAACAAAGGGACGAGTAAAAGGTTAACTTATATAATATAACCGTAAACCGTGTATTGATTTTATCAAAGTTTCAGTAGGAGCTGGGCAGGTTTAAGTTGCACAAGTGTTACGTAAACTACCCACGTTATAATTAAAAGGAAAGGTTTCTAGTTCTTTTTTTTCACGCTGTATCCCGCTCATAGCAGGATAGGCAGAAAAAACCTGGGAACCTAGCGTTAAGATTCCGCTCTTCTTTTTCCGCTGAAGTTTTGAGGCGTTCCATTTTGAGTGTCGAAAACCAACACCGCGCTTTGTCTCGTCACCAGAGAGAGGAATGGAAAATATCAAATATTTCATTTCCTCAAATAGGAATCGAATCCACAACCTCGCGTAAACAGTGGCTTGCTTGTGTCTCTGCGCCACTACTGGCCTCATTTTTAACCCTTTTGCATATTTTTTATATTTTTGTCGTTTATTTAAATAAAAAAATCCTTTGTTCAATATTTTCTTAAGAATAGCAAATATCAGCTATATTATTATATTACTTAGAACTTTTTCATATTTAGCTGATATTTTGTTCGTTGTTTGTGCAACCGCACTAATTTAAAAGTCAATTTAACATTAATTAGTCTATTATTAATAAAATACATTCATAATATATAGCGTCTATCGATAGTAGATAAGATATCGATTATTTTCTCAATTTGCCATAATGACATACCTATCGCAAATATTTTATTTCATTCTCTTACAAACGGGTACAGCTTCACATCCAGTTTAAACTTTATCATTAAACTTCAACTTCACGCTGTATCCTGCATACCCACACAGGTGGGTAGATGGGACATTAGGGTAGGACGCTCCATTCTCCCCTTTCCACCCAATGTTCCGGATAAAAGAAGAAAAATTCACCAATATATCATAGTTTGTTTAGTTAAACGTGCTAATCCCAAAAAAATACTGGTTTCATTTGTTTTTTTTTTTAATGTTAAATAGTCACTTTACCATGATAGCTATATTACGTTATTTTTCTATTTGACCACGCAGGCAAAGCCGTAAATAAAAGCTAGCTAAGCTAAGCTAGTTGATAATCATAATCAAATCAGCTTCACACTGTATCCCGCACACAGCAGGGTGGGTATGCATAAGGAACCTAGTATAGGACAATCCGTTCTCCTCTTTCCGCCGAATTTTTCGATGCATTGCGTGTTGGGAGGCGGAACTTAATGTCGAATTTTTGCATTGCTGGCAGATAAAGAAAATATAATTTGAATTTCCAAGCATTGACACGAAGAAAAAGAGATTGCTTGCAGAGCGAAGAAATAAAAATCTTAATAAATAATAATTCATTTCCTCGTATGGGGACAGAACCCACAACGTCGACTTAGAGTTATACCCTTATGCCCCTGCGCCACGACACCCTCATAATAAAATCTAGTTATTAAATTAGTATTGCATAGTAATAATTATTATCGTGAATATTTTATTAAGAACATAATAAATATTATTAACAATACTGCAACACTAAATAATTACTCGAATTAAAACAGCCGTAGCAAACTAGCATATACACAAACATACATACATCTACATAAATCAGTACGCAACTATCTTGGACTTATAGAAATGTTTACTTTCGACATCAACGAGATCTAGGGCGCAACGAAATGCAAGGTACATAGACGCCCGCCTCCTTCTTATGTATATACGGAGACAGGCACATTTTCAAAGAACTCTTTAAATTTAATTAAATAAGGGAAAACATTTTTTTACCATCCACGCCTTTTTCCATATGGCAGTTAAGGAGAGAACATTATTAGAGTGTTGTGACACTAGATTACATAAATACGTAGTGTCAGGACACTTTTTTCTTTACTTCATTGTATGATAGATTAGGGTGGAAATCAATTTATTTATATGTATAAAATTTTTGTAGTTTTTTTTTCTTTTTAGCTTCACGCTGCTTCCCGCACTTAGCAAGGTACGCAGAGGCAACCTAGTGTGCAATCTAGTGTAAGGAAATACTTAAATATCGTTACGAGACTTCCGTTATCCACCTTACGCCGAATTCTAGATGCATTGCGTGTTGCTTGGCGGAACTCAACGCTGCGTTTTTTCCTCGTTAGCAGGGCGTGGAAATAAAAATATTAAATGTTTCATGCCCCCAAGTGGGGGGATGGAACCCACAACCGTGGCGTTTATACAAGTCACACGTTTGCCCAGCACTACGATGGCCACCGATTTTAATTTATAGATAGTAAAAGAATTTCATACGATTTCGTTCTTTTTATTAAATATGTTTTTATTAATTTGATTAGATTTATTATTATATAAAACTTGAAAAGAAAACAGTAACTTTTATTTTATAAGTAGCTTATATTCTTTGAAGCAGATTTACCAAAGCTACGCCTACATCCGTCCGAAATAAATAACGAAGAGTAAAATATCAAATTTATTTTAACTTTCAATTTTATTTTATATTTTGTATTATCGATATTAACATTATTAGATTCATATCGAGCAATATTTATTAACATTAGGTATGCATTTTGTGATATTTAATGTATATAATGTATATAAATAGTTGATCCTGCAGCGGAGTGTTGTAGCTCCACGCCTTATTCCATTTTACGAGATTAGTTAGAGAAAATCCAATTTTCGAGACATTGTGTGTTGAGTGGCGGAACTCAACGCAGCCAGCTTGTCTTGTTAACAGAACGCGGAAATGAAAAAAAAAATTACCATCTATCTGAGAATAGGGAATCGAACTCGTCACTATCAAAGGCAATGACTAATATTAATGACTAGTTTTTTTTTATATGCTGCTTGGCCAACGTGGTCAAATGGATATATGTAACTATAAGCTGTGCACGACAACATTTTTTTCGATTTACGTGATATATAGCATATAGCGTAAAGCCTGCCTCGTCAAATTACTAGCCAGCACAAAAATATTTTGTCAATTAAGACTAATAATTTCTGAGATTAGCGCGATCAGCCAAACCAACTCTTGGGCTATATAAATATTAGTATAGTATATGTAGTAGTTGCCCTTGAATTGGTATTTTTGTCAATTAAAAAAAGCTTTTTTATGGTAGTCATAAAAAAATCTCTTAATTTGAATTTGAGATCGAGAAGAACTACTTAAATTAGGACCAACTATAAGTGATAAAAAAGGTGCTACAAACGTTTAATTATATACCAAATTTTTTTACTGTATCCAATAAATTAAAATTGAATGTCTTAATATATATACATGAATTCCCCACATACTCTATATTATTGCAACTATAACAATGAATGGGAATCGAACCCACAAATCCGCCGCTTATAAAAATTAGGCAACTGCGAACTCAGCATGTAAAATATATAGGTACGAACCACCGAACTCAGTTACCGCTGATACTTGGCTGGTTAGTTGACAACGAAAGGCGGCCTTCGAATGGCGACTTCCAGTGAAACAGACAATGCAAAAATACTTTCCGTATTCCAATAACAATGAGTACCAATCTCTATTGTTACTATTAATAACTAATTTAATCAGTAAATATTGAATTGAGATATAGAAAAAAAAAACTACTTTTTGCAGCTTGAAAACTTAAATAAGTAAAAACTAAAAATCATACTTTTAGTCAAAATTGGTTCAGTTTCGAGATTATAAAACGATAAATAATCTGTTGAAAGAAAAAAATATTTTTTAAATACATACTCGTATATTGATTGCGATAAAATATTTAAATACACAGCAGTATTTATTGTCTTCAATTCATTAAAGTAATCTTATTTCCCATTATAATCAAAACATACGAATGGTAATAACATCAAAAGTTGAGGCCGTCCTAGCGCAGATTTAAAGTAAATCCACGGTGGCTAATAGTATCGGTAATGTCTCAAAAATTGGACGAAAACTGAGGAACCGAGTGCCTTAACACTATATTGCCCCTACCCACCGTGCATTAGAAGATACCGTGTAAAGCTAAAAAAAATTAAATAAAAAATGAGCTTTTCCGACCATCTTACATAACTAACTATACCGAGCTCAAGTTCCTAAAACACGCAAATGGATTCTTGGCTTGCCACTTAAGAACGTAAGTGGATGACATTTCCTCAGACAAGGATCTAAATTTAAAGGGAAAGAAAGAGGTTCAAATTATTTATACTGTTAGATATATCCTAAATACTAGAGTGTGGTGAATATTTTTGTGTAGTTTTAGATTCATATGTGTACGCGATAATTTTTGATCCAATTAGCTCATGATATGTTAATTATGTTTAAACATAACTATTATCTCAAGATTTACTATGATTACTTGATCACGCGATCGATCTTAGTTGAGAAAGATTTTTAAATACAGGTCTAATTTTCCAGTTATGATGTGGATGGTGTCTGATGGAATCTAGTGTTAAGATATGCTGAATTGATGTTGAGCAGCAGAATTCAACAGCTTATGCCTCTACAGCAGTGCGAAGAATTGAAAATATTATATATTTTTTTACAGATGTTCTTATAGAGGGATAGACCTCCAAGCGCAACGGACACTCAAAAAGGAATCACAACAGTATACGTACATTCAAGGCATTTGTGCAAAGATTACATTATTGTATTACAACAAAACTAAGTAGGTACCGTTAGCAAAATTTTGGTTAAAAAAAACAAAAAAAAATCACATACACATATATACAGTCAAGTCAACTTGTCAGTTATGCAACGGCGCTCGACGAGGGCGGACGTGGGTCGATTGCCTCAGAAGGTCATATCACTATTAGAATCTGGGTTTAGGTTAAACGAGATTGATTGCTCGTTATTTGTAATGGACGGTTGAATAAAATTGCGATAGTATGTATTGTTTAAACAATCAATGGGCCAAAGCCATTAAAAACTTTTCTTTTTTCTTGGCTCTTATTTGTTTGATAAAATAATAACTTTTACCTGTGGCTTTGCTTCCGTTGCCAAATGATACCCAAGACAATTTTGGCTTATTATGCAACTAACAACTTGATGCCTACATATCCAAAAAATCTTCAATACGAACCAGTAGCTCCTGAAATTGGTCAAGATCCTTCCGAGTTCAACCAAACAAACAGTTCAGCTTTATATTACTAGTATAGATATATCATATTGGAACTATGATACTACTAATTTCCCAAAGACAAAATCAAAAATACTTTATATCCTCAAGAATACTTAGTGATTTATGACATTTGTCCTCATTTAGTAACCCTAGGGGATTAAATCTACAGCTTAACTGAGTCTGAACAGGCAAGGAAAACATATTTTTTTCAGCTTTACACTTTCCCGCACACGGCAGGGTAAGCAGAGAGAAGTACCGCACAATCCAATCATACTTCAATCTAAAATATAAACTTACTACCACCCTCTTCACACACACACACACACACACACAACTCTACCCGGCCACGATGGCGCCAACAATGTATTATAATTTTAACTTATCATGAGTAATACGTGTTTTTCATACAGTACCTTCTACTCGCAATACTAAATACAGCTACACATAACGGGAAGTATCGAGATAATACCTACATATAATAGCATACTGTAACTAAAGTAGATATGAGTGTTATGGACAGTATATAATATTACAACAATTGTTGGTAAATTAATTAAAGTTAAGAAGGTAATGAAACGAGTAACCAGTAATGAATTCGTGCAAAACATAAACACAAGATATTCTTTTTATATTGAAATAATTTAGACACCATGAATTAAATAACAGACCGTTAAAGTTATTAAGATATAAAAACAATTAAAAATTAAACTAAGTCGAGTGACGGAGCTCAACAAATTTTCTTTTTTCTTCGCTTTTCTTCGCTTTGCCTCGAATTGAAAGCGAAAACAATAGATATAACAAATGTTTCATTTCTAGAGTGGGAATCGAACCCACAACGAACACGTGTCCAATTTGTGCCATTGCGCCGCATCTGGCCACTGAAAAAAAAATGTTTTTAGCTCTACACTGTATCCTACAGCAAGGGTAGGCAAAGAGAACGTAAGATCCTAATGTTCAAGAAACTCTGTTCCCATTGATATATTTCGGTTTTCTTTCTACCAAATTTTTGAGGTATAGCGTGTTGGGTAGAGGAGCTCAAAGTATTACATATTTCACTCAACCAAATGTGGGATCCCCGTGGGAATCAAACCTATAAATGTCACGTTTACAGGTCTCACTGATACACCAATAATTTTATCAAATATCAAAAAAAGTACATTCATATCCTATCCTCCTAATATTATAAGTATGTGAGTGAGGATGAATGTTTGTTCCACTTTCACGCAAAAATCATTGAACGCATTCAGATGAAACTATAAAGTGAGATAGCATACCTACTCATTAAACGCTATAATTCATGTCAATTTCATATAATTTGGAAATAATATAACAGTAGTATAAGCGGGCGAAGCCGTGTGACATATAAAAATAGAAATACCAGAATATTAAAAAATTGGCCACTAATAAAATATTTTAAACAATCGAAAATCTAATATAATTGATAGTTAAATAAACTTAACTGTATTTATAAGTAGTTCTCAGCTGTCGGATCAACGCCACTTTTACTGGCTACACTATATGTTTTTAAGCACCACTGTCTAGACTGGCCTGCACTATTGATCGCAACGGAACTTCTCGTTGGGCGACATTTTGAATACGTCTATTTATTATATTATAAAAATTAACAATTATGAATTTTAAATAAAAAATGATTGCATTAAAAATATCGGCTTAATAGCGATACATATCGGCAATGCCTGAGTAAGTACCTACGTTAGGTCTAGGTTCGATATTCATTCGAGAAAATATCAAAGCTCTTCTCTCTATCTGGCAAAACAAAATAAAACGTTAGGTACAGTCATTAATAAAAACAATGTCTCCCAAAATCGGAAGACACACATGCCGCATAATCCAATAGGCCATCTAAATAAAAAAATATTGAAATGGATTTAATTTGTTTTTAATCATTTCAAAACACCAACAATTAAAAATATATATATCTATTTATAAAGACTACAGTACACGTTGCCATTCTTCCTTAAACCAAGTCAAGTCTCGGCGTGAACAGAAAGATGCTGACCACATGTACCTCTCTGGTAAAAACAATAGGGCAAAACTAATAAAAAAAAACTTGCATCACAAGACGAATGTTTCATAAGACACGTTGTTTTTGTAATATGCCGTTTTGGACATTATTGCAACATAATATTTTGTTACTTTGAAATTGGCTGTCGGTCGCCTACAACCAACAAGTTTGGCGTTTGCCTTTTGAAATTCTTGAGCAATTGAGACAGGTTAAGTTTAAGTTATAGCTACTTGTTAAGATTTTAATAAAAAAATTGTAAAGGTTTAAGGTATACCTCTTTAACTTAACAACAACAATCGCAACAATAAATTCCAAATTTTAAATTATGTTGACACTTCACTAGACAAATATTTTTTTCTTGTCGGAGGTCTGTTCAGACAGACAGATCTTGTGAGAAATAACATACAATGAAACTTATCTCTAGATTCTTCCTTCCCACATAATGCGAAACCACATATGGAGATGAACAAACATGGTTATTGAGAAATAGAGGTACAGCACAGCATCCGACTAATAACGACGACGGAAAGGAATTCAAATTATTTCGTTTTGATAACAAGATAAATAGCGGCGTTAAGTTCCTCCACTCAGCGACTAAACACGTGATTGTGCGAATGTGGCATTCAAGAGTATTTCAATATCAGCTTCCAAAAATGTACATTCCAAACAAACACAAAAACGAAAGGCGGTCAATACCGGCCCACAAATTGTTCACAATCAATTTTATTATATTAAATTATAGACATCATGACTGGGCCAATTCTGAACTCTGTAAAGCTTTCACTTATTGCACTTAGATTCACTAAAAGTCAAGTCTAGGTTAATAATCATTTCCAAAGAAGATTATCTTAGTGTCATTTATCCGAAGTTACTCTCTCTTATCCAGAAATAGAAATATTTAAATTATATATATTTTTTTAAATATATATGATGTTATCTACCACTTAAAATTTTCTATATAGACTGTGCGACATACGTACGTATCTTAAATCTATACTTATATATAATTTAATTTAATTTATTATTTATAATTAATTTAATTTATTATTTAAAATAAAAAAAATAATAAAATTTATTTATTAACAAATAACATGTGCAATTTTTGTTACATCTGATGGTACCCACACTAGGTAATCCTGTATCGTGGGTTCCAATATATAGTTTTACAATTTACATTTAATGTTGACACTCGTTTTACAAGAGAGAAATAATAGAGTAATAAGAAAAGAAGGTAAATAAACATAAGGTAATTTTAAAACAAAGTTAATTTTTGAAAAATTTTGATAAATTGCCATTTCAATTACGATCAATAAAGTTATAATAATAGTAGGTTCTATTGTATATGTGATAAAAGATTTTCAGTGTTATTATAGTCTAAAGAAGTGAGCCAGGACGAAATTTTAATTTTAGCTTTTTTGCTCGAACAAAGCTTAATATCACAAACACTAGCAATTTTATTGTAAATAAATAATTCTATGTAAGGACTGAAACGTCTGGCGAAACAAGACCTTATTTTTGGCAGTGGAACGTTAAAGTTTCTACGATTAATCAGGGAATTATATTCTTCTGAGGACGCTATTTTTTTATGTGCTTTTAGTGCCATTTTTGAAAGAAATAATTGACGTACAGTAAGGACATTACTTTCCTGATAGAGCTTAAAGGTTGGGTATAAGAAAGGTTTCTTTAGCATCACCTTGAGCACTGATCTTTGGGCTCTTTCCAGCTGAACCAAATGAGATTTTAAAGCACTACCCCAGGAGCCTATGCAGTAGACAATTATAGATTGACAAATAGCATAGTATACACTATATAAGGTCTCAAGTGAGGCTGATTGTCTTAGAAGTTTCATTATACTGATGATTTTGCGCACTCGACTTGCGACAGATTTAATATGAGCTTTGAAGGTTAAATTTTGATCTAAAAGAATTCCTAAATATTTTACTGAATCTACTTTTGTAAGGACTGAACAGTTACATTTGTTTTGTTGGAGACAAGTATGAAGTTTTAGTTGTAAGGTTGGTGTAGGGGCGGAAATAGCTGTTTTATGAAAGCAAATGTAGTTTGTCTTGGATAAATTTAATGTGAGGAGATTATGAGATAGCCATCTGGATATTTTTCGCATTCCTGTTTCAGCTTTTTCAAATACATCAAGCCATGTGGTACCTTCATACATAATTGCGGTATCATCTGCATAACAGACTAAGTCACCATCAACATTACTATGAATATCATTTACGTACATAATAAATAGTGTGGGACCTAGAATGCTTCCTTGTGGCACACCAAACCTGACTGTTTCTGAATTACTTTTAAATGTGCCAACTTTTGTACAGTGCATTCTATTAGTCAGATAGCTCCGAAACCATTCAAGTGCTACACCTCTAATGCCAAATTGGGAATCAAGTTTTTCCAGGAGTATTGGAATCGAGACGGTATCGAAAGCCTTGGAGAGGTCCAGGAATATAGAAATATTGGCCTTTTGACAATCTAAAGAGGCGGCTATTTTAGACGTTAGCTGAGATACCGCGTCTTCCGTTGATTGACCTTTTCTAAAGCCATATTGTTTCGGGGAAATTAAATGATTATCTTCGATGTATTTGGTGATTCTACGACTTACAACCTTCTCAAGCAATTTAGAGAACGCTGTCAGTAGAGAAATTGGACGATAGTTATGTGGAGAGTCTTTAGTTCCAGATTTGTAAATTGGCTTGATGCATGCCATCTTCCAGCTATCAGGAAAGACTCCAGACAATAGACTCTGATTAAATAAAGTTGTAAGAGGCAAAACTATAACATCTTTAATTTCCTTTAGGAGGGCATTATTAAGATCATCGATACCTGATGCTTTGTCATTTTTCAATGATGATATAATAGACTCTAATTCGTATTGGTCAGTGGGCTTCATGAAGAAAGAGTTTGACACAATGTGCTTTGGATGAATTTCCTTTAACAGCTTCTTTTCGTCCGTATTTAGTTCACGTAAAATTTTTGTAGCCAAAGTTTGTCCTATAGTTGAGTAGTATTTATTGCACTTGTCTAAAGAATCTTTAGCGTCAACTGCGCCTTTAATATCCAACAGTTCATAAGAGTCCTGTTTACTGCTAGGAAAGTGACAGATGTCCTTTACAGTTCGCCACATCCTTTTGGCATTTTTTTTACAAACCGATAAATTATAAGTATCGTATTTAGATTTAAGTTTGCGTAATAAGTCGTTGCAAAAATTACGATATCGAGTGTAAATAATTCGTTTTAGGGTGTCATTAGGATATTTCCGTGATTGCATATGTAGTCTATCTCGATGTCGCATACATCGGATTAATCCGGGTGTTATCCAGGGCTTAAGATTACGTTCGCTTCTCTTAAGAATTTTTTTGCTCGTATGCTTATTAATAATATAATTAAGCCGAGAGCAAAAACTGTTTACAGATTTATTAATGTCATTGGGATCGAATATTTCAGCCCAGCTTACATCTCTAAGTTCCTTCTTGATACCATATATATTATATTTAATTTTAACTCGGTTTTTAGTCTTGGAGCAAGGCATATTAGATGTTAGACCAAGTATAACAATATCATGATCCGTTATATCGCTACTACAGATGAAGCCAATGGCTCGTTCTATTTTATTTATAAAAAAATGATCGAGACAAGCATTACCTCTTGTTGGTTTGGTGATTGCCGGAAATAGTCCATGTTCTGCCATTAGGCATAAGTATTCCATGTTTTGATTGTTTGTTGTGGCTAATAGGTCTATATTAAGGTCACCCGCTAATATTAACGTTTTATTAGAGTGTGAGAGAGTTTTCATTATAGTATTGAGAGAAAACAAAAAATTATCGACGCTTCTAAATGACGGTGGACGATATATTGCCAGAATTGTAATATTATCAGCTAATTGAATCTGTAAGCAGTCTGCATCATCAAGATCAGGCTCAGATACTATAAAATTCCACGTGTCTTTGACATAGACCACAACACCACTATTTTGGTTTATTTTATTTTGAGTATAACTAGCTGCATAAGAGTGAATTATGGGAATTGTAGATATGTCATTGAGCCAGCATTCCGTTAAAATTATAACGTCAAAAGAATTGTTAAAACGATGTAAGGTAGTTAAGAACATGTCGAAATTCTTATTCAGACTTCTTATGTTAAGGTTAAGAAAACTAAGATTATAATCCTGTGTCACAAAAGTACTAACGTGCTCAGGGTCTTCTATTATGTGGCAGTTTATGCATAATGTATCTAACTCATGGTTGTTTAGTAAGCTATCGCCCATTAAAGTAGTCAATAAGGTAGACAAAATTTTTAGTAACAAGAAAGATTTTAGAATTATAAAGAAATGCATGACCGCAACACAAAAATTTATAAATTTCATAATATGTGGACGTTTTCAATAAGAAGCCAATGAATAAAGACCCAATTAACAAAATATACACCTTAGCCCTACAACATAAGCTATGAAATGCAACTACGACACATAGCTTAAAAAATACAATACCTAAAATTATAATAATTAAAATGATACTTTCAGACGATTCAAATAGTAAACAGATCACAAACAATAAAGTTACTACAACATAAATTTGTCTGACATAACTAATATCGTTGATCATAGCTAAGTTTTCTGGTTTAGCTGTGTGATATAGGAAAAATCTTAGCAAAATCATCATAGTTACGGACGGGGCGAGCAGGCTTGCCTTCGTATTGTCGGATAAATATTGTGCCTTGAGAACACCAACAGTGAAGAAATCCTCTCTCTTTAGTTTTCTTTCGAGCTTCGCGAAAAAGCTCACGATTGGTTTTGGTCAATCGTTCGTTATAAAAAATCTTTTGTGATTCTCCAGGTATATCAAGGTCGGCACTCATTATATTTCGTCTTGTTTTCGCAGCTTTGATTATTTCATCACGTTTAGATCTACGTAAGAGTCGCACTACCACCGGCCTATAAAATCTTCTGCCGTTTACGGCAATTGCAGGCTTACCTCGGGGACCCACTCGCGTTACCCAGTCAATGTCATGGTCGTCGAGCTCTACTCCTACCTTTCGAATTGCTAATATAGCTGTATGATGAAGGTTTTCGTTGTTCGATTCAGGTATGCCGGATAGCTCGAGCTCATTACGCAGGTTGTTTTGACTTTGAGTATTCAACTCTTGTTCTAGGTCTTTTATGGTACTTTTAAGTATATCCGTTTGCTGATCACGATCTTCTAAATATTTTATACGACTTTCATTGTTTGTAATAGCAGATCCAAGCTCATCCAGGCGTTTCTCGCAGCTGCGGAGTGATGTAACCGCATCTTCAAGATGCGACTTTAAAGAGTATATTTCCTGAGTCAGAAGTCGCACTTCACATATTAATTCCTTTACCTCTGTGCTATTAGGAGACAACGCACGTACGACATCGGTTTTCTTTCGAAGGGTGATGTTGTCGTCTGCTGATCTAATAGGCGTTGAACTATTATCTCCTCCTCTCCTCTGCGAAGCACAACAGTCTGGACATTTCCATTTACTTCTTTTTTCACTAGAGAGACCGGCTACATTTATACATAATGAGCAAAAATATTTTTCACATGTCGCTGACGAACATTTAATTTTATTTAAGTCTTTTGTAGGTTTTAAACAGCCATAGCACTTCATGATGTTAGAAAAACAAAATATAACTTAATGTCTCTCAGAGTAAAGTGACGAGAAGTGCCCGCGCTGTTGTTTTATTCTTTGACCGCAAGCGTTGTTGCAGCTAATGATTCACAGAATGCACCGATTTATGGAAATATAGCACTTGTGACGCACACGGAACCGCGTTAATCGTATGTACGAGAAAAATGCACTGTCACAAACTCGTCAGCTGGTTTTTGTTTAACAATTTTTGATTTACACTTTAACTTTGTTTATCTCACTGTTCACTTTATAAATTGAATTAATTACAGATTATATAACGCTTTAACGTTGTTTTAGAAGTAATTTCTACGTAATATGCACTAGAAACAGCAACTTAAGTCAAGAGATACGACGGTTAAGTTTTAACAGGTTGACCGAGCGTCATAGAAAGAGCCTCATGAAATTAGAGACCAAAAATATATATTTTTATAAGATGTCCTTAAGAATCGATACAAAAACGTAAATTTTACATAACTGTATTTCGTTAATCGTCGTCCGCAACTTTGTTTGCGCGGACTTAAAAATGTAAAAACTTTGAAATCTATATTGAGATGCCATTTTCATTCTTAAATTATACATCTGTAAATGAAAACAGCATCTCAAGGTCGATCTCAGACTTGATTTATAGATACGGGCCATAATCCTATTTTCCGGAACTCGTAGGATTTTCGAGAATTGCTCTCTTAATGCTCCCCGGCACTTCCTTACTTACATATATATGTATATAAATACACGATAAATTTTAACTGTCAAATTTCAGTAGTTTCGCCTATTTGTTGTCTGAAAGTCAACCAGTAACGAAAGAGTATATCATTAAATATTATTAAAAACAATAAATAATATAACTACTAATACTATTTTTAATTGATATAATTAAGTTAATAATAATCATTATATACTCGTATAATTTATAAACAAAAGAGGCCATCGTGGCCCAGGGGCACAAGGGTGTGACTGTATCGCGACGGTAGTGGGTTCGATCCTCACTCGATTTAAAGACATATATATTTAAAATTATGTATTTTAAATATATATGTCTTTAATTTTTGAAAGAGATGAAGAAAGGACGGAATGCAAGATCAGTGTAAATAGTAAGATATTAGAACAAGTGAATGAGGTTGTATACTTGGGAATTATGTTCAGTAGAGATGGAAGATACGAGATGGATGTGGAAAGGCGTATTGCTGCCGGTAACAAGGTTAACGGAGCCTTAGCTGCATTGATGAGACGGCGAAACGTCAGCGCAGCTGCGCGTTTGGCCGTACACAATGCAGTTTTGGTACCGACTATGTTATACGGCAGCGAAACGTGGGTATTACAGAAGAAGAATGAAAGAAAGATGAATGCTGTGGAGATGCGATCTCTTCGTAGGATATGCGGAGTCAGCTTAGCTGATCGAATCCGCAATGAAGAGGTACACAGAATGGCAGGTGCTAGCGAGGATGTCACGGTGAGAATGAAGAAGAACGTGCTCAGCTGGTTTAAGCCCGTCGAACGAATGAGTGATGAAAGAATGGCAAAAAAGATTTATGATGGAAAAGTGAGTGGTAAGAGAGGTAGGGGGAGACCTCGGTTGACCTTCGTAAACACAGTATCAAAGATACTGGAGGAAGGTCACGTAAAAAGCATTAGGATCCCCCGGAGGGCATGTATGAAGAGGTTGATGACAGTGGACGAGGCGAAAGAGGTATGTAGAGACCGTAGCGTTTGGCGCTCCGTTCTCTCTGACTACCCCGCTAGGGATAAAGCGTGAAGTTAGTTTAGTTTTTAGTTTATATTTAAAATTATATTTATATATCTTCGCTCTGGTGTAGAGGCAAAGAGCGACGTGGAGCTCCACCACTTAACACGTCATGCCTTAAAATTCGGCGGAAAGTGAGGAACGGAGAGTCTTAACACTAGGTTCCGTCTGCCTACCCTGCTGTGTGTGGGATACAGCGTAAAGCCGATATACTTGATTTTTATTTTATATAAAAGATATTGGTCACATGCTATCATTACGTACAGTTACTATAACAGTGTTATGTTAAATATTTAATCAAGTTAGTATAGGTTTATCTGATATAAAGGGATCTGTCGCTGTATGATCCATCACGGAGTTGTCATCCGGATAACAACATACTACGCTGGTATAACACGATGTAATTAAATTTTAAAAGATCGTTCAGTTTCTTTTCTTTTAGCTTCACGCAAAGAAGAGAACCTAAAAACCTAGTGTTAAGGCACTCCGTTACCAATTTTCATGCATTGCGTATCGAATATCACGTTACCAGAACGAGGATATAAAAATTTTATTATCCCAATTCTTTGAGTGCAAATCGAACCCACAACCTGTCGCATTACAATCACATGCTTGTGCGCCTGCGCAACGACTGTCCTCAAAAAAAAGTTGATAATTTTATTTCTTTGCGCTTCGTATTATATTGAGAAATATATGTTTAAATGTGCAACACTTTATAATCCTATTTTTTTTAAATAATTTATTTAAAGAGAGACAAGTTCATACTGGAATAAAATGAATATTATATACTAACCTATACAATTATCAATAACATCTGGAATTTACTGGCAACAAAACTAAATCAACATATCTACCTACCAACTTCAAAAATGGCCAAACATTTCTCTACAAAAAGAAAACACATTTTAAAACAAGGCGCATCTTATCATAACTACTGCTTAATCTCCTTTTAAAGTATTTCTAATGAACTTGACAGCGACTAATATCTAAAACAATTAGGCCGTACTCAAGAGGGTAAGGTACCTGTTTCTTGGACACTATTGTCTTACAAATTCTGTGAATCTAAGAAAAATAGGTGTATTACCATTTCATTGTGTAGTTTCGGTTACAGTTAAACCTACTGGTTCAGGACAAAACAATCTCCACTTTGCTTATGCAACCCGAGCTATATATGAATTATTTAGTATATTACCTGTAATATTTCTCCAAAAGATGGATTAGATGGACTGGATTTTATAAAATTTTAAATTATTTAAAAATCTTAATTTAAACCTTAAATAATTATTACTTAATACATAAAATCTCATGATATACTCACTATTGCCAATAATCCTCCCAATTTTTCTCCCTAGTAGATCCATATCCACGGGGCAAAGTGGCAGTTTTCGATTTACCATTGAGTGACGCCGTATCCCTCTTATCCGGGAGACTCATGACCGAATGCCTTTGCACTGGCTCCGATCTGAACGATTGAAAGGAGATTTGAGACACTGCATCATCCGATTTAAGACTAGTCTGCGAACCTCTTAAGCCGTTCTGTATTAAATTGGTCTGACCGTATTCATTTCTATAGTGATCCAAGCCAATATTGTCACTATTAATTCTGTTTAATTGCGGTCTCGGTAATGGTCGCCTATATTCCAAGCTATCTGTTTTGCTGACGGATGATGATCGTTTCATTTTCGGCGACTCCTGCACATTCGTCAGTGACGGCATCTTAGACTCCTTCTCCAAATCGATCTCGTGCTCGATCTGCGTTTGCACATGCGCTAACATTTCTTCCAGATCACCCAGATCCGGGTTCAAATTCATTTTCATGCGACGCATTTTCACTATACACAAATAAATCACAGGTTCTTTGGTATGTTCCAAGATAACACTAACTTAATTATTTAACTAAAACATTATTGTCGTGAAGCACGTGCGTCCTAACCGAAGGCCGGTCGGAAACTGACAGTATAATAAGTATGACATGGTTATCAGTTGACGCTAACCTCAATACGCATCAGTAGTTATCATTTTACGTCCGATTTTCAATAAACGAAATTTAATTTTTTTAAACTTCTTTAAAGGCTTAAATCATCAGTTTAATTATTTAATAAAGTAACTCAATAATCGATACATGGCGTTTACGCGTGGAGGGGGAAGCGAGTTCGATTTTTCTTTGAAGGTTTTTTATACTAGCGTTCTAGTGCCGCGAAAGGTGATTTCCTTTTAATAGGACGAAATAGAAAGGCATTGGCCATAGTATCTTGTGTCATGTAAAAAGCGTCAGTACAAATTCCAAAGTATTGTATTTCTTTATTGTATAAATATTATTCTAGGTATCATGTTGGCGTGATAAGTTTAATAGCATAACATACATATTTAATATTTACAACTCCTTTTGATAAACTCAGATACGTTAATTTGTGAAGTTTTTAAAAGATTTTGAATTGATTTACGTAAAATATATTTAGTGATTAAAGACATTTTATAAAAAAAAAGTATTATCGATAATAATTTATTTTAACAGTTGTATACCGCATATAGCTAGACAGAGATTATAGTGTAAAGATACTCCCGTATACAATTCATGCCTTATTTTAAGGACATTGCGTGCGGAGCTTAACGCCGGTCTTTATCTAGTTACTAAAGCTAAGAAATGAAAATACAGTCATCTTTACAACCAGGTCATAATTATGTGATACTTAAAAAAACTGACAAAAACCCACGATAACCACCCACCCCACAACCATAATGAGTTTCACTGAACTGAACTGAACTTTCAAATCAAAATGCATTATACTCAAATATCAATACACTAATATATATAGCAGAAACAAGTTCCTAATTAGGGTTTCTAATTTCTATAGTATGCATGAGCTATGAAAGCGGCACGCTATCCGAAGTGAGTAACTTAATTGGTAGTAACTAGACTGTTATACTTGGATTACTAAATTTGATGCAGAATATACGCAACTTTTGTAAGAGCCAGTGGCTTTGTGTACGTAATCATTAAGTTAGTAACAAGTTCAAATTCAAAAGTAATTAACATTTAAAAAATAAGAAAACTGGCTAGGTACCAGTTTTCTTCTTTTTACAATAGGTCGTAAAAAGTATGTTTTACAACTGCCACTGCCTGGTGAATTTAGTAATTATGCATAATTTATAAATAAATTCTTTATAAAAAGACAAGAAAAATGGTGGTGACTAAATCTATTTTTATTAGTGACTTTTGTTGAGGTACCTAACTTTAAGAGAAGAAACTCTTTAACGTAATATGGTTAACCTGTGTTAGTTTAGTTTAACGCTTTACAAATACGTACATTGTTAAATAAACTTAATCCTGAATAATATTGTAAAACCAACTATTATAGATAAGTCCAACTACGAAATGATAACAAATATTCTAGGTAATTTAACAATAATATATGACATGATTCAAGATTTTTCCAAAAAAAAAAACAATCGACGAAATTCGTTGACACATGCTCTGATTCTCTATCGTTATGTTCGATATTGGGATATATACCATTCGATTTAAATAAAAAAGAATCGTCGCGATATTACTTATAGTTAACAACAAAATCCGGGACAAACATATACACAAAATATTGCACACTTACAAACCTCCAAATCATAAACAAACACATCATCATACACAATCACAATACCATCCAATCCAACAATTTCCCACACCTACATACATACAAGTGAAACTTATAACCTCCATCATTCAAAGTCGGTAAAAAACATGCACTCGATACAAATGTTTTAAACAAAAGACACTCGCATTCTCATAACAAATCGGGCGTACGGACACTATACAGTGAACACCAGAGATTCCCAACCTTGTCTTAATCAAGGACCACTTTTATATCATTCTTGGTAGCAGGGACCACATGTATGTAGGTATAATAAAAAATAACCGTGATAATCAAACAGAAATTTCGCCTCACAAAATTAAAATCACTCGCGGTCCATATTTAGGCTTCTCCGGACCACTGGTTGGGAACCACTGTAGTGTTTAAAACTAAGTGTCTTACACTCGCATCGTTTACTTGAAGCCACCTGCTGCCCAATCAAAGCAATCAACGTTTGCAAAACAGAAGCTACGCAATTGGTGGAATTAATTGAAGATGGAAATCTTTTGCGTGGTTTCGTTTGATATCAAGATTTATTAATTGTAGTGGTTGAGGACAAAGTGTCATTTTTTTTTCTCTTTTAAAACATCTGCCACATATGGCGGGGTAGAAAGCTAATTTGTACTTCACTAAATAATATAAAAATAGACATAAGGACTGACAATCAAAGACTCAATCATAGACGAAACTAGTAAGTTAGTGAGTATAATCAGTTGATCACTAAGAGATATGCAGTTCGTGTAATATAAATTTCATATAAAAATTGTCAAGAAACTTACGTTAATTAGTGAATATTAAATATATCACCCAAGAAGACGCGGATTCAAATCCTGCCCTAATTTTCGTAATGTCTACGTGCCAATTCGAGTAAATTTAAATACGCATTTATTTATTGTAGATTATTTATGTTATACCAAGAATTTAGCAACAATATGTCATCATTTCCAATGTCATATTTATTATATGCGTCATATACATTTAATGCGTCACTTCTTCGCTGTGGAAACGAGGTAAAAACGCGGCGTCGAGTTCCGTCTCTCACATACGCAATACTTCCAGAAGTCGGCGGAAATTGGGAACGAAGTGCCTTAACACTAGATTTCCTCTGCTAACCCTGCTGCGGAACGAGTGGTATACAGAGTGAAGCTAAACATATATGTAAAATGTATAAAAATGTCATACTTATTACATGCATCATATGAAGGTTTTTTTTTATATCAGTGCTGATTTTTCCTATATATTAGTCATTATAGAAATACGGGACATAACATCAAAACGGTTTTAACTACACAATAAATATCCATTGTAATTTTTAAACGGTGATTAATTTAAATATATAAGCTAAACAATAAATATGTAAATTAACTAGAAAGTTTAAATTTTCATATTAAAAAAAACTAAAGTAAAGAAAATTTGATACTTTCAATATTTCAAGAGCAATTGTCCTGAGCCGTTGCTTTAATGGGCGTCCTTAATAGACATAGATTTGTTCATTTCATTTACATCAATCAATGTGTCGCCGCTGATCGCTTACACGCGTTCATCAGACTTGCCAGTTCAAGTACCTATTCGAATTATTTATTATAGCGTCGACCTGTCTCCCGTATATAGCTGGATAGACAGAGAGAAGAGTGTTAAGACACTCCGTTTTATACCTACTTTTCGTGTACCGTTAACCAGAGCAAGGAAAATAAACTATTACTAATATTATTAAGCTAAAGTCCATACACACAACGGCAGATACGAGGGAGGATGCCACGGTGAGCATCAAGAAGCTCAGATGATTTGGAGACATCGAGCTACTAAGTGATGAAAGAATTGCAAGAAAGATTTATGAAGGAAGAGCGAGTCGCAAGAGAGGTTGAGAGAGACCTCAGTTGAGCTTTGAAAACCTTATGATAAAGTCCTTGGCGAGGTCCGTCCTTGGTGCTTGGCGCACTGTTTTCTCTGGCAAGCAAGTCAGGGATATAGTGTGAAGCTTATATATGTGTATATGTATGTATCTTTTGGTGTTGGAAGGGTATTTATCAAAGAAGGTACATTACATTAGGCCAACCGTTTCGAGGTACGTCGCTTGAAATATGTCATACACAAAACTTAGTTATTTTATATGGACCACAGGTTAAAAGTTAGTTTAAATATAATCATAGCTCCGTCAAATAGTGTATCCCTGCACCACGATGGAATTTACTTGGTAATTGTTCACTGAAATCTCGTTAATAAGAGGGGTGCTTTTATTGAAAGGGGGTAGTAAAACAGGTTTTTAACCAAGGTTAAGGCGGTTAAAATATTATTCTATTTACTTAGTTCCTTAGTACTTATAGTCGATTATAAGAGCATTTGTGTCTATGTCTGTCCACCTGGCATTTTTAAGCTTACACATTTTACTGAGACGTGTAACCTAGTGATAATAACTGTAGTTCTATATATTTCTCCAGTTTGAATACATATGTATTTTAAATACAAGAAAATTGATAATAATAGAAAAGAGTTAAACAATGCTAAACGAAATTTAAACAAAATGAATAATACTACAGGGCCCGTTAACACGAAGGTGACACGCGCACACGCGTTGCCATAGCAACGTGGATGTCACTTTATAAATACAAGTGTATATATTGTTATAGGTATAGTAGTGTGTGTTATATTAATTTTATTAATTTAATCTTTTATCCATTATACACTCTTTCTCTATACTTATTATATAGAGGAGAGCACATGATAAAATTACATTATAATTTACAATATTACCTAACAAAACGTCACGTTCATGATTAATTTCATATCCACATATGTAAAAAGAGACACCAGTTCAAGTGGAATAAATTACCGAGTTATTGATTTCCTCGCGTTTGTTAAGCCGGCGAAGCTTTAGTTGCATTTAATGTCTATTTGTTATGTTGAACACACAAACGGGATGATTTGTTTATTTAACCTAACAAATAGACCGCCTGGATTGTGCAGTGGGACAGTGTTTGACTATAAAAGAAACGGTTATAAGTTCGATCTTAACAATGTTCAAGGAAAGTAGAGAACGGAGTATCTTGACGCTAGGTACTTTTGTTGGTAATGAATTTAAGTTTCTTATTGTATAATAATATGTAGTAAGAAATCAAGGGAACTCGTTTTATCGCCATAAACAAATACGAAGATTTTAATAAAAGTTACAAAGGATATTTTTTTGAAAACCGAGCTAATATTATTACCTGCTTGTTAGTAAAATTCAAAATATATATTGATAAATGCGAACGAATCTTCCCACCGGGCCCTGTGAAGTGAACGGAGAAATCAGATAGCGGGTCGGCAATAGAAAATCAATCTAGGTTGTAACTGTAATATAGTATAGTTGTCTAAACCTGCATGAGAAATTTTCTAAGAGTAAATTTATTTGTATTTTTTTCCTATTTTTGACAAAGAACCGTTTCGATCTCCTGAATTCGAAAATCACATAATTTTTCTACTTCACGCTGCATCCCGTATGTAGAGATGGAATATAGTGTTAAGATACTCCGTTAACCGTTCCCTGAGCTCAGTACAATTTACAAGACATGGCGTGTTGAGTAGCGAATCTAAACGCCACGCTTTGTCTTGTTATCGAAGCCCAGAAATCGAAAATAATTCATCCTTCAAGGTAGCATTCGAATCCCCAACCATCCCGTTCACAGTCACACACCGGCCGCTCTGCCACGACTATCTTACCATAATATGTCCCAATAAAAAACCATATTACACAATAAAGAACCTACGACCAACGACAACTACAGAATAATTAAATAACAACAAACAAAAAATGTACCATAAGGAAAATAACACACTATTCACACGTTATCCTACTCCGTTAAGCTTTGTAAGCTACTCAATCTCTGATTTCTCGGAACGAACTGTTTCCACCGAGTAGAGGGCACTCGAGATATTGGCATTTGTAGAATCATCGATAAAAATGCATTTTTTTACGCGGATATGAATCAATGGGAAATCTATTTTTATTTCTTTTATTTTTATCTTTGAAATACGATTGTAAGTATTTTATCTATGAGTTTGGACAAATAATTATGACGCATAATTACCTATAGTCATATAAAAATAGAATTGAAATTGTTCTTTTAGGCATATTAAGTTTATTTTTATACAAATCAGCTTCACGCTGTATCCCGCACACAGCAGGGTAGGCAGAAGGAATTTAGTGTTAAGAAATTCCGTTCTCCATTTTTAGCCGAATTCTGGAGGCATTGCGTGTTGAGTGGCGGAACTCAACGTCGTGCTTTTAATCGACACCAAAGCGAATGGAAAAATAAATTTAAGTAAATATTTTATTTTCTCGAGTTAGGAATCGAACCCACAACCAGTCACATTTACAGTCTTACTTTGTGCCCTTGCGACACGACTGACCTCAAGCATGAAGTCCCGTAAAAAGTTAGACTCCCCGGAGGGGATGTATGTGCGAGTTGATGCCAGTGGACGAGGCATAAAAGGCATAGTGAGACCGTAGCGTTCCCACTGGCTTCCCCAATAGGGATAAAGCGTGAAGTTTAAAAATATAATCTACTACTTCTAGACCCGTACAATGAAGCGGAACTCAACTTTATCTTATCGTACCAAGGGAACCCCTATAATTATTATTCTGAAGAAACTTTGAACCAACCAACCAACCTAACAATCGTTAACGGTCAGACAGATTTGGAACATCATCTTAGACTCCCTACTGCATCGACTGGCTGAAAATAGAGTGCACTGCCAAGCGTTCGCTGACGATGTCGTGCTAGTATTCGCAGGTATCACCCCGGGAGCATTGGAACAAACGGCAAACCAAGCGCTAAACATAGTAGAGGAATGGGGTGATCAAAACAAGCTCAGCTTCGCGCCGCATAAGACCAATGCGATGCTCCTCACAAAGCGGCTAAAGTACGACACCCCAGACGTGTACTTGGCGGGCACAAAAATTCAAATGGTCAAAGAGATCAAGGTCTTAGGAGTTATTATAGATAAGAACCTGACATTCAAGCCCCACGTCGTAGCACAATGCAGAAAGGCCACTGACATTTACAACCGGCTGGCGTGCACGGCGAAAATCACCTGGGGTCTAAACTCAGAGATAATAAGAACCATATACACGGCGGTTATAGAACCTATCGTGGCCTACGGCGCGAGCGCCTGGAGTCAGTCAACGGACCTGCGCATGATTCAACAACATCTGAACATGCTGCAGAGAGGCTTCGCGCAAAAAATCTGTAGGTCATATCGTACGGTCTCCCTTACGTCAGCACTAATTCTATCAGGCCTGCTTCCCTTGGACATCAGAATACAGGAGCAGGCCCTAATCCACAGAATGAAAAGGGGTAAAATAACCAACTATCTTCCGCCAAACACCTGCCTGGAAACAAACATAAGTTTTACCTCATTACAACACCCCGCCACTAGACAACCCATAAAATACCGCAACACAGAAGAAGAACAAATGGAGCTCCCTGAAAACCATCGGAGAGACGGTCCCTCAATATACACGGACGGCAGCAAAATTAACGACAGAGTCGGAGCCGCATTCTCCTGGTGGGAGGGAGGAGAGGAACGAAAGCACCAGATGTTCACCCTTCACCCCTCATGCACTGTGTTCCAAGCGGAACTATTCGCCATACACAAAGCCTGCAGGGAGGTCATACGGACTGGAGCTCCACTGGCCACAATCTACAGTGACTCCAGATCGTCCCTTGACCTACTTGCAAACCCTAAGACCACCCACCCCTTAGCAAGGGCAATACAAGAGGACATTCAGTGCATCAGGGGAAGGGGAGGACAAATGGAGTTCGTCTGGCTTCGTGCCCATATAGGAACAGCAGGGAACGAAAGGGCGGACGAACTAGCCAAAGAAGCTGCAGCGTCAAGTCGCCCGTACGACTACTCAAAAACTCCAGTGGCCTATGTCAAAACTAACATCAGGGAGGAATCAGTAAAAAGATGGCAGGACCGATACACCACCTCCAGCACAGGAAATACCACCAGGGAGTTCCTTCCCAATGTAGAGACTGCCTTCCAAATAACCAGGAAGGCAGAATGGGACCCTATCCATGTGCAAATCCTGACAGGCCACGGAGGTTTCGCAAGCTATCTGCATGAGCACAAAATCAAGGACACGCCAGGATGCGAATGCGATCCAAACATCGAGGAGACCGTGTGGCACATAATTCTAGACTGCCCAAGGTTCTCCTCAGTCCGCCATGACCTGGAAGCTTCAATCAACACCAACCTAGAGAGAAGCAACCTGGCCACAATAATGGCGGACAACCTCAGAAGGCCTATCTTCCTAGAATACCTCTTAAACATCTTCAGCGTCGCGATGCTTAGGAACGGCAGCGAGATCGCAAAAGGTAGGTTGTTCGAGAGAAGAAAGGGCCTCACCGCATCCACACACGTCCTAGAGGCTGGCTCCAGCGGCCCCACAAACTCCATTAACACAACATCCCCAGATACACACGCTCAGAGTTTTCTTCGCAGCGGACACCCCGGTACCCCAGGGCTATCACTTCGACCCGTAGCCCTCTTTATGGACGAGGATGAGGAGGTACTGGGCTTCTGTTTCTGCATCGTAGGTCCGCAAAAATGGGTCTACATATCACCCGGCCTAGCTGTCCTCACTAAAGGCAGTACCAACAGGGCCACGATGAGGAGAGCGGACTACGACAGCATGCCTTCGGTATTGCTGGGAGACTGTAAATTCCGAATGGTGCGAACTAAAAACAAGACCATCGCACTATTCGACGGTACCGACGGCGAGTCTCCCTTCAAAAAGGCATGCAAGGTGCTCGACCACCTGAGCACACAGAAAACAGAAGAGAACATCAACAGTCCAAAAACTCTGAGCGTAGACGTGATGAAAGCAGGCTTCGACAGAGCATCCGTCGAAGATTTTCTGGGATGCATAAAAGCGGCGAAACATCACAGGGTAGTCGTCTACGAGGACAGAAACCAGAATCTGTCCTTCTTGAGGGACAGAAGGGAAAGGGCGAGAAACACAAAAACACAAAGCGGAGCAAGTAGACTCCAAGACAAAATAAATAAAGAAAATGACAAAAAGAAGGAAGAAAAAACCGGACTGACAAAAACCAGAACATCCCACACAATCCTTAGATTGCTGAAACCAAAGGACAAACTTATAAGAGAAGAGAAGGTCACCAGAGCCGACAAAGGACAGGTCACAACACCCGATCTGCCCCCAGCACACGAAGCACAGCAGCACATGGAAAACGCATTCCTCGAGTACGTCACCATCCAAAGGGAAACAATAAAAGTGAACCTTGGGATCTGCGGAAAGATCCGTAAGACCTTCGAACTACAAAACGAAGGTCTACTCAAGGTTCTACTCGAGAATGGGTCAACGGAGTCCCAGGCTGCGGGAAGACTACCTGGGTTACAAATATCTTCAAACCTGACAGCGACCTAATCGCCACTACCACCATCGAGGCAGCCGAGGACCTCAGAAGAAAATTAAACTTCAAGAGCGAGAGGGAAGCACGCGGCAAAGTTAGGACGATCGCCTCAATCCTCGTAAATGGCATCAAAGATAGGCCAAATAGACTGATAGTGGACGAGGCCTTGATGAACCATTTTGGGGCGATCGTAATGACCTTCAAAATAACAGGAGCCGAGAAACTGATCCTGATAGGGGACAACAACCAACTGCCCTACATCGACAGGCTCAATCTATTTAAACTTAAGTACATCGGCCCTAACCTCGTGACGTCCATCACCAAAGAACTGTTAAGAACGCACAGATGCCCACAGGACGTCACCTACACCCTAAAAGAGGTATACGATGGGATATACACCGCTCGCACCAAGACTCGATCCCTAAGAAGATCTCGACTCACTGGCTCACGGATTCAAATGGACGCCCCCAACACCCTTTACCTGGTCCACACGCAGGCGGAGAAGAAGGACCTCATCCAGAAAGGGTTTGGGCAAGGGCCAAATTCCCGTTTATTAACAATCAACGAGTCGCAGGGACTAACATACGAGTCAGTAGTAATTGTGCAGACCAAAGCCTCCATAATTGCCCTACACGACAGCATTACACACGCTGTCGTCGCAATTACAAGACACACGGAGGACTGCACATACTACACGGACGCAGGCGAGGACGCGATAAGCAGGTTTATAGACGCAGCCAACAAATCCCACGAGGCCGATGTACTAGACTACAACCTGAAAATGGCAATCTCCCAAAGGGACGAACAAGCAATAAATACCCTAATAAGACAAAATCGGACTACGACATAGTAAAATACACCGGACATGACAAACAAACCAATCTTCATCATTCTCATCAATCATCACCACCATCAAGAAGTTACCGAGTAACTGAGAAAACTCATAAATTTATTTACCAACCACAAAAATCACAAAAACACAATAGAATAAAGAGCAGACAAGGGCACGGACAAGCAATGTCCGTGGTGTTTTTATTTCAAAAAAAAAAAAAAAAAAAAAAAAAAAAAAAAAAAAAAAAAAAAAAAAAAAAAAAAAAAAAAAAAAAAAAAAAAAAAAAAAAAAAAAAAAAAAACGGTCAGACATCCTAGCTCAAACAACAGCGTCTTATATCAATACTAGCGTTTTACCTAAGATTTTGCCTGTATGATCAAATAAGCACAGTGAGTTGCAAAAACTAATATATTATAAAAAAACCTATTATAGTCTTATAGCCTTTCTCAATAAATGGCACAACAATAATTTTCCACTTCGAAACAGTAGTTGCTGAGATTAGTGTGTTCAACCAAACAAATACTTCAGCTTCATAGATACAGATACAGATGTATAATATACATCTGTATCTATATCTATATATATAAAATATAACTAACTATATAAACAACGTAACTATGACAATATGGAACCCATTTATCAACTTGTCAACAAACAAGTATGTAATACACTCATTAAAGTTAAAGATAAAAATCCTTTGACGACGATTAATTAACTGTTTTCATTGTTGTATAATCGGTTTTAGTTTCAATGGATCTTTAAGTATGAATAGAAAAATCTCTTTAATAATAATATATTCTGTTTGGCAATAAATTAATAACTGAAACTGGAGGTCAGTATGTAGGTCGTAGGTACAATATTTGGGCCATGCATGCTAGAAAATGATTATCATCTATAACAACATACAAATTTACCTTGTAACTTTTACATAAATTATTAATATTTTTTTTAAATCTGTTATTCCACACTTAGAAAAGAAATATCTTTCTTTTAGAAAATTTATAAAAAAATTAACTTAGCGCGATTTGAACCTCCGCTTGGAGCATGGCGCTCAAATCTTCATGCATATAATCCATACGTACAACAAACAAGCAAACTTCACTTCACAACTTTCACTTCACTCCCGTTGTCAAATGAAAATATCCTATATCCTACCTTGATACATCGACTATCGATCACTCTAAAAAATATTTTTTTTCATTTGTACCAGTAGGTTTCTGAGATCAGCGCGTTCAACCAAACACTAACCAATTAGCTAATTAAATTATAATCTAGTGAAGATAGTATTGGTATGTATGTATGTCTTATAATTCCAATGCAAGCAAAGTAGTATAAAATAGTTAAGTATTTTTAGTTACAAGCTAACAATGTTAGTCAAGCCAAGGCTTATCAGCGTTTCGACACCATTTCCGCTTTGGATTCCTGCGCTCCCGTTACGATAAAAATGTTGACATGTACTAGAGACTAGAGCTCTATCTGTTTCTATATATATATATATATTTACTATGTATATATGGTTTCTCGCTGAATCAGGGATAAATCATCATGTTAACGCACTCCGATTTCTAATTTTCTCTCAAAACTCAGCCGGCGTTCTTTTTACCAGAGGGAAGAAAATAAAATAATTAATTTCCTCGAGTGGGAATCAAATCTACCACTGTTGCGTTTACAGTCAGAATCTGTGCCGTTGCGCCAATAGGTCAGACCTAATCTAAATCTAATATGTATAAATACATAAGTTGATTACGCTTTGCTGCTCCAATTGAGTGATATTATTTATTTGTTTGTCTATATAAATCAATTATCCATTAAAAATGGCTTTACTCTATATCCCGCATATAGCAAGATAGACAAAGAGAACCTAGTGTTAACGCACTCCTACTATTCGATTAAATTTCGAGACATTTTGCGTTGAGTGGCGGAATTCAACCGGCGGTCTTGTAACCCGAGCGAAGAAAGAAAACATTTCATGCCCACCAGTGGGAATCACACATACAACCGTCGTATTTGAAATCGGATACTGTACCGCTGCGTCAAAAGAGCCTAGTCTATTACGTATAAAGATGAAAGTTTATTTATCTGAGCTAGTAATAATAACAATAGTAGTACGACAAAATGAAATAAATAGAATTTAAAGAAATAATAAAAAAAATAGTCACTAATCCTATTTTAAAACTTTACCCCTAAATTCCATACCACCTGTACATATTTGAAAAAAACTAGGTCAAAGTACGCTTTTTTACGGCTCAGCTAGTTAACATTATTCTTCCAAGTCATCGTCATGATTGATTATATCCGCCAATAATTATAATTATTGAACGTTAAATATGCAATAAGGCAACCAGGAAGAGACCTTCTGTGTATAAAATTGGTTTCGTTTATATATGGATAGTAATACATTTTTAGCTTCACGTTGTATCCCGCATGTGCGTTTAGCCTAAGAGGGACCTAGTAGTGTTAAGACACTCTGTCCCGGTTAAGAGACTTCTATTTCCCATTTTCTTTTGAAATTTGGAGGTATTGCGTGTTAACTGCGTGAGTTTCGCCATTTAACTTTGGATTAGCGACGAGAAATAACAAAAATATAAAATATTTCTATTTCCTCGAGTGGCAATCGAACCCACAATATGTTGTGTGCCACGACTGACCTCGTAAGTAGCGTACTAATCATCACAAACTTAAAAAAATATATAACAAAGCAGTTCCGTCCATCTTTATTGAAAAGTATATCTAAAAAGTCCTACGATATAATTGATATACTATGTACAATAGACTCGAATATGACAGTCGTATATACATTAAAAATTTTACGAAAAACTAACAACTTTTTAAATATTATATATAAAAAATCAGTACAGCAAAGTTTTGTTTATATTTTTCCTATTATTCAAAGGAAAGGTGACTGACCTATCTATCAAAACACAGCCTGAGCCGCCGCACAGAGCAAGCAGAAATTTGACATTCAAATTACTATTATGATGCTCGCATTTTTAATCTTCAAGAATTTTTCTTATCTTGCATTTGTTAATTTAGAAAAAATCAATTGAATAGAAGACGTTGTTATGGAGTGACACAAGTAAGCGTGACGGGGTATGGGTTCAATTCTCATTAGGGGAATGAATTATTTAAATATTTTCTTTTTCACACTCTGGTCAGCCGAACCGAAATTTCGAGAGACTGCTTATTAAGAGAGTCGGTAGTAACTCTATGTTCACTCAACGTAACGATTTCAAAAGTGCTAGTAAAAATCTATTAAAATAAATAATATTTTGTCTTGATGAACGCCGTGATTTGTCTTGTTATCAAAGCAGTCGAGACGGAAACCAACTAACTTACAGCCACCGCGGTCACAGTGAAACACTGTGCCGTGGTGAGAGCCGTAAAATACCTACATATAGGCCACCAACCACAGTTAAATCTACCAATTTCACTTGCAGAAGCAAAGCAACATTAATTATCATCTAATAATGCAAAGGAAACGTCATGATTGGCCGTATCCTGCGCACACTCGTGTCAGTGCGGCACGTGAAGCGTTTAGAGTCCAGATTAAAACTTTTTAATCCTTTTTTTGCCAAAGGGAACTTTAGCAGTTATTAATTTGAATTTGATAGGCAGATCAGACCTGGTTACCTAGTGTTAAGGCACTCCGTTCCCATTAAGACACTCTATTTTGAAGTTACCAAAAAAAAAATAGAAAGAAACAATACCGAGATGAAATAACATCGCGTGTCTACAAAGTGTGAACACAAAGTGGTGTCGATGGCGCGTGAAAAATATGGTAATTAAACTTCCCACGTTTATATCTCTAATGAAACGTTTATCTATCATAATATGGTTTAACGGTCTATTGAATTATCTGATTCATGTGTTGATTCAATAATGTGGGTTTTTAAGCCTCCGCTTTGAATAAAAACAACAGGTTAATAGTAAAAAATGTAAATAAACGATATAGCAATGAAAACAAAAAAAACACTACTATTCCGTAGATTCATAAATTGTGTTGTTTCATAAAACGCAATCCAGTGCCTAGGATTTGCGAACCATTCCTAAAAATGCGCATCAACGACATCAGAGGCATTGATTTGCGACACGGAATACTTCATGAAAACGTCGGAAAGTGGATAACGGAATGTCTTAACAGTAGATTCCCAAGTTTCCCCAGCTTACCCAAGCTAAAAAAAAATTACGCATACATAACATTGAAAGAAGCAACACCACCAAGGACTCACCTTCAAAGTCAATGGCACACAAACATCATCAAGGAGCGCAAATTCACTTGACACCTGCACTTTTAGCATACAAAGTGCGACCCCCCACGAAGTGACGTAACGAGAAGACAATGACATGGACGTCACGAGACGTGCAATGGGCGAGCGTTGCTCATGACCATACTAAACAATTGATGTAACCTTTTATAACTTGATTAAGAGTTATATCTTATGAGTGTTGATGTGGATTCAAATTTTAATCGGGGTATATTTTATAAGCCGTCAGCGTTTGAATTTAAGCGCTACGGTTGGATGTTGTAGTAACTAATCACTACATAAATTACTTTGTAAAATATCATCCCAGATATCATAGTAAATAAAAAAATATATATCTATTTTATGTTATTAGATCCATAATCTTAACACACATTCAATGATTGAGTAAAAGAAAGGAAAATTTCTACCATAGTACAGTTTAATAATAGAATGTCTATTTTAGGAGCCGTTGTTACACCAAATTTTTGTCACGATTCTTAAGAAATAAAGGCACGAAGCTAAAAATAGTAATACTTTTGCATTAAAGCTAAAAATAAAAATACTTTTGAAGACGTGCTCGAACAGAATTCTAAACAGAAATTATATAATTATTAATCTAAATAGAAAATACGAGGCAGCCGTGGCTCAGCATTTGTGGGTTTGATGCTAACTCAGGATAATAGTTTATTTTCATTTTCTCGTTCTTGGTAAGAAAAGAAACAGCATGGTGCTAAGTTTCGCCACTCAATACGCAATGTCTTGAAAATTTGGCGAAAAATGGGAACCAACATATATCAACACTATTTTCCCTGTGCCTATTATGTTAAGTTAAGTATACAGGGGGAACTTAAAAAAAATAGAAATACGTACGTACTTTTCAAAAGTTTAATAAAATTAAGTGCGTTAATTAATATCGTCATTTTACAATTAGTTACTTCGTGCCTTTTTATAGCCACGTGAGATATTCAAGATGCGTGAAGATGAAAAAATTGATAAGAGTGCAACAGACATTCAATTATATTAGCTATATCAATATGCTTTTAATATAGATAACTTTCCAAAGAATATTAGAAATAATAGGCTTATTCGATATATTAAAATTGTATTGAATAAGCCGTACGAGTAAAAACCACTCCATTACGGTTACATGTATTTTATTTTAATGTACATAAAGATGAACAAAAAGGTGTAGGTAGGGCAGATAGAGACAATTTTTTTGAGACAAAAATTCGAGACACTGTGTGTTAGTTAGCGGAACTTAACGCAGCACTTTATCTTACCAGAACAGATAAAAGGACATAATAAATTGCCATGAGTGAGAATCGAATCCTCACGCGCCACGATGACCTTTAACACAACGACGAAAACAAACTAACTAAATATTCAGGCGCTACGTGCTGGCCTCGCCATTTTATTATACCATCGTACATACAACATAAGTGAATGAGGTGGGAATGCGGCAATAATATTATGGTAATAGCGTAATAACCTTCACCGACCTTCATAAAAACAGTAGCCACTTAGAATTGATCTGACAATAAGCCTAACGAAAGTATGGCAAAATGAGCCAAGCATCATTAGCAATATATTTTATTATAGAACAAAATATTAACAGACGCCGTCGTACGGCAAGTAAACGTGACTGATAGGAGTTCGATTCTGGCTACACATAACATAGAAATATATTTAATATTTTCATTTGCTGCACACGCAGCTAAGAAAAAAAATATATATAATACAGCACAATATAATATAAGACAGTAAAATTAATATTTTTGTGAATCGGCCCAAATTCCAGACACTATGTCGAAAGGCGGAATTTAACAACGCGATTTTTCCAACAGAAAAAGGTTACGAGTTTAATACTCATCATAATTTAAAACCGTACATTAATTATAATTTGAATAGCGAACACGAGACAAACGAGGAAGATGTACTACAAAAGTAGACATTCAGACTAATAAACTTAACTTTCCTAACTCCACCACTAACCCAAAACCTCAGGAAACAACACAAAAGTTACATTCAAACTTGTCAAGACTTAAGAGAGCGTAATTCACAGACCTTTCGTGGCAGCCCACTAAAGTACTTCCACTCATTGTGGCGTTATATGAAAAAAAACTTTCGATTCACCGCAATTCACTAAGCCAGGTAAGCCTTCTCGGCAGATTTAACAATGGCTTACCAGACAAATTTTCAGTAAGTCCAGCCAAGCGAAAATTATCTTTATATTAGCTGTATGAAGAAAAAAGTGGTAGCGAGCAGTGTTGTTAACCCCGTAGTTTCAATTGCCTACATTTTGCGGAATAACCAACTGTAGCGTGTTGAAATAAGAGTCATAAAGCCGAGATTTGTGTGAGACGAACCGTAACAGCATCTAGTGCGCTGATGCGGAAACGTCTTTGTATAATTGAAGAAAAATACTGGGGCAAATCTGAATTGTAGCGAGAAGTCCTATTGGGTACGTTAAAGATGTAAATCCTAGGGTAAGCTGGTTCCTTTGAAGTTAGAAAAGGTCTTGATCTTAGCTGTAGAAGGCTTTGGAAAAGCTTTATAGAGCAATAGGGTTGAAGGCAATTACTTTTATTTTTATTTCTAATACTGTTCATCCTGGCTTTAACCCGATTGTTTGATGATATCTAAATTTACTGGACATTTCAATATAAAATGAAAATATTCCGTACATCCAAAACTTCTATATATTTCTACAAAACGCCCACAAATATACGATTTAATACAAAATACCAAGTAAATTGCAAGCAACAACCAACATCCATCAAGTTGCTCATCATCCAGCATTCACACAGATTGGTCATGGCGACGCGCGACTAGATGAACCCGAGACGTGGCCACAACTAATTTAAAACTGACTTTTACATTTTTTGCTCTCAAATTCCTTTATAAGAGTTATTTTCCATTGAATCATGTGATCATATTTTTTCTGAATTTACGTAGAAAATAAATTATTTATTTAGAAATATATTTTAATTTGTAAAACGCAATTTTAATGTGTCTAGGAGTGGTTGTTCCACTTAAATGTTACTCAAGGGGTTGTTTATTGTTCATAAAGCAAAAAATGTCAGGCGAGTTTATCTGAGGCCATCTTGGCACAGTATAATATCATCAGAATGTGGATGTAGGTTTGATCTCCAATCAGGAAAAGACACAAAATATTCTCATTTCCTCGCTCCGGAAAGACATTAAGTTGCACCACTCATGACGCAACTCATGAAGTAGTGACTTACTAGGTAGTGTCAAACTACATTTTCACTGCTTACTCTGCTATATGAGAGATACGGCGTGAAGCTATGAAACTTAAAATAATAAGGTATTTTTTATTTGATCTAATCTGGTTCCAGATACTTCCAAGCAAACGGAACCGATAATGTGCAAAAGTAATTTTACAATGCAAATGCACGATACTTAACTACTTATAAATTAAAAATCTACCTTTAAGTTCTATTACATATACCTAATGAAAAATCAATACATCGATTACACTTAGCCACCCCTACGGAAGCATATTGACGCTTCCCTACGTTAAAGGGGTGCACTCTTGTGCTGAACAGTCAGAAGGGCGGATAAACGCTTTAATTATTGAATCACGTTGTTCAAATCATCATTTTGCAAATTGGTAATCTAAACATGAAAGGTATTTACCATAACATTTACCGACCAATCTGTTGTGGTTTCTTCAAATAATAACACAATATTGGCCGTCATGGTGTACGGCACAACTTCTAACTGTTAAGGCACCGATTAAGAATTCGATTCATATAATTAATTATTTTTATTTACTCTGGTACAAGAGAAGACCATGCAATGTCACGAAATTTCGGCGGAAAGTGAGTAACACACACGTAGCTTATCCTGCTAATGGCAAATAAATCGGGACACAGCATTATATTTATATGATTGCGTGACATTACCAGAGCGAGAAAATGAAAATATTAAATATTTCATTCTTCTGAGTGAAAGTTGAACCCACAACCGTCGTGACAGTCTTGTACTAGATGAAGCTACAAAAACAAGAAAATTAACACTTAACACAAATAGAGTTCACGTCTGACTAATAGCGGATCGCTATGAATATTTACATCAATTAAGAATGGTAACGAAAAGGGAACTATATTTACATATTATGTAAAGTGGGAGCTAATGATATCAAAGTGAAAAACAACAGAACAAGCCTAATATAGGCATATCCGTGATCATCGATCGCCGACGCATGACTAAACTGATGTAATTTTTTTAACTAAGCCCCGTTTATACAGAACATTTAGGATTTCAGTACATTGGATTATTTATTGTAAAATTTGAATAATCCTCATGAAATAAAATAGTAAGAGGTTCCATTACACAACTATCGTTTAAACTATGTTAAGGCATTATTAAAATAAAGATATATCAAAAATACCCCAGAGATAAACTTTTCATGTATCTAATATACAAAAAACATGCCGCGACAAAACTTTGTCCATCTGTCCACCATAAAGAAAATTAATCAATACGCAATAAAGATTAACCAAAACAATGTGAATGTGAGGATAAATGTTTGTTTCACTTTGACGCAAAAACTACTTAACTTAATTAGATAAAATTTAACAATATTTAAGTATATACACAAAAATAACGCACAGGCTACATTTATGTAAAACAAAAATATATATTTTGAGTATAAAATAACAATAAGTTCCATGAAGCCACGTTTTGATTGCTTGTCATCTATATAAACGGAGTCTTCTATTAATTCGAGTCTTCCCACTCGAATAGGCGTAGGCGATATAGTCGCGTCGCATCTAATGGAAATTTGGCCGAAATGGCAAAGTCAATTACGAAACTCGAAAGTAAATAAAAGCTCTGCTTGTTGGTATTATTATCTTATATGGTTTCTTATATATTTTGTTTTAAGTTCGCTAATTGTTTATATAAGCGAAATTTGAAGTATTCAAAGTTTTTTTTGTTTCTTTTCTTGTTAATAAGATACATTTCATAATAATATTAATAATAAATAAATAATTAATACTAAAATGAACAAAACAGGCCCTATAGTTTATAAGGTATAACAGTTGGAACCCATTTACATTTTTCTTTGCGAAGATTTCATTGAAGCATAGGTCCTGTCTGTTACTCGTAATAAACTACTAAGCTTATTTGGTTTTTTAGGTTTATACAGTCGGGCTTTTTATTTTTTACAATCAGTTTTTTATTTGTGCCTTTATGGGCAGTCTTATTTCTTTGCTTCGACACTACGGTTATAAGACAGTACATTTCCCATTACGATCATGGGAGAACGTCCAATAAATATTTCTATACTTAGTTATTTTATACAAAGCAAGTATCCAATCAAGCAAATGAAAACAATTCGTACAAATATAGCTACAGAAACATAATATACGACCGACGATGTTTAATTGTCCGTCCCGTTGTTATTGTCTTAGGTACCTACTTACTTAGAACACGGTGAAATGCTTCTCAGGTTCCAACTCTAGGTAAGAGTATTTGAGTTTTTTTTTTAAATACATTGTACAGTAACTAAGTTATCGATCACTGGGTTATAGGAGACTATATGGAAATATGGCAACGGGAATAAAACAAGCTATAAAATTAAGAGAAGAGATGTTTTCAATATAAAAAGAAATTCGTATTGAAAATATATCTTTAAATATTTAGTAAACTGAAATAATGAAAGAATAAAAAGTTTTTTATTTAGGTTCCGTTATCTAGAGACATTACACATCTTTTCACCGTACCACTTATGATTAAGTTAAGCAAGTTACTTAACTTACGTAAAGTAAGTTACTTTACGTAATCATTAGTGTAATTTTTAATTAAAAAAATATTTTAATTTTACTCTAAAACCAGTGCTAGACGCGACTGGTTGTGGGTTCTATCCCCACTCGAAGAAATGAAATATTTATATAAAATTACATAAAGCTGATTTGATTTTATTTCATTTACTTATACCGCTGAATAGTTTGTTTAATTAAACGCGCTAATTTTAATATCTATGGGTTCCAGTTCAAGCATTCTTATTATGCAGAATAGTTAAATTACACCAGGTTAAATAATTTTATAATAACTATGTATATTTCCATTTGACCACGAAATCACTGCTAAACGCTAGCTATCTACAAAATACACAGCTTCCAAGTCATTGAACATTTTGTAGCCTATTCTAGAAAAAAAAAAAATAACCAGGTTCCGGGCACTATAGACCGTCGGAATCAGAACTTGAGACTACAATGTCACGGGATGGCTCGGCTTTAATAATTCAAGTGGACAGACTTTTTAACTTCAGCGTAGGTATTTCAAAAATGCAAATCTGAACTCATTTGAATCAAGATCCGTTTTGAGTGAGCGAAGACCCGCTTCGTGTAAAGGTACATAGAATTAAAGCAGCATATTCAAGAAATATTCTTTATAAAAATACTTTTTTTATTCGTTTTAGCTTCACTTAGTATCCCGCATTTAGAATCTAGAGTTAAGTCTCTTCATTCCCTATTTTTCATCGAATTATTACGTATATTGGACGTCGAAAACGAAGCATAACATCACTTTATGCTTACAACATTGTATGCTTACTATTTTTTGAAAAACTTATATTCACAGCACAAACGAATATAAACTTACTTAATAAATATAAATTGGACATACATTAGTATGTACTTTAAGAAAAAACAAACCGGCAAAAGATTTCAGCTCAACCCCAAAAAATTAAATCATAAAAAAATATATAAATTTTACAATTAATTTTACAATAAAAATAAATTTTGTAGTTATTACTAGAAGGTATAATTATCTTGTACGCAATTCCGATTATTGTGGCTAACACAGACCGCAAACACCTCGACCTCTGTATGGAGATAGAAACTGGAACGAACTGAACTACTGTGGGCTCCAATAAGGAATTAATGGTGCCATTTCCTATTTTTATATACCTCTAACAAATACATATACATATATGTATAAATAGTAGAGTATTTGGTTATTTATAATTTGAAATAATGTGAGACCAGTCGTGGCGCAGCGGCACGAAGTGTGACTGTAAATCGACTGGTTGTGGGATCGATCCCCACTCGAGATGAAATATTTACTTAAATTTATATTTCCATTGCTCTGGTGTCGAGGCAAAGCGCGGCGTTGAGTTCTGCCACTCCACACGCAATGCCTCCAAAATTCGGCAGAAAGTGGGAATGGAGTATCTTAACACTAGGTTCCCCTGCCTACCCTGCTGTGTGCGGGATATAGCGTGAAGCTATATATTTTTTTCAAAATTTTACACTTTACTAGATAGGCAAAGTAAGAATATATGTAGCTTTTCACGATTCTCACTTGAATTACACACTGCCACTGCGCCACAACAGCCTTAAATAAAAAATGGAAATGTCTTAATAGTAGGTTCCTTCTACCTTCCCTGCTATAAGTAGAATACAGAGTGAAGTAAAAAAAAATGTATATAAACATAGCGATTGACACAAATCGTTCATACCCACAACATGACGCACATCAGAGACGCACCAGACCAATTATGACATGTGGGTCAATGAAACGAGAATGCAATCAATACCTCTATATACATACATCAACATATTCGGTGACATTACAATTTCACTTCACATAAGAATTGCAAACTTTTGTATGTACCTACGTATAGATACATTTACTTTTGCTTGTAGGCGTAAAAAAGTTTTTGTACGTAAAATATGCTACAGCTTCATATCGTTTCCCGCAAATAGCAAAAACAATTCATCCCTCGAGTGGCAATCGAACTGAGAACCATCGCGTTTACAGTCTGCTGATGTGCCGCTACACCACGGCGGCCACAATGAATATTTACTACAATTATAAATTCTCTTATGGGAAGATTGATAAACTTTTGTAGGTACATTCACTTTGGCGTGTCTGTGTGAAAAAGTTAATGTATGTAAAAAATCAAGAGTTAAATAGAAGATATAATGACACCATCCTAGCGAAGCGAAAAAATTGTAGATTTGATACGCACTTGTTATATGGATTATACTTTTATATTTACAATATTTTTATTTCCACATCAGATATGTAATTGCCAGGAATCAATAAGAAATCAGAAACAGTGATTATCGATACTTACTCCAATTATACTAAAATAAGATAAAATAATGGAAAGTCGTCACTTTCGTTGTATTACTTTAAAGCTTTTAAATATCGTAACAAGCTTTTGATACGATTTTTACTTTCACTTGAAAAAACATTCTCCGTAAAGGAAACATATTAAAATTATTTTTAACATTTTTAGTATTATTCCACAAAAAAATTATTTTACTATATTTCATTTTTAAGGTTCCATGCCTTTTAAGGAAAAAAAGGAACCCTTATAAGATCACTCTGTTGTCCGTGCGTCTGTCTGGCGATATGGCAAGAGCCTTTATATCGAGAACGCTTGGAGATATCAAGTTAAAATTCAAACGTTAGACTCAGATCTACGGTCGCTTGATTTCTCCTAAAAAGAAGTAATTGTACATTTACTTAAAAAAAATATGACCTTTATACCGCATAAAACGCATATTTCTACACTTTAAAGGGAATCAAAATGAATAGGGTAGGATAGGGTAGGTCTAGCGGAATTAACCTAGAATTATTAAATTTGGCAGCTAGCATCACCAGTTCAGGAAAAAATCTAAAAACTATACATTTGTGGTTAAATCCTACAAAACAAAAGCCTTAAAAGGGGGCGGCAAAATTTGATATTAAAGCCGCTAGTTTAAGTGAGGTATGAGATAATAGAGCTATGGCTAAGCTAAACTTGAATTTTAGAAAAAGTTCGAGACCTCCAATTTTTGTACGGAACCCTCGGTGGGCGAGCCCGACTCGCGTTTGTCTGGTCTTTTTTAATACTTTTAAATGGAAAACAATAACAGTAACATTGATTATAAAAATAACGTTTAATATCAAATATAACTACTTAATACGATTATCCTTTAGAAGATTTACTGAACATTCATTTACCTCAATATGACATTGGTTTGATACAATGTTACGAGTTACAGTAGGTACAACAACGTTGTATAATTAATTTATAACTTTGTATGTGACATACATACAGCGTTAAATAGTGTAAACAATTTAGAGCTTACAACACTATAATATAAAATAGTATTCTATTTTTTTTTATGTCTATTGCACACAAAAAAATAAGCGCGACAGGTTGTTGGTTCGATTCTCACTCGAGGAAATAAAAGATTTAATATTTTCATTTCTTCGTTCTGGTGTCGAGAGGCAAGCGGCGTTGAGTTGAGTGGCGGAACTCAAAGGCCTCGATACCAGAGCGAAGTTCGATTCCCACTCGAAGAAATGAAATATATTAATTTTTCATTTCATTATTTTTTTTCATTCTGGAAACGTCAGAACACAATGTCGTGTCAGAACACTATGTTACCGCTGCCTACTCTGCTATATGCGTGATACAGCGTGAACACCAAAACGGAAATTTTAATATCAAAACAAATAAGCTAAGGAAACTCGGCTACACTAAATATATTTACATATGCACACCCACTTATCAAGTGGATATATAATTAGCCTAATAAACAGTAGATATAAGTATTATTTTCTCATTATTCATTATGGAATTTATATTCAGAACAAAACAATAAGCAAAATGTTTTTATCAAAAGAAGAACTATGAACGTATGTTTATCGTACAAACATTTAACGTGGACGGGAATCGAACAGACGACCTTCGACTTAACCATCTATTTCACTATCCACTGACCAACACAAAGAACAACATAGACAATAAGAAAGACATAGAATATAAAAAAAACTGAATATTTCGATGAAGTTATTGAGATCTCCCTGTGAGCATCTGCCCAGCAGCTGTGCTACACTGTATTAAGATCAAATTTGTTTGGCAAAAAATTATCGATTATTAAAGTTATCAATTAATAAAAAAACACCTTAAGACTTTAGAGACATGCTTAGTAGTAAGTACAGCTAGTAAAAAAACTACCTAACATAATATGTATGTACTGTGTGTGTAGAAATAAAAAGATTCGATTGAAATTGATGTAAAAAATGTACACTTTTTTACATATTTTTTTTACTTCACGCTCTATCTTTCACATGCCTGAGTATGCACAGGCAACCTAGAGACATAGTGTTGAGACTCTCCGTTCCCTTTTCAAAGGCATTGCGAGTTGAGTTGTGGAACTCAACGTCGTGCTTTACCCTATTACCCGAGTTAAGAAATAAAAATATTTAATATAATATTAAGGTCAGTCATAGCGCAGCGGCACGAAGTGTGACTGTAAAACTGACTGGTTGTGGGTTCGATCCCCACTCGAGGAGATGAAATATTTACTTAAATTTATATTTTCATTTCTTCGCTCTGGTCTCGAGGCAAAAGTGCGGCGTTGAGTTCTGCCACTCAACACGCAATGCCTCCAAAATTCGGCAGAAAGTGGGGAACGGAGTGTCTTAACTTTAGATTCTCTCTGCCTACCCTGCTGTGTAAGGGATATAGCGTGAAGCTAATTTATTTTTTTTATTTTTTTAATATTATATTACCCCGAGTGGGGATCCAACACACGATCCCTGTACGCTCTGCACCACAACAGGCTCAATACTTGTCATTTAAATATTTTAGGCTAGCCAATTGAGGTTTTTATTATTATTATTTCGTCAATATCACGAAGAATAAAGAAGATCCGACGAAGATTGGTCGGTCAAGTATCAAAGAAGTGTCACTTTAAAATTAGAATTTACTAAGTATAAAAAAGAAGGTAATATTTAAAAAATATATATTTTTCTACTAGTGTAATAGTCGCGTTACCTCCTTCAACATACTGTAGTTTGACAGGTGTGGATGCAACAGTTTTAACTGCCGACTTAACTGTAACTATAACCTACATCGTAAAGTTATTTATTACGTTTAACTTACATCTGCTTGTTCATTATAATTTTCTATTAATAATTTCATATTTGACAAAAAAAACATATACGGGTGCCGTGTTCACAGTCGATTTAAGTTTAACTTTATCCTAAGGATCAACAAAAATTATAACATTTCAATTCAAAAATAATTTTAATAAACCAAAAGTATTTAGTGTTTGAATTACACAAATAAAAAAAGAACTAACTTCCCCTACATTTACTTACAAAAGCTTTGCCATACAAAAAACAATAACCTCATGCACACACCAAAGAACCCATTAAACAATAAAATTATACAATCACAATAATTAACACTTGCATTCCACAGTACACAATGGATCCTTGTCAACACGTAACACAAATATTAAATGATCTATAGAACAGTGATCTATAGATCATCGATCTATATTAAAAATATTAAATATCGATACGTCTGCGTGTGCGCAGAGAACGCGGCCAACTAACTATTGAGAGGAAATTGTAAACACGGAACGGAAGTGAGAGGGATGTATGGCGTAAGAATGAGACAAAAACTAATTTGTTTATACGACTACGAGACAGTGTTTATAAATTTTAACATAGATAAGTTGTAAAAAAAATATTGTTATATTTTATTGTCTCTAGGAGACATTGGTAAAAATTTTACACAAAGTGTTATTTTATGTGTAAACCACAAATTTATTGAATTATAATGAACTAATTGTAAATAAAACAAAATTCAATTATAACACAGAAACAACATTTATCAAAAGTGACTAAAAATTTTTCCTCTTGAATTTTTAATGTTCAAAGGTGAATTTTTAATATGTAAATATTTTCATATTATATATTTCATGTCTAATTAACAGTTACAAGTTCAGATTAAGGTCAAAATCTGTACACTGGTATTAAAGCCTGACAGTGGAATAATGTATGGATCAAGTAAAGATTGTGGAAAGTGATTAATGTTGGTTTTGAACAAAAATAATTTAAATTAAGGATTTAATTAAATAACCCGTTATTTTATTAATAGCACATTGGGGCGTAATAAGTTTTTAATGATATTTAACATTAGGTACTTTTACAAATCAAAATAAATTAAAATATATTTTCGATTTTAATTCGTATCGTATTTTGTATACAAAAAAAATATTATAAATTTCGAAGCTCTGGTAACAAGGTAAAGCGCGCCATGCCCCCATAATTTAGCGGAAATTGTGAAACGAAAGTGTCTTAACCGTAAAAGAGAGTCTTAAAATTATGTGCTACTAAAAAAAATAATAAACATAGAGAACAACTGCATAATAAACCTAAGCACACACAATAAATTCAGTAGCACATCTGCGTACTCCACTTTTATATGACAATGTTTACACCATACAATACGAACTTTTATTGAAATAAATCCCGCGAGAGGAAGTTGTCACGACGTGTGATTTAATATTTGCCAGTTACTACGTCAGTTCAGATTTAAACTTTAGATGATGGCAAAAGCTTTTTAAACACTAAAAATATTGTGTAAACGGGTAATCTTTTTAAATGTAAATATGTTTTTTTTTATTTTCCAAATCTAGCGGGACGGTTGCAGATTTAATTCCCATTTGGGAAACAAATTATTTTTCTTACCTCTTTCTTACATGACAAAGTGCGGCGTCAAATTTAGCCTCAAAATATAGACCGGAAGAGGGTTCGGAGGAGAAAACTATGTTGAAGCGTGAGGCTAAGTAAATAAGCTTAATTTTGGAGGCAGAGGATGCAGGGCCACAAGCGTGCGAGTGTAAGCGCGACGGGTGCTGTCTTGATTACCACTCGGGGGAATAAAATATTTAGTATTTTCATTTCATTGCTCTGTTAACGAGGAAAAGCGCAGCGTTGAGTTCCGTCAATCAATATACATTTAAAAAATACAAAAAAAAAACAATCAATATACAATGCCTCAATAATTCTGCGGAAAGTGGAGAACGGAAGTGGAAAATTTTTAATCATTAACTTTACTTAATAGATACCTACAAAACAAATTAAAATTCAGACCATAAAATTAAAATTTCAAAACCAAACTATACAAGCAATTATATGAAAAATATTTTTCATTATTAATAATTCTCAAAGGCACTCCAACGCGAACCTAAAAATGTTATTAATAAAACTTTCACGGACCGTGTATAGCGAAAGCGCTTTTACAACGACCGACACGTCTCTGAAGTGCCGCTTAATTGAGAAAAAAAATGCATTATTAAAAATTCTCACGTACAAGTTGAATTTGAATCATGTGTATTTCATTTTTATTTAAATAAAATTATTCCATAATAGAAGTTAAGTTTTATAATAAAATCATAAACTAATCATTATAAGATAATCTCAAACAAGATAAAGGGTATGTAAAACATAGTCCGATGATGGTCCCCGCCACTCGACAGGCAATTTCTGGAAAATGATCTAAAAAAGAGAACGGAATGTCTTGTCACTAGGTTTCCTCTCCTTACCAGCAACGGTATGCGGGATAAAACGTGAAGGTAGGTCGTTTTTGATAATTCTTTTCATGTCGTGAGTAGAATCGAACCAACAATCTCTTGCTTACAATTTAGAGTCTTAAACCACTAGAACAAGCCAGAATACAGTTATCAGGTAATATCCGCTATTTAGCTATCCCACGGGAACATTTAGACAGATCTAGATACGTGCGTGCTAAATTAGTTCACGATTGTTTAAGTCATTGAATCATTGAAGCATCATGAAGCATAAAAAATAAGCAGGCATATTTATATATTCCATTTTAATTTATTGTAGTTGGGAAGAGCAGAGGATTTAGTGGCATATTGGCACTGTTTGAGAATCGTCGTGGCGGCAAAGCATCTGACCGCAAAATAAGAAGGTAGTAGTTTCGATTACCACTAGTAGAAACTTACATATTATGTATATTGTAAACATTATCCCACACGGGATTCGAAGTCAGAACCGTCACACTGAACCGACCACAAACATCCCAACTACACAACTTAACATAATTAAACAAAAAAATAATCAAGATAAGTACAGTGATAACGTATCAAGGCAGAGATTACGTCTTTACTAAATTGTTTTCACGTGGGTTCAACCGAGGTCGGTTCTGAAGCCTCTTCTGCATGGTATTGTTCGTGTAATCATTTTATGGAATGGATGCTCTATTGTTTTGGGAAAACGTTTAAGAAATATTTTTTGTGTATTTTCTCATTATTTTGTAGTCATTATGAAGTGTTATAATTAATTAACCGTCGCCCGCAACTTTGTCTGGGTTGGCTTTAAGACGTCAAATGGAAAATATTTCCTTTTAGCTTTTTCAATTTTACTTCGAAAAATTTCACACATGTCGAATTTCAACTTTCTAAGTCCCATAATTTTGTCTGAACGTTAACTGTCAGTCACTTAATAAATCTGTTTGGGGTGGAAAACGAAGCACGGAGTGTCTCAACACTAGGTTCTCTCTGTCTACCCTGCTGTATGTGTGAGATAAAAAGATTGAACTGAGGCCAAAAAGGTCCGAAAAAGTTGCAATAATAGGTTTATTTTAAATTTCCAAAACTAAATGTCAATGGTAAATAAATACCTACTTGAATGTGCGAATTGAACCTAGATTTAGTGAAAATACCTTGTATATTAGTTTGTCATTTTTTCCACTGATGATGTCTCCATTACTTACAAAAGTCTGTCATAATTACCTGAAAAAAAAAAACAGAAAAACTGTTATTAACAAGACACAGGATCCGGTATTATTAAAAGTGAATATATGCAATATTATAATTTTCGAATGTTAAATTTGAGAGAGTAAACGTGACTGTTGTGTGCACGATTTCCACTCGGAGAGGGTGAAGAGAAGAATTGAATTATTTAAAATTTTTCCTCTTGTAAAAGACTATAGATCCTGACGTTCAAGAAGCAATGTGCCGAAAGTGAAAAGGGAATTTGAGTTAAGACACTAATAAGTTACCTTGGTCCTACTAGGTTACCATGCTACTTGAGGAACACAGTACAAAAGTACGACAAAAATATTAATTAAAACATAAAACAGTATTTAACAACGTGTAATCAAGCACTGAACGACCAATAAAACAGACTTTCAAGCTATAGAAACCAGCTGTAAAAGTCAGAGAGTAAAGAAATCGTTCATATATATTTTTTTCAATAACGGATATTAAACGTTGTGAGAATTGGGGCGAATGAACATACATACACACATACAGCACATATAAGCTATATATGCCAACGAACTGATAAGGGTTTTGACATAGTGAGCTTTTATTAGCATGGCTTATTAAAAAAGCTTGAAAAGCATAAAATTTGTTCACGCGAAATATCTGCATATAATTGAAGCTATATTATATTATATTGTATTTACTCTCGATTTTTTTATATTTATTAATTTTGTAGTTGATATATAACATTAGTATTTAAAATGGAAAATTTCATTTTGTTTAGAAAATTAATTCAAAAATGTAGTTTAAGACGCAACTCAAAATAAAATTGTAAAAAAAATATGTTTTTAGAAAAAAAAGTACATATGAAACAAATTCGAAAATAATGAGGAATAAAAATATCAAAAACTAAAAAGTATAACCTTATACATGTCTTCTTATCTTATCTTAGCTTCACGCTGTATCTCCCAAAAAAAAAGGTTTTAAACTATTACCTATATTTAAAAAACAGATAGGGAAGGCATGTTTATTGTTAGTATTACATTGGTTGTATTTATTTATTAATTGCAAACAACCCTGCGTGTGGCTAGCTAAATTTATAGGCCTATCTAGCCTATATACTTTTATTTATATACTAGAGAATCGATATATTGATATAAGTTTTAAGTGCATGAACCGATTCTAAAAAAACAAATGTTAATGGATGTTTACCAAAAAAACAATACTCAAAATACTCAAAAGTACATTTATCATTATATAAATAAGAAAGAGAAACAAAAATTTACTGTCTCTAACTATAAAATCCACCATAAACACAAAAATATACATACTGGCATAATACTAAAACATCATATAAAATTGTATCCTTACAAACAATTTTTTACACAGTTTTCCTCCTCGTACATTACCAACGGAGAACCGACGTAAGAAAATAGGTGCAACCTGAAAGGATAGCAATTAAAACATTCGAGCCCTTTCAGAGGCTTCAGAAATGCATAGGCATTTACGGCTGCAATTTTCGAAATGGGCCTAACCTAGTTACTAGTTTAAGTGGGAACGATGGTAAATGTTAGCTTTTGAATACTTCAAATGTTATCTATGGTTTTTTTTTCTTTTTATAATATTTATTGTTTGAACAAAGCATTATTGTCGAGCTGTCAGGGTGAACCTACTCGTAATACGTTCTGTTTCCATTTTTCAACCAATCTTAATTAATCTTTTTCACTTTTGTTCATTTCCTCCGATTGGGATCGACTCCAACCGTCACGCTTACAGCCAGATCTGCCGACGAGTGGCTCATATAATTATACCATACTATACTTAAGTGTAGTTAATGAAATAGATTGTACATCCAACTTAATAATTTAATATGTAGGCATATTTAAAAAAAACTGTAAGTGAAAGTGAAACAAAAATTTCAATAAACAAAAACTTCGCCATATAAAAAATACACGCCAAAACCATTAAAACATCAAACAAAAACAATATTGCTCCAAATCGAATGGCACAAAAAAAAACGACAATCAAGACAGACAATAGATGCTTTGTCCGCTTCGCGTCGCATCGTGTAGATGCAGTTTAAGCACGTTCTAAAGCTACCATTCACGGCGCGCTTGTACAATGTAAGGCAGGAGTTAAATATTCACGCAACGTCTCTAGCGATTTTGCTACATTTGAAATTCCATAGATTATTCATATACTTATTTAGAAAACGTATAAAAATTTGAACGCAGCGGGACTCGAACCCGCGCCTCCTGGAAACCGACCAGGCGCTCTGACCACTAAGCCATGCGTTCTCGCCAAGCTACGTCGAAATTTTTATACGCTTGTTACAACTTATTTATGTTGTTAGCTTCTCTGTAGGGAGATTTTTACAAATTTCCGCTACCCAAAGATAATTACTAAGAATTATCGTTTGGCAAGAGAGAAACTATTTTTAAATATTTTTAAACATATTTTTTTTTTAAAGTGTTATTCCACACTTAGGAAAGAAAAATACTTATTTAGAAAACGTATAAAAATTTGAACGCAGCGGGACTCGAACCCGCGCCTCCTGGAAACCGACCAGGCGCTCTGACCACTAAGCCATGCGTTCTCGCCAAGCTACGTCGAAATTTTTATACGCTTGTTACAACTTATTTATGTTGTTAGCTTCTCTGTAGGGAGATTTTTACAAATTTCCGCTACCCAAAGATAATTACTAAGAATTATCGTTTGGCAAGAGAGAAACTATTTTTAAATATTTTTAAACATATTTTTTTTTTAAAGTGTTATTCCACACTTAGGAAAGAAAAATACTTATTTAGAAAACGTATAAAAATTTGAACGCAGCGGGACTCGAACCCGCGCCTCCTGGAAACCGACCAGGCGCTCTGACCACTAAGCCATGCGTTCTCGCCAAGCTACGTCGAAATTTTTATACGCTTGTTACAACTTATTTATGTTGTTAGCTTCTCTGTAGGGAGATTTTTACAAATTTCCGCTACCCAAAGATAATTACTAAGAATTATCGTTTGGCAAGAGAGAAACTATTTTTAAATATTTTTAAACATATTTTTTTTTTAAAGTGTTATTCCACACTTAGGAAAAAAAAATACTTATTTAGAAAACGTATAAAAATTTGAACGCAGCGGGACTCGAACCCGCGCCTCCTGGAAACCGACCAGGCGCTCTGACCACTAAGCCATGCGTTCTCGCCAAGCTACGTCGAAATTTTTATACGCTTGTTACAACTTATTTATGTTGTTAGCTTCTCTGTAGGGAGATTTTTACAAATTTCCGCTACCCAAAGATAATTACAAAGAATTATCGTTTGGCAAGAGAGAAACTATTTTTAAATATTTTTAAACATTTTTAAAGTGTTATTCCACACTTAGGAAAGAAAAATACTTATTTAAAAAAAACGTATAAAAATTTGAACGCAGCGGGACTCGAACCCGCGCCTCCTGGAAACCGACCAGGCGCTCTGACCACTAAGCCATGCGTTCTCGCCAAGCTACGTCGAAATAAGTTGTAACAACATAAATAAGTTGTAACAAGCGTATAAAAATTTCGACGTAGCTTGGCGAGAACGCATGGCTTAGTGGTCAGAGCGCCTGGTCGGTTTCCAGGAGGCGCGGGTTCGAGTCCCGCTGCGTTCAAATTTTTATACGTTTTCTAAATAAGTATTTTTCTTTCCTAAGTGTGGAATAACACTTTAAAAAAAAAATATGTTTAAAAATATTTAAAAATAGTTTCTCTCTTGCCAAACGATAATTCTTAGTAATTATCTTTGGGTAGCGGAAATTTGTAAAAATCTCCCTACAGAGAAGCTAACAACATAAATAAGTTGTAACAAGCGTATAAAAATTTCGACGTAGCTTGGCGAGAACGCATGGCTTAGTGGTCAGAGCGCCTGGTCGGTTTCCAGGAGGCGCGGGTTCGAGTCCCGCTGCGTTCAAATTTTTATACGTTTTCTAAATAAGTATTTTTCTTTCCTAAGTGTGGAATAACACTTTAAAAAAAAAATATGTTTAAAAATATTTAAAAATAGTTTCTCTCTTGCCAAACGATAATTCTTAGTAATTATCTTTGGGTAGCGGAAATTTGTAAAAATCTCCCTACAGAGAAGCTAACAACATAAATAAGTTGTAACAAGCGTATAAAAATTTCGACGTAGCTTGGCGAGAACGCATGGCTTAGTGGTCAGAGCGCCTGGTCGGTTTCCAGGAGGCGCGGGTTCGAGTCCCGCTGCGTTCAAATTTTTATACGTTTTCTAAATAAGTATTTTTCTTTCCTAAGTGTGGAATAACACTTTAAAAAAAAAATATGTTTAAAAATTATTCATATATTTGAATTGGTAATATTAATATTTTTATAAGTATAATGTAAAAAATACGAACATAACATAATAAAATTGTGAGAAAGCTACTTAGATCTATTATAGCCAGATCCATTAACTCGTACTAACAAATTACATAAAAACGTTAAACGTTCTGGATGGTAAGAGGCATGTTGAGTGGCAGAACTCAACGCCGCGCTTTGCCTCGACACCAGAGCGAAGAAGTGGAAATATAAATTTAAGTAAACATTTCTCCCTTTCTCTCTCACAACACTATGTCGGAGTAATTTTTGTAAAAAGGGGATTTTTTCTCTTCACATATTAAGATATAGAATAGCCACTAGTTACCTTATTCCGTCTAAGGGGCCGTTCAAGTATTACGTAAGCACTGTAGGGGGCGGGGGTCTTGGGTTTGCTTATTTTTGATGTTTTCAATAAAATATTATATTTTTGATGACATATTGGGGGTCAATAATTGCAAAAAAAAACTGCTTACGTAATACTTGAACGGCCCCTAACAAGATATCCCTAAAATATTATTGCTTATGACAACACTAAAGACTATTAAACGTCAGATCCACCATAGATTCAAATTTGAAATATTATTGCCTCCATTGTCCAAACGAGACGTCTATTCACGGGCCGACAGTAAAAACATCTTCGGGGCGATTTTTCAATGAGTTGCAATTCTAACGTACTTTTGCTTACAAAACGACTGAACTATACAAGGAGTACTATACTACAGCAGCTTACAAATATGAAACTTACTTTAGTTAAGAGCTTCGCACACGCTCGTTACTGAGAGAGGATTTATGTGGTATTAATGTAGCGCTAGGAATAAGCACAGATTATGTTGAAGTCTTTCTTTGTTATAAAGTATTTTATAAATGTACATTATATACATTTTTATTTAGCTTCACGCTGTATCCCGCAGGCTCTAGGTTACTAGGTTTGGCGGAGGGAACCTAATAATCTAGTGTTAAGACAATCCATTCCTATTAAAATATTTTCGTTCCTCAGTTTTCGCCAAATACTGGAGGCGTTGCGTTTTGAGTAGCGGATCTCAACGCTGCGCCATTACCCCCTTATCAAAGATAAGAAAACAAACATATGTTATTCTTTTCATCGAGTGAAAATAAAAACCCACAACCTGTCACGTTAACGGTTGCACGTTTGTGCCCCTGCGCCATGACTGTCCTCAATAAAGTTAACGGATACTAAAGAAGTATTAATGAAAGCGATTCTCTATGCATTAAATAATTATGACAGATCACCTTCTCTCCTATATAATATAACACAATTGACTTTTATTTCTTTATTATGCAATAATATTATAAGATTGAATTCAAAATGATACGTTATCTGCACCAGTCGTGGTGTTTTCCCATCGGTCGATATTTGCAATATCGATTTAATTATAAATAGATTTACTTATAAATTCGTGATTGAGCTAGCCGAATGAGTTAAATAGTAACAGTTTCTATATTTTCACATATTTGTAGGTTCGAGTCCCACTCGAAGAAATGAAATATTAAATTATTATTTTCGTTCTGGGTAACGACGCAAAGCGCAACTTTGAATACCGCCACACAACACGCTATACCTCCAGAATTCGGCAGAAAGTGGGGAACGGAGTGTCTTAACACTAGGTTCCCTCTGCCTACCCTGCTGTATGCGGGATACTGCGTGATGCTGATTTAAATATTTCAGTTTATTAAATTTTAGATTACTTTCGTACATCAAGTAGACAATTTAAGGAAATGTGTAGATTCTTAAAGATATATATATATAAATGTTAAAACTATATAGACACATAATAACACAAGTCAAATTTTAAGTAATGTTTTAAATAGCAATATTTAATTTTTTTAACAAAAAAGATACGGACTACAAGTCTGTAGTATAAGAAATAAAACTATAAAAAAAATATATCCTAAATTTAATAATTATAATAACCGAAGCAGACACGAGGCAATAAAGGCAACCAGTTGGTCCAAACTTGGCCGGCTTCACGATTTTCCAGATGATTTATTAGGACACATCTTCACATGGCGTTGTATTACATTTCCCCGGGACATCTGTTTAGATGGCACATTTTAACAAAGCATTAAGGTTAATACTTTACCCTTGATATAACTAGATGGCGGTAGTTACACGGACTAGATAAAAATTTGATGAGCTCTATACGTATATGATCTTTCTTTTTCTGTTCACAGTAAGTACAATATAAATAAATATGGATAATAAGCGTAAAGCTGTATTTTTTTTAGATCAAAGAGTTTATTTGGTTGAATTCTTTAATCTCAGGAAATCTTACTCGATTTGTAATTGATTTATTTTTGAGTTAGACAGTATATTTATTGAGGATTGTTATGTTAAGTCACGTTAATTATCTACGGTCTACGGCCAGAAAATGTCTAGTGTCATACATAATTCTCAGTTTTTAAACATTTTTAAAGTGTTAATCCACACTTAGAAAATCTACATAAGTATAATTTTCAAATATTTTTACTTATTTGAAAAAAAAAAACTTCCCAGCCAGCTAACTAACAAAGTAATTAACCTATCTACCTACCTACACCCACGCATTTCGCACCTGTTAAACCAAACAAGCCACTTCCTTCACATATGAATCACTGTTATCATATTAATACAATAACTATTACACCCATACATTCAAGATCTAGCTAGCACATTGACCTAAAAAATATTTACAGTACGTTCGGCGAGTCGTGGGCGCTCGAAGTTAGGCTTACGGAAGTTTTGCACATTGTGCACTCATTAAGAAAATACACAAAAATAAACTTCGCGGCGGCCACAACTCGTCAACCTAACTGTACCTGTTTAAATGTAAAACTAAACGAAACGTAACAGCAATTTGCATACATTATCTATATTACGCTGACAAATTAAAAATTATGCAATTACACTAGTATTGCAAGAGTCGCAGGCACATTTAAATTGGTCGGTTGATACATGTCACAACAATATCCGGACGGATGAGCCTATTAAATCATATAGACGTGGTCAGAACCCTTAACTGTAAATGAGAACTTGAAAGCATAAGCGTAGGCGTTTAATTACCAAAAGTAAATTCCCTAACTTAAAGATAATTGTGAAACCGTCGTAGTGCAGCCGTCGTAGTAAGCGCGACGACTGTAGTTTCGATTCCTTCTTGGAGAAATATATTATTTTCTACAAGTATTATAAGGTAGGTTTAAATACATAAAATATTAGGTACATATCTTAAATATTTCTGTAACTATATTGAAAATGCAGTCCAAATAAAAAATAAAAAAAAATAAACCACCACAAGTTTCTGAATTGGACCATACATAGTTACATTATCGAGCATTGAACATTGCTCGCGAAAAAAATAACCGAACATTAAGGCACAAAGAAATATTGCACATCATTCAATTTGCATAATTTTTCTATATATCTAATTAAAAGTAAATACTTGATGTCTTTACAACAATTATAAAAAAATCGTAGCGTTTTGTCTTTTTGTTAAGTTTTATGTTTTGGTGTTTGACACTTGTATATTGTAGACACCTTTTAAATTGGCATTCCAACACATATAACAAAGAACAATCAATACATTACCCAAATCAGCGCTACGATCGCAATCAGTCAAACACATAACAAATTTAATTTTCATGTATTTATTATTTATTCCGTTCTTTCTCTTCCTATGCTTAATGCAAACTTAGAGCTCCATACATTATCTAGTTCGACCATTATATGTAAATCCCATTGTACTATATATTAGGAAATGAAAGCCCATTTCCAAGTTGTCATCGAAGGTTTTTGTTAAGCAATTCATCAAAGAGCCCCCTATAGAGACGTTGTTGTCAGCGACGCAACGGTGACAAATGAAATGAAGGTACGCATATAGAGAACTAACCTCTGTTCTTTTAGGTAGGCGGTTTTGCATTAAATATTTTTTTTTGAGGCCAGTCGTGGCGCAGTGGCACAAGGTGTGACTGAAAAACGACTGGTTGTGGGTTCGATCCCCACTCGAGGAGATGAAATATTTACTTAAATTTATATTTCCATTTCTTCGCTCTGGTGTCGAGGCTAAGCGCGGCGTGGAGTTCTGCCACTCAACACGCAATGCCTCCAAAATTCGGCAGAAAGTGGGGAACGGAGTGTCTTAACACTAGGTTCCCTCTGCCTACCCTGCTGTGTGCGGGATATAGCGTGAAGCTAATTTAATTTTTAATTTATTTTTTTTATTTTCACGCTGTTTCCTCCATAAAGTCTAAGCTAAGAACCTAGTATTAAGATACCCCGTTCCCCAATTTACATCCAATTTACGAGATATTGCATGTTGATTGGCAAAACTCAACGCCACGCTTTGTTTTATTACTGAAGCGAGAAAATAATAATGTTTTATTTCTCTGTGTGAGATCCGAACCCACAATCGAATATTTAGGCATAGTTTTTTTTATTATTTGAGTACATTTAAATTTGAGGTCGTTATGGCACAGCATAATTGTAAGTGCGATGTTATGGTTTTAATTCCCATAAGGAAAGTAGGGAACGGAAGTGTCATAATGGTAACGGAATGTCTTAGCAATAGGTCCCAGGTTCTTTCTACCTACCCTTCTCGGGAGCTAAAAAAGTAAAAAAATAAAAAAAAAACAAATAAAAAATCATGTCGACATACTTATACTTATCCTAAGAGCACAATGTTATTTCCCTATAATACATTCCTTATAATACATTTGTAGCTTAAAATTGTGAAAATGGTATATTTTTAGATTACTTGAGTGGATCAATAGGTACTCAACCGGCACCTACAATACTGCCTAGTCTTGACCTTTTATTTCGAACGAAGCTCTTGTTTTATAAAGTGCCTGAAAAGAATGCATATGCAGATTTATCAGAATTGAAATTCTATATACATTTTTGATCACATTGCAAAAAGAGGTAGAAGAAGGAAAACGGATCTCAACTAGAAATGATTACAAGAATTATTTTTATTTTTGGTTTCAGCTGTAATCCGAAATTTGTATCAGAAGGAACCTAGTATTAAGTCACTTCGTTTCCCGCGCACTGCTCAATGTTCGAGACCTTGCGTGTTGAGTGATAGGACTCAATGCCACGCTTTGTCCTGGTACCTGGACATAAGATATATCTTAATCAAGTTCAAATTTACCAACAATCCCTTCTAACGATCAACTTTTTTAACAAATTTGCTTATCTAAGGTTTTGGGTATGTTCAAGTAATTACACTGACAAAGCTGACGTTTCACTTTTCAAACACAACTGACAGACTCACCTCTAAAGACGTAAATGTCAGTAGCGGTATACATCATTTTGACTAATGGTTAACGGCCGAATGTCATGAACTACTAACCTCTTCGAATGTATTCTTCGCTATAAATATAAATAGGAACTGAGAGGCTTGTTACGTATATAAATAAGTACTTACATATCGTTTAGATTCTTTTTTATCACCACACTAAGATAATCTAAGAGGAAGATAACCCTATAATATTATAGGGTTATCTAGGGATTTGCGTGTTTGGCGGAATGGAAATAGCGGACGAAATTAAAACCAGCCAGCACAGGGGCATAAAGTGTGACTCTCGAGAAAATTAAATATTTATTAAAATTTAAATTTCCATCGTCGCTCTGGAGTCGAGGCAAAGCGCGGTATTAAGTTCCCCCAAACAACTTCGGCCAAAAGTCAAAAATTCGGCGCAAAGTGGGTAACGGAGTGTCTAAGCACTAGATTTCTCCTATATATATACCATATTTTTTTTTTTTTTTTGCTTTTGGCGATTTTAAAATATTATATACTTTTTTTTTTCTCTTTTTTATTTTTATGTTTATAATATTTAACTGATAATTAAATGTTTCAAATGTCTAAAATGTCATCAAAATTGTAAAGGGGCAAAGACGCTGGTGGCTGTGACACAGTTTATACTAGTACGGCTACCAACGCACACCTCTTGGCTTAAGAGGAGATTTGTTAAATTTAATTTGATGAATAAATATGTTATTATTATTGTTATTATTATCTACCTTGATGTGTGCGGGGTGCAGCGTGAAGCTGATTAAGTGAACTCTTGGAAGCCCTTAAGCTCTCCAGTTTTTTCAACATTTTTTTGTTACACTTCGCTCCTATTGGTTGGAGCATGATGAAATATAACCTTTAGTCAACCTTCTACATATAGACTAAATAGATATAGGCTACATCACAAAGAGAATTTTCAATTTCAACCAGCTGTTCCTGAGATTGGCGGTTTTTTTTTTATTTTAATAAATTTTAATAAAACACACCACAGACATTGGTCGTCCGTGCCTTTTTCTGCTTTCTTATTCTTTTATTTTTTGTGATTTTTTTCCTTATTTGATATTATTTTAATATACTCTTTTATACAACTGCTGTCTGTATTGAAAGAGGAGAATCTAAATAACTGACAAGCCCACCTTAAAAGTTTTGTGATGATATGATACGTGTTAACCTAAACAAACTCTTCAGTTTTATAATATTAGCATCGATATAGAAGCACAGATGTACCTGTGACCTATGTACATAAGTAAACGAGGGTTAGAGAAAAAGGAGATTCCAATGTTGAACTTTGCATAGGGAAATAAACACAAAACTCTTTACAAAAAATTATTTTTAAAAGCATAAGCAGGCTCAAGCAAAACGTAAAACATCTATAAAATTAACTAAAATAATCGCTTATTTTAACACATGATATAAACAAAGTATTGAAAAAGTAGGTCACAATAAAATTCTCTTGACGCATATGTTGTAGCCATGTCAAGATAATATAAACAATTATTAACAAAAATCTGCAAGATCTGTTTTTCTTCTCAGCAAACCACCTTTGAATGTCGAGTATGTAAAAAAATATTACCATATTTTCTTTTTCACACAATTTTCGCACAATAATATGAGTTTATAGGGATTTTCTATTTGTATAAATACATTAAGAAAAATATCTTAGATAATATATATCAATGTTTTCCGCCACAAATTCGGAGAACGGAATGTCTTAACACTAGGTTCCCTCTGCCTACTCTGCTCTATGTGGGATACAGTGTGAAGGAGAAAAGAAAATAAAAATAATATAACACCAGCCCTTCGACCATTAACCCTCTAAAGCACCCTTACATAACAAGGGATGAATAACAATCCTATACAAAGAGGTTATTGTCTACACGAATAATGAAGATTCGAGTCAATCTACCATTGTATACCCTTGAACTGTAGAAATCCAAAATAATCATAAATCAAGAATGTTCCTTGTTACTGTAAGTTTGAATTACAAGATTTATATAAACCGTGTTGTGGTGACTCGATGTGTGTTCGATTCCCGCCAATATTGTTTCAATTTTCTCGAAAATTGGGCGAATGGCGAATGTAGTTAACATAGTATACACTAGATTCCCTCTGCATCTTGTAATGCGAGAGAAATGCGTCGTTGTCCGTCTATCAAGACCTAATCCTGAGATTAGGTAGAGCTATCAAGCTGAAGTTAATATCAAATACTCATGTTCACGACCGCTTGGAGCAAATTGATATCAAATCAACTATATAACTTTCCGTGGACCTAAAATTAAGAAAATTTGGCACAAAGTGAATACATACAATATAAATAAAGAAAAAAAGTACCCGATTTGTGACAATTTTAAGGACTTTCAAAGAAGAAAAAAATATAACGTATGTTTATGATCAAGAACAAAAAAAAATAAAAATATTAGTTTACACTGTATAGAAAGTCATAAAGAGTAATTTTTAATAGAATAAACAATACCTCTACTATTTGTAAAATAAAAGAAAGTCAAATTACTAACAGCTCTCTCTTCCGCCCTTGTCACTTATATCCAAGCGAGGTGTGTTTGGGTGTCGACAGCCACTGTCATTTGTGACATGAAACACAAATTAGCTAATTTACAGTAAAATTATGAAATGTTTTTAATATACATAAGAATACTGTAATTTAACATCGATAGTCTATATGACTTTCTGAATATTACTAAATGAACTATTTAATATTTTTATTTCGTCGTTCCAATAACGAGACAAAGCACGACATTAATGGGAACGCTAGTGGCCCAGTCTGCCTTTGCCTTCCCTACCGGGGTACAGTATGAAGTACTAAAAAAGGTAGCTAAAATTGAACCGAAACTTTCAATTGCATGTTGATATTCACGATATTAATTACATAAACCAATAGTAACTGCCATAAAATACTTATGTATGTATATACATGTTATGTATGTATATATAGTATTATAGCTCCCTTCCGCAGCATGACCGTATATCCAGAAACAATGGGCATGCACCACCCATCGCTCGTACAAATTATGCTCCCGCCGAACACACCTCGCTCGGGGGGATGAAATTGGGAGGAAATCGAAATCTATGTGGCATTTACATATTTATAATAGAGCTTAACGAAATTTGCATTTGTTAGCCATCGAGCGCTGTGGTACAGCGTGTAGCTATAAATGCACGGTTGTAGATTCGATTCCCACTCGGGGGAATGAACTATTTAATATTAACATTCTCTCGATCTGGTAACAAGACAAGTATTTTTTCAGTTTTAGTTTGAGTTTTGACATTAAATACGTAATGTCTCGAAAAGGAAAGTGGTGAACCGTATTCATAAAAGGTTCCTTCTGCCTACCATATAACATTACATGCGGACTAAAATGTAAAGCTAACATTTGAAGCCACGCGGATAATTTTTACAAGATTTTTCAGTAATTCAACTTTGTAAATAGAAAATGAAGTAGTTCAAGCGGGCAAAGCCGCATATTATTAGATACAGATTATCAAGAGTAATCGCTCATACTAATATCACTTCATTTAAAAAGCTTTTAACCAATACCATCACCATATCACTTCACCAAAAAAAAAACATCAAAGGCCGTTGAAAATGCAAAAAGTAAAAAATAGGCTTAAGCTAACAATAAAATGTAACCAATAAATTCATCAATACGATTCGTACAAAAATAGCGTGACATTTAAAAATTGTTTATTTTCAACGACGAGTCTCGTACGAACACGCCGTTACGAGAGCTTGTTCTGAAAACGACGAACATTTTTTCATACATAGGTAGGTTACCTACCATTTAGAGAAGTCAAGTTGTGGTTTCTTTAAATGACTATGGGAAATAAAACCAGATATCGTCAAAAAACTGCATCACCTTGATATTTAAGCATAATATGTATGCATTATTAATGTTTGTCATTTTATAGATTGGTTTGTGGATAAAACGTGGGTGATTCCAGTATATAATTTTGAGTTAAATTACAATGTACCTACTTAAAAAAACTTTATAAAGTAGAATAAGAAAGAAAAACGAAATACTTTTAAAATAGTAGATAATAATCTTCAACATCGAATTATCAATTTGTGAATACAGTATAAGACAACGATAAATATACAAATTAAGATATCTCCAGTTTTTTTTATAATCTACTCCCACTACTACTACTGTTAATATACCACTGCAAATTCAAATTCAATATCAATTCGTCAATTCTGGTCAATTTTTAAGACATTGCCTGTTGAGTGGCAGAACTCACTGCCGCACTTATTTTAATTACCAGAACGAGGAAATGCATATAAATCATTTTCTCGAGGGAAATGAAATGAAACGCATAACTGTCGCGATACAGTCAGACGCTGTACCACAACGGTCCTAATAAAACTGGAAAGCACAAAAAACAGAAAGCGCAATGCAGTTTATTTAAGAAATTCAACATATTAAAATATGTTTTATCATATAATGCAAAAAAAAATGAAAACACTATACCACTGCTAACAGCGGAAATTAAAAACGTATCTCCTTATCTCGCGCCGCTATTGAGCATTTGTGTTAAAGCCAACATTATATATAATTTTCAAGAAATATTCTATTTAATGATAAAAAAATAATATAAGCACGTACACTTGTATAGAGGATACTAATGTACTCGTATACTTCTATATTAATATTATAAGGCTGAAAAATGTGTTCAGTTGAACGCGCTAATCTCAGGAACCACTGTTACATGTACTATTCGAATTGAAAAAATCTTTTTGTGTTGGATAGTTATCGAGGATAGCTATAGACATATTACATTACGTTATTCATTTCAATGTATTGCTTTTTTTCTTTTTGATTGAAATCATATAAAAAAATCTGGCTTTATTATTAAATTAGATACTATATGAAAGATCAGAGAGTTTCTTTGTGGTAACCATAAAATTATATAAACAGATTACTGATATGTCACATAATATATCCATAATAAAGTATATGAAACAAAAGTTAATTGTTTTTACTTCGCAATCTAAACGGAGTAATAACTGCATTCCTTTAAAGCCTTGAACAGTAAAATTTTCTTTGACTTTTTGCTTCGACCAGTGCTCAAAGCTCATGCGTCACACTTAGTCATCACACATTCTGGGAAACCGACTCAATCTTGAGAACTTTTCGTAAACATACTTGAAGTTCAAATGTTCTTTTAAAAACAATGAGTACTATATGTTGAAAGGGAAACGTTCAGGAATATATTTTTCTCTATAAAGTTGAAAATAAAAACATTGCTGTTTTAAACACAGTAAATAATAATACTTATTTTTTTATTGACAAGTGTTATAAATAAATTCATAGGCTTAATTTAGAATGTTTATCTAAAAAGACTAGATAAACAACAATACTTTTTATATGTACACAATGTTACTCAATATTTAATGAGAAAAGAAACCACACCCATTGCACTTAGACATTTTGTCCACTAGTCCATCACCTACATTTTCCAAAAAACAAAAAATCCTCTGCCCTTATTAAGTATACTTTGAGAACTAAGATAGATTTACTACACACACACCCATTGCACTTAGACATTTTGTCCACTAGTCCATCACCTACATTTTCCAAAAAACAACAAAATCCTCCTGCACTTTATTAAGTATACTTTGAGAACTAAGATAGATTTACTACATCCCATAATATACTTGTTGACTGACTAAGCTTTATAATAAAATTCACATAAACTAACATTCCTATAGAATCACTTCTATCCATCTCTTGGTCTTAACTCGTTCAAACCATTTACTTAATTCATCGTCCAATAACTCAAAAATCGTCTTTTCTATTAAAATAATAGAGTTCAGAATCGAACCTACATTCTTGTACAAATCTGACTTCCTCATCGACACTGAGTGACATGAGTCACGATTGACGAGCTGAGCTGGTGTTGAAGTATGGCGGATATGGCGAATCAGGCAGGTAACAAAGAAATAGTTGAAGTATATTACTCATTAAATCATTTATAATGTCATTTCCTCATCTCGTGGATAAAGTTCCAGCATCTTGTGTTTATAATTATATTCTATATATTTTATAGGATTTTTTTTTACTTTGAAATGAAATGAAATCAGCTTCACGCTGTATCCCGCACACAGCAGGGTAGGCAGAGGGAACCTAGTGTTAAGACACTCCGTTTCCCACTTTCTGCCGAATTCTGGAGCCATTGCGTGTTGAATGGCAGAACTCAACGACGCGCCTCGACACCAGAGCGATGAAATGAAAATATAAATTTAAGTAAATATTTCATTTCCTGGAGTGGGGTTGGAACCTACAACCGTCGATTTACAGTCACACTTCGTGCCGCTGCGCCACGACTGGCCTAGACTTATATTAATAATTCAGATATTTAGATTTCCTCTTTCAACGAATTTTCTTAATTTACAATTATACTAAAAACATAAAAAATACAAAAAAAAAACAATAAACAACTATAATACAACTACTATTCTATAGTAACTTTATACTAATTACAAGATGGCATATAATATTGAGCCCCGCCTAAAGGCCCACCCCGGCACCGTGCGATGCAATCAGGTCGCGGCCTATTTCACTTTATTATATTGGTAGTGCGCTTTTGCAATGAGTTAACGTATCTATATTATTTTGTGGAATTAATTAAAGTTATTCATTATATTCCATTTCGATAGTAGGTTAAATATACACAGCAGGGAGTTTTAGGTATCGTGAAGAAAAATTTATATATTTTAATTTCCTTGTTTCGACAACGAGCGGCGTTAAGTTACTCCACTCAATACGCAACGCCGCTAAAATTTGGCGGAAGGTGGACAATTAAGTCTCGCTCCACCACCACCGGCCTCGTATCAACTCCTCTCCCTAATAATACCGTTATAATAAAATATTTTCTATAGAATTTAACACTTTTATCATCGCTTATTTGTTTGTCAAAGCTGATTTCAAGTGAGCGTCCCACACAAATTTGTTTTTAAAAGCTCGTAGTAGAAAATTTATTCATTGAACGTTGCTTTTCTGTGGAAAATATTCTTTTTGAATACAAGACACGTTTATTCTAGAATATTATAAATTTCAACAAGTAATTTATTAGTACAATTGTTTTAATCAAAGATATTTCTAAATCTTGAGGCCAGTCGTGGCGCAGTGGTACAAAGTGTGACTGTAAAACCGACTGGTTGTGGGTTCGATCCCCACTCGAGGAGATGAAATATTTACTTAAATTTATATTTTCATTTCTTCGCTTTTGTGTCGAGGCAAAGCGCGGCGTTGAGTTCTGCCACTCAACACGCAATGCCTCCAAAATTCGGCAGAAAGTGGGGAACGGAGTGTCTTAACACTAGGTTCCCTCTGCCTACCCTGCTGTGTGCGGGATATAGCGTGAAGCTAATTTAATTTTTTTTTAATATTTCTAAATATAAAATATATTAAGAATATTGTATAGCTTCACGCTGTATTTGTTAAGACACTTCGCTTCCCAAAGTACCGCAAAATGTTCGATACATTACTTAATAGAACGGTGAAAGTCAACGCCGCGCTGTATGCATGTATGTTAAGTAGAAAATGAAAATAATTCTTTTCGATAAGTGTGAAACGAACTCACAACCGTCGTGTTTACAATCAGACGATTTGCAGCAGTGCCACGACAACCTTCTTTTTAATATAAGAACATTTTTAGAACATTTTCAGGGAAGCCATCATCCAACCTAAAAATATTATGGAGAGAAAATCTTTTTAAATATAACCTTATCATCAATTGAGAATCGAACCCACAACCAGTTGTGGATATATTGATATACTTTCCAATTACACTAAGAAAGGTTCTTTCTTTCGTTTCGTCAACTCTATATAATAGAATGTATAGAACATACATAACCATAGAACAGTAACTCGAGTGTTACTTAAACAACAAATCACAAAGTACGAATTATCAGTGGATTACGCGCACTAATATTAATGTTTTGACGCTAGTCAAATCATAATGAAATGCTATTTTCCATGTTTTTGTTTTATATAAAAAGAACATTGCTTATAACAATTTATCTGACATATTGCGTGTTTTGTGGCGGAACTTAACACTGCACATTTTTAACTAGATTAAACGCTCGCGCCTATATCCCGTATATAGCAGGGTAGGCAGACGGAACCCACTGTCAGTGGAAGACACCCCATTCCCCACTTTTCGCCAGATGAGGCATTCCATGTTGAGTGGCAGAACTCAACGCCGAGCTTCATTTTGTTACCAGAGCGAGGAAATGAAAAAAAATAAGAGATAACCGTTCATTCCACCGAGTAGGCATCGAACTCACAACTGTCATGTTTCCAGTCACGCGATTGTGCCACTGCGCTACGACGGCCTCGATGTATTTTAATATAAATATTCCCCAATAACCAGTGAGGATTGCAACCATGATGATCCAACATATCAAATGAATCTTAGCTCCGTATATTATAAAGCTAAAGAGACTGCTTGTTGAACGCGCTAGCCTCAAGAAAAATATTTCTGTGGTGAAGAAAAAGGATATCTCAAGATCGATCTTAGACTTGAGAGCGATTTATAAATACGAGTCTTAGTTATTTCCATTTGACCACGCGGAGGAGGCCGCAGTTAAACGCTAGTATTCTATAATTAAACCTTTGACCTTCATTCCACGATACAGCAACTGTATCTAGAATCTACATATATTAAGTTCTGCGGTTAAGATCAATCCAAAGGTATTATAGCAATGTTAAATACTAAAATTAACTGGACACGTATTGATGATATTATTATAAATGTGAACGGACCCAGAAATCCAATACCCGCGAAACGAATTTTGATAAAGTGTGGTATAACATCATTTTACTTCAAGACAAGAAAGACACTCCGTTCGACTCGTTCTACATTTTTTTATGATTTACAGTGTATCTCACAAATATCAGAATAGGCAAAGGGATTGTAGTGTTAAAACATTCCGTGTCCCAGAAACCACCCAATTATCGAGACATTGCGTGTTGAACGCCGCGCTTTGTTTGTTACCAGAACGAGAAAATATATAAATAATACCCTCAAGCAGGCACTCAACAAACAATCGTCGCCTTCCTCCATTCCCAACATAATATTCATATAATATTTTTAACATTTTTAAAATGTTATTCCACACTTAGTTAAGAAAAATATTTATTTAGAAAACGCATAAAAAATTGAAGTTATTCGAACCCAGGTTTCCAGGAGGCGCAGGTTCAAGTCCCGCTATTTTCAAATTTTTACAATACATACAATACAAAGAACAATACATATAAATTAAGCATCGTTTTTAAACTTCTTGATTCATCCAGTAGTCAATTCCAATAAAGACGACAAGAACTAGTAGTAAGATGTTGTATCATACATATTAAAATACTCACGAAGTGGAAAATGAAATCACCTTACGATTTATAACATAATTCATATAACGAGTACAAGATGAATTTATTAAAGAGCCTCTTCTTATATTGTGTTTTTCATTTAAATCGATGAAGTGATAAATTGTTGATTCAAACATGGTTACATAGATAACATTACATAGAAATAAAACGCTCTGGTAAAAATAAGCGCAGTGTTAAGTTACGCCACTCATTGGTACGTCATGTCTCAAATTCAGCGAAAAGCAGGTAACGGAGAGTCTTGACTACAATTTCTCTATGGCTATCCTATTGTATGCGGGATTAACTTGCAGATGCGAATTTAAATTTTGTGTTGTATCTTCATTTAACCCACCGATAAAACGAAAAAAAAAACCAAATAATTTTTTATACGCTATTTGAACCCATAACTATCCCGTACCGTCAAAAATGAAACCACAAAGGCCACTAATCTTTTTACATAATAAACGGTAAATATTGCCTAAGCCACCTAACCATGCCAAGGTGACAATTCCATTCATATGAGGTGTCGAAGCCTCAGGCATAATATGCCTTTTAAATATCACATAATTAGAAACCGGATAAATAAAAAAGAAGATTCTAAATAAAAAAAATACAGTCGAATTGATAACCTCCTTCTCTTGCAAAAGAAAATGTTAGTACATTATACAGACCGATAGTTGCGATGACTATATAAAGATTAAGATAACGGGATGAATTATTTCGTCCAGTTATTTTACGGAACTCCATATTAGAAAAAAATGTTTTTTTTTTTATCCTTATATATAAATCTTGCATTTTGTAAAGTTGCGTTAGTGATATATCTATCATTCAATTTTAAATTCTTCGTAGCAATCAGCGATATTAAACTTAAAAATATTCTCTTTGCGTCGCACAACCGATTAATAAGCAGCTTCACTATATTCCCAAACACCTAGTGTTATAACACTTCCTTCTCAAGTTTCAGGACATTTAATGTTGAACTCAATGCCGCACTTTATCTATCAGAGCGAAGAAATAAAAATAACTTAAATATACCCAAGTGGGGATCGAACTCACAACTATCGCGATAAGAACCGTAAAAATAACTTCTTAGATGACATTTAGAACTATAACTTATTTATTTATAATAAATAAAAAAGTAACTTTATTTAATATAAAATATTCCACTCACATTCCATCTTTGATCTTTCAGGTCACCTAGACCTGACCTTTAAGCTTTGATAAAAAGTGAAGCTGTTTTAGAATGCTATTTAAATAACATACATTTTATTTGCCTATAAAATATAAATTTTATGAATTATTTTTAAGATAAATCGCTTTATTGATAAAGAACCAATAAATAAATTTAGTTTTATTTACACAATCTAAGTTATCGTGCAGTACGCTAGGTCTATGCATCTTTGTTTGCGTGGATTTTAATTATTTTTTGTTCTCTAGGAAATCAAAAAATCAGCTTCGCGTTGTTTTCTTGCAAACAGCAGGGTAGGCTGAGTGAATCTAGTGCTAAGACACTCCGTTTCCTACTGTTTGAATTCTAGAGGCATAGCGTGTTGAGTGGCAAAACTCAACGCCGCGCTTTGCCTCAATATTTCATCTCCTCAAGTGGGGATAGAACCCACAAGCAGTCGATTTAACAGTAACTAGTAACTCACTGTTACCTAGGAATTTCCAAAAATTGTCTGTTGGGGTTCTCCTAAACTATCTAACCAAATTTCAACTTTCTAAGTTCAGTAGTTTTCCCTGCATTGTCTGTCAGTAAGTAAAAGGAGAGTTTTTTATATACATATGAATAGATAATATATATTTTTTATATTTATACATTTATCTCACTTTGTAGAGTAAGCAGAAAGACAACTGTGATAATAAGCGATTAGGTGGTGCATTGACATTGCAAGTCAAATGCAGCACCTCCTAGCCTCCTGGCTTTGTTAAATACAACATCTAACCAAGCCAGGGAAACGAAAACATTTAATATGTAAGTAAGTACTCTAGTGAGAATTGAACAAACAAGTATCACATACGAACTGATATTTTCCAATTAACGCCATGCTAGTCTTAAATACAATGAAAGCACATAAAAGACGAATGATTAAATACTTCAGATCCTAACTTTCAAAACAAAGCTCTGCAAATAAAATCTAGAGAAAACACAATAAAAAAAAAACAATAAATACCGAGTGAATGACCCTTGAAATCGTGAGGAAGCCTCGATAAGGTTTAGAAGATTACAAAAGGCAACCTACCCGACATGAACGACAACTAAAGATACCAAAAGCTCTACTATCATAGTACGTATTTGTACAATATAGGCAGCTTCAAACCTTTTCCTTAGAGGCCATTCGTGGCGCAGGGGCACAAAATGTGACAAGTGTAAAATCGACTGGTTGTGGGTTCGATCCCCACTCGAGGAAATGAAATATTTATTTACATGTATATTTTCATTTCTTCGCTCTGGCGTTCAGACAAAGCGCGGCGTTGAGTTCTACCACTCAACACGCAATGCCTCCAGAACTCGGCAGAAAGTGCAGAACGGATTGTCCTAACACTAGGTTCCCTCTGCCTACCCTAGAGCGGGATACAGCGTGAAGCTGCTTCAAGCCTTTTCCTGTATAGCAACGTAGTGTTTAATTTTTCTAGCGGAACTGAGTGGCGGTGCTCAACACCGCGCTTTATCCCCCTTACAACGCTTTCGCGGTCAGACTCTCCCAATACACGACGATGGCCTGAAATAAAATCTTTAAAAGTTGCAAGAGCGCATATATGAATTTTGACAGTGCTTGATAATTACGTTTCTTATTGCTCAATTGTGAAATCGATTGGACGGCTTCCAAAAGGCGCGAGTTTGAAAACCGCTAGGTTATTTTTTTTTAAATTTATATAATAGCATTCTCCTTTCCCAAGAGTTGCAAAATATTTTACAAAAGTAAAAGAAAAACATTTTTTAGTAAACAAGGTAAATATTCCAGTATTTAGAGGATATTGAGTTAACCTTTCGGCTATTTAACTAGTACCGTCAAAACTAATTTATATGTGCGTGTGGAGGCAATTAACAACAATTACTATTAAAGTTTTCATTAATTACGCGACGTCCTTTCTCATAACCGTTTTATTACTTTTTTACTTCAACCACCATTTCATTGTAGGAAAGAGGCAAAATAATAGATATTGGATAAGCTATTAAAAGTGACCAGACTTAAGACATAAGTATATACTTTCAAGTTTCTCCCGAATATCATCGTAAAAGAATTCATTTCTCCTAGTGATCCATCGCTTCTATAAAATCAGACACCACTGCGCCATGAAGGTCTTATCTATAGGTATAAATATGGTAACGAGCGAAGCACAGTTTAAATTTAAACATGACTTTTTACGTTTGAAGGGCACTTAGCATTAGATATTAGCCATGGTTTCCCATTAACAATAGCTAGGCTGTAGGTAGTCAGGACGAAGTGGCACACCGTCGATTTTAAACGCAACGATTGTGAGTTTGATTCCCACATGGGATAACTATATTAATTTGGTCTGGTTAGGAGACAAACGTGGCATGAGCTCGCCACTCAACGCTCATGTTTTTTTGTTGACAACGGAGTGTCTTAACACTAGGTTCTCTCTATCTACAGTGATATTTGCGGGATACAGGTAAAGAAAACCACACTATTTTCACAAATTTATTTAGTGAAAATAAGCTTACATGCTTAATTTTTCGAACTCCATTAATTTACCACCGATACATCAAATTTGCAAGAACCAAAGTTAGGAGAAGACCTGGGAAGAATTGGCACAAGAAACTCTCTCAAATGTTATATTTTTTAATAACATTAACATAACAGACTAATGGTTCAAAGGGTCTGTCCTTCTTATAAGGTTATAGTTATCCCATAAAACGCCTAGAAATGAAAGACATGATGGAATTCCAAATGAGACTGCGCACGTAATGTAATATAATCTTATAAAACATTTTTTGCAATATAATATATTGATAATATTGTTTTAATTAAAAACTTATAATTATTATTTCATAGCAATACCACAGTAACAATATTGACGAAGGACCTTAGACCTTTTGATTGTACCTGGCGTACTGAGTGATCCCGACAGTACGCAATGGTCGTCGGTTCAAATCTCATCAAAAAAAGGTTGTTTCCAAGTTCTGATTACACATAAAAGCAACGTCGAGTATAATACTCGACTTATCTTTTATACGTGGACTTATCTTTTCTAACAAAACATAGAAGATACATAGGAGATGAATGTGATTAAAGATAGTCAACAGTACATTTCGTCACACGCTGAAAGCTGAAAAAAGTAATCTTCAAACCGTCATTAACGAAAAGTGGAATGTTATAACAGTAGGTTCTGTTTGGCTAAAGTACTTATATACACGAGATCCGTGACGTGAAAAAAATCGCCTTTTTACTTAAAGAAAAAACGTTAAATTGTTTCAGACACTGCATGTTGAGTTGCGGAACTCAACGCCGCCCTTCATCCTACTACCAAAGCGAGGAAATGAAAATAACTAATTCCTTGAGTGGGATTCGAAGGTAACACAACTATAAATCTCGTACTGTTATTCATACCTCTTAAGCAGGGTATTGTGTCTAATATTTTTATGTTTATTTTATTATAGAACAATTGCGTCATATGACATTAATAGACTAATAACGAAACAGCATTTTCTAGTAATACTGGTTTAAAGAAAAAACGTTGATTATTAAAACAGATTAATTTATAAATTAGTTGTGGGTTGTAAGTTTGATTTCTATTTGGAGGAAATGTTTAATAACTTCATTTTCTTACATTAATATTATTTAATAAATGTATAATATTTAAGCTATCTAATTTATTATTATAAATATGAATAATCCACACAAAAAAAATAATAACACTATTAAATTAGACCTAAAACAACACCAAAAAAAAACCTAATACTGAATGACAACATAATGAATTTACAGATCAAAGTTGCAGTTTTTTTTAATATTTTATGACACTAACCTGATAAAGACATAACAGTTGGCAATTTAATAAAATAATTACTACTAAAAGCATGTATAAAGCCACTTTCATTAGAGAAAACATTACAAATTGTTCTTCCATTAAAATTCTGTAGGACTTAATTTAATATAGTAGTTTAATTCATTAACCATAGTCACAAATTGGTCTGTCGGTTCATAGGAATATTAATTATACACATTGCACATATATAAATTTTCACAAAGAGTATATAAAACCCTTCCATTACCGAGTGACTGACAGGCAACACATAGACAATACTACTGGACTTAGAAAGTTTAAATTCGGTGGGAAGTGTAGCACTAAGGGTATATTTCTGGATTTTTCTACAGGTCAGGAAATCAAGACAGGAAAAACTAAGATTTTCCAATAAACAAAAAATATTTAAAAAAATATTTTAGTATTAAAAGACAACAATACTTTTTTAAATATAATAGCATTTAGCCTTAAAATAATTAATTAATCTAAATGTCCAATTTATATAACATAATCAGAAATTCACAACTGTTAATACTGATTTAATTTACTTCCCAATCAAATGATACAAAACATTTTTTTTATGTTAATAATACCTGATGTAGAATGAAAATGCTAATATATGAAAAAAAAAAGAATCATTATCACATATTACAAACAATTACACTTAAGAAGATTACAAAAACACCACAGAAGACCAATTCAAGTTCCTCTGTCTATTCTACAATGTGGTTAAATAAATTAAATAAAAATATGACGCAAAATTTTATTATATCTCACAAAAAATGAATCACCAAAGTTACACCTAAGTTACAAATATTAGCCAATTTATAAATTCTCCAAATTCTTATGCACACAACATGAATCATGGGATAATGCTGATTATATAAATATTTACATAAAATAAATTTTTATATTTTAATTTATTATAATGTTATGTTACAATCAATGCATTATCATTTATTATCTTATAAGTTATCTATGTCATTATGTAGAAATGGAATCAATGTCTGATATCATGTTTTTATAAATGAAAAAGGAGTTCTGTCAATCAGTATTTTAGTAACTTTAATTTTAAAAATCAATCTCATGAAGAAGACAATTTATTAAGACATTTATTAAAAATATATTAATGTGCGATAACTATATAATCTCAAATTTAATAAAAATATAATTTCCTAAAAAAATAATAATTTAATTATATTTTTATAAACGTGATTAAGTACAAAGTTATTTGCGTCATAATGCATTTCTGAGATCGCGTTTTCACTACACATGGGCGGGGTATTACTCATATGCTCGAATCATCCCTTCGGGCGGGTGAAATCACCCTATTCTTAGAGATGCCTCTATATTAATATATAAATTGTTAATTCAAGGTCAAACAAAACAAACGAAAATAATACCGTACCAACGTGTGGGGCAACTCGGGGAGTTTAAAAAATCAATAACAGTCGTATTTAGATGATTTTCTGAATGAACTTAGTTTTCATACATAATTATAAGCAATAGTTTTCCTGCTTTTCATTCATAAAAATTGAAATTAGTTTATATCTAGTGTTGTTTAGCGATGTTTACATTAAATATAGCGTACGGTATATCTCAACGTATAAATATTCCCGTTTATATTTAGATCGACGCGTGCAATATATTATTTATTTGTTTTCCATAAGCCTCGCTAAGGTTTGATGAACTATGCTATAGTATACGTACCTCATTTTGTATCTCGTATCCTTTGTCGTGATTAATCCTTATGCACTTTTGCTGGCACGCAACAATTGTACACATATAAACTGCATATTTTCACAGACACAATCCGACATTTCTGCATTATCGACTCGAGAACACGATAACCGGGATAGGGGTAGCCATTTTTGGTCGAAAAGCAATTTTAGTTCTACGTTTAGGTCTTCGATTTTGGTAAACGGTAAGCAGGGACGCGAGCACTGCGCGAAGACGACGAATGAATTAAAATATATCCGTATCGTATCAGGTCACACACCTCTCATAAATTGTATTGACGTTCAACTTAAAAAAATATTCGCGAGTTTATAACAGCTGAAGCTTTGAATACACTACAGTGGTAAACGTATAGTGAGCGCCTAAGCTTTTTTACAACACAACGTGTGCGATTCAGTCCATATCCGGAAATATAATTAACATTTTCGCCCTTATTCAGCGAACGTCCATACTCGGTCGTGTTATACGCTACGCTCGTCAGACCAATCACCTTTCGGGATGTTATTTGTTCATTTTAAATTAAAACTAGTAGTGGCATCTAGCGCCATGATTAAACATTTATGACATTGGGTTTAATTGTTTTTTGAAACTGGCAATAATGTTTTGATTAATAATATTGAATTTGCTTTATTTGATATAATAACTCTCATAATCATACTATGTGAACATTAAAATATTTTTTTCTTTATAGCCATGTTAACTTGATATCTTTAACATTTCTTCACTATGCACAAATTGATTTTAAAGCGAAGATGTGTAATACATTACAATACGTTACAATAATAACAAATATATGTAGATATATAAAATATTCAACTCTATTATATTAAAATGTATTTCACAGTCTTTTTTTTGTGTCAATTATGGTAATATTCAGATTAGATTTCGCCAGTGTTTAGCAACATTCACTGTATAATTTGTTGTTGTAGTTAAATTATAATAAAACAAGTAAACAGACAATTGAGGAGCAGGCGAGCAAAAGTCAATTAGACTTAAAAATACAAAACAAAAAATCAAGCCACATGGCAACATTACAATTTGACATATTGACTCATGATTTGACAGACGCGTATTCCCGAAACGACCAAACTGTTTTTCTTTTCATAAACAATTCCTAATTCAAAAACGTAAAAAGAATGGTGGGCGCGATGCCTGTTAATATAATACCAAAATTTTATAACGGCGCCATGGACAGCCATAACGGGGGCGAAGATTGTGATAGCCAAGTGTTTATAGGGAGTCGGGTCAAAATCAATGATGACTTCGGCACAGTCAAGTATATAGGGGAAGTGCAGGGCTATAAAGGTGTTTGGTATGGAGTAGAATGGGATAATGCTGAGAGGGGCAAACATGATGGTAGCGTCGACGAAATCCAATATTTTAAGACCACTAAACCTAATGCAGGTTCCTTTATTCGTCCCAATAAGATTGCGCCTTTCAAAACTTGTGCTGAAGCTATCAGAAGATACTACGGTGATAGAGAGGTAAGTTAATCAATATATTTAATAAAAATATGACTACCACCCTGCAATATCCTCTATATATTTCAGGATAACAATTGTTGGGGGATATTTATTAATGGAATAAAAATTAGTATCAGTCCAGTCCTTTTTATTTCATTAAACTATCTACTAACTAGCTTACAATCTTAATTGTCACCCTATTTCTTATATCTTTTCTTTCATTGAATCACACACCCACTCACATTGTATTGCTTGAGTGGGCCTAAGGCCATATTTGAAGCAATAAACAAGGTCTTTTATTAGTAAACAAATCAATCAGAATTAATAAATGATAGTTTAACTTAATATCACAATGTGAGCAATGATTTTTTATATATTAAACTTTGAATTTCAATAAAATAATAAGTTTTATAAATTTGATAGCTATTTAAATATAATAGTGTTTGCTCTTTTCATATAAAATAAAGAATCAATATAATATTTAGGTCAAAACTTCATTGTCCTCTGTTGATAGTATGTTTATATATAATAAGGAAAGTCATAAATTATTGCTTACTAAGTATTTTTATTTCAATCTCTTTGTTTTAGTTTGCTTTTATTGTATTTCAGAAAATATTTTTTTTTACATACTGGAATTTTGAACCATAAATTTATTATGTTGTTAATTTTCTTTAGCTTAGAATGATATTTTTAAACAAGAGAACTACTTTTTAGTATAAAAACTTAATTATGGCGGTATTTCAATCTGCACCTCTTGGAAACCGTTCAAGAGCTCTGATTACTAAGCCATACATTTGTTTGAATGCGAATGTTAAATATTTTATGATTTCTAAAAATTATTTATCTTTCCTAAGTGTGGCATAATACTTTAAAAATGATAAAAATAAGAGAAAACTACTTTTATCATACTTTACTATCATAAATTATGTATTAACATAAAAGTGTTTTTTTTTATCTATTGGTAAATATTTTTTATATAAATGTTAACACAGCAAATAAAGGGTTATAAACACTGTGTCTAATTGTATATGTGATTGTTGTGGATTTTATCCCCACTCAACGGGAATAAAAAGATTTTATTGCCCTGCTCAAGTAAGATAAAATGTGATTGATGTTGAGTTTCAAGTTGAGTTCACTCAAAATGAAATATCTTGAATTTGAATGGAGTATCTTAATATAAGTGTTTCTAATTCCAGTGGTAAGATGAAAAAAAACAAATCAGAGCACAAAACAATAAAATATAATTAATTTTACTATAGTATGAAATTGTCTTTGTTTTTATTAAACAGCCGTAACAACAAATAAAAAAAAAATAAGAGATTATACCAATTTTATTAACAAACACACAGGTTTTTTTGCTTTACACTAAATCCTGCACATAGTAGGGAAGGTACAGGGATCCTAGAAACGCAAGTGCTGAGATACTCTATCCCCATTAAGAATACTACTGTTTCCTACTTTCTAGCAAATTCTGGAGGCATTGCATGGTGAGTGATAGAACTCAATGCCATGCTTTGCCTTGAGTGGGAATTGAATCCTCAACTTATTCTATTTTGTTTTTCTAAAATATATATTTTTATTTGGCAACAAAACAAAGCTTGGTGTTGAGTTCCACCACACAACACATAGTGTCTCAGTGTTTCTTAATATTAGATTTTTTTTGTATCCTATTATATGTGACATAAAAATGAAGCTAAAAACTCTATAAATAGTAGTAATTTATATTAGTGCATATCTATAAGAAAAAATAAATACATAAAGTTATGTATACTTATAGGATGAAACAGTAGCTGCTCATCGGAGGACCGTCATCAATGAATGGAAGAGAGAAATGGGCGCTCCTTTTATAGAGATGGTTGGTTTTGAAAAGATACATCAGAAACAGTAAGTTTCCATGTCTTGACATTGTTTATACTTAAGTTTTTTATGCCTGACGCCATACAACATAGATAGCAGGGCCACTCAGCTTTGTCATGTTACCAGACCAAGTTAAATTCATACATTTTCTAAGTGAGACTCCAACCATCGCGTTTACAGCCAGACATTGTGCTGCTGCACCACAAAAATCTCAATTCTAAAATAAAAAATATCTTAATTGTAATCAAACAGCTATCTAATGGATAATTATGTGTGTATATATATATATATATATATATATATATATATTTAGAGCACAGTAAAAAATGTAACTACATATATCAATAAATAACATTTTGATACAATTTATAAAATATCGAAAAACTTTATTGTGCATCAATTTTAAAGTGACTTTTTTTTCGCGCCGGTAAAAAGACAAAATGTGGAGTTAAATTCCACCGATCAACATTAATTGGAGTGTGGGTAGGAAACCAAATGTCGTAACACTAGGTTTTAGGTCCTCTTAGCGGACAACGTGAAGCCAAATAAAAATATATTATTTACATTCTAGAAAATTCGACCGTCTTCTGGAAGTGTGCGTTCACGACCAGAACGTGTCTAAAGCTGGCAACGTAGCATCTTTATGTCCGAATGTACGGAGTATTGATGTTTCACAGAACTTATTCTGCAACTGGAGGGAAATCATTCAGTTGTCTTCGCAGCTGCCTGATCTGAGTGAACTTGATGTCAGGTATGTTAATATACAGTATTGCTAGCGACCCATATGCATCTTACCCCGCTTAAACTTTTGTTTTAGTCAAATTATACAAATTTTCAGGCCAGTCGTGGCGCACGGGTTGTGGGTACGATCCCCAGTCGAGAAAAAGAAATATTTATTTACCTTTTCATTTTCATTTTTTTGCTCTTAATTGGGTTCCGCCACTCAACACGCAATGCCTCCAGAACTCGGTGGAAAGTGGCGAACGGAGTGTCCTAACACTAGATTCATGAAGCTGATTTTTATACAATTTATTTACATTAATTGTAGCATAAATGTAGTTCCATTTAAATCCGTGAAGTAATATTTGCGTGAACTTTAAAATGTTCAACGTATAGTAATCATCATCATCATTATAGCCAGATTTGGGCAAATTTTGTGCGAAAATCACGATTGAGTATTTATTATAGCATACTTTTATGCCTTTAAAAATAATAAAATGCTGGCTGACATCGTCAGTGATAATCCAGTAATTACTGTTTCTTTAACGCTATTCAGCCATTTAATGTTATTTCTTTTAAGTTAGCTAGAACTAAATTTTATAACACTATTTTTGCTACTTAAAAAAATGGTGATTATAAATAAAATTTATTCTTCCTCCATTTACAATTAGAGTTTAGTTTGATTTATAATAAAATACTAAACAGTGGTAATTGAGGCCTATCGTGGCGCAGCAGTGAGACAATGAATTGTTGGTTCGATTTCCACTCCAGTGAATGAAATATTTGATATTTTGGTTTCCTCGCTCCGGTAACGAGACAAAACAAGGTGCTAAGTTCCACCAAAATTCAATACTGCGCAATGTAACATTTTACTCATATTTTTATTATTTTTCAGCAAAAACCGCATGGCAATAGACATGCCAGAAGAAACTCTAACCCAACTTTCAAGCAATTTCCCTAATTTGGAAAAGTTAAATATATCTGTATGTGACTATGAATGGTCCGATCTTCTTGCTCTGTCTCGCCTTTGGCCAAATATTAACGAACTTATAGCAGCGTATAATAGAATAAAAAAAATAACTCCACCAAAGGTCACTTTACATACCCTGACTGTTATTAGACTGGATGGAAACCCTATAGATTCTTGGCAGGAAATTTTAAATCTTGGCATGTTGAAGAACCTCAAAGTTTTGAGTTTGAATGATTGTATCATTGAAGAGATTAGGTTTAATGATGACCCGAATAATGATAAAGTGGACGTGTTTGAAAATTTGGAAATTTTATTCTTGAATAGAAATAGGATTAATGATGTAAGTATACATTTTTTTTATTTTCCTAAGTAAAATTAGATTGTGTCCTGTCGTGGCGCAGGGCACAAGCGTGTGTGTGATTGTAAATATGACAGAGTGTTTTTGCCATATTTGTAATATTCTCGATATACATTGATATAATAAAATATATTTCTATTTTATATGCAATTTATTATATGATATGTTAAAATTACAACCATTGCTAAGCAACCGTGGCTAAGCAGCGAAGAATTTCGTTGTTTTAAGAAAAGGTATCCCAACATGCTTCGTGAATAGCGTCACGAACATGGTGTGCGCTGAGTCAGCCCTATATTAGCCCTACATTAAAGCTATTTTCTACAAAAATATTGTCCTTTGAAACGTCCGCGATATTATATGTTCATCTTTTTTTAATTTAAATATATCGGGTTATTGTTATTTTCTTTAATTTGCTATTCATCCTTATAAAAATAAATATAATATTATATAAATATAATAACGAACCGCACGGTGCGGGGACTTGGTTAGGGAATGATCAACTAAATTTGTAAATTTGCGTACATTTTCTGTCTACTGTTAATTGTAATGTGGTTACGAGTATGTGGTGTTTATTTTTAATTCATATTTTTCTTTGGTTGTCTTGTTCGAGTAGGAGATTAGTTAGATTTAAATTTCTTTATAAGACTTTTTTTTTTTGTTTTTCGGGTTTTGTTTTATTTTGGTAGTATTTTTCGTGTTACTTTTAATTTTAATAAATAAACCAGCAGCACACAGCAGGGTAGGCAGAGGGAACCTAGTGTTAAGATACTTCGTTCCCCACTTTCCGCCGAGTTCTGGAGGCATTGCGTGTTGAGTGGCGGAACTCAACGCCGCGCTTGTGCCCCGACACCTGATTAAGAAATAAAATATATCAAATACAACAAAAATATTTTTTCATAATTATTATTTATATTTATTTATTATTTCCAGTGGCGATCAGTCAGCGAACTAAACAAACTGAAATCCCTTAAACGTCTCTACTTCCTAAAGAACCCAGTGCAGAACAAAGAGGACTATGACACCGTATCGCAGATTATTATAGCAAAAATTGGAAATTTACAGGTAAATTGTATATTATTTTATATATTTTTTACCTGTCTTTTAGTTTTTTTATATATTAAAAAAATATGTGTAAATTATACATTGTAAAAGCAAAGGTTATGGGATTCGATTTCCATTCTTACTCGAAGAAATTAATAATTTTCAGGTTTCTCTCTCTTTGAACAAAACTTAGCTCGTTGTTCAGTTTCTCTTAATACGTGAAGTGTCTTAGCACTACGTTCCCTCTGTCTACCCTGCTATATGCGGGATACAGTGTAATGCTACATATTCTTTAATGTTATAATTATTATAATGTTTAATTATTCAAGGAACTAAACGGATCATTGATAACAAGAGAACTACGTAGAGGCGCAGAATATGATTATATGAAGCGTTATGGCGCCGAATGGAAATTGGTACAAAGTGATATGCAAAAGAAATTAGCGTTCGATATAGAACATTGCAGATTTCGGGAGCTTGTTGATAGTAAGTATTTCTAACAAATTTATAGCGTTATTCCATATTAAGGACAGAAAAATATTTTTTGTAAACATGCAAAGATCTGAGCGGGACTTAACTCGCGCTTTGTGCTTGTCGTCGAAGCTCTGAGTTCTGATGACTAAGTCATACGTTCTCGTCGTTAGCATCTTTATAAACACATTTTGGTCAAATTCCCGCTACACTAAGACTATTGCTAAGAATTATTGTACCAAGGCAAAACGCGGCGTTAAGTTCCTCCGCGCAAGAGGCAATGTCTGAAATTCCATCTGCCTAGCCTGCTATATAAAAAAAATTGGCTACATAGAATGCTATTTTTAAATTATTTATTAAATATTTTTAAAGTATTATTGCATACGAAAGATTTTATAAAACTATTATGTATCTAACATAATAGTTTTATAAAAGTATTAATATAATATATTAACACAGTATTTGGTTTATTAATGTTGTTTTGTGACTAAAACGGAGCCAACCAAGGCTGCAATTGAAGGATAAAAAAATCAAAAAATATTCTAAGTAAGATTAACATGATGAAATACAGCCTACAATTGCCTTCTTTAAATTTACTCTCGAACACAAAAAGAAATTTTCATTTAGTATCAGTATTTACTGAGATTAGTGCGTTAAACCAAAGTCTTCAGCTTTATAATATTAGTATTAGGATAATTATGAAATGAAACGTAATTAACAAACTTTCAACCTTCTTTAATTGGAAACAACCAACTCCACCTCTATAAAAACTATATACTTTTTTACAGAATATGGCATCCCAGACGACAGCCTACTAGTGAAACAGCCAAAATCAATGACGCTCACATCACAGCTACTAGAAATAACACTACGGGATGAAAATAATAAAATATTAAAAAAGAAATTCCCCTCCACAATGGCGCTACAAAAACTGGTAACACTTGCGCAAAGATTGTTTAAAGGAAACACAGGATATCCGTTTCTTTATTTATTAGATGATCAAATGCAAGGCGCTGAAATCGCTTTGGATAACACTATGAAAGATTTGGCATATTATTCTATACAAAATGGTGATACCGTATTAATAAGGTTCAGATAGTTTTTTTTCCATATTGGCAACACTAAATATGTTTTGGCTGTATATGCTGGGTCTACACGTTTGAGTTGATTTTGATTAATAAAAAATAATAATTGTTATTATTCACTTGTATACAAAAAAGTATTATTATATATTTATTTCAAATTACTAAATGTTTTTAATTTATTAAGAAAATTATATTTTTGAGACAGTTGTTTTCATTTCCTTGCACTGGTAACAAGACTAAACTTAGCGTTGGATTCCGCTACTTAACAGGCAGTCTCGAAAATTCTACGCAATGTCGTTACACTTGGTTCCCTATCCTGTATGCAGAATAAAACGTGAAGCTACACTATTATACATATATTTGTGTCAAATAAAAAAACGTTTTTAATTTTGACTTTTTTATAAAGAAAATTATATTATATGCATGACTTGATGTGTAGGACTGGTTCTTATAATTGGCGTTAATATTATATTTATAGATTCTCAAATATTGTATTTATACTATTGAAAGAGTTTAGCTTTATAAATAAATAACATTCACGAATTGTACCTGTATTTATTGCAAATTTTATTTTGAAAAATAAAATATGTCCACTATGTATTTTTAAAAGTGAGTTTTATTTAACCTAATCCTAACATTGATTAGAATGTATTTATATACCAAAAATATATATTTATAATTACGTTATATTAATTAAAGTATATGGAGGACCTTACTTCAAGTATATGGAGCAGTTAATGGAAACATAAAATAAAATTATTGGAGCCGCTTTTCTCAAGAAATATTGATTCAAATTGATAAAATATTTGTCTATAAGATAAAAAACGGACAATTTATCGACGAAGGCAATACAATATCGTCGATATAATGCAGTGCACTTGCAATCGAGAGATACCGGGCACTTTGAATTTGTCAAACAAATCTCTCAGTAATTTTTAATTGACCTGGTTAGCCCAGGCCCAGCGACATATAACATATGAAAGCTAGAGTTGTATGAAATGAATAAATACAATTTTAAATTATTGTTAACAATATTTCAAACTTTATATAATACAGCTTTGTAAATAAAATAATAAATATCTTAATTCTTGTAAGTGGTTACGTTATTTCTTATACAATAAATGCAAATAAAATGAAACATTGAATATACCAACTGTGACCTTCCGATGGACCTTCAATAATACAGCTAACCTTATAAATGTAGTGTCTGAAATCTCAATGCTTAGTTAATCTGATTCAATAACTACAATTTAAATATTTATTTACAAAATTTAAAACTGTTAATATAAAAAAAATGCAATTACCGCGCTTTACATATAAGTAATCTTATTTTTTTTATTATAACAGTTTAACGTCACAGTTCATGGTGCCTAATTTTTAGTTTGTTTTTTAATCAGTACTTATAAAAATATTGTTTAAAAAAATGTCGTTTGTCAAAGAAAATATAAATATATATACTTAAACATGATAATATATATTTATTACAGTAGTAATCGCTAGCGGTAATAAAAGAAAATATTAAACGCACTGGCCACATCGTTCATGATCGCCATTGGTAACCGTTGTGTCAACAAAAAAGTTGTGTTTACGAATACCCGTGAATGGCGGCTGCCGACAAATTTGAAGTTATATACTTCAATTGTCATGTAAAAAGTCTTAATTAGTATTCAATTAAGTATTTTAGTTTGCAATAATGGGTAATTGTGTTCGTTTCTGCCGTCGCCGTCGAATTCGCCGTCATATTGTATTAATTCTCATCGGCCTAGACAACGCGGGTAAAACGAAAACTGTGAACAATTTAGCTGGAGAAAACGATGATAAAGTTTTGCCCACAGTTGGTTTTAAAGCTGTAAATTTAATACATAAAGATACGCCAGTCACTATTTACGATTTAGGAGGCGGGCCGCAGTTTAGACAAATATGGCCTCAGTATTACAGCGAAGTGCACGGCGTTATATTTGTTATCGATTCAAGTGATTTTTCACGGTTGGAAGAATGTAAAACTGTTTTAGAAGAGGTTTTATCACACTACAAAATATCTGGTGAGTTGGCTACCTAGCAACTTTATCATTTTGTTTTTTAATTAAATTTTCTTATCGCCGTAACGGTGTGGTAATAAACTAATAAATAATTAATCTGTACAAACAGTGTAAACAATAGATTACTACAAATTATTAAATTCCCGATAAAATGCGATTTCATGTACAATATTAAACAATTTTTTTGCATTTTTAATATTTATTGCTTTCAAATGAAACTTTTCTTGTATAGGTAGCCTATCTTTTTATAAAACATTTTTTTTATGTTTTTCTTTTCTAAGTGTGGAATAACACTTTAAAATGTAATAAAAGGTAAACATATTTTCTAATTTGTACTAAAATAATAAAACTTAAAATTAGGTAAACCAGTTTTAGTGCTTGCCAATAAGCAGGATAAAAACGGTGCCCTCGACGATATCGACGTTGTGGAAAAACTAAATATTGAGCCCTTAGTTAACAGGTATGAAGTATATTATTTTTCGAGGAAAATTTTATTGTAAGTAAAATTTCTGGAGTGGGAACGGCCCACCCGGCTTTTCTCCTTCCTACTCCCATCATCTCGCATATAGCAGGATAAGCTGGAGGAATAGATAGTGTTAAAACACACTGTGCGCCCAATTTTCGAGACGTTGCGTGTTTAATGAAACTCAACGCCGCGATTTCTTTTGTTACCAGAGCGGGCAAATTAAACTAGGTCCGACACTAACGGCGTGCCTACAGACGAAATTTGTCCACAATTTGTCACGAAAATTAAAATATTTGAATAAAAATCAATTAGGATTTTAATCGCGGCCATTGTGTGTAGTCAGCCAACTTGTGGTTAAATCCTAAGGCATAATATGGTAATAAACCCGCTAGTTTAAGTGAGGTATTAAATGAAAGTCTCTGGCTACGCTAACCTTGAATTTCAGATAAAGCTTGAGTTTCAATTTTCAAGCCTGACTCGCACTTTTAGTATAACTGACTGATTTATTACAATTTTAGATACAGATGTCCAACTCTGGTAGAATCATACAGCGCCAGCCCATACGACCCAAAATCCAAAAAGCCCAAAATAGACCCAGGTCTCAAAAAAGGCTATCACTGGCTCCTAGACTATATAGTCAAACGTTACGGTGACATAAACTTGCGTGTACAGACAGACATACACGCGGAACTGGAAAGACGCAGGCGAATGTTAAGCAAATCCTCTAACAGAGCATCCCAAACTTTTATAGCTGAAAGTGATGAAATAGCAACGCAAACTGGCTTCGAAAATCCCAATTTTGTTATACAGAAAACTGAAATACCAAATAATTTAGATACTGGAGTGATTATAGTGAAGCCTATTAAGCCTAATAGTATAGATTCCACCATTACTATAGAGAGTGTAGAGAACGACACGACTATAGAATCTTCGAGTAATGTTAAACCGCAATTGTCTCCGCTTTTTGGGAGGGCAAGTAATTCTACAGTAGAGAGTGTAAAGATTGAATTAGAACCGAGAAATGAATTTAGGAAACTGTCGCCGATTGTAAGGAAGAAAGGTGTTAATCATATCGATTTTAAGAATCGACCACAATCAAGCCCTACTTATAGAAACAAGGTGATTATAAAAGAGCGACCGCTCTGTTTTCTGTTTTATTTTTCATCATTTATCTGGACTTGGCCCAATTTTGGACCGACCCAATGTTAAGAACAGAGGGACAGAGTGTTCAATTATGACATTTTTGCTTACCACTTTCCGCCGAGTTCTCGAGGAGTTGCGTGTTAAGTGGCGGAACTCAACCGCGCTTTGCCTAGTTACTACAGCAAGGAAATAAAAATATAAAATATCTTATTCCCCCAAGTGGGCAATGAACCCACAGTCGTGGCGGAAACCGTCACGAGACCGTCGTGGCGTAGCGGCATAACCTCTGACTTAACGCGACGATTGTCGATATGGGGTAGTGAATTTTCTTTATTTCTTAGCTCTGGTTAAAAAAGAAACACGGTGTTGAGTTCACCACTCATCACTCACACTTTAGCTTCTTTCTGTTTACGCTGCAGCTATAGCTATATTAATTCTCGTTACCTCTTCCAGACGTCACAATCAAGCCAAAACACGTCCATACAAGAGACAAAGGAATCTACACTGGACGAGAATCGAATCTATATACCCAATCTCAAACATCGGGTTTTAATAACCGATGTGGAATTGGCACAGAACCACAGGGAGATAATTTTAACTGAACGAGGTATTTTTTTTATTAATTACCAGTTACCCTAACTCGGCTTCGCTCTACTAATAATTGTATTATAGCCAAATTATACAAAACGCTTAGATTAATTGTATTAGCCTAGAGTTATTCTGATATATAAGCTATAATACTGTAAAGTTTCATCTATGTCCGTTTAGTAGTTTTCATGTGAAAGTGGTACAAACACCCAACTTTTTTTTATGGTTGTAGTCCAGTTTACTTATAGCGCTGGTCAAAGATATCACACGCGAGTAAGAAATATACGAGTATTTATTAATTTAAGAGACACGTCGATACTCATGTCAAATTAAACCATTTATTTTTTTAATCTTTTTTTTTATGTTATTTAGAGTGAATGATGTAATGTAAAAATATTCATTAATCTAACATTAAACTATTTTTTTCATTAAGTAATAAAAATTACTGTATAAAAAATTACGGACATTCTTTTATATCTATCTATTGATTTTGATTATCTACAAATTTTAATAACTAAAAAAAAGTATTTTTTTTATTTTTAAAGTCTTATTCCACATATAGGAAAGTAAAATACTTATTTAGAAAATATTTAAAACAAAACTGACAATCGAGCGAGTCGGGCTTGCCCACCGAAGGTTGCCTGCAAAAATTAGAGGTCTCGAGCTCACTTGAACTAGCGGTCTTAATATAAGCTTAATAAGTTGTAATAATAGTATAAGAATATCGATGTAGCTTGTTGAGATCTTATGGCTTACTTTTTAGAGCGCTTGGATGGTTTCCAAGAGACGCTGTTTCAAATCTCGCTACGTTTAAATTTTTACACACTTTCTAAATAAGTAAAAAAAAGTTATAATAACAACTTTTGTTAAGGACATACCACCTTGAGGTGAATTTTGGAAAAAGCGCCAGAGTCCCGCAAGGCTCCACACTATCACCAATATTATATGCGCTTTACATCAGCGACATTCTGCGTACAGATAGAGTCGAATTTCAAGGCTAGAACAATGTATGCTGACGACACTTAATGGCCGCTAATAGACCAAGCTTCATACAAATTTGTCTATTGTTATGTATATTATAAAAAAAACAGCCTACGCTGTATCCCGCAACAGAGCAGGGTAGGTAGAACGAAGAAATGATGGGTTGTGGGGATCGAACCCACAACTAGTCGAAAATTTATATTTATAAATTTATATTATGATTATACATATATATTTAACCACATGTTCCATACAGAACATACAAACAAGTCGCTATCAGACATTGTATCCGCGACCCTCCCGGTCACGAGACCGGCCTCCGCCTCACAAATTGTACGACGTCAGTTGGAGTTGTGTGGACAACATAAACGAAGATTGAGTTTACGTTGTGAGTATTGTATTATCTTATTTATATTAGTGTCATATGAATATATGATACTTGTGTGTGTGCGTGTGTAAGTGTAGAGAGTGGGGCCTGCAGGGTGGACACTAAATATTACTTAAAAAAAAAACAGGCCATTTTAGTTCTTTTTACAGTGGTTATGTATTGCATATTCATTGATGGTAGCTGTTTGAAGGATTGATAATTAAATTTTGATGTTATTGTCGGTGTAAAATAAAATATAGGTTATATTACTTATATTATGAAGAAACTTATATTAAATTACAATTTTCGTATTAATTTTTCGTTCTCAATTTTTAAGTGGCGGAACTTAACGCCGCGCTTTATCATTGTAAGGACGGAAAAGTTTTAAAAATTGTAAAAAAAAGTGTCTTTAAAATATGTAATTGAACCTATAACGTAACTTTAACGTACAGTTTCCTACGAACTTCGCAAGATAGCTTAATCTTTTTAAAGTAAGTCGTGTAGGCAACAAGATACCACTCACTTTTCGCATAATTCTCTTGACCTCGTTTGTTGAGAGACAGAACTCAACGCCGCACTTTGTCTTATTATCAGAAAATAAAATAATGAAATATATTGAAAATAAAATTGAATTTTCCCAAAACGGAATCCAACCCAGGACCGTTGCGTTTACAGTCATATTTTGTATTATATTTACACTTGTTTTTTCTAAATTTCAGATATGCAACGTAACAAAACTAGTCCCGAACGTACATCCATGCTGGTTTACGAACCGAAAGCACAACGACATCTTGATAAGGGCGATTTCGAAATAACCGCCGTCAATACTAATTAATATATAGAATATTATATTTTTACAAATTTAAAAGATTTTTGTGCTTATCTATTGGGCTTATAGCGTTATGGCTAAGTGTTTTGTTTTTTTTTTTAAATTCCTTTTTTGAAATCCCTTAACAGTAAATTGATATTATAATTTTGTTTTCTTTATAAATGCTTTACAAATAGTTCTTTATATAATAAAGCATTATTTTGTATAGCACTGCATAGCGCTATAGGTTCAGTGGATTGTATTCATATATGTTATATTATATTAAAATATGTTATTAGTTGAAAATAAGAAATAATCCTAAAAGTAAAAAAACATTATAAATTATTTGTAAACATAACATTATAGAGTATGCGAGTTTTTTTATTATTAAAAGTTTGATGTTTTATTTAATTAATACTTACGATACGATACGATTGCTTAACGTTCTTTTTTTTTGTTTTTTTTAATTGAGGTAATTGAGAATTAAAATGGCAGTTATTAAGTAAAAAATTTTTTAAAAGGTTTTCAGATTTACAATTTTTTAAATTATTCAGAAATCAGGCAAAAATGTAAAATTATTATTTTCATATATTCTCCTTTGATTCTGTGATTTGGAAACTTGGATAGTCATTAATTTTGAATTATTTTTTACGTTCAAATCTTGAAGTGTTAGATTAAAACACAGGGTAATTAATGTGATTAAAGAGTAATTAATATTCTTAACAAGTACATAACTATAATATTCCAGCGAGAAGGTGAATTTTAATTTTTTGTTTACTTAAAGTAATTAAAATAATAATAATATATTTAACAAAATATTTCTTTTAAATATACTTACATTTAGCATGTCTAAATTATTGTTTTAAGGTTAATTTCAGTGTTTCATTACATGTATGTATAACTATATAAATAAGTTTCATTTTATAATACATATATGGATATGTTATAATCTGTACTATATAGTACTTAATACATTTATTTTGTATTTCGTTTATTTTTAACTTACTTAAATAGATAAATAAAAAGATCCAAAGACAGTACTATTTTTGTATAAATTTTTAGACTTCGATATTTGATACATATGTATGAAATTCATAGTGAATTTACTTAATATTTAAATTAAATAATAACAATAAAAGAAGAATTTAATATTAAATTACTTAATTATAGTAGTAAATAGTCATTGAAGGACCAAATAATTGTTTTGTATTAAGATTTCTAATGTATTAGAAAATTAGTTAAGTTTTGTATTTTGTTTACTAATAAAAGATTATATTTAAAATTTATACCCGATTTATTTAAATATTACCTCTAATCGTTTTTGGTCCAATGTTATATCTTGTATCCTTACTATATGCGTTATTGGGCCGAAATTAGGTAAGATGCATGTTCTATTTGTATCTCTTATAAGAACGTCTTTAACAGACTGAAACCTAATTGATACCTCCCTTAACGTATTCTTAACGTGTCTATTACAAATTGTCTATCGAATTAACAAGACCCTATGTAATTTAGGGAAGTGATTATAATTTATTGAACATAGTAAGGATAAGAAAAGAAACAAAATCATACTAGTTACATATATTTACTTTTATTTTATACAAATATTTTGACAATACAGTCGGCAGTGGCGCGTCACTATATACACACTTTGACAGTTCAAAACAATAAATTAATAAATAACTAAATGAAGAAATATGTGACATGTTTGTATACAAAACTGTTTTGGTGTTTGTACTTAAAATAATATATTAAAAATACAAAAGGAAAAAATTAAAATATCAATATTATAGACGATTGCAATACTGTTGATTACATAAAAATGCTGTAAATGGCAGAATCATTAAAAAAAGTACCACTATTTTTAAACATCCATTGAGGTTCAAAATAAAAAAGTCATAAATTTTCAATTATTCGATTTTTTTAGCTTATTTTATTTTAAATACTTTTTAAATATGCAAAACACAAACAAATCTTAGCTGCTCTTATAAAAATCACTGCTCATCAAGTATGTAATACGTATATTATATTGTCCTATATACTTTAAATAAAAAAAGGAATAAAGACTACTTAGCTAACTTGTACCGCACTCAAAGATGTCATTTAGCCTTTAAATAACGTCAAATTGCTCATCTACTATTGGCAAAGTTTAATTTAATTTAAAAACAAATTCACGTTTTTAAGTACAGCCGTTGGATAGATTATCATAAGTATATAGGCCAATATAAAACCCTATTAGAAGAAATACATTCTATATATAATATATTGCATGTTCAATAATAAAAAGAGGTAACGCTGAAACATAATAATTTTGGAAATTATCGTATTTTCATAAATTAACAAAAATACCTCAATCATTTAAATGTTTCTAAAAAAATATTTTAAAGTAAGCTTTCACATTTGTTCTATTCAGATTTTAAATTGCTTTTTAGATATATTCAACATAAAATATACAAATGATTGATGGGAAAAAGGTAGCTATTAAAATTTCTTTTTATTATTAAAAGACGCTGTATATTTCACATGGATATAATTAAACAAAAGATAAAAAAAATTGTACTATTACTCTAAACACTCATATACATATTACATTCAAATCGTACATAAATGCAACTTTTAGTTACGAAACAACTTTTTCTTTACAAATCTTAGAATTTATAGTTTTTTCTATACAAAACAATAATTTTTACACAACAGTTGCAAAAGTGTACGTTTGAATAAACAACATCTTGAGAGTGAAAATTATCTAACTTAATAATTTTGTTATGTTCCATGCTATTGCATCTTTGTGCATTCTTCATGTCATCTTCTATAGGTAGTGACAACCTAGGCATTGCGTGTTGAGTGGCGGAACACAACGCCGCGCTTCATCGACAGAGCGGGAAAATTAAAATAATCAAATTGGAATCGAATCCACAAACGCCACATAACAGTAAGATACTTTTATAAAACAGCCTGTCTAAGTCATAAGTATTTAGAACGGATTTTATGGCATTTTTTCTAAAAAAAAAATTGAGTTTGATAATTTTCATTCTTAGGGTGCCATATCTAATTATTTAGCCGTAAAAAATGTACAATCTATTTGCTGTGATCTAATATAATAAACATAATTACTTACAGTGGTCATGATTGTTTAATAAATTGTCATATAAATATATCAATAATAATGTTTTTGTATATATGAAGTAGTTTGTGCTTAAATGGCGCAACCTGGAAGAGAAAATAATACAAAAAAACGTCTCAATTTTTTTTTGCATAGTATAGATTTTATTCAATTCATCATACAAAATAATAAACTGAAACAATAACTAATTTTGTTACTTAATCTTTGCTTAGTCTGCGAATGTTTGTCAAACATAATATTTCAATATATTTTTTTATATTAAACTATACTTAGGCCTCTTTACTACAAACCGCTTCACACGTAAAATTAACAATAAATGTTTTAACTGTAAAAGAAAAAAAAACTGTAAATAAAGTAAGTTTATTTGTCCTAAAAATATAATTTACTACTTTTTTTAACTAAAACAGCTGTACTTCTAGCAATCTCACTCAAAGAGTTATGTATTAGTTTATAGGTAAATACTTAGATTTAAACAAATTACTTTATATTTCACTAGAAAAAAGCTATAATATAAATTATATATATAAAAAACGAGTCATTTTCGTCACTTTAGTTATTCATTATCTTCTAATTATTTTAATTTTCATAAATTTTTAAAATGAAAGAAAATAGATAAAGTTTAACACAGTATCTGCTAAGTGTCGGTCAGTATGTTCAGTACGGTCGGTGTGTCGTGGCCACCCTGAAGTTAGCTGCGCATATTTGATTTATAATTTTTTTTATTTTTGACTATTTCCTTCCCAAATGGACAATCCGTGAATGTTCAGAAATGTTTCTAAGTTCTAGGGAGCCACGACTCGTCGATCGTTTTGTAAGTATTACACAACTAATACATAAGGCAATAACAACGGTGCATATCTGACAAGATTACAAAAAAACTTCGTTTAAATATATTTATCATTTAAAGCAAAATATTATTTTAAAATATTAATTATTATGAAATAAAATAATTTTCCTAGGTCTGGGGACATTTTACACTTTTCTAATTGAGCTAATCTATTTTTTATCTAGATCGTATAAAAATCTATTGACTATTTTTTTTTATTTACCTGTATCACACTTAGTTACATAAAGTAACTATATCTAAAATAAGAATATATATGTATACTTTTGTACAGACATAATTTGGAAAAGATACAACATGTATACATATTTTTAAAGAATTTATCTTTTTATCTTTCCGCTGTATCCCACATATAAGCTAGTGTAAAGACAATCCGTTACATTAGGATACCGTCCGTTCTTTACTTTCCACCGAGTAAAGAAAATAAAGAATACTTTTAATACATTGAGATACATTGAGAGAATACCGAGAGCACCATTTTTCTAATAAGAACGGAAAATATTTAAATTCTTTATAAAAAAAAGTATTCTTCTAGTTACTTTAAAAAGAAATGTAAGAATATTTTTAAATAATTAAGTGTGACACAAATATAATATTATAATTAAAATCTATTTTTATTCAACTATTGTGTAATTGCCTACTTAAATTAGAAAAAAAAAGTTTACCATTTAGTAAAAACAGAGCTGCTACAGATAATGTTTAAAAAAAACCAAAACAAAAGTCAATAAATAATTTCGATGGAAAAAATTTACATCGTATATTTACATTATTTTTAATTTATTTATATTAAGTAATATTAATTTTTAATCTATAGGGCACAATATTTATGACACGTCACTAGAGAAATGGCTTATTTATACTCTATAGATGCCTATTGATTAAAACCATGATAAAAAACCTAATAAAAGAAACAACATGTTTTGACCGATAAAAAATTAAATACATAGTATTGACAGACAATTGTCATGTAAATAATGTTGAAAATCGATTATCGATATAATAATAATCGTTCTACATAATCGATTTTAAATTAATTTTATTTATATAATGAGATCTGTCAATTTTTTAAATAAAAGATTATATATGCGTAAATTAATATCTTAATACTAAAAATGCCTCCCGACTTGTTTCGTATTTAGGAACATTAGAGGAGTATTTTGGTTCAATATATTTCTTATAAAAAAAAGTAAATATTTTTTTATCGTTCCTTTCTACGTTTTTACTTTAAATTTCGTTAATTTAAATATACTGAGATCTTTAAACTAATATCTATATCTAAAAATGACTAATAAATGCTATATATACTATATATGTACATTTTTAGTTTTTTAATTAAGAGAGCGAAATTAGGGGTTTTCAATAGAAAACTGAAAAAAATATTAATACTTTTTAGGAATCTGACTTATGGCTTATTTAATAACTGGCAACATTTTACTAGAAACTGGCACAACTAAAACTGGGAATGTAAAATAAATAAAAGAATGGACACGTTATATAAATAAAAGATGATTATTCATACTTTCATACCCATATATATATATATATATATATATATATATATAGACAATAACGAAAAATCACCATTAAACTGCCTTAGATCCAAAAAAGAGGAATGTAACACCAAAAAAGACAGAAGAGAAAAAAAATCAATTTAAAAAATTGTTAATTTCACTTTAAACCTACAATTTAAGCTAAAATCTACAATTTTATCTAGAACTATGTTGTATAGACGAATCGTCATCAGCAAAACTGGCTCTATTACGTCTCTCACATCGTTTCTGATGTTGCCTGATAAAGGCACTGAGTCTGTTTAACAGAAATTGCTTATCATGACCTTCCAACACCAATTGGTTCTTTAAAACCTCCACCATATGTCGATTCGCCGCCGCTACCGCCCAATAATAATACAAAAAGAACAATAAAATAGCAAAAGCTGGTACAGCAAACGTCGAAGTACCCAGAAGGAATATGAATTCGCGAATTACAAACGGAAACGCGTCAAAAGTGTCTACAACGAAACGCCATACTGTATCATAACCCCTGAAAGGACCACAATTCCAAGATGGCGTTATTTCCGCTATAGAATACGCAACCGGAAGTATCGATATCACGAAGCCCAATAGCAAAACTGACATAAATAAAGATTTCGATTTAGACGCTTTGTAAACTATTGGGGAAGGCGTACAATTGGTTAGGCAAGAAAATTTCTTTATATAAAAGATTAAGAAACAAAAGATGGTGCCTATTATCGGTAGGAAGGGACAGAAAAAAGCGCCCATCCAAATAATAGTTTGCGTGTAAACTATGTCTAGAACGTGTTTCGGAAGATAAAAATCTTGGGTTCCTATTATTTTGAGGCATCTGCTGTGGCTGTGTTTCGCTATAAAGGAGCGCGGTAGATTTATAAAGAAAGTCATAAAGAATTGTAGGGCAAAATCTGTTATGATCAACTTATACAACTGTTGCCCTACATACGTTTCCCAGCATTCTAATCTAAATTCTTCCTCGAAAACTGAACACCTCTGTCTATCAGGGTCGGATATTTGCATATAAATTTGACTCAAAAGCACCGCTAACGACGAAAGTCTAAGCAATACCGTTCTCAAAAGCGTTATTATTATATCATTAGCCGGCGTGTACGATTCAAATTGTATTAAATAACCGAAAATACTTGGTATTATTATATTTAAGACAACAATCGTAATAAACGGTAGAAATTCTAACAGCATGTTTCGAAACTGCCATATCGTATACGACCCAACACTGTTAACTTCAGTGCGATTAACTAATTCAATTTCATTTAATTCGTTCAATTTATCCATAGATTCGTTAAAAATAAAATAAATAAGAATACCAGAACCGATTAATATAATGAAAACGAGAATATTAATCAAAATACGCTTCAAATATATCAAAATTTGACTTTCCCTCGTGCGCAACTGTTTTTCCTCCTTATACCGTTCCTCTTCTAGGCAACCTTTAATCTCATTGAACAACGCTTTGTGTTTAATTTTGGCTGATTTATCATTCTGTATACAAAAATCCCATCCTCCGAACACTAAATTACAATACATATAAAACTGCCCCTCGTTCTCGACCAAACGCTCCTTGAACCCTTTGGCAGCAGTCTTAACTATTGCGATTAAAGAAAGAAGCGTCCAAATTATGGGAATTAAAATGAATGCTAGAGGCATGTTATAATACATATTAGTTTCCCACAATTTGGGCAGCAGATACGAATAAATCTGATCACTGTAGACGCCATAAAACAATATAGTTCTTTCCATCCATCCCGTTCCTTGGATAAAGTCCAGAACGACATTATTTTGCGTTAAATTCCTTTGAAAATACGCTTGCGAACAACACGTAGTAGAATTTTCTAGAAACGTGTCACATTTAAAAATAGCCTCGTCTAGCAAAAGTGTAGGTAAAATAAGAAATAAAATAACAAATACAGATATCGCCGTGTTTAAGAAGAGCAGCCATCTTAGAAATAAAAAATATGAGACGACACCTGTACCAAATTTCCCTTCGATTTCACGCAAAGATGTCTGCCATAATTCCAATTTTCCTATTATTTCAGTAAAACGTATGCTAAAACGATGCCAAACTTTCCTTTGACGCCATTGTAACTGTTCTAAGCCTTGTAGTCTTAATTTTGTTGCGTTCTGTAAAATAAAATATCGTTATAAGTTTAAAAAATCAAATCAAATATGATAACAATCTTACAAAACACTTCAATCTTTCTTTCGTTGTCTTGATAATCTTGATAATCTTGATAATTTGATCTTTTTCACATTAAAATTGGTTTATATAATCTCAATATTTTGCATGATAACGTATTGATTAGGAATTTTTAGACAGTCTCACACATAAAGTGTGTCTAGGGACGCCCGACAAAGGTGATAAATAAATAAAAATCAAAAATAAATCAGCTTCACGCTGTATCCCGCACACTGCAGGGTAGGCAGTGGGAATCTAGTGTTAAGACACTCTGTTCCACAATTTCCGCCGAGTTCTGGAGGCATTGCGTGTAGAGTACTACCCCGCGCTTTGCCTCGACGCTAAATAAATATTTTATTGACCGATAACTTTAATCACATAATTTTTTTGGTAAAAATTTACAAAAATTGTAATTTTTATTGTAATAACTTCATTATTTTCAAGAACATTAGATTTTTCAAAAAAAACAAATGCTACAGATCTTTTTAGAAAACACAATAAACCAAATAGCGAAACTACTTAAATATAAATAGCGTGTGACTGTAAGAATGACGGTTGTGGGTCTGGTCCCCAAATTATTTAATATTGTCATTTCCTAGCTCTGATATCAGAATGGTTTATATAAACAGAGTGTTTTAGCACTAGGATCACTCTGCTTACCCTGCTATATGTGGGATACAGTGTGAAGTACAAAAGCAATTAAAATTATTTTTAACCTGCAATCTCGCTTTGATTTCCAGCTTTTGGTGCATTGGAACAGGCATAGCTTTGATTTGCATAATTTCCTCCCAAGTACGCTCTTCATTTGATAAATTTTCTGTAACAACAAAAAGTAGTAATTCATAATAAAAACCACATTTAAAATTAGAATAAATATTTTTAATGTATGCATTCTACTGAGGGGGAATCAAACACAAAATTATTTTGGGTAGAGCACTATCATATATGCACTTTCCTATCATATAATCAACATTTTTCATAGTAAAGCTTAAAAAAATACATATTCAACAGTGAAACTAAAAGAACAAAATATCAAAACTACAAATTACGAAAGGACAAAATTATTTAAAGCTTTAACCCTGAACAAGTAACAAGCTAAATAACCTAAAGTTAGCTAAGAAATAATGGAAACTTTCATTAATTTATTTAACAAAAGAACAGAGTTTACAAATTAAATAACATTTACATATTTACAAAGTTAAACAAAATGTTTAAACAATAACAAAAATACATACCATTATTACAGAAATTAAGTGTTTGCTTTGACTCCATGTTTTTAGATAATAAATAAATGCATATAACATATTAATTAACCTTATTTAAATAAGACGATATATTATAGTATTTTGGTACAGAAAATTAACTTTTTAAGCCCCTATTGTTTAAATACAGGTAATAAAAAACCACCATCTTGCACAGATAACACAGAAAATTGTAATGATACAGCTAAATTTTAACATAAAATAAAAAAAAGACAAACATAATAAGAATAAAGCAAGATAACAAATGAAACGGTATTCATAGTACATTAAACTTAAATTATACGAAGAACGCACGTTAATGGATGACTAATAAAATTGATAGTAACGCGTGAACAAAAGAAATTAGTACGAACGTCTTGTTGAATGTAGGGTATTTAAAATTCTGTTTAATATTTTAAGGACAATGTACTAGGAAATAAATAGTTTTAAAAAAGATCCACCCTTCTTCATGCATAAAGCAGGGTAGAAAACAGTGTTAGGACACCCTGTTCCCCAATTTTCGAAACGTTCCGGAGATTTAGGCGGCGGAACGTAGCGCCGCGTTTTGTCTTGTTACCAAAACGAGAAAATGGAAATAACCAATTTCCCGAGTGGGAATGGAAACATCCTCCGCATTTACAGCTGTGCCAACAACACGGCCTCTTACGTAAGTGATGTAACAAAATACTTTATAACTTAAACCAAATATATATTTCTTCAGCTTCACGCTGTATGCCCCGCACACAGCAGGGTAGGCAGAGGGAACCTAGTGTTAAACCAGAATGTGAGAACTATATTACTGACTATTCGTTGTCATGGGCATAGGAATTGAGGACGGTTGGTCGCTGGTGTAAACAATAAAAAAAAATGAAAATATAATTTAAATGTTACCTGATAGATCCGGTAACATAGACAAGTGTATATCCCGACTTTGCGTCGTTCTCGCGTAAGTGGACTGCCGCCGTTCATTTTGCGATCGGGCACGTTTCGCTGTGGTGGCTGTGAATTGAAGGTCATGTTAAATGATTGATTTGAAGCTAGGACCATTACTTTGGCATAGGCAAATCATAATATAAGCTTTTAACCATAATGAATGTACCAAGACATATAAAATCATTGCGGGATGATTGTGGATAAATAGTTTTAACTTTAAAGAATATATATTTCATAGAGATAATAATATATTTTTTCTCTAGAATAATGTATTTCTTTGTTTAAGTAAAACACGTATTTCCTCGTTATCTAGAACAGATCGAGGCTAACAAATCAAAATACGACTTTTTCAGAAAATCATGGCACTTCACATCTGATTTTATGGTTTGTTTCTTTTCAACTCGATATCTCCAAGAGTCCCAGAGATAAAGGCTCTTGACAGATAGACACACGGACAACAAAGCGATCTTATAAGGGTAAAAGAACCCTTATAAGATCTTCTTACTCTTAAAAAGTAAGGAACCCCACAAACTTACTATTTCTAGCCTGCTTCGAAGGCAGCAATGTGGCAAGTTTGGCTGCATCAGCTCTCTGCAGGTTCTCGAAGAGGTCCTGCTCTCCCCCCGGGTAGAGCTCCTGATAGAACTCTCCTCCCGCCTCCTCCCAGCCCTCGTGGCGTTTTGAACGTTTGTTCTTACCACCGGACATGGTTTATGGCATTTTTTCTGAGGAAGATGGAATAATATGTTTTTTTTTACCAATTATTTAGTAATGTTTTAAATTACACTCTTAAACCGCATTAATCGCGTATATAAGTATCATACATTTTTTATATAAAAGTTGATGAAAAAAATAATAACTTCTCATTTTTTATATAAAAGTTGATGAAAAAAATAATAACTTCTTATTCTTCTAAAAATATATCGCAATGTTTCTATTTTGGTGTTTTTTTTGCTGTGTCCCACACGTAATATGGTTCGCATAGAGAACCGCCTACCCTGGTGTGTGCGGGATACAGCATAAAGCTGATTTTTTTGATTTTTTTTTATTATAAAAAGAACTGTTAAAACAAAAGTCTACCAGAAGGAGCTTTGTTACTAAACAAGATAAAGTCCAGAACTTAAAGATAATTATAATAATAACCAATAAATCTACAAATGATAAACTTATTTACTTGTCTCTTTAATTAAGCATATTGGAGGGACGTATTTTATATTATAGTCATACATGTACCTAAGAAAGAAATAAAATATTTATTTACATTTATATTTTCATTTGTTCGCTCTGGTGTCGAGGTAAAGCGCGGCGTTGAGTTCCGCCACTCAGCACACAATGCCTCCAGAACTCGGCGGAAAGTGGGGAACGGAGTGTCTAGAACACTAGAACACTAGGTTCTTTCTGCCTATCCTGCTGTGTGCGGGATACAGCGTAAAGCTGTGTACCCAAGTATTATATATAATTTTCTATTTACCTCTATAATAATGATATGACGCAGTTAGAATCTGACGATGCATGACAATAAAAATAGTTTTTTCGACGATTTTGCGACTGCAAGCGCGATAGGATATAGGTTCGATAAGCATCGAGTGTTAATTGAACCTTTAACTTAAATTTGAAATTAAATATTTAATATTTTCATTTGCTCGCTGTGATAGTGAGGCAAAGCACGGCATTGTGTTCTGCCACTCAACAGACAATACTTCCAGAAAGTTTAGAATAGATGTGTCTTAATGGGAACGGAGTGTCTTAACACTATTATCCAATAATTCCCTCTGACTAAGCTGCTATGTACGAAAGAAAGAAGATCGTTTCGTTATAACCACACTATAAAATTGCCTGTGGTCGGAGCTACCTCGTATGTGTACAAACAAACTACTAATGGATATATACGTACAAATAAAAAGTAACTTCATGTTATTTCCCGCAGGGTAGGCCGAGGGAATCTCGTGTTAAGATACTCCTTTTCCCAAGCACTGCTTTAATTCGCGACATTGCGTGTTGTGGCGAACTTAACACCAAGTCACAAAATTAATCCCAACATACATATAAACTTACTCTTTTCACAAGAACTGTAGACACAATGAAAAAATACTAGCAAACTGAATTGCTATAATAAAACTTTTTTTTATATTAAAATATATATTTTACACAATGATATTTAAAATTAAATTAATCATTAAATACAAGCAAATTAAATGTTTACTTAGCGAGAGTGGTGTATTAAAAGTGACGTGTTCAATTTCCTATAAAACGATTCGTATCCGTTATCTTATCTCGAAACTTTAGGGCTGTGTAATTATAAACAAAGAGCATAGGGAACACAATTTAACACAAATTAATATTTAATATTTCCGTATGTAAGTTTGAAATTTTAAGGAATTATCTATTTTTTTTTTGAAGTATATAAAGAATTTATATAATTTAATAAAAAAGCTCTGACGACGTAGTAAACGACTTACGTTTGTCTGCAAACTGCATGCTTGTGGGTTTTATTCCAAGGTGGGGGGACGATTTATATACTCATTTGGTAGACAAGTGCGGCGTTGAGTTAAAATTCAATTATTTTAATTTATACAAAATTTTAATATACACTAAAAAAATTGCATAACTTGTTTTGATATCTGATAGCTAGGTTGATATTTTTTTCAGCTTCGCTGTATTCCGCACATAGCAGAGTAGGCAGGGGGACGGGGAATGGGGTTGGAACTTAGTGCTAAGACACTGTTCCCATTAAGTCCCACATCCGTTCTCCAGTTTATGCTTATGATTTTTAAGTTAAGTTAAGTTTACCATTAAAGCTGTTATTTTTAATTACCCGTTAAGTATATTTATAATGTATATAAATAAGTCAACTAAGCAATTACTCGTGACTTTTAATTTCAAATATACGATATTTAGCGAATTTATTTTAATTTTAAATAAATCTGTTTGCACACTTACACAGATAATATCAATATTTCATCAAAATAAAAATAAAAATACTTAGGTACATCCAAATAAGAAAACAGACTAAAAACGAATTTCCACTCGCAAAAATTAAACGTATAAATATATATATTTTTTTAATTAGAGCACTGTACATAATAGATAGCAACGATATGCAAAGTTGATGGATATATTGACCTATATCTTTTACCCGGTTACCTATTTAATATGTTTTCTATGTAAAATGACGACAGAATGAGGTCAATAAAGGGTTTTACAATTAATGTATGGTGTAATACCTATAATTGTATATTCATATAAAACTTATGCATTGATAGTGGGTTCGAATTTAATCAATGACAAAAGGAAATTGACGAAACTCGAAAATATACTTTAATGTCGTTCTTTTTGTTATTTGAGTTGTTGGCAAAGAACATTAATTTTGGGAAGGCAGTGAAGTATGATAACGTTTCAAAAAAAACATGCAGTTACACATATTTAAAAAAAAAGTTGTTTTTATGCAGTTGTCAAAAGTTGGTTATATAAGCTAAGTTATATATTAAATAATGTAGATGGATAAATTTGCACAAAACATGCAATTCATGTGTTCAATCTCCATACAAGTCAGAAATGTAATACAAATTGAAGAATTGGTGTTGTCATGCATTTTCTTATGTAACATTATCACTTTCTTATTTTACAGCACATTCTCCTTTGTGCAATGTGATCTTCACTATACAATGTGATATTGCCAATTAGTGATTAGTGCTCAACTGGCACATTCGCAACATCATAAACTAAGAACTTAACTGAAGAAGCGGTAACCGAGATTATTTATAATTACACATATTAACAAAATGTATCAGATGTAAGAACATTATAAAATCAAATCAAATTAGCATCACACTGTTTCCCACACACAGCAGGGTAGGCAGAGGGAACCTAGTGCTAAGACACTCCATTCCCCACATTCTGCCAAATTCTGGAGGCATTGCGTGTTGAGTGGCGGTACTCAATGGCATGAAGAAATGAAAATATAAATTTAAATAAATCATCTCCTTGATCCTTCTCTATCTATAATATCATTTCCTCGTGTGTGGATTGAATCCATAACCAGTCCATTTTGCTGTTACACTTTGTGCCTTTATGCCACCAATGGGCTCAAGAATATTATCTTATATTAAATTTTCATTGTGTAAAAATAAATTATTGTTTGATTTGTAATTCAAATTTACTAATAAATTTGATTATGATTAACTACTCCTAAAATAAGAATTTTATATAATATTTAATATTACTATTTTATAAAATAATAATATGTACAACAGCCCTAAAGCTATGTAGACTTAATAGCAATTAGCTGATTGTCTCATATAGATATAGATGTCTCATATAGACACAAATAAATATTTGTAATTTCTATGAACTAATAGACAATTTTATGTTTAGTCACATCTCACTTTTTTTGTAGGGGTTGGTAGACAAAATTTAGTCTAGAAAAGGCAGGCTAGAAAGTCTGTGTGCTCACTTCTCCACATTGCATCCATTTCTAGGACAACAAATCATTTGTTTCGCATAATAATGACATTATTTAAAAAAAACAAATATCAATGTATATGGATTGATTACTTACTACAAACTACAATTGACTCTTGCAATATTTTAAAAATTGTGAATATATCATCATTGTGATTAGAGAATTGCTGAATAAGGTGAAAGGTAAAGTCCACACAATAAAAATATTATAAATTTAAGTATAATCCTACTAATATTACAAAAGTGGAAGTTTGTGAAGATGATATTTCACTTTAATGCAAAAACTACTTAATGCATTTATATTATAATTAACAGTATTACAGTACTTATATACATCACAATACCTACAATTTATGTAAAGACGCAGAGCAAAGTAATATGCAGCAAAGGCATGTGTAGGTCACTAGTAATACTATAAGACTAATAATATATAACAAGACACAACACAACAACTTGTAGTTTTAGATATTTTAATGATAATCATTTATAGATAAAGAAATTGTAATTATGTACTTTCCCAATAAATATATATAAATGGGGATTTTATTGACTTATCTATAAATGTATTTTTCTGATATATATTATAATGCATGTATATATCAGATTAGTTTTACAAGAACATTACAACAATACATTAACTTAAATAAAAAAAAACTATTATATACAAGCATGTCACAAATTTAAATGAAATAAAAATTTGTCTTGTTAAAATATTGTATATTTTAATTTAGAGTGTAAATAAAAAAAACTAAATATTATATATAAAATATTAAAATAGAAACTCAAATCCCCTATGTGGGAATGAACACACAACATTGCATTTTAAAAGTCAGAGGCTGTGCCTGTGCTGCACTTATAAACAGACTAATGAATATTATTCATCTTGAAAGTGGAGTATGAATACAACTCATCCTGCCATTAGTCATATCAATTGAGGTTTTAAATTTTTATTTATTTGTCGTTATTAAAGGTATGTAATATACAGAAAAAAAAGTATAACTACATCTTGGAAATTTAATGATATGTTGAACTAAATATTTCAATATGCTTTTGTTAGAAAGCCTATCTTATTAGGCTTAATGCTATTTTTAGATCTTTACACTTTTTTGTTAGATTCGACATTGAATTTTGTATTGCGGAAGCGGAAATAAAAATCTAACACTTAATTTCACGAATATTCACAGTTTCTCACAGTAATTCAGTTATGTTTACAATACTGTGTGTACTTTGAAAATACATGATGGAAAACATTGCTTGTTCAATATTTATTTACAAAGGAGCGTGATATTTCTTACCTCAGTTGTGGATGGCGAAATAGCGTGGAATAAAGTTACGTCACATTACAGTGGATTTAATAATGTAGAGCATTATTTTCATTTGTTTTTACAGAATTTTTACACTATGATTTTTTAATGAACATGTATTCAGACCAAAATAATCCTCTTCTCAAGGAGTGGTGCTACACGTTCTGAAATGTGTGTTATGAAATTTAATGACACGAACACAAAAGTGCTTCAATCATTAGATATTTACTAATAAATAAAAATAATGTTTAATGATATGTTACTCAAATATATATATATTAATATTACGTATTATAGAACTATTCGAACTCTTTAATAACAAATCTTCGTGAATTTTATAGTAAACTTACATATGAGTTGTGTTTCAGAACGCATCTTCGTAATTACGAATGGCGTTGATCTGTCATTTGGGTTTATTATTGTTTTTTTTACTTATCACCTGTAATGAGGACAACAGTACATTTTAAAAAGAACTTTACTGTTACACGTGAAAATTTAATTGAAATCATAATTTTTTTCATAATAAATATTTAAACCTAAAGAAGAATTTTATTTCGCATTTAGAATTACCAATAAAAATAATTCAATAACGGTTTTATTCGCTTATAAATCTCAACGAATCGAGGTAACGTATTTTTCTCGTGGAAATTAGATGAAATCGAGCAACAGCCCGTCAATTGAATTTCCCTAGATATCCGTCAAAAAACGACGACTGTCTGTCGCTCGCGTAAACAAATCTCTGAGGAAATTTCCTCCATGCAATATCCGGTTGTATTACCATAGGCTAGTTTTCGCGGCAATTTAGATGGAAACGAATAGAAGGCACGCAAATAACCGATCCGGCCAATCAGGCCAGTCTGACGTGAGCATAGATCTAGAGAGGGCCAATCTCACATCCGGTGTCTGACGCAGTGGCATCCTGCGCGAAAAGCCCGGGAATAGGCCAAAGGCGGGCTGACACCTGCGCAGCATCCCCTCATCGCTCTAAGATCACATCTCGCGAAAAGTAATGATTATTTCGGTCGTTTAGTTCCGCGTATCCCCGTCGCGGCGCTGCGCGTCCACCGGGAGTGGGACGGTGTATGTACCTCAATATAGTCCAGTTAAAACGTAATTTTAGCACTGGAAATTGAAAAATTGCGGATGTATCGATACAAGTGTACCAAAAAGCGTCTTCTGAACGTTATTTATTACAATAGTTTAACTCGAGCGTGTTAATTCTAAATCAGTTGTAACGTAGTCCGTCGTCCATTAGACCGAGTGATAATCGTGGTTTTCGAAGATAAAATCCACTCTATCTGTTCATGTAGTGCTGTATAAAATGTGCTTATTATTATTGAGGATATGCCAGCGTAGAAATTGGCGGTACTCCAAATTACGATGCATACGAGGTCGCGGCACTCCTTAGGATAGTACTATCGACGTATGTTGTTCAGAGACTCGGTGAAACTATGAACACATCGCATATTGACAATAAGTTATTGGAAAGATGTTAAATAGCCCATACAGGCGGAAGTCGGCCGCTGCGAGCGGTATCCACTGGAACAACATCTGAAATCTAAACGTACTCCCTAATGGCGCTGGCTAAGGTCCTTTTCCTCATTGCCATAATCGCGGTGGTCAGCGCCGATTACAATGAGATCCAGACGAAGAATAAAACGAAAGAAGCCGTGGCGGCGAAAAAGGAGCAAAAGACAAGAATCGCCGTTCCCGATCCGGTGCGTGGGTCGTTCCACAAATTGAGCTCGCTAATGAACAGGACTGAAGACAGGAACACCAGGCGCAGGAAGCAGAATGTAAATAAAATATTAAAAATGAGAAATCATGATATGCTGAATGACAACGAGGGTGCGATAGCCATCAGCCAGAAAACGATGTCCGACAATGATACAAACACATTGAAGGATAAGATAATCGCACTTAAACCTAAGGACATCAGCCCGTTTGATGCCAATCATTACAAGAATAACTACGTACCACAAGTTACGGGAGTATTCTGTGACTTCGAGAACCACACTGGTTCAGTGGACATGTGTATGTGGGAGTGGAATAAGACGGTCTCCAGTTACAATCTAGGGTTCCAGGTGATGACTGCGGCTGAGTTGGTGATGATGAATGAAACTGCCAAAGGTGTGAAGTTCACCGGTCCTCCTTATGATGCTGATAAGAAGAAGGATGGTGAGAATTTTTCACATTCTCTATTATTTTTATATCTCTGGTCTAGTTAGATAAATTTCGGCGTTCAGTTCCAACGTTTTAAGCGCTTGTTTTTCTTTGCGTGTATGTAACACGCAAAGAAAAACAAGAGTGACTTGACACTAGATTCTCTCTGTCTGGTGAAGACAGATGACACGATGCAGAAAAAATATGTGTTGTTTATTAATACTGTAATACAGGCTATTATGAAAAATAAAGCTAAAAAAGAAACATTATTTACATTATGCAACACGAGAGGACAATAAAACCGTTGTTTATTTGAACGCGCGCTCAATTAACACTATAAGTAAGAGTATCAAGTATTTTTTTATTTGAAGAGCTTCATATATATTTTAAATATTAAAAGTTTAAATGGTAAATATTGAAATATATATTTTTTTAACACGATATTGGGTTCCGTCACGTAACGTGCATTTGTTTGAATAATTAAGATATTATACGGAGTGTCTAAGCACTAATTAGATTTTCGTTTTAGTAGTTCAGCTACAAACAACAAAACAACAAACATTGATTTATGTTTGGGAAATGGGGATAAAAGAAAGATACATTTAAACTTTGAGGCCGTATTCCTGGCGCAGCGGCACATCGACTTATGTAGACGCGACTGTTTTGGCTTCAACTTCTCTTTTTATTTGCCTGGCTTTTTGAAAAGATAAAACGCGGCGTTCAGTTCCGCTACTTAACACGGTGTTTAATATTAGGCTGAAAATGGGGAACGGAGAACACTAAGTATAGATTTCCTCTGACTACTATGCAATACGCGGGATGTAATCTAAAGCTCTTAATTCCGCTATTAAATAAATAACTATTGAAATATTGATGACAATAGCACGTTTCAATGTACTTCAACAAACCCGTTACAGATTTTGTAAATATAATTTAGCTTTATATACGTATTACTTATAGATTGTTTGTATTAATAATTAAGATTTTAAAATTTGAAGCCTACCATAGCAAAGCTTAAAATGGCTATAGTGTTTTAAACTTTTGTGTTCACGCCGTATCTAGGTAATAGCAGGTTAGGCAGAGGAAACATGGGGAAAACTAGTGATAAGACACGCCATTACCCACTTTCTGCTGAAAGCTTTGGAAAAGAAAAGGAAATATTAAATATTTGATTCCCGTGAGTGCAAGTCGAACTTGCACACTGACCTCAATTTATTAATAAAATTTTGTATAATTATTTAAGTAGATACTATTTCCAAGTGCGTACGCGTATTATAAGTGCCATTTTTATTTTTCATGTTATTGTTTTAAATAATACGTTAATTATAATTTATTATCTTCTTACGTAAGCAGGTTCTTAATAGTTTTTTCAAAAGATCTACATAAAATTTTTCTCAAAATTATTTTTTTACTTATCCTATCCTACTAATATAATAAATGTGAATTGTTTGTTAGGATGGATGTATCCACATCAGAATAGCACAGACTACAATTTATGTAAAGATTTGGATAATTTGGCTATAATATAACAATAAGTTTAAGTGAGCGAACTCGCTAGTTGTACGTAATTACGTTTCATCTAAATCATCTTCTTCATCAGCCTCCATCATCGTCATCCACTGCTACACATCTTTAATGGCACACTAAAGAAATGAGCTCGCTCATTTCTTTGCAACCAGTTGTAGTCAGCCATTTAGCGTATGTCGTCATCCTACCTTGGTGGACATCCTTCGAAACATTGTCACTTGTCATTCATTTTAAGAATACCTTCACCCTACTTAACTTGAGGACGTCCTAGGCTTGCCGAGTAACCTCACTCCAGAACGCCTTTACCCTATGGATGTCGGTTTTGCAACAAATTTGACCAGCAGTATATCATTTAAGCTGACAGTTAACAGTCACAAGTTTGTGTCTCTGCTCTACGACTTGTCTCGTTTAGTATATGAATGTTTTATAAGGATGTTTTCTTTGTTTGAGTTATTAACCATTAAAAAAAATGTTTTTATCGTTTATGTGAACTAAGAAATTTCTAGTAAATGCTATATTCATTTAGTTCAAGGAAGATAAAGTAATATGATATCTATTGTGTGGCTTGTTTCAACTTGTTGTGGAAATCGAGAAAAATATTTTCTAGGAATGCAGTGGCGGGGCAAGACATAAATGTTATATGGACTCTCTAGCGAAAGAAGGCGGTTTTTTTAAGGAAAAAAATTAGTTATGCGAAAAAGTACCAAAGAACATATAAAACAAAGGGATATTAATTTTGTACTCTTTACACTACAGCCTTTTTTTGCTGCTTTTATTCGGTTCTTTTTTGGACGTCATATCTGTCCCGATTAACAAAAGTGGCAAAAAAAGTGTTGCCTGTGCTACTTGCCTCTCAGTTAGCATATAATCAATTATAATATCTTCAAATAATGTGTCGTCGTATCGTATCGCAATAACAATATTTCCGTAGCTGACTCAGATAAAGGATTTATCGTGAGCTTAAACCGACCCTTGATCAACTGCCGGCGTTTACTGGAAAACGACAACAACAAATATATTCTCTAAATCTATTCTTGGTGTGCTCATGCTTACTGACCTTTAACCATATCATCACTGCACTGGAAAGATGCCACACCAGTGGCGCCTAAGTTCCATAAACTCTTTTCACAAGGAAATAAGCAGTGTTCAAGATTGTGGTAGTTACAGGAGCATTAACCTTATGAATCATTACCATGTAAATATTCGAGTGCATGATCGCCGAGATCGCAAACTCCGCCGAGAGTATACCGTTTCTGAGTCTCAATAAAGTTTTTAGTAATGATTGGGTACTAGGGACGCTATTTTTGCCCTCAGAACTTTGACGGAAGCGTGCAGGGAACAAAGGAGAGCTCTGCATGTGATCTTTTTAGATCTGTAGAAGGTTTTTGACTGTGTGCCTCGACAGTGTATCTGGTGGGCATTGTGATCCAAAGGGATCCTTGAGGGTTCACCACAGCTCGGCTTGGTCCGTTCTTATTCTGTGGAATGCTGGACACTATCTCATCTCATATCCAGGACCAACCTCCGTGGTTGATGATGGGCGCCGATCATTGATGGGAACTGACCGATGCTAAAACCTAAAGTGAACCTCTGGAAAAATACTATTGAGAACGGCGCTCTTAAACTAAATGTATCGATTATGGAGTATATGGTCTCAGCAGACAACAAGGCACTTCTATATCCTCCCGGACGCCTAACGAAGTTGGATGTCGTGGTGCTGCACATGAGAGCTACTGGAGTAACTACGAAGGATATTAAAGACCGCGCAAAGTGGTGTAGATTGAGCAAGAAGGCAGCCTCTGGCAACGTACACCGGAAATAATGCCAAGAATAAGAGTAAATTTCACCTAAACTACACATTTTTTGTTTCTTGTTTCTTTGTAAAGGAAAATATCTATCTGGATGGCAAAAAGTTAACATCCATCAAAGAGGTTGTACTTTTTAGGGTTCCTTACTTTTAGAGAAAAAAAAGAACCCTTATAAAACCACTCTGCTGTCCGGAACGCTTAGAGATATCGAGTTGAAATTTAAACCATATACTCAGATCTCTGGCCCCATGATTTCCTGAAAAAAAAACATTTTATATTAACTTATAAAAAAGATATGGCCGTTTATATCGCAAACGTATATTTCGGCACTATAAAGGAAATCAAACTTCATAAGGTACTTCCGGTTGATAAAATTTAGCACGTAGTATCTACAGGCACAGGATATATAAGGTTAAATCCTAAACAATAATAGCCTTACATACTAAAAAATGTATTTTGACACTATAAAGGGAAACAAAATTAATAAGGTACAGCAAAATTTTATATTAATGCCACTAGTTCAAGTGAGGTTTCACATAAAATGGCCCTGGCTAAGCTAAATCTGGATTTCAGAAAAAGCCCGAGCCCTCCAATTTACAGTACGGAACCCTCGGTGGACGAGCATGACTCGCCCTTGTCCAGTTTTTTCATATGTGTGCATCACCAGTTCCTTGGTTATTCTAGAGACATTGACTTATTCTTAATGAGTCAGCTTCACCCTGTATCCCGCACACAACACGGTAGGCAGAGAGGATCTAGTGTTAAGACACTCAGTTGCCCACTTTCCGCCGAGTTCTGGGGGCATTACGTTTCAATGATGATTTTAATGATTTAGTTTGTTTACGATGTTGACATTTGACTCTTTTTTTGATATAAGAATGCCATCACCAGATTCTTATTTCCCAGAATATGCTTTTTGGTGATAATGTTCATACAGCCGCGGGATTTTAATTGATCTTAAGTTAAAATTATTTTTGCCTCTAAATAAGATTAGTCTACCGAATATTCTATTCATTCATAATAGCTATTCATTAAACTTCCTTTAGATGCTTTATTGATATCGTAAACATGGAAAAGTTATTTCTAACGTGATGTTTTAAAATTGTGGCACGTCAAGTAAATTTTTATTTTATGGTATAATTTTTTTAAGTTTACGTAAAAAGCTATCTAGCACACCACGCTACCTGTCCCTGTCCCTGTGTGTCAAATAGTCTGACTGGAAAATATAAAATTTTAAACTTGGTGACTAACAATAATCACTTTCAACTTTTGTTTCGTTGCAATTTGATGTTTTATGAGCGTTTAGGGCTTTTAAGTGATGGATACACCTCGAGGGCTCAAGGTCCCCCGAAATGCGAGGCGATGCGTAGGCGGTCGCCCACTTCGCCTACGCCTTACGCCGCCTATGCAGGAATGTTATACAAGTTCTTGACTGAACATGTTGCTTTCTTAATTGTATATGTTTATATAATTATACAAATTTATGAAATATTGGTATCAATGCTTTTAAGAGTTTCTATGTACTTGCTTACATATATTTTTAGGGTTCAGTATTTAAAGGGTAACCTATTAATAAGACTATCCCCTGTTCCTGTATGGGGAACGCAAGCATCTTAACGGGAACGGAGTATCTTATGACTAGGTTAAATTTAACCTTGATTTAATTTTAAATATTTTTTTTTTTTTTTTTATGGAAAAGGACAAGGCAAACGAGCGTTCGGGTCACCTGATGGTAAGTGATTGCCGCCGCCCACGGCCCCGTGCAACACCAGAGGAGCTACAGGTGCGTTGCCGGCCTTTAAGGTGGAGATAGACGCGCTTTTTGAAGGTACCCATGTCATATCGACCTGGAAACACTGCCGCGGGTAGGCCATTCCACTGTTCTGTGACGCGTGGAAGGAAGTTCCTACGAAACCGCACAGTAGTGGATTGCCACGTATCCAGGTGGTGTGGATGATATTGTAGCCTATGACGTACCGTGCGGTTAGAAAATTCGGCGGCAGGTAACAGGTCAAACAGTTCTTCAGAACACTCCCCATGGTAAATGCGATAGAGAACGCAAAGCGAGGAGACGTCTCTACGCAAAGCCAAAGTATCAAGCCTTTCACAGATCATTGGGTCCCCAATGATTCGAGTGGCTCTACGTTGTATGCGATCAAATGGTTCAAGCTGATACTGGGGTGCACCAGCCCAGAGGTGAGAACAGTACTCCATATGAGGCCGAACCTGGGCCCTATATAGGGCCAAACGGTGTTTTGGCGTGAAGTACCGTCTCGCTCTGTTGATGACCCCCAGTTTCTTCGAGGCCAACTTGGCCTTGCTTTCCAGATGATCGCGATACTGGCAGTCACTCGAAACATTAAGGCCCAATATACTGATACTGGGCGCGGCTGTAAGAGGAGTGTTTTGAAAGACTGGCGATATGATAAATGGGATTTTTTTTGTGGTTAACGCGCAAACTTGTGTCTTCAGGGGGTTGAACTGAACTAAGTTCCTTTCACCCCATGAGGAGACTTTGTTGAGGGATGCCTCAATAGAAGACACAAGTTTATTTCGGCACTGTTCAGCGTTTTCCCGAGAAAGACTTGCTCGGCCGGAGTAAACAGCGTCCACTGTGCTATCATCTGCATAGCAATGAATGCTAGAATCCTCTAACATGTCATTGATATGCAAAAGAAACAGCGTAGGGGACAGCACGCAGCCTTGGGGAACGCCAGCGTTCACGGGCATATGTTTAGAGCAAAAACCGTCGACAGCGACCTTGATGCTGCGCCCAGTGAGAAAGCTGGCGATCCATTTGCATAAATTCTTGGGAAGCCCATAGGATGGAAGTTTAGCCAGGAGCGCCTTATGCCAAACTCGATCAAAGGCCTTCGCCATGTCCAAACTAACTGCCAGGCCCTCTCCCTTGCTTTCAATAGCCGCTGCCCAGCGGTGGGTAAGGTAAACCAGAAGATCACCGGTTGAGCGACCATGGCGAAAGCCATATTGTCGGTCATTAATCAATCGGTGATCCTCTAGATAAACCAAGAGCTGGCTATTGATGATGCTCTCCATGACTTTTGAGAGCAGGGAGGTGATGGCAATAGGCCTGTAGTTAGATGGATCGGACCCATCGCCTTTCTTTGGGATCGGGTGGATAAGAGCGCTCTTCCATGAATCTGGGACTACGCCGACTGAGTAAGAGTGCCGAAACAAACGCGTTAGCACCGGTGTCAGCTCAGGAGCACAAGAACGGAGCACTAAGGGAGAAATGCCATCTGGCCCGCTCGACTTGTGGATGTCCAAAAAGGACAGAGCTCGCCTAACAGCTGTTTGGTTAAACTTAACCTCAGGCATTGAGCTCTGGCACCGTGGGATGGTCGGCGGCGTTGATCCTTGGTCATCCAAAGTCGAGTTTGAGGCAAAGAGAGCGCCCAGGAGATCGGCTTTCTCTTTTGCCGTGTGGACCAAGATGTCATTTCCCGTGCGTAATGGCGGAAGCGAAGGCTGGCTAAAGTTGCCAAGTGCCGCCTTTGAGAGCGCCCAGAACTGATGAGTTCCGGACGGATAGCTCTCAAGCTTCTCGCCAATTTTGGCGATATGCTCGGACCTTGCTCTGGCAATTTGCCGCTTAAAGAACCTAGAGGCTCGGTTATACTTCCTTTTTGAGGTTTTCACCTCCGGATCCTTAGTAACCAATGCCTCAGCCCAGATTTGATATGCCTCGCGTTTGCTAGAGGCAGCAAGCTTGCAAGACGTATCAAACCAAGGCTGTGACTTGCCACCGATTGGCACTACAGCACTAGGAATATAAAGTTCCATGCCCTGTAGGACCACGTCGGCAACAGCAGCGGCACAGGTACTAGGATCATCAGAAGAGAAGCAAACCGGCCCCCAGGGATAAGATGAGTAAAATGTACGCATCCCATCCCAATCTGCTGACTTGTAGTGCCAGACGCGACGAGTTGCGGGTGATCTGCAGCTGTCGCGCTTAATGGGCACGACACTCCGTACCAGGCAGTGGTCAGAGGACCCCAAGAGGGCATCGACGACAACCTGGTACTGCTCTGGATGTGAAGTCAGCAAAAGGTCCAATAAAGAGGCATTGTGGTTGTCCACGTCCGGGAGTCGCGTAGGCGACTCAACCAATTGGGACAATCCGTTCGCCATAGCAAGGTCAAATGCAGCCCTCCCCGCGTGGTCGGTGGTGCGTGATCCAAGCCAACTGGCATTGTGCGCATTAAAATCGCCAAGTATCACGACCTCAGCGGAGGGGATCTGTGAGAGCATATCGTCGATAGCCGATTGAATGTGCTCCATGAGCCGATCCGTTTCTGCATTACCACTGTGGGACCTGTAAAGGCATGCGTAGACTCGGGCACGATCGTCCGAGTCAATACGGAGCCAGATGGTAGACAGGTCCCGACCTTCAAAATGGGCAAGACGACGGAAACTTAGGTCCTCCCTTACGAACACAGCGACCCCGGCATGAGGCATAAAGTTATGTTCTATTTTGTAGCCGGGGTATTGGAGATAGGCTGTGTCGCTCGGTCGGGCAATTTGAGTCTCCGTCAGGAATAACAAAGCCGGCCGTGCCGTCTCGAGGTGGTGGTGGACGGCATTTAAGTTGGAATGTAGACCCCTGATATTGCAAAAGTCCACGTTGAGCGTGGAAGGGGTTGCCGTGGAGCGTACGTCTCGTTTGCCCTGTCTATAGCGCGGAACTTTGCCCTCCCCAGAATTCGAAGGGCAGCCTGAGTTTAGAGACTCAGGGAGGGATTCTCCAGCACCGGAGGTGCTGGTACCCTCCTGGGGTAGTTTCTCTTTAAGTGCCGCTATCATATTCCAGGGAGGGGTGGGAGGTTGGGCTCCGGAGCCCGGCATTACCTAATGCGAAACGCAGTGGCATAAAGCCACTACTTAACGCCGGTATTAAATGCCGGGGGTGGTATGATCCGGTCGAGTCTGCCCATGCGTGTTGCCATTGCTGGCGACGTGACTCTACCACACGTACTTTAGTCGCCTTTTACGACACCACCAGTACCAGGATGATCCTATTCTTAGCCGGGATCACACGGCGAAATTTTAAATATCAATATTATATTTTGAATAAAATCAATTAAGCACGAGTAGGACTTGCCCACCGAGTTTTACCAATTTTAGGATTGCAGGTCAACAGTTATGTATACTTCCATAAAATGTATATCATAAAATTTTACAAACTTAATTTTGCGTACAATATCTTTATAATTTTATTTACATACATTCTTAGGCTCAGAATGTAAGGAAATGAAAATGATTTAATAGATTCAGATACGTTATTCTCACCCTGAAAATTCTGTCAGTTATGGCAATCTGAGACCTGAGTTATTAGAGATTTGATAAATGTGAGGTTAAATTTACAGCCAAAATCATCCTCTATATATTAGGTGATTATTGAGAAAAAAACCATGACAAACTAAGCAGTAGTCGTTGAAAATATGATACAAACGGGAATACACTCAAAACGCATCGAAATGAACTAAATGAAGGAAGCGAAAATGCAAAAATCATTAGACAAGGTGTCAATGTCAATCAGCTGTCACATCTGTCATTCAAAATATGATTGATTTTAATCGATTCAAAATGGATTTCTTATTATTTTTTCAATAAATAATTGCATTTTCTTTATTTATACCGTAGTTATACGCAGTAATAAGTGCGTTAAAATGCTTAGACTTAATTGAAATTAATAAATATATTATTTTCTTAGTACTGTAATGGATTATATTTATATCGATTAAGGATCTTCTCATTTATTTCTGCTTCCCGATTGTTAACTGAGCTATACCTCAACGTTACGTTACGTTACGTTTGGATCTAAAATATTCCACCTTCCTCCTTTTCACTTTTCGGGTTTTTTCTTCACTTGTTTAGTAAGTACTCAGCTCGTGGCAAATTTCGAAGCACCCTACAGATTTTGATTACGCGGCAAATTTCATACAAAATGCAGTAGAATTAATGCATAAATGGTCGTAACCTTTGAATGCGTTGACTCGGAAACTTAGTTTTTTCTATATTTCAAGAGACCATAGACCTGAACATTTGATATGCTTGCTCTTTTTATCTTGGTATAAATGATCATGAGTGTAGGAAGGGATTGAGCCGGGTGGCCCATGTCCACCCCAGAATAGTCTGGTACTCACCCCAAAAATTTTACTCACAACAAAATTTTACCCGGAAAATAAATGGTTCCGTTTTTTTTACCTTTTGAGGTACCTACGGAACTCTAAAAACAAAAAACAGATTCAGCAGATTTACTCTCTAAGCTAAAGTTATATTTTTTTACAAATTTTATGTGCAGTGAAGAATATATAAGGTATTTTATGTACCTACTTGTAACATAACATCTAATAGTAGTCACATTATATTAGTAGTACATTCAACATGAAATATTTCTCGATGAAAATTCATCGAATATGAAAAATTGTATTCAATTTAATATAATAAATACTTTTTTCATATAAATAAATTCAAATTAATATTCTCATAGCAATGGCAAATGTCAGATACTATAGATATTACCTTAGTAATAATACGTCAGTATTAGCTGGTTCGATTCTGGTAAGTGTAAAATATAATATGTAAATCAATGTTATAAGAAAATAACATAGATAGTACCAATATGTTACTAGAAAAGTACGTGAGAAGTTTCGAAATAGTTTTTTAAGTGACCTTCGTCTGAATGTTTGACGCTGTGTTTTCAACGTCTTCTTCTATCTCTTATACCTCTCATTTGTCCTTCTTAAATCTCTTTTGCCATTCTTTCGTCACTCATTGGTTCGACGTGCCCAAACCAGCTGAGTACATCCTTCTTTATTCTGTGTATCCCTTCATTACGGAGTCAAACAGCTAAGATGACTGTTCATATCCTACGAAGAGATCGCATCTTTACACCATTCCTTCTTCATTCTTCTTTCATCCTTCTTCTTTAATACCGACGCTTCGCTGCCGTATAACAGCGTCGGTACCAACACTGCATTGTGTACGGCCAAATGTGTGTTAATGAAATTATATGATATCTATTCAAAAATTTAATTTTTCGGATTATTTCATTTATTTGTACTGTAAGTTCTCAGTTTGTGCTAAAACTTTATCGTGCTTCAAGTAAACTTTTGTTACTTAGAACTTCATATTTTCATTCATCATAGTCATTTTGAATTTTATTAAGAAGGGATATGATCTCGGGTAGTGGAGGGGAGCGATAGTATACATTTAAAGGGAGTTCTTAAAGGCAACGCTCGGAACTCCTCACCTTGTGATAAATGTTATGTTGGGAGACGGAGTGTCTTAGCACTAGGTTCCCCTTAAATACAGTGTTATATATGCGTTATACAACGTAAAGCTAAAATAAAATAAAGTTACTTTAGAGCGAAGAATTTATATTGTACTTTAGAGACCTATTTAATAAGCAAACATTGTCATTTAAATATTTTAAATCTTAGTGCATTTTACAAGGGTACTCTCATGGAGTTAACAGAAATAAAAGTTCAAAGTTCATATCATATCTGAGTAACTCAGTGGGAGCGACGAAGATGCAAGATCGAGACAATGTACATATTGTGCTTAAACGAGTATTTTAAAAAGAAGACATATTTTTGTTTATAACGTAGTATCAAGACACTTCGTTCCCATAAAGCCACTTCTGTTCCCCACTTTCAACCGATTTTTTGAGGCTTTGCATGTTCCTTGGCAGAACTAAACGCTGTACTTTGCCAGAGTAAATAAATCAAAATATCAAACATTTCCTTGCAATGAATGGGAATCGAACCCACAAACATTGACTCGCATGAAAATGGAAAAACATATGGAAATGTGTTTGGCGTCTTCTTTGGTGAGAGCCTTTAGGTTAGCAGCACTGCCGTTTTTCGCTTTACCGCTTCTTTCGACTCAAATCGGGTCCTTTTCAAAGCAAATTTAATCTTCGGGAACAAAAAAAAGTAGCTCAGTGCCAAATATGGCGAGTAAGGCGCTTGTTCGAGCACTGGAGTGCGTTTATTGACCATATACCGCTTTACATATAGCGCGTTAAGGGCAAGTTCGTCGTCCTGGTGCAAAATGCACGAGTTGTTCCTCCTCTAGGCGCGCATTAACGTTATTTAATATACAGACCTCGTATAATATAAAAATAAGTTTATGCGAGCAAAACCGCGCTCTACTATCTGCAATAAAAAAAAACAGCTGGTGGTCATATAGAAACAATGCGCACCGGCGTTAAGTCTATACGAGGCCGCTTTCGATCTCAAGCCATATTGTTAAAAGCTAACCTAACAATTGCGATAATGGTTAAATTATATTAAACAAGTGTGAAGGAAGTCGTGGGGGATCAATTTAGCTCAATTGTCTTTGTTATGCTTACTTGAGGACCCAGTTGAGTAGGAGGGGGAGTTTTATTGTTTTTGTTTATGCTCCTTTTTTTTTTTGTGGGTGAGAAATTAATAAAAAAATTTATTTAAATTTTTTTTGGAATAAAACATATTTTAACTTTAAAATATATTTTAATTCAAAAAAAAAATAGATACATTAATATTTTATTTAAAATTAATTATTAAAAATAATTATTCACATTAACTTTTTAAATTAATGCATTCTTTTAAATTCTTTATCTTTTACAGTCTTTTTGTTTTCCAATTTCTATCCTAAAAAGACGCCGTGGCGTGGCGTAGCAGATTCTATGTAGAAAACCAATTCTCGAGACATTGCGTGTTGGGTGGCGGAACTCAACGCTGCGTTCTGTCTTTTTATCAGAGCGAGGATATAAAAATTACTCATTCTCTCAAATGGGAATCGGATATACAAATTATGTTTTTACTGCCATTAAATGCTTAGGGCGGTTTTGGAGGCTGTCGTACGATACCCTGTTAAATTTATGCAAGTAGCAAACGGAAGCTTAACTCATCCTACCTCGTTTAATACAAAGAAAGCAAAAATATATTAAAAAAACTAAAGTTCGTTCGCACTCCTTTGTTCTGCAGCATGAAAGAATTAATAGATATCTTTTCATATGAATGAACGCCACTTCAACAGACTGTAAGTTCAATGTATTTACTTCATGCAGTTTTATTGCGCGTCGCACGCGTCCGAAATAGTACCCGCACTCAATGAATGTTTGGTATTTAATCTATTTTAGTTCAAACAATATAGAGCTTAATGTTAGTGTAAGCTTTCTAATATGGATTTTTGTAGAGTTTATATTATGGTTATTAAAGTATTATATTATTTTGACGCTATATGCCGTACAATTTGGGAACAGTTAAGACACTTCCGTTCCCCACTTTCCTCCTAATCCGGAGGTTTCGCTTGTAGAGTGGCGGAACATAGTGCGTTTTAGCTCGTTACCAGAGCGAGGTAATGATACGAATTCACTTGGCGCTACACCACGACGGTTTTAAAAATTTAAATCTATTATACATTCAAAGAGACGAAATTTCATAAGTTCCAACACTTAATACTCCAAAATTTGACACTAGGTTCCCTATTTTAGCCCCATATGTGCGGCATTCAGAGTGAAGCTGAAAAATATGAAAAAAAAACTAATTACTATAAAATGCAAAAAACTCAAGCAAAACAAAAATACACGTACAACATTTTTATTCTTACAGTTAAGGTATATAGACAATGCGTGGGTAATCGAATCCATAAACACCTACGTTGCCACAGATCAGTCGCCGCTACGCCTACGGGGTCATAACCTACAACTTTAAACTTAAGTCCCTTTCAAAATTAACTGAAGATTTTACTTCTTGAGAACATGTTACGGAGGATGCTATAAAGATTAACTTTTAAATATTTAATTTGATTACAGCTTGAAGTAAAATATAAAAAGATGGAGATATTATATAATATTCTAGTTAGTGGTTATAAGTTAGTTTTCATGGACTATAAATATCTCAAATGAAAAAAAATGCTTTTTATTCGTTTTAAGTAGGTATTTTGAGAAATCCTGTTTTGATTGACCTACATATGTAGTTTTTCGTCAGTGCGTTGTTGAATTACCAGTGCGAGGCAATGAAAATTATTCATTTCGCTGACCGAGAATCGAACCCACAACCGCATTGCTTATAATCATACGCATGCCGCTGCCCCAGCGACACTTATAATAGATATTTTATTTCTGTTTTTTCTTTCAGGTCACTTCCTGTACCTCCCTGTGTATCCTACAATGGAGAACATGGTAATAAAGTCTCCCAGATTTCGTGGATTGTGGGAATTCTGTAAGGTTAGTGTAACATAACTTTTTTAGGGGCAAAATCTTTGTTTATAAAACTTCTGGGATGGGCACCAGACTATTCTGGGGTAGGCGCGAAACACCCGGCCCACCCTCTACCCACGCCTATGTTGAAAGAGCTTACCTCAGGAAGTACTAGTTCTATTTAAAAAAAAATACATTTTATGTTGGATAAATGGATTTACCGAAGAGGCACCTGTAGCATGTATCTCTGGTGTTACACGGGGTCGTAGGCGGCGGTTATCACTTACCATTAGGTGACCCGTATGCTTGTTTGCCTTGCCTTTATCCATGAAATAAAGGATATATAGACGTAAGAATACATCACGTTTATAGTTTTTATTCAAATTCAAAATATTCTTTATTCAAATAGATTATTGTAAGCACTTTTGAATCATAGATTGAACATATTAAAAAGCTACCACCGGTTCTGCTGAGACGAGCCGGCGAGAAACTCAATAGTTGCTCTTTCAAAATTGAGGTTACAAATTTATTGCTTGACCTTATTTAAAAACATTTTTATCCTTCAAGTATTCTTGGACAGTATACTAACTACACAGTAGTTAGTACAGTAACTTTCCTTATTAACATTGTTTTTAAAGTTGAATTAAATTTCTGCAGAGATAGATTTAAAACACATTGTGGAATACTAAAATAGAGACGTATACTTAGACGTACACTTTTTGCTATTTTTTTTCCAGAAGTAATTTTAAAAACTACTACTACTACTACTACTACTAATATAGAATAATCTCTGCAATTTTCATAGACGCTATATACTCGTAGATCAATAACCATATTTTAAAAAATGTTCCAAATCATGAAAACAGTAAACATTTTTTATTCTTATTACGCGAATTGAATACGTTCATAACGAATTTTTTACATATTTATATAAGTGTTTGCGTTTTTCACTAGAATTCTATTAATCAAATAATGTTTATTGAGTACAAATATTTTGATATTGTAAAGCTATCCTAACACAGACCGTGAATTGGTTAATGCATTTGGATGGTGATTCGTTATAAATTTTAAATATTTTTTTGTATAAACTATTTTGAATATCTTTGAAAAATCTTTTTTTTATAGGAATGCCAGATCGTGATTCCATTGCATCATATTGTATACCTCGTACATTTTGTCTCTACTTCGGTAGATACCGACAATTGCCTAGTTACTGAATTTTTAATTTGAGTTTTTATAAAAATTGTACGTCTTAAAAATGTTAAGTTCACTTGAAAGTAATTTGTAAATATTGTCATACAAAAGATTTGAATGTACTCTAAACATATTTAATTTTGGAATTTTTTCTGAAATTTTAAATATTATTTTTTAATTGGTTGAATTGTTATTGCTGTACGTTCTTTGACTTCTTTATCAAATAATGAAACGTTCATAAAAACGTTCAAGAGGCGAGTTCCTTGGACGGTTTTCAAGAGGCGCGGGTTAAAATCCCGCTACGTTCAAAATTTTATAGGTTTTGTAAAAAGTATTTATTATAAATAAATTTGTTTAAATCTAAAATTTAATCAATATATTTGTTTTCCTTTTCTTTGAGGGAACAAGAATACTGAAAAGAGCATATAATAATAATTTAATCGATTATATCAGCGGTCAGTTAGTTATCTTGGTCACTGAATGTGTCATAAATACTTAGTTCTAAGTTATTTTTATTTGCCACGTGGGCTCAACCGCAGGCAAATATGTTTTTTTATAAGTCATATTTTTCATGATGTATCCCGCGCATAGCAGGGTAGGCAGAGGGAATCTGGAAACCTAGCGTTGGAACACTCCGTTTCCATTAAGACAATTCCGTTACCCACTTTACGCCGAATTCTGGAGGCATGGAGTAGTAAGACTAAACATCGCGCTTAGCCTCGTTACCGAGCGAGGAAATGGAAATATTAAATATTTCATATATTTTTAATTTTGTAATATGGGGAGCATGTTCAGTAGAGATGGACGATACGATATGGATTTGTAAAGGTTGGAAGACATGAACGCTGTGGAGATGCGATCTCTTCCTAAGATGTGCGCAGTCAGCTTAGCTGATCGAATCCGCAATTGAGTGATACACAGAGTGGCAGGTACTAGTGAGGATGTCACGATGAGAATGAAGAAGAACATGCGCACCTGGTTTGAACACGTAAAACGAATTAGTGATGAAAGAATGGCAAAAAAGATTTATGACGGAAAAGTGAGCGGTAAGAGAGGTAGAGGGAGACCTCGGTTGATCTTCGAAAACAGTATCGAAGATACTGAAGGAAAGTTTGACTACTCCGCTAGGGGTACAGCGTGAAGCTAGATTAGATAAGATTAGATTTAATTTAGTAGCTCAAAGTTCAAATATATATTTTTTTTATTTTTTTATTTTTTAGTTCGAAGCTCGCCTCCATCAAAGTAAGATGCAGAACGCCAGCATCCGTCTCGTCTCCGAGTCGGCTATATCCGAGGTGCAATGGATATTGCAGGAAGTTGCTGGGAATAATAATGAAGCGTTAGTATACTTGGTGGTTTTTAATTATTTTATATGGAGCATATTGCTCTCTTTTTTCTCTGGAAATTATGTTGCTATTATTATGAAAAAAATGAAAAATAAAATTTGTCTGAACAAAAGTTTTATTGTGTGAAAATCAAAATCACTATTTGTATCCGCTGCAGCGATGTTATTGACTTGCTTGTGCGAGATACATATGAAAAAAAAATAACTAATTCATGTAAATAATAATTTAAAAGCAATATCAAACTCTGTGTAAATAAAAAAATAATATATAAAAATAATAGGGAATTAAATAGTAGTTCACAAGAGAAAAATATTTAATTTGTTATTTTTTTTCCTATATGTCGCTTAAAATGACTTTTATAAGATATCATCGTAAAATTTTTAAATAAGATATTACTTGAGATAATTTTTAATAATCTTTTTTTTAGTTTGACTATTTCCATTTTATGATACAGACATTTTTATACATTTTAGTTGTTTTATAAAAACAAAACGTTGTCCCCAGCTGGGAACCAATGAGTTTCATAATCGGTAAAGTCCAACAAGAGGTGCGTATAATAATAGAGATAACCCGACCAAGTTATGTGGGTGTGTCCCACACACTGCCTCACATAGCGGTGGACAACATACGCATGGTGGAGTGTTTGCCTGAACCACCCGTGTTCAATGGCGAATGCCAGAATGGCCAGCTTAAGTGTAAGATTATGAATGTGAGTATTATACTTTTTTTTTAGCTTCGCGGTACTTCCCGTATTCAGCAGGATAGGCAGGGGGAACTTAGTGTTAAGGTTCCGTCCCTCACGTATCGCTACAATTTCGGGCTATTGCGTGTTCAATGATGTTCTTGTTACTAGAGAAAGGAATAGAGGAAATGAGCATAGTTTGAAGATAATCTTACCCCCTACGTGGGGATCGAACCCACTATCATCACATTTACAGTAAGACGCTGTCCTACTCCGTTAGCGCAGGAAATTATCAGAAGAAATAATTGGAAATCCATTTTTCATTAAAAAGGATCTTTTTATATGAAACTTTTATGTACATAAAACTAACAAATTTTAAGTCTTATTTAAAAAAAATTGTGTTCTTGTTTCAATCTTCAAAAGCTTATTCTCGAAATTCAGCCAATATTGGTGGAGCTTGGTGAATTCGAAATACCCAGGCAAACGAAAATGTTCAAAATAAAACTATTACATCCAATAGGAATCGAACCCACAATATATATCCAAACTGTGACAGTGTAACGTCAATACATATAGGAATATTAAAGCAAGAAAAATAAAATAATTTGAAATGTTCAGTTGAAACTGACCCACTTTCTTTATATAGTTACGTATTTATTTCTGATCGTCCTATATTTTTCAAGAATTTAAAAAGAATGAAATGTTGTGCTATTTCCAGCTTTTCTTCCTTTTTGAATTATATAATTACAAATATATTGGCATCTCAAAATAAAATTATAATAGTTCTATATCGTGAGTGTAATTGTTTTTTTTTGTTTCATTCCCGCTTTATCCCGCATATAACATGTCATGAAGAGAGAAATATAGTGTTAAGAAGTGGTGTTATTTAACAAATGCTACGTTAAATGAAAAAATGCATTCCTTAAGTGTATATAGTACCCACAACCATTTTAGGCCACTGTGTGCCACTGCGAGGCAATAACAACTTCTGATCAAAAAATATACTATGTTTTCTAAAATGGGTAGAAAGCGAAGAACTGCCCTGAATTCTTCTCTTTCTGCATCCCCTGGTTTTACTAAATCTATTAATATCCAAATGTATTTGCAGAAAGAATCATGCATTAAGCTGCAGCAAGTGTGCGACCTGGTGAAGGACTGTGATGATGGAAGCGATGAAAATCAAAATTGTGGTACGTAAAAAATACACGATCCCAATGGTGTTGTATTGTGTGTTATATAAAAGAATAAAAACTTTTATTTGTACGTACTGTCCGCTGCGTTTATCGTCTTCCGTTATTTGTCATCCGTCGTCTGTATCCATCATCCGTCATTCATTTACCGAAGACAATTGAACCCAAGCCTACCAAACCTTTTGAGTAATTCAACGGTCAAAATATCTATAGTTTATATTCTCCAAATTAATTTGAACTAAGAATCACAAAGGTATACTACTTAGGGGTCGTTCAAGTATTACGTAAGCAGTTTTTTTTGCAATTATTGACCCCACCTCCCCTATGACATCAAAAATAAGCAATCCTCTAAGAAATATTTCATTGAAAACGTCAAAAATAAGCAAATCCAACACCCCCCCGCCCCCCTACAATGCTTTACCTTACCTGATCCACAAAAGTGTAATTTATATTTGTTTATATCGTCATTTTTATATTTGTTTATATCGCTTGTTATAGATAAAATGCCGTACGGCTCGTATTGTAATTTCGAACAAGACGCGTGTGGATTTGAAAATGTACCACAGTAAGTTGATTGTATTTATATTACTTAGTTAAAGTTTATGTTTTATAATTATTTAATTTAAAATTATAGCAATACTTAAAAAAAATTGTTTAACTTTAAACCGTAATAAATCGAATATTAATTGAATAATTTTAATATTTAATATCGACATGTTCGTTTATAGACAATATAAAATTACTGTTTAATTAATTAAAATAATGGTAATATTATTTGGAAAAAAATATGCAGAAAATAATAATTAACTGTATTAATTACATCTCTGTAACACAAAAAAAAACATTCTAGGCCCATCCTAAAATGGTCGCGTCATAGCGGTCCAACGCCAACCGACAAAACCGGTCCAAACTACGACCACACATGTGGCCCATTACTCCACACGACCCCGAACCCCATACCACTGTCGCCTTCGCGTATGAACTACTCAACCTGCGTAGGTTATTACTTCTTCGTAAACATGAATGTGACTGGACCGAATAAGGAAAGGGCCGATTTTGCGTCCACTGCTGTTATGAAGACGGTCGTTTTTAACCCGCCACCGAAGGTCCATGGGGATATAAATTCTACTTATTATAATTGTTGTATGGTAAGTTATTTATATATATATTTAGGTTTGGAAGTTTTTGTAACTTAGACGCTGTCACGCAATGGTCGTAAGTTTGGTTCCCGTTCGAGGGAATGATTATAATTAAATTATTTTTCTTTGCAGACAAAACGCACGAAGCGATTATCTACTTCCTACCTAGTTTCGAGACAATTTGTTAATTATTCTTATTCTCTATACAAATAAAATAAATTTCCCTACAGATAAGATTCTACTACCAACAAAATGGACGGAATTACGGGTCACTAAGTGTGGATGTTGTGGAGTTGACACCGAGAGGGAATGTCACTACGTCACTCTGGTTCTCTACGAAGGATAAGGGAGAGAATTGGCTGAGAGCTGGGATATTCTTACCGAATATTACTCGAAGGTATGTTTTTTGTAATAAAATTTATTTTTTCAGATGTAAATATAATACGTATTTTCGTATGTATGGTAATTTCTACTGAAAATATCAAAATGCCATGGTTGTCTTGTGCTTGTCTTCTAGTTTTATTAATTTTTATATACGTAAAGTCCACTGACTAATTAGGTAAAGAGACTGAATGGGTGTTTATAGATCAAAAAAGTTTAACTATTGGTAGTTTAACTATTTTTTACTGTTTTTAATATTATTAATACTCTTAAAAATAGTAGTTATAATACTAAAAATATACAATGACTCAATTGTTGGCAATTAGAATGAGATCCCAGGGTCCCCAGACCTATATCATTTTAGCACAGCTGAAATTTTGAGGACTTTTAGTCTAACATTTAGTTAAGGCAACACACGTACTCACTAACTTGAAACGGGGCCGTTTCGGTCTGGCGGCCCTAGGACCTCATCTTGGGTTAAATCTAAAAGAAGCACAGAAAAAACATCAGCTTAACACATTTTCTTGCATAGCAGAAACACCTGTTGAGCTGATGTGTTCGTGTTGACTGTTTCGTGGCGGAACTCAACACCGCGCTACACACCACCACCACAGTGAACAAATGAAAGTAATTCATGCCACCTAGTGGAAATCGAACCACAACCGTGGCGCTCCCAGTCAGTTATTATCCCGCTATACAACAGTCCCTACAATGTGTGCACATTTGAAATACATCTATTTATAAATCTGAAACTGAATGGCAGTTACAATGAAATTCCAACAATATATCGACGCAGCTAGATTGGCTTCACTCTGGAAATACCATGTAATTTAATACTACATTGTATGGTTGTGTAGGACTCTATGGGGATTAACCATCCCAGAATAATCATAACTTGGGTCTTGAAACATCCTGAAATATCCAATTTTGTTATATTTATTTCAATAGCATAATAGCGTATGTTTTTTTAGATTTCCGTACCTCAAAAGATAAAACGCTCGTATTTTATCTTTATAACGCGTAGAGGTGTCTAGTTGAAATTCATATCAAATATTTAGGGTAACCCTGAATAAGGATTTCTTACGACTAAATCAAGCTTCCAAGTCAACACAATCAAGATAATCCAGAATTCGGCAGAAAGTGGGAAACGGAGTGTCTTTACACAAGGTTCCCTCTGCCTACCATACTGTGAGCGGGATACAGCGTGAAATTGACTTATTTTATTTCTTTTATTTAATTCATTCCCTCGAATGGAGATCGAACCCACAATCGTCGCTTTTCAGTCACACCCTTGTAACCCTGCGTCACGACTTCCTTTAGAGTAAATGGAAATAGCCAAATTTCTGTACCTAGAATTATCAGTTTTTTTTTTAAATATTAAAGGAAAAGATTAAAGAAAGTCTTAAATATTAATGAATCATTGTTAAGATTATAAATAGGAATTTATAGAACAATATCTCAATAAAGTTTTCCTCCTACTCTGCAACGGCAACGGAGATGCCTATTTAAAAAAAATAGTCTTCATCTCGTAGCTCCTGTTTACCGCTACGGATATCGAATTTGTGTCTGTCCTTAATCTACTATAGCTTTTACAACTGCTGGAGGGTGGTATTTAAACATTTTTTTGAGGCTGTAGCAGTATAGTGAGTGAATTAGGTGATGATTGTGGGTCCCTCTCGGAGAAATTATTATAATTTATAATTAAATTATTAATAATAGATACAGCGTGTAGCTGAATTTATAAATAAATAATCTTGATTTTTATCTACAATATATTGGGGTTATTGTGTTAATATTTTAAATATTTAGTTTGGCAAGGACTTCACTGCACGGTTGCAATGCGCCAAGTTAATATAATTATGTTTCAAGAATATATATTTAATTGAGTTTAAATGAGATAATTTTTATAAATCTTCAGAAATGAGGAAAGCGTAAGAAATTTCTAGTGTAAAAATTGTTAGATATTTTTTTAATATAATATATTTAATTTTTATTGCTTATCTTACTACTAGTATATAAATAAATTAAAAAAAATTGCATCTATTTACCGGTTTGTATACTTTGAAAATACTAGACCAATTTAAATAAGACTTTATTATTTTGTACCTCAGTATAATTTTTTTCATAATTGGGAAAATTGAATACCTAAATTTCAAATAGGAAAATGTCAAATTAATAAAAGTTTGGGCCTGAATCGCGAAGATCGCGTTCATTTAGGTGATGATATCAAAATAATCGTATATTATCCGTTAAAAGTATAAATTTATATTATTTTCTCAATTTTAGGTACTATTTCCTTTTCAAAACTCGCATGGGAATGCGGATTTACTCGGACTCGGCCATCGATGATTTTTCTATGGCTCCCGAGTGTTTTGGTCTGAACATTAATTCTACTGAACTTGGTGATTATAATTACTATGATCCTATATTTGAAGAGAAAACTACGCCTCATGAAGATTTCGTGGAGGAGACATGTAAGTATCAATTTTTTTTTTATAAACGTTGATATATTCATATCTTCTAGAATAGTCTTAATATTATATTATAAACATTATATGATTAGTTTGAAAATAAACTCTCTACTACAATCTCTACGAAAAATAAGAATGTATCACATACCTATAATTCAATAATTTAATAAAGTATTAATTTTAAATATTTCGTCAAAAGCGTGCTTACCTATTTTGGATTATTATGCTAAATAATATTGTTAAAATGGTTAAAATTTTAAACTCGTAAAGTCTTATATTAAATGCTCTAATAGGAATTAAACTTAACCATTATTTCATTTCAGTTTACCGTTTCTCAACATGTGGTTCAACTGGACGTTTCGGTCCAAATCAAACTATGTGTGATATCGCTTACAATAATACTCCTGTATCAGTCACAGTGTTAAACAAGCCCCCATATCAGGGCGTACAAGTGTGGGAAGTGCCCTCTGAAACTTTATATACGTGAGTATATATCAATTATTATTATGTTATTTCGAAACACACAAAAAGGTAGCATCACGCTTTTGCTCACATAACAGGGAACACAACTAAAGGGAACTGAGTGTTAAGATGCCCCGTTGCATGCCGCGTGTACGGGCCACCCAATTTTTAAGATATTATGCATTGAGTAGCGTAATTATATCTTGTTACCAAAGCAAAAAAATAAAAATAATTATTTCCTCCTAATTTGAAATCAAACTAAGAACCGTCACGGTTATAGTCAGAGCCAGCTATTTTATAGACAGTCTCGAGTGAAGCTGTCTCCTATTTCTCCTTTTTAACCTATTTAAAATAGAAAAAGTTATCAATTCGATTGTGTATTGTTATTCTGGATGCATTGCATGGCGGAACTCAACAACATACTTTGCCTACCAGGTACCAGAGAGAAGAAATGAAATATAAATTTAATAAATATTTCATCTTCGAGTTGGGATCGAACCTACAACCAGTCTGGCCTGGAGTCCAATAATATATGTATGATTTAACTTAACCCATACAATGTTTGTTCAGTATAATAGCGACGGGGGCTTCAGGGGGCCTCGGGTCTATGTGGGCGGGGGTCTCTCACGGGGCTCAAGCGCGGGGCCTCTTTGAACTGCATAAAGGGGAAAAATTGTATATGATGATTGGACAGCAAGGCATGAATGCTTGTAAAAAGGTTTGTAAAGATGATAAGTATAAGTCTTTTTTAACTTTACTTCACGCTGTATTCCTAGCGAGGTAGTCAAAGAGAATAGAGCGCCAAACGCTACGGTAAGGCCTTTTTAAATTGTTTATTGTATTTTGTTTGGAAATTTCTTTCCCAACCATACCATTTCTTTAACCATATTAAAGTGACTAATAAAAAATCATTCAACTACCACGGACTACTGCAAAGTGTTCGAAACGTCGGGTTTCCAAAAATGTACAACAAAACTAAATATACGCGATTAATCCGGTTAAAATAGTTTTATTTAAAATGTGTAATAATCGTGAAAATCAAGGAACTTATTGTTCATTCAAGGCTTTTAAATACAGACTCATCACATTTAGATTAAAATAACGGTTAATTGTTTATTTTTTATTACATATTTATAATTTACGATAAAAATATTTTTCACAGACATTGTCAGCTCAAGAAAGTCAAGAATGTTCTAGAAGGGAAATAAATGAAACGCTACAAGTGTTTACGAGCAAAACCCATGAAGTGAGGAATACTCATGTGAACGATGGCGGCGGGGGAGGAGGGGGAGCTACTTACGTGTTTTTGGTAATATATTTCTTGTATTTAATTTGATGTATAATATAGGGGATGTTATTTAGAAAAAATTAACAATTTTTATCATATTTGTAGTCAAAAGTAAAGTTAATATATTAACTTTTTTTTCTTTTTTTTTGTTTCGTAGGTTAATCTAGATCTGTTAAATTATGAGAACGTATGGCTTAGTGGTCAGAGCGTCTAGTCGGTTTCCAGGAGGCGAGGAGGTTCGAGTCCCGCTACATTCAAAGATCTGTTAAATTATAAGTTAAATTTAGTTTTTGTTTGTTTTAAAGGCGACACTTTTAGGTAAACAGGTTCAGTCAATTGAAGATCATTAGCTTTTTTTTTAATTTTTATTTTTATTTTTTCTTTAACAGTTAGACAAAGACGGTCAAGCAATACCCCTCTTAGTGGGCGGAGGTGGCGGAGGCCTCTCAGTCGGAGTGTTCAGGGACGATGGCTCCCAACACGCAAGGGGAAGAACTAATACGACACCCGAGTCCGGATACATGTATGGATATCCGGGGAAAACCTCTGGTAAGAAAGAATTGAATATAGAAGTTGTGTTTAAGCTATATATGTCTTTTGTCAATTTTTTTTTCGTATAATCCAGATTTTTGAAGAAATTTCGAAAACACAGCTTAACGGTTTAGGTCTGGGTTTGTAATTTTTTCTTTAATATAGCTCAGTAATAAGTCGCGTATAGGCGTACACTAGTACCGGTGCGTTGTTAAGTGCACTAAAGTGGTACTGAAGAAAAAGTTATTTTGTTAATTTTTTATATTATTTCCAGGTGCAGGTGGTGGTTGGATATCCCGGTCCGGTCCAATAACACCTGGTTTCGAGGTGGTTAAAGGTACAGCGTTGCGTGAAGGCGGGTTTGGCGGATTAGCTTGTTCGGGCGGAGCTGACGGAGGGTTTGGAGGTGGAGGTGGGGGGTGTTTGAGGGGCGGTGGCGGGGGAGGATGGGTTGGTGAGTATTGGTAGTTTTTGTTTTAATATATCTACTGATATCTGGTAAATATTTGACCACGTATAATTGATACAATTTTCTTTTTTTTTATATTTAGAAATATACTTCAACATATTGTATGATAATCAATACTTAAATTTGAAAAAAAAATATAGTTCTTATGTAATAATTTTTTCTGATTATAATATGATAGGCAGAAGGAACCTATTATTAAGAGTTGTCCCCCGCAGGCGGCAACACGAACGAGGGCGCGGGCCAGCACGGCGGCGGCGGCTGGTCGTACGCGGACGGCGCGCGCGGCGTGCGCGACTACGCCGCCGCCGGCATGGCGCCGCGCACGGGGCCCGGCGAGGTGCTCGTCGTGCCCGCCGCGCACGTACGTGTCTTCTTTGTGCCAAGCGGAGAACAGGACTCCACGCCGCAGGGCGAAGAATATTAACAAATTACAATTCATTCCCTCGAGTGGGAATCGAACCCACAACCGTCGCGTTACAGTCACACCCTTGTGCCCCTGAGCAACGACGACCTCGGGACTACTCACACATATCTAATAATCAGTCAATCTAAAATTTTCTTATCGTACAAAAAAAATAAAGGAAAAGGTAATATAATTACTCACGAAACACAAAAATTGAAATACATTAAAGTATATTTGTAATATAACACACGTAACAGAAATGCGGCTGCAACTACCGCTGTGTGGCGATGAACGAGTACCGGAGTGAGGTGAAATGTTACTGTCCCGCGTCGTGGACGACGGACGCCAACGATCCCACTAAATGTATATGTAAGTATCAAAACATCCACTCGAGGATTCTGTTTTTTTTTTTCAACTTCACGCTGTATTTTGCGCGCGCACGCTGTATTTGCCACTACGTATCCCGCGTACAGCGGGATACGTAGAGGCAACTTAATGTTAGAATGTCTTAACATCAGTTCCCCAAGTAAAGTTAAGGCCCACCCTAACATGCATTAACTCGAAATAAGATGGCACGTGGAGAACGGAGTGCCTTACTGGTCTTAGCTGGGTCTCCCTCTGCCTGCTCTGCTATATGCGGGATACAGCGTGAAGCCAAAAATTAATTAATTATTTGGTCAATAATTAAGTGATTAAATTTTATACTTATAAAATAAGTTATTAAACTTGACTAATTATAAAAATGTACTCGTATCATAAAATAATGATATGTTTGTTCCCCAGTGGACGAGGGCTGGCCTCAAATGTGGTTGATATCGCTGATAGTCCTGTCCTTCATAGTGGTGCTATGCGTTGGAGTCATACTCGTCGTTTCTTTGCATGTTTGTAAGTATCTATATATGTATATTATAGATTTAACAAACTATAAAAAATGTAAAATATATTTAGACCAATATTTTTAGAAAACTTATTTTTTTTTTAGTTCCCTTAGTGTCTATTCTGCAGGTGATATGTAAAACAGTGAATATGTGTTTCCTACATACCGCCAAGTTTTCTTGATAAACTGTTGAATGGTAGAACTTAACGCCGCGCTTTTTACTAGAAAATAAAAATATATAATATACCCAAAACTATTATATTTTTTAACCAACAGATAACAAATACCAACGTAAGAAAGAAGCAGACGCTATACAAAAACAAATCCGCCAACAAGAACTTCAGCTCCACCGTCTCCGAACAGCTCCTGGGGGACCAGATTCTCTCAACATGGCTTTCAACCCGCACTACGGGAGCGAGGCCTTTTTGCCACAAGGGGTAGATGTGAGAGGACTCCCCAAAGTTGCTAGAGAAAGCTTGAAGCTGGTCAAGTTAGTTATTTTTACATTTGTTTAAAGCTTTAGACAGGTGGGGGCACTTGATTAAAATAATTTCAATATGTCTATAACTTTTTTTTTTTAAATTGAGGGACGCTACATGGAGATGATATTGTAATGAATAGTAAAACTATAATGAGAGTATGTAGTTGCACGACGTCGCCGCAGGGCGCTGGGGCAGGGCGCGTTCGGGGAGGTGTACCAGGGGCTGTACCGGCACCGCGCCGGGGACACCGTGGAGATGCCGGTGGCCGTGAAGACGCTGCCCGAGCTGTCCACGGGGCAGGCCGAGAGCGACTTCCTCATGGAGGCGGCCATCATGGCCAAGTTCAACCACCCCAATATTGTGCATCTCATTGGGGTTTGCTTCGACAGACATCCCAGGTAACTATGAATGCATCTAATAGTTAACGAAGGCTGGACTGATGTATGCTTCGTGGCAATTTACTAAAGTTAAATTTAAAAAAAAAATCAGTAAATCAAAAATAAAGGCCATTATATAGTAGTAAGACACTGTTTGACAGAGTTTTATGGGTTCAATTCCTATTGAAATGTATAAATTAATTATTTTAATTCTTCCACTCTGATAAGAAATAGAGCGATTTAATTCCGTCACAAATTCAAAGTTCGGCAGAAAGTAGAAAAAATATTGTCTTGAGGCCTTGGCACCCTGCTGTAAGCGCCTGCTCTATCAACCAAGTCACGATGAAATATAATCACTTCTTGAGGAATCTGCCTTGACTCTTAATAATTATTATTAACTTATTACTTTAATATGAAGTTTTAAACTGATGAACTCGATTAAACTAAGACTTTGTTAAGTATAGCTTTAAATTCTAATTATACATTGTTTTCTAGATTCATAGTGCTAGAACTACTAGCGGGTGGGGATCTAAAGAACTTCCTACGAGAGAGTCGCCCTCGACCGGAAAGGGCGAGTGCTCTGACTATGAAAGACTTGCTGCTGTGCTCCCTCGATATATGTAAGGGATGCAAATATTTGGAGGCGAAGAGATTTGTTCATAGGTGAGCTTGAAATTCATTAAAATGGTTAAATAACATATTTTGTCTCCGTGTTGCTGTGGAAAAGTAAGCGTGGAAGCATGGTTGTCCTGTCGATTGCCACTCAGGGACTGGTATTTTAATTGTTTTCGTTTCTCACATGGGAGACTAGGCTAGGCGCTGAAGTTGAAGTGACTGAACACTGGATTACCTCTTCTTACTTCACGTATTTTTCCGCATAGTAGAGCTATGCAGAAAAATGCGTAAAACTGAAAAAAATATAGTCTTATATAAAATACAGCCTTCTACATAAACATTCATATAGAAGCAATAAACGCTTACACTATTAAATAATTATTTTAATAAAAATTAACATAATATTTTCTATATCCTATAATATAAACCTATCCGGTTCAACAGGGATATAGCAGCTCGCAATTGTCTTCTGACGTCACGAGGCCCGGGACGCGTGGTGAAAATAGCCGATTTTGGTATGGCTAGAGACATTTACAGATCTGACTACTACAAGAAGGGCGGTAAAGCCATGCTACCCATAAAGTGGATGCCCCCTGAGGCGTACATTGATGGGATATTCACGGTGAAGACTGATGTTTGGTGAGTTCATGATTTGTTTTTTCAGCTCGTAGCGTTGAATTAAGTCCATGGGCGTAGTAATAGGAGCGACCGAGTAGGTGGTGGCCACCTGAGGATAATCCTGTGCCCACTTAATTTTTTTTATTTAAATACCTTTAGAAGAACAGATCTCTTCAAAGCTAAGACCCAGATTAATGGATCAACAGTGGTGTATGGGTATAAGATTAGTGAGCACTGATCCATTTCATCCATATGTGTTTCAGTTTCTCAGCAGAAATTGTGAAGTGAATAAGTACCGAAGTGCGTTTGTGCGTTGCGAAGTTGATCTGTCGATCTGGACTTTGACTTTGAAGAGATGTGCTTAGTATAACATTTTTAATGTATGATATTGTGAGGTTGTGGTAACTTACACGCGTATCATATATCTTATTGCAAACACTTTACACACTCCTTGACATCTCTTAAAAAAAGGGCCTATCCCTTTAGAAGTCTCACCACATATATATGATAATATAATACCGGAGTAACACAACGGGTTATGTCCCCACCAGGTCGTACGGCGTTCTGCTGTGGGAGGTGTTCTCGTTGGGCATAATGCCGTACACGGGCTGCGCCAACAGAGAGGTCATGGAGATGGTCTCTGGAGGAGGGCGGTTGGAGAGGCCTCCGGGTGGGTATATTTATAAATATATTTATATATTTTATATCTGTTTATTGAACAGTTCAGTTGTGACTCTTCATCTCTTATCTCTTCATCATTCTTAATGCCCATTTTTCTTTGAACATTAATCAACCTTTTTTGTAAGCCATTTTTTAATGGCAATTCTATTATTTTTTAATAGACTACGTTTCTAAATATTTTCATGACAGATAACAAATTACCAAATCTATATTAATAAGCTAAGCTAATATCTACTAGTAGTATTTACTTTTTTCGTTTTGTAAGAAAGCTATATTCCTTAGGAGTGCTATTGGCTATATAATATTATGCCTCCAGAATTCGGCAGAAAGTGGAAACAGAGTGTCTTAACCCTGGGTTCTCTCTGCTTACCCTGCTGTGTGCAGGATACAGCGTGAAGCCGATTTTTTTTGTTTGAAAATAAAAAAAACAACGACACCGTATATTTATATAAATAAGTCACAATAAGACATCTTTTGACAAAAAATAATTGAAATTTTCAAAGAGTTATTTCACGGTTTTTTATTAGACATGGATATCGAAAGTTACGAACGAAAGTTATTCTATTATCAAAAAAAAATATGAAGATAAACTTAGGCTATTATAGAATATAATTTCGATCTATGTTTTTCGAGAATTTTAAAATGTTAAGTTTGCGGCCGCAATCTTAGGTTCGACTTGCACTTGACGATATGACTGAACTGGACGCGGCGCTTTTTCCAGAAAATATAAATATAAATAAATTTTGAATTTTTTCGAGTGGGGAAAAAACCCTAACTAAAACGTCGACCGGACTGTGACCCCGCAGGCTGTCCCCCGGACGTGTACCGCCTCATGTGCGAGTGCTGGAACCCCGCGCCCTCCGAGCGACCTTCCTTTGCGCAGATGTTCGACAGATTGCAGAGGCTGGTGCAGGTGAGGCCGGTTTAATTACTCAGGGGCCAGTTTGCCAGTGTGTGACTGTAAACCGACTGGTTGTGGGTTCGATCCCCATTTCTTTGCTCTGGTGTCGAGGCTAAGCGCGGCGTTGAGTTTTGCCACTCAACACGCAATGCCTCCAGAATACTTCAGAAAGTGGGGAACGGAGTGTATTAACACTAAGTTCTCTCTGCCTACCATGATGTGTGCGGGATACAGCGTGAAGCTGATTTCATTTAAGATTTGAGCTGATTGGATTAATGTAATGTATTAGTCCAAAAGTATACCTTTTGTTAAGTGTTATCATTTTATTATTATTAAGATTAAAAAATTATTATTTTGTGTAATTAAAAAATATCATCAATTTTTTTTCATAGGGTTAAAGTATTAAATCGATTAATAAATATAATAAATTCATAATATTTCACTCATCAACTCTCTTCAATAATTTCCAACAGGATCCAGAAATAACTAACGCGCCACTACCCCTGCTCTGTTCCTACCTCGCACCTCCTGACGTCATAGAACCTAACGGACCGCAGGTATGATATTATATATACATATATTATATATATTTTTATATATAATACATATATTTATTTATTGGACCATCTGTCCGTTGGTGTGGGACGTTTATCTTTAAAATCTCTAAATAAAAAAATATAATTTTAAATGGAACTCTTAATCCAGAGTAATCGTGAATATTTTATATTAAATATTTTGAATGGAAAATGCTTAATACTAAATTTATATCCGCGACTAATCGTTACGAGTTTTATTTTAATTTGTTTTGATATTATCGCGAAAATTTAAAATATTATCAAGGTAAATATTAATCTAAAAAGTGAATAAGTTAATAAATTCTTTTAAAGGTTTGACTTATGAAACGTCCCACATCTTTTTAAATTTATTAATACAAATGTTTTTCAATAAATTTTCATATATAAAAGTGACATATATAAATACATAATATAATTTTATGAGTGTTAAAATGATACATTCTATCACTTTTTTATCAATACAATTTGTATTTCACAAAAAATATTTAAAAGTATTAAGAAATTAATATATAATTGATAGCTTTTGTTTACATTTAAAATGTTTAAAGTGACATAATATAAAATATTCTTAAACTGTAGTACTTACTAATATTTGTAACTGACATTTTTTGTTCTTTTTTTCAAATGTTTTCGCTCTGGCTACTAGAAGCAAGTAATTGGATTTTTTACTAAAATAAAAAGAAATCTTTTTTAATAAAAATTCGGTGTTAGTTCCGTGATTAAAGACCGTGCTTGCGAGTGCCGCATGAATAAACCATTTTTTTATATTTTTTTTCTTTGTATATTTTGTTTCTAACCGTCCCCCCTTTCTCCTAGAATGACAAATCGCGTAGAAATTTAGAAATCCCCGTAGAATTAAAGAGATTCATTGAAATGTATTTTTCTTTGTTTCATCGTTATAAATAATATATTGTAATCTGCATACCACATTGCATGTATCATTTTTAATCTTTTAGTTATACATTATTATTAAAAGCGAATCATTATTAAAAATTGCATAAAAACCATTTCAAAGAATCTCTTTTTCTAAAATATCCAAAATTTTGAGTGTTACTTGCCTAGTAGCTATAGCGGGAACCATGACCTGTATTCTTTTATACCTTTTGTCCTTTAACTGGGTTTTATAAAATAATTCGCAATGCATACAAAATAATCAAAATGATGAAAACAAAGAAATATAGTAAATAAAAAATATTTTACGAAACCCAGCACTATCTAATGCACGCTTAGACCTGAATTTGAGACTCAGGGAGATTAAAACATCTATACACATCCACGGCATACACTACAATTTGAAGTATAAAAATTTTATTTACCTTAATTAAAACTATATTTAAAGGAATAGATATATGTATGTATATTATAATTGATGATATTATTTGTTAGGACAACATTTTGAATAACTGTTTCAATTATTTCATTTTATAGTTAAAAAATAAAAATAGAAAAAAAATGACAGGCACTTCGAAATCCCATTTCAAATTGACATTATTGGAAATGAATAACTTATTTAATCATAATTTCTATTGTATTGTTTTATCTTAAATTATTCAAAACATATACAATCTATAGTCAATTTTAAATAAATGAAATAAATTATTAAATAATTATATTTACTATAAAAACCGATTTATACACAGAAACCGATGAATGCATAAACTGCAACAAAATAGAGAGCAATAACAATTAAAGACACAATAATGTAAATATGAACATCATCACAATCTAACATTTAATTTGTTTGATTTTTGTATTTTTTTTTAAGTACTGAACCAATTGCTATGATATCGATTAGAAAAGAATTGTCAAAACGCATTCATAATTTGCTGAGAAATCAACAAACATACATACGAAAAAAACATATATACAATAGAATAGAATTGATTAAATATTTCGAATATACATATTGATTAGAACCTACAACTGAGATAGATCTACAACAAAAAAAATCAAAGTAGACCTTACTACTGCTCTTATAGTCTTGTGTCGTTCAATTATTAACAAAATAAAAATCCCGGCCAATACAAACACTTTTTACTTGACAATGAGTTTAACGGTTGTTCTTTTTAATTAATTTTACAAAATATAAATCAAAACATAAACTATCATACTTATATAACTGTTACATTTAAAAATACAATTTATTATTTTCAAATTGCCAAAAAAATAAAATATATCTACTTATTATTCAAAAAGGATTTAACAATATATACATAAATTATACATTATAGTTACACAACGAGTAATAATCTAATAATTGAATAAATCGAAAATAAATGAAAACATACACTTTGAACGTATAATTTACATATACAAAACACATTGATTAATAAAATATACACAAAGGCGTCTGTGTTGTGGTGTGTAATGTTATCTCCCTGGCGCTCGTTGTTGGCAGCGCTCCGGCGACTACCTGGTGCCGCTGCCGCCGCGGGACCTGGACGCTAGGTAAGGGAGATTGGCGGTATTCCGATATTTTTTGGATATAAAATTGGTTGTAATAATTAAGTGAAAAATTTACTTAAATTACAACAGTTATACACTAGTTATTCAGGTTTGATATTTATATCCGCTATCTATCCGTAATAAGTGAAACAACTGATACTCGAGGAAGGTTTGATAAAAAGAAATAGATTTAACGAGTACCAATAATATAAATACCACATAGCTAGATTATATTTTTTGATAAATCAACACGGTAAAGTGTTCAAAATGAGCCCAAAAATGTACTTAGCTTTTACTTCGTCCTTGTAAATGTTTTACTTGTTAATCTATTATAGTGATTTTTAAAACTACCCTCACTTTATTATTACAAAATTTTGTTTTGTAAAATGTTTTTTATACAGTTGATATTCCATTTGTAATGAAAATATTATTAGAATAATGCCAATCTCCTCCTCTATTTAACAATCATATTTTTTTCTCAAAATTTTGGTAAAATCAATGTGGCCCTCTACAATAAATTCGATGTTGGTAACTGATTGCAGCAATATCACATATTTTTTATGTAATATCACATATTTTTAAATTTTTCGGATGACTCGGATAAATAAATATTCTTTAAAGATAATGCTGCGAATCAATTTCAAATTTTCCCAAAATATACTTTAAAATAACATAATTCGTATTCTTCACGTCCTAATTGTTTTATTGAAGATTTTTTATAATGTTTAAAAAAAATTGGGAAAATTTGAATGTACATTACCCGAAGAATAACAAGTCCCAATGCTCTATCGACGAGCGCAGGCATGCTTAGTGAGACCCTTAATAACAATCGGCTAATTAATTATAAAAAATAAATTACAATTAAATTTCTAAATTTACGTCCCCTTATTAAATATTTTCTTACGTAAAAATTAGTTGGATAACTTAAAAATTGGCTATTTGGCAAAAACTTAGGCCTGGATTTCTAAATTGCTCATAACTCTGTAATCGATCTTGAGATGCCGTCTTCATTCACCGATTATAATAAAGGCATCACAAGATGGATCTAAGAGTTAAAAGCGGTTTATAAATATGAGCCTTAGTTATAGGCTCAGGATATAGCAGGGTAGGCAGAGATAGCCTAGAGTACTACACACACACACTACACAGAAACCCTTACTGAACTGATCTTGCCAAAATGGGAAACGAAAATAAGTCAATTTCAGTCCCTATCCTGTCAGATTACTTTCAAAGCAGTTTGAACTTTTTTTTTTTTTTTCTCAGATTATTATAATAAATTTTCTTTTATTTTGACTCTTTTAATATACTCTATTAAAAGAGTCAAAAGTTATTGGAATTGATAAACTACCAATTACAAATGACAATTTGCATACTAATGAACAAAAATATTTATATCTAAATATATAAAACATGCGCTTAAACTATGTTCTTTTAACAAAAAAAAAACGACATTGCAAAGTTAGGCAAAATAAGAAAAAAAAGCATTTTTGAGTTATCCACGTATATCTCAATGAGAAGGTATCTAATTTAGTATTAGAAGCAACGACCAGCGCGTTCATTATATTATATACGTATTGTAGCTCAACGGATCAGTCGGCACCTCATAGCAAATCGCTAACGGCGGCGCAGGAGAAAGCAGAAATGGAGGATTCACAATATCAACCTCTTCTGAAAGGTATTTTTAGTGTCTCTTTGAAGTATTTTGCAGGGCATACAGAACTTACAGAACTCGAAAGATACACACTATTTTTGAACAATGGCGTAACTCAGCGGCTGGGTTACGAAATATTCTAAAATGTAAACAGTGGCTAACTGGTTTTTTTACCTGTTCGTGCTGAATGGCGGAATGTTTTGTTTTACCAGAGGGAGGAAGTGAAAATAATTGCGAAACTATCGCGTTCGATATTTATACACTGGGCCGCTGCACCATGTCGGCCTCAATAATATTTTACTCTATTAATATTTTATTTGTCAGATTATGAATATTTTTTTTATAATATGACGCTGACGTAAGCAAAGCTTTTGTTACACATTATGTACTCCAATTTAACATTTACCTCGCTGTAAACCCCAGCATCACAAGAATATGGCAACATTCCAATGGCCGCTCGCACGTGCGGTGTGAGCGCAAGCCGCGAGGCCTCGCCTGCTGCCGCCGACACCAGGAACAACACGTTTCTGCAGTCTAACTCCACTGATAGGTCAGTTAACGTCTTCTTTTTGATCATCATCATTGTCTTTACCATCAATATCATTGTCATTGTCTTTATCATCATTCTCATGACATCCAGCCTTTTTAACGCCTACTGCAGGACATAAGCCTTACCAAAGACATCCACGACGATCGATACTACTGACTAGCAGCAGTGTTCATCGTATCGTATTATTTTTTATGTTCAGAAGTGGATAAAATTGATATATATACCCTCCAAAATGTTTTGACTTGTGTATAATATATTTACTAATTTATTATTTTTACTACGTCGCAATTGCAGCAAAAATAACTGAATAACATAAGTATATTTATATTACAAAAGGTTACTAAGCTCTGTGGAAGGGGCTTCAATGGACGAAGACACGGCATCAGAACCAGATGAAAGTGCGGTTATCTGGGAGACGTCTTTCAGCAAACCCAAGCCGAACTCTGAGCCCAAACTGAGCACCGAACCTGGACCTACCGTAAGCCATTATAATTTTAGTTATTCTTTTTCAGATTTTTGTTTTCGCATAACTCTGTATCCCATATATAACAGAGTATGTAGAAAGAACAAAGAACCATCTGCCATAATTCAAGATGTTGCATGTTGAATAGTGATATTCAACTCTGCACTTATAATTTATAGCGTAATTAGGATCAAACCCACAATCAACGCGTTTAAGCGGTCCCTTTTGTAAATATTTATCAATATAAAATCTGATATGTCCTTGTCCTTAGAAATTTTACAACTTTTAGTGTTAGCCGTTTTTTATTTATTATTTAATGTTTAAATTGCCTGTCCATTTCTTTTAATCTATTGTTCGTACTGTGAAATATTCAAATTAAATACAAAAGATTTTTATTGACAGGTCGAAAAATTAATAAGCATCACACCAACATCACCGAAACCACCCGACAACGTATTATCCCAAGCGATAGAATCCAATGTTATTGATAAAACTAATAACAAAAACACACTAAATGTTGATATGAAGGCAGCACCGATAGCCTCCCCAGATCCCCCGAGAATAAACGCATGGAGCAAAGACCCCCCAAAACTTTTACCTAAAGCTAAGCCGTTCTGTTTGGATGCAGCTCAATTAGAGCAAAATCTAAATGCTCTAAAGAAAAATAGCGGCTCAGTTAATCTAACTACAATGAATACTATGAAAGTACTACCCCCATATATTAATGTTGTCACGCCTAATAAATTATCAGAATCAAAAACAATACAAATCGATCCGAAAAAAGCAGTTATACATGATCTACAATCGCCGCAAGAACCCGATGTTACCATAAAAGATGAGAAAAATAAATTAAAACAGTCTAATTCGGCTGCCAGTTTGTTAAACGGTCCAATGACAGATGTTCCATACGCAGATAGCGATAACACGTCATCCAGTTCTGGAAGTAACACACAAAATCTACTAAACAACAAGAAAAATAAAAATTATCCAGAAATTGTCGTTGGAAATGGTAAAAAAGTTATAAAACAGGGTAGCAATGAGTTCGGCGACTCAGAAATTAGTTGTTAAGACAGCTGACTACAAGATGGCCGCCAAAACATAAAGGCCTCCCAAGATGGCCGCTGTGTGCCGTGGACGTTTGAGAACGTTGTAAATAATTTTAACGAACAATCGGTGTGAATTTGTGTCGTTATTTTTAATCTGTCGATTATTTTTGAAGGCTTCTATCGCTTTATTATATTATACATAGTTTTTTATAATTGCTCAATTTGCTCAATCGTTTGCAAATTTAGAGAAGAATAAAATTAGATTTTTCTACGTAAACCCGTCGTTGATTAGATTTTTGTTATTGTATTTTTTATAAAACATGTGCAATATTTGATATTAACACACATTAACAGAAAACGCACACAACAGCTTATATCATAACGATTTCTAGAAAATTCTCGTTAAAAAATACGAATTGTTTAAATATATTGTATATGAAAAAAAATATTTTGCGTGTTGTTGTGTTTTTTAAGTAACCAATATGAATAAATAGTAGTTGGCTTTTATGTAAATAATATACGAGTAGATTGTGTAAATCCGCCCCGGCATAGCGATATTTTATGTTAAAATATAGAAGTAGTGTTTAAATTTTCATCAAAGATATAAATTATGATTTAATCCCGAGTGTTGCCAAAGCAAAAAATCTACTTATAAATAGAAAGGTACTAAATATCCACATTGTGTAGTGTGATTTAAAATTGTTTTTCGGATTTTTTTGACTGGCAACACTTTTGGCGTTCGATATTTTAAAAAAATATAGTAACATACAGACAACAGTCTTATATATTTATATGTATATGTTTATATGAAATGTGTGAAAATACACATATGTGGATGCTTTAATTAAATTTTAAGATAGAATAAGACGCGCTTTCTCTGTTTTAAATTATTATTATTTTTACACAGAGTATTGCCAAAGTGTTGCCTCTGAAATGCATTTATTTGTTTTCTTTTTTATTTTTGTGTTTATTGAGGCATGAAAAGCAGGGTATTGTGTTTTGTTGTTGTGTTATTTGATTTCTTTTGTCTTTCAAGCTTGAGGAATATGTATATGTACTGAAGTATTTATAAGAGTACATGATACTTAAAAAGTGTTATTTATTTAAATCCGTATAGAAGCCACAGCAATGGTTATGAAATCATGTATTATTTTAACACTACGTTTTGTAAATGTTTCATATTGTTATTTTAATATTTTATACATAGCTATGGGGCCGCTCAAGTATTACGTAAGCAGTTTTTTTGCAATTATTTGCCCCCCTCCCCTATGTCATCAAAAATAAGCAATCCTCTTAAAAATATTTAATTGAACACGTCAAAAATAAGCGATTCCAAGACCACACACAATCCCAGTGCTTACGTCATACTTGAACGGCCCCTATGTAGTGAAATCATGTACTCTGCATGTCTATGTGTACTCCTGTACAGAGAATACTATCCTATAAATAATATCGTTTTGTTATACAAAACTAAAAGAATATTCTATTTTAGATAATAAGTACATTTTGATTGTTGATTGTCATATGTTTATTGTAAGATAATTATTTTTAAATTTGAATGTTGGTAACATTTTTACAGTTCTAATATTTATTAATTAGTAACATTGTGCCATTTTGTTCTAACGGGAATTAGTGAGAAGTACATCGCTGTATTCTAAGATTTTCTTTATATGACGTTACATGACGGAATTGGTTATAGCCAGTTTTAAAATCAAACGGTACAGCAGGGCCTGTGTGTCGTGGGCAGATTATTAGATATTAGGCTAAACTTTTACGCATTGTACCCTCGAGAGAAAAATATGGAATAAAAAAACTTTAAATTAAATCTGGGCTACATTTACAGATAATTTTTAACCCAATTACACAATACAGGCGATTTGTGGACTGTATTGTAATTGGTTTAAAATTTTTTCAAATAATTGTTTTAGATTTAAAATATTTCATAGCCATGTTAAGAAAACGTAAGTTACGTTTTCTTTATATCACAGAGTTTCTTACATTGTTCTATAATTCTTGTTTTGTACTCGAATTAGATTTGTTTTGTCTGTTACAATCAGAGCTACGAAAGGGCTCAACGTGTCTCCTGGCTGTAACAGAACAAATTTAAATGCAATTTCTAAATTTAAATTAACGTTTAAATTATTCTTTATGACAATAAAAGCATGCGAGCGTTGCAAATAAAAAAACATCAAGATTGTCATAAAATATTTTCCTATTATGTTTTGTAAAGATATCCCTTTACTGTCGGTGGTTTAAAATGTTTGTGAAACATGCTTTTTATTGTCTTTTTTTTAAAATTTCCTGGAATCAATGCGATACGTTTTATGTTCTATACCACTTCTATCTTCTAGCTACAGGATTTTGGACTGGCACGTAGGGACGGGAAGCCATAATCGAAGAATAGTACTTGTATTAATATATTTATTTATTTGAGGCCAGTCGTGGCGCATTGGCACGAAGTGTGACTGTAAACCGACTGGTTGTGGGTTCGATCCCCACTCGAGGAGATGAAATATTTACTTAAATTTATATTTCCATTTCTTCGCTCTGGTGTCGAGGCTAAGCGCGGCGTTGAGTTCTGCCACTCAACACACAATGCCTCCAAAATTCGGCAGAAAGTGGGGAACGGAGTGTCTAAAAACACTAGGTTCCCTCTGCCTACCCTGCTGTGTGCGGGATACAGCGTGAAGCTGAAAAAAAAAAAAATGAATAAATTTTTTTTTAGATATACATTACATTTATCATAATGACATATATATTTTGTGTTTTGATATTTTTATTAATAATATAAACATTTATTTTTGTTTAATAAGATACATTTATTGATAAAATATTTAATTATTTTAACGCGCACAAAGGTAAGCAATGTTTTTTATTATTCTTCTTTTGCGTTGTAAAAATATTACCAACATTCAAATGGAAAATTTAAATAAAATATTTTAATGTTACAATGATTAGTTTTATATTGTATTATTTAAATAAAGCTCGAGAAAATTAAAATTATTGTTTAGACCATATTTTTTTTAATTAAAAAGTACGTCATTTAAATAATGTATATTTTTTTATGTCATATGTGATGATATAGATAATTAAATACGTCCGCCTTATTGCTCTCGTTATGTGCTTAAGACTGCGTAACCCAACGCTGTGCTTTTAGTAGACAATGCAGAAGGAAATGAGATATTTTGATTATATCTCAAATCAATAATGATTTGCTCGAGCTTTATTTATTTAAATAATATATGAATTGTTATAATTGCCAAAGAAAATACAATTATTACTTAAGAAAGATAAACAAATTATTTATAAACAAGAGGGATGTTTTTAAGGATTCAAGATGGCAGTTTGTTTCCTGTTCTTTGTAATTTTAAACTTTAAAAGTAAAAAACAAACTTTTTATATTATCTTTTTAGAAATTATTTAAGAATCTATGCCAAAGTTGTTTTTAAAATTTTACGTATAATTATATTTTTATTATAATAATATCCACGTGCGCTCGTAAATTATATTTTTCTTTAATTTTTAGGCAAAATTTCTAAAATTTTCTTTGTTATCATAAAGTTTGCTTCACACGATGCCTAAAAGGTACAGATTACACTTAATTAATTAATAAAATATTTTATATTACAACACTATCGTTTGTGGGGTAGGTAGGGGTATCCGGTATCAAATGTTGCTATCAGACAGTCAACGTCATCTATATCAAATTAATAAATGAGGGTGGGCAGAGGCAACCTGAGAATCTGGTTTTCTGCCGAATTGTAAAAGCGCGAAGTCGCCTTTTATAACCAGACCGCAATTTTATTTAGTAAAATTTGCCCGGCTAACCCCGTCTCCTCTATTCTGACGCTCATGCACAAATTTAGTTTATGTATACACAATACATATAATGAGTGTATGGATATGTGCTACTATAATAACTTTCTTATAAACATTTTAAGAGCGTTTGCAACGTGATACTACTAAACCCTCCCCGAATGGCTATTTTTTTAAATCAGTAAATCGTGTGTAGCAATCTTTATCCCGAATAACGTTTTATCGTCACTTCGCGTTGCTCAAGTTAGTATATATTGTTTTTTATATTCCTTTCAATGAGAATCGAGGGTTGTGACTTAATATAGAGGCAGAGTTGAAGTTCCTTTTTATAAAGTGACTTTAAAATGTTATTCCAATTACCGCGTCTTGTATATGTCCATTGATGGTCACGATAACAATGGGGCCAAAAAAAAATTCCATATAAAAAAAAACAATAGATGTACAGATGGAGATGCTAAAATGAAGACACTCTTTTCTGTTCGAAAGACACGGACAAAGGGCTCAAGTTCGTGTCGAGTAGTGTTTTTTAAATACATTTTCCAACAGATTGGAGTGCCTTTTTACTTCAAGAATTTGATTAAGAATCAAACCTGTGTACCTGTCGTGTCGATATTTACACTATATATAAGTAGTATCAACCCTTTTTTTGGGCCTCATTGACAACTATAATTATTTTGACGTATCATCGATTTGATTTTAATAAAAATACAAAACGCGGTAGAATCCATTCAATGTTTTTGAACAACGAAAATTATGTATTTTGATTTCCATCAAACCCCCTGTTGTAATATATTAGATATAAAATTTTAAACTCAATATTTATACAATGCGAATAGATATAGTGATGATGTAAACTAAACAAATAACAATGTATGGCTAACTTAAAAATAAAATCTTAATATTAAATGTATATTGTGTAGTTTCATTTTATTATTTAGGAAACCAACATGTAGGAAATACATCATCTAATGTTAATACATAATTTTTGAGGCGTGACATAAACTTGGGTTATATCTAAAATATATACATATAGTCTTACAATCTGTTTTATACACTAAGGCATTTTTTGTCATATAAGAAAAAACACGTTCATTGTGGACACGCGTTCATGAAATGTGTTTATTTTAAATCTTCTTTATTAATCAGTAATTTTTTATATAATTTCAGTAACGCCCATAAATACGATTATTTTCCTATTTCACTGATAGGTAGATAGCGCCACTGTTGCCAAATTATGTAGATTTCTACCTCATTGGCCACCGAACCTTTTTAATATGCAGTGTCGTTCATTCAACGCTCTACATGATCTTTAGACATTAATATATAGACATCAAAAAACATTATTTTTTTTAAATATCATACAACCTCAAAAAAGAAAAGGGAAATAAATAAAACATCATAGCTGTTTATACCTCGTTTTATTTTCCTGATAAAACAATATTTTTATGAAATGCTAAACATCAACTATAATATAAACTCTACATTGAAATCGCTTCGCTTTTTACACAAATTCCAAAATCCAAGCCAGGCTTATTCTAAAATAGCTTGATATCGTAGTCTTAACAGATATGAGACATTCTACGTTTTGGAGGAGGGTGAAGCGGATACATATACAAACAGACTTTTTATTTTCACGCTGTATCCCGCATAAAGCAGGGTGGGCAGAGAACCTAGAGTTAAGACACTCCATTCCAAACTTCCCGCCTTTTAGGGAAAATCCAAGTTGAATTGCGGAACTAAATGCCGCGTTCTAGGGCAGACGAGTTAATATTACAATATACAAGTATAAAGTAAACAGATAATATATCAATACTATCAACATTGAGATCATTTTGGGACGAATTTCAAGACTTACATATTAATTTCAGATTTTTTTTATATATTAAAAGTAACCACTTCACTCTGCTCAAGTAAGCTCAAGGCAACAAACAAATTATTAATTAAATAATTTGTACAAAAAATACTGGACTTAATCTCTGGAATTAATAATAACTACCAACTTCTAATGACAATTGCGAAGGATCTTGTACAATTTTCATTTTGATAAGAAATGAGTATTCATTAACAATAATATTTCAATACTTTGAATAATACAAAAATAGAAATTCGTAAAATAAAAATCCTTTTAAAAGACAAGAATACATGTAAAATTGTATATAATAACATAACAAAAAAAATATATAATAGTAATTGATAAATATACATTTTTTTGTTTAGGATTTAGAATTGCTAAAGTTCATCTACTCTAAATACTGGTTCAGAACGTTCTATCACAAAAGTGGACAGTTTTAGCAGTTTACAGTATGGTTGACGAGTTTTGACCGTTAGTAAGGCTTTCTTCGCATTTTGAGCATTGCTTACTTTTAAGGAAAATAATCACAAATAAGAAAAATGTTAAATTCAATACTGCACACCTATCTATAGCTTGGCTTTAGAGAGGCCACGACTCGTCAACTGTACTGCACAAAATAGCGGCCCCATCCTTAAAAGACGTCACACGCTAAGAGGATAGGGGGAGTTGACAAAAAATAACAAATAAACATAATATCAGAACTGCTGTTTTAAATTTAATTATTTCTCAGTGGAAACCAAAATATTTGATGATACACTAGGGTTTTACAAACGTAACCAGGGATGGCTAGGACCGGGAGAGGATGAAAACATCATGAAATTGGAAGCGTGACGACATTTAGAGACGGCCCCATAGACTTATTACTTTAGGATTTAGAGGAGAGTTTATTTGTGATTTAAATAATATAAAAATAAAGATAAGATACTCATGTACAGTTAGTTTCAATAGTTTTAAAATTCTTAAACATGTTATATTGGCGAGGCATTGAATTGTATCTAATATATAAACCAAAATGCTCCATTAACAAAATATTTTTTAATCTGGCGCAACTGTACACGAGTACGTATTACATAAAAAAAATACCAATTTCATAAATAAATCATAATTTCTATTACATTAAGTGACATTTCATGTGATGTTTATTATAATTGCACTAAAAACTAACTAAAGCTTACAGTTTAAATAAATCGATGTATGGATGACATGAGCAACTAATAAATTTATAATACTATATATAAAAAGTGAGTGTCAGTCCGTTTAGACTACTCCTAATTCTCGTATTGAGACCCTCAATTTATAAGTGCATTATATAAAATAACAATTCCTATAAATACGACTAAATAATTACAATGTACTTAATATAATAACGGATCATCAGCTTTCGAATTGTGCGATGTGTAAAGAAAATAATTGCATTACCAAAGAAAAGTAAAACTTTCTTAATTTAAAAGTATATTTTGATCGAAGCTATGTATAAAAAAATAAAAATCATGGAGATTCATAATCTGATAATTTAAATATTTTATAATCGTAACAAATCTAATAACAATAATAACGCAAACAATAATTACGCATATTGACATACATTTGGCGGGAAAATTTTGACTTGACATCTGTCACTATAAAGCGGGACCACACGATGTGCTATCGGCAAAAAAGTATTCTAGTTTAATGCAAATTGTAGATTCATCTTTATTTATTTATTTAGAATTTTAAGTTAACACATTAATTCACACTCATACATGCCTCACTTAAATAAACCTACAATTTGCTTAAAATCGAAAAAAAAACCACGTATTTACAAAATTTTAATTTTTATAACGCAATAAAGTTATTATTATTATGATTTTGGTAAGCGCTACGCTATATTTATATATTTAAATCGTCTAAAAGTCGTTGTCGCTTGACGCGTCGCATGCCTCGTTGATGAGCGCGGGCGGGTTGTAGCGGGGCGGAGACAAAACTGGCCCGTGAAATGACTGCGATCTTAAGACGTTACTGTAATTCATAATTATGTATACATATATTAAAAATAATTATTATATATGTAGCTCATTATGTCAATTAAGAATAAAAATGAACTAACTCAAAGTTTCTGTGACTTCTATTTTTGCCAAAAAACATGATACATCATCTAAGTAAATATGTATAAAATTTGGGAGATGTATAAAATTTTTAACGTAACAGTACTGAAACCCGTAACGCATACATTCAATTACAGTAGTTTACAATTTTCAAGTAAAAATATTTTTTCTAAAAATATTTTAATGTTTTTATTGTGGAATTATACAAAAGTTAATATAATTCCACATAGCTACATATATGTAGTTGTTCGTATAGCAATATGATTATTTAGGAAATTATTTAGGGAATCCATGGTGATTTTTAAGTTAGATCACTTTTGTTTGAAATTGTAATGTACGATTAAAGATTAAGATTAAAAATAATAAAGGTTTTTTTTTAAAATGTGCTTATGTTCTCATTAAGCAGATTGTTAGAGTATTTTTTTATTTAAATAAAAAAATACGTAAATAAATAAATTTTAAATGTTAGAATAAAAAATATAAAACGAAATGGAATAAATATAAATAACATTTAAAATATTAAAAAGCATCATACATAATATTTGGTAGATGTTAATATAACAATAATACTTATAATAAAAAGCTATAAGCGTTTCATGTTATAAATAAAGCCAGATGATATAATATGTCGAAGTTGATTTTTTCTTTTAATTTTATATTTGAATAAGCAAGGGTTAAAAGGCCAAATATCCAAATCTTGATTTTTCATAAAATTATAATGAAAATTCTTACACGTCTTATTAGCACTGGCATTTTATAAATAAAATAACTGTCATTTGTAACTATTGTTAATATGAATATGAAATATATATGTTTTACAAAATAAAATATATATGACTTCTATGAAGAACCAAGATAAAAACTAAAGTTGAAATATTTGAAAGCATATATATTATTTGTTAAAAAAGATTTTATTTTGAGACAATATTATTTAGTGGCTGTTCATATTACGACCTTCAACCTATTACACAGTAATGGAATGTGTAATACTAAAAATATTTTAAAATAGTTAAATATTTTTAAATATTAACTTAAGATTCTGTATTTTGAATTATTTTAATGTAAATATGTTTATTATTTTATCTCTTTAATTTATATATATTATGTTTGTATATTATTTTACATTGCAATATTAATAGACTTTGTGCACAACATGTAATTCCTTTATATTCAAAATAATTCATATATATATATTTACACATTTCATTCTATATATTTCTCGAATTTACGATTACTCCCATCGAACGCCATATTGCCACTTTTCCAAACTAACCTTTACAAGATGGCCGCCCTTGACACTTTATCCAGAATTGCATGCATTTTGACATCTGTCACGCTCTAAAATATATTAGAATACCATTTAATAATTCCTAAGAAACCTATGTTAAAACATAAATAATAAATAAATAAAATAAATTAGCCAACTTAAATCACTTTACAAGAAACGCAAAATAATAAATTATCTATTTAAATCTACTCAGCTTAAAACTTATACAGATTATATAATATAATATAGGCTAAAGACATATTAGGAAATAAAATTATATAGCGATACTCAATTATTTATTACCTGTTGTCTATTAAAAATCTAAATATCTATGTGTAATAAAAATAATAATTGTATCGGTACATATTAATATATGTTTCGTGATTACCTTCTATATTCCAGTACCTAGACAAGGCATGTATTTATTAATATTTATTAAAATTAGAATAACATCACGATTTATCTTTTTTTTTGTATGTTTGTATTAATTACTCTAAATTATGAATAGGCAAGAAACATTCAAATGAAATCTTTTACATAAGATAATAATTACAAATTACTTTTTATTAAGAGCAATATTATAAAAAAAACAATATAATATTATGAACATAAGAAAATATTATAATTTTTAAAGGAAATTAGATATGAACTGTCAAAATTCAGTCAGACAGATCATGTTTTCAATAAATAAAATGAATCCAGCATAAACATATGAATAATAAAAAAAAGTGTAGTTTCCCTGTAAAGTAAACTAAAATAATCATACAAATATTTACCTGGCACTTTTTACCGCCGGTTTGTTCTTCCCGAGCGCCGCCGCCTTGCGCGGGTCGTACGATGCTCGTCTCTTCCACTTCTCTAGTTCTTGCTTCTTTTGTTCTGAAAATATTATAACAACTGATAACAAGTTGCTTAACAGATTTTAGTTTAGTAAAGTGTATGTATAAACTACTTATAACTTTTGAAAAATCTGCTTCAAGCCACAATTCCACAGCGGGGCAGGCAGGAGGAACCTAGCGTTAACACACTCCTAACTTTCCGCCGATTTTTTCTAGGCATTGCGTTGAGTGGCGGAATTCAACGCCGGGCTTTTTGTCTTGATGCCAAAGCAAAGAAATGAAAATATTGATAAATAATAATTCATTTCCAGGAGCGAGGATCGAACCTACAATCGTCGTTACAGTCACACCAGTTATTATTACTGTCACATATTTTTTTCTCCCAAAATGTTATAGATTTGTACATAAAACAACTTCTTTATATATAGTCGTATTCATTTATTTATAATTACATTAATGAATCTTTTAAAACATTCCTTACCCATTTCATAGTGCTGAGCACTACCTCTGCTAACTTCTTTCTTCTCACTCGTATTCAAGACTCCCACGTAAGTCTTACTCGGGTCTCTTCTTAGGAAGTTTTTAGGTGAATTTTCAGATTTATATTTAGATATGTCGAGATATCTAGGTTGTATGAGCTCTTTTTGTTTTTTGTGACTGATCGAGGTGGTCGACGATGACATTGAATAGTCACCGCTGTACCTGTAAAGTGCAAAAGTTTCGCTAAATGGGTAGAATATAGAATATAATGATAAGAATGAAGAGAATGTGATAAGTTTTCTTTTGGGAACGAACAGATAATAAAAAAATATTTCCATATCCATTCTATCACTCACAGACCAAAAAATAAAAATATGTAATTTTTTTATACTTAAAATGTAAATGTAGATAGATTATCTATTAAAAATTATAAACAACTAAAACACTTTATAAAGTAATAAAAATAATAATTGTATCGGTAATAAAGAAGTGGAAACCTAAAAATAAAGATACCCAAATAATACTTTTAATGGAAAAAAACAATACAATAGTAATAAAATAAATATTTACTACCTCTGTTTAGGCTGTATAGGTGTTTTCTTTGGCCTCATCACAACAGGTGCACTTTCAGGCCCACTCTCCCCCTCAGTGTCGCTAGTATTCAACGAATTCTTCTCATGACTGAATATCGACGAATTTCTTGGACTACTTCCATTTGTCGTAGAATTAGTATCACTGTCCAGGATGAAAGTTTTACGTTTGTCTATTGCCTCTTTAAAATCTGTGTCTTTGGTTTCGTCTGTGTGTTGGTGTTTGCGTCTGTCATTTTGACGTTTATATTTTTCATGATGTTGATTCACCTGGAGATTTAAGACATAATGTGTTTTATATTTTGTTATCATTTTTATTGTTGATATCAAAGTATGATATAATTTGTAAATTGCTTTATATTTTATAACACTTTCCAAAACAACTTAAGCTACTAATTCAGAACGATAAATGAAATATATAATTAAGAACAAAAAAAAAATGTTGGAATCAGGATATGATCAACCTGGTACAATAAGGATGTACCTGTAATCTGGCTTAACAAGATGACTATGAAATCAATTTTCATTCTGTGATTATTTGGAACTATAAAGTACTGTGTAATAAGCTTAATAATAATAATCATATAAATGCGCAATACGCTATACATTTCAACAACTAAATCTTCAATGTTCTTATGTAAAATAAAAATTATTTTTTCTACTCATAATAATTCCAAAAAAAATATAAAAATAAAAGATAACAATATAAACCTGATATCCAGTCATATAATCCCTCTCCAACATAACACTATCATTGGCATGTCTCCTCATGTCCTTCCTAAGATCCAATATGTCTGAATGTGTGGAAGTTATCATTGGGTCGATTGGAAGTGTGATGTGGTCATCTTCTGTCTCTTCGGAAGAGTAGTCTAGGGTCAGGTCCGCTATGTTGGTAGTATGGAAGGATTGTGAACGGTGTACTGGGGATGAATGGCTGCAAATATATATTTTTATTGTTTATTTATTTGTTTTAATAAATATGAATATCATATATATTTACATTTAACCAATTAATACTATGTTCTGAACTTACTGCCAATTCTCAACTCAACCACTTAAAACACATTTAAGACCCGGAAAAACGAAAATCCAATCAATCTCCCCTAGTAAGGAAAAAGAACTAACTATTTTATCACATCCATGACTGCTTATACAACAATCAAATGTTTTAGTGTATTACAATTACATACACGTATTATGTTTTATATATACATATATGTTATTGGTTTTATGTTTCGCTCGTATCTTTTGTTAGATAATACATTTGTTTTTAATGTTCACATTACTTAAAATAAGATTAATTGTAATCAAAAAAATACTTGAAATTACACACAAATTATAATATTTATAAAATATTCCATATATACCTAGGAGAACTAAGGTCATCCTTGTTACACTCTTGCCGCCTCGCTATTTGCTGTCTCTTTTTGCCTTCTTGAGCAGCCTTCATTGGATCGTAGGATGATCTTTTCTTCCAATTGGAGAATTCCACTTCTTTTGTTGCCAGTGCTGACGACGACCGATGTTGGCTTGGTTTCTTCTGGCCTTTAATTCCAAAAGAAAACAGATTTATTTTTTGCATAAACAAAAAAAATATTTATGTTTACAGCATATTTTAAACCAATGAATAGTTCGTTATGATCGTGTTTGTCACGATTTAGGTATAATGATTACATTACCATTAGGAACATAGAAACCAAAATATCGATAGTCTTATTCATCCCTTGGATTGGAAATTGAACCCTTAACCATAAGTAAAGTTTAACATGAAATGTTCAAGTGTTTTTATTACTTAAAGTAGTAAGTAATAAATATTATTTGCAAACATAAATTATATGAACCATATTAAGATGATAAAGCTTTTTTATCAAACAATTAATAAATACAAATTAAAAAAAATACACACAGACAACATTTGACTTCTATTTAATGAAAATGATAATAATTGCACTCATGTTATATTGAAACAATCATAATTTATTTCGAATCGATTAATTCAAGGACAGTCATTGTTCTCATTGGCTGAGTGGCAAAATCTTTGTCTCAATCGTATTGTTAAATTAAAAGGTTAGTTCCGTTGTTTATCTGTGCACGTGTCAAGGAGAAATGGCGGCAAACATAAGGTCTTTGTATTTAAATCAAATAGTTTTTTTTTAATAAAGTGTCTAATCAACTGAAATTGTGATAAGTAAATATTGATCTGCTTTTTGAGTTGGTGTAAAGTTTCTTGCTCTGGTAAGTAGACAAAAAACGGCATTTAGTTTCACCATTCAACACGCAATGTCTCGAAAATTGGGAGTAAATGGGAGAAATAATATATAAATAGATAATACCTTTCTCTTGATTCTTCGGATGGACTTCTCTAGTCGAAGACCTTGATTTAGTAAGTCTATTAAGCACCGCCTGTCTCGTTGGTTCAGATATTTTTCTACTCTGATGATTAGCAGGTTTTGATCTTTCTCTTTCTTCTCTTGACACGGGAGGTTCAGACATTCTTGTATTTAATCCTCTTTCTCTACTTGTCACACGTACCGAATTCCTAACTAATCCTGGGCCAAATTTCCTTTGCATTTCCGGAGTATTTGGACATCTTGGTGAATTAGATGGGACCTTTGATTTTAAATCTGGATATTCTATCCTACCTCTATTAATCGGCCTCTTAAAGCGCATATCTTGAGATTTATCATAAGATCCATTGTCAGATTCATCTGAATAATCTTTATACTCCTCGGACTGTCCGCTCGATCTTCTTGAAACTAAACGAGGTTCGATGTTATTATTTTTGTTGACGGTACTAAATGAGCTTGAGCGTTTAATCGATGTACCGAAAGCAGTGTTGGTATAAGGTTTGTTCGGTTTCGCATCGCTGTATACTCTTTGGTGATTTTTCTTTAGATCTCCTTGGCAACGCGTTGGATCGATTCTATAGTTCTTAGATTCCAGAACGTTGTTAATTAAGACAGTCTTTAAGCACACCGTTTGGTTAGCGTTGCTAACGTCGTTTGTGAAAAATTCCGCGGGATTGCGACCGTCGAACGATCTATGTCTTGTATGAGTTTTTCTATGTGGTGAAAGAATTGCTTCAACATCATAAGGCGGTCGGTTTGAAAGTGTTTTATCATCAGAACTGTTGCTTAGTAAACCTTTATCAGAATTAGGGCTGTTCATGTTGGAATCGTGTCTTGTGTCCTGGTCTAAGGACCTAGATGCCGTATTGAGTAATACTTTATTAGTTTCCGGGACTTTGGACGACCCAGTGATTACATAATGGCCAGGACTTCTCAAAGGACTGCTATCGCCAGACGTATCCTTCCTTCTAAGACGGTAGTTTAGTGAGTTTGATCGACTTAGTTGTGACAGTGGAAGTCTGGATACAAGTGTCTTTTCGCTAATAAGACTTGTTGTGAGTGGATTCGGAATGTACGAAGAATTGTTTGTCCTGGAGGAGTGCAGCTTCGCTTGCAGGTTAGTGATAGCATTTTGTGTTTTGAGCAAGTAGGACTCCGTATCTTGTGGTGGTATGAGATCCTGTAACAAATAAAAAATATTATTTAATACTACTCTTATTGCTTTAAAAACTTACATTTATGTATACGCCACCACGGCGCATGGGCTTAACTTTTGACTGAACTGGGTTTGATTCCCACTCGGGGCCGTAAATTATTTTCATTTCTTCGCTTGGGTAACAAATGCAAAATGTCGAACATTGTACGAAAAGTAGGGCAAGGCTAAAAAAAAAAGAAATGTGATGCAAAAAAAAATGTTTGCACAACCTAAATATAATTTGTAAATCAATAAATAGGTACAACTTTGAAGTATCATTTCAATATAAAATTCCAACAAAAATGACTGCGCTAAAAAAAAATACCGTAATTTTTTTTGTTCTGTTTATGTCAGATTTATATAATTTTCTTTTCGCAACTACAGTTTTAAGCCCGATTTAGTTGTGACGGTTAGTAAACGTGCACTAATGGTGCGTGTTAAAAATGAAATCTTTCCTAACTAAAATTTAAATGATTTAACAAAGGGCGTTTAGAGGCCAGTAGTAGTAAAGAGGCGCAAGTATGCGACTGTAAGCGCGAGAGGTAGTTTGTTCAATTCCCACTCGATGAAATGAAATATTTTCATATAACAAAAAAAAAACAACTGTGTGTGCGCGCAGCGAAGCAGAAGCGTTTGTCTGTAAGCTCGATATCAGTAAATTCTATTTCCACTCGAAGCAATATAATATCTTCATTTCGCCGATCTAAAAACAAAGTGCGGCGTTAAGTTCCACCACTAAACTCATAATTTCTTGAATTTGGGTAGAAAGTAAACAGAATGTTTGTTTGTGTGCATTTAAGTTACCTATATGTATTTAATACATAAGTATTAAATACATAAGTATTAAATACATATAAGTATGTAGATCTTAACTTACTCCAGATCGGAATTCAATACGTTATAACCTCGATAATTGAACCAAATTACAGTCCAACGACCGTGGATTCGATACGGTAACTTTGAACTCACGCTTACTGTGTGTATTATCGGTTAAAGCCTTTAAAGGGTAAAAAAACTTTTCAGGGTTTACTTCTTAAGAATATTCGGTGTGAGTCGACTTTTTATTACACGTTTATGCTATTCCTTTAAAGAAAGGCGTGTCTCATTTGAAATAATATATATATTTTTTTTAAATATCAGTTTTAAGTTTAATTTATAAAGATCATAAAAAAACTGAGGTTTATATATTAAATCTATGGACGATAATATGAATGTAAATATTTCTTTTGCTATAGTCACCAATTTTTTTTAAGTATGGCTTACGTTTAACCTCATCAAGCTTAATGTTAAGAATCACTTTCAACTATGTGAAAGTTTAATTTATAGTAATATATAAACGCTCATTATTTCGCTATATAAAAACGTAAAAGCTCAGAATAATATGTATCATATTAGATTAAAGAAGATTAGTGTAAAGAAATTGTGCCGTACTTTCTTTAACAAAAATATCTTTCGAGTGAGCGGAGAGTGGAATAAGTAACCACTAACATCTGTTCTGTTGTTATTTAACTATGGCGTTCTAAACGTGCCAGTTGGACACTATAGACTTCACTAGAGAACATCATTAGCTTCTCTGTATACTATAATTTAAAAAAAAATACAGTTTATAAAACTATGCATAAAAAAAAACAAAGTATTCCTCGTTTATTTGCTAGCAACATTAACTATGTCACAATGTCATGCTTATGACTTATCCAAATAGAATCTTGTTTCAGTTGCATCATAGATGGTACTAGGTACACAGCAACTCACATTTACATATAAAATAATTGAAAGAATTTTTTTTTGTGTATATTACTTTAAAATCTTATACTTAATTCAATTTAATATGGCTAAAGACTGAATAAATGGTATATCCAATACAAAAAGTATATTTCAATTCGAAACCGAAGTTCCTGAGATTAACGTGTTCAACCAAGCAAACTATTCAGCTTTATCAAATCATTTATCAATATAGACAATTTCTCTAGTAAAAGAATATCAAAGTTTATTTTTGCTATACACATAATAAAGAGCTCTTTTGTCTCGATAACTTTGAACTGACGTCATTTGGCCCACTATTTAAGTTTACGATCATTTAACACGATGGCATAATTTTACTACTATTATACCTAAATGGTCTCATTTAAAAAGTATAAAAATATAGAAACTTTTTTAAGAGATTTTTTTTTATAGTGCGGTTTTTTAGCTCCCGCGTTATAATCTTAAAATGGCAAGAAGTTACAAAATTTTGTTAAAGAGAGTTTAAATTAACATAAAAATTTATGATGTGGATACATATTATATTTTGATGTTTTTTATATTATACTACTAGTTTAATTGATAAATATAAGTAATGCTTTGGGCGGATGAAAGCTATTATTTATACACTCCAACTTCGATTTTTAAAATAAAAAATATAAATTATATTTATTTCCCTCCTCTAGTAGACTAGATAGCGTAACCGGGTAAATGAAAATATTAGTAATAATATAATTCATTAATTTCCTACAGTGGGAATCGAATCCATAACATGTCACATTTATAATCACACTTCGTGCTTGGCGCCACGACTAGCCTCTACCATAAGTAATATATGTACCTACCTATAAATATATATATATTTTTATACTTTTAAAATAACCAAGTAAAAAGATCTATAAAATAAATATTCCTTCCACGTTAAATATGCACGTAACGTATTAGATAATTCCTCTGTGCGTGATCTGAGCGTATAAATGTTTAGGAAAACCATTTTGTAACTAAACTAAAGCAAACCGGGCCAATAGTGCGGAAACTGCATTTGCAGAGTAAATCCAAGAGTATTGTAAAGTTTTGATAGATATACTTTCAATATTGTAGTTGAAAGAGTGTGATATCTCTTTGTATGAAATGTTCTTTTTTTTTCTTTACTCTGTATTCTGCATGTAGAAGGGTAGTCTGAGGGAACCTATTCTTAAGACACTGTTCCCTATCAAATCAGCCTATCTCGGTCCACTGCTGGACGTAGGCCTCCCCCAGGGTGCGCCAGAGCTCCCGATCCTCCGCCTTCCGCATCCAGTCGAAGCCAGCAACCTTCTTCAGGTCGTCGGTCCATCGAGCTGGAGGGCGCCTATTTCACTATTTCTGTTCCCTAGACACCGCTTAATTTTAGAGACATTGCGAATTGAGTTGCCAGATTCGCAAGGTAGCTATTGCATGTAAGCCAGTGCATCTTACACAGATATAATAAAATCACAAACCCTCGTCAGAAAAATTTGCCATCACTAATCACAAATTCGGAAAATCTTTATATGTACTAATATTATTAAAGTGAGAGAAAGAGTTCGCTGCGATAATTGCGTTAATCTCAGGAACTATTGAATTTATTATTGCGTAGTATAGCCCACCTACCTACAAGGATAGGCCATAGGCGTATACCTATTTTTTTACATTACGATAATCGTTTGGAAGTAACCTACTATGTTTCTATATATATAATTATATATATAATAAGTAAATAATTTCTTACACCTGTATAACAAGTGAAATAGGTCAAAACGTTTTAACTATGGTTATCCAGACTAAATCTAAGCCTAAATAGGTTAACTGGCGCTACAAAGAACGTGGCCGACCGCCGATACAGTCACCTTATACTTTCACCGACCTTCCGCTTGACAATCGCATTCCTTATAACTGTATAAACTATACTGTAGAATAGAATAGATTTTATGAAGTTTATAATATATTTTTGCCATCTTAACATCGTGACATACATTTAATTCGTTTTTAAAACATTTTTATTCATCGGTTCGAAGCTGTAACTATGTAATAAAATCTAAGAATCTGAATATGCACTTCTAATTGTTGTTTTAAAAAACTTTATTTTATTACAAATAAAAACTATAATAAAACAATTAGTTTGTGTCTCCTGGAAAACTCATAAAAAAGTGCAAATTTTGCGTCTCCTGCAATATTTTTACTGGTTTTGAAAGTGCAAATACATCAATGTTTTGTCATCTCTTGGCGCGGGAGTGGAAAAATCGTCACATAAAAAGGATTGTGGTACACTTGTGTATGCAGTTTAGCAGTTACGATATTTTTTTTTCAATAACATTGTACGGCATTGACGCTGGGCTATGTCTTATTACCAAAGCAAAGAAAAAAATCATTAGCCGGTGTGGGATTGACCCCACAAGCGTCGCGTTTTCAGTCAGACGAGTCAGACCTTGCCACTGGTCTACGACGGGCTCACGTGGAAAATATAATAATATACATCACCAACAGATCACCTGCACATTTATATCATAATAATATGATCTTAAAATACACCATCGTGACTCAATTATTATTACTCATGCACACGTAAGTTGAACTTGAAGCGGCCTTTGACCAAAAATGAACACTGTGCAGCCTTTACAAGGCCTCAGGTCTTGTGTGGGTATGACGATGATTGTGACTTATAGGTCGTATGAAACATTAATTTTCTATAGGTAGGTATAGAGGTAGATATAACAGATAAACAAATATTTAAAATTTATTTAATCAAATGTTTATAGAGTTGCGGCGAGGCGAAGTAGGGACACAAGCGTGCAACTGTAAACGCTAAAGGCTTGTGGGTTCGATTTCTTCTCGAGAAAATGAATTTAATGTTTTCATTTCCTGATAACAAGGCAGAGCCGCCACTCAACACGCATAGCCTACAGAATTATGCAGAAAGTAGCAAAAGATAATATCTTAATGGGAAGAAAGTGTATTAAAAGTAGGTTCTCAGGTCCTCTCTCTCTCTCTCCCTCTGCCTACCCTGCAAGATACAGCGTAAACCAAAAAAAATATGACGATTTTCAATACATCATAATTTTTATATTTTGTAGTAAAAAAGACCCACGAGTACATTACACGTTTAATATAACCAATAGATGACATAAACATGAGTAATAGTTAAAAAATAATAATGACACATCTTATGATCGCATCTACATATAATACCTATACATATGAACGTATGTATGTATGTATGCACACACTTATATAGCAAACAACTCAATCATATGTATTTATTAAGATTTTAATCTAATATGATTATGGTTTGCTTACTTAATAACAAAACTTGCTAACGATCTTTATTATTTATAAATTAAAGGATAATTAAGGATATTCATATTGAAACATATCTGGCTAAAGAAAACTCTAATAGAAACCAAAAATAAAGAACAAATATATTTTATTATTTTTGAAGACTTTAGTTGCATAACACTTTGTTGCTCTACTTTTCGTCCATTCAAGAGATATTTCGTATATGACAAACAAACACGCAATGACAGACTTCAACGCCGCACAACTCCATGCAAAGTATTTTTAAAATTAAACACTTCCTCAAGAAGAAATCGAAAACATTACGTAGACTGTAGAGTCTCATAGAAAATCCAACTGCGCTTGTTTATAATAAATTTTAACGTTGAAATTAGGACATATATTTTGTTGTACCCATATTATTATTTTAAACTCAAAGAATACTGTTGAATATAAAAAAAATTGTTTATGGTTTAGTATCTCAACAGAAAAATATTAACCGTTGGGGTTATTATATTGTCCGTTTGTCAAGACTCCTTTTTTTTCCATGTCATATGAGGCCTACGGTCCCTTGGAACCCAGAAAAAAAATGAAATTTCTAATTCAATGTAATCATAAGATACAGCCATTTGTGCTATATTTTGCCACATTTCGTTTTTCGTTTCGATTTTCGTGTAATCAAAATAGTACTTCTCAATAACCAACAATAATTAAATAGGCACGGAACTATTAGTGCTCGACTCCGACTCACACTTGACAGGTTTTTTATTACAAATTTAAATAACGTGGTCGTTTCTTAAGACACTGTTACGGTATTTTTAATAAGAAAAATGTATAATTTCCGTTTACAAAACGTTTAACAACTTACTAAATTGTTTTAATTGCTTTAGTTTCCGCTCTTATTTAATAAAGTAACCCTGCATAACATGAGTTGCTTGTTATTGTAAATACTTTCTAGATGAGTTCTAGCAAAATGAAGAAAAATACACCGAAAATTTTTATTTGATATCTACGATATCTCTTGAAATAAGTGAAAAATTTAAAATATCATCACAGAACATATTCAATATTTAAAAAAATATTGATGTAGAGAAGAGAGTAACGTAACGTGTCCTGTTTTCCAAAATAATAAAACATAGCTATAACAATAATTTTGCGTCTAAAATTTTTATTATTGTTTCTTAACACGACACGTCACAGTCAAATAATCATATTCCAAGTAAGAAGTTACAAGTGAATTTTTTAAACGTCATATAATTTCCTCTCGGATCATTAAAATTCATACCTATTGACAAAATCATAATATTGTTTGTGAAATATTGAAGTAAAAACATTATTTAATTACTTATAAATACAATATTAATATATTTTTTATTACATTATTCTCTTACTTAAAAAAAAGAACATAAAATAAAAATACTATGGCAACATTAGCATAAACTAAAAAAAAACCTACTGAACTACTTATTTAAATTAATCGGTCCATAAAAATAAGTCTGCCCACTCGCTCTAACAGTGAACTGTGTTGCGAAACAATTTTGTCTTATAATTTTGTATACATTTATTAGAAACCGGGTATATTTGTTTTTAATAATTAACAGACAATTTTGTAAGGACGTCCTGATGCAACGCACGACTGTAAACGCGATGGTTATGGGTTCGATTAATTATCACGCGAAGAATTGAATGATCATTTCCTCGCTCTGGTAAGAAGACAAAGCGCGAGGTTGATTGATTCAATGTCTGGAAAGTTGGGTGAGCACTGTCTCAATATTAGGTTCCATTTTCCTTCCCTAGTATATATGCGCATTCTAATCATACTTAACTTAATTTTTATAGTCTAGCTAAGATTAGGATACTAGGATTAAAAATTTTAAAAATATTATTTTAGTACTTGAAAAAAACGTAATATAATTTTATGTATTCAATCATCTTAATCACCTGCATACTCCAAAAATCTAATTGGACTACCCCCTTATTTCATGATATGTAATACCAATTTGCCAAGCAGTATTACGAACAAAGGGGAAAGAAACAAAAGGCTGTGGATGAGAGGAAGTGAGTCATCAACAGGTGCGTAGACCCTATAGGGTCTACTAATGGTACAAGTTTTAAAACTAATTGTTATTTAAATTTTTCCAAGCCACGGTCATATCACGTATTTTTTTCAGTTTCCCCGCTGCATCCTCGCATATATCATGATAGAAGTACACCACTCCTTATTTAATTTAGAGACATTGCGTATTGTATGTCGTAACACAACGCCGTAGTTTGTCTTGTTACCAGGGCGAGAAAATGAAATCACCCCCCCCCGAGGAGAAATCAAAATTATCAACCGTCGCGTTTACAGCCAGATGCTGCTTCGCTACGGCGACGGCCTCATCACGCAGTACAGTTACGTTAGATTGGGTTAGTCAGTCAGTCAGGCGTATACACTTGTACTCACCCGACTTGTGCGGTGTGGTGTTTGGATTAGGGTCGTCTCCTACAAAGGAGAATTTTAAAATAATTGTCGGTTCTATGGTTTCGTTACTAAAGGTTTATCAAGCTAAAGCGTAATATTTCTAAAATAGGCAGAAAGTAAAAAATGGATGAATTTTCGGAGAAGAAAAATACTTTAGAACTTTAAGAAATTTATAAATTTGGTTTTGTCGCTGACAATATTTCCAAAACTTTAAATATGTCTATATTGATACAAATGAGCGATGTATTTTTTGATATTTATGACGCTTGTTAACTTTACACATTATTTTGTATTTTGTTGGTTTAGTCAAAATATTCTAGTTTTAAAATATTCTAATACTTTTTCTGTTTAACAGCTACCTTTTTCGTGACCAGGAGAGCGGCGTAGCTTATTTTTATCAAATAATTTCCCCGCTCAATGCTATAGCTTACACTATACAGAAGGACCTACAGTCGTGATCGTCAGACCGTGCATCCGCTCCCTCTACCTTAGTTTAAAAGTTTATTTATGTATACAAACTTTTTTTAATGATCTGTTTTACATTTGAGATTTTTAAATATATCTTTAATCTATCGCAGGTAAATGAAGACATAGTTTACTGAAATAACAGTTTATATTGAGGTTAATTTATTATGTATATATGGAGATTCATCGAGTTCCGTTATTCAACACGCAAAGTCTCGAAAATTAGACGGAAAGTGGGCAACGGAAAATCTTAACGCTAGTTTCCCTGTGCCTGTCCTGCTGTGCGTAAAAAAAGTTTAAAGACATTTCGTTCCACAAGCACGATCTAAGTTTCGAGACATTCCTAGTTGAGTAGCGGATGAATGCCGCACTTTGTGTCGTAACCGGAGCGAATAAATTAAAACAATTCTTTAGCTCGAACGATAATCAAACCCGCAAACCGCTGCAATTATAACAACAGCTCCTTTTTATTATATTCACCATAAAATCGCTTTAACTTTACAACTTGGACCAGTAAAACAGGATACACTTGCGGCGTACGCGTCGAGGCGTGCGTCCGCACCTCGTTGTACGACTATAGCCATATAATCTAGCTCCACACCGTAACTTACACATTAAATGGACACGATTTGATGTTTGTTGTGGTTAAAAACTAAAAATACCTTTAACCTTATTAACATTATTAATATATATCTATTTCTTTTTGAATTTAGAATTTTTGGTTTAAATTACGAAAAATAAATGATTATTTTTTATTTTGTGTGTAAGTATATACATTATATTGTACTGTAACTTGTTCAATTGATTTTTTTTTTATTTATAAGCTAATGGGTGGACTCATTTGGGCGCACAGCAAAGTACGGAATGTCTTTACACTATCGTGTTAAGATGCTCCGTTTCTCACTTTCCGCCAAATTCTTGTGACATTGCGTGATCATCCGCGGATTTGAACATCGCACTTTGCCCAGTTACCAGAGCGAAGAAATTAAAATATTTAATATTTAATTCCTACCATTTCATTATAGAAATTAAAATATTTAATATGGAAAGTCTAGTCGTCACGGAGCTAACTTTTCCGGTAACTCTGGAACGGATCAAAACTATATCTAGGTATATCTATGTAGTTGGATTAATCTTATCTTTTTAGGAGAAAGGTATTATGAAACTTGTATCATTTTTTTTATCTACAATATTTATTATGTGAAATAGAGTTACGTTTTATAAATCATTTACTTGTTGCTTTTTTTCTCTCTCATCTATTGAAATTCATAGTCTCCTTTATTTGAAATTTAAAAGTATTTTATATTCATAAATAATCTGTATGTCACTATAAAATAAAAAATAAAATATTTGATCTTTATAATTTTCAATATATGATCAGAGTTTATTAATCCGTGGCCAGTCGTGGGGCAGGGATACAAAGTGCCACTGTAACATCGACTGGTTGTGGGTTTGATCCTCACTCGAAGAAATAAAATATTACATTTCTACGTTCTGGTGTCGACGCAAAGTGCGGTGTTGAGTTCCGCCACTCAACACGCATTGCCTCCAGAATTTTACAGAAAGTAGGGAACGAAGAGTTTTAACACTAGGTTTCTCTGCCTACGCTGCTGTGCGGGATACAGCGTAAAGCTGATTTTATTTTATAAAAAAATCAAACAGAGATAATAGATACTTTATCATCTGTAAGTTTCTCAATTTCATTTAAAATGTCAAATAGCGAATTCCATTTCAGAATTGCCAAACACTCCTATTTACAATTGTTTATTTGGAAATAGACTTTATTGTCTAAACAGTAGAATTTAATTTTAAATAGAGTAAATATATGACGGCATATAATGGCCGCTCCTTTCCACCTGTACGGGTTAATTAAATGAATTTATAGCTAAACAACAGTTTCGTTTATTATACATATTTTTAAAAAGATAGAAAGTAAATGTATTATTTATAATAATGTTTTACAATTTATATTTTTATATTATAAAAAAAATCGTAATGTCCTTTTATAGGTATGTGTTAAATAGTAGTTAGATCAATAATTACTTTATTGGTATTTGTCCCTTAATACTCCTGCGTACATTCCAAATTTCAACTTTCTAAGAACAGTATATATAGTAAATGGTCGGTGTGTCTGTCTGTCTATCTCTCAGTGCCGGGAGAGTTTCATATATATTTAGACGTAGATGGAACATTAAGAATCTAGACGCGAAATTACTTTTAATATTTTTTTTCCTTTTTTACGCTTTGTCCCACATAACAGTGCATCGTTACCAGTGACGAAATTTATTTGCCTCTATAATACAGGGGAGGAATACAGGACTTTATCACAGCTTGTAGGTATAGCTCAAAAATATTCCAAATTTATTACCAATTAATATTGTGTATGTATAACTACTATAAATACAAATCTTCTAGAAATCGAAGACGTTCTAAACTAAAACTACAGTCTAATTTTGTTAGTACGTGCCACGATATTTCACGTTTTCAACATTTGAAATGGGGTCGCCTCTTTACGCGTCCTTGGCAGATCGAGAAAAACCAACATAGATGTACCATAATATAAATAAACCTTGCACAATGATTTAAAATCAAGTACTAAATTTTTAAATAATATTCGCCTATTTGAGTTGTCTTTGTAATAAATCTTCTTTTTTTAGCTTTACGCTGTTTCCTGCCCATAGCAGGGTAAGCAGAGGGAACCTGGGAACTTAGTGATAAGACATTTCGTTCTCATTAAGACATGTGCTTGTGACGCGGCTTTGATTGGCGAAACTCAATGCAGCGCTGAAATATTTCATTCTCCCGAGAGGGAATCGAACACACAACCGTCTCGTTAACCGACGGACGGTTGTGTCCCTGCATCACGACGATCTCTAGTGATTTGTTCCTAAGTTATTAATAATAGGCGCTCTCCTGTCTAGTGCCTACCTAAAACGAGAGAGATAAAAACACATACATTTCATACAATTACACATGTAGCTGGCGTGTATCCAAATTGTTTATTATTTTGGCATCAGTACCACATTTAACGTCGGCTTTTTATAGAGATTTATATTTTTACATTTGCGACAATGATATAAATATATCATCATAATTAAATATTAAATGACCATTTCTATAACAAATAGTAAAACAATAACGGATGATCAAAACTGAAATATTTTAAATAAAACAATTTTAACCTTTTAACCCCACTTTGCAGTAGTCCGTGGTCACGGGTAGACTGAGGTGTTCGAAACGTCGGGTTTCCAAAAATGTACAAAAAAACGAAATATACGCGATTAATCCGGTTAAAATAGTTTTATTTAAAATGTGTAATAATCGTGAAAATCAAAGAACTTATTAAAACTGAAATAGTTTACATAAAATAAATACAATAAAATTTCACAAAGCGAGTCTTTTAAGGAAAATTGATTTATATAAGTATATATAACCTAATATGGTAAGGTATTATAATAAGTTTATTTGAAAGACGTCTTTTAAATTTTGGCTACAAAATTTAAATATTATCCGTTTGTATCTATAGGTGTTAGTTTCTCTTATAATCTAACTATAAAGTAAAAAAAAACATACAAAACTAAACTTTAAAACGTTACTGGTTTTCATCAACATCACTCCATTACAAAAAACCATTAGTGAATGCCGTTTAAACATATATTTCTTTATAATAACATAGAAACTTTCAACTTTTTCATTAAAAAATATATAAAACATTTAAGTTTCTAGAAATATAAATGATAATACAGTTTTTTATTAAGAAAATATTTATATAATATTTTTATTTTATAATATATTTTTATAATATAATTTACACAGAACTTAGTGTCACGAGATTCCATTTTCCACTTTCCATGTTAACTTGAAACAAAATAAACGTTTATTCATATTTTTTGTGTTATAGGCAAAAAAGGCTATATTTAAACTGGACGCCTTCTTTCTTTACATGTATTCTTAAATGTGTAGTTATCTCTTTTCTAGTGGTCATTTTCCTTCGTATGTTTTTCATACAACGCGACATTCGCGAAATGAATTGTGCTTAACGCTCGAAACTCAACAAAAGAAGAACTTCTTTTAAGCGTCACTCTGGATCCTGCTGAAAACAAGTTAGGCAAAGGGAACCTAGCATGAAGACACTCCGTTCCTTATTTTCCGCTGAATTCTGGAGACGTTGCGTTTTAATGGCGGTAATCAACGCCGCGCTTTGCCACGACAACAGAGAAAGGAAACAGCAATATTAAATATTTCATTTTCGTCGAGAGAAAATCGAACCCACCAACCCAGTCGCGTTTACAATCACTAATACACACTTTGTGTCTCTGCGCATCGATTTGCTCAAAAGAAAAACTGACCGATAATAGTTTACAAAAGCTGAAAAATATCGTTATTTTCTCAATAAAGTTTATGTAAATTCTAACATAAACCCCCATAATTGCCCATATGGAAAATCTCTCAAGCCATTAAATAATATAAACAAACATTTGACTAAGCACTACAGATATAGAAACACCGTGTACGTGCTTAACGAGCTTAAAGTCTAAGGGAGTGCCTTCTACACATTTTGTACAAGTACACGATACTATCGTGGGACATTTCATTTTCTTAGGGTCTACTTGTAGCGTTCCATAAAAAATCTCGTTGTAAAACTAAAAAAAAAAAAACAAAAAAACATTGTAAAATAAAAAAATAAGTAGATGTACAAAACTAAACTAAGTTTAATGACGAAATGTAATATTTTCTTTTTGCCACTAAATACACAATATCAAAAGAAAAAGGTGAGGTGTGAAGGTATTTTCCAATCATAATCCAAAAATTGGTACAAAACCCTCGGTGGGCGATTCCAACTCGCACTTTTTTTCCTAAATACACCATTTTAGTATTTTCAACTTGTCAAAAATATAATAACTTTTAAAAATTGGACACAGATTATAAAGTATTTAAGACATTTAGACAATATGGCGGCCGATTTGAATGGCGCCATACAACTTACAACATAACTTTAACACAATCGTGGTCACGTCACAAATTTACATGCGTACCGTGGCTGAATTTACAATGGCCTAGCCTTTAACATACTTTGTATTCTATTTCTTTACTGATAAAGACGATTTCACGTAAGCACGTGTCATATGAAGACATAAATATTCAGTACTCTACAAAACTCATACATTTCGTTCCCAGGTGTATTTCTTAGTACAGATTATAATCAAATTTTGAATTTTACATTTATGTATATTACATTTTTTTGTATTTCACAGGCAAAAGATTTAGACATCATGAGGCGATTCTATTTGTCTTATTTACACTATTTTTAATAAAACTAAATTAGTATACTTTTAAAGCTTCAATAAACATGGGACTTCAGGGAGCATAGTGTAAAAACACTCCGTTCCCAACGAACCGCCTAAATTCCAATACATTGCGTTTTGAGGGTCGGAACACAACGTCGCGCTTTGTTCACCAGGCCTCAAAAGCCTCAAAAGTTGTAAATCTTATACTAACAGTCTTACAGCTTTCACGGTCAGTATTTAAACCTACAATCCACGTTATTTACATTTTAAACTAATTTATTAATGTGCAAATGGTATTTGCTATCAGTTATCTAAAGCTCCGATAGATTCAAACATCAAAGCTTATCTTGCCGAATATATCTATGACGTAGTTGATAGCAATATGGATATAGATATTTTTTTTCAAAATCCACAGCATATTAGCAACAATTTCTTTTAGTTAATAACAAAAATTTTGTTTTAACAATTATGTATGATAAAAAATTGATCTTTAAGGTTAATTTGATTTTAGTAATTGACCAGTAAAGTGGTCGCAGTGGATGTGACTGATCGGTGTAATGAATTATTTTCACGTCTTTGCTTTGGTAAGACAAAGCGGCGTTGAAATCTACTACTCAACATTCCGGAAAAGTGGCCGAGAATTCTAGGTTCTTTCTGCCTGTCCTACATTTGGTATGAAGATGACTTACAAAACAGTAATTTAATTATACTATTCTGACACAGTTAGGACATAGGTATATAAGCGCGATAGTTGTCTATTATAATTCCGGTGGCCTATCGGTCACCACTCAACGAATAATTGAATATTAAAAAAACAAAAGAATCTCAACAAAGACATTATATAGAAAAAAATATGGGGGTCAATAATCTCATAATTAAAAAATAATAAATAAATAAACATTCTTTCTGCAATCGATAAAAGTATCGATAAAAATATTATAGTTTTTATTAATATAATAAATTAATACGTTATAACCGTAATATAAAGTAGATATTTCACTTATATATAAATATATTTTAATACATTATTAAATTCAAATTCAAATCATTTTATTCAAAATAAGAAGTTACATGCTTCATTTTTTGAACGTCAAATAATTTACCACCAGTTCACTAAAATTAATGCCTCAGACCTGAGAAGAACCGGCGCAAGAAACTCAGCGGGACTTATTTTTTTAAAATCAATGTTAAACAAATACATATTTAATAATCTGTGACAATGATACCTTTGAAACAGACTGGGGCGAGCATTTCATTCCCAAGGCGTGTTATCATTTACAAAATCATTAATTTGGTAATAACCTTTAACACACAAACGTCTTTTCACAATTTTTTTAAATCGTGATATAGAAAATTCCCTGACGTTTTCTGGAATCCTATTGTAAAAGCGTACACATTGTCCCATAAAAGAATTACGGATTCGATGCAACCGAGTTACAGGTGCACCATTATGGAGTTATATAAAATATAAATAAATATAAAATAGATAACTAATAAGTTATTTGTGTTTTTATATATAATTATTTTACGCAAGTTATTTAATAACTAATTTAACTATTTTCATTATCATAGGACGTACGTTGGAGTTGGAGTTTCCTTATCATAGGACGTACGCGTTTTAGAGTGGAGACCACGCCTCGGCAAGCGGGGATGTGGGACGTCCACCAGCTAGATGGGGTGACGATATTCGCAAAGTAGCTGGCATTTGCTGGATGCGAAGTGCTCAAGATAGAGCTCAGTGGCGTGCCATTGGAGAGGCCTATGTCCAGCAGTGGACTAGGACAGGTTTATGATGATGATGATGATGAGGACAAGTGTAATAAACATAATGAAAAATCATGCAGTTACCTATAACAAAATTTCTACTCATAGTTTCAACATAATCCTTCATTAACCGAAGTCCTTCATTAAGAGAAGTCCTCTTGCAAAAAAGAGAAAACTCTTTATTCGACAACGTTTTTTTTTCAATATATCTGTGAGACAATTAGACAGACAAAACTAACTAAGACAATTGTCAGCATAAACCACTAAGAAGTAAGAAGGCTGTTTTCAGTTAGAGTTTGCAAATATTCATCTCACTTATTAAAAAAAAGTGAAATAGGTAAAAAAACATTTTATAATAATAGTAAGTATTTATAAAAAAATAAGCTTCTATTTGTATATATAAAAATACCTATACATCCGTCGTTATAAACAGCTGCAGCGTTGAAATATCGTTGCGGAAATAAAGGTACGGAAGCCTTGTTTTTTATGTTTATTTGTATGAGCTTTCTCATTTATCGTTACTCTCCACCTGCTGCAGGCATAAGCACCAATTTTACACTACTGTATGTCGTAAAGAACGGAGTGTCTAAACAATAGATTCTCACTGCATACTCTGCTATGTATAATATTATTTGGTTCACATTGTATTCCCGCACATAGCAGGGTGAATTTACTGTTTAAACACTTTTGATTCTCGTCCAATTATTGATATAGTTCAGGATTGAGGAAATAAAAATAATTTTCTCCTAAAGTGGGAACCGAATCCATAATTATGGCGTTTACGGTCAAAAGTTGGGCCGCTACGCCACGACGGCATGTTAACTGGTGTAATTGGTGTTAATTGAACATCAGTTAATTCTTTTCTTTTACACATCTCTCGTATTAGGGTTGAGTCTCATAATAACAAAGGACTAAGTACTAGTACTATGCATTAACTCTTTGACCATAACGTGATGATTATTGCGTATATTTTACTGTTCAAAAAACATAATGGATCATGAACATCACACAAATATATATTTTTTTTAAATAAAGAAAGCATTCGCACATAAAAATATCTTAAAAGCTATTAAATAAACAAACATACCAATATATGAAAATCGAAAAATACAATACAAAAAACTTAAACATTTAAACTTAAAAAATAATAATCGATTCGAAAATTAAAAATTAAAACAATAACGCTTAGTCAGAGATCGTTGCCCCCGACTCCCGCGCACAATACGGCGGGTAGGGTTACCAATTATGTGAATTACTTTATTAAAAAAAATGTCCCTTTAGGCATATGCTTTCTTTTTTTAAAATTTATATATAGACATCTGTTGAGTTTTTAGCATATGCATAGAAAACCGGTTAATAAGTCACTTCCTTTTGTATACGTTATAGAATGTGTATTAAATTACATTGTGAATTATTGCACTTTACATCAGTTACACACATATCGTTCATTTAGGGCAGTTCCCAACCAGTGATCCGCAATGATTTTAATTTTATGACTGAGGAAGGTGAGGCGAAGATTCTATTCAATTATCACAGTTGTTTTTTATTATACCTACATACATAGTGGACCCTGCTACCAAGAATGATATAAAAGTGGTCCTTGATCAAGAAAAGGTTGGGAACCCCTGATTTGGGGCAACAATGACGCATTTTCTGATTTTGAAATATTGCATTAGACACAAACAGTTTGTAAATAGTCACCACATAATTTGACATATTAAACTGCAGTTACGTCATCGTTAAACCAAATGAAGGACATTAAGAACATGTCTCGACACTGTGAATTTTTATTTACCTTTCAAATTATGTGTGAAAGATCAAAATGTTGTTAAACTTAAAACATACAACTTACATTACCCTTTTACATAAAGATCTGCTATATCAAAAAATTATGACATCAAAATTAATTCTTACAGGAATAAAAAAAAATAAGAAACAGAAGCATCATTCTATATAAAATAAACAACTTTTTATAAAAACACATGGCCTCCCTACCTAGCTAGACAAGACAGCTTCCGCCATATTCAAATATTATTGTTTATCTTTCATACATCACATTTATTATAATTTATGGGATGTTATTACAGCTATGGAAGATTATACTAATACTGTAAATACTTAACTGACGAGTTATTACTGGAGCACTTATGGAGGGAGGATTGAAAAAAAAGGGTATTTCTCATATTTTATGGCAATCATCCTTTTTTAGTCAGGGCAACATAAAAAACAAATATTCCACTAAACAAATTTACACTCAAATATTTTAATAGTCATAATTCACTTCTATCCTCCTCCTCCTACGGATGTAAATTAAAAAATATTTATACTAACAATAAATAATACAAATACAGCTAGTATTTGAGGTTGAAACAGTTTTGCTTTAAAATAAGTCAGAAACGGAAGAGTTCTCATGCAAAAGAAATTAACGACCCTTCAAAAACAGGTCAACAGAGTAGGTCAACGAAGATTTTTTTTTAAAGATTATTAGAAATACACTTTAATCCTGGAGATAGGAAATTTCGAATTATTTTAAAGAAAATATTACTAATAAATAGTCGGGCGGACAGGACAGAGTGAATAAGCACTCAGTCAGTTGGCAGAGCGAAGTAATTACAAGATACAAAACTCTTTGTTCGTGGAGATGTAAACTCATTTTATTCATAATTTTTTTCTGCCTAAGCTAACCCGCTCATGTCTGTTCATACTTAAAAAAATATGTATAATAAATTGATAACATAAAAATAAATATTAAGAAAAATCAATACCACCGGAATCGCATACTCTACCCCTAAGGAAATTCTTAATTATATTGTTAAATAATATATGCGGGGTACCAAATTATCTTAATGGGGACGGAGTGCCATAATACTAGGTTCCCGGGATACAACGTGAAAAACAAAACATGTGCTCATAGCTAAGTTACACATAGAGGAAGTATGAATCCGTACTTATAAGGTGCATTATATTAACAGCGGAAGTGTCATCAAGTGTAGGTACGCCTACACTGTATGTAAGTACGTATGTATGTATCCAATAAAGGTTACTTACGGCATATATAATTTTATATAAACTACAAATATTTTATAATGTATTATAAAATATGATTATTGTTCTGTCTTCCTGAATTTAAATTTAATTTCAAGGCAATAATATAAAAAATACTTCTTGTTAAAAAACAAAACAAATTATACAAAACTAACATGTTATATAACTTTACACATTTTTCATTTATTTAATGTTCAATTCTACAAAGGTTCTGGTATTTGAGAGAAATGACGAAAGAACGGAATGCAATATCAGTGTGAATGAACAAAAATCTAATATCTTACATATTAGAATAATTAGAATGGATGGAGATGCGATCTCTTCGTAGGATTTTTGCGAAGTCAGTTTAGGTGATCGAGTCTGCAATGAAAAGATACACATAATGGCAGGTACTATAAGCAAGGATTTCACGGTGAAAGTAAAGAAGAACGAGCTCAGCTATTATAGTTTGTACGCGTATAACGAATGAGTGATGAAAAAATGGCAAAATAGATTTATGTCGGAAAAGTGAGCGGTAAGAGAGATAGGGGTCTCCCCTCGGTTGACCTTCGAAAATACAAAAGCATGAGGACCCCGGAGGGCATGTAGAGGTTTATGACAGTGGACGAGGCAAAAGAGGTACGACGCAGGCACGGTAGCATTTGGCGCTCCACTCTCTATGACTACGTCGCTAGTGATACAGTTTAGATTAGATTAAAATGAAGCTAGATTAGATTAGATTATATTTGTATCTCCATTTCTTCGCTCTGGTGTGGTTGTTCCCCCAATTAGAAATCGAATATATAAACATTGAGTGCAATCTAAAAGTCCCAAATCAGATCACTGTGGTATTCAAATAATAAATATAACAATAATAATAAAAGCAATCTGAATACATTTGTTTTTAAAGCCTATACACTCGAAATAAACTGACAAAAGTGTTGCCCCAAAATGGCCAAAGATAAAATTTCAAATCAATATAAAATTTTACGATAATGCAAACAGGTTAGCAATTCGTTATCCTCGGTTGTAGCTTAGTGGATGTGAGTTCAATCAATGATCGGATGAATGATTGTAATCATTTCACAATTTAAATTATTATTCCATGACAAAATAAGCTAAGGGCTCTTGTAGACAAAGCGCGGCGTTTAATTTCGCCACTCAACTCATTGAAATTGGGTAATGTTTAACACTAAGTTCCCACTATAAGAGGTAAAAAATAAAGCGCTATTTATTATAAAGCACGCTGTTCATGCTGTATTCCGAACCTAAGAACTTAGTGTTAAGACACTTCGTTCTCATTAAGACACTTCCTTTCCCCACTTTCCACCAAATTCAGAAAGCAGAAGGAATTCAGCGTGTTGAGTGGCGGAAATCAACGACGCTCTTAACCATGTTATCAGAGCGAAAACGCTACAACTGGCCTCAAAAATAAATTTAACCATAAATCTAAAAATAAACACCAACATCAAGAATTTTGAGTACAAAAGCACGTAATAAACCAGAAACAATATTCCATCGTAACAGTTCGCATGTACATTATTGTTTACGATTACTGCGCGCCGTGAGTCAGACCACATCTAGACTGTGTTTGTGTGAACACTCGCCACGTGCAGAGGCGTCGTAAGTTATATATTATATATAAATAGAATTTACAGAGGTTTTATCAACTTCTTTTTTAACTTATTCATCTTCACGTTGTATCCCGCAAATAGCAGGGTAGGTAAAGGAAATGGAGTGCTAGAACACTCCGTTCCTCACTTTACTCTGCGCGAGGCATTGCGTGTTGAGTGGCGGAATTGAACGCCACGCTTTGCCTTAATACCAGAACTAAGAAATGAAAATGTTAAATGTTTCCTTTCCACGAGCGGGAATTAAATCCACAACCTGTCGCGTTTACAGTCGCAAGTATGTGCGCCCGCGCCACGACTGACCACACCGTACATACGTGGACAACGGTAAAGAGTGATTAAACATTCAATTTTTATATAAGCTAAACATAAAAGATATAAGTATGTGGAGAAATATAGTTAGTCCATAAATACAAGCAAAGATTATTTTGTTTTTAAAACAATTTAATAAATATATCCCATTCTTGGCAAAAATGTGCTCTAAGAATATTTTTCTCAACAATAATAATACAGTAATACCACAACAATCAACTAATAATTGAAAGTGTAACAGATTAGAACACGACATGTTACGTTTAGAAAGTTTGTATTTCACTTTAAATTATCAATTTCATGATAAATTCAGCTATTAGTTTCAAATAAAACACAGTTATTCTCTGAAATAAAAACATAAAACAAAAAAAACTGCATTAACAGTAAAACAGAATAAAAAATAAAAATTGCAATCGTGACTCGACATCGCAGCTGTCATAAGTCATTGTTGCGCGCCATTTTTTACCGCGAAAGTTTTGACAGGTGATTCATATTCGGCATTCGTACTTGATCTGAATACTTTGACTACCAAAAAGGTATCGTTTAAATTCGTATAATTTTTACATATAATTGCTTAACGCGACTTATTGTGACGGAAAATATTGTTTAAAAAAAAAAATTGCATTAAACTGGTGTTAAATTATTTTAATTACTTGTATTAATGTATGTGAGAAAATATAACATTTTTAAATGTGAAAGCTTTAGTTTAATTTAAATAAAGGCTGCGATTAAAATAGTGTTTAACAAATAAAATAATGTATGGATTTTTTTAATATTTGGTAGGTCCGTTCTTTAACTTGTAGATGCCTATAGCTTAATAGGCTTGAATTTTAATTAATTCCCAACACCGTGGAGTTATTAATCCTTATACATTAACCGTCAAATATAAAAAAAATAATGTGCAATTTTAGATATTATAAGATCAAATATTAGGACGTGTTACGTAAATATATTCCTTGGAAGGAGAGCAATATATGAAACAGAGAATTACAATAGTTAGAACTAAGTTACCTTTTCTTTCCCCGGAATACATGGTGTCATACATTTCTAGTATATAATATGGCATTCACAAACATTCCCGTTACCTTTAAATCCAACTCTCCGTAATCATTATTAAATCGGCCACTCTAAGCGGAACTTAACCACACAAACAATCAAACCTCATCTCTTTTCTTAGCTATCTTCGTGACATTCAATTAAAAACAAAACAAAACAACTAGGATCGGTCATTCGAAACTACATAAATCGTCAGTTCACAGCTATAAATCAGCCCAAAGGACTTCCTGGTTGGACACAATTCAACTTAACCACAAACATCACGAGTGTTGTTCTTACATCTTAGCTATAGCTATAAAAGTTATTATTTTATAGATGCAAGATGCAGAAGTGGGTTTAATTTATGTTTAGAGAATTATTCAAAAATAATTTCTTTTCCTCTGTCTAGTTAGAAAAAGCGTAACATTACCTAGAAAGTTCTAGGTTATTTTAAAAATTGTAAAAGTAGTCAAGGATATAATATGAGTTCAATAGAATAATGGGTATCGATGTATATAATGCCAGACCAGAACAGAATACATTAAATAAGTAAATTTTATGGAATTGGTTACTATATATATTATTAGCGATAATTTTTTCATAGTGTCGGGATACAGACTGTACAATACACAACAGGGTATGCAGAGGGAACCTAGTGTTACGATCCATTCATCTCTCCATTTTTCCCTGAACTCTGAAGGCATTACGTGTTGAGTAATGGAACTCAACGCTCCGCTTTTTTGTCTCGAAGTAATAAATATTATATTTCCTCAAGCAAGAACTAAACCTACGCTGATTTTAATTGTTCTTAACAATATCTGCGTAGCACAGTTTTAGTACGGCTAATTGTGATTGTGGCGATCGGGAATTCAAAAAGTGATAGAAAAACAGTGAAGTAACGTAGAGGTATAAATATTAATAATATTTTTAATAACCAAGTCGCAAAAAGACATTATACAATTTAAACATATCGACATTTCGTAAAATCGAATGTTATAATCGATTAACGATAAGAAGTATGATAAGATAATCAATATATTGTTTTCAACGTCTAGGATCATAGCTTTGTTAATTGCCTGAGTATGTTTTATTTATTTATATCAGTATCACGTTGTATCCCGCAAATATCAAAGTAGATAGAGGGAACCTCCGTTCCCCACTTTTCGAGACATTACATGTTGAGTGGCGAAACTCAATGCAGCACTTTTCTTTTAACTAGGCGAGAACAATATTCTCATCCACATGGTTGGAATCGAACCCACAGCCATCGTGTCTGCATTCAGACGGTATTTCTTGATGAGAGTTTGTCATTGATTCGTATTTAATATGGATTACTTACATCCTATAGTAATTCTATAAATTATATGTCAATTGTAATGGTATATTAACTCAGAAATTCCACGTCATTCCTACAAAAAGTAATTTGAGTAAAGGTAATAAAGAACTAGGAAAAATTAAAAATACATTAATAATAATATTATAAAGGAAATATTATATACCGGCAACTTGCAACAGATAACAACAAAAAAATAATTAAATGATCGTTATCAACGGTAAAAATGGCTCAAAAGACGAAATATGCAATCGTTTAACGTATTATAATTTTTAAATTTAAAAAGATCTCTCGATACAATTTATATAAAAAGTGTTTAATTTTGCTTTAGCTTGTCTCATCACCTGTATTTTCATTACTTTTTTATGTTAAAGCTAGGTAGGTAAAGGGATTCAGGTAGGATTTATAATAGAGGTCTTAGTGGCGCAGTGGTACTGAAAGTGCCATGGTTATGGGTTCCATCCGTACCTACTCAGAAAAATATAAACGTCTTGACTCTAGGGCGGATATCATATCTGCTAAACATATTTTTATATGAGAAACAATGAGAGCATTAATACTATCCGTTCTGGTCAAGAATCCGGTACAATCGCGCACATAAGAATATTTCTTTTACAAGAATATGAGATCGGATAGAGAACAATCGTGATCCACAAAGTGAATCCTCCCTTAGTCGTTTTCATTCGTGGAAACAGGCGAAATTGTAGATAAACCATAAAGACAGGGAAAAAACAACGGTGGTGATTGAAGTTTCGTATCGGCGAAAATAGTAACTAAAAGATAGCCTATTGTTCGTATCGGCTATTTTAAAATTTAAATTATAACAAAAATGATTGAAAAACTTTTTAATTTGTTTTTTATACTGTGAATAATGAAATTCGAAATTTACTATTCGTTATAGGTAATTAATGAAAGTGTAATTGGCGTTTTAAATAATTTTTGAGACAGAATTAAATTTATTGAAATAAGGAAAGAAGTGAGAACTTATTTTAAAATAAATTCATCACCTTAGAACATCTCGTTGCCGGTCACGGTATGTTCTCTGTCCGTTCTCATATTCCTGTATTAAAATATTCTTAAATGCGTAAGTGGATCAAAACTTTGTCGAAACTATAGCAAACTGCTCTCAATTATATCTCATATAAAAACTTTCTTAACAAACTGTATTCGGACTGAGAACGAGCTGGTACCTACTAGAGTAAGAATCCTCCGTAAGAGTTGTGCAACATGTTCTCGGAAATAAATGGGATCTCCCATTTGTGAACTTACATTCAAAATATTAACTTCCTAAGGGCCGTAATTTATAAACCGCTCTCAGCCAGAGATCGATCTTAAGAGCGACCCTGAGATGCCGTTTGCATAAAATAATTAGGTAAAAGTCAATTAGCAGTAGGTAGGTATTTATTTATTCTCTCAAACAGACCACAAGTATTAATTCATCTACAGATAAAAAAAAGTAATATAATACAGAACGCGATTTCCTCAATCATATATATAATTATATAATTTCCCTCTACATATAATAAGAGTCACGTTGTTCGTCTTAATCGTGTTACAAGATCATCCCACAGATTACTTAGTTTTACAGACATCTTTACATTTTTCCGTTATTAAAACTGATAAATTTCAACAATACTACTACTAAAAAATAATTTTAATAACTTGGTTTCGCTAGTTAAAATCGAATCGAAGCTTAAATCGAAACGATTAATACATTCTACAGCCTCCCTCCGTCGGAACTCAACTCCTCCGAGCGGGAAACACGAAAATATTAAATATTATATTTACCCTTGTAGGAATCGAACCTACAACTGACGCGTTTACAGTCACTTTTGGCACGGAGCCACGACGATCTCATAAATGGACTATCGAATAAAACAAAAACTTTTCAATTTAAAGCAAATATTTTTTTATTAATATAGAATAAAAGTCTTTTTAAGCTGATCATATAATAAATTAAACTTTATAATACATTTGTTTTTGACACATTTAATTCTGTAATGGACTTAACGTTAGAAAGTAGCGGTACATTTTTGTACCGTATTAGAATATATAAGTATACAATATTTATATAAAGATGGTAAATATAATTCTTTATTGTTTGACAATTATTGAATTTAATAAAGATTGAGGTCGAGTTGCGCAGCGGCAAGACGTCCAACTGCAAATGCGATAGTTGTGGGTTCTATATCCATTAGGGAATTAATTGTTTTCATCATCTTGGCCTACTTAGAAGACTAAGCGCGGTGTTCCGTTCTGTCACTCGCGTGGCAGTCTCGCGACGCGTGGGAAACGGGATATAACTGGAAGTTTCTGTTAATGTACTTCACAAACATATATCACTCTTAAAATATCCTATAATAGACAAGACATTTCTAAATTACTATTGTATCGATACAGTATAATAGTTATTTCTTTTCTTTTGTGAGATCTTCAAACTTGACTCCCAACAGTGGAGCTCTTGTTGTTAGGTATTTTCTTGTTATTTTAAATATTTATAAATCAATATAAATCAGCTTCACGCTGTATCCCGCACACAGCAGGGTAGGCAGAGGGAACCTAGTGTTAAGACACTCCGTTCCCACTTTCTGCCGAATTCTGGAGGCCAGAGCGAAGAAATGGAAATATAAATTTAAGTAAATATTTCATCTCTTCGAGTGCAGATCGAATCCACAACCACTCGGTTTTACAGTCACACTTCTTGCCATTGCGCCACGACTGGCCTCTTTAAATATTTAACTAAATAATATTACCGTATCTAGATAGATCATATACTTAAAAACCAATCTAACCAGCACATACAAATAAAATAATTACATACATGTGTTTGTAGGCTCAGACTCAGAGTAGATATATCCGGGGATAAAATTTAAAGTCAACTATTTTTCTTCATCAACAGTACGTACGAAAGTAAAGCAATTACATAATAAATATATCTATATAATGTGCACACAATGAACGCGAGCGTGTCAGTGAAAACGTAAGGTCACATACCATTGTGCTTACTCAAGTGAACATCTAAAACAAGTTTTGACTTTGAAATCGCTGGTAAGAAGGATATGGATTACAGTTACATTTTTTACTAACATATAACTTTGGATTAGAAACTTCTTGAAATGGCGTGATATTTTTAAAATAATTTATTTTTAATTCAATATTAAATAATTTTACGCTACATGTATAAAACATTTAAATCACCTTCACGCTGTATCACGCACAAAGCTGGTTAGGTAGGCAGAGGGAGAGAGGGTAGAGTTATGACACACCGTTTCCCACTTTGGAACTTAACGCCGCGCTTTGCCTCGCTACATGTGTATATAGATGGAAAAGGTTTCAAACGAACATCAGATAAAAATATAGCCTTTAGTTTGGCTGGTTTCATTCGTCTCTAAGTAAGCAGAAAGTAGAAAACACAATTAATCCTATCTGTGTCAAATGAACTTTTGACCAACTATAGGTGTATCAAGATAGGTAGAGAAACCAGAGAACTTCTCTGCTCTTCTCTCCTCTTCTCTTCTGCTTAATTTTCGAGACTGCGCTTTGAGCGTCGAAACTCAACGCCACCCTATGGTTTCTTACCGGAGGGAGGAAATGAAACTATTTTTTTCTCTAACCCACAATGCTATGTTTATAACGGGACGCTGTGCCGCTGCACCACGTTCCGCACTATAATACGAAAAATATTTGAAATCAGTAAACGAAATATAATGGTTATTCTAATTTTATAATAGAAAAAGTGACATCTCTGATTTACCTTTTAAAGAACAAAAATAATAAAAAAAAACACATACAGATAAAAAATACAAGTTTTAGAAAAATGTCATCAAGAAATATAAAATATATGATAAAATATAATAGTAACAAAATGCATTACACAATATGGCCACCACAGAATACTTCATTTCGACATGCTGAGCTTCGTGTCACAATCGATCATTAGATACAAAACTAAAGGTTGGTACATATACATACATAGAGATAAAATAAAACGCGAAGACAATACATTTATATTGTGGTAAGTCGGTGGCCAGTCGTGGCGCAGGGACGCTAGTGTGACTGTAAACGAGAGTAGTTGTGGGTTCAATCCCCACTCGAGGAAATGAAATATTTATTTAAATTTATATTTTCATTTCTTCGCTCTGGTATCGAGGCGCTCTGGCGTTGAGTTCCGCCACTCAACGGGGACCGGAGTGTCTCAATACTAGGTTCCCTCGGTCTACCCCGGCTTTGTGCGGGATACAGTGTGAAGCCGATTTTATATTGTTTACGCATATCTCAGAACTATTTCGAGGTGTGCAATGACCAGTCACTCAATTAGAGAAATGAAATTTCGCATGTATGAGATAAGGAGTGTTTCTCCAAATTCCTGAGGAAGCGAAGAAGTTTACGTAAACAAAAATAGTAGTCACTATTTGAATATAGGTAGAAAAAAAACAACATTTCCTATTTTTTTATTTCTAAATAATAAATCTCAATTTCATATAACAATAACTTCTTCAAAGTACACCAGTGCTAACTTAAACACGATTTCCTTGTAAATAGGCTAAGAGGCTGGTATTAAAACCGCAACGGGCTCGCGAGACGGCCCACATACAGCTACAGTGGATTATTACTTGAGGTTTAAACAATATACTTGCAAAATGCGAGCTATTTTACTTGTTTCTTAGCGTATTTTGTTTTTTCAGCAGTAAAAAGGATTAATATTTCTTAATATTATTTTTTTTCCTATTTCCTATTTTGGAATCTTTTCCAATCGACTTTGAGACATCGCGTGTTGAGTGCTGGAACTCAACACCGCACTCTAAATAATTTTGAATATAATAATTCTTCCGAGTAAAAGTCAGTAGAATCTTCGCGTTCACAGTGAGACACTGTCTTAATCATAATTCATACTGGATCCCGTACATAGCAAGATATGCAGAAAGAACTCAGGAACCTAGTGTTAAGACACTCCGTTACCATTAAAACACTTCAGTTCCTCACTTTGCCACTTTTTGCCGAATTATGGAGGCAACGCATACTGAGTGGCGGAACTCAACGCGCGCTTTAACACCGAAAAATTAAAAAAGATACTGGCAGTATGCGATTTAAGACATTACATTAACATAGAAAAAAAATAAAAGAAAATCATGTATACTCCACATTACTATAAAATTTCTAACAAAACCAAACGGCTCTTTTAAAATTAAAATTCTCGAAGCATTTGTCGCGCCACGCGTAGACCACAATAGCCGAGCGGAAATTCCTGATTCATTCATCATCTTATAGTTAAATTGTAAATACGTGTAAATTATTATCTCCATTCACATTGTGAAAGTTTGTTTCTTCTATGCGGTGACCCGCATAAATAGAAAAAAAAAGTGATGAATCACTGTGTTAAAACAATAAAAAAAATTATAACGAGCATAAATTGTGTTTTTGTAAAAAATCTCCATTTTATCAATATCAAATATATATTTTTTTCTTCGATTGCCATCTAAGACCAGGTATTTTACTTTAGCTCCAGTAATTGTACTTGAGCTTTGTTGTACTGATAAATGAATACGACGCTAATTGTACGTTTGTGAGACGTGCTGCACCTACCTAAAAGCTAAAAACTATGCTGCTAATCATAATAGCTAACACTCCTGTGAATGAAGTCCGGTTTCCTCCATTAGTGAAAAATTGCTTGAGTTGCCATCAACAAATGGAAGGACCGAACGAGCATAAAAAGTTAAAATGAACAAATTACAGTATACAAAAGTCTTTATTGTCAAAGTAAACCTATATTATTTAAAAGGACTCTGTTCACTTCATTTTTGTTACTTCACAATCTAAGCACAGATGTAAAAGTTGCCTTATATTATATTGCGCATTATAGTTCTACAATCACTCATGTTCATACATCTAACTTGGTACACATTACGAAAACTAAAATAAAAAATAACACGAAAATAATATTAATTATAAGAAACCAGATCAGATCAGACCAGAAGTAAGCCAGCGAGGTAATTAATTAAAGTGACTGACACGTTTGACAGAAAAAGTTCACTGAATTGAAACATATATAAAAAATGGTTACTAAAATAAAAGCTAGTGTGTTATTTTAATTTCATAAGCTAACCTCGTTACGATATTTTTAAACTAATGAATCATGTAATATATTTTTGCTTATAGATCACTTCATCTTTATATAAAAATATAGATATATATTTACTATGTTACAAGAAGTAAAATTTAGTTTCTTTTCAGTTCTTAAAGCATTTCGGGATGATTAACCTAACTAACTCCTTTACACTCCACATCTAATTTTCAAAATTTTTGCGTTCTACGCCGTATATTTAGTTATAGCTATGCCGCACAGCCTATGCGTTGTCTGTCAGTTGCTCAGCAGCAGAAGATCTGTATATTATATTATAAATAAATCTTTAAAATCATACTATAAAACACTACATTTTTTCAATCAACAAAAAAGTAAACTTTTTAAGGTTGTTGTACAGATTAAATAAACATTTAATCGTTAATCGTAGTAGTTTCATTTGTATAGCTGCTGGATTTGAACTCTTAACTATCGTGTAAATACCAGAGTCCAGACACATCTAAATTACATTATAACGGTGTTTAATTATTTAAACCTTGTGTAGGTTCAAACTAACTAAGCTAAGCTAAGCTTATGGAAGTAATAACCGTAACAGAAAAATGACACTACTCTTTCAGATTTATTATTCTATATATCCCTTTTTAATACACGCTAAATAATTGTTTTAACATAATAAATTTCGTAAAAATAATATTATGTACATATTATATAAATTATAATAAAAACTATATTTAATTTACAGCTTCACCATGGGCCGTTAGAATATAAGTACCCGTGGTAACTCTGACCACCAGTAAGATCGCAAGCCGAGGTGACCAGGTGAACGATTAAGGTAATCCAAACATTGCCTTCCTCGATAAATAGAGTTATCACACAAAAATAATTGATCAATTCGAACCAGTAGTTTCTAAGATTAATGCATTCAATTAAATAAATTCCCCAGCTACATAATATTAGTATAGAATAGACGATATTGTAGAGACTCCAATACTAAATAGTTTACTATACGCAATGTTCATTGCTCAAACGAAAAATGAAATAGGAAAGATAAGTCACTAGTTTCTTTTACTATTTAAATAGACGAAGTTGCTTGAATTGATCTAAATAACACAAAAAAAATGCACAAATTAAATCACATAACGACTCATATAATATACAAAGTAAAAGTTGGTATTTGTTTTCTTTTTAATTAGTCTACTTTTAGCGTTCCGTAGTGAAATAAGAATTGATGAGATTACGTATGGAAGATATAATTAGTTTATTTTTTATGAATTCATCCAAGATGTCTTTCTAAAATTAAGATAAAAAAGAATAAAATATAAACTATAAAGATAAACCTAAAAGCTAGCTGCACATGTTTGTTATGACTACTTTGTTAAATCCCGTTTTGACAATACGTACATTATATATCTTGGATACCCTGGCCTTAATCTAGTATAGTATATCCTGGCCTTAATCTAGCAAGAATAAAATAATGAAATATTTAATATTTTCATTTTCTCGCTCTGGTAATGGAACAAAACGCTACGTTGAATTCTGATACCTTATACACAATGCCTCCAGAATTCAGCGGAGAGTCGGGAATGGAGTGTCCTAATGGGAAGGGAGCGTCTTAACACTAGGTTCCCAGATTACCTCTGCCCATACTGCCATGTGCGGGATACATCGTGAAGCTAAAAAAAAACTTTCTCTCAAATCTCTCTGATTGATTCTATTAATCAGTCAAAATCGCTTACATCGTTGGCAAACGAATTTGTTTTACACCATGTCCTGATAAACATTTAGAACCAAGAAAACAAAAGATAATACCAAGTCGGTCTGCCAGTCATATTTAAAACTGCACCAAGTCATAATCACAGGAAACAGAGCGCAAAACTAAAATTAGGTAATAAAAATATCTAAAACGTACATTTATAAATCAACGATTGCACTCGCCCGTCGAGCAGGTGAGGCTATGGTAAAAGTGAGATGCTCCAGTTTGCTTGCATAATTATTTACTTTGCTTTGCTCGTTTTTTAAGCAATTTTTACTTTCCATATTATGTTACAAAACATACGATTTTTACTTGAGATTCGTTTCTGGTAGAGCACTTTTAGTCTGAAAGTGAATTTGAGTCAATTAATAATATTTTTTTGTAAAAAAAGCGGTCCTTGCATATTGCGGAATATACACAAAACACTTTTTTTCCGACGCGTATTCGCTACATCCGGTAACAGAGTAGACAGAAGAACCCTAGCATTATGACACTTCGTTTCCCTCTTTCTACCACTCTAGATATTGCGTATTGATCGGCGGATACACCTAATAAATATATAAAAATGTTCTTTAGTTATATCGCTTATTTAGAAACATTAGTGAAAAAACGTTATTTACTCGATTAAGCAATGAAACAAAAAATAAATACAAATATCAATCAGCTATATTTAACACTCAAACTCAACCATCCTTTGATTGCACTCAACGTGATCTGAATTTGTTTTTGCCGCAAGCATCCATTGTGTAGAGACTTAAAGGCATTAGCGATGTGTTTAGAAAATAAAAATAGAGCTGGAAAGAACACGCTGCAGGAATAGAAATGGAAAGACCAATAATAATATAAGATAATGTAGAGACTATTCATTATAAAATAAAAAAATTAAATTAGCTTCACGCTATATCCCGCACACAGCAGGGTAGGCAGAGGGAATCCAGTGGTAAGACACTTCGTTCCCCACTTTCTGCCGAATTTTGGAGGCATTGCGTGTTGAGTGGCAGAACTCAACGCCGCGCTTTGCCTCGACACCAGAGCGAAGAAATGAAAATATAAATTATATATTCATTAATAGTTGTCTCACTGCAATAATGTCAAAGAAAAATAATCTGATTTGATAATTCTTATAGATTAAAATGTATTCGCCATATTTAAAGTACAAGTCCTCAAGCTAGGAACTGCTGTCACACAAAAGAAGCAAGAGTTTCTTAAAAGGTAAAAAAGAATTAAATATCTACTAAATAGGTTTTCCTCCAATAATTTTATTCAAAATGAATACGTTAAATCAGCTCAAGAAACTTGTTCCGTGTGTATAAGCCGCTGTCAAATCTGAGATCGATTTTGAAATGACGTTTTCGTTCAGAGATTATAATTTATGAATAAAGATGACATTTTGTACAATTAAAGTGAGTTAGGCAAAGGAAATTAAACAAAAGAAGATTATAAATTTTTTTTTTTTTTTATTTAATAATCACTTTGTATAATATATTGTTACAACTATAATCAGCTTTATAATATAATATTACCAGAATAGCCATAAACACCTACAATAAGAAGAAACTATTTTATAGGCTTATTAACGTCTTGTATGCTATAAAATCTGAGTTTACATTGATTTATGATCGATATGGCTATGGTAGTCATTAAAATCTTTTTTAATTTTAAAATGTGTATATACCATATTAGATTATGTTTGTACTTTTATGGCGCAATGTATGAGTATTATATCGGCTACTACTTAGATGTATGTCAACGCTGGGTCTATTTTCCAACAAGAAAAACGGGGAAAATGTATAGTTATATACGATAAGTAATAACGATTTATGAATTAGAATAATTTTGACAACGTCTCCCACAAAATAAAAGTTAGTATTTTAAAAAATGAAGTGTTAGTATCAAGTGATAGTAGCCTCATATAACTTTGAAGGAGAAATCAAACTAAATAAACATTAACTTCACAAAGTCCTTAGAAATAAATATTTTCCAGTCCTTTAAAGTACTATAGAGCTAGTCCATACTTAAAATGCAGCTTGCAGGTAAGGTATATCCTTAAGAGGAACAGCAGAATGATTCACTTCGATGGTATTCAGGCGATATAAACAAACCTTCTTGATTGTTTTGCACCAGTATTTAAAGGCACTGAGCTAAATAATTGTCCACAAGAATATAAAATAAGCCATTGTCTCATTTTAATTAGAGGTATTAATTAAATACAAAATAACATAAAAAAAATTGAGGCCAGTCGTGGCGCAGGGGCACAAAGTGTGACTGTAAACGCGACAGGTTGAGGGTTTGATCCAAACTCAAGGAAGTTAAATATTTATTAAAATGAATATTTTCATTTCTTCGCTATGGTGTCAAGGCAAACACGGAATGTCTCCAGAATTCGGCGCAAAGCGTGGAATTAAGAGTCTTAACACTAGGTTCCCTCTGCCTACTCTGCTGTGTGCGGGATACAGCGTGATGCTGAAAAACAATCAAATTTTTAGCGATAGAGTTTAAAAAAAAAATTGCAGCTTCACGCTTTTTATCGCATAGCAATGTATATAAAGTTAAACTAGTGTTACATCACTCGCACTCCTCACCCTCCGCCCAATTTTGGAGACATTGTGTGGCGCATCACAGCTACCAGAGCAGGTAAATGATAAAAAGAACAAATATATAATACTCTAGATGGAGGTCTTCTTAATTCAACCACCCAGTTATAGCTTACAAAGAAAAACAGAAAACGTATCAAATGAAAATCTGATCCACAACCATTAATTCAAGCTCAGTGGCCACGTCCGAGCTGGATGATATTACACACATACATACATACATATACTATATGCAAAACTTCGTTAATTTGATACGCGCCATCTGCTAGCCAGCGTGGATTTAATAAAATTTTACAAAATTGCTCGAGAGGAACTTTAATTTCTATCAAAAGTTATAACTAGCTTTTACGTAGGGGACTATTAGAATTTAAATTCTCTAATGCTGGCTAATTTTAATAGAGGACATTGTGGCGCACAGTTTTTAGCTGTCGGTTCGATTCTCGCTCGGGAGAATAATAGTGACAAGATTTGTTTTGTTGTGCGCAACCTAGAAACATAGCGTCGATCAACACAAAGTGTCTCCAAAATTAGCAAAAGTGATGAACGAAGCATTTTACCACTAGGTTCCTTTTGCCCACCATGGCAAAAGAGTAAAACTGCAAATAAAAAAATCCTTTATTGCTTTAGTACTGCAACATTTTTTTTTATACATACAAAACACCCAAATGTTATATTTAAGACTCGCGTGTATTCGCAACGAGTTTCCTAGTACTATAAGAAGCGTTTTATATTAAAAACTATTCAAGTATTAACATATATTGTATCTCAAATGTCACCCATTTCCAGTGTTGTTTAATATAAATGACGCCCACACAAACACGCGATTAGTGGATGAAATTTTGACCAGCAAGAACAAACAAAAAACACTGAAACTTAGTGTCTTAAAAAAGCAGTCCCGTATATATCAGAGGGTAGATACGACTCTTGTGTTGGAACATTTTGCGATTGCGTGTCGAGTGGCGTAACCCAACGCTGTAAGTTAAGTTATTATTTTCAAAAGCTATTTTTCATTTATGTCACCGACAGTGAACGCAACGATTATGGGTTCATTCTCCCACTTACTGGAATAAATTATTTTTGTTTGCCGCTCTTGCAAAGCATGCAATTTTGAATTCAGGTGGAATGCGAAACGGAGTGTCTTGACCCTGTGTTTTTTGTTTACCCTGCTATATGCGGGATAAAGCGTGAAGTACACACAAATAAACAACAATCAAATACCAAAACGCAATAGATATTTTGGCAACACGGAGCAAGGTCGCCTATAACAACGTCTAATCTTTAAATATCCCATTTGTTTGGACATCACTATGTAGGTCGAACGTAGATCAACGTTTGATGTTAAAGGAATCGTTCGTAGGTTAAATTTTACAGTTTTAAACTTGACATAGATTTTTAAGTGTTTCTTTAAGCGATTTTCACAAAAATGGACGCTGTGGTAAAGCAGCAGTAGTGCACCACTCATTTCGATCATTCGAGTTCATTCCCTATTTGCGGCTTGCAGGGATCAAGTCAGCGGGATTGCAAACGATGCGGCGTTTAGTTTCGCTATGCAACACGTAAAGTATTGAACTACTATACTATACGTATGGTCGACGACTCGGTTGACGAGGCCGTCCTAACGTTAGCTGTAGATTTCATTTTAGGCTCGCAAAAGTTCAGAAGGACTAACCTCACGGTAGCCGTGACTCGTACTGCACCTATACTAATACGTATAAACTATAAATAGAGATTTGATATCTAGGTACTAAAAATAAAACAAAATCAAAATATTTATTAAAAAAAAAAGTTTAATAAAGAAAATATTACTTTAACAATAACAAACAAACATACAAATCTAATCCCCATCGATTGGTATAAACATGGAGAAAATGCGAATCCTCTCCGTTGATTCCTACAAAAATATAATTAATAATTCACGATATTGTCATTATTGAAATAATACTAGTTTTTTACTTGCGATTTTATCTGTGTATAGGTCCAGTGGAAAATAAAAATTCATTAAACATCTCTCGAATGAACGTGGTGACTATAGGTTCAATTCAAATATAAATGGAATAATTTCAAAATTAAAATTTGGTATTTTTTGTATATCTACAACATTGTTCTAGAACGAACACGCAGTGTCCGATATTCTATTATATTATTATATTATATTTAGCTTCCCGCTGTGTCCCGCATATAGCAGATAACAATTGTTTGGTGGAGATAACTTATCACCTAGACTCTCCACTTTCCTTTCGAATTCGAGATACTGTCTGTTGAATGTTAGAATAATACCGTCACCGTCACAATTATATTGACCGAGAATCAAACTCAAAACCGTTTATTCCTACACCCATTAGGTGTAAAGGGAGGCGGGCGGTCCCAGAATAAACCTGTGTCCATCCAATAAATTTTGCCCCGAAAACCAAAAAACAACGTTAACACAAACATCTCTTTAAAGCCAAAGTCCAGGTCCTCCCTAGAAAATTACCTCTAGATAGGCCCATACAACCATTGCGTAGTTAGTCATACGTTGTCCTCCTGCGAGGCTAGGCTCATATAATATATAACATATGGTCCAAGAGCATATTGTCAATCTTCTTTTTAATCCACGTCTAACGTGAAACTAACTAAAAATGAAATACTATCCACTAATTAAGAAGAAAGTAACACTATTCTTTCTGGTCAATTAGAAATTTTGCTATCTACCATACTAAGATAAGGAAAAATAAATATTTACAAATACATTACTTTTGTTTATAATAATAACTAATTAAAATGAAACATAACAATTAAAACGCGCTTAAATATGTTTTAATTATCAAACTGGGTCATTGGTCGGGATGTATCATGTAGTGCAGTTCACGTTGATACGCATAATATTTATTATGAAACGTGAAGAAAACAAGAATTAAATTGAAATAAATTAAATTAGCTTCACGCTATATCCCGCACACAGCAGGGTAGGCAGAGGGAACCTAGTGTTAAGACACTTGGCGCACTTCGTTCGGGAACGGAAACACAAACGAAGTTGGAGCGATAACTTGTATAATTTTTCATTCCCACGAATGTTGAAATTTAATTCTTAACATTTTTCTGTAGTAGTTAAGAATTTAAGAATTAACGTAGGAAATAATATGTCGATATTATTTAAATACACGCTGTCGTCATACAATTATTACCAATCTAATATTAAGGTCCTATAAACTTTTTAAAAAGCTATTTACAATTACAGTACTAGCAAATTGATCTACATAAATTACACAATATATCACTATGTATTCAAACTGGTGACCTATTAAGCCCGCAGTGGCCACTGCGCCAAAACCGTCCATCCTCCAGGTCAAGGCTGACAAAAATTTAATTAATGTGTATAATTTAATTATCACAATAAGTGGGCTGGGTACTTTACTTGAAAAAATTAGCCTATTTACAAATGATTACATACGTTTCGCTCGCATATTTTACTTTTACGATGTATCCGCTTTCCGCTGAATTTTGGAGGCATTCAATGACGAAACTTAACGCTGCGCTTTGCCTCACTACCAGAGCGAGGATAATTAAATATAACATTTTCCGGAATGGGAATCGAGCCCGCCACTTGTCGCGTTTCCAGTCACACGCTTATACCCCTGCGCCATGACCCTCTGCTCTCGATGGTTGAATGTTGATTCATTAAGTAAATTATCATTAGCTTAATTAAGCATTAAGGATAAAAAGTCTCCGTTCTCCGTCTCCGTCTCCATATTTTTATATCAATATCGACCACTATTTTTATATTTTTTTTTAATAAAACAAGGTATTCTACATCCTTGTTTATACTTTCAAAAATATGTAAACAAAATTTCTTGATGATCAGTTCAATAGTTTTCGCGTGAAAGCGTAACAAGCCAAGTCACTTTCCCATTTGTAATATGGGGACTTTATATAAGTATATTTTAAGTTTTTATTTTTATTTTAACAAAAATAAATTTTTACCACAGAAAACGATTACGATTAGTAATAGTTCTTTGTCCAAACTCTAAGCATCTTGGGTTCCCAGCGTTAGCAAAAGTTAAGAGTATTTTTTTTTTCCTTTGAAAAATTAAACTAAAAATTTAATTTTATGAGAAACAGTATCGAATAACATAATAACGAGAATCGTAAAAACGAGTTTTAGAAGTGGTAACTAAGCTTACATAAAACCCAGACTCACATTTACTATGAAGGGATAGGGAACCTATTACGTTCCCCACTTTCCTGCCAATTTTCAAGTGTTGAGTGACGACCTCACCGTCATGTCTTCTTTACCAAAGCAAAGAAATAAAAATAATTCATCCCACGAATAAACCCACTGAAACAGAAATTTTCAAAGCATCTTGTTCATAAAATTTTAATCTTTTGATAGCTTCTCTGAATGCTTAATTTGACTTAATATATTTTTTCCTCAAACTGATAATTCAATACGATACTTTTGTTACTTTGAATTAAGTATAAAATTTTATTGAAGATAATCTACAATAATTTTTTTACAGGTTTTCATTTATTTTTACGCGAATATGAATATCACATTACTAATTAGTATGTATGAATGTCGGTACGAAGTCGTGGTAACACGTTCGATTTCCAATTAGGGGAGTGGAACAATTTTAATGTCCTCGCACTGGCAACAAGACAAGAAGCGGTATTGCGTTCCACTCAAAAAGTAGGTGGGCGTAGAGAACGGAGAGTGTCAACACTTGGTATCCTCTATATACGGGATAGAGCGTGAAGCGTAATAAAAAATATAGATATACAAATAGAGAAACTAACGATTATTCCCACTGCTTACCAATTTTGCCGCTTACTAAAACTGTTTACATGCAAAATCTATCCTCAAAGGGAAAAGTACAAGGTTATATATAGTTTCATCCGTCCCGCTGACCCACTTCCCAGTTCTCAATTGAGTAAAAAGTCCATGCATATATATGTAAATAAAAAAGACAGTGTACATGTAGCGGGGAAAGCAGTGGGAACCTAATGTGTCTCCACTCTAATCCCAAACAGTGGCGGAACTCAACGTCACACTTTGTCTATTAGAGTTTTAGAGAAAAAAATATAAACATTCCCACGAGTGGGAATCGAACTCATCACCATCGCGTATCGTCACTTCAAATATGTAAGTAAGACTAATCTGATGATAAAGACCGAAGGCAGCCATAGCATATCTACTATTTAACTAATAATAAATTATCTCTGGTAGTTTTCTTGAACAATAAAAGTTCATATTTAGTAAGTTGCCAAACTTTTACAAATTTAGACTGATTTAATTTTCTTGGCAACCTTGATCCTAAATCTTACGTGATTTTCAGATTTCCGTTGCAAGGACTTATAGGTAAGCGAAATCAATAGAATCTTGTTATATGTATTTAGGTACTGTACTGTATATATTTGTAACGATTTTATTATTTTTTGCCATATTATTAATGGATTTCATTGAGTTTCGTATTTACTTATTAAGTTTACCAATCAAATTAATTTAAACTAATAAATAACTAAATATAGATTCTACGTATAAACCAAAATAAACTATTTATCCTTTAGTAAGTTAAGTCAAATGATATTTCATATAAATATAACATCTACGACACTTACCGGCGTCCTGCGGTGTAACAGTGTACCGACCGGGCTCGGTATCTTGGTGGGCGTGCCGTGCGGGCTGCGGGCTGGAAAATAACTTACTGTTAGTTTTTCATATAACTGTTAATATAATTTTTAAAGTAAAAAAAATTGAAACTAGACGAAAGCTAGTGATCTGCCACTATGTTCTCATTGTTCTGTTCGTTTGGGGAAATTAGTGTTGAAGTAGGAAATTTGATAGCGCCATTGCTCTCTATTAGTTAGAGCAGCAAGGATAAATGTAAAAAATAGTTTCTGTTATGTTAAAATCATCCTATATATATATATATATATATAGGATGATTTATATATATATATATATATAAATAAATATAAATATGTAGATATTGTAGATATAAATAAATATAAATATGTAGATATATATATATATATATATATATATAAATAAATATAAATATGTAGATATAAATATGTAGATATACCTCATCTTAATATATCGGGCAAGGAAACAGATAAAATGTAGTATATTTCATATTTATAGCTATAGACAATTGGAAGGCAGAATTGAATTTATTTATTTAGTGATTGCCACGACTCTGTGATTGACTGCACAATACAAACAACCGGAAATACGCAGGGTAGAACACTGAAATTTGTTAGGTAGGTTCCTGAAGGAATGCAGGGGAGCACTAAGAAAAAGTTCCCCGAAGATTTCCGGAATTTTTACCTCGGAATAGGAAAAAATACTTTTTTCCGTCATGCACTTCACATAAAGTTGCAGACCATGTTCAGTATAAGCAGTATAGGCAAATATATATATTTTACCCTAGACCATGGTATTAGAATTTACAAACGTCACATACAACGAGATATATAAAAATATCAAACAAAATCGACTATATTGAATAAAAATAACAAAATCAAAAAAAATATATTACATCACTTCTATTCATTCCTACATGGCTCTACAAGTCCGGGTCAACACTTAAATAAATTAAAAAATCACTGACCATATTTTTTTCTTTATAAATATTAAACAACTTACAACAAGTTTTAGACACGTCTAACGTGTGTGTCGTACATGTATGTAACAATGCAATCGTTACGTGGGCGTACCTACACATATCAGAATCAAAATGGAATAAAAAAAATATATGTTATATTATTAAAAATATATTAAGACAGGCTTAAATCCACATCCATACTAATATTATACAGGTGAACATTTTGTTTGGTTGAACGAGGTAATCTCAGGTACTACTGTTTTCAATTGATAAATAAATTTATGTATTGAATAGACCATTCATCGTAGAAGGCTACTATATATATATATACTAGGCTATATTTTATTACTCTCCCAACCAATCTGCCACTGTTCCGCAACTGAGTCGTAACGAAATGTCTCGAAAAGCGCTGAACAATGTCTTAACACTAAGTTTCCTCTGCATAACATGTGCGTTATAGCGAGGAGCTTTCTAAAATATTGATAAATTTCTCATATTAGTACCTCTTTTATATTAATATAACAAAATGTGACAAAATGATAATTATTAACGAAATTACAAAATATTTTTGCCAAAATTTGTTAAACTTTGTATGGGTTGGGCGACTAAATCCGATTAGATATATTGAGCCGTCCTTGGCCCGAATATAGATTCCAGTGGCATAATTTTATTTCACGTTGTTGATAAAATAATATTTGGTAGGTATCCTATTAGGGTCAATTAAAGATTTTACATTAAGAAGGTTGTTGTGACCTAGGAAATAAGCTTTTCTAGAATGTTCATATAAATAGAATAGCAAGGTGGGCAAAGATAACCTAATGTGAAACACTCCGTTCTCCGCTTTCGCGCCGAATTTTCGAAATTGTCTGTTGAGGGGAGGAACTCAACGCTGTTATTGTCAGATCGAAATGACAATAATTCATACCCCTAAAGCGGAGATCGATAACGCACTTACATTCATACTTACAAATTATTATCCCATCTATAAGTACACAGTATAGCGAAACATAGTAGGGTACATAGTATAGTGAAATTTCACCGGAAATGGGAAACAAAGTGACGAAGCACTAACCTCTTTGCTACCCTGAAAAATCGAATCACACGTAGAGCTAACAAATATCGATAATTTACTCAATTCTTCTTTCTAAAAGAAAAATTCCAAAGCTATTCTACTAGAGAGGATCCCTCGACTGCAACGTTATCGATTTTCCGATAGGTAGTTCACTGCCAAATGACCTATGTTATTACATCTTGGAAGCTTGCGGAGTTAACTTTTGCCGTAGAGACAGAGAGAGAAAATAAAAGTATTTCATAGTACATTGTCTCTTTTAAAATATGTACTTTAAAAATGTTATATATAGTATTTAGTAGCAATCTTGTGCTTTATTTCTAGGACTTTTTTTTCCTACTACAGAATTTTTCAAATTAATTTTTTAAGATATACTTACATTACAAAAAAAATAAGAAAATTTATAAAATTATAATAGTTACATTGGCCTTGGCTTTGATTTTGGCATTTTTGTCTCAAAAAGAATTCAATTATGCACTAGAAATTATGTATTAATAAAAAAATGTATTTACAAGAGAAATTTTAAAATAGGCAAGAAGTATATTGAAAGTAAAAGAGCCTTAAGTAACGTTATTACGATGAAAGTAGGCGGTTCGACATCCGCACCAAGTAAAAACTATATTGACAACTAACCATGTAGTTAGCTTGTATACATACGTTAAAATACATATATGTTGCCGGATTCTGGAGACATTCGTGTTGAGTGGCAGAACTAAACGCCGCACTTTGCCTCGACACCAGAGCGATGAAATTAAAATATAAATTTAAGTAAATATTTCAACTCCTCGAGTGGGGATCGAACCTACAACTTGTCGGTTTTACAGTCACACTTTGTGACCTTCCGCTACGACTGGCCTCATTAACTTTAACGCATTACTATGTATGTTATCTGCTTTCTACTATTTCCATTTTTTACTAAATGTTTTTAATAATTAAAATAGACATTATTTAAACACAATAACCCCATATCAACTAGAAAGCACAGTAGACTCTAGAAATTAAACATTTAAAGAGGGTTATAAAACTATTTACGGTACAGGTACTCATAACTTTTGGTAAGATTCAATTTAAGGCATTGACCTTAACTATAGTATATAGTTACTGTCTGTGACTTTGCCTTGCACTTTGAGGACTGAAGCTGATTTAAGTTATTAGAAGTCTAGACTATTTGAAGGAGTTGATTTTATTTTGTTATGTTTAAATGGTTTTTTAAGTGACGAAACACTGTCGATGAATATTTTATACAAGTTTATGAACGAATATGTTTTGCCTAGGTGCGAGTTCAAATTTCGTTACATTATATAGATACCGTCACCCAAAATCTAATTAGAGGAGTAAACTGAAAAACAGAGCGTCTCGTCACAAAGTTCGCACAGTGACTCTTTTTCTCTCTCGTCGACAAGGTTCTCAACGTTTCTAAAGTATCGAATGCAGTAGGACGTTGGATAAGGTGATAATAGTGGATTACCCCTAGTAATATTTAAACCCACAACCGTAGTCTACAATCAAACTCATTCCAATATACGTCAATCAATGTCTCATTATTTACATTATAATGATATCACACGAGCCTTTTAGCTTCTCAACAGTTAACAGACACACGTCAAGTATTTTCACGTGGCGAGGTGTTACTTCTGATGTGATAAAATCTAAATAGAATATTAGTCATGCTTTAAACGCCCGTTTCTCATTTTTAAACAATAAGGTTTTTTATTTTTTGTATGTGTGTACAGCGTCTGTTTGTAAACATGACGGTTGTTGGATCGATTCCCACACAGGGGGATCAATTAATTCCATTTCCTCCTCGTCATTCAATACCACCACTCCGCCGACAAGAATGGAGAATGGAGTGCTTTAACACTAGGTTATCTCTGCCTACCCTGCTACGTGCGGGATACAGTGTGAAGTTACAAAAAACTTTCAGATATTAACGTCTTTAACGAAAAAAAAAATCGTTTATACCTAGCAATCCTATTAAATATTTTACAATGATGTAAAGTAACTAGTAACTATATAAAAAGTATACAAAGTGTGTTTGTTTGTGTGGACTTAAAGACATAAAACGTAAAACCCCATTTTCCTTCCTTCTTTTCGTTTCTTCAAGTAATCATCTCTTAGTTCTCCTCTACACTCCTCTCAAACGTATCTACATGCCAAATATCAACTTTCCAAGTCCAGTAAAATTGTCTGTGCGTTGCCTATCTCTCCTATCCGCCATGCCAAAGCAGAAGAGTTTTATATAGATAACTATCATAGACATAAATATCAAATCTGATAATAAAAAAATCTGAAATAAATTATAACTGTAAACTAACGAGGTAAGAAATGTAACACCAATTAAAACTTTATAATTTAGTAACTATAGTAACAGTAACCAGATTACAGACGGCTCTCGTAATACAGTATTGACTAGATTGTATGAAATTCATTAACTACTACAAAATGCATAAGAGACTCGGCCATTGGCTTATCTATATATATTTCCTGGGGGAGAGAGGCTGGACTTTAGCTTTGCACAGTATTTTCGTGTAAACGTTGTTTTTATTTATAACATTTCGGGTTGTTAGTAATATTTCTGGGGTTGGTACCAGACAATTTAGGGGTGTGCGCGGCCCACTCGACCACCCCTCTTCATATGCCCATAGTATCGGCTTTGATTTTTGGAGTTGGACTTGAATCATGTCGGTATTCCGTATTATGTATTATAATATTTTCTCGATTTTTCCTGTTACTGTCATTCAGTTATGGATTAGTTTTATGAATAAAGATAGCTCTGTTTCTTTCGCAAATTACAAAAGACATGTGAAACTAAAGAAGATTATATGTATAAAAACATGTATAAATGCAACGAAACAACATATTACTGTGGTATAGCTATAAATACATACATACATACATACATACAATAACTAAACTGTTAAACCATTAAAACGTATTTACGTATAATATCCGAGAACATGAGATGCTGTGATCATTCTACAATTTATCTTAAGCATGCCATCACTGACGGTACATAAAGTGGTAGTAAAAGAGACTATACAAATATGTTAATATTTTTTGCTCCACGCTGTATCCTAAATATAGCAGGATATGCAGAGGAACCTTAGAACCTAGTAATAAGACACTCCGATCCCATTAAGATACTTCCATTAGGCATTTGGTGTTTAGTGGCGGAAGTCAACGCCGCGGTTTACTTTGATACCAGAGCGAAGAAATGAAACTTAATTATTCCATTTGCTAGAGTAGGAATTGAAACCACAAACAACCGGTCACGTTCACAGTCACACTCTTGTGCTCCTGCAAACTGGCCTTCTGGACTAGACTAGATTGTTTTTAACTAAAATGTGTTTATTATTTTATTTAAAATAAAATTGAAGCGTTAAGTTTCGCAACTTGTCAAAAGTAAGAACGAAGACGAGGAAAAATGCTTCATAATACAAATAACACAGATGTTAATAAACTATGAGATGCAAGACTGTAACAAATCCCAGTAATTTAGTATGACACAGTCTCAAATCATACGTGTTTAATACAAAAGATACAACCTTGTAACAATTACTAAAGTGCTAATTGCCAAGTCATACTGTATGAAGTTTTCCTGTGCATTTTGGAAAATTTTCAACAACCGCAATAAGCGATTAATTATTATTATTGTTGTTTTTTTTTTCAGCTTCACACTGTATGCCGCATGCAGCAGGGTAGGTAAAGGGCACCTAAAGTTAAGACTCTCCGTTCACTACTTTCTACCGAATATTCTATATTAATATTATATTGCGTTGCGGCGTTGACTTCCGCCAATAAATACGCAATGTCTCGAAAATTGGACATCGCATGGGCGACGAAGTGTCTTAACACTACTCTGCTATATTCTGGATACAGTTTCAAGCATTTTTTTTTGTAGTACTATAGATACTAAATGTATTTAAATCACTTATTTATAAGTGATGATATTATTTGTATATATGTTCTAGTTATATTTTTTTTTGTTTTGCTAAATATTTATTTTTTTATGTATGCTAATTTATTTATATGCAATATTAATTTATAAATAAATTACTATAGCATACATAAAAAATAATATAGCATAACAATTTATTTATAAATAAATTAATAAAGCATACATAATTATAATATTAAATTAAATGTTTATTATTAAATGTTTATTATTAAATTACATGTCTCTTAAGTTTGATTTCCACTAAAATCAAATATAACTTTTACACATTTTTGGTTTTAGTCTGATTAAGTAAGACTCCTATCATTGGGTCCCATGAAAAAGCTATGTAAAAAATTATAGGAAAACATAGTGTCTGATCACTACTTTCTCTCAACATAAAATGAAAATTAAATTTTTTTATTATGTAAATGTAATACTTACGTTTCCCTGGTATCAATCTGGGGCTGATAGGTGGACGATCTTCAATAGAAAATGTTGAATTCAAATCAGCTTCCATAGCTTGTTTGTTATTATATTTCTTGACACTGTCTGCCCAGTCCTGTATCCATGATTTATCACCTTTGCATCTATTTAGACTCATATATGACAGACCTACAACCTCATCTGTCATGAGGTTTGAACTACTATCTGATAGTACCTTTTGAGCGTTTTTCAATGCCGTACTTTCAAATTTAGTTTCTTCTAAAACTCCTTTACTGCTTGGCAAAGAAACTGGTACAGAGGACTCTCGAGATAACCTATGGACATAATCTGTTTGATCAATCTCTGATTTTGTTAAGCTACAACGTCTACGACTCGGTTTCTCAATTTTTATGGCAAATTTTGAGCTTAAGACACCAGAAGTTGTAACAGAAGTGAATGTACCAAGATCTAAGTCATCTTCATACTTTGGTGGTGACTTAGCAAATGTTTTCTCTGTTATAGTCCTCACTCTATTTTTTATTTTTTCTAAATAACTTCTGGTTGACTTAATTTGTTTAGTTGTTTGTAGCGCTAAATCATTTTCATGTGGAGATTCATAGCAACATGATATTTCTAGAACATTTTTGTCTTTTGAGACTTTTTGTGGATCACATTTACTTATAGTAACTGGAGTTCTTAAGCATACATCTCTTCTCGGCTCCTTAGTGATGACTCTTTGGTTGGGATAATCAAATATTATTTCTGGGTCCTTTTCAACACTGTGTCTTTTTAATGTATCTTCCAAATCATTATGTGAGTCGGTACCAAAGTTTCTATCTATACTCATCCTAGCTTTTTGTTCTTCTGTGTAATTATCACCTTCTATAGTATAAGTACCTGTAGATGAATGAGTTGATTCGGCATCAACATCATCATCTATATATAATGGTTCAGACTTTTGTGGACATTTTTTAAATAATAGATCTGGTGTTTCAGAGGACGCCCTACTTTTTCGTAAAGGACTCTTAGAATGTTCTGGAGTAGACAAACCATTGTCAGGTGTCAAAATATCTAATTCAGGACTAGAAATATCATTTAACATAACTCCTTCTGGACTTTGGTCAATAATATCCATTGGATGCTTATGGTTAAGATTGCTATAACTGGGTGATCTATGGACGTCTCGTACATAGGAACTGTTTGAGTTCTTCAAAGGTAAATTTAGGGCAGGACGACTAAAATTATCACTTCTAGACATTATACTGTCTACTATAGGACTTTTGGACGTACGTTTGGGTTGGAGGTCGGTGACTGGCGATTTCACTTGCCTGCCTGTAATAGGGCTAGTCATATGCGGTCGGTCAGCATTTTGAGTGAGAGGACTGCTTCTAAGTTTAACGGATCCCGATAGCCCACTATCTTCTTGATCTGAAGAGAAATATCCTTCAGAATTGTATCCTTGCGCTTTACGAGGTAATTTGGCGCTCAGAGGCGGTCTTTGAGACGTTGGACTTGGCTTGGACTGTCCCGCGGACATCGATTGCACCCTTTGATGCCGTGCTTGCGATTTCTTCGCTAGCTCCTCCAGTCTCCGATTATCAAATTGTTTTGCATTGCCAAAGTCGACAGTAAACGCCATCGGATGAGGTTTAGGTGTCGACGGCTCGGATTTATCCTGACCTTCCTCAACGCTCTCATTTTTAACAATGTCGCTATCCGATTTATCCTCTAAAATGCTATTCTGTCCCTCAGATAAAGGACTAGAAACGTCTTCGACACTAACACTCATATTTTTCAAGGATTTAACAGTGACATCATATACATATTCACAAAATCATTGCTTTTCACCCACAGCCTTTGTTTCACTTTAATAGAAAAATAAAATAAGCACAGCACAGAAAGCACAGAACTAAGAAATATGATAGAAATAACGAAAAGTGGAACGAGAGCACTTATAAAAATATATTAGATATATAAATCTAAAATTCGCTCGAGACTGAGCTCGGTAGTCTGTCGCGAATAGACACGACGGAACGACAACAGACACGATTTAATGAAAAAGGAATGTTATGATTTCATGGACCAACCGTATGATTTTTATTTTTAGATTGTCTTTATATGGCAATACTTGGATGAACCAATGAGAAAATATTCGGATGATTATATATATTTAATAAAAATTAATTAATCTTTATAAAATAAAATTCAATTTCGTGTAAATGTGATAAAAAAATAAATATTTATTTTATAAAAATATAAAATGTTAATTAAGAAACTCTTCTCTTAGAATTACAAGTTTACAACACACTCAAACTTATAAAAGTCTAATTGTTTATCTGCTCCTAAAATAAGACAAGATCAGAAATTTCTGAAGATTTAAAATTTATTTTTGAAATTATACTGCTAAAAAAGAATTATTATATTTAATTCTGCATAATTATCAGCAACTATAACAATTGCAGAAAGGAACGCACTGTACCTTAAACCACAGAATATCTATAAATATTATTAATGCAAAATAAAACTGTCAGGATAATGACGTCAATCGTCAAATGTACACACACCGCACATGTCAAAAACGTCTAAAAGATGGCAGAGGCCGCCTTTTCTGAAGACGGGAAATATTATTCAGCAATAACCCAGGACGGTAGATTGAGAATATGGGATACGGAAACAAATGTTCTCAAACAGGAGTATACGGCAGACTTGCATTTAACGGCACCACCCACCTGTTTACAATGGCTCCGCGTTACCTTAAATTCAGTAAGTTCACACGTGGTTTGTGATCGTTTATAAATTAAATAATCTTAACTTCAATGTAATATTATGATTCTAGTATTGTTCTCCTTGAAGCTATTTATTACTTCACTTTTTTAACAACGTTATATTAATGTAATTTAATAATCATAACATAACCTTTATCTTACAGGGTCCAAAAAACGGTGTGCGAAGAAAATCTATAAGTGAAATAGAGACACATTGTATAGCATTAGGGACAACGAACGGAAAAGTACTTTTATATTCTGTAAGCCAAGCTAAAATAGAAACAGTTTTGACAAATACTGAGAGCAACAAAATACAAAGTTTAGATTGGCATAAAAAATATGGCTTATTTAGTTGTACCGAAAATAATATTATTCACGAATGGGATTTACAAGAATCTAAAGTTAAATGCCATTATAACGTAAATGTTTCAAGCACTATTAAACAAGGGAATAAAGTTAGTGCAATACGAATAGTTCCACACAACCAGGTAACTATAGTTTAAAACTTATATGTATCATTTTAATTTTAAATTCAACTGTAAGATATGTAATTTATTTATTTTTCTATATGTCAGTGCTTTTAATGCATGTTTTAGCACATTTTTTTAATTACTGAAGGTATACTATAATTACTTATTAAAATATTATTGTTCACTTTAAAATATACTTAAGCAAGTGTTTACTTTGATTCTAACCATTATTAATATTTTCATTTCCTTACTTTGGTGAAGTGTGGTGTTGATTTCCACCACTCAACATGTCTGAAAAAAATCACCAATATCTTAAACAGAGCAGAGTGGTATAGCACTATGCCTATGAAGCATTTTTTTTATTTCCATAGAAAACTCCAGCTAAATTCTTAATAACAGCGTCATATCAAATAGCCCTGTGGAAATTGCACGATTCAAATGCAACAGTAGTCAAGTTACTCGGTCACAATGCGGCACCAAGAGCTCTTTTGACTATAGCTACTTTGGAAAATTCATGTTGGTTGATTGAAGGAGCTCAGTAAGTAATTGTATATACATTTTGTTACTTTAATGCTTATGAATTTCGTATTTTACTAGCTATACTTGTGACCGTTGTGGCGCAACAGCACAAAATGACTAAAACTGGTTGTGGGTTTGATCCCCACTTGAAGAGATGAAATATTTACTTAAATTTATATTTCCATTTCTTCGCTCTGGTGTCGACAGCGACACGCAATGCCTCCAGTATTCAGAATGGAGTGTCTTAACACTAGGTCCCCTCTGCCTACCCTGCTGTGTGCGGGATATGGTGTGAAGCTGATTTATTTATTTTATTTTATACCTGTGATTTTGTCTACATGGACACTAAATGGATATTACTTTTATATTTGTGAACTGATAGAAATAAAACAAAGCTTAATCTTTAGGCAAGTTTTTTTTATATTATACAATTATGAAAACTGCCTATTGAACAGTTAAATACTTTTTGAGATAGCATGAACAAACAAATGCCAGACAAATTCAACAAACAACCAAATCATTTTATATTAATAAAACACTGAATTCATAAAAAGTATTGTCATACATAATTGCAGCTTACTCTTTCAATTCATTTTATTAAGTAATAAAATGAAGCTTCTTTGCTTTGTTAAGTAACAAAGCAAAGAAGTATGACAGGTCCTATTATTTGAGAGATGACCCTAATAATTAATTCTGTTATATATCTTCCGAGTACAGACAGCAATTAGTTATATTATCATCATATGTAATGTTTTCAACAATGCTTAAACATTTGTTCCCCTTCAGTCTTAAGCCAGCCTTTCAGCCTTAAGTCTTGTGCCTTGGTTTAATAATAATTGGTTTAATAAATATTATGGTGATTTTATACTAAATAATTCAACTCACACTTACGGGAATAGTTTTTTTTAGCTTCATGGCGTATCCTGAGCAGGGTAGGTGAGAGAACCTATTGTTAAGACACTTCATTCTCAATAAGAAACTTCCATTCTCCACTTTCAACTTTGTATATTTAATTTCTTCGAGTGGATATAAAACCGATCACGCTTACAGTTGCACTTTTATGTTGTTCATTTTCTCAATTCTCAATTTTCAATTTCTTCATTTCGGCGGAAAATAACTCTATCTCCATTTTGTCTTAATAATACAATCCATCTCCTTATCCTGCTATAATTACGATACAGTGTGAAGCTAAAATTAAATATAGTTAAATAGGATTATTTTATGATGAATACTATAAATTTTTTACAGAACAGAACGACTATTATCATTTTGGAACATAACAATAACTCGTGATGACGCACCACAACAAAATGGTGAAGAAATAACACCCAGTAAACGTCAAAGAAAAAAATCTATCAACGCGCCATTAGTACCTACTCCTGAATATAATTTCGTATTAGAAGATGCTCCTAAAATAATTGATGTCGATATTAAAGATGATGGAGAAACAAAGTTGAGTTTAGTTGCTTCTACCAGGAGTGGTGTTGTACATTATTATGCACATTCGTTGAATGGGTAAGAATTGGCTTAGTACTTTATGGGCTTTATGTTTATAATCCATGTGTGTGTGTTTATATATGTGTCACATATTGTGAATTCAATTCTCATTTTTTAGTTTGTTGACTTGTTAATTTTTTAAATCTTTTAAAAGATAACATTTAAATCATTTCTAAAAAAAGAGCAAATTATCAAATCTTGTTATTATAAGTGCATATTAATGTCATCTTTTTACTAATAAACTATTTTAATTTAATTTTTTGAAACGCTACAAGATGAGTTTCGTAACTCAAGGCCGCACTTTACAATTCTTGCTCTGGTAATAAAGCAAAGTACAGTGTTGAGTTCCGCCACTCAACTCGCTCAGCCACTAGAATTTGGTTGGGCGTGGGAACCTAAAGTGTTTTAGCACTATTTTTTTACTGCCTACCCTGTGCCACCTGCTGGATAATGTGAAACTGAGAGAAAAAATAATTCTTCTTTCAGCCAATTAGCAAAACCTATTAAACCATCAATAACAATACAAGTAACAACACAGGACGCACAACCATTACCGCTGCAGTGTTGTAGATTAAGCGATGACAGTGTGTTACTAGGTTATAGCAATGGACCCACATTATTATTTGAGAAGATTGTAAGTATAATTTTGTAATATATATTGTATGGATAACTCGGAAAAACAATTGAAGTTAATTAAATATTTATTTTTAACCTACTCTTTAATACTTAAAACATACTTTATTTACAATACCAATTATAAAAATGATTGTAACATTTATCACCATCACTAATTGCTATCATTTCCATTACTAATATTATAAATGTGAAAATCCATGAGGATGTATGTTTGTTCCATTTTCGTGCAAAAACTACTGAACAGATTTGGATAAAACTTTACAGTAATATAGATTTTTCATCAGAACATCACATTTACTGACATAGCAATGGATTTATGTAAACATTTAGTATAATTTGCCCATAATATAAAAATAAATTTAAGCAGGCGAAGCCACTTTTTATTTGAAATGATCTACGTGACACATCTTCAAATCAAGACTTCTTGAAAAATTTAACCTACAACACAAAAAAAAAATGTTTAGTAATTATAATTGTTATTGTAATAAAAACATGAGGCCAGTCGTGGCGTGGCGGGTTCGATCCCCATTTGAGGAGATGAAATATTTACTTAAATTTATATTTCCATTTCTTCGCTATGGTGTCGAGGACAAGCACGGCGCAGAGTTCTGCCCTTCAACACGAAATGTATCCAGAATTCGGCGTAAAGTGGGGAACAAAGTGTCTTAACACTAGGTTCCTGCTGTGTGCGGGATACAGCGTGTAGCTGATTTGATTTAATAAAAACACAAAACACATGATTAAACATTTAAAATATAGAAAATATTTAACTATGTATGCTAAAATTAATATTCAATTACCTTTATTGCTTAGATAAAACTCATAAATCATAGTGCTCTTCTCTGCAAGACACTCCATTTTTAATTTTTAATCTATAAAATAAATTATTATTCTAGCAACCAGACACAAAAACAAAAACGCAAGTTCTCATACGGGGCAGTGGTAAAGAAAAAGCAAAGAAAGATCAAAATGATTTAAACAAAATAAAAGAAACAATAGAAAATGGCATCACATATATAGAACCTATGGGCGGAGTCAGTAGGAAGCGAACGACGCCTGGTGGCAAGGTTAGTTTATATTTAGTTATTTTTAAACTACTTGTTTCTTCACATTCAAAGATAGAAAAATACTTTTTTTAGAAAACTTATACAAAGACCAGTCGTGGCGTAGAGACAGAAGCGTACGACGGTACACACGACAGGTTGTGAGTTGGATACCCACGTGAAGGAATGAAATATTTAATATTTTCATTTCCTCGCTCTGCTAACGAGGCAAAACGTGGCGTTGAGATCTGCCACTTGACGCGTAATGCCTCAAGAGCTTAGCGGAAAGTGGATAATAGATGTATGGGAATGGACTTACGAAATTTTAACTTGCGCCTGAATTAATAATAATAATAATATAGTGTATTCTATTAAATTTTTTTATAAAATAATATATGAACTTTTTTAATTTATCGACATTTTTAATATCAACATTAAATTTTACAATAAATAATTCTACAGGTAGAAGTATCTATGGAGGCCCGCCTTGAAAACCTAACAGTGGATATAAAAAGCCGAAGTAAAGCTCCGGTCAATCAAAATCTTACGAAACTATTGATGCAAGGATTACATTCTAAAGATAAGGAGTATGTTATCTTTTATAATACTAGCGACTCCCCCGCGGCTTCGCCCGCTTATACTTATTGTTATATTCTAGCTAAATTATACATAATGTTTATATCAACTGTAATTTGTGTGTTATTTCATGCTATATTAGTGTAAAGTTTCATTTGAATCTGTCCAGTAGTTTTTGGTTGAAAGTGAAACAAACAGACATTTATCTTTACAACCTATCACTTTTATAAGATTAGTAGTTAGTCAGATTTATTATTTGTGAGAAAAAAGATGACGCTTTAAACCTTTTGTACCATAATAATTATTAACATTTGATTATTTCAGGTTAATCTTAACAGTCCTCCAACAAGACAGTGCCCAAGTGGCTCTACGCTCCGTGGCATCACTGCCAGCGGACTATTTACCACAATTATTGGAACAATTAGCTGAAATGGCCAAGAGAAAAACCAGTCAGTTAGTATATGTTTTTTTTAAACTTCACGCTTTTTCTTAAATTGGTTAAACCATTTCTGAGATTAACGTGCACAAATGCACACGCAGACAAAAAAATCTTTTATAAATTCTGGAGGCATTGCGTGTTGAGTGGCAAAACTTAACGCCGTGCTTTGCCTCAACTGAGCGAGGAAATCAAAATATTAAACCTATCATTTTCTCAAGTGAGAATTGAACAACCTGTTGCATTTACATTCCCTACATTTTAATTACGACAATACTTGGCGTTAAGTACCGCTACTCATTAAACCTATGTTTTTTTACTTACTTATTTATGTACTTTTTTTGTTTTTTTATATCTATAGATGTGCAGCAGTCTGTACGTGGGTATCAGCTATACTAAGATGTCACTCCGCACTTCTATTGGCGACGCTTAACTCAAAAACATGTGACCATTTGACACAGCTGTTTGCTATATTTACTAATAGGTATGAGTCTTGTTTTTATTTATTAATATAACTTTTACGACAAGTAAATTATTAATTGTTAAGAAAAAGTATGTGCGGTACAGTGTGAATCTGACTAACTATTATTAATTTCAGACGTTCCCATCTTTGTCAGTTATTGAATTTGAAGGGGCGACTAGAACTGACAGTGTCTCAACGCACCACCTCCGATGTATTAGAACAGAAACCAGTGTTACACTATTGCGGTATGTAGTTTATTTAATAACTTAACATAGTACTTATATTTGCATTTTGTGGTGTTTTTTGTATAATCGAGGTCCTCATGGCGTAAGTGAGGTGGTGGAATGAATTATTCTTATTTCGTCCCTCCCTTCTGTTTTATCATAGGGAGAGTAACAAAAAATATTTTAAACGTTGTTGTTGGTTTGATTTCCACTTGGAGGTATGTTTATATTTAAATTATTTCCTTTACTTCTTCCTGGTATTATCCCGGCTATTGCCAGAGTCTGCCTCCCTACTCCATTTTGTATGGTCTTAGTCTTAGCCGGTTAGACCATTGGCTCTCATGTCCTGCATCACGACATCCAACCAGCGCTTCCTTGGGCGTCCAAGATGTCTCACTCCAGGGACTGACATAGCAAGGCACTTGTATTCAACATAGCCCTTAGGCCGGCGCGTAACGTGACCAAACCATCTCAGGCGACGCTCTTGGAGCTTATCCGCTACGTCACGGACTCCAAGACTACCTCGAATGTATGATGTGGTACGTGTGCGGTCAGACCGCGTTACGCGCGGCCACTCCAGCATTTTCATTTTGTTGACGTGAAGCTGCTGAGTATGCCGAACTAGTGCTGGCCGAATGATGCTCTTGTGTACCAGGCTACATGTTAAAAAGAAATTATACGTTTTCCAAATAAGTATTTTCCTTTCCTAAGTGTGGAATAACACTAAAAAAATATTTAATAAATAGCATTCTCTCTTGCCAGACGATAATTCCTTGTAATTATCTTTGGGTAGCGGAAATTTGTAAAAATCTCCCTACAGAGTAAATAAGTTGTAAGAAGCGTATAAAAGTTTCGACGTAGCTTGGCGAGAACGCATGGCTTAGTGGTCAGAGCGTCTGGTCGGTTTCCAGGAGGCGCGGGTTCGAGTCCCGCTACGTTCAACAATTTTTATACGTTTTCTAAATAAGTATTAATGCAGTGACTCATATGCTTAATGGATCTGTAACTACCACAATCTTAAACTCTGTACCTCATTTTGTATATAGGGGTAACCATTTTCCAGAGTTCAGGATATGGTTAAAGTATGAGCACACCAAGAGAGCCCAACGATTTCCTCGCTTCGACCGGGATATCGTCAGTTCCTACCGATTGCAATTCAGTCAGTTCCTACCGATTACAATTACGATCTTTGTCAAACCCACTCTGATGGACAAAACACGATGTAATGTCTTAAAATGAAGCAGTGGATAGAGAGCGAATAAATAAACAATGTCAATAAGTTAACTCTCGGCGAAAACAGATGGTGTTATAAGTTTGACGTGTCTGTGTGTCTGTAACGGATGTCGGATGAACCGATTTTGACTACGTTTTTTTTGAAATGCGACTTAATCAAGAGTGTTCTTAGGTTATGATTAAAAAAAATATGTAGAGCCGCTTGAAGATAACAGCTTTTTTATACTCGTTTCTTTACTTTGAGAAATTTTTGTGCGGAAGGTTTTTAATTATTAATTATTGTCACAGATTCATCATCAGACGAAGAAATGGAAATTGAAAAATATCAATCAGGCAGCGAACAGTCTTGGGAGGATGAAAGTCCGAATCAATCTGACAGTGACTGACAGACTATTTATAGGTAGACTGACAGACTATATAGATGTTTAAGATAAATAAATTGGTTTTATTTTAATTACTTTTGTTAATTAATTTAGTTTTATATGAATAAGTAAAAGAAGTGAGTCAAGGTTTTGTTATAAGTGACCTTTACTAAAAGTTTTAAGTAAATCATAATTTTTGTATATATGGAAGTGTTTTAATTTTATAACATAAGATAATTTGTTCCTAGTTTTATATCTTGAGTGGCAAAACTATTAAACATTGAAAACTTGCTAAATTACCAATTTTAAAAGATTTGTATAGTTAATTATATGTATATTACATACAATATAATTATAATATTATATTATATTCGCCTACGCCTGAGCGCCTTTTACGGGTACAGCATGTACATGTAGGGTATTTTATATTTCAAATCAAAAAGCGTACTAAGATTCGTCAATAGTTTAGACCAGTGATTCCCAACCAGTGGTCCGCAGAAGCCTAAATATGGTCCGCGAACGATTTTAATTTTGTCTCGGGATGGTGAGGCGTGGATTCCGTTTAATTATCACAGTTAATATTTATTATACCTACAAGCTTAGTGGTCCCTGCTTCCAAGAACGATATAAAAGTGGTCCTTGATCAAGAAAAGGTTGGAAACTCCTGGTTTAGACGTAGGGTTATTATTTTTATCCATACTGTATTACGTGTTAGACAGTTATGAATCGATACCAATAACGTAAATTAAAGGAAAAACCTTTTTAAAGAACAAGCTTTCATTATTTATTAATAAATAATTAAAGCATAACACGCTCGCTATTATAATAGCGAGAAGAAAAGGTTTATATTATAAGTTTGTTTTTAATAAAGGCTTTTTCTTAAATTTTATCTTTTTAGTATTTTTAATTAGACTTCGATAGATTCAAACCAGCCGAAATTCCGAGTTACGGAGTTCTTATAGCCATCTTCTAGCTCCATCATCAGACCCTGGGTACCATACAGAATGTAAGTACTCAAGATGAAGCAAACTAGTTTTAACTCCTTAGCCACCTTCCAGCTCCATCATCAGATCAGCGCTATGTCATAATATCGCATTGTGATCAGATTTATAAGTAGATGCAAAATTTCAGCTCAATCGGAAGCCTAGAAGTGGATCAAATGTAACTTACAAGATTTTATTAGACATCGGAACAGGTGAAAGTAAATAGAAGCTTGTAAATAGCGCGTTGTTTTATCTTGACACTGATTAGGTACTAATTTTCTTACAAAAATTATTATACATTGAAAAAAAAAGCCATGTTAAAGTCATTCGCACCATTTATTATTTATTCTTACAAATAACATACATCGTCTCGTATGTCCACAACTTAACCTAATTAAAACTAAATATCGAGGCAAATGCAAGGTGTTTACAAAATATGTAATTAGACTTAAACAAAACAAACAAATATTATTAAAGAATCCAGTTCTATTTTATCTAGAAATATTATATAAAATGAGCCAAACATTTTAATAACAAAAAAAGATATTTCTATTTATTTTATTCCATTTTAAAATGAAACGAGCTATGGAGTCACAGAGTAACAAAAATACATGGAATTCTCTCTTAAAATTATTTTTCAATAATGCACTTTGTATAAAATTAACTAAATATCTTATTGACTATGCATTCTTCGGCGGAGGCCTAAATACACCCACAACTACAGCATGATCTCTTTCATAGGGCTCCAACGTCAACTGCTCTTGAGGTTTCAACTTGTCTGCTTGTAATTTCTTCACTTCCGCTGCAAACACTGCTTCGGGTTGTGCCGTGGAATCTATACAAGAGGCCTGAAAATTAAAAAGAATATTAATAAGTAAATGTTGTATTTTTGAGCTTTTGTGGTATGTCAATGTGTGAGAGACCTCAGTGAGAGAGTTCAAATTTCAACATGAAATATTTAGTTAGTTGTCGTCATCATAGGATTTATTTTAATGTTAGTGTTTTTTAACCATCTAACTTTTTACAAGCTTCACGCTGTATCCCACATATAGGGATAGAAAATAATGTTAGGATACTGCGTTCCCCACGCATCGTCTAATTTTCGAGACATCATGAGTTGAAAGAGGAAAATGAAAAAAAATAATAATAATTTCCGAATGGGAATCAAACCCACAACCGTTACTTTTACTAACAAACGCTTTGCCGCTTTTTCAGCAATGATCTAGTAACATTAATCAAAAATACATATAAATTACCTTAATAGAAATAACAAAATGTCCACCGTTCTTGAGGAAATGTTGAGCGTTTAAACTGACAATCCTAGCTTGATCTGGTTGAGCTACGTCAGCGAATATCGTATCAACCATACCTACTAACATTCTGCAAGTGAAAATACAATTATTAATAATATATTATTAAAAAAATTAATGTAATAATTATTATGATAAATCAGAGAGAGAGTTCAAATAATTTCAACATGAAATATTTAGTTAATAAAATTCATCATGAAAAATAAGTTTAAATTTAATGTGTGAATTTAAAGATGATTGTGGGTTCAATTCCCAGTTGGAAGTGCGGCGTTGAGTTTCGCCATTCAACGGCTATGTTTCGAATTCCGTAGGAGGACGGAGTCACATTAGTTTCCCTGCTATATGCAAAATAAAAATTTAATAAAAATAATGGAGATTAAAAGTGTGTGCCTTTCACTATTGTAAACTTCAAACAAAATTCACACGATAAGCAAAAAAAAAAAAAATAAATCTCTAAAAGAATAAATCTTATATACATTCCGCAAGTTTAGAGAAGTTGCTTGTTCTTATAGCAAAATTTGAGCTCATATAGCATTTTCTTTAAAATAAACATCTCATAAGTAGTTCACATGACGCTTACAGATAAACTATAGCATACCTGTATTTCAATGGATGTCTCGCATCTTCAATAATGGGTATAATATTAGTCCTTTTCTTGGCCACATTTATTAAATCTCTGCCCGATCTGTGTGAGAATTCAACCGCGTACACTAAACCTTCCTGTAAAAAGAAATAAATATATATAAAACTATGTAAATATATAATAGGTATAAATTGTTTCTGTCTGTTTGTTCTTTCAGTTTAGTGGGTAGTGATATAATATAGTCTTCACAGATAGGTCCGTCGTGCTTATTCATCATTAAATAAATGTAAAAAAAAATATGATAAAAATTTTGATATATAATAAAAATTACAGAATAAGAACATAAAACCAATGAATTGCTTTAACTGATTAAACTATATATTATTTTACTCTTGTACCAAATACTTTTTACAAAATCTTAATCAAATTAATTATTAAGTTCAACGTTATATTTATTTCAAACATGTTATTCAAAAATAGAGAAAAAAAATTAAACTAAAATCTATGAATAAAAAATATACAAAACAAAACTTACAGGTCCCACAATATCAGAAACATGACTGACAGTAGTCCCACTCGCAGCTCCGAGATACAAGACCCTCGAGCCTGGTGGCATGTGAATAGCATCTACACCACCCATGATAGCTGCCGCTAACTTTGATCTGAATGGATTCCACACTCTATACTCAATTTTATCTCCTTCTGTCTGAAATGCCAAAGAAAATAAGGATTTTCAGAGATTTTAAAAGGTTTAAGGGGATTTTAGTGACGTTTTGATATGGTAATCAGAAGTGGGTGTGTGGTTGTATAGTCTTCACGAATAGGTCAAGATTGAAAGAGGGACCAAAATCATCATTTAGTTTTTTGTTGTTTGTAATTTGTTATAATATGTATTGTACATTTAATATAATGTTATTAAGTAAAGTTTAATTAATTAAAAGAAAAAAATACACATATTTAAAATATATTTTTTTTTCTAATATAATAAATAAAAAAAAATAAATTCTAGTATGTTTAATTCAGTATAATTTTATCAAAAAAATTATTCTTATTAAACATCATCAATAACAAATTTTAAAAAATACATACATATTACAATCAAAATTACAAACAAATTAAAAAATAACTTAAAAAACAAGAAAAACTATTTATTACAATAAACAGTTTTTCTTATTTACAACAATAAGTGTTGTTACTGTACAAACCTCAACAGATATTCTCTTCTCCCCATACACTTCTGACCCCGGCACTAAATTCTTTGTTACTAACGCATCCTCTTTACCCCGAGCGATGAAAACTCCTGCATGCCTAAAAAGATGAAACTTTTGTCATTTTACACACTTAAAAATAGGATCAAAGGTGTTTGTATAAGATTTTTCATCAGTAACATAGTTGGCTTCAAGCTTTCGCATTCAGAAGAACGAAAGTTATGTTTTATAACATCATTTAAATTAGGGATCACCATCACCAAATCTAATAATAAAGTTACATATTACTAGCGACCGACTCGAGGGTTCGCTCGCATACCACTAATAATAATTACATTATGTTGCATTTACCATAAGATAGCCAATATAAATAATATAATCAATATAATTTGAACATTCAATCAATTTGAGGAAGTGCATTCATGTCTCCTTCAGAGTACGAAGTCGGCGGCAAGGACGCCCCCTGCAGGACTCGTGTGCCTATTGCTTGCCAGTCGTAAACGGAGCATTGAATTATTTTCAATTCACATTTTCTCAAAAAGTATACTTTCAAATTACATACTATAAAAGCGTAAGCATATTTCATACAAGTTCCTTGGTGATGGAATTACTTTCGTAAGTTTTATTTTTCAATTTAAATTTTAAAATAAGAATTTTCAGGTGAAATTAGCTATTAAGAAAGAAACATACCTATGTGGTTCAATAATAACTTGTTTGCCTCCTTTGAATCCTCCACCTCCACCACCTCGAGGTCCTCCCCTACCTCTGCCTACATTATAAAATAAAAAAAAACTAAATTAGTAATAAATATAATTAAATTAATAATTTTCAATGTAAATTATTAATCAGTAGTGGGTATGTGGTATCATAGTCTTCATGAATAGGTCTAGATTAGAGGGACCGATTATTCATCATTTAAATTATTTTTAACCGTTTATACTAAAAAACATATATTAGTATAAACAGTTTTATCTATGAAGGTGGTGATAACACAACACATACTTTTATTGCACAACATAATTTAGTAGTAAATGTAAATACATGTATGGGGCAAAGAAGCTTAATTTAAAACAATACAATATTTATAAAGGAAAATATGGTTTATATTGACCCAATCCAGTGCATTAGAAGTAGCATAATGTAATCACCACTACTGATAATATGTCACATTGGGAAATATCTATTTTTCTTACCTCCACCACCTCGTCCTCCAAATCCTCTGCCGCCTCCGCCTCCTCGTTTTTCAAACTTTCCTCCTCCACCACCGCCAAATCCACCTCGGCCTCCAAAGCCACCTCTACCTCCACCGCCTCCTCGGCCCCCTCTGAATCCTCCTCTGCCACCTCCCCCACGAGGACTGTTGAAATCTGTAAAAAAAAGTAATTTATTAAACCGTATGTACTTTTAACTACAGTACTTGAATTAATAGTTATGTGAAAAATTTAAATAACTTAGTAATTATTTTTAAAAATGAGCACTTTAAGATAGGTTAATTGACTATAAAATATAGGGTTATTGAAATTCATTCATTCATAAAATAATGTTATTGGGAACTGAGATCAGTAAGATCATTTATAAAGCACGAGGTTTTTAGGTAAAGTAAAATAAATAAGATGCATGCTAAATGTTACATACCATGATACCACGTGTATACAAGATACAACAAAAATAAAACTTACAATAGCTTCTATAAATCTATAAATGTATTATGTAATATAAGCTAATAAAGTCGATGATGTATACTAATTTTCTTTAAGTTAATTTAAAGAATAAACTCGGGTATAAAATAAACAAGAATATTAATACAAATAACCACGTGCGTTTGTGAATAATAACGCGTGAGGATAATCGTGAAACCTATGATTAAATTTGAAAATATAGTACTAATTACATATATAGGCACGTTTGAAGTTTAAGAAGGATAACAAAGAGCATTTTTAAGTAATTCTCAATAAAAAAAACATAACGCCGCATCGATACGAACATAACCTCAAATTACAGTCTGCTAAATAACTGAAAATGCTTTAGAAAACCTATATAAAAAGTAAATATAACTAAGTTTTAATATAGATTTAGTAAATAGAATGAATTTAAAACGTTTCTTTAAAATAGAAAACAGTTGGGACCATGCGGCGGCCACGCTTGCATAGTACAAAAGTTATAAAATATTTCACTCACCTGGTTTACCCATTTCAGCCTAAACTATTTCCAAATATACTTAACAGTATAAAAATCACAATTAACTATCTAAATATAAAAATTAACTGTTTAACTAAATGCGGGCGGAGCTCATACCGCCCGCGTCGTGTTGCCGCTGCCGGAAATGATGCCATTTTGCTAATGCTCTGTTAAGATCTGTGTGGCCAGTATTAAGCGATTTAAAAAAGAATTTAAAATTGCCATATTTAAACATTATAATTTAAAGAAATAATATTTTCACAATCAACTGAAGACGTTTATTTTGTATATGTATACTATTTAAATGTGTCACTTTTATGATTTGAATAATTTAATTTTAATTAACGAAATAAAAAAAATAATTCCAGTTATCATAGAATGTTACTCTACGAATATACCTAAAGACATACAATACTAAATATTGTATAGAAATAATTATTTAAGCATGCTAATTACATAAACAACACATTTAATTTATTTCATACAAAAGACTGAATAAAGAAACTCTGTTTACGTTTAAGTGTCCATTGAACCAATTGACTTATTACATAAGCATATAATATCAAAATATCTATATTATTATGTATTTAAAATTATACTGTTTTTCTGTAATACTAAGTTAGTAAGTGCCATTGAAATATAGATAAATTTGGGATGTAGAATGTGAACCTACAACCATCATGTTTAATGTTGTAATGACGACTTGAATAAAGAAAATCTCCATTCATTACTTTTTATTTTGATATTTCAGTAATATGGCTTCTAGTGTGAAATTATTATCTGACTTCAAATGGTTAAATGAGCCTAAACGGTGGAGTTTTAAAGATAATGTGCTTACCTTCTCAACCGATAACAGAACTGACTTCTGGCAAGGAACGTGGTATAATTTCTTTGTTAATACTGGACACGTATTTGGCGTTGACATTAAAGAAGATTTTACACTCGAGGTAATTTTTATATTGTAATGTGTGTAATGACTATTTTACAAGCACTGTATCCACTTTTTAAAGAAGTCACTCCGATCCTGATCTTTTTTCTTTCAAAGAAATGAAATTTATTTTAATTAAGATCCGCCGAAAGGAATCGAACCCACAAATTGTACAGATACTGTACCTATATACTATAACATTTTAAAATATACCTGAGTGTTAAGACACTTCGTTTGCCATTTTGTGTTATGTCGTGTTGAGTGGCGGAACGCAACGCACCAGAGCGAAAAAATGAAAATATAAATTTAAACAAATATTTTATTTCCTTGTCGGGATCGAAACTGCAATCGTTCGTGTTTGCCCGCTTGTGCGCCTGTGCCACGACTGATCTAAAATATCATTCCATATACATAAAACAGTAAAAGTATTTTGTCTGTACATTTAAAGATATTACTGTCACTAATAATTAAACATGTATTAGTATAAAAAAAATGATTAAAAAAAATAAGTCCCGCTGAGTCTCTTGTGCCGATTCTTCTGAAAGCTGAGAGAGCGAGCGGGAGGGAGATTCGGCTGAGACTTTAGTGAATTGGAGGTTCACTAAAGCCTCAGCCTTAAGCCCCTGCAATAAATGTAGAGTTTTGAGTTCCACTTTAAACAATATTATATTATATTTTAAGGTCTGTATTGAAGCTGAATTTAAACATCTCTACGATCAAGCTGGGTTAATGATATATGTAGACGAGAAGCACTGGTTAAAAGCTGGCATGGAGTACAATGATGGACAGCCCATGATTGGAAGTGTTCTTACTAACGGAGTTTCTGATTGGGCTACAGGTTATAATTTTATAATTTATTATATTATAAATATATTATTTTTAACAGATATTTTTATTGACATTTAGCTTCACGCTTTATTCCTAGCAGGGTAGTCAGAGAGAACGGAGCGCCAAACGCTACGGTACAGTACTAGAACAGTAACAGAAATTTATGTATAAAATTATGAACGTTATTCTTTAATACATATTTCATTTCTCAGAATGGAAATCGAACCCGTGATCTGTAGTCGTAAATTTATGCCTCTCCCGTGCCGTGCCGCCGTGCTTGCCCGTATCTGTTTCCCCAATCCTATTTTTCCTATTTATTGACAGATAACAATATTTTGTTATGTATAAAGATTTTTTAACAAGTTTATTTTTAAGAAACTATTCGAGGTTAGCTTACTTTTTCTTAACAATGTTTTTAAAAATAATAATAAAATTTAATTAATTTGTTCCCCTGTTTCCGCCGTATGTTGGAGACATTCCGCATTGAGTTGCAAAACGTAACGCCGTGCTTCACCTCTTACTAGAGCGAAAAAATTGAAATATTTCATTTCTTGGAGTGGGAATCGAACACACAAGATGTCTGGGCTCATATAACTACAAAAAACATTATTTATTGTTTTAGGAATATTCCAAGGCAACCCTAACAAGTTTTGGTTGAGATTAACAAAAGTGGGCAACGTCTTATGTGTTAAATATTCAATTGATAAAGAAATATGGAATTTGTTGCGGTTATCACCATTTTTGATTGCGGACAAATATTTTGTGGGCCCCATGAGTTGTTCTCCGCAGAGAGAGGGTTTAACCGTTAAGTTTAGTAATATTGTATTTAGTGAGCCAGATAAAGATATATTACATAATAATTAGTCAAATTTGTACTTATTTAGGTATTGTTGAATTTTTAAAATTCTATTGTATTTATATATTTTTTCCATTAATGTTAAAATAAATATAAAAATGAACATCAAATTGTAATGCTAAGAGAAATTAATAAATGTTTGCTTTACACAATTTGTTTCATTGTGACACAATTTGTTTCATTGTGACAATTGTTGTTTATATAAAAACATACGCGTCTTGTCTTATTAGAAATTAATTATAATTTAATGTTTATTAAAATCTGTCTCTGAGATGGGAATTGAAACTCGGGATAAGTTGTTGATTGTGTCATCATATCAAATTTATAAGACACTCCGTTCCCCACTTTCTGCCGAGTTCTGGAGGCATTGCGTGTTGCGTGGCAGAACTCAACGCCAACGACAACGCCGCGCTTAGCCTCGACACCAGAGTGAAGAAATGGAAATATAAATTTAAGTAAATATTTAATCTCCTCGAGTGGGGATCGAACCCACAACCAGTCGGTTTTACAGTCACACTTCGTGCCAATGCGCCACGACTGGCCTCAAAAAATGTTAATCAAATGAAAATAATAATAACTTATAATGGTTGCAGTACAATAAACAATTAATTCCAAATAAACAAATGGTCAATTGAAATTAAAATTTGTCCAACTCTGTTTTCTGTATTTATTATTACCTTTAATAACTTAATAGGTTACAATGAAATACAAATATGGGAAAAATATTTTTATTATAATGTTTTTTTATTCATTTGATCACACACTGTCTTACAATCTGGAATGTAATTGTACAATAAACAGAGAATTTATATACAAACCCAACATAAATCATTATTCATTTTAAATTTGTAGAAATATCTTAGAATTTTACTAAGAAAAATGTATTTTAAAAAACATTTTTCATATACAATAATAATATACATTCCATGATAAATATTAATTTTGTATAATGGCAAAGGAGCTCTTGCTTAGTTTGCTCGATAAACCGCTTTCGCTTTAATATTTTATACATTTTTTTTAAAGGGAACAATACAATTTATTTTTAAACATATCTGTGACAACAGTGTCCCTACATACACGATAATATTAATTTTAAATTTATATGAAAACCATCCAAGCAATACTTTTATCAATATAAAATATAAAAACATACAAAAAAAAACATTATGACGCAAAGGTGAAAAATTATATTAAAATGAGTGAAAAACGCGCTAAAAATACACATTGAATATATTACAACAGATTAGAAAATAAATATTTATCATGAAATTATCTAAATTTAACACTATTTTCAAGTTTTTCCTACATACATATATCTTTTCACAATTTAAGCTCAGTTTCAGCTTAAAACTTAAAGATGGTGACGTATTTTAAAGTCACATTGTATAATGTATAGGCCACAATATATATTTACATTTATTATAATATAATAATTCTATAAACATTATGTAAATGTACAATCGTTTGTACTAAACAACCAAAAGCTATTAAATGAAGAAGAAATGGTAACAATATCATTTTATCTATATGTGTATCTGTATGTCGGTCTGTGGCATCATAGCTCTTAAACTTCGCTATGATTCAAGGAAATATGTGCAACAGTTTGAAGATTATTGGATCTTTTCTAGTGTTGTGTTCATCTTTTCAAGAAATTTTTGTGTTGTGGATTTTAATTATCAATTATTAGAAACAATTGTTTGAACTTCACGAAATTTGAACCCACTGTAATTAAGACATATATTCTTGGTTTATATCAAAATCCTTGTATACTTGTTATAATTTTTGTTCTTGTTCTCTGGAAGTCAAGAGTCAACTAAAGAATTTACTATTAGCTCAAATCCTAAAAATGGATGCAAAATGTATTATATTATATTAATCATTAATCATAAAAGATTTGTGACTATATTCAACACTATGTATGTGTACAATTTTAATATTAATTAGCTTTTGGTTGAGTAGTATTAAAAAACGGTAAAACCCTAAATTTATAAAGTAAGAGCCTTAGAGGCATATTTCTATTAACTAATACAATAAAAATCTAAAAAACTACAAATGCTGTAAACTTTGTTACCTTAGATTAGTGTAAATATGAAATTGAAAAAAAAAAACAATTCAAGATCAATCAACCAATTACTCAATTGATTAATTAATTAAATCAATGAATCATTGATGCAAAGGGAACTAATATTTTTATTTTATAGCTTAACAACTAAACTAAATTATATCACAATTCACTCCTAATTCAAACAATTCCTAATAAAAATAATATAATAAAACAAACAGAGATCGTGCTTTTTTTTATATAATTTTTAATATGGAAAATGGTAAAACAAACGTAATTGTTCTTAAAATAGAAATCGGATTATTTATAATTTGATCTGCACGTTCTCTTGTAACTTATAATTTTTATTATTTAATTATAGACAATTTTCATTTTAATAAAAAATAGTACATTATCATTCCATATCATTCATAATGCTTCTTTTTATCAATAATTTCAATTATAACTTACAACATTAGCTTTCTAATGCAGATAGTAAAACAAAAAAAAAAAAAAGAAACTAACCAAAAATATTAAACTATTTGGTCAATTTGGTTAAAATTTCCAAAAACTTTGTATGATATGAGAATAGAATAATTAATTTTTATTTATACATACAAAATAAACCCACTTCTTTATTCATAATCAATGTACTTAATGTAATTTACGTATTTATTGATGTTTAAAATTGATTTTATATCTATGTTTACAGATAAAAAATATAATCTATATTATGTATTTCCTTATAAAATGTAATTTCGAAATTCCATTTCTTTTATACATAATATGAATATATTTGAAGATTTATATTATTATCATGTATTCACAATTTAATAAATATTATTACTATATAATTTATTTTTCACAAATTCTTATAAAAAAAAATATTTTCTCATAAATCTGACATAATAACGTTAATATGCAATTAAAAAAACTGAAAAATATTGTGTATTTTTTTTCTTTCAAACTGTGAATACAGATAATTAATAATAATATATTTTTTTGCACAAACTTCTTTAAAAAGTAAAAAAATATATTCATGTAGGACTTAATTCTTGCGTACAATTGTCCAATGGTTCCGTCTTTATTGACACTTGCAATGGCTGGGGAGGTACTGGAGCTACCTTCGAACGCTCCAGGTTATACATCTGTAATATTAATGTATATTTTATTATAATGTATTTTTTGTCTAATCATAGCGGGGAGATGAGCATAATTCATTTTTCTTTGCACTTCGAATGTTTTAAATATATAATTATTTTTTTTTAATGTAGCACGAAATTTGAATATTATATTTATACAATTAGAAACAAATTATTTTCCAAATGCAAAATACTAGAATTCAGTAAAAGTTAATCATTTAAAACAAAAAGACTTTTTAATTATTTTTAACCTATATTTTAGATTGTTCTGAGGTGGGTACGGTAGTCATACCATACCAAGAAAAAAATATAACATTTTTCTAGCATTTACTTTGCTGGGCTTAGCCCAAATAGTCTGATAGGAAAGAAAGAGTATTGACTGTGCCTGATACACGTCACACATGCACACAGGCCACTCTGACCTCAGGTACAGTACTTTGTGAACGTACCTACTGTGTACTGGTTACATGCAAAATAATAACATGATGTAATATGAGAATAATATTTTTTTCAATTCATATCAGTAGTTCTTGAGATCTCTAATAGCTATATACATATAATATATAGAATTGAGTAAAATACCTTCATGAACAACGGTGTGGATAGCTGCGCGACGCTTGTTGCCTTATTAAAGGAATCTTCATCGTTGAAAGATACATCTATTGGTGGTACTTTGAGTTTTGGAAACCTTTTTTTGGATAATTGTTCTTCATCAGAATCTGATGGTGGAGGACGTACCTGGAATTAAAAACGTTACAAATATTTAAAAATCTATTAGAAAATTCGTAAAATTATATATATACTACTCCTTTTATTGCCTATATCATGGTAAGCAGAGGTTGAGACTAAGTTTAAACAAGTATTTTGTCTTACCAAAATGCGGAAATAACCATAATTCTCCTTATGGGAGTTGAACCTACTATATACTATTAGTCTTTTAATAATAAAAGAAAAATATACCTTTCTCGGTCTACCAGGGCCTCGTCTTTTAGGCGGCATCGGTAATGGCGATGGAGAACGGGCCTGTTATAAACAAAATATATATTATTATTAAAAAAAAGTAGGTGTAAAATCGACCAAAAGATGGCTAAGAGAAAATAAAATGAAATTGCAATTTTTACAAAAACTAGATATGACCTTTTTAAAAAAATATAATATTTTATAAAATGTAATTTAACATAAAAACTTTGAGTAAAAAAAAAACACTATTAAATGAAAATCAATAAATTCCCTAATAACTATAAGAAAAAAAAAGTAAAAGAAAAAATCAGTGCGATAGAATAAAACGTAGAAAAAAAACCACTCACTCTACGTTTCCTCACAGGTCTACTCCCATCAGCCGATCTGGTAGTCATAGACAATTTGGATTCATTCGACTTAGTGATGGAGTTCTCTACAATTTCCTCCTTCGCTAGAATCCCGCTCATACGATTCTTAAAAAAGCTGTCCTCCGCCATTTTTAAAGCTTCAAAACACTTGTGGCCTTGTAGTGCATATCTAATAATCTTTAACACCTCTATACGACACAGTAATCGTGTATCGTCATCCATTTTCTTGAATAACGGTAGTAACGAGTTCATAAATAGTTTGTCATCATCGAAATGATCGTCTGGCAATATAGTATTGGCGTCTATTTTGATTTCTAATTTTTTCTCTGTGTCTATCGTGGCTTGGTTACATTTGTCGAGGGTTTCTGGTTTCTCGTGGAAGTCAGGTTTGGTTTTTAAATCGAGGGGTTTGTCGGGTAGTTCGTGTTTAATACGCGGAATGTCCTCGGGGGGAGGATGTTGGGGTGAGTTGGACACTTCTGAGAACGATTCGTATTTGTCTTGGGAGTATCGAGGTTTTCTATTAATAAGGAGAATAAAAAAAAGATTAGTTTTTAATTAAGATATAATAATTAATATCAATAATAATTTCTAAACAATTTGTCAGAGAAAAGAAGTTGTGTCATCAAAAAATTTCATTTTCATACAAGTAAACTTCTTGAACATTATATTTGTACAGTGTTATACTGAAAGAGAATAGCTTAAAGAACCTGCACGAGGTGTCTTGACAGAAGTGACCGCGCAGAAACTTTTCATACGCCATTATTTAAGAACTAAACTGAACTGTATATTTCCCTCCAAGAAATACAGATCGAACCCATTAAAAAAGAGCATTTTTAGTTAGCTACATCCCACTACGACATGATAACTACAAATTACAGTTATTGGCTCTCTTTAACACTTCATATCATATAATAATATAAGAGAGAGAGAGAGAGAAAAACGATTATATCAGATCACTACTTGTCAATAACATTATAAATAACTGGAACACGTTATTGTTACTGAGACGGACATGTCATCTTGCCCGGTTATTACCAACATAATGGGCAAAGCGGAACGACTTAATGCCAATTATTCAATAGTTCTGTTAACTTTGTGTGCTCCACAACATCTGTTGTGCAACTATCTAGTGCCTACACTACTGTATCTTAAACTAATTTTAGTTTGATTGTTTCTATTGGAACTACAGTAGTCTGAGATACCATTTGGAGACGAATTGTTTTTTTGTTTATTACTTTTGTCTTTACGCTCATCTCCACGTATGCAAGGTAGGCATAGAGAATGTAGTGCTAATACACTTTGTTTTCATCGTTTCGCCCAATTATGAAAAATAATCCTCATGAAGAATTTTGAAAAAATATATTTTTTTCTAAATTCTTTACTCAATAAACAAGTTCCAAACTTTAAATTACAGAACATGGTTCGTCCCACTGCACACTAAATGGCTTGATTTGACCTTTATTTAATAAGTAACAGATATAATTATTTAATTTAAGCTGCGATATATATATATATATATATATATATATATATATATATATATATTTCATTTAAAAAATCTATTACCATTCTTTATAAATTACCTACTTTACTAAAGTTTTATGTAGAAAAACGCAACAAAAAAAAAAGCTACTCACTTATTCTGCAAGGCACGCAGCAAGAAGGACATTTGTCTGTGATACTGGTATCTCCTGCTGCCCGGTGGGCATTGCTCCGGCGGTGGGCATTTGCCCTGTCGAAACGCTTTGGTGTACGAATCCCGTATGGACCGCCATCTTTTCTGTACTTCTTTACCTGTTCAAAAACAAAAACATAAGCATTTTAGTTCAACAATAATTGGTGTGTGTAACTATATGTCACACAGCAATGAGGCTACACTTGGATCGATGAGTCTTGGCCGCTCTGAAGTTAGACTTTCTCAACATTTGAGGCTTGTTTACTCGGGAAGAAACTAATCAAAAGTATGAAAAAACCTAAAATCAAATCAGCACAGCCATCTACCGTCAGGGCGACCACGAATTACCGTACCGATCATGGGGATGTTTGTGGGTAGCTCATAAATTATGAAATATAGTGTATTAACTAGCGGAACTTAATTTCGCACTATGCTTTAAATAACCAGAACAAGAACCAGTAACATGTATTTACCAGATATACACAAATCACTGATTATCTCCACACAGGGAAACCCAGTGAGATACAAATCTCAAATGATGACATTCCAGTGATTTTCTTGTGCAATTATAAAACTTCGTTTTGTACCATTATTAAATGACTTTTGCAATATTGTGTTGTTTATGAAAATAAAATAATGAATAAAAAAATAAATATATCAACAATTATTGCGTTTACAGAAAAACATACAGAATCAAAAGAAACATCGCGGTATTTTAATTTTGAAATAATTTGCATATTATGTTAGAAAAGAAACAAAAGATGATTCAAAATAAAATATTTCGAAACATTTGGACCTCTGAGAACATTATCGACATTTAATGAGTCATTGTAAAAGGAAGCACTATCGTATCGGGCGCATTCCTTGTATGCCCAACAAGGTGTAGGTTTTTGCTGATCTTTTGATTATAATAATAACAAATTATGTCATGATGTAGTTAGATTGTGTCCAACGGCTTTTTTAGTAAACATTAGAGTTAGCCGGTAAACGCGACTGTTGTGGGTTCGGTTCTCGCTCTTGGCAACAGAATAAACTAGCATCATCATTTCAAGAAGTTAAAAGTAATCAGTGTATTTTTATCACTTCCTTTATTAGAGAGCAGTTCATAGAGCAGGAGTATTTGGTGACATAATCACTAATGTAATTTAAATTAAAATAGTATCTTTTTTTATTAACGGAACTCTATATTTACCGAATTTTCACATTATAGCATAATTAAATATTTTCAAGAACCGATTTTTATTTTGGATAAATAGATAAATATATTTTCTAAATTAAGAATTAATTTTGAACTCTTAAAACACTGAATAGTGTTACTTATATCTGAATTTATTCTTACGAAAAGAAAATGTTAACTAATATGATATACATAATTTAATAAATATAAGCTGACATGATACTTACATTACCTAATCTTTTATATGTATTTCATCAGATAAAAACAAAAAAAATCCTGATTCTTGGGTAATGATTATATCAAGGTCAAACATCAAACACTCATCGCGTCGATATGTAGCACCGTGAGAAACAAGTGTTGAGTCACTATCCTTTACACCTCACACGTATCCTAGATGTTAAAGCCCTAGCTAGAATAAAGGTGTGGAATTTCTAAACATGTATATCTTAAGAAAACTTAAGATATCTATTTTTTTCTTTTAGCGTCTTCTATTGTATCCTGCACATAGCAGGGTAGGCAGAGGGACCTCAGGAATCTAGGGTTAAGAGACTCCGTTCCCATTAAGATATTTCCGATTTTAAAATATAGAAGTTTTACTATATAAATGTATACAAAAATACAACTACCCACATATTTTAATTTAAAATATTAAATTAAAATAATAATTTAAAATATAAATATAATATTGTTAGCGTATTCGTGTAATAGTACCATAGATTTAGGTGGAAAATAACTATTAAAGCAGTGGAATTGTGTCAATCGGGGGCAGTTACTTGTAAGTGACGGCTCCTATTGGAAGGAAACTCGTGAGAAGTATTGTTAGTAGGTGATACGTATAAAAAAAAAAAATTAAATCAGCTTCACGCTGTATCCCGCACACAGCAGGGTAGGCAGAGGGAACCTAGTGTTTTAGACACTCCGTTCCCCACTTTCTGCCGAATTCTGGAGGCATTGCGTGTTGAGTGGCAAAACTCGACGCCGCGCTTAGCCTCGACACCACAGCGAAGAAATGGACATATAAATTTAAATAAATATTTCATCTCCTCGAGTGGGGATCGAACCCACAACCAGTCGGTTTACAGTCACACTTTGTGCCGCTGCGCCACGACTGGCGCAAATTACATAGTATCCCAAATAGTTTAGAATCATATAGACGATGTGTGTTTTTAACGTGTTTTTTTTAAAACGTTACCCACTTCCAATTTCTAACAATATTATATAAATATAAAGTATAAAATTATATGAATTGAAATGAAACGTCATACAATTATGTATATTGATATACAAAGTAAAACGCGTCGGTACGAAATGTCGGGGTGAGATTAACACAGCGCCCTTGGGAGTTAACTGGTTTCCTCACCACGTTTAATAGAATTGAGCGTTCGCTTTGTAAAAAAAAATGTTGAAGTATATTATAATTTTTACATTTACAATATTATAACGTTTTGTTGTTAATTATGGTAAAAGTAAATTAAAAATTAGATTTGCAAGGTAGGGAAAATATTCCCTACGATAAGTAGCTAGGTATCCTAAGCTCAAAAATTTGTAAGAAGGAAATAAGACTATAGTGTGAACTTTTTGCGAATTTGGAAGTTACGATTTTTTTGTTTTTTATACAAAAAAAGACACATCCTTTCTTCTTATTTTATAATAAATAAAATTAATGATTCCATTTCTAAACTATTTATTTACATTTAATGTTATTTCAGTATTAAGCCTTCCGTCGACATAGCAGGTAAGGAGAACCAATATAGATACCAAAGAACATACGTTCAACATATTAAATTTATAGTACCTAATTGTTCTTAATTTTCCTTATATAATTTACTCGTTTTTGAGTCAAATTAGATTTAGATACTTATTTGAATTGTCGACCACTGTTGTGTTATTTAAATTAAAATATTTATAAATTTAAATTAAACAAATTAATAACTACATTTATTAATAACAATCACTGAAAGTTAAGTACGTTGGATGTAAATTATTCTATTTCTATTTCTTGAAGTTGATACTTAATTAAAAAAAAGCTAGGTAATACACTATCATAAGTAACCACAATCAAGATAACGTATTCGACGAAACGTCTTTGCGTACGTAATGTTTTAGAGCCTACTCTACACCTAAACCTTAGTCAGCACAGCATTGTATGCGGTCTATAGCCACCATCATTCGTATATACGTATATAATTTAAGTTATTTTTTATTTTATTTTTAGCTTCACGCTGTACCCTGAACGTAGCTGGCCGTAATAAGCAGGGAACCTGAAACATTTCTTTTTCCCATAAAGATAAAAAATCAGGTTCACCCTGTATCCCGCACACAGCAGTGTAGGCAGAGGGATCGTAGTTTTGAGACACTCTGTTCCCCATTTTCTGGCGAATTATGGGAGCATTGCGTGTTGAGCGGCATAACTCAACGCTGCGTTTTACGCATTAGAGACCAGAGCGAAGAAATGAAAATATAAACTTAAAAAATATTTCATCTCCTCGAGTGGGGATCGAACCCACAACCAGTCGGTTTTACAGTCACACTTTTTACTATAAGATACTTCAAAATATATATGAGCAAAAGAGTGGATCTTCTAAATACACTAAACGACTAAAAGGTAAATAAGGTTGACTCTGACTCTGTATATTAAATAATACTCAAACATTTTCTAAGACCGACACGAAGCTAAATAAATACCAGATAAGATTGTACAAATTAGCTTCTGTGAAGGCATCTGGTACGTACGACTGTTACAGAAAAATCAATAAATTCAACTCATGTCAATCAAGGTTGTGTTACACAATATCTAAAGCATTAAGACTTCTATAAGGTCTTAACTTTAAAATATTAGATTAAAAAAAAAACAACATTTTTGTTCGATATTAAAAAAAATAGATCAAATATATTTGAGAGAAGTTAAGAAACCAATTGAAGACATTATAAAAACCCAGTAGTACTAACCAAAGAATATTCTACGACAAGCAGACGACGGCGAACGGCTCTTGTTTTACACGCAGGTATAAGTGACGTACACGACGTGACAAAACGAGCTACAAATATGTACGTTTCTATTAAAACAATATCAAATGCAGATAGTGTTATCACTAATTACTTCACTACCGACAGTTTCATATAAATATTCAATTTAATACATATTCATTCGTATTTATCTATATAATAATAACAGCTCCACGCCGTATCCGGTATCCCGTATGTAGCAGGGTGGGAAGAAATTTAGTTTTAAGACATTCCGTTTTCCGACCGCCCAATTTTCGAGACATTGGGTGTAGAGTGGCGGAACTCAACGCTTTGTCTTTTGCCATAGCATGAAATGAAAATATGTAATTCATTCTTTCAAATGGGAATCGAACTCACAATACACTGCGCTGCTGCGCAACGACAACTTCTACTATTTTAAAAGATTGTCTACATAAATGATGTCTGTGTAAAATAGTGGCAAATAATAAAATCACTCTTCCGTTGAATCGCAATATTTTAGACAAAAACAGTTTGATCTAAAAATATTTATTTTGATAAATTCAATTTATTTTCAGTTACGCCTTAAAACAGCTTTCTATAGATAAGAAAAACTATCATTTTTTTTAAATGGTTTAGAGTTTATCCTATTATAATCAAATATATATGTATATACATATATATATATATACACATATATATATATATATATATATATATATATATATATATATATATATATATATATATATATATATATATATTCATATATATATTTATGATGTCAGCGAAGACAAATATTTCAACAATTTCATTAAAATCTTCGCCATTTTCAATACAGTAATAAATAAAGAATCGTATAAAAGCAATAACAAAGTCAAAGTAAAAGTAAGTGCATCGAAAATGAGGATGGACAGATCTTGCACTCGCGTGAAGGAGATGATCATTTAGTTCTCATTAAAAATAAGTGCTAAAATGAACATTTTATTTCTTATATAGCTTTTATACTTTTTTCCCCGCTGTACATTTATACCATATAGTAGGGAAACCTAGTGTTAAAGCCCCCCATTTTCCGTCGTTAGTCCTCACTTTCCGCTCTACTTTCGAGATATAGCGTGCCGAATGGCGGATCAGCAAAATAATAAAGTCAACTGAAGAGAAAATAGTTATATTGAACATTTTGAGGAAAACTTTTAAATATAAACAGTATTTATTTGAGTTTGCATATAAATAAAGTGCCATACATACATATTTCTAATTATCACAATGGCCACTTACTTCATGACAATTAAAATAGTTGTGAGACACACAGTACACATAGTGCAGTACAGTTACAACTGAAAATTCACTGGGGACCAATTTTAATTGTATGAAAATTAAAATAATTCTTTAACAAATGGTGACAATTCATTTGTAATTTCACTAGACAGATTATTATTAATTATATTATACTAATAAAAATAAACAATTACACTTCATTTCACCAAAAAACGATAGGTATCATAAAGTTTGCTATTATCGCGTCTCCAAACAGGTACGGTCTGTAGAAGAAAATAGTAAACATAGTGTCCGCACTCTCTGCCTATCTCATACAATAATGAAAATAAAAAGCGTGAATGTAAAAACAATAATATAAGACATATTTATCAACTCAACACGGTTGCCATTTTATTTGCAATACCCGAGGTCGAGGCTCGCGCGGGCAAGTCAAGTTGAAGGACGGCATATCTACGGAAAAACGCTCTATTCGATATTTTAATAAGCGTATACAATATAATGTTGAAATACTCACGTTTACGTTTTGAGTTTATATGGAAAAATATCCTTTAGTTTAGTGTTAGACTTAGGACGTTAAGAAGAATGAGTTAAAGATACCTAATCATTTATTTTATTATTTTATATTATTAAAAATATTCATATATTTTATTATATTGAAATTGAAATAAGAAAAATCCATATCAAAAAACAAAAATGAAATATTTTATTTTAATAGAATAATGTAGAAAATGTATTTGTAATAGTAAAATTCTTATATTCTTATAATTCTTTTAACTAAGAAAACATCTAAGAAGTGATAGTTTGGTTTAAAAAAGCGAAATGGTATGTATAACTTATTTGTTAATTTAATTAACGTTTGCAAAATCATGAGCTTTTTTTTTATTCAAAAACTAATTGCACTTTATTTCATCATATTGTAAGAGGATAAGCTTCTAAAAGTTTTTGGATTTCCCTTTGTAGAGATCTATATCTCAACGAGCGATGACGCAACATCGCTCACGTTTTAACTTTTTTTAATAATTTTATTAATAGTCTATTATTTTGCAATTTTTTCTAGAAAATATAGTTTCTTAAATGAAATAAATATAATATTTATAGATATAATGCAAAACTAATGTTAATAAGTATACGCCTCTATGAAAAAATATTTGTATCATCTTCACCCTCCTCTTTTTCAGTGAATTTAAATCATTACTTGCAGAGTTCAACGTCGGACATTATCTGTGATTGTTACAGCGCGTAAATGAAAAGAAATATTTTTTTCCAAGTGGAATCGAACTGACAACCATGGTCTTTACAGTCAGATTTAAATGACTACCATCATGGCCCGCTGCGCCATGGTACCCTGGTAGGTGTTTTACTAAAATTAATTATAACTTTAAATAATAATATATATTTTTATATTATTTTAATTATAATAATAAAGTGAATATTAGTAATCGCTTACATAGGTATTTCCTTCTTCCGATCTTGGACATCTATTACAGATAATTTTTATATTTACAATATACAATAATTAATATATACTAACAAGTGTACCAAGTATATTTTTTTAGTTTCACACTGTATCCCGCACGTAGCATGGTGGGCAGAAGGCACCTGGGAACCTAGTGTAAAGTAACACTTCGTTTCCATTCAGACCTGCGCCACTGCGACCCGCGATGTCAAACTTAATTATATAATTTAAATAATAATTATATACCTAATAATATTTTTTATTATTTCTCAATCGATACAAAAATAACACAGTACTGGGTTAGACATGCGGACAATTCTTGAAAAAATCTTTTGTTAATCATAATTATATTGCAGATAGCAGATAAGCTAAAAATTCTAATAAAAAGTATCGGACTAATTTAGTACGTAATCTGGAGCATGGTTCCTTATCACTTGACGTTTAAGCGCTGGCCGTGATCCAGCTACATACTAACCGAGACGAATAAAAAAAACTAAGTTAGCAGATTTGCTTAAAAACAAATTTAATATTTATAATAAAAAAAATGTTGCCGATCAAAACAATTTTTTACTGGGATTTATGCCTACGTAACAAAAATGATAAAAAAACATAATGTAAAATAACTTAATAAAGCACAAAGGCATAATTAAACACGTTTATCACCGAATCCCCGAAAAAAAACCAAAATTATGTAAATATAATCTGTGCAAATTGCAAATAAGTAATAAAATATAATAGTGATGTGCTTCGAATGAATAATTCAATACGAACGCCGTCGTGTGTAATACATCATGTATAGTAAACTATAATATTGAAGTAATGAAGTTCATTTGTCGTGGAACGTCCGAGAGTACAGTATGATCGACAAATCATGGTCGCTTTGAAGTAACGTTTTCTAATCATTTACGCATTATTCTCTCGAGAAAAATTTAAAGTAAGAAAAATCCTAAAATCAAGTCTTCGCCGGTTTCTTACAGCTAAATTCAAGATAGCCACAACTTGTCGACCGTACTGTACAGCATAACTTTAAATAATAAAACAATCATAAAATAATGGTGAGGCGGGAACGATATCTGTTTTCAATGATAATTTAGTTATTTGCGCATAGCATGGGTGTGCTTCTGTATAATATTTATATTTTAGAACAGAATTTCAGTCAATTTACTATTAATATTAAATAAATATCATCAAAATCATAATAAAGAATTATATACCTATTTAATCATTAAATATTTTTATTATTTTAACGAGAACGAGGAGAAGTGATTAAATAAATAAAATAAGATAAATATTAAATAATTATAAAACAAATTTCAATAATTTAATAAGTATAAAAATAAAATAACTTTGAATTAAATAGAAATAATAATTATTAATTATTACAAATTTCAAGGTAATTGCCGCGTAAAAGTAAAATTTTAAGTCTGTTTTTCTATAAATTTTAAATAATAAATTATTATAATACAAACTTAAATAATTTAATACGCACATAAATAAAACAACTATAAGTGAAATAGAAATAATAATTATTAATTATTACAAATTTCAAAGTAATTGGCAAGATAAAAAAAATATTAACTTCAAACTGTAACTATCTCGCAAATCTCTGAGACACGAACATATTTCAAGACGTAGCGTATTGAATGACGGGACCCAACACCGCGTTATGTCTTTTTACCAGAGTGGAGAAATGAAAATACATTATCACTTCGAGTGGGAATCGAATCCACAGGCCACAACCGTCGTGTTTACCACCCCGCCACGACGGCCTTATAAAAAACAATGACCACCTATAAATTACATGCCATAAATGGAATGATCTAAACTAAGAATCAATTATAATAAGATCATAATTTTAAATTACAATACCCGCACTATTTAGAAATGCCTTGGATTGTATGACTTTATGTAGGTACTTGAATATTTTTGTTACGGTTTTCCTTATATGCTTGTTCTACATTTAGCAGAAAACTATATAATTTAGTGTTAAGACACTCCATTTTCCATTCTTTTCCATTTTAGATAAATTATAAGTGAAATGGATGTCCCATTTCACCTTTAATCACAACGTCACACTTTTACTTCATTTTGTTTAGAAGGTCTGTTGTGCCCATATTTATATATTTAAATAAAAAAAATTATGAAGCTTATATTTTTTTAATTATTAATAATATCTATTTAATTGTTTACTTCTCGTACTTTTTCACAAAAACCGAAGGCAAACAAACAAGATTTATTGATAAAATTGTAGATAATGTCAATTAATATAAATACGTATTGTATGTCATTAAATCTTTAATTAAATTTAAACATGAAAATACGTGAAAATATAAATTTATTGCGGCTGTTGGAGGTTCAATCCCAACTCAGATGATATTTAATTTATTTCTATTTCGCTTACGCTTACGAAGAATTATTCAAAAGTAACTATGAATAATTGAAATATTTCCTCAAGTAGGTTTTGAACTTAGAAAACTTAAACTTAACTTAACTTCACGCTTTATCCCTAGCGGGATAGTCAGAGAGAACGGAGCGCCAAACGCTACGGTCTCTACATACCTCTTTCGCCTCGTCCACTGTCATCAACCTCTTCATACATGCCCTCCGGGGGGTCCTCATGCTTTTTACCTTCCTCCAGTATCTTTGATACTGTGTTTTCGAAGTTCGACCGAGGTCTCCCCCTACCTCTCTTACCACTCATTTTTCCATCATAAATCTTTTTTGCCATTCTTTCATCACTCATTCGTTCGACGTGCCCAAACCAGCTGAGCACGTTCTTCTTCATTCTCACCGTGACATCCTCGCTAGTACCTGCCATTCTGTGTACCTCTTCATTGCGGATTCGATCAGCTAAGCTGATCGTTTTGAACTTAGAAAAGTAATATATGTACAATTGTGCATGTTCCCTTTTCAGTTATAAAGAATAATATTTACATTTTACATATAACCCTATAAACGGTTATATATTATGTACACTGTATATCCAAGTGTGATAATAAATTATGTTAAAAGGAGCACTTTTAAATATATCATATTTTTTAAAATTTTATGTTTTGCAATGTATAAATGATACGAGAATTGGGCCAAGAGATTATAGCTCCTCTATTTAACACGAATTAAAATGTAATTAATAATGTTAACAAAAATAATATATGTTTGTTATAATTAAGAAAAAACATGCAAATAAATTATTTGTGTTATCTCGTTTAAAGAATTAAGAAAGATAAGTTAAATGCAAATCATATATTTATGTGCGCATACCGATGGATCACATATAAATTATAAAACATACAACTAATATACAATTTAGGAATAATCGTTAGGTTTTATTCTATTGTTACCCTATCTATATAACGAACGCGATAAAAAAAATCTACTGGACAAGATAAAGGCGCGTGGGGTTGGAAATACCAAAGCAGATTACGATACGGGTTAAAATTATCTATTTACTATACCAATAACAATATGTGAACCATGAGAAGGTAAACAATTATTTGATAACATTATTTAAATGTATATTTTGTTATCTAGAGACCAAAATAACTGTTCGTTTAATAATATGACGTTATAATATATGCCTGTGAAGGCTAATAGCTTGCTTTTTTAACATTGTACACATTTCCATAAGCGAGAATGGAAACCGCAACCATCCTGTGTACTGTAATCTATTTGCCAACTGCACTAGGATAGCGTGGGATCATTTATTTTTAACATTTGTGTTAATACGAAACATAATTTTAAAAGCTTTCATGCGGTTTTGTAAACTTAAGTAATTAATTGATTTCGCTGGTAAACCTCATCTTTTTACAAAAGGCAAAATCATTATGAAAATTATCAGTTTTGTATGTAAATAAAAAATAGATATAAGAATATAAAACTAGTAGATACACATAAATAGTTTTTTCGTTCCTTCAAAGTTATCAATTGAAATATCCAAATAATCAATTGAATTGGAACTTGGTTGTGACTTCATTTCGTTGTTAAATAAACAACAAATACATAAAGATAGGTCATAGAATTGTTTATAATCGATAAAATAATCATAGAAATACGCGCTTAAGTATTAAGTAAGTATCATCAGTTTGTGTATACAAGTGACATTATTTATGTTATGTAAACAATCAATATTGTATATAATAAAAATACATATTATAAGATACGTATTATTCATCTTATGCACGCTTTTACTCTCATTGTTGAAATAAATAATAAAAATATATAGTCGTGGCGTAGGGGCACAAGCGTTATATTGAAAAGTAGATTCTAGGTTCGATTCCGATTCGAGGAAATTAAATATTTTTCTTTATTACGTCTATTGGTCCGCTCTTATAATAAGCGAACGAATAAACAATGCCCCTAGAATTCGGCGGAAAGTGGTGAAGAGAAGTGTCTTAATAATGGGAGTTGAGCTTCCAATTCTGAAAGTGGGGAACGGAGTTTCTTAACACTAGGTTCTCTTACCCCTCTGTCTACCCCGCTGCGTGCAGGATACATCGTGAAGCTGTTTTTTTTTTAATTAGATCAGTCGTCTTATTGCCTTTTCACGCGGGCGGAGTCGAAAATATGTAGTCGTTATCACATGTAAATAGTTCTATATATAACTCAAGATACGACGAATCAATTGAATATTTATTGTTGCTTGACAGTTTTATACAGATAACGAATTTAAGTCGCTTCCTCAACTTGTCTATTTCTTTTAAAGTTTTGATTTAACTAAATTAATATTAAACTTTGCAAAATTTAAAAAAGGGTTCACGCTGTATCCCGCACACGGCAGGGTAGGCAGAGGGAACCTAGTGTTAAGACACTCCGTTCCCCACTTTCTGCCGAATTTTGGAGGCATTGCGTATTGAGTGGCAGAACTCAACGCCGCGCTTTGCCTCGACACCAGAGCGAAGAAATGAAAATATAAATTTAAGTAAATATTTCATCTCCTCCAGAGGGCATCCAACCCACAACCAGTCGGTTTTACAGTCACACTTTGTGCCACTGTATACAAAATAAATTTGGAAAAAGGTATATAAATAATTATTTCTCAGAAATATAACATTATGTATTTGGAGTTGAAATTCGAAGTATAATTCAATGTACATTTCCTCATGTGAGATAAAAATAAAAACAGTTCAACGTTTTTTCCCATACAAAAGTTTAAGGAAACGTAAGGCACTGTTATCCCCACTTTTAAGTGGCGGAACTCAAACTCACTGTAATTCCCAGACTAGTGCCACTGCGCTACGAGGTCGTCATCAATCAATCTTAAAGTCCGTCAGTTATTGATTTAATTACTTAAATAATTACAAATTTACTTATTAACTTGTTAATTAACAATCGCCATCATTAACCTTCAAGTTACTTTCTGTAACAGACAAAATAAAGTAGGTTTTAATTTTATCAAGTGTTTACGAATAGTTTTACTAAACACAGCGAAAAAATTAAGTATTAATAGTACTTAGTCGAATAGAAAACATTGTCAAAAGTACTTAACCTATTAATACCATTTACTTATTCAATTGGTTTGTATAATTAGACTTAAAGGCGCTGTTATGGGTGGGTTTGATTCCCATTCTAGGAAATGAATTATTTTCATTTCCTCGCTTTGCTAACAAGATAAGGAGTGGAGTTGAATTCCGCTACTCAATAAGCAATGTCTCGAAACATGAGCGGTGTGTGAGGAACGAACTATCACACACTAGATTTAACTATCACATACTCGGGATACAGTGAGAAGCTTAAAAAAATCAACTATTGTTTTAATAGTCTCCACTAAAAATAATACAAAATTTAAAAAAGAATCGAGCCCACGACCGTATCGTTCGTCATAACTGACCACGGTAACGACTCACTGTCCATGAATACGATAGTTAGATAGAGTTGCGTGCGACGACAGCACTAATCAAGTTGGAGCTGAAGTCATGAATAGTGTATCGATTTATTGCTCGTTTATGCGCTCCTATTTTGTTTTAAATTTGATTCTTAGCCATTTTGTAACATAAAGCATTTTTTATTTATTTATTAATGAAACAAAATGAACTTATACTTATTGAAATTAATAGATAAATAATAAATTGAATCCTCATAATTAATTTTTTTGGTCCCTCTTTGGGCAAAGAATGTCGCTTTTTTTAAGTGAAATGTTAAAAAAAATCCGCTTTTTCCGAGAGAAAATCTGGCAGCGCTGGATTGAACTTACAGCCATCATGTATTAAGACGTAAAAGGTGCAGTAAATTCGATCAATTTGAACAAAACTCCTTTTGAAGGATGATTAACAATGTATTGAAAGATTTACTTCTTAGAAATCCTTTTATATAAGAATACAATGCTCAGGTGTTCAGATTTCTTCTCTATCATATACCTACATATGTATATATTTTTAATATATTTTGAACGTGATAAAGAAATTTTTAAAAGTCTTAAAATCTAGTGTTAATTTCTTGCTCGTATACGAGTACCTACATAACGAAGTATATAACAAAACAAATATCTATCTATTTTAGTAATATAATTGAGACATAGCATCTGACTGTAAATGCGACGGTTGTGGTTTGATGGTAACAAGATAAAACGCGGCGTTGAGTTACACCATTCAACATGCAATGTCTCGAAAATGTGGAGGTCCTAAAACTAGGTTCTCCCTGCCTATATGGGATATAGCGTGAGGGATTTTTTAGATTTACGACATATAAAATAATATTTAGTAAAGAATTGGTTTCACAAATATAATTTTAGCATTTAGAAAATTAAGCCATATCACGACAACAATTCAGTAGATATTTTCTGTATTTTTTCTTTAGCATCATACTGTAACTTACATATTACAATTTAGACAGACAGACTAAAGTACTTTGTCATGTTACCAGAGCGAAGAAATGAAAATAATCATCCCCCCAAAAGGGTAACGGAACCACAACCGCCGCGATACACTCAGACGCTGTGCAACTGCGCCACGATTCCCTCATCGGATAATAATATATGGGCGTTATAACGATACATCAAAGCAAGTAGCGACTCATAGCGTTCTTTATTTACAAGTTCCATTCCGTCAAAATGTGACAGTTACGTGTTTTCCTTATTAACACTGCATTAATCAGTAATTTGATAACGAACATACTTAATCAAGAGTATTAGATAAACTATGGTTAGAAAAACTGTGTAAGAATCAAGTCTAAAAAACTTTTGTATTGTTTAAAAAATTGTGTATTGTTTAAAACAAAAGAAGCCCTACCATTTCATTATAGTATATAGATAATATTAGGTGAGATGTGCAAAAATTTCTAATTACCCATTTTGTATCAGTGGCCACTGGATAAACAACAATATTGGTTATATGTAATTTTATTGTCATCAAAACTGAAGTCGTAATCGAAATTCAGCGCAGTCGGACACGTGATCAAATTTACCTTGCAAGATTTCAAATATACTAACATACATTCTAACACGGCAAGTTAAATAAATACTTGTAATAATTACACAAAGACAACAGCGTCTCTTCGTTCATCTCTATATCGTGATATGGTAAAAAATTAAAATTAAATTAAATTAGCTTCACGCTATATCCCGCACACAGCAGGGTAGGCAGAGGGAACCTAGTGTTAAGACACTCCGTTCCCGACATGATATGTGATATGGTAAAGAAAGAAAATAAAGAAAGCTTCAGTATATAGTTTCAAAAAAATATATATGTATAAAATAGAGTGAACAGACATAGAGATATATACTTTTGTAGATACATACGTTATATTACTTTTAGAAATTCAATACAGTAGTTCCTCATGTTATTTGAACCGGCAAATACCTCGCGTCACGTCAACGAACCAATTACTTCAATTATATAGATACGTTTTAACTATAAACGTGACAGCTTTTGATTTTATTTTATTTGTCGGATAAAAAAATAAAAAATTGTAATATATGTATAAATAATTGTATGAGTGTGTCACTTCAAAATTTATAAAATTGACCACATGTTCATATCGGGCAGCTTTTTATATTTCCAAATGCCACAGGTTCGAGTCCCGCTATGTTAAAAATTTTTATACGATTTTTGATATTTTCCTCTTATAAAGGTAACAATAAAACTTTATAAAGCTTTTAATTTATTACATTGTTAAGTCAAAATATCGAGTGAGCTTCAAATGAAACATTTGACCTTCTCCCCTACACGTGTAAAATAATATAAGCTGCACGTGTCCGCTGCACAGTGCTTCCACGAGAAGGGCGGTGAAATGAATAGGAATATTCGGAATTTTATTAAAAATTATATAAAGTGGGGAACGTTCAGTGCCTGAATGGGAACGGAGAGTCTTAGCACTAGTTATCCCTCTGACTACCTTGATATAGGATACGGCGTAAAGTTAAAAAAAATCATATAAGTATGTATATAATATAGCTTGTATTATCCATTTCAGTGTACCATATTTTGGAGTAGCGCAAAAAATAGCAAAATTTCTCTAAAAATTTAAATAACAATAAGGCTACAAACATGTGCAGTAAAATTATTATCAACAATTTTTTCTTTGTAAAGATAAATATGTAAATGTAAATAAAAAAATTAGTTTTTGTTAAGGATATTAATTAATTATTTTTTATTTTGTATTATATTAATATGTAGATAGTTATAATCTATATTTAATACAACACAAAAACAGCCGCAGGGTTAAATGCCTTAATAAAAGTTAAATTACAAAAAAAAACATCTCACTCAAGGAGAACAGAGAGCGACTCTCTTATAAGCTAATCTCTACCAAATCACAAAAACTAACAACTACTAAAAAGTTACATAATCAATTAAACCGCTACTACGTACAACAGGGAACCCAGAGAGAAGTTATTTGAAATTGAATCTCTTCATTCTCTATTTCCATACATGTTTCTCTTAGTATCACAATGTATCCCGCAATGGTAAGGTAAAATAGGGTGGGGGAACTTAGCTTTAAATATACACCATTTTCCATTGATTTGAAACCTCGCGTTGTGAAATGGTAGAACTTAACGCCGTGCTTTGTCTTGCTTTCACTTTAACTAACCATAGTGAGAAAACCAAAGTCATCATTTCCCCTAGTGAAAATTGAACCCACAATGGAGGAACGAATGTGAGGACGGCCTGTTGAAATTTTATTTAACGCTATATATTTACAAAATACGTATATGTATATATTTATATACCGACGACTATCTCGCGCTGTATCACAACGTCCAAACCAAATTAGGTTAGATTGACCGACGAGGCGTTAACCACCAACGCTTAATAGTTGCGACGGTAATCGTACATGGGACTACCTATACGACTTTAACGTTTCAAAAAAAGAAAAAGGTTACGTCGTATAGATAACATTATCAATTGTCGAAGTTTAAAATTGATTGAGTGATGACAGTTCGTGGATTCGATTATTGTAAAAACAAAAAACTTTTTACTATTTTAAATGTACTAAATTAGTTTTGTTCATTATGTTTTTTTTTTCTAATATAGCTTGTCATAAAATTGCCTCTCGACATTTAATATTTAGTTAACCTATTAACTTTCAAACATAAAAGTATGTGTCATCAAAAAACAGTGGTTTCTATATCCACTCAAGACGAGGACTTATAATATATTTTTATGATTAAGAATAAGATTGTATTAAAATATATGCTGTGTTTGTGTATTCATAACCGTTTTAGGTTCCATAAAATTATTTTTGTAAGTTTAACAAAGAATTACTTGTGTACTGTCTTATTATTGAGGCCGTTGTGACGCTGTGGCGCCTGACTGGAAACGCGATGGTGTTGGGTTCGATTTTCATTTTCTATAGTATACAAAGCGCAACATAGAACTCCTTCACTCGATAGTGCTTGTGGGACGGAGTGTCTTAAACTGTAATATTGGCACCGATTTAAAGGTAATAAATATTTCATTCTAACAAACACAATTTAGCATAACAAAATTTGCTTGCTGTACAAAATTCTTAAACACATTTAAAATGGTTTAAATTATTTAGGAAGTAAATTACTTTATGATCGGATTTAATAACAAATTCCGCAATCATTTATTTAAAATAACCAACGATATCATTCAAGTATAAATTGTGTATAAGCGTTTAAATTCATTTCCTGTACTTACTTGATTTTAACTCATTTAATTTACCACCCAGTATGGTAAATTAAATGAGTTAAAATCAAGTAAAATTAAGAACGACGTGTTATAAGATAATTTTTATAACTAAATTTAACCGTCTATTTCATCTATTCGTATATTCTAACGCTGGAGAGTTTGAGTTTGGTTGAACACGGATAAGCCTAAGGAGTGCTAGTTCAAATCGAAATATTACTTTTATATTGTATAGTTTATTAAGTAAGAGGTTACAGTACACGTTAGTCGTTTCGCACTTATTTTCTATTAAACAATGCGTGCGAAACCATCGGTAAAATTTAATACTAAATATGGAAATTAATACAAGAAATGGTAACAAAGAAAAGATAAAACCACTATATGGAATGAGATTAAAAAAAGTTAATAGATTTTTTTTATAAATAAAAGGCCATTGTGTCGCAATAGAATAACATCTGACTCTAAAAGATAACTGTGACTTCGAACTCCTCGAATCGAGAAATTAACTAAATTTTATTGTTTCACTTCCATGTTATGGTGGCGTTGAGTTCCGCCAATCAACATGTAAAATCTCGAATTTAGGTGGTTAGTGCAGATGAGAATATGATTTCAAAATAACCGGGATTTTTCAAGTGAATATATAACATTGTGTCATAACATTTTGTCTGTCTATCCTTCTTTCTGTTTCCACTTTCTCTTACTCACTGATTCACTAACTATCAATAAAGAGGTTGTGGAGCAACATATAGGCAACATTTTAGTTTTTAAAAACATGTGTACACTACTTGTCTCGTTTACAGTCAGATTTTGTGCCTGACTGGCCTAAATACACTTAAATAATATAAAATAAGTATTTGTAAAGCGCGGCGTTGAGTTCCACCACTTAACACGCAATGCCTCAGAATTTAGATGGGGAACTAGAAAATGGGGGGAACGGTAGTGTCTTAATAGAAACGGAATGTATCAACACTAGGTTCTTAGGTTCTATCTACCTACAGTGCTAAGTTTTGATTACTGTGTGAAGCTAAAAAGAATCATACAGATTAAGCGGGCGAAGACGCGTGGGGACTCCCAGTAATCAAAAGTATAAACTCGGGCAGTCTTGTTACGTCAAAGGACGTATTTAATATGAGAGCATATTTACTTTCAACTGAAAAGGACAAAAGTAAAATATTCTCCTTGTGACAAGCCAAGGGTTGTTTTTAAACTTTGTTAGAGAATTTTATTACAAGAGTAAATATTTCTTGTAAATATGACTTGTCTAGTTTTTTTTATGTCATGCTGCAATCCCCGCACGTGTTAGGGTCACTCAGCACGCAATACCTTAAACTCAAGCGAAAAGTGGTGCACGGAGTGTCTTAACACTAGATTTTACTCTGCAAAAACGTGGCTGAGTTAGATAATCCAACACCATACTTTAATTTAGTAAACAAATAAAAATATTATACTTATTTAGAAGTATGGACCATACATCTATAGATCATTAACAAAGAAAAATTTAAGAAAATGTCGGAGAAACGAAAACCTTTTGAACAATACAATATTCACTATAACAATATAAACTATCATTATTTAATGACAAAAATCATTAATTAAAAAATATATATATCATACCGTATCCACCCTCATTTGAAGTCATATGCAAACAAACCCTAGGCCGCTACAATGTAAAATGATATTATACCTATGGTAGCCCTCTAATGAGTCCCATAGACTAAATTATCCGCGGATTACCGCTTAACAATATGTACCTACTACTACCTGCAAAGCCATCAAAAGGGTATTACGTTGAGGGATAGTTAATATCCCTTTGTAAAGATATACTATAATAAAATTCCTTTGGGGCAGAGTGGATTTTTGTATGACTATATTGCGCGATAATTGTGGGTACGATTTCCATTCTGAACAATAAATACCGGCTACTGAAATGGATGTCTTATTAGGCGGGGTAGGTGAGATGTACGGAAAACGGACAAAGTACGACGTTGAGAACCGTCACTCACGTCACGTGATATATGGAATTCGGGCAAAAAGTGGGGAACGGAGTGTCTTGACACAAGGTTCTCTACCTACACCGCTATATGCAGGAACAAGTGTGAAGCTCTGACAATGATAGCATATTGTCTTTGCAAATGTAAGTTCTCAAGGAACGAAATGTATGGCGTATTATATACTAATTTATATGACCTCACGATTGCTTATACAACTTTCTTCGGTTTGTTCAAATCTAAGGATAATTAGATGTCGCATGACTACGAATAACTTAGTCAAATGAATATTATTCATCAAAATTAATTATTTCTTACCGAAAAAACGTAGAAAATAATAATAAAAAAACCCACTAAACTTCGCTTTTTGACGTAGATAGTAGACGTTATATAAGCGACAATAAGAAATACCACCCACACTGGCACTGCGTACGTTGAATAGTTCAGTCCACACGTGTACAGCTACAATGCAAGTATGCACTATGGCGCAGGAGAGTACTAACAATCCCTTTCATTAAAGCCTTTGAAGACATCGACTACGGGTCAAACGACATTTGTATGTTCCGTAATCAGGATATGAATCCACGACATCTACGGAAACACTAACGATATCATACTACTCGTAAAAAATGACCACCCTTTGTCATGATTATTAAAAGAAGAAGAGTTTGTTTGCTTGGATACAACAATCGTGGGAACAGTAGTTCGAGTTGAAAGGCTCTTTTTGTGTTGGATAATAAATGGAACGAGGAAGGCAATATAGGATACATAATTTAATTTCGAAGTGAACCAGACTGTACCAGAGCGGTCAGAGCTACCATAGCAGGGTAGGCAGTGAAAACTTGAGAACCTAGTACTAAGAAACTCCATTTTCACCGACACTCCTCCGTTTCCCTCTCTCTTTCGCCGCCAGTGAACTCAACGCCGCGCTTTTTCTCCTTACCAGAGAGAGAAAATGAAAATATTAAATATAGAATTTTTTCGTGTGAAAATCGTAACCACAACCTGTCGCGCTTACAGTTGCCCCGCCCGTGTCCCTGCACCACGACTGGCCTCTATACACAATTCTTAGTTATTACATGACAACGAAGGCAAAGATGTAGGTTAAAGCTGGTTATAATAATAAAATGGATACATTATAAGGAAGGAGAATAATACAAATTCCCTAGACGCGCAAAACGCAAGGGGCCGACGATGCATTCATGTAATACGAGTGGAACCACAAACTAATTACTAATATCTACTGTTACGCAATAATACAAATTTGACTGCTTGTTGGAATAATAAATAAGATTTATTATTTAATTAGACGAGTATATTTAATTATTCGTATATTTATTTTCATTTTCAAAAAAAGAAAAATAACAATCCCCGAATGGGAATGGAACCTACGACCATCGCTTTTACTGCCAGTCACTACGCCAAGACGGTCTCAAATAAAGTAAATAATAATTTAATACAAAACAACATAGCTTGAAAACAAAAATGTGAAATTTAACTTATATTCGTGCTGCCATGTAATTATTAAACGGTGTAGTGTACCTATGTAACTTTTAATTCGTATCAAAGGTTTTTTTTACTTTTTCTCGTGCAGTAAATTCACTATTTCCCCATATTTTATGGTCTTTTAGTCGTTATAATTATTTATAATTGGGTTTATTTTATAATTTTAAAGATACAATATTAGTGATGTAATAAATAATCTCAATCGCATTCGCAAATACTTACATTATTATAAAAATAAGGAACATATTAACAGAAAAGAACTATTTGAACAAATTTTTACTTTTCCAAATTAAAAAACAAAAAAACAAGTTTGGCACTTAATTAAAAAAAACAGAACATTCATAATAGCATTTGCGAATGTTTAAATATATATATATTCTTCACTTCATCAATACATATTACGATAAAAGTAAAACATGATAATAGTTTTCATGTTGTCGAATACCTTAAAGAATTTTTCTCTTACTTCAGCCAATATAGAGGGACTATCAATTAAGCAAAATTCAATTTAAATACGACCTACAAAGAAAATATCTATTTGACAATAGCCATAAAACTATTATATTGACGTTATATAAAAAACCAATATGTAATATTAAAAAAATACAATGTACAATGTTCTTTGATTTAAATTCGGTTTGCCCTATTTTTAATTTAGACGCAGCAATTGAGGAAAATCTTTATCTATAATCCTAAGTTGATATGTATATAGGTATACTCACTTTAGAACAGGGCCATCGTGGGTCACTATCATCCAGTAAACACGACAGTTGTTGGTTCGATACCCTCTAGACGTAATAATTTATTTTCATTGTCCTTCTTACTTCTAATAACTAAATGTATTAAAAAAAAACATTTCAGTTGGAAGGTAATAATTTTTTTTACCTTTTAGAGTTCCACACCTTTGAAGGAAAAAAGGAACCCTTATAAGATAACTTTGTTGTCCGTCTGTCTCTCTGTCAAGAGCGTTTATTTTAAAGCCGTTAGTTCAAGTGTGTGTTGAAGTGAATTTGAGAAAAAGCTCAAGATCTCCAATTCGTACCGAACCCTCGGTGGGAGAGCCCAACTCGCGCTTGTCCGGTTTTATTTGTATTTGCGATAATGACAATTTTACATTAATTTATGTTCTCTGTCATTTATATCTAGTTTATTGAAATGCACAAATGTTACAAACAACTTTACTTTTATGAATACTCTTTTTTTAATGTATATATATTGTTTTTACCTTTTTAAGTCAAAATATTCATAAAAGAGTGTAAAAATGTAAAATATTTTAGTATTTTTATTAAGTATTCCATAGCAATTTGCAACACTGTTAGATAGCATCGACAACGTTCTATAACAATTATTTACGAAAGTAAATGTATGTATTTTTTTAATTATCTATAATTTATTCTGATACCATTTTACGCAACATTCATGAAATAAAGAGAGAGAGACAACACTATTTTCTTTATTTAATGACATATAAGATTTACATAATTATTTTTTGCCAGCCGTTGCCATAGTTAGTTGGGTAAAGAAATCAGACCATATTATATATTTATATTTTATAAAAAAAACATCGACCTAGAATCGAACTCGCATTCATCACAGACAAATGTCATCTTTTGCTGCAAAAATATCTTAACTCTATAAATGATATTAATGCTACCGTTGCGCAATTGATATGCAATCAGGAAGACCCACCGTGCTAAGTGGCTTTAAATATTATAAGAGGAATGTAAAATTTATATTATAAATATTTACAAATATTTTTCCGATCTCGTTAAATAAATCATTTAGGATTTTACAAAAAGTTTTAGTTTTGTTTTAGTTTACAAGGTTGCGGGTTCGATTGCCACTCCGGAGAATAAAATATAAAAAAAAACATCTTAAGCTCCATTCTAATATATATGATATAAAATAAAAATTTTCGCTAAATGAGTCATTATAACTAACTACCCATGACGTGGCCTCATATGGAGTAAAAAATCAAAACTTGAAAAGAAAATTGCTAGTTCGAGTTTAAATCGATTTACCATAATAAATCCACATGATATTGTTGTATCGGTTAACTTTTATAAAATATCTTTAACTGTAATTTTTGTAAGTAAACTGTATTTATTATTAACTGATGACAAAGAAGACGTTATTGTGGATTCGATTTCTACCTATTATAAATATAAAAAAAATATATTATTAACACTAGGTTCCCCCTGCTTATCCTGTTTATATGCAGCTTTAAAAAATATATATAAATAAATTATATTTAAATGAAAAAAAAAATTAAATATATACATAATATGTTTACACTATACATATCAAGATAGTACATCCAAATCGTCCTTAATTCTTATTAAAGAAAAAAATCGATCAAGTATTCCTTCAGCATGCTGCAAGAAATAAATTTTCAATATGACATGATTAATATGACCTACTTCTTATCTTTCTAAGTTACTGCGGACATCACGGTTTTCCAATTTAAGTAAAAAATTAAACATTGGTTAAAACATTTTGTGTATTTGTTTATACTGTAGTAGTTTAGCCCATCAAATGGTAGACAGAGAGTAGGTACATTGGAACCAAGTGTTATTATTAAGACACTCCTTGGGCATTAAGAACACAAAGTGCGCAGTGGCAAAATTATACGGCGCGCTTTGCCTCGTTACCAGAAAAATGAAAAAGGAAATGAAAATTTTAAATATATTTTCTTGTTCACACTTGTGACCCTACGCCCTGTGTCATCATATTATATATATATAATTTAGTTTTATAATGACTGTTTGGCTGTGAATGATGGCGGTGGGTTCGATATCCATTTGGGAGAATTAATATAATTTATTTTTCTGCTACTCAGGTAAGAAGACAAAGCGTGGCATTGACTTCCGCCGCTCAACAACATAATGTCTCAACTAAAAATTAACTATCACTTAAATTACTATACAATCATCAAACACTAAACTTAGATTACGATAGATTTAAAAAAACACACACATTTTATAAAAAAAATAAGTTAAACAATTTGCCCCAAATCCATTCTCTAGGAAACACCGATTACCTACAAAATGATTGGAGCCTATAACCGCAATTATAATAACAAACTAAATTAGCAAAATAAAAAATCTTTAAATATTATAGTACCTACATACACATCTGTGACATTAGGATAAATTATTAAATTATTACCAGTCACGTCACTAGTACCAACGGTCTATTTGCGTCGATCACGAGTTTTGATAAGGTAACAAAATTTTAATTTATAAGATGGTTCATGCACGGTGGTAGCTTCGGTGCTTGCTTGGTGTATTTTTTATACATGCCATTTTGTTATTAGAGTTAAATTGAGGCCGTAATGGCGAATTGTCTGACTGTGAAATCGGTGGTAGAACTAACCAACTAGGTTCCCTATATCACACATATAGATGCGGGATACAGCGTGAAGCTAATTAAATTGTGTACACAGATTGTTAAAAGACCAAAGTTAGCTAAATGCGTCAATATTAAACAACATATAGGTTTCCAATTTCAATTCTGTAGTAACTTTAACAGCATGCAGATTCGAATCCTACTAGTTTTCATAAAATTTAGTTTTAATATAGAAACTTCTATTGTGATTATTTTCTATTTTAGCTTTACTGTATACTAATTGCTTTAGCATATTATACGACATTAATAAATTTAATACATTCTTACCAACCAAAGTAAACAGAAATATAACATTTTATTTTATGGTAAGTCACTATTAAACAATGGTTGAACACTTCTTGCTTCAGATACAACATAAATAATTAAATTATTACACATAAAAATAAAATGACCTTCGCAGCTAGATTTGAAAACGTGATAGCTCGATTTAAGTTTCTTACAATTTAAAATGTATTTTAATATATTAAAGAGTTATTTATGCATAAAATAACAAGAAAAAGGAGTTAATATTATGAGTGATTAACGCGTGGAATTTTCGAGATGTTTTCTGTAATAAAAAGAATATTCTAGAAAATTCATATATTAAGTTTATTATAATGTTATTAAAATGTGCGTATTTATTGGATTTATTATATACTACATATTTTTAAACAGTTGCGAGTATCACCTTTCGATGGAAGCAATGTGACCTGTTTTTCCTTATTTAAGCTTAATTACGACTATTTTTATAAAAACACAAAAAACACATTTCTTGATAAAGTAGTTTGCAATTATTCGTTTTTTTATGCTAATTAAATGTAATAGTCATAAGATATTATAAATACGTACCCATTTTATAATAAAACAACGTATCCTTAGTTCAACAACTTCGAGACTAGTTTTGAATATCACGTAATAAAATTACAAAAACTAAAAGATACATATATCAAAGAAAACTAAAATCCAATTTAAAATATAAATTATAATTTATAATGCTGTTACTTTAAATTAAATGAACGCAAAATAGCTTTATCGGCGTTAGTTAACGACACTGTCTAATTAAATACTGTTCAAAACGCAGACCATCTGATCAAGCACAAAACATAACGTAGCAAGTAGCAACAAAGGACAATAAACAATATTTTTTTACTTTATTTTGTAAAATTATAAATACAATTTAAAATCTTTTTGTCATATAAATAATTAATAACACAAATTTAGCACATTTCCAAAAAAAAAACACGTAACTGTCACAGATAATATAAAATTTCAACACGTTCGGATATTCATAGTGGATTTTTTTATTTAAAAAATAAAAATCTGTAAAACACGGTATTGGCGGACGAAGTGAGCTCGTCGAATGAGGTTTCGCCGCATTCGCGATGATCGAAGTAACTTGGTGAGATATAAATAGATTAAAAAACCGTGTCGCCTCAAAATAAGGTTTATATAAATAACTACTTCATATTTTTTACTTATTTTAAAGAGTATAAAATACAATGACGACATTAATACAAAATATATTTAATGAAACTTATTCTACATGTCTCATTTTGATTTAAAATAATAATCTGGCTGAATTTTATTTATTTTTATTTGTATATAATGTTTTTTTATATACAAATAAAAATAAATAAAATAAAGAATTAAATTGTCAAAAATATTGTAATGTGAAATGGAAATTTGTAATTAATTTAGTCTATAGGAATTTAATTAAATTTATTTTTTTATAATATATTTTTATTACAAAATGTTGATAGCATTCAATATAAGAACATTATAAGAAAATGTTTTAATAAGTTAAGCTCTTAATTAACCGAGACAAAGTCAAGAGTTTTTATTTCCGGTCTGCAATTGCAACGTCACTCCCGGTTTCTTGTTCCACTTCCTTTATAAAATAAATAAGAAAAATTTGCTACAAATAAAATATATATTAATATAATACCTTTTTGATATGCATTCACGTTATTCCGCCTATTTTTAAGACATTGCAAGTTAGGTAAATGGTGGAGTGTAAGATGGCGCTTTATCGCGAATGGCGAATTTTTTTTAGCTTCATGTTGTATCACTAATATAGCACGGTAGGCATAGAGAAACGCAGTGATAGGACACTCCGTTCCCAATCTCAGTTTGCGCCAAATTTTCGAGGCATAATGTGTTGAGTGGCAGGACTCAACGCCGCGCTTTGCCTTGTTATTAATTATTAATAAATAATAATTCAGGAAATGAAAATAATTGTGAATATAATCAAGTCCCCGAGTGAAAATCAAATCTGCAATAATATACAGTCAGAAACTGAGCCATTGCGCCAAAACGACTCCAATCGATTATAAATCAATTTATGTAACTGAAAAGTTACAAGTCATTTGGCGTTTTTAAAATTTAAAACAAAAACCCAAAACTTTAATTGTATAATATATAATGGAAATATCTAAAAGGATATCTTAAGTTATAAGAACTTTATAAAGTAACGTATTTTTTAAAACTGGTTTAAATAATACACTTTTCTTTCCAGATTAAGAGCTTTACACAAATATAAATTAAATAAAATACGAATTTAATGTAAGTTAATTAATTGATATAGTTACTATATGTACAAGCATTTTTGTATTTTATTGTGATGAATAATATATAAAAAAATATGATTAATTATGTCAATGGTATTATAAAGTTATAAACATAGTAAATAATATTTGTAATAACATATATATTCGTCTTACTTTATAAAGAACACAAAGGGCACCTATGTGACACATATCCCGTACAGTTTATGAGTTACGACACTTAAGTAAACATTCCTAACAATCCAAAGAAACATTATATCGTGTATAATAAAAATTTTGTTTGCCGTTTTCAATTACCTTTCGTTCATTTGAAAAGGCGGACAAAGCCTTAAATTTATTACGATACCATCACCCTTGATATTTATAATATGAAATTAAATAATGTTATTTAATTTAATTGTCGAAAATTAACAATATATTTTAAAAAAAACTGTTTTTAAATAATGTATGATAAAATAAAATTAGTATTAAGAAAAATAATCATAATTAATTATTTATAATACCTAATTATGATTAAAACATAAATCTTAGAGTTAAAGGAATAAAATTAATAAATATATAATTTCTTGGCAGTATACAATATGATCATAGCTTTACCGGTCCCCTAGAACCATTACAGAGTTAAATAACGACATAACAAGTATATATTTCTTTCGATTCTTTTTGTAAAAAAATGCCGTACATATTTATTGCAGTTCAGTCACAAATGTGTGTAATAAGTAAAAAGATAACATTCTAGTTTGATAGTTGTATGTATAGAGAAGCGAGTGGCGAGCGGCAACCGGCGCGCGGCTACGCGCAACGCCGCACGTTCGTTGCGTTCATTTGTGACTCAGCGGTTGAGTGAACAAATATTTTTAACTTAAAAAAAAAAAACACCATTCTATTCATTCTATAATATATAAATACATTAAAATAAAATTTTAATAAATAAAGTTTCATGTGAAATAATAATAATAATGATGGCTATTATGATTTTATATCATTGAAATAATTCAAGAACCGTTTGAGAATTTTCAAGGTTTAAATTTATGAGATAATAATATTACATACCTATGTAAGCGTCTAGCAAGATTGTCTTAATTCATTTTATGTTACTGTAAAATTTTTAAATAAAAGAAGTTTTAGAAAAATAATCATATAATAAACGTTTTTAATTATCCTCTTTTCTTTAATAAAACGCAAAATAAAGTATACATTGTATTTAAAAATACTTACTTAATTTGAAAAATAATGCGAATTAACAAAACCATTTTTAATAATTATCATAAATGTTTCGAATAATTAATCCTACCAGTTTATTTTATACCTTATAAAAAAAAATAGCTCGCTATAATGCGCGAGGCATTAACAAAGTGACGACTTGCGGCCATTTTGTTGAGCGTAATAACTAATAATATAACACGTAAGACGCAGTGCGTGCTACGTTTAATTAAATCAATACATTAAATATTGTAAACGGACATTACAAACTATACATATTGAAAAAAAAAACGAATATATGAAAGTGATTACAAAAGAACAAGGGAAGCATGGCTAATGTGAATCTAAATATGAACCTAAACTATTTATTTGAAATATTTATTAAATAGAAAAGTAGTTAGTTATATACCTACAATACAAAAACTAAATGATTATTATCAATTTCAACGTCGCTCTTGCAGCTTCGTCACAAACAAGACGAACAAGTCCGCGAATATTAATTTTAGTACCGCAATGGATGTTCTACATACATCGGTGGGTTTGCATAAATATGATATATTGCGTTTAGTTTTAAGGCACCAATGTATAGACATCGGTAACCAAGTGTAGGAAAGTGTACGGACGGTATGGGCCGGCCCCTCGCGTCGATTGAGTCACGAACGCCGCACCGTATCCTACACTGCATTCTTCTACGATAATTCAAATGGCGGTATTTTCATTTAAATGATGTCCATTGCTGTATTACACTGGCTGTCTCCGCGAGTTGAGGATAATAACGAGTAATGTATGGTTCAATGAACACATGTATGATATTTCAGTTTGTGTGGCAGTTGACGCGACACGTCGTAGCTTGGTCGAGTTTTTGTCAGCACAGATTATTGATATGAAAAGTATTTGCGGTGATGAAGCAATGTTTTCCCCGGGAATCACAATAAATTATTTAATTTATATTTAACGTTTTATTATTATTTTTTTTATTTAAATGCGTGTCGAACAATAAGTTGGGAACAGACGCAGGAATTTTTCCTTATTCGATAATTATCCGTGATACTAAGTTTGTTTTATCGAAGACACCTTTTGTGATATTCACATGAAAAACATGAATAATTTAAGAAATATTTTTTTAAACTTACGTAAGTTAAAATACCTACAAATGACGATGATGTTGCGCAACGTGCGATAGCAAAATACAAAAACAGAATTATATTAAACATACACGTCTTGTGAGTTAAATTAATTATTGTAATGTTGCAATAGGTTAAATATAAATTATAAAGTAGCCAATGTAATTACTCTCAACGCGGTCTTCGCCCGCAAATAGATTTAATTTTTTCTGTCCTTGAACAAAGATCTCTATTCTTTAAGCTGTTCCGTTAATTACTTGAAAACGACTGTATTATTTCGTTTACAGCAAAATATTTAATATTTTACAAATAATTTTAAAAAACAATCTAAAAAAAAAATAACGCAGATAAATAATTTTATAATTAGCATTATATTTTAGCACCGATGACCGTACGCAGTTTTGTCGTGGACATTAATAATAATAATAAAAAAAAACAAAAGAAAAAACTAATTAAAACTATTATATAAAATTAGATAGCCGCTCAAATATCATCTGCATACATAGATGACGTCACTGCAGATAGTGTACTTGAAAATAAATAAGTAGAATAACTTGAATAGTTGATAGTAAAAGCATAAAATATAGAGTCAAATTACATTAGCGGTGCAAGATGACGCCCAGTTGCGAGGCAAGGATAAATACACACAATGCGACGTGCCGTGTAGTGTAGACGGTAGAGTCGCCGTTGTGTTCTCGTCTGATTAATGGCGACCAACGCCATTCACACAGTACAATAAACAACCTAATTAGATATCCATAAATATCAATAAATAAAATAAACGTAAAGTTAATTACAATAAAATTGAGACAAAAATTAAAATATTTGCGTCGAGCCGAAATAACCGTCAAAGATAAATTTCCGCACGAGCGCGCCGTCTTCCGCGTAAAGTATCAAAAGTGTATTTAATACAAAATGGCGGTGATAAATATTAGATAAACCACCAATATTGGAGCTAATATTTTAATGATAGTCCGAATCGGGTACAGCTGGGACAAAGAGCATAATAACGCTAGGACCGCAAGTCGACCGGTCAGCGGCGGACGGTGTGTACAATACCGCCGACGAGTCGTGGCCGCCCTGAACTTAGATTTTCTAAACTTCAGCGCATTGTTCGCCCAAAGATAAATAATTATAATTAATCAATTTTAAAATCCAATCCGCGCAGCCGGCCACATCTACTTTCAGGGCGGCCACGACTCGACGAGCGCACTGTACAGTAACCTACCGGCGGCCAGTTTCTCCGCCAGGCCGAGCGCGAGCCAGCCGGGCACCACGCTCTCGCAGACCTCCTCCCAACTCCTCGTCTTCTCCGCTCGGTCACCGTAGTTCATATGATTGGTGTCGTACAGGCAGGGCCGCTTCTGTACTTCGGACACGATCAGCCCGCTCTTGATCCCGTCCCCGTCTTTATTGCGGACCATTGTTTATTTTATAAAAGTTTGCGTGTATATTTAGTTGGAGAATTCGAATTGGCGGTCTCGGGGGCGGCGCGGCGCGCGGTACACGTCCGGACGCCCGCGTCGAACTGGCGGGTCGAGCGGTGCGGCGCAACATGGCCGCCGCCGGAACGTATAGGTGTTAGCTCGTTGCGATATCTTCCTCGCGCTAATAAATAAATAAGATGCATGTATTATTTATATTTCAATTTACAGGCTAACTCTCTTTTTAACAAAAATGTAAAGGCACATCGCTTCGAAAGTAATTTTAACTTTAAATAAATACATTTTGTATATAATACAAATTAAAGCTAGAACAAAGCGTGCGTTGGTTATTATGTGACGTGTGTCTGGGAACTTATTGCATTTGCGACGCAAACCTGAATAAAAACCGACGTTAGACAGAAACCGCCGCTGTCGACTACAAATTATTCTATTTTCCAGTTTTGTCAATAGTTTAAAAATAATTTAAGGTGCGTTTTCATTTCGCCCTTACGCAACAACACAATCAAAACGAGCGTAATCTAAACTGATAGCGCGGCGGCCGGCGGCGGGCGGCGTGCGGACGGTCCTTATAACAGAATAAATGTAATGTATGAACATATCGGGTGGCGTTACAAGTCAACTTTCATTTAATTTTAGCGCTCTAGAAAACCTAGGTGCCATTCGAGTTTTGCGCTCGAATAATGGTTAATTCTGCGTATATTATTTATCTTGAAAAATGAATTGTTTTAAAATGAAAACGCACGGCGTTTAATTCCGCAACTTAACACGCAATGTCTTGAAAATTTGACAAAGTGGTGAACGGAGTGTCTTAAGACTTGGCTCTCTTCTACTCTGCTATATGATACAGCATGCAGGATAGGATACAGCATGAAGATAAAAAAAATAAACACCTTGAACAGTTCGTTGTACCGCACGTAACTGTAGTCTTATAATAAAAGAGACAAATATCTAAATTATATTGACAATATATTTTGATGTAGTTCAAATAAATTAATAACACATTTTTTTTAATGAAACCTCTTTATATATAAATATATATAAAGTCAAAACATTCAAAAATCCACAAGTTCCATCGTTGTTTGGAAAGTTAAGTATTTTATTGATCTCAAGTAATTAGCTTAACGATCATTAATGTAATGAGGCATACGCGTAATATACCAAAGTAACCTCCTATAACGACAAAATATTTAAAGTACTGTAATATGAAAAAAAAAACACCTTTTATTTAAACGAATAAGGAACTAAACATTTACCACGGACGGGGCTCGAACTCGTGACCCCTGAGTTGTGACGCAAAACCAGTTGTGACTGCGCCAAATGATCATTAAATCTCCTTTAGATTGCTTTCTTTGCAATAACCTTTGAATGAGATGTTGGAATGAAGATTTTCTTATGGGACAATATTAAAATCTATAATGTAGTAGTACCTACGTACATTGTTTGATGTAATCGTGGCGCAATCGATAATATCGGATTATATACAATAGTGGGTTCAATTCGCACTCAGGGACATGAATATAATCAAAAATATCTTCACTTTCCCGTATTGACTAGACGAAGAGCGGCGTTGAGTTCCGCAATAAAACACTTAATTTCTCTAAAATTAGCGGAAAGTTGAAAACAGAAAATAAGTACTAAATTAAGATACGTAAAGATTAAAAAGAACGTTCATGTATTCGTTTTACGGGATCAAGATAAAAATTGTAGGGTTTCCGCTAAGTTCCATTAGAAAGGGTTGCTTGGGTTACAAGGTGGAGCACCTGATGTTAAGAACCTGTTTTAATTGCTTAGTTATTTCTATACTCGCTGCGTCGATTTTGTTTAACATTTTACAATATAACAGCTTTAATAAGAAATTTATATAACAAAGACAAATTTAAGTAATATAATCAATTTTTTTTTTGGACAATTTAACACAAAAAATATCAAAGCAAAACACAACTGTATAATTTTTACTCACACGCTAACTGTATTATAATATAAATTATATTATAAGTTAATTAACATTTACCATTTTTACAAACACTTAAAATATAACAATTCGTATTTCCATATCGCCTTAGCGACGATGCAGTGCGGTAGAAAGGGACAGCTTGCTGACATACTTCTGTCTATTTTTGCATACGATATTAAGCATTAATGGAATTAATATATATTTTTAGCTTATTTTTTTATTATGTAAAATAACATCAGCGAGCGCTGTATAGATAAAATCATCCTTAATCTATTATGGGCATTTTGTTTCAGTTCATATGTAACGATATTTAAATTTGTCAAAAAAATTATATACATACAAATATATTTGTACTATATAATGTTAGTAAGAGTTTACTTTTAATTTTTACAACTTACAATATTAGTCGAGAATATAGTGAAAAATCAATTAATTTTTTATTCAAATATGAATTCAATATGGAACGAAAGCGTCTTAATAGGAACGGAGTGTTATAATATCAGGTTCGTCTGGTTACCCTACTACGTACATGATACAATGTGAACTATCACGTCCACAAAAAACGTATGTTTGTGTATGTGTATACAGTACGACGACATTATTAAATAAAGTTACCTACTCAAAACATATTTGAGTAAAAATTTTTCTGCATAACTAAATATTTTTCTTTCAATATTAATATATTATTAATAATAACGATATAAAATTATTACTATAGCACAAAATTTTAAAACCACAATAATATAAAAACAAATAAAACGTACTCCTCGTCAGTGTTACATGAATCATAGACGTGGTCGTCCCGCAATGTAACTCCGTCACTCGTTATTACACTAGTTCAGAGCTAATAATAAAAACAAGTGCATGTAAAATTTATAAAATATGTATATGTATAGATATGTTTCACTTTTACAGCTTTTGAAAGTTATAATTTATTTAAAAAAAAACAAAATTTAGAAATGAAAAATGATTTTCTCAATAACCTCCCTGTTCTTAGTGATATACCACTCGTTTACCACTTTATTTTCGTTTAGAGACATTTGCCGGTTTCCGAAATCAATCCTTTGTCTAACCAAACACGACTGATAAGATATTTGGTCACTACAAATCTATGTAGGTGTTTGAGAGAAAAAATACTCTTTTAAAACGTACCAATTTTGTCAAACAACATATTGCGCCTTTATGTTGCTAAACTACCTCCTCTATATATTAATCCTAGTCTCATAATATTCGGTTCAGCCAGTCTTGAGGTTAAACATAGAGACAGACAGACAAAAATAACAATATGCACTTGAAATAACATTTATTATATATTATGTGGATATCAAAGACGGACCTTTTAATTTTATTTATATGTGTAGGTATCGGTAAACAGTACTTTAAGTTGTTTTTTCTTCAGCTCTACGCTATATCAAAAACCCCGCATATAGCAGACTAGTTAAGACTAGTCAAAACCATGCTTTGTTTGCAAGAAATAAAAATATTAAATCAAATCAAATCAGATTCACGGTAAATCCCGCACCCTAGCATTAAGACACACCATTCCTCAATTTCCGCCGAATTCTAGAACCATTGCGTGTTTAGTGGCGGAAGTCAACGCCGCGCTTTGCTTCTACACTAGAGCAATGAAAATGGAAATATGTACTTAAATAAGTATTTCATTTCCTCGAGTGGAGGACGAACGAAAACAAAGTCACACTATGTGCCCCTGCGCCACGACTGGCCTCAAAATATTAATAAATTATTATTAATTTCCCCCAGTGGGAACTGAACCCACAACTGTTGTGTTTAAAGTTATACGCTTGTGCCATTGCGCCACGACGGCGTCATTAAATAATTTAAGTCCTTTGGTATTTAGGTAGACAGTACGACGTACTAGGTGGACGCGTCCGCGGCAAGCGCAGTTTTTCCTGTATACTCCGATCCCGACCAATATTTCATCATCAATATTATCATACAATTATCATACAAATTTCAGAAAAGCAGTTGTAAAAAATAACCGTTAGCAAATTTGTCGAACTGAGTACTTGTACTTTAAATTGATATAACTTTTTTATTTATAAGCCAACTGTAATAAAACAAACCATACGTAACGGAAGCTTTCAGAATCCAATAGTGAAAACCGCATTTAAATCGCTTAAGCCAATTCTCAGATTAGCGATAACAAACGCACAGACAAACAGATCAACTTTTCCAACATATTAGTAATAGTTTTAGTAGAAGTATTACATATAAGTGTGTATTATAATATAATTTTATCATAAGTATATACATACATATATATCTCGATAGATACTGTGGATAATTTAATTTACTTTTTTACTTTCAAACGAACTCTCTCAAGAGCCACTCTAAGATATGTCAATTATTTAAGTAACATACGTTCCAAATAAACTCGTAGACACAAATCGGTATTTGGATCGAGCTATACCGGTTTAATATCAATTGGACGCTAATTGTCAAACAAAAAATTCTTCTCTTTTTATGTTGAATTTTACTTTTTATCCTTGATAAAGTATATTTTCTTTAGCAGTTCCTCTGCTTTTTCTCTCATAGCAGGCTAGACAGGGAATCTAGTCTAAGACTCTCCCCGTTCTCCACTTTTCCAGATAGTATCTTTGAATGGCGGAATAACAAAAGTGGCACAACAGAAGACAGTTTTAGATAGTGAGCGCGACGAGGATAGACTCTAGGGCCTATATTTTTTCGGGTTGAAATTATATTTAAAATATCTCTGGTCAAACAAAGCGTATTCTTGATTTATTTTATAGGTGTGAATCTAACTCGCCTACCGGGGGTTCTGTATCAATCTCATAATTATGGCGGGAAGTACAAACCATAAGTTCGTGTTATTTTTTTTGTTATATACCTATAAGTTGCCATTTTTCGTTGCCGTACGCGTGTTCGCGTTTAACGCGGTGAATATTCTTATACAGCCAAATTTATATATAAATGGGTTGAGTTATTTTTTTTCTGTGTTCCAATGTAGTGTATATATCAGTAGGCATAATTGTATGTATTAATTCAAGCTTTATACCCCACAAATAAAGACAGAAAGCAAAGTGGTCCTATAAGGGTCATGTTTTTAGTTTGGAAGCACGGAACTTTGAGAAAAGATTAAAAATCACTATGAACTAGGTTACTTATTAATATATTTTTGTTATTTTTGTATCACACGCAACACTAGTCTTACCTTAGTGCCTAGTTAAATATAAATAAAATACAAATAAAGAATATAAATTAAAAATACCTATATATTTTACGAAAACTCGCTTTTTTCAGTGTAAGCTGCAAAAAAAAACCTTGACGGTTCAATAATAATTATTGAATAATTAAATTGCTTAATAATAAACGTAATATCCAATAATATCGTTTGGCGTTAAGATACGCAACTTAATATATCTTTTATGACAACTTAAGAGTTAAGACACCCCGTTCACCACTTTTCCTCTGACTTCAGAACAAATTGTATTTAGTCGCGGAACCTAACGCTTCATGATATTATGATATCGTGTGGCGTTAAGTTGAATATCATAAAAAACATAAAGTGATTATTTTGTCACATGATATTTACACATAATTATCAATAAAACATGTAAAGAAAACTTCACATGATAAATGCGGTAGAGAACGCACACCGAGGAGACGTCTCTACGCAAAACCAAAGTGTCAAGCCTTTCACAGATCATTGGGTCCCCAATGATTCGAACGACTCTACGTTGTATGCAATGAAATGGTTCAAGCTGGTACTGGGGTGTACCAGCCCAGAGATGAGAACAGTACTCTATATGAGGCCGAACTTGGGCCCTATGGACTTGTCGATATTTTGGCGTGAAGTATCGACTCGCTCTGCAGTCAGTTTCTTCGAGGCCAACATGTCTTGCTTTGCAGATGATCGCGATGATAGCAGTCACTCGAAATTAAATTTAGATCCAATACGCAGATACTTAGCGCGGCTATAAGAGGAGTGTTTTGAAATAAACGGTAGAGCGACCGTGGTTGAAGCCAAATTGACTGTCATTAATCAATCGGTGATCCTCCAGATAAACCAAAACCTTACTATATAGAATGCTCTCCCTTTTCGAGAGCAGGGAGATGATAGCAATAGGCCTGTAGTTATATGGATCGCAGCTGTTGCTTTTCTTCGGCGTCGGATGGATAAGAGCGCTCTTAGAACAGTTTGGGACTACGGCGACTACCGCGTTGAGTTCCGCCACTCAATAAGCAACGCCTCCTGAATTCGGGGGAAAGTGGGGAACGAAGTATCTTATCAGCCTACTCTGCTGTACATGGGGTACAGCGTGAAGCAGATTTAATTTTTTAAATGTTATTTCATAAATTGCTTACATTTTAGTAATAATTGCGAAGTTTCTAAGTTCTCACGTTTACAATGGCGACTGATGTGATGCAATAAAAGAGTTTCACTAATAAAGTTGTTTTCATTTGTTTTCATAAAGAAACAAATGAATTAGAATTAAAACTTTTAATTTAATGTCCGTAGAGTTAAGATACACAAATAGGCAAAATTAAAAACAAAAGGTAAAGTGCAATTCACTACGACAGAACAAGAAGGACAATTTATAAAATTGGACTAACTTAACTTTATAGTAATTAACCGTACGCACAATTTAATTTTTCTGTGATATACCTACAATTTTGCATTTTCTGTTTCATTCTCTTTATTAGCTTCACGCTATATCCCGCACACAGCAGGGTAGGCAGAGGGAACCTAGTGTTAAGACACTTCGTTCCCCACTTTCTGCCGAATTTTTGGAGGCATTGCGTGTTGAGTGGCAGAACTAAACGCCGCGCTTTGCCTCGACACCAGAGCGAAGAAATAAAAATATAAATTTAAGTAAATATTTCATCTCCTCGAGTGGGGATCGAACCCACAACCAGTCGGTTTTACAGTCACACTTTGTACCACTGCGCCACGACTGGCCTCAATTCTCTTTAATGAAAGAAAAAGGAAATGTAATACTGTAAGTATACTGTAAGTATTAGATTTCATTTCTCTGTGTTCCAGGGGGGTGTGGACCTGGATATTAATTACACTTATATGCGCCTCCACTGTCTTATACCATAATCTTATCGCATAGGATAATATAAAATCGATGTTATCCCATAGGAGTTTGGAAATGTAAAAAACTTTCATTTGAACTAACACCTTTTCATATTTTAAGTCTTTAAAAAGATGAATTATAATAAATTCAAAATTTAAAAAATCATATGTCTAGAAATTGCAATTTTGTTTTTTAACATATATATTTGTTTTTTAACATAAAAACATTTTGTTATTATGGCAAAGCGCGGCGTTGAGTTCTGCCACTCAACACGCAATGCCTCCAGAATTCCGCAGAAAGTGAGGAATAGTGTCGTAACACTGTGTTCATTCTGCCTACCCTGCTGTGTGCGGAATACAGCGTTTATGCGATTTATATTTTTTCGCTCTGGAGTCGAGACAAAGTGCGGCGTTGAGTTCCACGCAATCTCCCCAGAACTCAGCGGAAAGTGGGCGACACTGTCTTAACACTAGGTTTTTTCTGCCAACCATGCTGTTTGCGAGATACAGCGCAGATACAAGCTGATTAATTTATTCAATATTTTTAATTATTAACCGCAATTTACCTGCCTCCGTGGGCGAACGACGCAAAGAAAGCTTTGCAGCGTTCATTTCCGCCTAACAAATAATATGTCTACTTTAATTATGAAAATTGGAGAAAAATAATAATGTGTTTTTTCTACTATCTTACAAATGTGGAAGTTACAGGCATCTCTAATCCCCCTATAGGTGCCGCCCTTGTACAGTATGTACCAATAAAGTTTAGGGAAGCAAAATCGGGCTCGATTGAGTTAGTGATATTTAAGTTAGTTTGCAAGTAAATGCTTGTGTAATTTAGTACACTAAAACATGGTGCCAAGTTATATATAAAATTCTTGATATACAATATATTTTTTACATTCACTTGTTGGTTGGAACTTCAAGACAGACACTTTGGTCTCCACTTTATACGTTAACAATCGAAAAGCATAGGAGACAATTCTCCCGTGTTGGAATCGAACTCATAACCAACGTGCGTATAGCCCGACGATGTCGACTACAATTATTTTCAGATCATTATTAAAAAAAAGAAAATTTATATTTTATATTTAATGAAATAATTTTACTTGATATTTTTATTATTTTTCTGTATTGTTATATAACTACTCTTGGTTTCTAAGTAAATGACTGATGTAGTGAACCCAATTCCGCCCAATTTTCGTGACATTGTGTGTTTAGCGACGGAAATCAGTGCCGCGCATTGTCTCGTTATCACGGCGAGGACCTAACCGTCCCGCCGAGCTGCTCCGCCACGAAAGCCTCAATTACGTATAATTATAATTTAA